>OX371214.1:11382500-14070000 GCA_947310845.1 Yponomeuta plumbellus
CACTTTCGCTTCATCGACATCCATTAGTCGTTGCATGTACCCACATCGGTTTCGGGTACTTTTAATCTTGCCCTTTGCTAATACATCCCCTATTTGGTCGAAGTATGTCCAACTGGGGCGTCCCTTACCGGCCCTTCCACTCACATTCGCCCGATATATTTGCTTTGTCAGTCTTTCTTCGTTCATCCTCTCCACATCTCCAAACCAGCGCAACATTCCTTTTTTCAATTCTAGTCACTCACTACATCCTCTTTCTCTACATCCTCGGTCTCTGATCACTATTGCGTATTCTGTCATTCAAAGTAACACCACACATATTTCTTAAGGATCTCATTTGTACTGCACTAATCCTACTTTCATGATTCTTCTGCCATACCCAAATCTCGCTACCATGCTTACATCAGTATTGGAACCAGCACACTATTACGGATAGCCAATCTTGCTCTTTTGGACATGTTCTGGCTACTCACGAAGGAATGCAAGGCGAAAATCGGATACTTATCATAACTTTGTCATGGGTACCTCATAACAAATTACTAACTAAATGAGCTTCCTTCATAAACTTAACAGCTAGTGAATCTAATGACGTATTCAATGAGACGTAGAATCCACTTGGCTAATCAACTAAAAACAGCTCCCCTCTTTGGCTTTACAGCTTTTAGTTTTGTATTGACCACATTTTTTTCTTCATCATTTTAATTTTTGGTATTTTTCTTATCTAGTGGCTTTTTCATTTCAATAAGTTTATTGGTACCTATAACTAAGCAAAACAATAAAGATCAATTTATGACTTTGATTTCCTTTTTCAATTATTTTTCAGACCCTTCCAAAACTCAATGTCAATTAATGTCTTCCCGCCAATGAAAAACACCACAGATTACTTACTACACCTTCTCAGTTGGCACAGATTATAATAACCTTCTTGGATGCCCCGGTATTCCACACACCATGGAGTTAACAAATTAGATCAAAGGGCCGGTTTAGATTATCTTAGTGTTTAGGAGAGTGCTTTACTTTACACTCTGTTGCAACATTATGCTGCATCGGGCCCATTTTGGGGGCTCAACCTTTAATGTATTTTATTATTATTTTCATGTCGTACAGTTTATTTATTTTTTGTTTTTTATGCTTTCTGTGTTATTTTTTTTATTATTGTACGCACTCTGTGTGTGTGTGTGTGTTTTTTTCTTTTGTTTTGAGTATCAAATAAATAAATTTTCTTTTTTTCTTTCTTAATTTCTTTCTTTCTTAAGGAGAGTGCTTTTGTAGAAACGTGTAAGCGCCACTTGCTTTAGTACGTTTTACGGTATAGTACGGTTCTAGTTGCCTTTCAATTAGAATCAAAATAGAATTGGTTTCTATTGTTCTATCCAGTAACACCTGAGCGCATTACTATCCTCGTTACTTATCTGTGTATAAACTAAAAATTTAGTGAGAACTTTAGGAGAGTGCGCAAGTGACCCGTGACGGGTGCGCGTTGTTTTCAATAACTCGAATTATCAAACTTACTTATGTGTTCCATTAAAACTCATAGTATTTTGAGTAGGATAGCGCATATTTCGCGACGTCGACGAAGTGACACTCTACTGGAAGAAATATAAACGTTCACTCGAACGTCTAGTAATGTACTAATGCACTTGCCTCTCTAATTGTATTATAGCACTCTCCTAAACACTAAAATAATGTAAACCGGCCATAACAGTTCACAATGAAAACTTGTGACACTAACACAACAATGATGACATTAACGTGTTTACTTAGCAACGCCATTGTTGAATTTAATAATTTTTATATTGATGCTGCTCGATAATACGAATTTTCCGCCCATATGTTGTCGACTCAGATCAACTATTTTATTACGCTCTTTCATTTGGTGTGCATATCGTTAGAGTCTACCGTAGACCCGAACGAAATTATTAATATAGATAGATGGTGCTGTGATATGGTTTCGACAATATAGATTCACGGAACCATATCACAGTTAAACAATAAGGGATTTGCAGTGTACTGATCAACAAGTATTTTTTTATGGAAATAAATATCTTTTAACATTTACATACTTTTTTTACTTGTGCTTATACAAACATTTGTATCTTTTTGCAGCAGGCACTGAGGAGAAAGTTTACGGAGGATGTGAGGGCCCGGACGCTATGTACGTGAAACTGGTCTCCTCTGACGGCCACGAGTTCATTGTCAAGCGCGAGCACGCCCTCACCTCGGGTACTATCAAGGCCATGCTCAGCGGGCCCGGCCAATTTGCTGAGAATGAGGCTAATGAGGTCAACTTCAGGGAAATACCGTAAGTGTCTTAATAGGACCAAGTAAGAATGCTGTGTGTTCTTTAATTGACAGTATTATGAGGCTAAAACTATTTAATTTTAATTAAGAATAAGTGTTTTATGAGAGGGACGGTGGCTTAACTATTAAATAAAAAATAAAAAAAAATGCGAAATCGCTAGAAGCCTGGGCTGCCTGAGTGATCTTAAACAATCACTAAGGTTAAGCAACATACGGCGCGTTCAGTCCATGGATGGGTCACCGTCTGTGACTAACGCTAGTGGCATTTTTCTGTGCGATTCCGTGCTTCGAAAGGCACGTTAAGCAGTCGGTGCTGGCTGCCGTTGATAGATGGCAGTCGTTAAGCCAAGTCAGAGGCCTTAGGGCGGCTTGAAAACTTCTGACATTAAGACCAGCCACTAGTGTTACAAGCCTCCACCAATCCGGACTTGGCCCCCGTGGTGGAGTATGGCCTATACCTACCTCAGGGAAGAGACCCGTGCACCTCGGTGGGGACACGAGGGGTTGATGATGATGAAAAAATAAACTAGGACCACATAAAAAAAAAAATAGAGAAAGTAATCGGAGATTTCTTTTTCAGATATTCTTTTTTTAACCCTTCAATGGGCAAAGCTTAAGGTTTAATTTATGGTGGGAACTATTATACCACTGGCTAGTAGAGGGTTAAAGAATTTATTGGGGTATTCGCGATAACACAGAAATAAAAAAAAGATACTTGTAACCAAAAATAAATCGACGAAGATAGATGACCTAGATATGTTTAACTCATCAGTCCATTGTTGATGAGATAAATATATCTAGACTGCATTTACTGTTGCGCGTCCAAAGGAATGTATAGTCGATTGATGTACATGTATAAATTCCTTTTGGCGTGTATACATCATTCGACGATGTAAAACTTTGATTTAGTACTTTCTTTGTATAGACCTTTTTATTTCCATAATTATTGTGTATAATCCATCACCATCATCAACCCATTATGTCCCCACCGTGGGGCGCGGGTATCTCCCCTGAGGAAGGTATAGGCCATACTCCACCACAGTGGCCAAGTCCAGATTGGTGGAGGCTTGTAAGACTAGTCTTACTGTCAGAAGTTTTCGAGCCGTCCTAAGGCCTCTGACTTGGCTTAACGACGTAACGTAAAATCCAATAATATAATATGTTATATATATGTTATAATAGATATATATTTACTTTAACTATAATAGATATATTATAACTTTGCTTAAGTTGGATTTTATGTGGCGGTCAAATAAAGATTTTTCATTTTTTTTTTTTTCCATACCAATCCTTTTCCACAGGTCCCACGTCCTGCAAAAGGTTTGCATGTACTTCACATACAAGGTGCGCTACACGAACTCCTCTACCGAGATCCCTGAGTTCCCCATCGCGCCCGAGATCGCTCTGGAGCTGCTGATGGCCGCAAACTTCCTCGACTGTTAGAGGAGACGGATCTCCCGAGATTGGTGTGTGGGACTCATTAAACCGGACGGCGAGTCTCTACAATATGCATTACATGCAGTTTTTAACTTTGCAGCTGTTCAGTAGAGTCCAATTTGTATGGTTGGTTGTTTTATTGACGCTATTGGTAGTCTTGTAGCCTATCGCATTCCGATGGTATATCCTGTGCGGCTTAACTCGTTCCCTCGAGAGTTTCCTATTTAATTTGGGCGGGCTATGATATTGGGATTATATAAGCATTACCATGGTAATGCTTATGCTTAGTAGACTACCAAATAACAGCTGCTCTTCTACTAATACAATTCGATTGAAAAACGTGTGCATTGGACTCTAGTGCCAGGTTTAGACTTGGAATTGACGGCATTCGTTATCCTCACACTGATAGATGGAAATAGTAGTATTGATAATTGCAGAATGACACGAAAATAGTGCTTATAATGTCAGGTTTGTAATTTTGTTTCGTTAGTTGTGTGCTCAAATCTCCAGCTATGATCCATTTGTCTATACTTGACATTTTCTCAGACTTTAAACGACAATAAATCAAAAACCTTTAGCGGTAGAGGGCTCGAAACTGTTTGCAAATTTAGTGCTAGCTAGTACATACTAAATTTGCAAACGGTATCGAGTTTTCTGACACTAAAGGTATTTGATTTATTGTCGTTTAAAGTCTGAGAAAAATGTCAAGTATAGACAAATGGATCATAGATTGCACTATGTTCTTGCTTCACTAGGGAATCAAAGCCTGCTTATTTTCAATAATAGAAACATTCGTAATATAAGCAACGCTTACTATGTTGGCAACTTGAAAATGTCAAGAAATATATCATTTCATAATAAAGTTACCACTCATGGCATTATTAATCAATTATCTTCTATTTTCGTCTTTGCTCAAAGGGAATGGTAATATTACAATAGCAAGGGAGATCGTCCACGCAAATTTTCGGTGAAGCAACTGCATCGTCGCATCATCACCTGTGTATGAATGTAACCGAATGATGTTTGTAATAATGTAAATAAGTTAGTGAGTCCCACAATTTTCGAATGCGATACTACACCAAATGTAATGACTGACATTACAATTTCTGTAATGAGTTTTATTGAATCTAAAATGGCTGAAGCTACTGTGGAGCCTACTAGCTTGGCCCTTATTTGATCTTTAAAGGTTTCTCACGAAACGGGGCTCAGTAAATTCGTGTCTTTAACTAACCGCGTTAAAAAAAAGCTAAATTGGAGCAAACTGTTTGCACGAATGCCTACAAGCAGAACAGTTGTGTGTTATGGTACTGACACACGTGCACATTAGTAGCACGTAAGCATGCTTATATTGAGCAAGTGCTTTACTCCCAAGCTTTTCTGTATGTAGGCACATTGACATTCAACAAACAGAATGTAAATTCTTTACGTTGAAATAAGTTTATGATTTCTTAAGACAGTAACACTGACAACAACAACGCAGTCTTAGGTTATCAAACCTCAAAAAAAGGAAGACTGATAGATTAAAACATCGAATACAAAAATAAAGAAAAGATTGGGAGTAAACCACTTGCCTAATAAAAGCATGCTTTCGTGCTACTAATGATCACGTGTGTCAGTATCATTATTCAAGAACAGGGCCTCGATTCTGTCAGTGCATTGAAGTACGATGACAGATACACGGTCCGGTCACGTGACGTGTTTTCTAATGCCATTGAGACGCCTTGATTGTTTGGTAGCGTCGCGCGTAGACTTGAAGCAGCAATGAAACTAAATCGCCATGTTCATTCAGTTGTCTTTGTACTGCAATACACTAACATAATCTAGGTCCAGATATAGGATAAAATATATCGCTCCACCATAATGGTAGGTATTGTATATTCAGGATCTTGGGTTTTTATTCCGCACCCGATCAATACCTGTATCTGTGTGGTGTTTATTTGTAAACTTGATATTTACTTTCATTAATCGATTAAGATATGACCGCCCCATTTGGGTGTTTCTGGGCTTCGATTGTATTTAAAAAATAGTTTATTTATAACCAGGAAAAGTGCATTTGGCACATACACTCATCTGGTAATTCTGTTGTGAGCATTGTGACTAGGGCGTGGGGCACATAGGAAGGACGCGGATAAGACGCGAGGCGTTGTGTACAGTTCGCGTCTTCGTCCCATCTTATCTGTGCGAGATATGTGCCATCGCTTCAGTTTCACTTCACTTCAGTTTTATATGGCAAATGTCGCCGCGTCTTTTCCGCGACCTGTCTTACGATATTCTTATGTGCTCCACGCCGAAGGCCGACCTGCACCAATTCTTAAATTGAAATTAAATAATATTGGTTAAATACCTAGTACTTAATCCACAGTATTCTTAAGGTGCAAGTCAGTCTCAATAAGTTTTTTTTTAACTTAATAAAAGTAACTGAAATACGCTGGTCTTTTCTGAAAATTATAGGTGTACTCCATATCTCATGACTTATAATGTTTTGTAATTATAATTGTATGTAATTATAACTGAATTATCTTTTCTACTTTTGTTTTCTCGATGTATGTCGGTAGATGTTTTATACAGTTCCGTTTTTGTAGTGTGCCTTTATAAAAATAAACTTAGCATTGTTGTGACTCGTTGAGTGTCTGAGAATAGTTGTAAAGACTCGGTTCCATGATCACTGCTCGATATTTTTTTAAAGAATCAATATTCTCCTTTTCATTGTACAAATGCAGATAATAGGAATAATTTATCAACTCTAGACTCTGAAAAGATACGTAGCTCATGTATTTTGTCTTATCATTGCCTTGCTTCACACTGCCTCGGTCCTGTTTTAATAGAATGACGCTATGAATTACATACTATGTCAATTCGATATTCATTACAAAGCCCATTAACAAGTAGAAACGTAATGTCCGTCGTTACGAATTGTCAAAATGAACTACGCATTTTCATTCACACAGGAACGTTATGATCTTGGTGAACAATAGTTTTTAATTGTTAACAACTGTATGTATAATGCACACCAAAAATTTTACAGCTTAAAGGCCTGCGCAGAAGAGGGACTGTTGTCCTCATAAAAATCCCTCAATTTTAAAAAAATGTCCACCGGGTACTTATCACGGGCTCAACGCAGACGGTGTGCGTTTATTTGTTGCCCTGAAATTTAGTCTTCTTTCTTTCTTCTTAGGCTCTAATTATATGCGTCCGCGCGACCGAGCGGCCCCCCGGCCGCTACACCACGAAATTAAAGATTTATTTAAATAGCGGCGCGGTCGCGCCTTCGAGCGGCGTGGTCGCGCGGCCGGCCGCTCGTACGAGTTTCAACGTGTTCACTTGTATCGGTGCATTTGAAGCGGACGGGACGCTCTTTTGTTGTTTGTGAGAACGTGTGGAGAGCGGAGACGCTCAGGCCGCTTCATATAAATCAAAAAGCGACTTCGCCGCGGTCGCTGGAATCTGCGGCGAAACCGCTCGGTCGCGCGGACGCATATAATTAGAGCCTTACCGTATCATAGTATAATGGACACCCCGTAATTTTGTCCACTCCAGTCTTGGTGTCCGCGGTAATTCGGGGGACTTTTTGTTTAGCGTAGGTACTTTTAGTCCTTTGCTATTCGATACAATTTATAAGAGATCTATATAGGTATATCGATGGACAAAAAAGTACCCGGGGGACAGTACCTCGTCTGCGCAGGCCTTTATACCATCGGAATCCTGTCGGCTGCGATAGCGATTAGTATAGAATTGACGGCCAGATGTAAAGAATCCATCAGGCTTTGGTGAACGTAAGATAGGGGCTGAACAGCGATGGTCTAGCACAGCCATTCTCTAAGTGTGTTCCGCGGAATCCTAGGGTTCCGCGATGCCCCTGTAGGGGTTCCGCAAGAATTAAGAAAAAAAAATCAAAACACTTCTGTCTGGTCGAATGTTTTCACGCGGCGTATCACGAGGCGCAGCCGAACTTAGTCGCCACCCACAACAGTACAATTATTATTAGCAACAGTTACATTGTACTTTTATTATGCTTATTAATAAAGAATACATTTTTAAAACCAATTGCTTTAATTGTCCGGGTTCCGTCAAGTATTACCCTTTCCAAAAGGGTTCCGTCACCGAAAAAGTTTGCGAACCGCTGGTCTAGCATATTTGAATATCAATGCATGCAGTAACTCAACAATCTATAAAGCTGGGTACTGACTTCGTAACGACGAGGTGTAATGTAACATGTTACACAGCGAGCATTCAGTGCAGCGCAGTGTAACATGTTACATTACACCGCGTAACGTTGGTCAGTTAAGGCTTGCGTGATATTAGCGTATGGTAATAGTTACGTGAAATAACGCCCATAACTAGAACATACCTATTGGGTTGGGAATCAGGCCAAAATGGGGTGGACATAACCCATTCAGATACCCTTTTATCTAAGTCCTTTAACGTAATGATTCCACGGATGTAAAGCTTGCTAAGCTGCCGACTGTAACAGAAACTTTCGAACGTATTGTAAAACAAGGCGAAGAATTAATGTTCGTCCGGATTTCTATTGTATTTTCACAAATGCCTTCCAGAGTCTGAGTGTCACTTTCAGAGTCAAATGTATCATTATTTATTTCACGTCTAAGCAACTTCGCTTTGGGTTTGCATCGTATTTTGTTAATAAAAAAAGTGTTTGTAAACAGTTGTTTCTTTTTCTGTTTCACTACATCATATCTATAGGTACCTATTAGGGATTTACCAGACAGAGCGGTCACGCGGTCAAGCGTTCAACCGGTCAGTTTTGCGTTCTTTATGTTATAATTACGTTACGTAGATATACTCACACAGGAGGCAATACAGGCATAGTATCCCTTATTCGTCTGTGTTCTGACCGCGTCGGTCAAATGGTACGCACGCGTTCGCTGCTGTTTCTCAAAATCATGGTGACACTAGGTAACAGCAGGGCTCGTGAGCACTTGCACGCTCGAACGCAGAATGCTTGACCGCGTGACCGCTCTCTGTCTGGTGATCCCTTGCTGCTCGTCCGTAATAATTGGGCCTAGATGTATTGTAATACGATTACTGATTCACGGTCTGGTCACGTGAGGTGTTTTTTTTTCATACCATTGACGCCTACAAATTATTGATATACGTGCTCGCGTTGACTTGAAGCGGCAATGAAGCTAAATCGCCATGTTCAGGTAGTTGTTGATGGACACGTAGGAGCAAAACTTTTTTTGGTTAGTTTTTGATTTGGGTATTTTAATAAACTAACCGACCCTAGTCAAATGAACAAGTTTTCTTATACATAATTTGAAAATATTCTTGTGTCCGTCATAAACTCATATCGACTGCGAAGATTTTTGCTCAAGTTATCTATTGTAGGTATCTTACAGTATTATGCTTATTACTATGTTACGCCTAGAGTGTTAGTAATTAATATGCAATCATTAAAACAAGGTGTAAGAACAGTAACGTGTCGGATAACGGCGACAAGCTTGCCACTTGTCACATTTGGGACCTAATAAACTCGGCAAAACGTGGGCCCAGTCCTAGTGATTGGTGCCTCTGCCTACCCCCTAGGGGATAACGGGCGTGAGTTTTTTTTTTTTGGAAGAACAGTCTCTCTCACTCTCTCTCTTCTCAGTCTCTCACTCTCTCTCTCTCTCCTCTCAGTCTCTCACTCTCTCTCTCTCCTCTCTCTCTCCTCTCTCTCTCCTCTCTCTCTCTCTCTCTCTCTCTCTCTGAGAGAAGGCCTGTGCCATGCAATTAGTAGTATTCAGACTAAATAAAACAACATTAAAACACATTTGATTGTTGACTTGTCCTTTAATCAAGTTAATGCATAAACAAAACCGGTCGAATAAAGGAATAATTACACGGTGAAAATAATCTCATTTCGAACACTGGTACGGTTATACAGACTGCTAGTAGTAACTCTGCTTATAATATCATAGACTTTGGAATGAAATCCCTTTACAGACTAAGCCCTGGCTTCTGGTAGGCATATCAATGGGAGTGACTGAAAAAATGAAGCTAAAATAAAGTTTATGACATCTACCTTGAGTGTAGAGTCTCCAAAATGCTTAGTTGTACAATATTAGAACGCTGATTGTTACACTGACACTACCTATTGGTAGTCTGGTAACCAATCGCATTCCAATGTTATAATTCGTTCGTGCGACTGAAAGGGATCTACTGAGTGTAACTAGAGAAAACAAACAATCGAACTTTTTTACACATCGAACTAGCAAAATCCGCCTTTATAGTACAAATTAATAATATCAACGGCTTTTATGGCATAAATGCTGTGACGTCAAAGGTTCGTGATCCTAGGTTTTTGTTGCAGGTCTTAAAAACTGCTGTCTACATGATTAAGAGATTGTTTCGATCTGAAAAAAAAAGATATTATTGAGTAAAAATAGGTATTATTTTTCCCTCGGTGGCGCTAGTTTCGCTCAGTGGATCCCCTAATTCAATGATTTGATCTTTTTCGCGAAAGATGCCCATTTAAATAACATGGAAAATGGAAAAACAGAGCGTTTTTGAAAATCCGAAATTTTTTCTTCATCGTGGTAGTGTATTGTTTTGGAGGCTATTTCTTTCATTCTTTATTGCACTAATTACAAACTAAACGTACAAGGGCGTGCGTAATGCATGAAGCATTCTCTGCCAGCAAACCTTTTTGTTTAAAGTTTAGTGACTAACGCGTAGATCAAAGTACTAAATAATGGTGGGATATAGGTATTTATTTAGTTGCTTTCCAGGTTTGATTTAAATTCTGTTTTAAGATATGGTTGAAATGCTTTTTCAAAGTCCTTTTTTCGAGTTCCTTTTGAAAGGCCTTCCAGAAACTAGGGACGACTTCTCCCATTCTCAAAGTTACTAGTCTCCGCTAAGCACTTAATGTTTGTTTAGACGGACAAACACTGCAAGTTTAAGCAAAGGTAGAACTTTAGAAATGGGAAGTTTTATGCCTTATTCCAAATGAGAAGGGTATAGGAGCTACAATTGCTTGTCTTTACAAAATACTGTAAAATTCCCAAACTATTGTTTCTCTACCTCAGTAGATGCCTAAACAAAATATGGGATAAAGAAACGTAAAAATCTCACTACCCTTCCCATTATGAATCAAGAAGTATTGCAAGAAAACACATTTTTACAAATAAAGAAGTAACATACATACTATAGATAGATTAATAAATAAATTCTGTATTTTCCATTATTTTCAATTATACAAACTAATCAATAGAAACGTACTAAACCGCTACTCAAATTCCTTGTGAGATCTAAGCTTAATAATAGAAACTTTGGATATTATAATAGTTAAAACAAACAAAGAAAAAGTTTTGTACATTTTTACAACACAAAAATATAGCGAGTTTTTTTATAAAGGAATACTGAGAAATAGAATGTAAAAATAAATGCGTCAGTAATGGATAAAGAAATATTGAATTGTGACATTATAGAAATGCACCGTTTAAGAAACAAAAATAACTATCAATTCAATACAATGCATTTATATTAATACATTTTAGAATACAAAAAATAATACTTTTGTAAAAACTGGTAAATTATTGTTTTTAAGTATTCTCTATGGAAGTACATTTAGGCAGCGTAATAATTATAATATGTAATTAATAATTAATTATGTTACAGCCACTGTTACACATTTTCTATAATTAACACACGATTCCCAGGTAAAAAATCTGTAAGAAAGTTACAGCAAAAATATAAAATGTTGTATGAAAATAATTATACGACTTATTATGTAGGTGCAGGTTTCAAGGTAGTGCTTTCGACAATAGGTATACGCTCCGCTTACATTGACTTCTGAGCAATATTTACTTACACCTGGATTACCACAAGAATGCCGACGACATAGGGCAATTGTCAGCGTCAGAAGCATGTGGTCGGATTTGTCATTTGGCGAGCCTACAAGTTACTATAAGCCTACATAGGACTTTATGCACCTGAATTATGCCAGCAATAGAATAAGATATAAATATGTTTCTTAGATTGTCAGAAAGAGCTCGATGAGCTGAGATTGACGTTATAAATACGTCGGTTTCGTCGGAATCCAACATGCGACCTTATGCTTCGACGTCGATAATTATCAAAAATCATAAATAAATAACTCCCACACAACTTAATTGGCGTTTTAAGAAAATCAATCGATGTTTGACATTGCGAGTATTGATTGCACTCATGGGTCTTTAATTTTAATTTTGACCTTTTTAAAAGTAGATGGACATTTTTACCAAATATTGTATTAGACTAAAGTTGATTTGAGAAAAGATGGTCAGAGTGGAGTTTTTTTTTTGCTGCCTTTTTCTCCACTACACTCGGCCCCAAGGCAGCGGCTTATATTAACATTATAAGTACATTGACATTCAACAAGCAGAATTTAAATTCTTTACGTTGAAATAGATTTCTGATTTCTTAATCACTTGTTTGTTCCAAACGGGATAATCCTGAGTTGATTTGAGAAAAGATGGTCAGAGTGGAGTTTTTTTTTTGCTGCCTTTTTCTCCACTACACTCGGCCCCAAGGCAGCGGCTAATATTAACATTATAAGTACATTGACATTCAACAAGCAGAATTTAAATTCTTTACGTTGAAATAGATTTCTGATTTCTTAATCACTTGTTTGTTCCAAACGGGATAATCCTGTGACATGGTAACCAGAAAAGGACATCACACACATTGTAATACACCCAGAGGGCCCTCGGTTCCCTTCGAGAGGGAATAGAATCCATGACCAGCATGGTTAAATCAAACGTGGTTACAGTCCGTTAGCTTTTAGAATGTACCTCGGCTACTATCGGATAGAATCGGATATATTCGTGTAATAGAAATATCGGAACTAATGTGACACTTAGTAGTAGTATTACATTATTAAGTATAATCCATTTATCTATACTTGGCATTTTTTTCTGACTTTAAACGCCACTTAATTAAAAACCTTTAGCGGTAGAAAACTCGAAACAGTTTACAAATTTAGTGCTAGCTAGTACTAAATTTGCAAACGGTATCGAATTTTCTACCGCTAAAGGTTTTTAATTACGTTATAATTAATAAACGTTAAAGGTTTTTGATTTAGTGTCGTTTAAAGTCTGAAAAAAATGCCAAGTATAGATAAATGGATTATAGTATTACACTCGTGTGCTTTCGGCGAAAACCGAAGCCTACTCTAGAGCCCGAGGTATATTCTAAACGCTAACAGACTGTACGCTGTACCCAACGAGGCAGTCATAGAAAGTTTGCATTTAATTCGCAATTTTTATTGGAATTTTGAAAAGAAACTTCATCGGCATTCTTAGAGTGGCTGAATATAATCACTGAGCGTGTTTGTTATTGGTGGAGCCCTTCTTTGAGCTCTTCAGTCCTGACCTTAAAAATAACAATAGAAAACCATTATTCTTTTCAAGGTCAGGGGAAATTAAAGTTACCCCATACGCTTAATAAAGTGTAAAGGGGCTAGCGTAGGTACATGTGAAAAAAATCTCGAGTCAAATATGGTGCTTCTGCTTACCCCTTTTTGAATGTAAATATGTTCGAGACGGGGCAACCTCTACTAGTTGACGGGTAAGTGTTGATTTATTGTTCAACTTTATTGGCATTAATATCACAAATGAATATCGTCGCTTATACTTCAACAAGCGAATATGCTTTTTACCACTAGTAGAAACTTAGTTATAGAGTTGAGGATAGAGAGTCTTCCCGCGCATGTTTTGCGCCAGTCAAATTCAAAATTTTCGGCTTATTTATTTTACTGTCATTTATTTCATTCTAGAAAAGAAATCATTAAGTTTATGCGTCTCCTGCAAAATTGTAGTATTGTAGAAGTATAAGCGACGATATTATCATACGATTCAAACCGGACTCCTGCGTCGTATTTTACTTTAGATAAGGAGGTTTTTAAAATGGATTTTAAATTGAAAATCGATGAAAATGTTAAGTGACGATGGTATAATAGATTTGTTAAATTTTCGCAACAAGACAATATTTCAGTTAAGAACTTTTGAAGCGCAACAATGCCAATGTAACGTATGATTTATGATATGTATTTTAATAGATAGGTATATGTAACGAGTAATACGATTTTCTAGACAGATTCTACGCCGGGTATATGGACGAGCGAGATGAATATATTTTACTATCACGCAGAAAGTCGAAAGTCGAGAAATCATCTGCGAAAATGCAAGCCAAATTGAACGCATTATTGTAGTAGGATGTCAGAAGTGATGAATTCTAGGCGAGATAGATCTTACTTATACATTTTGCCTCTAATGAATATTGAGCAAACTCATGATTGTCTTTTTCGAAACGATTTAAAATAAACATTTCACTAATATTGCGCTTCTTCAATAAACAAGGAAAGCGTCAACCTAGCCAAGAAAAAAAGTTGAGAAATAACTGTTTCTTCAATCCTGAGCGTTCCAGTAAGTACGTCTACACTACGCATTCTAACATTGCACAGCAAATCTATACTCTGACCAACATTTATAGCCTTACCAACCTCAGCGTAGCTCTCGAAAACAAAATTAAAATTGACACGCGTGACAAAAACCGTCGGCCAGAGTACAGCACGTTTGAAAAGCTGGTCCCGCCATCTAGCGGACACTCGAAGAACTGCTACAAGCGAAACTAAACCCGACCTTTGCCGCCTCATCCCTGATCGGTGTGCCCTAAGTTCTGCTGCATAGGTTGCATTTTCTTACTGACTGAGTAGATGGGAGGGGATTCGCTTCCAATCTTCGTCAATGCTTGGACGCGACTTTTGACAGATTGCATTGGAGCGTCATCGATTTTTTGCTCATCGCTCAGTGAGGAATGTTGTAAGGAGCTCACAGCTTCGGCATTACCGTAGATCGGTTGTTGCTCCAATGCGTTCTTTTGAGTGTTGTAATTCTGTATGAGGGTCGAGACTCTATTTGAGGGTAGGCTGGTGTGCTCTTTGGGCGAGTCCGTCATCATAATCTGACCAGTTGTGACCGGTTGGTTGATCCTGAAATCCGGTTTCGGTGGCGGCGCCTCTTCCTCTTGAACGGAAGACTGGTTGCTTAGGACTGGACTCTGATTTATTGCCGTTTGATTTTGATTTATAACCATTTGGTTCTGATTCATAACGGTTTGATTCTGATTGTTTTGGACTGGAAACTGGGACGGCTGGGCGGAAGATGGCGGCGGTTGGTCCACGGTGGCTTGACTTTCGGGAGCGATGGCGGATCGCCAGTCGATGAGCGGGTATCGTTCGCGGATGCAGTCGACCACGTCTAGGAGGTTCTTGGCGTCCATTGCGAGGACGTGGGCTGCTGAGAGCATGTTTCTGGAAAAGACAGGCAGGTTAGAACTGTGAAGTTGGCAAAGTATAAATAACAATTTTTGGCTTTATCAATAGGAAGAAAATCTAACCGAGAGCACTAAATCCGGGTGGGCCAGTACCTACACACAGTGAATCATAAAATCCTTGATACATACAGGGACATACGTTGCTTCTGGCCTCACATTAGGATACCCTGTATCGTGGGAACCAGAAACAGCGACATCACGAACATGTAAACATCCAAGACCCGAGGTTTTTGTTTGGTAACCAGCCTGGGTATGAGCCCGGGACCTCCCGCACGACAGATGCGGTAACGGCTGCGCCACAGAGGTCGTCTACTAGCTTATTAAAATAAAAAGTAAGAAAAGGACCATTCATCACTGAGTGACATGAATTTGTTTATGGTTCAGTTGTCGCTCACGCCGGTTCCGGTTAATTTTATCTTGCCTTTATGTCCACCTGGGACGTCACTTACCACCCCTTATAATTCGCGTTTGTCAATTTTTTTTGTCAATCTATCTCTTGCTACTTGTCAATACATTTTCCATTTTCTTATTTATGTACATCCTAAATATCCATACTTAGGGCCCATCTATAAATTGCGTCACGCGAATTTCATGATTTTTTGACCCCTCCCCCGTCCTTGTCACAGCTGGTCACATTTGTGAGACTCCCCCCTCCCTAGTATGACGTCACATATTTTGCAATGTTACATGTAGAAATTATCGAATTTGTAACGAGGTGCAATAGGCTAGTTTCCCAAAAAAATGTAATTAGTCCGTCTTTTAGATTATTCAAAAATAAGGGACACGTATTTTTTTATTTGTAAATTAGACCGAAAATGACAAAGATATAGCCCATTAAAGTTACGTGTGACGTCACGCCGTGCTGCATTTTGTAGCACTGAGTGACGTCACACGTAACTTCAATGGGCTATCTCTTTGTTATTTTTTGTTTAATAGAAAAAAGAAAAATACGTGTCCAATATTTTTTATAATCTAAAATACGGACTAAATAGAATTAAATTATTTTGACCCTGGAAATATTCGCCTCGCTGCTATGTATTGTTTCTGGCCACTAACAATTCTAAATTTAATCCCATTTCGACACTTGTAGCAGTGGTCGGACGTAGCTGGGGGTCCAGATAAGGGACTCCACACACGACGGCTATAAGGTAAAGATGTATATTATAGCACGATATATCTCATTACATCTTTCCATAGAAATCGTCAGGAGACCACACACGACAGCTATAATATACATCTTTACATCTTCGTATCTTAAAGGTTCTGAGCGGTCTCTAAGCTATACATCCTGGGATGTAATGTATATTATAGCTGCCGTGTGTGAAGTCCCTAACGCTCAGCTTCCAAACAAGGGGGACCTAAACGTCATTTGACTTTTTTTCGTAAATAGTTCAAAGTTCGTGTTTTAACACATATGTATAATAGATTTTGAAATGTGACGTCACGAAATTAAGGACCTCTCCTCCCTCCTTATCACACAATATCACACTTCGTCGACCCACTCCCTCCCCATTAAAGTGTGACTTAATTTATGGATTGCCCCTTACCAAGGTTGTCTAGAAGAGATCGCTCTAAGCGCTAAGACCGCCAATGGTATACCATTACTTAGAAATAAGGAAACTATACTCTGATTTTTTATTCCGTAGAATTCTGACATTTCATAAGTGTTGCTACTGAAAAAATTCTCCACCGAAAAAGGTACAAATTTGACCCATTTGAAAGTAATAAAAAATAAAATGCTACGTATATTTTTTATGTTTTACCTACAAAAAGGTTAATCTAAATATTTACTTACTCAAGTGACCTAATACAAACAACAAATATTTCAATATCACGAACTATATATTGAATTAACTTTAATTACTTTATTTTATTCTTTAGCTGGCATCACTGCCTACGAATTCAAGGTTTAGTGAACCTTTTTAGAAAAGTGAAGTATCCCGCTCTCGTATTAATTCATGTCAGTGATGACGATGATGATGAAGATAGTGATATTAGTATTAATGATGATTAGATATTTTAATAAAAATATGTTTTCTTTACTTGTACTTTTTTACTGTTTGTGAGGTGAAAAGGGATAGAATTATCACTCGCCTTAAATTCCCTTTTAATTTGGAGCTCCACACTTTCTAAAATGGATATATTCACTAACAAATTAAATGTGTAGACTCAGATGTTCACACGCGTATTGAAATTGAAAAATGTGCCCGGCCAAAAAAGGTTTCTAATCTCTGACATGTCAAAAAATGATAACTGTCAGAATTCTACGGAATTAAAAATCAGACTTTACAATAATTCTGTATTCCGATTGAGCCATAAAGTGTTATCTATCTACCTTTGTTCCCTCATATTCTCTAAATGTCTATACCAACGCAACAGTTGTTTCTCAAGAAGGGAGAACACCATTGTCGCATCAAAAACTCACTTGGTATACTCGTGGTGTAGGGTCGTGGCGGCATACTGTATGGCAAGCCGCATCGCCTCGACTAAAGCCGCCATGTCTTTGCTGAGCACCTGATGAGCCATCTCCACCTCTCTGCGAAAGATAGAGAGGAGGTAAGTAGCGGAGGACCCTAATAGAAAAATCTGAAATCTTTTATAATATAAAAATGAATCGCCGAATGCCTGGCTAAGCGCAAATCTCGAGAGCGGCTGAACCGAATTCGCCAATTCTTTTTTTAGAATATTCCTTAAAGTACGAGGATGGTTCTT
Organism: Yponomeuta plumbellus; assembly: GCA_947310845.1. Lineage (NCBI taxonomy): Eukaryota > Metazoa > Arthropoda > Insecta > Lepidoptera > Yponomeutidae > Yponomeuta > Yponomeuta plumbellus. The sequence goes on from OX371214.1 coordinate 11,400,264, forward strand.
ACGGAAAGAAAAATTTAAAAAAATGCCCAAAAAGGGAAAGGTTGAAATAGTGAGAAAATATGGAGAAAAAAGTCGGACTTAACTGTACAAATCAACACCCTGTATACATAAAACTTACCTCTGAGCATGTTGTGGATACAGAGCTAGTAGTGTATCCACGGTGGCGCACAGAGCCCGGAGCTCCGTCCCCACCGCCCTGACAGCAGCTAAGAGCTGCGCGGGCGCCGGCGCGGCGGCGGCGGACGACACGCCTGCCAACCGCATCACGCAACGCACCACCGACGTCGTTAGCGCGTAGATCGGGTCGTTCGCGTTAGGTTGGCGGCCCTGAAAGACGATTGTTTATTGCAACCTGTTATAACGTCTATAACTATTAATAATTTCGTACCGGTGTCACGTCATCACATAACATTTTTACATTTAACATAACATTTACATATAGGCACATACATTGCTTCTGACCCTACACTAGGATGATACCCTGTGTCGTGGGAACAAGAAACAGCGACGTCACAAACATGTAAACATCTGAGACCTGGTTTTTTTTTGCCCCAGGCGGGATTCGAACCCGGGACCTCTCGCACGGTAGGCAGATGCACCAGCCGCTGCGCCACAGAGGTCGTCAATCACGTGTTGCAAGTGTCCATTGTGAAAAGGTCTAATTTGATAACTCCATGGTGTGTGGGACACCATGGCATCAAAGAAGGTTATTATAATCTGTGTATTATCTAAATTTTATAACTTCCCTATGAGTCCAGATTTTAGCCAAGCGAAGTCGGGTTTTCACCTCGTCTACATTATCAATTGCGTGCCGGTCTACGGTAGACTCGAACGAAATGCATATCAAATTGAACAGCGCAAAAAATTATTCGGAAATTGGCTAATAGGGCGGCAAGACCTTTAGGTCTAAATCATCATCATCTACCCATTATGTCCCAACCGAGGGGCACGGGTCTCTTCCCTGAGTAAGGTATAGGCCATACTCCACCACGGGGACCTAGTCTGGTTTGGCGAAGGCTTGTAAGACTAATGGCTGGTCTTGCTGTCAGAAGTTTTCAAGCCTTAAGGCCTCTGACTTGGCTTAACGACTGCCATCTATCGACGGCAGCCGGCACGGGCGACGAAGCACGGAACCACTCGAAAAAATGCCGCTAGCGTTAGTCATAGAACGGTCACCCATCGTGATCGTTTAAGATCACTCAGGCAGCCGGGGCTACGAGCGATTGAGGTCCAAATAAATACAAGCTTAAATTTATCTAATGGGCTAGTTGCCCTAAAAAATGTAATTAGTCAGTCTTTTAGATTATTCAAAAATAAGGGACACGTATTTTTTTATTTGTAAATTAGACCAAAAATTACAAATATGTATATAGCCCATTAAAGTTACGTGCGACGTCACACCGTGCTGCATTTTTTAGCACGGAGTGACGTCACACGTAACTTTAATGGGCTATATCTTTGTTATTTTTTGCTTAATAGAAAAAAGAAAAAATACGTGTCCAATATTTTTTTATAATCTAAAATGCGGACTAAATAGAATTTAATTATTTTGACCCTGGAAACTACCCTATTATATGCGTGTGTTTAGACCAAATCGCTAATCGGTAAGTATCTACTTACCCTGTCTTCACCGGGCGCCTTTTCATTTGCCCTCACAGTGTTTGCTGGACTCGTTTCAGAAGAGTTAGCACCTGTAAAGCGTAAATTAATGCATTCTCAAAACAGAAGGACGAGGCACATTTGGTAGTAGTTTTTACTACCAAATGTGCCTCGTCCTTCAGTTTTGTAAACAGTGCGAGTCTGCTGTAAATATTAAAAAAAATATTTCAACGCAAAGAATTCACATTCGGTTTGCTGAATATCTGAGGTATTGAATAGGTCAGGCACTCGGGTTTCCTCACAATGTTTTCCTTCAGTCATAGGTACATGTCCGCCTTAGGAATGGAACCTGGGCCTTCCGTTATTCTATTCATTAAGGCCCTTTACACACTGCGACTGTTAGCATCGATGCAGTCGCGATGCTGTCGCGATGCACCATCGATGCCGTCGCAAATGGTCTTTGGGTTTGGTTTACACACTTGCGCTACTGCTGGTGTGTCGCGATGCTGTCGCGCGTTTCAAACGCGCGACTGGATCGATGCTAAGAGTCGCAGTGTGTAAAGGCCCTAAGGCTACGGCGCTCTTTTGTTTGTAGGTAGTTCTAATACAGTATTATTTAACAGTACATTTTTTTTGTCCTACTATGCCTAAGCTATACTTGAGCCATTACAAACGTGCGAACCGAGTCATAAAAGTGCGAGCGAGAGTTCCGATATGCCTGATATGCCTCCTGTATGTGTGAGAGAGAGGTCTGATACAAATGTTTATAACTCAGTTCGCACGCTTGTAATGGCTCAAGTATAATAAGAGTCAGTTTACCTGAATGTACTTGACTAGAGCCCCTCGGATCCGGCGCGCTGATTGGCTGAGCGGCGTCGGCTGACTTGTCTTCGCTCGCTTCTATTGGTGACTGGATCGAGAGACGTTTCTTCTGGAACGAACGTGGGCGTCAATGGATTCAAAACAAAATTTATTTCAGATGTATAAATCATAATTTTAAGGCGTCATTAAAACTCATTTCCTTCAAACGTCAGTAAAAATTGTCTGTGGTGCAAATTTTACATGGAAAAGATGTAGCCACAGAATAAAATCTGATCTTTCATCGCATCTGTCTACCATGCGAGAGGTTCCGGGTTCGAATCCCAGCTGGGGATGAAAAAAAACCCCTGTCTTGGATGTTTACATGTTAGTGACGTTGCTGTTTCTGGTTCCCACAACACAGGGTATCCTAGAGTGGGGCCAGAAGCAATGTATGTGCCTGTAGGTATGTAAATGTTTATGTTTAAATAAAAAGACTTTTAGATGCTTTGAAGGAATCATGATAAGTAAATTTACGACACAGGGTATCCTAGTGAGGGGCCAGACGCAATGTATGTGCCTGTATGTAAATGTTATGTTATTTATTTTCTAATGCCATAGACAACTATAGACAGAGATGTATATTCTTGCAGTTAGCCATTACACTTTACTACATCGACATAAGGTCCAATATCACACGTACCAGGTTATCCTCCTGCATTTGAAGCCACCGCCTGTCCTCTTCACTCTGGTGTTGTTGTCTCGCAAGCTCGGCTAGCAATCGCCTCTCCACCGCCGCCTCCGTGTCCAAGTCTGGACTCTGTCCCGATGGATATAGAGGTTATAATGGTTTGGAGAGCTTTCTTTCGTCTAAAGGCGACATCAGACTGTTCACTCGTAGTTTGTTTCTGTCTTTCATTCAGCTACTTTCAAGCAGAATGAACGTCAAATAGTCAATGAACTCATTATTAAAGTCTGTTTTATAATTCAATGCAGAAAAAAATACTGTCACGTTGACATCTCAATACAATCCAAAGGCTGTCAATGTCTGAGTGTTGCTAGTGTGTAAAAACCAAATAACCACATTTCATTTTACCAAGTTAAAATTGTGTGTGCTACGTAGGTGTTTTTTTTTAGACTTTGCTCTTATGAGTAATTAAATTTTAATGTCTTTGGTGTGATAAAGATTTTGTTCACATGAGTCTTCTATTCACTGTAAAAAAAATCTACCGAGGAAACCTATATGTTTTGTAGCAGTAACACCGCGTCATTTTTTTTTGCATCGAATTAAAAAAAAGGGACTTTATTAAGCAGGTCGGTGCAACAAATTAAAATTCAAATATGCAACATGTTACATAGTAGGTTCATTTGGCACCCTTACCCGGTATCCCAAACTCTAGCAGACTTTTAATCTATTGTAAACAGCTGTCAGTTGGCAAAAGTGCATAAACAAAACAATTGACGTTGTAAACTTTTAGTCCGGATCCACTTACGGGTGTTGTTTTATCGGAAGAGTCCGACCAGGGTTCGCTCCGATTCGCAGAGCTTAATCATGGTGATCAGAGACGGACCTCGCGTCGTCGGTTGCTCGCCTCACACTGGTTTACAATGTGTTGTGCTTACGAAAGTTTTAGTTCACAAAAAACAACTGCAGCTGTTAACAGTAGATTAACATACTGTTAGCGTTCGAGAAACATAGGTCAATCTTTCTAGTGAACGTTGGATGCTGTAGGGCGGCTTGAAAACTTCTGACAGTAAGACCAGGCACTAGTCTTACAAGCCTCCACCAATCCGGACTTGACCCCCGTGGTGGAGTATGGCCTATACCTTCCTCGGGGAAGAGACCCGTGCCTCTCGGCGGGGACATAATGGGTTGATGATGATGTAAACGAGGAACTAAGTAATGAATGACCAATCGAGAGTACGTTCACCCAAGTGAATAGTCTGATTTCGCCTTAACATAGGAGAATTTCTCTTTAACATAAAAAAATAAAAAAATAGTTGATTTTTTTTGAATTTCTGGGTATGTTCTGTTCTTAGAACTAGTATAAAAAGGTTTCTGTAGACGTTATTTACAAACAAATGCGACTGTACATAGTAATTCACGACTGTAGGTTTTGTGTTATTTTTTATAGTTCAGTAATTAGTCACAAGTGTTCATTAAAAAATAGCCTCTCAGTACCGGTTTGTACAGTTCAATTTGGAAACAAACACCGAAATAGGACGAAGACAGACAACCCCCTTATGTTAGTTCTGTTTGACCTGTTTAAGATGTTTTAATTCTCGATCAACTTCACTGTGGCGAGCTTAAAAAATCGTTAGAAAATTGCTGCCGATTTTTTTTTCATAATTTCAATTGAAGTACAGTCTGTTAGCTTTTAGAATATACCTCGGCTACTATCGGATAAACCGGATCGGATTATATTGTATTATTTGATTTTATGTTTCAGAATGTGTGTGTGTGTAAGAAGTTCAAATAAATTGTTTATCTATCTACACCCTATTTACTGAAGCGAACGAGTAAGTGTCAACATGTCAAAAATGTGGTTTCTCAATATGCCACATTTATAACACTGCATAATATTTAGCAAAGTTATATAAAACGATATGGCTAATAAATGCCAATAAGCAATAAACACAATAACACTGTTATTACCTGATTTATCCCTCACTCGCAGTTTATTTAACAAAATATTTTATTTTATCATGAAAATACCATTTGCTTAAGAGATCTATGCCCCAAAAATACCTAAAATTTCAGTGATCCTCAAATAAAAGCGATCCTACTGCTGCCAAAAAATGTTCGCAACTAGCAAAGATGTAAGACTTTTGTTTGAAGGCCGATTCTGATCGATTATTTTATGCTAATGCGCTACGCGAAGTGTAGGAAGAAGTATGGAGAGCTGACTACGAACCTCTTTTTTAATTAAAGGCAAAAAAAGTAAGATAGCCACCCCGACGCCATATTTACGATAGACGTTGTTGATGCGAGTGCGACTTCTCTAAACTATTTTATTTTCTTTAGGGTTTGTCTTGTCTTGTTTGGTTGTCTGTCTGTTTTCCTTAAACAGTACCTACCTAAACCTATGTGGGTATACGATGCAAGCAAAGCTGCGTGCATGAGCTATTTTGAGTGACATGTAAGTTTGAGAGATGCTGTGTCTTTGTTTACCTTTAGTCGTTCGCTTCAGTAAATAGATTGTATCTATCTATTGCAATAAGGTAAGGTTTATTTTGTATTGTTATCTTTAACTCTACATAACTTATGAAGAAAAGTTTTATACAGAGCAGAAAGTAGTATTACACTCGTGTGCTTTCGGCGAAAACCGAAGCCTATTCTGGAGCCCGAGGTATATTCTAAGAGCTAACAGACTGTACTAAACGAATATAGATTTTTACAGGCTCGATTTTAGAGTACTTTGTATAGAGTAGGTACCTACATGCGCTACGCCTTAGTGTAGTTGGTCGAATGTTTGAATGTTTGTTTAATTTCATTCAGCTTTGGTCTCCATGTAAACAAACTGTATACAGAAACTACTGTTTGCTCGTCTTAGGTAATTTATAAATACTAAATAAAAAAAATCAATGTAAAGACAAAAAATTCTGTTTTTTGAATGTCTATGTACAGTCGAGTTCATAAATATATGAACACTTCCGCGGCTTCAAAAATATGTGTGCAAATAAGGTTACAAAAATATCTAGCATGTTATGCAATCAAAAATATATCAACGTTTTACTGGTCATAAATATCAACACAAGGCTTCACAAATATATAAACAACTGAAAATTTATAAATATATGCACAAACTATTATCACATGTATGTCAACAACTATAGTTACATAAATATCTATGGTCATTTTTATGAGGACAAGCTGACCTACAAATATATCTACACAAATGTCAGCCATATTTATGTGAACATGTGATTTGACAATTCACGAAAACAGTGCAGACTTGTCAGTGCATATGTCTGTCTCTTATAGATTTTATGTATCTGTCTGTATGCGATACAAACTTCTTATGCACCACGTGGCAACGTCGTCATCGCTCGCTAAATTTTTCATTTCATGAAGAATACGGGAAAACAGAGCGAGGACAAAAGACAGTGCTATTTTGTTTTATCCGTTGACTATTTTAGAACTTAGTAGTAACGATGCAGTGGCCTAGGGGTATCTGTACGCAACTTCTTTTTATTGTTGGCGTGAATTCCAACTACGCTTTTCTGCAATTTTTACATCGCAAAAAGAACTACTAGGTACCTACAATAGAGGATGGGCATCCTGGTCTATTCTAATACAAATGACATGGCTAGATTGGGAGGTATATAGTCAAACATTTGGGTGCGTTTACCCTTTATCACGGTTGAAACGTACATTTCAGTACATTTAGATATTTTTATATCTTCCTCACATACTATGAGTTTGCTGTTTTTTATCCTGCTATCCCAGAACTACTAGCTATAGGTATGCAGTAGATATAGTATATAAATAAAATAAAAAAGTAATTATTAAGTATCATTATCAATCCATTATGTCCCCATCAAGGGGCACGGGTCTCTTCCCCGAGGAAGGTATAGGCCATACTCCACCACAGGGCCCAAGTCCGGATTTTTGGAGGCTTGTAAGACTAGTGGCTGGTCTTACTGTCAGAAGCCGCCCTAAGGCCTCTGACTTGGCTTAACGACTGCCATCTATCGACGGTAGCCGGCACCAATTGCTTAACATGCCTTACGAAGCACGGAACCGCTCGGAAAAATGCCACTAGCGTGAGTCATAGATGACGACCCATACATGGACTGAACGCGCCGTATGTTGCTTAACCTTAGTGATCGTTTAAGATCACTTAGGTAGCCCAGGCTACGAGCGATTTTGTAGCATCGCAATCTTGCACCATCTAACCCCATAGATTTTCTATGGGGTTAAGATCGGGGCTTTTCGGGGGCATTTTAATTAATTTTTGTTCCTTTCGATTTTCCATCTCCGATATCCACAATTGTACTAAGTAAGCATAGTGAATGCTACAATTGCAAATTCAATTTGGGAGTTGTCTGGGTAAACAATTTTTGCAGTAGGCAAAAATGAGGCTCTCTATACATTTTTGTTCGCAGCACGTACCTACATGCAATTCTTACAAGGCACGATGACGGTTGTTATGATTATGACAGTGACATCATGAAGTTATCTTTCTTAAATCTTTCACAACCTCTTTAAAAGAGTATCATGGAGTTCGTACCTATAGGCTGTTCACATAAATATGGCTGACATTTGTATAGATATATTTGTAGGTCAGCTTGTCCTCATAAAAATGACCAATTAATGTATAGATATTTATGTAACTATAGTTGTTGACATACATATGACAATATTTTGTGTAGATATTTATAAATATCCAGTTGTTTATAAATTTGTGAAGCCTTGTGTTGATATTTATGACCAGTAAAACGTTGATATATTTTTGATTGCATAACATGCTAGATATTTTTGTAACCTTATTTGCACACATATTTTTGAAGCCACAGAAGTGTTCATATATTTATGAACTCGACTGTACAATATTAACCGCTGCCTTGGGGTAGCGGAGAAAAGGGCACCGGGCAAAACGGCCATTCTGACCATTTTTCATCATTAATTCAAGAAATACCAACTGCTGTTACGAATTAATATTTTTTTTACTTTGAACTGTCTGCGTTTCTTTTCACAGCCAAAAACCAAAGCTGATTGAAACGAAATATTATAAAAATATGTTCATGTATCAGTTGTGAATGAATGAAGTTTTGAGCAGTAGATATATTGATAAGTAAAATATCTCTTAAAATGAGCCTATTAGATACTAATTTTCATTCACAAATGATTCGCAAAATAAAATAATAATAAACCAAAAAACTACCGGAGAAACCCAACGATCACACAAATACTGTAAAAAGAAAATAAAATAAATTAATGTACAGTGAAAACAAAAAGTTTTTCTAACGAGAGAGACATATTTGGAGTTATGCCGTTTTTCATTCATGGGGTAGCCAGAAATAAGAGCGCTCTCACTTTTCTCGCGTTTTTACAACCATAAATAAGTAGTACACACAGCATGCAGGGTAAATTAAAAATTTTGAACTTTGAAAATACATTTATACTACACCTGCTTGGAAAGTACCTTGATACTTTATCAAATTTACGGTAGAAAGTACGTCATTGCATATCGAACAAATATGCGGGGAGAAAACGCATCTGAGCGGGAGAGAAAAGTGTATGAAAATCCATTTCTTACGTGGTTTTTCTTTTTTAATTTTGGGTAAGACTATGCGCCGGTAACCTAAATATCAAAAGCCAAAAAGTGTTTACAGTGAGTTTTTATCTCCAAGTTCGCAAAATGACACTGGCCACTAGCAACAATTTCAATATAAATTTCAATTAGTAAAGATTTCGTTTTTTATTTTCCTTGTAGGTGTAGTATAAAGCACTATGTATCACTCGAGAGAAACTGCGATTCCCGATCTCAGGTGTTTTAAAGCCCTCGCCTACGGCTCGGGCTTCAAACGACACCCTCGACGGTAATCGGTCACTTTCTCCTCTCGGTGAACAATGTACTTATACGTTTGAATATAAATATAAAATCTCACAAAACAAATACTATCTACACATTACCACATTTGATCTGTGACACTTGGCTATCGTAATCAACCAACCAAATAGAAAAAAAATATACAAATAAAGAATTAAACAAAAAATAAAAACTGCCAATTATACATGCTCTCTTTCTACCATCAACTATGTATCTACAACAAAAAAAAATGTCTACAAAACTCCCAAATCCAAATCACCTGTGCTTGCATCGTCTGCACGACCGGCGAACATTCCTGCCTGCTCGCATAAATAGTCGCGGAATCAATCGAGGCCACGGGCATCTGAGCCTGAACGAACTGGGGTCTGTAAACTGGCTGGGACGTATGGACGACGCCCGGCTGACCAGCGTAAGAAGACATCGGCTGGGGCGGTATCGAGTACTGGAGTGGACTAGCGGATCTTTGGGGGTAAAAACCCTGAGGTTGCTTAGCCATCTGTATGTGGCCCTTTTGGTACGGAACGCCTTGAACTATCCCTACTGGCACTCCGTAGGAGGTAGGGTGAGAGGCCGACATGGACGGACGGTAGCTCTGCTTAAGGCCCGCCTTTTGAGCGGCAATCGCTGCGCAACTTTTCACGTTATCACCGCCAAAGTCGTAGATCTCTTCGACCAAAGGAGGCTCGGGCTGGGTCCGCATTTTGTGCATGATAGAGGCGGCAAGTTGCGCGTTTAGAGCGCCTTGCACGGAGAACTGCCCTACGTCCTGCTCGCGTCTGTTTCTAGGCGGGGGCGAGGCGGGGACGGAGTGCTGGCGTGTGAACGGGGCTATCGGGACCGGGGACCCTCTGTGGGACAAACTACCTCTAGCGTTGCGCTCAAGAGAGCCCATCCGGACGGGAGCTCGCTCCGCGGTCGAGAAAGTACCTCTAGTGTTTCGCTCCAAAGACCTAACCCTGCTAGCGTAGCTTTCCACCGGAGGTTCCTCGACGTTCGACTGCGGGTCGTTCTGACACAAGTTGTCGCAGCTCTCTCTGGCTCCTACCACGACTGTTAGCGTCTCATCTGCCTGCGGGTCAGTTGGGACGATAGGGTCTAGCTTGTGTAGGCTCGAGACGGCTATAGGGACGGTCTGGAGGGGTATATCGACTCTTTCGTCGGGGTGTGGGTTGATGATTTTGTCGACGATGTCGGGGTGTTTCTCCGGGAGTTTTTCGGCGAAGTCGACGGCGACGGTGTTGAATACCGAGGCTGGGGTGTTGTAGGCCTGCGGGTCGAGCGCTCGGGATTGGTTCTCGCGGAGCAGATGGGCTAAGACGAGCGGGTTCTGTGCCACGATGTAGGTCTGCGGGGCCGCGCCCGCCGCCTGGACGGTTGGCGAGTCAACGCCTGGAAGGAAGATACCTGGTTAGTTTACCTAATTAAGTCATTGAACTTTTAACGTTTACATACAGGCACATACATTGCTTCTGGCCCCACACTAGGATACCCTGTGTCGTAGGAACCAGAAACAACGACATCACAAACATCCATGTAAACATCCAAGACCTGGGGTTTTTTCCCCAAACGGGGTCGAACGTAGAACCTTCCGAATGGTAAAAGATAAAGATCACTTCGGAGCGGTAAAATACCGTTCCGACCTAGCAAATTATCGGACCGTTAAAAACCGGATACCGGAGTAGTGGAGAAGCTTGTACTCTTGTGTGTTTCTAAATCGGATCGGTAGTTAACGTTTGCAGGACCGGAGCAGTGGAGAAAGGCCCTAAGGCGCACCGTTTCCTCTTGCTCCTACTCGATGCTCCTACTGGTAGGAGCACCGAGCCCTCGCCAGAAAATATCGATGGAACTCAAATTTTGAAAATTTACCTTACCTTACCTACCTTACCTACACCAAGGATAAATTGTAATTTACGTTGTTACTGTTTAATATTTTTATTACCAACCCTGCAGTGCAAAAAAAAGAGCTGATGATAAAGTAGCTTACCATTTTTTAAGTATATTTTATATTTTCACTTAATAAAATTTAACCAGTTTAGATTGCAGTGGGGCCCCATTTTTTTATTTGCCCCAGGGCCCTAGGTTACTTAGCTACGCCGAGTAGGAGCAAGAGGAAACCGTGCGTTTTAGGGGCTTTCTCCACTGCTCCGGTCCGGCACACGTTAATTACCGATCCGATTTAGAAACACACAAGAGTACAAGCTTCTCCACTACTCCGGCATCCGGTTTCGTACATCCGGCATCCTACCAGTAGGAGCACCGAGTAGGAGCAAGAGGAAACGGGGCTAAGGCGAGCGTAAAGTCCGTTCGCTTAGATAGTGTCGGTGCACACGAAGGCAATGTTGGTTTTAGTAAAAAAAAAAACATTTATTTCAATAATACAACTTAGACGGCCAAAACACTTTAAATAGAAAAAAAACATAGTACACAATATACCTAATGAAGCACAAAATAAAACACTACTCTTCATCACTCGAAGTGTCCTCAGAATATTCATCTCCACCGGAATTTAGAATAGGTACCTACCTAAGTGATAAAGGATCGTTTCGTTATAAATCCATTCTAAAATACTGATTGATTTAATTCTTTAATAGGGAATGGATGAAAATATCAGAAGTGTTTGATATTTTTTTTGGTGATAGGAATAACCTTCCTTAACGCGGGAAAAAAATCCATCTTGAAAAGCTGTCATTGTCACCAGTTTTTTTTTTTCATACGTAGTGGACCAAGGAATATGTCTGATATGCCGTACTGAGCCCAGAACTACGAATGGAAAAATATTAAGATTATTTAAAAATTAACTACGAAGCCAAAAAAATTGAAACTTTTTTCTCGCGCTAAGGAAGGTTATTCCTATCACCAAAAAAAATATCAAGCACTTCTGATATTTTCATCCATTCCCTATTGCGTGATCAACATAATAGTAGAATGAGACGAGCTGCGAGCCAAATTCACTGGCGCGTTTGCGCCGCGTCGGCTTCCTTTGTTTTTTTTTGTGAAAAGCCGCCACGTGCCGAGGCGGTAAATGTCAAAGTGGCACTATGATAGCGGACAGACTTTACCGGCGACGTTGGCGGCGGGCCGGCTGGGCTTGGGCGGCGCGTCGTCCCCCCACGAGCAGTGCTCCACGCGCCGGTTCTCGCGCCGCATCGTATCCCACGCCGTGCTACGCTCCTCTTGCAGGATCTCGCTGGGTGGGGACGTTACATTACATAAAATAATAATAATAATAATAAACTCACGCCCGTTATCGCCGAAGGGGTAGGCAGAGGCACCAGTCTCTAGAACTGGACCCACGTTTTGCCGAGTTTATTAGGTCCCAAACGTGACAAGTGGCAAGCCTGTCGCCGTTATCCGGGCACAATTTATCAGCGAATGGTGTTGCTGTACAAACAAATGTACGTAACTAAAAGTCATTGGTACATGCGTGGTTCGAACCCAGACCCTCATGATCGAGAAGCAAGGGTCAACCCCACTACGCCACCACCGCTTTACACTCGGTAAAATATAGCTTGAGCTCCGCGACAGCTGTCACACTGACAGGGCTAGGTTACGATATTCATCGTCATCGTCAACCCATTATGTCCCCACCGAGGGGCACGGGTCTCTTCCCTGAGGAAGGTATAGGCCATACTCCACCACGGGGGCCAAGTCCGGATTGGTTACGATATTGCCTCAGAATAAAGACGATATTGCTTAGACATCGAATAGTGTGCAGTAAGTACGGAGTTTTCACAGTACAAATATTCTGTGAAAAAAATTCAAAACTTCGTGGACGCAATTTAGATGACAGCTGTCGCGGAGCTCAAGCTATATTTTACAGAGTAGCAATGGGCAACTCAATTGGGTAGTTTCCAGGGTCAAAATAATTAAATTCTATTTAGTCCATATTTTAGATTATAAAAAAATATTGGACACTTATTTTTTCTTTTTTCGATTGAACAAAAAATAACAAAGATATAACCTATTAAAATTACGTGTGACGTCACTCCGTGCTAAAAGATGCAGCACGGCATGACGTCACACGTAACTTTAATGGGCTATATCTTTGTAATTTTTGGTCTAATTTACAAATAAGAAAATACGTGTCCCTTATTTTTGAATAATCTAAAAGACGGACTAATTACATTTTTAGGGCACCTAGCCATTGGAAAGTGACATTTATCTCTTCGAGCTTTCGCACGCGACGCTCAACGCGTCGTTCAAAATGTTGCAACCCCGTTCACTCAAGGGTTAAATTTAGAAAAACGGTGAAACATGTGTTCAATCAGTTGTGTTGAAGAGTATTTATTTTAAGTTTCAAGAAAATTAGACAACATTCTTTATACCTCCCACACAAATTTTGGCAACCCTTTTCACCCCCTTAGGGATTAAATTTAAAAAAATCTGGTCTTATTCCTTGCCTACATTATATATAGACCCTCTGTGCAAAATTTCAGCTTCCTAGGTCCAACGGCTTGGGCTGGGCGTTGATGAGTGAATGAATCAGTCAGTCAGGACTTTCAATTTTATTTATATAGATTTCTATATGTCTTGTATGGTATAAACGTCGTCATCAACCCATTATGTCCCCACCGAGGGGCACGGGTCTCTTCTCTGAGGAAGGTATAGGCCATAATCCACCACGGGGGCCGAGTCCGGATTGGTGGAGGCTTGTAAGACTAGTGGGTGGTCTTACTGTTGGAAGTCTATCTATAGACGCCAGCCAGCACCAACTGCTTAACGTGCTTTGCGAAGCATGGAACCGCTCGGAAAAATGCAGCGTTAGTCATAGAGCGGTCACCCATCCATGCACGGAACGCGCCCACTTCGGCGGCCGGGGCTACGAACGATGGTATAAACAATACACGCTTAATATTTAAAAAAAATACCACGTTTATTGTGTGTGTGTGTGTGTGTGTGTGTGTGTGTGTGTGTGTGTGTGTGTGTGAGGGTGTGTGCGTGTGTGTGTGAGATAGAGTAGTACTCACTGGAGCGTCTCCTTTAGCCGTGTGGCGGAGGGCCGCTGCGAAGGCTCGTAGGCCCAGCATCGGGACATTACACTATACAACCTGAAAGTTAATATAACATACAATAAGATAAGAATATTCTTTTATACTACACCTGCTTGGAAAGTACCTTGATACTTTATCAAATTTACGGTAGAAAGTACGTCATTGCATATCGAACAAATATGCGGGGAGAAAACGCATCTGAGCGGGAGAGAAAAGTGTATGAAAATCCATTTCTTACGTGGTTTTTCTTTTTTAATTTTGGGTAAGACTATGCGCCGGTAACCTAAATATCAAAAGCCAAAAAGTTTTTACAGTGAGTTTTTATCTCCAAGTTCGCAAAATGACACTGGCCACTAGCAACAATTTCAATATAAATTTCAATTAGTAAAGATTTCGTTTTTTATTTTCCTTGTAGGTGTAGTATAAAGCACTATGTATCACTCGAGAGAAACTGCGATTCCCGATCTCAGGTGTTTTAAAGCCCTCGCCTACGGTAATCGGTCACTTTCTCCTCTCGGTGAACAATGTACTATTAACGCAAACAGGAAACATGACACGCAAATAAATGTTACATTTAGAAAGTTTCTATATACTATTCTCTCAGCCTCTGCCTCTCTTATCTGTCTTTCTCTATTGGTCTCCCCTGCCCCTCTCCCTCCCTCTATGTCGATACCTGTCTCAGCCTCAGTAGGTAGATCTCCCTCTCAGCTTCTCTCTACGTCTCTCGCCAGTAGGATACTACTAACCCCCCCCCCCCCTCTCTCTCTCTCTCTCTCTCTCTCTCTCTCTAACGTACCTGGGCGGGCAGCCCTGCGGCAGAGCCAGCCGCTCGCCGTTCTCCAGCTTGCCGATGACGTCATTGTTCTTCACACCGCTGAACGGCTTCACGCCCAGCATCAGGATTTCCCACATGCAGACGCCTGGGGACAAGTAAGAAAGAGTTTATGAAAAGCTCCAATCTGTAGTTAGGATCATACTCTTCACTCTATAGGTGACTCCGCCGCGGTTCATAAAACTACAAATCATAGGACCGGAACAGAAAACACGATTTATCGTGTTTTGGCGTGAGGCTAGTCTAAGTCGTAGTAACACCTCCTTCTACCACGTTGTACGGACTGAAGTTATTCTCTTACTCCTCCGCCATATTTCTTTTAACTGCGCTCTGGTTGGCGCTTGATCAGCCACTATTCTTCCAAATTTTTTTTTATTGGCTCTTAATCAGCAATCTTTATTCCAATTCGGTATTTAACACTATCAACAATAAATTATTTGATACGCTCGATTAAAACAAAAATTGCAAAATGTTTCGGAAAATGTATTCTTTTAATCATTTATTAGTTATTACAATTTTTAAATTGTTTCATCAAACATGAAAATAGTGCTCTGAAATGTGACGCCACAAGCAAGTATTTTCATACAAAATTCCGTTTTAAAAGTAACTCATTTGACATTTTATCAAATACCCAATTACTTTCTGATTGGCTCTAATCCACCACCACCTTTATTTCAGCTGCATCCTAATTGGCTACAATCTTCAATGGCCGCTATATTCCCAAATACCGGTTGTCTCCTAATGCCTAAGGAAAATGTACAAGTAATTCACTCACCAAACAAGTTGATAGAATCGGAATCCTGCCGCGGGATGCGTTGTAGTAAGCATTGTCTTCGACTATTTTGGACCGAAATCTATTTCGCCTACTCGCCCGCCATCTTTATTCCTTGCGCTTTGTGATTGGCTCTTAAAACCGCCATCTTTATTTTAACTGCTTCCCGAATGTCTAATGCTGCGGCCACACTTGAAAGGGAAGATTCGTGTTCGCGTTGTCGCGACAAAATTTCGTGTTGCCTCTACGGCGAAGAGCTTGGCCACATCAAATAAACCTTCGCTACGTCGCGACAATCTAGAACGTTGCTAAATTCATTTTGCGCGAAGTGTAGCCAACCGCTTCGGGCGCTTTATTTGACAGCGAGACTCCGATTGGTTTGGACGTGTTTTAACTATGGATTGGAGAAATGAGAAGATAATTGAATTCATACAAAATTATGAATCTGAACCAGTTTTATGGAACCCCCAAGACCCAAACCACAAGAAAAACATTTAACATGCAGTAAATAATTATTTGCCGCCATGTGATATAGAGCCTCTTCCATGTTTTCCGCAAAATGAATTTAGTAACGATCTAGATTGTCGCGACGTAGCGAAGGTTTACTTGATGTGGCCAAGCTCTTCGCCGTAGAGGGAACACGAAGTTTTGTCGCGTCAACGCGAACACGAATCTTCGCCTTCAAGTGTGGCCGTAGCGTAAGGAAAATTCACTCACCAAACATCCAGACGTCAGAGGCAGACGTAAAACGGCGGAAGTTGATAGACTCGGGCGCCATCCATTTGATCGGAAGCTTGCCGCGGGACGCCTTGTAGTAAGACTTGTCTTCCACCATCTTGGATAGACCGAAGTCAGCGAGCTGGAAAGGGGAGCACCAGAGTACGTTAAGTGGCCCCACAAATATCCTAATCCAAACACTATATGGTACGTAAGAATGGTGGATGTATAATCTTAATCACATAATCCTAATTTTTGAGGCAGTAAATAGTCTGCTATTTTATTTATTTATTTTTATTTTATTTATTCAAGGAGAAAAAACAGAATTGACAAACTTATTACGTAAATAATATTAAAGTTACTTAATTATGAATGTTAAAGTAAAATTACTTCAAAGCATTTTTTACTACATTAACAGAGTGTATGAAACAATGAATTGAACATACACGCTTCTTTACAAAATCTAAGTAATAGTAGATACTTTAGTAGATACTTTGTAGATAAAGTATCTATTTTATTTGTGTTGTAAAGAACAATAGAAGGGACCAGATGCAGATCTCTCTGTCTAACTCTCTCTCTTTATCTCTCTCTTCCCCATCGTCCCTCAATTGTACTTAGATTTATAAAAAATTGTAAATGTTATTTATGAGTACAATAAAGAATATTCTATCTATCTATCTATCCCTCTCTAGAGTTACCTTGACGCAGTTAGGCGTCGATACGAGCACGTTCCTCGCGGCGATGTCCCGGTGCACGAACTTCTTGCTCTCCAGATAACTCAGCGCCGTTGACAGCTGGTAGATGTATAGCACTAAGGTACACGTCTCCAATCTGCGGAAAAAGTGATGGGTGAGTGCACAGAAATCAGGTCCCTACAGTCTGTTAGCTTTTAGAACATACCTCGGGCTCTAGAGTAGGCTTCATTTATTGCCTAAAGCACACGAGTGTAATACTACTTCCTGCTCTGTATAAAACTTTTCTTCACTATTTTGAAAAGTTATGTATAGTTACAAATAACAATACAAAATAAACCTTACCTTATTGCAATACAATAGGTTTTTGATTGCTCAGTTGCGGTATATTCTAAAAGCTAACAGACTATACCTACCTATTGTCTTTTCTTCAAGGTGGTTTCTAAATCAAGTTAATAAACTTTCATTCGTGCGCAAACGTCGACAATATTTTCTCAAACGAGAGAGTGAATTAATGTATCGGTGAATAATGAATGAGTTGTTCCTGAATGCCATTCGGTCAATGTTTGGTTATCAGTTGACATAGATAGATGGCGCCACAAGATATTTAAAAATTTGCGCGCGAACAGTAAGAAAGATAAGATAAGATAAGAATATTGTTTATCTACTCTGATACTATAATAAAGAGATTATAAAACTGAAAACAAAACTCTTATGACAAACATTATGCATAGGTAGGCCAAAAATAAAAAAAAGTTTCATTATGACACAGGTCTTGTATGGACACCTGTATCATAATATAACTTTTTAATCATAACGATACACCTATACAACCTCCAGCTGGACCAAGAAGGTTGAACCTCTTCTTTAAAAAAATGGTTTCAATGAACGAGTCCGCGGCGACGCAACACGCATGCGCAATCGATGTTTGCGCCTTGGCGCCAACATTTTACATTAATTTAAAAAACTTTTCTATATGTACCTATAAACAAAGTTTGGTTCTGTTTGTAAAATAAATTATTTTTTGTGTAAAAACATGTCTGAAAGCGAGGATAGTGGTAATTGTACACCACCAGACATTCTGGAAGCTGCGTCAAACATGACTATGAACCTGTTACCGGCGAAATCTAGGAGCAACTCTTATAAATGTTACCACGAGTTCATTGAATGGAATAGTAAATTTGTTGATATTCAGCGTTTTATTTGCAATAATATTTTATGTATTATAGTATGAGAGTAGATAAAGTAGTGTATGACACTGTACATAACTTGGTCTTACAACACTCGTGTGATACTATAAAAAAACTCGCCTACGGCTCGTTTTTTTAACACACACTCGTGTTATAAGAACCCTTATTATGCAACAGTATCATAAACTACCATTATTATACATGAGGAAAAACCTGTAAAATAAAATATTTACAAAGTAACAGTACCATTGGCGGCCTTATTGTTAATAGCAATAGCGATAAGGTTAATTATAGATAGTTTATTTGGGATTTGAGAAACACACGTGTTCCGGAGGGATGACGCAGACCCTGGTCCCTGCCTAGCCCTCCGGAATACCGGTGCGATTTTATCTTAAGTTATGCAATATAATACATGTAATGACATGTGACGACACGTGTCACGTGTCACGTCTCACGTCGCGTCACGTCACGTCAAGTCAAGTCACGTCATATCGTGTCATTGAACATGGGTACATACATTGCTTCTGGCCCCACGTTAGGATACCCTGTGTCGTTGGAACCAGAAACAGCGACGTTACAAACATGTAAACATAGAAGACCTGAGGTTTTTTCTTGTACCCAGCCGGGATATTTTTATATATTTTATTTATTAGAGTGGTACCTGTGAGCATTCTGCTGCAGATAGGCTCTCATCTCGCCAAGCGTGGCCAGCTCCATGACAATCCAAATGGGCGGGGAACTGCACACGCCCACCAGCCCGATTATGTGCGGGTGCGAGAACTGCTGCATTATGTCTGGGGATATAAACATAAACATTTACACACAGGCTTTTACGTTGCTTCTGGCCCCACACTAGAGTGCGACAAGTGAGTCGTGGCTCAAGCTTTTGGCGGGAAATTTAAAAATATTTTAGTTGATAACCCTGCATATCGTCTGAATAAACCATCTTGATACTTTTGCTTAACTTGATTATTTGTTTAATTAGTTTGGAGTCTCCAATGAATTTTGTCCAAACATAAATAAATATTAACAAAACAAAAACATTAACTACATCAAAACCAACATTTCCACTCCACCAAAAACAGGGATAATAAAGATGCACCACATAAACTTATAAACATTTATTAATGCTGAACCATAATCAAAATCTGATTCATATATTTTTTCTCAACATCTTCATCAACATCAGTTCTTTGACTAAGTCTTCGATCTGATGTTTAACATTTTCGTCATCCGACAGACCTTACAACAAGAAATAATTCATCTTTGCTTTAAAACATTATTACTCGTATGTACATACTAAAACATAGGTAAAATTATGTTGAATAGAAACAAAAGTTTTTTTCTTGTTTAAATCTGGGACGAGTATCAAACTGTTTGGGCTGTACTACTTGCAGCTGAAATACCTAAGTTTGACAGTCACAGTGTGGCCATATGAAAAATTCGAAATAAATCGCGTGCCAGGACTCGCTTGTAAGACTCTAAGATACCCTGTGTCGTGGGAACTAGAAACACCGACGTCACAAACATGTGAACATCCAAGACATGGGGATTTTTTTTACACAGATAAATATAACGTAAGCTTTATTTCACAACAATAAAAAAAACCATTGATAACGTTGTAAGGGGCAGCCTAAAGTGATGTAGGAGAAATGGTGTTCTCCAAAATAATGTGCATATTACCAAATGTTTGTAACTTCATTAAGTACTCGTTATTAAAAATAACATCTGCATAAAATAATAAAAAGTAGGTACACCCCAGAAAAACAAGTACCAGCTAGCCTGGCCCTTTCCTGCGTTATCTGCAACCCCAAAATAAGAGAGTCCCAACTCACAGGCCTCCTCCAGAACTTCTCGGCTGTGTCCAGGTCAGCGTCCATCTTGCAGGTCTTGGCTGTCTAAGGGAGCCAGTACTCCCAGACCAGGCCCAATCCTGCTTTTTCTGCAACCCCAAAATAGACTCCCAACTCACAGGCTTCTTCCAGGAACTTCGGTAATGTCCAGATCGCAGATCGTCCATCTTGCAGGTCTTGGCCGCCTGAGGGAGCCAGAACTCACAGGCTTGGCCCAATCCTGCTTTTTCTGCAGCCCCATAATAAGAGAGTCCCAACTCACAGGCTTTCTCCAGGAACTTCTCGGCGGTGTCCAGGTCGGCGTCCATCTTGCAGGTCTTGACGGCCTAAGGGAGGACGTTACTCGCCGGGCGACTCATTTCCTACTTTTTCTGCAGCCCCAAAACAAACGGTTCCCAACTCACATGCTTCCTTCAGGAACTTTTCCACGGTTTCCAGGTCAGCGTCCATCTTGCAGGTCTTGAAGGCTTAAGGGAGCAAATATTCGCTGGATTTGCCCTTTCCTACTTTTTCTGCAGCCCCAAAATAAGTGAGTCCCAAGTCACGGGCAGGAACTTCTCGTGTCCAGGTCGGCGTCCATCTTTCAGGTCTTGACGACCTGAGGCAGCAAATACTCGCAGGATTTGCCCTCCTACTTTTTCTGCAGCCAGCCCCAAACTAACAGAGTCCAACTCACAGGCTTCCTCCAGGAACTTCTCGGCGGTGTCCAGGTCAGCATCCATTTTGCAGGTCTTGACGGCCACCGGGAGGACGTACTCGCCAGCCTGGCCCTTCCCTTGCTTCTTTTGCAGCGCCAGCTGTCTCCGCAGCGAGGGGTGGTTCGCTGACGTCACGCGGCACGTGCCTGGAAACGGTCCGCTCGTTGAGAAATTGAAAGCGTTTATTACCATATCCACACCCACACACCCACACACCCACACGACGAGAGAGTACGAGTATAATATGACTAATATGTGAGTCTCAGAAGAAGGAGTACCATAGAAGGAGCGTTAAAAAATGAAAACGTGCCACATAGTCTGTTTCGTCAATCTAAATAGCCGCAAGCTACGTGTTAGAAAGAGAAAAATATAGTCGTGTCTTTGTTGCTTTTTTCGAGCGTACAACCCTTAAACGTCAGTTGGTTACCTTTGGTTACCATTACGCGACCAAATTAGAACGGCTCAGAAAATGACGGCATGCAATGTGCCGCCCAATGACATTGATTTGGCAGAGGGTGTTCTGTGTTTGGCAGTGTGTTTGACAAGAGGTTTGGGAGTGCGCCGTTTTCAAGAAGCTTGTGTATTTTATATTTACTAAAGCACCATTTGAAGTGAATTATAGTGGATTCTCATGGTATATAGAATAAGTAACCGTCGGCATGACGTGTGTTGTGTTAGAATGTATATCTCATTCTTCCCGAGAAGATAATGAAACAACATTCATCAGCTTCCAACAGTAAGTCTCAATTTTGTGTACCTAAAAGGGTATTTTCTCTAAGATTTCAACTATGGGCTACTAGAATTGCAAATTAGCTATTAGAGAATGGTGTTTTCATCATGATTATTGTGATATTTTCGATATAAATCATAATACAAGTTTGTTGTTTGTTGTAGGGGAATAGGGATGGGAGTTTCCCACTTTCTCAGTGAAAAAAAGTATCGATAGTTCGTAGAGCACATTTAGTTATTTCTTGCGTTCGTATAGTTGTTTAATTGTTAATTATCTATTGCAGGTTACCCGAAGACAGCACAAAATAACAAATGTCGATGACGCAGTATCACGTACAAAGTGGTCTTGGAAAAATTTACACCGCATTTGCAGCAAGCGACTGTTTCATAAACAATAGCAAGTGGCGTAGGTTGGAAACAAGTGCCGTACCTACTTTACGCTTTTCCTTAGCCCGCAGATCATTGGTAAGGCTATAATTATACACTATAATGATACTTATAACAAAATAAAGTCTACATACTGCACAATTATGTCGACTGAGGTGCATGTTTTGCTGTATGTATGTACATCAGGAATTTCACATGAGACCCGACTGTCTCGTTGGTCTAGTGGTTACTCCACTTGGATAATAAAACAGGCTGTCAGTTCCAACCTGCAAGGCGCCGTATATCACTTGTAGAATTTTTCCCTGATTATTGCCTGACTGGGTGTTTTTTTCTATCCTGGACGACGTTTAGCAGTTAAAGGTCATAACTAGTTTAATACTATCATAGTCTGATTCTGGTGCAAGTGATTTTTATTATTTTTTATGTGGGAGTTATCAACGTGAAGTACTTAAATAAAAACAATTTTCAGGTTGCGCCCTCCGCGGAAATGGACAACGTTCGTGAGCTGCAACCAAGCTGATTTCATTTGAATTTCATAAAATATTATATTATCTTTTACATTATGGCTGACACATTTTTGTGAAAAAAAAAAAACGTTAATAGCTACTTGTAAAACAGAAGTCAGGGATAAAAAACATATACATTATAGTAATACGTGTTGGTTTCTTCTCTATTGAGCTGCAGCCTGCCACTTTTTATGTGAAAAGCTTGAAACTACGTACTTTATTTGATGCCAAATAATCTTGTACCAATAAATCGTTTGGTTTTTAATTTTTATTTTATTCCATCGAACCTGGACTGATGATGTTATTACAACGGGTGCCTTGAGTAACTATGCTAGGTGGTAGGTATTTATTGGAAACAAATACGTAATCTATTAACACGACACAGGGTATCCTAGTGTGGGGCCAGAAGCAATCTATGTGCCTGTGTGTAAATGTTATGTTATGTTATTAAATAGTTTTTCCTATTTTGGTCTTGTTTTATTCATTACAGTGCTTCTTACAGTGCCACCATCTCATCTGTTCAGTTGATAGCGGCGCTAGTGGAGAATTTAGTAGTAACATTTGAGAAATTTACCTAAAAAAATGAGAATATTTTAACCCATCTTTCAATTTTAATGAACATATATCTATAAATCTTAGTAAATGAATAAATAAAACAAAAAATGGGGAACAGGATTTACAATTAATTACTTAATTACAATTTTACCCACCTGAACAGATAACTTGGTGGCGCTGTATATGGTGATTATTGATGATTTGCAAATATATTTAAAAAAAAGGTTCTATATTCGCCGTACATATACATTTTGCCATGTTACCACATAACTCGGTAAAATCTTTCTTCGATTCGCTATAGCCCTATTAGTCCCATTTATATTATTGAAAACCTGATGTAGAATTACTTATTGTTACTTATGAATATTTATTGTAACTTATATGGTATGTACCACACTTAGCACATAATAACATAACCGTAAAGGGTTCCAGCTGGTTCACTAGCACCACCAAGGGAAAAATGATATTTTTTTAGAGATAAATACATTGATAATTAGATAGATAGATAATGGTGATAATAGTGATTATCATGGGCCCATGACCGTAATTTAAATTAATTGGAATTGGAATAATGGAATTTAGTAGTAGGTTTTTTGGTACACAGCCATGGGTCCGAAAAATCACTATTAAACATGGTGATGGGATTGAAAAGATACTTTTTGCAAATTGTGTAAAAGAGCTATGATTTTTTTATCATTTAATATTAATACTTAATTACCAACATTAATTTTAAAAAATACACAGACTATGTAGATCGGAATAAATAATATCGACATCTTTATGGTGTTTGTCCCAGCCCTATCGATTTTGGCTTTGTTCAGTAATCTGTGGCAACCGTGTACGATTGTAACATTTTTAGTGCATGAGTACACTACAGCTGTCTCTTTCTGGCGCAGAGATTTATCGTAAGAGTAACATGGACAGCTATACAACTGTTACTTTTTATTTTATTCCTCCTTCTATGGTACTCCTTCTTCTGAGATGTGAGTATAATAATATGACAGATTTTGAAATCTTTAAACGTCAATTACTCAAAACAGAAAATTGTGAAATGTTCCGGTAATGATTCCAACCGACGACATAGTTGAGAAAGAATAGTTGTTCCATAGATATATTAAAGTTATTCATCATAGATTGGCTATAAAGTATTTAACAACTAAGTATGCGTTTAGGATACTGTGCCCTGAACAATTTTTCAACAATTAGAAATTAATATACTTTCTAGATAGATAGATATATGCACCTTTATGCACATCGCCAAACTGCCCTTCCCCAATGATGCCTGTCAGCTCGATCTGGTTACGAACTAGTTCGTAGTCGCGAACTGTGAACAAGTATAACATTTATTACATTACTAAAACATGACGGTAGGGACACGATAAAGGCCTATTGTTACTACAACAAACCGAAATTGACAATTTTGGAGCTGCAACCACTAAGCTGAAATAGAGATTGTTGTTGACGAAAAAAAAATTGAAAATGTTGACGGGGACGATTGTCAAGTGAAGTGTAACTTTCAGTTGAAAACCCTGTTAATTAATTTTATTATTAATTATTTTTTTGTTATTTTCTTCTTCACATAATCCACAAATTGAGAAATTAACAGTTTTGACGTTCATCGAGTAAACGTTTTTGGTCTTACAATAACTTAACACTTCAAAAACGCAAATTAAAATAGTCTGTGGTGGAGATTTTTTTTAAGGATAAGATGTAGCCACAGACTACACAAACAGAGTTTTAGAAGAAGCGGGTTTTTATAGTGAAGTGAGTTTGCGTTGACATTATTTTCTACTGGTTTGGCAGGAGGTGGCCACGATCAGGAATGGACGGAGAGCTAAAATGCAGGCCTTTGCTCAGCAGTGGGATACAATCGGAAGATATAAAAAAAAATGAGAATACAAAAGTATGCCTCTTTTTTGTGTTATTCATATCTCTCTGATCTGTATATTTGGTTTTTTTTTTCCTAAGCCGTATTACTAGCGCAATAAAGACTAAACTCATCTAACCTGCAGGCGTGGAGTAGTCAGCGTCATCGTCAACGATCTCGGCGTAGTCTTCGGAGAGCATCGTTGAGCTGTTCGCCTCCCAAGACCCGCTTTTGCCCTCTGAGGAACTGCTGCTCATTTCCGCTGCGAGGGAAAGAGAACAATTAGGGAAGAAAAAGAAAGGAAGAAAGAAAGAATTTATTAAAATTTTTACAGAAACACAATGTTGAAAAGTATGTAACAAACAATAGAATAAAAAAATATATATTGTTAGTATAAGAGAAAAATAGGAAGAATAGATGTGGAGTTTCGTTGTTAGTTTCTTCTTTTCTTTTCCATATATCAATAAAATTATGAAATTAACAACCTTGACGTTAATTTAAGTAGACATTTTTTTTTATTGTGAATAAAATATTTGAATTCGAATTTTTAGTTTGGGGGCAGGTATAATGGTATAATAAATAAATAAATCAAATAAATCAAAATAATATATTTTATGCACTTAGTTATTGATAAAGAGATATATTTTAAAAGCTTTGAACTATGTCTCCAGTGTAGATAGAATAAGGAAAATTCTACCTATCTACATAAACCATTTTTCTATATGAATCTTATCTTCTTCTATCTTATGTGATAATTTCAATGCGACTGAACTCTCCACAATTTTATATTCTAAAGCCTATATTTGTCGAAAAGATCAGATTACTCCTCCTTTAAATCATAAAACATTCTTTAAAGAAACATGAGAATATATAATCCATTTATCTATACTTGGCATTTTTTTCAGACTTTAAACGATACTAAATCAAAAACCTTTAGCGGTAGAAGACTTGGAACAGTTTGCAAATTTAGTACTAGCTAGCACTAAAGCACTAAATTTAAAAGTACTAATAAAGTACTAGCTAGCATTAAATTTGTAAACTGTTTCGAGTTTTCTACCGCTAAAGGTTTTTGATTTAGTGTCGTTTAAAGTCTGAAAAAAATGCCAAGTATAAATAAATAAATGGATAGTACAGGTCTCCTTGGTACAGGCATGGTGATGCAAATTCATACTTACTTGTTTTACACTGACAGTTAAGTGATTTCCAAACGGTTGCTTGAAATGAGATGAACAAGTTAACGTACAGTCGACAGACACCACGTTAATCCTTACATGCGTGCATTCTAGTAAATTTCTTTAGGAGTGTTTGTAAAACTGTATTGTAAAGGTTAATTAGCTGTCGACAGTATAGTACACACACCATTATAATTTAGTTAAAATTGCGTATTTATATGCTGTATTTGACATTGCGTTTGATACTCGTGATAACTTTAAAATTAAGTGGGGACGAAACTGTCGCAGTTATGTTAGATGGGTGCGATCCGTAAAGTAAAAGAGGGTATCCAGGGGCACGGAACTTTATATATTTATTTATATGGTAAAAGAAAGAATTCAATGAAATGAATGAAAATTAGGTCCACCTTGGATGGAAGCTGAGGATTGAATGGCTCAGCTACGTCCGTCCACGGTGGCGAATGTCAAATACTGATTAAATTTAGAATATGAAATGGCCACAAATTATTTAAAAAGCAACGAGGCGATTGCAACTGGTTACAAAACAAAGTATTAATTTCTTCTATATCAGGATTTTGACACAATACCGCTGAAGTACCGAGACATGAGAATTCTCTAAAGTTAAATACATATCAAGGCTGCATTCTCAGTCTTGTTAGTTTACTAGTTTACTTGTGAAGTTTAGTTTTATAGCTGAAACCATCTATTTATTTATTGTTTTATAGCGACGGAAATTATTTTGTATTGAGATGTGTTTTATTAACCCCTCAAGCCTAGACCATTTTTCTTTCACAGCTAAATTAGTTATTTACAAGTAATATTTGAAATTTATCACAGTTTTCAAACAATAAAACATGCTCATACAATTGTGGTATTTATCATCTTCAAAATTCGATTCAAAGTGCCGTTGCAAGACCGGGGTCTGACGGAATGCGCCGTAGCTTACATTGGACCCGCCGGCAGGTCCTCAGGGCTTGAGGGCTTAAAGGCAGTTTGTTTTAATGGAGACTAATAACTTTTTCACAGTGCCACATAGCATTTATTTACGACAGCGGCATTACTTTTGTAGAGGACACTATTATTTTCAATTATCCTTTGAATGAATTCGAGACTACTATTCAACACTATTCTACAACTTACTCGTCCTGTTCCACAGAGAAGTCTGTGACTCCGTCACCAGCCTGCAATAGCCGTCGACCAAATCCGCTAAGCTCTCTGCAGCCTATAAAAACAAATAAATAACTTCATTATAACTTGTCCTGGTTCCAAACTAGGACACCCTGTGCTTAATAACCAGGCAAGCACCTCATAAATAAGAAAATACATCGGGACTAAAGCAAATTGTACAGCCCCTAATAGGAGTAACTTTATCTGCCCTACCCCACTCTCTTTTTTAACATTCCAAAATTTCTAGGCTGGCTGGAAGAAATTCCTTTAGAAATAAGTCCGCCTTTGCACGAATTTTTTTTATTACAAACCTGTTATTTAAGTTATATTATGTAAATGTTTTGTGCAATAAAGTGTAACAACAACAAACAACAACAACAACAGGAATCGACCTCACAAAAAAAAAACACTTTCGGTCAAACGTCCAAAATAATGTTTTACTCCTGTAAAAGCTACGATACAACTGACACTAAATGCTCTAAGCCCCATGTTAAGTAAATGTGGCATAGTATGGTCAATGAACAGGTCATGAAAACCCCATATCCAGACGAATTTTAAATTGGTTTACAGATCAAAGAATGGCTGGATTGAGTATGGATCCACAGCATGGAATGGTCCAATTTAAGCAACTTCGAGCTGTCAAATACACGTATTTTGACACTTCGAAAACATAAAAACGATTAGTCCAATACAGTGGACAGTTACGTAGTAGGAGGATTGGCCTATGCGAATTGATTGGCTCTTCCTAATCGTGAGTTAATGTGCTTCGGAAATTAACGCGAACATAATTGGAAATACTCTTTATTCCAAGAATAATAAGGTTGATAATACACTTCTCTTTATCACTCTAACATCATCGGAAATACACTTTATTCCAAGAATAATAAGGTTGATAGTAAGCTTCTCTATGTAACTGGATCAACAACGGAAATGAACTTTATTCCAATACTAATAAGAGTGACAGTACCTCGACACTACTGCAGGTGATCGTAAGAGTTTCCGTGGCCCCCTTCACTCGCAACTGCAGCGCCGCTTTGCCACAAGAACTGCCGCTCTGTAAATCGAACAAACACAATTTACGTTACAGTCTGTTTCAATACAAAAAAAAAATATTGTCACCAAGACATCTCCATACAATTCTTAGGCTGTCAATGTCTGAATGTTGCTAGTACGTAAAAACCAAATAACCCCATTTTACTTCCAAGTTAAATTGTGTATGCTACGCAGGTCTTTTTTTTAGACTTTGCTCTTACGAGTAATTCAATTATAATGTCTTTGATGTGATAAG
Source organism: Yponomeuta plumbellus (assembly GCA_947310845.1). Lineage (NCBI taxonomy): Eukaryota > Metazoa > Arthropoda > Insecta > Lepidoptera > Yponomeutidae > Yponomeuta > Yponomeuta plumbellus. The sequence continues at coordinate 11,428,634 of OX371214.1, forward strand.
GATTTTGGTCACATGAGTCTTCTATTCACGGTAAAAAAATCTACCGAGTTAACCTATAGTTTTTATAGCGGTAACACCGCGTCATTTTTTTTTGCATCGAATTAAAAAACTGACTATAGTTTGATTCAATCAGAACTCTTAATAAAGAGTATACCATCCTATAGTAATATCGTCGGTTCAAAGGTAAAACTCGCGAAGTAACATTCTTTCTCAAAATGAGACGTGGTTATTATTTGTTTACAAATTACAAATTCTTAAAAAGGTTGACAAAAAATTCAGTTAGATCAGTTAGAAATTTTTGAACCGACGATATATAGAGGAAACGTCACAAAATATTATATCATTTATTATTTCATCATCATCAACCCATTATGTCCCCACCGAGGGGCCGGGTCTCTTCGGTCCGGATTGGAGGAGGCTTGTAAGACTAGTGGCTGGTCTTACTGTCAGTAGTTTCCAAGCCGCCCTAAGGCCTCTGACTTGGCTTATCGACTGCCATCTATCGACGGCAGCCGGCACCAACTGCTTTACGTGCCTTGCGAAACACGGAACCGCTCGGAAAAATGCCACTAGCGTTAGTCATAGAACGGTCACCCATCCATGCACTGAACTCGCTCTATCTTCGTGCTCATTTAAGATCACTCAGGCGGCCGGGACTACGAGCGATTCGAAGAGGATTGAAGTATAGTGTAGATTTATTTAAACATAAAACATTTACATACAAGCCCCAACAAACCCCAACCCCAACAAATAAAATAAAATAAAATAAATAAAAGCACATAAAGGCACGTACATTGCTTCTGGACCCACACTAGTTGTCGTGGGAACCAGACACAGTGACATCACAAACATGTAAACATTTACGATAGACATCATCATCATCATTATATCCCCACCGAGGGGCACGGGTCTCTTCCCTGAGGAGGGTATAGGCCTTACCTCACCGAGTCCACCATACTCCACCGATAGGCCATACCTACATACTAACCTATTTTTTAGTTCAATGCAAAAAAAAAACAGTCACGTTGACATCTCAATACAATCCAATGTCAATGTTGCTAGTACGCAAAAACCAAATTACCCCCTTTTAACTTCCAAGTAAAAATTGTTTGTGCTACGTAGGTGTTTTCTTTTTACTTTGCTCTTATGAGGAATTAAAATTTAATGTCTTTGATGTGATAAGGATTTTGGTCACACAAGTCTTCTATTCACGGTAAAAAAAAATCTACCGAGTAAACCTATATATTTTATAACGGTAACACCGCGTCATTTTTTTTTGCATTGAATTAAAAAACGGACTGTATGTATACACATCATCATCAACCCATCATGTCGCAGCTACAACCGCGCCGTTCACAAAAGAAGGGTAGAGAGCTAAATCCGTGGCAGACTACAGAGAAAAGAACACAAAAAAAAAAGAAAAGAAAAAAAAAGAAATAGAAAAAAAAAACATAAAAAAAAGGCAATGTGATATTAAACATAACGGGAAAAAAAAAAAAAGTTACAAAACATTACTACGGAAAAAAAAAAAACCCACACAAAAAAAAAGTTTATAGTTTTAGTATTATTTTAAGCATGTTAGGCTAGGCACTTAGATGTAGTATTAGTTTAAGAAGCCGTGAGGTACAATAACATCAGTACCAAATTATACTGTGTAGGGTAAAAACTATGTAGACGTAGTAGCAGGAATGAAGAACAAAGGGACAAACAAAATAATTTTATTATAAATCAAAAGGCACGGACTCCGCGTCGGTGGAAAATAGATGTATGTATAAAAAAAATAATAAAAAAAAAAACCCATCATGTCCCCACCAAGGGGCACGGGTCTCTTCCCTGAGGAAGGTATAGGCCATACTCCACCACGGGCCATATGTGTACGGTATGAATACACATACGATCGACGAAATTAACACACCTGAGTCTGGGACTGCGTGCAGTTTGACTTTAGGGTCTGCACCGCGACAATGTCACTGAAAGAGGCGATCTTCGTGTACGTGGGAGGTTCGCCTGCCTTGTGGGACACGTACGATATATCTGGAACAAGACACGCAAACATTTTAGTCTAGGTTCAAACTTAGGGAAGAAACAGATCGAAGGTAAACATTCACATAGAAAGAAAGAAAGAAAAAAAGTTTATTATACCAACAAGACACATCACAGAAACACACAGACAAGTAACATAGTAGGGCAATAGACGAAAAAACAAATTAATTAAAACAAAACCATAGATGTAGGGCCGATTTCTGAATTGAGAATTTGTACACTAAGTAAAATAAAACAAATAAATAAACTCACGCCCGTTATCCCGGAAGGGGTAGGCAGAGGCACCAGTCTCTAGAACTGAGTCCACGTTTTGCCGAGCTTATTAGTAAATACACTAAGTAAATACTTAAGTAACGTGCTGTCACGCCCTTTTCTAAAGAAATTTGACGAGACAGCGCTACAGTTAAGTAATTACTTATGCTGCGGCCACACTTGAAGGCGAAGATTCGTGTTCGCGTTGTCGCGACAAAATTTCGTGTTCGCTCTACGGCGAAGAGCTTGGCCACATCAAATAAACCTTCGCTACGTCGCGACAATCTATAACGTTGCTAAATTCATTTTGCCCTTTGATGTGCGGTATTTTACCGACAGCAGCGCGAAGGGTGTTTGTATTCGCGATGATGATTCGCGATAGGACGAATTTTTTGGCCAGACATTTCGCGACAACGCAAATCTTCGCGTTATCGCGACAGTGTGGCCGTACCATTAGCGAAATTCTCAATTCAGAAATCGGCCCATAGTATGTGGTGACTCTAAGTTGCCACAAAAGGCAATATACAGGCACATACATTGCGTCCGGGCCCAAACTAGGATACCATGTGTAGTGGGACCCAGAAACAGAGAGGATAATAATCATCATTGTCAGCCCAGCTCTGCCCACTGCTGGGTAGAGGCTTTTCCCCATTACGCATTATTTCGCGGTCTCTCGTCCTTACATCCTTTGTCGTTTCGTCATCATCATCAGCTATTTGACGCCGACTGCAGGACATGGGCCCTCATGGTTTTCCAAATTTCCCGGTGATGTGCCGCCCGCATTAAGAGACTCTCTGACACCGTAACCAGGTCGTCAGACCATCTGGTGTGGGGGGGGGGCTATCTGGTGGGAGGCCTGACCATCTGGTGGGGGGCCCGTCCCGGACGTTTCCATAGTGCATGTGCATCATCTCGAGGTATGATAACATACAGGGTGTTGATTTGTACAGTTTCGTCCGGGGCGGGGCGGGAGAGTGCGCCCGCGCGCTCGCTGCCGGCGATTTTAGGTGATTTTCACTAAACAAAAATATATTTTTTATATATTTTTTCTGCTTCAGTATCATGTAAATAACCAACCCTGAGTCGGAGGAAACTGTACAAATCAACACCCTGTATATTCCGTAACGGTGACGTCTGTCCGGATATAGTGCCCAATGTGCCTAAATAGCCCAGTACTCACCGATGTCGGGCCCAATGGCCAGTTCCACAGGAATGGCCCAGCCAGTGCCGAGCGCGCCAGTGAAGGTCTCTCGGTCGTAGCCGTAGTGCGTGTGCATCGTCTCGAGGTATTTCAGCATACATTCAGTGTCCGAGAGGTTTGCCACCTGGAAATCAAAGAAATCGAATCAGTCTGAGTCGACGCTTTCGATACGAAAGAAGATCAAAGAGAGTGATGTATTTACTTTAAAGTTATGAGCAATAAAGGATTTTTTTGCTTTTAGTGAGTTAGTGCCGTGATTTCTTAAAACATACGATTAGTATACTTTAGGAACACGCAACATACAACAAGTAATTAAAAAAGAAATAACATTCATGTCAACTAAGAGTACAGAGAAGCAATAAAACCCAGACTATATATAACTAACTTTGACAAAGACAAGAATTTAGAAATATTTGCGATGAAAACAGGGTTCTGGTCACCCTGTATAAAGCCCTTTAATTTTAAAATTCGTATGTAATTAAGCTAATATGCGACAGGGTTGCATATTATCACCGTTGCTATTCAACGTCTATGCAGAGGAAATATTCTCTGAGGCTCTTGAAGGTGCAACCGAAGGTATCGTTGTAAATGGGAGACCCCTCAACAACATACGTTATGCAGATGATACGATCCTGTTAGCCAGCTCGTTGGAAGATCTACAACAGTTACTCGATCGGGTGGAGTCGGTTAGCGCCGTCAATGGCCCGAATATTAATACAAAAAAGACCAAGTACATGATCATAGGTCACACTCCGCCTGGGTCTAATGTCTTCAAGGTGAAAGATCATCCGCTTCAGAGAGTTCGTTCTTACAAATACCTCGGATGTATGGTAAACGACCAAGAAGACCAGAGTATAGAAATAAAATGTCGCATCGAACAAGCCAGAGGTGCTTTTATGAAAATGAGTCACCTTCTTTACAACCGCAACCTGAAACTCGTCACAAGATGTCGCTTAGTGAGGTGCTACGTGTTTTCGGCCCTTCTATACGGCGTCGAAGCTTGGGCTTTAACACAAACCTTATGCAAAAGGTTGGAAGCATTCAAAATGTGGGTGTATAGAAGGATGCTGAAAATATCATGGACTGACAGAGTAACGAACGTCTCGGTTCTGCAGAAAATGAACAAAAAGGTAGAGCTCTTAAAGACTATAAAGCGAAGAAAGCTACAATACCTTGGTCACATCTGCGAGCTGACAAATATAATTTGCTGCGACTTATTCTAGAAGGGAAAATTGAAGGAAGGCGAAGACCTGGCCGAAGAAAAACATCATGGCTCCAAAACATAGCAGAGTGGTTCAACACCAGAAACATAGAACTTCTGCGAACAGCTACACCACGTGACAGTGTAGCCAAAATGATAGCCGACCTCCGATAGGAGATGGCACCGGAAGAAGAAGAATTTAATTCAATTAAATTCTTACACGACACTAACCATTTGATTGCTAAAGACGATGGACATTATAATGTTTTTTATTGCTAGCCCAAGAAGCAAAGTTTCGCAGCTAATCCATTGTTTTTCTGTTTACAACTAGTTTACTCATATTTTACTATAGCATAATAACTATAAATCATTCAATAACTTCATATACAATTTATACAATTTTACTATGTAGCGATTATCTTTTGTTAATAATGCTCTTCTATGACCATATTTTCATTGTGTCCTATAATTTTACAAAATAGCTTCTTCTAAGGCCCCCAACATACCTTTTTGAACTGCTGCTGTATTGCCTTCTTCAGCACCTTGGGTTTAATCGCTTCGAGCACAGACTTGGGCAGGAACTTGTGCAGTCCAAACTCTTTCTCCAGATATTCAATGTTGGACTTCTTGTCCATCGAGATTTGCATGTCTTTGCTGAAGTATCTGAGAAATAATTTCACGATCCTTAGAGACGTTTTTAAAACTTTGGAGTTGCAGCACCCAGCAGTCATCACAGTAAATAGCTCGTGTGGAGATAAAACAAATTGGCAAGCCGTTTCACAAGTTCCCTGGTTGCGGACACTTTCATTACTAAATGGAGTCAGGTTCTTTAGGTAGTGTTTGGTACTAAGGGTAGAAAATATTAATGGCTCCACTTACTTTATTTCTAAGCAACATATCGATACAGCCAAATCTTGGTCCACCATCGGATGATTGGCGTTGAGGTAGTCGTGTCGAACCTGGAATCAAGCAGAATATTCGTTTTAACCGTATCATGACACATAACATTGTTTAGGAGAAACCAATATTGGGACAGCGCCTATCTTAAAGCAATTCATTAAGCAAATTGGAACCCCTAGGTGGGCACTCAACACAGAAACTAACATTGGACAACAAACAAATTTGAACACATCGAGTGTACCACGTGGTACTAACCTCTGTATGTGGTATAGTTAAAAAATCGGACATGAGCGAGGCGGGCTCGCCCACCGAGGGTTCATGCTTTACCCAAGCTTTTCCCAAACTTTAAAGACATTTTTTAATAATTTGTAATAGATTTATAGTTTTCAGATTTTTCTCTGTATTTGTAGTCACCAGCCCAAAGCAGTGTTCAAAGGACTTGTCACGGTCTCCGGTCTCGGTCTCGACCCACAGTACATGCAGAAGAGGCCGAGACACTTGTCACGGTCTGCCGTCTCAGTCTCCTGTCTCGGTCGCTTGTCTATGTCGTGGCGCCAACCGCCACCTTTAGTATTTAAATGTATGGTGCCTACCTCACTTGGCGACTGTTGGCGACGTCGCCATTCAATACAAACTGCCTGGATACGTGGCTGGCGACCTCGCCATGGCGTCCCAGTGAGGCAGGGCACTAAGTTTCACGACATCATCATCACCCCATTATGTCCCCACCGAGGGGCACGGGTCTCTTCCCTGAGGAAGGTCCACTCCACCACGGGGGTCAAGTCCGGGTTAGTACATATTGTATAAGTATAAGTAAGTATATGTCAATATTCAAATTTGCACATACTGGGTCGATGATGACTTAATAACTATACTCCACCACATCGAGCCAGTACCACATCTTATCACACAAGTTTACCACAGAACTTTATCACACAAGTTTGCCAAAGGCCATGCTAATGGTGGCGCGGTGGCCGGGTCGCCTATTTCCCTCTAATATGGTTGAGACTGGCGATGGCTGACCCCTGCGTTATGCTCGTGAACGGGTGCCATTCGTGTGTCTGGCCGCAGCATTGGTGTTTTCATACTTGTTTAAGAATATTGTTACGGGCTAGGGTTCTGGATTTGGATGTAAAACGCCAATGACAACTTCTTAGGATTTATTCACGCAGGGTCCGGTCTGCAGGTCTTCACGACACGAAGTCCACACGTAGAATCCAATCGCAGGTCCAATCGAAGTCCAATAGTATCGCTGAGGTCATAGGTTATCGCTCGTATCGCAGGTATGTTCGCTCGAAGTTCACTCTTCGCTATTCCAAACGGAACTGACTGCGCGCCGCGGCGGCCGCTATTTATATCCGGCCGCAAGGGCTCTAGAACATTCCCGTACCTACGTGCCTACTCGAGGCAACGTCGCTCGAACAGTAACCCATTCAAATGTTTTGAACCTTACGCTAGTGGACATACGAGTCATTATTGCTTGCAGCGTTTATTGTTTACTAAAACGCAGCATGCGGCGACTATTCGATAGGCTTCTAGAAGGCTCTATTCTAGACGGTTCGGGATAGGACCGCGACAATATCAAACAATGTTTGACATTGCGAGTATTGATTGCACTCATTGATCTTGAATTTTAACTTTAGGTAGATGGACATTTGTACCAAATTTTGTATTAGATTTAAGGTGATTTGAGAAAAGATGGTCAGAGTGGATCTTTTTTTTTGCTGACTTTTTCTCCACTACATTCAGCCACCAGCCAAGGCAGCGGCAAACGTTAGCATTATAAGTACATTGACATTGAACAAGCAGAATGTGAATTCTTTACGTTGAAATAAATTTCTGATTTCTGATTTCATCGAGCTCACCTGGTCGTAGTAGTAATGGAAGGTGACCCTGTCGCGGTCGCAGAGTGCGCGCAGGTTCGCCGGCAGGTAGCGCACGCGCAGCTCGAGCCGCCACTCGCTGGCCGGCCAGCGCGTCTGCAGCTCCGGCACCGGCGTGTCTTGGTGGATCCAGCGGATCTGCGGACGATGCGTCGTAACATCATACACAACAAAGAAAATATGTTACAAAAATATAAGCGTAATATAGGTGAGTACAGTCACGAGAGATAACATAGACAGGGTGTCCCAAAACTCAACGTCAAGCCGGAACCGGGTGAAAAGGCAAGTCATACTGGTTATCAGAAAAATATTAAAAAATTGCGTGAAAACAAAATTATAGGCATTTAAAAAAAATTGAATTCTGTTCCCACATTTTTTTTCTTTTTCCAATTTTTTTTTGTTTTGTATCTCTGAATAATGCTTCTTTAAACTGTTAACAAAATTTCAAAACTAGCTGCTCCAGCTTGGAAGAAAAGGAGACTTTTAAAAAAAAAATACTTAACAAATTGCCCATTTTTTATTTTAATTTGAGTTTTCGTTATGTTTGTGAAATTTATTAAATAAATAATAATAAAAATAAATGATTGTACTTAAAATGAAAAAATCGATTTTTTTTATATTTGTCTGATAACCAGTATGACTTGCCTTTTCACCCGAAACGGGCTTGACGTTTAGTTTTGGGACACCCTGTATACACTGTCACATTTTCTAAAAATCTATGTAACCAATGGTTAGACAATTTAGGAAAAATTGTCGCACGCATATGCAGCACAAAACGAAATGTGTACGTCGTCATGTAAAATGTGACAGGCGAGATTTACGTAGTTCGTAAGAGATCGCAGAATAGAGAAAGGAATGTTGCGTTGGTTTGGGCATGTGGAGAGGATGAAGGAAGAACGACTGACGAAATAAATTTAACGACCTCTGTGACGCAGCGGTTAGTGCATCTACCTACCATGCGAGAGGTTCCAATAGGTTCGAATTCCGGCTTGTGGCAAAAAAAACTTTTTAATGAATTTTGTAATTTTCCACTGAATTTTGGATACCACCAAGCACACCGTGAGAGCGTTTTTAACAACTAAGCCCTTCGGACAACGCCCCGTCTGTACAAAATTTCGAATGTCTTAGTTTTCAAAATTAGGATAAAGTTCTTCAGAATTTTACGTAAGGGATCCAAGTTCCGTTAATTCTAACAACTTTGGTCGTCTAATCTGTATGGTGATGACTATTGGCGATTGTTATGAGAAGTTTATTTATACGTATCTATGTAATCAGCCTAAAAACAAAGCTCACTTTAAGCATATGCCTCTCCTCTTTCACAACAACCCGGTATGTACTTTTGCTAGTGTTATCCAACTAGTTAGTCTGCTACGACCTCGCTCTAATTAGGGTAGGGAAAAATCCTCCCATGGTTTATGTTGAAACCCCTTTTACGTGGGTCGACATACATTGAACTCACTGTTGGGCATCGAACTCTGCATTGGGCATAGTCAACCTTACCTTCCCAGTAGTGAGCCGCCGCGCCCGTAGCGCGTAGCATGACGCGAAGACTCGCTCCCCGGTGGCCAACCGCGCTGCCAGTAGCCGCAGCACGGACCGCACGTCCTCCTCGCCGCCCGAAGCTCGCACCACGTTGAACCCACCATTGGGCAGGTGCACCTTCAGCGTCGACTGGTCGTTGGCGGCCAGCGCTGTTGCGAAGAACATTATATTGATTATAATATCTGATATAGGGAATATAGGGAAGCTGATATAGGGAAGAGCCACGGATCACCCGATCGTGCTCTTCCACTATAAAGGGAAATTTCCCGCCAGGTAGATCTTATGCCTGGGGACTGTCCAATTGTTGTTTATTGGACGTTGTATTTATCGTAAGTCATGTTTAATACTTTGATTGCGCGATGAAGATGTTGAGTTTATAGTGCGCCCGCAGAGTTGAAATGTGCTCGCCACAGCTGACATGATTCATATTGGTCAAACTCTGATAGAAGGAAATTAGGGATTAAAAAGCGGTATCTGGGCACATTGTTGGCTGATGCAGGGAAAGTTGCTAATATGAGCTTCTACTATCTTGAGCTTCTTAGGTTGAGTTAAGGTGATTTGAGAAAAGATTGTCAGAGTGTTTTATTTTGAGTTGAGATTGTTCTTCGCTGCCTTTTTCTCCACTAGATTGGGCCCCAAGGCAGCGGATAACATTAACATTATAAGTATATGGACACTCAACAACCAGAATGTAAATTCTTTACGTTATAATAAATTTTTGATTTCTGATTGTGACGTTCATAAAGTAAGTTCATTTTACTTTTATTGTGAATACAATTTTTTGTAAGCGTCAGGACCCCTGGACCAAATGCGATATTTGATGTTTGAAAAACATTACATTTTAGTACCTATTTGTTACTATTTAGTACCTCAATTGAAATATTTAGTACCTCGATAAACAGCGAAAAAACGTGTAAAGAAAGTTCCAGACATTCTGACGTCAGGATGTCTGGACCACATTTGTTTAACGTAGTTCCAAACAATATAGCTAATTTATCTCTTTGGATATATTTAGTACCTATTTAGTACCTCAACATATATTTTTTTCGAATTTTTTTGGTGTAACACAAAAAAGCTACGCGTGAAAGAAATTTTGCGAGGTACAGTAGTAGGTAGGTAGGTGGTGGTAGGGCAGTCTCCTTAATGAATGTTATCAATGCTATGCCATAGTACTACTAACAACACTAAATACTAAGTAGACAGATAGATTGACACTTATAGGAACCGTGAAACTATCGATATCGGAATGAGTAAATAAATGGAAAATGTTGACATTCAATCATAGATGTCCATTTGTTTACATTTATTACTCCGTCTCGTTGGCCTTAGGGGGTGTCCATTAATTACGGGAGGCATTTTTGAGGATTTTTTTACCCTCCCCCCCTACCCCAATCTCAGGTGAGATTTTTCAAAACTTGTTCTTTGGGTATAAAAGTAGAGTGTGGCTACCGAAAGCGTGTCCTGGAATTTTATTAAAAGATTTTTTTTTAATTTATTTTTTATTATTTTATTTTATTCGAGAAAACAAACAGTTATAAAACAAAATAGTATTAATGGTAATTATATGTACAAAAAACAGCGTTTTCTACAAATTACATGTATATAAAAGTAGAGGTATAAAATAGGCACGCAGCAAACATTTTTCTTGCGTTTCACAAAAAATCTCTATTTCATTTGGATACAACCTAAAACTCAACGGTACAATTTTTCAATTTTTTTTTAAACAATTGAAAATTCTTAATAGTCTAGGTAATCGACAATAACATCAGCAGTGAAACAGCAGTAGTTTGAATAAGGCAACATTACTAATGAGTCAAAGGAACGTGAAAGTATGGCTTTGTAATCTTGATCGTTTTTGGCGAAATACATAATACAATAAATGGTACGATATTCATGATTATTCAACATTGTGGTTGACCTTTTTGATTCATCAGGCGTCATCGCAATCCTAGTTCCTAGAAAGAAATGATAAAGCTCGTCAAGATCTTCTTTTTGGATGACAGCTTTCAAACTAAAAAAATCATGTATCTCGAAAACTACTGATACTAGACTACTAGGTCCTAGAAAGAAATGATAAAGCTCGTCAAGATCTTCATTTCGGATGACAGCTGTCAAACTAAAAAATCATGTATCTCGAAAATAACTGATACTAGACTACTATTTCCTACAAAGAAATTATCAAGTTTTATAAAAATTAAATTAGTAATAAGATCACAATCATGTTGTTTTATTGAGCATTTCAATTTCATTTTCGCAAAAAAGATTTTTGTGGAATATTATGCTTCTACATTTTACCCGAGCAAAGTCGAGTTAGCGTCTAATAGTTAAATAATGCAAGGCAAACGACACGAGGTAAAGATTTTCACTATTTGCCATTTTATCGACTCAACCCGATATCGATAGATTCACAGTTCCTATAAGTATCAATCTATGTATCTACTTAGTTCTTAGTAGTAGTTGACATAGAATTAATAACATTCATTAAGGAGACTGCCCTACAACCACCTACCTACCTACTACTGTACCTTGCAAAATTTTTTTTACGCGTATCTTTTTTGTGTTACACCAAAAAAATCCGAAAAAAATATATGTTGAGGTACTAAATAGGTACTAAATATATCCAAAGAGATAAATTAGCTATATTGTTTGGAACTACGTTAAACAAATGTGGTCCAGACATCCTGACGTCAGAATGTCTGGCCACTTTCTTTACACGTTTTCTCGCTGTTTGTCGAGGTACTAAATATTTCAATTGAGGTACTAAATAGTACCAAACAGGTACTAAAATGTAATGTTTTTCAAACATCAAATATCGCATTTGGTCCAGGGGTCCTGACGCTTACAACTTTTTTAATTTGTGAAGTGAATTTTTATGTACACACAGGTGAGCTTTGCTCTAAGCACGCACAGGCAAATCACGCCACGCCCGGTCTACTGATTACCTAGCCCAGTGATTCACAGTAACAATGCACAGTGAGGCCCTTTCTGCACTGCTCCGGTCCGGCGTCGGAACCGGAATCAGTCATGAGAAAAATATCGGATGCCGGATTATGCTTCTTCTCCACATCATCCGACTACTATCGGCAATGGACGTGACGCAGTGCTTTATTAAAATTCCTCGGTTTTTCTATTCGAGGCAGGGGACGTTTTCCACACATCCTATTAATGTAAATAAAATAGTATGGGAACATTTTCGGGTTGTATGCGCGGTGCAAAAACGTGTATTGTTTTTGTACGTCGATCACTTCGGCCCGGTAAAATACCGTTCCGATTTAGCAAATTATCGGACCGGAAAAACCGGATGCCGGAGTAGTGGAGAAGCTTACTAGTATTCTTGTGTGTTTCTAAATCGGACCGGTAATTAACGTTTGCCGGACCGGAGAAGTGGAGAAAGGCCCTAACTCACCCTGCGCGGCCGCTGCGCTGGGCTGCCGCTTGGGCGAGCCCCCGGGCGCTGCCGGCTGCATGGCGCGCGCTAGGCCCTCCGCCCCGCACCGCCCGCCGCCGCCCTCCGGTTCATGGCTGTAACAAACAAACGAACTGTCAATTTCTGCATCATCTCTCTGTAAGTACCTGCTAAAGATAAAAGCTTATTAGTAAGGTACAATGGACAGCTTTGGCCGAATATAGAGAATGCATGCAGTGGTGGGTCAGATGTGGACTGTACTTTCACATTAATTTTATGGTATTGTTACCCACGCAGTTTGGCGAATAGTTTATAAAATTTAAAAATAGAAACGTAAGTAAATAAAAATAAAACAGTTGCAAGAAACTTAGATAGGACTCGTAAACATAAGGCAGGTTTCTGACTTGAGAATTACACATAAGTAAATATTTAAGTAACGTTCTGTCACGCTCTTTTCTGAGAAATTTGACGAGACAACACTAGAGTTAAGTAGTTACTTAGCGAATTTCTCAATTCAGAAATCGGCCGATAATTTGGTAGCCAATTTTGTCTACTTCAGTACTTTTTTTCCTGTCGTTCAGAATCGTTAGGCAAAAATTCAGAACAATAAGTAATACGGCAATTATGGTAACGACTAAATTATGCCTGTGACCCCAAAACGAGCCCTTTCAATTCAAGTAACAATGATAGATGTCTTTAGAAAACAGATACCATGACCAACGACAGACGTCCAAACATAACACAATAGTACCTAATTCTCATGCTAAATCCTTCCGCCAAGGCTGTGGAGACTAATACAGTCCACAAAAAGTAGACATTTTTGTTCGCTTCTAGAATGAATGCAAAGTGCAATAAGGGCCAATCATAAATTACGTCACACGTTAAGGGTTAGGGAGGGGGTCGACGAAGTGTGACGAAGTGTGACATTGTGTGACATTGTGTGACAAGGGGGTGGGAAGGGTCGTAAAGTTCGTGACGTCACATTTCAAAATCTATAATCCAAGCGTTAATACACGAACTTTGAACTATTATATTTATATTATATAATGTAGTATTTACATTATATTTATATAATAGTTTGGTTGCTTAGGCATGTATAATAAAATTGATATATCTCAGTAACTATTATTTTACTCATTTTGTACATCTGCTTCCTTCTCCAATATTTTGCTCCAGTCCATCCAAAGGTTGTCTGAAAGAGATCACTTTTAGTGATAAGGCCGCCATCTGTACTCTTAGATTAAGAAATACCTGTGTAATTTCCTTTTTTATGTACAATAAAGTGTTCTCTATCTATCTATTAACGAAAACCTCAAAAACTTTTGCAACTCTAGCTGTTCCTAAAGGCCGATTTCTGAATTGAGAATTTGCTAAGTAATTACTTAACTGTAGCGCTGTCTCGTCAAATTTCTTTAGAAAAGAGCGTGTCAGCACGTTACTTAATACTTAGTGTAAATTCTCAATTCGGAAATCGGCTCTTAGTGTATTTATAACTCTATCGAACATAAAACCAATTTCGGAACTGCTGTATTAATTCAATATTTTCTAGACGTAAAACTCCAAAATAGGTGACGTCACACTAGGGAGGAGGGAGTCTCACAATTGTGACCAGCTGTGACAAGGACGAGGAGGGGTCAAAAAGTCACGAAATTAGTGTGACGTAATTTATGGATAACCCCTAAGAGCGGCATGTCATATATTAACCTGCTGTAAAGCGTACATCATGACTGCATCACAAAACTGGCACAAGGATGCAAGTCATTGTAATTTACCCGATTACAGTATTCAAACCATCATGGAGCCTGAAAAGATACGAGTCTAGTTTTATTACTTCCTAAATCCAGAATGGCTGGATTTATTAACCGCATTCATGGGTCAACCTTGGCTGTGGAAGTATCCAGGTCATCTGATGCAATCGAAGGTAAAGGTGTGATCACGAATTGTGTAGAATTGTAGATTTTAGCAGGCCCGTAAATTATGACTGGTTCGATTCAAACCAACGACAGGATATGTAACCATTGATTTGGATGTGAGACAATAATGTCGAAATTCTTTGCCGTTACGAAGCTAAATTCGCGGGTATCCTATTTTCAGTTGATCCTACTTTTGACCAAGATACTAGCTTATTTTTGAACTACAACATTCGTAAGCACTACACATTGTAAATTTTTTGTCCGGATCAACTTACGTGTGTTTTTATCGGACGAGTCCGACCAGGTTTCGCTCCGATTCGCAGAGCTTAAAAACACACGTAAGTTGATCCGGACCAAAAATTTACAATTCTGGCTTACCATTATTATTAAATTCTGTACTGTGCCTGTAAACATTTAGCAATTTTTCGGACTTTCCTTTTTGTGTGTAGGTACTCTACGCCATATAATCTTCATGAAAAGTGCAATATCTCTAATTCTAGCTACAGCTTTACCAAAGCAAACGTTCAGTATGTATACTACGATTACTATTCTACTAGTTCACATTGAATTGGTATTTGCACTGCGAATTAATTTGTGGGGCATAATTTATGGCATAAAATATAATTGTTCCCAAAAACCACAAACAGAACCGTGGTGAGCCATTGACAATGCGCATCCCTCAGATGATCAATATGCCCGCCCGGAAGCCACTAACAGGCCTTGGGCAGGATAACAAGGGATGCTATCAGATTTTAATTATCGGGACACTACCACGTTTAGTGATGGGCCGCGGGTGGTAAATATTTCCTCTCCTCGCAATATTCCCGGGTGGATTTACAATCCTGTTGAAAATTCACGTTGAGGGGATAAAAAAATACATATTGCTCGAGAATCGTAACTTTTTTAGATTTACATGCTTTAAATATACCTGTTTTATAATGCGCTTTAACCCAAACATACTCAAACTCAATAGATTTTTAGTAATAAAATGAATACTGCTATCAAAATCATCACCGTCTGTGAAAAAAAATGCTACTCTTGACTTTTGCCGGCAAAAAGTCGAATACCCGACGTAGGAACTAGATTTTAATTCATTATTTACGTTTAACCATATTGTATATCACTTTATAGAAATGAAAATAATAATTTCTTCGTAAAGTTAATGATTAATTAATTTACAAAATTTTAGTTTCGATATTCGTCAACACCGTCACGGCAACATCAAAGTGAAGATAGTTTTGTATGCGTTGCATTTACGCGGCCAGCGATACCCTGATCTGCTTCCTCAGTTCAATAGCAATCTCCGAAGCGAGTCGCACGTGCATAACACGCTCTCCGAGAGCAAACATTTCGTTGTGAGTGTCCAAAAAAGTTGATTAGACAAAGTTGCCGTCATCACCGTCAGACTGTGGTTCAAGGTAAGTACATAAAATAGCATTACGATTAATTTCAATAAGATCTTGATGTAAGTGAAGATGCTAAAGAATATAGCGGTATCTTATTATGGATATTACTTTTCTAGAAAAATTGACGTAATGTTCGAATCGTCATCACCATACGTATCATCACCGTTTACAAATGATGTGCGATCCCCAACCCGCATGCCCTACGTGGGGATTATGGGATTATGGATTACCCCCAATGATGGCACGACCAAGGAAATGGCCCCCAGTTCCCAGCCGCCTCGCTATTGCATAGCAGGGGCTGCTAAGAATCACCGGGCTACCTCAGGCTGCCACAAACCATTGACCCTGGCAACGTTCAATGGGCGCACTCTGAGGCTTGATCATCATCTAGCGCAGTTGGAAGTGGAGTTAGAGAACATTAAATGGCATGTTCTGGGGTTATGTGAAGTCCGTAGAGAGGGGGAGGACACCGTAACCCTAGACTCGGGCCACCTTCTCTACTTTCTCGGGGGTGATAAAACATCCCAGGGTGAGGTTTCCTCGTCAATAAGGGCAGCTCCAAAAACGTTGAAGAAATCTCTAGTGTGTCGACCAGAGTAGCGTACCTTATCCTTCGGCTGTCCAAGCGTTACAGCATGAAGGTGATTCAAGTTTACGCACCGACCTCAACACACTCGGATGATGAAGTGGAGGATATGTACGAAGACATATCCAAAGCCTTACATAACACCACGAAGGCTCACTTCAACGTTGTTATGGGGGACTTCAACGGCAAGGTGGGAACCCAGAGTGGCAACGAGTCCCGAATAGGCCCGCATGGTTATGGAGTCAGGAATCACAGGGGGCAAATGCTTGTCAACTTCCTTGATAAAGAGGAGTGATTCTTGATGAACTGTTTCTTCAAGAAACAGCCTCAAAGGAGGTGGACATGGCAAAGCCCCGACACTGTGACTTAAAATGAGATCGACTTCATCATGACGGATAGCAAGCATATGTTCAGAGATGTCTCAGTGATCAACAGGTTCAATACCGGATCCAATCACTGACTTTATGCACTATGAGAAGGCCTTTGACTCTGTCGAAAGCTGGGTAGCTCTGGAATCCTTACAGCGATGCCAAGTAGACTATCGTTATATCGATGTGTTGAGATGTCTATACGAAGCCGGCCCCATGAGTGTCCAAGTACAGTGCCAGCAGTCTAAACCTATCCAACTGCGCAGACGAGTAAGACAGGGGGATGTTATATCCCCGAAACTGTTCACGAGCGCGTTGGACGACATGTTTAAGACGCTGAACTGGAAAGGAAAGGGCATTAACATAAACGGAGACTACATCTCGCACCTGCAATTTGCATGGCGGAGTCGCTAGAGGAGCTGAACCAGATGCTAGGCCGGCCAGCCTAGCTTCAGCCTCGTGACGTATCGGTCTTGGCATGAATTTGGATAAAACCAAAGTCATGATCAATGGCCACATAGATCCTATACCGATCGTCGTAGATCTGGAAATCGTTTCCGAATATTTCCTCGGGCAGATTCCGCAGTTAGGTAAAAACAATTTCGAGAAGGAAGCCAAGAGGAGGATCCAGCTGGTTTGGGCAGCGTATGGGAAACTACGCCGAGTCTTCTCGTCATCCATACCGCAATGCTTGAGAACGAAAGCTTTCAATCAGTGTGTCCTACCTGTAATAACCTGCGGAGCCGAGACGTGGACACTCACGATACGGCTGGTCCACCAGTTCAAAGTCGCTCAGCGAGCTATGGAGAGAGCTATGCTCGGAGTTTCTCTGAAGGATAGAATTCGTAACGAATACCTCCGACAGAGAAGCAAAGTTATCGATATAGCTCAGAGAATTTAGCAAGCTGAAGTGGCAGAACCGACAACCGTTGGGGTAAATGTGTTCTTGAGTGGAGACCGCGACTTGGCAAACGTAGTGTATGACGCCCTCCAACCAGATGGGATGACGATCTGCGAAAGACTGCAGGCAGATGCTGGATGCGGCAAGCTGACGACAGGGCGCTACGGCGCTCATTAGGGGAGGGCTATGACCAGCAGTGGACTAATATAGCCTGATGATGATGATGATGACAAAAAAAATAATAAGTAGATAGTTACCTCTTTGATTACAAAAAATGGACCAAAAACCACCGATGACCACAACAAACCAATGTGATGATTATGTAAAAGAATCTTGTTAAATTATGAAAAAAGAAAATTTGGTCAGTTTCTTGGTAATATAATCAATCGTAGAATAACACAGAACAGTAATCAATTACTAAAAAGTAGTTGATTACCAAAAAACTGACCAAATTTCAATTAACTTAGTAATAATAATGGTGATTACGTGTTACTTGTACAATAATTTATGTTTTTTTACATGACTTATTACCAAAAAAACTGTCCAAATCTCAATTAACATAAAAATATAATAATAATAATTAAGTGAAAAGTAAAAGACTGTTTAGGATTGTTAGTAAAATTGTGTTGACTTATATCATTAGAGGTAGAAGAAAATGACTGTATAAGATTGTTATCAGAATTGTGTTGATTATATCATTAAAAACATTTGATTTCCATATATTTTGTTTTTAATTTGACATGACTACTTAGTTAAAGCATCATCACCATACACACGAAATCATCACCATCCATAGATAAATCACCACCATACCACAGTCGTCATCACCATCTCACCTCTTTTTATTTGAATGATGATATTTTCGGATCGACGTTTAAAATCTTGGTCTAAACACAATGTAAGAACATAGTTATCCTACAATGATTTTATCTGGTTTTACTAGCATTCCAATGTGTTTTATTTTTTTTTTAATTTTTGTGCAGAGAAATTTTTGGTGGGTAAATCCACCCTCCCACTCTTTTGTTGCACATTGAAGCCACTAAGACGCTAAAAATCCTGATTTTTTTTTAACCTAGATCTCATACGATAGTACTTTGACCAATGGTAGATTAGCTCATTATATGCTGTTATACTTCATTTGTTTGAAACCAAAATACTTTTTTATTGATTTATTTCGATATTCCTGGAAATTGTAGACTGTTGTTGACTGACCGCGATCAGGGGGTAGTCTAACAGCCCAATCTTCGGACGGTGTGGCCGAATCGGCAAAGATCCCGTGGATGTGGATGGTAAGAGACCTTAAATATGTCGTGATAGGAAAAAGGTATATACCCAGTAGAGGGCAGAGGTGTGCTGATGTGATGAATAGGTAAATAATATGAATATGATACGATTTATAAATGAATGAATATGTTCTAAAAATTCTTAAAAAAATAGCTCTTGTGCAAAGCCTGATAAAAGCTACGGGTAGATGTACCTATCGGTGACCACTACAGAGGGGGATGCCAACCCACCCCCGCGATGCCCCCGGCAACGTGACTGACTGTATTCACGTCCGTTCCGAGTAGAATGGCCACGATTCCGAAGTGATGGTTATTCCATAAAATAGTATAAATTAGCTGTGCTCACGACTTAGTTTGCGTGGGTTTCGGATTCATATTCACATGGGATTCGATTTAATGTTGTGCCAGATATTGTTGAAATCTTAGCCTTAGCCTTGATTGTGTGACCTAAACGATATGGTAGAGATAAATTTCACTGCGTTGTTAGTAAAAAATAATTCATCATTTTCATGTTTTTTGACAAAGCTTTGTGTGAATTTTGATTGTGTTGGTAATGTAATTTTTTTTTATGTGTAATAATAAATTATAACTAGTTTAAACATAATTAATTTCCCAACTTTTTTTTTATACTTTGATGTGCAGTGTGTTAAATCGGGCGTCATTGTTTTAACACCGATTACACCGGTAAAGGTATTTCGCATTCAGACAGACAGTTGGCGCTATCATCATCAACTTTCACCGAGTGACACGGGTCTCTTCCTTGAGGAAGGTATAGGCCATACTCCACCACGGGGGCCAAGTCCGGATTGGTGGAGGCTTGGGATACCGTGCTATAGTAAATAGGCAAGGAGATCACAAAAAAACTGCCTTTTTTTAAACAAAACATGCACGTACAAAACATTGCAGAAACCTACTTTGAAGTGAATACTTTGAAACACACCCAGACTAAGGATAGATAGACTTTTTATTCATATTAGGTACACTTTATTGCTCATCTAGGAGACAGAATTTTGTAGTACTTATACCTAAGTAATGGTTGTTACCTGTAAGTGTACCTTTAATAAATAAAATTGGCAGTCTTATCAGAAAAAAACATAGTCGGTAGGTATGGAAAGAAAAGGTAAGAAAATCGAAAATATATTGAAAAGTAGCAAAGCATTTAAAGAACATAATTACTTATAACTCCGTAATAGAATGGCCCACATATTGGAGGACTGACTGGAGTAGATAGCTCATCCAATCAAAACTTCGATTCGCACTGAATCGGGGTGTGTGCAAACGCATCGATTGCGGGCGACGCGGGACGTTTGCAAATGCTGTGCCACACCCACGTTGCATAACAGCACACAGTACACAGTACGTACAGTCGGCAGCACATCATGGCATACACCCATGGACTCTACTCCGTTGCGTTACGGGCGACTTTGCAACTAAAATGTGAAGATTGACGTGCTGTCGACTACGCTAGGGGCCTGTTTTGCTCGCATTCGTCAATTTTAAGCCGGCAATTAAAGCGTACGAAAAAATTGGATCGTCTAAAAACGGGATGAATACTATCATAGTACGCGTTGATGTTTTTAGTCTTGCAGTGGACTGCCTCGTGTAGAGGTCTGGAGCTCTATTTTTGAATCACTCGTATCGCATCGAGCGCTCGATTTCTACTGATTTTCGTTCGACATTTGAAATTTCGTATTTTTATCACTCGACTGCAACGAATGGTCCTTACCACTCGTCTCGTATGTCGATCGGTAGATTAATTGTCAAAATTTGTATTGTGCTGTGCACAGATTACGATAAATGTGTGTATAGTATTGTTTGTCATTCTGAGTGTCAACCCATTTTAATTTTTTATTTCAACATTTTCGTTAGAATAAAACAAACCAAAGTGACAGTACGGAAAAACGAGATCATGCGACTTAGAAGACGAGTGTGACATAAGTCGCATTCGACGGTACAATTTCATACGAGTGACTAAAAAATAGAGCTCCTGGACTGACTGTGAATGGAGGGATTGGAGCACTAAAACACAATGTTTTCACATATGAAGAATTTATTAAATACGATGATACAGAGAAGAGAAAAAGATACAATTTTGCCACAGATACAGAACACAAAAATATATATGCTCTGTTGGGTTGCCAACACCTGGTTGGTTTAGCTGTAATAACTTAGATTTTCAAGATGGTGGTCGTGGGCTTGATTCACGATGGAAGTCATTGATTTGTTGAAATAGCCTCAGTCTAAGTGTATTTCCTTGTTTGTGATGTTACCATAGTGCCTACAGATTATGGAATTTTAGGAGCAGGTCAAATTGTTTGTGTGAAGAAATGCTAATAGAAAATTCACGAATTCCTTTCTTCCTAACTTCCTTTAAACTAAACTAAACTTTCACGTTTACAATACCAGTAATGATAATGGACGTATGAAGTTTAAATTTAGTGCATTTATTTCAGAAATTATCATTTACATGTAGGTACTAATATTATGAATGTGAAAGTTTGTATTTATAGATGTTTGTTACTCAATCATAGCAGAACAGCTGAACGGTTCTGGATGAAATTTGGCACAGAGTTAGCTTATGGTCCGGAATAG
Organism: Yponomeuta plumbellus; assembly: GCA_947310845.1. Lineage (NCBI taxonomy): Eukaryota > Metazoa > Arthropoda > Insecta > Lepidoptera > Yponomeutidae > Yponomeuta > Yponomeuta plumbellus. The sequence continues at coordinate 11,450,111 of OX371214.1, forward strand.
CACGTACATCATTATCATTTGACTAATTTTTATCCCAAAAAAAAAACACAATAATTTATACACGAACGAAGTCTCGGACAACAGCCGGACAACGTACAAAGAAGTGAGTACTTTGTATTACTGGCCGTTTGGTTTAATTGTTGTTGAATTGGTGAATAGAATTACCCCTGGTTTCTCGAACGCTAACAGTCAGTTAATCTACTGTTAACAGCTGTCAGTTGTTTTTTTTTGTACGCACTTTATCCAACTGACAGGTGTTAACTAGAAACTGGGGGTAAATCTTGTGATTCTATTCATGGCATTAGAATGTCCGGTAGGTAAGTACGCGCCGATAGTAGAGGACATCGTCATAAATTGTGTAGGCGTGAACGAGTTGAAGTTTGTTATTAGTGGCTAGCGTTTCTGTACAGCTGACATAGTGTCATAGTGACATAGTGTTTATAGTAAACATCTAATCTAACAAGTCTAGAGGCACCACCGTTCACTCAAAACAGATTGCTGTCTACGTAAACATAAGCTTACCGCCAGCTTTGCAAATATAACGTGTATAAAGTGTTAGCTACATACTATAGGTGTAGGGACTGCAATTTCAGTAAATCCGAACTCCCACAGTGTTGATGTTAATATATTAACTGACTGGTACTTGTTCTTAATGTTGTCAATGTACTCAGTAGTTCCTGACCGTACAATAGGGTTATTCCTTAAATGCACAATTCCTGAAACATATTGGTTGCAGTTTGTAATTCACAATAACTTTTTATTCAATCTTTCATTTTGACACGATTTTTTTACGATTATTTACGGTTCTAGAACTGGACCCACGTTCCTACACCTTCGGGGATAACGGGCGTGAGTTTATTTTTATTTATATTATTTACGGTTCTTTGCTTTGGAGCTCCTATGCAAGACAGCAGATTCACTGAAATCTGGGACATTAGTAGAGCATCATCATCAACCCATTATTTCCCCACCGAGGGGCCTCTTCCCTGAGGAAGGTATAGGCCATACTCCACCACAGGGGTTAGAGCTAGTAGATCTAGTAGAGCATGTGAAGCAGGAATCAAAGAAAGATTTATAGCCCAGAGGTCAAGTCGATCGGCACTAGCTGGCCTGAATTGGAAGCTGTTGTGAACGACCATCAGAAGTCCACTTCTGATGGTTCTGTGATCTGTGGTTGAGGCCCTATGCTCCCCTAGGAGTTAAAAGACCTAGTAGGTGAATAAGATGAAGCAAGAATTTAAAAACTATATAAACCCTGTTATTTTGAAAAAAAAAACAGACAATTACTCTTCGAATAAACATAAACATTTACATACAGGCATATGAATCGCTTCTGGCCCCACACTAGGATACCCTGTTTCGTCGGAACCAGAAACAGCGACATCACAAACATGTAGGTACTCGTAAACATCCAAGACCTGGGGCTTTTTTGGATAAATTTTAGTGTCAGAAATTGCACATTTTATATAAATAACCCTATAGGATTCCCATACAGAAAACGTCGGCGTAACTACATAAATAGTAATCAAAATAAAAATCCTGTAATTAAAAATCCATGTACCTATTACAGAGTTATGAACAATTGCAACACCCACACTAGGCACAGCCTGTGTCGTGGAAGTCGGGTAGAATAAGCAAAAGCACATGTAGTGAATTGGTCTAGGTATGCTTCTATGAATAAACATGCGCACATTACGACAGACAGACAAACAATGCTACGAAGCGTAGAGACCTTAAGGTGATTCATCATTATTTATTAAACAATCCTGCTAGATTGGGAATCCTATTGCTCTCTGTGGTTTATGCTAGGTCTCGGAATAGGTAATAAACATAAACATTTACATACAGGCACATACATTGCTTCTGGCCCCACACTAGGATACCCTGTGTCGTGGGAACCAGAAACAGTGACGTCACAAACATGTAAACATCCAAGACCTGGAGTTATGTTACGTTAGGTTACAGGTTGTGCATTGTATTGTAATATCGTAACTTTCGAGACCATTTCACATTGTACATTAATTCGGATTCATAAGGTGAAGAACAGCTGGTATTTTTTTACGTTTTTAGAAATGACAGACTAAATTTTTCATGGCATAACATGGCTTACAAAGGTTCCAGCCGCGGATTTTTCTGAAATTTTGGACTTAACACAATCTAAAGCAGTTTCCTTGTTTTATAAACATGTAATAGCTACACGTCATGAATAATTATTCCTACCTCTGTGGCGCAGTGATTAGCGCATCTGCCTACCATGCGAGAGGTCCCGGGTTCGAACCCCGGCTGGGAACAAAAAAAAAAACCAGGTCTTGCATGTTTGCATGTTTGTGATGTAGCTTTTTCTGGTTCCCACGACGCAGGGTATCCTAGTGTGGGGCCAGAAGCAATGTATGTACCCGGATATAAAAGTTTGTTTATATTCCTCGGTAGTAAATAAACAATAACTATGAATGCTCCGCGATAGGATCTTAATGCATACAAAAGCGGGTAAAGCCGATTGCATAAAGCCTGTACCTACTTACTTATTGAAATATTATTATCCATTCCGATCACAAATCATGAATATTCAGGGCACGGCCGCAGTCCGGGCGTTCCGTGGACAATTATTTGTCGTATTTCAGCCGGGTTATTTTTATTTTATGTGTGGACTAGCCATAACTTATCTTACCGCACTACGCATAGGTACACTACACACACAGGTATCCTAAGTAATGGAGGTAGATGACTTTCAACCTATTCTATACCTACCTACCAACCTATTTAGTTAGGTTGTCTGGAAGAAGGCTGTCCATTGTACTTTTTAAATTGTAGCTTTATTTATATCTCTTAACCCTAGAGTGCTCGCGCTATGAGCATTTTGCCGCCCGCGGCACAATTTTCCTTTTATTTTGTACACTATGCATTTGTCAAGGGCAAGCATCCGTGTAGCTGCCCCCCCGTCCCTCGCCTTCTTGTGTTAGAAATAAAAATTAAACCAGTGCGCGGATGACCGCAGGAGACAAAGGTTGTTGGAGGTGTGTCGCGTTTGGCGGCAAATTGCTTACCGCGCGACTACTCACGTAAGTGAAGTTTGTGGGTCTTAGTTTTTACTATTGTTGAAATATTATTTGTTTTCATAGGTATATTTTAATGTAAATATGGTATGATATTAATTTTAGTTTGTTTTAATTACTTATCGTATGAAATGACATATGAACAAGACGAACAAATACTAGCGTGGTTGGAAGAGGAGACAGATAGCGAGGTTGATGAAATTGTGTCTGAAAGTGACCGGGAAAGTGAACATAGTGAGCATTGTACTGACACGGAACAATCAGCGGCAGAATCTGACAAGGATGAGCCATCAACCTGTCGCGTATTCCCTGCGCCTATCCAGGAGTCATTACGACGCGGTCGTAGACGTGGTCGCCGGCCTTGTCGTGGAGCTGGAGCCGCAGCAATACAAAATACACCACCTAGCCGTCACACACGTAGTTCTACTGTAGTTGTTGAAGCAAGTAAGTTGAAGCCCATCCCCAGTCAGCACGTCCCAGAGACCTCCGAGGCGTATACAACGTCGTTGATCAAATGAAAGAAGAATATTCCGTGGGTAGAATGACTCGTAGATAGCCAATGAGATCATTTTTCTCAATTGTAAACATTGCAGGCATAAATAGTCAAATAATATACAAATAAAATACTGGCCAATTATTATTACGTCGAATATTTCTGAAAGAAATTGCCCTGGCTATGACTAGACCACATATCGTTAGAAGATCCGGCGTGTACACTACAGAAACATCTGAGATACCAAAGCTCTCGATTTGTGCCACCGGAACATCAAAATATACTCTCAGTTCGAGAAGGTATATGCGCAGTATGTCCATCGAAGAAAAATAGAAGGACAAAAAAAGGGTGCAATAGATGTGTAAAGTTACTGTGCAGCGAACATTGTATATACATGTGCCAGGATTGTTTTGGTGAAATACACGCTGTAGATGATGAAAACGCGTAATTTTGTTATTAAGTTTAATTTATAAATTTTTCATAGAAATAATAATGCAAAAGTTCCGTAAAAACAAAAATAATTACCCAAGATTTCCCAAAGCATTGTTTTCTAATTTCCAATTATAAAACTTTAATAAATGTTTTCTATTTCTATAGTTAGTGTTTTATTTTATCGTTATAACATAATTAAAAATGCATATGACCCGTATTAACAAAAAAAAATTGTATTAAGTACGGGCGGCAAAATGCTCCCAACGCGATTACTCGCGTTACACGAGAAGGCGCGACTACTCTAGGGTTAAGATCTGTAAGATGAATTATTTTTAATTCACATCAAAGTATCAAAATTCATTTGGTAATAAATATTTTTTACTTTACGTTACTTACAGGAAATCTTTGACAAAGTAGGTATAGAGCACATGAAAACTTATCTTAGATCACCTATTCTAAAGCTGAAATTAAAATAAAATATAAGTTTTTATTTAATTTTACGAGTTCAACAAAAAAATCTACTTCATTTCGATTTTTTTTAAAGTCACTTCCCTATAGAAAAATGCTGACATTAAAAATACAAATAGCGTAGCTACAAAACCTAACAAAAACAAATATTCTAATGTTCTGTTGTTAAATAACCGACCTAAAACACCGGCCAAAACAATAAAAAATATAAATAAGGAGGTCGCATAGAACAAGAAAATATTATACCCGCGTAAATCAAAGCGAGTAGAGGATATTTATTTTTAAAAGCCGCCCGTAAATCAGTATCAACGAAACGGAAAATGGAAATTATGAAACAGCTTCGAACGTAACCTATAAATGTCAAAACGAATCTAACATACTGACAAAACATTGTGCCGAGTCCAAATGGACGCCAAAACGCGCATGCACACTATAATCAGAGACGCTACAACCAACTTTGCAGTAAAAAAAAAACGGCCAAGAGCGTTTCAGACCACGCACAGTGCAGGGTTCCGTAGAAAGGGGGGGCTTTATCCGCATAAGAAATTAACTTATTCATCATCATGATGATCAACACATTATGTCCCCACCGAGGGGTACGGGTCTCTTCCCTGAGGAAGGTATAGGCCAACTTATTCATTACAGTAATTTTCAAGGTATTTTGTAAGAAGTTTCGCTTTTATTAGTTGGTCGCATATTATACTCTTAACTTGTAGTTACGTGATAGTTTTCCTTTTGATCAATGATTTTCACGTTTCTACAATCAACTGCCAGGAGATCACCTACTCGGACAAAAATTTGCGCTTTGGCGCTTAATATTTCGCAAACGACACCGTGAATAAAATAAATAGTCTTCCTACACCCATAATATTTTTGAACGACAAACGAATTTCGGTAAGTAACTACGTAACTGTAGTGCTCATAAAATTTTTCAGTAAAGAGCGTGACAGAATGTTACTGAGTGCGTATACTGAGTTTTGTCATTCACTTTCGAAAGCGAGAGCGTTTGCGATTTGCATAGGAGTGACAAAGCGCGCCATCTAGTTGCCTCTTTGTCACTCCTATGCAAATCGCAAACGCTCTCACTATCGAGAGGGAATGAAAAAACTCAGTATACGCACTCAGAAGTATCTACTTAGTGAAATTCTCAATTCAGAAACCGTCCTTTAGGGCCAGTTTCAGAATTGAGAATTTTGCTAAGTAACTATATGTACAGGGTCTTTCAAATAGGGCGGGTAGATGTTGACAGTCTGTGGCGCCCATGTTGTTCTTGTGACAACTGACAAATCTGTTGTTTTTTATTCAGTCATTGATGCCAATTCACCATGGCAAGTTACACGATTGAGCAGCACGTACATATGATAAAACTTTATTATCAAAAAGAATGTTCGTTTGCAACGTTGCGCGCTTGCGTCCATTTTAAGACAGAAGCGGTGGCCCTTCGAAGTCGACTCTCCGACGTTTGGTGTTCTAACCCCGTTAGACTTTCTTTGTTAGGTTTCCTGAAGTCACAAGTCTATGCCAATAAATTGCGTTCGACTGATGTCTTGAAATTCAACATAACGCAGGCCATCGCTCAGATTCAGCCGGATTTATGCAGCAGTCATAAAAAATTGGACCTCTCGGATCCGTGCCACTGTTCAAAGCCGCGGGGACTTTTAAGCGATGTCATATTCCATAAATAATGGCATTAATAGGCCTTTCGAATAATAAAAAAAATACGTTAATACCTCATACACAGCTTGTTTTATTCAATTTCAACATCGGCCCGTCCTTGTTGAAAGACCCTTTACATAACTGTATATGGTGCTGTCTCGACAAATTCCTCAGAAAAGAGCGTGACAGAACGTTACTTAAGTATCTACTTAGTGAAATTCTCAATTCAGAAACCGTCCTTTAGTCTTTCTTTACATGTCACCACGAGTACTTAAGCTTTTTTGGAAATACACTATATCTGTATCTGTGATTGTATTTACAGTGACTATAAAGGCACAAATTTTCATGCCTACAGAAGTTCCTGAGCGTCTTTCTTACGATCTCCGTCACAAAACCGCCAATCACCGAAGACATATCGAACTTTCGTAACATCCGTTCCGCTGAGCACTTCCTCCATCTTCGCACCAGCACGATTCACTAAGGTGGACACGGGCTATAAAATCCGGGACTCGGCAAGTTTATAAGCATCATAAATCAAATTACGGGAGTTAGGTTAGGAGAGTTAGTTGTGATAAATCATCTTTCTTCACAAGACGCAACAGCGGGGTAGAGTGAATCGTAGAGCAATTTAAAAGTTGTCAACAGTAACTCGTCTCAGAAACGGTATTGAGATGGAGGGTCTTATACTTTAACTTACCTTACCTTATCTTAAAGGTCTTATTCTAGATATTTTGATCACGGACTGAAATAGCGTAGAATACATGCAGATTTTGAACAACAATCTAATGTAAGTTGTACTATGCCTATCAGAGGACGGGTAGAGGCTGATTGATTGATCATATTTGTAAGTATTTGTGCTTGTTCAATAATTACTGTCCATAATTATATTTTAGTCTAATGGATGAACAACATGAGTGTAGAACAGATGATTGGGCCACACACACAGCATTGCTAGCAGGCATCTTATGTTGGGTGTAGTAAGCAATTAGAACTCTATTACGTCAGATTCTTTCAAATCGTATACCCTGGTCGACCCCTTCTTTTACTCTGCAAATGCCTGAATACATTTTCAGTTAGCAGTTATTCAATTACAGGCATTTTTTGCCCGTAACATAAAGGAGCTTCTTTTTTTTAAGCAAGATTTTTAAACAAGCAGCTAGAACCATAGTGCTATGATTTTACTACGAAACCGCACGCAGCTTCAATGGATATGGTAGGTTGATGCACCAAGGCAAGAATAGATCGGATCTAAATATAGCCCCACCGAATGTATTTGAGATGACGCCGGCGCATGTCAAAGTCTGACGGCGCCTGTTATGTTGCCAGTGACAAGCGATGGATAGGAGTTGTGTCTAACAGGAGAATGGGGCTTCGAGATAGGAATATTCCTGAGTATAATAATAACAATGCAGTGATTTCTCTCGTAAAATTTCAAAACTTTCTTAGAATCTGACAGAACATTGTTATCAAAAACTGTGATTAACCAACATCTAAATAGCATTGAATAGCATTTGAATTTCAGGTACTAAATTACGTAAAGAAAAGAGGCCAAAACTTATTTCTGAGTTGTTTCTAATGCTGGAAACTGAGTTCATGGACTGAAAAATAAAATCTAGGTCACAAGGAGCTTCTTTACTAGTCTTGTTGGCAAGGGATCCATTTCTGCAATACAGACACGAACAAAATACTTAAGATATTTACAGGCAAAGCCTGAATCTGCCTTATCCTCCCGGACACAGGCATGAGTTTGTAAATATTACTTGCACCAAGATAAAACTTTAATGTGGTAGGGAATACATTATGACTCATTACATTCTATAACGGTGGCCCTTGTGATCGTCCCACTTGTATGACGGCTAGGGGCCTCCATTTGCATGAACACCAGGACCAAAATGTCGTTGAGGCTCCCAAAGGCATTCAGCAGTACAATGGCGCCTGCATGCATAATCCGTGAGTCATGTGCGTAAATCATAACGGAGCATCACGCATGACAGCACCGTGCCGCTACTCTCAAAGACAATAATGCGATATCGTGTCAGGATTAAGTGTGCTATGTTCGCCAAGGCGCGAGTAAGTGGTTTTGACGCCATCTGGCGAAAAATGACAGTATCATTATTACTGAGCAGAATATGCGGAAGCGGCAATAGCATTCCAGCATCATGGCTGGTTAATCCACTGATATGAATCCTAATTATACGTATCAAATCACTGCTAAACGTTCAATACGAACAAGAGGCTAAGTCCTAAATATCTGTTCAATTTTCTACTTCTGAATCAGTTGTGTCATGACATTGAAAAGAATAATTACAAACCATTGTTTTTGTGAGCCGAACGGCCCATAAAAAAATCTACAGGTTAAGCCTTAAAGTCGCAGTGTTCAGTAAAATGTTCTTAGGTACGACATACTGCGACTTTAAGGGGGGTCTCCAGGGGCAGCACTAGCGCCACCGACGAAAACAAATCTTTTATTACCTTCATATTAAATTTGCAAACAGTATCTGAACAATCTGTCAATAATGAAGTGATTTTTAGGACCCGCGACAAAGAACCTAGGATCATTAACCTGGCAGATTTTGGCTTAGGTTCACGGCCACGCGTCCCATTAGTCTCTATTAATCAATCATATTAATGATGATGTGATGACTTATGGCACTGAAACGTGGTCTTTCACTATGGGCCTCATCAGAAAGCTCAAGGTCACGCAACGAGCTATGGAAAGGGCTATGCTCGGAATTTCTCTACGAGACCGAATCAGGAATGATGAGGTCCGTAGACAAACGAAAGTCGTCGACATAGCCCACCAGATGAGTAAGTTGAAGTGGCAGTGGGCGGGGAACATAGCACGAAGAACCGATGGGGCCGAAAGGGGCTTGAATGGAGACCACACATCGGCAAGCGCAGCGTAGGACGGCCAGCCACAAGATGGACAGACGATCTCATACAAGTGGCAGGGAGACGCTGGATGCAAGCAGCTTCCAACCGGTCTTTTTGGAAATCCATGGAGGAGGCCTATGTCCAGTGGACTTCTTGTGGCTGGATGATGAATATGATTGAGTGATTGTTCAGACACTTAGCAAAAATTATCCGTGAAAAAGATATTACTTTTTCCTTCATGGTGCACCGGTGAACCGGATGGAGCCACTTAAACATTAATTCCAACCTATGCGATATAGCACACTGTATTGCACCACTATATTATTATGCAATATCGACGTCGAGAGTAGGGGCGTAGGTCAATAAGAGGTCAAATCGCTGGTTGACGAACCCATAAAGACGTTTAGGGAGTCTGTCATTCGATGTCACACCCGATTTGGGCTGGGGAATGCTGTAAAATCGAAACGAACGCATCGTAAAATTTAGGAAGTAGAACGCTCTACAGTATAGTTAACTGCACCTACCGTTTCTATGGGAGAGAAGTTACTTTAAAGCGACTTTGTAACAAGTGTGTAACTTGCGAGGCAAGGAAGACGGCAGGTGGGCCAAGGCAATCACAGACTGGTGGCCGAGAACAGGGCCTCGATTCTGTTAGTGCATGATAGTTTAATTACAGTTGCACAGTCGGGTCACGTGACGATTTTCTTTTTATTCCATTAACGCCTAGAAATATTGATACGCGTGCACGCGTTGACTTAAAGCGACAATGAAACGATATCAACGCGTTCATGCAACTGCCATTGGACTCATCATCATCCCATTATGTCCCCGCCGAGGGGCACGGGTCTCTTCCCTGAGGAAGGTATAGGCCATACTCCGCCATGGGGGCCAAGTCCGGATTGGTGCAGGTTTGTAAAACTAGTTGCTGGTCTTACTGTCAGAAGTTTTCAAGCCGCCCTAAGGCCTCTGACTTGACTTAACGACTGCCATCTATCGACGACAATGCAATAAAATAATCTAAGCCCGGGAACGGCGCTGGTCGGACGATGTCGTTGGGTCGGCGGGAGGCCCGTGGGTGCGAATGGCGAGGGACAGTGTGAGATGACATTTGGGGGAAAAGGCCTATACCCAGCAGTGAGCAACGGTATGATAATGTGACTTTAACAGCCTAGTGGTCCAGGGGCGCGTTTTTCCTAAGTGTTAGAACAAATATTGAGACGTAGTCAATAATTTAACATTTTTTTTTGTATCTAATGAAATTATACATTCTTAATGGTTGTGATATTTACATATCAACTTAATTCATTTATAACGGGTCCAATAGCGGTTGCGTTTAGACGCCAAATTAATTTCCATTGCATAATTAATTAGATGCGTCGTGATTAATTAATTGAAATACCTAGCTAGTCAGTGTTGCACTTAAATAAACCAGATAAGAACCGTTTTTTTTTTACGTAGCCTCGAGTGTGTCCGTTACATATAAAAAATATAAATGAATATTGGTCTCTATCCTGAGAAGCACAAGAAATAAAATGCACTGTAGAGAACACGTGGTATTTATGACGTATTAGTAAGATTCTAAAGGTCTATCACGGCAGTGGTAGAGAAACAGGAGACTATTAAATTAAACAGCAATCTTATACAGATTATGATCATAACGTACTTTTACTTATTTACTTACAATGACTGACTCACTCAGTCACTTATTCACTCACTTACTCACTCATTCAGTTACTAATATTATAAAGAGGAAAAGTTTGCATATTTGCAAGTTTGTATGTAGGGGCAATCTCCGAAAGTACTTATCCGATTCCAAAAAATCTTCACCAGTATTTAGAATGGATCTTCAGGGTGGGCATAAGCGTTGACGCGAACGTAGTCGCGGGCACTACTAATAAATACTTAGCCGTCGAACAATTACTTCACTCTGTAATAGACCGATAAATGTTTGATGAAGAAAGAGTAGGTGATAGCGGCTATTACTAAATAGCGATGTCATCAATCTGACATTCCAAGTGATCCAAATTGACAGAACCGAGAGAACATACTTCATTTAAAAGTTAAATACCGGAAACTAATATCACAACATAAAGAATTATTCGACTGTTCCCTGACTGATAATCCTTTAAATGTCGAAGGAAAATAACAAGGCCGTAACAAGCTTTCGTCGTTTCGTCCACCGACCCACAAAGAAAACCTGTCGAGAGGGAATCCTTCAATTGACACCCACACGCGTTTGCGCAATTATCTAGAGTACCAAACACTGCCACCGTGATTAAAACTGTATCAGTCACGCAACTAATCGATCAACACCTATTGATGCAAGTAAAAGTTTAAAAGTTATGTGGAGTTCGTTAGGCAGTAGCACAAACTACAGTCCTAACCACAGAATGATGCCGAGAAAAGGACGGCGAAAATTGGAAACGCTTCAGTAGATAGCGGTTTGTTATAAAAAATGGTTATGCCCATCAGTGGGCTCAGCTCATGGGCTGATTGAAAATATTGATTAGATATAACCATTATGAGAATGAACTAGATAAACAAAATCGCGATTAGCATGGCAAATTTATGAGCCATAATAACCTGTCAGAGTCACTAATTACTTTTCTCAGAATGGTGGCGCGGTCCACCGCATAGTCCGAATGGCATAGAGCGCTGCTACAATCCTAGAGGATACAAATCAGCTTCGGTCCGATTTATTTTATATCAAGTTTGTTGATCATACTAATTAGATCGACAGCCGTGAAGCCAGCAGTGTCGACATAGCCCTAAGGGCCAAGCAAGCCATTGCTGTCACGTGGCCCGCACGAGTTGAGTTTATCGGGCGTCGGATCAGCAATGTGCCCACGTGGCCCCACCTACGCAGTTTTGCACAATGGCAAATGACATGACATGCCGCTCGTGGCATTAAGCGCTAATTAGAAAGTGATATGGTTTATGGAACTGTTGTTCTAGATAAGCAAGATTGAGGAGAGAAAGAGCGCCGTAATAACAACTTCTGCAATCTGCATAACACAATCACCTGTCCTGTCCTAAACTAGGATGCTCTATGCATTGATAACTAGGCAACGATATCATAGAATAGGGTAGTTTCCAGGGTCAAAATAATTTAATTCTATTTAGTCCGTATTTTAGATTATAAAAAAATATTGGATACGTATTTTTTCTTTTTTCGATTAAACAAAAAATAACAAAGATATAGCCCATTGAAGTTACGTGTGACGTCACTCAGTGCTAAAAAATGCAGCACGGCGTGACGTCACACGTAACTTTAATGGGCTATATCTTTGTCATTTTTGGTCTAATTTACAAATAAAAAAATACGTGTCCCTTATTTTTGAATAATCTAAAAGACGGACTAATTACATTTTTTTGGGAAACTAGCCTATTGGTTTTGCAATTGGGTAAAGAGGTTTTAGGGATTAAATCTGCGTTAAAACTTCTGTTACGACCCGGACAGAAAGTGAGTCTGATGACGTCCTACTTCGTCTTGAAAACACATACGTCTATAAACGTAATCGAGGAATATTTTTTACGGTTCCAGTCGGTTCCAGTTATCTCATTACTCTATCTCTGTGGTTGAGTGGTACGGACATATAATGACCTAACTTTGGCGGTAATCTCAGGACTATCTGCTGTTGACACTCTCAGGTGTCAGATCAGCAATGTGCCCACGTGTCTCAGCCCACGCAGCTTGCACAATATGGCGCGTGTGCGCGATTCAGTTGGGAAAGTTTTATGGGGGCTCGACTTTTGGACTAAGGACCTGATATTTGGTTAGCCCACGAGGTTTTCAGAGTACTGGGTCAAGTAAAGCTTTCTCGGTACCTTAACATCGCTATAGCTTATATATTACATTATACTATAAATTCAAGCCCGTATCGCGGAGGGCCAGGCCGACCATGGTTTGCCTTATGCTACGATCCTGACAAACTTTTGCTTTTTTTGCTTTATCAACATTTATTAGTCGCTGCATGCACGCGAGCCAGTTTCCAGTACTTTTATCTTGCTCTCCGCTAATACATCCCCTATTTGGTAGAAGTGTGTCCACTTGAGAAATTTCTATGTCTATAATTTGAGATAAACCCTTGCGTATGATTCGTATGAACAGTAACCCATAAGCAAGGCTAATATGTTCGAGTAGTGTCACAAACGACAATGACCGATGCTGAATGAAGTGGTTACGGAGGGGTACCTCAAACGGTGATCCATCATTCATACATCATCAAGAGCTCCATCCTGGCTTAAGCAGTCGTAAAAACAAAGTCACAAACCTCTTCGAGCGCACTCTGGTGTATCTCCACGTGTTACTGCTGTAGTGTCCCGAGTTAGATGGGCATAGTAGCAGCTGCAGGCTATTAGGTCTCGGCTGTCTTTGTTTCTTCACCCTCAATTTCACTACCTCTTCACGCCTCGTTTCTATCACTGGTGGCTTCTGGACTGTCCATTTGTGTTTGTAATCCCATTTTGTTTCCTCTAAATGCAGCGGCTCTAGATTCTTTCTTGACACCTCTCGGTCTCTGAAGCTTCTATTCCGAATCAGATCAGGGAATGCTTGTGAGTTCCTCGTGTTGGGGTAGATTTCGGTTATTATAGGCGGGGATTCTTTGATTTGTGAAGGTATGTGTAGGGGTCTTCGGTTTTCGAAGACGACTTTGGGGTATTCCTTGCTGCGACGCCACAGGCGGGGCGAGAGGGGCCAGAAACGCCCCGTTTGGGCTGGTTCCATCACCATGCTTGTGTTAATTTCACTTTTATTTCAATTGCACTTGGTTGGTTTTCACTTGACACTATCACGATATCATTTAAAATAAAGAATTCAATTGCGAGAGTCCTGTTAAAACAAAGTTGTACTTTTTAATAAAAGAATTGTGACTGGCCTAGGAACCCCAACATAATGTTGTTATTTCTGCCATCTTTAGTATAATAAAATTAATAATTAAAAATAAAGACACCACTCCGATATGTTACGTTATGTCTTATCTGGCGGAAAGAAAGAAAAAAACTGACTGCCGATTACGTTGCAATCGTGTCTGTGCAGGTCTGTGACATGATACCCCCTCCAGTTTAATGATCACCCGTTTTCATGAGTTAGCTTATTGGCCAAATGTTTGGACAAAATACTCCACCAATAAACAGATGCACGAGCCAGCAAATTGTATAACAAAGTTGATGTATTTGTTTAGTCTATCCCCAACGATAATGTAACAATTTTTTGAAGATACTGACATCGTACGTTGAACCAAAGGAGGTGGTGAGATTGTGTGACTAATGGAAATATACGTGCTCAATTGCTACTGAAGCCAAAGAAACTCTTGGTGCAAATGTTCGAAGCCAACGATCCCACCCACGAAAGGCGTCGTATAATGAAGTGGCAATGACTCAATCCCAATCGGATATCGGCACCGCGCAGTGCGTTGCATAGAAAACGGAGACGAACAGTTCAATAAACTGGCAGGTCTTGCAGTACTGTTACCGCACGAAGTTAGGAAACTCTCAACGCGTGTTCGAGTGGGCAAACACTTAGTTGGAATGATGTGAATCAATCTGTGCAAAGATAACGAAGTTATTCGGGAGCGGACCTCGAAATGACAAATAAGGAAATAACTGAGAATTATCCTAGATTGAATATTTAACAATTTTGGCAACATACTGAGCGATTTTTCCGCTTATAAAATACTGCTACTACCAATACAACGTTTCTAGAACATATCAAAACCTAACCTACATTGAAATGAATGGCAGGAAATACCAGAAACCAATTGGGACTTGCTTGACTCAGCGGCGACAATACAATGTGCTTTGCTTTCTTCAACGGTAGCCTGCAGACCTAACATGAACCAAACAAAACGGGCCGAAACTAAAACCGTGGTAACCTAGAAACTTCTTTGTATTAGGCACGTGACTCTACACACACTCTTTCTTTCCTTCAAACATACTTTTCCCAACCAATAACCGTAGTCAGACGCTAGAGTCGGAATTTATGCAGTCCAATAGGGTAGTTTCCAGGATCAAAATAATTTAATTCTATTTAGTCCGTATTTTAGATTTTAAAAAAATATTGAACACGTATTTTTTCGTTTTTCGACTAAACAAACAATAACAAAGATATAGCCCATTAAAGTTACGTGTGACGTGTGAAAAAATGCAGCACGGCGTGACGTCACACGTAACTTTAATGGGCTACATCTAACTTTGTCACTTTTGGTCTAATTTACAAATAAAAAAATACGTGTCCCTTTTTTTTGAATAATCTAAAAGACGGACTAAGTACATTTTTTAGGACAACTAGCCCATTGTTTTTCGGTTTTGTTGGTCTTTTAGCAAATATATTGTTATTATAAAAATAAAACTAACGTATTGTATCATCACCATCACCGAGGGGCACGGGTCTCTTCCCTGAGAAAGGTATAGGCCATACTCCACCACCTCCTCCAAGTCCGGATTGGTATTGTACGTATTGTATGATTAGTATTAAATAGTAGAATTATATTTTAGCGCGTGTAATAACAACTCAGCTTTGGGAACCAATACCAATTTAACATGACTGAAAGAAACAATCTCCAAACGATGCCATTGATAGAGCTTTCCTGCCTAGACACCATAAACAATCGCCGGAAGATTACACAGTAGCTAGTCTTTGCCAACATAAATGTTTTCCCTTGCCAAGACGATTTGACCTTTAGGTCTGGGGAACTAAATGCAATGGTAGATAAGCTCTACGTCCGGAACTGATGAAGGCGAGCGTCACCTTAAATGGTGTCAGGATTATCAATCACATTTCATCGAGCGTTGGCAGCTGTTATTAGACGTGTGTGACTAAAGAATATTATTGTGTAAGGAAGGAAGATAGATATTATCATTGTAATGACTAAACTGTAAAGTAACCAACTTCTTTAGCGACACAATATGATTTCCGTAGTTTCTATGCAGATCGCGTACCCTTAGGTGAAGTGAAGCTTAGATTAGAATACATTACTAGGTGTAGAACGAAAAATACTTTAGTAATACGAGTATAATAGACGAAGATACAAGCGAACTATAAATAGTCTCCACAAAAACTGCTGTGTTAGGACTTTTCATAGGAACATTTTAAAGCGCTTCAAAAACCTCCTGTCATAGTTGATATATCAATTCAAATAACCTAGGACGCTCAAAAATCGGAGCGTAGAACACCACAATGGTTATAACTGACTTTACTTCAGATGCAGAAAAAGCAGAAAGAATAGATTGTAAAACGAAAGTCAGCAGTCAAATTAATATAGAAGTTGTTTAAGAAGGCTGAAGAGACAAAGTATTCCACGAGCAAACACTGAGTTAAAGTAATAAGAGAGGATACATTGAATTTCCTGAAACTCGTGCCAAAAGTGTTATTATTTATTGGCGATGATAAATAAGAAGTGGCATTAGTACGCTGTCTAGCACCTTGTCGTCATCACAGGGGAAAACACAAAACGTTCTCTCTTCTTCACAAACGAGAAATAGGAAAATTATGACAATTTAGAATTATCCATTTTGTTTACAAGGAACGAAGTGCATCATTATCGACCCAAAATAGGGATGAAAATACTGATGAAACGCACCGCAGAGGATACAAAATAGCAGCATTGCATACCATAAAGAATGTTATTAGGTGGAAGACACCTTATTCTAACGGTTGAAGAATCAGCTTATGATTGAAAAAGGAAAATATGATCAGAAACAGAAAAGATTTCTCAAGATCGGAGCAATTACTGGGCCCTTTTTACCCCTCCGGGATACAGGCTTGAGTGTATGTGATATGTGTGAGACAAGGTGGTTTATTTTTACGTTCAATGTGTCTGTTTAGTAAACTTATTTTGCAAGCCATGCGGATCTTCTGTAGCAACAAGGAAGTCGATTTCAAAGTTTGGTTAGTTGCCAAAGGGCCGATGTTATGACTCAGGTGAATAGGCTGAATGTGGGAAATTCTTGTTATACTGATGTCATTTTGTTGCAGTATGAACGTATAAAACAGACATAACGAATAAAATCAGTATTCACATACATAATTGAATACTGATTTTGGTCGTAGAAAAAGTAGGATAATATTGATTTGGAAAATACCAGTTTGACACGATTTTCGAGAAACTTTCGGCAAGTCGGGCCTTTTAAAACGGTGGAGCCATAGCTATCCAACGCGTAGCACTAAACGAAAACAGGTCAAATTTACAATACCTAAATACTATGGTAACTACTAATCTAATTACTATGGATCTAGGCTAAGTAATTGTTTGGTACCTGCCATTTACAAAACCCTCCCAGAGGAATCATGTAACAAGCACCTTAGAAAAGCACAATTCAAAAGTATGCTTAAGCGCTTTGTTTTAAGCAATTTGTAAACATAAAATATCACCGATAAATGTTAGTTAAGTAGAAAGTAATGTTAGTTGTGTAAGTATATAAGAACTGTTACCAAGAGCTTGCCGATAAACTGCATTAGCAGTTTGGCAAACGAATGCTGTTGTATTTTCGCAATGTGTTTAGTGAATAAATAAATAAATAAAAATAAATAAATTTTGACCTGATACGAGTCGGTCACGCGTTCAGCACTGACTGAGCAATTTGTTTGCATGGAGTAGGCATGCCTAACTGTCCACCACCTATGTCATTCTGAGTGCTTTGTCGGCTTACTTCCGGTTTTCGATTGGTCCTCCAAATTGGAGAATAACTTAACTTGTTAACCTTATACCGTTATGTTAGAGACTTAAGAAATTCTTAATCATTCTTTAATTAAACTCTGTATATTAATTATATGCAGTTGCCTGGAAGAAATCCTTATTAGATAGATAAAACATTTATTTGCATCTGTATATACACATATTATATATAAATTGAAATAGTACAAATAAAACAAAGCAAAACATTTTTACAGCAATGAGACAGACAAAAAAACAACAATGAAAGTAAGCAAAGGCAATTATGCAATAATGCATATTAGCAATAAAGCCAAAAATACCTCTGGTTTTTTTTTGGAAGTGCTGTTGCTGTAACTATCTTTCTCTAGTGCGCAATAAAAAATATTGTAATATTATCTCAAGTAATACGTCATTGAATTTCTCGAATCATAAACCATCTGATGCATAAAATGCAATTGATACTATAGTCTGTAAAACATAGCTTGAGCTCCGCGACAGCTGTCATCGAAATTGCGTTCATGAAGTTTTGAATTTTTTCACAGAATATTTGTACTATGAAAACTCCGTACTTACTGCACACTATTCCATGTCTAAGCAATATCGTAACCTAGCCCTGTCAGTGTGACGGCTGTCGTGGAGCTCAAGCTATGTTTTACAGACTGTAGTCATGAAATTAGATTAGAATATTCTTTACTGCATACACTAGAAAGTTAACTATACTAACAAACACACAGAAGAGTTAACTACGAGTCCAACAGTAAAATGTTTGTGGTTCAGCTGCATGTGGCTTGAATGACAAAAACATCGCTACGTGTCTGATTAAACGTAGCGAGATTGTAATTTCACTTCAATTTGTCTACATTCATGATTATTCAGCGTTTCATTTAATAATTGATCTCGGCCTTGTAAGTCGTACCGTCAGTCAGTTATTAAAATGCCTAGGCTCCTTAGCCGCTTCGTCACACGTTATTAACTTGTCAAAAATTTACACGTGGGCGTGTCATTTATACGCTCGGCAGATGATCAATATTTACTAAGTTTTGGAACTTTTTATGATAAAGGCATAAACTTGAAATTAGATTCGCAGTACGAAGATTAGTCGTATTCAGCATGAAGGTCCTTCATTGAAAGACATGAAAGACGTGTAAAGTAGTTTATCAAAAATCATGTTGCGAAGTTAGTATGAAAGCTCATTCGCATGCGCTAAAAGTATCCCTATCTTATTTGCAAACACTTTACTCAACTAAAGCCCACGCGGACGTAGTCGCGGGCAACAGCTAGTAAAAAATAAATTTGCTGCACATAATAAGAAATAAAAAGTAGGACGTTATTTAACAATCCAGCAAAACCAAAGGCAAACTGACGTCATTTACACAGTACCTATCACTGAAAACACGGTTATTAGCAAATTAACCACCATTGCGTTCCACGCCATATTACTTAAAACGCGGGCGCGGCGGATCGTGTCAGGCCATTCGATGTCGTTTGTTCAATTAGTCCAGCCTGCAATTTGTGTGTCAGGTCAGGTTTGTTGAACTCAGGTTGTTATATGGCTGCTTATGATTTTTTCTGAGTCTGTATAACATTCACTGATGGCCTGATATGGCATTATGGATGGAGAACTGCTGGCCGTTGAGGCGGAAAAGTTCTGACCTGGCGACCGCGAACTGGATGATCTGGTGATGGGCAGGCCCCTCACCAGATAGTCTGAAGACTTGGTTACGGTGGAAGGGAGTTTGCGCGACCGGGAAACTTGGAAAATCGCGAGCGAGCCCTATATGATGATAACATCCACAGACTTGGCCAGAACGGCTGAGGAAGAAGGGCCTAATTATGCGCACCAGATCCTGACGGAATCCTGACAATTAGTACGTAATTTGACAGTGTCAGTTAGTTTCACATTAGAACGGTTAAGGATTAGGAGCAGTCTATGGACATCAAACAAAAAAAAAATTCTACAAAACAAAGTATTTACTCAAAAAACGAGGGGCCTTTAGGGAATTCCTGTTTGTGTACGTAAACAGACCTAAATCACAGAAACGACACGGCATCGGCAGAACGGAGGCCAAAGCTACAATGCGTCAGCGAAATCTGTTCTCAACCTGTGCTTAATCGAATTGGTACTGTACATCGAATTATCATAGTAAACCTCGAATTTTAGTTCTATGAAAAGGTGAAACCGAGATAAGATAAGAATATTCTTTACTGGCAGTGGGCGGAGCACATAGCACGCAGCTGACGGCCGATGGGGCCGAAAAGTTCTGGAATGGAGACGACAGCGTAGGACGAGCAGCCACAAGACGGACAGACGATCTCATCCAAGTGGCAGGAAGACGCTGGATGCAAGCCGCTTCTAACCGGTCTTTTTGGAAATCCATGGAGGAGGCCTATGTCCAGCAGTGGACTTCTTGTGGCTGAATGATGGTGATGATGATTCTTTATTTCCCACAAGAAATAAAAGACAAAATAAAAGTTACAATTAAAGAATATATGTATACAATACCGAACTTATAAAACAGAAGTCAAAGAATAATTCACTCGACGCACGCACTCCGCAGATGTTACAAACGCTATTTAAAACACGCCAATCAAGAGAACACAAACGCCGCAGGCGCTGCTGTGCACATTCTTGAAGACGAGACGCAGTGGGCCGAAAAATAAACAGGTTTCTTGTGCGAAAGTGAAATTGTCTTTGCACAAGCACACACTCGGTTGCCAGTCCCGTTGCCCTTACAAAACGGCGGCGTAATTATGGTTTTTAACACGGCTTATTTATGCAAGGGCGATGGCACACTGCGTGCGGTTTTTGGCCTTATGCGGCTTGGCGAACAGGCTCGACGATAAGAAAATTTTGATAGGCAACGGGTGAGGAATCAATGGCCGCTTTTTTTTCATGTTCAAATTTCATGAGGCTACTTTAAAAGTAATCTTTGATACATGCTCGCTCACACTATTACATAACAAGATTTAAAAGTTAAAGTACGAGACGAGCAACATAATGATGCGTGCTCAGTCTCTGCTCACCATGATTAAGCTCTGCGAATCAGAGTGAAACCTGGTCGGACTCCGCCGACAAAAAGTCAAGTAAGTGTATCCGGAATAAAGTTAATAATGCTTACAAAAGTTTTAAAACAAATATTTATAAAGTTGCATTTGCTTGTATTATCATGGATTTGGGTGAATCGAACTAGAACTACAATGGAACGCAACAGATTTCTACGATGCACGATCCACGTACGTCAAAATACATATATCATGACGTTATACTTGTGAAATTAAATATAGTGTTATTAAAATGTACAAAAATCGATGAACGATTGCATGTCAAAGTTGAACTACAAAACATTCTTGATATTGAAGGAACGGATTTCAGACTTCACTTGAACCGTGCCAGGATTACTTCCAGTCAATTTGGGTTTCCACATTTAGGCGCATCACACACATCGATGCGCTGACAACATCTCATGGGTCTGAATAGAACCACTGACATTGTTGTGTAGTAGATGGGCAGAAATTATGCGGCAGTGTGAACACAGCCTAGCCGAGTGAATCAGGAACAGTACTATCGTAATGAGATCTCCGATATATCATAAAGCAGCTGTTAATTCCTCAATGGCTCGGGTAAATTGTGCCTACACGGAAAGACTGGAGCTGCGTGTTGGGAGGTCAGCGCTGGTAAACGATACTGGATTACTTGACATTTTAATCTAAAAACACGCGGAAAACAGAAGTTTCAGAAAACGGGGTTCTCAGTTTCTCAATCCTATATCAAAACATTGAAAAATACCGCGATAAATATGAAAAAATTGCTGCGTGTTTGACGATAGAAAGAAAGAAAGGCCCGTGTCAAACACTGGACGAATACAACAACAGCATTGCACAAGCTTGTAGAGGTCTAGAATGATTACGGAGAGTTTGGAGCACAAAAACGCTACATTTCCACATTATTATATGTATCTTATTACGTGTTCATCTTATTGGTTTTATTTAACCAAGTAACCATTCAGAAATGACCCCTCTCTGAAGCCTTTCTTTTCATTTTGTCCAATTCGTGGTAAGCGTTGCTGGTTGTACAATTACTTAAAATACTTAATTGTTACTTAATGCTGTTGTAACCACTTATTGTACAATTGTTTGTTTACCCAAATAAAATAAAATAAAATAATGTATCTTGTTCGTAGTCCTAATAAATAAAATAAAATAAAATAAACTTTATTCCGGATACACTTGAATTTTTGTCGGAGAGTCCGACCAGGATACGCTCTGATACGCAAACCTTAGCCATGGTGAGCAGAGACGGAGCTAACGTCGTAGGTTGCTCATATCTGACTTAACACATTATAACAATTTATTACGAAACTGTAACAAAAGGGAACATTTAATTTTAAACAATGTTGCCACAGCTACATAGCGCAAAATTGGACGTAGTTTAGCAAAAGGGATCCAACCCACAACATGGTCATTTTTAATTTAAACATACCAAAATGTATATGTAAATGTAAATGTAAAACTATGCTCTATATTTTAAGAATCAAAGACTTTGATTGAAAGATGAGTATGTGCAAAGTTATGGCACATGGTAGTCCAACTCACATGTATGGAGAGCGTAAATCAGCTTAAATCTATAAACACAAATTATCTCAAAACTCCCTTTGTGTGGGTTGACAGATCGATCTTTTGTCGCGTTTGCTGATTGATCTTTAGTCTTGTAATGCAAGCAAGTGAACTTCTGCCACCATCAATTTCCTGATTAAAACGTCACTGGTAAACAATACGAGTATAGTCGTGACAAGGAGGTAAGTAAAGCCTCCTACGGTGACTTGACATTTCAATCGACCGTCTCTCTTGTTGATCGTGAGTTGACACGACAGCAACAAGAAACGTATTTTGGGTTTACTGGTTCTGTAAGACGTGTAAGACATAGCCATAGTATAATTATGTTATTAATAAATATAATTCTTATTTAACAATGGTGTGGTACATAAAGAAATTGTGTACTATTTTTTTTACCTTTCTACTACATAATGTTTAGTTTTTTATGGGTAGCGGCTGAAAATCAGCGCTGCCAAGATCACTGCGTTGACTTGGTTGCATAATGCTGACCCTTTATCTTAATATGTCGATAAATTATATCTATTCTAATCATGTAAGACACAAGAGTTGAATTTAGAGCCTCACTTCTTGTTTTATGTGAATGGTAACCAGAAAAACTCTTTGAAGGCAGTTCGAGATATTTTATCCGTATAGGCCATACTCCACCACAGGGGCCAAGTCCGGATTGGTGGAGGCTTGTAAGACTAGTGACTGGTCTTACTGTCAGAAGTTTTCAAGCCGCCCTAAGGCCTCTGACTTGGCTTAACGACTGCCATCTATCGACGGCAGCCGGCACAAACTGCTTAACGTACCTTGCAAAGCACGGAACCGCTCAGAAAAATGCCACTAGCGTTAGTTATAGAACGGTTACCCATCCATTCACTGAACGCGCCCTATGTTGTTTAACCTTTGTGATCGTTTAAGATCAGTACCTGGGTGAAGCTTTGCTCGGTACTTTTTTGTAATATAAAATATGTAATATAAAATTAAAATAATCCTTTTTCAACAAAAAAAAAACTTGGAAAAAAAACATCAACACTCGAACCGGGTCTCTTGAAATTGGCCCGAAACGGGTCGCCCGTTTTCCCGTCCGAACTATCCCAACCTTGCAGGTGGACGCGAAATTTAACTCTGTATGTTATTATAGCAAATTTCAATTGCCTTAAAACACGGATAAAACAACGTTTTCTAAAAATGTAACCTAGTTAGATCAATTAAACGCCCCCGAAAGCATCTGCCTACAAAATTTCGTGAAAATCGTTGGAGACGTTTCCGAGATTCTGATTATATATAAATATATATACAAGAATTGCTCGTTTAAAGAGATAGATAGATTAGATAGATTCAGGCGGCTGTATAAGCCCTATTTTATCTGTAGTAGTATTAGGAAGGAAAATTGGTTACCTTAACCGAGCCTTACGTTCTTGAAATTAGTCACAGAAAACATATTAACGAACACCATTTTAGTAAAGCTATAAATAAGCGGGCACGCCTTTGGCACTACCACTTACGCCCGGCCACCGGCCGTAGTCACTTTAATTATAAGCCCTATTTCAATCGTCATACGAGCTACATGTCTTACAGACCACCCTGAAAGCTTCCTGAACACGAACAAAAAAACTGACAAGACAAATCGTAAATTGTCTCCTCCCCGCACTAATATAGCGATCATAAACATGCGTATGCGCATATTAACGCGCGTACCGTATGGGACTAATTGAATTGTGCCTCGATTTGACTGCGTTCTACGTGCAAGACTTGAGGTCACTTTAAGCCCTCAAGCCCCGAGGACCCGCCGGCGGGTCCGATGTAAACTACCCGCGGATTTCGTTAGAATCCGTAGACCCGACGGACGGGTTGATCTTGCAACGGTACTTTGAATGGAATTTTGAAGGTGATACCTACCACAGTTGTATGAGCATGTTTTATTCCTTGAAAACTGTGATAAATTTCAATTTTTTGCCTAAAAAGGCATACCACTAAAAACTTCTTTATTTTTCGTGATAATTAAGAGCAATTTTCTGCTTTGTACGAAAAATCAAGTACTTTTCAAAGACTTCTAACATTGTATTATACAAGGTTTTAATTTTACTATCAATCCGGAAGCTTTCACGTGATAACTGTAATATAGGACATTTAGCACAGGTATCAGAAGCGTCTATCGAAAATGTCTGTAACACTAACTTAACGTGCTAACATAGTTAGACAGAATATTCTTTATTGTATGTACACCAGGAATTACATATGAATTACATATCAGAATAAAAAAATATACATATATTGAAGAGTTTTGTGTTAATATAGAGATTATTAATTTAAGTTGGCATTTTTTCAAACTTACACGATGAATAAATACAGTTTTACTGTAGTTAAAAGATGCGAGCAGATTAGTTGAAAAGTCTTATATGTTCGACCTACATACTGCAACACACGGGAAACATAACATTAGGCTCTTTTGTTTGTAAGCACGTTCGAGCTCCGCGGGGGATTATTTTGCGTAAGAGGCGGCTGATGTTGTTTATTGTTGTTAGAATAGGTCAAACGAGAAGAAAATGTTTGTGGAAAACGCGATGGTAAATCTGACAAAGCTATCATTATATTGTACAGTCGAGAGCGTGATAAAATTTAAATGTGTGAACTCTAATCAATTCGCTCGACATATTTGTCTCGTCAAATAGGTCCAGAATTCTATTTACTCAGGTAGAGTAAACATTATTAGACCAAACTAAAGACATGCCTAGAGCAACTTCCGTTTAAATCATGTCGATAAACAAAAACATACTCTCTATGCAAGCAGAGTGACAAGTTACCCGTTCCACTGCTATTTACTCCTAGATCTATTTCAGTCCTAGTATAATCATCGAATAAGTCTAACGGCCCTTGGCGTGCTGATCTTAAACTTTAGATTGTAGTACCTACGTCGGCAACATATATTTACTACGAAAATCTGAAATCAACTCTACGGCTTTGAGATAAGAACGTTCTTAAGTCTAAACGCGTTGGTTGACAAAACTTGGAACTAGTACGATATAAGATTCCTACAAAACTAATAAGCAAACTGATGTCTAACGAAGAGCTTCAAGATGAGCTTTCGTTGTTTGTACTAATAATAGTAATCATAATGAAACAAGTTATGCACATTTAACCTTTAAATTCAATATTGATAGGTACTGCATTACCCACTCCTATATATTTTGGCGTTGGAGCCAAAAATGTATGCACTAGCACTATAAATTACCACCGACTATATTTCTGCAATAACTACGTTTAAATTATTTCTGTTTGTTAGTGCTGTGGTGTTTTGAGGTAAGTTTATATTTGTTTATAAAAAATATACGTATTTATATAATGCCTATCAACATTTAATTTAAAGGCAATTATTCCTTGAATTTATTTCTCTGCTTTTTTGTGCAGTGCTGTTTAGAATTCGGTTCTTATTTAAATGTTTGTAATAGAAAGTGAGTACTTTACAGGGTGGTCCGAAATAAATTTGGTCACGAACTGTTGACGAGATCCGTGAGAAAATAATCGAACTCTTATTAGTGCGCGTTTTTCTTGAAGTTGGGATTTTTTTTATCAAAAGAGTAGTATCATTTAATAAACCAGTGTAGTTCTTGTTAAAAGTAAAAGGCGGACAGTAACGCCGTCACAACTTTGATCACATCCCATTCAAAAGCGAAAATTAAACAAACTGAGTGATTAAGAACACTATTATTTCGAACGTTCCCCGCTGGCGACAGTTTAAATGTCGCGTTTATTTTAGAGAACACTCTATGACCAACTTTTCAGGAGCCTCCGTTTGGGGAAAATGGCCTTTAACAAAATACGCAAAAGAGTTATCAGACGAACGAAGATGTAGTTCTTAAATAAATTCGGCGATTCATAGAAAATTAGGCTGATTCCTATGTCTAAATTATGATAATTCTTCACTCAAGAATTTTCTTAGTTTCGTTCTTTGAAAAAGCATGCAAGGGGGGATTAAAACTTAAGGAACTATTAACTTAGGTGCCTATTTGTAAATCTAATTGTGGGGTTAAGTGGTAATGTCGAAATAAACCGACGGTTTACAACACCCATAAAATGCAAATAATGCTAATAAATCAAATGCTGTTTCATTTATCATCATTTTAGAGCATTGTGTTTGAAATATCGCAACTATTCCAGTCGTAAATAATCAAGGCACCGACCCGAACAGCTCGAACTCGGATTAATTTCGACATGATCGCTCATGTAAAAAACTTTGCAAAAAGCCCCACACACATCCTGAGAATAAATCAAAAAGTTTTTGCTGGTGTTGCGGCAGAAAAAAATAAGTTCACGATATGACTAATACTCGTAAGATAGGCCTGGCACAAAAATAAACGAATTTCGGACACTGGCTACTGAATTCCACAAAAAGAAACAATAACGAATTTAACACCATTCACCAAAAACACTCGAAAAAAAAAAAACACTTCGAACTCGTTCGAATCGCTATTTCAAAAATCGAATTCGACGTTCGGCTGGCGTCGGCGCGCGTCGCGTCGCACGCGCCATCCGAGACTGGCTGGAGTCACCACCATCGTTCAACAACTGCTCGCCGTCTCTCACACTCTAGCAGAGCTTCGTTGAAGAGGAAAGAGGACGGCAAAGGAAAGCTACATGTCATTCGGCCGGAGGATTCACGTAGGTGTTTATTTCGAAAAGTTTTGCAGTCAAGGACGTCAGATACGTTACAAAATTATACGTCTCATTGTGAGGGAAACAATCAAATATGCATAAAATATACTAGTTTGAGCCTGTTTGCGGTAATGCCATATTTATGTTTTGAGTCAACACGACGTGTGACAACAGTCAACGAGTGGGTTTTACAGCTTAATTACAACAGTTATGTATATCGTTCACAAACAATTTTTATAAGTTACTATGATAACTTTGATGTCCAATGGACCAGTAGCTTTCTAGCCTCTGGCCCATTGGACATCAAAGTTCTCTGCATCTTGCCGTGATGAATATTGACATAAGAGGCTTCATGCCCCGATATTTCCATGCCTAAAAAATAATATTAGAAAATATGTATAACGTAAACTTAAACATTTACATACATCAGGCGTGATTATTCTTTGAGCAGCCACGAAAGTACGTGGTGGTGGTGCGTGCGGATACATTGCGTTTGGCCCCACACTAGAATTTCCGTATAGTTATTTTTCAATAATAATTTTTAGGCGTGGAAATACCCCGATCACTTCTTTTGAAGTGGATAAAGAAACAATACCTACTAAAGAAGGTATTGTTTCTGACATTTAAAACAGTAATTGCGTCACAAAATTGAGTCAACGATATCACGGAAGTAAATTCCTACAATACCTAAACTTACGCCAGTATCCTAGAGTGGTAGGCAACCCTTTTTGCCTTTAACCCTTAATAAGCCATAGGGATAAAATAGTTCCCACTTTAAATTGAACCTTATCGCTTTGAGATAAATGGGCTAGTTGCCCTAAAAAATATAATTAGTCCGTCTTTTAGATTATTCAAAAATAAGGGTCACGTATTTTTTTATTTGTAAATTAGACCAATAATGACAAAGATATAGCCCATTAAAGTTACGTGTGACGTAACGCCGTGCTGCATTTTTTAGCACGGAGTGACGTCACACGTAACTTTAACGGGCTATATCTTTGTTATTTTTTGTTACAACGAAAAAAGAAAAAAATACGTGTCCAATATTTTTTTATAATCTAAAATTATTATAATATTAATAATAATTATTTTGACCCTTGAAACTACCCTATTCCAAAAGTAATGAAAAATTTATCCTATCCACGGCCGTTTAAGGGTTAAACAAAGAAGTGAGGAAGTGTGTTGCATTTAAAATCTCTGCAGTTTCAACATTGAACACTTCTTCCTTGGCAGATAGAAAAAGAGTTCCGTGAAATAAATCAATATTACCAAGTTATCACTTGACACTACATGAATTTATTCCACCGGCTGGCAGTAAATCAAATAAAGATAAGAATGAACATCTGCACTAGGTCAAATAACAGCCAACACGTGAAGAAAAAACAAAAGGAATTCCGTATGAAGCCTCAAATGTCAACGCCCGGGAAGTAAATAAATATAATAGGCGACATACATAAGCTCACGCCCGTATCCCAGAGGGATGGCGAGACCAAAGTTTGATACTGGCTACGTTACCGACTGACCTCTTTTGTGTACCTACGAGTTATGCGAGTGTGTAGGTACGAGTACATAAACATTTCACATTTACATACAGGCACATACATTGCTTCTGGCCCCACAAAGGATACCCTGTGTCGTGGGCACCAGAAACAGCGACATCACAAACATGTAAACATCCAAGACCTGGGGTTTTTTTTTGTCCCCAGCCGGGGTTTGAAAACGAGACTTCTCCCACGGTAGGCAGATGCGTAGACCACGTAGCCAAAAATCATGATAAGAAGATAAGAATATTCTTTATTGCACAAAAGAAACAAAACAGATAAATAAGATAAGAAAAAAAGACATCATTTTTATTTCATTTTAATGTACCTACCTAATGAATAACTGAGTGAATGCACTATTATATGTTAGCTAATGCCTTTACTACGTAATTGTAGTGGAGAAAAAGGCCACGGTAAAAAAATCTCGACTCTGACCATTTTTCTCTATAAACCAGGTACTTATTATTATTTCTTTAAGCAGCAAAACTGACTGGTAGAAAATGCAATTAGCATTAAGTCCACCCTTTGTACACTATTTTTGTTTTGTGCAATAAAGAATTAATAATGATAATAATAATTGGAACTCTGTGTGGGCATGCTTCCGGCTGTCATGCAGAAGGGCGGGCGTCCGTCTGGCCACTTTGGTCAGACGAGACTATTATCTTTTCTTTTTCTGCATAATAATAATAATAATAAGGGCGTCTGGCCACTTTGACCAGACGAGATTATTACCTTTTCTTTTTCTGCATAATAATAACAGACCGTCAGAGCCCACTCAGTTCTAGCCCTAATTACCAAACTAGGTTGCCCTGTATCATGCAAGCCGGAGAGTTAGGGAAATGAACAAGGAAACGACACGCCTTCGCGTCGCGTGACCCCGACCTCGACAGACAGACAGACTAATAGCGGATTATCATTATAATTGAGTCATGTGAACTAGCGTGAGACGTGGAAACTGGGTGTGTGAACTGTACATTCCGCTTCGTGCTTTTTGTAGTTTAATGTCAAAATAAGGTGTCAAAGTAACCGGTTTCACATTGGACGATAAGATTCTACTTCTTCGGTCCTTTAACTCCTAGTCGAGCATAGGGCCTCAACCACAGATTTCCACTTCTGACGGTCGTTCGCAGCAGCTTCCAATTCAGGCCAGCTGGTGCCGATCGGCTTGACCTCTTGGGCTATAGATCTTTTCCAGGTTCTCCTCGGCCGTCCCCTCTTTCGGTTGCCCGATGTCTTGTCTGGACAGACATGTCTTGTACCGGTGTAATGTGATAAGATACTTTAATGTAATTGCAACGGGCTGAGCCAGCCGCTATAAAAGAACAATGTGGAGTTACACAATGCTCTGGTTCTTGCCCTTTCATACAATTTGTATGTGGTACCATGGGAATGACTAAGCTAATATACCGGGGATGCTTCAAAAAAGAGGAAACACCCTGCTTTATATACATAAGTGGAGATCTGTATGAGAACGTGGAACAGCAGTTTTGGAAAGCTAGGATACTCCAGGAAGCCAATAGTAACATCGGAGCACTGCTGACGCTGACTTTCTTGAAAGAGGTTGACTGGCTGGAGTGGCAGCCTTTCTACGTATAATATCTCAATTATGTGGCTAAGGCGGAAACCACAGGTCAAACTTACATTTTTGTAAATGAGGGACTAAAAGCAGAACTGAATTAATTTTTTTTTAAATCTTTATTTTTATTTATTAGATACAACCAACAGATGTCAGATACATCACTTAAATAAAATAACATTGTGTAGATTTATGTTCTAGTCTAACTTACACGTTATCATCTAACATTTTTTTTTCTTACGTGGCCTCTCTTATTGTGTTCCACTGCTGATCAAAGGCCTCCCCCAGTTTGCTCTAGAGTTTTCGGTCCTGGGCCACCTCAGACCACTCCGGCAGATGTTGGTCGAGATCGTCCCTTCAGTCTTCTAGTCCGCCCTCGACTTCGATGTCCGTCTTGTGGCACCCACTCGTTGGCGAGTCTTGCCCACCTATCCCAGCTAATTCGACTGACTTCCAAATTCATTTATTTAATCGACAGCCAACAAGACTATCTTTATGACGCCAACATTAGTTCCTCGTCCTTACAACGCTGCCTCTACGACACGTCTCTATGATAAACAAAATCACGCTAGGCTTATTTACATGGCAAAAAGACTACCTTGATTGCCCTATAAATAACCCTGGCGATAGTGCGAGCGATTAATATTGAAATTTTGTAACGGGCGCAGCAGACTGGCTAGGGTCGTATCGATATTTTGCGGGAAAACGGTGATAAACTATGCAGCGATGTGTTGTACTGGTGCTTATGTACATTTTGAGGTTCCGTACAGCAAAGGGTGCAAAAAGGAACTTATTTATTGTAGAAATTCACATACATAGGCTGCTGTCGATAGATGGCAGTCGTTAAGCCAAGTCAGGGCCTTAGGGCGGCTTGAAAACTTCCGACAGTAAGACCAGCCACTAGTCTTTCAAGCCTCCACCAATCCGGACTAGGCTCCCGTGGTAGAGTGTGGCCTATACCTTCCTCAGGGAAGAGACCCGTTCCCCTCGGTGGTGGGGACATAATGGGTCGATGATGACACATACATTTATTATTAAAGTAAGCGTAAATTGGAGGAATTTTTAGCACAAACTGTGCAATATGTTACGCGGCACTGGCGCCATCTAGCGGCACGAGTAAACAGGATACACACTATGGTGTATGGCAAGAAAAAATGCATCCCTAATCTAGGTGTAGGGTAGGTCCCATCATTTTTTTTAAAATGTTATCCTTTCGTTTTGTAGAGCGTAAGAAATACGTTCCATGAATGCCAAATTTTATGTCCCTACTTTGCAAAAAGAGTTTGCACAATCTTTCAATCATGTTAGTAATTTTTAGAATGACTGAGAAAGACTTGACAGCATTAACCCTAAAAACAGCCGTTTTTGGCATAAATGCTATTTTCTCATTAGGTTCTTTGTCGTGGGTCTTAACAATAACTGTCAACGTGATTGAGAGATACTTCTTGCAAATACGATCTGTAAAAAACTTTTTTTCCTTTCATCATCATCATCGGCCTATGGTTGTCCACTGCTGGACATAGGCCTCTCCCATTGCACGCCACTGAGCACGGTCCTCGGCTACTCTCATCCAGCTCTTGCCAGCCGCCCTGCAAAAATCATCGCTCCACGGAGTCTGAGGACGTCCTACACTGCGTTTACCGATCCGCGGTCTCCACTCAAGTTTTTCCTTTCGTGGCGCTAGAATAGCTAAGCGCTATATAAATGGGCCATCTCATCGTGGTACTTTTGCAATCACGATAAAATTGTCCAATCGATCAAATAAATGCAAAAGTAAGGCACGCTTGAGTTAACTTCAATCGATTCAACACTATATTCACATAATCATCAATCGATTCGACGGATCGAGGTCATTCGTCGGAATTAACAAATCGATTGGATCGATTTATTAGCGTTTTTGATTACAGGGTTAACTATACCGACTTCAAATTGAGTATTCAAATTGATTGGTGCCACGTCAAGTCTTAGAATGAATGAATGAATGAAAACGTTTATTTCGGACCATAGAATCCATATAACTTAACCTAGCCTTAAAAATATCGATGAGACAATTGAAAATTTAATTGATTGGTTGGTTAGTCGACTGATCAGCTGAATATATACTAGTTAGTTAATTAATCAATCAACCAATATGCATCTTCTCAAAATGACGCCACATAGGACAGTCTGGCCTGTCAGCCAATACTCGTAGGATACCGCACTAGAGCACTAGCAATTTCGTTAATATTAAAATGTGAAACAATATCTATGTATGTATGGCTTACAAAAAAAAAAAGATTAAAAAAAAAGTGAAACAAACAGTTATTCTTAACCATTCCGTGGCATTAAAAAATATTACAGAATTGCCTTAAATTATGAACTTTTCATCGAATCGCTCGTAGCCTGGGCTGCCTGAGTGATCTTAAAAAACGATCACTAAGGTTAAGCAACATACGGCACGTTCAGTCCATGGATGGGTCACCGTCTATGACTAACGCTAGTGGCATTTTTTCCGAGCGATTCCGTGCTTCGCAAGGTACGTTAAGCAGTTGGTGCCGGCTGCCGTCGATAGATGGCAGTCGTTAAGCCAAGTCAGAGGCCTTAGGGCGGCTTGAAAACTTCTGACAGTAAGACCAGCCACTAGTCTTACAAGCCTCCACCAATCCGGACTTGGCCCCCGTGGTGGAGTATGGCCTATACCTTCCTCAGGGAAGAGACCCGTGCCTCTCGGTGGGGACATAATGGGTTGATGACGATGAACTTTTCAAACGTTGGTCTTTGTAAATTGTCAGCGTAGAACAGTAAAACTAACAAAATTACTGTGACAAAGGGCAGGTTTCTGAATTGAGAATTTCACTAAGTAAAAACTTAAGCAACATTCAATTCTGAAACAGGCTCTCAGTATCAATTTATAGCGTTAAATACCTGCCTGAGTGACAGGCGGCAACAAATGGAGATGTTGCGCAAATAGAAAACTGTTTCGTATTCCAAATGAGAGCCTAATACCCTAAGCGCAGTTGCCAATCCGAGCCGCAATTAGCTGAATCAATTAGGTCGAGAGGCTGTTAGGCATACTAAGTAATCACGCTGACCTCAAGTCAACATGCCATTCATAATATTATCATAGCATAGAGATTGTTTATTATTATGGCTATCAATTCCCTGTAGCGGCTCGATGAGGACGCTGAGCGGCGTGCCTTCGGGGAAGGCTCAAGTAAGTAAACCATAAGGATGTGTGTGACCGACCTCGTAGCTTCGATGAGGCTCAGGTCAGGTGTAAGGTCATGGAGCAGACACTACAGATCCTACTGGGTCGAAGTGTCGCCGAATAATTTGTCGGCCCGTGCACGACTGCTCCAGATAAGATTAGATAATAATTAACATAAACATAACATTTACATACATGCAGTCACATACATTCCATAGCCATAAGGAAAATAGGGCGCGTTCATTGCATGATTGGGTGGCCGTTCTATGGCTAACGCAGCGGCATTTTTCCGAGCGGTCCCGTGCTTCGCAAGGCAGGTTGAGCAGTTACTGCCGGCTGCCGTCAATAGATGGCGGTCGTTAAGACAAGTCAGAGGCCTTAGGGCGCCTTGAAAACTTCTGACAGTAAGACCAGCCAGTGGTCGAATTAGTGAGTACTCCATCTCACTCTGAGAGAAGGGCTGTGGCCTGTGGGACGTATAGAACCTAACCGTCCTAATGGTGATGTTTGGCAACGTTGTTTGTAATAGTATGTAATTGGGTACTACAGGATGATTTCGAAATCGATGGGTATATTTTGAAAGAATAGATAGAATATTCTTTATTGTATGTACACCAGGAATTACACATGACGTGACGTAACTTATGGATTCATCATCATCAACCCATTATGTCCCCACCAAGGGGCACGGGTCTCTTCCCTGAGGAAGGTATAGGCCATACTCCACCACGGGGGCCAAGTCCGGATTGGTGGAGGCTTGTAAGACTAGTGGCTGGTCTTACTGTCAGAAGTTTTCAAGCCGCCCTAAGGCTTCTGACTTGGCTTAACTGCCAAGGCACCAACTGCCTAACGTGCCTTGCGAAGCACGGAACCGCTCGGAAAGATGCCACTAGCGTTAGTCATAGACGGTGACCCATCCATGGACTGAACGGGCCGTATGTTGCTCAACCTTAGCGATCGTTTAAGATCACTCCGGCAGCCTAGGCTTCGAGCGAACTTATGGATTGCCCCTCATCATTATTTGCTGCTTTGAACGCAATTTGATCGTAGAGTAATCCAGCACAGCAGTATTCACAAAGTGGAAAGGCTGGCAGACAGATCTCATTATGTATTCAAATAAACATGGGCTACAACGCTTTCCGTTGCCACCGCTCCGTATACGGTCGGCTATAGTAAATACTGGCGACTATTAACAACTGTGTTGTGCTTCGATGGTCTGTACACACGCTGCTTCGATTAATAGTGTTATTACTACAGCAAATAATGTATGTAAGTATTTATAATGTAGTTTACACACATAAGCTCACGCTTGAGTCCCATAGGGGTAGGCGTAACTATTCCTGCCGTACGTAACACATAGCTTTTTTGCGGAAGCTCCCGCCAAAAGCGCCTACCGGGCACCATTACGGCACTGTACGAAGCCAATGCCATTCATTTATCTCCCGATCTATTGTTGCGTTCCCAGTTGCCACGAATAAAACTTTACAGAAAATGCAAAATATGTGTAATTTAAATATTGTGTTTCATGTGTAATTCCTGGTGTACATACAATAAAGAATATTCTATTTATCTATCTAATATCAAAATAAAGATAACAGATATTACTTTTCAAACACTAACGGTGTTAATTATAGGTATAGAAATAAGATTCCTCCAAAGCACGAGGCGAAAGCCAAAGGCTCGCCTCGCAAAGGCGAGCTTAATGCTATCTACTAGCTAACCCAAGATATTATGAAGAAAACATTAACAGGTAGTCCAACTTATAATAGAGAATATTATACTCTTACACTTATTTAGACCTAGAAATTAATATAAAAATATAATAGACGGGAAATATTATACAAATACAACATACCTAGTAAGAGGTATTTTTGACCTGAAAATAACAACAGGTAACAACATTATTCAATACATAAATATATGTAACCTACAAATTTACTGAAAATATTGTGATATTTTTAGTAAATTTGTCTCAAACATTGGCAAACGAATAATTACGTCATTGTTATTCTAGATAAGCGTTATGTCAATATCTGTCTCACGACGATTTGATTATAGGGCTAAGCAATAGATCAACATATGTATTACAATATTACATTACTTTGTCATTGTGCCAATGTTTCTTTTTTTGTGTACGATAAATGTAAAGTGCATTCCCGTTCTAAACTCGCCCGTAACGTAACTGACTAGAGTGCACGCGTGCACTGGCTGATGAGTCGACTGTACATCGCGTATTCTAGGAGCGAGTTCAACAACCGCCCTAACGTCCCAAGTGACGCATTGTGGGAAAGACTAAATTAGGTCTAACAGATGGGACAGATAGTTGAACGCCTATCTTACAGTAAGTTACAGTGTAAAAATTGTAATAAAAATATTAAGACAAGAACGCAGAACTGATGGCCGATAGGGCTGAAAAGTTCTTGAATGGAGACCACACATCGGCAAGCGCAGCGTAGGACGACCAGCCACAAGATGAACAGGCGATCACATCCAAGTGGCAGAAAAACGCTGGATGCAAGCAGCTTCCAACCGGTCTTTTTGGAAATCCATGGAGGAGGCCTATGTCCAGCAGTGGACTTCTTGTGGCTAAATGATGATGATGATTAAGACAAGAGTCCCACAGAGGGTGAGAGATCTATCCCTAGATAGGTGTTCCAAAATTGTCTGAACCGCATAACACTCGAAGGATTCGCCAAAACACCGACAGCCGGGTGGAGCAATCAAAGCGAGCAACGAGCTGCTCGTTGCTCGTTGGTTTCCTCGTAACGCTACGTACTGACTGCATGAATGCTCGCTGTGTAACGTGGTACATTACACGTAACCTCGTAACGTTGGTCAGTTAAGCAGCAACGTAAGAGCGCTGCTGGCTTTCTAGAAATATATAGGCTAGCTTCATAGCCAAAGCTCATATTCAAAGTTCATAGCTCATGGCCAAATGTGGAAATCTTAGGAGTAACTATCTGTTTGACTAGAATAAACGCTGAAGGCTGCTGGTTATGTCTGGCCTGTTGTCTCGCTCTTACCTATCAAACTAAAACATAATTACAAATTTATTCAGAAAATTTGTATCATCAAAAGAATGTTGTTTTTGTTGTTAATGTTATTTAGGTATTGCACAAGTAAAAAATTCATAATTTATCTTAAAAAGTACCCGAAACCGACGTGCGTGCAAGCAACGACTAATCAATGTCGATGAAGTGATTCCTCAAGATCGTCGAGGTGACAGTCCCTGGTTTCTGCTTACCCCTCTGGGATACAGGCGTGAGCTCATGTATGTATGTTTAACTTAAATAACATGTTTGTGATGAAAATTACGTTCAAAGGCGGGCTTATTTCTAAAGAAATTTCTAATTACTAAGCATAATTTATAAGGATACTCAATAGAAATATAGAAACCCAATGGAAATGTTGAATTGTGCGAGCAAGAGAGCATGCTAACCATTAAACATTATGCATTAGCCTTAATGGCATCAGTGTTACATCTGCGGACGACAATTACCTACTCTTTGGCTACAAATTGCAAGCCTGGCAGCTCGCCAGGAACGTAGTAATTTTATTAAAAATCGCGATCCGCGCTTCCCGCGCCATTGTTAACACGTGTTGTGTAAATAGAGGAGTTACCTACGAGAAGGCTTGTAACCAGATGAAGTGTCATGTCACCTCAATATTTGTAGGGGCTGGCGCCCGTATACATACCATTCTTGGTCGGCGTGTTGCTGACTGCGCATCGCGCACAGTCCAGCTCACGAGCCTTGTTGCCTACGCAGGGTATTTGGTTATTGTAATGACATACACCTTCCAGTGTTATAACTGAGCATGTTATATCATTAAGTCCGCATTAAGTTTTTATTATAAATGCAAGTGCAATAATTATTTAACTGGCTTTTGACAAAAAACTATTATAAGAGAGTAGAATTCCTGCATGACAGTTCATTTTGAGGTTCGATCGTATCTTTGTACATACCTTTTAATTTTGGATGTGTGATTTAAATTGTAAAACATAAATGTAGCTGACCGTTTTCTTGCCACGCCTAATCGGTAAAATTACATTGGAACTAATTGTATTATAATAACATCTCTGTCATCATCATCATCGGCCTACGGTTGTCCACTGCTGGACATAGGCCTCTCCCATTGCACGCCACTGAGCACGGTCCTCGGCTACTCTCATCCAGCTCTTGCCAGCCGCCCTGCGAAGATCATCGCTCCACCGAGTCTGAGGACGTCCTACACTACGTTTACCGATCCGCGGTCTCCGCTCAAGAACTCTTCTACCCCATCGGTTATCAGTTCTTCGGGTGATATGGCCGGCCCACTGCAACATCTCTGTACACACATGTAATTTATGGCAATAAATGTATTGAATGATTGAATAAAAGTATTGATAATAATAATAATAACTGTGCACATAATGCAGGTAATGAAAGAATTAATGCAATAATTTTCTTCATTTACTGCTGTAACGAGGCGATCGCCTCGTTGCTTTTCAATGATTTTCGGCCTTTTATCAATTCCAAATTTAACTATTTTATGACATTCGCAGCAGTGTTCGGACGTATTTGGCACAGATATTCCTCAGCCTCCGAACTAAGTGGACGTAAACGTGATTCTACCTTTATTATCGTTTTTATTACAACACGTCTGTCACCTGATTGCACTATTCTCCAATATTATAAGGATACCCTGTGTCGTCGGAATCAGAAACAGCGACGTCACAAACATGTAAACATCCAAAACCTGGAGTTTTTTTTTTCTCCCCAGCCGGGGATCGAACCCGGGACCTCTCGCATGGTAAGCAGATACACTAACCGTTACGCCACAGAGGTCGTCAACAAGTATTCATAAGAACTGAAATCTTCAAATAAGTAAATTGTGGCACGTTGACTAGCTTTCTTCTACACACGCTACCTGCAATCTGTGCCAGTGGCACGTGTATTCAACAATTGTTTTCTTTGTTAATTCGAGTCTCTGCGTCTCGCTGTTATGATGTTATCTTTACTATCGAACTGATGTAATTTTCCATTTTGAAGTTTTCGTTTTAGTAATAGTTGTTAGTATTGACGAAGAGAATGCCTTTTTCAGCACACATAAATAGATAGGGCGGGATACGCGTTTTGTGCCGGTATAATTTCAGAATTTGACATTATTTTAATATACTGGAAGGTCGCGACTTCCGACTGTAGAACGTGCGTCGTCGTGCTACCCACGCACACTTAAAAAGGGGTTATCCCTATACATGATTACCTAAAACTAAGCAATGCAAAGCAAGCTGAAAAACGTCAGAGTTTGGCATTTCTAGCCAATTATTATGTTTTACGACATTTGATTTACTTCTACAAACGTATGGGGGTCAAAAAATCATGACATTTATCTGAAATTTATGGTGAAACGAGGTGAAATGACCAGTCAGACGCTGCAGACTAAGCAACAATAAACAACGGCGTCCCCGACTCCCAGGCGTAATCTCGGTAACTGAACTGCAAACAACAGTTACTCGTACTGCGAACTTAGCATGAGGACCGCAGGAATAACTTCGGCCTAACTTCCAGTCTAGACCTATGCGGAAAGTAGACTGGGACAGAAGTCAAAGAAGTAAGTCTATGAGACTTTGATTTACTCGAGATGTGGTTTCGTGTTGTAGCAAGTTTTTGAACTGAAATTTTCGTAAGCACTACGCGATATTAACTTTATTTAGTCAGAGAGGAGCAACCGGCGACGCGAGCTGCTACTCTACTCAACATGATTAAAACTCTAACCCTTTCAGACCCGACCTTGAAAATAACAATAGAAAACCATTGATATTTTCATATCTTTTAAGTTTGAAAGTTTGTTAATTAAGCTAAAACTGTTATGAAAAGAATAAATGTGGAGTTTCCTTGTTAGTTTCTTCTCCATGTAATCTATTAATTGTGAAACTAACAACCCTCACTTTCATAAAGTAAACTCTTTGTTTGTACTATGAATAAAATATTAGAGTTTTTGTTTGAGTCAGGTCTGAAAGGGCTAAGGAATCAGAGCGAAAGCTGGTCGGATTCTGGTCGGAAAAAGTCAAGTAAGTAAGTATATAATTATAGTAGTAGGTACGTTGTTTGCTGTGGGATGCCTGCATCTGCACGTTTGCCCCCTCTGCTCCCTCCCACTTATCCGCTACTGCTGTTGCTCCCGGTGCCGCTGCTGAATCTGCAGCGAGGTTCTAACACCAAAAGTGTAGTGCCCTTTTGGCGAATTACATTTTTGTTCCTCTTGCGGTGAAGACCATGGGAGCTTGGGGGGCTTAGTCGCAAAATGTCTTTTTCGCAAAATGTCTACCAGGCGCAAAATGTCGCTTTCTCATAATGTCTCTTTCGCAGAACGTACACTTCGCAAAATACCTCTTTCGCAAAAGATCTCTTTCGCACAATGTCTCTTTCGCAGAATGTCTCTTTAGCAAAATGTCGCGATTGGGACTTAGAATAATTTCAAGCTCTATAGACAAAAAATATTTATGAATAAGATACTTACCTAATAATTTCTAGTGTATGTAGGTACCTATAGCTAATCAGAAAAAGTAAGTTTAAAAAATAATATTTTTCCTTCTTTGTCTAATGACATTGATGCATTAGTCTCGCCTATTTATGCACCGCCACAAAGTACTCCCACTTTTATTTGTTTTGCTTTTATTATATCTGTACTTACAATATAAAAGAGTTTTATGTCCTTTTTGATTATCAACAAATTCAACTTCTTGCTCCATGACTTAACTCAAAATTGCTTGTTATTCTAGTAAAACGTTATAAAGATTATGAGAAACAGGTCGACAGATAGTGTAAGTGTAAAAAGACAGTAATAACGCCATTAATATAAAACTTCAAAGTACCCTCAACTTGAGTACCCTAAGTGTTGCCATCGCAGAGCATTGCATTTGACAAAAATGTTTGTTTGTTTGTTACGCTTTATTGCACAAAAGAAATAATACAGAAAAAATAACTTAAATAACAAAAGATGATGTACAAAGGCGGACTTATTTCAAAATGTAGGGTTAATCATAAAAAAACAAAATAGAGAAGGAAATAATGTTTATATATATATATATATATATATATATTTCAGTTAAGGCCTATTCTCAGACCTACCGCATAAACATAAAATTTCATCAAAATCCGTCAAGCCGTTTCGGAGGAGTATGCGCACTAACACGCTGAGTGTTTCTCAAATTTTCTCGAAAACCATTAGTCTTACGAAAAAAAGGAATGGAATGTTTTTTGTAGGCAATTTTTTGACCTACAAGTTTTACCACATCTATTTTTTATATAAAAGTAACCGTTAACGAGATATTCGCAAAAAACTGTTTATCGTGACCTTTTACCCCGCGTAACATTTATAGCGGCACATGTATCGATGGGGACCTCAGAGATATTCATTAGAACCACAAAAGGAAGGTCCATTTAAATATCCCGCTTTCCCCTAATTTTTCCGAAGTGCTAGTTCTTTATTCCCTTTATTAAGATAGGTACTCTATATGTAATTAAATTAACATCACGAAATAGCAGGTATTTTGTATTTTTTAAACTTACTTTTTCTGATTGGCTATAGGTACCTACATACACTAGAAATTATTAGGTATCTTATTCATAAATATTTTTTGTCTATAGAGCTTGAAATTATTCTAAGTCCCAATGCGACATCTTGCTAAAGAGACATTCTGCGAAAGAGACATTGTGCGAAAGAGATCTTTTGCGAAAGAGGTATTTTGCGAAGTGTACGTTCTGCGAAAGAGACATTATGAGAAAGCGACATTTTGCGCCTGGTAGACATTTTGCGAAAAAGACATTTTGCGACTAAGCCGCGTGGGGGTACAGGCCAAAATTTTTTTAGGGAGTTGGGGTGCCGTTTGAGGGAACGCGGGCTTGACTGCCGCTCTGGGGCATTTCTTGGCCAAAGGATTTCTTTGGCGGTGCAGCGTGGAAATGCTGCCAGCGTACTAGGGACCTCTGGTCCAGGTGCTTTCCGGGAAGGTTTGTTAGTTAGTTAGCCTGTGTGCCTTAAAATGAAGACATTGATTTGTTAACGGACAGCATTCCCGTTATTCGCAAAGTAATAGCTTCCAGGTTTTGTGACTCGGTGTAGGCTTTATTACCGGTGCAACTTATTGACGGTGTGCCATCTTCATTAGTTTATTTTGGATTAGCTGACTGGTGTTTTGTGTCGTTATTCATCCACCTGTATTATTTGCTCTAATTATGGCTATCTGTGAAAACTTTTTGTTGGTTTTCTGTTTCCATTTCTGTAAATTTAATGTGTTAGTGATAAGCTGTTAGTTTTTCTTATAAAATAAGATAAAATTAATTATTTTATTGTATCGACGAAACATGCCGTTATCAATATCATTAAAAAAAATTACATCGCGGGTTGAGCTCTGGCGTAAATACGGGGAAATTGCCACGGATCACTCAGTTTCATTTGGTCGGCGAAAATTAACACTAAAGTAAATATTAAGTAATATTTTTACATTAATTAATGTTAGTCTTGCTTAGATGCCAGATATTATTTTGGCAACGCAATTACTAAAAGACCTCGGATAATTATTGTAATCCAAAACACGGGAAGAACACACAGGCTCATTCTAATAGTATTATTGGCGTCACCAGCCAAACGGAAGTTTCATTTCGAAAAAGGGATTCTTTGAATGGCACATTATAAATACATAATCTAATGAATGATTCTCTTTGATTCAATCTCTGTCTAAAAGTCAGACCCACCCCTGCGCGCCGAAATAGGTACCTTAATTCACTGCATAACTTCATTAATTGCACCCAGCAATTTGTGTCGCCGTCAGTCTCTAAATCCGAGCCGAACCATCTACCTATCTGTACTGTATTATCCTGACAAACATCATAATTATTTTGACCTATTATGTCCGGTCATGCATAAAAGCTATTCTGCAATCACTTGATTATCATATCATTATGCACGTTGCATCGCACAAGTCATGTAGTTCGTGTTAGTATACGCACAATTTGCATGAACCAGCTTTGGTAGGGTCAGTACTATTAATCAACCATGGAAGACTGCTTCCTGATTTCCTGATTCAACAAAATCAGACTGAGCGGAAAGCTCAAAAAGTACGTTTGAAAATATTATTTATTTATTGGATTTCAGGAAAACCATTGCCTAAATTAACAAAATGGAAGGTACATTGTACAATATAGTAGCAAAAGTCATTAAACTGTTTTCACTTATAGCTAAATAACATTATAGTTGCTTATAACGTATCAGGCAGGATTATGCGTTTGCAACATCAAAAACAAATAAATTTATTAATCTAAACTGTCGAATCTTACCACAACTAAATAATAATCAAATCAAAACAACCAAGCCCATCACATAGTAGACAACTCGCTCCCGTAGAAGTTTTTTCATTAAAGTTGTATTATTACTTTCTGGTTTCATCTACCTACTTTTGTTTCGTTTCTTCATGCAATGTCCACTATTTACCTAAATTTAGATAAAGAAGAATTTGAAATAAATATGTTGGTTGGTCGTTCCAACCGGTCTTTTTGGAAATCCATGGAGGAGGCCCATGTCCAGCAGTGGACTTCTTGTGGCTGAATGATGATGATGATAATGTTTGTCGTTTATATGACAGATGGAGATGGGTCTGACGACCTGGACCTAGATTCTGTTAATGCATTGTAGTACAATGACAACTGTATGAACGTGGCAATTTAGTTTCATTGCCGCTTCAAGTCTATGCGCGCACGCAATCCAATCATTCTAGGCGTCAATGGTATGACAAAACACGTCACGTGACCTGACCATGTAACTGTCATCGTACTATAATGTACTAACAGAATCAAGGCCCGGTTACGGTGGCTGGGAGTTGCTGGATGCGGGCTACACAAAACCGCGAAACTTGGAAAACCATGATGGAGGCCTATTTACCGCAGTAGGCTGATGATGATGATACGGATTCTT
Organism: Yponomeuta plumbellus; assembly: GCA_947310845.1. Taxonomy (NCBI): domain Eukaryota; kingdom Metazoa; phylum Arthropoda; class Insecta; order Lepidoptera; family Yponomeutidae; genus Yponomeuta; species Yponomeuta plumbellus. The sequence goes on from OX371214.1 coordinate 11,493,254, forward strand.
CATCAATCCATTATATCTCCACCGAGGGGCACGGGTCTCTTCCCTGAGGAAGGTATAGGCCATACTCTACCACGGGGGGCTAGTCCGGATTGGTGGAGGCTTGTAAGACTAGTGCCACGGAAATTACTTCGCAACTCCTTAAAGGGTGGGATTTATGTTTTAATTAACTTGATTCTTGTATTCTGTTGGCATGTAATCGTGTCGCATGGAAAACGTTGCCCTTTATTTGCTATGCGTGTTTGTTTATTTTAATTAAATCATTTATTGAGTAACTACGTCTTTGAAGGATTCGAATTGATATGAGACAACAAATTATTCCTGCTGTGTTTGTTGTGACGTCGAGAACTTTGTATTTCCTTTTAATGAGATTGGCTATTTCTTGATTCGTGTAGGTACAAGCTTAAAGACTGATAAACTATGTTTGATGTGATAATGTTTGACATTGCAAGTATTGACTGATAAACTATGTTTGATGTGATAATGTTTGACATTGCAAGTATTGATTGCACTCGTGGGTCTTGAATTTTGACTTTGTTAGTTAGATGGACATTCGTATCAAACTTTGTGTTAGATTTAAGGTGATTTGAGAAAAGATGGTCAGAGCGGAGTTTTTATTTGCTGCCTTTTTCTCCACTACATTCGGCCCCAAGGCAGCGGCTAACATAATCACAAGTACATTGACATTCAACAAGCAGAATGTAAATTCTTTACGTTGAAATAAATTTCTGATTTCTGATTCTGTAGATTTTTCGGTAGGTCGATCGCCTCATCATAACAATGGTTTTTAATTGGTCTTTTAAAGGTCATAATTATAGGTTATGACGCCTTGAACTAGGTACATTTAAATTTGAGGAATGGTTATAATTGAGTCTGCGTCACTTTCGTAAGCAACACACATTTTCGTATGTTTTGTCCCACCCTGACCTACAAGACATTATTGGCCACAGGAGCCATGAATTATTAAGATACTTTTCCAAAATAGGTAAATAGTGTGCCTTGCAGACACAAACTCAATTGTGGGTCAATCTGATACCATAGCGCCATAAAAAAATAAAGAATAAAGAATTTATAAATTTTGTAACCTTGTGATTACAAAATTTATTCATTTTTAAAATGTTTGACGACTCGAATACTACGAAAAATCACGGAACATACATACATGGCGGTGATTCGGGTACCCCTACGGGTGAACATACCTGAACAATTAGTAAGAGTTTTTACAATTACACCATTTTTTTATCGACATCATTGTTTCGACGTTTCGGCCCATATTATTTATCCGTTTTGATTAAACGATCAAAAATATAGGTATGTAAGTGTAAACCCTTATACATCTTGATTATAAAGTAAATACTCAACATATAAGTTGAGTATGTTATCTGAAAAGCATTGAAAGGTATTGCCAATACGGCGCTCGATAAAATCTCCTGTCACTTCCAGAATATCACCCGGCAAAGCAAACTGCAGTTGAAAGTTGTGACGTCCCCTTTCCAATTCAGCCACACCTCTAGCCGTCAGTTGTATGCAAATAGCTCCAACTAGGCGTGCGCCAAACACTTCATAGAAAAGAAAACGGATTATTCAGTTAATTTCCTTTCGCTCTTCTTATTAGTTGATGAATAAATGAGTTCTTGAATTAATCTAGTTACTCATTCATTCAACAATTCATTCACGTTTGGACAGCTCGTTTAGCTCTTCTATCTTTCGTCTCACATTCATTAGCGAATGACAAGGAGTGAATGTGTTTCTAAATGAATGACTAACTAATATGTTCTAAAACGGACGGATAAAACTTCAATTTTTGAGGTTAAAATGTAGTCTCTGGGTGTATTTCCATGAGTGATTCCCTTGCTAATTTTGGACCAGGCAAGCGATTGTGTTGTGTCAAAGTTATTATCCTTGTCTACTACGAGCTAAAAAGGACTTTACCGAGGAACTTCATTTGTGGCGCGAGATCTTAAAACGATATGTGACTTATGAACTGTTATGTGATCTGTTAAGCGTAGGAGATATAATAAGATGTGTGGCGTGAATGAATGAATTGTTTTAGGAAGTGAAGTCATTCATTCGCGAATTACTCACGTCTAGCTCCGTCTGCCTGTCAGGGGCCAGACACTTTAGGAGTGAATTTCGGCGGGTTATCTTGCGCTTTTTAGTCAGCTGTCATTTTAGTTAAACGTGTAGGGTAGGCTTCATAGTGAAGGATTTCGTGTGGTCACCCGACCGCGAAGCCAAACAGAAGGGGTCTGTTCTGTTGTTCGCCTTATGTTTGTGTATGTGCGAGTCTTTTTAATTTCATTTTGGCGCTCAGCGATGAAGAATTGTGAACGCAAAAAAGATGGTCTGAGTGGAGTTTTTTTTTCGCTACTTTTTCGCCTTTTTCTCCACTACATTCGTCCGATGGCACTGCCTGACATTATAAGTACATTCACATTCAATAAACAGAATGATTGAATTTCTTTATAATAAATCTTTCAAACGCCCAAAAATTATTATCAAGTACAATGAAAATAATCTTTTAAAGAGGTCTCGGTCATTTTTTTACCGTCAATTATTAGTACAGAATAAAAACGGGCAAAGAGACTCAGGTTATATATTAGTGTCTCCGGGATAAAAGACGACGGGAAAACGTTCCACTTGTCTTTATTAACGCGAGCGAGCAAATTGTTATGTACGTACTACTTGATTTTCTCGAGTAAAAATACGGGAAGGTGTGTATTGTTTGCGTAGCGATGTTGTTAGGCGGAATACTCACAGACGCCTGCAGGGAGAATGAGGGGGAAATTGCAATTTGCCTCGCATCTTCATGTGTGTGTCCACATCGCGATTTATACGTACGCCTGTATATGTGCTTAATCAATGGATGGAATGCGGCGCATTGATTCGAGAGGTTAGTTATGAAGTTATGATTCAGTTTGATGGTTCAGAGTTCATGTTAGTCTAGCTTTTGTGTGGTATCGCTCACTCTGACATGTGGCATTATGCCGTGCGGTGTAGCGTATGGTTCATACGATGAGGAAGGTTTCCGTGGTTCGTAGAGAAATATAGAAAAACCACCACACTCGGAGTTACTCGAAAACCGCCACGTTTTGGCATTATAAAATAGAATAGAATAGAATATTCTTTATTGTATGTACACCAGGAATTACACATGAGATTTGACAATAACATAGTACAATACAATTGGCGGCCTTATTACTAAAAGTAATTTCTTCCAGACAACCATTGACGGAAAAATATAAAGAAGCTGAATGACGGGTAGTCGGTGCAATTAGACAATATGAAATAAGATATCCTTATGTCTAATACACATACATAAACCGTACATAATGTTGAAAAAAAAAAAAACTCACGCCCGTTATCCCCGAGGTTATACTTAAATATATAAAATAAAATATACATACATAAATAAAAATATATCATAGGGAAGGAAATTAACGAAAACATATTATACCTACATAATACTAGAGAGAAAAGGAAAAACATACTTAAGATAAGGAAAGAAAGTGTTTTTGAACTCTGCTCTTAAATATTGAAAGGGAAGGAGAAAACCTTACGGCCAGAGGCAGATCGTTCCACATTCGCACAGCTGTTATAGTGAAGGAATTGCTGAAGAACCTTGTCGAATGACTTGGTGTCTTCAGCAATCGATTCTAAAATATTATACTACATAATTTGACTCATAAATAGGTTGCCAGACATGCATAATTATTTAGCCGGACATGTTGAAATTTTGCAGTTATATCAGGTTAGATGTGCCTGGCTTTGTTAGGAGCCTCCAAGTCGATCAAATTCTAGTTCCAGAGTTAGGTGAATTTACTTGTAGGATTGTTTGAGAAGCCTTCAAATCTGCTCTTAGGTCATGCGATATACCGATCTACAGCTGAATGATTTGTATATTCTTAATTCATCTTCACCTGTCCGACTTTAAGTTCAGAAGTTCGTATTATTCAGCCTGGCAATCTTACACTCAAATATTGTAACAAGCTTAACATACTTAACAATTCTATTTTTCAAACATTCGAGTAGGTTAACCATGCCTTTGTTCTAACCTGTCGAAACATTAGTCGCTATTAACATAAGTCCTTGCTGTGTAGTAGATGTGATACATCACTCGAGATTGAGATATAATGCGCCTTTAGCTGGATACTGCCAACGAGTTTTCGGGTGATAGTGATGGGATGACATCGATAGTAATCGATCAGAATTTTAATGAACACGTTGAGCAAAAGGAATTGTTGCTACAGTTTGCATCCAGTTTACCCAATAAACCTGCATACAGATGACATACGTCCGGATATAAAGATGTTATACAGATATTCATATCTGCACTAGGATGCACTAGGTGTTGGAATTATATCTGTAGTTTGTTTCACTTACTGTAACAGCTTTTAATGTTTTTGCGTCGTTACTTATTTGCAAAGTAAGTTTTTTTATATTGAGTTTGTTACATCTGCTGCAAGTTAGCATTGAGACATTGTCAATGAATAAGTTACCTATTATGGGAAACACTGAGAAAAGTTTTTAAAATGTGGACCACATCCACATTGTATCATTTAAATAGAAAAAAACAAATTTCATTGGCACAGGTTATTAGATTTTAAAATCAGTGTAGTAAAAATATGTACGTTATCGGTGATTAGGTAATAATATCGATAATTCACTTCATTTATCTCTTATTTTATGTACCTATCGCAAAAGCTAAGAAATATCTAAAATGTCCCTCATTTTACTTTCTTTCTCTGCCACAGATCACATTTAATGTGGTATTTCCTAATTATTGACAGTGTAAAATAATGTCAAATTTGGTCAAAAGTACACTCGATGTAAAACAGCCTGACGTATTACGGGTGCAATATCAATATCAGATGCCGATACTTTATTATCGATATTTCGATACCTCCCCATCACTACTGAACTGCGAATGCGTAACAGGCTCGCCAAAGTACCCGATACGTTATCGGCCGCAGCATCCGTCCGCCCACGCTGCCCGTACACATAACACACGGACAATTCGAATTCAACTCTATGCCTTCACAATAAGAGCTACCTAAAGCTGTTGTACATGGTACAGTTGACGACACATTGGGAAGTACCTCGTTTTGTATAATAGCACTTAAGTCTAGTGCTGTAAGAGCTGCGATGAAGTAGCTAGTGTGGCTGGGTGGTACCAGTAACTAGGTGTATGCGAGAAGGTGTAGTTAAGTGTGGTGCTCTCTTCTTAAAAGTGACACTTGTCAGCATGAGTATTAAAAATTGGTACAACTCATACGAAAATTCAAGAAAGAGTAGCTGACGTCTTAAGGAGAAAGTGCACCATTAGAAAAAAATATTTCTGAGAAAAGGGGGCTTAAAGTATTTTTATACTGTTTTGTAAACGACGAACGTCGGAATTTGGAATTGGTATATTGCCAAGTAGACGTCAAAAATCATTCAGGACATGTTACGTGTCTCATAGGGCATATCTTGCTCCCGAGTTACCAAAGTCTACTGACGAGCGCTGAATTCAGCAGATAAGCTGTAATAATCAACAAGTGTCTAGCTTTGACTTGGTGGGAAGAAAGTCACTTTTTATATGCATCGTCGTATGTGGTACATAAAGGGGACACTATATGGCCGGTAACCGGTAATGTGTTAAACATAGGGTTTACAATTCAATACCAAGTTATAGTGGTCGACAAAGTACGGTTTTGTGCCATGGTCGATAAATTTTGCCACTAAAAAGGTCATGAGGCGGAAACTGTATTGATAGGGCAGTTTTTTAGGAATCCGTACGTCAAAAGAAAAAAAATGGAATCCTTCGTTCGTCCGTCCGTCTGTCTGCAAACTCTCTAGGTATCTTTACGCGTGGAGGCATCGAGTGGAAACTACAGAAATTAAAAACCGTTAATGCTGCAAAATCGTACATTTCGACACTCAAGGTGTAGAGTACTGGGCTCGTAGTAGGGGAGTTATAGTACTGCTGCACTTGAGTTGAGTCTAGGTGACGTAGAAGTAGAAGAAACTCGCACCAACAGTAGTAGAATAAATGTATAGGTGAATCTACAGATTGACGGACCGACGGTTCCTCTCTCTAGTACAGTATACGAAAGCTTAACTTAGTGTACAAGATTACCTAATAAAGTAAACTGCTTAACGTGCCTAAAAACCATACTAAGGTAGTTAAAAGTAGGTTAAGCGCGTAAGCAAAATGTGCGACGCTAGATCGTACACAAGTTAATAAAAATTCATAGGGTTCTTCCCGTTGATCTAGAACGATGAAATTTGGCAAGTGATTTCGTCTTATACCTACCTACTGCAGGGAAAAATGTGAAAACTACACATTACTAATGTAATCATAAAAAAATGTTCTTGAAGTTCGGCAAAGGTTCGGAAGAAACTGCGAGTTCGGATCCCTCAGTGGATGACCCTGACTCGCTCTTGTTTGCTTATGTTCACCAACATAAGTTCGCAATCATCATCATCAACCCATTTGTCCCCACTAAGAGGCACGGGTCTCTACCCTGAGGAAGGTATAGGCCATACTCCACCACGGGGGCCAAGTCCGGATTGGTGGAGGCTTGTAAGACTAGTGGCTGGTCTTACTGTCAGAAGTTTTCAAGCCGCCCTAAGGCTGACTTGACTTAACGATTGCCATCTATCGACGGCAGCCGGCACCAACTGCTTAACGTTACGGCGGCCCCCAGTGCGTAGATATTTTTTGGATAAATAGATTTTTTTGTCGATTAAAGTCTAGTTTCTGAATAGAGAATTTCACTAAGTAAATACAGAAGTAACGTTCTGTTACGGTCTTTTCTGAAAAATTTGACGAGATGCTACGTTAAGTGGTTAGTAAGCGAAATTGTCTATTCAAATTACAGTTTTAGCAGAACTTGACAGAAACAGAAATTAGACCTTTAATATTTTAAGTATTTTATGTCTTACGAACAGGTTTTGTTGACTGAATTATTTTTCAGTTAAAAATCTGGATTCATCTTCAAATTGTATGGAGCTGTTCATTTCTTCAGTACAATAATTTTAACCGCTTTCTGATCCAACGTAAGACAAAGGGTTATTTTGTCCTACGCCAAACATTAAAAAATTAGATTTATTAGGATCGTCACCTTCAAATTGTCTTCAGTAATAAATTAGAAGCCTCTATGACACCACCGTCCCTATCCGTAACGCGATCCGAGCACAAAACACGAGCCACAAATTTCGTAAGCGCCTCAATAAAAAGCCAACTTATTGATTTGTCGTTTCGTCATGCCAAGGCGATCATCAGAGCCTTATACGGATGAATAAAACGTTACAAAAACATTTATGCACGATGTTAACCGGAGCTATCACCACGGTGAGCGAGCCTGCTTGAGGTGAAATACACTAGCGGTTACATGGAAGGAAAGAAAGGTGTCGAAGTTATTTATTGTTTTATAATTATGTTATTTTGCCCATTCTGACGCCATCCTGATCTTTTACGATTTTAATTTAAAATTTATCTTTTATTCCGACAAATCCATGTTCCTTGCGTAGCTGAGTCTTCCTAGTTCTTTATCAACAAAGGGCAAGATATGAAGTATTCGGAACCAGCGTGCGTCAACGACTAATGAATGTTGAAGGAGCGAAAAAGATCTGTCAGGAACCTTCCTACTATTATTTTTGGGGACAGATAAGCGAAGACGGTCCGCTTCATAGGGTAGGTTTACATGCTATGATGGTTACGCAATTGCGTATCGCTCGTAGCCCCGGACAGCCCCTGAGTGATCTTAAACGATCACAAAGGTTAAACAACACAGTGCATGGATGGGTGACCGCCTTTGACTAACGCTAGTGGCATTTTTCCGAGCGGTTCCGTGCTTCGCAAGGCACGTTAAGCAGTTGGTGCCAGCTGCCGTCAATAGACGGCAGTCGTTAAGCCAAGTCAGAGGCCTTAGGGCGACTCGAAATATTCTGACAGTAAGACCAGCCATTAGTCTTACAAGCATCCACCAATCTGGACTTGGCCCCCGTGGTAGAGTATGGCCTATACCTTCCTCAGGGAAGAGACCCGTCCCCCTAGGTGGGGACATAATGGGTTGATGATGATGAAGGCAACGCGCATTAACCAATCGGCGCACAGGGACAATTTTTTAGGAGCTTGTGTGGAGTGGAGTATAGGTTGAATTATTCAAACTGAAAACACTCGAGCTGTCTTACCTGGAAAGTAGTAGCGCTCAGGGTATTCTATTCCGCAAAGAAGCAGTCGCTAGATTCAACATATTACGTATTGTTGTCAGTGGTGTCACCAGGCTATAAAATTAATAATAACTATAATAATTGTAGGCTGGTCTTTATTTGGTGTACCTTCTGAACTTCACCTTTTACCTTCTGAAAAAAAAAAAACTTAACGATTTTCGGTAAAAGGTATTTTTAGTAATGCGGCCGTCAGTTGTATTGTAATGTATTTATTATTATTCAAGTCTCATAATTATGTGATTCATTTGCTGAGTTTCATTAAACTATAATTCGACTAGCTGATCCGGCAAACGTTGTATAGAGGTATAAAAAATAAATAACAATACATATAAAATTTCATCAAAATCGGTGAAGCCGTTTCGGAGGAGTATGCCCACTAACACTGTAACACGAGAATTTTATATATTAGAAGATGAATCTACATTGCCATAGTAGGTAAACGATAATTTGCAGTTCTATGAAACAGGCCGCTGTCTATCTTTTTACGTTAACACATGTCCAAAAATGTTAATAAAAATTACGGAAATTTAACTTCTTTGGGCCTTGAATTTGAATTAAGTTGAGTTGAGTTTGAATTGAGAATTACACCAAGTAAATACTTAAGAACTTTCTGTCACGCTCTTTTCTGAAAAAAATGACGAGGCAGCACTACAGTTAAGTTGTTACTTAGCGAAATTCACAATTCAAAAACCGGCCCTTTTGGTATCAATTACTCATTCAATGTTATTGATGAAAGTTCGTATGTTTACTCTACATATCTATTATTTGTGATCTATTAATATTATTATCTATTATGTTTAGTTCCAGAGTCACTATTATTTCACAGAGTAGAATACCATCTTATTAACATCATGTTTGTGAGTAGCGATACTTGGCACCATCCTGGCACTTCAACAGCTAAGTCAAAGCCTATCATTCAATTTTAACACTTATGTCTTGAATAGCAAAGCACAAAGACTGTATTTGAAGCTCGTTGCGTCCGTTCAGACCAAAAGGTGTGTTTTATGCCGCAACCCGTAAGAAGCTATCGTTCAATTCGAACACGTATGTCCTTCGGGGTAAGGGTCAAAGAGTGTGTTTTAAGTAGGCTGTATGAGTGGTTGGAGACAATGGTCGCGTGGGCAGACGAGACAGGCCACTTACGCGACTGCGAAAAGCGAAGGTACAGTTCAATACTTACGTCCGTACTTTGATTTGTAAAGCCCGTTCGCTTAGATAGCGTCGGTACACACGAAGGCAATCTTGGTTTTAGTAAAAAAACGTTTATTTCAATAATCCAACTTAGACGGCAAAAATACTTTAAATAGAAAAAAAACATTGTACACAATATATCTAATGAAGCACATAATAAAGAACTACTCTTCATTTTAACTTTTACTCCGGATCTACTTACGGGTGTTGTACTCTTATCACCCGAAGTGTCCTCAAAATATTAGTCTCCACCGGTATTTAGAATAGGTACCTACTTAAGTGATGCAGGAACGTCTCGTTATAAATCCATTCTAAAATACTGATTTATTTACTTCTTTAATTGCGTGACCTACATAATAGTAAAATAAGACGAGCTGCGAGCCAAATTCGCTGGCGTGTTTGCGCCGCGTCGGCTTCCTTTAATTTCTTTTTTCAAAAGCCGCCACGTGCCGAGGCGGTAAATATCAAAGTGACACTATGATATCGAACAGACATTACAAATAGTTTCAGTAAGGGTTTTATTTCCGTGTAGAATAGTTGTAATAGTTATAATAATAACTTCTAGACAATGTAATCTGTTGTCCTGATTCCAAACTAGGACACCCTGTGCTATAGTAACCAGACTAATATCATCAACATAATACATATACGAGTCATGTTAGCTTATTCCCTACTACATATAGGGCATCAGTGATTATTTTGGATTACTGTTCAATGACTCTTTTGTCAGATTCAATTATTTCTCTTGTTTGAACGATTATATAATTCAAAATCAATGTCGCTCTTATTAAATCACAAATCGCTTTTCAATGCCTTCCTGTTCTTGAAAGTATATTACGCAATAATCTAATGCTCTTATTTTCTAAAAAAACTGAATGAATTGGTCTTTTTAAGTAACACTCTATTTAAAACTAGAGCGTTTTAAATTTTCTTGATTCGTAAAAAACCCAGCTAAAACGCTGTTGTTTTTTTTTTAAATTTCATATAACGCATTTCATTAATTTTTACGTAGTCTGTGGTTGTATCTGAAACGATTTTTTGTTACAAATTTCTAAAACCGAATTGAAAAAGCTCTGCGAGGTTAAAAATTCTTGCAAAAATAAGGTCAATACTATGCCAAAAGGAGCCCCTTTTGTGCAGGGGTTCACGTGACTGCACTGCACCTCCGCTACGCCGAGTCGAGAGGGTAACGTTTATAATAACTACTTGAGTATTGTTTATGATACTCGGCAAGCACTGTCGAGACTCTTCAATAATATCATTAGCATACGATTAGCATCTGTTTCACATGTCGTTTGGGCCGTGATCCTGATTATTTCTGAACTTATATTATCTGGCGGCTGCGATTATTACGGAAAGAATCAACCAAGTTGACCGAGTTTTAACCAAGTTTAAATAATTAAGATCCTTTTAACAATAAGCAATTGTACCTTTTATTTCGTAATGCTATTTCAGGAATTATTGTTCTCTGGTGTTAACGCATTGTCGTACAATAAAAAAGGGCGTGAACGATTTCATTTCTGCTTCAAGTCTACTTTGGTACATGAACACAAATAAACATGAAATATTATTTTTTAATAAAAAAAATGTTTTCAATTGTGTAGTGTTTTGAAGTCGGTGTTTATTTTTTCTTTAAAAAAAACTCATGTTTATTTGTAAGTAATCACCAAATTAATCTGAGACTAGATACGATTTATTTTATGAAACATAAATAATTAGTATTACTCAGAATCGCTCGCAGCCTAGGCTGCCTGAGTGATCTTAAAAGATCACTAAGGTTAAGCAACATACGGCGCGTTCAGTCCATGGATGGGTCACTGTCTATGACTAACGCTAGTGGCATTTTTCCGAGCGGTTCCGTGCTTCGCAAGGCACGTTAAGCAGTTGGTGCCGGCTGCCGACGATAGATGGCAGTCGTTAAGCCAAGTCAGAGGCCTTAGGGCGCCTCGAAAACTTCTGACAGTAAGACCAGCCACTAGTCTTACAAGCCTCCACCAATCCGGACTTGGCCCCCGTGGCCTATACCTTCCTCAGGGAAGAGACCCGTGCCCCTCGGTGGGGACATAATGGGTTGATGATGATGATGATGATGATGATGATGATGACTCAATTATTTCCCCGAATAAACAATATTTGTTTTCTGCTGTCCATTGTAGAGTTCTGTTCTCTATCTCTGAAAGTTTACGTCATATCTTCACCAAATTAGAAACAGACCAATATGAGTCTATACCGAATCGAACAAAAAAGGTTTAAAAGGTCGAAGTCTGTTCAGAATTCTCGAAGTTATGCGATAACATAACCGAAAAAGAAATGAATATACGCGTCGAATTGAGAACCTCCTCTTTTTTTGAAGTCTGACCCTTGATAAGGCTCTGTACCATATACCATAATTTGCTACCATAATTTGAACTTTATTGCATTGCCATAGAGTCCAAAACCAATGAAAATCTAAGACTAGCTCTGCCTTATAAAGGGTTAAAAAACCTAATAACAGACGTCAATGGCAAAAAATACACATCACGGCCTGCTGTGTATCTGTATTACACTGTATCACTCTGTATCACTGTACTATAATAATGCAGTAACAGAATCGAGACCCACTAATTTGCCTCGTTTAAGCTCCGCTCAGTCATTACCGCTATCTGCTAATGCGCCAAGTTTCCGTCGTCTTTATAGTTGGAACCGAGTACGCTGCAAATATCCGCCCACCACTTTAAGGATGTGAGCGTGCCTTTATGTATAATAATTATTATGCAAGTTGCTATGTACATAGTACTATAATATACACTGCGCAAAATCCACCAAATGTTTGGCGATTGAAATATTCACAGAATACTGAGTTACATTATTCACTTAAAAGTAAATAATTAAAATAAAATAAATATTTAAGGGGGCTCCCATAAAAACAATCTGATTTTTTTAAAATAGTTCGCTTTATAATGGTTCGCAATCCTTTGTGCACGAGTCCCACTCGCACTTGGACGGTTTTTTTTTTTTTAGAATTGATAGAGAACACTTTATTGTACATAAAAAAGGAGATTACACGGTATTTCTTAATCTAAGAGTGAGTGCTTATACTGAGTTTTTTCATTAGAGCGCCACCTAGTTGTCTCTTTGTCACTCCTATACAAATTGCAAACGCTCTCGCTATCGAAAGTGAAATGAAAAAACTCAGCATAAGCACTCAGACGGGGCGGCCTTATCACTAAAAGTGAAGCTATACCTAAACGGTGTGCGAAAGTAAGGCGTATTACGTTTCAATGGGTGCTACTGTGACGGCGACAAATGTAAGCGTTCAATGAACAGCAGAGGCCTAAAAATTTCGTAAGAACTACACGTTATTAATTTTATTCCGGATACGCTCTGATTCGTAAAGCCGCGTCCGCTACTCCATGTTACGCGTGTTACAAAAAATGTAATATGTTACGGTTATCGTAACAGCCCGTCTGCTGCGACTTTCTAGTTCTGTTATGTTACAGTTTTTGTGACAAAAACAAAATGAGTTCCGACGAAGCAGACGTGTCTGCTATTTTGTCCCTTTAGGCTTATCCACTTTGTATTCACTTGTTCTTTTGAAATTCCTATTATTTCTGCTTTATCACTACATGAGGCGTCCCAAAGCACTTGTCTTTCTCGAAATAATCGTATGAAAAACAAAGTATTTTCTTTTTTCCACTCCATCACCGAATCGCGAGACGTGTGCGTCCGGCGAGCGCTAACATAAAATGAATGACTTCACCCCCCCGCAGGCGAACGCGGGGGATGTTATCCATTCGCCGCGGCTAACGTGTTACGTGTTACGTAACACGTAACATGTTATACCACGCCCCATTATAACGTGTTAGATTTTTTGTAAAGCCGGGTCCGCTGCGCCATGTTACGCGTGTTACAAAAAATGTAATACGTTATTAAAACAAAAATGGGGAGTGGCATTAGTATTTTACGTGTTACTTAACACGTAACGTAACGTTATGTAACACGTAACGTGTTATACCACGCCCCATTTTTATTATATTTACGTGTTACGTTTTTTGTAACACGCGTAACATGGCGCAGCGGAACCGGCTTAAAGCTTAATCAGGGTGAGCAGAGACGGAGCAAACGTCGTCGATTGCTCGTCTCTGACCGACGGTCGGACTCTTCCGACCGCAAGTGTATCCGGAATAAAGTTAATAACAGAGGCCTAATTATACTATGGGCACCAAATCCTGTCTGAATTGTAACGTGTGCGATAGCAATTGAGGCCATGAGAGCCAAAGCGGCCTAACTACATATGTCACGAGAAAAAATTGAGTCCTAATTTAAAAAGTAACGTTTGTAAATCAATTTATTTCATATTTTTTTGCTGCCTTACGCACTTTTTATGTAATGTTTAAGCGATTTTGTTAACCCAAGGTATCTTATTCATTAATTTATTTTCCGATAGGTATTTTAAAAAATATAGGCCTTTCTGGCTCTCATGTCTCAATTTAGTATGCAATTTGATTGGACGCATAATTAGACCTCTGGATGCAGAACTCGTGTGCTAAAATTTGCTGAACCACCACCACGAAAAGAGAGGTGAAAATACAAAACAGTCTTACCGTGGCAGCGGCGGTAGTGAGAAGGAGACACGCTTACTTATCAAGCCATGCACATAACCGTGGCCCTTACCTGCAACAAAAACGCAGAATACATTAGAGAAATACAGACGGTGATTATACTAACGGTTAGACTGAATACGACGTCGTTGGTGCCTTTGTACATAGTGGTCCCAAGCGAACTCAGATACTCAGACAGAGAAAAGAAAAAGTATCACACATACATATTACATACATACATAAGCTGTATCCCAGAGGGCTAGGCAGAGATAAGGGACTGAAACCTGCCAGGATCCAGACAAATCACTTTCGCTTCATCGATATTCATTAGTCGTTGCATGCACGCGTTTCGGTTTTGGGTGCTTTTTATCTTGCCCTTCGCTAATACCCAAATATATGGGCTGTTTGGTACAAAATAATATTATTCAAATGCTTTATTGCATTTAGTAAACATAATCTTGTCTTGAAAATAAAACTAAAAATGATGTAAATGTGCAACTTTCGTTTTGGGATAATTATGTTAATATTTGAGAATCTGTATATTTATGAATAATATATGTTTCATTTTGATTGTGTGTTTAGTGTTGGGCCGTTAAATAAATGTATGATGTATCTATCTATTACAAATATTATTAATTCAGTCAATTTATTGTGTTAACACAGTTTTGATTAAAATTATGGCTTTACCCCTAAAAGACTTCAAAGCTAATACTGGGTTCTACACTACACATACTCGTACACTGTATGAAAACCACTAGACACCCTAATATTACCCCCAAAATAGAGACCGACATTCAAACATTTTACACTTTGACTGCCCCTTACACCACACACAGTTTCGACGTAAATAATGAGGATATCCCTAAAAGAACGAACACTTCAACACCATTCCTAAGTTCTACACAACATGTTGTACACTGTATGCTTATATGAAAAAAATACGGTGTAAAACGGCCAAGTGCGAGTTGGACTCGCGCACCGTGGGTTCCGTACAAGAGTCTGACCGACGGACGGACGTACGAACGGACGGACGGACAGATGGTCAGGCGGGCACACGGGAAAATGGACCGACGGACAGACAGACACCGACGTTTTATTGATAGGGTCTCTTAGCCTTTGGGGACCCCAAGGGACCCTAAAAACCTACGACGAAAAAGATCATCATTAAAAGCGGGCAAGTACGCTGCGTACAGTAATTTTGTAGCGACGTCACCTTTGAAATATTTCGTACATTTGAAATAAATACTTTTTCCATAGTTTTTGGTCTTACACAGCAAGACAGAGGTCGTAGGTTCGATTCCCACTGGGGGCCGCCGTACATTTGTACATACGGCCTCACTCTGGGTGTTTTGCCATGTTTGTAATTTCCTTGCTTGGTTACCATAGCAAAATTATCCTAGTTTGGGACCAGGTCAAGTGATTATGTCATGTAGAAGTTATATATTTATTTTATTCTTTCATAATGTTCTTTGACTTTTAGTTACGTACATTCGTTTGTTTGTACAGCGACACCATTCGCTGATAAATTGTGCCCGGTAAGACCGGCTTGCCACTTGTCACGTTGGGACCTAATAAACTCGGCAAAACGTGGGCCCAGTTCTAGTGATTGGTGCCTCTGCCTACTCCCTCGGGGATAACGGGCGTGAGTTTATTTATTTTTATTTTATTTTATGTTCTTTGACTAACTGTCTCACTTCTGATATGATCCATCAAGGAGACTACGAGCATAGCCTGTTCCATACCTCGCTGAGCTACTTTGGATTGGTGGACTTATCCTACTGTGAGTTGTTCACGTTTCGGCTCCGTAGATCAAACCTTATTGGAAGCACCGGTTAAAGACTAGGATCTGAGGAAGAATCGAGGTGAAAATCTTACGTATGCTCTCGAATACAGGAAAACTAAAACTATTTAGTACCTATACAATTTATTGTTACAGTCGTTAAGCCAAATCAGAGGCCTTAGGGCGGCTTGAAAATTTCTGACACTAAGATCAGCCACTAGTCTCACAAGCCTCCACCAATCCGGACTTTGCCCCGTGGTGGACTATGGCCTATACCTTCCTCAGAGAAGAGACCCGTGCCTTTAGATGGGGGCATAATGAATTAATGATGACCCAAAGGGTAAAACGGTCGATACTGAGACTCTGCTGTCCGTCCGTCTGTCACCAGGCTGTATCTCATGAACCGTGATAGTTAGACAGTTGAAATTTTCACAGAAGATTTATTTTAGAGCCGTGCCCCTCGGTGGGTTGATGATGGTGATTCTATGTCAATAAGTGCTTAATGTATTTATGTGCACGTTATGGTAGAGGCGAGCTCACTAATCAGCAAAAGAGCTACACCGGGCGCACTCGCTTGCGTTTTCTGGATAATGCTAAATAAACCCTCCGAAACGTCAAAGGCTCGTGACATGAAAGGGTACTAGACTGCTCGGCGGGCCGGAAAAACTGCCTTTATTCCTGGTAAGCCCGCGCATTATATTGGTTTAGTTTTTTGCAAACTAAAGGAGGTTTTTCACTGAAGTTTCACCGGTAAAAAAGGTTTCATAAATAGATTTATTTGAAAGTTTATGCCATAGCGCTCCCGCCACTAGGGACGTGACTTTCTTTACTTTTTTTTTTTAAGTTAACAAAACAGACAACCTGACTGCTGAGCGTCAACTATGAACTGTACCGAAACAGGCAGTGGTGACCTAGGTAAAAAAGAGTCACAATGATGAATTTGGGTCCCGCCTGCTCATAGAGTACCTAGTTATTTGTTAACTTGATTCCGGATACACTTGATTTTTCGTCGCAAGAGTCCGACAAGGTTTCGCACTGATTCGCAGAGCTTAATCAAGATGGGGCCCGCGACGTCGTTTGCTCGTCTGACTCAAATTATATAAAAATCAAGTAAGTGTATCCGGAATAATAAAGTTAATAATGTGCTCACAAAAGTTTTAGTTCAAAAGAGTATTTAATGCTCACCACAACATAGCAATCGTTGCTTTTTTTTATCAATATCAGACAACCAGCCAGCAGCGCCATCTAGTGTTAAATAGATATTAGAATTACACATACGGGTCAATATACGCTATTTGAATTTCTATGGTCCATGGACAAATATTATGTTAAACTTATTATATTATTGCGTCCGTATGCTTTAAGCATTAAAGAATATGGTCTTTTATTTGGCCCACATAGTCTATTCACGATAATTGTTTAATTTAAGACATTAATCGTTAAAAATAGTTGTAAATGTAGGTATACTCCTCTGGCCTCCCCATTTCTAGATTATAATTGTCATAGGCAATGTGTATAATGCAGGCATTCTATACATTTCCTAGGTATTGTATAGAATGCCGGGGTCGTCCAGGCAATGTGTGAAATGATATTGAATGTTCAAACTATTTTACACTTTACCTAGGAAATGTATGGAATACCTAGGCATTGTATAGAATGCCGGTTGACGCATAGGTAATGTGTAAAATAACTATATTTGGGCCCGTATTTATCAATGTTATGTAAGTAAGTAAGTAGGAGGGTATAAAAGACACACTAGATTTACTTAAAATCAACTTTATTAAAATTAAAACTTAGGAAGTACCTTGATGGTAGTAAATTGAACGAAATATTGAGTTTTATGGAACGGGGGGTCGGCGATGTAAAGAATACGTGGCAACAGAAATATAGGTGCGACGACGCGCGTAGCGTAGCGGAGCGCATCGGAGCGTTAGGTTCTCTATGTAAGATCGAAAACAGACTCGACTTTGCTGTGTACATATTATTATTCGTCGTCATTTACACACATTGCCGGCAGCGTATTCGGTATTGTATAGAATGCCTAGGCAATGTATGAAATGAATCGTATTATACACATTGCCTGAATGTTTTAGGCAATGTATACAATGCCTAGGCATTCTATACAATGCCGGATTATACACATTGCCTATAACATAATGATTTTATGGCGAGATATTTTTAAATACATATGGCATTATGTTTTTTTTAATATGATCATATGCTTTTATAAACATCGAAACATATTTCATCAAAATATAATAAAAATTTAATATAATTTTTTTTTATTAATATAAAGAAAAATAACTTACTTTCTGTCACGTTACAATAATGTCACTTCATCTGGCGAAACTCAAAGAAGTAAAATTTTACTTAAAACCGCAAAGGTATGTTTTTGTCCATGAACTACGCGCATACAATAGTGTTAAGTTAGAAACAAGCTAATGACGTTGAGCAAAATTCCTATAATATAGCGTCAATTTGCGATTCACTGTAGGAAAGCGTGTTTCTGCCAGTCGTTGGAGTATTTCCTCTGGCAAGTCTATGTCTTTGTATTTTATAGTTACGAAATTTTATATTTGCACAATGCAATGTTTATTGTGTAGATGTCATGTATTACGTTAAACGGTGATCAGAAAAGCGAGTGATATGTTTTTGTAGGTTTTGTGCGATTTTGTCACTCCTCTGGCGTCACTCCTCTGGCATATTTCATGTTTTATTTAATACGTGTCCCCTTTCTTAGCTATAATCAATGGCCTGTCACTTCCCTGCTTTAATTTGTGACTACTCTGCCAATAGTGTCAGTCCTCTGGTAACACATTTTCCTCTGGTGCTTATGAAATTCAAAAAAATGGAAAAATCTTCTGGCCCTCATCATTAAACATTTAAAAATTGTGTCAAATAGAGAAATTATCAATATTGAATGGAACAGATAACATTTCCTTCTGGGACACAAACAAATCAAATACCGTATATTCACCCATACATACTTTAAAACATAATTACGTGCAATAATTCATTTTTAGCTGTGCGGGTAAAAAGACACGTAAGTTTTTCTATTTGAGCACCTACTTTTCAGATAAAGATTATTAGGATGTTGTTTCTAATAATCAGTTGGCTTAGAATGGTAATGAGCGATGTCACAGAGCGATCAGGGCAGATGACAAAGGTCCAGTTTCTGCATTGAGAATTTCACTAAGTAAATACTTAAGTAACGTTCTGTCACGTTCTTTTCTGAGAAATTTGACGAGACAGCACTACAGTTGAGAAGTTGCTTAGCGAAATTCTCAATTCAGAACCTGGCCCAAAGACTCAACTTTGAGTAAAATATAGATAGCTAACTCGGCAAAACAGACACTGTACCATTATGCTTTAAAAATATTTCCTTCACGGAGTTTTCTTTCAAACCTCTGGGGTACTCAAGCTTCGGGGCCGCAAACCGTGAGGGTTTGTCTTTTATTGCGAATCAAATGACAACCTTATTATTATTTACATTAGAGTGATAAAGTTGTTACTTATTATTTTAAGAAAGTACTTGTTTAAAAAAGTATTGTTTACTTAATTCCAGTAAGTTATTCCGGAAATTAAGTTAATATAGTGCCTACGAAAGTTTTGGTATGAGAAAAGTATAAATTACAGATTTTTTTTTATGTAGCCCCGATTGTATTTCACTTCACTACTGGAAAAGGGCCTCTTCTTTTGTTTTTCACACCTCCCTGTTTATAGCCACCTTCCGCCAACCCGGTATAAAGAATTTTTATTTTTTTATTTTTTATGAAATACAACCTGAATCCCCTCTATCCTCCTCTAATCGAATTATCTCTAGGTGAAAGGTTGATTTGATTAATACAGCGTTCATTGTCTGGATTGGAAGTGTTGATACTATGCACGGAGTAGACACAGCTATCGCTGCGCCAAATTCCATACAAAGATCACGGGGAGCAAGGAAATCACAAACATGGGAATACAAAGATTTGTAGGCCATTTAATTTTATGTCTACAAATCAAGTACGGTGACATTGGAATAGTTTCCTCTGTTTCGGTAGTCAAGCGCGTTAACTACTAGTCCGACGAGTAAGTAAATGTTAGAAGTAGACTTCTTTAGTAGATTTTAGGACCGCGCCACACATATTGAGAATCCCTGCCATATTTCTTCCAGGCACCATTATCCTGGTCGGCGGCAAAGTATGAAATACGAGCTCGCTGTCATTCTTCATAGACACGACTCTTTAGCGTTGCCGTGAGTCATGGCTTGTAATAAATAACAGCAGGAGAGGCTAAGGGGTCTAGAAAAGCTCGAATGGGGTTGAGTCTTCGGGATTTTTTTCCGATCCTGTGCACTATGAAAAGTTAGATTTTTATTACGTTGAGTCATGCTTACTTTTTAAGTATATATTTATACTAGTTGACCCGGCAAACTTTGTTTTGCCAGATAGGGCTATGAAAAATAGATAACAACCTATTATCAGACCTACCGAATATACTTATAAAATTTCATCAAAATCGGTCAAGCCGTTTCGGAGGAGTATGCGCATTAACACGGTGACACGAGAATTTTGTATATTAGAGAAGAAGAAGATATTCTGGTCGTATTTATTTTTGTTTTCAGACTGCAATCTTTCTTCAGACCAATATCTGTTCATGAAAGTATTGATGTATGAAGCACGCGGCATAGGTACCTTTAAATCTAAAGGTCATAGCCCACTTACACGACTCTGCTCCCACCCGGCAAAAATAATATCATTCAAATATGGGCCTTAAATATTGCTGTTTAGAGATATTTTACATTGGCATCATAAATTAGCTGACAGCTGACAGTGAGCTGTCTGCTGTCATTGAGTCATGTAAGTGGCCATGACCTTAAGCGTCCACTGCATCGGAGTCGGAGCGTACGCACCGTACGGAGAGTTCCGTACAAATTCGTTGGTTGGTTTTTTCCGGGCTTTCCCCGAACTTCAAAGACCGTTTTTTTATTATTTAATTACAAATGTGCACTTTTCAGATTGTTTCCTGCACTTTTAGTATAGACGATATTACAAGCCAATCTTAATTGCAGGTTAACGGCCAGTACCCTATAAATTTGGATTCCTTTGAGTGTCTAAACATAGTTTTTTTTGCGGCATAAACGCTTGTATCTTTATTCGTTTCTTACTTAAACATACATCTTTAATTTTATTTTCT
The DNA here is from genome assembly GCA_947310845.1 of Yponomeuta plumbellus. NCBI lineage: Eukaryota > Metazoa > Arthropoda > Insecta > Lepidoptera > Yponomeutidae > Yponomeuta > Yponomeuta plumbellus. The sequence continues at coordinate 11,514,197 of OX371214.1, forward strand.
TACAGCTTCAAAGGGTCGCAGACCCTAGTATATGGTTTTAATTTCAACTCAATACTTCTACTCGTTCCCGTAATAAAGGGTCCTGACTTGAAAGACAAACGGAAGGATGGACAACGAAGTAATCGTTTAAAATTCATAGCGTAGGTATAATTATGCGTACAATAGAGAGAAAGAGGTAATAAACAAACATTTACATACAGGCACATACATTGCTTCTGGCCCCACGCTAGGATACCCCGTGTCGTGAGAACCAGAAACAGCGACGTCACAGACATGTAAGTAAACATCCTAGACCAGAGGTTTTCTTTTCGGTCCCTAGCCGGGATTCGAACCCGGGACCTCGCGGATGGTAGGCAGATAACAACTGCGCCACAGAGATCGACATAAATACTCACCTAAATAACTAAAAGCGAAACGCATTTCCTAATTACAGCATTCCACGTCGTTTGTCTTGCGCTAACATCGCAAATTGCATTATAATAAAACAATTAACCCACTACGAGGCGTCGAGTCCTCCAGTCTCTCAAGTCTAGCGCTCTTCAAGTCTCCGAGCCAATTTGCAGCGGCCTCGAGCCTCGAGTAGCATCTCCGGTGACTGCTGACGGTGGAATATTCATATTCCCGGGGCGAGACCCGGCCTCAATATTTATGAGACGTGGTATCTATATCTTGGAGTGAAGGGAGAATGCGTAGAAATTAGCGCGGTGTTAGGCTGACATTCAGAGACGAAACCCAAGTTCACGCTTAGATCAGTCTTAGCAAAGTAAACTAAAGTCGTACTTAGTAAAGCGCCGGAATTTTCGTATTCACAGTACTTAAGGAAGTCATCTATATTGTCTATTATTTTTTTAGTGATGTAGTTCTTACCGGTTTTTTAAATTTTATATCGCTACATAAGAGCAGGACAACATCATACAATTTTATACATGTCAGAGTGAATAAAAAAGCACACAGATAATGAATCAAAATCAGAATCAGAAATTTATTTCAACGTAAAGAATTTACATTCTGCTTGTTGAATGTCAATGTACATACAGTTATGTATAATGTTAGCCGCTGCCTTGGGGCCGTCTGTAGTGGAGAAAAAGGCAGCGAAAAAAAAATCTCCACTCTGACCATCTTTTCTCAAATCAACTTAAAGCTAATACAAATAAAACTTACAAAACAATATCTTGGATGTGTTGAACACTAGACACATTTATCCTCTGATTAAATTTAATATTAAACTACTATTTAACCCAGATAACCCTGAAACTATTTCACATCACAGAACTTTAAAATATTTTAGTATGTTATTACTTATGGCTCTAAAGATTCGGGAAAAATTATAAAAAAATTCAAAGTCGACCGGGAAAGCCGGAAAATGGGTGGTGTTATAACACCTGGTAGGAGAATGCCCTACTATACTAAGTATTGAGGGGTAATGTAAAGGTTTAGAATAAGAAAAACATATATTTAATAATATAATGTTTTATTAGTTCTCGTTACATAAAGTTAAACTGGAGTGTGATACGCCACACAACATGTGGCGTTTTGGGATATAAATAAACGACAAACTTCCTACGAATAAAATTAGTTTTCTTTTTGCAGAATTTACTTGAGTACTTCGTTGTATTCAATTATAATATGGTCAAATCTATCAAATCGCGAAGTTTCGTTATGAGTAGTGGGAGTGGGACAAGGTCCACGCTTTTCATATTTTTTATAGATTTCTAATAAAGCTCTTGCAACAACTAAGCTGAAGATAATGTGGCAGATTGCCCTTGATATGGATCAAACCACAACACATCCCAGTCTTGTAGAACCAACCGAAAACGTATACCCCCACCAAAGCCAAAACAAAGCCTCATCGATACTGTAGACTTCCTTCAAAGGATCCGTAAAAAAATCGTAAAAAAAATTTGTTCAATAAATCGAATAGGGGTCTAACTTTGGCGAACTTGTCGTGTTCTACTTGTAGTAATGAATGTATGTGCGTCATTATAAAGCAATGTATGTGCGTCATTATAAAACTGAAACGATCTCGAGACATAGCATTATACATCAATGGGAAATCAGTATCTGAAGACTTCTCCCAATACATATCTTACGAGGCACCACAATATATCCACTAAACAACAATATACCATGAAAACACTTTATCTCTGCTTCAGTTATGTTACCAGTCTTGGTCCTTTGATGTGCAAAAATATTTGTGCAAGTTTACGACGTTTTCGCCACCCGCATCCTCGTCGGTTACATCCGCATTTCCATTATCAGGGGGCAAAATACTAATAACACTTGGCAAGGTTGTATCATCATCGGCTTTCTCCAAATCCTCAATTGTTTCAGTAAGTTTTCATGCATTCATGCTTTCCTAGGCCTTATCCTAAAATTTGATCAAAACATATTTTGTAGAAGTTGATTTTACTACCAGGTGTTATATAACACCTGTGATATTTCAACAACAAAAACATACTATAATATGTTATTACCACCTTTAATATATTTCTATTCGGGTAAGTAAAAGTCATATTCATAAATATTCTGTGCCTATAGATAGAAAAAAATACAAATTTGTATTATAATAGCTTACCTTTTACACGACATAATTCATCGCAAAAATTCTGCCACTGTATTACTCAATTTATGTTTCAAAAGAACTATTTTTGTTGCTTACCACTGCACATAATCCAACTATGATAAGCACAGAATAAGTTAAACGAAGAAAAACTATTATAAAGTCTTTTCTTAAAATTAAATTTTGAGAATAGATTTTAGCGGTGTTATAACACCTGGTAGGGTCAAGTGGGTTAAAGCCATACGTCCTTGTCTTCTAAATAATCGTTGATTTTATAATAAGCTTTTTTGCAAAGAGTGTGCTTAACACATTCTTAAATCGCGTTGGAGGTAACTCTAATATATCTTGGGGTATCTTGTTGTAGAACCTTATACATAAAGGAAGTATTAACTTTTGCAAGTCTAAGTCGTGGAAATGACAATTTATGTTTATTCCTAGTATTAACGTTATGATGGCTACCAAGTGTTTCGAAGTCTTTAATATTTTTCCTAACGTACATAATATTATTTTCATAAATGTATTGGCTTGCAACTGTTAGGATGTTGATTGCTTTGAAAAAATTTCTTAGTGTGTCCCTACTCGTATTGTCCATAAAAATAATTCATATAACATCTATAATCCATTAATCAAAAACCGAACTAGCTAGCACTAAATTTGTAAACTGTTTCGAGTTTTCTACCGCTAAATATTTTTGATTTAGTGTCGTTTAAAGTTTGAAAAAAAATGCCAAGTATAGATAAATGGATAGTACCTAGACCCATCTTCAGACTACTTTCACGTTAAGACGTAAACTCCACGGAAAAGATTTCAGTCAAGTCCTCCAATAAGGTAAGTGGATTGCACAGTAGTTTCAACAACTTTGTCCACAATTTTCACTCCCGGCAAGGAGTGGACACAACAATATCTTTGCTGGGCTTACATTTTTGGAGACCCTTTGTTCCTTAGTCCATACAGTAACTAGGAGGTCACACAATACACGAAAAGCGCTTGGGTACTTCACTTTTTGGTCCGGCGCGCTTTGTTACCGAACACCGGGTGGTCTTTGTTTTGGTACGCCTTCGTTTTGCACTAAAATCTGGCTCAAACGTAGAATTACGGGCTTTTGTTCGTTCAAACGAATCTCGTGAAGCGAAAACTGGGTGAGAGAGCTTGTCTAGCTAAGATCGACCCGAAAAGAGCAACGGACAGGCCGTGTTGTGTACATATACAGATAGGTAGATATAATATGGTATGTATTTATGTATGTATATATGTAAATTTACATATTTGCCGAGGGAGGTAGAAGTAAGAATTGGATATACTTAAATACATTCGTAAGGTGGATTTCAATAGAATCCGGCAATCATAGACAAGATAATTATTTTGTCAGTTGTCTATGATAGATAGACAGTGATAGTGTTGTACCTATACTGATGTCAAAGTGAGTGATTGAGCATTGATCAATGAGATATGGGATATGGTTCACTATTCGTTGGTTTATCCTAAGTATTTGAATAAATCCAAAATGATTATGAAGCAATTCAAACCAAGATACACTTTTTGTGTACCTATCGATTTTTTTCTATAAAATCAGGATTCACTTTTGTCCAAATGTTTAATGGGAATATTTAACTAAGTGACTATCGCACAAACATGATAAACGATCACCATGCATTAATATATGAATTATAACGGCCTAATATGCATTAAAATACGTTGTTATGTTTTAGGCTTTCAGTTATACCTACATAAATTAAATTTGTAAAAGGGCTTTTGCAATATTTCAAAACTTAGGGCAAGGCTCTTTAGAAAATTTAGTAGAATATGCGGCTCACTCATTATAATCTAAAAATACCATGTAATAATTTTTCACTTTATAATTATTCTTGGATTTATTCGTAGCATAGATATGCTACGAATAAATCCAAGAATCACTCAGATGAGTGATTCTGTGTATATCTTTATTACTTTTTAAAGAACTAATAGTTTATTTTTACCTCCGTGTTTCTTGAGAAAGAGATCCAATCGTAAGCAAAAACAAAGTGCGTGATGTCACGTAGAAGTCGTCGTCCCTAGAGTAAGTCCAACCAAATCGCAAAGAAAATGTCCAAAATTTATACAAAAAAGCAAAGTCGTCGATTATTAGAGGAAACAGAAAAAATGCACAGAACTCGGAACAATTCCCACTCACACAGGACGGTGACAGTGAGTAAAGTATAAACGTGTTTTTAATATTTACCCTTTTATGCGTAGATGGAGTACGAGTAGAACTACCTTTACGCTTTTATGGTTCTAGATACAAAACTCTTTTATTGAGAGGCAGTAAAGAGAATGCAATGATATCCTTCAACTTAAACGACAACGCAAACTCTTTTTGTCGTTCAAAACATAAACGTGACGGTTTGTTGTGGAACAAAAAAATGACAGATTTGGAAAAGTTAGTTGTCTTGGGTGATAAAAGTGGGAACAGATAATTGTTTCTTATTAAAATAATTACGCTTTTAAGTTATATAGAAACCCCACTGTGCTAGTTTGACGCTGTTTGTGCTGCAAGTTTGAGTTTCAATGCCTTTTGAAATATCATGCAATCGGCATTTACAGTTTAGCCGTCATTATTAAAGTTTATTTTTTCGACCTGACTTATTCAAATATTGAAACATTCGAATCAATCAATTTTTTGAATCAATTCAAAAAAATGAACAACACTAACTTTCCAGACAAATAAGACTTTGATGAGTAAAAAATAATATGTCAGCTTTACACACTATTGAAATTTTCGTCGTCCGAGTATTTTCTATTAAAATAACTATCTTAAAGAAGTTATTTAGTATCCAAATGATTGTAAGAACAATGAATGGTTCCTTGAAATGTGATTATGATCAGGATTGATATTCAAATGTAAGTAATTACGGAGTAATCGTTATTGAATTGGTTTGTTTACATGATTGTGGGATTCTAAAGCAAGCTGGTATAGATACCTACGAGATAAGCCTCCCATCCATTTGGACTCCCCGGACTCGGGTAAAAAGGTCATATAGCGCCGTAACTTGATAAGTCCAGATTAATTAAGTACGTGTAGCTGCGCTAAAATCCAAAAGTCACTTGAAAGAACATTTCAGCAGTCATGCGATAGTCGTTCTTACCCTTTGTATTTCTCTCGTAGCCACGGCCGCCTGAGTGATCTTAAGCGCCCACGAAGCAACATAGGGCGCGTTCAATACATCAGTGATCGTTCTATGACTAACGCTAGTGGCATTTTTCCGAGCGGTTCCGTGCTTCGCAAGGCAAGTTAAGGCACGGCACCAATCCGGACTTGGCCCCTGTGGTAGAGTATGGGCTATAGTATAGCCCATACTCTACCACAGTGGTCTCCTCCCTGAGGAAGGTATAGCCGCTATACCTTCCTCAGGGAGGAGACCCATGCCCCTCGGTGGGGGCATAATGGGTTCTCTGTGTATTTAGCGATACAGCGTAACTTTGTCAACAATAAAGGTTTGTAAAAAACAGCTTCTCTGTACAGTACATAATTTTATTTTCGGCATCCTCAATTTTGACGCCGTTACTGCCCATGATGTTGCATAGTGTTATGCAAGTCAAATGGCTGATGATGATGATGATCGTGTCATCATCATCATCATCAGCCATTTGACTTCCACTGCAGGACATAGGCCTCGCTCATGGTTTTCCAAGCTTCCCGGTCTTGTGCCGCCCGCATCCAGCGACTCCCTGCCACCGCCACCAGAGCCCACCGACAATGCAGTTGCATGAACGCGTTGTTTTCTTTCCATTGCCGCTTCAAGTCCACACGCGCACGCGTATCAATAATTATAGGCGTCAATGGAATAAACATAAAACATAAACATTTAAACATAAACACATACAGGCACATACATTGATTCTGGCCCCACACTAGGATACCCTGTGTCGTGGGAACAAGAAACAGCGACGTCACAAACGGGACCGAACCCGGGACCTCTCGCATGGTAAGCAGATGCGCTAACCGCTACGCCACAGATGCCGTCAAATAAAAAAACACGTCACGTGACCCGATCAGGCAACTGTAATTGAACTGTCACGCACTAACAGAATCGAGGCCCAAGTCGTCAGACCTCGAATAACATCGTAACACCATACCTCCTTCATCAATTTATGATGTCCATAAGTTCAATATAAGAATTTTAACACCATACCTCCTTTTAAATTGATGTAATTGATAAATTTCCCTTACCCTTGGGAAAACCCCAAGTTTTTCCCAAACAAAGCTTTTGTCCAGCACTTAAATAAGAATGGAGGCACTATATAACACCATACCTCCTTCTACATTTTTTTTATTTTTATTTTCAAAAAGAATTAAACTAAAAGAAACTATAGAAACTTCTGGTGTATGGGGAGCGCAGGGCACCGGTTTTATTCGGGAGCTGGGACGCCGATTGAGGGACCGTGGCATGGACGTTCGCTCTGGGGCATATCTGAGCCAAAGGATTTCCCTTGCTGTGCAGCGCGGGAACGCGGCCAGTATTATGGGGACTTTTGGGGACTTTTGGTTCGGATGTGGCTCGGAGCGATTTATTTGGATAGAGTTTTTTTTTTCTTTTTTTGCTTTAATTATTATTTTATTATTATTGTTATTGGCTTGACATCCTTCTAAATTGATGTCCATAAGGTCAATATACGAATTGACACTCAAAAACCCTCCCCTCCTCACCCTTTTTCCCCAAGTTTTTCCCAAACAAAGCTTTTGTCCAGCACTTAAATAAGAATGGAGGCACTATATAACTTTAGCATAGACTCTCAGAATAGTCCGACGTTTGAGCTCCGCCCTCGGACGCCTACACGCTGAAGAATTTTATCCTCTAAAGGAAAACAGAGAAATGGGAGGATCTGGCACAATGTATTTCGGTGAACAAAATATTTAGTTTGTGGTGGAGATTTCACAAGGAAAAGAGATAACCACAGATTAAATAAACTGCCTCTGAGGAGTGCTTTAAAGGGATTTATTGTTGTTAAAAGCAAAGGGCTATAAAGCATAGCGTTAGTCATCAAATTCTCACCGGCTACCCGTCTTTCTCTCAGCAACTTCGCATTGTAAGGTTGTCTGGAAGAACTTTATTTTAGTAATAAGGTTATTGTACCGAGTAATCTCTTAGAGCCGATTTCTGAATTGAGAATTTTCACTAAGTAAATTTTCACAGGTATCCTAGTGTGAGACCAGGGGCGGTGTATGGGCCTGTATGTAAATGGTACACTGAAATGTATTGCTGCCTTATCAAATTTCTCAGAAAAAAGCGTGACAGAACGTCTGAGTTAGGAAAGCGGTTTTGGAAGTTGAGATTTTTCCAAAGACTTACATCTCAGGATCTGCCACACCCTACCCGACCCTATTTTATCCGGCGAAACATGTCAAAGTCACGTCCACTGGGGGGACCCTATACGCCCAAGCCCGTAACACGGGGCAAACACTTTATCCGACACTTTCTTGTATTTACTTTCACAAACATTCACGTGTAAACACCCGGGATATTTTCTGTGTGCGATCGTAGGAACAGAAGCTCTTTTCGGCACAGGAAAAAGGCTCGATAAGTTGGTCAGTTCAATGAGCTTTGGACGATTTCACGTTGGACAATTTTTTTCTGTAGTAAGGACAACATACAGAAGTACAAGTATTTGGAACAGGAAACTTAAATGTTAAACAACAGAATAGGCAATTGTACATCCAGCTCCGTCATCCACATTTTACAATAATGCTATTATTAAACTAAGAAATTAAACAAACGCTACACGCTTAGACCAAGGATTGTTCAATAAATAATCCATGGAAACAAAAAGAGAATTTCTTTTTATGTATGTCTTCACAACAAAACATTTATGTTATACCACAGAATATAATATAATAGTACAGGCACAGAAGATTCACTCCGCAAAATCAATTAAAGAAAAAGGGACTCTAGCAGCGATGCAATTAGGTGCTATTCAGATCGCACGGCGCTAAAAAAGCTATTATACGTTATATTTACCTACATGTTGCCTCTCTTTCTACCGCGTAACTCTTACCTCTTCTGGCGCCTGAATTAGTACCTATTTGCCACTCCGGAGTGGTCGCCGCATGTACTTACGTGTTCGATACCGACACGCGTAGTGAAACAGGCCTGCTTATATACCTATGATTATTATAAGCTAAATGACGTCGTTGGAGTAGTATTGATAACTTCGCCAACTGATTAAATCAGATGTCAAATATAGCACCTAGGAAGTTTAGAAGGCGGCGGTAAACAATTACATAGTATAACACATATTTGTGTGGGGCCTACGATTTACAGTAAAATACCAAGAGATATACGAGAATGAGACATAGGCGAATTCAAAATTAAATTGAAAAAAAAAATCTATTGGAAAAATGGTATTATAATTTAATTAAATTTCTGGCTGATTAATTCTTATATGACCTTTTGGACCTTAGGTATGTGTACTGAATCTTGTAACACAGACTTGACTGTGAAAATAAACATATAATCCATAAACAGACTGAATTTACGTTATACTGGGTGACATTTTCACCGGTACAATAAATTTTACCATATCGCTGGTATCGACAATAGATTACATTTATCGAATGAAATTACCATTTTTTTTTTCATTTTCATTAATTTATCCTTCATCCAATTTGTAACTCATGGGCACCCATTACAAGGTGTCATCGCGGTGCGAGGCAGAGGGCGGCGGGGTGGGGTGAGTGAGCGGACGGCGGGCCGGCCGGCGCACGATTTGGCCGGTCATAGCGATGCGCGATTATGAATGAAATTATAAGTCGACTAATCTTCTACTTACTAACGTTCGTATTCGACTTCAATATTAGTTATCACTAATCCTGATAATCGAATGAAACCACTAATTAGTAACCACTAACCACTATGTCAAATTGTATTCTGTATTCTGCCCTCGTAAGGAAGAACGCAGTAATAGCCATTACTGCGTTTTTACTTTGGATGCAAAATTGGGCTCCCTGGTGGTATATCTATATGTGAAAAAATAATGGTGGCTGTAGGTCTACTAGAAACCTGAAATTTCAGTAAGAAAATATGCAGTAATGTATGAAATCCTTCTAATCCTAAGAAATAAATAGCTATTAACTCAAAACTGCATTTTTACGATTACTGCGTTCTTCCTTACGAGGGCAGTATTACTTACTGGGAGAAAAATGGCGGTAATTTACGCGCGAAATTTCGTAGCTACACACAACGTTTTATGATTTTACTTTTATCTCCTTGATGTAAGGTTGAATTTGGCTTTTGCTTCAAAGTGGAAGCAAGCGTTAAAACCGTAAACATTGAACCCCGAATCGTTCCGATTCACGACGGAAGCGCCCGAGTCGACCAAATTAGTATGCATCTGCTTGAATGATTCCCGAGTCGACGACGAGTATTACCTATAGCGTTAGCGGTTTACTAGTATTAGGGGGTTAGGCTACAGAACGTTAGTTACTAATCTGGATGTCTAATTCGACTAAGTCAAATGATTGCCATAGTCGAATGATATGATTAGTATCATTCATAATCGCCCATCTTTAGCCGGTCAGTCCGCGCGCATTGACCTAGGTGAGTGCACGTGCGCCGTTTCCGCACTTCCTGCAGTCGAAAATTACGCGCGCAACACGATGTTTACAAACCGCGAGTATTACGAAATGGTTCGTAGTTACTTTCTCAGTGGGGAAAATACAGTGCAGCTCGGCGGGTATACGCTGAAGAAAGTTTGCACCGCCTGATAAATGCCTGTTTTATTGAACCTCAAATACTCAACACCAGGACATTCATGAGAGTGACGCAGCATTTGCTAGACTACGGACAGTTCACTGCACCAGCGCACGCTCAAGGCCGAGGAGGGAGACCTCCCTTGGCCGTGGAGATCGAGGAACAGATATTCGCGTTCTTCGAGGAAGACCCCAGAAGGAGCACCAACGACGCGGCACGCACGGCGCACTTCGGCGTTAGCCAGTACGTGGTGTGGAAATTCATACCACTACCAACCAGTGCAAGCATACACGCCGGTGACGGTCCTAAGCCCGTGCAAGTATGAAGGAAGAATTGAAATCAAGTAAGATTTTTTTTGCTACGTCATACCTACTGGCTGCGCCGCCGCCGCCCGCCGCTTCTTTTCCTTCCCGCAAGCCGCGCGCAGTTGCCAGTTCGTACGTTTAGTTGTGCTCATGCGTATTGAGTCCATATTTCTCTAAGATTTGCGGATAAGTTCAGATATTGGTATTTTTGTTTTTTTGTACCAACGGGGTAGTAACAAAAAATGTTGGTATTTGTATTTTGGACTTAGTATTACGTATGTTGATTTATTGTACCGGTGAAAATGTCACCCTGTAGGTATTATGTCATCGTATGTAAAGTATTGTGTGGGAGAGAGATATTTTAATGACAAATGGTGCTCTCCCTAAAATACTATGTAAGCCCCGAACACGTACAGAACGTATTTCAATTTAACATTATATCTCACGTTTCACAAATAAATAACCTTTTTTTACCATCATGTGAGTTACTTTCAAGGCGAAGCATCTTTGCCCTGTACAATGTAGAGTCTAGCCAAGCGACAGGAATCCCGTCTACGCTGTTAGGATAAAGGTGATATCTAAAGAACATTCTCTTTTCCGTCGGTGCTTTACTGTTTTAAGCTGGCTTGCCACGGTCCGCAATATCGCGGACGCGCGGACCAGCTCGCACGACACACCGTGGGAAGGGTCTGGGTCCGCGGTAGCACACACGTCTGTGGCGGTGCGCCGCACCTTTCGTGGGTACGTATCGATATCCGCAGAATCGCGCACCGTGGGAAGAGCCTCGTGCGTGGTGTGTGGCTGTCCGTGGTCATCGGTCGGCCGGCATCGGCCGTCGGCAGAATCGCGCACCGTGGGAAGCCAGCTTTAGACGCAACAAGAAATCCCTTTTTGGTTCTGGCGTGTTTGTCTACCTAGATGTTATTGATGTATCTCTTAAGCAGATAAGAGGAATGTCAACAAAGAGACTAAACCCCGCTTAGCGTACGAACGCTAACAATCTGTTAAGGGGCCGTCTATAAATTACGTCAAAAGAATTTCATGATTTGGTGCGTGTAATATAGGGAGTATGGCTTAAACCTTACTCAGGGAGGAGACCCGCGCCTCTCGGTGGGGATCTCTCCCTCTCATAATGGGTTGATCATGATGATGATGATGATGAATATAGGGACAGAGCGCCGTGCCAATATACCAAATATACCAACGGTGTAATTTACAAAAGCACGTCTCCTCTGAAACATTCCTAAAAGACAGTTTAATTAATCTGTAGTAAAGTGTTTATATTCACTATTTGAACTGCGTTAGAAATCTCTAATATATAAAATTATCGTGTCAGAGTGTTAGTGCGTATACTCTTCCGGAAAAGCTTGACCGATTTAGATGAAATTTTATATGCATTCGGTAGGGTTGAGAATAGGTTGTTATCTCATATGTTTTTCATAGCTATAAGTGATAAGGGCGGTTCACAGGTTTTTTTTTAAATAATAATCCCTACAAATAATTTATATGGTGAAACGTTTGCCGGGTCCGCTAGTAGGACTGTAAATCTGTTAACGCGCCACGAACTGGAAAAGTTTGACAGCCCCCAACTGAAAGGTATATCTGTATTCCATTTATCTATACTTGCCATTTTTTTCAGACTAAACGTAACTAAATCAAAAACCTTTAGCGGTAGAAAACTCGAAACAGTTTACAAATTTAGTGCTAGCTAGTACTAAATTTGCAAACGGTATCGAATTTTCTACCGCTAAAGGTTTTTAATTCAGTGTCGTTTAAAGTAAAAAAAAATGCCAAGTATAGATAAATGGATTATAAACATCATGAGTCACTGTAAACTTTTAGTCCGGATCTACGTACGGGTGTTGTTATATCGGAAGAGTCCGACCAGGTTTCGCCCCGATTCGCAGAGTTTAATCATGGTGAGCAGAGACGGAGCTGTGTGTGAGACGTGAGTGTGAGACGAGCAACCGACGACGCGAGCTCCGTCTCTGCTCACCATGATTAAGCTCTGCGAATCGGAGCGAAAATTGGTCGGACTCTTCCGATATAACAACACCCGTAAGTAGATCCGGACTAAAAGTTTACAATGTGTTGTGCTTACGAAAGTTTTAGTTCAAAAATCATGAGTCACATTTAAACCTCCCGGCAGACGATAAAGAAGCCTCGAGACCTCTCGCTTAGGAGTAAACCACTAGACTTGAGGACTTTTGCATCTCCATAATTAGACAGCTTGCGCTTGCCCCGAGGGTGCCCCTTGCTGTGGAGTTGACCGCTTTTAACTTTTTTAATTACGCTGACTTTAGGTTCTACAAATTGAGTAGGGAGTTTGTGTATTAACGTCATGTTGGGGTCTTTTTTTACTTGTGTAATTCCATTCAGTCTCATTGGCGTATTTTAAAACAGCGTTTTTAAGCTTTTGCTAATTAATAGATTAATTTAAATTATTATTTTAAGTATGTACAGTCGACAGCACATCATCATCATCAACCCATTATGTCCCGACCGATGGGCACGGTGTACCTTAGGTCCCTCAGGTTTTATTTTCCGGGGCAGACGGGGTATTGTAACGAGGTGAATTTGCCTCGTTGCCTTTTTTATCATTTTCGGCCATCTACTATTCCAAATTTAATTAGTTTTTGACATTCGCCACACTGTTCGGACGTATCTGATCCATTCAATCCTCAGCTTTCATACAAGGTGGACTGTTTTGTCATTCTTGCTGTTTTTTTCTTACGACCCGGATTGCTATACTCTGCACCTATTATGTAAATCTATATACTAAAGGCACATAATTGTAAGTGTTCCTGCTTTCTTTTCTACTCATAATGTATTTTTATATTTATTTTTAGACCTTAGTTAACATTTTCTATTTCCATTGTTCTCAGGTGCCTTTACTTTACATTCAAATAAACCATAATTTCACCGTGCCTCTGGATACCCTCTTTCACTTTACGGATCGCACCCCTACTTAACCCTCGTGCGACAACGGGTCTCTTCGGGTTCTCTTCGGCTCTTCTCTACGGGTCATAATACTGATCTAGGCACCAATAGAAAAAAAACTAAACTCACACTATAAAAAAAAGTTACGAAAATAGATTGCTGTTCGTTAGTCTCACTAAAACCCGAGAACGGCTGGACCGATTTGGCAGATTTTTGGTTTTTTATGTTTGTGAAATTCCAGAGGTGTGAATGGTGAGAAAATATGGAAAAATTACGAAAACTTTGGCGGTACAAAGTTTGCCGGGACAGCTAGTATAGCATAAATTACACACGTAGGTACAATTATTACAGTTTCTGCACTTATACACTTAGGCCGACTTGCACCACCGACTAAAATCTATTTAAGTTTAAGTGAAATGGATTTTTGAATTTTGACAGTTCCGCCATACACTATCTGTCAAAATTCTATTTAATTTAACTGGTGCAAGTGGGCCTTAGCCGGCCGCGAACACAGCACGCCTTAATCTCCGGTTAAGGGCTAACTCGAGTGAGCCAATCCGGTTACAACTTAACGAGCAACACGACCGCCCTGGCACGCCGTTCGACCCGAGTTTCCCGTCGCAATTTACATACATGACGCCGGTGTCTTGGGAAAACTTAAGCCGGGATGTGTGACAATATGCTGGCTAACAATAGATGCGGTAAAACTTCGCTGCAGCTACTAAGAAACCATGGATAGGCCAAGTCTTGAGCAAAATAAACGTGGTGTAGTTTACAGACGATGTAATAGGTCGGTCAGTCAGAGGCCTTAGGGCGGCTTGAAAGGGCGCGTTCAGTGCATGGATGAGTGACCCTCTATGACTAACGCTAGTGGCATTTTTCCGAGCGGTTCCGTAAGGCACGTTAAGCAGTTGGTGCCGGCTGTCGTCGATAGATAGCAGTCGCTAAGCCAAGTCAGAGGCCTCAGGGCGGCTTGAAAACTTCTGACAGTAAGACCTGCCACTAGCTTTACAAGCCTCCACCAATCCGGACTTGGCTCCCGTGGTGGAGTATGGCCTATAGTATAGGCCCTATACCTTCCTCAGGGAAGAGACCCGTGCCACTCGGCGGGGAAATAATGGGTTGATGATGATGATGAATACAGTCTGTATACATGTATTCACGTACACATACAAATTCCATGGTCGTGGTAACCTTGGCCGGTTATTATAGCAGGAGGTATTCCAGTTTGGGACCAGAAAAAATAAATGTGATGTGAGGAAGTTATTTATTTATTCACTTCACTTCTACACGAACTTCTTTTCAATCATCTAGGAAAGAAATCGCTTCAAAGTATAAAGCAAACATAAATTCACTTCAACGTCAAGCACTGAGTTTCAGAATTCACTTTGTGTATCAAGGCTGCCAAAGCTGGCACATAGATGGAACCCTATAGCTGGATCGTAGCTTGCAATATTTCCCGGTGAATTTATCTCGTGCCTTGTGACGTCGGCACGTTTGGAGCACCCACACACGAGTGACTGATAAAAAAAACTCCGTCTCTCAATTTATTTAGCGAGCACTGGATTTGTAAATGAAACATTTTATGTAGGTACGTATTTCAGTAGTTTTTTTAAATGACTTAAAAAAAGAGCGCTCAATTGAAGCGAAAAGTGATGTGTCAGGATCGTGGCAAGTGGCAGTCCCTGGTCTCTGCCTACCCCTCTGGAATACATGCATGAGCTTATGTATGTTTGTTTGTACTGTATCTTTGTAAATGTTTTGAATGCGATTTTCCGATTTTTCTGGCACCATAAAGGATATTCTTATCTTATGTTTAAGCTGTGTTTTAAAACAGCACCGCTGGTACAGTCGGCGGCACATCATCCTAGACACCCATGCACTCTACTCCGTTGCATTACGGGCGTCTTTGCAATTAAAATGTGAAGGTCGACGTGCTGCCGTCTGTACATGATCTGTCAACACAGAACATCATTTGTTATCACAATCTTCTTCATTCAATAACGAAATATTCACTTTCTCACTGTGAGCAAGAACATTGTTGTCAGCGGCCGCCATTTTCACCCGTAAACAAAGCGCTTGGAACGCATCTCTACCGGTAATCAAGTACTAATTTACGATCACATCAAACAATATTGATGTAGCTTAAAGTTGAAGTAGCCGTGCTTAGATGCCCATACATGACGTGTGAAAGCAAAAATCGGGATTAATTAGGGGACCGAGCGCTGGTGTAACAGAGATGCTTATACGGCACAGGCAGTGAGCTCATGGGATGGATAGATAAATACCTACATACTTTTTAAACCAGCTCTGTCTGTAAGCTAAATCAAGGTATAAAAAGTTTACTTTTTCAATACGTGGCTTAAACCACTTTTACAGTCTCTAGCCAGGCAAAGGCGAGGCCAATACAAACGAACTGTTCATTGGATTTGTGTAAAGAAAAGTAATCTTCGCCATGGTGAATTGGCTTCCCCTGAGCCAGACAGGGTAAATCCACCTTTGTAAGTTGAGATTCAGTCGACGACAGAGTTGTTAACTAAAGACACACAGAGAGTCTACGTTAGTCTGAAGTTGAATATACTTTACTGTTAAGTCATCTGCAACTTTTACTGGAAATAAGAACGGTGGCCGACTGAACGTTAGAGACCCATGTATACAACGAACAATCCCTTGCCATCAAACTTAATAGATAAGATACCTAGTTTGGTGAGTTTCGATGCAGTGTATAACCTGAATTTGGTTATTTGAAAAATAAGAAAACTACATAAATACATAAGCTCACGCCTATATCCCAGAGGGGTAGGCAGAGACCAGGAACTGCCACCTGCCACGATCCTGACAAATCACTCACCTTACGATCATGTATAGGTTGACCATAAAGTCTAGAAAACGGAAGTGAAGTGTAACTAAATATTGTACGAACTTTTCAGGCCATCTTCTATTCTAATTTAAGCACAATTATTGTAACTGAGACCAAGGTTAATTCTCCTTGCTGAGACTATGTCTTTTAGTACTAAAAGTTTGGGTATGGAAAATAAGAGCTAGCAAAATCGCACTCTTTAATTTCTACTCTTTCTGGTCAAACTATATCTACTGTGTCTTTAAATTTATATTTCTATTGCTTTATGTATAAAATGTATATGTCAAGTTTTGAGTATTGTGTCGTTAAATAAATGTTTTTGTTTGTCTGTCTGTCTTCTGTCTGTCTTACGAGGTCGGTAAGGGACGCCCCAGGAGGACATAAGGTAAACGTCCCAATGCTCGACATCTAATGGCCAATAGTTGACACCCATTTGTCACCTCTGTCGCTGTGGGATAAGGTTGGAAATGTCAAGTATTGGGACACGGCGCAGGGACGTTTACCTTACTTCTAAGAAAACTAGGCACAAAAAATTACCACACCACGTGAACGGGCTTTTATTTTCACTTGAATTGTAGCCTCTAATTTCAGGCTTTCAAGAGTTATTTTAGATTGAAATCGTACCCCCCGACCGTTGCCGGCCCGTCGTGAACTCATAACGTGGATAGACTTCAAGCATGCAAAACAGCGGGCGAGCCACTGAGTGCACTCAGCGAACGCAATGAAGTGTAATACTGTGTGTAAACTCAGCTCCATTGTTCGCTCTGGCCGCTGAAGCAGGCTCGGGTAGGGTTACTCTACACAGTAACTTTAAATTGAGTAACGATTACCAGGATTTTTGCCCAAAACCCCTGATATTTACTTGAAACGTTTGAAGGCAACAATTTATAGAAACCATAATAACATCCACACAACACAATCACATGACCGGGTTCTATATTCGGATAGCCTGTTACAGTAAACAAACAAATAATACACCCTCAGACTGAGGTCAGAGTGAGACTGAGACATAATTCTTATTCTGCTCCGGGTGTACGAATATGACCATGACACATCCACTGGCCACAGATCACGCCGGAACAAGATATAATAATCAAACTATACAAGCCCTCACAGTCACCCTCTTAGGCAACCAAAAGAGATCGAAAGAGAGGTCAAAGATCACTTCGAAAAGATCTTTAGTTCAAGAGGCAAAGTCGACCGACACTAGCTGGCCTGAGTTGGAAAGGGTAATGCACTAAAGAAGAATAGATATTCGTTGGGTGTCGTAAGAAACGAATAAGAGACTTCCAGAAGTTAGGTAGCAGTACCTCTCACGTACTAAAGTAAATCTTTACCTACTACGATCACTATAACGTTTTTCAAGTCCAAGAATGAAGTCCAATCAAGAATGTCCAGCAGTGGAGAAATATCAGCTGATGACAAATTCAGACCCTGGTCTTACTTTGAACACGATTTTGTGGCTATGGCCAGAGCCGAAGACCTATTTGCCAAGTGAAATGGCACTTCATGAAGAATGAACTTTTCTTCGACGTTCGATTAACTGACATCACCCTCCAACAATGAAGAGGCACTTCATAAAGAAAGATGTTTCCTCCAAGTCGATTGTCAAACAAAAGAAAAGAGCAGACGGAGAGCCAAAAAGCCTGATAAATCCGGACGCATGGTAACCCTAGGTCCGGGGAACTTCATCCGCCGGAATGGAGTTGGGAGTCGATGAGGTTACTGTGACGCAACGTAATCCTCTTTACAGCGGGTACTTTAGCCTCGTGAGGCCCGACCTTGAAAAGAACAATTGATTTTGTGATCACCTGAGGACATTGGGCCTCACGAGGTTAGTGGGAGAATTAATTTGTCAAAAGCTTCAGTTGTTGTCCACCAGCGTGCTACTAAATTTCATTGGGATTTGACAGCTTACAAATAAAGTTAAAAATACGAGTGTAGAGAAAGTGTTGGTGGTGAAGCATTAGCTCAAGAGAGCGCAAGAACGGCTTCACATAATGAAGACTGATTTTAAAAGGAAACCAAAAGATAGTTCGGAATTAAAATGACTCCTCATTTCTGAACGTGACTTTTCTGTAGATTAGGATGGTGTACGGTGACAGGATAGTTAATGGATCGTAAGGATAAATAAATAGATGCTGTGAATTCTGGATTATTATTATATCAGCTAGATTTGTCTTTCTACGCGTTGGGTGCCTACAGGGAGTCAACATTTCACTCAGCAAACTCCTTTTTCCTTCCCGTAATTCCAAAAAGAGCAATTTAAAATGCGCTTTGTATTACTGGTACACGGGGGTAAAAGATGAAAAATGAAAAGAGAAAAGCTCAGACTTTTAAATCGTCAAGCCGCAAAAAAACGGCTACCCAGTAATTTTCCAATATGACACACACACCAGAGGACTAAAATATTTTCCCTAAAAAGAAACCGCGACACTGGGTCCCTATTCAGAATCACACGCATGATCTCTCCACGATGTCTGTATCTAGCTGTTTCATTCATAATCAAGTTGGAAAGTACGCTGAGGGATCACGGCCAGTAAGATCCTCATCATCAATCTGAGACTGTCCACAGTTACAGGAAAGAGCTGTAATTAGCCCAATGCGTGACTATTAGCCCGGACTTCCGCAGAATGGATCCGTGAGTCTGAAAGCGGAGAAAAAAATTTGGCATTGGAAAAATGTATAATGGTAGTTTGATAACATTTAATGTGTCTACATATGACTGCCCGAACAAGGAATTTGCTAATTGGAAATACTAGAAACATTGTCAAATATTGTTGTTGTTAATCATGCCAATATTTCCAATTTTCACTGCCCGTTTAGACTACCGGCATATCCGGTATCCGCTCGCCTTTTGGATGAATATAGACTGACATCAAACATATCATTTAATGTCGCCACATTATGTATAGGAGGCGGCCATTAGCCTGTTTTATCTACATTTCGTGTTTATGACAGTTCAATAAACATCGCGAAGCCGATTATCCCGCAGATTAAAAAGTAGAAGACTACCACGAAATGTACATAGAATTGTGGTAAACTATGAATTCCAGTTTTATTCGCTG
The DNA here is from genome assembly GCA_947310845.1 of Yponomeuta plumbellus. Classification (NCBI taxonomy): domain Eukaryota; kingdom Metazoa; phylum Arthropoda; class Insecta; order Lepidoptera; family Yponomeutidae; genus Yponomeuta; species Yponomeuta plumbellus. Next base: position 11,533,654 of record OX371214.1, read on the forward strand.
CCTTTTTCGCCACTACATTCGGCCCCAAGGCAGCGCCTAACATTTTAAGAGTGTGTACATTGACATTCAAGTAACAGAATGTAAATTCTTTACGTTGAAATACATTTCTGATTTCTGAACTTTGCCTATATTGCCACTGAGCTGTATTGGATTTACTGGGACCATTCCCAAACACCGTTGCCATCAATTATGGCAACATTTTCAGCCTGAACAGTCTGATATCTACAAGTCGGAAGAGATCAACCCACTCTCACGCAGCTTAAAATAAAATTTAATCATGGGTGCCTCATTCTCATTGTCCTTATTTATCATTTATACATTTATCGCTCGAAAGTGGTGTTATCGAGCCTCGCTGAATCGGTCTGCTAACCGGACAGTTTCCCATTAATTCTCTTGCATGAAACAAAAAGTGGAGAAAAAGACACGGCAGGCGGGGACTGGACAAAGCGCCCCCTTCGCCCCCCGTCATCGATTTGCATCCGGCCCCATGCAACAGAATAGGTGCTTTAGAACTACCACTCTGTGAAAAAGCGAAATGTGTACAAAATTAAATATCCGCGGTGGGCACGAGAGGTAATTGTAATTGTATTTATTTATTTCAAGCAAAGGCCAATAAAGCCAATGTTCCAAATCTGCTGAGAGAAGTATATGGGTATTGAAAAAGCATACATAGACTTAACGCATTGTGCTACATATTCTAGGTCTTCAAAATCATATAAAAAATAAGCTGACCCGGCAAACCCTGTTTTGCCATGTTATCTAGCCTACAGCTTATTCTCAGACCTACCAAAAATAGACAAGACAAATAAAAACCGAAAAAAAATATATTTTTCTTTTTATATTTTACTTACGGAGAAGTTCGATAACACACACTATGTGTCGGTTTCTGAATTGAGAATTTCGCTAAGTAACAACTTATCTGTAGTGCTGTTTCGTCAAATTTCTTAGAAAGGAGCGTGACAGAACGTTTCTTATGTATTTACTTAGTGAAATTCTCAATTCAGAAACTGGACCTATGTCAGGACATTTTTATTATATTATATTTGACATCCGTAGCCTGTCGCAGCGAATCGCTCGTAGCCTGGGCTGCCTGAGTGATCTTAAACGATCACTAAAGTTAAGCAACATACGGCGCGTTCAGTCCATGGATGGGTCACCGTCTATGACTAACGCTAGTGGCATTTTTCCGAGCGATTCCGTGCTTCGCAAGGCACGTTAAGCAGTTGGTGCCGGCTACCGTCGATAGATGGCAGTCGTTAAGCCAAGTCAGAGGCCTTAGGGCGGCTTGAAAACTGTGACAGTAAGACCAGCCACTAGTCTTACAAGCCTCCACCAATCCGGACTTGGCCCCCGTGGTGGAGTATGGCCTATACCTTCCTCAGGGAAGAGACCCGTGCCCCTCGGTGGGGACATGATGGGTTGATGATGATGATGATATTTGACATCTACTTATGATGCGGCCACTTCAAACATGATGTGTTATCTGATGCCGGCACCACACTTGGCCACTCGTATTTGGTGGAGGCGGAGGCACAAAATGAAAGCATTTTGTGCCTCCGCGGTTGAGATAGACGGTGAAATATTTTTAAGCGTATTTTTGCTCGGTCCAGTAATGCCGTTATTAGTCTGGGATTAAAGCTGCCTGTTTTAATTAAAGCGGGCTTTTGGCGCGTGGAGTTGGCCGGTTGCATTTAGGTAGAGAAACATTCATATGATATGAGTGTATCTTTAAAACTTTCGATCAACTTTATTCCGGATTTACTTACTTGACTTTTGGTTGGAAGAGTTTAAAAATAATAAACATTTTAGGCAACCAATTTCGGTATTTTTGAGTTTTATTAATTGTCTATTTTTAATATTTTTCAAAAAAAATTGTGTTTTGACGTCATCGGAGCATCATTAGACATTCTTTGCCTGCATAAAAAAAACCAAATCTCGAAAATAAATTTTGTAATTATACTTTTTTTTGTAAGGCAAAGGATTCATACCTACTCATACTCATCTTTGTTGACGTCATTGAACACCGTAAAAATATACACTTATTTAGAAACGTACTAATTTGCGGAAAAGGCTTTTTATTGAATATATTAAAAAATATAGACTTATATACAAATCTGAGAAATATAAAATTGTACTGAAACCCTAATTCTCGAAATGGTATTGAGATATCCGTTCATGTTCAAAACTGTAGCATAGCCAATTGCAGTTTTAAAACTAGGCACTGGTCTCACAAGGATCGCGTGCGTAACGACAATCAGCCAGCCAGAACTTGGACGGAAGACGAGGTAGTTCAACCTGTCGAGACTTGATGGCAAGGAGGGTAAACGAGATGGGGGGATCTACTGGATATTTCAGTGCATTTGCTTCACGGGAAAGACTGGACTAGCGCCTATTTCGTACACACGCGTAACGGGATAGTCACGCGGAGTTTCAGTCGAAAAATTTAAACAGAAGTAACTATATAAACATAGACAAAAATATTTGTATTGAATTGAATGGAATATGAATTTAAAAACATAAACATTAAACATAAACATTTACATACAGGCACATACACCCACACTAGGATACCCTGTGTCGTGGGACCCAGAAACAGCGACGTCACAAACATGTAAACATCCAGGACCTGGGTTTCTTTTTTTTGTCCCCAGCCGTTCGGGATTCGAACCCGGGACCTCTGGCATGATAGGCAGATGCGCTAACCACTGCGCCACAGAGGTCGTCATCGTAGTATAATGACAACGCAACGGCATGAACGCGGCGATTTCACTTCATTTTTTTCTAAAATACAAAACAATAAGTAAAATACTAATAAATAAAAGAAGTAGCAAGGTAAATTATTCCATAATGTCATTCAGAAATCTCAGCCCTAACGAACCAAGTTACACAGTAGACGCCACGGTAATCGGTGCATTTACGCGCGATTAGACAGACTATCGTGCGAGCGCAAAATGGCCGACAGGACAATCGCAACGAGAGCTCGATGTAAAGGTATATGTATACCAACATTATAAAGAGGAACAATCTGTAAGTTTTTATGTTTTGGTGTAGGGGATACTCTCCGAAAGTCTTATCCGATTTAAAGAAATCTTTCACCAGTATTTACAGTGGACCTTCAGTGTGGACAGGCAATAAGGCCAATCCGTCGACGCGAACTTAGTCACGAGCACTGTTAGTCCGCGGCCGGGCCTTAAATTCGTACTTACAAAGATAGAGACTACAGCAAAAGTACCAAAAAGCCCTTTAGTCAAAATATCAAAACAGTATCGAGTGAAATATGTACCAATGCTCACTAACTTGACTGTCGTCTTAGGTTAGTAGCACAATGAACAAAACTAGAGAGCACACGGCTTTCACCTTAGACCCGTAGGTCTAACTCAACATGTAACGAGGTGCATTTCCCCTCGTTGCTTTTTATTATTTCCGGCCAGTAACTATTCTAAATTTAATTAGTTTTTTACTTTTGCTGCTGTGGTTGGACGTATCTGGATTGGATCCAGTCAATCCTCAGCTTCCATCCAAGGTGGACCTGAACGTCGTTATTATTTTACCAAACAACTTTATTACATCCCGGATTGTCGATTGACCCATTTCTACAATATTATAATCATCAACAAATATTTACACATTAATTTTATTAATGTGCCTTTCTTTTGCCTCATAAACATATTATACTATTGTCTCTGGATACCCCTCTTTACTTCTACTGTCCGCACTACCTGTTCCCGTACCTAACTGCGACAAACAGAGCAAATACAGCGCGGCGAGTGCTGAAGCTTTAATCTCTATTCATTGGAGAGTATCTCGGAAAGAATTTCGAACACAGTATCGAGTCAATTGTATAATCATGCTCATTCGCCATACTCTCATTTTAAAAGCTCATAAATAGCACATTTCAGAATAGAGCTTTGACTGCACGGCGAGAGCCGAAGCAAATTCTCAATTCACTCGAACGAGTATCTCGAGAAGAATTACCAAAACAGTGTCGAGTCAAATGTGTAATCAGGCTCATTCACCATCCTCTCAGTTTAGACGCTCAACGAGACCACATTTATGCGACTATAAACGTAGAACAGAGCTCCTATTGCACGGCGAGTGCTGAACCTGATGCTTTATTTCTTCAAGCGACTGTCTCAGGAAGAATTTGCGATACTGATCTTAGTGCCAACTCATGCTCATTCAATATCTTCTCAACTTAGTCGGCCAATGGATTAACCTAGACACAACACCCCTACGGCTATAAAATCCAACGTAGTAACTCGAGAACGGCGAGTGCTGAAGCTAATTCTATTCATTCGAGCGATGTACCGGGCATCTCTGGAAGAATTTCCAATACAGTTTCGAGTCGGATATATGCGCATTCACGTTTCGCATTCGCAGACGACGTGGCGAGGGTGGACGCCTGGATTGGAACGTTGGCGGTGACGAGGCGCGCGGCGCTATGCCGAATATTCTCTGTCGGGGACGCCTCGGCCTAAGTTGAGGCCGGGCTTTGCCTGTCAATCATTTGGTTTACGGGTTGGAATTTTTTATACAGTTAATATGAAAATTGATAAGGTTTGTGTCATGCAGTGACTCATGAATCTTGAAATAAGTAAATATTCTGTTTATATGTTATATCCTATGTATTTCACTACTGCACCGGTTTCTTCATCATCAGCTCAGTCATGTAGGTTCTTGTGTTCACGTTTACGCTAAATTAAATTTTGATGATTAATCGTTTTGGTGACCCGTAATCGGGAAACACAGGTCACAGGTCGAAAATCATTAGATCACCGAGCCACTCAATGCTTCACTGGCTCAGATCATCAACTTATTTTAATGAAAGCCGATTGGTGAAAACGAAAATAAATACCAGTATTCTTCGTAAGATTGCGGATGCCGCAACATATACTTGCACTGCTTGCAGTACATAGTACAATACAAAACAAGCTTGCTCCGGATTCCAACACAAAACAAAATTTACTTAAAGTATAAAGTTTACTTCTAAGCCTGCGCTTACATGCAAGTTAGAAACTGACGTCTCGCCGCAAGTTTGAAGCTTCACTCCGTGATATTACTGAAATCTTTAGGAGTGTGACACTGGTCGCAACAGCCGAAAATAGTCGTAAAAGACCATATTATACTATTTGGTCGTTTAGTGAGTAAACGTAGTAGACGTACAGTCTGTTAGCTTTTAGAATATACCTCGGATACTATCGGATAAACCGATTATATTGCAATGAGGTAGGGTTTATTTTGTATTGTTATTTATAACTTTACATAACTTTTCAAAATAGTAAAGAAAAGTTTTATACAGAGCAGGAAATAGTATTACACTCGTGTGCTTTCGGCGAAAACCGAAGCCTACTCTAGACCCGAGGTATATTATACCTAAGAGCTAACAGACTGTAGATGTGATAAGAGTTGCATTGGAGTGTTATTTTACAACAAACGTGCACTGGCACCACCGATAAACCAAAACTGTGTTATTTATTTTTTGTTTTATCTATTAGAAATACCGAAAAGGTATACACCAACACATTCACAATAGACAATAAAACCAAAAATAAGGTTGTCTCACTTAAAGGCAGCCACGGCATGCGCCGTTAGATACTCGTAAGATAAGATAAAAAAGTATTTATTGCCTCAGATATCAAATAGATTTGTCTAGGTACTTTCTCAATCAAGTGAATAATAATATTTAAGAACTAACGTCAACAACAGTCTGATTTATTTCAATAGCATGTTTGACTGCTCTTTAATCTTCAATTATTTTGTGGCTTCTGAATCGGATGTGGTGAACGAGGCTTCTGAATCACATTTATTTTTTCTGTGCCACGGGAACGGTTTTTTCGCAGTCTTCGTAATTATTTAAGAATTAAATTTGATTTAAAACGTGGATAGACATTAGGTCTTGCGGTGCGCACAGCACTACAATGTCTCAATATTTGTAAGCAGCCTATACCGGGTGTTAAAGAACTGCAGCCAGAGCCGAAACGTATGCATATCTGACAACAAATTAAGATACTTTAACCAAAAAATACCGCTGGGAAATTATTTTTATTTTTAGGTATCAAAATAAATACATTCTACTAGCGCGCAATGAAACGCATGCATGTACAAGGCACAGAGCGCCGGACGGCGGGCGGCGGCGGGCGGGGCGATGTGCCGACGGGTGACGGCGCGCGGCGACCGCGAACGATTCGGTCTTAACTCACTCACTCGTGTATCGTTTGATTGACGCACTTATGCTTGAAGAGCTACTATGGGGTACCCTATTTTTTTAAGCTCATTTGAGTAGGTATAATTTATATCCAGGTTTTATTAGCTTAATAACTTACCTACTCGTTGTCTTCGTCACGAAGAGGCCGCTCAGCGCGGACAAGATACGGCTCAAACTGCCGACCGTCTACTTGAAGACAAACGCGCGCTCGGTGCAACGTTTGGCGGTGAACCAGCTGTAACAGCCCTTCCCGTGCTGATACTCGCTTCAGGTCGTCGAAAACCGCGATGATCTTTTCTCGCATGTCCTCAGCGGTCTCACATGGGCGGTCAAACACTCGCTCTTTAACATAACCCCATAAAAAGAAGTCCAGCGGGGTTAAGTCGGGTGAACGTGCTGGCCAAGCGTGAGGACCATGGCGACCGATCCAGTGACGGTCAAACAGCTCATTTAGCCGCTGCCGCACCAGCAGCGTGCAGTGTGGTGGCGCGCCATCGTGCTGGAACCACGTTTGCTGCAACCGAGCCAGGGGCATATCATCAAGGCAATCTGCTACGTAACCGTTGAGCAGCTCAACGGCAGCACCATTCATTCTGGACGCCAAAAAGACAGGGCCCAGAATTTTTTCACCAACGATACCGGCCCACACATTCCACTTCCACCTTGTCTGGAACCCCGTCTCCTGTATCTGGAATGGGTTCTCGGAACCCCACCAATGGGCGTTTCTCCTGTTCCACATACCGTTGTTGGTGAAGGTGCTTTCATCAGTGAAAATGACATTTTGAACAAAATCCGGGTCATTTTCATTGTGCTGCAGCAACCACCTGCAATACGCCATACGGCGTCCTGCATCGCCTGGCACGAGCGCTTGCACCTTGTGGATTTTATAGGGCCGCTGTCTATCCTTTTTCAGAACTTTCCACACTGTGACGTAAGACACCCGATGTCGCGCACGATGACCGTGCCGCCGGCGCAGCACGCGCGCCGCTGTCCGAACGCCCAAGCGCGGGTTCTCTTCCATCACAGAGAGAATTGCCTGTTCAGTTGCAGGACGTATTTGAGGACCACCGCCTTCTGAAACGGGCACGACCGGCTGATTTTCCAAGACCCGATAAACGGCTCGTAGAATCACCCTGGATTCCGTTGGCTGATGAGCGTTGGGGTATCTGATGCCGTACAAACGCAGGGCCTCAGCTGCATTTCCCTCTGCTATGCCGTAGCAGAATATCATATCCAGATACTCCCTAGCACTGTATTGATAAGGCATTGTAGTTTAGTAGCACAAAGAGCGCAGTACACAACTAAAAAAACCGCGACGCGTTCGTATCCGATGTTGACGCGAGAAACGGAACTAAGGAAACAAATTGCATCGATTCGATTGAACGTCATTGAGTGAGTGAGTGAGCGAGTCAAACTTTCGTTCCTTATAAAGGTCTCATCACACTGTGACAGACTCCTTCGTGGCAGGTAGCAGTCCCTGGTCTCTGCCTACCCCTTTGGGATATAGGCGGTAGCTTATGTAAGTAAGGTACATAAGCTAAAGTAAAATAAAAAAAAATCTAGGTTTGTGGAAGTTGGTAGAAAAGTTTGGTTTTTTTTATTTTGGTTTGTGAATCTGATCCTCAATTTCAGCAAGATTCCCTAACTATTAGGCACTCATTTTTACTAAAGTAGGTATTTAATTAAGTAATTACAAGTTTTTTTTTTTTTATTTTTTTATTAGACAGTGTTACGGACATAAATTAAAAAATAAATAACAAAATCATTTTAACCACTTGAACCCGCGAGTCCTTTTATTTCTTATCTTGGCTAAGCCACTAGCGGCGCGCTATGATTGTAAAAAACATAATAACCTTTTTTTGTAACACGATTTGAAAAAAAATGCGAATCTCTTACGATCAAGCGTAGGTATTACAAATGAATCTACTAGTAATTTTGATTCTGTACATTGATGGCCCTAGAGCTTATAGGAAATAAGGCGCACGCAATTGTCGAAGAAAAATGTTCCTTGACCTTGAAATTTTTTTCAAAAATTTTACGCTTAAAGGATGGCTCCCGAGCTCGAGTAAATTGAAGAGCCCGCTTACATTTGGCAAAATAATTGTTAGGCATTTGACAAAATGTACTGTGATAAATTTCCACAAAATTAAAATTACTGACATTGCAATTTTCATAAACTTACTTTCAATAGGACAATGAGGCATTTGAAGTTTGTATTTTTCAAATCCCTTTTTTACCTATCAAAAGTAGGCATACGAAAATTACAATACGGATAAAATATCCGTGATGTCATTTTGTTGAAGGTTATCAAAGCAGAGCACTGTCACATACTTAATGCAAGGATTAAAAATGTCAAAACGTACGAGGGAAAGGGCTGCAAAATGGAAAAGGGCTCTTAAGTCCTACACATCAGACATCTTGGTATTTTCACTGAACATCAAACTTCTGTTACCCATCTCATCCCATGAAAGTGCAATTTTAATTGGTTAAATCGTGTGTGAAATGGAACCCTAAAAAATAAGATGTTGTGATCGGCAGAGGCCTCCATATTGGCAAAAAGTGGATTTCCGAAAATCCGGGAAGCTGAGAATTTAAAGTCCTAGAACCTAGGGTCAAAAACGTAGGTCTAGGTATTCAAAATATTCCTGCACAAAAGTTCTTGGCAGGAACCTACATAGGTTCTAAAAATCAGTACTACTGATCACATTTTTTATTTAAGAACTTGTATTATGTGTACAAGAAGTTGTTATTTTGTTATTGATTGCGCTAGATGAGATTAATCACGAGCATTGTAACTGTAATGTAACTAACTGCTTTAAAGAAGTCGTTAAAATTAAGAAACGATGTAATTCCGGTGCTAAAGCTTTCGTAAGCACTAGGTACACATTATTCATTCATTTGAATCTTTTTTTTATCAAGAAAGTTAGTCCACCACTTTTAGCATGTACATAACGAGTGTGTCACCTTTATTCTACCCCGAACTATGCCACGCGGCATCGCGGCCTTGAACGGATCGTCGGCGGCCTTTCGGCATGTTTTTATTTGAGTCGCCGCGCGCCGCGCCCGGCGCCCGCGCTTTATGATTTTAGGGTTCCTAGCCGGAATATCTTATAAACGGGACCCTGTCATTCTGCGTACGCTTTCTGTTCGTTTGCTTTTCTGTCTGTCTGTCCTACATTATTTTTGAAATCGTAATAGTTAGCCGGTTGAACTTTTCACAGGCTACGTGTTATTTATTATGGCAGATTACCTAACAAATAATGAAGACTGTCTTTATTATTTGTTAGGTAGGTATTATACTTACTGTAAAAATATTAAAAAATTAAGGACGAAATCTGTGGAGCAGCAGTTAGCGCATGTGCCTCCCATGAGAGGTCCCGGGTTCGAGCCCTGGCTGGGGCTAAAAGAATACCCCCAGTTCTTGGATGTTTACATATTTGTGATATCGCTGTTTCTGGTTCCCACGGCACAGGGTATCTTAGTGTGGGGCCATAAGCAATGTGTGTGACTGTATGTAAATTTTCATGTTTAAGGTTAATTGAACATGACATGTTTCATGTCATGTTCAATGTCGCCATACAGAAAACAGTAATTTATTATTTTTCTCATTCTCGTAAGAACGGTTATACCTTCATACGTAAATCTTATTAAGGGGAGGGGGCATAACGGGGTCGTTAAGGGAAATAAATATCAAAAAATAAACATAAATCATATTTTAATGAAACCTAATGACAACTCTTTAGTTACTTATTGAATTGTCATTTGGCACCGAATTGGTGAAGTAATGTCATTTGGCACCGAATTTGGTGAAGTAAGAAATCAAATAATAAAAAATAAACGCGTGCACTCCAATCACCGGTCACGCTGCACTTCAGGGCGATGCAAAATTCCCTATTACTGGGGAAAACAAAACCTGATTACCGTGCTTAGTTACTTGTATGTGTGGGTGGCCCCGTTGTGTCTCGCGTCCCCGTTATGCCACCCTCACCCCTATGATCATAGGGCTTATTTTTCGTATAACAACATGTAATAAAAAAACGACCAATTCTAACAGACAGACAGAGCACTTGGGTCCCGTACAACCAGATTTTTAATAGCATACCACAGATTACGTATTGTGTGTACGGAACCCTCAGTGCGCGATTGCGACTCGCACTTGGGCGGTTTTTTAATTGCATTGATCATCAACGCTTTATGCCCCCACCGAGGGGCACGGATCTTCCCTGAGGAAGGTGTAGTGTAGGCCATACTCCACCACCGCGGGGGCCAAGTTCGTATTGGCAGAAGCTTGTAAGACTAGTGGCTGGTCTCACTGTCAGAAGTTTTGAAGCCGCCCTAAGGCCTCTGACTTGGCTTAACGACTGCCATTTATCGACGACAGCCGGCACCAACTGCTTAACGTGCCTTGCGAAGCACGGAACCGTCCGGAAAAATGCCACTAGCGTTAGTCATAGAATGGTCACCCATCCATGCGCTGAACGCGCCCTATGTTGCTTTACCTTCGTGATCGCTTAAGGCAGCCGGGGCTACGAGCGATTCGAATATGAGCGTAGGACAGGTTAGATATTTTGTGGTAGTACGGAACCCTCTGTGCACGAGTCCAACTAGCACTAAGCCGTTTTCTTTTTTATAACAAAAATCTAGTTAGGTATACTATCAATGATATTAGGTAAAATGGATATTGCTACTCGGCGGCAGCAGCTGTTTCTTGTTGCTACCGCCGCTACACCGCGGTGTGCAGCGCGCGTCGTCTGCAGCGCCGCGCTGCGGCGGTCAGCAGCAGCGCGTGTTGTAGGTCGGTACTTTGTGCGCCGCCGGCGCCGGCGCCGGCAAACCGCGGGAGCGTGTGGATTGTTTATCAAACACAAGCTGCCATTCAACGGAACCATGTTCGGTTTGGTACCTACTTCGGTAAGAATATTCTTGATTGACGTTATTTTTTGTGTTAGGTTTTCGTAATAGGTATGTAGGTAGGTATGTCCTCCCGTTAAATTGACAAATCATCATCAACCCATTATGTCCCCACCGAAGGGCACGGGTCAGTTCCATGAGGAAGGCATAAGGGCCAAGGGGCCAAGTTCGGATTGGTGGAGCCTTGTAAGACTAGTGGCTGGCCTTACTGTTAGAAGTTTTCAAGCCGCCCTAAGGCCTCTGACTTGGCTTAACGACTGCCATCTATCGACGGCAGCCGGCACCAACTGCTTAACGTGTCTTGCGAAACATGGAACGGCTCAGAAAAATGCCACTAGCGTTAGTCATAGACGGTGACCCGTCCATGGACTGAACGCGCCGTATGTTGCTTAACCTTAGTGATCGTTTAAGGTCACTCAGGCAGACCGGGCTACGAGCGATTCTGGACGAATACGATGGTGTAACTTCGGAAATTTTACTAGACTAATGTTTCTTTAGAAACTCGATTCTCCTGACATCACAAACTTATTATTATTCCAGATTTGACGAGTTTGTGATGTCAGGAGAATCGGGTCCATACAGAAACATTAGGTTTGTAAAATTTCCGGCCTTACACCACTGTCATTGTAAATAAATGGTAGCTCTTACTACGCACGGGATACGTGCGACAATCGAACGAAATAACCTACTTACGTGCGCGAGCGTCCGGTCGGCCCGGGTCAAGGAACCCACGCGAAACACCTGATAGCGGGTGAGGCGCGAGGCGCGCGGTCGAGTGCCGCGCCGCGCGCGATAGTTGCGTAGCTATGTTTATGTGATGGATGGATACGACGACCTTTGAAGGGTTGCGAATAGATTGCGCGGTGAATTTTCAAAATCGGTTTTTGTTTTGAAATATTGATAATTCACATGGACTTTCTATGGGAGAACTATTGTTTATACGATTCTAGTTCTATTTCTGCAAAAAAATGTAAAAAATAGGACCGACTTTACACCTCAATATCTCGTAAACCGTTGATTTCCCAGCTATGGTGTTTTAAGAAAAAATGTTCGGTATGATGTAGAGAATGCGTGGTTTCCCGATCCGGCTGCGGTTCTTTAACACCCGGTATACATACGTCCTATAAACAACAAGGAAACCGTCGCCCACTATACAGGCTATGCGTAGTGTGTGTGGGGACACTGTTACTTTACGAACTTATTTTTTGTGTCATTCTACCTTTCACATAATTCTAACATAACATAACATTTACATACAGGCACACATACATTGCCCTACATAGCTCTATAAGCCTCACAAGTTTATAACTATGTACTTTTACCTGAATAAACATTTTTTACTTTTACTAAAGGGCACAGGCCTTCTCTCAGAGAACAGAGTATGGTCTCTAATCACCACGTGTGCCCACGGCGAAATGGCGATTTCAAGCGCTGAGGAATTGAATAGCTCAGACACTCAAGTGTCCTGTGATGTTTTTCTTCACAGTTAGAGAGTTGTATTGATACTGATGGCCGATGGGACGGGGCTGAAAAGTTCTTGAATGGAGACCACACATCGGCAAGCGCAGCACACAAGATGGACAGACGATCTCATCCAAGTGGCAGGAGGACGCTGGATGCAAGCCACTGCCAACCAGTCTTTTTGGAAATCCATGGACTTCTTGTGGCTGAATAATGATGATGACGATGATGATTGACTATAACTTCGCAAATGAAAATAACAAAGTCACGTATTCTAAGTTATGTAAATGGTAAATGCCCGCAACCGGCAATCGAACCTGGGTCTCACGCATCCGAATCCATTGCTCTTGACATTTAAGACATTCTATCTATGTCTTCTACATTATTTCAATGTTTGACGAAAAACAGTCAGACTCCGCCTTAGTTATGAACAGTTTTCTATAACGGCCCATTAATCGCTAAATACCGAGGAAAGTTTACAGACAAACACCCAGTTTATAAGCAAGCCATTACGAACTTTATCGCGCCATCTTCCCAACACACTGGCAAAGTATCGCCAAGTTCCGCAGAGAATTACTGGGGATTTGCACTTCAGTCGCGAAACTTTCGGCGAGTCGGTAGGGTCGAATATCGAAGATTCGCATCGGTTTTGGAGATCCGTACCCTACCCTGTTTGTTAGTCTGTCCATCTGGCCGTCTGTCCATGCGTTATAATTTCCACTTTATACTTTATTACGTACTTCAAATGCATAGATAAAACACCGAACTTACGTTATAAAAAAGTGTGGCGTGCGATGATGCGATGCGCCGATGTGGTGACATGAACATTGTTACCCTATCTACAGTCCGTTAGCTTTTAGAATATACCTCAACTGAGCAATCAAAAACCGATTATATTGCAATAAGGTAGGATTTATTTTGTATTGTTATTTATAACTTTACATAACTTTTCAAAATAGTGAAGAAAAGTTTTATACGGAGCAGAAATTGTAACTGCAGATACTGTCTACACAACTGTAGATACTGTGTATTATTGTCGAATGCACTGAGTCGGAATAAAACAAGTGAAAAAAGGTACAAGACAAGTTATAAAAAAGGTTCTTATTTTTTAAATACGTAGGTCAGCGGTTCTCAAACTTTTTTAGTAACGGAACCCTTTGGAAAGCGAAATACTTGAGGGAACCCTACAATAAAATAATTGTTTTTAAAAATGTATTCTTTATTAATAAGCATAATAAAAGTATTATGTAACAGTTACTACTAATAATTGTACTGTTGTGGGTGGCGACTAAGTTAAGGTATTTTGAATTTTTCTAAATTCTAGCGGAACCCCTACAAGGTTATCGCGGAACCCTAGGCTTCCGCGGAACACACTAACGGCCTAGCCACGGAGATCGGCGGTGCGAACGGCGGTGCGGCAGGCGGGACGAAAATTCGCGCGGCGCGGTTTTCCGGCCACGGGCAGGCGCGTTTGCCGCCGCGACTAGTAGGACAGGCCGGTCAAGAGCGAAATGTCTTTATCTCAAAGTATTTTTTTTTGTTCAATACATAATATTTGGCAGAGCGTAATCTACTCCATAGATTTTAATAGGAATCGAGGTATACTATGGAGAATTCCACATTTTTCCACCGAAACATTTTTCGAGTCTACTAGAATTATTGTCGAATTATATTCTTCAGGATTGGAAAAAAAGTCAATGCAGCTAGAGTTTTAAGTGCCGCTGAAAAATTGATCTAATACATAGGTGCCATTTAATTAAGCTGACCATATTTTGGAGAATGATAGTAGGTATCAATGAATTTTTTTCATAACAATTTTTTTTCAGAAATATCGCTTCTAAAATATGGTCAGTTAATTAAATGTTACTCTGTATATTAATGTTTCATGAAATTAAATAACTTTTAGGTAATTATGTTCTTTATCAAAATAACAAATATACCCCATTTTGTTAGTATTTCAGCAATAACAGTCTCGGTATTTATTATTCGCGGCGAAAACAACTAAACTCGTTTGATCTCTGCACTAGTCGCCGCGACTGCCGCTCGACGCCGTGGCTTGCTCCGTACTTGTTATGTGTTTGTTTCACTCGCCGGCCGCGCCGCCAGTCGCCGCCAGTCGCCGCTCGGTACATTTCGCCAGTCGCGCCGCCGTTCGCCGCTCCGCGTGGCTTGCTCCGTACATTTCTATGAGTTTGTTTCAGTTTGCCGCCCCGCCCGCCGCACCGCCGTTCGCACCGCCGATCTCCGTGGCTAGGCCGTTAGGCTGACATTCAGAGACAAAAATTAAGCAAAGACCGGCCTCGGAAATGTCAAAATCACGTACTTAGAAACATTTCGTATTCAGAATCGAATCTTAGCAAGTTTAGTATGAAATGGTGCTTAGCTAAGTGTAAGTAGTCAATATCGGTGACTTTACGTGAACTTAGAACTGTCACTTCTAAGCCTTTTGTTCACAGACTACTCCAAACGTCATTTCACTGATGTTCTACGAGCATTATCTGTGGGATTTTTTTATTCACTCTGACATATATAAAATTGTATGATGTTGTCCTGCTCTGGTGTAGCAATGTCAAATTTAAAAAACCGGTAAGAACTACATCACTAAAAAATGATACAATATAGATGACTTTCTAAGGTAACTGTGAATACGAAAATTACGGCGCTTTACTAAGTACGACTTTAGTTTACTTTGCTAAGACTGATCTAAGCGTGAACTTAGGATTATTCTCTGAATGTCAGCCTTATAGTATGGCTGACGTAAGTAATACTTATGATATTTTTGGTAGTTTGATTCCCAGTGTGGCAGCAATACCACTCGCTAAATTTGAAAGAAAACATCGCGAGGAAACCTGAATGTCTGAGCTACTCAATAATTCAGCTACGAGCTTGAAATCGCCAATCCGCGGTGGGCACGCGTGATGATTAAAGCCCATAGGTACTCTCTACGCGAGACAAGGCATGTGTTCTATTAGTGGGATTTGCAAATGTCAAGACATCGTAGTCCTATGCGCAAAACAAGCATAAAGGACTTGCAAATCTTGACATACATGTCAAGACATTTCAGTCCTTATGTCTGAGTTATTTAGCCAACTATTAGGCCAACTATGGGACTAAGTGCGGAATATATGTCTAAGGCTGCGGTTCCACTGAGGCGGAGCGGAGCAGAGCGGAGACGAGCTGTGCCGTGATTGGTGGATCAGTGAGATGTGGATTTCAAGCCATCTGATTGGTGAATCACGGCACAGCTCGTCTCCGCTCTGCTCCGCTCCGCCTCCGTGAAACCGTAGTCTAACTACTAGAACTACCTAAATACTAACCTGCAATCGCAAACGATCATCGATCAAAATCCAACCAAGCCCTTCCGCCTTTTCCCTTGCATAACAAGTCCACCATACGCAACCTACACGATTATTGCACATCATAATACCCGACGAGCCCAGATACAGCTCGCGTGTCTTGCACTGCAGTGTAAGTTCAATAGATGATTGATGCGAGTCCGTAATTCTCTTTTTCGCGCTACAGGGGTCGTATTGTCATCAAATAGAAAGACATAGAAGAACGATTTCTAGTTGGCTACACCACGAGAACAGCGCTTAATAAAACCTGTACCTAAACTGTACCATCATCATCAACTCATTATGTCCCCACCGAGGGGCACGGGTCTCTTCCCCGAGGAAGGTATAGGCCATACTCCACCACGGGGGCCTAGTACGGATTGGTGGAGGCTTGTAAGACTAGTGGCTGGTCTTACTGTCAGAAGTTTTCAAGCCGCCCTAAGGTCTCTGACTTACGAATTACGACTCTGGATCTTGAATTACAATTTACATCTCTAGTGATCTTGTAACTAAAATTTCAGGATTTTCTACAGAGAACTTGGCAGCACCCATATAGATCTCAATTCTTTTGCCGGCGAAGTCGATAACGACATCTGTTCTTAATATTGAACTTGGCTCTCATTCACATTTATGTTTTTGAAAAGCGTAATTAAACCTGGTGAAATGAAGTTTGTTAGTGGTTATGTATATCTAGTTGTTTGTATTATCTATAACTATTAAAACTATTCTATTCAATTCTTCTGCGTTCCAATTCTGTGCTAACGCCTACCCAGCTAGGGCAGCAGCGCTATTTTATTGCAGTTCAATATTGGCAAGAGGCAATAAAATTAAGTGGACACGGTGATACGTTCTTATTGGATCCAAAGTTAACGTGGTTAGTTGCCGGGCAAGTGAAGTGGGGGGCTGGGGGTTGAAATCGATGGCGATGGTGCTACCGTAACCTTTGTAAAACTGATGGTAAAACTAAGGATTTTCCTGTGACAGCTCAGCTTCTATCCCTCGTTCTTTTTAACTAAACTTTCGTTTCGACATTTTATAAACTTTTAGTCCCGATCTACTTACGGGTGTTATTATATCGGAAGAGTCCGACCAGGTTTCGCTCCGATTCGCAGAGCTTAATCATGCTGAGCAGAGACCGAGCTCGCGTCGTCGGTTGCTCGACTCTGTCTGGTCGGACTCTTCCGACAAAAAGTCAAGTAAGTGTATCCGGAATAAAGTTAATTATATCATTCTATTCCTAATCTAGTCTTTATTGTTAGTGCAGACTCAGTGAACTGATTTAAAAATGCAGTAGCTCTAATACTCGTATACAAAATTCTCGTGTCACAGTGTTAGTGCGCATACTCCTCCGAAACGGCTAGACCGATGTTGATGAAATGTTGATGAAAAGTAGGTTGGAGAATAGGTTGTTATCTATTATTTAGTGCGCATACTCCTCCGAAACGGCTAGACCGATGTTGATGAAATGTTGATGAAAAGTAGGTTGGAGAATAGGTTGTTATCTATTATTTAGTGCGCATACTCCTCCGAAACGGCTAGACCGATGTTGATGAAATGTTGATGAAAAGTAGGTTGGAGAATAGGTTGTTATCTATTATTCATAGCCCTAAGTGAAAAATATATATATGGCGAAACATCGTTTACCGTGTCAGCTAATAATTACATAAAAACCAAGAATAAATCAATGCAGTGATAAGACATACATGCATCAGTTCTGAGCTAGAGTGCATCAAATAATAACAATACATACATAAACTCAAGCCTGTATTTCAGAAAAGTAGGCAGAGACCAGGGGACTGCCATCACGATCCTGACAGATCACTTCCAAAAGAAGAGTAAAAGCGGATAATAATATAATTGTGTAATGGTGCTTTGGACTTATACAAAACAGACTTTTGGAAACATGCATAAAAGAGCTTGATTGAATATCTATAATAGAGTAATGGTCCTGACACTTTTGTATGATCATGACGACCTCTGTGGCGCAGCGGTCAGCGCATCTGCCTACCATGCGAGAGGTCCTGGGTTCGAATCCCGGCTGCCCCCAGGTCTGGGATGTTTACATGTTTGTGATGTCGCTGTGTTTGGTTCCCACGACACAGGGTAATCCTACTGTGGGGCCAGAAGCAATGTATATGCCTGTATGTAAATGTTATATTATGTTGTGATGTCGCTGTTTCTGGTTCCCACTACACGGGTATCCTACTGTGGGGCCAGAAGCAATGTATGTGCCGGTATGTAAAAGGATTTTTTTTATGTTTATTGTTAATTACTCGAAACCGGCTTGCGTTCATGCAACGAATAATGAACGTCGATGAAATGAAAGACATCTGTCAGGATCCTGGCGAGTGGCAGACCAAAGTCTCTGCCTACCCCTCCGGTATACGGTCATAATTCTATCATCATCACCATTCAGCCACAAGAAGTCCACTGCTGGACATAGGCCTCCTCCAAGGATTTCCAAAAAGACCTGTTGGAAGCGGCTTGGATCTATTATAGCGTCTTCCTGCCACTTGGATGAGATCGTCTGTCCATCTTGTGGCTGGTCGTCCTACGCTGCGCTTGCCGATGTGTGGTCTCCATTCAAGCACTTTTCGGCCCCATCGGCCATCAGTTCTGCGTGCTATGAGTATGTGCATAATTTTATAACATGTTATCATTTGTTACATGAATGATATGCACTAATCTGACACGAAGTATGTATTCGAATCTAAGAACAAATGGATTTCAAACCAGTACTCTTTAATTTCTTTTTAAATTTACGAACGATGTAAAGGTTTTTGAACTTTGTCTTATGCCCATTTTTCTTCCACTTAGCTTGAAGCTTTTCAAAGTAATGAGGTTCTGAATGTTTTCTAATGAACTTCTGAAGTATTTAAAACAATTTTTTCAAGTCACTTCAGCGTAAAAAGCTGGAGGCTTGGAGTTGGAAGCCTCTATTCCATCATAATTTAAAATACAGAACGTACAGAAGACCTAAATGCATACAGCAAATATAAACTACATAACTTACACCACTAGCGGTGTTATTGCTAAAAACGATCTCTTCCAGACAATATAAGAAATCTTCAACTACTTTTATAATAAAATAAAAATTGTCACATTACTTCCTTTCATCATCAACCCATTCTGTCCCCACCGAGGGGCACGGCTGAGCGAGTAGATATTTATATGGCCGACACTTACCTGAAACAATAACAAATTCATTATTAATAAGATAAGAAAGGCAGTGGCAGTATAAGGATGGTCGAGGAATCTTTAAGATCATCATCAACAAGCCATTATGTCCCCATCGAGGGGCACGGGTCTCTTCCCTGAGGAAGGTATAGGCCATACTCCACCACGGGAGTCAAGTCCGGATTGGTGGAGACTTAAAGCATTACTTAACCTTAATTAACACATAATTTAACTTTATTCCGGATACACTTACTTGACTTTTTGTCGGAAGAGTCCGACCAGACTTTTTCGGAGATTCTGGAGTGTATCCGGAATAAAAGAGCGAGCAGCCTACGAATTTGGCGACAATCTATATAAATAAAATTCTAAGTCCTGACTAACTCACTCATCAACGCCCAGCCCAAGCCGTTGGACCTAGGAAGCTAAAATTTTGCACAGAGGGTCTATTATATAATGTAGGCAAGGAATAAGACCGGATTTTTTTTTATTCAACCCATAAGGGAGTGAACGCGGTTGCAAAATTTTGAACTAAAGTCCACGCGGACAGAGTCGCGGGCGAAAGCTAGTTAGTTATAAGAATCGTGCATGAAAACTGATTAGGTGAGGGTCGGTTTCTAAATTGAGAATTTCACTAAGTAAATACTTAAGCAACATTTTGTCACGCTCTTTTCTGAGTGATTTGTCGAGACAGCACTACAGTTAAGTAGTTACTTAGCGAAATTCTCAATGAAACTGGCCATAAAAAAATTAAAAAAACTAGATACCACATCTCAGTGGTCCTTCTCAACACATCTTTGTAACGTCATAACTGAGGGTGCCGGAGGAAACATTAGGGCGAGAGGGTTATCGATCTAGCGATATCGGTGACGCCGGTAATGGCAAGGGCCTTTTTTTGTAGAGGTCGACGGAGTTGGAAGTTTTTGAAGTAGAAATAGAGTAATTGTTAGGCAATAACTTGGCGAGTGAATCGCTCGAATCGCTCGTAACCATGGCTGCCTGAGTAATCCTAAGCGATCACGAAGGTTAAGCAATAGGGAGCGTTCAGTGCAGTATCATTTTGCCGAGCGGTTCCGTGCTTCGCAAGGCACGTTAAACAGTTGGTGCAGGCTGCCGCCGATAGATGCAGTCAGAGGCATCGGTACGGCTTGAAAACTTCTGATAGTGAGACCAGCCACTAGTCTTACAAGCCTCCACCAATCCGGACGTAGACCCGTGGTGCAGTATGGCCTATAACTTCCTCAGGGAAGAGACCCGTGCCCCTCGTTGGGGACATAATAGGTTGATGATGAACTTCGCGAGTGGGTGGTTTCGCACCACTGCCACTGCCGCCGCGACTGCGTTGGTTTGTATTATCTTTTATGCCTACTAATACTAACTTTGTATGAAGTCTGTCATATAGAACTGTCAAATTTTAATCGTCATTGGATCTAATCAGTATTGGATTCCGATGCTAATGAATTTAATTGATTAAGCGTTTTTAGTGTAAATTCACCCTAAAAATTACAAATTCGCTACTAAGTAGTATCTCAGCGATGGTAGAGGGGCCGCGGCCGTAGAGCATAAGTCATGCACCTACTCTCGAAATTACAAAAAATAATAACTGCAATGACCCACAATAATGCAATAAATAAAGAAGAATATCAAGTAATAGACGCAGGGCCG
Source organism: Yponomeuta plumbellus (assembly GCA_947310845.1). Lineage (NCBI taxonomy): Eukaryota > Metazoa > Arthropoda > Insecta > Lepidoptera > Yponomeutidae > Yponomeuta > Yponomeuta plumbellus. The sequence goes on from OX371214.1 coordinate 11,554,405, forward strand.
ATTTCTGAATTGAGAATTTACACTAGCTAACTACTTAAGTAACGTGCTGTCACGCTCCTTTCTAAAGAAATTTGGCGAGACAGCACTACAGTTATTTAAGTAATTACTTAGCGAATTTCTCAATTCAGAAATCGACCCTTAACAATGCCATTTGATCTTAAGCACAGTTGCATTCACGCCTCATTCCATTCAGCCAGGCTTTGTACGCTGTGAGACCCATTATAATTCAGTTTCAGTTTTCAGAACGGGCAGAGGAACAATGCAGCGTTATGTGCCAGCTGCATAACATTGTCACCAGACTCAATTGACAACAGAACATGATACCCTGTAGTACTGGCAGTTCGAAACGAAGATTAAAAAAATAACATTCTGTACTCTTGTGGCGTAACTATAGTTGGAGCAAACCGCTCCGCTCATGAAAGTTTCCGCTCCGCTCGTTACGCACCGCTTGCCGCATACCGCATACCGTTGCTCTGAATCAGAAAAAAAAAAAGAAAACGCAATAACTAACACTATTTTTTCACCAAGGTGTCATATGTGAGATATGTATATGTTTACAAAGTCAGAGTTGGTGAGATTATTAACTTTATTCCGGATACACATGATATTTTCGTCGGAAGAGTCCGACCACGTTTCACTCTGATTCGCAGAGCTTTCGTGGAGAGTCGAGACGGAGTTTGCGACGTCTGTTGCTCAATCCGAAATTCAACAAAAAAATCAAATAAGTGTTGAAGACCTCTGTGGCGCAGTGGTTAGCGCATCTGACGACCATGCGAGAGGTCCCGGGTTTATATCCCGCCTGGGGCAAAAAAAAACCCAGGTCTTGGATGTGTACAGTCGACAGCACATCATGGTATACACCCATGCACTCTACTACGTTGAATTACGGGCGACTTTGCAACTAAAATGTGAAGATTGACGTGCTGTCGACTGTACTTGTTTGTGACGTCGCTGTTTCTGATTCACACGACACAAGGTATCCTAGTGTGGGGCCAGAAGCAATGTATGTGCCTGTATGTAAAAGTTATGTTATGTTACGTATCTGGAATAATGTTGAGCGAATCTGTCCTCCCCCTCGCGCGAGATTTCCGCCATAATTTTGCAGTATAAGAATTAAATTTACGTGAGATTTTCAAAAACCCCCACTTTCTTTAAATGAGATCCGCCATACCCCTCCGCCCCGCCCCTATTTAAGCACACGTAATACTTTTTACTTATTGGTAAATGAACCAACATATGCCGTAGCACTTAGATTAATCACATTACGCTGACGAAACTGCCATAATTCTATCACAAATAGTGAACATTTGAGGGGTTCACACACCATGCAATATGATTTATCACCTCCTGTGTCATGGACAATTATTTTTTCCTTTACAAAGAGCGTAATGGATTTGAGTGCAATAATTTCTATGGCGGAACAAACGCTCGGCTCAGGGCAAACAAGGGTGGGTTTTATTTGAGGGGGCCAGGGGACGTGTTGAATTTCACACTTGATTTCGAGCGAAAATTAAAGTACAATCGACCGCTCAGCGACCTTTAAGAAGTGCACTCTATTCAGTTACATTACAATAGTAGCTTTACTATCAAATTTAAATACCTCCTGTACAGTATCAAACTGGAACTTGCCATACACAAACGCACATTGCACATATTTGAAGAGTTTTCAAATTACCCGAACGATCCTGGCTAGCTTGCATATCGATCGGTCCCACCTCGAACTAATTTAGCACTCTTGGTCTAGTTCATAGCTCCAAAACAACTTCTTGCATCTAGCAATTTCAATCACCATTTGCTTCCGTAATGGGCTATAAATAAACCATTTAATTAAGAACCGATGGCCATGGACGCATTTCTACATAGAAGGGTTATTTCTAGCCCTTAGGGTGGAGTACACCGGCATTTTAATCAGCTGGTTATATCCTTGACGCAACTCGATGTCCACTTTTGCGTTTAAAATTAATCTTCGTTCACATAAGGGTTTCTTATGACAACGCAATAATATGCAAACCAATAAAAAAATAGCATTTGTGCAGAAAGGATAAAAGCATTTTTGTACTACTAAATATATAAATCCTGGTTAGGAAATTGCGCTGGATAGGCCACACACTACGCCGGGGACAATATATGCCTGACCAGACCTAACGTACACGCCTCGGGGAACCGAAAGAGGGAATGCCCAACGATCACCTGGAAAGATCTATAGCTCAAGAGGTCAAGTCGGTCGGCACTAGCTGGAAAAAAAAATGTATGGGCGTGGCAAAAACGCGCAAGAAATGTAAATGGGATGTGAATACTAATACTTCAATTTAATAATCCTGAAAGTTTACCACTAAACACCCTAACTTTTTCTCATATAAACTCAGAAGCTTATTTAAAACCAATGCACAAAGCATAATAAGCAAACCTAATGACATACGTAGGGCGATAAGTCGAAAATATTTAGGTGAATCTGAATAAAAATTTTGCCTAACTTACCTTGAAGACTTTATCAACTCAATGAACAAAACAAAACGCACTCTAATTCCGAATATTCGCTAAGAAACGATCGTAAGTTGGGACAATTTTACCGTTCGACGAAAAGTAAATAAACGAAGATGACAAACTCCCCACTTTGAGATTTTTTCTTTGATGACAAGTGTAACCAGCAGATAAATTAAGTATGCCACGATTGGTGGTAGGTATTAAGGTAATAAAAAATATATCTTGCGATAGGATTGGGATTAGTTCCATTTAGGGATTTTATACAGCTAGATCTTGATATTCTCCTTCTGTGCGTTGGTTAATCGACGTTCGGTGAATTTCGCCCTTAATACGGACACCCTTTTAAAGAAATGTTTGCACAGTTGGGGGTGGGCCTGACGTAACGACCCTTAGTTTGTTGAGGGAAGTTACTTTTTAGACTCACCGTGATGGGTATTTTTGTACTAGCAAGAAGAATGTTTACGACACCGCAGTTACTTTTTGGTGGTTTTGGCTACTGAAGAGATTTCGTTCTGTTTTAGTTTCTATCTCTAATTTTCGATTTCATAACAAAAATTTACAGTTCGCGAAAAGGTGCTTTGTAGTGATGTGCTCTCTTCAAATCAACTTAAAATCCTACACAAAATGACTCTCATTTCAACCCATTATATCCCCACCGAGGGGCACGGGTCTCTTCCCTGAGGAAGGTATAAGCCAGGTCATTCTCCACCACGGGGGCTAAGTCCGCACTGGTGGAGGCTTATAAGATTAGTGGCTGGTCTTGCTGTCAGTAGTTTTCAAGCTGCCCTAAGGCCTCTGATTAGCTTAACGACTGCCATGTATCGACGGCAGCCGGCACCAACTGCTTTACGTGCCTTGCGAAGCACGGAACCCCTCAGAAAAATGCCACTAGCGTTAGTCATAGACGGTGACCCATCCATGGACTGAACGCGCCGTAAGTTGCTTACCTTAGTGATCGTTTAAGATCACTCAGGCAGCCCAGGCTACGAGCGATTCTCAAAATGACTCATTTGGACTATTTATTTATTACCTTCCTAAGTAGATAAGGCTCCCTTTATTTGATCCATAAAATACGTTGTACGTAGAAAGTAAATAGCGCTGGGGCTTGGATTCATTGATTCCTGATGAAAAATGAAGATCCTAGGATTCCTTGGTTACATCCTTTACCTAAGATTTACTTTTTAATATCAACGCTTAAATCTAGGTAAAAGTATCACATACGGAGGGGTTAGTCCATATAGTTATACTATTAGTTATACAATATAACAAAATGGACGAAAAGAGTCCTGTTTGTTATACTGCTCAATATACCTATTGGATTCGAAAAAAGTAATAGAGGTTTGACCACGCATTTATACCTACATTATAATAAACTGCATAATATGCATACCTAGTTTAACTTACGGGGCAGGACCCAACAAGAGGGTTGTAGTTACATAACCCATCAGGAGCGGACGTTCAACTCTGTATTAAAAGTTGCAAGGTAAATATTTTGAATACTTCGTCTTCGTCCGCGCAAGATTCTCTGTTGAATATTCTCATATCCACTGAAACCCTCCCCGCATGCAACGTTTCGGAAATTGCGGACATTTTGTTATCTCGCAACGCTATCGCATATAGCATGTGGGAGAGCTTCACAAGTATAAATAAAGCAATGAGTAGTTTGACTGTGGCTTGAGGGTTGAGAGCTTTACTCCACGAATATGCAAAACATACGACATTCGGACGGGGAAGTGAGTCAATGAAAAAACTGTTTTATATTCGCCATCTGAGAGATTGCATCACAAGGCTGCCGAGATTTCCTATTGGCTTGATACACAATATTGGAAGTAGTTTTATAAGGAAAGCAATTTAAATCAAAGTTTTTCACACCTCAAGACAACAAAACAAACCTTTAAAAGTAACAGCTGAGTTTATTCCTTTTTTAGCAGCTCCGCAACCGGGTGGGATGTTTTTGTACTGAAACTTTAAATATAGCCTGCCGAAAGGGGCGCTGCGCTAAGTGTTTTGAATAGCCGTTAGTCGTCTTACAATGTCGATTCAACAGCACCACTTGATCTCAAGCGCTTAGAGCTGATTGGCGAGGTAATATTATGCTTTTATTACGTCTATAACACTATTTGATGTTGACGCTTTACTGATTTCCATTTCGTGGCAATCTTTTACATTTAAATTCTCACCTAGTCAGATAATATCCTTCAGATTCTCTGGAGTTTTTTATCCTGCTTTCCTTCCAATTCTAGCGCTTACGAAACCGGTGGCGTCTTGAGCTGCTGTTTACTATTAACCCGGTTGTAAATCAGCTATTAAACGTTCGTTCCTCGTGTCAAATAGATTGGGTTGTTTATCGTTAACAACTGCTTCTGGAGAAGGGGTTTCATTTGTCCTAAGTTGAGCACCTGGGTCATAACTATGGTTGTTTATGGTCGCTTGATGTGTGGGGCTAGGCAGATTAACCTGTCAGGATGGCATAGGTGCTGGGCAAGCCTACTAAAAAAAAAACTATGTCCCAGACACTACAGCGTCCGAGTGTTTCCTTCACCATTCAGTGTGACTGAAAGTGCCACTGTAGGCTGAATAAATCTTTTTATTACGTTGATGACAGGGCCAAAGTTTTGAGGATGAGTGGTTATAGGATAAAGACTCGTACAACATATTATACACAGCTGAGATTCTACACTGACCTGAAAGTGGTGTCACGTAACAAGCCCAGGAAGCTCAGCGGATGGAGTAATAAGGAGACTTCGTTGGGTGTTAGGACTTCTTTTATTGTTAGAAAGTAGAGGCACGATTGTACCTCGTTGAAGATAAGGTTTTGGAGTACAGAACCGTCAGGATTAAATAACATTCACTGAATACTGAATTTAACTTGCACTGGTTCACTAATTCACTTTAAATAATCAATAAAAATATGTAGTAAAACTGAAGGCACAGGGCGTGCTGTGTCTTCTAAGACTTGAGATCGAAAAAGCCCAGGCGATGCCATGACAAATAAAGTGAACTACGAACAAAAGACAAATAATTTGAATTTGAAAATTGAAAACGGAATCGAAAGATTTAAAAGTAAATAGCCAAAATATAAAACTAATAAACAGGTTTGTAGACGAGGTATCACAACCTCGTTACAGTGGTACACTCTCTTGAAAGTCAGATTAACTTTGAGCTGCATTTAAATACATATGGGTCGCCTAACAAGTCGGCGAATGACGAGAGACTGCGAAGGATGGCGTGATGGGGAATAGGCAGTTGTGGGAAGAGCTGGGTTGATGATGATAATGATGATGATGAAATAAATAGCTTAGTAGTAAGTTGGGCCGTGTTTTATCTTTTTCGGATACCGATTATAATTTTTTCGGAGACAACTGTGTTTCCATTTATTACTCGAGATTAACATACATTTTTTTATTATGATATTTTACCAGATGTTGATAAAAAAAGGTTTAAGTAAGCCTCAATCATAGGAGGAGATCCGCAGAAAAACCATGATAGTAATATAGCTCGAAGAATTGCTCAGTTCAAGTGCCAGTGGGCGGAACCAATAGCTCGGAAAACTAATGAACTTTGGGGCGGAAAGTTGTGGCGTTGCGACCTCGGACTGGACACGCAGCGTGGGCAGGCCCCCCACCAGATGGTCTAACGACCTGGGCCTCGATTCTGTTCGCGTATTACAGTTCGATGACAACGCATGGTCGGGTCAGTGATACGTTTTTTCATACCATTGACGCCTTGAAGGTTTGATACGTGTGCGCGCGTAGACTTAAGGCGGCAATGAAACTAAATCGCCATGTTCATGCAGTTGTCATCGTACAACAATGCATTAGCAGAATCTAGGCTCTGGTTAGGATGGCAGGGACTCGCTTCTTCTTAGCGTGTGGATGGCAATAACAATTTTTTTGAGTCTTTAATAGACAGTTGCGGCCCAGAACTTTGTGACGGTGACTGCCTCATCACTCGCTAAATGCGGGTGACCCAAGATTGGGAAACTTGAAAAGCCTAAGTCCTTCAGTGGGCTTCAAATGACTGATATGACGATGATAATGAAGGCTTATTAACACCTCAAGATGATAAGATCAGTTTCGCGTGGCAAAGAATTGAATGGGAAAATACTTGTCAACTTACCAAGAAATAAAGAGTCACCTTTATGGGAAAATAAAACAATAGGAAGCCTGTGTAGTTTGCCAACCGTTACAACTTCAATGGATTTTAATGAGTCGAATAAAATGTTTGTTATTGTGAAAGAAAGGCATTCGCAAACATTATCCGCTTCGCTGCCACTCACCCTAAGTTTTAACCCTATTAACTCAGCCGTTTCCGTGCAAACAATAATAAAGCTAATTGCTCTAATAATAAGGGGTATTATAGCGTTCATTAGCCTTGTAAGCGTACGATTTTCAAGTTGATTACATTTGGGATTTGAACTCTAAAGCGCTCGCTGGGTCTAAATCACTTTAACGAATAGAAAATTAGCCTTTGATTCGCGGTTTGAGTTTTTCTTGGGACTTCGTCATAAAATTTACGACATCTTTTATTAGAACGCTGCACGAAGTCGCGAGTACAGTTAGGTTATCAATAGTTACACTTGAATATAACCATAATCATAAAATCTTTATTCATAGTAATAGTGTAACATGACTTACATAATCTTAAGTTTTGTAAGACGTAAACCTTAAATATTACAATTTGTGTAATGTAATTGGTGGTCGTCTGCTGCCCTAAATAGACCCGCAAGTAGTCTGTATTTATGGTCAGCAGGCCCGTGCCTCATAAGAGGTCACATGAAAGTAATAAAGATTGCGGATTACATTAGTTACATAGTATACTTACTTGATACTTGATATAGCTAAAGAATCAGAACTGCTACCATTAGACCAACGAATCAGATAGCAGATGGAAGACGGCATAACGAGGAGAGTCAGAATCCGTTTTCCTTACGAGGTACGAAACTCTAAAAGCAACTAAAGTCTCATAATCCGAGTCCGAAGTATCGATCGCGGACGGGGCAGCATCCAAATGATTCTGCTTAATATTTCAAGGGCGTCTGCGAGCTACCCCGTTACTCTGGAAACAGTGATCGATTCTGTCTAGCTGTGGAGCTCAATCCAGTCGGGGAAAAGGCGTCGATTGTGCTGAGAATACATTGTTGTGTTCAAGCTTTTATCCGTGTGAAATCCTGTGATCTCTCCTATTGGTAAGCGTTAGCATGCTCAATATTTGAACTTTTCAGGATTCCTTAGAACCCTTATAATTTCCTCCACCCCTTGTTTACACGGTTGATTGTATATTTATTTTTGTGTATATAAAGGCTATTTGAAAGATTTCTGAAAGCCATCTCATATTTTTTGTTGGTTTTCATGGAGTCTTTAGAAAGTGGTCATCTTAAATTCTTTCGTGATTTTTTTCAAAAAAGGCAAACGAAAATTTACGTTTAAATTAAGCCGCCAAAACGCTACCTTAAGCAACATGGCGTCGCACAGGAATTATGACGTCACTTGCCAGTAAACCAAGCAATAAACGTAAGAACTAATGAATGACAGACGCCATTTTTATTGACATGTGACGTCATCATAGAAGTGGCCAATCCAGGCCGTTTTCGATACAATTGGTTGCAGATGCATAATTATCAAATTTTGTTTTGTGTTTTTTTACAAATTATAACAATAGTTTTTTTAGTTAAAATGGCTTAAAGCGGTTTTGAGACTCATAATTTTTATACGAGTACGTATAAATAATACTGTTTTTTTTTCACACTGTCAAATAGCCTGTTATTGATTATTTATAATTAAAGTAGTATTTAAGTAGTAGCTATTTTTTTTCGTGCTTAACTCGCCCTTTCCCCGCTGTCTGTTTAATACTCTAACATGTAGGCTGGCTGGATGAAATTTTCTAGAAATAAGTCCACCCTTGCTCGTGGACTGTTTCACACGAGCCAAATTTTGTATTTCGTTACAAACAAACTTTCTGGGAAATCAACGCTGATATCAACTTTTCATGCAGAAGGATAGGCACTGGCCTGACATACCTATAAGGCCAACATTTTTTCAACATTTACGTTCAGGCACATACATTGCTTCTGGCCCCACACTACGATACCCTGTGTCGTGGGAACCAGAATCAGCTACATCACAAACATGTAAACATGTAAGACCTGGGGTTTTCTTTTATCCCAAGCCGGGATTCGAACCCGTGACCTCTCGCATGGCAGGCAGATGCGCTACCGATGCGCCACAGAGGTCGTCTAAAAAAAGTTGGTATCGCTTAAGCCAGTGACAGTCATTTGTTTGAGAGTAGAGCTATAAACATAAAATCATAGGTTCCCAAAGTGGTCCAGGTGACCCCCACGGGTAAGTAGGAGGCACAAGAAAACAGGGCTTCACAAGTTATAAGTGGGGGTCCACGAAACATTTTCTGGTTTTCATAATAAAGAACAAAAATTTTGGCTTGGTTTTACCAATCAAGGTCAGTTGTTCATTGTTTGTAATAATAAAAGTTTATAATTTTGTATAACCATAATAAGTATTATTTCCATAAATAGGACACAAGAAAATGTGCTACTTTTTTTTTTCTTTTCAACACCTCGTGATATATTAGGAGTTTTGGGAATACAGTAGAAATGTAGCAGCGGGGGGGGGTGTAAAACTTTGAAAGTGGTCCATGAGAAAAGAAAATTTGGGAACCTCTGCATTAAATACTAAAGTACTCACGTTTCTAAATACTGGAAGACCCTGTAGACAGGTTTCCGGTACACCAGGAAACCATCACAGCGCTCCATTTCGGCGATTTTCAACGCGAACTCGACGAAAAAACAACACCACTCACTTCATCACTTTATCAGTCACACAATGGATACATTTTACACTTATAGGCAACATTATTAACTTACAAAAAGTATAAAATATATCAGGGATAGCCCAGTGCATAAGCACTGCACTTTTTGGTACAAAACGCTACCAGCTAGTTTTATTGTACAAAATTTTAAGGCATCGTCCACTACAGTTTTTTTTTTTTAAATAGGGTTATATAAAATGCTTTATTTACAAAAACTTTGGACCTTTAAGGTTATATTCGATCTAGTATTTAAGGCGGTTATATGTTATTGTTGATTATATAATTTTAATAATCAATATTTGGTTTGCAAGCACTTAATCGTTAGTTACGTTTTTCTGCCATAGAGGCCATCACAGTTCACATTCCCTCCGTTTTATTGATGTATATTTCGTAGGTTTTCCACGGTCGTTCTCTGAAATTATATTATTTGTTACGCACTTGTATGAGCTAAGTGTTATGGATTAATACAGTATACTAATTAATTACTGTTGAAAGTTGCAACAATATTTATTTTTATAATCATTACTGCATATCGACTATTTTAATGAACATCTACATCTAAAACGTTTGTCGGTTGTGGTCGGTTGGTCGGACGGTTTGGATGGTTTGGACGGTTTGTCGTCTTTCTCTTAACAGACAGCTATTATGAGTACGCGAAACAGGTTGTAAATTTGAGAAAGCACTCAATATCACGGGACAGACGGTATAACAAAATAAAGAAGGAAAGTAATATTATTAACAATAAACTCTAACAGCACAATTTTATATCGTTTGCTGGATGACCAATTACTTATTTATCAAAGAAAAAAAAACGTTTTTCCGCGGTTTCTAGCATTTTTTTCCGTGGTAGCATTTACACCCGGTTTCTCGAACGCTAACAGTCTGTTAATCTTCTGTTAAGTTGTTTTTGTTTTGTTGTTGCTGTCAGTTGTTTTTTTTATTCATTTTTGATCACTGACAGCTGTTACCAATAGATTAACAGCCTGTTAGCTTTTGAAAAACCGGGGGTTAGACTAGTGCAAACTGAATTGTGAAATCGGACCGTCAACTAGTCTTCGCTGGTATTTTAATACAGTTTCGAATGACTTCACAGTCTCCGAATGATACCGGCATTATTTATCATTTGTAGGCCACGCAGCGACAGCCTTCCGGTGCCGAGCATTGTTCTGTTGGCGATAAATTGAACAATAGATATAGCACAGACAACTGGCTGTGGCTCACTGGACTACCCTTTGCCTTCCACGATTTGCAGTACCTTGTTTATACCATTACGACTAGTGTTTGCAAGTGTCAGGGCGACTTGCACCACGCTTTTTGAATACGTTTAGCGGCTAAACGTATTTAGGTACATGTCAAACTATACAAACACGTCATATTTAAATTAAACTAGCAACTAAACGCGTTTAATGATTTTGGTGCGAGCCTCCCTTAGTCTACTCTCATAATTAAGTTTGAGGTAAGCATCGATCGACCGCTACGCGAAGCTAAACGAGTACTAAGCATATTAACATAATATAACATTTACATACAGGCACATACTATTATTATATCATATTGAGTCTAAACTTCCTCCTATATTTCCGAGAAATACGTAAAATATTGTATCTTAGGTTGACACAAAAATTAAAACTAGCTGGAGTACCGCAACAACAAACCAAGCCTCATCATCAACCCATTATGTCCCCACCGAGGGGCACGGGTCTCTTCCCTGAGGAAGGTATATACCATACTTCACCACGGGGGCCAAGTCCGGAATGGTGGAGGCTTGTAAGACTAGTGGCTGGTCTTACTGTCAGAAGTTTTGAAACCGCCCTAAGGCCTCTGACTTTTCTTAACGACTCACCACTTGCTATTCACTTTTCGATTTTCAATACTCGCTGCATAAATGCGTATTTTCTAAAATTCTCCTCGATATTATTCCCCATGCTGTAGGCCTCAGTCCGTAATAGAGTCTGAGTGGTAACTTTGATTTATCTGGTGGAGTAGCCTTCGGCCAGACGCGGTACACCTAAATCGTCTAGCAAGGGCGTAGAATCTCAATTTCTTTTTAACACGCAACGACACGACCAAAAACTCCGGCCGGCACAGTGGATACAGAACAGATTTCTACACGAAAAATCTAAAAAATCAACAGGCACTATAAAGTTGTGAGTATAAAATTGTTCCCTGTCTACCACAAACCGTTCTATTGGTTAGCACTGATATTTTACTGGATAAGGAGAGGAAAACTCGGCGTTTATCACTACGCACTCGATCGCTAACTGATACTCCGTGTATTATACTCATAACAAACAGTTGGTCATACTACCCCACCGACAGTCCATTTTCAACTGACCAGCAATTCGTCCACGGCATTCCGCATCCGAATATGCGCGCGCGCAAGGCGGAAGCAGGTGACACGCGCGCCACCTGTCGCGCCGCGAATACCAAAAGCCAAGGGGCATTGACTTATCTCTCTAATTAGTTGATGCGATAATATTACAAGATCTTGCACTGAAATTGAAGTAGTTGGGCTTTATTAAGTTGGCAGTAAAATATTATTTCGAGATGCCAACAGCCGTTATTCGCTATTGGCTCTTCCTAAAATATGTGTTTCCAGATTAAATTTTCGGCAGCGAACCACGTACAAAATGTAGGTGGCCCAGTGCAAAATGCACAAACAGAAAGTTAATAATTTCACGGAGGACGGAAAAGATAAAGATATTTCAGAATCTCCAACAGTTTCCACAGCGGAAGTTGCAAAAACTACTCGTAGCTTTGAGATACGAAACATGGTTATCTTTTCGCAAACTGTCACTAGCTTTGGGCAAAAGCTAACAAATTACTCAGCTGCTAAATATATTTTCTCCTCTCGAGAAAAACTAAATTTTTGAAGTATTTTTGCGAAGTATTATACTTCATGTAGGTAGTACTTTCCTTGCTCTTTCCTACATTTTCTCGGCAGAAAATTCCTTGGTTTGATATTGGAAAAAACTCTTCTTACCGCACCAGACCCAAAGGAAAACAACTGCAGTTATGAATCTAGATGAGCGAGCTGAAAAGTTGGCAACACTGCGCATTCGTGCGGAGTTATAATTTAGTACTCTCAGTTTAAAACGCGAGCGGTTTCGACGACAAATAGGTTTTGCGCACGCAAATCTGTGACCCGATTTGCATTGTAGTGGTCGGATGTAGGACGAGTCTTGTCTACTTGTTGTATAAAGAGCTCTTTTCTGGGCTTTGTTCCAGAAAAAGGGGGTGTAAACTTGTAATTCTTACACAGCATATAAAATTTTTTTTTTCACACCTTAGGAATTCTAAATATGGGCACTTCTCTAATTCTCTATTCCTTTACCTATATGAGATCCTTATTTCTAAGAAATACCTGGTTCTGCATAAGTTATTATTCTGCATTAATATGAAACCACAAGTAGTAGAGTAGAGGTCTATAAAACAAAGGAACGATAGAATACCTAATGTATTGTAGGAAAATAAAATAGATTCGCAAACTTCAGGTAGAGCTTCTGTGGCTTCAAGGCGCCATTCAGAGCAGCCATTTCCGAAAACTCCCAGTTACACTGAAACAAAACCCTCTCCAATTAATTAAAACAGATGGAAATTACAGGCAGCAGGCTCCCATTTTCCCTCTTTTTGTGCTGTTAACGAACACCCATTGAAAAACTTGCTGAAAACGATGCCAATTAACTGTCAGAAGAGAGTTTGACGGAAGGAAACTTGCAGATAGGTGGACCGTATCGCCGTTGACACCAGCTCTTATCGCGCGGAGCATCAATGTTTATATCCAGCAAAACATATCAGGATGACAGATTAATGACATATATCGAGTAAGCGTGGGTGGAAACATTCAATAGGTATGCATGCAATAACGGGATGCAACGAAGGACAATAAAAAAAGTACTGAAACCTTCGTCGGTGCATGAAGTGTCTAATAAAATTTTATGGAAGGTTTGTCAATTTAGTGGCAAGTGACTATGAGAGATGCAGGCGTGAATTTATATACGTATGTGAAGCTTATCACTACCACGGTATTAAATGATACTAGCATTTATGCAACGCGGGTTAAGAGTCATACCCTACACAAAGTTGATGTTCACGAAATATCTGCTTTGGCTGACTGTTCAGCGTATGAATGAAATTATGCTGTTGTCAAAATCGGCCTTCCGTGAATCGTGAATCATGGACAGATTCGGAAAACTGGAAAACTGGAACAACGGCAAAACGTTGGGAAGATACATTTTTACCTTTATACTGGATACTCAGGATACGGAGCACGCAGCCACTTCCTCTTATAACTTCTAACCAACTAATCAATGAAATGAAATGAACTAATCAAATATCTACTGCCATCTACTAAAACGCTGTCAACGATACGAGTACCTACACATATCACATCACAGCGGTCTAGCTCAAACATTTGCAGACATCCTTACGGCATTTAATGCCTGTTGTTTGTCAAAAGGCTTATAATTTAGCCCGTTAACGAACGGTGGACGTCATGGACTCAGGGTGGCCGTTAATGAATACAAAACAGAGGCGCGTAGTAAACAAACACGCCGCCTGGCCCGTCTGCCGACTGAGGGCATATTGCAGACGACACGATGGCAAACATTCTGGTGAAAGGTTACAGGCATCTTTGTTGATGTGGCAGGTTACCCGGCGCCAATTAGGAAAATGGCAATAATAGAGTGGCAGACAAGAGTAATTGGACTACATTGTGGAGTCGGCAGTCTCCATGAATGCGGGAAGGATATAAGGGGGAAAAGGATAATCATAACAATGACTTTCACACAACACTATCAATTGTCCTGAACCCAAAATAGGATATCCTGTGTGATAGAAACAAGGCAAAAACATCACATATGTGCATGGAAACACAACCGGACTGAGGCCATATCATTCAGGATGCAAAAGTTAATGAACAAAAATTACAAGTTCATGCTACAGAGTGACAGGTTCACGAACTGTTCGCATCATCATCAACATCACCCCATTATGTCCCCACCGAGGGGCACGGGTCTCTTCCCTAAGGAAGGTATAGGCCTTACTCCACCACGGGGGTCAAGTCCAGATTGGTGGAGACTGTTCGAATGCTGGCAATCAATTTCAATCCACATTGTGCCGAGCAGTTAAATAAATAAACTTGAGTACATACGCATGTAGATGCCTATGCTATACAGTGTGTCCCTGGATAAAGTGCAATCCCGAAAGGGGATGAAACTAGACCATGAATCATTGACTAGAAAAATATAAAAAAAAATATAAAAAATTATTGTAGGATTTATTGGTATTTTAAGATTTTCATGTTTCATTAAGGACTCTATGTACAAAAGTATTGATTTCTTCCAAAATAATGGGTCTCTTTCTTTGAAATAAAAAAAAACAGTATGCCTAATACCTGGCGATGACCATGAAATAATAAATAGTCCGCAAAAAAGTAACTATCTTGGGTAAAAAAATGTATTTTTATGAAAAAAATGATTTTTTTAGACGTTTATTTTAAAAAACTTCAAATTACTAAAAAAATGTGCCCTTTAACTATGTAATTTTATAGCTTACTTTTATTCTTTACCATTTTAGCTTCCAAATAAAAAAAAAACAATGTTCTAACTAAAAAAACACGCTATCTACGAACTTTTAAAGTGGAGCCTAATCGTGTTACCTTGCAGGTAGAGACCGTTTTTTCCATTGTTTCCGTCCTACTCTGTGCCCTTCGGCAGTCGCAGTCCTTTTGTTCTACACTCAGGTAGAGGGAAGGCGAGGGGAGGGGAGGCAGGGGGTTCGAAACAGGACTTACACAGTCGCTCCGATATTCTCGCCGCTGCTACTACTGTTCTCGTTCTCGCATTGTGTTCTCGGGTGGATTTACTCGACAAAAATTTCTCGGAACAAAAAATTCAAAAAAATTAAAACACATTGGAATGCTAGTAAAACCAGATAAAATCATTGTAGGATAACTATAATGTTCTTACATTGTGTTTAGACCAAGATTTTTAACGTTGATCCGAAGATATCAGCATTCAAATAAAAAGAGGTGAGATGGTGATGACGACTGTGGTGTGGCGGTGATTTATCTATAGATGGTGATGATTTCGTGTGTATGGTGATGATGCTTTAACTAAGTAGGTATGTCAAATTAAAAACAAAATTATGAAAATCAAATGTTTTTAATGATATAATCAACACAATTCTGATAACAATCGTATACAGTCATTTTCTTCTACCTCTAATGATATAACTCAACACAATTTTACTAACAATCCAAAACAGTCTTTTACTTTTCGCTTAATTATTATCATTATATTTTTATGTTAATTGAGATTTGGTCAGCTTTTTTGGTAATAAGTCATGTAAAAAAACATAAATTATTGTACAAGTAACACGTAATCATCATTTTTATTACTAAGTTAATTGAAATTTGGTCAGTTTTTTGGTAATGAACTACTTTTATGTTGTTGATTACTGTTCTGTGTTATTCTACGATTGATTATATTACCAAGAAACTGACCAAATTTTCTTTTTTCATAATTTAACAAAATTCTCTTACATAATCATCACATTGGTTCGTTGTGGTCATCGGTGGTTTTTGGTCCATTTTTTGTAATCAAAGAGGTAACTATCTACTTATTAATTTTTTTGTCCTCATCATCATCATATTAGTACACTGCTGGACATAGCCACCCCCTAATGAGCGGCGTAGCGCCCTGTCGTCAGCTTGCCGCATCCAGCATCTGCCTGCAGTCTTTCGCAGATCGTCATCCCATCTGGTTGGAGGGCGTCATACACTACGTTTGCCAAGTCACGGTCTCCACTCAAGAACACGTTTACCCCAACGGTTGTCGGTTCTGCCACTTCAGCTTGCTAAATTCTCTGAGCTATATCGATAACTTGAGGTATTCGTAACGAATTCTATTCTTCAGAGAAACTCCGAGCATAGTTCTCTCCATAGCTCGCTGAGCGACTTTGAACTGGTGAACCAGCCGTATCGTGAGTGTTCACGTCTCGGCTCCGTAGGTTATTACAGGTATGGCACACTGATTGCAAACTTTCGTTCTCAAGCATTGCGGTATGGATGACGAGAAGACTCGGCGTAGTTTCCCATACGCTGCCCAAACCAGTTGAATCCTCCTCTTGGCTTCCTTCTCGAAATTGTTCTCACCTAACTGCAGAATCTGCCCGAGGTAATATTCGGAAAAGATTTCTTGATCTACGACGATCGGTGTAGGATCTATGTGGCCATTGATCATGACTTTGGTTTTATCCAAATTCATGCCAAGACTGATACGTCACGAGGCTGAAGCTAGGCTGGCCGGCCTAGCATCTGGTTCAGCTCCTCTAGCGACTCCGCCATGCGAATTGCAGGTGCGAGATGTAGTCGCCGTTTATGTTAATGCCCTTTCCTTTCCAGTCCAGCGTCTTAAACGTGTCTTCCAACGCGCTTGTGAACAGTTTCGGGGATATAATATCCCCCTGTCTTACTCCTCTGGGCAGTTGGATAGGTTTAGACTGCTGGCCCTGTACTTGGACACTCATGGTGCCGGCTTCGTATAGACATCTCAACACCTCGATAGAACGATAGTCTACTTGGCATCGCTGTAAGGATTCCAGAGCTGCCCAGGTTTCGACAGAGTCAAAGGCCTTCTCATAGTCCACAAAGTCAGTGATTGGATCCGGCATTGAACCTGTTGATCACTGAGACATCTCTGAACATGTACTTGCTATCCGTCATGATGAAGTCGATCTCATTTTAAGTCACAGTGTCGGGGCTTTGCCATGTCCACCTCCCTTGAAGAGGCTGTTTCTTGAAGAAACAGTTCATTAAGAATCACTCCTCTTTCTCAAGGAAGTTGACAAGCATTTGCCCCTTGTGATTCCTGACTCCATAACCATGCGGGCCTATTCGGGACTAGTTGCCACTCTGGGTTCCCACCTTGCCGTTAAAGTCCCTCATAACAACGTTGAAGTGAGCCTTCGTGGTTTTATGTAAGGCTTTGGATATGTCTTCGTACATATCCTCCACTTCATCATCCTAGTGTGTTGAGGTCGGTGCGTAAACCTGAATGACCTTCATGCTGTAACGCTTGGACAGCCGAAGGATAAGGTACGCTACTTTGGTCGACACACTAGAGATTTCTTCAACGTTGTTAGAGATGGCCTTATTGACGGGGAAACCTACGCCACCCTGGGATGTTTTATCACCCTCGAGAAAGTAGAGAATATGGCCCGAGTCTAGGGTTACGGTGTCCTCCCCCTCTCTACGGACTTCACATAACCCCAGAACATGCCATTTAATGTTCTCTAACTCCACTTCCAACTGCGCTAGATGATGGTCAAGCCTCAGAGTGCGCCCATTGAACGTTGCCAGGGTCAATTTTTTGTGGCAGCCTGAGGTAGCCCGGTGATTCTTAGCAGCCCCTGCTATGCAATAGCGAGGCGGCTGGGAACTGGGGGGCATTTCCTTGGTCGTGCCATCATTGGGGGTAATCCATAATCCCATAATCCCCACGCTGGGCATGCGGGTTGGGGATCCGCACATCATTTGTAAACGGTGATGATGCGTATGGTGATGACGATTCGAACATTACGTAATTTTTTCTAGAAAAGTAATATCAATAATAAGATACCGCTATTTTCTTTAGCATCTTCACTTACATCAAGATCTTATTGAAATTAATGGTAATGCTATTTTATGTACTTACCTTGAACCACAGTCTGACGGTAATGACGGCAACTTTGTCTAATCAACTTTTTTGGACACTCGCAACAAAATCTTTGCTCTCGGAGAGAGTGTTATGCACGTGCGACTCGCTTCGGAGTTCGCTATTGAACTGAGGAAGCAGATCAGGGTATCGCTGGCCACGTAAATGCAACGCATACAGAACTACCTTCACTTTGATGTTGCCGTGACGGTGTTGACGAATATCGATGCTAAAATTTTGTTAATTAATTGATCATTAATCTTAGGAAGAAATTATTATTTTCTTTTCTATAAAGTTATATACAATATGGATAAACGTAAATAATGAATTAAAATCTAGTTCCTACGTCGGGTATTCGACTTTTTGCCGGCAAACGTCAAGAGTAGCAATTTTTTTCACAGACGGTGATGATTTTTCTAGCAGTATTCATTTTATTACTAAAAATCTATTGATTTTGAGTATGTTTGGGTTAAAGCGCATTATAAAACAGGTATATTTAAAGCATGTAAATGTAAAAAAGTTACGATTATCGAGCAATATTTATTTTTTTATCCCCTCAACGTGAATTTTCGACAGGATTGTAAATCCACCCTCTCGTTGATTTGTTATTAAGTTTTTGTTACATTGTTGACTGTTACGTTTTCTACTGTTCGTTACGTTTGGACTGTTCCTGTTCTGCTGTTAAGTGTTGACGAAATGCCGCGATTGACAGAGTTCTCACCTCGAGAAATAGCCGACATGCATTATTATTATGGCATATCACATGGTCGCACAACAGTCGCTCGGACTGCATACATAAATGCTTTCCCGGGCAGACTCATACCCTCAGCTCGAAATTTTCATGAGATTCATAGGAGGCTCTCCAACATTGGACTTGGTTTGGCACGAGATCGCCGTGAGCAACCAGCTGTCGTTATTGACAATGCGATAGAAGAGGCCATTTTAAACGATCTGTTTGCTGACCCTACAACAAGCATAAGACGATTAGCGTTGCGTCATGGCATATCGAAGACGTCTGTCTGGCGAATTTTGAAAAAGGAGGGATTTCATCCTTTCCATTACCAACGAGTACAACATTTACACGAAAATGTAGATAATCGTCCAAGATGCGTAATGTCGACGTGGATTCTAAGAAAAATTAGAGCTGACCCAAATTTTCCCAAACGCATTTTTTGGATGGACGAAGCGACATTTACCCGAGACGGCATTACAAACTGCAGAAATTTGCACCAGTGGTCTCACGAAAATCCACGATTGAAGCGGGCATCTACTTTCAAGTAAAATTTTCAATAAACGTATGGGCAGTCTTAATCGACGACATTTTAATTGGTCCAGTCATTTTACCCAGAACCCTAAATGCTGAACGTTTTTTAGAATTACTACAAAATTTACCCATGTTGATGGAAGATGTTCCCCTGGCTACGATCTCCAAATGTATCTCCAAATGGATGGATGTCCTGCACATTATGGGCGGGAGGTGCGGCGATTTTTGAACGAAAATTACCCGAACCGGTGGATTGGCCGAGGAGGGCCAGTAGGCTGGCCAGCGCGTTCACCTGATCTGACACCCCTAGATTATTTTTTATGGGGTGTCATGAAGCAAAGAGTATACAGCACGCCAATAAATACCGAGGCACAGTTGCACGACCGAATAATTCAGTGCGCAAATGACATTAAAAATGATCCAGGAATGATTCGCAGAGCCACTAACCAAATTAATATTCGTGCAGTAATGTGCTTGCAAAATCGAGGAGGCCATTTTGAACATTTAATGCATTAAATAAAAATGCAAAATTGTAAATTACGGATAATTTTATTAATAAAGTTATTGTGATTAAAGTCTGACTTTTATTACCTACTAAAATGTAAATAACTCCTACCTAGCCAATTTTTTAGTTAGAACATTGATTTTTTTTAATTTGGAAGCTAAAATGGTAAAGAATAAAAGTAAGCTATAAAATTACATAGTTATAGGGCACATTTTTTTAGTAATTTGAAGTTTTTTAAAATAAACGTCTAAAAAAATCATTTTTTTCATAAAAATACATTTTTTTACCCAAGATAGTTACTTTTTTGCGGACTATTTATTATTTCATGGTCATCGCCAGGTATTAGGCATACTGTTTTTTTTTATTTCAAAGAAAGAGACCCATTATTTTGGAAGAAATCAATACTTTTGTACATAGAGTTTTTAATGAAACATGAAAATCTTAAAATACCAATAAATCCTACAATAATTTTTTATAATTTTTTTGTATATTTTTCTAGTCAATGATTCATGGTCTAGTTTCATCCCCTTTCGGGATTGCACTTTATCCAGGGACACACTGTATATCTATCCGGCTCATGAAAGAAGCCACTATAGGGCATAGGGCCCGGGTCTCACTGGGGTAAAGCTCGTCCCTAATCCCTATTCCCGCTATCCATGGCGTTCTGTGAAAAAATATGTGTGTTGGCGGAACTATTGTACTTATTGGCTCCTTCGTAGTATATCGTCAAGTTCCCGATATACCCACTGTGCAACGCCCACTGGTGATCTGGAGTATTTAACAGTTTGTTCGGGGAAGAGGTCTCCAAACGCGTCTTATCCCAAACCCAGTTTAGTAATCAGATGCAAGGGTCAACGAGCTAGTTTAATGGGTTGTCTAGAATAGCAAAATAATAGGTCTGAGTTACCTAAGCGCTGTTCCCGCAGTTTTCAGTATTTTGGACCAGTTCTAATTACTTTGCTTTTCTAATTTGCATTCATTTGTGAAATTTCATTAGCAATGCCACACGCACGGACCTGTTTAGTGAACTGGTGGAGGAAAAACATCGTGAGGAAAGCTGAGTCTGAGCGCTTGAAAAAGCCGCTCTACTAGTGATGGGCACCCATACTCTCTCTCTGAGAGAAGGTCTGTGCCCTACAGGCCTGTTTTATTTGTATGTGGTTTACTGATTGGTAGTGGCGTTGTCTGGTAGATTGCCTATAACTACGTATGTGGAGTATATTAAGGACGGCACGAAATCAATAGCAAACAAGCATGTATACATTATAAGCCATATGTTATTTCCACTTCTAGGCTAGCTACCTAGTAAAACAGTGAAATTATTGCATATTGCATTCTGTACCGGAGAAAATAAAATACACCCGATCTCTGATATAAAAAGGATAAATCTCCAAGCATGATATTTTCAGCCCATCAATGAATTCAAGAATAAGTAAAACCTTCAAGAGAATTATGTACGGGTAGCGAGAATTACGCCGCCTCACGTAGCTCTTATTTCACTAAGAATATCTGCGAATATCGCACAAACAATTCAGGGTGTTGCGGACCGAATAACACTAGGGACTGGAGCCTCATTATTTCTGTCCATTCCTTCAGGACGCCATTATTATCATCTCGGCGAACTCCCAGTGGTGTACAGAATATTATTAACTTTATCCCGGACACACTTACTTGATTTTTTGCCGGAAGAGTCCGACCAGGGCCTTGATTCTGTTAATGCATTGTAGTATAATGACAACTGCATGAACATGGCGATTTAGTTTCATTGCCGCTACAAGACTATGCGTGCACTCAAATCAAGCAATCTAGGCGTCAATGGTATGAAAAAAAACACGTCACGTGACCAGACCGTGTATCTGTCATCGAACTATAATGCACTAACAGAATTGAAGCCTGAATTAGCTCTGATTCGCAAAGCTTAATAATGGTGAGTAGAAATGAAGCTCGCGTCGTTTAACAATTTAGCAACGTGTTGGTAAGAAATTAAAGTAGGTATTATTATTTTGTTGACTATTTATTTTTTATTTTTTTCTATTTACCTACTAAAAAAAACATACCAATAAAATCAGTTTTCATTCTTTTGTATGATAAATATTTAGAATGACTTAACTTAATTATTACAAATATTGTAATTGCGACGTTTGCCACATTATAAGATAATTTCGAAACCAAAACAGGAAACACAATATTATATTCTCAGAAACCTTTTGTATTACGTGCTTCGCACAGAATATGCAATTGTATTTTTTTTTTATCTGGTAAATAACACAAAATGTAAAATTTCTCCAGCTCAGCTTCTTCTGTGCTCTTCAATCTATTTTGTCATAGTCTCGGTGTGAGTACGCTGGAATTTTTGGTCGCATCCGCTTCGCCAAACGAAATCTTATGAACCAGAGATCACAAGTATAGTCATTTGGAACGTAAGACGGCTGCGGCGGCGTTCGTTCACTGAATATTTTCATACAATAATAATAAGGGGA
This sequence comes from Yponomeuta plumbellus, assembly GCA_947310845.1. NCBI lineage: Eukaryota > Metazoa > Arthropoda > Insecta > Lepidoptera > Yponomeutidae > Yponomeuta > Yponomeuta plumbellus. The sequence goes on from OX371214.1 coordinate 11,576,659, forward strand.
AGGAACGGCAGATGGTCCTTGAATAAAACTTCTGTGGTTGGACGGAAATATTGAAAGGAAAAATGTGTTTTCTGCGCCAACGTCGTGAAGTTTTATGGGACTTTTGACTTTGTGTAAAGATTCCTGGGTGACATTGTAAGAATTTCTTGCTACATAGTATTATTTGAAGCATAGCAGCATTCCATAGTATTTTTTTCAAGCAAGTATTGACTGCACTCAAGAGCCTTGAGCTTCTAGTAGATGGGCAGTCATAAAAAATTGTATTTGTACAAACAGGATGTAAATTGTTTACGTTGCAATAAGTTTCTGATTTTCGAGATTACAACAAAATTACTCATTTAATCTACGTGCCGCAAAAACGTTCTAAATAAATGCTATACATAATATTTGTGATATTTCAGTAACCCCAAAAATTTGATTATCCAGAAATATTATAGGTATATGGATCTACAGTGTGTCCCTGGATAAAGTGCAATCCCGAAAGGGGATGAAACTAGACCATGAATCATTGACTAGAAAAATATAAAAAAAAATATAAAAAATTATTGTAGGATTTATTGGTATTTTAAGATTTTCATGTTTCATTAAGGACTCTATGTACAAAAGTATTGATTTCTTCCAAAATAATTGGTCTATTTCTTTGAAATAAAAAAAAACAGTATGCCTAATACCTGGCGATGACCATGAAATAATAAATAGTCCGCAAAAAAGTAACTATCTTGGGTAAAAAAATGTATTTTTATGAAAAAAATGATTTTTTTAGACGTTTATTTTAAAAAACTTCAAATTACTAAAAAAATGTGCCCTATAACTATGTAATTTTATAGCTTACTTTTATTCTTTACCTTTTTAGGTTCCAAATAAAAAAAAAACAATGTTCTAACTAAAAAAACACGCTATCTACGAACTTTTAAAGTGGAGCCTAATCGTGTTACCGTGCAAGTAGAGACCGTTTTTTCCATTGTTTCCGTCCTACTCTGTGCCCTTCGGCAGTCGCAGTCCTTTTGTTCTACACTCAGGTAGAGGGAAGGCGAGGGGAGGGGAGGCAGGGGGTTCGAAACAGGACTTACACAGTCGCTCCGATATTCTCGCCGCTGCTACTACTGTTCTCGTTCTCGCATTGTGTTCTCGTTGATTTGTTATTAAGTTTTTGTTACATTGTTGACTGTTACGTTTTCTACTGTTCGTTACGTTTGGACTGTTCCTGTTCTGCTGTTAAGTGTTGACGAAATGCCGCGATTGACAGAGTTCTCACCTCGAGAAATAGCCGACATGCATTATTATTATGGCATGTCACATGGTCGCACAACAGTCGCTCGGACTGCATACATAAATGCTTTCCCGGGCAGACTCATACCCTCAGCTCGAAATTTTCAAGAGATTCATAGGAGGCTCTCCAACATTGGACTTGGTTTGGCACGAGATCGCCGTGAGCAACCAGCTGTCGTTATTGACAATGCGATAGAAGAGGCCATTTTAAACGATCTGTTTGCTGACCCTACAACAAGCATAAGACGATTAGCGTTGCGTCATGGCATATCGAAGACGTCTGTCTGGCGAATTTTGAAAAAGGAGGGATTGCATCCTTTCCATTACCAACGAGTACAACATTTACACGAAAATGTAGATAATCGTCCAAGATGCGTAATGTCGACGTGGATTCTAAGAAAAATTAGAGCTGACCCAAATTTTCCCAAACGCATTTTTTGGATGGACGAAGCGACATTTACCCGAGACGGCATTACAAACTGCAGAAATTTGCACCAGTGGTCTCACGAAAATCCACGATTGAAGCGGGCATCTACTTTTCAAGTAAAATTTTCAATAAACGTATGGGCAGTCTTAATCGACGACATTTTAATTGGTCCAGTCATTTTACCCAGAACCCTAAATGCTGAACGTTTTTTAGAATTACTACAAAATTTACCCATGTTGATGGAAGATGTTCCCCTGGCTACGAGACGGCGTGGGCGTATGTATCTCCAAATGGATGGATGTCCTGCACATTATGGGCGGGAGGTGCGGCGATTTTTGAACGAAAATTACCCGAACCGGTGGATTGGCCGAGAAGGGCCTATTTATTATTTTTGCGGACTATTTATTATTTCATGGTCATCGCCAGGTATTAGGCATACTGTTTTTTTTTTATTTCAAAGAAATAGACCCATTATTTTGGAAGAAATCAATACTTTTGTACATAGAGTCCTTAATGAAACATGAAAATCTTAAAATACCAATAAATCCTACAATATTTTTTTATATTTTTCTAGTCAATGATTCATGGTCTAGTTTCATCCCCTTTCGGGATTGCACTTTATCCAGGGACACACTGTATATCCTTTGGGGTCTACAAAACTACATTTATAACTGCTACCAGTGATGTAGTTTTCTAGAGATACACTCTCTGCTTGCGAAGTAAGCTAACCCAACCACGAAACTATTTACTGCACAACTCGTCAAACGTATAAAAGTTCATTTATAGTGGGCCTAGATCTAGTCACTACAACATTGTTAACAAATGCTCTAACAACAATGTTAGAACATAGTTGTTTAATAGCACGACAGCTGTTATTTACCTTGTATATCTACTAAGCGAATCGCTCGTAGCCTGGGCTGCCTAAGTGATTTTATGCCCGGTTCCTATAATATACGCCTACCGGCTACGATCCGTTTTCCATACAATTTATTGACGGATCGTAGGAATTTCGTAGGAATTGTAACCGATCGTAAGCAAAAACGAAGCGTTTTGTGGATATTGGAACCGGGCATTAAACGATCACTAAGGTTAAGCAACATACGGGGCGTTCAGTCCATAGATGGGTCACCGTCTATGACTAACGCTAGTGGCATTTTTCCGAGCGATTCCGTGCTTCGCAAGGCACGTTAAGCAGTTTGTGCCGGCTGCCGTCGATAGATGGCAGTCGCTAAGCCATGTCAGAGGCCTTAGAGCGGCTTGAAAACTTCTGCCAGTAAGACCAGCCACTAGTTTTACAAGCCTCCACCAATCCGGACTTGGCCCCCGTGGTGGAGTATGGCCTATACCTTCCTCAGGGAAAAAACCCGTGCCGTGCCCCTCGGTGGGGACATAATCGGTTGATGATGATGATGTACTGATATTCATACCGAACTATGCAATTAGAGACTCACCCCACATCTTTTCAAGAACCCATCTAGATAACCACAAAACATAAAAGGACAGTTAAAACGTAGACAATAATGGTCGGTTATAAAAGCATCTGCCATAACCGCGTGCGTTAAATCTATCTGTATGGTCTTTTTATTCGCCTCTTTACTGCTACGGGCTTTCGCCGTAAAAATAAGTGCTCAGGAGTATAATAATTACAATTTGGGTTCGATAGACACCTTCCGACGCTTTGGAACCAGGAGTGCGGATATAACCCTAAATCAAGTGTCTAAAATTACATTTACTACTAATGTCAATATTTAAAACCTGTAAAAAAACTTTTCACTGTCCTGTCGAGGGAGTTCAGTATTTTTATGATTTTTTAAGCCTTGAGTCTAAATAAAAATAAAAAAAACTCACGCCAGGCTGGATCACTAAAACTGGGCCCACGTTTAAATTTTCACTAGATAATGCTTCTTTTTGAGCTGTACTGAGTTTTGGCCAATGAAAATTATACCAAAAAAGACTATTGACCACAGTGGCGTCTGTCGTCAAAGTTATATTAATAGGATGTTGCGGTAATTTCACAATTGCCTGCTTCTCGTCGCGTCGATATAATTTCATTCCGCTTTTAGTCGACGCGCGCATACGTAGCAACAAATTCTAGGCGTCAATGGAATTAAAAATACTTGTCACACGACCCGACCGTGTAACTCTAATAATTGTACTATAATGCACTAATAGAATCGAGTCCCATATACAAACCCGTGCGCCAAACGAGCCCAGTCTTAATTGATGTACAATATGAGAAAATTAATGTTTTACTTCCAAGTAAAAATTGTTTGTGCTACGTAGGTGTTTTTTAGACTTGCTCCTATGAGGAATTAAATTTTAATGTCTTTGATGTGATAAGGATTTTGGTCACACGAGTCTTCTATTCACGGTAAAAAAAAACTACCGAATAACCTATATAGCGGTAACATCGCGTCATTTTTTTTTGCATCGAATTAAAAAACGGACTTAAAAATATTAGGGGTGCTCATGAACGCATGGTATGGTAAAGTTAAAAAGTAGGCTCCTCACAGAATTGAATCTACATAGACAATGGCTCATCTACTTCGCGTGCCTGACATAAGTGTACACACTTAATCGGCCATTACTTTCGTCGGAGTCCTAGTCGGACGTCCTCAAATATTGAAAGCGCCAACTTTTATGGTAAACTGTTCACATTAGGCGTAGAGAAGACAAAGGTAGATAAATACGAATAACCTTTTTTTTACATAGCCTCTTGTGTGTCCCACTGCTGGGCAAAGGCCTCCTCTCCTGCTTTCCATCTCTCTCTGTTTCCAGCCACTGCGCAACATCTGAGGAATGTATAGACCATACTCCACCACGGGGGCTAAGTTCGGATCGGTAGAGGCTTGTAAGACCAGTGGCTGGTCTTACTGCCAGAAGTTATCAAGCCGCTCTTAGGCCTCTGACTTGGCTCTGTTGACGGCAGCCGGCTCGGAAAAGTGCCACCAGCGTTAGTCATAGAAGGTCACCCATCCATGCATTGAGTCGCTCGTAGCCCCGGCTGCCTGAGTGATTTTAAAACGATCACGAAGGTTAAGCAACATTTGTAAATTAGGAGGTAATAAAAATGGGCACTAGAAGTCTGAACGGCTGAAAAATAATAGAAGAGCACCCAGATCTACAATTTGTCCCGTAACAAATGTCTACATTTAGTATCCAGGTCATGTCATTGCTTGTCTGTCATTTTAACTGGTCACTTGGTTAATACATAACAGGTACATATTATTAAACGAAAGTTCTTTTGGAAGGCGTTCTTTAAGGACTTGTCGTAAAACTCGACTGGCTTTTACATAGTCGGCCATTAACGAGATTACGGTAATGAAAATAGACACACTGTTCTACTGGTAATGGGAGAGCTCAAGAGCTAATGAATAAATTTACTCAAGTAGAGTACAGTCCACTGGCTGGCTGATATTATATTATAGCTTTTTTGAAATTGCGAACAACATGAAATGAAAACAAGTCAGGCTTGGAGGCGTGAGTTTATGTGGGTTTTGTTGGTCTCTGCCTATCCCTCGAGAATACGTTCTTCCCGGAGGTATAGGCTGTGACCAGGATCTGTCACTTGACATGATCTGGTCAGATCTCTTTTACTTTATCAACATTAATTCGTTGTTGCATGCACGCACTATCATCATCAACCCATTATGTTCCACCGAGGGGCACGGGTCTCTTCCCTGAAGAGGGTATAGGCCATAGTCCACCACGGGGGCCAAGTCCGGATTGGTGGAGGCTTGTAAGACTAGTGGCTGGTCTTACTGTCAGAAATTTTCAAGCCGCCCTAAGGCCTCTGACTTGGCTTAACGACTGCCATCTGTCGACGGCAGCCGGCACAGACTGCTTGACGTGCCTTGCGAAGCACGGAACCGCTCGGAAAAATGCCACTAGCGTTAGTCATAGAACGGTCGCCCATCCATGTACTGAACGCACCCTATGTTGCTTAACATTCGTGAGCGTTCAAGATCACTCATGCGGCCGGGGCGAGCGAGCGAACTTTACTAATAGGTACGTCCCCCATTTATAATTTTCCCAACGTCGAAGTATGTCCACCTGGGACGTCTCTTACCGCCGTTCCACCCATATTCGCTACACAAACAAATATTTATTTTGTCAATGTAGAAAAGAAAGTGAAAGGCCTTTCTTTTTTTAGTCTGTACAGAAATAAACCTCTACTAGACAGGAAAATTGTCTCCTGACCGACTGGAATCGAGTATACCCGACTTAAAGCTATTAACATCAGCCAGCCTGTGGGCTGATACTATTTACTTTTCTGGAAATTGTATCTAATTGTATCTAAATATTAGAAAAGTCGCAAAATCTTCTATTCAGGTAAAATTATCTTTAAGGACTCCAACAGACGAGCGACAGCTAGTCAGTGACAGCTCGCGACGCCGGCCGCACGACGGTCGCCGACGGTCGTGCGACCGTTTGCCGGGGGTCGCTGACCGTACAAGCCTTTGAAAAGCCAGCGACAGCTTGCGACGCTGGTCGCGCGACCGTTGGCGACCGTCGCGCGACCGTCCCGCGACCGGCGACGCGTCGCGAACTGTCGCTCGTCTGTTGGAGCCCTTAGAGATAACGAACACTTTATTTCACAATCAGAAGAAAGAGTGAAAAAAAAAGTGACATGATAAGACCTGATCTTGAAAATAACAATTATTGTTTTCTATTTTTTTTTCAAGGTCAGGAATGAAGAGGTTATCTCTTGACCTATTGGATTCAGCGTCACCGACCCGAGCATATCAATTAAGTTTCGTTCCCTGTACAGAGAGTAATTTTTATGTCTCAAAGTTTGTTAATTTAACTAAGACTGTTTTGAAAAGAATAAATGTGGAGTTTCTTCGTTAGTTTCTTATCCACGTGATCCATTAATTGTGAAACCAACAACTTTGACGTTCATAAAGTAAACATTTTGTTTGTATTGTGAATAAAAACATTTTTAAAAACAAATTTGAGAGAGCTGAAACTGCGCCTAAAGAAGTTTGGAACATTTGGCTTAATATACCAAAATTATCACATAATTGCCTAAACCTATTATTAATTGTACGAACATAGGCATGCTTGAGCTAATATCAGTTGTAATCTGCAATTTGCAACATAATTTTTACTGTTAGACGTTCTCTAAGATTATAGAGGCCAAAAGACCCATAAAGGTGTGTCTGCATTATCGATAATAATATACTACAGCGACATTCGCGTATGTTTGCATATGTAGTTTTTTAAAACTTGACATATTTTGTATGTGACCTTTGCTAAGAGGCTCTAGAGGGCAACACTGGCGCCACCGCAAAAAAAAATACCTAGTTTTTTTTTACAGTTCCAATTTGCAAAGTGTCTTTACAATCTCTCAATCATGTAATAGTTATTTTTGAGACCCATACCCGTGAACCTAAGGCAAAGCCTAAGTTCTGGGCATTAAAAGAATTTTAAAATTCAAAATTTGACTAACAACATTTTGTTCCTAATTCTAATTGCAGCTCTGTCGGAAATAAAACCAATTTCGGAACTGCTGTTTTAATTCAATAATTTCTAGATATGACATTGCAAAATAATTATGTGAGGTCACACTAGGGAGGGGGGAGTCTCACAAATGTGACCAGCTGTAACAAGGACGGGGAAGGGGTCAAACAATCATGGAATTCGTGTGAAGTAATTTATGGATGGCCCCTTATGTCCGATCGCCCTAAGCGTCAAGTTGAATGACACTTGGCCAGAAAAGGGCACGGTGCACCATCGTATCGTAATTAGGATGCGACAGACTCGCCGCGTCCGGCGCCTAACGTAACCAAACCAATGTGCATTATGTGGATGCATGCCACATAGCTTTTACTGTATTTAATTTTAAATCACCCAGCGCCAAAACACTGCTTGGGCATCATTATTTAATCTCGAAAGTTCAGGTTTATTAATATCACTAAAATTATGTACAGCATTGTTGAACAATACAAAAGCGACCTTAATGCCAACAGCATAGGTTCTGGTAAAATATGTTCTGTACCCACTTTACCACTCTAGCTAATGTTTGTAATGTTATTTCTATACCATTTTGTACACATAATAAATTGGAAGCGGCCTATATTAGTGATGAAAGGACTCGATCCTTTTAAGCCTTTATTATTAAGGCTTGCCTCAATTTTGGGGACTCCAGCGTAGAATAGGCTCGAGGCTTGAGGTTTTTATTATAAAGATAGAATCATTTAAGAAAAGACTCATGCCTCAAGCCTTTTCTTAAACGACTCGCGACTGAGGTGTAATCCTTTCGGGCTTTATAGGATGGAAGCTCAAGCTTTAAGCCTTTGCTATTACAATAAACTATTAATTTTGTGTTTAATGCTACTTTTACTGTTATTATTCATGTGGAATTCCGCGGAAAACTTACTACGTAAGTCGATGTAAACTCGTCAATCTATCGCCTCGGCCACGATTTGACAGCCACGCACGCCTCTCGGCTCAGAGCTCCTGAGGCGACTCGAATCTAAAAAGCTCAAGTATTTTTCTTTAGGCTGAGCCTTTAATAAAAACGAGCTAAAATACTCAAAGGCTCAATGCATAAAAGGCTCAGGCCTAAAAGACTCGATTTAGTCTTGAGGCGTGAAAATTGAGGCGAGTTTCTCTTAAAAGGATTAAAAGACTCAAGTCCTTTCATCACTAGCCTATATTCATACATCCTACTGTAGGGCACCGGGCCTTCACTCAGACAATCACGACTGGCCACCGCGGATTGGGAATTTGAAGCGCTGAGATATTATTATGTGAATAGCTCAGACATTCAGGTTTCATCACCATGTTTCCCCTTCACAGTTAGCTTACATAATAATGTAAGTATTCTATATCGTATTATCACTGTTATAACTGTAGCACACCGCAGTTTGTGATGTTTGCGGAGTGACTATTGATTGGCCCGAACTGAAATCAGCGCTGAAGTCTTGAGAGTACTGCTGGGTTAGCTTCCGTTTATAATAACAGTGAAAAGCCGTGTATAACATTTCGAGAATAAAAAAGGTAAAGTTTGGCTAAAACAAGTTAATAAGGTTTTCAGAAAATTTACTACCATATTAAGTAAAGGATGGCATGTCACAAAATAATTACAAAATGCGTGTTGTTATTGGGTTCATAACTAGTATTATTCGCGTGAATAACTTACATAGATTTGCTGATAAACGTTAATTTTATGCATGAGCTCGGAATTTGTACATTTTGACAAACATTTGGGGTGGTTGAGTATAAATTATATACACAAATATAAACTCTCCCCCTTGTCCTAGAGGGGTAAGTAGAGAGAGAGAGAGAGAGAGAGAGAGAGAGAGATACCAAGCAATGTCTCTTTCGCTTCATCGACATTCATTAGCCGCTCGCTGCATTCACGCTCGTCCATTACAAATACGAGTAAGTTGTGTAAAGTACGGTGTGGCATAAAGAATAGACCTAACAAAACAGTTTCGTCAGTATCAACAATTGGACCGTTTTCTTTATTTGTCCTACAAATTGTCCGCGATAAGACTTAACAATAAAATATGTATATTGAAAACTTTATTTTTGTTTAATTTAGTGGTCCAATTCGATAAATAATTGATAAATCGGGCCCAGTTCTAGTGATTGGTCGGTGCCTACCCCCTCTGGGATAACGGGCGTGAGTTTCGTTATTTTATTTTATTTTACATCGAAGAAACAGTTTTTATGTTATTCAATATCTACGTCACGCCGGGTATATGCAACTTGATCAAACAGAACTAAGGTAGGAACATCTGTGGTTTAAAATGCTAGAACAAAAAGTTAGAGAAAATAGTACACCAGACAAATTTAAAAGTACTCCGCCCCGCAAAACCTAATTTCAGAATATCAACAATGACTTCCTTGCTTCCCTCTTCAAGATCAGCCAACCGACAGCAAATAAAGTTAGAAAGAATGGAATGAAGATCTAATTCGACTCCTTTCTGTTTAAATAAAGACCAGAATCGAGTGAGATGGCAGCACTTCAAGTCTGGATGCGGCGCAATTCGATTTGTAGCTCAAATAGCGCAGCTCGTTCACGGAAATGAGTTTAAAAGAAAGGAGACGTGGCTAGGGCGAGACGGCGAACGCTAGGAAATATCTTTTTTATATGAAACTTGCTTTATTGCCTGGGCCGCACTCATCGCGAAAACATTCGGGCGATAAACTTCGTCTTCGGTCTACGGCGAATCCTCGCGGCCACACAATGCGCGATGTAAAGTTTATCGCGATGTGCAAGCGATGTCAAATGCAAAAAAACAAAATGGACGCCGCGGTTGCTCTGTATTTTATGACAGCAAATAATGTTTTTTTACATTTATGTCGTAGTTATTATTTATTTATTCGTAGTTTGCAATAAATTCTAAAATTTTATCATTACTCCAATCCATGTTACGCTTCAGCTTATGCACCTACTCTGTGAAATAACACGTCCGCCACGTTTGACAGGTGCACGCTTACTGAAGTGTGGCCGCTCAAGCGAAGTGCATCGCGATAAAACTCTTTGATCTGTGAAAGTTTACCGACAGCTACGCGAAGTCCTGACGAAGCTCCGAAGTATACGCGAATACTTGGCTACACACATCACGATAGCCCGAATCTTTGGGTTATCGCGATGAGTGCGGCCCAAGGGTATATGAAATTTTACCGTGCCCCTGGATACCCCTCTTTCATTACTACGGATCGCACCTAACCTCTATCTGCGACACTGGCGCCCAACTATAAGAACCCCACCCACGCTCCTGATCCTGACGCTGCCCACTGCTGCTCCTGCTTTATTGGACCCGGTTACTCAATATTTAATATTATTATTTAAGTTCTTACCTATACCTAATTTTATCAATTTGGTTTAAGCCTTTTTCCAAATTCTAAAAGATTTAATCATCGCCGTCATAACAAATTTCGATCTTCTTTCGGCCTAGATTCTTTGACTTTTTATACTTATTTACCTTACAACTCATAACTTCATCCATACCCACCCAATCTCTCTACCTAAAACAAACTTACCGTCTTTGATAAAAAATACTTTTTATTTGTTACAATTAATATACAGGCACTTACGGTTTCAGAAATCATTTAATAACTTATTTTAAACTGGTTATATTTTAGTACATTTTAACTTAACTATTTCACTGTTCTTGATGAATCCGACACTCCTGAATAAGCCTGAATTGTCATAATATGATGGACTTCAGATTTCGATCATTTTCATTTCCAAGTTCTGCAACAGGTCATAACTTGCGTCAATTACTGCATCATCTTGCTGACACTCGTTGCCTCGTCGAATCTAGCCCGTATAGCCTGTACAAGTCATTGAGGAGGTTGAGAAATGCCCCACAATGGTTTCCGCACATATTCTTCTTACTTTTTCTAACGGGATTTATAATTCTATCAGGATTTATAATTAACAGGATTTATAATTAACATTACATTACATTACATTACTTTTTCTTTTTCCAACCATCTCATTACCCTTTTTGTCCTATCATTTTTTTTTATATCACACATTTCATGGTTTCATACCTCTCTTTAATTCATTCCCTCTCTTTCTTTCTCTCTCTCTCTCTTCGTTCGTTCCTTCCTTCCTTTCTTTCCTCCTTTCTTTCTTCCTTTCTTTCATCTTCTCTCATTTACTCTTGTCAAGAGTTTATTCTTGAACATATTTATGTGTTATGTTGTATTTCTACAACACAGTTCAATACTTTAATACGTATATACCTGAGATACGTAATGTATATTAACTTGTATTATATTGTATAAAATATCAGCGGATGGTAACTGTAATAAGCCTAAATACCAAAATATCATCTTGTAAATATTGTATAAAATATCAGCGGGTGGCTACTGAAACAAGCCTTAATGCCAAAATAAATAAATTTGAGAGCGATTTACGAGTATGGACATGGTTATTTACATGGTACTCTAATGCAAGGTATATTTTTTTGGAAGATTGATGTATGAGTGTTAGATGAATGTTAGTTTAAATCGTCTCTCTTGTAATATACTCATTATAAATAACATAATTCATTTCTAAATTACTATCACTCATGTCATGCATTACTCTGCATCTTCATTCACCTCATTTCTTCTTCATCAAAAAAATCCATCTGGACCTTAGGTCCCTCAGGATTTTTTTTTTCCGGGGCAGACGGGGTATTGTAACGAGGTGCATTTGCCTCGTTGCCTTTTTATTATTTTCGGCCACCAACTATTCTAAATTTAATTAGTTTTTGACATTCGCCACCGTGGACGGACGTAGCTCAGCCACATCATCCTCAGCTTCTATCCAAGGTGGACTAAACCGTTATTATTTTCTTTTTTTTTAAGACCCGGATTTCTATTCTTCATATTATTACGATCAAACATTTGATAAATATACTAAAGGCACAATTATTATGTAAGTGTTCTTTTTATATTCTTAAGCTATTTTTATATTTACTTTTTAGACCTTATTTAAAAATTGTATTTTCATTGTTCTCAGGTGCCTTTCTTTTACCTTTTAAATAAACTACAATTGCCTCTGGATACCCCTCTTTACTTACGGATCGCACCCCATCAAACCTTCTAACTGCGACAGTATAGAGCGTTATAAACCCCACTTAGTCCAGAAATATTAAGCTTCAATCGGCTCACTAGCGCCACCGTAGAAAAAAAAACGTAACTTCTTATAATAGATCCAGTTTGCAACAGAGGTTGGTTCAATCTCTCAATCATGGTTATAGAGATTTTTAGGACCCACGCCCATGAACCTAAGGCAAAAACCATAGGACTAAAACGGCCGCTCTTGGCCTAAATTCTATCCACCTACCCTGGTTCGTAATCTTGGGTCCTTTGTTGTGGGTCCTAAAACCACTGGTAACATGATTGAGAGATTTTATGGAAACTTTTTGCATATTCGATTTGTGAAAAAAGATATGATTTTTCTTGGTGGCGCTGGTATTTATTATCTTTGAACTCCTAGAGGCCCTTAAATAAAAACATCCTCACATTTATGCGAAAAGAAGAGATACTACTCATCTTCAAAATAGCAAACATAATCAACTATTGTAATAGTAAGCATGTACACAAATTATTAATTATTAACTTTATTCCCTTTATACACTTGATTATTTGTCGGAAGAGTCCGACCAGGTTTCGCCTGATTCGCAGAGATTAATCAGAGCTTAGATCTTTATGTACATAAATAGCTACGGCATTATTTGTAAGTAATAGAACATCATTAGTACACAGATCTGTAATCAGTCACGTTATGACATTGAAGAAACAATTAAACACCAGTGAGCCGATCGATCCACCAAAATTTTTCTAGAAGCTAAGAGAAGTATACAAAAAAATGTTTGTCCTGTACCAATCACTAATATTAGGAGCCACTCACACATTGATATATTTTCCTCTGACAGCGCTTACACATTTATAATCAGTTACCAAACCATTTCACAGAGTCGAATGTAAAAATGAATACCTTCAAAATGATGACTAAGGTATAATGGCTACTAGAACACTGTTTTTATAGTTTGAAAGAGTTTTTTGAATATAAGTAATTTAAGTCAGATCTTTTATTTTGTTACAATGTAAATTTTAAAAAGTTTATTTTATTTCATTATGCTTAAGATAAAATGTGAATACACCTGTTAAGGTAATACCTGGAGATGCCTGTTCGCAAATTCCACTCGTTGCATTTGTACCCATGTATGATTCACAATAAATACTCATTTCATTTCACACTCGCGACCTAATAAGGTGTAGCGTACGTACGCGTAGGGCAACTATCGATGGAATGGATGGACATCTATAAAGGTAATTACTCACTGAGAATCGAGATTCGAGACCGCCTCTACGGTTAATTTCGCTGAAGTGCAAAGCATGTTTCTGAAATATTCGCTAAGTTTCTGTAAAGTTTCAGCGTAAAATCTGCCGGCGCGGAATTTTCTTTTATGAGCGGGATTCGATGTCAGCTGGGCATGATTACAATATTTCTGAACTAGCAGCTGCTGGAATTTTGTACGGTTTTGAGGTCATCTGTAAGTAAGAAGCCGTGGCTTTTGGTGGTATCCTTTTAATTAATGTTCATACCGAAATGACATGGAAAACTTCTCAGATTTTAGTAATATTTTTGGCATTTTCAATTGGTCCCGTTAGTAACAAACTCTAAAGCGATTGGGAGCCACCACGCGAATGACAAAAATATGAGAGTAAAGCGTACATCACAGGTCCTTTACACTGGCAGTATGTTTTAGATTTACTTTTATCTCCGCCTATGCTGATGACATAACAATAGGTTAACAATTAAAGGCCAGCAACGCCAACGGAACGTAGGGTCTAAGCAATTACCTTTCATTTGCGCTTTCTAGTCGGTCGGTCAAATGTACCTATAATAGCATCCTTGCCAACGATGTTCCGGCAGACTGCAATTCCAGCAAATTGCTCGCTTTGTTCTGTATATTCCACAAGTACAGTCGAAAACACATACTAATATTATACTGAGTTCATTAATATCTTCTTATCTTTCCTCAAAGAGGAGGTCCTAAGTAAAACCGCAAACTAATTTTACTTTTGGGAAGACTTCTATACCACAAAACTCGTTGGATCGACGGTCTGAAGCTAATTGCCTATACTGGATAAAAGGATTCGCGTGCCTTGGGTAGGCCTATGTTCAGCTTTGGAAGAATGTGGGCTGACAGACTGGTGGAGGATTGACAAGAAATAGTCGATGAAAGCAACGACGACGGTTCGGCACTGTAACTGCGCAACGTTTGGGGTAAAACTTCGAACAATTTGCCCTCTCAGGGGCTTTATTATTGAGGTATTCGTATTATTTGGTCTCATTCTTGTTTATTAGGACTCCGGTATTCGGAAATAATAAGGTTTGCCGTACAATAATAAAGTAGTACTTAATCATTGTTTCTTTTTCTTCTAAGGCATCTATTACAGCAGCTGCAGCAGCAGCAAACACGTTTTATGTAGTAGTAAAAAATCCAGTCGCTGAATTGAAGCTTGATAGAAATAGAAAGGCACGCAGAAACTTGAGGGTTATTTTGAATATTTCGATGTCGGGGTCAGCTGAACTTTTGTATCGAGGTGTGTAAAAGACATGGAAATCGAAAAATCGAAATCGACAAAGAAATCGTGATGATTTAAATCTTCGGTTACTGGCGACGAAGTTGCCTGCAAATCCTGCAATGGTGCCGCAGTATCGGACAATTCAAAACCCAAGAACAGGTTTTACTTGAGCATCAATAACATTTGAAATTTATTAATCGTATGGCGTTCAACATTGGTCTTAATGAGTAAATACTTACAATCTATATATATATAAAATTCAAAGTCCTGACTGACTGACTGACTCACTCATCAACGCGCAGCCCAAGCCGTTGGACCTAGGAAGCTGAAATTTTGCACAGAGGGTCTATATGTAATGTAGGCAAGGAATAAGAACGGATTCTTTTAAATTTAACCCCTAAGGGGGCGAAAAGGGTTGCCAAAATTTGTATGTGAGGTATAAAAAATGTTGTCTGATTTTCTTGAAACTTGAAATAAACACTCTACAACACAATTGATTGAACACGTGTTTCACCGTTTTTATAAATTTAACCCTTAACGGGAGTTACGGGAGTGAACGGGGTTGCAAAATTTTGAACTAAAGTCCACGCGGTCGGAGTCGCGGGCGAAAGCTAGTTTACGATAAAAATAAAAACTTCTCGCAAATCTCATGAATGGCTTGGTTTACACTACTTATTAAGAGCAATGTTGAAAGGCATTCTACCAATACCAATTACTCTTGCATTTAGACAATGAAAAAATGTTATCTTCTCAACAAGTAAATGATCTGTACAACTAATAGTTCTTGGTGTCCCCGCTGAGGACAAAATAAAACCCCAAGTCTTGGATGTTTACATGTTTGTGATGTCGCTGTTTCTAGTTCCCAAGACACAGGGTATCCTAGTGTGGGGCCAGAAGCAATGTATATGCCTGTATGTAAATGTTTATGTTTATAATACAGGGCACCTGCAGGCTGGAAACAAAGGGCGTCCGACAGCCTGTCTCTGAGGCGGAGGCAGGCATCGTTACGTAATTCCACGGCCGATGTTCCGTAAATTAACTGGCAGCCTGCATTTACGAGGTATGGGGAGTTTCAGAAGTTACACAGGAGGGCAGAAGTGGAGGCATACGGAGATCGGTTTGCAATACTGCAAAATTTGAGACCCCGCAGTAAATGTATCAGTGGTATTGTGCAGGTTTAGTTTAAGCCAAGAAATTTTGCAAATTACTGCCTATATGCGCAACAGTTAGTCTATTGCGCACATAGGCACAGCGTTCACCGAAGAAAATAATACTTTAATCGTTAGTTGGTATCGAGAATCAATACTTCAATACCGAGACGAAGTTTATTATTCGAATAACGTAATTAGTTGCTTTATGACCTTCAAAAGAACAATTAAAAATAATAATAGTATTTAAACTATTGTTATGGTAAACCGATCGGCCCATCAAAAATTCTACACGTTAACAGCGAGAACTGATCCTTCGATATACAGACTCGACCCTTCAATATTTAATAAAGTAATTTCAATCCTGATTCTATACTACCGATTCCAATGATCGATAATTCGATATCGAGAACCGGCACTCGATTTCGCCATTCGGTCCTTTCGTATCTTACAGTGCAGCCTCAGCATAAAGTGCGCCTGCCAATGAGATTGAAGAACCAAGTTTCGAAGCCGTGTGCACCGAAACCGAGTCCACCAGAACAGGTAAAACACCGAAGAATGGTGGTGATCTAGCTAATGATGCAAAAGCAACGTTGGTGAAGGTCACAAAATTGTGGTGGTTTCAGGCGCGGTGTAACTGACGGTAGTCAAGATAATGCGTCAAATTGCATCGTTTTAATGCCCGGCACGTGAATGGGCGATAATGAGATGATTGGCGAAGGGTCCTTACTTTCTTTGCGCGCCGTTTGGTTGGGCGCCATTTTGCATAGGAAGTTTAGAGTCGTGTTCATAAGTGCGCCATCACGGGTCAACAGAATTTCTGAACAAACATTATCAAGATCGTTAAGGCGGTCGTTAATGGAAGCTCTTTGGAACGGCTTTTAATCATATTTTCATTGCTTCGCCACTGCTCTGTCGTCTGAAGTATCCGAAATTGCTTTCAGCCTCGAATAGGTGCCTACATATCACGTGTCGGTAACTAGCCGTTAAAATTTTACTACTTAACTCCGCTACGAGCCTACAAGTCTTAAAAAAATCTTCCAATCGCGTGACCTGATCTCGTCACTGTAAGACGTCTTTAAAATTTCCAACTCAACATAACCTGCATCAAAGATATAAGATTTCTTAACTCGGGGTGGATCCGTACCAGTAGGACACTCCAAAAGATTTTTTTAAAGAAACACACTCATGTCCTCATGGATCTCGAATCAGGCTCAGACCACCGTTGTAGCTAGGGGCTACACGGAACGGTGCAGTCAGCAAAGTTATAAGACGACACGCATTAGAGTCGCTCGTGACAGCTGGCGGGCTAAGTGTACCAAAGCACCCGTGTGATGCTACCAAAGTGCAGGACTGCTTGCTACAGCTACTTCACTAAGTTGAAGACCAGAGGCCTAATTATGCGCACCAAATCCTATCGGAATCCGGATGTTTGCCGGATCTAGATCGTCCGGTTGCACATAGAGACTCAAGTCTAAGTTGAGCGTCGAAAACTTAAACGTGTTTGAAATGTAAACTTGCAAATGGCAAAAGGAATTGCCAAGGTAAAGCGTAGAGCTTAATTTCAACCAGTCATTTATGCCGGAGTCGAGAACCTTTGTCTTCTTCTAAATGGAATTCCATTTGCAAGCTGAATAATTATCGGTACGAGTAATGGCATTGCCATTCCTCAGCTAACCACTCTCAGCTAACGTCTCAACCTCAGTAAACACAATAGGTGTAGCATCCACGAGCAAAGTGCCCTGCTGCCGACAGCAATTGAATCGGCCACGGTCGTTCGCAATACAGAGAGGGCAAAACTACTGAATATTGATCGACTTCCTAGTGCCTACAGTCTGGAGAGTTGAGTTTGGTCTTCTACGTACTTTGCAATGAAGTTGCGTGTAAACACAGTCGAGTACACAAATCAACCTTTGAATTCTTCTCGGTTGCGTTACAGGAGCGTTACATACAATAATATTATAACGTGTGAACTTTTGCAGTTGGTATATTAAAATGTTTACTAAATTACGCAAAATAGGCTCATTTGTTATGTAGTCGAGTTGCGGAAACCCAAACAGTCACCAATAACAATGTTTATTAAATCATAAGGGAAAACATTTTTGAATATCCAATGTTTTGAATGACTTAGGAGTATTTTTCACAAAACAAAGTCATGGGTGTCACAGAACATCAAAGATTGTGTTTGAACAAACAAACCTGATGTTCTTGACATTAGGGCAAACTAAGCAGACGGTTCTGAATTACCAGAACAAAAGTTGTTTATCTCACTATTGGTTACACAAATTGTATATGAACTTCACAAGTATTGTTTTGTTTTGTGAATATGTTATTAATATGTTTCAGCTAATATTATTAATGGCTGTAAAACTACCTTAAGATCGAGGACATCAGTGAGAACGCAAAAGCGCGATCGCCCACGCGAAAATTGAGGCAACGATAGATCTAGCGGAATCTAGGCGTAATAAGATTGATTTAAAAAAAATGTCATATAAATTCTTTTCGAATTTTGTTAACATAATAACACAAGCAAAGTTGCATGTGTTTTGTTGAACACACGTTGTTGTTAGGTAATATAAAGATAGGACTTTTAGAAACAGTTCTGCTTTCAGACTACACCCTCGCTCCTTCCAGAGGGCGGAACAAGTCGGCAGCTAACCATTATTGCAAATTACTCTGTGTAGTTTGAGCTGGCGTAAAAAGAACTGCCTTTTGGCACAGAGTAGAGACCTACGAAGGGCAGGTGGAACATGTTACAGCGGCCGCATTACACAAAACTACATAGTTCATTATGACGTTTGGATGCACATTGCTTAGCCAAATATTACTACAGATTGCTACAACGAACAAAGTTCGCTCAAAGGCGTGTACGTATACGTGTATCTAATAGTCTATAGTGGGGGTCGCCGGTAAACATTGCCGGGGTATTCTTAACACAAACCGATGAATGCTTAACCTTCTCACAGTCTTACAAACATTGTGTAAAGTGGATTACAAAATACTTTTTATGTTTATGTTTTATATAACGTCGGCTGAAGTCGCAAACCTCTTAACTAAATTTTTTTTATAGTAAAGAAATTTGCTATAAGATGCGTCCAGAAATTTACTATGATGCAAGAAAAATTTGAAAAAAAATGGAGTTAAGAGGTTTGGGACTTTAGTCGAGCAATGAAGGTATTGGTCGACGATGTCGTTCAGTTCCAACATGAAACTACCTTACGACCGCTCGTCCCAAAGTCACTCTTTTCAACATAGGAAATACTTCTGACTGTATTTATTTTGTGCTCATCTCAAAGCCTAGGAGACGCAATGGTGACCTCCAATGTAGCCTTTTCAACTTTGAAACTGGGGTCACCTGAAGCGTCAGCGAACGGGAGAGGAACGAGGTGAATGCAACCAGGGAATTGAGTTCCGTGCGAAGTTTCAATTTCTCGTTTCACGGACTCTTGTTTCGGCTGCATCCGCAAAGTTTCGGAATTAACTGACTATTCAGTAAGAAGCGATGTTCCATCGGCTAAAAAACCACTAAGGAAGTATTTTTGTTAGCAAACAAACGTACTAAAACTCACGTCTGTCTCACAGAGGGTTGGGCAGAGACCAGGGCCCCGATTCTCTTACTGCATTATAGTACAATGACAGATGCATGGTTGGATCACGTGACGTGTTTTTTCAAACGTAGTCGGCCTACGTTCTTTACCACGGAGTCCACGAATCGAACTTCTAGGGAAACATACTCGTATCTCGTTGGTCAGTGCCCGCGACTGGAGATAAGCGAAACAGCAAGCGAAGACGGTTTCCGCGTCGTTACATGCTCGCGATGGGAGCTTTGGGAGCTCGTCTCATGAAATGGAGTTTAGTTAAACCTATACACGTGGTCTTATTTATAAAAACACGATTCCTATGAGCTAATCTAAAACTCTGTTTATTTAATCTGTGGCCACATCTGGACCTTGTAAAATCTCCACCACAGACTGTTTTATTTAATCTCCGTTTTAGCCGTTTTAATCGAGTTTTTATAAAAAAGACCAATAGTCTCATAGTTGGGCTGTTGTATGTATCAAGCGCTGGAGTCTATGTACGCCTAAACACGTGACGCCTAGAAGATTTGATTTGTGCGCGCGTGTAGACTTGAAGCGGCAATGAAACTAAATTGCCATATTCTTGCAGTTGTCATTGTACTACAATGTAGTAACAGAATCTAGTTTCTGGGCCTCGATTCTGTTAGTGCATTATAGAACGACGACAGATCCACGGTCAGGTCACGTGACGTGTTTTTTCACACCATTGACGCATAGAAGGTTTGATATGTAGGTATGCGCCCGTAAACTTGAAGCGGGAATGAAACTAGATCGCAATGTTCATGCAGTTGTCATTCTACTACAATGAACTCTTAGATTAAGAAACACCTGTGTAATTTCCTTTTTTATGTACAATAAAGTGTTCTCTATCTATCTATCTATGAACTAACAGAATCTAGGTCCTGGAAGCTAGCTACTTCCTGCTCGTAAAGAGACTGCATTTATAAAATCCAAATTCACAAGAATGTTTTTTTGTTACTTTAGAGCATGTAGAGTATCTGTCATCTGCCCCTTTGGAATAAAAGCGTGAGTTTATGTAGGTATGTATACATAGAGGGTGTAACAAAACTTCCGTAGTAACCTCTAAAACTTTAAAATCATGAAAGAATCAGCTGCCCTGGTCTCTGCCTACCACTGGGCGATACAGGCGCGTGTTAATGCAATTTAGGATATTCTATAGAATCAGGCGTAACTTTGCGGAAATCCATAATAGCATTAAATTGAGATAATTACTTTGCTAAATTCAGCCAATATCCCTCGAGAGCCTGAGGATGCCTCGTGTTAGAGGAGAAACGCGTCGCGCCTTGTCTCACGCAAGTATTGTTGTCGGTGGTGGTGTGTTCGTGTCTTGCTTCTGCTTGAAAAAGTGGGAGGGAGGGCGGTGCATTAAGTAACCGCATGGTGCTGGTGGGATATTGGCGGAATTTAGCAAAGTAATTATCTCAATTTAATGCTAATGCAATGTAATATGCTGCCCCGACTAAATCCTATGGCGACCTCTGTGGTGCAGCGGTTAGCGCATCTGCCTACCATGCGAGAGGTCCCGGGTTCGAACCCCGGCTGGGGACAAAACAAAACACAGGTCTTGGATGTTCACGAGTTTGTGACGTCGCTGTTTCTGGTTCACACGACACAGGGTATCCTAGTGGGGCCAGAAGCAATGTTTAATAGGCGAGTAGGTACTTTTTTTGTAGAACCCGTTTTTCTGATGGACGTGTCTAATTAAAAATATCAAATTATAGTCTATCAGTCTATAGTCTACCTATATCATATCTTATATTATAGTCTATCTAGGCAGTAGCCCACCAAGGTTAATTCTTCATTAATCTAGCTTGAAATTAACCTCAGTAACTTTAATAAATACATGTGTGCTCTCTCACTAAACGCTGATTACCCTTAAACACCCATAGCTCATCAGCCTTCAATTTAACTTGACGAGATTCCAATTGTTATTGAGAGGATCCTCCCTTCCTTTCGAACGATTGGAAATTGGGACAAAACAAAACACAGGTCTTGGATGTTTACGAGTTTGTGACGTCGCTGTTTCTGGTTTCCACGACACAGGGTATCCTAGTGTGGGGCCAGAAGGAATGTATGTGCTGGTAAAAATACAAAAAAAAATCTGATGAGAGCATTCAACTCGGCCTCTTTCCAATCACGCGAGTTACTATACTTGGACCATTACAAACGTGCGAACCGAGTCATTTAAGTGCGGCGAGAGTTTCGATATGCCTGATATGCGTCCTATATGTGTGAGAGACGTCTGATACAAATGTTTACGACTCAGTTTGCACGTTGATAATGGCTCAAGTATATCTCAACTATTTAGTTGCTCCCAATTTCATTCCAATCAGCTAATAGGTATCTTCAACATCTCCTATACCACTCAAATTAACTCGAGCTTCCTAACTTGAATAATCGACCTTACGCCTCAAAAACAAGGGAAAACAGACACTAATCCTTTTGGAATACCGACCAGTGGAACTGAGCTCAAGTATTTTCCACAGACCCATTGACAAACTCATCGTTTACCTTTAAGTGAAGGAAAATCAACCTTAATACCCCAGCATTAACAGCAAATGTACACGAACATATCCGGCTGAGAATTATATCTGGTGATCCTGTGTATCCTACGTAAAGACTGACGCCAAGGTACGTCCACAAAAGTTGGTACTTCAAAGCATTTCCAATCGTTCGAAAGGAAGGAAAGATCCTCTCAATAACAATTGGAATCTCGTCAAGTTAAATTGAAGGCTGATGAGCTATGGGTGTTTAAGGGTAATCAGCGTTTAGTGAGAGAGCATACATGTATTTATTACTTACTGACGTTAATTTCAAGCTAGATTAATGAAGAATTAACCTTGGTGGGCTACTGCCTAGATAGACTATAATATAAGATATGATATAGATAGACTATAGACTGATAGACTAGAATTGGATATTTTTAATTAGACACGTCCATAAAAAAAACGGGTTCTGCAAAAAGTACCTACTTGTCCTATTAAACATTGCTTCTGGCCCCACACTAGGATACCCTGTGCGGTGGGAACCAGAAACAGCGATATCACAAACATGTAAACATCCAAGACCTGGGCTTTTTTGGCCCCAGCCGGGATTCGAACCCGGGACCTCTCGCTTGGTAGGCAGATACGCTAACCGCTGCCCCACAGAGGTATGCAGGCATACATGGGCTTACTTCGAGTTGACTGTCGCCATTTGTAGTATGGAACTTTGAGGACAGACCTAACCTTTTCGTACGTCCACATTTTGTAGGGACTCGTCTTCTCTATTACGTCATGAAACATAATAAAAATATTTTACGAGCAAAGTCAACATCTCAGAAGCCCAGATATGTCTTACGCATCCCCGAAACGCCCTAGGATTATTATAATAACGGAATATGTTTCGTGGGATCATGTTGTAGCGTATTGCTACACAAATATAAGAGCTTGTTATAAGTGCTCTAAAATTTGGGAGTACATGGCGAAATCTCGGAACGGAGAAAGGAATGTTGCGTTGAAAACTAAGTATTCTAAAAGGGAAGAATTCGACAAGTAAACAAAACTATGTACTATGAAACAAAACTATAATTAAATTGTAACTCAATATTAAAAATATAAATCATAGGTACTTACACAATACGCATGTACCTAAAAATAACTCAATAATTATACCTAAGTTAATGCCAATGTATTAAATGTAGAGCGGTGTTTCCTGGTACAAGTAGTCCAGTAATTTCATCCGAAAAAAAGGCAAATAAAAGAAAATGAATTTGCGGATCTAATTTTTTGATATGTTGTAGGCGATACCTAGAAAAGCTTAACTTGAGTTTTTCGACCAAGCTTTCCTATGAGCTTTCGCCGCCATCTTGAAAAAAGGGGTAAAATTTGTTTTTCGGCAATAACTCGGCCATCCGATGAGATTCGAAGATTTTTGTAAGACACTTTTTGTAGCTTTTTTTGTGCTCTACAATAAAGTCCTGACCATTTTTAGCGTATCATGAATCGTTATCGAGATATCGATGGATAAAGTCAAAAATGTAGGACATAATAAATGTAAAAAATTGTAGAATTCAAACTTGTAGAGCATATTCAGACATACAATTTCCTTCTTGGAGTTTTTTATGTTGGACAAAAATTACGATCTCCAGCGCGCCGCAAAGTCGGTGAATCTACGCTCAGCGTCGAGCGAGCTGCTCGCTCGGTTGTATCTGCATGTCGATGAATCTGCATGCAATGTCTAGCGGATAACTAGCGTTAGTCATAGACGGTGACCCATCCATGGACTGAACGCGCCGTATGTTGCTTAACCTTAGTGATCGTTTAAGATCACTCAGGCAGCCCAGGCTACGAGCGATTAGTCAAGTACTCCCCCCCAAAATCCCTGGTTAGATGAAAGCACTTTATTTATTTCACGGTGGATAAGATAAGATAATAATATTCTTTATGGCACATAAGAAACAAGAGACAAATAAAAGTTACAATTAAAGAAATAAGTGGACTCAACACAATATAATTTACAGAAAGACCTTGCCTGCCACGACGGCGCCGTCCCATTCACAAATACCTCCAGACAGCATCTCGGCGTGTCTAGGTAACAGTCCGGCCTAGATTTACTGCCTCCGATAGTGATTTCGCTTGTTAGCCCAGAGTTTCTACGTTTGTTGGGATATTGTGCAATTCCGATCTTGCGTACATTTGCCAGTATGGCTACGTAGTACGTACGCTCAATTTTTGAAGGAAAGTCAGCTGTAACGTAGCTGAATAGAGTGCAAACTTGTTGGGGTCGATGAGCTGCCTACTGAACCCGGGGTTAGAGTTAGGCCAATTATGTGGCTAAAGCGAAGATTTGAGAGAAGATAGAGTGGGCAATCCTTCCGAGAAGGCGACACAAAATGTCGTCTAGCATCATAGTAGGTATATTATAGAACTTTAACACTAGTTGGTATCTTCTCATGGAGAAAAAAAATCAGCAAAATTCTGGATATTTGTAGATAAAAATGTTTTTTTTAGAAATTATAATACGTGAACATAAATTCAGGCTGAGAGCAGATATTAAAAATAACTACATTTAATACACAGTAACAGTGTCTATTAAAGTCATTGTAACACCAACTAAACTAATGCATCTAGTAGAGTATAGCCAAACAAACAATCAAAATGGCTTCCGAAGCACTCCCGAGTAAAAACGTAAAAGGCAACACCCATTTCTAACATAGCGGCGACATTTTACCCGGAACATTCCCGGCATTTAGTGTTTGCCGGCCTAATTGATGTCGGAGGCATCTTTCGCGATTTTTTGCACCTACCCCGCTAATTACGCCCTAAATTAAGGTCTTAAAAACGTTTTTCCTTTGGGAACAGGATGGCTGCCGTATCCCGGTCGTTTAACAAAGGAACTGACACATTATTAAGGTATTAAAACTGGATAATAATGGTGTTTAAAAATGTACAGGTGACAGCTGGACCATATTAATCTTTATTTGTTTTGCAAATTAACGTAACTTAATATAGAGGATGTATGTATGCTCTCAACCGATCAGAACAAATGGTCAGCACCTCAAAAATAAGGGTACAACTCCACATTCCCTGTCTGTAATGAGTTGTAAAACAATTAATTGGTTGTGTTATGATCTTCAAAATATAATTTAAGACCGTGTAACGAGGTGATGGAGGCGAGGAGGAACTATTTTATGACATTCACCACAGTGTTCGGACGTATTTGCTCCAGATATTCCTCAGCCTCCGAACTAAGTGGACATAAACTTTTCGTAAATCATTCTACCTTTATTATCATTTTTATTATAATACGTCTGTCACCTGATTGCTCTATTCTCCAATATTATAACCAACAACAAATATTTAAAAGGCACATTAATAAAATTAATAACATAACATAACATTTACATACAGGTACATACATTGCCTTTCCTTTACTTTACATTTAAATAAATCAAAACTTTGCTGCCCCTGGATACCCCTCTTTCACTTTACTACGGATCGCACCTTTCAATTACCTAACTGCGACAACCGGACCCCCTAAGGCTACTTGTAACGATCACGCGAGATCGATTCTTCAGTTTACAAGCACGTACGCTTGTGATACGTCACAGGCGACTTCGCAACAAAAAACATAGAGGACTTGTACACGCGACAGCAGCTCCACCTTTACATTCGCATTTAAAGAAATACACTCATACAAGGGTCATAAAAAGTGCTCTCGAGCGTACCTGGCAAAACCAGGGCATTAGCATAAACGTCGGTTACTTTATCATTCGCGCCGACGCGTCATCGTCATTTGCATGAGACCGTGCTATTCTGGTGCGATCCTTGTACGTGTTGTCTACGTGTGATGTCTAGACCCTAGATACCCATCTCTTTTTAACTGACTTCAAAAGGAGGTTCTCAATTTCACTATTTAACTGAATTCAAAAGGAGGTTCTCAATTTGTCTATACATGTATTTTTTTCGCCATATACCTTACCGCGTTGTGAGATCTTTTGTTATTTTTTTTTTTGTTAAAAAGGAGTTTAGTTAGTAAATTATAAATTTGTTTAAAACGGTTAACAATATCGATAAAAGAGGTATCCTAGTCTGGGACCAGATCAAATGATTGCGTTGTGTGGAAGTAATTATTATTATTGAATCTTGCAAGGAGATAACATGACAATTCTGTCTCTATTAATTATACTCGTAAATACGCCTAAGGTACTTGATACATTAAAGTAACCTAGCTGCAGGAAAATTTATTCTAGTCCAATTTATAATAATTTAAGTGTATAATTTAAGTTTCCTCAATGAAAATTCATATATATTAATTTAGCGCAAGTGTGTCCAAAACTTTTAACCTAAACTGTAATAAAAACTCAACTTTTCGTCAAAACTTAAAATTAATAAAAATGCGTTATGCTGTTTATAATAACCTAAGTTCTAAAACAACACCTTTCCACCCCAAATTGAGAACAATGTAAGAGAGAGTCTCAACTTTCAATAAACACACGATGCTCCTAACAAACTGTTTTACTTTACGAACTCGGGCACAGAATAGGGGGCGCAGAAGCACCAAAATTTATTAGCAGTGGTAGCGGGATCGTATTATGGTTGTCTTACATTAAAAAGGTCGATGGTACTGTAGCGATTCCTCTTTATAGCAACTGGCTAGCACAGTCGTCTAGTATGAATTTAAATATTTTGAAAGCGAATCACTACGTTTTTGTTGAGATGTCAGTCGAGGGCTAGCTAGGCTAGGAGTTTCTCTGAAAAAAAGATAATAAAATAGTATTTTTGCTAAATAACCATCTTTTAATCCAATAATTCGTTGCAGAAGCACCAAAATTGGCAGTGGTAGCGTGATAGTATCACGGTTCATGTACATTAAAAAGGTCGATAGTACGGACCCCCGTTGGGTACTAATGACTTCCTTATCTGCGCTACTTAAAAATGCTATCACAATGAATGAGCATTTTGGTGTTTACTTTTTCCAAAAACGTATCATACAAGACAATGTGCCTTTTTAGATTGGTGGCTAGTTAGCTCCTTTACCTGTAACACATGCCGAGTTCAGACTTTACTCGTAGCACTTACTTGATTTTTTATCGGAAGAGTCCTACCAGGCAAGTGTATACGGATAAAGTTAATAATGTGTAATTCTTACGAAAGTTTTAGTACAATGCATACTATGGATGAAAAAACAGTTCGAGCGAGACGCCGCGTTAAGTTGCAATGGTATGCATTTAGTTGCACAGGTAACTAATCGCATACCTATACCACTACTACAAGACAGCGTTCATGAGAAAAACCTTAAGTACCAATCATCATCATCATCATCAACCCATTATGTCCCCACCGAGGGGCACGGGTCTGTTTGTAAGTATGAAGTCAAGGTACGTTAAGCAGTTGGTGCCGGCTGCCACTAGGGCTGGTCTTATTGTCAGAAGTTTTCAAGCCGCCCTAAGGCCTCTGACTTGGCTTAACGGCTGCTAACTATATCGAAGGCAGCCGGCACCAGCTGCTACCAATATGATTTTTTTTACATAGCCTCTCTTGTGTCCCAAATGCAGGGCAAAGGCCTCCCCTCCTTTCTCGCCAGTATGAATATCACTTTATTAAACCACGCATTTGAGAGACTCTCCTCCGGAGCTGCACTTCTGAATGTTATTATTGTGCGCATGATTCATCGCCTTCTATTTGCTAATACGGCCGTTAACTGTTCGTTACGTACAGCACCTAGTGCACTTACGGGCAATGGCCCGGCGACCTATTAAAGTGATCGGAAATACACGTATAGGGTGACAACGGAACGCGGAGGCATTGCGGAATTACAATATTTCTAAACAAATAACAAAATGACGAGAATAATACTTCTTTAAAAAAAGACAACAGTATTATTGTCTTCAAGACTTAAAGAGTATATGTGGGGTTCTCATAACGAAGTGCTAGTATCGCCAATCCGCGGTGGGCACGCGTGGTGATTAAGCCCACACTATTTCAGTGAGGAAGGCCTGTCTACTGAAATGAGACATATGCATAGGCTGCTTAAGTAAGCCACTTTCAATAAGAACAAGTTATATGAAAACTAAAATACAAATTCAAATTCAAACATTTTTATAATAAGCATGTTAGTTTTAAGTTATATTGCCGCGCCCGACAAGGGTCCATAATCGGTGCTATACACTCAGTGTTACTTAAGACCTTGTTTACATTAATGATGCAATTAGTATTTTGATTTGATTCATAATAAAAAACAAAATGTTTTCTTTATGAACGTCAAAGTTGTTATTTAAAAAAAGATTTCAGGTTTCGCATTATATTGATTGAAAAATTCTTTATTTTGTTTTGTATTCATTTACATGAATACTCATACGAAGTTCCACAAGTCGAACTACAAAGAGTTCTAATCTAATCTACTAGGGAACAATACTCGCATTTATTTGGTCAATGAGAATCGCTCGTAGCCCCGGCTGCCTGAGTGATTTTAAACAATCACGAAGTTTAAGCAACATAGGGCGCATTCAGTGCATGGATGGGTGACCGTCTATGACTAACGCTAGTGGCATTTTTCCTAGCGGTTCCGTGCTTCGCAAGGCACGTTAAGCAGTTGGTGCCGGCTGCCATCGATAGATGGCAAGCCAAGTCAGAGGCCTTAGGGCGGCTTGAAAACTTCTGACAGTAAGACCAGCCACTAGTCTTACAAGCCTCCACCAATCCGGACTTGGCTCCCGTGGTGGAGTATGGCCTATAGGTCTCTTGATCCGTGCCCATCGGTGGGGACAAATGGGGACATAACTTCAATTTGCTCGAAATCAAGTTTATGGTAGTTATGGCCTTCCTCAGGGAAGAGACCCGTGCCCCTCGGTGGGGACATAATGGGTTGATGATGGCCTTTTTTATTATCAAATCAAATTGCGATTATTTATGAGATCAGCTTTATTGACTTAATCCCGAATAAAGTTTATATAATACACCATCGCAATTAGACACGTTAACTGTGTAACTACAGTTAACATGACATAAATTCACGCCTGTATCCCTGAGGGGTAGGCAGAGACCAGAGTCTGCCACTTGCCACGACCACGATCCGACGACCTCAGTGGCGTAGCGGTAAGCGCATGTGCCTACTATGGGAGAGGTCCCGGGTTCGAACCCCGGCGGGGGACGAAGGACAGAGGTTTTGGACGTTTACATGTTTGTGATGTCGCTGTTTCTGGTTCCAACGACACATACATTGCTTCTGGCCCCACACTAATCCCGTGTGGGGCCAGAAGCAATGTATGTGCCAGTTTATGTTTATGTCAGATCTCTTTCGCTTCATCAACATTCATTAGTCTACTTAATTATTCAGTTGCATGTTTTATAATTAGATCGAAGCTCTAGAGCAGTGATGGGCAAAGTACGGCCCGCGGGCCAACAGCGGCCCGTGAGCCAACTCCGGCCCCGCGAAAGTATTTAATCCGACCCGGAGGGTCCATCAACATGGATAGTATATGGCCCGCTATAACTACGTTTTGACGGTCGAGAAGTATAAAGTAGATTCTACTTAGTAGAAAAATAGATGCATAACCTATAAGTGAGGCTAAACTAGCCGCTAGCTTTCTATAATTCTAGCTCTCCTCTAGAATTTCTTAAACTTCGTGGCCCACCATTAAAAAAGTTTGCCTATCATTGCTCTAGAGACTGTGTACAGATGGCAAGAGACTGCGACCGTCAGGCAAAGAGACGGGTCATTACCCCCCGCTGGGGGTGAGCCAACGGGTGTAATGATTGTCAACAAATGACTCTGATCTCGCATTATGTCATATTTGCGACACTCGTCGTAACAATTTGTTTACTATTTCGTGTAAACAATTTTTATTCGCAAGTAGCATAATGCCGGCTACACACGTAACGATATATCGTAGCGATTGAACTGCGCAAGCCGATTTGCGCAAAATTATCGATCGTGTGTATGACAAAAATCTGCAACGATTTGTCATACACGAGAAGAAATCTTTACTCTAGTTTGCTTACTATACATTTTTGTAAATTTTTTCTCCGTAACGTTCTGGATTTTATTAGGGGAGGGCTATGTCCAGCAGTGGACTAACATAGCCTGATGATGATGATGATGTTCTGGATTTTGAAATGGGCGCCTAGTTCTACGTGTACTCCATAAGTCACACTTTCTGTGTTTACTTTAATAAAAGACAATTGAATTTGTAAATTATCCTTTGATGAACCTTCATATTTTTTGTGGAAAATTCACCAGTAGCGTAACTGAGTAAAAGGTGCCATTGAATGTAAAAGGAGAACTTATATCAGTCGTGTACTTCTATCGGTTATTGTGTTTTTAAATTTACTTTTCTATTATTTTATGTATAAAAAGTCTGTCATGTTGTGAGGTGTGTGGCACCTGAGGCACTTGGGTTTCCTCACGGTATTTTCAGGTCATTACCCCTCGCTGT
The DNA here is from genome assembly GCA_947310845.1 of Yponomeuta plumbellus. Lineage (NCBI taxonomy): Eukaryota > Metazoa > Arthropoda > Insecta > Lepidoptera > Yponomeutidae > Yponomeuta > Yponomeuta plumbellus. The sequence goes on from OX371214.1 coordinate 11,607,073, forward strand.
GGGTGAGCCACCGGGTATTATCATTGTCGACAAATGACTCTTATCTTGCATAATGTCATCTTGCGTTACGTGTTACGGTGAATTACCATTTCATAGGCGTTTATGTAAACAATTTTTATTCATAAATAACACAGTAGTTAGCCGCTAACATCCAACTAGACTACCGTCTAGTTGGATGTTTGTAAACTGCCGTTTTTAGCGTTGCGGCGTCGCAACGCGGTTATGAATGTCGGCCTTAGGTAGCCGACTGCTTACTGTACAAACATAAATTGATGTGTTATCTCGTATCCTATCTTTATTTTTATCTCCTGCTTATTTTTGTAGCATTTGCGAGCCAAATTTACGATTGTTTATCAGATACGGTAGCCATCCTACAATGTTGCATTATTTTGCCCCATCTGGTTACAAAGTACCTACAGTCTGTAAAACATAGCTTGAGCTCCACGACAGCTGTCACACTGACAGGGCTAGGTTACGATATTGCTTAGACATCGAATAGTGTGCAGTAAGTACTGAGTTTTCACAGTACAAATATCCTGTGAAAAAATCCAAATCTTCGTGGACGCAATTTAAATGACAGCTGTCGCGGAGCTCAAGCTATATTTTACAGACTATAATTAATTTGTTTATTTTCATCATCTAGGACCTACAATAGGTATAATTTGAGTAATTAGGACTTATTCCCTTATTGTTAAGGTCTCCTATGGAGCGACCGCCACTTACGTTCGGTTTAAACTTAAACTTTGGCCTTAGCATCTCTAGTACCCTGTGTCGTGGGAACCAGAAACAGCGAGTCACAAACAAGTAAACATCCAAGACCTGGGGTTTTGTTTATCCCCAGCCAGGATTCGAACCCGGGACCTCTCTCATGGTAGGCAGTTGCGCTAACCGCTGCGCTACAGAAGTAGTCAATAGGGTGTGGTGACAAAAAAAATAGTCAATATTAAATGTGCTATTCATGAGTGGAGTGTTTTCATTACATTGTCAATGGTAATTGTCGCGACGAACGGTTATTAAAATAACAAATCGCAATAATGTTATTTGCAAGTACAAAAGACAGAATTAATTTACGTTTCGATATCAGTTCGGCTTGATTTGTATCATTCGTAATATTGTTTTTAAAATGAGAAGGTTTGATCTTGTGAGTTGTGATTATGGGTTTTGCAGAGCATTAAAATGTCGGAGCGGTAACTTGAAAACACGAAATCTTTACTTGAGTACCTAATTGTACACGATTTTCCGTTTCTTTAGTTTAATCCTAAGGTTGTCTGGAAGAGATCGCTTTTAGCGATAAGGTCATTATTTGGGTCATTTTTGATGGATTTTATTCTATTATATAGGGTCCGAAAATTAACCGTTATGGAGATATTGACTGTTAAAAATTTTAAAAAAATATCAATTTTTTTTGCTTTTTGATTGATTTTTTCTCAGAATAGAGCTCATAAAGTGTTTTTTTTTATGTATTTAGTTAAACGGCATGTCTATTGACAAAAAATTTTTAGCAAAATCTGCACCTACTACTAACAGCTTTAAAAAACTGCTCGGCAACGGTTAGAATTAATGTTTTTTTCTCTAAATATTTTTCACATTGAAGCTCTTAAAAAAAATTTACGTATGGAACTTATTCTGCAAATCATTTTAAAAACTTCTACGACTCTTTAACTATTCAAAAAGGTATAACATTTAATAGGTATGTGCATGAAATTTTAAAATAATGTTATTTGAGTAGGCTCTAGTGGTAGTACCGACATAACTGAACTTCGATACTGGAGACATGCTGTCTCAGGTGTTCTGGTACAGTCACCAGCATAAATATATGACGGTGGGCAGTAGTGCAAAAATATCTGATTCACCATTGAGATCATAAGAATATGATGACACTTTGCCGGTAAAAATATGTGATGCTTTGTGGGCGTTGTAAATATCGTATCTCACTAATTGCATAAATATCGGACAAGGTAGCTTAAAAATATTTGATCACTGCTAAAATCAAAATTATGTGACTGCACTTGCTGGAATATTTATCTATTAACTATGAAGGAATAAATATCGAATGATGGCAGGCATCAAAAATATGTGTAACATAAACACAAGCAAAAATATGTCGATTTGTATTTGTTCATTATCCGTGTAGGTACCGATATTAGACTAATCTAATAATTTTACAACTTTCAACAAGCGCATATTTCATACGAATTGACTGCGTCGAGATTCAAGATGAATAATAAAACGTAAAAAAAAATTGAAAATAGTCGTGAGGAAACCTGGATGTCTGAGATGTGCCCATACCTCACATACTCTCACATTTAAGCTCATACTCTCTCTCAGAGAGAGAGAGAGAGAGAGAGAGAGACCCAGTTTCTGAATTGAGAATTTCGCTAATAGAGTTTACCTCCGATGCGGTTTAAGAAATTTCTCAAGCACACTCTGTGAAAAAATGCTTATTAAAAAAATCAACGATTATCTGGAAGATAACGATGGCTGGTGTTAAACAGTATATTAATATTAAAGGTATTTAGAGGAGATTTTTAAATTATAAAATTAATATTGATAATTGTGTCTAGTGTTCAACACTATTTAAGTAGTATTTAAGAAGTAATATGTTTAGGTTTGAAAGTTGGTTAATTAAACTAAGAATGTTTTGAAAAGAAAAAATGTGGAGTTTCTTTGTTAGTTTCTTCTCCACGCACTCTATTAATTGTGAACTAACAACTTTGACGTTCATAAAGTAAACATTTAGTTTGAACTTTGAATAAAAAAATTGAATTTGAAAACAAAAAAACAAAATTAAATACAAAACGAAAGCACCCAAAAATGATAATATGGGTGTGTCGATCGGCCTAAGCGCTAAATTCCCGATTAACATTTCCGAATATGAATCCTGAAGCTAACTAAGATTTTAAGTTCAATTCAATTGGCACTAGCATCTATTTTATGCCACGCTGCAGCGTGTAAATTGCTTCTAAAATTAGCAAGCCTGACCTACAATTATCATCGCCCGTGATATTACTCATAGCTCAGATTTATGTTATTAAAAGGACATTATAAATTGCAAGCGGCCACAGTCCGTGAGAATATGCAATATGTACGTGAGAAACTGCGAACCGCATGTCTTGAATCATGAATTAATTAATATATGTCCTTAGATTTTTCCATAATTAAAACGCACAGTGAGGAAAAATACTTGATAATTTTTCACAGTTAAAGTTTGACGGAAATTAATCACTAACTTATTTTGAAATGGCGTATACAGATATAATAACACCATAAAACCCTGACGATAATTCGGTGATCTTAAACCAAATTTCATATCATCCATGATTATCAGCAAATAAACTTTTTTAATTACCGCCGCATCTTACAGGATATCCATAATTTCACAACTAAACGACCGCAACGAGCACGTAAGAGCTATAAAGTAAATACCATCGCAACCAGAATAATATAATAGCGAAGTCCCTGATAAACCTTAGCTCATACAAACCGGCGCAATAATATTGCGAAACGTTCGCCAGAAGACACGTTTTATTGCGGACACTAATTAAAAAACACTCAAAAGCACTATTTTATCTATTATTTTTTTATTATGTAAAAAACACTGGCACACTGCAGCGTCCAAAAAGTTACAATAGAAAAAGAAATCACGTTTCACACTATGTTCGTTCGGAGTTCGGACCTACCGCAACCCCTTTATCGAACGGGATGGATTCGCGAACATTCCCGTTTTAGGGTGACAACACACGTGCGCCGGTACCGGAGCCCGACGGAGCACTGCGGGCTACGACCGCGTGCTACCACGCGCACCGCACAGAATACTAACATCCTACACCCCAGGAAGAAACCCAGGATATACAACCGTATTTTAGGGTATCCAAGAGCGGTTTTACTAAGAACTGTCAGAGGGAACGCCAATCGATGTGCCTGGAACACGACAACACTTTTCCCGCCTCCGCACTTAACTTGTCACATGAACTGTGAGCAAAATGTGAAATTTAAACAATATCCAAGGTGCAATCTGGGTGCAATCTGCAATTTAACATTGTGGTGGTCATCCCACGGATTTTAAGTTGGCTGCTAATGTTCTGCAGCGTCTCCGGTTTCGCGTTTAACGACTGCAATTTTGTGGGCCATAATGTTGGGTATTAGATTGACTTTGACCAGGTTCAGTTTTAATGACATCGGGGCAAGCGGCGATTTGAATTTATGGAAGCTGACGGTGTTGATCTAACGACTTTGATTTCGGAAATCATATTACTGGTAAAAAATGCGGGAGTATTTGAACTTATCTCGTTGAGGAATTAGAAATAAAATAGAAGAATCGAATTGTGATTCGGATAAAGCGCCCGCAAAACCTGGTTATAACAAAATAAAAACTGGTAAACTTACCACCTCCATTTACGAAGCGTTAAAATTAAAATATTTTTAAAAACACCACATGATGTTTACTTAACGAACGTCAAAATTGTTAAACATAAACAAATGGATGCGATGAACACTAGACACAATTCTCGTCTGAATACATTAATCTAATCATTTTAAATTAATGTACTGTGTAACACAAGACATCTTTATCTTCTAAATTGACGAAGATAGCCCACAAAATACTAAAGAGGCGAATCCTAAATCACTTCTAAGACCTTTCAAAGAGCTAGGGATTTATGTACAGTATGTTAGCTTTTAGAATATACCTCTGCTACTATCGGATAGAATCGATTATATTGCAATAAGGTCAGGTTTATTTTGTATTTATAACTTTACATAACTTTTCAAATTATTGAAGAAAAGTTTTATACAGAGCAGGAAGGCCCGCACTCGTGTGCTTTCGGCGAAAACCGAAGCCAACTCTAGAGCCCGCGGTATATTCTAAAAGCTAACAAACTGTAAGCTGGTGCCAGCCTCGATGACGATGCGCCCACCACATCTAGTCGAGCAAACTCAACGGTCAAAGCAGTGCTGTTTCGCAAACCTGTTCCACGTTGTTAGACAAAACTGTTGCCGGAATACAGGTAAACGGTTAGGTAAATAATTATAATAGACATCATTATACAAGCTGTTAATTTGCAAGCGTGCCATATTTTAGGACGTGATTATACTGCTGATTATAAACAAAAATCAATCATAAAAGAAGAGTCGATTTTTTTTCTTTTGTTCTCTGACGTCACATTTTTATATCGAATTATCTCGCACATCCCTAAACTTTCGTGTACTCGCAGAAGAATAAAAGGACGGCGGTTTGGCAACCACGCGCATCCACACAAACCGACGGAGACAACTTTGTCTTCATTGAAATAAGAACGAAAATGTCTTAACTCATCGGCATTCAGTGGTGGCGCGGACTTTAGAACAAACACGCCGCGCGAGCGCACCCCCACCCCCAATTAGCCTAGCCACTCAGTGACCGGACATCCTTTGTGACGTGCGCACGTGCCGATATCGCACGCTCTTTCATTAGTACCTAATGTGCGCCTGCCGCCACCGCCGTGCGCCGTTTCGTAAAGACAATGACGGATAACTACACAAATATTGAGTTAGTGGAAATGGTGCGACTGTACGCCGTGAGTGGCGATAGTTTGCGGCAAGCTGTCGAAATATTTCTGCCTTCCAAACTGTTAGGCAAAATATGTTTGTGTTGCAAAATTTAAAAAGTAATTTGTGTCGTCGTGCGAGACTTTGCATAGCGCAGAACGGTGGCCACTTCGAACAATTGCTCCGTACAACTTAATCATTGTAAGTACCCTGTAAATAACGTCTCAATTAGTGTAAATAATGGTGATTTCAGACTTTTAACTACGCCGGATCAACGATTTATTTGAAGGTAGGTTAGTACTTGAGTAAGTTATCTACTTCGTACTTTTTTTATACTAACTTGTAAATAAACTAATTTGCGCAATATTTTAATACCTACTAACCTCCTAGCAAAGAAATTGGTTGTTTTGTCGGTCCTAAGCCCGTGAGAGTAGGAAGGGAAATCTGAAATCATATGTTTCTTGTTGTTATTGCTGTTTCTTTCACTCGGTGCCAACTCGGTGCCGACTCGGGTCTCGGTCTTTTCCCATTACGTGCATGTCGCAGCACCTTCCATCTTAGGTTATTCCTATTCAAACCCTAAAAATAAGTATTATTTTTATCGACGGCTTCCTTGAATATGGGAGACTGTTAGTAGACTGCATTAACTGGTAACATTAATTACTATTTTTTCTTTAAATATGGCACGCTTGCAAATTAACACCCTGTATTTAAGAAGATTTTTGTCTATATTTTACTTAGATTTTTAGACTTGGATATTTTAATAGATTTTTGACTATTTAAATAACATATTTAAATAAAAATACAGAAGTTATATGGATTTTAAATGTCCATAACTTTATTGCAGATTCAATATCCCTAGACAAAATCAAAGTCAACTCAACAATTTACTTTTGCGAAATATTTCCTCAATGCTAATGGATCTGAAAACAGGGGCTTGATTCTGTTAGTGCATTATGGTTCAATTACAGTTAAATGGTCGGGTCACGTGACATGTTCCTAAATTCCATTGACGCGTAGCATTACGAATACGCATGCACGCGTTGATTTAAAGCGGCAATGAAATGAAATCGCCGCAGTCATGCAACTGTCATTGTACTACAATGCATTAGCAGAATGTAGGGCCATGTTAATCATAATGTTTTTCCAACTAGGCAACAAACTAACTTTGAAATGATATTCAAATAAAAAGAAAAACAACCGCAATGCATACAAAAACCAAAAAATAATTCCCTAATCAAAATAACGCCTCTAGCTCGACCGACATGTACAGTCGGATCCAAATAAGGTTTTTTCCCTCCACAGCCTCTATCGCACGAAGCATGAGATCAAACATCAAACTAAAAGGTACCTCCAGATGTCACGGACTGTAGTACTACGGCATGCAAACACTCACAAACGTCACGATCCGTATCACTTATCACAACAAAGTAATCGGGCACGACCGATGATGCCCGTTATCTACTCTCTTTTACCACATAACAAAGAATGACCTGCATGCAGACTGCTACAAAATCCATATACACCCGATCACAGGGGATCCACTGCTCAATATGAATAACAGTATTTTATTTTGTAGCTAGCCGGAAAAGGCCTAATATGGGTTGCTGGACTCGGTGGTTCTTAGTTTTGCCGAATTAATTTGGCTTACGTAAGCTACTTTTTTCTTTGGCCATCTTGTCACTCTTTTTTTGCTCTTATACAAATTAGTAACGAAACCAAGTCACATTTTTTTACAAAGGCGTAGAGTTTGTGAAGAGGGCGTGTAGAGTTTGAAGCTTGGCTCCACATGAGATCTGATAATTTTTTGACAGTGACAGTATATTTATGGCCTCGTCTTGGCAACATTTTAAAATGTTTTTGGGGGATCAGTAATGTAAGTATATCATTTTATACAATATTAAGTTCAATCGGAAATTTCAAGTCTTACCGTACTTGAACACACACAATTTGAAAGTATATACATACAATCATTATTTAACGTAATTTTATTGCATGTTACTTTAATATAATTTATTTAGACTAACATACGCTCGAGAAAAGTGGTAACTGTTTTTCTTTCCTGGGTCACCGATATATATTTGTCTCCGTTTCGTTAAAGGCACGGGCCTGTTGCTATTAATACAGGCTACTTAGTAGCCTAGCTATAGTAGCAGACACCTATCTAATTTAAAAAAAAAAATATTCGTTTTTCGAATAAAAATATTTAATTTAATTTCACTTATAGGCCAAGCAAATTAAAAAAAAAAACGTTTTGTAGAATTAATTTCCAGAAAGCTGGATATCATTTTAATACCTTCATTTGGTCCTAAATGCGTGTAATCTGAGTTCGCACGGTCCCAGGAGGTGAGCTCAATTATTGGGGGCCAAAAAACGTAATTTAAACATAGAATTTGGAAGTGTATACTTCCTTTTCGTGTACAATTCGGAAGTGAATACAAATTGTATACAATGTATTCAAATAGCGTAACACGTAAGATCTCCAAAAGATGAGACACTATATTCTAAGCAGAAAAAAAGAAACTCACAAAGAAAGAACAAGCTGCAGATCCTTCTCGGACAAAAATCGGTCGTGTTGAGAGCGCTCCGTCCGTTCCTAGATCTTCAGACACAAAGTAGGCTTGTCGCGAGCGTGCCTGAGTGTCCGAAAGGGGTTCTTTAACAGGGTTAGCAGGGCGACACACCCAATTACGAGAGGCACGAAGATGCAGAGGTTACACTGCTGGGCCTAAATTCTGTTAATGCATGGTAGTACACTGACAACTGGATGAACATGGCGATTTAGTTTCATTGCCGCTTCAAGTTTACACGCGCATGCATATCGAACAATCTAGTCGTCAATGGTATGAAAAATCACGTCACGTAACCCGACCATGTATGTACCATGAACCTCCAACGCTCGTTCGTTGGAGGTTCATGGTTCCGTTTTCGGCAGGTACAATCTAAAGCATATATTTACATGCGTAACAATAATAGTTGCCTGCTCTGCAGTAAATCGCTAACAAGACTGCGTCACTGCACTTGACGATCTCTGTGGCGCAGCGGTTAGCGCATCTGTTTACCATGCGAAAGTTCCGGGTTCGAACCCCGACTCAGGACAAAAAAAACAAATCCCCAGATCTTGGATGTTTACATGTTTGTGATGTCGCTGTTTCTGGTTTCCACGACACAGGGTATCCTTGTGTGGGGCCAGAAGCAATGTATGTGCCTGCATGTAAATGTAAATATACTTCATGTGTTAAGAATGCATGTATTCGTTACACAGTGGACGTCATCCCACAACGGAGTATCAATACAAAGGCTAAAATAATGTTTCGTCAGATGGCCCTAAAGTTTAAAGGGCATTTTCATAACCCTAGAAACTTTAATTTAGGCTGTTTTTTTATTTTATTATGATCCTTAGTGCTTTTTAATTGCAGATACAACATAACTCAAGTTTCAGATGGCATAGTGTTACTTAGGCAATGTCACATTAGCACTATCTGTTGTTAATAATTACTTTTTTGCTAATTTAATTACAATACCTATAGGTATCACTGAGAGTTCACAATACCATTGACATTCATTTTATTTATCAGTAATTTTTACGCTCGCCCGCTAAGATGGTATCAAATAACGATAATGTTATTGTATTTTTTTACAAGACACGTGCCACGCTAGCTTGCGGTAGGTGATCTAGGCGAGCGAGACTCGTAAAGCTGGGAACATACTATGCATACTTCCGCGAACATCTTCTATGGCGTTCTAAAATGGATTGTGACCGACCCTTTGTATGTTCATGGAAATGGGACTGACTTCCATACCCCTATATAAAAGAAAAATATTCTCGAAATACATACGAGCCAATTTTTCTACAGAGAAAACATAGAAACTGTAAAAAAGTACGTCAGTGTAAATTGAAAAGGAACTATTACAAAAGGTACATTTGTTCTCTTGGAGAATACGCCAATATTGTGCTACTCTTTCTTTCTCTCTCTCTCTTTATCTCTTTCTGTCTCTATCTCTCTCTCTCTCTCTGTCTCGGTCTTTGTCTCTCTTTCTTTCTTTCTTAAATTCTAACTGGTCGTAACAGTGAACTAGCCGCGATGACGCGCGATGCTTGTGGCCGCACCCAATATTGCTCCCCAGTACCGATAGAAACCATTCGCGCAAAATTCGTGAGGTAATCCACATTGAGCACCCGCCTAAATAGCACCTGCACAAATAGCACCTGGCCTAGTCCAGATTCAGCACCTATAGATATTTTTGGCAGCATAAATACATTTGAATTCACTAACAGCACCTGCCAACAATATGGACTAGGCCAGGTGCTATTCGTGCAGGCACTATTTAGGCGGGTGCTCAATGTAGATCGTCCCTTCTGGAAAAGGTCTTATCTCTTATGGCTGGAGAGCGTTAACAACCGCGGATATCAGTGTGCTTAGTGAGAGTTTTTTTAACTACTCGATCGCGTTAACGTAAACTCATATTCTATAGGAGTGACAAAGCGCGTCATCTATTTGTCTCTCTGTCACTCCTATACAAATTGCAAACGCTCTCGCTATCGAAAGTGAATGAAAAAACTCGCACTAAGGGCCCCGAGTGCGTACTGAGTTTTTTCATTCACTCTCGATAGTGAGAGCGTTTGCGATTTGCATAGGACTAACAAAGAGACAAATAGATGGCGCGCTTTGTCACTCCTATGCAAAACGCAAACGCTCTCGCTATCGAAAGTGAACGACAAAACTCAGTATAAGCGCTCCGAAGCCGAGACCGTAGTTCGCGATTACACTGTGGGACGCAGTCGTAAGTATGCTCCCATATTTAAAGTGAGCACGGTAAAAAACTAGTGTAGTGTCTCACTTTCAACCGTCGCGCCGTAAAAAATAGGTTTGTGGCGCGCATTGGATCGTCAAGAGATTCTGTGTCAGTAGTTACAAGACGCTGGGAACCGCGAATGAAACTGCAGAAATATTTTTTTTTCTAAAGGTATTGTTGTAAATAAATATTGCATGTTATGTAACATTGCTATGTAAGGTATAATATACTTGTCAAAAATGTTGCATACTGCTGCTAAGTGGTAGAATACATTTACTTCGTTGCAATTAAAATCTGTGCAACTGTAATATTACGAGTATGTAGTATTCGCAAATAAATTATTTGAGTTTGAGTTTGAAAATTGTTGATAACCACCTTTTCCATTTTCGTTCCGAATTCGCCAGTACCTTATCTAGTCTAACACGAGTAAATAGAGATCATCTATGAAGAAAAATTCGTCCATTTTTCGTTAGGTGCAAATGAAAGACCCGACTACTGCCTACAACATCCTTGGGAAGATTGGTACGCAATGTACTCGTAAGTGATTTATTTGACATTTACAAAATTTACACAGGACTAAAAATAAGTGCTGCTATATAGGTTCGGGACCTGGATTCCACACTAATTTGCCGTTTCAAATAGTCGCGCGTGCCGCATTAGACTGGATTGTCTCAGCTATTGGCCTCGTGTAAAAGGCCCATGCCTCTAGCCGTCAATGGAATTGAAAAAATATGTCACGTGACCCCACCAACTGTAGGTAATTGAACTGTAATGTACTAACAGAATCGAGGCCCTGGTTTGTACTTACAATTCGGGATGCAAAAAAAAAAGTGTACTGCCTGAATCGAAAACCATTTCGAGTTTAGCATCCAAACTACAATATTTTTTGTGTAAGAGATTTTTATCTTAAAAGATGAGCCTTATTTTGAGTAAATAATAATATATAAATGCCCTTCATTTGACCTCTATGGTGACGTCACATGTTAAATCGTCTGTAGTTATTCTGTGAAAATCTACCAATGGTCTGTCAACTTCATTTGTCAAACACATCGATATTATAGTGCCACCATATTATCTGTTCAGTTGATAACGGCGCTAGTGGAGAATTTAGTAATAACGTAACATTTATGAAATTTACCTAGAAAAATGAGAAAATGTTAACGCGTCTTTCAATTTGAATGAAAATTATATCAATAAATGAAACAAAAAATGTAAGTGAATAAATAAAACAAAAAATGGGGAACCTGATTTACAATTAATTAGTTAGTTACAATTTTGCCCACCTGAACATATAACTTGGTGGCGCTGTAAACACGTTTTTTTTTTTACACTAAACCACAGACAATCTAGATGGTTTGGCCCATTCACACGCAAATGCAATCGCGAACTCACCTACACACACAGTAAGTAGCATATGACGTCACGCCAAATAATATTTACTTTAATTAATTAACAATGATAAACTCGATTAATCACGAGAAAAATGAAATTAGTTTCTTAAAATTACGTCTACTATCAGAATATAATAAAATCCAATCATAAAAAAAAACTTTGCATCCCCCATGGACGTAGTGAAAATAACAATGGCTTTGGTACTTTTTTTAGTACACGGTGACTTAGGAGGTTAAGCTGATTAAGGGACTCCACACAGGGCGGCTATAAGGTAAAGATGTATATTATAGCACGATATATCCTCGTAAGGTCCGACCTTGAAAATAACAATTGATTTTGTGATCACTTGAAGACATTGGGCCTCACGAGGATATCTCATTACATCTTTCCATAGAAATCGTCAGGAGACCACACACGACAGCTATAATATACATCTTTACATCTTCGTATCTTAAAGGTACTGAGCGGTCTCTAAGCTATACATCCTAGGATGTAATATATATTATATCCGCCGTGTGTGAAGTCCCTTACGCTCTCCATACATGTGGGTTGAACTACCATGTGCCATAACTTTGCACACACTCATCGGATCGCTATGAAAATCATTGATTCTTAAAATATAGAGAATAGTGATCATTTTGGTATATTTCACAAAAAAATGACCTGTTGTGGGTTGGAACCTTTTTGTTAGACTACGTCCATTATTATAAGTACCTGGATGACCGAGCTTTGCTCGGTATGTAGGTTTTCACACAAAAGAAGGAACTTGAAAAAAAAAAGAAAAATTATTATCATCAAGTCTCGAACCAGGGTCATCTGTTTACGGTATCGTCCTATTTCCCACTTGAGCTATGACAACCTTACAGATGGTTGCGATAATTTCTTTCTTGTAGTGTAGCAATTATTTCTTTGCCTTAAAACACGGTTAAAACGACGTTTTATAAAAATGAAACCTAGTTGGATCAATTAATCGCCCCCAAAACCCCCTGTTTACAAAATTTCATGAAAATCGTTGGAGCCGTTTCGGAGATTCTGGTTATATATAAATATATATACAAGAATTGCTCGTTTAATGAGATTAGATATAGCAACCGCTACTGCGCTAGGTTCATCACCTGTGTTACAGCAGATAGCGCCTTATTCTTCCCTTTAAAATATTACTAACAATAGTAACACAGTTGGTTTAAAAAAAAGTTTTAATCATTTGGTCTGTCACAAACCAAACTATACTTCTAAATATGACTTACCAACTGACGCTCTGGAATCGCAGCTAAAATCAACACCTAAAACAAAATACAATAAATTACTGGTGTGCGATTAAGACTTTTATTTAGTTTTTGTAAGGCCTATATTCGTCCCACTACAGGCCTTTTTTCAGAGGCCTGCAGTAGGACGAATATTTCCTTTTTTCTTTTTGTCATCGCTTTTAGATGCGTTAATAAAAATATTTATTAAAAAACTAGCATTAAGTAATCGAAATTTCAGACCCTGATTGAATTGGCATTGTCCTAAAAAATATTTAGTTCTATTTTCATATTTTTTCGGACTAGGTATATGGATTTGGCCTGCTTTCATTAATTTTTAAATCGAAAAACAAATCCAGAGTCTGCGAAACCGGAAGTGCGTCATGCACGGAAAAACTTCACCAACGAGATCCTAAGGATCAAAGGCTGCAAAGTACCACAAGCCACTTTGCCGCATTTGATTCCAACGCGGTAACACTTAGCAGTCTTTGAACCCAATATGAGATTTGTATGAGGTTTTAAGTCGTCTTTTGCTGATTTTGTTACTAAATTGAAAAAATGCATAGTTTAAACTGGAAATACACTGGATGGCTCATATTTGGAAAGTGTGGCACTTAGCAGCCTTTGATTCTACATGCCTCCGTCCGTTTCTAGTGATACCACTGCTCGATACAAGAACTCTTCAAATATGAAAACTAAAAAGGCTCCAAGGCTCCTAATTTGTACATAAAATAAAAGATAAAATTATAGTTTTTTACGGAACACCGAGATATCAATATACCGGCGATATTCATTCAAAAACGTGTGAAAGGAACTTCTACAGTCACACTTATTCTCAAAAATACAAGAAATCAGGTAATATTATGAATTTATAATTGTAATCTATATATATGTCGTAGGACGATTTGATAAATCGAATTTTCGCAAAAATTCTAGGGCTATTGCGAAAACACGGATAATTAGATAATGGCTTTGACATTTTTCAATGTTACTGAATAAAGATAGGGCTTTTGCAAAAACGCGGGTTCCTTTAGAAATATTGCGAAAAGAGTCGTTGGCTTTTATGACCTAAGCACACTGATTGGTCGATCGCATCGCTCAAAACAACATCTTTTCTGATTGGTTGACGACTTGACGCATCACCTGTTATAAATTCTATTCTGTCACGGGCCTTAATGGCGATGTTTTTATGTTTTTGAATTCGCTGTTTTATGATAACTAAATAGTGTGCCATGTAAGGTGTGTTTGTGAGTGCAAAATGACAGACACAAAAGATATTAATGCCGAATCAGAAACCAATTTTGAATTTATGTCTGAAAGGAAAGATAGATTTAAGAAAGTTTTACGCTAATAGACAGGTCAGAACTACTAAAACAGAACGGACTTAAGAACGGATAAATAGTGTGATTGCTTCAATAGAAGGATTAGGTATTTAGCGATCAAAAGCGCAACAAAAGTATAGAAATGAAAACAAAAATACGACGTGATAAGTGTTGGTCAGGAAAAATTCTGATTTTGAAAAGACAACATCTTACCTCTCCTTACCTTATTCAAGTACCGCCAACTAATGAGTACTATGATATTGAACTACTATGATGATGAACACATATGTATATCGACTGGACAATGTGAGTCGAGATAAAACGATGGATAGCCTAAATACTTGAGACTGGTACCAATTATAACAATGTTCCTTAACTTGTGCAAGACCATCAAAGTCATTTCAATAAAATGTCGTATTTGGGTTATAAGTTTCTAATAATGAATATTGCCGATATCCCTTTTGGTGAATTCAATCCCTAAGGGAGTGAGAGGGGTGCGAAGCTAGTCTGTAGGTTCTGATTTTCAAAAAGCGGCAGGACTTACAGTCGATAGCACATCATCTTATACACTATTCTCTCGCTCTACTCCTTTGCGTTACGGGCGACTTTGCTACTAAAATATGGTGTTTGACGTGCTCTCGACTATACGTAGTCGACAAGTGCGCAACCCGAATGCGGGCAGACGTCGTTAATAGTCGCTTCAATTATTATTCGACGAATGCTAGGCAAAAAAAGATGTATAAAAATGTGCACATATATCTAATTTGAAAACACTTTTCTCAACTGAAGCCCATGCGGACGAAGTCGCCGGCAACAGCTAGTATTCAATAAGAAGTAAAGACTATAGTTTCTAGTACCTATAGTTTCGATTGTCATCTCTTAGTCTTTATAACTCTATGACAAAATACCTGAAACAAACAAGGAAAACTAGTGACCAATCACAACAAGTGTTGGCTTGTTAATCTAAATCAAACCAATCAGAATTCAAGATATTCAATCTTACTAAAAGAACTCGCGTTTTTGCAAAAGCCCTATCTTTTAGCAGTGAAATTGAGAAATGTCAAAGTCATTATCCAATAATCCGTGTTTTCGCGATACACCTAGGATTTTTGCGAAAATCCAATTTATCAAATCGTCCTACGACATATATAAAACTCAAAGTCCTGACTAACTGACTCACTCATCAACGCCTAGCCCAAGCCGTTTGACCTAGGAAGCTGAAATTTTGCACAGAGGATCTATACAGGGTTACAGGGAAAGTCGTACACAATATTAAAGGAGGTCATTATTTAGGTCATTTCTGATGGATTTTATTCTATTATGTAGGGTCCGAAAATTAACCGATATGGAGATATTGACTGTTAAAGATTTTTAAAAAATATTAAATTTTTTCGGCTTTTTGATTGTTTTTTTCTCAGAATAGAGTTTTTTAGAATATTCTATCTATCTATTATTTTTGTGTTAGAATATTCTAAAAAAGAAATACTGAAATAGGTAGGTACCTGAACACCTGAGACAGCATGTCTCTAGAGCACAAAAAAGCCTATCTGACCTTTTTACATAGTTTAAAGGTGCTAGGAAGTAAAAATATTTTTTTTTGTATCGAAGTTCAGTTATGTCGGTACTACCACTAGAGCCTACTCAAATAACATTATTTTAAAATTTCATGCACATACCTATTAAATGTTATACCTTTTTGAATAGTTAAAGAGTCGTAGAAGTTTTTAAAATTATTTGCAGAATAAGTTCCATACGTAAATTTTTTTTTAAGAGCTTCAATGTGAAAAATATTTAGAGAAAAAATATTTAATTATAACCGTTGTCGAGCAGTTTTTTAAAGCTGTTAGTAGTAGGTGCAGCATTTGCTGATATTTTTTATCAATTGACATGCCTTTTAACTAAATACATTAAAAAAAAACACTTTATGAGCTCTATTCTGAGAAAAAATCGATCAAAAAGCAAAAATTGATATTTTTTTAAAATCTTAAACAGTCAATATCTCCATAACGGTTAATTTTCGGACCTATATAATAGAATAAAATCCATCAGAAATGACCTAAATAATGACCTCCTTTAATATTGTGTACGACTTTCCCTGTAACCCTGTATATAATGTAGGCAAGGAATAAGAACGGATTTTTTTAAATTCAACCCCTAAGGGGGCGAAAAGGGTTGTCAAAATTTGTATGGGAGGTACAAAGAATGTTGTCTGATTTTCTTGAAACTTGAAATAAATACTTTTCAACACAATTAATCGAACACGTGTTTCGCCGTTTTTTCTAAATTTAACCCTTAAGGGAGTGAACGGGGTTGCAAAATTTTGAACTAAAGTCCACGCGTACGGAGTCGCGGGCGAAAGCTAGTATTATTATAATATAGCAAATATAAATTCGCTGACCTTATACACTTACCTTTAAAATGAAGTAGTATTATTTGTAACTATTGTCAATATTTAGGACAATGCCCATTGGCAGATGAAGGCTCCCTTTTTTACAAACCTTCTGGAACATTTCTAGACAATTTTAAATGAGAATCTAAAATGCGGCGACGACGTAACTGTGTCACTCTGTTAGGGTTGTCAATTCTTTTTAACCGACTTCAAAAATAAAAGGAGGTTCTCAGTTCGTTGGGATTTTCATTGGAACTTTTATTTCTGTCGTTTTGTTTCTTGAACAAGTTTTTTTTTTTTTATAAATATGATCTAATACATTCTCAGTATGGTTGCCAACCCCATTAGAGGTGTTTAGTTAAACAAGATACAGAAGGTCAGCCTAAAGGTCATAGCCCACTTACACGACTCTGCGCCCACCCGGCAAAAATAATAATTCAAATATGGGCTTTAAATATTATTTTTGATTAAATACTTTTGCCGGGTGGGCGCAGAGTCGTGTAAGTGGGCTACGACCTTAAGACATTATTTCTCATCACCGAACTGTTTTTAGTCCATTTTACTTTTTCTATTATTATTTTTGTTTTTACATTTCCCTAAAAAATTGCACCTATTCTATGCACAGGGAAATCACCGCCTACAATAGGCCTCCCTTTTTGGATGGAGGTAGTTCGACAGTTGAATATTCTGTGCGCTTAGTGTGAGTGAACTGACCGTGCCTGTCAAATAAATCCTCTCATTACGCAGATGCAAGTTTTAACATACAGAGAGAATAGAGAAAAAACTGCCGAGTGCAGGTCGGATTCAGGCAGTGAGGGGAACTTGCAGTGAGGGGAACTTGCGGTGAGAGTACCACCATACAACATGTTTGCCAATTCCAGAAAACCAGTCAAATAAACAAATAACGTTTCTTTGACTTAGCTTTTGCGATCGGTAAAAAAGGACGAAGTTTAGAGTAGTCCTTCTGTGTAGATTGCGTCCTAAGCTGTCCTGCTACCCTCGTTTCGCGACAGCCCCGCTCCATTTCGCGCCGTTGGCATCGGCAGCCATTTCCGGAAATAGCGCGCGGGTTCCCACTTCCGGCGACGTTTGTGGAGCGTTTTTGTCAGGTTGGCGGCAGTTTCTTTTTATTTTTCGAATGTTATCGCCTTGGGTGACAGTGGAGTGGAGTAGGAAATAGATGAATTGTATAGCGAGAAAATATCCTCTTTAGCGGCATGTACATTAGTTGCTGCAAGAGAATAGTAAAACTAAAATGTAGATTAAAATATGTCATATTATAATATTTGATCTGCAAAAAAATTTAACTAAAAAGCTAACACACTACATAAAGTCATCTTTGGTTTGCTAAGATAGATAGAATATTTTTGTATGTACACCAGGAATTGCACTAAGTCTCATATCCTTGCTACTACAAGATGAGGTTTGCTTTCATTAAGATATGATCCTGACCGCACAATCAATTCGTGGAAAAGATAATCTTTGAACTCCATGGCTGTGCTACTACTAACTGTTGAGGAGTGACCTCGTGAAGAGACAACCCTGACTGCAGCATCAGGTAATTAGTATAATTTTAATGTATTGAGAGTATGGAGTTTAATAGGGTAGTTTCCAGGGTAAAATAATTAAATTCTATTTAATCCGTATTTTAGATTATAAAAAATATTGGACACGTATTTTTTCTTTTTTCGATTAAACAAAAAATCTTTGTTATTTTTGGTCTAATTTACAAACAAAAAAATATGTGTCCCTTATTTTTGAATAATCTAAAAGACGGGACTAATTACATTTTTTAGGGCAACTAGCCCATTGCAACACATGCCCATTGTGGATTGGCAATTTCAAGCGCTAATATGTGTCAACACCTTAGACATTCAGGTTTCCACACTTGCGTTTATAGTGAGTTTGAATGTTAATGAGTGTTTATAGTGAGCCGATCGGCCCACCAAAATTTCAATACATAATAGAAGTTGCCACTAAACCATAAATAGCGTCTAGTGAAAACCACTACCTAACTCCATCCATTTATCTATACTTGGCATTTTAGTCAGACTTTAAACGACACTAAATCAAAAACCTTTAGCGGTAGAAAACTCGATAGAGTTTACAAATTTAGTGCTAGCCAGTACTAAATTTGCAAATGGTATCGAATTTTCTACCGCTAAAGATTTTTTATTTAGTGTCATTTAAAGTCTGAAAAAAATCCAAGTTTAAATAAATGGATTATAGATTAAATAATAAATAATAATAATAAACTCACGCCCGTTATCCCCGAAGGGGTAGGCAGAGGCACCAGTCTCTAGAACTGGACCCACGTTTTGCCGAGTTTATTAGGTCCCAAACGTGACAAGTGGCAAGCCTGTTGCCGTTATCCGGGCACAATTTATCAGCGAATGGTGTTGCTGTACAAACAAATGTACGTAACTAAAAGTCATTGGTACATGCGTGGTTCGAACCCAGACCCTCATGATCGAGAAGCAAGGGTCAACCCCACTACACCACCACCGCTTTTTTTATAGATTATAGATTAGATAGGTAAATAGACCACTCAGTTGCTGTAACGTCGAAGACACTAAATGTAGCTAAATCTTCAGAACAGCTGTAGAGTTATAAGTAGGAAAGTTGCGGCATAGTGCACACATAAATTATTAGCACGATCCATCGCAAAATCTAATAACAATGGCAATGTCCTATGACAACAGATACGAATAATATAATACATATATGTTAATTTTAAAGGTCATATTAGGCAGTTTAAATAGTCCGTGCGATAAGTCTACCACGGAGTTATTTAAGATGCATTTGAGGAAGGTTTTTAGATAGATGGATACATCAATACTAATTAATTTGTTCACATAAGACATAGGTAATAACACAGTAACTTTCCACAGTATACAATATATATTTACTGATATTTTTAACAAGCGGAAATAAAACATACAATGGCATTCCTATTAAACAAATAGAATGACTCCATCTCTTTGTAATCAGAATCTTTGCTTAGCATTCTAGTGAGAATGTGATTCAGCCTCAAGTTCCCACATTTACTCAGACAGCATTGAACCCTCATTACTGTCTCACAAGGAGTAATTGAAGCTGATTGACCGCACAAATAGCAAAGTGGTGACTAAAAACCGGTCGCGAAGTGTCACCAATTCCGACGCCAATAAATACAACCGTATCTTTTTTTGGAGATAAGTTACACTATGAATTGCAATGTAGCGATACTTAGTGTAAGTCTGAGGTTAAAGAATAATGCAATGTAAACAGTTTACCATAACAAAACGAAGATAATTGGGTCAAAATTGGTGGCACTTGTTTTCTGAAATATTTCGTGTCTTCTAAGATATTTTTGAATGAAACTGGCAAAGTTAGCTTACTGTTGTCGCTTATTGACGTCTGCAGTTGAAGATTTTCTCTTATTTCAGGGCCGAATTCACGAAATAACACGAAAACAATAAAATCTAAATTATTGACGAGTTTGGCGATTTGACACCCGTAAACCATAGACAAAACAATATTAACTAGAAACAATTCACAGACAATATACGTTCAGACTTGAAAGTGTTTCAGACACAAATGAATGCACGTCGCGCGGCGCTTTTACCGTAAAGAGACAGTGACGCTTTCGCCAACGCGGTTGGTTAGCGTCGCGTGCCATAAGCTTAATGAATGCTTTATTGTGCTAAATAGAAAAGCACTAGGGTCCGCGCTAGTGGCAATATTTATTTATATAAAATATTAAACAACCCGCACGGTAAGCGTCACTTTAAAACTACACGGCGGCGCGGCGTGCGTGTTGTACGTACACACCCACCTTAATCTGTTTTCTAATGGCATTTTTCGTTTAATAGTGTTACTGGCAACATTTTTATCGTGCTGTCATTTCACTGAACTGCAGTGTTGCCGTTTTAGCGCTTTTCGCGCTAGGTCTAGTGAATTTTAAAGCTCTTCAGCGCTTTTTTTTCAAAAAATAATAATTTAGTGGAATCTAAAGGATTTTACTATAGCTGTCTCGCTCGTGTTACTAACAGAGAAAAACCGGTTTATGTATATTAAACATGGTTGATTTTAACAATTAAATAAAATTATAATAAAGCCATGTGAAGGGGTGCTAATGCGGGTGATGTGAATAGGTGCGATGAAACACGTAGAAAAGTTGTCACTATTTATTGTGTTTGTTAGGCACAGCACAGATAGTTCACAGGTACATTAGCGAGATAGAAGGAGTGAGATAAGGCGGAGAACAGAGCGATAGGACGAGCAGATATGCTTAGCAAGTAAAGCAGTAAAACTCTCAAGCGTGTGCTTAGCTTCGATATCTGATGCAGACAGAACACAGAGTTGAGACTGACGTAAGCATATTAAGCCGGCCGGCCTCGTTGGTTCGCGTGTCGCACACAGTGAACTGCCACATCACTCCCCCGCGGAGACCGTTACTACGGGCGGTAGTGACCTGGAAATCTCACAGTCCTTCCGGAGCGTGTCATACGAAGTGGTTTTGGTGCATCGTCTTTCCGGTCTTTGGATTCAGTGGGCTCTTCAGTGGCCATGTAAGCTGGCTTCAGGCGGTCAATGGAGACTGTATTGCTCTTTCCTTTGACGAGTATCTTGAAGGTCTTATCACCTCTCTCCAGAACTTCGTACGGCCCAGTATAAGCTGGTTGAAGGGCTCCTCGTACCGTATCATCTCGAACAAAGACATGATTTGTTGTGGCCAAATCTTTAAAAATAAAGGTACTGTCGCGCCTGTGACGAGATGCTGGTGTCGGTTGTAGTTTTCTTGCAAATGACCGTATGCGTGCGGTATATTCCGTGAGGTCGGTTAGATTGCTGTCGCTGGTGTTAAACATCTCGCCTGGTAATCTTAATGGCTCGCCATATATTAATTCTGCGGCCGAGGTTTGGGCATCTTCTTTAATAGCGCTCCTTATGCCAAGTAGGACCAGGGGTAGTGATTCCGTCCAACTGGTGCTCGCATGGCATATGATGGCAGCTTTTAGCTGTCTATGGAAGCTCTCGATAAGCCCGTTGCAAGCAGGCTGATATGCCGTGGTCTTGCGGTGTTGGAAACCAGCTAGTTTGGATAGCTGCTCGAACAAGGCGCTTTCGAACTGTCGCCCTCTGTCTATGACTATCGATACTGGGCAGCCGAAACGAGCGATCCAACCCGACAGGAGAGCCTTTGCGACGGTTTCTGCTGTAATATCCGGTATTGGGATTGCCTCAGGCCATCGCGTGAATCTATCAATGGCGGTGAGACAGTACCGTTTTCCATCTGATATGGGTAGGGGGCCGATTAGATCGATGTGAACATGGCAAAAGCGTGCCTTTGGTAAACCGAAAGTTCCCGTCGGCGCGGAAACGTGTCGGGTGATCTTGGCTGGCGCGTTGGCACGGTAGGCATTTGCGGGCGTATTCTCTGCAGTCCTTTCTCATGCCTGGCCATACATAGCGCTCTGCAACTATCTTTACCGTAGTATTGATTCCTGGGTGACTCAGAGAATGTAGGCTCTCGAATGCTTGTCGGCGCAGTTGCTTCACCACGAAGGGTCGCAGAGATCCGGTACTGACGTCACAGTATACTCCGTCATGCTTCTCTAAGCGTAGTGCTGATCCATTCTTTAGGAGCTGCATGAGTTCCGTGTCATCTGTTTGTGCTTTGGCTAGCAAGCTAAGGTCGATTGGAGCTGCTATTTCATCTATTCGGGACAGAGTGTCGGCGACCACGTTATCCTTGCCTGCTATATGTCGGATATCAGTAGTGAATTGGCTGATATAATCGAGGTGCCTGTACTGTCGTGGCGAGATGTTCTCTTTACGGCTTTTAAAGGCAAAACAGAGAGGTTTATGGTCAGTGTAAATGACGAATTCTCTCGCTTCGACCATGTGACGAAAGTATTTAATGGCCTCGTATATGGCCAACAGTTCCCGGTCATAGGGTGAATATTTTTGCTGGCTGGGGCTCAGTTTCCGGGAGAAAAAGGCGAGGGGTTGCCATTCGCCATCTTTTTGTTGCTGTAGTGTCGCACCCATTGCTGTATCAGAGGCGTCAGTGACCAACGACAGCTTTGCTTGACTATCTGGGTGAGCCAACAGTGCGGCATGGCAGAGGCTTTGCTTGCAATTCTCGAACGATTTCAAAGTGTCCCCTGTAAGCTTGACTGGATGCGATCCTTTAACGGAGCCGGTAAGTAGCCTGTTTAAAGGAGCTTGCAGTTGTGCAGCTTCTGGAACGAATCTTCTATAAAAGTTTAGCATTCCCAAGAATCTCCGAAGTTCTTTAATGGTCTTTGGGGCTAGAAAGTTTCTTATGGCCTGCACCTTTTCTTCGAGGGGTTTTATGCCATTCGCGTTGATGCGGTATCCGAGGAAGGTGACTTCTGGTGCACCGAACACGCACTTGGATGTGTTAATCAACATGCCATATTGCTTCATTCTCGTGAAGAGCTGGCCCAGGTGTTCCAAGTGTTCGGTCTCGTTCACCGAAGAGACCAAGAAGTCGTCCAAATAGACATAACAGGAGTCGAGTCCTCGCGTCATCTCGTCAACAAAACGTTGAAATGTTTGGCCTGCGTTCCTTAATCCGAATGTCATGTATGGGAACTCGTACAGGCAAACGGAGTTGTGATATCCGTTTTGTCTATATCTTCGGGGCTGACTGGTATCTGGTTGTACGCTTTTACTAGGTCGATGGTTGAGAAGATTGAACAACCAGTGATGTTATGCGTAAAGTCGTGAATGTGGCGTATAGGGTAACGGTCTGGTACAGTTCGTGCGTTCAGCATCCTATAGTCGCCGCATGGGCGCCATCCATTGTCCTTCTTGGGTGCTAGATGTAGTGGGGACGACCATGGACTTTTTGAGGGCCGGCAAGTTCCATTCTTCAACATGGACTCGAATTCTTGCCGAGCTATCTTCAGTCTGTCTGGTGCTAGCCGTCGCGCTGGACTTGCAACTGGTGGTCCAGGTGTAGTTTGTATATGGTGCACTGTGTTGTGATGGTGCACTCGTTCAGTACCATTAGGTCTTGTGATTTCGGGGAACTTCTTCAATAACGCATGGAATTTAGTGTCGCCTGTCACGATCTTCACTGAAGATATCGTATCTGACGACGGCGCAGGTGATCCAATCGCTGAGAGAGTGGTTGTGTTATCAATGAGGCATTGATTTCTGCAGTCAATGATGATGTTGTAATGGGACAGGAAGTCCACTCCAATTATGGCCTTGGTGACGTCGGCCACCGTGAATCGCCATGAGAACTCTCTGCGTAGTCCGAAGTCCAGCTCCAGATGGACGTCGCCGTATGTATCGATGACAGAACCATTGGCGGCAGACAGTTGGTACGTAGTCTTGGGTCGGCGTTCCTTCAGGGCAGAGCGTGGAAAGACACAAAGATCGCTACCAGTATCGACGAGAAATTGTGTTTTCGTTCTGCGGTCTGTTACGAACAGGCGACCGGAGGATGGGAGGCAGTCGCTCGTCGCCATTATCGACCGCCTGAGCAGTTTTCCGATTGGAAGTCACAAGGTTTCAGGCATTTCTGTGCGTTGGCACCAAATTTGGCGTGGTACCAACAATTTGGAAATTTTCGGTAGCTTGACTGTGACCGGCTTCTAGATTCGCCACGACGGTGTCTGGATTGGTCACGTTGCGGCCGAGATCTGGGTCTTGACTGTCTTACTTGGGCCGAAAGTGAGCTTACTTGCCTCGTCAATTCGGATATTTGCTTGGCCATGAAGTCCAGAGTATTCTGCTGCGTCTGAGCTGAAGTTGAAGCTTCTGGTTGAGGGCCTCCAACGTTTCCATACGTTTTAGCAGCTGAAGCTACTTGGTGGTATGTTGGTACAACGTCGTGTACTCTGTCGGCGAGTTCTGCAACCACCTCTAATGCAGTCGATGGTTGGGCAGCAAGTATGGTTTGTGTGCTGCTAGGTAGTCGACTGGACCAGATCGTCTTTATAAAATCGTCAGGAACTCCAGGTCCGGCCAGGTTTTGTAAATGCCGGAGAAACTGCGAAGGTTTCCGATCGCCCAATTCCTCATGCGTCAGCAGCTGGAGGACCTTCTTCTCCTTTGACTTTATCAGGCGCTTGATAAGCTCTTGCTTGAGTTTCTCGTACATATTGGATTCCGGCGTGTTAAAGTATAGAGGTTCAATTGGCAATCGACTCACGCTTGACACAAGATTTAAATATAGAATGTTGATATTTGTGGTATGTCAATTTGAATGTTAGACATATCACTCTTCTGACTGACTCAATGCAGGAAACTCGTGTTTGTTGATTATGAAATCATAATAAATACTCTAATGGATATCTAGTGCCTTCACTTTATTCAATAAAGCCCCAAAGACCTCCTACAAATCTGAATAAAGGTCATGGGCTCGCAATAGCTTTTAAAGATCAGTATAATCGTTTTTCAGTGTTTCAGAAATATAAGTCTTTTTTCGTACACATCGAGTTACGAAGATAAGCATAGCAACCAAACAGTTGTTGACAAAATAAGCATAGCAACCAAGGTGACATTTTAAAATTTTGAAGAAGAAATAAACTGTACGTATTTCTTGAATAATTATGGAGAACATTAATAAATTAAATGCAAAATCAAAATATTTTATTTTAAATTCGATTGATGAAAACATTTTACATTATGTTATTAATTGCGCAACTACAAAAGACATCTTTGAGAAATTAGATATTGTATACAATTATAACGTCGAGAAAGATAGTCATCTCAAAGTCATTGAATTTTATAATTACAAATTCAGTGGAAATATAATACAGGACATAAGTAAACTACAGAATTTGGCTTTTGAATTGGAATCTACTCAAAATAAAATAAATGAAGAAATGATAATTCAAAAGATTTTAACAATTTTGCCCACAACATTAAACCATTTTAGAACAGTTTGGGAAATAACCCCGAAATGTGATAAAAATATTCACACTCTCATAGAAAGAATTCAAAAGGAAATACGGTTAATCGAAAATACAACTGAAATACCCGCTAATATTAATGAAGTTTTTAAGAGCGATGAAAGAAAGTGCTTTATCTGCAACAAAATAGGACATATTGCCAGATTTTGTAACAATAAACAATGTGCAATATGTAATAAAAATGGACACACTTCTATTGAATGTTTTTCAACAAAAACTTGCAAGAAATGTAATAAAAAGGGACACATAGAAAAGTTTTGTCGCATGTTTACCATGGTAAGCGAACAAATAGATAACGAAATTTCAATCAAAGCGATTATTGACTCTGGTGCATCTTCCCACATGTTCAATGATTATAATATTATACATTTTACAGAAAAGATAAACACAGAAATAAGATGTGCAAATGCTGGAAACCTCGTCGCTCAAGCAATAGGCACGATAAATACAAATACTTTTGACCTGCAAAAGGTATTATATGTTCCTGAAATATCAAGAAACCTGATTTCTGTAAGTTCAATTACTGACCATGGTGGATCTGTACTCTTCGCTGGAAACAAGGTATTTATAAAGAATAATAACCATATTATATTGAGTGGGTACAAAACTAGAAACGGCTTGTATGAGACAAGTTTTTATGCAAAGAGTGTCCGCGAAGCTTTGTTTTCTGAAACTGTCGATACCTGGCATCGTCGGCTGGGTCACGTATCGGATGTGCGGCGCCTAGCTAAATTAGTTAACGGAATTAAAATTGGGGGGGATAATCGAGAAAAATTTTGCGAAATTTGTATTAAAGCCAAAATGAGTAGGAAACCGTTCGTAAATAATAGGGTTAAAGCAACATTTCCTTTGGAAATTATCCATACGGATGTTTGCGGAGCAATAGAAACTCCCACTTGGGACAACAAAAAATATTTTATTACATTTTTAGATGATTTTACGCATTTTTGTGTCGTGTACTTAATCACCTTTAAAAGTGAAGCCTTTGATAAAATAAAACAATTTGTGACTTTAGCGGAAAATCATTTTAATTCAAAAGTGAAGAAAATCAGATGCGACAATGGGAGGGAATATTCGAACAATAACCTAATGTCTTGGTGTAACTCGAAGGGCATTATTCTTGATTTAACAATACCCTACACGCCACAATTAAATGGGAAAGCAGAAAGATTGAACAGGACGTTATTAGAAAGAACAAGAGCTTTAATGTTTGATGGTTGTGTTCCAAACTACCTATGGGGCGAAGCACTCTTAACTGCAAGCTTCCTTATTAACAGAAGTCCCACCGAAGGCAGAGACAAAACTCCAGCCGAGATGTGGTTTGGTATCAAGCCAGACGTATCTAATGTTAGAAGATTTGGTTCAACAGCTTACTATAAAATAAACTCTGGTGTACGAAAGTTGGACGTTAGATGTGATAAAGGAATCCTGATAGGCTACGTCAGGAATGGTTACAAAATATGGGTGGATGAAACTGAAACAATTGTAAAAGCGAGAGATGTTAGAATAAATGAAAATGAGCAAGGTATATATTTAAATGAAGGAAATGGTGATAGAAGTGGAGGTTTTTGGAGGATGGATGAAGAAAATCAAGAGTCAGTTGGTGAAGGCACAACACAGAGAAGAATAGATAATAGTCAGGAAGAAAATCAAGTCGGAAGAGTCAACAACAACGAAGATCGAGAAGGTGATATATTAAGAGAAAGAGGAAGAAGTAGAAGTAATGAGAGTGTTCGAGAAGGTGAAATATTAAGAAGAATAGTAAGTAGTAGAAATATTGAGAATGTTCGAGAAGGCGATTTTCATTTGAGAAGATTGGGTAGCGAAACAAGCGAAGACGAAACAAATGAAGGCGAAACAGAAGTTGAAACAAATAACAACGAAACAAATGACAACGAAACAAATGACAACGAAACAAATGAGAGCGAGACATCAAAATTCTCCAAATCTAAATGATTTTAATAATGCTAAAACGATTTTGCGATTTATCAAAGGATCAACAGGAAAAGGGATTCACTTTACGAAAGGTGATAAAGTTCTCAGGGGTTATAGTGATTCGGATTTTGCGGGAGATCCAGATACTAGGCGCAGCACTTCAGGTTCTGTGATTTGGCTGAACGGTGGACCAGTGGCATGGAGATCAAGAAAACAATCAGTAGTCGCGCTAAGCAGCACAGAAGCAGAATACATAGCGGCAGCTGAATGCTGTAAGGAATTGCTTTACATAAGGGACCTGATCTATGAGATAACCAAAGAAAAACTTGAAGTTGAGATGAGAGTGGATAACCAATCAGCAATTTGGCTTATGAAAAAAGGAATTATGGGCAATAGAAGCAAGCATATAGACGTGAAATATTGTTACTTAAAAGAAAAAATAGATGAGAATCAGATTACAGTAAAATACTGTCCAACAGGATCACAACTGGCTGATATACTAACTAAAAGTTTACCGGCTGTAAAGTTTGAAAAATGTCAACGAAGATTAGTGTATGAGTGACAATGTGAGTCGTAGAGTGTAGTATAAGTGCGGGCTAAAGTGAACTTTATTCTTTTTCGGTTAATGTCGGGGTTTATTTTATATCTTATGGTAGTATGTAAGGTTTTATAGGGTGTGTAAACATTTAATATGTATAAAAGGAAAAACACTTAAGGATTATTGAAATACGTAACAAGTTCAGACAGATTTAAAGGGGTGCTTAATAATGACAGATTTAAGGGGGTGCTTAATAATGATTCACTTAAGGGGGTGTATGTAATGTAATATTAATTGAATCATTATTTAACATTTAACTTGTCAAAAGAAGAGTAAAAATTTAAAATTTTTATTTCTTTACACATTTTCTGAAGATATCCTTAAGTATTTTTTCTAGATCTTTAAAATTGAATATATATGAGGTATTGTATTTTTTTTTTTTATATGTTTAGTGATGGTGAATCGAGTGGAAGAAAATAAAAGAAAAGCAAATAAGATAGTTGAGGTTATTTATATATGATGATGGTGGTTGAGTCGAGTGGGAGAAAATAAAGATGATAGTTATACTTATGTATTTATATATGATAATGATGATGAGTCGAGTGGGAGAAAATAAAATAGATAGTTATACTTATTTATATGATGATGATATCATAGTGGTGTTGATATGAGTGGGAGAAGATGAAGATAAAACAAGATAGTTGTAGTTATTTATGTCAGTGGTGACGTGATGTGTCGAGTGGTGAAAATAGAGATAGATATGGAATAAATAGTTCATATTGTTTGTGGTGAAAGATATACAGGGTGAAAATGTTTATATAGTAAAGTTGAAAATTTGATATACAGGTTGAATATTTTTGATATTGTATTTTAAAATATACAGGTTGAGTTATTATTGGGTAGTGAATTTTCGAAATTAATTTGATGATGTATAAAATATAATTTTGGGAAACATTGTTTAGATGCAGTAGGTAAATTAAATTAATTAAAGAAATTGTTATTAATGTTTTTACAAGCAGAGTCGATTGAGGGGGTGTGTTAAAGTATAGAGGTTCAATTGGCAATCGACTCACGCTTGACACAAGATTTAAATATAGAATGTTGATATTTGTGGTATGTCAATTTGAATGTTAGACATATCACTCTTCTGACTGACTCAATGCAGGAAACTCGTGTTTGTTGATTATGAAATCATAATAAATACTCTAATGGATATCTAGTGCCTTCACTTTATTCAATAAAGCCCCAAAGACCTCCTACAAATCTGAATAACACGGCGGATTTACAATAATGTCGTCAATTATATCTACGTACGGTGGCTCTAGCTGCGAAGTGGCGTAATAGAACTTAGTTTCTTCTGATTTTATGCCTGCCAATTTGAATTGGCCTTCTAGTTGCTTAAACCACTCCGATGGTTTCTCCGCGTAGAATGGCGGGACTTTGACACCGACACGATGTACCTCGGTTGACGTGTGTGTAGTGGAAACGCCCACATGCGCTTCTGGAACATTCCACGTGTCACGGAAAATTCCGGGCTCAGGATCGGCTTCGGCGTTGTCAGCCCTGCTCATCTTGATGTCAGTGCTCGATCGGGGTCACCAGTGAAGGGGTGCTAATGCGGGTGATGTGAATAGGTGCGATGAAACACGTAGAAAAGTTGTCACTATTTATTGTGTTTGTTAGGCACAGCACAGATAGTTCACAGGTACATTAGCGAGATAGAAGGAGTGAGATAAGGCGGAGAACAGAGCGATAGGACGAGCAGATATGCTTAGCAAGTAAAGCAGTAAAACTCTCAAGCGTGTGCTTAGCTTCGATATCTGATGCAGACAGAACACAGAGTTGAGACTGACGTAAGCAGATTAAGCCGGCCGGCCTCGTTGGTTCGCGTGTCGCACACAGTGAACTGCCACACATGTATTGTGTTTTTCGCAAAA
Source organism: Yponomeuta plumbellus (assembly GCA_947310845.1). Taxonomy (NCBI): domain Eukaryota; kingdom Metazoa; phylum Arthropoda; class Insecta; order Lepidoptera; family Yponomeutidae; genus Yponomeuta; species Yponomeuta plumbellus. The sequence continues at coordinate 11,637,092 of OX371214.1, forward strand.
AAAAAAACATCATTTTAACCATTCGAAAAGTTTAGTGGATTTTAGCGCTTTTTTAAGGCCCGTTTTTTCCAAAATATAGCGCTTTTTTGACAAGAGTTTGGTGGTTTCCTTTTTTCTCTAACGGCAACACTGCTGAACTGTCATCAGACAACAAGTCTGCTGTCTCTGTCACTTGTCAGACAGATGTTTTGATTGACCCCATCTTTTTAATCTTGTTATTGTGCGAAAAAAAATATAATTTCCTTAATACAACCAGCCAATTTCTTTATCAATGTTATAGGTTTCGTATCTACAGCTGGCTCTCGCAACATTTATAAGGCAAATAGTGCAGTGAAGCAACCGGTTACGAGAAAAAGTGACTGTAAACATGAGTGCCCCAGCGAAAGAGTTCGACGCAATCGCTGACCCTTGCCTCTCGAACGCGGCGGTAACACAGGGCATAGGCTCTTCACCCTCATTCCGGAACGCTATTCCCTCCACATCTACGACTAATGGCCCAATGTTGCCTGTCTTACCCCCTAGACCAGACGTAAACATGGGTTTACAACCCAGTTACGGCTATGGCTCAGGAATGGGATATGGTATGACAGCTCCATACGGGGGTTACGGCATGGGGGGTATGGGCAGCTATGGCGGCTACGGAATGGGGGGGATGGGTGGTTATGGGGGTTACAGTGGATATGGTGGGATGGGGGGCTATGGAATGGGAGGATATGGAGGGTTTAACAGACCTCACGGGGACATCGAGAACAGGTATGTAGGCTATTGAACTTTGTTAATTAAGGTGAGTCTTTGAAATGGAAATATAAGGTTTAATCAGCTGTGGACTATTGTACTGTTTACATCTGATTAAATTTATCATTGTATTTGTGTGCGTAGTAAGCCATTGTTTAATTTTATGCTGTTTTTATTGTTGAGGTAAGTGAGAATTAAGTGTGACCTTTACTACATGTCTTGTAAATTAAGGTGAAATTTTTAGGTACCACTCAAACAGAAATGCATCATACATGAAGTACCTAACAAATTCATGTAACATTTGGTGTGGTTACTCTTGACTATTACTATTTTACTTTCATCTATCTTATTTGTCCCGCTGGGGCTTCACTTGACTTTTGCATTTTACATTTATAATACATAGGAGGTATTACAAAATCAGTGCATAAAATTTGTAAGAAAACCATCTATGGATGGTTAATGTTATATTCTTAATATTGGTTCCCTACACTCAGTGTTAATAAGACCTTGTTTACATTAGATTAGATTACAACTGTTTATTTAAAGAAACCCAGGTCTTGGATGTTTATATGGTTGTGACATAGATTACAACTGTTTATTTAAAGAAACCCAGGTCTTGGATGTTCACAAGGTATCCTAGTGTGGGGCCAGAAGCAATGTATGTATGTTGTTGTTATGTTGTAGTTCTACCCACACGAAAAATATAAAATTAGGATCCTTATATAATATCTAAGTTTTGTCAATCTGGGGATCAATAGAAAAAATGTAAAGAGAAGATAGTCAATTATACATGAAATATAATAATGGGATATGTACATAAACTGACTGACTTACAGATAATATTCAATCCAATAGAGTAGGAACTTAATAAAGAATATATTTTTTGACTTGATTTTATTTGTTAAATATACCAATATGTACAAGTGGCTAAGTGAGACGCCAGCATTATATTGTGTAATATTAAATGTCTGCTATAAGGATATTCTTGTTTTATCAACTGTTATTTGTATCTTGTGTGCTGTCGATTTAATATAGAAAAAAACACTTACTTACGCCTAATATAAGTATTTTTATAACAAAAGAGGCCAGTGTTGTACCAATGTTGCGAAGAAAGAATTATACACACACTTTATCAGACTTATCTGCAGTATCTAGATCTCTATGCAGTATATTCTCACCCCAATACTCTGGCCTACAACCTACTGGACACAGCCAGTTATACAAGGAGACTCAAGAGGCCTCAAATGCTTGACTCATAAAGGAGTTGCGGACAGTGGTCTGACCTCCCAAATGCTACTCAATCTTCGAACCAATCTGCCTGGCGACTGATGCCACTAGTCTTGCAAGCCTCCACCAATCCGGACTAGGTCTCCGAGGTGGAGTATGGCCTATACCTTCCTCAGGGAAGAGACCCGTGCCCCTCTGTGGAGACATAATGGGTTGATGATGACTGATGGCAGATGCAATTAGAATTTTCTAATTTTCAGAGACTAGTCTCTAATTACTTTCTGGCCAGCCCTAGAGCTGGCCGCAGTCCTGTCAAACCGTCACTTCATCAACTTTTTGTTTTAGATTCATTCAAATGGCCGAGGAAAGTTCCAGACCGGCATTTGACTCAATTCAAAGTGTGGTTACTGCCATCGGCAGCGTTGCTATGATGATGGAGAACACATTCTTCGCTTTGACCAGCTCTTTCAGAGCCATATTAGGTAAATATCAGCTTTGTCTGCATTATGCACCTGCTTTTTTTACTTTAATTTTAGTATAGAAAGAATAAAATGTCATTGCTTACCTCAAAGAAGGCTTCTATAATGCTCTGCATGCCCATGTTCTGTTTTAATAAAAGCATCTTAATTATGTACCGATCTAAAACTTTCATAACAGATTATTAAGGAACAGGATCCCCTAGTCTTGGATGTTTACATGTCTGTGATGTCGCTGTTTCTGGTTCCCACGACACAGGGTATCCTAGTTTTGGGCCAGAAGCAATGTATATGCCTGGGTGTAAATGTTTATGTTTTTTTCAACAGGTGTAGCGGAGAACTTTGGCCGCTTGAGGTCGCTTTTCGCACAGTTTTGGTCGACGTTCGCTGTCGTTCGCACCCTGAACTGGCTCGTCAGGAAACTGATGGTCATGCTCGGCATCCGGACTGAAGGCGAATTCAAGGTACTAATCGTCTTAGATTGACTTGCACCACTTTCCTGAATGTGGCTTATGCCCAAGTTACACGAGGCTAGTTTTTCAAGCTAGGATAGCAAGCTAGTGTCAGTAAGCTAGCAAGCTAGTACTTTTGGCCTCGTTTAGACAAAACTAGCTTCATTTCAACAACATAACTAGCATGTTTCAAGCCAGGTCAGCAAGCCAGGACAGTACTAGCTTGCTATCCTAGCTTGAAAAACTAGCCTCGTGTAACTCGGGCATTAAAGTGCATTTACGCAGTCTCGCGTCAACGGCGTTAGCGTGAGATTGCGTCATTTTGTGTTGTTGATATTTTTCGTAATATTGTTGTTGAAAAGTGTTGTTAATGAGAAATAATAGTGTTTTAATTACTGACTTTCGTGTATGTGAGTGATTTGCGATATAAATAGTGCAAAAAGCATAAAATAATACCTAGACATTTTTCTCCATGTACCCTCATTGGGTACATAAAAAAAAATGTCTGCTGAAGATGATGAAGTGGCTTCAGTGTCTGAGAATGTGAACTGTTTGTCCCCTAACACTATAAAGAGAATAATCCAGGGGTCACCGTCACTGGAATTCCCACCAGAAGAGCTGGAGTGGGACCATCACCAAATGGATTTAACTGATACCTGCGAGACTCGAGAGGTGGTTGCTGCTAGGTCTAAGAGAACTAGAGATGAGATTAGCACTGATGACTCGGAGGGCTTTACGATGGTGACAAATAAACGCCGGAATACACGCCTCTCAACCTCCCCTACGAATATCGAAGGTTTGCCGCCGCCGATCTATGAGGTCGCAGTAAGTGGAAAAAACATGTTACCTAAACAATTAGGCTTTGCGAAGCTTTTAAGTGATGCGAACATACAAGGAGTGCTTGCTGTGACATATAAAAACCCATACAAGGCACTGATACGTTTCAAAGCAGAGTGTAATGCAGAAAGTTTTTTAAATAACGAAATGATTAAGAAAAACGAATGGGTTTGTAGGAAGACAGATGTAGTGAGCCATACATACGGCGTAGTTAGAGATATTGAGCTGGATATTGAGGACGAGGAGTTGAAAAATATTTTGGAATGTGATCAAGATATTCTTAACGTTAAGAGGCTGTATAAGAAAAATGAAGAAGGCAAATGGGTCAAGAGTGAAACGATTCGAATGTGTTTCAAAGGAAATACACTACCCGCTTTTGTACGAGCCTATGGATGTCGCATGAATGTAGATGTTTATATGTATCCGGTTTCACAGTGTTGGAACACTGGCGATTCGGTCATATTAGGAATTTTTGCCCCTCTAAACTTGACATATGCCCGAAATGTGGAAAAGATCATGTAAATTGTGATACTACTGCTTATAAATGCGTGAATTGTAAGGGGGAACATATGTCCATAGTTAAGAGTGTATGCCCAGCCTTTCAACGAGAAAGGGAAATTAGAATCTACGTGTCACAAAATAGCTGTACGTACAAAGTAGCGGTCAGAGAAATGACTGAATAGAAAAAGCTGAGTAATAAAGCTGTAGAAGCTGACGTACATAATGCACCCCATGTGGATCCTAAACCCACTATAAATACTGCAGGATCTAATCCCTCTAGAGACTCCACTGTTTCTTACCGAGATGTTTGTGCTGGACTGACCAAGCGAGCACTTAATCAAGCTGATAAATCAGATGGTGAAATAAATAATACCAACAAGTCAGATGATACCAAAAGAAAAAAGGTAACAAAAACAAACAAAAAGAAAAGAAAGCAAGAATATCTTGAAAGTGAAATATCGGACGAAGAGGCTGACTTTTCACCTAATGAAGATGAGGCGCAAACTAACGAGAGAGGATCAAAGAGAGAAAGAAAATCATTATTTAAAAGAATTTTAGAAAATCTTAAAGACCTACTATTATCCGAAGATAGTTTGGAAAAAAAATTTAAGAAGTTTATTACATCTTTGTGGGAAGAGTTGAAGTTTTTTATTAGCAAAGTTTTTAATGGAGAGATGTTATTGAAGTTGATTACCACCCAAAATGGATAGTACACCAACACTAAACACTGATTCAATCAATATAATTCAATGGAATGCCCATAGTGTTAAACCGAAATTTCGCAGTTTTGAGATACTACTACAACAAGACAAAATCCACATGGCTTTCATAAGCGAAACATGGTTATCAGAGGAAATAGTTTGGAAAATAAGTAATTATAATATTGTGAGGGCAGATAGAGCAGATTCATACGGGGGTGTCGCAGCCGTTCTGCACAAGTCTATAAAGTTCGCTCGCAAACAACATGTTATACGTAATTCACAAATTGAGATTCTGGTAATTGAATTATTTAATGTCATAGGGCTCACAAATATCATATCTATATACTGCCCTCCTACAATATCTGCAAGCCAGCAAGACTGGGATTACATCTTCAGTTTATTTAATTCTAAATGTTTAATAATTGGTGATATGAACGCTCATCATTCTCTCTGGTCTTATAAGAACGTAAGAAGGGGAGATCTAATATATACAGCAATGTTTGAAAACAATTATATTTGCCTAAACGATGGCTCTTCAACTAGAATTAGAATGACCAATTCATACCTACAAAAGTCTTCCCCTGACATTTCTTTTGCGACAACAGATATTGCTGACCAGTTTACATGGCGAACTACCAATGAGACACTAGGTAGTGATCACCTCATGATTAAAATCAGCTGTTATCTTGCTAGAAGCGGAAATTGTAAGAAAAGAAGAAATTTTAAGGATGTTGATTGGGGTGAATATGGTAATCTGGCAAGCAAGGAATTCAACAAATTAAAAATTAGTTCTACCAATGTGCAAGAATTGTATGATACCTTTCTTGTTACTATACAATCCGTCGCTGACCTTATCATCCCCTGGATCAAAACAAGTTGTGACCCATCATCGAAGTTCCGACCTAAGCCTTACTGGAACTCAGATATTTCGAAGACAGTTGCACAAAGGCGTTTAGCTTTATCAAGAGTGCGACGCAATCCAACTCCAGATAACATGAAGTTATTGAAACATCAAATATCACAAGCTGAGGATCTTATCAAGAAAGCTAGATGTAAAGCCTGGGCAGAATTTTGTAGCAGCGTTGACCATGAAACATCGACTTCTGACCTGTGGGCAAGAATGAGATGGGTGAAAGGACGAGGTGCCGATAATGCTGCTGTAGATCCCGAGAATGCTAAGCTCTTGTTATACTCTCTTACACCAGACAATGTTAATGAATCTGAACCACCATTTTCTAATGCGATACCTTCTGTACTTGAGATTCCCATTACTATGACGGAATTAAATAACTGTGTAAAAAGAAAGGACACCTCTCCAGGTACTGACAATGTATCATACTCTATGATATATTACTTGCCTGAAAGTGGTAAGAGTATGCTCTTAAAAATTTATAATTTAGTGCTTTTAACCGGTATTGTACCCAGTCAATGGAGAGAAGTTCAAATAGTTCCCATTCTAAAGCCTGGCAGAGACCCCAGCTTAGCCTCATCTCTGAGACCAATCTCTTTAATGGTATGCCCTTGTAAAGTATTTCATTTAATCACTATGAGAAGGATTGAATGGTTTGTGGAAAGCCGTGGTCTTTTGCCACATACATCTACAGGTTTCAGGCGTTCAAAATCATGTTTAGATAATTTAACTACATTGACAACGAATATACAAGCTTTTCTAAAAAAGAACCTGTTGTAGCCTACTTTATGGATATTGATAGTGCATATAATAATATTAATGTTAAATCTATGATAAATATATTGATAAATCTAGGAATTGGAAGAAATATTTGTAGATATTTGTGGAACTTCTTATCGGAGAGACATTGTAACATTAATCTAGTGGACGGTACAAATGTGGTTAGACATACAAATAGGGGCCTTGCCCAGGGCGATCCTCTTTCGCCTCTACTTTTTAATATTTCAACTATGAATATCTCGAAAAATATTACGGATGTTAACATATCCCAATACGCTGATGACTTTGTTTTGTATAAGGCTATTGAGAATGATAATGTGTCACAAACTTTGTCTACTCTAGAACTTTCTGTAAAGTCTATGATTAGTATGTTGAGCACTATTGCACTATACTTGTCGGAATCTAAGTGTTATATTTGTCTTTTTAATAGTTCCAGGAAAAAAATAGCTATTGAGGTTAAGATAAATGGTAAAATTGTTAAAGAGGTTAAAATAGTTAAATATTTAGGGATATGGTTGGATTCAAAATTGAAGTGGGGTGCCCATATAAATGAAATATGTGAAAAAATATATAAACAACTGAGAGTTTTGGCTGGAAGTTCGTGGGGTGTCCACCCTAAACACCTTCGCAGACTATACATTTCTCTTATTAGGAGTCGGATTGACTGCGGAAGTTTCTTATATGGCAATAGTGCTAAAAGCAACTTAAGGAAATTAGATATCTTGCAAAATAGAGCTATGAGAGTCTGCGGAGGTTTTATTCGTAGTACCCCAATATATGTAATGGAGAGTGAGCTCTCCGTGCCCCCTCTTGATTTGCGAAGATATTGGCTGGGCTGTCGGTTTTGGGCCAGAGCCAGCTCACTCTTAGATAATTTTGTAATACAGAACTTGCAAACTCTGTCAACCAGATGTAATTATTTTAGTACTACTACATTAACTTCTTTGGTCAAAATACATTCCGAATGGAGTAGTACTGAGATTCACAAAAGTCAGATGTTAGAATTATACACATTAAATACTTGGGTATCAGCTATAGATGTTAAATCATGTATTATTGACAGAGTTTGTGATCTGAATGAACCTAAGCGTAAAATTTTAGAGTCTGAAATGAAAAATTGTGTTTTAAAAATGTTATCAGAATCATATGTTAATTACTACAAGTTGTATACGGATGGATCTAAAGATCAGCAGGGAGTAGGGGCAGCTATGTATGATCCTCAATGTAACCAATCGTTTAAGTGGAAACTACACGGTAAAGTGTGTATTATGAGAGCTGAATTAACAGCTATCAAACAATCCTTAGAATATGTGTGTCAACTCGATCAAACATCTGTAGTCATTTTATCTGACTCTAAAAGTGCGCTACAGCATCTGGCGAGGTGTGTCTCGGGTCACCGCGGCATGCCAGTAGCTTATGAAATCTTGCAGTTGTTACATAATATACAGAGGAAGAACATCCGTGTACAACTTCAGTGGATTCCCTCCCATGTGGGAATTAATGGGAATGAAGTTGTGGCCAAGAAAGCTGTAATGGATGGTTCTGTATTAGTGTCACTACCCTATTCTAGTGAAATCAAATCATATTTCAAAAGAAAAATCCTGGAAAAGTAGGAGTATCATTTTGGAGAGCATGCTGAAAAGGGTATTGGTCTCTGGTACAGAACTATGCAATGTAGACCAAATCTGGTGCCATGGTTTGATTGTTCCAATTTATGTAGATCTAGGCTTATTCAAGCATTTAGGCTTCGTTCAGGGCACATTCCAGTAAACAAATTTTACTTCCTAATGGGCAAGAAGCCCTCCTCAATGTGTGAGAAATGCGGAGTGATAGAGGATCACATGCATTTCTTGCTGGAATGTGTTCTGAACAATCAATTAAGAAGAAGAATGTTGCAGTCAAACCTACATGGAGGGGAATTAAATATTTTATTGTCCAATCCACTTTCTACGGGAGCTGTTGCGATGTATGACTTCGCTCGTGCTTATTTTAGATTAATAAAGCCATGGCGGGGTCAGGCATCGCAATAGCTCCTCTACGCTAAATACCATGAGGCTGACATGACTGCTCAATGGCAGTAAAAGCCTTGTTAAAAATTAGATTAAAAAAAAAAGTGCATTTAACTAAAATTCTTCATACAAGAGTCGATTTAAATGGAGACTTAAGTAACATAATAACCCGTTGGATCAACTCTGCAAATGATAAGTAGCCTTAACACAAGGGACTTCGTCGGTTAAAGAATAGTACCTGGGTGACCGCTTTTGCTCGGTACTTTTTTTGGAATATAAAATTAAAATTATCCTTTTTCAACAAAAAAAGAACTTGGAAAAAAAAACATCATGACTCGAACCGGGTCTCTTGAAATTGGCCCGAAACGGGTCGCCCGTTTTCCCGTCGGAACTATCCCAACCTTGCAGATAGACGCGAAATTTACCTCTGTATGTTATCATAGCAAATTTCAATTGGCTTAAAACACGGTTTAAACAACGTTTTCTAAAAATGTAACCTAGTTAGATCAATTAAACGCCCCCGAAAGCATCTGCCTACAAAATTTCGTGAAAATCGTTGAAGCCGTTTCCGAGATTCTTATAAATATATATAAAAGAATTGCTCGTTTAAAGAGATTAGATAAGGTTTAATTTCGCTTCTGAGTACCTGCTACCAAATTTGGTAGCCGCCGATCCGAAGGGTTAAGAAGTTGTGCAAGTCGACCTTAGATTGGGTTGTCTAGCTCGATTTAATTCCTTTGCATTTCTATTAGCCATGCGATTTCTACCGAGTGAAATTCGCGCGTCGCCTCCGAGGAAAAATAATATCTTTTTTGCAGATCGAATTTGCAAAAAAATTCTGTACAATCTCTCGATCATGTTAATAGTGATTTTTAGAACCAATGACAATGTTTTGATTAAGCCTATTTCTTTGAGAGAAGGCTCGTGCCCTACATTGGGACGTAAAGAGCCGGTTTTTGAGTTGAGAATTTTAGGTAAATACTTAACTGTAGTCTTGTCTCGTCAAATTTCTCAGAAAAGAACGTGACAGTACGTTACTTAAGTATTTACTTAGTGCAAATTCTCAATTCAGAAATCGGCCCATAGGCTGCTTACGTTACATACCAATCATCCTATCAAGTTACATGGTACCGGTCATCATCAATCCATCATGTCCCCACCGAGGGGCACGGGTCCCTTACCTGAGGAAGGTATAGGCCATACTCCACCACGGGGGCCAAGTCCGGATTGGTGGAGGCTTGTAAGACTAGTGGCTGGTCTTACTGTCAGAAGTTTTCAAGCCGCCCGCCCTAAGGCCTCTGACTTGGCTTAACGACTGCCATCTATCGACGGCAGCCGGCACCAACTGCTTAACGTGCCTTGCGAAGCACGGAACCGCTCGAAAAAATGCCACTAGCGTTAGTCATAGACGGTGACCCATCCATGGACTAAACGCGCCGTATGTTGCTTAACCATAGTGATCGTTTAAGATCACTCAGGCAGCCCAGTAAGTATTAATTAGTGCAAATTCTCAATTCAGAAATCGGCCTGCTTCTTACGTTACATACCAATCATCCTATCAAGTTACATGGTACCAGTCAGCTACCACAAATATATATAGTTATAGTACACACATAATAATTTACATAACATTGGGTGATCCTTATGATTTAGTTACAGTAAAGTTATCAGTTGCTCTTTCTTCATTTCGCGTGTAGAATCTGCGAACTATTCGAAGATAAGATTGTGTTGTTTTCCTAAAGATAAAAATACGCTCAGTGTGTCGCATTGATGAGAAAATAATAAATAGGTGCTGGTTGCCAAACCGTTCGTCCAAAAGGATTGGAGTTTGGGGATAGGAATCCGCCTGAGTGATCTTAAACGATCACAAAGGTTAAGCAACAGAGAGCGCCTTTAGTACATACTTACATGCGTATGGGTGACCGTTCTGTGACTAACGCTAGTGGCATTTTTCCGAGCGGTTCCGTGCTTCGCAAGGCAAGTTAAGCAGTTGTTAAGCCAAGTCAGAGGCTTTAGGGCGGGCGGCTTGAAAAGTTCTGACAGTAAGACCACCCAGTAGTCTTATAAGCCTTCACCAATGCGGACTTGGCCCCGGTGGTGGAGTTTGGCCTATACCTTCCTCAGAGAAGAGACCCGTGCCCCTCGGTGGGGACATAATGGGTTGATGATGATGATGTGCCTACAAGTTACTAGAATCCTACATACGACATTATGCATCTGAATTATTTCAGCAATAGAATAAGAATACATTGTTTCTCAGATGGTTAGAAAGAGTTCGACAGGCTAAGGTTAAGGTATAAATTCATTATCGTTGGAATCGAACATACGACCATTACGGTTCCGACGTCGTATCTTTCACTATCTTATCAATCCGAGCTGTTTATTCTAAACTCACGTTACACTCTAAACTGACGCCAGTATCCTGAATATTTCCTGTAGACAGAGTTTGCCCTTTGTCACGATCCTGTCAAACCTGTAGTTTGGGACCAGGTGAAGTGATTGTGGGAGTTCTTATTATTACGATTTTGTTTTCCAAAGAAATGCCCAGATAATCAACAGATCTAACTCACAATTTCCTGAAGCGGTAGGCAGAAATTGGAATCAGCCGCTTTCCACGATCCTGGCAGATCTCTTTCGTTTCATCAACATAAAGATTTTCAAACGGCCATCTAGTTTTACGTGTAACGCAAGCCGCAGTTTCTGTGTTACTGTGAGTGACCGTTCTGACTAACGCTAGTGGCATTTTTTCGAGCGGTTCCGTCCTTCGCAAGGCACGTCAAGGAGTTGGTGTTGGCTGCCATCGACAGATGGCAGTCGTTAAGCCAAGTCAGAGGTCTTAGGGCGGCTTGAAAACTTCTGACAGTAAGACCAGCCACTAGTCTTACAAGCCTCCACCAATCCGGACTTGGCCCCCGTGGTGGAGTATGGCCTATACCTTAATCAGAGAAGAGACCCGTGCCCCTCGGTGGGGACATAATGGGTTAAAGATGATGTGCCTACAAGTTACTAGAGGCCTAGATACGAGATTATGCATCTGAATTATCTCAGCAATAGAATAATAAGATATAGGTACATTGTTTCTCAGATGGTTAGAAGGAAGTCGACGAGCTGAGTTAGCCAGGGTCAGGAGGGTATACCTAAAGGGGGAACCTTTGCCCAGCAGGGGACACAGTCACAGCTAATTAAAAAAAAACGGTGTAAACACGGCAACACAGCGTTTGCCGAGTCTGCTGGTTTTTAAATAAAAATTGGTTTTCTGGGATGTTGCTTAAATTTCAAGTTTTTTTTTTCTTTATTTTATTTAGGGGCTTAGGCACCTTAGGGACGCATGTCAGCCCTATTGTAACTTATACTAAAATTAACAAACTACTTTTTAAATACTTATAAATTAACAATGCCAAAAGTAAATTTTCGTTTGCCTTTTTTAGAAGAAGTACACGAAAGAATTTAAAATGACCACTTTCTGTGGACTCCGTGAACACCAGCAAAAGATATGAGATGGTTTTTAGAAAATGGTCAAGTAGCCCATTCAGTCATTACAGCTTCAACTCCCTCAACGTTTTCCAGGCTTGGGCCGAGGCGGTGGCGGCGACGCAAGCGGGGACGGCGTCGCCCGCGCAGCAAGCCCGGGGCTCTGGATGGCCGGTCCTCTTGTTCTTCGGAGTGATTACTGCCGCCCCCTACCTACTGCTGAGAATGTTCAGCCGGCTCAGTAACAGTATACACGAGCGATGTGAGTACCTGCATTGACGAATCTAGAGCTTTTTTCTTCTCAAAATTACTTCTGTAAAAGAAAATCGGAGGAAGAGCGGGGCTACTGTAACACAGGCTTCGGCTTAGTATTTTTATTTATTTATTTCGGAGACAACACAGAGACATGCCACTTATATTAAACTTAAGTGCTAACATTATGTACTAGGCATGCATCCAGAACATATCTCACTAAATACTAAAATATTAAAATATTAAAGGTGAGGGCGGGCACTAAATAATCTGTGAAAGTACACAGTTTGGTTCATAGTAATTAAATACAGGAGAAGCTATGGCGACTAAATGCAGGCTCAGTGTACATGAGGGGTCCTGAAGCGGCAGAACTCCCTGTTTCTCGCACACCAATGATCCTACCAGCAGCAGCAGCGGTCCGCTGGTGTACGAGAAATCGGGGCAATAGTGTTGTAACATTTCTTGCGGTGGAATACTTATGAAGTACAGGGCTCCGACGCAATTTTTTTTGTAATGTGATTTGTTTAATGAATAAATGAAATTTTGTTATTATTCAGAGTTGCGAGTGGCGCAGTTATTCATAGTTTCATACAAGCCATATTAATTCTATTCATAAGTCACGGTTTCTGAGATAGGTACTCTGAATAAAAACGTATTGATTTTGATGTCGTAGTTCACCTGTTATCAACAACTTTTATGATTTATCCCCGAAATGTCATGGGTTAGATTTGAACTCTTTATACACACAAAAAAAAAACATTAAGAACCTTACACATCTTAGTTTTGTCATACAGTTGCGAACTTCATTTTCCAAATTTTTCTTGAGATCCTTCAGGTAGACCTACCCTCATTCTGCCGAGTAAACATGGTCAATAAATCCGAATAAAGACGACGCGTTTCGAGACAAGCACACATTAGAAATCCACTTTTTCCTCCCACCTACAGTGAGTGATCCGAAGACCTGGCAGCAGCCACTCCGAGCGGTCGCCAACTACGACTTCCAGGCCACCTCGCCCCAGGAAGTCAGCTTCTCAGCCAACCAGGTCCTCTACCTCGCCCCACAACACCTCCAAGGAAACCTCTGGAACTCAGGATGGCTTATGGGCTCCACCGACCGTCAGTTCGCAGGCCTTGTACCCGTCAACTACATAAAGGTCATCCGGCCCACCAATGAGGCGGGGCATCAGAATTCGAATTTGGAACAGGGTGAAAAGGAAAAAGAAAAGTTAGCGCAACCGACCATGGAGGATTTGGACAAGTTGTATGCAAACGAGCTGTGAGCGTACGCGAATGCTTAGAGCGCTTTGTGTGAACCAAAAGAATATATTTGCGAGGCTCACACGTACAGTCACGAACAATAATATGTATACACTGTCACATTTTCAAAAAATCTTAACTTAAAACTAGCTAGAAAGAAGTGTACGACAATTCGTTCTAAATTATGTAACCAATGGTTAGATAATTTATGACAAATTGTCGTACACATGTGCAGTACAAAACAAAAGATGTACGTCGTACAAAATGTGACAGTGTATACAATTATTATTGCTCGTGACTGTACACTGCGACCATGATAAGAGTAGAATGGTATTCAAATTCTAACTCTTAGATAATTCAATGGCGATTTTGCTACTATTTTTCCCTAAAAGAACCCCTTCCAGATTCTATACCCGAAGGGGGGCGATTAGGGCTCTATTTATATGCCTACGACGTCTGTCTATCTGACATATAACCGGCATTATATCTAGAACTGTAAAAGGCAACTCAGTTGAAAAGTTCACAGAAGCTGCATAATCTTAAGCCCGAAAAATAATATAAAAAATTAAGGTCTGCACGCATAAAGAGCGTTTTAGACAGTCTGGAATTTAAGACCTTTAATTTTTTGCTAAATAAATATGGCAAATATTTACCCCACTGCGCCAGAAGGAGGGTTATTTAAATATTATGTGATGGTATAGAAAGCACTTGTATGCTACGCGAGTCTGGTCGGGGTTTTTCATAGTTACACAACTTATGGCTGATGTTGCCGGAAAAAGAATATTTTACTCATAATTATAACAGTATGGCCGCCATTAGTCGAGGTTACGAGTAAAACTTGCAATTTAGATCGTTTAAATTGACTTTTTACGGCACCGTTTTCGTCGTCACTGTCTCAGTGTGCAATGTGCGTCGAACTATTGTTTCTTCAGGGATGCTATGCTTCTGCTTTTAAATAATGTTGTGACTAAGTGCCACTGTGATTGTAGAGGAAGTTACCGTAAGTGTCAAAAGGGAGTGGAAGCCATTATTTTAGGTATAAAAGCTGCTGGTTTGTAATACGGGAAGGGGTAGTGTTAGTTCATTTTTTACATTTTTTATTAGACTGTCGAACTTTGAGATTATAGACACCTTTTCTAAATTGGATTCGGTATTTTCCTTACCGATTTATAAACTACGTCACAAATTTTATTATTTCAGTCCGGTAGGTAGGGAAAGTTTTGAAACCGCATTAAACGAAAACACTTTATAATCAGTAGGGCTAAGGGCCACTTTCTGAGTTAAGAATTTCGCTAAGTAACTACTTAACCCTGTAACTGGCACAGCTAGTATAAATTTTTCATTGGTTTTGAACTTTATCTCAAAGTGATAAGGTTTAATTTACGGTGGCAATTATTTTGCCATTGCCAGGCAAATTGCTGTTTCATCAAATTTCTCAAAAAAGAGCGTAACATAACGCTACTTAAATATTTACATAGTGAAATTCTCAATTCACAAACCGGCAGTTAGTAGCCATTTCTCAGATTCTCGTAACTCGTGCCGGTAGATGGCGCCAGTGCCACGTAAAACATTGTCCAGTTTGTGTTGAGAATTAAGTCTTATTTGTAAATGTTTCACATTAATCTACCAGCTGTGTAACGTGTCTCTGTGTACTCGTATGACATCCCCAGTTAGTTTTTAAATACAACTGCGAAGTTATTCGTGCGTCGTGAATTTCGACATTGTTCTTAGATTGAGTGTGTATTAAAGATCAATTTTCCCAAGCAATGGTTTTACCTGTGAAAGCCACATGAAACTACCATGATTTTAGTTTCAATTCCTTTGCTCCACGTTATTAAGTGCATTTATATAATAGAGAAAGACTTAATTATACTTTGTCGCTGAAGGAAACGGTAATTCTTATTTAAACTCTTCTACGAGTATATTATAATTAAAATAGTTTTTGAAGTATGTTAAACTTTCGTAAGCACTGACATTATTAAGTTTATTCCGGATACACTTACTTGACTTTTTGTCGGAAGAGTCCGACCAGGTTTCGCTCTGATTCGCAGAGCTTAGAGCCATCGCAAACAGGACGACTTGTCGCCGCGTCTAGTCGCCGCGTCAGACACGACGTTGTCATTTGCTTCTGCCGTCTTGTCGTCGCGACTTCGCGACTCTGACGCCAAGTGTGCGGAGATTCGAACAATATGAAAATTGACCGTAGCCTGTCGTCGCGTCTAGTCGCCGAGCTGTCGCCTGTCGCGTGTCGCTAGTGTGCGCCTAGGCTAATCATGGTGAGCAGAGACGGAGCTTGCTTCTCTGGCTGCGACCAAATAGTTACCTAGTTTAGCTATTACTAGCTCTCTGTAAACATTGTTCTTGAAAAAAAAAAGTGTAATGCTAAATAAGAAATCTGGGCTTAAAAAATTACAAATTATGGTTTATTAAATTAAGACGACAATTCAAAGTAAATTTCATAGTCGCGTATTCCTATTTGTTACTTATCTACTCGTAATCTGTGGGTCGACTTTGCCTTGTACATTGAATGGGCGTTTTTTCTTTCTTTTTTTTTTTCTAAGTTCCTTGAGATACACTAGATGGCGTCATTCGTTTCTTCATACGAATTTGTGATTCATAGCAATCAATGTCAAAGTCAGTCCACAGATTACTAATCAAGAGAAGGAACCAGGGTTGCTATTCGGACGAGGTTTCTCGTAATAAAAATAAAAATTCAAACCCACAATGGGCCACAATCCATAGCAAAGACTCCAAAGTATCCATAAGCGCACTTATCACCAAACGTCAACAGCAATTTTTTTTCGGTAATCGGTTGATTACAAATTCCACAGAACCATAGTATTATTTTTTGCTTTGACGTTTAATATTACGGTACGGCAGCGCCACCTAGGGATCCTTTTAAAACTGAATTTGACATAAGGAAAAACGCTCATTGTCATAGTAAAACATGTTCCATGAAAGTAGTTGTATGAAATAGGGCCCTAAGCTTCTATCACGCTGGGCTGGGGGACTGAAATATAATTTGTCTATACATATACATAATAACAATTGAAAAAGAAAAAGGAAACAATTGAGGGTAGTCCTAGTTCTGCTCATAGGTATTATAGTAACTTCAAAAACAACAATGTAACAGCAATAAGTTGTAAGTGCCCTTGTAACAGTTGTAATCTAATCTAAAGTTTCCTCAAAATATGTCTGCATCAGTAGGTAAAGTATAGAAATGTTCTCGAAGCCGGATTATAATTTTAATTAAGCTTCGTATTTTATTGTTGTGTTAATAAACAAGTATTTATGTAAAAATGGGATGGACTGACAATAATTGTAAATAACATTTTTGTTATCAATAAATAATATTTTACCTTTTGTTTTTCTCATATGTACGAAGTATTAATTACCTGGGTATTTCGAGAATAAAAGACCAACTTCAGCTACATGGCTCGAACGTCCGCGATATCGCGGACCGTGTGAAGCCGACTTTAGGTGAAATCAAGGTGTAATCGACCGATTTTTTTTATAATCTTACGGAGGATCACAGACCTACTATCATTGAGGAGGATCCGGTAGATGATTTTTTTTTGTCAATGTTTTATGCCGAGTGTCTGTTTTCTCTTCTGTCATTTATAATTATTGAATAGGCGTGCGTGCCGTATTTGAATGTTATTTGTTTTTCTTATTTCAATAGATAGGCAACTGGAAACTATACAGAAAAAATGAATTTTGCCCCCGAGCTTACTACCCATGCTCAAAGAGTCTGTAATTTATACAAGAGAGCTATGCGGACCCTCGAAGGCTACTACGTGTATAGGTGAATTGTGTACCTATCTCCTATCGTCAATATTATTATAAGTACCTGCTAGGAAAATATACCTACTTTGGTAAGTAAATAGGTATAGGTACTTAGGTACTTTTAAAAAAGGCAGGTTTGCTTTTTCCAGAAACGCTGTTCGTTACCGTCAAGTCATGTTACGTAACGAATTCGACAAGAACCGGTGTGAGTCCGACCCGAAGGAGCAGCGTCGCTTGCTTTGGGTCGGAGAAAACGAGCTGTTCAAAGTTAAGCATCCGATACCGATCGCTAAATGTGAGTTTAACGGCCGATTTCTGAACTGAGAATTTTGCTAAGTACCTAACTACTTAGAATGCGACAAGCGAGTCGTGGCTCAAGCCTGTGGCGGGAAATTTAAAAATCTTTTAGTTGATAACCCTTTTTTTTTTTTAACGGGGTGAAATGCAGTTACGCACCATGACGCCGCGACCTTGAGGGAGGGTGGCGGCCGTGTGTCAGGCTCACCCACCGAGTGTGGGCATACTGACTAAAACACCCCGGGAGCCGTCCTGTCGCTTGTGCAATGGGGCGCCGCTGGATCTCGCAAGTGGTGTGACCACAACGCGAATGCGACAGCGGCGCCCCGGCGACGTCGGCCCGACCGAAGCCGGGCCCCTTCCTTGGAGGAGGGGTGTGGGCTCCACACCCCCCCCTCCCGCCACGTGTCAGACGGCAGGTCCCTCAACCTGCCGTCTGTGGCCCTCACTGCACCGGCGGCATAAGGTGCGCGTAGCGTCGCCTACGCGCGCCGGTGCGTCTTCGACGGAGCGGTGCGGACTCCGGGTCGTCCTCCCGCAGCCGCTCCTCGGCCTCCTTCAGCCCCAGGACCTGGTGGCAGAAGTGGGCCATCGCCTTCCACGATCTCTCCCTGCGGAGCATGATTGGGATCATACTCGGCAAGGAGAGACCGTCCTCGAAGTATTGCACCAGAATATGGCGCTGTGGACCCCAGGCCGCACACTCCGCCAGAGTGTGCTCCGCCGTGTCCGCTGGAGCGCCGCACTCGTGGCACGCCGGTGTCTCTTCCCTCCCGATACGGTGCAGGTACTTACCAAAGCACCCATGTCCCGTAAGCACCTGCACCATCCGGAAGGTGAGAGGCCGACGCTTGCGGCGCATCCAGCGTTCCAACACCGGCCTGACGGCCTGTATGGTCCACCCGCCATATTGGGCCACCTCGAGGTCTTCGGCCCACTTCTCCAGAAGGTCCTTCTTGGCCTCCAGGCGCTGGTGGCGCACCTCCCTTGGGGCCGGGTTCTCGCCCTGGGCCCTCTTTTCCGCCACGAACCTGTACATTTGGGCGAGAACCTCGGCCTCTCGCTCCCAGGGAGGATCACCGGCCAGGACAGTGGCTGCCGCCCACGACACCGTACGATACCCCCTGATCGCCCTCTGCGCGATCACCCACACGGGGGCACCGTACAGTGCCATGCTGCGGACTATGCCCGCCATTAGTCTGCGGCACCTCGTATTGGGCCCTCCCTTGTTAGGGAGGAGCTGCCCGAGGGCCGCAGCTGCCCTGACCAGTCTTGGCCCCAACTCCTGGAAGTGGGGGCCGAACCCCCAGCGCCCGTCCAAGATGAGGCCCAAATATTTCATCTGGGCCCCGATCCTCACCACCGTTCCGCCGCCGAGGACGATATTCGCGCCCGGCGGCGGCCCGGCTCGGGGCCCATGAAATAGAAGGGCCTCCGTCTTCTCGAGGGCCACCTCGAGCCCCAGCCGCCGGATCCTCCCGACCACCAAGTCCACCCCTACTGTGGCGAGTCGGGAGGCTTCCTTGAAGTCTCCTCCCCGGGCGGTGACCAGAGTGTCGTCTGCATAGCAGATGACACTCATCCCGGGGAGGAGTCTGCCACGGAGCACCCAATCATAGCCGACGTTCCACAGGATCGGCCCCAACACCGATCCCTGCGGAACGCCGGCCTCCACGCGGTGCTCCACCAGGCGGCCGCCTCTTCCGACGGTCAACACCGTCCTGCCCTCCAAGTATGCCTTCAACAGCACTCCCATATATCGAGGCACCCCCTGGAAGCGAAGCGCCTCGAGGATGGTGGCATGGGGAATGCTGTTGAAGGCATTCTTTATGTCCAGGGACACGGCTAGGACCCTGGACCCTCCCTCAGTCGCCTCCGTGGTGAGGCGCTTCAGGGCAAGGACGGCGTCAACCGTCGACCTCGTCGGGCGGAACCCGTATTGGGTCTCGGAGAGACCGGGCCCCGTGCCGAGCAGATGCCGGTCGAGTCGGGCTGCCAGAATGCGTTCTAGCAGCTTCCCGACTTCGTCCAGCAGGACGATTGGCCTGTATGCCGAAGGAGAGTCGGCAGAACGACCCGCCTTCGGCAACAGGACCAACCGCCCCACCCTCCACAGCTCCGGGAACTGGCCGGTGCGGATGCACGCGTTAAACAATTCCCGAAGCTGCTCCCCGAGAAACTCCAGTGCCACAAATAGCACTTTCCCGGGGACCCCGTCCGGACCGGGTGCCTTCTTCTTGGAACGAAGGCACCGTATGGCGGCCCTCATCTCACCGTCCGTGACGGGGGGGGGTGTCTGCTCGACTCCCTCGTCTCCTTCTTCCTCCCGCGAGGTGGCGGGGGCCATCGCTGGGGGGCTGAAGTTCCCCTGACGGGGAAACAGCTCCCGGACCACCCTTTGTAGAAAAGGGGGGTCCAGCGTCTCCGTCGTCGGGGCCGTCTGAGGGCGCATTTTATTGCGCGCCCATCGGTATGGACGGCCCCACGGGTCCTTGTCCAGCCCCGCCAGCATGGCCTCCCTCGCCCTTTCTTTGGCCCTGCTGATGGCCAGCTGCACCGCCTTCCTGGCCTGTCTGTACGTCGCGTACAGCTGGCCATCAGCGCCGCCCTGGCTCGGCCGTCGCCTGTCCCTCGCATAGGCCCTGCGGGCCGCGGAGCATGCGGCGCGGAGGTCCGCGATCTCCTGGGTCCACCAGTAGACCTGTCCCCGCCTCCGGGGTGGGCGTCCGCTCACCCTGGGCATGGCTGCGTCGCACACGGCAGTTAGCGCCTCGCGCATGTGCGCAGCCATGCCATCCACCCCTGTCTCCCGGCGGGGAAAGCTCCACCGGCGGACGATCGCCGCCTCCGCGGCCAGCTCCGCGTTAAACCGCGACAGGGCCCAACGTGGGAACTGGCTCGGCCACCGTTGAGTCGGGGCCGCCCTGCCCGAGGTGGAGACCTCGAACCTGATGTACCTGTGGTCCGACAGGGTCTCCACCTCTTCAACCACGCACCAGTCCCACACCTTGCTGGCGACAGCGGGTGTGGCGAACGAGACATCCACCACGGATCCCCCCCGCTGCCGCACGCAGGTGTGGGCTGTGCCCCTGTTGAGCAGGGTCAGCCCCGAAGCCAGGGCAAAGGCCTCCAGCTCCCGGCCCTTCGGAGTGGTGCTCGGGTTCCCCCACGCGATGGACTTCGCGTTGAGGTCCCCGAGCAACAGCACCTCGCGGGGCGCCACCCTTCCGATGGCGGCTCCGAGTCGGGTGAGAAACCGCTCAAAGTCCGCCAACGGTCGGTTTGGGGAGAAGTACGCGCTTACCAGCGCGTACTCCGCCCATGACGCCACCACGTAGCCAGGCCCCTTCTCTACTAGAGAGAAGGGGACCCCAGTGCCAGCCCTCACGACGATGGCGGCGGAGCCGCTTTCGTCCCCCAGCCAATGGGGTTGGCTTGGGACGAAGTAGGGCTCCGCCACAGCCGCCACGGCTATGTCCCACTCCGCCATAGACTGCAAGAGCAGGTCTTGCGCTCCGGCGGAGTGGTTCACATTCGCCTGTAAGACGCTGAGATGTCCCCTGTCCATTAATGAGACATCTCAACGTCCCCCGCGGCTGCCGTCTGGCGGCTGTCAGTCCTCTGGCCCTGGGCTGCTGGGGCCATTCTCCCTCTGACATGGGGAGGGTTGCAACTGCGCCCCCCCATGATGTGGTCCGCCGGCAGGCCCCGATCCGTACAAATGGCGCAGCGGGGGGGAGTGACTTCGCAGGCACCTGAGGTGTGCCCGGCCGCGCCGCAGCGGTAACAAAGGCCGCTCCGGTCTGCCGCCGATGGGCACAGCTGGCGCGTGTGCCCCAGCCCCATGCACCTGTAACAGCGCATGGGGCGCGCCTCGAGGAGCTGGGCACGCGCCGAGCTCCAGCCCACCAGCAAGCGACCGGCCTCTGTGATCCGCCTCGCGGCGTCAACCGGGCACGACACCAGGGCCGTAATTTCCCCCCTAGGGTTGGGGCGGATCGCCCCACAGACCTTCACGGCCTCAGCCGCGCAGCCCCCCGCCCTGACCACCGCCACCACCAGCTTTTCGGGCGTGGCGGCGTCATCGAGGCCGACCACGCGGATGTCCGCGGTCTTGGTGGGGCGGTCCACCCGCACCGTGTCGGACAGCGCCACCCTCAACTTGGCCGCCAGCGCGTCGGCCTTCTCGGCGTTTTGGGAGCCCGTGATCTCCAGCATCCGGGCTCCTGATGCCGTCTGGCGGGACCTAAGGCCAGCAATGCCCAGTTCGTCGAGGCTGATGGCCTCCTCGGCCTTGGCCAGCACCTCCCTGTACGTGAGGCCCTGACCCGCGGCCTCGGGTGCTAGTGTCAGCACCACCGCCGCCGACCGAGGGGCCACCAACTTGGGCACCTTCTTCTTTGCCTCCTGGGTTGGCCCCGCCTTGGGTGCGGCCGACGCTTGGGACGGCCCCTTCCCTGCCGGTGCCGTCGCCTTCTTGCCCCTACGCACCACCTCGGTCCAGGTCATGGTCGAGGTGGAAGGGGCCGGGGTCACCTGAGCGTTTGGAGGCTCCGGCTGCGACCCTTGAGTCGCCTCCTGGGTCGCCGCCGAGGCCGCCTTCCTGCCCTTGGGCTTCTCCGTTTTTCCCGCAGGCACGGGCGCCGCCGCGGGAGTCGCCGCGGGCGCCGCCACGGGCACCGCCTTCTTCTTGTCCGCCGCTAGTGGCGGACGAGCTCTCTCCTGCGTCGAGACGAGCCCCGCCACCTTTCCCTCCACCATCCTCGCCAGAGGAGGGAGGAGGGCGGCCAGCAGGCGCTCCACCAGCTCGTCCCCCACTTCGGCCGGTGGGGGGGGGCACGCCAGCCACGGTCGGACCCGAGGCCGCCACGGAGGTCTTGAGGGCCTCGAAGTCCCGCTTGTAAGCCTTGAGCTCACCCCTCAGAATGGTGAGCTCGCGGCTTAGGCGGACGTTGTCCGCCCGCAACTTGCGCATGGCGTCCGAGGTCTTAGTCCTCGCCATGGCCTCCACCGTCTCGGCGATGCCCGCCGCAAACCCCTTAATTTTATTTGCATAGCCCCCTTCAAATTGGAGGACTTTCCCACCAGATCCAATATCGACGTGAGGTTTCCTCCCTCCTGAGCCCTCATTGACTGAAAATCCAGCGACTCGGCCTCCTGCTCCGAGTCGTGGGTGTCCTCGTCACCTTCGCAGGCCAGAACGGCCTCCGATGACTTCAAGAAGGCCCTCTTCTGGAGGTCCCTCTCGTAGGCCTCATCTCGGGCCTCCTCCTCCCTTTCCTTGAGGGCCCTATTGGCCCTCGACAGCCCTGATGCATGAAACGTGAGGCGCGCCTTCCCACGTTTCGACGTGGTCACCTTCGCCGCGGCAGGCATTTCCGTCTCGGTGTCGGTTCCCGACACCGAGTCAAACACCACTACCCCTCCGCCTCTCTTTCTCCCCCTGTCTACTTTCGAGGCTGCCGAAGCATCCGAGTCCATGCTGATGGACCCCACTAACAGCCCGTTAGTATATACTTAACCTAAGTATGTACAGTTTATGTACACTTAGCCTAAATAATCCTAATTACCAACACCTAAGCAAACCGAAACTAAGCCTCCTCCTATACTAAGAACAAAAAACGATATTAACAAACAGCAAACCCAATACACTCAATAGAAATCACAACACCCAACTCACTTAACTACTAAGCACACAAAACCAACCCGAGAAAATATAAAGAAAAAATTTCAATTCAACACTCTTAGTTGATAACCCTGCATATCGTCTGAATAAACCATCTTGATACTTTGGCTTAACTTGATTATTTGTTTAATTAGTTTGGATTCTCCAATGAATTTTGTCCAAACATAAATAAATATAAACAAAACGAAAACATTAACTACATCAAAACCAACATTTTCACTCCACCAAAAACAGAGATAATAAAGATGCACTACATAAACTTATAAACATTTATTAATGCTGAACCATAATCAAAATCTGATTCATATCTTTTTTCTCAACATCTTTGAGTTCTTTGACTAAGTCTTCGATCTGACGTTTAATATTTTCGTCATCCGACAGACCTTACAACAAGAAATAATTCATGTTGCTTTAAAACATTACTCGTATGTACATACTAAAACATAGGTAAAATTATGTTGAATAGAAACAAAAGTTTTTTTCTTGTTTAAATCTAGGACGAGTACCTATCAAACTGTTTGGGCTGTACTACTTGCAGCTGAAATACCGACAGTCAGAGTGTGGCCATATGAAGAATTCGAAATAAATCGCGTCCCGACTCGCTTGTCAGACTCTAGCTCTAGAGCTGTCTCGTCAAATTGCTCAGAAAAGAGCGTGACAGAACGTTACTTAAGTATTTGCTTACGTGAAATTCTCAATTCAGAAATCGGCCGTTAGTAACGTTCTGTACAGTTAAGTAGTTACCTACTTAGCGAAATTCTCAATTTATAAATCGGCCCTAAATCACCAATCGATCTTTGAGATAGGAATATAGGCCACAGCAAAGGTAGTACGAGGACGCGAGTCGCGCGCGACAACGTCAAAAGTCGCGATTTTCCAGTACATACATTTGACGATGTCGCGCGCGAGTCGCGCGACTCGCGTCCTCGTACTACGTGATAATCTGTGCGTACTACCTTTGCAGAATATAACAGTGTGACATAAGGCGGTGTGACATACCGGGAACAAAAGGGCTAAATCAGACAACTCTATACAGTGGAGTCTTACGTAATTGCACCCCAGCATTCGTAATCAGCGATTTCCATTAGTCCGAACCTAGGTATATCGTCTGTGGTCCGAACTAGTGGTCTGCCCGTAACAACATCTGGAACGGTCCAGAGAAGGGTACAAATAAATGAGTTCCCCATGAATACACTTAATTTGGGGTCGATTTTTGTAGTAACAGAATATTAATCGTAACCATTTCTTCGTTCCAGTCGCTAACTCCATAGGTATCGCGGGTGGCGTGGCGTATGGTCGCGTAGTAGAACCACCGGACTGGGTGCTGGACTATTGGCATCCGCTGGAGAAGGCCCAGTATCCAATGTATTTCTGCAAGCGTGAGGCAAGAAAGTGCGAGTACATCGAACACTGGAATAATGGAGTTCTTTATTGATTAAAATGTTGAGCTGGTGTCAATAAAGAAGGGGTTTTAAAAGCTCTTCAGATTTATTAAATGATTTTGAGTAAAATTTAGTTTTATCCTCAGCACGTGAATGATTTAGGTACCGATTTAAGATGTAACTAGATAACATGAAGTAAGATGAAAATTGAAAGTTTCCTCTACTCTCACTTGTTCAATTAACAGTTCAATTGATTGAACTACTTAGTGAAACTTCCAGTATTAGCAGTTCAATGATTTTCTTACATTGAACTGCTAATACTGGAATGTTTCACTACCTAGTTCAATTGTTTTTCAATTAACTGCGACAGCATAGTTACGTTTTTATACTATTTAAGTAGGTATTAAAAGTGTGAGTAAGGAAAATTCTAGTAGCAAAATCGCACTCTTTATTTTCTAGACTTTATGGACAGTCTGTATTCCTCAGCTGTATTCTATGCAGCTCTGAAAAAAAAAAAGGAAAACTCAAACTCGTCAACGTCAGTCAAGCAAGCAGCGTTGCAAAACCTACCGATTTTTCGGTAGATCTCCCGATATTAGCCCTCGTTTACCGAAATACCGATTACGAAGGCATGTCTAGCGATTTTTTAGTTTGCCGCTGGTTTTTACGAGAAAAAAACTAAATACTTTATTATTTGTAGCAACACTACACTATTTTACTCTATGAACATGCTATGAACCTCAGAAGAAGGAGTACCATAGAAGGAGCGTTAAAAAATGAAAACGTGCCACATAGTCTGTTTCGAAAATCTAAATAGCCGCAAGCTACGTGTTAGAAAGAGAAAAATATAGTCGTGTCTTTGTTGCTTTTTTCGAGCGTACAACCCTTAAACGTCAGTTGGTTACCTTTGGTTACCATTACGCGACCAAATTAGAACGGCTCAGAAAATGACGGCATGCAATGTGCCGCCCAATGACATTGATTTGACAGAGGGTGTTCTGTGTTTGGCAGTGTGTTTGACAAGAGGTTTGGGAGTGCGCCGTTTTCAAGAAGCTTGTGTATTTTATATTTACTAAAGCACCATTTGAAGTGAATTATAGTGGATTCTCATGGTATATAGTATAAGTAACCATCGGCATGGCGTGTGTTGTGTTAGAATGTATATCTCATTCTTCCCGAGAAGATAATGAAACAACATTCATCAGCTTCCACCGGTAAGTCTCAATTTTGTGTACCTAAAAGGGTATTTTCTCTAAGATTTCAACTATGGGCTACTAGAATTGCAAATTAGCTATTAGAGAATGGTGTTTTCATCATGATTATTGTGATATTTTCGATATAAATCATAATACAAGTTTGTTGTTTGTTGTAGGGGAATAGGGATGGGACTTTCCCACTTTCTCAGTGAAAAAAAGTATCGATAGTTCGTAGAGCATATTTAGTTATTTCTTGCGTTCGTATAGTTGTTTTAATTGTTAATTATCTATTGCAGGTTACCCGAAGACAGCACAAAATAACAAATGTCGATGACGCAGTATCACGTACAAAGTAGTCTTGGAAAAATTTACACCGCATTTGCAGCAAGCGACTGTTTCATAAACAATATCAAGTGGCGTAGGTTGGAAACAAGTGCCGTACCTACTTTACGCTTTTCCTTAGCCCGCAGATCATTGGTAAGGTTATAATTATACATTATAATGATACTTAAAACAAAATAAAGTCTACATACTGCACAATTATGTCGACTGAGGTGCACGTTTTGCTGTATGTATGTACATCAGGAATTTCACATGAGACCCGACTGTCTCGTTAGTCTAGTGGTTACTCCACTTGGATAATAAAACAGGTTGTCAGTTCCAATCTGCAAGGCAGGCGCCGTATATCACTTGTAGAATTTTTCCCTGATTATTGCCTGACTGGGTGTTTTTTTCTATCCTGGACAACGTTTAGCAGTTAAAGGTCATAACTAGTTTAATACTATCATAGTTTGATTCTGGTGCAAGTGATTTTTATAATTTTTTATGTGGAAGTTATCAACGTGAAGTACTTAAATAAAAACAATTTTCAGGTTGCGCCCTCCGCGGAAATGGACAACGTTCGTGAGCTGCAACCAAGCTGATTTCATTTGAATTTCATAAAATATTATATTATCTTTTACATTATGGCTGACACATTTTATTGAAAAAAAAAAAAACGTTAATAGGTACTTGTAAAACAGAAGTCAGGGATAAAAAACATATACATTATAGTAATACGTGTTGGTTTCTTCTCTATTGAGCTGCAGCCTGCCACTTTTTATGTGAAAAGCTTGAAACTACGTACTTTATTTGATGCCAAATAATCTTGTACCGATAAATCGTTTGGTTTTTAATTTTTATTTTATTCCATCGAACCTGGACTGATGATGTTATTACAACGGGTGCCTTGAGTAACTATGCTAGGTGTTAGGTATTTATTGGAAACAAATACGTAATCTATTAACACGACACAGGGTATCCTAGTGTGGGGCCAGAAGCAATCTATGTGCCTGTGTGTAAATGTTATGTTATGTTATTAAATAGTTTTTCCTATTTTGGTCTTGTTTTATTCATTATACTTTCTTACAGTGCCACCATCTCATCTGTTCAGTTGATAGCGGCGCTAGTGGAGAATTTAGTAGTAACATTTGAGAAATTTAATTAGAAAAACGAGAATATTTTAACCCATCTTTCAATTTTAATGAACATATGTCTATAAATCTTAGTAAATGAATAAATAAAACAAAAAATGGGGAACAGGATTTACAATTAATTACTTAGTTACAATTTTACCAACCTGAACAGATAACTTGGTGGCGCTGTATATGGTGATTATTGATGATTTGCAAACATATTAAAAAAAAAGGTTCTATATTCGCCGTACATATACATTTTGCCATGTTACCACATAACTCGGTAAAATCTTTCTTCGATTCGCTATAGCCCCATTAGTCCCATTTATATTATTGAAAACCTGATGTAGAATTACTTACTGTTACTTATGAATATTTATTGTAACTTATATGGTATGTACCACACTTAGCACATAATAACATAACCGTATGGGGTTCTAGCTGGTTCACTAGCACCACCAAGGGAAAAATGATATTTTTTTAGAGATAAATACATTGATAATCAGATAGATAGATAATGGTGATAATAGCGATTATCATGGGCCCATGACTGTAATTTAAATTAATTTGAATTGGAATAATGGAATTTAGTCGTAGGTTTTTTGGTACACAGCCATGGGTCCGAAAAATCACTATTAAACATGGTGATGGGATTGAAAAGATACTTTTTGCAAATTGTGTAGAGCTATGATTTTTTTATCATTTAATATTAATACTTAATTACCAACATTAATTTTAAAAAATACACAGATTATGTAGATCGGAATAAATAATATCGACATCTTTATGGTGTTTGTCCCAGCCCTATCGATTTTGGCTTTGTTCAGTAATCTGTGGCAACCGTGTACGATTGTAGAGTACGCGCCGTCACTCATTACCGACGGAGACAACTTTGTCTTCATTGAAATAAGAACGAAAATGTCTTAACTCATCGGCATTCAGTGGTGGCGCGGACTTTAACATTTTTAGTGCATGAGTACACTACAGCTGTCTCTTTCTGGCGCAGAGATTTATCGTAAGAGTAACATGGACAACTATACAACTGTTACTTTTTATTTTATTCCTCCTTCTATGGTACTCCTTCTTCTGAGCTATGAACCCTGCCCATAGTCCATCTCAATCACACTTATTAACGAAATTATTAAGCTATCCTTTTCTCGCGCATATTCTGATCTTATCGTCTCGCTCGATGCCAAGGGGAAGAACCTTGTTTGGCCGTATGCTCCAAATACTATAAATAAAAATGGACTCTATAGAATACGTACCTATTAAGATTCTATAGAGTCCATAGAGACAGTAAGGGAAATCCCCTGTAAACATGAAATGACTTCTTTTTTGAAAACATTTCATATTCGATTCATAAAGCAAGTCAAAGTTTATTTCTTCTTAGTCTAATAGTCTGTGAAGCAAAGTTTCTTGCATGTTGGACTTTTTGGCGGGCATTTCAAAAGGAAGGGCGCGTTTTTACAAATTAATTTATCATAAAGTTATTTTGTAACTTCTGTAACTTGTTTTTGAGCTTTAAGTCTCTAAAAACAGTGCTAATAAGTTGATCAGTATGAATAATGCCCCGGGGGCTTTGCCCCCTGGGAATATTACCGATCCTTCTCCTCGGAGTAAGAAGAGGTCCAGATTGCCGTCAGATTCGGAGGGTGAGAACGAAAATTCCAAGGACAAAGACATGTACAAACCATACACGAAACCAGGGTACAAAAGAGTATATCCAGAGAACTTGGTAAGTGCTGAATATATGGTTTTTATAGAATCGGAGAAGGAAGGTGAACGGCTTGGGAATAAAAACCCGGACTTCATCAACAATTTATTTAAAAAGGCAGTGAAGGGCGTGGTGGGCATTAAGCGCATCAATGCCAATAAGATTGGAGTTTGTTTCGGTCAGTCCATCAATGCAAACAACTTCTTGATGAACGCTGATTTCCTGAAGAGTCACTTCTTCAAGGCGCACATACCGGCAAGGTCGGTGGAGACAATCGGGGTCCTTCGTTTTGTCCCTACTACAATCAGTAACGAAGATCTGTTCAAGCAACTCTCGGCTGAATACGAAATCATCAGCGTGCGACGCTTCACACGCAAAGTGAACGGCGAGGTGGTTCCATACAGTTCCGTCTCGGTGACATTTATGTCGCAGAACCTACCGGACTATGTCTACCTAGACTTATATAGATTTAGAGTGAACGAATACAGGGCTCCGCTCTTGCAATGTTTCAAATGCTTCAGATTTAATCATGGAGCCAAGTTTTGTAAATCAACACAAAAGTGCTCAATCTGCTCTGAAGAACACCACTTCTCTGAGTGCAAGAAAGATGCAGAACTTAAATGCATAAATTGTCATGGACCTCATTTAGCAATTTCTCGTGACTGTCCTATTAAAAAAAACAAAATGGAAGAAAATAATAATAAACAAAATTATGCAAAAGTTGCTGCATCTTTCTCTCGTAAAGACGAAGACAAAAATATTGTGAGAAATTACAATACGAATTTTCCCCCTTTGAAAAAAACACGAACACACAATAAAACTATAACAACTCCATTAAACAAGGACATTTCAAAAGACATTCCCAAACCCAATCCCAAATCTGATTCAAATGCAACACTACTTGATGAAGTATTAAAGAGTAACTTTATTTTAAATGGCATGGTAGGAGCCTTAGTGACATTAGCTAACAGTAACATGGGTAAGATCAATGCTTCTGTTATTCAAGAAGTATTAATTAAATCACTACAACAAAATGGATAAAGCTTTTATTAGAATTTCACAATTTAATGTTGAAGGAGCAGTTAACAAAAAACCTTTGCTTATTAATTACTTAAAAGATAATGATATTGACATTTGTCTCTTAAATGAGACCTGGTTAAGAGAGAGAAGTATATTTAAAATTACCAATTACGATTTTATATTTCAAAATGGAACAGATGGACGAGGAGGAGTAGGTATTCTCTTAAAATCGCATTTGAAATACTCAGTAATTGCTACACCCTTTTACGATTATTTGCAGTCAACAGCTATAGTTTTATCCACAAATGTTGGCAATTTATCGATACTCTGTACATATGCTAATCCTCCAGATACTAATCGTCGTAGATTTCAATGTAGGAGGCTCAAACAAATATTAAATATGCTGCCAAGTCCAATATTATTATCTGGTGATCTCAATGCACATCATGTTGCTTTTGGATGCCTTAGATCCAATTCTAGAGGTAATGAAATTTATAACTTATTAGATGAATATGACCTATGCATTTTGAATTCTGGTTCCTCTACTACAGTAGGTAGTCCTACCAAAAGACCTTCTGCAATTGACATTTCCTGTATTAGTCCTTCTGTAGCTCCTCTTTGTGAATGGAGAGTGCACGATGATGCCATGGGTAGTTATCATTTCCCAACTATTCTTGACATCCACACCACAGTCGAGAAATATGACACTGGTACCCATGTAGAGCGTTATCTTTACAGAAAAGCCGACTGGCTCACCTTTGAATCTGAAACAGAAAAGATCTTAGGTCAACTTAGTTTAGATTATTCCAACCCAATTAAAAGTTACAATATTTTTTGTGAAAGATTGATGGAAGTTAAGGATTTAACCATACCAAAGTTTAAGAAAGTCAATCAAAATATTTTAAGGAAACCTGTTCCCTGGTGGGACAGTGAGTGTTCAGATGCTGTTAGGAAAAGCAAACAAGCTCTAAATTCATATAGATCTGATTCCACCACAACTAGTTACATTAAATTTAAAAAGTTAGATGCTTTTAAAAAGAGATTATTGAAGGAAAAAAAGAAGAATGGTTGGGTTAAATTAGTAGAATCTTTCAACAGATATACACCCGTTAGTACTATATGGAATTATATTAAAAGATTTAAACGTATTAGATTACCTACGAGTCCAAGGAATGATGAATGGATTCCCGCTTTCATTGATAAGTATGCACCATCCTCCTCATCTGTAAATGCAATAGACATTGACTCATTAAATAGCTTCTTTAGTCATAATGGTGATGAAAACTCTACTTTTCTCTCTTGTGCCTTTACTATGCAAGAATTTACTGTCGCAATTAGGTCTAGAAAAGACACTACACCCGGATTAGACGACATTCCTTACAAACTTATTAAGAACATGCACTTAGATGCACAAAAAACCCTGTTAGACATTTTTAACTTGTTATGGAAAACTCAGACTATACCAGATTCTTGGAAAACACAATGTGTCATACCAATTTTAAAATTAAATAAACCAAGTAATGACTTCAATTCTTACAGACCAATTTCTTTGTCTTCGTGTGTTGGAAAAATATTTGAGCTTATGCTTAAAACAAGACTTGATCATTTTGTAGAATCAAAGAGAATCTTACCAGACCAACAATTTGGTTTTAGGAAAGGTCGCAGTGCAAGTGATAGTTTCACTTCTCTTATATCAGATATAAAGAATTCATTTCATAGCCAATCTGTCACTGTTTGTGCATTCTTGGATGTACAAGGTGCCTTTGATAATGTTGATCCATCCATATTGGTAAGCATCTTGTCAGAGATTGGTATCCCAGGATGCATCTGTAAATGGATATTTAAATTTTTGTACAATAGAACAATGTATGTAAAGTTTAATAATATTTTGCATGGACCAGGTCAAGTATTTAAAGGAACTATGCAAGGAGCCACTATATCTCCTTTGCTGTACAACATTTATACATGTCAAATTAATAATTATCTGACCCATAAGGGTGCTCAATTTCTGCAATTTGCAGATGACTTATTAGTATATTCTGTACATAAAGATGTAAATATAGCTGTAAATAATCTGAACCAGGCTCTTGTAGAGGTAAACAATTATTATTCTAATAAACTTAAATTAGACATTAGCCCTAGTAAGAGTGCAGCAATGGTTTTTTGTAAGAAAAATACTGTTAGTGACAATTTTGTAACATATAATAATATTCCTTTACCCTGGTTAAATGAGAAGAAATTCCTTGGTATACTGCTAGATACAAGATTAACATTTGAAAGTCATATCAATTATATTATTAAAAATGCATCAAAAGCACTTAATTTACTTCGATCTCTGGCTGGAGTGCATTGGGGATCAGATCCCAAAATACTGTCTATGTTATACAAGAGTATCATGAGAAGTCACTTTGATTATAGTTGTATTGCTTATATGGATGCAAGCCTGCTATCATTAAGAAAACTAGATGTTATTCAGAATAAAGCACTAAGAATTATAACTGGAGCTATGTGCTCAACACCAATTAATGCTATGCAATGTGAGGCTTGCATTCTTCCACTACATTTCAGACGTTTACAACTAGCTGAGAGATTTTGTTTAAAACTTATTGCTTTGAATAATAGATGTGTTCTAGACCACATTTTGCCACATGAAGCAATTGATATGTTACACCGCTCAGTTGGTCCATATGCAAATATTACACAAATACTAAATGGTAAAACTCCAACTCTACTGCGAATTATAATTCATCTAAATAGTATATCTGTAAATATGTATAAAGAAAGTATATGGCCTTTATATAAGGCTGATTTCAAGATACTCTTAGGAAATGATTTTGTACAGCAATATTCAATAACTAATCAAAACAGTCTGCTGGAATTTTTGGAGTACAAACATCTTTATTCATTGTATACTGATGGTTCCAAGTCGGGAAGTAGAGTAAGCTCAGCATTTTATGATCCACAGTTAAAAAGAACAAAATGTTACAAAATTGATGGCAATTGTAGTATTTTCACAGCTGAAGCTTATGCAATTTATCAAGCTCTTGTTCATGTGCAAGATATTAATGTGTCTGAGATTATTATATTATCTGACTCACTGAGTGTTCTATCAGCTCTAGAAGGTAACTGTTTCAGATACAATGTAAATTATTTAGTGTATGAAATTAGGAATATTTTGTATAATTTAGATGTTAGAGGTAAAAAGGTTAAGTTTCTTTGGGTACCTGCTCACCGAGGGATCACGGGGAACGAAGTTGTTGATCGAGCCGCAAGTAGGGAACCCGACGAGGACCATTCCACCGACCTGAAGATGCCGTTCACTGATCTACATGCACCTTTGAACGACCATCTGATGACATTATGGCGCGATTACTGGAAAGAAACCAGCAAAGTTAAAGGAAGCTGGTACGCAGATATTCAAGGAAGCCCGCCCGCCCAACCTTGGTATCACAAAAACAAAGAAATTAACTGCCGTAAATATATAACCATTGTTAACCGAATGAGATTTGGACACTGCCAAACTCCCACTCACCTCCGTAGACTCAATCTGGCTGAAGATGATAAATGTTTACATTGTGGCACGGATAACGCCGATCTCTCTCACCTTATCTTCAGTTGTCAAAAATTTGGCCTCCACAGATTAACTCTAATAACAGAACTCGAACCAATCTATGGAAATAATATTCCAATGCGGCTTCAAGAACTTCTTGCCGATCCAAGATCCTTCACCCCCCTTTGTAAATACATAGTGAACACGATTAATACTTTGTAAATAGTGAAGAGTGTAAAACAGTGGAAGTGATAAAATAATAAACTAAAAGGCTCAAAAGGACTAGTATCCAGGGCCGTTAAACCTTATATTAAAAAAAAAATCTTGCATGTTTCTGATGTTTCATTCATTTCATACTTTTAGAGACTAAATAAATCCTCATTAGTTCCCTTTTAACGGTAGAGGAGAAACCCAAACGAAACTTCAAATTATAACTTGATCAACTCCCAAACGGGTGCAGGACTTACTGGGCAGACTTTAGAGGTTATAGTTTGTCGAGTACCCCTAGCCATGGCTGAGGAGACAAAACCTGAGAAAAAGCAGCCAATGACCGATGAGGAGCGACTGGCGTTGTGCCAGAAGCTTGACCAAGAACTGGACGACTTCATTGAAGGCTTGGAGCGCAAGAGATACACTGAGGGATGGCCGGAGGATCGTTGGGAGGTAAGCTTTTGTTTCACTCATATTCGGATTAGTGCGAAGCTGTTTTTGCCAATCCATAGGTTCCCATAGTGGTCCAGGTGGACCCCCAGGGGTCCATAGGACACCACACGGGGGCCACGTACACGTGAAAGCTAAACAGGGGTTCACAAAAAAAAAATCTGGTTTTCATAATAAAGAATAAAAATAAGTAAAATAAAAAAAAATGTTTTGAGGTTTTAGATTATTTTATGCCGTCCTTGCGAGTTACCACTTCTTATCGGTATTGGGAGAAAGACGAAGATGTATTGAAGATGAAGATTCTAGGGAAGTTAGAACTTAATTATTTTATAATTTATTTTTGTACTAGATGAAAACACGGCTTTGCTCGGCTAAAATGTAGTCTCATAATGATACCACATATTATCAACCTCATATTTTTGTTGAGAATTAAATTTTTGGTATTTTTTATATCCATTAATTTTTGTTTGATTTTTGATTTCAACAAATTAAACCTTAGAGTTCACAATGGGTATCTGTGAGACATGATGTACTAAACATTCCAATGTCATCAACGCAACACTGGTGACATTGATGTGTACATCGCAACACTATTATACAGGGTGGAATTTTGTAATGCCACCTGAAGGGGAAGTACTCTTAATACTGTAGATAGAAAGTTTTACTCAAAGAAAACTTTCCTTTATTTTTGAATAGAAAGAAAACTGCATTCAAAGATTTTTAAAAATTCGCTTGCTGCATCTGGTAATCGAACCGACTAAAATCTGTGAAAGTTGCACCCTGTACTTTTATTGCATCGATCGTTAGGGTCAATTATAAGGATGAAATCTCTCTAACAAACTTCATAAATTAAATGAAAGGAAACCAATGAAATCTTAAATTATTAATTCAATGAGTCAAGTTAAAGCACTTTTACTCAAAGATCCGTTTCTTTATGTTTACTTATGTTATTAATTAATAATTATCATTGATGTCAATGATCCACTAAAATGACGAATTACTATTTAGATAAGACGATTGCAATTTGCACGATCACCAGATCTCATCCCTTTAGATTTTTTTTGTGAGGATATGTAATCCAATTTAATCGATAATCAAATTAACATTAAATCTTATGAGAATGTAAACGAGTTGAGAGTTGAGGTTCAGAATACGATTTATAACATTCACCACGACACATTATTAAAGGTTACTAGAAATGAATTCATTAGAAGAATACATTTGTGTATCCAAGAAAATGGAGCCCATTTCGAGCAATTAATTAGTTAGTTTACCATTTTTTGAAAATAATTAAAACAATTTAAGGTTTCATTGTTTTCCTTTCATTTAATTTATGAAGTTTGTTAGAGAGATTTAATAAATAATAATAATAAATAATAAACTCACGCCCGATATCCCCGAAGGGGTAGGCAGAGGCACCAGTCACTGGAACTGGGCCCACGTTTTGCCGAGTTTATTAGGTCCCAAACGTGACAAGTGGCAAGCCTGTCGCCGGGGACAATTTATCAGCGAATGGTGTTGCTGTACAAACAAATGTGCGTAACTAAAAATCATTGGTACATGCGTGGTTCGAACCCAGACTCTCAAGATCGAGAAGCAAGGGTTAACCCCACTACGCCACCACCGCTTTTGCAAAAGTTTCTATCTACAGTATTAAGAGTACTTCCCCTTCAGGTGGCGTTACAAAATTCCACCCTGTATAAAAAAATCATTTCTACATTAAAAATGATGATGATGATGATTTCCTCTTATCCCTCGGTCTTGTGCGGCAACTTCTAACTCGTTCCAATTGAGTCCCGTTGAGACAGCATTAAAAATACTTGATATAAATAATAATAACTTGATGACTCGGATCGACTGTTTTTTTACGCTCTTCAATGTGCATTTCGTTAGAGTCTACCATAGAACCGGTACGAAATAGAATATGTGAGTGGTTGACCAAAAACGGACTTCAAGGGAAAATAATTGATTTCGAGAAAATCGCTTTTGAAGTTCCGTGTATAGACAGGTTTCGACTCTGCTCGGGGCACAAAAAAAACATAAAAAATTAACTACGGCACCTAACAATATTCGGGTTAGACCAAAACAAAGCTAAAATACCAGAGATGAAAAATTCAAATAAAAAAAATTACGGTTTCCAATCCCTCCGGGTCCCTTTTTGGTCAACCACTCACATATAAATAAAATTCAA
Source organism: Yponomeuta plumbellus (assembly GCA_947310845.1). NCBI lineage: Eukaryota > Metazoa > Arthropoda > Insecta > Lepidoptera > Yponomeutidae > Yponomeuta > Yponomeuta plumbellus. The sequence continues at coordinate 11,673,636 of OX371214.1, forward strand.
AGTCCTGACTGACTGACTCACTCATCAACGCCCAGCCCAAGCCGTTGGACCTAGGAAGCTGAAATTTTGCACAGAGGGTCTATATTTAATGTAGGCAAGGAATAAGACCGAATTTTTTTAAATTTCACCTCTAAGGGGGCGAAAAGGGTTGCCAAAATTTGTATGGGAGGTATTAAGAATGTTGTCTAATTTTCTTGAAACTTAAAATAAATACTCTTCAACACCATTGATTGAACACGTGTTTCGCCGTTTTTCTAAATTTGACCCTTAAGGGAGTGAACGGGGTTGCAAAATTATGAACTAAAGTCCACGCGGACGGAGTCGCGGGCGAAAGCTAGTTATTAATATAGATGATGGTCAGAGTGGAGTTTTTTCCCACTAACAAGACACTCAAACAAACTCGTTCTTAATCCCCAGGAAGAGATGGATAAACATCCATTCTTCATGAAGTCACCACCGGAGACAGGAGAGATGTCTCCGTTGGCTGAGGGTCTTGCCAAGCTCAAGTATGACCCGGAAGAGAACACACCTCTCGAGCTAGCTGCCAGCTACAAGGAAGATGGGAATTTTAATTTTAAACACAAGAACTATCGACTGGCTATTTTGGGGTAAGTCGCTGGCATTTAAGTTACGGTTTTAGAAAATTTTAATTATTTGCAATAATGCTCTACTTTAGTTTGATATTTATAGATTTGTGTACAATTTGTTCTTTATCAGTATGTTTGTTTATTCCTGACGTTTTGGCAGTGTTCTCATTACAGTACTGGACATGAGCAGACTGTTTGAGACAGACCCGTAAATGCTTATTAAATGGTTAAAAAAAATTGGGGTATGCTATGTCATACTGAAACCTTATAAAATTTTTCAGTTCGGTTGCTTTTTTTTTAAATACTTTTTCTGTGATCAAGTTTTGATGGAAGTTAGAAGAAACATAAATGAAAAAAGAATGTTTAGAAATATAGGGTAAGATTTTGTCTCTTTTCGCTAATTCCATCAATAGGTCAAAATTCACATAAGAAATCATATTTTTGTTAATTTGGTAGTGACTAAACCAGTAGTGAGAGTAGTTTTCTCATCTGATTCTAATTTATCAATTTCAGATACACCGAAGGAATAAGAGTAAAGTGTGGCGATGCAGAAATGGAAGCAAGCTTGTACAATAACAGAGCAGCCGCCCACTTCCATTTGAAAAACTACAGATCCTCACTGTTTGACAGTGAAAAAGCCCTAAGTTTCAACCCTAACCACATTAAAGCACGACTTAGGGCTGCAAAATCAGCTTTTGAAGCTGGCAAATATGATACTTGTATAGAACACAGCCAAAAGTACTTAGAAACAGAACCTGAAGACAAAACTGTGATGACCCTACTAAATAATGCAAAGAAGAAGAAACAACTGCAAGAGCGAGACCAAAGGAAAAAAGAGAAACTAGACACGAAAAAGAATGAGCAAAAGGAGTCCATAGTAAAAGCAATCGTAGATAGAGGCATTAGAGTTTCAAATTGCGACGACGAAGACGACATTGACCTGTCCAAGTTAGAACCAAGTTTGCCTGGTGCACAAGATGCTGTCGTCCACATAGAAGAGGGTATTCTCAAATGGCCAGTCTTATTCCTCTATCCAGAATACCAAATGACAGATTTCATAAGGGGTTGTCCAGAAAATGTCCCACTTTTGAACCAAATTGAGCAGCTGTTTCCTGCTCCTTGGGATGAGAATGGTAAATACAGCTCCAGTTCTATAAATGTATATTTTGAAGGCTATGATAAGATGCCTCATGTTATAGATGTTACAATGAAGCTAGCTGATCTGTTGTTACTGAAATATTTCGAGTTGAAAGCTGGCACACCTGCATTCTTTATTCTCCCAAGAGGTAGTAATATTGAGCGACGGTTTTTAGAGAGTTACATCTAAGGAGCAGTTTAGTTATTTTTAAGTGTATATTTTTGTACATTGTGTTTAGAGAGACGTTTGAATAAGTGCAATAAACTGTTTTTACCGATACGCGCTATTTTATTTTAACATATTTTACACTGGACGAAACTATGAAAACATTATAGACGAAAAATATTACCCAAGGTATGAAAGCGGCAAGTAAAGAAAGTAGCTAATATCATTGAATGTTTAAATTCAATCTTGGTATGCAAGTTTTTCAGGTAATATTTATTAGTCTAAAAGTTATCTTCACAAATTATAGCTGACTTGCAGTCTCAGGCTTTTTATAAGCTGCAAAGTGCCAATCAAAGATGCCTCTGTACAGTGCTGTATTATCTTAGCAAACATAAACAACTTCGTAGTAGACCCAGAGACTGACAGATTAGCATTGTACCTACTCTGATTTCTGGGTTTAGAAAACAAAGGTACACACATTGCCACGATCCTCATAAACCTCTTTCGCTTCATCAGTCGTTGTGTTCTCATGCGCCGGTCGGGTACCTTTTATCTACCTATCCTTTGCTACAAACAAGGTGGAAAGAAAACAAGATTGTGTCGTTTAGTCAGCTCATATATGGTCTGGCTCCATATCCTCGTCGATCTTGTGCGGGTAGTAGCCGTTGGGATAAGCCCCGGGGTCGGGCAGCTCGCCGGGTGCCATGTAGGGGTGCCTTGGTGGTGCGCCCATCCATTGCGGGTACCAGTACAGCCCCTGGGAGGGGAATTTAAGGTTAGCAGGTTTTTATAAACATTTACATACAGGCACATACAATGCGTAAGACGACCAGCCACAAGATGGACAGACGATCTCATCCAAGTGGCAGGGAGACGCTGGATGCAAGCCGCTTCCAACCGGTCTTTTTGGAAATCCATGGAGGAAGCCTATGTCCAGCAGTGGACTTCTTGTGGCTGAATGATGATGATGATGACATACAATGCTTCTGCCCCACACTGGGATACCCTATGTCGCGGGAACCAGAAACAGCGATATTACAAAAATGTAAACATCCAAGACCAGGGGTGCAATTACCTGAAACTCCACTGTATGGAGTTGTCTGAGTTAGCGATTTTGTTCTCGGTATGTCACACCACCTTATGTGACACTGTTACATTCTGGGACTTTTTTACTCAGTAGGTAGCTCACACTCCTACTCCGAACTGTCATATACATTCTTATTTTGACTTTCGAGTCGCCTAAATGCTTAACCCGATAGAGTGGAAAGTTACGTAATATGAGGGCTGGAGTTTTTTTTCCCAGCCGGGGTTCGAACCCGGGACCTCCCGTATGGTAAGCAGATGCGCCAACCGCTGCGTCACAGAGGTCGTCATGAAACATACAATGAAGAACTTAAATATTATATTAATATTGGTGCCTCTGCCTTCCCCTCGGGGATAACGGGCGTTAGTTTTTTTTTTTATATTATTGGTAAGTATTTTTCTCTACGTATAATCTGTTATTTTGTTGGTACCTTGCTTAGCGCGCCAGCTTGGTTGCAAGTGAACCGGTCGTCGTGCATGTCGATGGCGTCCAGATAGCTCTTGCCCGCTATTGACCCGTAGTTAGGAGGGTACATCAAGAGGCACCCGTCCAACGCGTCTGTTACGGGGTTTAATCAATCAATCAACCAAACAACTCGTACTTGTCTGACGAATTTGCAAGAACAGGCGCCCTAAGAGAGCGAAGTGCGTCTGTGTCGTAGCCACATCCGCTGAATCGCTCGTAGCCCCGGCCGCTTGAGTGATCTTAAACGATCACGAAGCGCGTTAAGTACATGGATGGGTGACCGTCTAAGACTAGTGGCATTTTTCAGAGCGGTTCCGTGCTTCGCAAGGCACGTTAAGGAGTTGGTGCCGGCTGCTGTCGATGGATGGGAGTCGTTAAGCCACGTCAGAGGCCTTAGGGCGGCTTGAAAACTTCTGACAGTAACACCAGCCACTAGTCTTACAAGCCTCCATCAATCCGGACTTGGCCCCGTGGAGGAGTATGTCCTATACCTTCTCAGGGAAGAGACCCGTGCCCCTGGGTGGGTTGATGATGATGATTTAGGTTTTCATCCAAGAAGCCAGCCTGGCAACACTGACAAGCCGGCAAAGACAGACGAACAAAGAAAGAGAAGAACGGCATACGCATGTCGTGGTTTCCAATTGAGAAGATTCTACCCCCCAAGACTCACAAGGGACGGTGTAGTTAGTGTCGTCGACGTCAGGCCGCGGCGTCGGCTCCAGCCAGGGCGGGATCGGGTTTATGTTCTTGCCAGGGTCGCCGGGTATTAGGAACGGTCCTGGAAAGTATGGCACCAATAGTGCACTGATTAGAGATTGTCTATGTCTAAAGGTCTGAAACTTAATAGCAGGGTTTTAGTCTTGTTGACTCTTAGATGAAGGATGAGAGCAATGGTCGTTTTCACTGGCTCAGCGACCTTAAATTGATCCGGGCCTCCACCTATAGGTGACGATCTTTTGCAAGGATCAGCAGCAATTTTAAATACGAAATTATAGATATTTACCGCCATAGTGATTGGTGTAGTTCCACTCGCAGACATGGTGCTGACAGACTAGCGGTGTGTGCTGCTCCTTTGTATAGAAGGCTGCGCCATTCGGTGTTGTCTGTATTAAATGATTCAAAGTATGTAGATGCTTGTTAAGTTAGACAGAAGTGTGTGCAGACAACTAACGAGATGTATTGACAATAGTCAAAGAGGCTGGAAAAAAATACATTAGATACCACAGACCTAAACTCAGCATTGGTTGGTATTGGCTTTATCTAACTAAGTGTAGGAATGGCTATAAGTGTAAGAATTCAATAATATAGATTAGCTAAGGTTTACAGTAAGAAATGGATTTGCATCTTCATCATCTTCTTCTTCTTAAAGTGCTTCTCCATCACTCGAGGTTGGCAGTCGCCTCATTACAACGGTCTCTGTTCAGTGCAATTCTGAACAGATCCTCCGCTATTTCAAGGTTGGGTGGGAACCTCATGACAATGTGTCTTAATTTGTCTGATGCGGCGGGACGGACTCTCAATACAGAATTACAATGCACTTGAATCAGATTATCAAGTTTGTGCCAAGCATAAAGAGTATTAATAGAAACATCGTCACGTGGTAAACACAAAGGTGCCATGACATGAGAAATTCTAGATGATTAAGAGACTAAGGAATGCCGGACTTACCAGGAAGTAGTCATGGTGTCGATACCGCAGCCCCTGTATATTGAAGTCCAGGATGAAGGAGCCCGAGGTGATGATGCAAGAGGCTGCGGTGAGGGGCGGCAGCTTGTACGTCACTACGCCACACTTGACAACTGCCTTGGGCAGGGTTGGAATGTCGTGCTCTCGCTGAATCACTTTCTTGAATGGAAACCTGGGGGTTCCAGAAAATTCTGTGGCCACATTTGCTCAATGAAATGCGTTCTTTAAATTTTCACGAATGCATAGATATGTACAGAAAGTCTTACGCGTCTTACGTGGTGAGGAAGTTGCTAAGATAGTGTGACAGTGTGTAATAGTGTATGTGTGTGTGTGTGTATACTTAGATCTATAGAATGGGCTAGTTGCCCTAAAAATGTAATTAGTCCGTCTTTTAGGTTATTCAAAAATAAGGGACACGTGTATTTTTTTATTTGTAAATTAGACCAAAAATGACAAAGATATCTTTGTCAATTTTGGTCAAAGCTGTTATTTTTGACCATTAAATTATTTTGACCCTGGAAACTACCCTATTATCGTTTGACCAGAAAAAGTAGAAATCAAAGAGTGCGATTTTGCTAATACTCTTATTTTCCATACCCGAACTTTTAGTACTAAAATACATTATCTGAGCAAGGAGAATTAACCTTGGTCTCAGCTACAATAATTGTGCTTATATTAGAATAGAAGATGGCCTGAAAAGTTCGTACAATAATTAGTTTTTACTTCACTTCCGTTTTCTAGACTTTATGGACAGTCTCTAGATATTCAGTGAAGCAACGTTAGCAACGTCGAAGCGGTATCACATAAACTTACGGCAATATTGCCTGAATTAATTTGTTTTCTTTGTAGGGATAAGGAACACAAGTGTTCCCTCTCATCAACTTATTTACGCAAATTGGGCTCGCTGAGAAGCCGAAACGACAAATATTCTCAGCCTATTGTGCTTCCACTCACCTAAATATACAAACGCCTACATGGCACTCCAGGCCATGTAGGAAGTTGTCCATTGGGAATGAGATGCTGGGGTCATCCAAGAGGTAGTATTTCTTGTCATCGGCGAAGTGTAGTAATCCGAGAAATACAAAGGACCGACCCTTGCAGTACGGAGCTGGGCCCTTCCCCATGTTGTAGATGTCGCTGTAGAGTTCCGATAGGAAGATGTAGACGTTCTTGCCACAGTAGTATTCTGAAAATAGACATGCCAAGACATAGCCCAAAAAGGAAGTTGCTTCGATTTTCACTTTTGGCTCAATCTTACCTTGACTCATGTAGAACTCCATAGGAACAGGTCCACCGGTGTGTGTAGCCTTTCTTTCTGCAGCTATGGAGTTATGGTTTTCGTACATGGTCAGCATGTTGTCTACGACATCATCCAGGGTTATTAAAAGAACCTAAAATTATATTACCTAAATAGTAAATGTCTCTGTTCTACACTGTGTTTGGGGTAATCTTTTAAGGAGTTGGACTTTTAAGGTTGGAATGACCACCAGAAGTTCATATTGGCCTAAGTTCATCTTGGTCGAAGTTCATTATTAAATCTCCTTATGGCCGAATCTTGCCACTTTATGGTAAACATTCCGTGTCGACGGATGTCAGGTTAACTTTACGACTATTATGGGCCTTTTACACGAGGCCAATAGCTCAGACAATCCAGTAAGCCAATAGGACAATATTCGAAATCGTTCTAGTTATTTCATTGGATTGGCTTCATCCATTGGCTTGGGCCAATCCAATGCATTGTCCTGGCTCTATTCACACGAAGACAATATTGGACTGGCTTACTGGATTGTCTCAGCTATTGGCCTCGTGTAAAAGGGCCATTAAGTAAGTGACTCTGTGCCGATTTTTGACTTTATAATTTCGCTAAGTAGTGCTGTCCCGTCAAATTTCTTTAGAAAAGAGCATGACAGCACGTTATTTAAGTATTTATTCAAGTCAGAAATCGGGCCTCTGTCGTTGAAGCTTCCTTACTTTCAACTCCTGAACGTGAAGGTTGACGAACCTTTGCAAGTGGTCAGAAGCAATGTGGACTCGCTCGTTGATCAGATACTGGAATGCAAAGATATCTATTCGACACAGTTCAATCAATAATAATACGCTAGCGTCGAAAATTTGATTTCAAATAAGTGAATTTACTTAAAATTACCCGAAACCGACGTGCGTGCATGCAACGACTAATGAATGTCGATGAAGCGAAAGTGTTTTGTTAAGATCGTGGCAGGTGGCAGTCCCTGGTCTCTGCCTACCCGTCTAGGATACAGGCGTGAGCTTTTGTATGTAGGTATGTATGTGCACCTACTTAAAATTAATTGTACAGTCACCAGCATAAATATATGACGGTGGGCAGTAGTGCAAAAATATCTGATTCACCATTGAGATCATAAGAATATGATGACACTTTGCCGGTAAAAATATGTGATGCTTTGTGGGCGGTGTAAATATCGTATCTCACTAATTGCATAAATATCGGACCAGGTAGCTTAAAAATATTTGATCACTGCTAAAATCAAAATTATGTGACTGCACTTGCTGGAATATTGAAGTAGAACTGTACATACACAATATACATTTAGGTACTGATTATTATGCCTCTTCTCGACAGTACCATTGCACCAATTTCTTTTTGGCCATCCTCATTCATCGGTCAATCAGCCGATCGGCCTCAATATGCAATCTGCCCTGAAGACTTTTAAGACTGATATACTTGCCTGGTCCTGAGCGGTCTTCACCTTGAGCATCTCAGTCTGGTAGAGCCACAAATTGTCCAGCTTGTCCGTGGGGTCGTGACCGTAGATTTCGAATGCGTCGATAATCATCGCTAGAGTCACATTCTCGCTCAGGGGTAGGCAGCATGGGTGGTTTCGGATGTTGTAGGGTTGCTAGGGAAGTACCTACCTCAATTTAGTTTGTGATGTGAGGAAATCTGAAGAAACATCTTTCCACCAGTGATCTGATGTAATAATACCATAAGATTGATGCAAACTTAATTCACATCTTATCTTTAGTCATATCATCAACTCATTATGTCCCCACCAAGGGGCACGGGTCTCTTCCCTGAGGAAGGTATAGGCCATACTCCACCACGGGGGCCAAGTCCGGATTGGTGGAGGCTTGTAAGACTAGTGGCTGGCCTTACTGTCAGAAGTTTTCAAGCCGCCCTAAGGCCTCTGACTTGGCTTATCGACTGCCATCTATCGACGGCAGCCGGCACCAACTGCTTAACGTGCCTTGCGAAGCACGGAACCGCTCGGAAAAATGCCACTAGCGTTAGTCATAGACGGTGACCCATCCATGGACTGAACGCGCCGAATGTTGCTTAACCTTCGTGATCGTTTAAGATCACTCAGGCAGCCCAGGCTATGAGCGATTCGTGTAATGTGAATTGCTAAAGATAAGATCTGGGGCTTCCATCAATCTTATTATATAATATTAGATCAGATCACTGGTACAAAGTTGTTTCTTAATTCACTAACGATAAGATATTATGAAGTTTGCTTCGGAATATTAGATCATAAACATAAGACAATTGTAACCGATTTGACTCCACAACTATTAATTTTTTTGAGGTAACTAGCTAATACCAAGGTAACCTAACGGTGACCTCAATACCTTGAGTGACTTGACATTTGTGAAGTTCAAATCCCTCTGACAATAATGTAACCTTTGTTCGTAAGCAGTGAAGGTTCCGTAGAGAGAACTCAGACATGCTTGACACTGAGATCATTCATTTCAGGCAGTCTTCTATGAGAATCTAACTTACGACCTCTGCATTAGTAGAACGTTTGTGGTAGAAACGATACATCAATGAGGTGAAAAATACGTTTTATTAATAACAAGATTCCTCACCGAAATCTGAAAGAATGCGAAACACAGTATGAGCAGCAAGCACCCGAGGCGAATTCGCGCATTCATTTTTTCAACATGGCGGCTGGGATAGAAAAGCGCGGGAGCCGCACGGTCGTGCTAATTGCCAATTTATTTTGTCTAATTTTATTGCACGTACTATTAATTTAAATGAAACTATTTCTGGAGAGAAACGTTAAGGTTCGCGTAGAATGATGCGTTGAACACATTAAATCAAGTCTTTAGTGATGTACCTTGGGGAATCCTTTGATTATTAGGTATGACTATTATTAGTTTAGATTTCAAATAAATTACTTAATCGTACGAGGAGAAAGAAATGAAAAATACCCATTAACATTTTATATTCTTTAAAATACACACCTAGAACTGTTCAGTTTCATCACAATACATTTATATTATTATATGTTTATATTTTTACAACATTATTGCAATTGATACATTTCTAAATATTTATGAAAGCATTTTTGATTAATTTTAATTCATAAAGTTGTAGAAACAAGCTAGTTATTTTTTTATTATACATAGTTTTGGAAGCCCACTTTAATCAAAACGACTATAATATTGTCACCAGATGATACCACTATTTTAGAAATAATTCGTGGCAATTTCTCTACACGAATATTTAATAAAATTTCCTTTACACGCGCAGAACAAGTTTTTATGTTATTTAATAGTAAGATAATTTATTGTCTTGTTCTTACATCACTTTTTCTTCTATCGCATGTAATCTAGCAAAACTTATGCCTTCTTTTTTTATCTGACATTTTATCTCAATACTCGTAGAGTTATAAATAGTATTTCTAACTAGTATGTATAATTAATTCTATAATATTTATAATCAACAACAATCATCTAACTTTGGAAGACTTCATTACACGAATCTGTAATATTATTTTGACTTTCTTTTTTGTTAATATCATCAATATTTGGAAGACAGTTGATATTAAAATCAATCACTTTTTCTACAGTACACAACAACAGACAAGATTTTTCTTAATAAGTTAAAGTAAGTTTTTACGCAGATTTATAAATATTTTTCTTCAATTTAAACATTCCAAATATTCGTTGTAAAATAACGTAAGGTTTTATCCATTGGAAGACTTTGGATTGCTACTTTTTATTACAACTTTGTGGAAGACGTTAGTCCAAACATCTTAATATCACATAAATAGGTACCTAGGTATACTATTTTTAAAAGCTGTTTTCCGAATCAAAATACTCATGTAAATGACTTATATAGAATTAATTAAAACTGGAATATCTAAGTACTTATTTTTCGTCAACCACAGTAATAGAATATAAATATTATTATTGTAAATATTGTCAATCTCATCGGATTAGATAGTGCTTCTAATATACAACACTGCGTCACAAACAACTAAAAGTGTGCGACTGAACATTATTTTGCGTATATTTAATTGCATAGTCTAAAAATAGATCAACAATTATCTAACACTACTAAATTATTTTAAAACGGCAATCCTATCTTGAAAGCTTTTATCAAAGCTGAACCAGAGTCGTACATACCAATCACACCAAATAGGACGCCTAATCCGATGATGAAGTAATCATAGGCGATAGTCTGGCTATCCAGCTGATTACCTTTCAGTTTAATATGGAAATAAGCCGGCCAGATGAAGCTTAGCATAGTTCCTGTGAAGGACCCAATGAATCCCATCAGAATAGCAAAATGAGGAATGAAGATAGCCATAAGGATCGTGAACATAATTACGCCAAGCCTCCATGCCAAACCCCATACTTTGAGCTCCCCGTCCAGAGCATAGATGACGGGAAACAATGTCTTAGGTTTACCTCTGAAGAGAGCTCGTTCTAGCAGATCGCAAGCGGCGTAGTAAGGTAATGGATAGCTTAGAACAGCTTTCATGACCAAAAAGAAATTCACAAGCCCTTTGAAACCTGCTGAGCGGAGATTGTTAGTGATGACCTGTTGGGTGTCGTTCTGGAATGTTAAGAAGCACAAGTATCCAAAGATAGACTTAAATGCGGCTGCTGCAATATGTGACCAGTTTAACATCCATTCGAACCTCGAACGGTCTTCCATATTCCCTTCCAAAGTGGGCAAGAATATTTGCGAGGTGTACGAGAATACGATGACACCAAGACTGATGGGGAAGTTCTCGAAGTCCAGACTCCATTTCACTTTGCCCCACCCCCAGTCGCCTATGTAAAGGATGCAGTAACCCAACACTATCGCATTTATGATCAGATGGCTCATTGTGCACCAGAAGGAGAGCATGCTGACACTTTTGAGCGATTTCAAGAAGCCCAGCGGCAGAAGGAATATCCCCATTAGCATCATCCAGGAGCGGGTGTCGATTGACCCATCCGGGAAGGTTCCGATCATTAAATCGCCGCACACGACGACATATAAAATGCAAGTCATGAGGAGCTCGATGATTTGTGCCAGATTCACTATTCTGGCACCATATTTCCTGCCAAAGCACTCCTTGGCGATACTGACGTAGGAATCGCGGACCCTGACTCGTTGACCGGAGACTGGGTCATCTTCATAGAGGCATTCTACGAGGATCTTGCCCGTGTAACAGCAGATATGGGCAATGCCAATCATGGCTGCGATGGCCCAGTAGCCGCCCTGAAGAACGGCGAACGGAAGAGACACCACAAACATGCCCTGTGAAAGAGAGAAGAAACAGTCGTTAATTGATTAACTTGAGTATTATTGTGTTGTCAAACACTGATGTTTATTTTACTTTTGACTCACAGTATTTCTTAAGGTCGAGACTTCGTAGCTTCATTTATGCGAAAAGTGGTGTCTATGATTAGGGGCATATGGGTGCGTTATAGAAGCCTTACTTGAATAGCATTGGTGACGTTCCAAGCGGCCTGGAATTCGTTGATCTTAGCGCCGGGCTTCCCGCCGCCCTCTTCGAACCCTCCTTCCTCTGATGATGCGTAGAAATCAACGCTTTGCATGCTCTGGGCCCTGAAGGAAGACACACTGCCATGAGAATCTACTAATAAGGTTTAAAAAATATCGAATTTTTTAAAAAAGCAACTTCGTTATATTTAGAAAAGTTAATTGCATGCTTTGCTTTAACTGCGTTAGTGTTTATGTTTAGTTAAGTTTTGTAATGTTCCATAAGCTTAGTAAATTATCAATTCCAACTTAGTAAAAAGCTGTAAATCTTCCGGACAACAATAAGTGTTTTGGATCGAGTGTCGACAGATATTACTTACAATAGATTGGTTCAGACGAAAAGCTCTTACCTAGGCGCTGGTATAACTTACAGAGAAACCTTGTCGGACTCTTCCGAAAAATCATGTGATTCCGGAATGAAGTTGGTTATGTGTAGTGCTTACGAAAGTTTTAGTTCAAAAAGTCAGGAAAAGTTTCGGATTCGCGTGTTGACAGGTACCTATTAGGTGCAAGTATCAATAGGTTGGTTCAAAGGAATAGCGCTTGCCTAGGAGCTCCATCCTGCTGTGGGTACGTGTTCTGATAGCTGGTGAACGAGTCCTCGGCGTGTAGCTCGCCGCTCAGGAACGGGTTAGTCGGGTTGGTGGACTGGTATGTCGGAGTGGTGGTCTCGTTCATAGTGGAGAGCTCGCAGCTGTCGCCCATGTCTGTCAGTTGATATATAGACAGAGAACACTTTATTATAAATAAAAAAAGGTTACCTACACGGGTATTCCTTAATAAAACCTAAGAGTACAAATGAGACGGCGGCCTTGTGTTTAGTGAGAACATTCATCATTCATGACCGTATTATAGAAGTGCGTGATCACGACAGATAAAAAGAAACACATCAAATCCGATAATCGGCAAAGCTGACTTGTCTGACCAGAGTCGAATTTTGATATTGGTACCTGTACAATTTTTATTGTCCTTTTCAAGGTCACAACAAATTAACATACCTATCTCGAACTTAATATAGCTTATTAGTGATTGTTGTGGATGCTGAAAACTATGTTGATTTCTATAAATTCATTCTTTTTATGTTACGGGTGACAATTTTGAAGACATGGTTGTTAAAGTCTGAAGGTCGGAAAAAGGCGCTTGTTTTTTCATGATGCAATTTGTTCCATTTAGATTTATGAAAATGATTTCAAATCGATCAAGTTCTTACTCGTAATTTTTTGCTCTAAGTTTCTAACCCTGAACTTATGGTTTTTCTGTCTCCTTAATACCTCTCTCAACCTGTTCACTTGGTTGGAAGAGGATGGTTAGAGCCAGGGAGAAGTGGATGGCCTATGCCCAGCAGTGGGATACAAACACATCTAACTAAAATATATAACTTGGTGTGTTCTTTCTGATATACTGACTTACCCGCACAACCAGCTGGCCAAACAAAGTCTAACGTGGCAAACTTCTGGCAAGAGACGGCCGGGCCGCCCTCGCATTACCTGGAGGCGTTCCGTTGAGAAAGAGGCTGCCTCAACGGAACTCAATTGGAACGAGTTAGAAGTTGCCGCACAAGACCGCGACAAATGGAGATCCCTTCTACGAGCCCTATGTCCCTGATAAGGGATAAGAGGAAAACATCATCATCATACTGACTTACCCTGATTGGCGAACCGTACGTTCTGCGGCGGGCGGGTCGAAGTCCCGGGCTTCTCCGGCATCTGCTGCCGGACTGTCTGCATTGCCACGTCCAGGGCATTCCTCAGCGGAGGCAGCTTAAAGCGCGCTAGGTGATGCATCGTGATCTCTTACAGCTAGTACAACTTGTAAAACGTAGATTTATATAACTTTCTTGGAAGCACTGGTTACTTAATTTTAACGAGGAAGATTGTTGGATTTCCTGCAACAGGTATATCTTAATGCTAAGCTTTTTTGGAAGACTTCGTGACTAAACACTAGAGTTGTAACTACATTATTTCAGCGGAAGACTTTTCAATTATTTTCAGCGGCCATCTTTCGGGATTCGCCCACGGCTTTCGCGTCCTCTCTTCACTTGCGCTTATTTCTTCTATTCCATTTGCCACTTTATTCACCCTTGCGTTTGGGCACGGCTTTAGCGTTTATTTGTCACTGTTTTCGACATTATTTTGGTATTTTTGTGGTGTTTTCCGTGTCGAGATATTGGGGCGGTGCGATGGCGCGGGATGCTGCGCGGACCCGCCGATCGATATCGTTGCCCTCTTCGCTTTTCACCCCTCGGGGTGCTATTCTCGCGTTCCTTTGTTGCATGGGGAGGTTGTTGATAACTGAAAGAGTGATTTCGTTTAGTTTTGGGAATAGCGTTCCTTTTAGGTCATATAGAAAATAATGTAATGATGTAACCAGCCTTTAGACTTCCCACTAAGGGCACAGGGCTTCTCTCAGAGTATGGGATTAATCACTACGCGTGCCCACCGCGAATTGGAGATTTCAAGCGTTGAGGTATTGAATAGCTCAGACCCTCAGGTTTCCTCACGATGTTTTCCTTCACATTTAGCGAGAAAATAATATGAATTACAAAACATCCATTAATTAATAACTGGTGCAATGCTGGACATACATGCTACTTCTTCAAATCACAAAAATGCATAGGTAGACGCTTTGAAATACATATTCGTAGATTATTTTATTTTCTTTGCTTTCATTAATTAATTTTTGCAATTCTTAAAATTAATTCATAAAGAAACCGATACGAGTATTTCTCTTTATCCCGTTCCACACATTTCCTATCAGCGTATTAACCCTTTCAAGACGACTTTTTTTGAACATCCGATGGTACGTTATAATACCAATACCTAGTCTTAAAAGGACATAAGCATAAACATTTACATACAGGTACACACATTGCTTCTGGTCCCGCACTAGGATACCCTGTGTCATGGGAACCAGAAACAGCGACATCACAAACATCCACCACCTGGGTTTTTTTTTCCCCAGCCGAGGTTTGAACCCGGGACCTCTCATGGTAGGCAGATTCGCTAACCGCTGCGCCACAGAGGTTGTCTTGATAATTATAATAACCTAACAATGCGACTAAGCCCTAACTCCCCATAACAACCCCAACAAATTGGCCAGTTACCGCCGGCCTAACTACCGCGCTGCGATAAGCCTTGATTGCTCGAAGCAGTGCACTATGTACGCAATCTGACACTGCAGCTTACGTCAATATGGCGGACATAAGCGGTCCGCTGGTTCTGTTTCTGTTGGCCTTTCTACGATATGCGGTAAGAGATAATTTGACCAACGAATACTTCTTGAAAGTTTATGTAGTGATTGGACAAACAAACTCCATTGTAGACGAGCGAATTCCCCGTTTCCTGTTTAACCTAAAGTCTGGATGCGAAAAGCCCAAGACTAAAGTGAATGCCGAGAACTATTGGAAGAGACCTCCGCATAGGGTGACTTTAGGCCTTTACGAAATTAGGCACTTGTTTGATAAGCACGGAAGGGAGACTTCACCTCATGACGTAAATATAACAGGTAGGCTAGCAGCCCCATGGTCAGACGATATTTTAGAGTCGGCAGACATTTCACGCATCAACACCGCATTCACTCCACTAAATTGGATTTTACGACACTGTTTTCCCTTTTACGCCAGCAGAAATTTCGCGCTGTGTCTTCTAATACGAAAAAGTCTCCCATAGAATGCATAGTAAGGGATGTCCCAGGTGGACATCTATCTATCTATACAACACATTAAAGACGGCAACAGTGGGGCATCTTCACCATCACGCCAACCTAGCCGGCCTCCTGCTAATGTTGTCCACTGTCCTCCTACCGCCACCAGGCAATGGTCTAATAGGTACAACTTTGAATTGAACCTTATCACTTTGAAACAAAGTCCAAAACCAAAGAAAAATATTACTACTCATTGCCTGGTTAATGTCATCAACCCATCGGGTAGAGGGCCTACCCATCAAACGTCGCCCAGTTCTCGACCACCGCTGACTGCCTTCGTCCATCGAACATACCTACGGACGAAGTACCTAAGTCCAGGTGGAAACCAAACAGGCTGTATGAGCAGTGGCAAGATAAACAGTACTCTAAACCGGATTGCATGCTTGCAACGACTAATTAATGTTGTGATGATTTGCCAGGATCGTGGCAAATATACATTTAAACATAAACATTTACATAACGGCACATACATTGCTTTTATACCCACACTAGGATACCCTGTGTCGTAGGAACCATAAACAGCGACATCACAAACATGTAAATATGGAAGACCTGGGTTTTTTTTTGTCTCCAGCTGGGATTCGAACACGCATCTCGCATGGTAGGCAGATGCGCTAACCGCTGCGCCACAGAGGTCTTGTGTGGCAAGCCTTGGTCTCTCTCTACCTACCCCTCCAGGTGAAAGGCATGTTATTTTGTCTCCTAGAATGCATACGACATCCGCAACCACCCGTGCTGCCAAGAGCCGGCTGAGAATGTGACGCTAGCTATGATCATCGACGCGTTCGAGATATACGGCCACGACCCCACGGACAAGCTGGACCACCTCGCCCACTACCAGCTCGAGATGATGAAGGTCAAGCGCGCGCCCGACCAGGTACGAAAATATGAGGGGTACGTACGACTATGGCAGGTATTGATTGCACTCATGGGTCTTGAGGTTCTTCGTTGATTGACATTCATACCAAATTTGTATACCTAAGATTTAAGGTGATTTGAGAAAAGATGGAAATCAGAAATCAGAAATTTATTTCAACGTAAAGAATTTACATTCTGCTTGTTGAAGGTCAGAGTGGAGTTTGTTTTCGCTGCCTTTTTCTCCACTACACACGGCCCCAAGGCAGCGGCTTACATTATACATAAGTGTATGTACATTGACATTCAACAAACAGAATGTAGGTAAATTCTTTACGTTGATATAAATTTCTGATTTCCCTTGTCCTAAAGACAAGCGTTGTACGGGCTAGCCGTACACGAATACTCGGCACTTTGCGCGCCCGCAATGTTTAGTTCACTTTACCGACATAACTTCAGTTCACTATAAATTAACAACAACAACATTTACATACAGGCACATACATTGCTTCTGGCCGCACACTAGGATACCCTGTGTCGTGGGAAACAGAAACAGCGACATCACAAACATGTAAACATCCAAGACCTGGGTTTTTTTGTCCCCAGCCGGGGTTCGAACCCGGGACTTCTCACAGGTAATCTATGAGCTATGGTAATCATGATAGAGTAGTGTATCAAAATAAGATCTTCCAAGTCACTATCTTACGTTATCAGTAGGTATCAAATAAACTCTATAGTGTTCTCAATATCAAGATCTATCAATCAAGCAATCAAATCATCTTGATTTTTGGGGAAACTCATAAAAGCGGTGTTATTTGGAAAAGCACAATTCCGTAATCAATTGCGTTATGACGTCGAAAAGAACCTGGCCCACCATAAAATCTAGTACAGGTTAAAACACTCTATAAGCTCACTGTTAATAGTCTATGGCAAAGGGAGGCAGCCTAAGGCCGACTTACACCACGTCTTAAATGTAACTTAAGTCGCCATTTAAGTAATTATAGCTTCCACACAACACAATCACCAGGGTCTAGATTCTGCTAATGCATTATAGTACAATGACAGTTGAATGACTGCATCGATTTCGTTTCATTGTCACTTGAAATCGACGCGCTCATGCGTATTCGTAATTCTACGCGTCAATTGGAATTAAAAAAACATTTCACGTTTGGGACCTAATAAACTCTGCAAAACGTGGGTCCAGTTCTAGAGACTGGTGCCTCTGCCTACCCCTTCGGGGATAACGGGCGTGAGTTTATTTATTTTTATTTTATTTTTTCACGTGACCCGACCATGTAACTGTCATTGAACTATAATGCACTAACAGAATTTGTGCCCTGTGGGCTCATTATGTAATTTTCGCAACGGATATTCATACGTCTTAAAAAGTCACGTCAAAACCGACGTCGTATGGAGTACTGTCTCGCTCTAACATAGGGTCTTAAAAGAAGATAGTGCTATACAGTAGTGGTATACATGACTTTTTAAGACGTATGAATATGCGTTGCGAAAATTACATAATGAGCCCACTGGTACTAAACTAGGATACCCTGTGCTATGATGACCAGGCAAGGACACTACAAACATGGAAAAACACCAAGCCTAAGGCTCATTTGTGTTTTACAGTGGATAATCAACGAGCATGTCCACATAGCGACAGACCACTTGGGCAGGTTCATTCACATGCACATCAAGGAGTTGAAGGTATGCATAAGATTATTCTTGTACACGAGCAAAAAAAAAAACACATAAATTATTACAAATCTGGAGGAAAAGGGAGACTGGTAGGTAGTTCGGTGCAAAAATGAATATTAGTAGGTATACATACTTACGTTAATACCAATACACCTACATAAACCACTACATATGTATGTGTATAGTTATGTTATATAACGTCGGATAAAGTCGCACACCTCTTAACTCCATCTTTTTTTTCAAAATTTACGAGATTTCCTATAAGATGCGTCCAGAAATGTATTTACAGAAAAAACTAATAAAATTTTAAAATATAAATAAAATCCTTAACCGTATGAGATCATCCCTGTCCTCAGTCCTGGGATGGGCACTGGCCAATGGCCATCCGGCTCTCTTTTTACTTACGCCAATAAATACACCAATAAGTGGACCTTATCCTCAGAACCGTAAATGCTGGTTTACCTTGCAGGTGTTACTGATAGCGCTAGACGACGCGATAGACAATATGCTGACAATGTATGACAATCACAACTCTATCAAGAGCGAGCGCGTGGCCACTTTCACTGGCGGCGCTGTTCCTATGGAGTTCTACATGAGTCAAGGTTAGTAACAGTCGTGGAGTCGTCGTGGTCATGGGTTCTGTTCCCGCTGGGGGCCGCCGGACAATGGTACTTATGGCCTCACTAAAATGTTTGTGACGTCCGCCAGGTCGGCGGGGGGCCGAATGGCGAGAGACTGCGAGGTTTGGCGTGATGGGCAAAAGGCCTATACCCAACAGTTTGTAGAGGTGGGCTGATGATGATGATGATGACGTCCTTGCCTGGTTACCGTAGCATAGTTTGGTACCAGGACCTATCATTAGAATAGAATAGAATATTCTTTATTGTATTCTTTATTGTATGTACACCAGGAATTACACATGAGATTTGATTATCATTGTGATGTGTGGAAGTTATTATTAGATATATGTTGGTACATATTTCACGCCAACGGCTAACATTATACATAACTGTATGTACATTGACATTCAACAAGCAGAATGTAAATTCTTTACGTTGAAATAAATTTTTGATTTCCTATTTCTGATTTCCAACATCTTTGACCGCTTTTTGAGACACGCAGCTGGAACCAACATCCATTGTTATTGTTATAATAGAGCGTCGAAACAACTCAATATTGTTTTGAAACATGGTGACCTGGACCTAGATTCTGTTAATGCATTGTAGTACAATGACAACTGTATGAACATGGCGATTTAGTTTCATTGCCGCTTCATTTCTACGCGCGCACGCATATAAAATAACTATGGCGTCAGTAGCATGAAAAACCTCGTCACGTGACCCGGCCGTGTATCTGTCATCGTATTATAATGCTCTAACAGAATCGAGGCCCTGTTGTCCATGTGCCGTGTTTTTCAGACACCACATGTTAAGGGGGCTCCTCACGAGGGGATTCCTAAACAAAATGTAGTTTGCTTTTAAATCATCAATGATTAATTCATTAATATTTCTGTACATATTAAACCCCGATTAAATGAGAAATAAGAAAACTTTAATGCATTTAAAATTGTTACATTTTGTGTCCTGGCTCCCAAACTAGGATTCCCTGTGCTATGGGTAGCCAGGCTACTTCCGTATGCTAGCTTAGTAGTTATTATATTTTAATTATGACAATTTATTAAGAAAACAAAAACTAAACACTTACAAGATCCACAAATACAACGCTTAGTACACATTTTAATTTTTCGTTGTGTTGTGGGAAGATCGAAGTATGATTGTGATTATAAAAATAACCAGCCAAGTGCGAGTCGAAGTCGCGCACGAAGGGTTCCGTACCATTATCTATAAAAACGGCAAAAACATGTGTTGTATCGGATCCCCATTAAATATTTTATTAAGTTTTTTAGTATTTGTTGTTAAAGTGGCAACAGATATATCTACATCATCTGTGAAAATTTCAACTGTCTTACTATCACGGTTCATGAGATACAGCCTTGTGACAGACGGACGGACGGACAGCGGAGTCTCAGTCCGTTTTATCCTTTGGGTATAGAACCCTAAAAACAATGATAAAAAAACTTGCCAAGTGTGATCTGTTAAATTATATTCCACCAAATCGTAAGTACAAAAAAAGGCCAACTTCTCGTCTGGTAAAATATGCACTTTCTCCTTTCTCTAACACGGAATCAGCATTGTTTTAATAAAGACTTCTTTAATTTAGGGTCAAAAGCAATTTTCCCTTCCAGAATTTTACTGCGGCAAGAACGTCTATATCTTCGTATCGGAACTCTACAGCGACATCTACACGATGGGCGCCGGGCCCACGCCCTATTGCCAGGGCCGAGGGTTCCATTTCCTGGGCTTTGTACACTTCATGGACGACACCAAGTACTTCCTGGAGGAGGACCCGAGTGTGGTGTTCCAAATGGACAACTTTGTGCACGGCTTGGAGTGTCACGTCGGCGTCTGCATATTCAGGTGAGGGAGAGAGACAAAAAGCACAGAGGAAGGAAGACAGCGAGTGTTTTCTAGGTTTCGTTCCTTCGTGGAAGGAACCCTGTGGCCGAGTGGTGTCCCAAGTACATAATTATGTGCAGTGAATCATAATTATCAACCCATTATATCCCCACCGAGGGGCACGGGTCTCTTCCCTGAGGAAGGTATAGGCCATACTCCACTACGGGGGCCAAGTCCGGATTGGCGGAGGCTTGTTAGACTAGTGGCTGGTCTTACTGTCAGAAGTTTTCAAGCCGCCCCTAAAGGCCTCTGACTTGGCTTAACGACTGCCATCTATCGACGGCAGTCGGCACCAACTGCTTAACGTACCTTGCGAAGCACGGAATCGCTCGGAAAAAATGCCACTAGCGTTAGTCATAGACGGTGACACATCCATGCACTGAACGCACCCTATGTTGCTTAACCTTCACGATTGCTTAAGATCCTATACCTTCCTCAGGGAATAGACCTGTGCCCCTCGGTGGGGACATAATGGGCTGATGATGATGACATGCATTGCTTCTGGCCCCACATTAGGATACCCTGTATCGTGTTTGATAAGTTTTATTATCGTCTTCCGCGTATGTCCAGAGTGCGTATACTGAGTTTTGTCATTCACTTTCGATAGCGAGAGCGTTTGCGATTTGCATAGGAGTGACAAAGCGCGCCATCTAGTTGCCTCTTTGTCACTCCTATGCAAATCGTAAACGCTCTCACTATCGAGAGTGAATAAGAAAACTCAGTATACGCACTCTGGTGGGCGTCAAATGTCCCATAATTATTGTCTCCGCAGATTCCCGTACAAGAAAGGCTTGCAAAACGTGCGCGACGTGGTGACTCTACCAAAGGCGGTGGTCAAATGCGGCACGGAGGTGTACAAGTTACCGCCGCTCACAGCAGCCTCCTGCATCATCACCTCGGGGACCTTTGTCTTCGACTTCAACATCCAGGGCCTCCGCTACCGGCACTACGACTATTTGCTGGTGAGTTTCTGAGTGATTAAATCGATTCATAATTGAATGACTTGATTGATTGAAGATGTTTATTCATATAACATACAGAAACATCTGTATGGATGAATCGCTCGTAGCCTGCCTGAGTGATCTTAAACGATCACGAAGGTTAAGCAACATACCTATTGCACCAATTTTCGTACAAGGGCGTGCTTAATGCAGGAAGCATTCTCTTCCAGCAAACCTCTGTTTTTGAAGAGACATACGGCGCGTCCAGGATGGGATACCGTTATGACTAACGCTAGTGGCATTTTTCCGAGCGATTCCGTGCTTTGCAAGGCACGTTAAGTAGTTGGTGCCGGC
This sequence comes from Yponomeuta plumbellus, assembly GCA_947310845.1. Lineage (NCBI taxonomy): Eukaryota > Metazoa > Arthropoda > Insecta > Lepidoptera > Yponomeutidae > Yponomeuta > Yponomeuta plumbellus. The sequence continues at coordinate 11,695,587 of OX371214.1, forward strand.
TGCCGTCGATAGATGGCAGTCGTTAAGCCAAGTCAGAGGCCTTAGGGCGGCTTGAAAACTTCTGACAATAAGACCAGCCACTAGTCTTACAAGCCTCCACCAATCCGGACTTGGCCCCCGTGGTGGAGTATGGCCTATACCTTCCTCAGGGAAAAGACCCGTGCCCCTCGGTGGGGACATAATGATGGGTGGATGATGATACAGAAAGATACAGAAGTTGGTTTCTGCCAAACAGCGTAACAGTTTCTTGGCAGACGCTCTTGGTTTTACAATTTAAATGACTTTTAAATGCTAGGTAACTACATGCAAATACAAAAAAGATATTTGAAGCTCCCTATAACACATCACCCTCTAACTTGCTCTACGCCTAAGTCCCTTTCTGAACTGCTCCGGTCCGGCGTCGGAACCGGAATCAGTCATGAGAAAAATATCGGATGCCGGATCAAGCTTCTCCACTTCATCCGATTATAATCGGCAATGGACGTGACGCAGTGCTTTATTAAAATTCCTGGGTTTTTCTATGCGAGGCAGGGGAGTTTTTCCACACATTCTATTAATCTAATTAAATAGTATAGGAACATTTTTGGGTTGTATGCGCGGTGCAAAAACGTGTATTGTTTTTGTACGACGATCACTTCGGCCCAGTAAAATACCGTTCCGATCTAGCAAATTATCGGACCGTTAAAAACCGGATGCCGGAGTAGTGGAGAAGCTTACTAGTATTCTTGTGTGTTTCTAAATCGAACCGGTAATTAACGTTTGCCGGACCGGAGAAGTGGAGAAAGGCCCTAAGGTTTGGGTTCGGTCAGTCACGACATTGCCCCAAATAAGAGGTCAGTGTGCCGGGCAGAATCAAAACTAACTAACTACATTTGTTATAGTTTGATTTAACACAGACTCAATAGAAATTCTGTAACTTTTTTCAAATGTACCTAACTTTACTCTTACATCTTGAAGTAACAGGAAGGTCATTTAATATTTTCGGAATGAGATATTTTCTCATCCGCATACAGTCTGTTTGCTTTTCGAATACATCTCGGGCTCAAGAGTAGGCTTCGGTTTTCGCCGAAAGCACACGAGTGTAACACTACTTCCTGCTCTGCGTAAGTGAAATTCTGCTAATGCATTTTAGTACAATGACCGTTTCATGATAGCGTCGAATTATCAACGCGCGCACGCGTATTTGTAATTCTAGGCGTCATTTATATAAAAAGCATGTAGCTTGACCCGACCATTTAACTACAATTTAACTATAATGAACTAGCAGAATCGAGGCTCAGTTAGTTACGGAGAGAATAAGTCAACAAATGAGGCGGCGCTCCCCAGCATAGATAAGTATATCTATCGACACCTGTAATAACAATTGACGTAAGGGACAAGCCAGGGTTTTACAGGGCGAGCAAAAGTTTTTAATTTTTTTCAAATCACCATAAATTTTGAAGTATTCCATATTTTTACATGATTTTAACAACATATCATAAGCTCTGCATAAGCTATTGCTCAGGGTAATTGAAAGTGCTGAAACTCAAATAATTAAAAAGTTGCGTGTCTCTAATAATTAAAAAGTTAATATTTACTGCCGTACTCCCCAGTGGGATCGGACCCACGACCGCCGGCATGGTAGTCGGACGTGATACCTCTATACCAACGAGGCAATGAGATAAGATAAGGTAACGTTTATTGAACCAGAAAAGTAGGGAACAGGTAAACAAAAAAAATCTAGTAGGTACCTACTAAAAGTTAGACTGACATCTTTTTATACTTTTTTTACCATCTGCTGCTGAAGTAGGTTTACAGCCTGTATTTCAGCTTACAGCGCCTCTTGCCTCTCTTGTTAATTGGGTATTTATTACATAGCAACCAACCAGCGTAAAAAAATTGCTTGGTACCGCATTAACAATAAACATTAAGGATGGAAAATAATATAAAATTACATTGTAACTATGTTTTAAGAATTCTTATTATCTCCCGACCGTCTATCGTTTTCAGACCATACCTAACGGCGCCACGTATTACACAAAGGAGAAGTACACGCCTCTTGTGTGCCACCACCACGTCTGCGAGTGGAACAACACTAACTTCTATGGAGGTGAGGCTTGAGTGACTACCTTTGTATTTTTTTTTTATCAGTTTATATACTTATACTTAGATTCAATTAAAAAATCATTCGCCAAACTGCGTGGCAGTTCGTTGGCGAATTATAGCGCACTTAACTCTATGGTTTAACTAGTTGGATTGGTTTGTGATGTCGGTGTTTCTTGTTCCCACAACACAAGGTACCTATCCTAAATATCGCACACGAAACATTCCTAGTGTGGGGCCAGAAGCAATGTATGTGCCTCTATGTAAATGTTTATGTTTAAGGTCGTGGGTTCAAATCCGGGCATGTAGGTACCGTCTTATTAGAGTTACCTCCGACACGGTTTAAGAAATGTTTAGGCGCACTCTGTGAAAAAAAGCTTTTTATTAAATTAACGATTATTTGGAAGAAGAGAATGTCTGGTGTTAAACAGTAGTTTAATATTAAATGTATTCAGAGGAGAATTGTGTCCTCTGTGTCCTCTGAATACACTGAATACATTGTGTGAGTATTGTAATTTTTAAGCTTGAAAGTTTGTTAATGAAGTTAGAACTTAAGTTAAGCTACCTACAATGGCCCAACTATGAGGCTGAGTGCGATAATCTCAGGACATAGAGAGGTCCTGCTTGGGTAGTCTTGTCTTCAAAAATAGAACGTGTCCATGGCTACTCTACTCGTGGAGCATTGCAAGAAAGTTGCAGGTGTAATCAATGCGTTATCATCACTATGGTGAGCTGATCTCATCCATCTCAACGCTGATCTATCTCACCCCACTTTTATATAATGATTTACCTGAAGATATAATTGAGACAAGCCAAAATAAAAGAAATGTTTAAAAATCTATTAAAGAAACTGGTACAGGGTTGGTACGGAAATATCAACTAAGTTAGCATAATGATTTTTAACGTAGATAAAGTATTGTTTTGTCCTCCTCAATACTGACCTTGGAAATAACTACTTCTTGAAAACCATTGTTATTTTCAAGCTCAGGACTGAAGAGGTTATAAATGTGAATAAATAAACAAACAAATAGTTCGGATAACCAACGTTCCACGGTATGTAAAAAACAGTGTCTTCATTTATGCGTCAGGACCGTTCGTGATCCCCGGCGATCCCGGGAACGGCGACGCGCCGATCCCGCCTTTCATAGACAAGACCACGGAGCCGCCCATCATCCCCACCACGCCACCTGGCGGTGGTGGCCTCATCACCAACGTCACTTGTGAGTAACAACGAATATCCAAAAACCCGGCAAACATTGTTTCGCCATATTAATTCGCCATTTTCTGGCCTCCAACTTAGGGACCCCCCACACTAGCGTCTTTCGAGCGTCGTCGTCGTGCCAGCGTCCGCACAGCGTCGACGCAACGTCGACGCCGCGGCGACGCAACGCCGCCGCTGGCCGTCTACTGAACTCGGGTTTACCGTGACGCCAGTGCAATGATTTTTTTTTTGGCAACATTTGCCATCTGTATTGGAGCCATCGACGGAAAACACATCAGCATAATAAGACTATGACATGTGATAGCGGCTCGCTTTACTTTAACTACAAGAAGTATTATACAATACAGTTGGGAAGATTTGAAAAAAAAAAAACGTTGCGCTGGCGCCGTGGTAACGCGACGTCGACGTTGCGTCGACGCTGTGTGGACGCTAGCATGACGACAAAGCTCGAAAGACGCTAGTGTGGGGGGTCCCTTACTGGACCCAACCGGTTATACAAGGAGACTCAAGAGGCCTCAAGTGCTTGACTCATGAAGGAGTTTCAGACAGTAGTCTAATCAAGTTCAAGTTCAAGTTCAATCATTTATTGCTTCATGTGGTACAAAGGTCTTATTAAGTAAATAGTATAGTCCTCAACATGAGCCCTGTTAGGGCACTGCAATACAGTACTACTTATGTTTTTAATACGAAAAGCATACATATTGTAGCATATTTAAATATATCCTAGAAGTACATCTACACGTAGAGCTAATGTCTAGCTCATAGGCAAACGCTACTCAATCTTTGAACCAATCTGATTAAAGTCTGGCGACTGATGGCGGATGCATTAGAAAATATATATATATTAATTCGTCTACGACCTTTTCTCATAGCTACCTACCTACTAAATATACACAAAAAAAATTATAACAAAGTGAAGACATTTCGGAGGAGTTCGGTAACAAACACTGTGAGATTGGTAGCTAAGCGCCTTAAGGGCTTAGACCAATGAGGGTGACAAAATGCATGGAAGGCAGGAGGCAGCAGTGGGCATCCAAATCTGCCCTCGTAAGGAAGAACGCAGTAACAGCCATTACTGCGTTTTTACTTTGGATGCAAAATTAAGCTCCCTGGTGGTACATCTATAGGTGAAAAAATTATGGTGGCTGTAGGTCTACTAGAAACCTGAAATTTCAGTAAGAAAATATGCAGTTTTGTCATGAAATGATATGTTTGTGATATGTTTTTCGCTATTTACTCAAAACTGCGTTTTTACGATTACTGCGTTCTTCCTTACGAGGGCAGAAATGCTGTCTACTGCTGCGTTTGTGTAGGTGTAAATAGTTCAAATGTCTCCCGAATACTCTCCATAGATTCCCTGGACGGATGCTGGTTCGTGTTCCCACCGAACTACGGCTCCATTGCAGGCATCAGTTACTTGGACCCACTCACTGTCCACGAGTACCGGCTTACGTGCCAGGGCACCGGCAAGGTACCTACTTTTTTAATTAAGTTTTTCTCTTGTAAATCATCATCAACCAATATGTCCCCCGGAGGGGCACAGGTCTCTTCCCTGATAACGGCATAGGCTATATACTAAACCCCGGGGGCTAAGTCCGGATTGGTGGAGGCTTCTAAAATTAGTGGCTGGTCTTACTGTCAGAAGTTTTCAAGCTGCCCTCTGGCTTGGCTTAACGACTGCCATCTATCGACTCCAGCCGGCACCAACTGCTTAACGTGCCTTGTGAAGCACGGAGACGCTCGGAAAAATGCCACTAGCGTTAGACATTCAACTGTGCGAGGTGGACTCGCCCACCGCGGATTCACAAATTTGTAGGAAGCATTTACGGGCTTCGCTCGTAGCCTGGGCTGCCTGAGTGATCTTGAACGATCACTAAGGTTAAGCAACATACGGCACGTTCAGTCCATGGATGGGTCACCGTCTATGACTAACGCTAGTGGCATTTTTTCCGAGCGATTCCGTGCTTCGCAAGGCACGTTAAGCAGTTGGTGCCGGCTGCCGTCGATAGATGGCAGTCGTTAAGCCAAGTCAGAGGCCTTAGGGCGGCTTGAAAACTTCTGACAGTAAGACCAGCCACTAGTCTTACAAGCCTCCACCAATCCGGACTTGGCCCCCGTGGTGGAGTATGACCTGTACCTTCCTCAGGGAAGAGACCCGTGCCCCTCGGTGGGGACATAATGGGTTGATGATGATTTACGGGCTATTCCTGAACTAAAAAAAAATGTTGACTCAGCGTTCTGAGCGCCCACCCCTCCGTTTTGTTTCAGGGCGGACTGTACTGGTACCCCCAATGGATGGGCGCGCCGCCCCACCACCCTTATCCACAAGCTGGGGACAAGCCCAACCCTCTACTGCCGCCGCCAAAGCCTTATTACCCACACCTCCAGCCTGCTCCATAATACATACTGACTTGGTCACTTTTTTTCTTGGTTTTTTTCTTTCATCATCATCACCAACCCATTATATCCCCACCGAGGGGCACGGGTCTCTTCCCTGAGGAAGGTATAGGCCATACTCCACCACGGGGGCCAAGTCCGGATTGGTGGAGGCTTGTAAGACTAGTGGCTGGTCTTACTGTCAGAAGTTTTCAAGCCGCCCCTAAAGGCCTCTGACTTGGCTTAACGACTGCCATCTATCGACGGCAGCCGGCACCAACTGCTTAACGTACCTTGCGAAGCACGGAATCGCTCGGAAAAAATGCCACTAGCGTTAGTCATAGACAGTGACCCATCCATGGACTGAACGCGCCGTATGTTGCTTAACCTTAGTGATCGTTCAAGATCACTCAGGCAGCCCCCGGTTGCTCACTCAGGTTTTTTTCTTTACGGGGCTCCATAGACGACCTCTGTGGCGCAGCGGTTAGCGCATTTGCCTACCATGCGAGGTCCCTGGTTAGAAACCCGGCTGGGGACAAAAAAACCCGCTCTTGGATTTTTACGTACATTTTGTGATGTTGCTATTTCTGGTTCCCACGACGGGTGTCCTAGTGGGGGCCAAAAGCAATGGATGTGCCGGTATGTCATGTAAATGTTTATGTTTATAGAGTAACACTAGCGCCAAGAAGGAAAATAAATCTTTAAAAATTCTTAGTTTTCCTACTTGTTACTCTACAAGTTAATCGGCTAATCGAATTTTCATAGTGTGTTCACGAAATGTACATCTATGAAAAGGGGAGCCTAGTGTGCTTGACATGCAGGGCCGCCTTTAATAAAACTAAAATTCATAGTTTGGGGCTGTGATTAGTCGCTTTACCAAATGTATAAGGTGTTATTATAAAAAAACACATTTCTGTAAAACACTCCATAACATACATACATACATAAGCTCACGTCTACATCCCAGAGGGGTAGGCAGATACAATGGACTGCCACATGCCATTATCCTGACAGATCACATTCGCTTCATTGACATTAATTAGTCGTTGCATGCACGCACGCCGGTTTCGGGTACTTTTTATCTTGCCCTTTGCTAATACATTCCCTATTTGGTCGAAGTATGTCCACCTGGGTCGTCCCTTACCGACCCCGGTTATATTTGCTTCGTCAGTCTTTCTTCCATCATCCGCTGCACTCTATAAATGCCTTAAAATAGTCGTGGTAGAAATTTTACTGGGCACTTCATACTGAGTTTTACGATAGTTTAGTTTTATATTTTTTTTTAATATAATAACACCGTTGGTTTACAATTTTTGTGGAAATAAACTTTGTTAATATTTATCAGAAAGGGTAAAATTGAAAGTTTAAAAAACGATGTCCTTAGAATAATATTTACATTAAAATCACAGAACAGTTGGAACAGACCTTACAAGCATAAAATATATAAAATATATTACAATGGAAAACTGTAATTTAATTTATAAAAAAACTTTTTCTCATACACAAAATTGTTAAAAAAATAACAGAGTTGCGCTTATACTAGGTATAGATTTATACAATGTAACATAAGACCAAAATCGATGCCGTGAACAATTTTATGTGATCTACATAAATCCTATTGATGTCATCTCTAATCTTTTATATTTTCTGAAAGTGCTGCATTTTGAACATCTTATTTTATACCGATATTATTTACAATGAGGGCTTTTCAATGACAAAACAACTAGATTGCGATGCTAGAACAAAGTAAATGTTGTTTAAAGGTACATCGTTATTAATCTGTGATATCTAAACATCTCTTTGTAGTCTGTGAACTAAACTAAACTAAACTTTCGAAACTGTTGAAACTTGAAAGTGATCGAAGTATTTTTACTTTGATCATTACATACGTAAGTGAATTGTGTCTTTACTCATGGCTAGCACATGGATTGTGCATTTTAAACAACAACAGCTAACAGCTACACCACGCAAACCGACGACCAAACCACAGAACACAATAGTCAACGAAACAAGCAAGAAACCAAAGAGAAGGTAGGTAAAGTCCGTTCGCTTAGATAGTGTCGGTACACACGAAGGCAATCTTGGTTTTAGTAACATACATACATAAGCTCACGCCTGTATCCCAGAGGTTTGGTTTTAGTAAAAAGACATATATTTCAATAATACAACTTAGACGGCAAAAATACTTTAAATAAAAAAAAAAACATGGTACACAATATACCTAATGAAGCACAAAATAAAACACTACTCTTCATCACTCGAAGTGTCCTCAGAATATTCATCTCCACCGGTATTTAGAATAGGTACCTACCTAAATGATGCAGGATTGTCTCGTTATAAATCCATTCTAAAATAATGATTGATTTACTTCTTTAATTGCGTGATCTACATAATAGTAGAATGAGACGAGCTGCGAGCCAAATTCACTGGCGTGTTTGCGCCGCGTCGGCTTCCTTTCATTTCTTTTGTCAAAAGCCGCCATGTGCCGAGGCGGTAAATATCAAAGTGACACTATGATAGCGAACAGACTCTACAGTGATCTCATGCCAATTTTGACATATTATGTGACGTCAGCACCATCTATCGGTAACTTGCGGTACTGTTTTTTTTAATGATGTTTTGATAAGTTCTCATTGCATGCATTTGAATTCAAAGCAAAAGCCTACCTGTCTACATTGGTAATGTACCAAGAATATTCCGTTGGCACTGGTCAGTTATGGCAATTATTGTTTCATCATCGAAGGTACCACTGGTAAGATAACCATTCAGACTCCTCTGCAGGTCCTGAAAAGGTAGAGAGATTAAATAAAATTTGACTAATGCAGTTCTATAGTTTAGGCGGCCCCATGCAATATTGTTAGTAGTTTAGCTACAACAAAGCATTTTCTTGAATGTTTAACTACATGGCTGACTTGGCTTGGCTGAAATATCTTATTCACCCATTTATACAAACAACATGGCTAATAGGCTTCGATTCTGTTAGTGCATTACAGTACGATGGCAGACACGAGGTCGGTCACGTGACGTGTTTTTTTTCATACATCATCAACCCATCATGTCCCCACTGAGGGGCACGGGTCTCTTCCCTGAGGAAGGCATAGGCCATACTCCACCACGGGGGCCAAGCCCGGATTGGTGTTTTTTCATACAATTGACGCCAATTGGCCCTCAACGCCAACGGCAATGAAATTAGATCGCCATTGTCACCCAGTTGTCATTGTACTAAAATCTACAATGCATGAACAGAATCTAGGTGCTGGTTGGACTCTTCTGAGAAAATGTTAAGTAACTGTAACATAACAAACATAACATTTACATACAGTGCTTCTGGCCCCACACTAGGATACCCGTGTCGTGGGACCCAGAAACAGCGACGTCACAAACATGTAAACATATCGGGAATAAAGTTAATTCTTCTTCTTAACTTTCGTAACAGTTTTAGTCCAAAAATCTACTAGGCAGTTAATTTAACTAAGTACATGTTTATTAAATTAAGTTCCAATGTTACTCTGAAATCCAGAAATTAGATGATTCACACATTTGCTACAACTGGCATTAAAATTTACCATTAAACAGCTGATACTTTGTTGTCAATTTCAGAGTTCTTCTCATACTAAAAGTGTAAGTTTTACAAGTCTGTCTGAAGCCCACCACATAGTACAAAGAAACAACTTGCCTCAAGAATAGCATACTGCGCGTGTGGAACGAATATCTTGCCAGCTTCGTAATTACCATAGTTGCCATAGAGTGCTTCAGAAAAGAATTCTCTCAGGTGCCGAGTACACACTATGTCACAACTCGATATCATCAGCAAAGGACCACTAATGTCGTCTACTACGACCTTCAAACTAGCCGTTTCATTGCCAATCTGTAACTGTATTTGCGCTTTTCCTTGGTGGAAGTCTTGAGAAGAAAATGTTTTCAGTAGGAAAGCTGATTTGGCGTTGTTAAAATGTTTTGAATAAGTTTCTTTTCTTGACAGCAGTTTAGTATAATCTGTTGGTAATTTAACATAGAGATTCCATTCGACGTAGCTGATCACAGTATCAGAAACATCAGTGAAAGCAAACACTTGGTCATGAAGTTTTTTTGCCCTTTCCAAGATCAAGTTTTCCAGTTTTCTTGGTGAGCTTTTGAGATTGACAATATTTCTGTTCAAAGCAGTCCTTTTTATGAAGTGTTCAGACTTGAAAACTATTTCTTCTTCAGATAGAACTATCCAAATCTTCTGGCTTTTGTCCAAAGCTCCTGGTAAGCCAGGTACTAATTTAATCTTAAGAGTAACATTTGAAATGTCTTTGGCTTTCAATGGTATTAAAACCTTTAACTCTTTTAAAACTTCGTCTACTGTTACACTGACTGTCTTCAGCAATACATCAGCAGAGAATATTAATATGTGTATCTTCAAATCTTGTAATAAACAGACAAACATGTCGTTCAACTTATGCTGTTCGGTAAAAGTTACTTGAACCATGAACAATACAGTTTCCGGTTCAAAGTACTCGTGAATTTCGTTTGTGAGTTTCAGGTCCGACTCCTCATTTCTGGCCTCTTCGTAAGTATCAAACTGTAGAACCTTGTATTTGATTACATCTTTAATAACATCATGCCTGTTAGCTAGAGCCATTGTAGCAATGTAGTTGCTCTCTACTCGCATCTTTTCAGCTAGATCTACATTTTTCAATAATTCGGCGGTGATTTTGTCGTGCTGAGTGGAGCCTTCTAAGAATTCCTCAGATGCGTAGAACTCGTTTTCTGCTAGTGTTTTCACATAGATGGTTTCATCATCTATTGGAAATAAGTATATCAGATTTGAGTATGTTATGCAGAGCATTTGATTGTCAAATATAATAAAATCCCTTGCTAGCTTTACAAAAATCTGCGTAAGTTTCATTTGCGTTTGTGTGTAGGTGTTTTCACTTTTCCACATTGTGTTTCCATCAGTGTATATTAACGTATCCTTGTATCCAAAAAACTTCAGTATTGATATGTTCAAGTGAATAACTTGTGGTTTTCTTTGTGTGCTAAAGGACAATCTTACAACAGTGCCTGATTTTAATCCAATCAGAATATCTAATGATTCTTCTTGAAGTACTTGTATATCATGTATCTCTAATGGACAGGAGTATAATCTGACCAGAGCAATTTCTTCTTCAGGCATTCTTGGATTGAAGAGGCAGCCATAGACAGTCAAACCATCGAAAGTTGCAATAATCAGAACAGAATCTCTCTCAACATTTGTTAGGTTGAAAATGTTCATAATACACTCGTGATCAATTTCTCTAATAGGACAAGTTCTTAGGATACACTTGCCTTGTAGTGCATGCAGTGGAGACGTGGGGAAGTCACATTTGAGTAGTATTTTATTCTTCAGCTGATATTTCACTGATATTTTGTGTAGACACAAGTAAACAATCTCATTTTCTATCTTGATACAGAATGTGTGGCCATCGAGAGTCGCTACGAACGTGGCAACGCCATGCTCTTGAGGTTGAAATGTGCCTTTGAATCTTTTCTGTGCTGGATTCTCGAATTTTAAAGAGTGAATGTGGACGATTCCATTGCTATCCAGGCACAACAGATAGAGGTCAGACAGGATGATGTTGTGGGTGACGAACTCTGGGTTGAATGTAATCGGCTCACCTTCAAAGTTCATGCTCTCGTACAAGAATATGTGGTACTTGTTCCATAGCGCCAGCTTAGAGGTAGACTGATGGTATAGGACGTTCAGTTTGTCGTATACAGGAACTGTAACGTTGAAGCATCGTTTGGCTACTTCGGTAACTTCACTGGTCTCCATGTTAGTGATTTCACAAAAATTTAACGACTCGTTCTTTCAGAAATAACTGGTAATCTGATAAATAAAGTTTTGCTTACGAAAACATCGCCGGCGCCGGTTGTTTAGAAACTTTTTGACAGTGACATATCGTATGACATTGACAGGACAGTTCAATTCAACCTCTATGGTCTGCTGCCCTAAAAGTGCTGCCAGCACAAAATAATTTAAATTAATTCAAATAGAAAAACCGCGTTGCGAAAAAGTAACTCAAACCTTCTAAGTAACTGAGAAATACATTAAAATTTGCCCATTTCGTGTCAAGACGTGACAAGAAATAATAAGAAGTATTGATTTTTAGATGGCAGCGGCAGTAATGGCCTGCGCAGACGACGGACTTTTCTCCGCGGCGGAGAAAAAAGTACGCTCCGCGAATAAAAAGTCCTCCGGACTAAATGACGACGTCCGACGTGTGCGTTGCTTCGCCTAGTCACACGAGTTCTATTTTTTACGGGGACTCCCCTGTACTTTTGTCCGGTCCGCTCTCTGCATGTCCTCGGTTATTCGGCGGACTTTTTTACGCGGTACTAATCCCCTCGTTTGCTTTACTCGATACAGTTGTAAGCGATCTATTTTAGCGGATAAAAAAGTCCGCGTACAAAAATCCCTCGTCTGCGCAAGCTTTAAATGGGTTGCTAATTACCAAAGTTTAAGGGATCTATTTAGGTATATTTGGGATCCTAGTTGATACCCATTGCGGGTTTTGCAAACGTAGCTAATTTGAGCTGTTACTAAAATTTGAATAAACTGTTAATGTTTGAAATGAAATTAAATGAGCGCAAAATGTGCTTTAATGATCGTTTCGCCAAATAAGTTTCTTGGTAAGATCCTTAATGGCATTGCAATAAAAGCCAAAATTCAATGGGACTTCTTTCATGGCACGAAACATAGAGTAAATCGCACTGAGATTAGTAAAGTTCATTCTGTGCACCGTCCCTGATGACGTGAACCTTCGGTGGTGGTTGTACAGTTGACAGCACGTCAACTTTCACATTTTAGTTGCAAAGTCACCCGTAATGCAACGGAGTAGAGTGCATGGGTGTATAGGATGATGCGCTGTCGACTGTACACAAAAACGTGAAACCTGTCGAAATATCGACACATTAAGTGATAAGAGTCAAAAGGATCTGAGTAGCAAGGTAGCCGGACTTTGCTCTACTTCAACAATATGCTAAATAATTGCTCACGACATGTAGTTACAGCCCTCGTCAAGGCGACATGTTTTCATTGCTGATGGTTTTAGCAAGTGACACCCAGCGAACTGAAAAACGTTTCACAAGTAAACGTTTGTTTGACAAGGTATTTAAACTTTTAAGAGTTACAAAATTTTATTGTTACACGGGACCACTGGGAACAACGGCGTAAGGAGTTGAGTTGAACATTTGGTTAATTTTGAAATAAATAAATGAAACATTTTTTGTAAAAAACATCATTCTTTTACTCCACGAAACAAAAATAGATACAACTCTGTACCATTCGAGGCAAATTCAAAGTACCTACAGTATTTTTGATGGCTTGTTTCAAGAAATTGTTTTCAATTGAAAACCCTTCTTAACAGTCGGGCACAAAGCAAGAAATCACATTTAAAATAACATCACATCTTACGACAATGAGGTAATCGGCGCAAAAAAGAAATGCTTTTTTCTACGAAAATTTTAGAATTAAAAAGTACTAAACGAAATGCTAAAGTTATAAGTACACTACAGTAGTAAATCACTAGTTAATCAGTAGTTATTTTACATTTGTATGGGTAAATTATAATACAATACAACTTATCTGTTCTAGTTTGGCACTTTATTTTGCGCATTGTTTCTGAGTAAAAAATACAAATCCAGTAGTGACTCGTTAGTAAGAAAACTAATGAGGCCCATCCAGATTACACAGGATACGTACATTACTTACGTGAGAAAAAAAGAGGAAGTCTGAACAACATATTTTCAATACAATCACCTAAAACTTTATATAATTCCTATAATCTTTACCAAAATAGTAACATCAGTCACACCATTTGTCTTGAATAAAAGAATGTCCATATTTTCCAGCTATCAACCTATCCTTTTCAATACCTACATAATTATGTAGTGCATTGTATAATTTGTGAAATAATTGCACACGTAATGACTGAAGGACATTTCCAAAGAATCGCAATGCGTTTGTTTGTATACCGCATACTCATTGAGTAGTGTAGAGTTGAGTGTGCGTGCTCCTTAGTACAAAATGAACAGGCCTTTGAGATTTAAATGGGCCTAGCTTGCTGGCATTGTATCCCCAACTCGATCAGTAGATCTTGATATTTTGTTCTCCATAGTACAGTCAACAGCATATCGACGGTCACATGTGCCGTCCAATCAATAACGTTAAGGGCGACATCGCAACAAAAATGTAATTTTGGTTGACTCTGCTGTCGATCAATCTTCACATTTTAGTTGCAAAGTCGCCCGTAATGCAACGGAGTAGAGTGCATGGGTGTATACCATGATGTGCTGTCGACTGTACAACGGCAGTAAGACGTAGAATTACTTATCGCTGCATCGAATTAGGTGTAAATCTGATCCTGCATCTGTTGGGATGGTTGTGTAATTTACGAAATAATATTATAGTTGCAGTTATATACACATATTGACAATAAATACTTTTAAATAGGTAACACTAATCTAAAATCCACAACAGGGAGTTTTATAAAACTAATTGGCACACTTTCACATGATTTTTATACTCTCTAGCAAAAGAAGGCAAATATTCAGATTACAAATATAAAATCTTTAATTTATTGATACAAAAATGGTTTATTGAACTCAGTATAACAGTGATATGTGTTATTTATTGCATTGATTATGTGACTGTTGTTTTTTTTTAATTTCTTACAGGTTTACTATTTCAGAGGTCTCAAGCTCAGCAGATATTCTAATACTGGAAGAATAATTATAGGTACTGAAATTTTCATAAATGCTTAATTAATACTACAGTGTTTTAACTCTATGCTTATTTATTTATGTACAAATTCTCACAATCTTGAGTATTATAATTGCACTTTATTTGTATGCGGTCCGATACAAACGAAGATATTATTCACATATTTTCATAGCAATCACTATGTATAAATCATCGCCACAATGACATGACATTAATTTGCTAAACTTCTTATTTTGGAAGTCGGTTAAAATATACTACTGGCTTACAGGCATTATGTGACAGTATCTTGGCCTGCGGCTGAGTTTATAAACTTTTTACTTGTTTGTTTTCAATCTCAATGCACAATTATTGCCACATTTTTCACGACGCATTTTCCGCCGTACTTCCGCTATGGTTACTTCTTTATATCAGGATCCATTTTGGTCTTGTCCATCGATGATGATACCATCCCACTTTGTGGATACAATTTTTCTAAGTGCTTCAGGGATTCGTTGAGGAAATTCTGAAACAAAAAATGAAAGGTTATTATAAAACAATTTAGTTACGGCGATGTGATAACAAAATTAAATAGTGTTCTGAAGTACTACTTTTTAATTTATCGATGGCGTTACTTGCGCCACGCCCTCTACGCCATTATTGCCAATTTGTTTTTAGAAATAGGTAATCTTATAAAATGAATATTTAGATAGATAGGATGGGTGTACCAGTCCCAAACCATGTACCAGTGGTTGACCACTCGCGTAATCAATTGAATAAATTAAGAAATGGTGGGCATTTTTGAGGAATCCAATTGTTTTGTTACGTTGCCTAGACTGTTACCAAACTTCCAAACATGTTTTTTTGATAGAGATAATGAAAAATATAGCTATCTTCCTCTTTTTGTCAGACTGTGTCTCATTTAGACGGTTTTCAGCCGCCATTACGTTAGAAGTGGACGGTGACATGGCAAGCTAAAATCTTATTTAATCCCTTAATTTTTTAAATTACTATCATAAATTTTTGAACTAAAACTTTCGTAAGCACAACACATTGTAAGAGCGAAACCTGGTCGGACTCTTCCGATATAACAACACCCGTAAGTAAATCCGGACTAAAAGTTTACTATCATAAAGTTGTATAATATTGAAAATTGTTTATTTAGGAGCTACGAGCTATTATTTTTAATGTAAAATGATATTATCAATATTTTTTTGAGGTGGTTAACTACTGGGACACACCTTGTACTAGATTCCTGTTGTTGACCAACTGGTTTGCAACTGGTGTCTATTTTATTTTCTCTTATTTTCCTTTTTTTTCATAGCGATGCTTTTGTTTGACAATGTAGAGCTAAGCCTACTACCTATTTTTCAAATAGTTTGCAGTGTAGGTACCAGTAATTGACCACTGGTTTGTTATTGGTACCAAAAGAGTGTTCCTAAGGATGACCAGATTACTGTTTAACTTAGTTTATTCTGACTTAGAATTTTAAATTAAAGGTTTCCCCCAAAAAGTTATTTTCTAAATTATACAGAGGAAGATAAATGATGAAGTGTATCAACGAAATAGGTAGAGGCACTGAAATATAGCCAGCATAAAATACCAGATTCCTCACCAAAACTCACCCCCTTGTTATAAACACACTGAAAATGAGTGCAGTGCAGAATAAAATGGGACCACCAACTATCTTGACCCCATAAGAGAGTTTCTGTTGAATAGGTGGATTAACGCTAACGCTAAGAAGTGAATCGTAAATTTTTGGTCCGGATCTACTTGGCTTTTTATCGGACGTGTCCGACCCAAAAAAAGGCATACCCAGCAGTGGGCAGCGGTGGGCTGATGATGTTGATGTGGTCCGATCAGAGTTTTTAATGACTGAACATGACGAAGACGTACCTACTTAACGATCCCGATAGGATTATAAGCGCTGTTGAATCCAGTTTCCATGTTTGTGCTGCGGCAAGTTTGGTGTTGGGTCCTAAAGGACTGGCCAATTTATACGAAATTCAAGATAAAGAAAAAGAAAGCATCACTGATTTGGGAATATATTACGAAAGGATTCCTCTTGAAATAGCGCAAAATATACCAGATGATTGGGCTAGGGGAAAGTTGTATTTTATTAGGTAGGTATTACCTATTTTCAAGTGATTCTTAAATATTTTTTTTATAATAAGTCAAGATAATCTTTCGGAATATATTTAAGTCAATTTTTCATACATAATAGCGTTTTATTTTTAATTTAGTTATCTTCTTTTCATTAGTTTTTCAGTGGTCAACTATTGGTGCAAAATTGGTAATTTTTTGGAGCGCACTGGTCAAACTTAGGCACATTCCCGTTTTTGGTATTGTTCATGAAATCTATAAAAAACTGAAAATGTTGGACTCAAAAAGTTTATCAATATTGAATTGTTAGTAAATAATAAACCACTTTATATATATATTTGTTAGTTAAAACTTCATTATACTTACCGGTCCAGGGCATTTCAAAGTAAAAATTTTTCCTTAACTGGTTTGGGACTGGTGCACCCACCCTAGATAGAGAAAACGTGCCCAGTTCTAGTGATTGGTGCCTCTACCTGCCCCCTCGGGGATAACGGGCGTGAGTTTATTTATTTTTAGATAGAGAACACTTCATTGTGCATAAAAAAGGAAATTACACAGGTATTTCTTAATCTAAGAGTAGGTACAAACGGCGGCCTTATCCTACCCCATTTTTTTTTTTTTGTTAACGGGGAAATGCTTTGTGTACCATAACCGCCACCCTTGGGGGAGGGTGACGGCCGTGTGTCGGACTCTCCTCTCCTAAAACACCCCGAGGGGCCGTCCTGTCGCTCGTGCAATGGGGCGCCGCCGGATCTCGCAAGTGGTAGACCACAGTGCGAATGCTACAGCGGCGCCCTGGCGACGTCGACCCGACTCGCAAGGAGTCGGGCCCGCCCACCCTCACTGGAGAAGGGGCATGGGCCCCCCACCCCCTTCTCCCGTCACGATGTCGGACGGCAGGTCCTCCAACCTGCCGTCTGTGACCCTCCCTCAACCTCCTCTATACCCTCTGTTGAACAGAGGGACATAGAGGAGGGCCCCCACCGTGCGTTTTTTATAGAGGTTGTCTCCTCGCGGCCCGAAGGCCCCCGGCCCCACTCAGTGTGGGGTTACGGGTGCGGGGCCCATAGTGGACCCCGCGGGACATCCAGCAGCGCAAGCCCTCCCTCTGGTTTTGGTCCGCGCCGGCCGAAGCCGGTACCCCCAATATCTGGAGGGCGTTCCCCTATCCGCCACACGGGGGACGCGTCCGATGGAAGACCAGAAACTCCACACGGAGGCCTTATCCTACCCCTAGGTCTTTTTAATAAATAATCAACCAAGAACAAAATTCAAACATTTGTCTACAATCGGGTGATTGCGCGAATTCTATACATATAACTGTAATAGTGTACCTACTCTGTGATATAACGCGTCGTGTATTTTCCGGGCATTCGCCCTACGTCCTTTTTGTGTAGCCAGGGGCTGATAAAGAGATTGCTGGTAGCGTATGCTTAATAATATAAGTGGTATGCTTTTGGAGTGGTGTGGAAAGCCTATGTCTAGTAGTGTAGGAGTTGATCGATTGGTGTGTTCTATAGAAAAATATTTAAACGCGCCTCACCTGTATGGCAGTAAGCGCCGCCACGATGGCCGGACCTCCAAATCCGTGGGAGATGAGCGAGAAGTGTGTCAAGTGTCGCTGGATGGCCGGTTCAAGAAGGTGTGGCGGCCGCGTGTTGCACAGCGGCGAGCGGTCTTGGTTCAGCAGGTCCATCAGCTCTTTAGTCACCTGAGGGGAGGAATCATTTATTTACTATCAGATAGTTGTTAGACAGCTGACATGGTTTTTCCAATTTGGTACATTTTTGGCCTATGGCCTATTCTCAAACAAACCAAAAATAGATAAAATCATATTTAGAAAGTACCCATACGCAATTTACAGGTTTGTTAAAAAAAAATACATTTAAGTCGGCACCTAAATAATGCAATCAGTTATCAAAATTATAGCAATTGAGTCCACGTACCTACACCTTGCTTCACTTAGGTGAACAAGTTTTAAATCGGTCAAAGTTATGTTAGTTTTATATTTTTGATTGCCTCGTAGATAGAACGGTTAGTACCCTTAAGTACGATAACATACTTGATTTTTAAGAACTAGCAGCTTTATTCTGGGTGTATTTTTATGTTTGTGATGACCTTGACTGGTTACCAAAAGCACAAGCTTACTTTAGGAATGACAAACAAAACGAACCTGTTTAGTTGCCTGCAGCAGATCCCTGCGACGCCTCGCGTCATGCTCCGCATACTGCCTCGCTAAGTACTCCGCCAGCGCACGCGCAGGGAACTCTGTCTCGCACACGTAGCCGAAATCCCGCGCCAGGTGGACTGCCTCGGCTGTAAGGGTAAATGGGGCTTAGGACCTGACCTGACATAATATTATCATAACTAAAAAAAAAAGAAACCGTGAAAGATTCCGACGAATTGAGAACCTTCTTTTTTGAAGTCGTTTAAAAAAGGAACACACACACTTGAAGGTTGGCTGCCTTGCCTATTCCGTAACTGCCATTTTGACGTTTACAAGATATCATAGTAGTTATGATGTATGTATTTGATGGACCAATGGGGTACTTTTCAAGCCAAAATTTGTTAACCAAAACCTAGGTATCTAAATATCTGTTATAAAAACCTAAATGCGCATCGCCTTAAGTGAAACCAGATTTTAAAAACGATTGCAATGATTCGCAACAGTACTTATATACATTATCTATGAAGAAAAAACAATTAAGCTGCATCATTAATTATTCGAATTGCCACATTAATTGGGTTTAAAAGGTTATTTATAAAAACACTATTCCTTAAAGCACTCTAAAAATTCGGTCTATCTTAACCGCGTCACACCTAATCTTGAAAATTACATTATATCCCATATACCTACCCATTATATCACCGCCGAAGAGTATGGGTCTTTTCCCTGAGGAAGGTATAGGCCATACTCCATCACGGGGGCCCAGTCCGGATTGTTTCATTCTATTAATTAAAATGCATCTAATACATAAAAACCTTGTGTATCTTGTGTTTGTTATATTATGGAACTCCTCCAAAATTTCGGAATCGACTTCGTCGATTTTTAGTGTATGTTTGGTAGTTTTGAAAAAAATCCGTATGCCATATTAGTTAAGTAGGCTCATTAATATCGCAAAACATACCTACGTTTGCTGGGTCAGCTTTTTTCATAATGATTGATCAAATATGGTTATGATACACAGGGAATCCTACCTTGGGGCCAGAAGATAATAATAATATGTATGTGCCTGTATGTAAATGTTTATGTTTATGATTGTTTTACACGTGTTTTCTTCAATTACCTTCCACTAGAGATGTTAACAATGTGACGTTGGCAGCTTTTCGTCTCCCCGCCGGTAGATTCAGGCCGATTTTCTCCAACTTTTCACGAAGTAATCTGCCGCCATTTTTGCTTTTCGCCCTGTAAAGAAGAAGAAATTCATAACTTCAAGTGCTAAGTCGAAATTACAACTCAAACTTCCACTTCCACTGAAAAACTAAAAATCTCCAATAGCAGCAAGTCTAGACTTGAATTTTAAGATATAAGTGTACCTATAGGTAATTTTACTTGAATTAATTTCATAACTAATGTTTTTTAACTAAAGACTGGCTGACCTTGCCATATTAATTGGACGTAGGTAGTTTAGAAAAAGGGTTTCAACCCAAACAAAGTGTCTTTTGATATAAGTATTTGAGTTTTCAGGCTTAAGCTGATTTACGCTCTCTACACATGTGGGTTTGACTACCATGTGCACTGAATACTCATCGGATTCTTAAAATATATAGTATGTTGATTTTGGTGTATTTAACTAAAAAAAAGACCATGTTGTGGGTTGGAACCTTTTTGCTAAACTACGTCCAATTAGCCTATAAAAAAAAACACAAAAATCTCGTTGTCAAAATAAAATAAAGTGTTATGAAAAAAAACCAAAAACCTTCGTTTGCAGACGGTTTGCAGCTATTCATCATACACTTTGCGGTCCAACAAAGATTTTAAATCATCGAGAAATTAAAATATGACAGGCAGTTAACGAACTATTCTTTATGCCCACCTTAATCAAAATGCTAAAGTGATTGAAACACCTCGAGTGGAACTTTAATAAGGTTATTTAATTACAAATGACAAGTGCAAGATGATTTCTGTCCCGTTTTAATTTCAGCAGATAATTATAACATGCCTACGTGCCTAAACTCACGCCTATGTCCCAGGAGGATAGGCAGGTACCCACTTGCTCACCAACAGTGGTTTTCATTCGGCCGCCACGATCCTGACATACCCTATGGTACGGGCAAGTTTGATTATTTATAAAGAAACGATTACTCTAATAGAAAACAATCCTAAAATTCTACTAGAAGCTTTCCGCTTTAGGTACCTAACTACATCTACATTTTAGGCATAATGTTAGAGCGATCATAGTTTTAGACTTTTATAAAAAAAAAACACAGTTTTTAAGCAAAGCACTTTCAAAGTGGCCAGTGCCAAGTGTTTGTGGATGTGAAATACTTTTTAGTAAAAACTTTTCACGGAAACAAAACAAAATGCCAAACTCGTCTGTGTCGCTACTGGCCGCTAGATAGAGCTACCAGGAAACTTTTTTATCTGCCCTTCTGATTTTGCTATAGGTACCTACCACAAATAAACAAGAAAATAAATGTTTTTTTTGATACCGACCTGCAAACATATGCTAAACTCTGGGAGATCGAACCACGATTACGTATCTTCGTAATCCTGATGATTCCAATAATCTTAGGGTGTATTTTCAATGAACTGTAAGTATTTTCGCTAAACAGCGAGCGTCTTTGTATCGCACCCCTGTGCTTGTGGGGAATGGAATGTGCTCGATATTATGTTAGCGGAATTTCGATATTATTAGTGGATGATCTCAGAATGAGCGGAATTCTTGACGGTAGTCTTGCTTGAGCAAATATTGTACGACTACTTTGGCAATAGCACCGGATTTAATTTAATTTCCTATACAGCATGTAGCTTAAAGGTTCGGTGAGAGTTAAGGAGGTTTTCTCATGAATAGAATAAATCCTTAGGTAATAGGTATTATTACAATCTTCATTCACTATACATATCTACTTGTGCAAACCATTACATTTCCAAGTCTCTCATTTGCATACCTACATCCACCTACCGGCTATATTCACCCCACCCAAAGGTTGTCTGGAAGACATCGCCCGAAGCGACAAGAAGCCAATTGTAAGTCATAACTTAGATATAAAAATCATTTGTAATGAGCTAGTTGCCCTAAAAAATGTAATTAGTCCGTCTTTTAGATTATTCAAAAATATTGGACACTTACATATTTTTTCTTTTTTCGATTAAACAAAAAATAACAAAGATATAGCCCATTAAAGTTACGTGTGACGTCACTCCGTTCTAAAAAATGCAGCACGGCGTGACGTGACACGTAACTTTAATGGGCTATATCTTTGTCATTTTTGGTCTAATTTACAAATAAAAAAATATGTGTCCAATATTTTTTTATAATCTAAAATACGGACTAAATAGAATTTAATTATTTTGACCCTGGAAACTACCCTCAGTGTGATAGTGTTCTACAACTATATTCTATCTTTAACTTTTATTACGAAGGGCCTCAAGAGACGTCCTAGGAGGACATACACTTCAACCAAGGGCGTCGCCAGCTTATGACTAAGGGGGGGCAAAGGGGCAATATGGACGATAAAAAATATGAACGCCGAAAGCATGAAGCGCTACACTTTGGAAGTCTTTGCCTTACATTTTGTCATGCGATGCGGAATTTATTAATAGGTAAGGAAGTCAACTGCTCGCACTTTGATCTAGTTTGATCTCCTTAGGGGGGGGATCTGACTGACCCTCCCTGCCCCCCCTTGGTGACGCCCTTGACTTCAACTAAATAGGATACCGAAAAAAGTACAGAAAACCACTGCTTGAAAATATATACATACGTTCAGTAAATTATCCAAGCGGTAAGTAGGGTAAGTGAATCTTCTATATATATAAATAAAATTCAAAGTCCTGCAAAGGTAGTACGAGGACGCGAGTCGCGCGACTCGCGCGCGACAACGTCAAAAGTCGCGACTTTCCAGTAGGTACATTAACTGTCAAATTCTGACGACTTTTGACGTTGTTGCGCGCGACTCGCGTCCTCGTACTACCTTTGCAGACTGACTGATTCATTCACTCATCAACGCCCAGCCCAAGCCGTTGGACTTTGCATAGAGGGTCTATACATATAATGTAGGCAAGGAATAAGACTTTTTTGATATTCAACCCCTAAGGGGGCGAAAAGGGTTGCCGAAATTTGTATGGTATACCTCCCATACAAATTTCGGTAATAAATAATGTTATCTAATTTTCTTGAAACTTAAAATGAATACTCTTCAACACAATTGATTGAACACGTGTGTCGCCGTTTTTCTAAATCTAACCCTTAAGGGAGTGAACGGGGTTGCAAAGTTTTGAACTAACGTCCACGCGGACGGAGTCGCGGGCGAAAGCTAGTACGTGATAATTTCTCACGATGATTCATGCCGACCTACAAGTAGATAGGTAGGTGTCCCAAGAGATTGGAGGTTACCACTTCTTTTTCCACAATGACATCGAACACTCGTCTCGTTGACCTTTCGCCCGTCCATTGAGATTTCCCCGCGATAAAGAGCCGCGAAGATTTCGAATAAAAAGCGCGAGATAAAGAGCGGTCGAAAATCATCGGATCATACGACGAACAATGAGGGATTCCGAACAAAACGACAGAAAACTAAATCGGATGACTGGCACTTTTAAATTATAGGTTTTGCACCAATAAACTCTGTACAGATACAAAGCAATCAGCTTTTACATAGTGCACTTTACTCAGTCGCCTTAAGAATGTTTTTGCAACAAAAAAAAGAAAGATTTTTTTTTTGTATTATATTATTAGGTACACCACGATACCGTGAATTTATGGAAGTAATCTTCAGCTAAGTAGTTACATCGGCAGTATCGAGTACTCGAGTCGTTAGCAGGTCGACTTTCACATTTTTGTTGCAAATTAGTTCTTAATGTAACTGATAAGAGTGCGCGCGTGTAAATGTTGATGTGCTGTCGACTGTACTTACAGATTTAGACACATACACGCGGTTGAATAGCAACCTCATTGCGCGTCCAATTAACTATAGACATGTCAATGATGTCAAATTAGTCGGAAAATATCACTTTAAGTTCGGTAATGCTACACAAAAGATTCTCTTCAATGTAGTGAAAAATACATCTGCACTGCACTTCGGATTCAGCTTTGGGATGTTTCTTATCGCAAGGGCATAGTGTTGATATTAAGTTGAATCTGTAAAGGTGTTATGCTGAAAATTATACAGAAACTTGAAAAGATTTACTTTGTTATTAGTCTACATAGCGATTGAGAAAGTTCTCTTCAAAAAACAATTGTTCGCTTTTGGAACGAACATTGTGAAAAAGTAAAAATAAGATTTGGAAAAGTAGTTATTTTTTTGGATAAGAAATCCCTAATCATCATCAACCCATTATGTCCCCACCGAGGGGCACGGGTCTCTTCCCTGAGGAAGGTATAGGCCATACTCCACCACGGGGGCCAAGTCCGGATTGGTAGAGGCTTGTAAGACTAGTGGCTGGTCTTACTGTCAGAAGTTTTCAAGCCGCCCTAAGGCCTCTGACTTGGCTTAACGACTGCCATCTATCGACGGCAGCCGGCACCAACTGCTTAACGTGCCTTGCGAAGCACGGAACCGCTCGGAAAAATGCCACTAGCGTTAGTCATAGACTGTGACCCATCTATGGACTGAACGCGCCGTATGTTGCTTAACCTTGGTGATCGTTTAAGATCACTCAGGCTGCCCAGGCTACGAGCGATTCCCTCGAAGAAATCCCTCAGTACACTGTAACTTATAAAGAAGATAAGAATATTCTTTATTCTACACGAGGAAAAACACAGACATTTAATTATAATAATTTAATTTAATTTGATTATTGGGGTGTAAAACAGGTAATTAAGAAAAGGGACTGTACAATGAGCGTTTTTCCTTATGTCAAATTTAGTTTTAAAAGGATCCCTAGGTGGCGCTGCCGTACCGTAATAATAAACGTCAAAGCAAAAAATAATACTATGGTTCTGTGGAATTTGTGATGGTTGATTACCGAAAAAAAATATGCTGTTGTCGTTTGGTGTTAAGTGCGCTTTTGGATACTTTCGAGTCTCTGCTATGGATTGTAGGTTTGATTTTTTATTTTTATTACGAGAAACCTCGTCCGAATAGCAACCCTGGTTCCTTCTCTTGTTTAGCGATCTGTGGACTGACTTTGACATTGATTGCTACGAATCACAAATTCGTATGAAGAAACGAATGACGCCATCTAGTGTTTCTCAAGGAACTAAGAAAAAAAAAGAAAGGAAAAACGCCCATTGTTTGCCTCTCGCCCATATTATTATAATATTGCCGTCTTCACAGTATGACGAGAAAAAAATACTAATCCAGTCCCTTTCTCAGTTTTTAGTTGTTAATGCAAGGTCATAACGCAATTTATTACATGAAATCACTGCTATACCTAAATGGTTTTTAGGCTATATCTAAGAGTATGCTATCTTTATGTTCTAAGTACCTATTGATTCAACAAAAAACTTGAAACTACAATTGGTCAATAGTGTTCGTAGCATAACAAAGCGCGACTTTCTTTGTCGCGCGTCTATTAAAATGAACAATATAATATCATTGTTCTGCTGCTAAGTCGCGGGTTGTCGTGCTACGATAAGCATGACCTGTCTCATGAATCACGTTGAAGGTGGTTGTGAAATAGAATAGAATATTTTTCGTAAATTTACATTTTGCTGTACCAAAAAGACAAATCCATTAATAAGCCTACGATTGATTTAATCAAAATGGTCGTCCTACTTGTTAACAAAAGAACTCAAACTTTGTGATTTTAAGCGTCAACTTTCATATTATTTTTCACAGTGGCTTCTTTTGGCGTCGGAAGTTAAAATTGATTACGTAGATTAGGGTCTTTACCTATTGCGTTATTGTACTAAGGCACGGGGTCCGATTTCGAGACGACGCAGTGCGCAGTGCGCAGACGACGGATTTTTCTCCGAGGCGGAGAAAAAAGTACGCTTCGCGAATAAAAAGTTCTCCGCGGATTTATTTCACCCCTTAAAGTCTGTCTAAGGACTGAGACCAGCCAATTTAACTTAGAAAATATCAGAATGAATAGTTTTGTACAATCATTTGAAGACAATTTAGGTATATTAAGATTTAATCTTGTGTGAACCAAATAAGTGCCGAAACGGCCTAAAACAACACTTCTTAAGTTAATTGTAATTTGATGAAGATTTATGTGAATTGCGATTGTTTTTGTAATCTATCAATTTTATTGTAACTCACCTCATAGATAAATCTGTAAAGGTTTTAATGAGTTTTTTTGTATGTCAGTAATATGTTTTGTATCAATAATTATTTCGTGTACAAATATACTTATATTAATTTTTCAATATATATTTATTGTTTCTACCTCCGCTCGACATATTTTCTAGCCATCCCAAAGTTGTCTGGAAGAGATCGCATTTAGCGATAAGACCGCCAACTGTATACAACAAAACTTACATATGTAAGGTTCCTAATGTTTTTTCCGGTGTGTACGATAGAGAATTTAATTAATCTAATCTAATTTAAAGTTAGTGAAATTTCTTGAATAAAAATAAATAAATAAACTCACGCCCCGTTATCCCCAAGGGGAGATAACGGGTATTGGCAGAGTCACCAATCACTGGAACTGTGCCCACGTTAAAAAAAAAACTATACCTAATGAGCGAAGCCCCTTACAGTCAAATATCACACACGTATACTAACTAATACTTATTATTTCCTAAGATGATTTATTTTGTTTAGATTATTTCTCGAGACGGTGATTTATAAAAGGCTTTGTGTCTTCGAAGTTTTGGAGAGACATCGAGCGGTATTTTATTTATCGACAACTTACAATGGCTGTATCAATCAGTCGGTAGAGTGACCTCTTGAGTGTGTGATGATGCCTCGATAACGAGTGTAAAAAACTTGGAAGCTAGTATTGTGTTTAGTACCCGCATCACATTAGGAGCTATAAGATATATCTTTATAAGATACGTGAGATATGATATGACTGCCTAGTTGATTTGGCGGCCCCTCAAGCCCAGGGCCTTGATTCTGTTAGTGCATTAAAGTTCAATTACAGTTACATAGTCGGATCACGTGACATGTTTTTAAATTCCATTGACGCGTACATTTACAGATACGCATGCGCGCGTTGATTTATAGCGGCAATGAAATGAAATCGCCGCAGTCATACAACTGTCATTGTACTACAATGCAGTAGCAGAATCTAGGCCCGGAGGACCCGCCGGCGGGTCCAATGTAAACTCCGTCAGACCCCGAAAACCCGCTGACGAGTCAATCTTGCAACCGCACTTTGAATCGAATTTTGAAAATGACAATACCCACGTTGTTATGAGCATGTTTTATTCTTTGAAAAGTGTGAAAAATTTAAAATATCTTGTATGAAATATATAAAATTCTCGTGTCACCGCGTGAGTGGGCATACCTACGAACATACTCGCGTGTATGTTCGGTAGGTTTGAGAATAGGTTGTTATCTATGTTATTAAAGGTAAACTTACAGGTAACAACCAAAGAGGCATTAAAACTATTAACAAATCTGTCTTGAACTAGGCTGGAACCCAAATGCAGTTTACCTTGACCATAATTGAAAATGGTGGTCTACTAAAAATATTTTAACTGGCAGAATACGTTTGCCGGGCCAGCTAGTCTAATCTGATTTTCTTGTATTTGAATAAGGTTTAAGGTTGTAACAAGCTAGCTTTAACTGAAATGTTAGGCAAAAGTACGCACTGAAAAATTCTGAATAAAATCTTTGGTAATAAAGGATATATCAGTGACTAATTCGTACGGAAAAAAATTGCATTTAACCTGTCTAGATGGCAAAAAAATATTTTTTTCCAAAAGCTTTATTTTCCACAGAATCTAATTTCGCTGGTAAACGATAGTAGCTTTTCATTTAAATCTTTCATGCAAATATCGGCCACGTAAATCTCTGCAATCCTAACTGCGCATATATTTTTTTATGTTAATATTAAGCGTGATTAGTACAAAATTGTACGATTTCTTACTTAGCGCAGGGAACAATCGCCATCGAACATCCGCCATATCTCTTATCTGTGTAATCTTTGGATTATGGATTAGCCTTTAAAGTATTCGCCGAAGAAGTACAACAAACATTCAAGAGATTGCGCTAGTTTATTATTCTTTAACTCAGAGGTCAAATGATCAAAGTCATTCGCCCTTGTTACAGCCTTAAGTGTTTCAGAAAAAAAAACTTTAAGGTAGGGATGTCTGTGGGTACGCCAGATGGACATGTCAGGACCATAACTTTAGTTATATCTATCTCTAATATATAAAATTCTCGTGACACAATGTTGCGCATACTCCTCCGAAACGGCTTGACCGATTTTGATGAAATTTTGTATGTTGTTTCGGTAGGTATTTTTCATACCGATATCTGGCAAAACAACGTTTGCCGGGGCAGCTAGTAATTCTATGTAATTTTATCTAGTCGGCTGATATTATTTTCACAATTTCGAAAATTTCCCCATAGAAAGTTCTTATTGAAAAATAATAATATATTCTACATAGCGTAACAAAATCCACGGACATCTACAAACTTACGTCTTGAAATTATCGGTTCTACTCACCCCTAATTTTAGGTGAAGATTGTACGCATGCAAGGATTGTGTTCGGCTGTGTAAAGGTTATGCAAAAGGTCTGCATAGTAGAGTAAGTAATAATAATAATGTCTTATAATTTATTTATTATTTATTTCATCGTCAACCCATTATGTCCCCACCGAGGGGCATGGGTGTCTTCCCTGAGGAAGGTATAGGCCATACTCCACCACGGGGGCCAAGTCCGGATTGGTCCGGATGGGTGGTGGCCCGATTGGTGATTATTTATTTATTTAAATTTATATATTTTATAACGTTTTTTTTGTTTTTCTGGTGTGTACAATAAAGTGTTCTAATTTAATCTAATCTAAATAGAAGTTCGTATATGTAGATGCGTCAATCCACTAAAAGCCTAGTCTGCGGTAGGTAAGAAAAACCTTACGTTGTATAAGAACTAATCATATAACTACCTTATATCGTGATCAACTGACCATGCTAGTATGCGGTGGGCATTAAAATATTTGTGTCCGAAATCACAATCTCATTTGGAAGTCACGAGCTGATGTTCCACAGACAATAGCTAATGTGCCTAGCACGCACTCGCAATACGATCTCGATAAGGTGATATGCTGAAAGGTTAAGTAAGGCTAGGTAAAATAAGTTTATATCAAAATGACGCTTAAACTCATGTCATGGATGCTTGTCATTCAATCACGAATATAGGCTATATTGGACCCTGTGTTTTTGTATGAAAATATAAATTTGGTGAAATTTATTATAGAAATCGATCGATCAATTTCGGTGCTTAAATACCAAGGCAGAGGACGTGGGTTTGATACCCAATGGGAGCCGCCGTACATATGTACCTAAAAATTTTTAATTGTTATTTTCAAAGTCATATATATGTAATGCAACTGATTAAATAATTCAAAAGAGTTCAAAAACCACGATTGTTCGAGTTGTTTGTGACAGTAGTTTATTTAGTAGTTTATTTCATTGTAAAATATGGCCCAAAC
Source organism: Yponomeuta plumbellus (assembly GCA_947310845.1). NCBI lineage: Eukaryota > Metazoa > Arthropoda > Insecta > Lepidoptera > Yponomeutidae > Yponomeuta > Yponomeuta plumbellus. The sequence goes on from OX371214.1 coordinate 11,724,809, forward strand.
TAGCTTAGGTACTTGGTTTTTTATCGGACGAGTCCGGCCAGGTTTCACTCCCATTCACTCCGACTCGTCCATAAAAAACCAAGTAAGTTAATCCGTGCCATATTATTATTTTACAATGTGCAGTGCTTACCAAAGTTTTAGTTGAAAAAAAAAAGTTTGTTTCATCATAAAAACAAAATACATGTACGTAAAAATTATAACATCGATTTACTGGATTTAATAATATTAATCTAAAATTTAAATATCACAAAAAAGGAGTACACCAAACATAAATGTTGTGTGAGAGTGATCAACACAATGCAGATTTTAAGCAAACCCCTACTATTAGTCTTTTTATTCAAATCGTACATGAGTGAGGTCGCGGGCACACCATCAAGTGCGTGTTAGGTAGAGATAACAGTCGAGTGCCCTCTAGACAATTACGTTTCGGAGGAGTTGGCAACTAAAATGCAAATATTGTACAACACCACCATTTGATTGATAAATCTTTGATCAACTATAGTAACAATAGGTTATGTCAATAAACGAGTAGTAGGAATGTGTCATTATAGGCACATTAATCCTGTTTTCTTGAAGTCTGCTGAGACATACCTGCTTGAAAGGTAGGGAATTTATGAGACGCAATAATTGCTTTTTAAAACGCTGTAATTGGATGTCAATGTCACTATTTTGCATAGATAATGGATAATTAAATTAAAACACCTTTTAAGGGAACGTTTGACGGTGATAATTGTCGCGCAAAAGCGATCAAGAATGTGAAATATTTTTGAACAATACAGCCAGCTGCGGCAGCTCTCGCTAACGGTGTTGCCATGTTCGAGAATAAAAAGAAGAATTAATTTACTTTTCTAAAAGCCACAGACGTGCCAGCCAGTGCGTTTTGACAGCGGATTCCGTGTAATGATGGCAATTACGCGCCCCCCAACGGTTAACCGCGTTCGCGGGAAAACTTGTTCTAAATTCAATTAACAAGGAGCCGAAAGACGTGGTTTTAAAGGTATTTTCGGAGGTTATGTTGACTTACTCTGGATTTTTGAGCTTTTCGGAAGTGTTAACGATAGACAATAACGATGATTCTTGTATTTGCCATTATTGTTTCTAACAGCAATACTACAGTTTGTTGAGTTAAAAATGCAAGCATGACCTTGATCTTTACCAAGATTTGGCAATTAACTTTTTAAAGCATTTTTTTCGTAAGTATCCTAGAACAAGTAATTCATTTTATTACCTATGATGACGAGTATGTAGAGATGTCGAAGAAATTACAATAGGTGTCGAAGAAATTACAGCCTAACGAAGCCAATTACATCGCCCACTCAAACGGAAGCCTTAAAAACCGCGAAGTGTAAATAAAAACACAATCACTTTAGAGCTATCATTTAACAGAAAACCGCGAATAAACTGGACAAAAACCTGATAAAAAGCAGTCTAATAACTACACCGGCCAAAACCGATACCATCGACGTATGAAACTCAAACATCGCTTCCCGCCGCAAAGCACACGTTGTTGCCAGAGCAAAAAATGTAGAGCCAATAAATAAGGGTCGGGACACACTTGGCCGGAAACTAATTTATTTCAAACTTTAGTAAGGACTTTTTTTCCGAAAAAAAAAACTGAGGATATTAAGGAAAATCCCAAGCAAGTGGTAGTAACAGAAAACAATATTGTTAAATGATTTTCAAAGGAAATAAATATTCAACATTTATTAGTAAGAACGTAGAAGTAAATTATTCAATGCGATATTTTGGAAAAAATATCTTACAATATAAAATGATGTTGAATAAAATATCTTAGTAATAAAATATCACTTAATGCTCTTTTAGTACACGTACCGCTCTTTCAGTAAACCCTTTTTCTTCTAGTAAAAAAATATTTCATGGCGCGGATGAAATATAGTATTGAAATATAACTACACAGCCTTTTTTGCCTATTGCCTGATTTTTTGCCTATTGTAAATACCATTCCACACCAAATATGAGTTAATAATAAATGTATACCGACCTATTAATGTAACATATATACTGTTAAATTGTATCAAAATAATCTTATCAAATCTAACTGGCCCAGATTTCCCGATTTCAGTTTTTTTTATACACTTTACCCAACTGGGAGCTGTTCGCAGTAGAATAATAAACCTTTTCTGTACACAAAAACCAGGCATGTGTATCTACCTAACTTTTTAGTTAATAAACTACACTTTTAGTCGCTGTTTCATCATCAACCCATCATGTCCCCACCAAGGGGCACGGGTCTCTTCCCTGAGGAAGGTATAGGCCATACTCCACCACGGGGGCCAAGTCCGGATTGGTGGAGGCTTGTAAGACTAGTGGCTGGTCTTACTGTCAGAAGTTTCAAGCCGCCCTAAGGCCTCTGACTTGGCTTAACGACTGCCATCTATCGACGGCAGCCGGCACCAACTGCTTAACGTGCCTTGCGAAGCACGGAATCGCTCGGAAAAATGCCACTAGCGTTAGTCATAGACGGTGACCCATCCATGGACTGAACGCGCCGTATGTTGCCTAACCTTAGTGATCGTTTAAGATCACTCAGGCAGCCCAGGCTACGAGCGAGTCGCTGTTTATCTTTATTTATTTATACGCCATATTTGTAGCCAGCCTAAAGCGGTCTCTTGTGATGCGGCCGATGTTTTTGCTCACCGCCCGCCAGTAGGTGTTTAGCATAAAAATTCTAATTAGCCATGATTACCGCAATTACGTTGTGTAGTGAGTGAAAATGTGTTTTAATTTCAGCGGCTTGACGCGAAAACGTCGCCTGGTTTATGTTATTTTATGTTGAGTTTGCTTGATGAATATTTATTGCAACCCTTAATTCTTGGACAAATAATTTAGTAGTAAATGCAAAAAAAAAATGCTGGGTCGTAGGAAATACACAAGTTTACTTCACTTTAGTTCATTACTTGAAACTTTTCTTGCTTTTCGTCCCTTAGCTTACAGTGTTGTAAGCTAAGGGACGAAAAGCAAGAAAAGTTAAGTAATTTTTAAGAGCTTAAGTAATTTTTAAGAGCTTTATACGTGTGATCAATGGTTAGACGTGCAATGAGCAGCTCCATCTAATGGCATTCAAATGTGAAAACCGCCAATTTTCGACTTGAGCGGTGTTGTAAGCTAAGGGACGTTTTGCTTTTTTTGTTGTTTGGACAGGACGACTTGGTTGGACTTCTAAAACTAGATATTTTTTTAATTATTTATTCTATCTACACTATACTTTGCCTTTTTTTAGTCAGTGTTCATATAATTTACTGTTGGTGGATAATATAATAAATAATATTGTAAACTAAACTAATATACACTTAAATGGATCGTAACGGCTATTACATAATACGGAAGGATTTATCATCCTATGATTTTATTGGGTAGCCGAAAAACACAGAAAGACCGCTGCCCCAGTGCAAATAAATCGAAGTAAAAAATTAAACCTCAATTATCATACAAGGCAAAAAATACTCAACGAAAAAACACCTATCCAAGCCACGTTGTAACTTTGCGCAACTTTTTGTTTTATTTCGAAAGACAATAACTGTGTTACAACTGTGCTTCCTTACTAAGAAAAGTTAAAAAATCTAGGCCAAGATTTATTTCAATAAATATTGTCCTATGGACTTCGTTACATTCATTTTCAATCCATTATGTCCCCACCGAGGGGCACGGGTCTCTTCCCTGAGCAAGGTATAGGCCACACTCCACCACGGGGGCCAAGTCCGGATTGGTGTTACATTAATAGAAATAATATTTTATTTTAAAGGTTAGTAAAATAGAGTGCAAAATCTAACCTTCTCAACACTCCACCCAGCAACGACGCGTTCAAGCACTCGGGTGGTGACAATCGCCTCTGGACCTCGGCCACGGTGACCTTGTATTTGCTAGTCGACGACAGGAGCGACAGTCGGCCCGGCACTGAACAGAAGACGTCATTAGGTGTGCAGGAGCCGCTGCCGCCGAGGCCGTCGCGGCCTTTCATTGCTGGGGAGGGAAAATGGGGGTTATTCTCTGGGTGGTCTGGTTCAAAATTGGGTAAAAGAGGTGGAGAGCTTTGGCCACTGGTGTGCTTAGCGATGGTGGTATTAGGGTAAGAGCGGGGTTCTACGCTTTCAACGCTTAATTAGGTAGAGTTGTCGCCAATAGGAAAAAAGTTCTAGGTCATAACCATGTTACAAATAAACGAGTCTTATAATTACGTAGAAACAAGTTTTTTTTTGTATGAATACGGAGTTCAAATAGCCGTTAGTGCAAGAAGTAAAGTTATTCCAAGAATTCTGTCATGGATCAATACAAAAATATACTAGATTATATTAACAGAAAGAAATATACTAGATTATATTGCAAAAAAAACCCGCGATCAAATTACAAAATTCAACAATAGCGCTACTCCAATCCCGACCACGCCCCAAACATGCACGCAGCGTGATATTCATTATCATTGTAATATTCACACTGGTAACCCTAATACAATAAACATTACCGTGTCATTAGCTTGGCACCACACTGGCTATTTAACACCCTATGCGCAGAGACCCTTTTGAAAATGGAACTGCACAAAAAAAGCTAACATCAATGGTGTAGTGACTTTTTGAATATCGAATGAAAAAAGAAATATAAGTGTGTTCATATTAGAACGTTAGTTTTCACGCTGTTTTTTTTTCTTTGAAAAGTAAAACCGGGACTTGCATTGGTTTTCTAGATAAATACGTAGTTTTTAAGTTTCTGGAAAACTTGAAGCTGTCAGCTGTTTTCCTAGCAAGAAGTCTAATTGAGTACTAATACTTGCCAGAATATTTTATAGTACCTACGACTACATCACCGAACAGAGGTCAATTAAAGCAATCCAATTCATATTCTTTCGATACACAAATGAATGTAATCAATGTAACGGCACTCATTTTGCTTGTAATTAAGCGCAGGAAGGAGGCTGGTATCAGAAAAAATTATGAGATACCAAAAGGCCCGGCTAACTAAGTAGGTACTTAGCTTCTGTCATTTTCTGAATGCACTTTTTTGAGAAACTTCATAAGCGATTAGGAGAGGTATCGATACAGAGAAAAACAAGATAGAAAGGGTGAAATTATTGAAAAATGTGTAAAAGAGCAAGAAATAACTAGCCCGAGAAACAAAATATGAAAAACGGTGTCCATAACACACTCGCGAGCTTAAAGTGTTATGAACAAAGTCCTTAATATCTCACGAAGAATACTTAATAAAATTAAAAGTATTATTTATTTCTATTTATTAGAACATAATGTGGCACGTAAAATAAAATGGTGTTTTGATTAAATACTTTTTTTTTTCAAAAAAGATTTCGTTAGTGAGCATTATTCATGAACTCAAGTGTAGCACTACAGTTAAGTACTAAAGATTTTTTTCTTAAATACCTAGGTCATTTTTTTAAAGTATACAGCCTATGTGCGTGCCATAGATTTATTCTTCTATCATACCTATGCTGTTAATTTCCCGTTTTGTATGGATAATTTCTAACGATTATTGTACTGTACGCATATTTCAAACATCATCTGATTGATCGATACTTTTATTCCCTTCGAATCGATTCGACCGAGCGTTGGATCAGTTGTGATGCGAGCTTTTTTATTCGTCTGCATGTATGTAGTACAGTCTAGTGAGCAGTATTTTAAATAGAGTTTGGTTGCTGAAGCGAAAGAGGTTGTGAGTAATGCGTTGTATGAGAAGTGATCGAGCACTTATGATTAAAAAACGAAAAAAGGTCGGGATGATTTTTTTGTTTCATTCGCTTTTTACCGAAGGTCGGGATGATTGTGAAATGTGTAACTAAAAAAAAAATACTGTCAAATATATTTTTTTTATTTTAATTACGCCGTGGCGCCACTAGTCGTAATCTCATACAAGCATATACCTACATGCTTCGCCTGCTGTCCACTCTCCACTATCAAGAACTTTTTACCACTTTTTCCCGAATAGTTAAGGGTCTCATTTTTGCTTTGAGAGAAGGCCTCGCATTGAGACTTTTCTAAGCTGTATAATGCTTATTCTAAGAGCAGATCTGCGCCCCAAGCGTAGAGACAGCTGTTACCTTACTACTAAGAGAGGTCTCTTCCAAACAACGTGACGTCGTTTCAACTACTTCTATTAGAATTGTACCTTAGAATTTTACTTCTATACCGCATTTATTCACCAGAATAATTGTAATTACTTAATTCCAGATTCATTTAGTAGATGATCTTTGTCAGATGCGTCTGATTATATTTCGCTCTGATTTGCAGAGCTTAGTGATGATGAATAGAGATGGCGTTGAGTTCCTAATGCGTGGTGCTTACGAAAGGCTTAGCTTACAAACAAGCTCGGTTCTTTTACATTTAAACGACTGTGCATTCGTAATAGCGTCTACATAGCTTGAGCTTGTCATGTTCTAGATGAGAGAGAAAAGATAAAACTAACGTACATCATACCATGTGTTAAACTGTACTCTACAAGTGTAAAAAAACTGATACACCTGTATGATAAGGCTTGAATCGGGACCTAATTACACTATAATCTTTAGCAGGTCATCACTAGGAAATGAAACGATGCTATACTTAACAAAAAAATTGCAATTAAAAACCGACCACGGCAAAAAGATCAGAGCAGGTGTTGGAGTTCGGAGATGTAAAATTTAAGTTTTTTTTTATTTTCTTGTTTCCATTATGTATCGAACTATGTGATTACATTAAAATTATCTAACATAAGTATATTGAACTTTAAAAAAAAATTAATAGGTTGATTATACTTACATACAATATAAGAAACTTTATTAAATTCTAAATTAATTTTGCTAACGATTTGCAGGTTGTCTTGTTGCTAGAGCAGATAAGTCAATATCTATGTCAATAAGTCAATAGTAGGTTTGTATATTTATTTAATTACTTTTGCACGCCTACCATCACTTTCCTTTACCTCCTGCGGTTGACTGGTAGGAAATGCTAATAGCATTAAGTCCTCCGCATTGTACTATATTTTATTTTTTTAAATGTAAGTGCAATAAAAGTATTAATAAATAAATAAATAAATCTATTTTATAGATGTTTCCGGTGAGATGTATTCATCTTGCTTGTGAATATAGTTGAGCTTTGATAATAATTATTAGCAGTTAATAGTTTTCCAAATCAATTTGCAAAGCTTGGAACATGCGTGACGTTTTGATGTGTGATTATTTTTGTAAAAAAAAAAGACGTTAGTAAAATATTGGGCACATTTTGGTTGCTATGGTAACCTAATCATTTGCAAATACCAGATTTGACGTTAGGATAAAAATTAAATCATACCTTGAGAGGCGGTATATAAAGGTTATAATTCAACTACTAACTTTAAAAGCTCTACTTAGCCTAATATTTTTTGCCGGTTAACAGTCGCGGCCAGCGCCGTGCGTGGCAGAAGTATTAGAAAAACTTTGCGATCAAATAGGCGTGAACAAATAAAAGAAAAAAAACCTACCTTCAAATATGAGACAACAACGTACAGTCTGTTAGCTTTTAGAATATACCTCGGGCTAGAGCCCGAGAGAGTAGGCTTCGGTTTTCGCCGAAAGCACACGAGTGTAATACAACTCCTTGCTCTGTATAAAACTTTTCTTCACTATTTTGAAAAGTTATGTAAAGTTATAAATAACAATACAAAATAAACCTTACCTTATTGCAATATAATCGGTTTAATCTATAGTAGCCGAGGTGTATTCTAAAAGCTAACAGGCTGTACCTACTTTACTAGTCTTTCAGGAGTAGTTTAGAGGTCAGAAACATATGGCCGTATGTTCGTTTTTGTCGAAAATTAAAATGTGTACCTCCAATCTCAGCACGTCGAGCTCTTTCTAACCACTGAGAAACTTATTTCTATCTCAATCTATTTCTGGGACAATTCAGTTGCATAATGTTGTAAGTAGGCTTATAGTTACTCGTAGGCACGCTCTTCTTTAAGTATAAAAATGACAAATCCGACCAAATGCTTCTGACATCGAGATTTATTGTGAATGAAAAACAAGAATTAAAAATACTTACTTTTAATTAGAGGTAGATCAGTCATGAAGCCCGAGGTGTCATCCATGCTCGCATTCTGTAAAAAAAGTGCTCATGATGATCTTTAAAAAAAGTGAACGAATTTGTTTTTTTCTATACAATATTATGATGTCTAAAGAAAATAACAAGAGGAATGTTGCTCCGTCCATCCATCGAGTAGGGTTTTTAATTCACTTGTGTTATTAAATTCCTTTCTGAACGAAAACGGCAAATATCTTGGACTTAATATTTGCCTATACCAGATAAATACACGATGATATTTTCGCTACGCAGACCAGAGGTTTTCAAATTATTTGACCTTAAACTCGGGCCATATTTTTCTTAAAATCTCTCTATAGGTTCTATTAATTTTAAAGTTACCTGCGCTTAAATTTTTATGACGCTTTGCCAAAAAGGGGGGTGCATTTTTGTGGAACATCTTAACAAACATCTTTTGGACCTCCAAAGTTAATCCAACCAGGATAATAAGTGATTGTGGAATTTTCAGCACTATAGGATTACAGTTGTGGAATCGTGAATGCAGAAACCCTACCTAGATACTTAGTGAGGGTGGGTGAAAGCGGTGATAGCCAGTGAGTAGAACAATGGGCTCGGAAGCGTGGTACACAGGTTCGATTCCCAGTGCTTTGTCAAAGTTACGTACATCTGCGAAATTAGCGTAGCCCTACCACACGCTAACCGTATTGACGTTTCTTTCCTGTGGGCTGGGACTAAGCTCTCAGGTCTCAGCTCTCAGGCTTGTATAGGTGCTGGGCAAGCTTACATAGGCTCGGTTTCTAGAAGAGCGATCAAATGTTAAGCTCATGTTAAACTCACGTCAAGCTAATTTCTTAGATCAAGCTAATAATATTAGATTAATCTCTTGTTACATTTGAACACTCTTTCAGAAAATGGGGGAATACTATTAAAAACTTCCACACAATATAATCACTTGACCGGGAGTGCAATTATGTAAGACTCCACTGTATGGAATTGTCTGATTTAGCCGCTCCCTTTGGTCGTCATTAGTCGTTATCTGCACGCACCATGGATTCGGGTATTTTGTATCTTTTATGTCGTGAAACTCCACCAATCCGGAATTGGCCCCTGTGGTGGAGTATGGCCTGTACCTTCCTCAGGGAAGAGACCCGTGCCCCTCGGCGGGTACATAATGGGGTGATGATGATGTCGTGAAACTTAGTGCCCTGCCTCACTGGGTCGCCATGGCGAGGTCGCCAGCCACGTATCCAGGCAGTTTGTATTGAATGGCGACGTCGCCAACAGTCGCCAAGTGAGGTAGGCACCATACATTTAAATACTAAAGGTGGCGGTTCGCCACGACATAGACAAGCGACCGAGACAGGAGACTGAGACGGCAGACCGTGACAAGTGTCTCGGCCTCTTCTGCATGTACTGTGGGTCGAGACCGAGACCGGAGACCGTGACAAGTCCTTTGAACACTGCTTTGGGCGCGACACGAGACACTACTGGTCAGAGGCAGCGACCGTCTCGCTATCTCTTGTCTCGCGTCTCTGTCTCCTGTCTCTGTCTCGCTCGCGAACTGTCACTTATACATTGCCTAACGTCAAATAAACGCTCGCGGTCTCTGGTCGCGGTTTCCTGTCTCGGTCGCTTGTCTCTGTCGCGGCGCGAACCGCCACCTTAACTGCTTGGATACGGTCGCTGGCGACGTGGCCATGGCGTCCCGGTGAGGCAGGGCCCTTATAGGTAGTGGGTGCGTTACCGGCGTTTCCTCGGCAGAGTGCAAAGCGTGGTGTAGCGCCAATTCGTGTTGCTCGCGCGCCCCATAGTCGGCGCGCCGCTCGCCGCCGCCGCCGCCGTAGCTGAACCCGCCGTGCGATAACTGCGTGATCAAATAATTTATTTACACCCCTGACGCATCTTGGCGTGCAATTACGTTAGACTCCACTGTATGGAGTTGTCTAATCCACCACACCAAAAAGACGTAGTTTGTTTTTTGCTATCAACGTATTGTTTATAATTGGGCATGCATGCACTTTTTTAATCTACAAGATTTTTCTTTGTTTCTTACTCTGATGAAGATTTGCCTAAGATTTGATTACGTAGATCCTAATCGCTTGGTAGGTTAAGTATGTACTTACTAAATTAATACATTTTATCAACTCTTTGGATGTTACAATTTGCATTACTTCTAATTATATTTAATTATATTTGTATTTCGATTTTTTTTATCACAAGTACAGTCTGTTAGCTTTTAGAATATACCTCGGGCTCTAGAGAAGGCTTCTGTTATCGCCGAAAGCGCACGAGTGTAATACTACTTCCTGCTCTGTATAAAACTTTATATTAGTCATATTAGTTCCGATATTTCTATTACACGAATACCCGATTCTATCCGATAGTAGCCGAGGTATATTCTAAAAGCTAACAGACTGTACTTGTAATTAAAAAAATCGAAATACAAATATAATTAGAAGTAATGCAAATTGTAACATCCAAAGAGTTGATAAAATGTATTAATTTAGTAAGTACATACTTAACCTACCAAGCGATTAGGATCCGTAATCAAATCTTAGGCAAATCTTCATCAGAGTAAGAAACAAAGAAAAATCTTGTAGATTTAAAAAGTGCATGCATGCCCAATTATAAACAATACGTTGATAACAAAAAACAAACTATGTCTACTCGTATAATAAAATGTATGTCTTAAATGCCTATTCAACTAAAATCGCTGGAAATGGAAAGGTCACAATTCTAAACCAAAATCGAGTAGGTTCTGCATTGTAATCGAATACTCGAATAGCCTCTACTTCCGAGAGTAGAGCATTATGGACGGCTAATCTACTAAAGTGAGGGCACCCTAACGTTCGACGTTCGAAAATATTTTGTTATTGTTGCCTGGAAAATAGAAAACTCTTTGAAAAAAAAAAAAAAAAAAGATAGCATTCGAATTTCAAAAACCGATAGCTTAGAGATTGATATTGACGGAGTTTTGTTGTGTCAATTAAATCACAGAAGTAAAATACAAATCTAGGTAACGTGAAAAGCCTATGTTGTTTAGTTTTTTATTTCCAAATTACCCGCAGGATTGAATTTTAACTTTGTTGATTTACTCTTTACTGCCAAAATGCATAGGCAATGCATATAATTTGTTTTATGCAAAAATATCAAAAATAACAATTTATGCAAAACTGCCTATTTTAACAGTAACTTCTAAATAATAGTGGATCAAATTCACATAAAATTTAAATTCCAGTACTACAACTATGCAAACCGAAATCAATATTTTCCTAATATTCTAACCTGCGTTGCGTAGAGATTACATCTCTATCAAGCTTCTACCAAGACATTCTTCCTGAGGGTGTTGCATGCAAAGAGGGTTAGAATATGGAATGTGTGGGGCAAATAGTTTATACTTTGGTATCTGAAATCATGCATCGATTATGACGTTCTAAAGCACGGTGTAACTTTACTAAGAATTTAAAGGAGTTGCGAAATTGATGCGAATACATTCGCTCTAATAATAAGGTAAAGACCAGTTAAAGCAATCTATGGAAAAAAAGAAACGTGGTTTTTATGATCCGACTAATGTATTAGACGTCCCATTAGGTAGATGTCCTGACAATGCAGACGCGAGTCTTGTCACTCATCAGGTGGGACTCGTGATTGGCGTCACGATACATATGCGAGTCCCGTCATACGGTATTTGACACTATCAACAATAAATTATTTGAGATGCTCGATTAAAACAAAAATTACAAAATGATTCGGAAAATGTATTTCTTTTAATCAATTACTAGTTATTACAATTTTTAAATAGATGAAACATAAAAAGAGTGCTCTGAAATGTGACGTCACAAGCAAGTATTTTCATACAAAAATTCCGTTTTAAAAGTAACTCATTTGACATCTTGTCAAATACCCAATTACCCACATGATTTCCACGAATATGGTCATGGCGTACCCAGTGAAGCCATAAATGCGTGTCTGGTCTGTAGGTATTCACATGGCGTCATGGTGACGCCATAAGTGAATCAGAATGAAGTCTCGCCAGTACTCACATGGTGCGCATGAATGGCGTCATGGTGTCGCCATAAGTGACTCAGAATGAAGTCTCGCCAGTACTCACATGGTGCGCATGAATGGCGTCATGGTGTCGCCATTAGTGAATCAGCTGCAACTCTCGCCAGTACTCACATAGTGCGCATGAATGGCGTCATGGTGTCGCCGGTGAAGACATACTGGTATGATACTGGTCAGTAGGTATTCACATGGTACTCACGAATGGCGTCATGGTGTCGCCATTAGTGACTCAGATGAAAGTCTCGCCAGTACTCACATGGTGCGCATGAATGGCGTCATGGTGCGGCCGGTGGTGACGCAGATGCGAGTGCGTCTCGTGGTGCGGATGCCGCGGCAGCAGCTGCTGCGGCGCGTAGTGCTGCGCGTAGTCAGCGCCGCCGCCGCCGCCCCCGCCGCCGTACTCCATGCCATGGTTCTGTGGGCCAAAATCCTTCTTTTTTTAGCGACTCGACCAACGAGGCAGTGAAAAGTAAAAGCCTAAGCACACTTCGTATTTTAAACGCGCAGACGACGCGCAGATGACTCGCGTATACGCGCTTCAATCGAGATTCGAACGCAACTTTGTAACCTAAGATCGTGAAACGCGCCTCTACTGCGCGTACGCGCTTCTACTGCGCGTATACGCGCAGATAAAGTGACACAAACACGCTGTGGTTACGCGCCCCTTTTCACCTTCCTTCACCCCTTTGTACGCACATTTGTATCGATTCAAACGCGCGTATACGTGCGTTTGTGTCGCGTTAAACGTGCCATCCCATCCTCGTCGCCAGTGAACTATCTGCGGATACGAAATAAAAGCCAAGCGATACGATCGGTAGCTCGTTTAATACTGGCTAGACATTTGACAGAAATCTTACAAACTAATAGATGCACTTGTAGGTGTGTGCATACATAACAGTTTCCATAAATACAAACGAAACAATCTGTATTTACGGCGCCGAAAGCGCGGGTTTCTGATACGCGCGTTGTCGTCTGCGGGTATAAAATACGCAGTGTGCTTACGCTCTAAACATTTAGTTTTAAAAGCGAATCTATTTTTTTTAAAATATTTTTCTATAGAATATTTTTGAGTTGTATTTTACCTGCTGCTGGTGGTGCGGCGAGGCGGGGTGCGGCGCGGGGGCGAAGGGCGGCGGGAAGTAGGGCGGCTGGAAGTCGGCCAGCGAGGGCTGCGCCCCGCTGCGGAAGCCGCCACCGCCGAGCCCTAGGCCTCCGCCGCCTAAGCGCTCCTGGTGGACAAGAGAAGATAAAGGTTAAGATAAGAAAACGCGTTATAGGAGCTATATTTATTAAGAAAACAGTAACAAAATACAAAAATAGTACATTTTGCCGCGTTAAAGTGTAATCTTTTTTCAATAAGTATATCCAGCGTTCTGTCGCAAGCCAGTTCGAAATTTAAATAAAACCTCTGATAAGTTACCTCCTTGTTTGTCATTGTTCGGAGTAAAAGAAAGTTCCATTTTTAAATAACATGACAGATATGTATGAGTTTAGTATGCAATCTAATTGGCCGCAAAACACGACAGTTATTAATTTTCATAGAACTTTTTCCGGCCGCTGCTCGCGTGGAAGTGGCCAGTACAGCAATTTCGATTTATCTTGAAGAAGGTCGAAATAATGCTCAAATTTCCAAGCATGTTTGAGAAAAAACTGATTTTGCTAAAAAAAAATTAGTCGTATTTTCCAAGTGCAGCGACCAAATACGCTATTGTTTCAAACTTTTTAAGATTCTTATTCCAATCAATGTCCAATAAAGATAAAAACAAATGACTGTAGCCACGTGCGATACTGCAATCTACCTCAACCACTAAGGAGGTAATTAACCTGTTACGAACTTATTTGAGAGAACTTTTTATAGTCTAATTAACATTTCAACATCTGAATGGTCCACAGTAATAAGAATTTAACTAATGACGACGTGTAGATTGTTGTGAGGATACGAAATTGAGCGGCCATTTTATGTGTTGTCTAATAATATAAGAAGTAATTTGTTTTTCCTATGATTTTAATGAGGTTGTAGTTTATGTGTTAGTTTACAAGGTTCTAATAAAAATAATGTGGTTTAAGTTTATACCAAAGAGGTTAACTTTCTGTGATTGGAGGCGCAGAGACAGCTAGTTTCAGGATTGAAATTTTGACTAATCACACTGCCTATTTTGTAAGACTTGTTTTTGGTTTATCTCTTTTAAATAATTCGTACAATTTTGTAGCCTAACACCGTCATTTCGTTTGAAATTTCATCATCGTCAACAACCCATTATGTCCCCACGGAGGGACACAGGTCTCTTCCCTGGTGAAGGTATGTAGGCCATACTCCACCAAGGGGCCAAGTCCGGATTGGTGGAGGCTTGTAAGACTAGGGTGACCGTATGAAATTATCAATGAAAAATACTTATTAAGTTTTGCTTATTTCTTTGTCTTAGTTTTGTTTCTTGTAAGTGGTTTCATATAGATACTGAAGGAGTGCTGTTCAGATTTTGCATTATTTCAATAACATGTTTTAATAAGTGCTTCCTAATTCAAAAACTGGTAGTAGCTAGATAGATGTAAGTGTATTTTTAGATAAAGGTATCTGTATCTAATACATGGTTCTGTATTAGACAAGATTGCTACAATTGTAAAGTGGTCACGCGAACAATGAATTAGAGATTAATCATTCCTAAATAATAACAACTTAATTGTCAGGAATTGATATGGGTGGAGCAATTGAAATTATTTAGCTGTAATATTGTGTGATAAATTACTCCATAGATTATAGGCCTGTTTTTGAATTGAGAATTTCACTAAGTAAATAATTAAGTAACGTTGTGTCACGCTCTTTTCTGATAAATTTGACCAGACAGCACTACAGTTAAAGTTACTTAGCAAAATTCTCAATTCAAAAACTAGCCCTAAGGTTCAAATGTCCCGATTTCAGAGGACCTGCCAGGAGTGCCTGGCAAAGCCCTTGCTTTGGCATTTTTCCTTAAAAATGCCACTAGCGTTAGTCATAGACGGTCACCCATTCATGTACTGAACGCGCCATTTATGTTGCTTAACCTTCGTGATCGTTTTTTTAAGATCACTCAGGCAGCCAGGCTACAAGCGATTTTTCTTATTATTTGTTAGAAAAAAAAGCAATAGCAATCTGTAAAAATGTAACAGGCACAGACGAGTACATGTTGTACCTACGCATATTACGAGTAATAGAGCCCCATGACATTCTTTGGGTACGGAACGTCGAAAACTAAAACACCAAACAGGTACCTAACTTAACACCGATTTCGTTTCGTCAGCCCGAGATTAGAGCCACGTGCACCTGAGAGACAACCGGACAACCTACGTGTAATTACGTATGTATGTGGAGCAATTTACTAAAGTAAAGGCCAAGACACACGTTGTTGACTACGCGTCAAGTCGAAGCATAATGAATAAAGTGAGAACACTGATATTTCGTTATCTAAAAGTACCGGCGGCTCACTTATCACTAAACGTAATCTCAGAAAAGAAATATTTTCTTTTGTGTAATTTTCTTTTTTATGTACAATAAAGTGTTCTCTATCTATTGATCTATATATTTTCTTGACAACCTTCAAACATTTCTTTGACGTAAATAAAAAAAAAATTGTAGTTTATGACGAAAATAATTTTCATAGCTCTAGGTCAACGGAATGAAAATTCTGATCACCTTGAGTGTGGAAATATACGTTTTTGCGGCATAATTGGCCGGATCTTATTTTTACGCTAACTGATGGGTTTTTCACAGCTTTGAGGAACCGTTGATCTATGTATACGGTTTTAATTACAACTCGATATCTTCACGCGTTCTCGAGATAATTGACAGACAGACGGACAGGAAAATAACCCTATAAAAGTGCCGTTTTTTCCTTCTGAGGTATAAGACCCTGAAAATGGAACATTGATCAAATCATTTTCAATAATCATAGAACCGACAACCGCTGGGGTAAACGTGTTCTTGAGTGGAGACCGCGACTCGGCAAACGTAGTGTAGGACGCCCTCTAACCATGTGGGATGACGATCTGCGAAAAACTGCAGGCAGATGCTGGATGCGACAGGCTGAAGACAGGGCGCTATGGCGCTCATTAGGGGAGGGCTATGTCCAGCAGTGAACTAATATAGCCTGATGATGATGATGAATCATAGAACAAAGTGGTTGTAAATGACTCATGATAATATTTGAGTTTCAGGGAGTGCCCATTTTTTAGGAAACCCTATAAATATAATTACTTAAAACTAATCATAGTCCTCAATATTTCGATCTCACATAGTGTGCGAGATCGATCGAGCGATCGAATCACTCGTAAGCCCGGCTGCCTGAGTGATCTTAAAACGATCACGAAGGTTAAGCAGCGAAGCGAAGATTAAGGCTGACATTCAGAGACGAATCCTAAGTCCACGCCTAGATCAGTCTTAGCAAAGTAAACTAAAGTCGTCCTTAGTAAAGCGCCGTAATTTTCGTATTCACACACAGTACTTAAGAAAGTCATCTATATTGTCTATCATTTTTTAGTGATGTAGTTCTTACCGGTTTTTTAAATTTGACATTGCTACACGAGAGCAGGACAACATCATACAATTTTATATATGTCAGAGTGAATAAAAAAAACCCCCAGATAATGCTCATAGAACATCAGTGAAATGACGTTTGGAGTAGTCTGTGAACAAAAGGCTTACGGCCTAGCCACGGAGATCGGCGGTGCGAACGGCGGTGCGGCGGGCGGGGCGGCAAACTGAAACAAACTCATAGAAATGTACGGAGCAAGCCACGCGGAGCGGCGAACGGCGGCGCGACTGGCGAAATGTACCGAGCGGCGACTGGCGGCGACTGGCGGCGCGGCCGGCGAGTGAAACAAACACATGAACAAGTACGGAGCAAGCCACGGCGTCGAGCGGCAGTCGCGGCGACTAGTGCAGAGATCAAACGAGTTTAGTTGTTTTCGCCGCGAATAATAAATACTGAGACTGTTGTTGCTGAAGTACTAACAAAATGGGGTATATTTGTTACATTGATAAAGAACATAATTACCTAAAAGTTATTTAATTTCATGAAACATTAATATACAGAGTAACATTTAATTAACTGACCATATTTTAGAAGCGATATTTCTGAAAAAATTCATTGATACCTACTATCATTCTCCAAAATATGGTCAGCTTAATTAAATGGCACCTATGTATTAGATCAATTTTTCAGCGGCACTTAAAACTCTAGCTGCATTGACTTTTTTTCCAATCCTGAAGAATATAATTCGACAATAATTCTAGTAGACTCGAAAAATGTTTCGGTGGAAAAATGTGGAATTCTCCATAATATACCTCGATTTCTATTCAAATCTATGGAGTAGATGCAGACGCTCTTCCAAATATTATGTATTTAACAAAAAAAATATTACTTCGAGATAAAGACATTTCGCTCTTGACCGGCCTGCCCTACCCAGCCCTACTAGTCGCGGCGGCAAACGCGCCTGCCCGTGGCCGGAAAACCGCGCCGCGCGAATTTTCGTCCCGCCTGCCGCACCGCCGTTCGCACCGCCGATCTCCGTGGCTAGGCCGTTAGAAGTGACAGTTCTAAGTTCACGTAAAGTCACCGATATTGACTACTTACACTTAGTTAAGCACCATTTCATACTAAACTTGCTAAGATTCGATTCTGAATACGAAATGTTTTTAAGTACGTGATTTTGACATTTCTGAGACCAGCCTTTGCTTAGTTTTCGTCTCTGAATGTCAGCCTAAGACCAGCCACTAGTCTTAGCTAAGCCTCTACTAATCCGGACTAGGCCCCCGTGGTGGAGTATGGCCAATAACTTCCTTAGGGAAGACACCCGTGCCCCTCAGTAGGGATATAACGGGTTGATGATGACTACACAGCCTGCACAATAAGAAATCCCACACTAATAAACAAAAATATGAAGCTTTAATGATTGAAAAAGTCAAACGCTGTTTATGACCATCTATGTCCTGTATTTTGTAACAAATTGGGCTTATTATGCTCGAATGTTGAATCGCACGAACATCGCCCGTGCCTCTGAATGTGTGTTAGAGGCTTTATTTATCACACCGACTCCTAATAAGGTTATTAGTATGTTCAGTAGATAGGGATATGGTCAGTTTTAGTGAGGGCAATTGTGTTGTATAATGGAAGACTAGTTTGAATTAATTTAGTGCAGCAGATAGGTAATTCTAATCGCTAAAATGAGACACAATAAGAAGAATTGATTGGATCGGTGTATATTTATAGAGCAATTTATAGGTATATGGAACATTGTCCAATACTAAATTGGCAATGTTATCGATACATTGGATTCAAATTAAATTCTTGATTTTAGATTCAGATTCGAATTCGAGATTCAGTCAACAGAAGACTAATCTATCATCATAAACCCATCACGTCTCCACCGAGGAGCACGGGTCTCTTCCCTGAGGAAGTTATAGACCATTCTCCACCACGGGGGCCAAGTCCGGATTGGTGGAGGCTTATAAAACTAGTGGCTGGTCTTACTGTCAGAAGTTTTCAAGCCGCCCTAAGGCCTCTGACTTGGCTTAACTACTGCTATCTATCGTCGGCAGCCAGCACCAACTAACTAGCTCAACGTGCCTTGCGAAACACGGAACCGCTCGGAAAAATGCCACTAGTGTTAATCATAGAATGGTCACCCATCCATGCACTGAACGCGCCCTATGTTGTTTAACCTTCGTGATCGTTTAAGATCACTCAGGCGGCCGGGGCTACGAGAGATTCGTAATCATCATCATCGACCCGTAATGTCCCGACCCAGGGGCACGGGTCTCTTAGCTGAGGAAGGTATAGGCCATACTCCACCACGGGGGCCAAGTCCGGATTGATGGATACGATACGAGCGATTAATCTATAAATATGCTTAACTCTAAATTTTTTTCTGCACTTAAAATTTTTTCCTCAAGTCAGGATCATGGCAATTATTAGTCTCTGGTATCAGTCTACACCTGTTTGAGAGGTTTGAGTCTATGTATACAATGTATGTGTTCTAAATCTAAGTTACGGGAAGCCCACAGGCGACATTGCTAGTGAAATATAAAGGTTGAATTCGACTGAACATGTGAACATACATACCTACGTATTTGGAAACTTGTGAGCGTCTTTGTAATGATAAGATTGGTCGAAAAGTAATTAAGCGTCGGTAGCGGGGTCACGAGTGAGGCATTAATCATTATGTTATGTCTCGTTTTGGTGCAGCTACTTTATACCGGTCAGATATAGGAATGAACGAAGGTCCAGATAAACACAGACATTTTTAAAATGGATTTTGTGTTAATCTACGAGGATCAGAACTTTTGAATTATAACTTCCGTGTGCTAATCAACAACAAAATAGGTACTAGAATCACAAACTTTAATCCACCACAACTGGATGAAAGGTATAAGGAACAAAGTTAAATTCATGTAAACATACTTTCTATGGCAGATGGTTCTCAAAAGTTAACTCTGTACAGTACCGAAAAATCTTGCCACTGGCTACCTAACTAGCCGAAAATAATTTCTATCAAAAACTAAAGATAGCTTTCTCAATAAAGATAAACAACTCCTATTAAGGCCATTGTCCCTAGGGCTTAATGACATAAGCCCAAAACAACAATCCTATCGATATCGATAAACTGTCAAAACGGCATGTCAAGAAACAGTTAGAAACCCAGCCTCATCAATCAGTGTACGGAATGCGTATTATGTTATATCTCTATCACAATACAAAGTAATATAATATATCATATCGCTCGATACATCGAATCGGAGATATGTCTCATTAACCTTTTTTCTAAGCGACCTGGCCGCCGCGTAATCATTAAAAAAAGAATCGATTTTAATGATGCTGGCTGGCAATCAATCGATCGATACGGAAAAAGACGCCTTTTGATGAGCGGCGAAATTAAGAAAAAGTCCAGATATTTACGTTCGCAAATATTAATGAAACGTTGTTTATAGTTGGCAACCGTTAAGTCATTACGTTTCTGGACGAAAGTTTTATTATGGCGACGTCTGCCGACAAAGTGTTAATTTATTGCACAAAATTTTATGTTTGACATTAATTATGCTAATTATAGATCAATTATCGCTCTAGAAACGTTATGTATCTGGCACGTTATTAAGAATAAAGTATCTAATAAGTGAAAATATTTTAACCAAATGATGCAAAATATGTTACAATAGTAAATTAAACTTTATTATTCAGTAAGACCACCAGTTTGTACTCTGTCAGCCTTATTTATACAAAATTTGAGACATTGACTTTATGATTTTTTCGTGAGTTTGTGAACTGTAATGGATTGTCATTTTTATAATATTGACATGTCATTTTTGACATGCGTAAGTTTGCTTGTTAATTGTTATAATTTCTATTTCTGAATTTAAATTAATAATGTATTTTTTTCTTGACTTCAAGCAATAAATGGTTCTTTTAGTGTTGATGAGTTATGTGTGAAATCTTAAGTATCATGACTATAACAAAATACATTGAAAAAAATCATAATTCATTCAAAACAAACTTAGACTAAAGTAGTTTGTGGTCGTGTCAAGTGGCAATCCCTGGTCTTTGTATACGCATCTGGGATACAGGGATGAGTTTATGTATGTATGTAGGTTCTGACATTATTAAAACAACGCAAAAGGTAGTAGATCTACCAGTACTAGCCCGGGAATGCCCCGAGTAGCGCTGATTTTCAGCCACTGCCTTCTCTTTGAGATACACTCTTCAATAAAAGTTTAGTCAAAGGATAAACTTTAACATAGACAACTAAGACTATTTGCTATATTGAGCGGCAAATAAATGAATAAAATATTATTATTATTAAATGCGTTTGTGAAACGAATATTATTTGTCGGGATCATGACAGGTGGCAGTCCCTGCCGAGCCCTTTGAGGATAAAGGCGTGAGCTTAAGTATGTATGTATGTATGTATGCATTTTTGGAGTGTTAGTGAATAACGCCGCGTATCATCTTCATCTGCCAACAAACTGCTATGGAGTTTTGCAGAAACCAACTTCTGTATTTTCTGTATATTTATTTGAATAAACGTCTTCAATCAATCAATACATTATAATATGAAAAAATATGTATTTCATTACCTGCACCTCGATCACACTGGATAAGTCCACGTACGCCAGCGCCAGGTTTTTAGTGCACTTTTAGTAAAAAAAAACCTTTACAGGTTTATCAAACACACACACACACCACTATTTTGGAGTCACCACATTACACTGACTGCATTTTCAGGTTTCTTATATATATTTTATTTGAGAGTAACCTGGTCTATAGTAGCTTGCTTATCTAAGAAGGCTCTTAGTCCCAGAGTCCCGGTTTCTGAGTTGAGAATTTTCACTAAGTACCTAAATACTTAAGTAACGTTTTGTCACGCTCTTTTCTGAGATATTTGACGAGAAAGCACTACAGTTAGGTAATTACTTAGCGAAATTCTCAAGTCAGAAATTGGCCCTAAGCTAACAAAAGGTGAGTAGGGTAAGAAACTAGAGCGGTTGTAGCGGAGTGGTCGAACCTCACATTTGGGAGGTCGTGGGTTCGAATCCCGGCATATACCTACATAACCATCTACATACAGGCACATACAGTACACATACTAAGTATCTCGTCTAAGTCTAATTTCGTAAATTATGATCATGCTGTGTACACATGTTTTGGAGATTAGTCTAGATCTTAAATATTTATTCATGTTATTTTGTACTGGCTAATATCTGTTTTGTGTGCCTAATAAATAAAATAAAAAATAAAATAAAAACATACATTGCTTCTGAACCCACACTAGGATACCCTGTGTGACGGGAACTAGAAACAACGATGCCACAAACATGTTAGCATCCAAGACCTTTTTTTGTCTCCAGCCAGGATTCGAACCCGGGACCTCTAGCATGGTAGGGAGATGCGCTATCCGCTGCGCAGCAGAGGTCGTCAAATCGAACGAACCGATCAACCAATGACTACGTTTTTAACTTACGTATATTTTTGAACTAAACTAAAACTTTCCTAATCATCCGGAATCTATCCGGATCAACTTACGAGGGATTTTATCGGACGAGTCCGACCATTTTCGCTCTGCGAATCGGAGCGGAACCTGGGCGGACTCGTCCGATAAAATCCTACCTATATTTGTGAAGTTCTAGTCTCAGTACTACTTGTGAAGAAAAACATCGTGGGGAAAGCTGAGTGTCAGAGGTGTTCACATACCTTAGGGCTGGAAATTAGCAAGCCACGGCGGGCACGTTAGGTAATTAAGCCCATACTCTCTCTGGGAAAAGGTCTGTGCCCTGCAGTTCGATGTAGATAAGCTAGATAAGTTTGATGACCTCTGTGACGCAGCGGTTGGAGCATCTGCCTACTATGAGAGAGGTCCCAGGTTTGAAACCCGGCTGAGGCCAAAAAAAACACAGGTCTTGGATGTTTACATGTTTGTGATGTCGCTTTCTGGTTCCCACGACACAGGTATCCTAGTGTGGGGCCAGAAGCAATACATTGCTTACATTGTGTTAGCTTTTAGAATATACCTCGGGCTCTAGAGTAGGCTTCGGTTTTCGCAGTATATTTATATCGTACTGATAATCGAGTTCTGATTTCGAAATTAAGTGTCATATTAGTTCTGATTTCGAAATAAGAAGTGTCATATTAGTTCCGATATTTCTATTACACGAATATATCCGATTCTATCCGATAGTAGCCGAGGTATATTCTAAAACCTAACAGACTATATGTAAAAAAATATATTGGCTACCTGCCTAAGTCATACTAGAAACAACATGTAAAAGTTTTAAAAAATATCAATGAATACAATATGTAAATGATGGTCGAAATATCGTCAATTACGAAGCCCTTATAAGGCGGGCGATTCCGGGTGCCGGCCACAAGTGATTGCTTTTTTAAATTGCCCTCCGATGACCACTTGGAAAATGTAGGAACAGATAGATGACGCCGACAGAACGGTCGATTGATATTTACATGGAACTTTTAATTTTATACAATTTAGGTATTGTTGCAGATAAATAGATAGTAAACAAAGAGCAAAGCAAAAGCGCAGTGACAAGTGACATACAACTTCATAGAAATGACTAGCTGTTGCCCGCGACTACGTCCGCGTGGGTTTTAGTTGAGTAACGTGTTTGCAAATAAGATAGGGATACTTTCATGCGAAAGAGCTTTCATACTAACTTCGCAACCCCCTCTTACCCCCTTAAGGGATGATTTTCAAAAAACTATTTTACATGTGTTTCATGACTTTCAATGAAAGACCTTCGTAGTGCTCCCCTACGTTACCAAAGGAACCTCTGTGCAAAATTTCAAGTTTCTAACTCTTATAGTTTAGGCCCTGCGTTGATATGCCAGTCAGTCAGTCAGTCAGCTTCTCCTTTTATATTTATAGATAGATGTAGAAGCAAGACTAACTTTTGATACCATCAAAAAGCAAAATTTTAGTTAAAATTAAGTTCGAATTTAAGATAGAAGTAAACACTTACTTTTGAACTTTATGGCTACGTATAGACAATTCTGATTATTATATATTATAATTATTAATTTATATATTATTATTACTATGTGACTAAAGACCTCCATAAAATACGCAGAACATACAATAAAATGAACATCTATTAATTGATATATAATTGAAGACATCTTTTCATTCATCTCGTTCACCGTTTTTCAGACATTCTTCAGCTAAATTCATAATATTATCAGCAAACAGATCACTCCTTAGTGCTAAAGGGAATTTAGCGATATAGATAAATTCAGTTTAGTAAAGCTATCTCAAATAAATGGCTACCTTCCCAACTAACATAATTATGTAGTATGTTTGTATAAATGGAACCTTTTAGGGGTTGAGAGTAGGCAGAAGTTTTCTCCTTTTGGTTTTATGGAACCAAAACGATGATTTTAAAATATGAAATAAAAATTTTCTTTATACTGAGGGCACAAGTTGACACGTAGCACGTAGCACACATTAGCACGTAGGTAGTGAATAAAGATCTCGTAGAGTGAGATGCGTCTGAAGAAGATAGTGGGAATAGGGCGAAGTGGAGGGAGAAGATAAAGAAGGCTGACCCCACCATCATGTGGGATTAACCCTTCGGCTCGGCGGCTACCAAATTTGGTAGTGAGTACTCGGAAACGAAATTAAACCTTGTACTCATTAACCGTCGTTTTAAAGTCCCTTGTGTCAAGGCAACTGATCATTTGCAGAGTTGAGCCAACGAGTTAAAAGCCAGAACGAGAGAGAGAGAGAGAAAGCTTGATGGCACAAGTTAACACTTTAGGAAGTCACTTTAGATCACGGTTTCCAAGTTAGTCCGACTTTATGCTTAGATTTATGAAAAGAGGCGTTAGATTTCCACGCCAAGATGGTTGGTTTGCCACTTCTGTGTGTTTTTGTTTTGTATGGAAGCTGACTACTGTTCACTTTTTATCTACGCCACTTACAGTAGTGATGTGACGGTGTCGATGGAAGATTAAAACGTCAGTTCCAGTGACAGTTAAGAGTAGGCACTAAAAAGTATGCATGAAATAGAATCAGATCCGAATCTTCAAAGTTGAATTCTAAGAATGCTTATTTGGGGCTGCACTTCGATTAATATGTGCCCAACTTCTAATAATTGAAAACTTAGGTACGTATCCATCTGAATTCTACTGAGGCTTATTGGAAAAAATCGTTAGAATTTCTGGTGATTAAAATATATATTATATCTACTAGCAACCCGCCCCGCTTCGCACGGGTGGCAAAAACGTTTCCGTGGAAATAGCTATATTAGTTCCGTGGAAAATTCCCCGGGGTAGTAATTTTTTTACACCTTGGATTACATTATTCGAGATTTCGTACGAAACCCTAAACTTTTTGAACATCCAATATAACCTATGTTACTCACGAAGAATGTAGCTTTCTAATGGTGAAATATTTTTTTAAATCGGGCCAGTAGTTTCTGAGGCTATTCACTACAAACACACAAAAATACAAATCTTTCCTCTTTATAATATTAGTATAGATAGGTACCTATGTATCTAAAATGACCTGAGAAAAGCTATCGTTTAAAACACTTATTTTTTATTGGAAATCGATAGGTTGGAAGAGAGTCCATCTCTATGTGTAATAGGATCGTATAAATTCGATTTACTACGCTGAATTAAGGCGTTTATTGTTAACAGTCGAAAAAAGTAGCCCAGTAACTACTAACTAGTGTATTATCAAGTATCAAATTGGTGGTTTGAACACTAAAAGAGGAATCACAGAAGGTTTAAATTCTCATCTTCAACATATAGCCACCTAATATTGAGTATAGGTCTGTCTCTTCTAATACACACCATTTAATTAGATCTTGACCATTTCGCACTCAGTCTTTTTCTGCCACTTTGTCCAGGGGTGCAATTACGTAAGACTGCATTGTATGGAGTGGAGTTGTCTGATTTAGCCCTTTTGTTCCCGGTGTGTCACACCACCTTATGTCACACTGTTATATTCTCGGACTTTTTTCCCAGTAGGTATCACATACCCCTGCTCCGAACTGTCGTAAACATTTATTATTATAACTCTTTTGAGTTGTCTAAATGCTAAACCTGATAGAGCGGAAAGTTAAGTGATATAAGGGCAGGTCGATTGTACATCTTAATGGTTGCCTACGGCATATACCTACGGCTTACAATTAATTTCATCTCTTTTTTTATGTACTTATGCTATTTATTAATTTCCACCTTGACTATGTAGGCGATAGTTTAAAATTGCCGAGCAAACAACTCCTATTATAATGATAGGTTCATAACTTGGTACTTTAAATAATTATACAAGGAAATTGTCTAAATTATATAGATACTTAAAGACACTTAATATCGAATAAAGTGGTTGTGTTTGATTTGTCTTAGATAAACGAGTGTTGCCACAGGAATTATTATCTTATAGACATAGTATTTATTCATAACAATAAGTTAAACGTCAACTAAGTAAGTTGAGCTTATTTTTGTCCGAAATAAAGTTTATTTTTGCCCAAAAAAAAAAGGTAAATTTTATCATTGACATAATATGATTTAGTAATTATACGAGTAAGTGAATTCTTTACTGCCCAAAAAAATTATCTACGCAAAGGTGAGCGTAGTATCACATAATAATAAAAAAATTACTTTCATCTAATCATGGGGTCACAAATATGTGTTTAGATAACCTTCTGTGACTCCGTATTTTGTGCTTAGAATGTTTGTTACAGTTATTTATCGCCGATAACTAATTGCGACTTCAATAAATTCTAATTAAAATGCAAATTTAGCCACCGAATAGTTCGCCAAATGGACCCGGTGTTGCTTGTGAAACAAAACGTGTAATAAGCTAACTACTGTTTTGGATTATTTTCAATTTCAGCTATTCTTCTGTCATGGTGTGAAAACCGCGTATTTTTATACATTAAAGAAAATATATATATTGACATCCCTTAGTTTGAATACCTGTTTCGTTAACAGGGCTCTGATATTTCATACAAACACATTTTTGTTCTAATTTAGGAACAACTTGCTGGATCATTTTATAATGTAACTTTGACACAATCTATTGTAATTATATTTATGTACATAAATTAACAATAATAAATTAGTCTTAAAAGCCGTCTTAAAGAAACTTCTCACAAAGCACTTATAAGGATATTTAATTAATTAATTCGCAATTCGGTATGTAAGTAATTGAGCTAGGATTATTCAAAAACCAAGCTAAATATGTATGGGTATTTGGTGCAGCAGTTTTATATTTTAATCTCAAGAAATGGGAAAAATTCCATAGTTAGAAAATTATTAAATCAAAAACACGTTTCACGACTAACTTCCATAGAATGAGTAAATTTTTTTATGAACTTATTTTTGCCCAAACACCGACTGTCTACTCAATCACACTGCACTGACAATCACAACCTACTTACCTACGAGTATTACGAACAAAACTTTGACTTTTTAGACGCTAGAAATGTAACACAACATCTATTGGTACCCCTATCTTTTTTTCACATAGGTACCCGTATATCCCACTTCTGGGCAAAGGCTTCCCTTAGCTCTTACCCACCCTACCCCTCAGAGCCTGGGACAGTAATACTCTTCAATAAAACAGCCTCTATCTCGCAAAACTTCTTAGAATATTCGCAAATGTATTCGAAAAACTTGGCGGAATATTGGCAAGTCGATTGGCGAGACGGCCAGCTCGAGTCGCGCTCCCGGCGGAGACTGCCGCGGGGCTGCGGACCGCCCCTCGGGCTCCGTCGCTCCAGGCTGTTTGGGGTACCAGCTGCGGAGGCGCTACTATGGATTCGCGATGAAAACATTGACCGATGAAACCAGTAGTTTGGAGCTTATAGCCCGTGACAATCAGACAGCGGCCGTTTTACGTTTGACCATAACACACACATTACCATAAACCTGTGTAGTATTATAGTTTTACTAGTTGACTAGGCAAACGTTGTCTTGCCAGATAGAGGTTTGAAAAAGGGGCTAACAACCTATTCTCAGACCTACCGAATAAGCCGGTTCGGAGGAGTAAGCGCACTAACACTGTGACACGAGTTTTTTATATATTAGATTATTATAAACTTGAGTCATACTGAGTGTAATTATGATATAAATTTATGATGTTTTTTGTCTGACCTGCCTGATGTAACACGCGTCGTCAGTTCAAAGATATTTCACTTCTATACCTACTTGTAATTTTGCCCGCAGAGTTCGACCAGTTTTCCAATTAAATAGCTGTCCACTGCGTTGTATTGTCCATTTTGCATTTTCGAAATATAAAAAAAAATGTTTTATTTTACTGTTCAGAGTAGGTCAGAATCGAACGTGGTGTAACCCAGAATTGTTGATAAATTGCTAACAATCAATAAATCCGCTGCTAAAAATAAAAAAAAGTGGCGTACGCCTGCTCTGGATAAGAATGCCGGTCTTTTTTGCAACCGCGGCCAGCGGAACGCCATTTGGTTTACTTATTCGAAGTGAACACAACAGTCGACACAATGTGTCGTCGAGAAGTCTTAGTAGGGTCAGTGCGCTAGCGAAGGCCCCACCTCCAGGCAAGAACGTTAATTACGAGGCGCGCGCCAACGCCCGATTGGTGATCGGCCGACTGTAAAACGTTCGCGCTTTGAGCTATTGTACTCCTAGACACGTCATTAGATACATACAACGAGTGACAGTTAGGTTCCTATAGTCTGGCTGACCAGGCCACGTTTCACAAAACTACGATTCATACTTTGCTAAGACAATTCAATGTACGTTACGTAGCTCTTTAGTCTTCTTACACGGAAAAAAAGAACGCCTAAACTAAATACATAATAAGTAGTTTATATTTAGAAGCGAGTGACTTGGTTCTGAGGGAGCCTTTAAACTCTGTTGCTAAAATTAAACCATTGAACTTTTTTCACGTACGTTGGTAACATTAACCCAGTAAGTAAGTAAGTAAGTAGTCGACCAAATAGAGGATATATTAGCAAAGGGAAAGATAAAAATGACCCAAAACCGGCATGCAACGACTAATGAATGTCGACGTAGTGAAAGTGATTTGTCAGGATCGTGGCAGTTGGCAGTCCCTGGTATCTGCCCACCCCTCTGAGAAATAGGCGTGAGCTTATGTATGTATAAGTAATGTAGGCAACGATTTCACCCCTCCAATGTAGAGATGGTTTCCCAATCAATTCATTTTGACCCATTTCCGTTAATTTGGCACCCCCATGTGAATTTGCCTTTAGGCCATCTATTAACGTATACTAATACATTAAAAAGGAAGTTTGTGTGTACGAGGTAATGTACGAAAGTTAACCGATTTCTAAAATTCTTTGATCAGTATTTTGAAGATAGTATAAACGAAAACATAAACATTTACATACAGGCGCATAAGTATATTGCTTCTGGCCCCACACTAGGATAGCCTGTTTCGTGGGAACCAGAAATAACATGAACGTGTAAACAATTGTAAACATCCAAGACCTAGGTTTTAGATAGTCAGGCTAATCTGTTGAGGCGAACGTAGTCGCGGGCACTGTTAGTGTATTATACGGGATGATAAATATAATCCTGTACTTCCCGAAAACTATGTGAACTATTATTGTAAATGCAAAAGATCGGATGAATGGTTGTTTGTTACTTAATCGCGCCGAAGTGTGTGAACGAAACTGGATGTTTGGCGCATAGACAGATTATAGTCTGGACTAGCACCTAAACAATTTTTTTAATAAAATTTTTCGAAAGCACTAGGCATTATTAATTTTATTCCGAATACAGAAAGAACTAACACAACAGAAACAACAAAACAACTTTTTATCCCGAAAAAATATACAACATCAATATATGCAATATATAGAAAAATACGACATATATCACTGTTTTTTTAAGACAATTGACTATATAGCAATTTTTTAACAATAATTTAGAGCATAGTTATTTAAATAGGTACTCGTAGAAAGGTTTATAATTTAATAATGAAATAAAAATGTTAATTAAACTTGTGGAACTTAATACTTACTAACGTAGGTATATAGATAGAAGATAAATAGAATAATCTTTATTGTACACATAAATTACATTTACAGAATATTTAGTTATTTAATTTCTGATAGTTATGCGTCCAATGTAAACGAGCAATAAAATTTACATGCAACGAGGCAACGAATCCCGGCCAACTTCACGCATCAGAGAAAAATAATAAAGCGAAACAAATGCTACTTTTTCGAAATTTCGAATAAAGAACGAGCTCCCATTGGTCCACATAGCCCGAGGCAAGATGGCGGGGGGCCCAGTGTTGCCAGCCGTTGAACCGGAAATGCGATTCTATTTAGCTAATTGAGTTCCAAATTTGAAATGTGCTCTTTCAATTTTCTAGAGGGGTTTGCACAGTTGAGTCGGAGCGATGTTATTGAAAGGGGTTTCGATTGGTACATAATATGTGGATGGTGTAGCTTAGGTAGATATGTTCGAATTGTATGTATGTATGTCACATACATTTGTGAGGCTATAGAACATTGTTAATACATACTGATAAGTACTTACACTTACCTGTTTATTGAACATCAAAGCTTAATGAGTATTGTAAGCAGACTTACTAATTTATACTAATAAAATTACAAGAACTAATAACAGGATTAATGTACTTCTTAATAATGATTGCTCCGACCGATTTCGGCCATGGCGACCACTTTGACCCCTAATCAGGCGGGTTATTCACCAACTGGACACACATGACTGGACACACCTGTGTGGAGTTGGTTAAACTCAAACTATTATCATTTATTCTTTCGTCATCTGGACACAAAGATTTTTATGTGTGTCCAGATGGTGAAAGCTAAAATAATAATTTTTATGTTTTCACCAACTGGACACACTCTGTTTTTTTGCAGAAAAGGGTACAGTCAGGTTAACAATCGCCTCGCTCATTGAATTATTGACCTCTAACAGTGGTCGCGATCATAGTGTTCATGCTGATAGTAAAATTTTTTCTTCTTGCTATAGGACCTTCATAAGTTTTATTCCCTTAATCTCGATTCCCATAATGTCGCTTTGCGTTTTACTTCAATTCCCAGTACTTCGCTCCTTGCTTCACAGTTGTTTCCAGTGCGCCCCGTCGCACTTATGGTATAGTCCAGAGCGGCGTGACGCGTCGAGGGTGCCCGAGGGGACCGCGCGGTAAACGTCCCTAACAAATATTGTTCTGCCGATTTCGCTTAGAAAAAGTGAAATAACGTCATCGTTGTACAATTATATGTAACATGTAATATGTTGTCAGAATGCCAATTAAATTTTCTCTTAAGTCAAACAAATCAAAATCGTATCACTTACTTGTAAAAATAAGATAAAAATTGATAATTCAACTTTTGCTGGCTTTGGCTGGCTGGTTGCAGTCATCCATTGCTTCCTTCACAGAACTTCAGACTCACTTCACACGAAATTTATACACCAAAACAAGATTTCACTTGGACACATTTCAAGAACGGTTATTTACGCGACGAATAAGTATTATTTTATCATCACAAACTAACACATTTATTTACGAAGCGGCGTCAAAATGGCGGCCGACAAGCGCCATACAAGCGCGCACATAGTAATGGCTGACTTGCTGCGCCGTGTCACAGGAAATCTTCATTTTTTCGAAATTCGCTGCATTCTATTGGTTAAAAAAAATTCTAACACACTAAGGATAGTTCCTATTGGCTGTTGACATCGATTATACGGCATCCAATCACAAACAAGTATTCAAAAGAATTGCTCCAAAACAGGCGAACTGTTATGGACTACTGTAGTCCATAGGACGCTATCGGCCAATTTCGCTTATGGACTACTGTAGTCCATAGGACGCGTGACGGGTTAAAAGTACCAGGGTAACAAAACTTAGTAGGTAGTATTAGTAAACAACCCTGTTTAATACTGCGCAGTACTATGCAACACCATGAACTAAGCCGCTTGTTTTTCACCCGATTTTATTTTAGCCGCAATCTCTTACATACTTCTGCTACCCTAGTACTTTTGTACTATAGTAAAATTATTGTAAAAGTATTTTAAAATTACCCGTTGCCAGCAGTGGAACGTTTGGTGGCCGATGATGATTGTGACAGAAAACATTCTGCGCGTAACTGTACTTCGTCTTAAATTCGGGTAAAATTCGAATGTGTGTCCAGTTGACGAAAACATTAAAATGATTTAAATACGTTTCACCATCTGGACACGCGTAAAAATATTGGTGTGTCCAGATGACGAAAGAATAAATGATACTAATTTGAGTTTAACCAACTCGACACAGGTGTGTCCAGACATGTGTGTCCAGTTGGTGAATAACCCAATCAGGCATGTGGCGCTGGTGCGCTCGAAGATGGCTTATGTAGCCTATCTTCACGGCGAAAATCCGAAAAATATCGATCCGGGGTAGGGAAGGTTGGTGATCAAGGGCATATTCTCCCTTTCATTATATATATATATATATATATATATATATATATATTTTCTTATAATAATTTACATTTACATATTTACATTTACTTACAGGCACATACATTGCTTCTGGCCCCACACTAGGATACCCTGTGTCGTGGGAACCAGAAACAGCGACAATCAGTAGGTGTACAGTCGACAGCACATCATGGTATACACCCATGCACTCTACTCCGTTGCGTTACGGGCGACTTTGCAACTAAAATGTGAAGATTGACGTGCTGTCGACTGTACCTACTCTCTAGAGTGAGAGATAAGATAGGATCATCATCATCATCATCATCGACCCATTATATCCGCACCGAGGGGCACAGGTCTCTTCTCTGAGGAAGTTATAGGCCTCCACGGGTTCTTAGTCCGGATTGGTGGAGGCTTGTAAGACTAGTGGCTGATCTTACTGTCATACGTTTTCAAGCCGCCCTACGGCCTCTGACTTGGCTTGACGACTCCCTTCTATCGACGGCAGCCGGCACCAACTGCTTAACGTGCCTTGAAAGCACGAAACCGCTTGGAAAAATACCTCTAGCGTTAGTCAAAGTCCGTCACCCATCCATGCACTGAACGCGCCCTATGTTGCTTAACCTTCGTGATCGCTTAAGATCACTCAGGCAGCCGAAGCTACGTGCGATTCGAGCGATATTTTATTTAAAAATAATTTAATAATGAATTTAATTATTTAAAATAAAGTTTTTATGGTTTAGGTCTCTAGATGCCTAAACTAGGTCGGACTGTACTATAAGCATCTAGTGTTTCATTTAGTATAGAAGATGTTTGATTTCTTCATACGGGAACGGGTTCAGATCCAACCTTAAAACTGTTTAATTAAGCTCTTGCGTCTGAACAATAAGGAAAGTTTTT
The DNA here is from genome assembly GCA_947310845.1 of Yponomeuta plumbellus. Classification (NCBI taxonomy): domain Eukaryota; kingdom Metazoa; phylum Arthropoda; class Insecta; order Lepidoptera; family Yponomeutidae; genus Yponomeuta; species Yponomeuta plumbellus. The sequence continues at coordinate 11,757,705 of OX371214.1, forward strand.
TTGCGCGCGCGGGCCTGGATTTAACGAATTTTATCATCCATTGTCGGGTCGGGTGGAAGTGAAATCTCGTTTTGGCCCCGGCGACATCTTGAAGTGAAGCAAAAAAGTCTTATTATTTACGACGTAAGTGTGAGTATTGAACACGAAAGAATATATCAAGGTAGGTACTACAGGCGGTAACGTCAAGTTTACAAAGAATCTGACGGTTGTCATACCATAATTAAAGAGACTGACTGAAGAGTCAGTGATTCATACAATGTTGTATTTAAGATTTTATGTATTGTTTTATTTCTTTTGTGCAATAAAGTGTAACAAACAAACAAACTAAGTCCGAGGTGTTTTGTTGTTTTTTTAGTTTTTGATTTGACACTTCAGCAATTACATACTTTACTAATGACAAGACTGACTGCAGGTTTCTGAATTGAGAATTTCACAAAGTAACGTTCTGTCACACTCTTTTCTGAGAAATTTGACGAGACAGCACTACAATTAGGTCTGGTGTACATTTGTTTTATTTTCATGCTTTTTTAGTATGCTTTCCATAGAGCCAGAATAGAATAGAGACGCCAATTCCATTTATAAGTACATAAGGAAATGATAAATCAGTTATGGTTGGTTGTATACTATGTATTTAGGATTTTTTTAAAGTACTTTTATGGTGCGTACTAATCGGCATTCGTTTTTGCCGTCTCTATTTTATTCTTTCTCTATGAAAAGTATGCTAAAAAAGCATGAAAATAGAGCAAATGTAAACCAGGCATTAAGTTGTTATACTTATAGTCTGTAAAATATAGCTTGAGCTCCGCGACAGCTGTCATGGACGTTTGCGTCCATGAAGTTTTGAATTTTTTCAAAGAATATTTGCACTGTGAAAACTCCGTACTTACTGCACACTATGCGATGTCTAAGCAATATCGTAACCTAGCCCTGTCAGTGTGACAGCTGTCGTGGAGCTCAAGCTATATTTTACAGATTGTAGGCGAAATGTCTAAGGCTGAAAGGTGCCAGCGGTAACTTATCAGAAAGCTATGAAATACCCGCAAATAGAATGTATGAAAATGTAACAAAGCTCGCCCACTAACGGTACGATTTTTACGCACTTACACGAGATCCCGCATGTGTATCGACAGCAGGGCAACTTTTACCTTTTGTTGCAAAGTCACCCTTAAACCCAACTGATAGTGTACGTAGGTAAATATTGATGTGCTATCAGATGTACAGCCCTCTAATATATAAAATGAAGCCTGTATACGTTACACGTAGTGTTGAATTCAGAATCCTTAAATATTCTTGAATTTTGACGACCTCTGTGGCTCTGCGGTAGCGCATTGCCTACCATGTGAGAGGTCCCGGGTTCGAATCCCGGCTGGGGACAAAAAAACAGGTCTTGGATGTTTACATGTTTGTGATGTCGCTGTTTCTGGTTTCCACTAAACAGGGTATCCTAGTGTGGGGTCAAAAGCAATGTATATGTGTAAAGTAAAGGTGTATGAATTTGACTTTAGCAACAACTTAAGCACAGAACAAAATCCAGTGGCGTAGCGTGGGTAATAGCCGCCCGGGGCGGAAAAAATTGCCGCCCTCTTATTAGTCCAGCCAGTCCATTAGTGGCTCCGACACTTATTTCATAAAATGATTTATAAATACAATCTCAGAAATCCTAAATAAAAGTGTGAACCTTTTTTTTTACGAGTACAAATTTCCTCCAAGACATTTTATTCTTGCTATAAAATTTACCATATCAGTAGCTAGCTGTGTTTGTGATATTAATTAGAAATTTTTAATTCGGCGTCTCCGTCTTGAACATAACTAAACCCCTTATTTCTATCGGTTCGAATTTTAAGTGCGACAAAAATATAAAATGGTTCAAAAGTTTACAAAATATTTTTATTATTTCATGAAATGTGAAATTTTGCCGCCCCCTAAAAGTGCCGCCCGGGGCGGACCGCCCCCTCCACCCCCACTAGGCTACGCCACTGACAAAATCGTCTTAGGAAACTAAACCACCGGGCTCATAAGTAGATTATCATGTAAGAGTAAACAAGACAATCCATGCGAGTCTTACGCAATACTACTTTGCATACAGCAATATAAATACATACGAATCAAATTGCCTACCACACCTAACAAGCCTATGACGTACATTGAGGCCGCTACCCGCGCTAATTCCACCGGATATCGCTCTTATGGCTTCTGTAATAAAGGCGCTGCTTACTAGCTGACCGTATGAGCTATTGAAACACTTCTAACCCGATCATATCACTTATTCGGCGGTTGAGCAATGACATGTCCTCAGCGAGGCGAGATCGAGCTTGGAACAACTTTCTATCCGGGCGCGGGATGGTTGTCTGAACCTGTCTGCAGTAGCGCGTTTACACTCAGCTCAGCTCGCAATGGAGTTAGCAAGAGACATACCCCCTACGAATCGCTCGTAGCCCCGGCTGCCTTAGGGATCTTAAGCGATCACGAAGGTTAAGCAACATAGGGCGCGTTCAGTGCATGGATGGGTGACCGTCTATGACTACCGCTAGTGGCATTTTTCCGAGCGGTTTTATGCTTCGCAAGGCACGTTAAACAGTTGGTGCCGGCTGCTGTCGATAAAAGGTTGGCTTAACGACTGCCTTCTATGGCGGCTTGAAAACTTCTGACGGTAAGACCAGCCACCAGTCTTACAAGCCTCTACCAATCCGGACTTGGCCCCCGTGGTGGAGTATGGCCTATACCTTCCTCGAAAGGTCCCGGGTTCGAATCTAAGCGAGCCAAAGAACCCCAGATCTTGGATGTTTACATGTTTGTGATGTCTCTGTTTCTGGTTGCCACGACACAGGGTATCCTAGTGTGGGGCTAGAAGTAATGTATGTGCCTGTATGATTTTTTTATGTTTATTAGTGTGGCCAACTTAAACAGTGACCAATGCATCAATTCAGAGCTACCTTCGTACGTCACTGCTTGCGACACACACAAGTGCATGTGATAACGACGACATTAATTAACTGATATGCATCGGCTTTCTTTAGTTGAAATCGTTATCTACGTCCGGGTTAGTCTCTGCTCTTTAAGATCTTTAACTCCTTGTCAAGACTTCTGTGAACTAATCGCTTCCGAGATACCTAAATCTTGTTTGAGTTTGTATGCTTAGGGCCAAATTGTACTGAATTAAAAGTCAGAAAGGTTATATAACTTCCAAACAGAAGGTATGATACTCGTAGATGCACTTTATTCAGTTACATTAGGGCTGCCTTTCGGACGACAATTGTGATGCATAGTTTGATTAACTGTTAACAATATGTCAATATCATGTCATGTCATAATCATGATCATCATCATCAACCCATTATGTCCCCACCGAGGGCACGGGCCTCTTCCCTGAGGAAGGTATAGGCCATACTCCACCACAGGGGCCAAGTCCGGATTGGTAGAGGCTTGTAAGACTAGTGCCTGGTCTTACTGTCAGAAGTTTTCAAGCCATCTATCTATCAAGCCATCTATCGACGGCAGCCAGCACCAACTGCTTAACGCGCCTTGCGAACCACGGAACCGCTCGGAAAAATGCCACTAGCGTCCATCCATGCACTGAACGCGTCGTAAGTTGCTTAACCTTCGTGATCGTTTAAGATCACTCAGGTAGCCGGGGCTACGAACGATTCATTCATATACATACATATATATTATATATTAAAATTTTTTGAATTACTTAGAACAATCACAATGCTTGTGTATTTAAAACATTTTTATCAACGGTTCATTTATCTCAACTTGATACTTAACTTCATCTGGCTCAGATACATTTCCTCCAGTTAAATTACCTGTGTCATGACTCATTATTAAACGCTTTACTAAATCATATACGACTTACACAAAAAGTTAATAATCTTAATTGATTGTTAGTGCCTGGGATTGAAATAACTAACTCCAACGTAGGTATTCTACTAAGTTAAGAAAAATGTTTAGACTCTGATCGATTGTACGGCTGAAGAGTACCCGCGGTTCATCGATTTCCCATGGGAAAAAGATATTTTCCCGCAGTAAAACGTAGGCTACCTGTTAATCCACGGTGTCAGCTAACTCCATACCAAATTTTATTAAAATCGCTCCAGCCGTTTAGACGTGAAGAAGTAACAAACATACTCACTCATACACTCACAAACTTTCGCATTTATAATTTTAGTGTGATACTTATTAATCTAAGCGACTTAAAAGCAGCATTCTGTTGCAACATTATATTGAGTTTTGGGGGCTCAATACTTAAAATCTAGGAACACTTTTGGCACCCTTTTTTCATTCCTATTTTGGTATTATTTGTTTTTGTTCTGTACAGATTATTTACTTTTACGTTATATTTGTTATGTATGAATATTTTGCCTCCACCAATCCGGACTTGGCCCCCGTGGTGGAGTATGGCCTATACCTTCCTCAGGGAAGGGTCCCGTCCCCGTCGGTGGGGACATAATGTGTTGATGAGGATGATGAATATTTTTGTGTTTTGTTTGCAGTGTTGTGTCTTATTTTTCTTAAATTACCTGAAAGGGATAAGAAAAAAATGTAAATTGAAATTCAAATGAACACCATATACCTAAAAGTCGTGAAGATTTAATGAGGGAAAAACTAAAGAAAAAAAGAAACTGAAGAAAACAGCTCAGCTCAGCTTTTTGCTAATATATTTGTATTTTAAAGTTATGTTGAAATTTTTATATTCTAAAATAAATCTTATACTAGTTAGAAAACAGAATGAAAAACATTAAGAAATAGAAACGTGAAAATGGATAGGATGGAAGAAAAGGTGGAACAGGAGATAAAGAAAAAAAAAAGGTAAAACACAAACCGTAAATTAAGATAACCGGTGATATGATAACTAGGCAAGAACTTCACAAACATGGAAATACATTCAGATTGAGGACTTTTTACTCGTAAAGTACGGCGGCTTCCAGTTTTATCGAACCCCGACATCTGTCGGTAGTCAAGCGCGATAATCGCTATTCCAAGTCTAAAAGTTGTGGAGTGTCCAAGTTTAGGTCACAACTTTATGAGTCAGAGAGCTTAAACCCGAAGAGAATGCTTTTTACACGGTAGAGGCGTTAGCGCGTGGGCGTAGGCCAATAGTTCGTCGTAATTCAACGCAAAAACACCTGACCTGTACTGTTTAACATTTCCTTCCAAACCAGAGGTCAAGCCAACCTGGGTGTGTTTTAACAAGAAGCAAAAAACGCGCTATGTCAACCTTGTGTCTATTTGACACATTTACCAATGGGCGCAATGGACAGGGTCAATGAACTTGGTGGTAATGGAATTTTACGTATCGTACTGCTACGTAAGTAGTACATGTGGTCAATGTTGTAATTAATTTTTGTAGGTTGATTGTACCTACACTGACCCTTTTTTGTGGTTTTGAAGTTTGGAGCAGCTTGTCTAAAGGCGTAATGATTGATTTAACAAAGCACAGGTCGTGGGTTTGCTTCTCGCTAGCCGTCCGCTGTATTTTGGGTGTTGGTTCATGATATTTTTTATTGGTTACAATAAAAAATATCATGGGGCGTCCTGGTTTAGCATTAAGATGAGCGATTGTGATCGCGGTAGACAGAGAATTGTTGTAAAACTAGAAAATATATACGTGATAAACATCGTCTGCTATCTTTCTTGGCTTTGATAGGAATTCAAAGAAGTGTTCGTCTAAAAACTTTGGCACAAAGTATAGTTAGTACCTACAACTTATAGTCCAGAAGTTTATTCTCGGATCTGAGCTTGATTGGAACACAGCCGGCCTCTTGTAAAATGGTCCATAACCTGTGCATAACATGACACGTCGAGCATGACCCACCGCTTGTCTGGCGACACTAATGTTTCCTCGATAGCTCTTACAGCCCACGGTATAAGTGCGATTATTGCATCGTAGGCAAGCACTGAGACTACCTAGTGTTACCAGGTACGTGGTAATTATTGTAAAAACGGTATTTTGACTAACGCTGGCCCTACAGTATTGAACTTTGAGAATGTAAAATTTTAATTTTAAATTGATTTTTAATATTCCTAGCGTGGGGTCAGAAGCAATGTATGTGCCTGTATGTAAATGTTATGTTATATTATGTTAATATAGAAATTTAATTTTTCATTGATACAGTTCATAATGTAACACTGTACACCCTGTCCATAAAGTCTAGAAAACGGAAGTGAAGTGTAACTAAATATTGTACGAACTTTTCAGGCCATCTTCTATTCTAATATAAACACAATTATTGTAACTGAGACCAAGGTTAATTCTCCTTGCTGAGACTATGTCTTTTAGTACTAAAAATTTGGGTATGGAAAATAAGAGTATTAGCAAAATCGCACTCTTTATTTTCTAGACTTTATAGATAGTCTGTATTGCGTTTTACTCAAAAGAATCCATTGACGACACTGATAACCGTGACAAATTAATGAAATAGCGTTGCCTTCTATGATTGTAAAGACTGGACGTACATTAACTTAAATGATATTTTTTATATCTACGTGAGATACCAACTTATCTAAGCCCGATCACGTATCAAGACCATAATTGGGCTTATAGAAATAGGGCTATGGTAGCCCTTTTTTGGTAACCTTTTTTTTTTAATCTACCATGTTTAGAACATCCGGACTTGGCCCCTGTGGTGGAGTATGGCCTATGCCTCCTCAGGGAAGAGACGGTGATTTAGAATATTGCAAAGTTAGCTTTGTCAGCTATCACGTGCAATAGTAATTTCGTCATTTTAATCTGGAAACACTGAGTGTCACCGCCGCCACCGGGCGGGAGATCCCAAAGCGCAAAGGTTGTCGGGAACTGGGTCGTGTCCTGACGAAAGCGCCGGCCTTACAAGCCAGTAGGGTTCCCTAGGTGATGGGTTTCTCCCTTGCTAGAACTTTTTCGACTATTCACTCATATTGAGGAGCGTCATTTCAAAAGGACTCATTTCCACCTTATCTGATTTTTAAATGAATGCCAAAAACCTGTACGTTATTAATTATGTTATATACATTTTTTTCCTGTCACCATGAAAGAAGATCGTATTTAAGTGATTCTGACACTAGCACATTCGGTTTGTAAAAGAACATATTTTGTGTCTTGAATACTGTTAGCAAAAGACGTGAAAATAATCGAAATTGTTTTAGATACATGAATTGAAAGTAAAATTTAGAAAGGAATTAAGCGCTTCTGTAATAAACAATTTCTTATAGTTTTGTATGCTAAAAATCGATTCCCATCATTAGTTATTTTATTTTCAAAGTGGAAATAAGTCACTTTGATATGACGCTCCTCATTTGGCATTTTGGCTCTCAGAGAGGGAGTAAAAGCTTAATCACCACGTGTGCCCAGAGCGGATAAGCGATTTCAAGCGCTTAGGTATGTGAATAGATCAGAAACTCAGGTTTGCTCACGATATTTTCCTTCACAATTAGTGAGTGGAATACCACAATAGCAATGCAATAGCATAACTTCACATATTTGATTTTATTTATTTTATTTATTCAGTTTGGAGAATCATCAGCATGAAATTACATTATTACAATATTACTAGGTTTCTAAGAGCTAACATTAAGAGCACATTAAAAAGAAAAACACTGAACATTTACTAATCCATGCAATAGTAAGTATAGTGATCACAAAAAAATAAAGAAAGAAATGTGCAATACCTGCACTGGGAATTGAATCTGGGTCGCACTTTCGAGTGCCAATTGTTCTACCCTAAAGTGTGTTTTTTAATTCAGTGCAAAAAAATAAAACAGTCACGTTGACATCTCAATACAATCCAATGTCTGAATGTTGCTAGCAAAAACCAAATTACCCCATTTTACTTCCAAGTAGAAATTGTTTGTGCTACGTAAGTGTTTTTTTTAGACTTTGCTCTTGTGAGGAATTAAACTTTAACGTCTTTGATGTCATAATTTAAAAAAAAATATTATGTTTGCAATTTTTTTTTACTTAATGGAAATGAACTATATAATTGATTAAATCGATTTATGTCTACAATATTTGCTCACCATTGCATATACATGCACCATGTTTTGTTATAATTATAGTGTTCTCTTTGGAAATCCGCAAGCTTTGTTATGTTTAGTCAGTGAGAACAGGGATGGGCTGAAAATCAGCGCTGTGAAGATGTATGCACTCACAGCACTAAGCTGAGCCCTATCCTATTTGTCACATAATTACCCTTGCTTCTCGATCATGAGGGTCTGGGTTCGAACCACGCATGTATCAATGACTTTTAGTTACGTACATTTGCTTGTACAGCAACACCATTCGCTGATAAATTGTGCCCGGATAACGGCGACAGGCTTGCCACTTGTCACGTTTGGGACCTAATAAACTCGGCAAAACGTGGGTCCAGTTCTAGAGACTGGTGCCTCTGCCTACCCCTTCGGGGATATCGGGCGTGAGTTTACAAAAAAAAAAATATCTGTCTATAATTTTGTTTTATTATGTACATAGGTATTCTGATGTGATAAATAAACATTTTTCAATTTCAATTTCATAAGGATTTTGGTCACACGAGTCTTCTATTCACGGTAAAAAAAATCTACCTAGTAAACCTATATATTTTATAACGGTAACACCGCGTCATTTTTTTTGCATCGAATTAAAAAACGGACTTTAATTACTTAAGTAGAGATAACATACTCGAGGGTAATCTCTACTTTACCTCAGAACCCTCCAGCGCCCAAATTCGTCGACTGACCCAACGGCATTTTTTCACCTGTCCGGGCGAAACACCGCTTTTTCTCTCGATGCCCTTTTGGTGTCGTGCTGTTTTATTTCAGCCATAATGTACGAGGAGAGATTGATGTCTCATCACTTGAATGAGCTGTGGTGTGATATATAAGTAAATATCGATATAATTAATTACAATACTTTGAGTACATACATATACAGGGTGTCCCAAAAAAAGTGTCAGGCGGATGTCCAGAGATAGAGCACCTGTAGGGATACCCGAATAACCCTCACATATGTTGCGCAATTTTTTGTAGTTTTCGAGTCATCAAACATTTTAAAAATTTATAAATTTTAACTAACTTTGCGATTCTTCATTTTTTATGGCGCTATTGTATCAGATTGACACACAATTGAGTTTGTGTCTGCAAGGCACACTATTCACCTATTTTGAAAAAAAACAACAAAGCATGTATCTTAAAAATTCATGGCTTGTGGCCAATAATGTCTTGTAGGTCAAGGTGGGACAAAAAATACGAAAAAAAAAAATGATAACTCGAAAACTACAAAAAATCGCGGAACATACATGGGGGTGATTCGGGTGCCCCTAGGGGTGCTCTATCTCTGGACTTCCGCTTGACACTATTTTTTGGGACACCCTGTATAAGATCATGCATGTATCCCAGAGGGGTACGCAGAGACAAGGGACTGCAACTTGCCACGATCCTGACAAATCACTTTCGCTTCATCGATATTCATAGTCGTTGTATGAACACACGCCGGTTCACTTACTGAATAATTATTTGTTTCATATGTTTATGTTACACAATTTTTTTATTGTCCATTTATCTTTCAAAATCAACACCTGGTTTAACTCGTTATGTTCATTATGTCGGAATTTCTATATTAAATTGAATAAAACATTTTGATTTTATTTCTCAACTAGCTTTCGCCCGCGACTCCGTCCGCGTGGACTTTAGTTCAAAATTTTACAACCCCGTTCACTCCCTTAAGGGTAAAATTTAGAAAAAACGGCGAAACACGTGTTCAATCAATTGTGTTGAAGAGTATTTATTTTAAGTTTCAAGAAAATCAGACAACATTTTTTATACCTCCCATACAAATTTTGGCAACCCTTTTCGCCCCCTTAGGGGTTGAATTTCAAAAAATCCGTTCTTATTCCTTGCCTACATTATATATAGATCCTCTGTGCAAAATTTCATCTTCCTAGGTCAAACGGCTTGGGCTGGGCGTTGATGAGTGAATGAATCAGTCAGTCAGGACTTTGAATTTTATATATATAGATAGATATATAAGATAGATTAAAAAGTAGCTATAAAAATAGCGACCAATCTATTCATTTGCTATTGAAGTACCGAAAAATCTGTAAAGCATTAAAAAGTCGCAATTTTGTCATTTGAATTGGGAAGGTGAGTTCTGCTTATTGGAAATTGTTGTATTTTAGCCGTATTGAAGGAATGGTCTTTACTCTCTTTGATTCTTTTTACAATAACTCGTTATTTAGGTAAAATGACATACGATTTGTTCTTCAAGTTTACGTGGTATTGTGTCAGTCATAGTTTGAAAATAACTTGTCAAAAAAACAGTTTGTTTTAAGGGAGCCCCACTCAAATATTTATTTTATCATCTTCAAAGCGACAATAAAATATATCATTCCTGGAAATTTCAACGATCTAGCTATGAGACAATCTGATGCTGTCACCAGGCAGGCTGTCACAGACAGACCGACGGACAGTTGAGTCATAGAAGTAGGGTCCTTACCCTTTGGATGCGGAACAATACATCCCTGATGAGTGCCACAGGCTTTAGTAAGTAAGTATAGAAAGAGTTCTAATTTAATCTATATTCGTACGAGTGAAACTTACATGATTATCACCACCATCCGCTTCTTGAAGCACATAATCATCATCGTTGCTTTGTCCAGCATCACCAGTTAAGTTTTCATCATCATGGGATACAGTCTCTACTATTGCACTGTCACTTCTTTTGACATTCAAACTGAAATGGTTCATGTCTACGTTTTCTGTCGAGAGCTTGACATCATCATTTTCAGCGGTTTTGTAAGAAGCTATTTCAGGATTCCTCAATTCAAGTCGTATAGTCTTGCTAGGATCATTTCCGATGCTTATATTGACCTCTTTCGAATTGATTTTGTTTATAATAAAGCAGTTTTCTGCCTCATCGTTGACTTTACTCAGTTTCTGTTTCAAATCCAGCTTTCTGTCTAGGAAACTAATGTCGTTGTTGTTATTGGTGAGTTTGAGTATATCGCTCGCCGTTTCCGCGTCCATTTTTACAGCAGAATTTCTAATTTTCAATTTTATTTGATTGATTTAAGACCTTTTGTGGAAATCGTGACAAAAATGTACATTCATCAAGTATGTAAAGTTGTCATTTGTTTTTGTCAATTTTTAGACCTGTAACTTCAATGCGATAAACTTTTTTATCTGTAATGCAATAGTGGGAAAGCAAATCCGTAGCTTACAAAAAACTACGTCGGTCAACTTCTCTGTGACGTTTTTCTGTTGTTTTCTGCTGTGTCACGTCCCTTGTCCTCCTGCCTTTAGTTCCGGCGAAAGGCAAATATTTTAGGCGGTATCTAATTGGTTACATTGTGTACAGACCCGTCGGGGGTTATCTAATGCCATTGTCGGTTTAACGTAGCGTAAATCATCGCCAGATGATTATCTATCAAGCCAAGATGACCGATCTTAGGGGCCAGCCTAACTGGAGCCTTCAGGAAGTACTGGATTCTCTTCAAGGTGGTGTAAGGTAAAGACCAGAGGAAATTGGTATCGATATATAGCTGCGGTCATCATCATCGTGAACTTTTACTAGATTATTGTTCGGCTATTACATTTCGTATGAGAATTCTATTTTCTTTAGATCGATGATTGGGCCTGGCGTCTCTTTCTAGCACTGCTCGCTGTCCTAGTCGCACTGTAAGTATGTTATTGTTTTGTTACCCCGTTATTGGTATAGGAAATTGCTCGAGGTGATTGTTAACGGACGTGAGGACGCTGAATCGTGGTACACTTCTAATGAGCTGGTTTTTGCTTCTAGCCGAGCCAATTAAAACTTTTGTTAGTTATTTTCTATTCAAGTCACTGAAAAGTTTTTACACTGCATCAAGAGGTAAAAAGATCAGAAAAACAGAACCGGTAAAAAAAGTAAAGAATAAAAGATTGGGTAAGTATCACTTGTGTAGTGCACGCGATCACTCATAGTTTCCAGCACCGATTTTGAGACAAAAAACGCCTCAATGATTTATTTCCATGAAACTTTTCATCACCAAACAGTTTCGTCAGGTTTTAATATTTTTTAATAAAACGTGTAAGGATCGCGAGTTTGTTTGCTCTCGAAAAATTTATAGCAAAAAGTTTCTGTCTTCGCAAAAAAAGTTCCGCAAACTTTTTTACCGTCGGCTTCTTTATTCAAATGTCGTCACCAATTTTTTTCGCCATAATACTTTTTTTTCCTTTTTCATCAGTGAAGAACATTGGCCAACTTTTGTTCTATTTATTTTTGTCACCAAAGAGTTTTTAGAACTTTTTTCTCTTCTTTCCGATTTTAAATATGGAATCGCGCGCGTGGAGCCCACGTGAGCTTCGCGTCGCTCGCGGCTATCACATGGAGCGTGCGCCTGCGGCCGAGACGAGATACAGAAATGGGGGCAGGATATTAAAGCTTTGGAGATGAATCAACACTGCACATTGAGAAAAGCCAGTTGCATTAGATGTTTAGTACGAGTAGTTTGATAGGTGCGTTAGAATTGTAGCTAATAATAATAATAGCCCCTTTGAATATAATTGGACAAATTAGGTAGATTTATCAATACAAAACTTATCATACGGATTAAACACCTATTTTCGTCAGCAAGCCATTATACTCCATAAATAGGTTCAGCTGCCCGACGGTAGGTTGACACTTTTTTTTTGTTCCAAAGTCTAATTAATTAAGATTAAGGTAATTAAGATCACGTGTATATGTGGTAAAGATGATTTAATTATATAGGTTTTTTTTCTGAAAGATAAGTTCTTCTTCCCAAAAGTTAAACTAGACAACATCTAATATTTGCTGAAAAGCTTTCTTGAGCTTTCAACGCAACATCTGAACATTGCATATACTGTGCTTCAAGAAACAGCTTCCTACTCGCACTTCACCGAAAATCTATAACATTGTTTCTTTCACGAAGGCTCTACAACAAATATAGCAGTGTGCGTAAGCATTAATACCATAACGCAATTTCAACTCTATGCACTAAGGGTCAATGTTTAAGCAATTTTTAGTATTTTATCTTTTAGTCAGCCTTCAGATTCATAGAACGAGTTTTGCAGAAAGGTGACCAGGATTTTCTCTGACAAAATTGGTATACCTAAGCAAAGGTCTAATAAAGTTTGAATTGAGGGATTGTAGACTTTATAACTGTAATATTAAGCTCTATTTTAGAATTGTTTGTGCGAAGATGTCGGACAATACAAAACGATGTTAAGTTTTACGTATGTGTGAGTGCGTGATTGATTTTCGCTCTGCATGCTCGTTTACTTTACGGAAACTTGACTAATTATTTATTTTTGTTTCTGAAGATATTAATGCGTACCAACAGAGACTTTTTTTTGCGCAAAAACAGTACTTATTTAAGCCGTTATAAGAGTTAACGAGGTGTCTTGCATACTGTTTGTTTTGAAGGAAAACAATAGAGTAAATTAACACTTCGTCTAATGTTATACAACATACTAGCTTTCGCCCGCGACACCGTCCGCGTGGACTTTAGTTCAAAATTTTGCAACCCCGTTCACTCCCATAAGGGTTACATTTAGAAAAAACGGTGAAACACATGTTGAATCAATTATGTTGAAGAGTATTTATTTTAAGTTTCAAGAAAATTAGACTACTTTTTTTATACCTCCCATACAAATTTTGGCAACCCCTTGCGCCCCGTCCGGGGTTGAATTTAAAATAATCCCGTCTTATTCCTTGCTTTCATTATATATAGACCCTCTGTACAAAATTTCAGCTTCCTAGGTCCAACGGCTTGGGCTGGGCGTTGATGAGTGAATGAATCAGTCAGTCAGGACTTTGAATTTTATTTATATAGATTATGCTTCTTGATCAGGAGAGCTTTTGGCCACATGTAATTTTCCTTATTAACTCATCGGTCCATGGAATTTTTAAAACGATTGGAGATCAATATAATTATTCTATCTGACCCCACAAATGTTTCTAGTAAAAAATAGATAAAATGCTATTCTCAGACCTACCAATTGTATTTACAAAATTTCATCGAAATCGGCCAAGCCGTTACAGAGGAGTATGCGCACTAACATTGAGACACGAGAATTTTATATATTAGAAGAAATATATACATATAAAATATAAAGATATAAGATATATTTATATGTTATTTATTTTTATAAATCAAAATACTTTATGCTTTTGTTTATGTACTTTTAATGATACCTAAGCAAAGTGACAGAACAAGTCAAGTCTACTACCCAGATAGCAATTTAAACTTGTTTCAGGCTTGCAGCAAATTTGAAATATCAAACGTGAAAACTTGCATCAAGTTTGACGAGGCAAATGACAAACTTGCGGCAAGTTTATATCAAACTTGTATCAAATGTCTAGTTTCCGCCAATCAAACTTGTATAATGTTCGCCAATGCAAACTTGTCAATTCTTTGTCATTACAAATTACCTACAATTTTGTCAAAATACTCGCCCATCAAACTTTTATAATATTTGCCAATGCAAACTTGTCAATTACAAACACGTGCAAATTGCAATCGTCTTATCTAAATTTCGTCATTTTAATGCATAAATGACGTCAATGATAATTATTAATTAATAACATAAGTAAACATAAAGAAACGGATCTTTGAGTAAAAGTGCTTTAACTTGACCCATTGAATTAATTATTTAAGATTTCATTGTTTTCCTTTCATTTAATTTATGAAGTTTGCTAGAGAGATTTCATCCTTATAATTGACCCTAACGATCGATGCAATAAAAGTACATGGTGCAACTTTTACAGATTTTAGTAGGTTCGATTACCGGGTGAGGCAAGCGAAATTTTAAAAATCTTTAATGCAGTTTTCTTTCTTTTCAAAAATAAAGGAATGTTTTCTTTGAGTAAAATTTTCTATCTACAGTATTAAGAGTACTTCCCCTTCAAGTGGCCTTACAAAATTCCACCCTGTATATCCTGTACCTGAAGGCAGAACTCTTACTAGGCCGGATTTCATCATCATCATCATCATCATCATCATCATCATCATCATGATGGTTGAACGAAAACATGTCACGCTGTCGTGACAACTTTAAAGTAGTATTGGATCAAACTTGACAGATCATGCTTATCATAACAAGATTGCAACAGTATTGAAAGAAACTTGTCTTATCATTTTTGCCATCACAAGCTTATAGCTAATTTGAAATAAATTTGTCACGTCAAGTTTGACGTGACAACTAAATATCAAATAAAAAACAAACTTGCAGCAAACTTAAATGCTATCTGGGTAAGGATACCTATTTGATATTTTAATAATCATTATGTCATAAATCTCTAAGCAAAAAATCCTTTATTTCGTAGGATTTTATTTTCTCCGCCACTTTGAACGGTGCACCAACTACACTGGCCTGCAAAGTAAGTATCACACTTTTAAATATTTTTTTTTCTAAACTATGCTAGTTAGAGATTTAAAATAAAATACGTTTTATAGCAAATTTTATCAGCTTGCTTTTAAACTATAGTAAACTGTACATTAGTAACATTCTTAATAAGTCGTGCTGCAACTCCAGTTACTGGAGCGCGATTCTGTGTAACCTGTGCTTCCCGTAACATCGCTTAACTTGATTTCTCAGCAAGTCTATCTAACTTAGCGTAACAAGACTATCGATCAAGGGAAAATTTTAAAACAAAAACAGAAACAAAAAAAAAATTATGGTAAAACGAATAAGGATTGTTTTTGGGGCATATCTTACAAAAAGGTTATCGACTATGAAGTTTTTATATGCAGTATTAAACTCTTTTTCGAGTCCTTTTTATTTCGAAAGTATATCTTGTGTACTTAAGAAGTTATTGCAATTTTAAGAGTGTGATACTTAGTTTTGCAGGCCAGTGTATGTTAGAACATGTATGTTTATAACTAATTGTCAAATTTGACTAATGAAATAAAACTAGAGGTATCTAGGTGCGTACGCGCATCGCGCAGCGGTCGGCGGCGCGGTGTCTAAGCGCCCGATTGTTCCAACGTATCATTAATATAAGCATTGCGATCAGATATTATACTGCCACGTACTTGTCGACCAGACTGAGCGTAGTTGATGAGCGAATTTAGGCCATATATTGATGGAGATAGATGCTAAGGCAATTGTTGAGTATATTAGAAAGTTTGTGTTAAAGATAAAAAAAACTGCAAAAAGGTAAATACTAAAAAAAAACGTCAAACGTACAATATCATCATCAACCTATTATGTCCCCACCGAGGGGCACGGGTCTCTTCCCTGAGGAAGGTATAGGCCATACTCCACCACGGGGGCTAAGTCCGGATTGGTACAATATTGCTGCCTCTAATTTTTTTTCAGAATTACTGTTGTTATTAGAATCTTCATCAAGTTCATACTATGTAACAGAAAGTCTCCATGAGCAAGTCAAAATTGTATTTTTCTACTCAATTCGTGACACATTTCAGTAAAACTTAAGTATATTAATAAATCCAATAATAAATTCATTAATGAGTAGAATTTTACTCATCAACACATAGTAAGTAAGTAAGCGGAGGCCATACTTGTCCCATTGTGAGGTACAGGCTTTTTCTCAGAACGGGAATCAACACAATAATAACGTTCATTGTAGATTTTAAAGTTTGTATAGTTTCAGTAACAATACATTGACACATAAAAAAGGAGTAGGTAGTGTACACGCAGTGTACTAGGCTTAATCATTGGCGGGAGCAGTTTTTAATACACATAAGACACGAAACATTTTTATAAGAGTTATCTGCCCGGCATTAGGTAACTACCAATTTATTCCTGTTTTTGTTTCACGTTATGAATAATAAATAGGTAACATGGCCAGCTCATTAATTTTTACTGTAATAATATGAATAAAACCGGTGACGTTTCAAAACTTTATTTCTTAGTAGTTTCTGCTAGCATTATCGCTACTACAATTTATCGTCGTAGCACATTCGTAGACTACGGGCGTAGCGCATAGCAAAAGACTTCAACGGGATGCCCACAACTTAATGGCATTTTTTTTAAATGTTAAAAGAATCAGACTGGTTAAATTCGAGTAAGTACGTGTGCCATGTGAAATAGGACATGTTTGTTTTCTAAGTATAACTTGGGGCCAGTCTAAAAGATGACAAGTGAGTGCGGGGTCACCGACATGTCAATGGGTTCACTTACGGAAAAACTTTAGCGAACGCATTAAACCGTGCTATTGGCTATCTATCTAAACAGTTACTATTACTCTTTGAAACCAACTTTAAAGCTTTATTATTATTTTATATGATATTGGTAATATTTTTTTTTTATTGACTGATGTGTTATAATTTATTCGTAGTATTTTAGCTGAAAAGAGGTTTGTAAGTTCTGTCAAGACCGTAGTAAGTGGCAAACCGATCTCTCTGCCTATTCCTTGGGGGTGCAGGCGTTAGTTTATCATTACGAGCGACTGTATCTGACGTTAAAAAAATCGAATGTGTTGCCATCTGTGATTAAATAGTGGAACTACATTTTTATTTACTAGTGCCACCTAGTGCCAAGTAGCGGAAACAGAATAAAGTCCATCAAGCAGTAGATTCTTAATGCCACCAATAGATAGCGCTAAATGCAGCAATTTATTATTTTTATATGGTAAACTAGATAGCTATCCTGTACTATGAACGAAAAAAAGATACAATTTACTACTTTCCAATTATTCTTTTCAAACATGTGTTACTATTTTTTATCTTAAAAACTGACCTTGAATATTAAGTACATAATTTTAGTTTCCCTACTCGCCACTTACCCACGTAGCGCTGCTGTCGTTGGATACGGTCTGGAATGTAGGCACGCAGCGGAAAGTCATCTTGATAACTATTTTGATACAAACTAATCTCAGTCACAGCCACTTGCACTAATAGCTACGTTTCCTTATGTAGTAGATCTCTTCTCACAGCTTACCTAGAACAAAACGAAACACTTACTTAGTGATGCGAAGACAGGAAAGTTAGAGTACTTAGACAAAATTTAAAGGCATTAATCGCCAACAGTGAAAAAAACATCGTTATATCCAAGGGCCAGTTTCTGAATTGAGAATTTCACTAAGTAAATACTTAAGTAACGTTCAGTAATTTACATACAGGCACATACATTGTTTCAGGCCCCACACTACAACAGTTACATCAGAAACATGTAAACATCAAGACCAGTTCTCTTTTGTGCCCCGCCGGGGTTCGAACCCGGAACCTCTCGCAGGGTAGGCAGATGCGCTAACCGCTGCGCCACAAAGGTCGTCACATACTTAACATGAATCACGTAAATTTTCATAATCGTAAAAGCAAATGGGTGTAGAGCCACGTGAATTTTAAAAAGTGTACTAAAGTTTTCGTTCAAAATTAATCTACTCAATGACGGGCTAATTCGGCGCCCATCATGGCTGACAGTTTTCAGAGTGCGTGGGCGAGGTTGATCCAGTTAATTCTAGTTTAAGTGCCGCTATTAGTGGACCGATGCGATGATGAGGCTTGTCTATCCGAAATAGGTGAATGAATCATGACTCTGGTGAAGATTGAGTTGGTAATTGGTTTTCATTCATGCATTGGGAGCTTACCTACACCCTACACCTAAGCCTTTGTACCTACATTGTTGTTTTTTCTGTAATGTTCTGTTCAATATATATTATATGTAACAGGTTTTTTATATAAATTTTATTTTATTTTAATAGGAAGTTTTATAGTTATCACTGACAAGAACCATTATTGTAGAAAAAAAATTAAGTACATAATTATATTTACTTGTTTATTTATTTAGAAATCTATGGGAACCAACAGCTACTACAATAGCATAAAATCAGACAAAGAGAAACTTGTTGTAATTTGGTTTATGATTCTGTTACAGACCTTATACACACTTAGAGCACAAATTGCTCATATCACTTAATAAATTAAGCAGATTCAGTTATAAGTTATAATGTCACTTGCATTGCATTGGTAAGCAATATCAATGCAAATACAAAAAAATATCGCGGTTCTGGTTCCCACGATACAGGGTATCCTACTGTGGGGCCAGAAGCAATGTTTGTGTCTGTATGTAAATGTTATGTTATGTTAATATTACACTCACTCCAAAACAAATAGATAAATAAACTTAAACACTCAATATCCGTTCATGGTCCCTTAATGCGTAAGTAGTTGTTCCATAGTGCGGTCATGGTTGTTTCATTGACACTTGAATTAAATTCTGTAAATGTAATTTATGTATAATAAAAAAATATATCTAGCTGTCTATAACTAGTCTAGTAAGCAACCCATTCCAATGATACGAGTACCACCCGTGCAACGTAATTCGGCGCATCGAGTGACTCGATCTCTTCGCGCGAGACGCTAAGCAAGAAAATGTGACAAGTAAGCCTTCTATATGATGTATTTTGCTCTCTGGATTGTACAATATAGAGTTCTAATCTATTTAGAGTTTGCCACAAAAATGAATAAAAGATTTCCTATTAAAAGAATGTCCCATGCAGTACCAAATATGAATACTCCAAATAATTGAATAATTGGAAAACACTTTTCTAGGAGAAAAACTGCGAAATTGCTTAACATTTCTTCCCATACTTAATAATAAATAGTCATTAACCCGGCGTTCGCACAGTAGGGTCTATTTGACCCGAGCAGTTTTCAAATGAGCGTGTTTCTTAAAATTTTTGTGCGACGTTGCGAAACTTCTCAGTAGCTGGAGCTAACGGTCCCCCCTCCACGCGGGATATCGCCATTTGGTCGTGTTGAGGCCACACCGGGTGATAGACACGGCCAAACGCGAAAAAGGTAAATATGACCCAACCATACTATTTGTGTCATACATTTGCGCCATTTGAAAAATTGTTTTTTTGTTGTTTTATATTGTTTATTTTGTTATTTTCAAAACTTTTGCAATCATGGATCGTGAAGAACGTAAACAGCAGCGAATTTTAAGTATTTTGCAAGATACCGACCCCGAACACGAAAACTGTACATCGGAGACAGAAGAAGAAGAAGACACCGATCAAGATGCAAGAGACGAAAGAGACGCCAAGACTGTTCTGCCAAGAAATGTAGAAAAACTAATAATACTTGTCGGAGCTGTAGCAAATACAATATCTCCAGTGATCATGCAATGTTGTACTGCCGAGATTGCGCAGATGATAAGGATACTATGATTGACGTATGAGACTGATACAAATAGTATAATATTATTAGTCTACTAAAGATTTGATTAACATGTAACAAAGTAGTTTATGTTGTAGAAAAAAGTTTGTTTTGTTAAAACTTTATTACTTTAAAACAGAGGTTGTCCAATTTGTTAATATTTTGTGATACTTTTATAAAAATGACATTAAAAAGATAGTTTCGTATCATGCTGTTTTCTTTTTCTACTCAAAACCTATAACGATAATCGTAAAACCCAAATTTATTTTAACTTTTTTAATTATGGCGTTTTCTTATACGGGTCCTCTCGACCCAACCCTACTGTCGTTGTTGCA
Organism: Yponomeuta plumbellus; assembly: GCA_947310845.1. Taxonomy (NCBI): domain Eukaryota; kingdom Metazoa; phylum Arthropoda; class Insecta; order Lepidoptera; family Yponomeutidae; genus Yponomeuta; species Yponomeuta plumbellus. Next base: position 11,778,118 of record OX371214.1, read on the forward strand.
TATTTTGACTGTGCTGACGCCGGGTTAACTAGTCGAATTTTAGATCAAAAATAAAAATAAAAATCATTTATTTGTTAAATACGGGTAAGTAAACAGATGTTGTGTACAGCAGAAAATTGTGCTCCATATTTTGCCTTGCAGGCAGCGTACAAATTATAAAAATGTAGGTACATCGAGGGAAACGTCAACATTTTATACCTTTTAAAGTAAGGTTTACAGCTAATGTCATTTGCCAACATAAACATCCGTCTTATACATTTTTTTTGAGCTTTAAATACTAATTCTCTGTCAGTACCATTCCCCCAAAATATAACACCAAATCGCAAATGGGATGCAACTAGGCCGTGATATGCTATCAAAAGTGATTTGGTTTCTACTACTGAGGCGAGTTTATATACCTCATGAATCTGACTTTTCCAATTAAGTTTATTATCTATAATTAAGCCCAAGTACTTATTTTCCGAAACTATGGATAAAGGTTTATTTCCATAAGTGGCATTGATGAATGTGTTGTTTTGCCGCTGAGAAGAATGTGTAATTTTCGTTTTATCAATATTAATTTTTAAGTTGTTATCTTCTAACCAGGTAACCACTCCGGCAATGGCTTCGTTTATGTCCTTTTCATATTCGTTAACATTTTGGCAACTAACCGTAACAGTACTATCATCAGCGAAGAGTGATATTTGTTGCGAGGTTGCTTTCGGCAGGTCATTAATGTACAATATAAACAACAGTGGCCCTAATACGCTTCTCTGCGGCACGCCGAAATTAGTCGACCTTTTTTCTGATTGATAAGTTTTGATTTAGTGTTTAAATCAATTTTAGAGATTGTGGTAATTTGTTTTCTGTTTATTAAATATGTTTTTAATAATTGAAGAACATTGCCTCGTATTACATACATTTCCAATTTTGACAAAAGAATATTGTGGTCCACATAATCGAATGCTTGCGTCATGTCACAATATATTGAGCAAACAGGTGTTCTCTTGTCCACATTTGTTATAACTGGTTTTATGAAATCAAAAATTGCCATGTTGATATTTTTATTCTTTCTGAAATATAATCTAAATCTGATTATGGAATACTAAAATCTGATTATAAAATATCAATTGTTTCTCTATCACTGTATAATCATCATCATCTCATCAGAATCATCATATTATTATCTGTATTGGCTTCTTATGTTGGAACAATATTTTTGTTTGAATTGTGCGTTGATATTTGTAGCCAGTCTCAACATAATTTTGTAGGTGCGCCCATAAGCAGATAAATGTTGTATTGGCAATATAAATGACCGATCACAGTTTAGCTATTCGGTAATCTATACTAAAATATTGCCAAGTATTTAGCCCCACCTGCTTTTTGATTACAATATCTGCGCCACGCACTTAGGCCATACTTGGCCACACCCATCCACGTTCCAAAGACGAGTTTGGCTCGGGCTTAATCGTCTTAATAATAGAATAGGTACAAAAATGACGGCAGGCAAATTATCATTAGATGGTTTGGTGTACTTGTCTTGTATACAAGGTGTTGCAGATAATTGAAGTAAAACTGGATGCCTTAGTTCTAAAAGTTCTGAACCCCATTTTCCTTCTTTTGAGATATGGCCATTTGAAGTGTAAAAATATCTTTTAATATATAAAATTCTCATGTCTCAATGTTAGTGCGCATACTCCTCCGAAACGGCTTGACCAATTTTTATGAACTTTTTAAAGTATATTCGTTGAGTATGAGAATAGGTTGTTATCTATTTTTATACCCCTATTTGGCATATGAAAAGAATGGCTGATTGAAAATAAAACAAAAATAATTTTGATAGTAATTTAATTACACTAAGCTTTAATAAAAGGTTTTTTTTTAAATAGCCATACCACATTTATTACGCGCAGTATTAGCTGCATAATTAAGACATTTCTTAACGAAATTCTTTGGAATTCAATACACATTACCTATATAACAACACTGCAATACTTGGTACACAAACTAAATTTTACAACAGCTTTTTACAAGGTGGTTCTTGAAGTGAAAATTCCTATAAAAACGTAATTTGGTTTTAAATAAGAGGCGGGGAGTGACTAGAGCATATAATTTAAATTTATTCTCAATTCTAAGCACCATCGAAACTCTATTTGTTGCCTCTTAACACCTACTAATACAGTTTCATTGCCGACCACCACGCAGTTTGTAAATAAAAACAAACTACAGTCTGTTAGCTTTTAGAATATACCTCGGCCACTATCGGACAGAATCGGATATATTCGTGTAATAGAAATATCGGAACTAATATGACACTTAATTTCGATATCAGAAGTAGGAAGAAGTATTACCTACACTCGTGTGCTTTCGGCGAAAACCCAAGCCTACTCTAGAGCCCGAGGTATATTCTAAAAGCTAACAGACTGTACGTCTAGGTATAAGGTTACCGCCTCGAACCCACCGGACCTTTTTGCAAAACCATATCTACAGTTCAAACAAAATGGTATACTCCTTAATTCCAAAATCAAAATTCATAGACAACAATTACGCAAGACCAAAAAACGATAACACCTAAGGCTGCACCCAAACTAGTAATTTACCAATTTAATTTATTTTTCAATATCGGATCTTGTCTTCGAAGAGTTGAAGCTATGCTATAAGTCTTTTGCCGATAAGGCGCCATCCATAAATTACGTCACACGTTAAAGGGGGGGGGGGGGGGGGGTCGACGAAGTATGATATACTGATGGAGGTTGGAGGGGTCATAAATTTCGTGATGTCATATTTCAAAATCCATTAAAATCTAAGTGTTAAAGCACGAACTTTGAACTAAAACTCAAAAACTATTACAACTCTATCTTTTCCTGGCTCTATTTGCAACTCTATCGGAAATAAAACTAATTTCGGAACTGCTGTTTTAATTCAATAATTTCTAGATGTAAGATAGCAAACTATATCACGTCACACTAGGGAGGGGGGGTCTCACAAATGTGACCAGCTGAAACAAAGATGGGGGTGGGGTCAAAAATCGTGAAATTCGTGTGACGTAATTTATAAATGCCTAAGTAACTATAGTTATCAAAGGAACGTTCAGTAACCTGTTTTGTTTTTTGGTTATGTTTAACTGCGATGACATTTAATCAAAACATGAAAGAAAGTCTTCTTTTACAACTTGAAACGACTTAAGATTGCTGGAGGTAGGTTGCTGTCAGCGGCTTCATAGTTGAGGACAGAAGAAAGTCCAGCAGTGGACGAGTAAGGGCTCATCGATTGGTTTTTCATCGAAAGCGCACCTCTCGACACAAGAGCTGCGATGCACAGACACTATACGTGAACGATCAAGATTTCTAGTCTCCGAGTGGACGAGTGAAATGGCCGCGGCCGGCCCGTGCCAAGCCTCGGGCTAAGCTTTGATGGCCAGCCTTTTTTATAATGCGTTCACGCTCAAAACACACCCATAACATTACCATTTCAAGGTCCAGTTTTCTCTGCAAGGCGAAGGCAGGTTCTGCCTTTTTTTCAACGATGTTTTCGGCACCGACCAGTCTTGTTTTATGCCTCATTGTAGCGCGTGTATGGCTGTACAGAGTTGTTATTATCCCGGCATCACTCAGGGCTAATGGTTTTTGGTGGAATTTGGACGGATTTGTTGTCTTGGTGTAGGTAGGTAGGTCGTTGCTAAGCAGTGCGTACATAGGCTGCTACTTATGTGTGCGGAATCTGGGATTCCAATAATTTTAAACGCAATGTCTGACCTCCATGGTCAAATTCGTTCTTTTTTTAAATACTGGCCGCTAATATTTTTCTCTTATATACGTTAGTGTTTTGTTTTTGTTGGGTTTAAAATATCATATCGCTGAAAAAATGGAACTCACTCGTGAAAATATTCGTGCTATGATTTATTATGATTTTCGACGTGGTTTAACGCAACAACAGTGCGTAGATCAATTAACTTCGACTTTTGGTGGTGAAGCTCCATCAAAAACTACTGTGTATCACTGGTTTAGTGAGTTTAATCGCGGGCGCAGTAAGCTCACGGAAACTTAGTGTGCGGAAACTAATAATGCAAGACCGCCATGTTACGTATCGCGAGATAGAGGCTATTCTGGGCATCTGAGCATTCATAGGATATTGCATAAACATTTGTCTGTAAAAAAAAATTGTTCGCGTTGGATCCCGCACAACTTAACTCAGGATCAAAAAGATGCTCGCGTCGAATGGTGCAAGAAAACCTTAAAAAAATTCAACGGAGGCGACTCAAAATCTGTTTATAATATCTACACAGGTGACGAATCCTGGATCTACGATCACGATCCCGAAACTAAACAACAATCAACAGTTTGGGTGTTTCAAAATGAGCCGAACCCTACGAAAGTGGCTCGTGCAAAAAGCACTGTGAAGCAAATGGTGGCCTGCTTTTTTGGTATTAATGGCCATGTGGCTACAATACCACTGGAGAATCGCAGAACGGTTAATTCGGAGTGGTACACGACCATTTTTTTGCCGGAAGTATTTGAAGAAATACGCCAAAACAACCAGCGACGCAGAATCATACTTCACCATGACAATGCCAGCTGTCATACATCTCAGGAAACAACTACATTTTTGGATGGTCAAAAAATAGAATTGATGGGTCATCCACCGTACAGCCCTGATTTGGCTCCCAATGATTTCTATTTATTCCCATATGTAAAGAATAAATTACGTGGTCAACGATTTTCGACCCGTGAAGATGCCGTAGATGCGTTCAAACAGCACGTTTTGGAGATACCTCAATCAGAGTGGAAAAAGTGTTTTACAAATTGGTTTCATCGAATGCAAAAGTGCATCGATCATAGTGGAGAATACTTTGAAAAACAATAAAAGCATATTTAGCCATATACATTTGTTTATTTTTTCTATTCCGCATACATAAGTAGCAGCCCTCGTATAAGCGGGTATACGGCGCGCCGCTTATACGCACTGCCTCGCACTGGCGTGTTGGGAAAAAGGTATAGTATCTATTCAATTCAATTCTGTTTTATGGACTCAATGAGCTGATTGTCCAGTACAACTTCGCCAGTATCCCGTGTTACCACCTGGCCACGGGGCAATTCGCCCGCGCGAAAAATCGCGCGGCGCGAACGGCGGGGCGTCAACCGCGTGGCTTGCTACGTACATTTCTATGAGTTTGTTTTAGTCGCTAGTTGCAGCCGCGACTGAAACAAACTCATAGAAATGTACGTAGCAAGCCACGCGGTTGACGCCCCGCCGTTCGCGCCGCGCGATTTTTCGCGCGGGCGAATTACCCCGTGGCGAGGCCGTTAGATATAGCCAATCACATAAGCAAACGAGGCTCGGTCAGAATTTTGAGTAAATTTTGCAGAATTTTGAACTTTTTGTTTTTAAATTTTTTTATTTATTTAATCTATCTAGAGTTTGATATTTTTGTCCGAAAGGAATTTACCTAAAATGTAAGCAAGAGGGGAATTTGCCTGGGAGAGGATAAGTATAAGATTAGTAGGTCGGATAATGTTATTAGGCAGGACATCCATAAGAGGAAACCGGAGATTGGGGCAAGTATAGTATCTATCTTCTGTGCAATACATAATTAATAATAATATAGTGACAACTTCACTTACTTGAATGTTGCTGTTCCTGTTACACTTTATTGCGCAATAAAAAAATTGCATAATATAACTTAAATAACATTTTTGTGATAATAATTTTGTGCACGGACTTATTTCTAAGGAAACTTCTTCCAGCCAGCTTAAAAGTTGAATGTCGATGAAGGGAAAGTGATTTGTCAGGATTGTGGCAGGTGGTAGTCCTTGGTCTCTGGGATAAGAGAGAACAAAGTCTGAAAAAAATGCCTACGTAGCACACACAATTTTTATTTGTAAGTAAAATGGGGTATTTGGTTTTTACGTACCAGCAACACTCAGATATTGCCAGCCTTTGGTTTAGTATTGATATGTCAACGTGACAGTTTTTTTTTTGCATTGAATTAAAAAACAGACTTTAGATCCCAATAAATTAAATAAAAAAAAATAAATAAATAAATAAAAAAACTTCGGGGATAACGCCCGTTATCCCCGAAGGGGTAGGCAGAGGCACCAGTCTCTAGAACTGGACAACGGTGGTGGCGTAGTGGGGTTGACCCTTGCTTCTCGATCATGAGGGTCTGGGTTCGAACCACGCATGTACCAATGACTTTTAGTTACGTACATTTGTTTGTACAGCAACACCATTCGCTGATAAATTGTGCCAGGATAACGGCGACAGGCTTGCCACTTGTCATGTTTGGGACCTAATAAACTCGGCAAAACGTGGGTCCAGTTCTAGAGACTGGTGCCTCTGCCTAAATTAAATATTTACACCCAAACTACAACCAAACCTAACCCATCATCTTAAACTCACGAGAATACAAAGAATCTAACAAAAAACAAATAAAATCTCACGGGTCTCACAGACAGACCCGAGTTTTTATCGGCGAATTCCAGGGAAAGGGCCATTACGTAAGTATGGTCCGTTGTTGATAAGTGAGCTCGGTCAGCCGCTCACCAGGGTCAATTTCATAAAACTGGAATTCATGGTTTACTATGACAATTTGATGTTCGTTGCGAAGTTGATTAACCGACGGTTAATTATTTTATTTATCATATTCTATTTTATTCCATTCCATTCAATTCCATTCAATGCAATTCAATTCCATTCCATTCCATTACATTCAATTACATTAAGTTCCATTCAATTCCATTCCATTACATTCAATTACATTAAGTTCCATTCAATTCCATTCAATTCCATTCAATTCCATTCAATTCCATTCAATTCCACTCAATTCCATTCAATTCCATTCAATTCCATTCAATTCCATTCAATTCCATTCAATTCCATTCCATTCCATTCCATTCCATTCCATTCAATTCCATCCCATCCCATTCCATTCCATCAATTCAATTCAATTTAATTCAATTCCATTCCATTCCCTTCTATTCGATTCCATTCCATTCCATCCCATTCCATTATGGGACGTATATGTATAGGCTGCTTGTATAAAGTTATAAGTGTTATTTAAACGCACACATGTGCAATGATTATTTCTCAGCAAACGCCGTAATTGCCAGTCTAGAATCATCGCCGCGGCTTGGATTTCGTTAACCTTTAGTTAACTGCGGGCCGATTTTAATAGTATGGGTCACGCTACGATAGAAGGCGATACTGTTGTGTAAGTATTGTTCTTTCTGTCTGACGTCAAGTCTGACGTCAATATAATAATAATAACTTCCATATGACACAATTACTTGACCTGTGGGCTCATTATGTAATTTTCGCAACGGATATTCATACGTCTTATAAAGTCATGTACACCACTACTGTATAGCACTATCTTCTTTTAAGAACCTATGTTAGAGCGAGACAGTACTCCGTACGACGTCGGTTTTTGTCTTGACGTGACTTTTTAAGACGTATGAATATCCGTTGCAAAAATTACATAATGAGCCCACTGGTCCCAAACTAGGATAATATATCCTGACCTATGACAAGTAGGCAAGAATTTTGTAATCTGTTGAATCTCCCTTCTGAAGATAAAAATTACGCTTCTATTACGGTATCGGTTAAAATCATCCACATTCTTGTTCGGAGGTAATAAATATGCAAGAACAAATTAACCCACTACACAAATTACCTGACTTCTGTTCTTCGCCCAATCAAATTCCTGGACAAAGTAATTTGAAACTAATCATTAAAGAATTAAAGTTCAGATTGAAAATTTGCCCGCAGTGTAAAAACGGAAGTCGATCGTGTGCAGTAGAGGTCAATAGGTCTGAAGTACAAAAAGGTAAGAAAAGAAAACTGTGCTTTATTGTGGAAAAGGTAAGGCTCATTTTCGAAGGATTTTCGGTGAAATGCGTAATTCAAAATTGGTAGCCAAGTTCGTTTCAACATTCCAACCTGACGTTCTCTTTTTAAATTTCGTTCAGGTGGTTCGGTCAGAGATTTGTTTGTTTTTTTTTCTCTCGTTATTACAACCTGCCAGTGAACACTTTTGTTTTAAAATTTTAATTGTTTTTCTTTTTTCTTCAAAGATAGCTTGAATATTTATGGAGGTAGGTATACTATACTGAAAGCAGGAAAATTATTATTTCGTTATTTTTTTCAGTGCCATTAATATTATTTCTATTCATATCTTACTTTACAGTGAGTGAGAGTGAGATGGTGTGATATGAAGTTCGGTATGAAGATCATGATAAGCCAGCAAACATGCGCTTTTCAGAAAAAATATCAAGCAAACACGACAGAAAAAATATGGCATAGGTATTATGTGCCCACAGTTCATAAACCTACCTACTCTTCATTTCAAGATTTTCTAACGTTGATGATTGATTATCTAGAAGACATCACTTTTTGTAATAAGACCGCCGAATGCACTGTACTATAATATAGTCCCCACCGAGGGGCACGGGTCTCTTCCCTGAGGAAGGTTAGGCCATACTCCACCACAGGGGCCAAGTCCGGATTGGTGGAGGCTTGAAGGACTAGTGGCTGGTCTTATTAATCTTAGTAATCTAGTTTACTGCACATTTAAAATGATTAAAGAGCTCTCTCAAAACTCGTTATAAATTTCAAATTATTACCGAAGTGCTCTAGACCGCCCAAAATTATGCCTTGCGCTTCCGCTAGCTCCCGCGCAGCGCGTAAGTCGGTTCCCAAATCGGCGCGCGCGCATTTACTTCGAACTTTTAATTTCCCCTGAGTCGTGACTTCAGTCACGCGTTGCGCACGCGCCGCGTAATGTGGATTTCTGGAGTAATGGAGGTTTGGTTGAAGAAGCGGGAAACATCTTGTAATTAAGGAGGTGAAGAACAAAACCTCATTTTTACACTTTTTCTAATTTTAAGGAACACAGAAAATGTAAAATAGCTAACAAACTATTACTACAGCATTATTTTTTAATTATGTCATATTAAAGAAAGTGTTTCAGTCGAACTATGCAACAAATTATGAGAATATTAGCCAATACGTTGGAATTAAATTTGGAAATGTGAGGTTTTGATTAAACATTTTTGGAAAAGCATGGTTTTGATAAGGACTTCTGGAAAAAATAGGTTTTGATATTTACCAAAAAAAAGTGAGGTTTTGATAAAACAGATAATGTTGTCTAATTTTTAAAATGAAACAAAAATTATCACCCTTCTAATTTTTTTTAGTTGGTTCAGTGTGGTTTTGTTCAAAACGTGTGATTTAAAGTATAGTCAAGTGTAGTGTAGTGTAAAGAAAAGTGACGTTTTGATAAGGTTTTTCTTATTTGGCCGAATCTATTCAACCCGTAGAGGGACTCAATCAACGATTCAACCACTTATATCCATAGACTAAAGAAAAAAACGAAAAATGGAAATGTAGAAAAGAGGGTTTATTACACCTCCTCAATTACCAAGGTGTTTTTTATCTACATACTTTCTGACGTGATGATGTTTTTATCTACATACTTTCTGACGTGATGATGTTTTTTATCTACGTACTTTCTGACGTGATGATGTTTTTTATCTACTTTCTGATCCGAAATGAAATGCTTATTTTTTTTTTATTTATTAGGACCACCAACAAGATATACACCAATACATTCACAATAGACTAAAAATAAGGTAAGTGTTACCTCACTTACAGGCAGCCACAACATGCACCGATAGTATTAAGTTGCTCGAGGACTTACAATTACGTTTTAAAATTTCTTAATTAAAGATTATATAATATGGAAAAAAGAGAAGTCTTAAGTTTCAGAGGGTGGACAAGATACTTCTTTTAAACTTCGCACAACAGTCAGAGAATATGTCAATGTTGTGAGACTTGGCTAGAGCGTTATGTTGCGACATGAGCCTTTGCATAGTACAAAAATGACCAAGATTACTCTTTGATGGTGTTGTTGCAAATAGTGTGTATTTAGAACAACGGGGTAGTTTATATGGAGCACTGAACCTGATTTTTGACAGGAGTTGTGGGCAGTCAATCCTGTTATCAAGCAATTTAAAAAGAAACATTTGGTCAAGCAATTTTCTGCGGTCACAAAGGCTGTTCACCTTGAAGTATTTGAGACGTTTGTTATAAGAAGGAAGTTTTTTTGCTAAGTTGCAACCAAAAGAGAGATGCCACAAAAAACGTTTTTGAACTCTTTCAAGCGCCTTTCCGTAAATATCATAGTGGGGGTTCCAAAGAACACTGCAGTATTCCAAACCACTTCGTACGAGCGAATTATAAATAGATATTTTCGTTGAGGCCATCTTAAACCCCTTGCAGTTTCCCAAGACAAATCCCAACATCTTAAAATTCTTAGCCACCAATTTGTCGATGTGAATGTTAAACTTCAGTTTATTATCCAATTCAACACCCAGATCGCGAATTGAACATACCTCAGATAATTTATGACCCTTTATATTGTATTTATAGGTGATGTCCTTAAAGTCGCGAGAAAATCTGGAAACACTTTCTTACATTAAGAAACATTCCATTTATATCACACCAGTCAGCGAGTCTATTAATGTCCTTCTGCATCCTGATACAATCATCCGTACTTTTTATTGGATTCATGATTTTCAGGTCATCCGCAAATAAATAAAAATTAGTATGATGGAAGCAATGGACAACATCATTAATAAACATGTTAAAGAAAAGAGGACCCAGGTGGGATCCTTGGGGAACACCTGATTTATTCAAATAGGGATCAGATTTGTCACCCTTGACCACCACTACAGACGTTCTCTCACTCAAGTAAGACGCGCACCACTGTAGAAGGCTTCCGGAAATTCCATAATTACTTAGTGTATGAATTAGAATTTCATGGTCTACCTTATCGAAAGCCTTGCTAAAGTCTGTGTACACCACATCCACTGGGACTTTAGAGTCCACTGAGGCAATAACATCATCCACAAATGAAACCAAATTTGTAAGTGTAGAACGGGCTTTAAAAATCCGTGCTGATGAGGGGTGATGCTTGATTTAAAATGCCATGTTATAATTGGAACAATGAGTGATTCAAACACTTTTGCGAAAACACTCAGAATCGATATGGGTCTATAGTTTTCGATTGAATTAGACTCACCAGCTTTAAATGTGGGAACTACCAAAGTCTCTTTCCAGACTGTTGGAAAATAACCAGACTTTAGAGATGCATTGAATATCACGGTCAAGGGATAAGAAAGTTCATTTGCACACATCGCCACGAATACCGATGGAATCCCATCAGGACCCGCACCTTTAAAGTGGTCAAGTTTTTTGAGGGCTCTAAGTACGCTATCAGAAGAGAGATGAACAGTTTGCAAGAAGTTGCTATTGTCGGCTTGTACTGTATTAAAATTGGGTGGATTATTAGAGGAATTAGAGGTGAAAACAGACGAAAAATTTATTGCAAACAGGTTAGAGATTTCGTTTCCATTACTAGCTTTACGGCTTCCTAGATACATTTCAGCAGGGTAATTACTACAGGAAGAGCGTTTATTTTTAACAAAAGACCAAAAAGTTTAGGGTTTGAAGAAATTGATGATTCAAGCCGAAACAAATAGTTTTTGTAGCATTCAGACTCCAGCTTTTCACACCTTTTCTTTAAAACTTGGTAAGAAAAAACATCTAAAGGATTATTGTATTTACGTATACGAATACGAATCTTGTATTTTTCATTTAATAGACAGATGAGATCATATTTAAACCAGGCTGGATATGATGTGTTTTTGGTTTTTGTAAGAGGGTCATATTTAATTATGTACCATATCTTTTAGTAATGAGTAAAAAACTGATAGCATATCATCGGGAGAAGATTATGTTTCTGACACGAGGTCGTGGGTTCGATTTTCACTGGGGACTGAAGTACATTTGTACAAATGGTCTCAGTCTGGATGTTTTCCATGTTTGTAACGTCTGGCCTGGTTACATAGCACAGAGTATCCTAGTTTGGGACCAGTTCATGTACCTAATTGTGCTGTGTGAAAGTTTATAGGGAAGAGCGGGTGATCGTGCTCTTCCACTATAAAGGGAAATTTCCCGCCAGGCAGATCGTATACCTGGGGACGGCCGGTCCAACTGTTGTTTGTTGGACATTGTATTTATGGTATGTCATTGTGTAAACTTTCATTGCGCGATGCAGAAATGTTGACATATGCTCGCCACAAGTTATTATAACCTGCCTTCATGCTTATAAACCCGGAAATACATGAAAAGCTAATATTCCTTTGCATCCATCTCCTCCCTTCTATTGTCGTCTGATATAATATGACGAATAAAACAACTGCCTGCAGGTTTACGACACAGCACTCTCATCATGAGCTCGTTTAAAATGAGAAAAACAGGACTATTATCTAAGCAAAATACCTAAAAACATAACATATTAAGCAACATAGAGCGCGTTCAGTCCATGAATGGGTGACCGTCTATGACTAACGTTACTGGCATTTTTCCGAGCGGTTCCGTGCTTCGCAAGGCACGATATGCAGCTAACTGCTGGCTGCCGTCGATAGATGGCAGTCGTTAAGCCAAGTCAGAGGCCTTAGGGAGGCTTGAGAACTTCTGCCACTTTAGTCTTACAAACCTCCACCAATCGGGACTTGGCCGCCGTGGTGGAGTATGGCGTGTACCTTCCTCAAGGAAGAGACCCGTGCCCCTCGGTGGGGACATAATGGGTTGATAAACTCTCATCATCACCCTCAACCTACCGCCAGTGAATACAGTGAACAGTACTGGTGAGCAGACAGCCGTGCAGCTTTTCCTCCAAATGCCATCCGCATCCACAGGGCCACATGGGCCCCGCCGACACAACTATGTCGTTCGACCATCGGGGTGTTGGTCTGTCCACGGACCGACGCGACGTCCTATACTCGGTCACCACTACCAACAGTAAAACTTCATACAAAGCCGGAGCAGTGGAGCAAAAACGGTAAACTTGGCAGTTTGTTCTTCGTTTTGGTCGAATCATGATTGAGAGAAGCGACTATAAACATAAACATTTACATACAAGCACATACATTGCTTTTGGCACCACACTAGGATACCCTGTGTCGTGGAAAACAAAAACAGCGACGTCACAAACATGTAAACATCCAAGATCTAGGGGTTTTTTTCTCCCCAGCCTGGGTTCGAACCCGGGACCTCTCGCATGGTACCAGATGCACTGACCGCTACGCTACAGAGGTCGTATATGAGGCTGCAATCCCTACTAACTCTCTCCATTCAGTCCGATTATAGTATAAGATAGAAATTGCAGTCTCTACCAAATTCTTTAAGCGTATGTGCGAGAGTGGGTCTGTTTTTTTTATTTGAAAAAAATAGTTTTTGAAGCTGAATCATAATAAGAGTTCAGCTTCCAGCGGTTGCTCTATAATAAAGATGAAAACACAAACTGCTTTTTTTTTGTAGAAAGTAAAGGAGACTCTTGTTGATAGCCATATTTATTTTGTTAAAATATGAACACAAAGCAGTCAGTTCGTTGGCATTTCAATTAACTAAGCAGCTTCCTTCATTATTGCTTTACAAAAGATTAAACTCGAGCAGGGCTTCTTCTACCTCCATTGTCGCTCTTCACATATTGAAAATAAAGGTCATAATATACTAGCAAGGAAGCAAGACGTAGTTTGCCTTAGTAAATTATGGATTCCTTCACTTCCTGTACCCTACTCACATAATGAGTCTTGAAGCCAGGTTATCCACTGTATTAAATACAGTGGATATTTAAGTAAATAAAAAAAATAGTACATAACACAAAATTTTGGTCGCTATACTAGCAATCTAAAGATGTGTCGTTCTTATATAATTTTATTAAGAACTAAAATGTGTGTTAATATCTAGGATCTTGTAAACTACACAGTTAAGAGGCATCATCACTAACGCCATAAAGGAAGAAAATTCATTTTTGTACAGTTCATTTTCGCTTAAATTATCTCTACAATCGCTCGTTGCCTGGCTGCCTGAGTGATCTTAAACGATGGCAGCAACATATGGCGCGTTCAGGACATGGATGGTTGACCGTCTATAACTAATGCCAGTGGATTTTTTCCGAGCGGTTCTGTACTTCGCAAGGCACGCTAAGCAGTCGGTGGCGGCTGTCGTCGATAGATGGCAGTCGTTAGGCCAAGTCAGAGGCCTTAAGGCCAGAAAACTTCTGACAGTAAGATCAGCCATTAGTTTTGCAAGCCCCCACGAGTCTGGACTTGGCCTCCGTGGTAGAGTATGGCCTACATCTTCCTCAGGGAAGAGACCCTTGCCCCTCGGTGGGGACGTAATGGGTTAATGACGATCTCTACAATCTCTCAATATTTGTCTGTATCTTTGCAAATGTTTTGTATATGTTTTTCGTGGTACAATGAAAATATTCTTATCTTATCTTAGCTTTTTTTTTCCTCGGTAGCGCTAGTGTAACTCCTTGGAGCCCCTTAATAAGGATTCCGCGCGACGTAGCCTTGTCTTGACAAGTCGATATGCATCCATCACCCTGCCACGCCCCTTCGGAGTTTATTTTCGACAAACTGAACGGTCAGTTGCCTTCGGAAAATAATTAATGGAATAGTGTCTAGTTGCGTTATTGAGATGAACGTGGGCAAATCGATAATAATATTATAAATGGGAAAGTGTGTCTGTCTGTCCGTCTGTCCGTCCGTCCGTCCGTCGGTTTGCATGCCTCAGGTAACACCTCTTCACACTTAAACCGCTTAACAGTCTTAGATGAAATTTGGTACGGAGATAGTTTTCTTCTCTTCTTCCGTCTAGACCTTGTTCCGTTACTTGGGGTCGGCCTTCCTTGTCCTCATTCTCCATGTAGCACGGTCTTGTGCTTGGTCTGAATCTATATGAGCATTTTTCAGGTCCTTTTGGACCGTTGTCTGCTATGTGGCGGGTGGTCTTCCACGCGTGCGTTTCGTCGTAGGCAAATCTAGGGCAAGCTTTACCATATGGTCGTCTGGGCGTCTTTGTATATATTTGGTACGGAGATAGTTTTAGTCTCGGAAAAGGACGTACCTATAGGATCCCTTTGCATCCCAGAAAAAGAAAATAAATTTGGCATGCAGATAGTTTGAATATAGGAACGTAGGATATTCATTCGGAAAATAAAATAAAGTTAAAAATAGCTGTGTATAATTATGGGAAAATGGATTTTTTTAAATGTATTGTGGCGGAAAAAAATAATTAATTCAATTTTTAGCTTTTCACGCTTGAACTGCTGAACTGATTTACATGAAATTAAATATGGAAATAGATGGAGTCCCGGAAAGGGACATAAAATACTTTTCATCACGGAATGGGGCATGAAACTATAACCACTAAAGCACTGTATACAACTTTTTTCAGAACAAAAAAAAACTGGCTGTCCCTCTCGCCTTCCTAAAGTCCCAGGGGGTGAGGTAGCGGGCGGGGGGAAAGTCATACATATAGCTATCGAAACTACTCATTCCATTAAGACTAAAGCCACGTTTTCACGGTCTTAGTGCGCTCGGACTGAGTGCGACATCCGAGTAAACTCATGCTTCTAATTGGCCATTTTAGTGTCGTGACGAAAAACCGTCCAATCAGAAGCATTAGTTTACTCGGATGGCGCACTCGGTCCGAGCGCAATAAGACCGTGAAAACCCGGCTAAAGTCACAGGCAAAAGCTAGTAATTTTTAAATAAGCAGCGGTGCTAGCGCATCGATAGTGGCCTCAGGTTCGGGAGGTCGTGGGCGAATCCCAGCGTGACTGTATAATATTTTTTTGGAAGAAATTTCTTCGAGCAAACCAAATCTCTCGCCTTAGTCCCTATTATCTCCCTGTTGAAAACACAGTTAATACAAACTAGTTCTTAAAGTATAGTTGAAAACTTACGAAATTTTTGAGAACAATTTTTGCAGTTTTTTGGTTATGTAGCTTTTTCTTCATTATAATATTTTGATTCAGACACTAACAACTTTGATGTTCATTGAGTAGGTAAAAATATTTTTGTTTCCATTAAATACAATATTTCAATTTGATTTTGGAATTTTTGAAAGCTGCTAAGTAAGTAAGTAAGGATCGTGCTAGATTACGAGGGTTTTGCCTGCCAGTGAGTATTGTAAGCCGTAGAACGAACGATTACTCAAAACTATGACTAATTGTCTTCACAGACAGGATGTAAGACAAAAGAGAAGCATGAGCAATGCAAGAAGGAGCGATTATTATGTAATTATTGGTAATATTGATGTAAGATAAAGGTCCTATACAGGTTTAGCTCTCCAAGATAAGTTGGGACCATTATAATAGTCCATGAACAAGGATGGAAAATGAGCTAGAAAGAGATCGCAACAGTCTATTAAAATAATTGAGGGCTGTAAATCCGAAGGTGTCATGTCTTCCGGTTCAACGGAAAAAGTTAAAGATTTAAATGACAAAAACAAATCATATAGCGGCTTGGTCCATGAAATCAGGAATAATTAACTACTTAGCTATTCAGAATATTCTAAGTACATAGTTTTTTATGTGATTCATAATTAAAATATTAATGTATTTAGCAAAAGGAAAACTTAGTCATATTAAATTTGAAAAATGCAAAATGAGGAAAGGAAAAAGTTCAAAAATAAAGTTGCAACCTCTTTTTAAAGTTTTTCAAAAAGCAATATAATTACTGGCCATCAACAAACTATTTACATCGTGTTCCATTTTTGAATTCATAACCCTGCCCATGCTGAAGCACCTATTTTGACCCGTGGACTGTATTTTGTGCGGACGTGACAGTGTATTCGGTGGTCAAATGCCATGTTACGCCCTCTATCATTTTCAATGGGCCGATTATTCGTCTTCGGTATTCGTATTTAATTATATTGGTTGCGTTGTTATCGTGAGTTTCTTGCTGGACCTTAGTCTTTTATCGGAGATGCAACAAAGAAAGTAGTGAAAAAATTCCCTTGTCATTAAAACGTGGAAGTGCCAACTTATTTTAAAACTAAAACTTTGTTGGTTCATTGGCAGTTGCAGTTTTATTGAGCGGTTACAGCCAACTTATTGAAACGTTCATAAAAACCAATAAAAAGCAGAAAAAAAAACTGGCAAATCCACATGAAGCATTCCGTTTTTCTTGCATTCGCGCACGCAAACTCGCATCCGAATCTGAAGCATTTAAATTGCACGTTATTGCTACCGTGCACGGCCGCGTCCATCTCTTCTCGAATTCCAGTGCAACGCTGTAATTATCCCACCGATGTTGCCAATAATAAAAATATGTTAGTCGTGTGTTTTGAGTAATTCGCCTAATATCGTGGGAGTTCAAGTTTAGGATTTCGGGCTGTTTAGCGTGAGAAGGGATCCAAAAATTGAGTCACGATTTTTTGGAAATCGTTCTGTAAATAGCCGTTAAATTGGAATATCTATTAGTTTACATTGATGCATTAATGTTAGCGAGTTATGCGAAAAAAACAAAGGTGCCGATTTACTTAAATTAAAATGAGATGAGTCGAAAAAACGGATGCAACCACCCCGCTGCGCTGTGAGAGGTCGCTTGCTTTTGAAAAAAGAACGCCGTCTACCGAAATGTCAGTACGCGAGACAAAAAATGTTGCCAGACAAAAAAGGACACAAATTCATTCATAAAGCCACTCGCGTCTTAGAAATTAGTTTATTTTATTTTAATTACTTGAGCGCGTATTGTTATTATTAATTTGAAGCCTCTCGCTCGCTGGACAATATATTTAATTGTCTTTCCGCTCGGCCGTGATTTATACGTCTAGTTAGTAAGTTATTTGAATTTTAATTTAGACGAGTTTTAATGGGGTACGCTTGAATGGATTCTAATTAGGGGAAAACAACCGCCGATCGGTCCACGTGAGTAATGTGCGGTATAAATTTCGGTTATGGCCTTAGAAAAGCTGTTGGCCAGCGTCCGACCTGAGTTTTATGAACACAATAGACAAGGCTGACGTTATAAATGTTCTTTAATAAAAAAAATCGACGATGAGAGATGGCCAGTGTCGGAAGTTGTGGATTGTCTTTCTTTGTGTGGCTACAAAGTGGCGTAATAAGAGATGATTGGTAACTTGAACAAACAGAGCCAGTACGTAAATAGCTCGGGGCTCCGGGCTAGAAATGAGATGTTTGTAAACAACTATATTCTACGGAGAAATTGGGAAATACTGATGCAAAATTAATGGTTTATCCTTGGAGTTCGTAAAACAGTGTAGTACACGTTTTCTTACTACTATGTATGAGAAAGACATTAGGATTGACTAAAAATAACACATTACACAAGACGACCTCTGTGGCGCAGTGATTAGCGCATCTGACTACCATGCGAGAGGACCCGGGTTCGAATCCCGGCTGGGGACAAAAAACCCAGGTCTTGGATGCTTACATGTTTGTGACCTCGCTGTTTCTGGTTCCCACGACACAGGGTATCCTAGTGTGGGGCCAGAAGCAATGTATGTAACTGTATTTAAAAAATGATACTTTTGAGGTATATAGGAACACTCCTATATCACTCACTTTTCGTTCGGTCATTCTTCATTAGTCTGTACCTATGCTTCTTTGGACAATCATCTTTGCTTGTCATAACGACAGTTTTTACAGGTTATCTTTTCTAATTTGCAAACAACCAATCAAGAGTAATAATAAAAATGGAAACTATAAAGTATTTGAGGATACAAATCCAATAACCAATTGGCATCGGCATAACAAGGCATGAATAATAAATACACAAGAGAGCACAATTAAAATTTTCCGCAATTCATTATAAACGCGTAGTAGGTAATATAATTTTAATGATTCCACCCCGTGTTATACTGCTTACGAATAATAAACCAAGTCAAACAATACGAGTTACGATTATTGTGGACGATTATAATAAAAGCGAGCCTCTACCCGCGACATTACTCAATAGTTCATTAACAGCAGCGACCACGATTCATTGCTTTATAAATCAAAAGTTTTCTTTAAAAAAACTACCAACTCATTTGGCTGCCTTGCGCACCTCAACACAATAGTAAAAAAAGAAAAACACTGGCCACATGTTCTTATTGCCTATTAAAAATATATATCAGCAAAATGTTATATTGAAATTCGAAATTTAAAATAGCCAATTAGCCAGTTTTGAATACGAGCGATTATTGAAGCCGTTTGCAATGGGGCGTTGCGAATATGACATGTCTCCTTTTAATTTATTTCGGCGTGGATGGGGAATTTGAACACGGTTATGATGACAATGTTAAAATAATTACTTATTATTCGAATGCACAAGTAGTCCTATTCCACGACGATTATGGAAGTGGACCTTTGCATTTCGATCCGACATGCGACAATACAAAGTAGGTAAAGAAATGTTAAATGAAAGAAATGGTAAATGTTGCATAATATCATAACAAGGTATTTATTAACATTGCTTCAACTCAATATACAACATAGACCATAATGATCGAAAATAATCATAGAAATCTATAAAAGTTTACAGATTTTAGTCCACGGCGTCAGTAAGTCTGGACAAGGCGCTGGCCGTGGCCATCAACAAAAGAGTCTCGCTGACACCACGTTCCGAATAAAAAAAAATACTTTGATACTCAGAAAATTAATGGCGCATTTTGACAGGAGCTATATTGTGCGGGCTAATTCGAAATTGGTTTAAAATCTTATCAAGGGCGATGACAGCGCCTTAATGGGATCACGGCCGATTCGAGAAATAATCCTTTTCAATTCGTTTCATGCGCGCTTGGCCTTTGTTTTTAATTTTCATTATTGTGACGGTTGATGAGGAGTTTTTTTTTGTTGTTTTCAATTTATAATCATCATCATCAACCCGTTATGTCCCCACCGAGGGGCACGGGTCTCTTCCCTGTTGAAGGTATAGGCCATACACACCACGGGGGCCTAGTCCAGATTGGTGGAGGCTTGTAAGTCTAGTGGCTGGTTTTACTGTCAGAAGTTTATTATTTCAATTTATAATAAAAACAAAAAATTGCCAGATGTCTAAGTAAATTATAACTATTATGCTAACTTTGAATTGAAACACACGAATGGCAATAAAAATAATTACAAAATACCAGAGCTGTTCTAAAGTGATAAAAAGTCAATTAACTAGAAATTGTTGACAAAAACAAAATGGCGGCAAAACCACTGGCGACCCGCATAATGGACCTGTCAAAACGTGTAAATGATGCCCGCCGCTGAGGAGCTCACTGTTAACGGGTTAAACTTAATGTAAGTAGGTAGGTAGTGTAACAAAAACACAATAAGGTGAAAGAGCGTGCTCAGAATCGTCGTACATATATTATTATTACAACCTGTCGGAAATATCTGTGCACCTGGCTTAGTGACGTCATGCGAACTGGAGAGATAGCAAAAAATGATGCGATTACGAAAGCAAGAATAATACATCTGCGTCAGCGCTGGCGTTGGAAACGGTACTAGATAGGTGAGAACGGGGCGAGGTGCAGCGTAGCGCGAGGGGAACCACATTCCAGCGAGGTGCACAGATATTTCCGACGGGTTGTATGTGGCAAATCTTGTTCTCTACTTAGCTCTCCGGGATGGAGGCGTGAATTTTCTGTTTGGATATATGTAGGCAAGATAAAAAGTACCCGAAACCGGCGTGCGTGCATGCGTGAGAGTGATTTGTCTGGATCGTGGCAGGTGGCAGTTCCTGGTCTCTGCCTACCCCTCTGGTATACAGGCGTGAGCTTATGTATGTATGTAAAACAAACTTATTTTTTTTTAGTTCTCAAATTTACAGCTTGTCCAGAAAGAGTAGAAATTAAAGAGTGCGGTTTTGCTCAGACTTTTTGTCTGTGTTTGTTAATAGCTTGCGCTTACAAGCATTATATAAATTAAAAACTTGAGCCATTACATAAAATAAGGTATTGTGCTTCAATAAATATAGCGATTGTTTTGAATTTTCAATAAAAAAAATTGTAAACTTTCACTTCCGGTTTCTAGTGTTTTTGGATAAACTGTACGCTCTCTCATCCATACGCTTAAAGAATTTGGTAGAGACTGCAATAAACTATAATCGGACTGAATGGAGAGTGTTAGTAGCGATTGCTTCATAGTCGCTTCCTTCAATCATGATTAATGAAATGAAAATTATATCACGTTACCACTACGGGCTTATTCGATTAAATCCAAAAAATACAACATCAGTAAAAAGCAGCTAGCTGATTTTAAAGTTATTTGGTCTTATTAAAAAATATATCTTTAAAACACTTCTCAGAACCAGCATGAAGTGATAAAGGGAAGGTTGTAACAACATAATAATATTATTTAACATAACATAACATTTACATACATTGCTTCTGGCCCCACACTAGGATACCCTGTATCGTGGGAACCAGAAACAGCGACGTCACAAACATGTAAACATCCAAGACCTGGGTTCCTTTTTTTTTGTCCCCAGCCGGGATTCGAACCCGAGAGGGGACTAAAAAAACGGTAGGTAGATGGTATTTAACCTACTTCTGAGGTGTGTTTCAGAGGATTTGTGTTTTTACAAATATGTATATTCGATCGTTACTTCGCCCACCTCGCTTCGACTGCCTCGTTGGTCTAGACGTGAAGGCGCTTATGTACCGAAACAGAGGTCGTGGTTTCGATTCCCACCAGGGACCGCCGTACATTTTTACAAATGGGCTCAGTCTCGGTGTTTTTTCATGTTTGTAATGCCTGGTTACAGGGTGTACTAGTTTGGGGCATGGTCAAGTTATTGTGTTGTGTGAAAGTTGTTTATTTATTTATGCGAGCAAATAAAGAGGCAATGAAATAAAAACATCTGTGAAAAAGAGATTGTTGAAGTTACACTTTTGCATTAACAGAATCCAAAGCCTGGACTAGACTCGTCTCCTTAACGCGTAGTTGTTCAGTAGCATGTCGCAAGCATGACAAAGGCTGTTTTGGATAATACTCGTAATTTATTTAATTCAATTGTGTTTTATAGACTCACGGCCGATTTCTGACTTGAGAATTTGCTAAGTAATGACCTAACTGTAGTGCTGTCTCGTCAATATCTTTAGAAAAGAGCGTGACAGTATGTTACTTAAGTATTTACTTACTGTAAATTCTCAATTCGGAAATCAGCCCTTAGGGCCGGTTTTTGAATTGAGAATTTCTTTAAGTCCCTACTTAACTCTAGTGCTGTCTCGTCAAATTTCACAGAAAAGAGCGCGACGCAAAGTTACTTAAGCATTTACTTAGTGAATTTCTCAATTCAGAAACTCCGTGCACTGATTGTACCGTACAAATTCACCAATGTCCTGTGTTAGGCCTGATTTAAATTTGATTTATTTTCGTGCTTTTTTAGCACGCTTTTCACAGAGCTAGAATATAATAGAGACTCCGATTCCTTTTATAAGAACATGAGCAAATAATAAAACACTTATGGTTGGTAGTATACTATGTACCTACATATTTAGGATTTGTACCTGCATATTTTTTAAAGTACTTCTTCAAAATATGGTGCTTACTAAGAGCTATGAATCGGCATATGTTTTTGCCGTCTCTATTTTATTCAACCTCTATGGAAAGCATGCTAAAAAAGCACGAAAATAAAGCAAATGTAAACAAGACCTTAGACAATACTCTTAGATAATACTAGCTGTGCCCCGCGGTGTTACCCGCGGTTCATCGATTTTCCCGTAGGAATAAGATATTTCCCCGCGGTAAAACGTAGCCTATGTTTTAAACCAGGGTATCGGCTAACTCCATACCAAATTTTATTAAAATCCGTCCAGCCGTTTCAGCGCTAAAGACTGACAAACATATAAACACACACACAAACTTTCACGTTTATAATATTAGTGTGATAATTTTATAATGTTTGTGACGTCGCTGTTTCTGGTTCCCACGACACAGGGTATCCTAGTGTGGGGCTAGAAGCAATGTATGTGCCTGTATGTAAATGTTATATTATGTTATGTAATACTAGAGCCAATCACAAGCGAACGAGGCTCGGTCAGAATTTTGAGTCAATCAGCAGAGTGCTTAGTGCGAGTTTTTTTAACTATTCGATCGCGTTAACGTAAACTCATATTCTATAGGAGTGACAAAGCGCGCCAGCTAGTTGTCTCTTTGTCACTCCTATACAAATTGCAAACGCTCTCGCTATCGAAAGTGAATGAAAAAACTCGCACTAAGCACTCGGAACTGTTTGTCGGAATGTTTAGGTGATATTCGTAATTTATTAAAGTCGCATTGCTGTGCCATCAAAATGAAATAACCCGTACGAATTATATTATAAACACCGCGGTAAGGAAACTGCATCACTCGAGGTTGACGAGTTTCGCCACTCTACTGTCTTATTGATTTAAAGTAACCTTGTAACTGGGGAATTATTCAACAGTAAACAAATCAGAAGAAGAAAATAATCCAATGATTCAATGAAAAATATGACTAGTAGAACCTCTCTTTTCCCCGGGATCCATTTTAAGAATCGCTGGCCTAAGAATGTTTATCCCAGCCTCGGTTCGTATTTTTATATCGAACCACTTTTCGAAAACCGTAAATATAGGTACTGTCGTGATCCAGCAAAGGTAGTATGAGGACGCGAGTCGCGCGCGACAACGTCAAAAGTCGCGAGAATTTGACAGTTAATGTACTGGAAAGTCGCGACTTTTGACGTTGTCGCGCGCGACTCGCGTCCTCATACTACCTTTGCAGCAAGAGACAAAAAGAAGAACAATCAGAGACAAACTAATTACGAATAGCACAAGACAACCCAAATGATTGACCACAGTCCACTCAAACAGTAAAGGCTTCCATTCACAGGCGCGCCCATCCGCCGGATTTGTCGCTGGCGACAAGTCCGCAGACAAATCTGCGTGTGAATGTGTCGGTTCTCGGTTCGGTGCGCGGCTCGCGGCTCGGCGTGGCGCTCGTCGTCTGGAGATAAAGTAGTAAGCAGGTCGGCGCTCGTGTAGTGTGTGGGCGATGGCGGATTTGTCCACGAATGGGTACGGCTCGGGGCCCGGCTCACGGTGCGTGTAGTGAATGGTGGGCTTTACAATTATCTACATAGTTTTTAACGACAAAAGTACGAGTTTGTTCGTCTCGAAGATAATTACATCCTTCGGGAAGAATCTGGTTTGAACAAGGCCGAGCCACAGGATTTTATTTGAGTTCTTTTGCATTGTTCGGTAATTATGAAAGCTCGTTTAAGAGGTCTTTTACTCAGGACGAGTTTTCTACAATCGACGGAACATGAACCTTTACACGCATGCACTCTACTCCGTTGCGTTTAGGACGACTTTGCAAGAAAAATGGAAAGTTTGAGCTGCTGTCGACTGTATGAGAGAAAACTCTAAGGTTAACTTGAGCCGACTCTATCTGATGGCACTACTAATCTATTTATCCGGAGATAAGCTCTATCCAGTGATTAAGTCCAAAAATGTCTTGTACAGACTGTTAGCTTTTAGAATACACCTCGGCTGTAATAAGATAAGGCAGTAAGATAAGGTTTATTTTATATTGTTATTCATAACTTTACATAACTTTTCAAAATATCGAAGAAAAGTTTTATACAGAGCAGGAAGTAGTTACACTCGTGTGCTTTCAGCCAAAACCTATATTCTAAAAGCTAACAGACTGTACGATGACATTTACAGAGCTATAGATAAATTCTACGACTGACAAGCCTTTCTTCGGCAATTAATTCGTTTACCCCAGGAATTATGTATTAATCAAGTCAAATATTTTATTCCATCGTAAAGAATTTAAATTCTGTTTGCTGAATGCTAATGTACTTACCATGTTAGCCGATGTCTTCGGGCCGTTATGTAGTCACAGAGTACATTATATATACTATTGTAGTGGAGAAAATGGTAGCGGAAAAAAATCTACTCTGACTCAATCACATGACAAGATTCAATCATTGCCATCAATAAATTTAAATGCCGAAACATTGTTTAATTTTCTTGCAAAAGTAGAAAAATATACATTATGTTGCAGCCAGACAAACGAAAAACACCCGTTCACGAGAATAACGCAGAGAAGTAAGTCTCTTTACTTACTTATAATTTTTATTTACTTATTAAATACATGACAAAGCCGCGGTCATTTGATTTAAAGCTCAGTGGAAAACAGGGTGTTTACTGATTACCATAAACAGTTAAAATTAGCGCAATTTTTATTCGAAGTAAGAAGTTGTTGACAGTTAAGATTTGTTGAGAATCTTAATACAAAGTTTAATTGCAAAATGATTATTTCAGAATTCCCAAAGTGGTCATGTGCTCATGTAGCACTGATATTAAGTACGTACCTAAATATTCAAATACTTTTACACGGACTTTTTTTAGTACTACTCAACAAGTTCAAATTGAATCAATGGTCGTCAAAAAGCATTTACAAAAACTCCAAACGAGCAGCAAATTAGTTGTCAGCAAATTAACAACATTTCATATTTTACAACGCCTAAAACTAAAAATACCGTTTCTTAATTTTGCTATCCTGATTACGAAAAAAATATTTACAAATTTTATTATTGCTTAATATTAGCGAAAATAAATAAAAACCAAAAATTGTGTGATGACGTCACACATACGGTGGAATGAGGAGGTACCGTTGCCTAGTATCTCAACTTCATTTAAATGCAATGTCGGAGTAATTAAATGGTTTTTAAAATGTCGGCAAGGGTGTTAGTATTATTAAGCCGTAGGTATGTGTGACGTTATTTGGCTTTTACATTCTTTTAGAATAAGACGAAATTCAAACAGAAAATTATTAATGAAAATCATCGAATTTCCGCAAAGCGTGTTAAGCACACTCTTTGCAAAAAAGCTTATTATAAAATCAATGATTATTTAGAAGACAAGGACGTATGGCATTAAATAGTAGTTTAATATTAAATTTTATCAAAGGATAAATGTGTCTTGTGTTCAACACATCCATGATATTATTTTGTAAGTTTGATTGGTATTAGCTTTAAGGTGATTTGAGAAAAGATGGTCACAGTGGAGTTTTTTTTTCGCTGCCTTTTTCCCCACTACAGACGGCCCCAAGGCAGCGGCTAACATTATACATAACTGTATGTACATTGACATTCAACAAGCAGAATGTAAACTCTTTACGTTGAAATAAAATTTTTGATTTCTGATTTCTAAAAAAATATGGGTCGTTTTATTTTTAACATAACATAACATTTACATACAGGCACATACATTGCCTATGCTTATTTTTTGTATCTAGTTTTAAAATACGTATGCTAAAAAATCTCAACGTTGTCAATTGCGCCAATCAAAACGTTCAAATCTTGGCCTGCTCTAATAAAATGTTATAGATCTACTAAATAGCGTTTTGAAATATAAAAAAAAACATAACTACCTATATCTACCTACTTGATTGTGACAGTGATTGCCTAGTCTCACCTCTGATCACTACGCTGGAGTGTAGGGGTTTGATCCCACTGGGGTCCGCCGTACTTTTGGCTTAATGGCCTAAAGTGGGTGTGTTTCCAAGTTTGTGATGTCTGCCTGGTCACCATAGCAACGGGTGCCTAGTTTAGGACTAGGATTTGGTACTTTTGTGTAGAACTTGTTTTTTTCCTCAAATTATAGCAAACTTTTTATTTTATCTTATTCTTAGGTTTTGGATCTCCTCGTTAAATGTGTCTTTTAATAGAAAATAATATATTTGAATATCTGCTAGGTATACAGCTATACCTAGGTTTCTATAAGTTGTAGAATATACTGAAAAGGAAAATATGAAATTTCAAATATTCGCGCAAAATAACTTACTATGAAAATACCTAATTTTCATAGTAAGTTATTTTGCGCGAATATTTGTACGGCTTTCATTACTCTTTCATATCTCCTTGTGCAATGAAAATAACCTAGAAAACAGTGAATAGTGAACTTATTCATAGTTGTAAAAATTAAAAAAGAAATTCTGAAACATAGTTTAGCAAAGTAGATCTCAGCTTTGCTATAGAAACAAAGAGCATTTCGTTAACCCGTTAGTGCAGCAGGGACCTTTACATTTTGTAGCACTATTTAAATATTATACCTATTTATCGTAGGTATAATATTTTTGTTTGCATTATTATATAAAAAATAAAAAAATATCTGTTGCATCAGGATACTCTCATATTATTTAAACTTTTTAATCGCTTTAAACGATTAACATTTAAAGTGAAAAATGAGTCCGTGATACCTTCTCTTCACATAAATAGGTAAAGTTGGTTACAGTAACCTTCATGATTTTATTCAGCTAGTACCCAGGGTATCATCATGACGACAGACACTTGAGTGTCTCTCGTTTTCTGGAGGTAAAAATCGTTATTTGATAAAAGTAACAAAAATTTACAAGTTTTCGTCTGCTGGTAGGTATATACCACAAACCTGTAAATAAAATGGCATCATCCAACCTCACTATCCTTAACCTTATAACAGTAAAAAAGTATCCATACCTCACGATGACATTGCATGTACAGATTCATGTCGTCGCGCAGTGTCCTATCTACTTATTCTAAGGCAGACATATCACAGAATACACACAGAGGAAAAGAAAAACCGTCCGGCCTCTATCACAACAACGGAACCGCGAAAAGTCCACGCACGGAAAACTTAGATCTATTCCCGGCGCACTGGTACATCGCTATCGATTTTCCGCGGAACCGCCCGGGGCTATATGAGTAGAGATCACCGAATCACGCATACGAAATGTAATAATAAACGACTACCATCCCGCGGGCTTATCTGTAAACGACTGGAGGCGAAAAGGTTTTCGCTGGGGGCGAAACGCCGTGCGTCGCTCGAGGCTCCGCCCAGGGGGACACCATTGGCTCCGGGGCGGCGGCGGCCCTCCGCGGCGGCTCGCCATTGGCCGCCGGCTGCCCCCGGTGGGGATGCCATCCGGACAATATTTTGACGTTTTTTTCGCCCGACGACGGTGGCATTTTCTCGTCGCGGCGATTAATTGTAATTCTTTATGGCCATTGTGGGGTTAAGTGAGCAGTTAGACGTGACGCTGGCTTTGTGATCGATGCCTGAATGGGCCATTGGGGCTTGTTTGTTGAGCGACTCGAGGGTTTTGTGCGCCGGCGCATAGGAGGCTCGATCCGCTGTCTGCTCTGAAGGTTTTTGTGAATTGTTTGCGTTGCAAAAAGGCTTTGCTGCGAAGTTTGCGTAGGTTCGCTCTTTTATTGATTTTTTTGTTCTGTGGTATCAATTGAACATACACCTGTCAATTAAATGTCGGTAGCGATTTCTTGCCAAAAGGATGGGCTGAGAACTTTGCAAAAAGTTATTTGTGCCTTTGTAAGGGATTTTTTTTGCAAGCTGTAGCTATGATAACAAGATTAGCTAGTTCACTGCACAAGCGTTCTAGTAAAATACTATAAACTTATAAGAGTAGTTAGTCTTTGCAAATGTTGTTTTTCCTTCACATCAAGTCCAAAACGTGGGTCCAGTTCTAGTGATTGGTGCCTCTGCCTACCCGTTCGGGGATAACGGACATGAGTTTTTTTATTTTTTTTTATTAAGTCCTACTACATAAAATGTTTTGTGCATTTGTCAATTGATCCTTTTTTCACATAGCGAATGTGAAAAACGTGATTTTTGCTTAGTTAGATATAGTTTACAAGTCGAATGATGACATGGGCTCCTTTTTGTCCGAGTCCCACGAAAAAGAAGTCCCGTATACAGCTACTTTTTTCTGTTTTGAAATCATCGTTCTATGGTACTACGGCTCAGGTAATTTTCAATGAGCTCAACCACTGTCTTAAATATGGCATACACCATATTTTCTTAACTTTATTTCGGATACGGATTAATGCTTCATTTTTCTATCGGAAGAGTCCGACTAGATAAGGAAGTACCTAGAGTATAGCCGGAATAAAATGTATAATGTGTGGTGCTTAAGTTAGTTTTAGTTCATAATATTTTACATTAATGAATGTGTGATTGTGTATTTGATCATTGTTTTCACCCAATCCAATACTTCAGCTCATATTCTTACAATGCTTGACAAAGGCTTTACCAATAGATATTTAATTAAAATACCTGTCCGTAAATTACTTTTCTATGACGTCAACAAACGCAGTATGAGTACATTATGAATCCTTTGCCTTATAATTACAAAACAAATAAAATGACATTTGTTTTTTGTTTGGTATGTGGGCAAACATATCTCTTTAATCATACTGTGATGAAGTCACAAATACCATCGGTAATCTTATAAAATATTAAAAATAGACATAACTAATGAATAAAACTCTAAACTACCGAAATTAGTTTCTTGAAGGGTCAATATTTTCAAAATAAATTATAAAAAATATATATAAAAAATTACTAGCATGACCAATTCGTGAAAAGTGCAAACTATTCCTCCTTGGAAGACGTCAAATTATCTCGAATAAGTTTCGGTTTTTAATATCTATTACTAGCGATCCGCCCCGGCTTCGCACGGGTGGCACAAACGTTTCCATGGAAATAGCGATATTAGTTCTATGGAAAATTCTCGGGTTAGTATTTTTTTACAATCTCGGGTCTCATTATTCGAGATTTCTTACGGAACCCTATTTTAAAAAAAAATCCAATATAGCCTATGTTACTCATGAAAAATGTAGCTTTCTGATGGTGAAAGAATTTTTAAAATCGGTCCAGTAGTTTCTGAGCCTATTCATTACAAACATTCACACACACAAAAATACAACTCTTTCCTCTTTATAATATAGAACATATTGTCGTACACTTTCTTCTACACTGTTTTAAGTTAAGATTTCAAGAAACTGTGACAGTGTAGATGTTTATAATTATTATTGCCCGTGACTGTACAAAGAGCCACAACTTTGCCTCGTAACACAAAAGCGTACATTATTCACATCAGCGTTGTTTCACGGGGGGCGCACAGATTTCGGAGCACTTTCCCTCTCTAGGGGGAAGTATGGGGATGCAAAGTCAAGAGCGCAGCCCAATGGGATCAATAACTGCTGCCAAAGGTCTAGCCACGTTACGATGAGCTGGAAACTCAAGTAACTGCTGAGGTATTGAGGCGCTTAGCAACCAAAAAAGAGGTTATTAGTTCTGTAACGAGGTAATCGCCTCGTTGCTTTTTTTATCTTTTTCAGCCATCTGCTATTCCAAATTTAACTATTTTATGACATTCGCCGCAGTGTTCGGACGTATTTGGCACAGATATTCCTCAGCCTCCGAACTAAGTGGACGTAAACGTGATTCTATCTTTATTATCATTTTTATTACAACACGTCTGTCACCTTATTCTCCGTACCTATATTATTTATCAACAAAACCATACAATTCTAAAGGCACATAAAGTTAATGTGCCTTTATTTTACCATATTATAAATAAACCAAAACTTTGCTGCCCCTGGATACCCCTCTTTTACTACGGATCGCACCCCTACTTACCACCGTGCGACAGTTCGTTTCTTACTAGGCCGTCGTACTGAGACCATTTGTGAGTGGTTGACCAAAAAGGGACCTGAAGGTATTGGAAACCGTTATTTTTTTAATCTGTGGTAGTTTAGCATTTTTTGGTCTAACCAGAAAATTTTTGGTGCCGTAGTTATTTTTTTATGATTTTTTTTGTGAACCGAGCCGGGTTGAAACCTGTCTATACACGAAACTTCAAACGCGATTTTCTCGTAATGAATTATTTTCCCTTGAGGTCTCTTTTTGGTCAACCACTCACATTGTGCAAATGGTCTTAGTCTGGGTGTTTTTCGATGTTTGTAATGTCCTTGCCTGGACCAGGGCCTCGATTCTGCTAATGCATTGCAGTAAGTACAAAGACAATTGCATGACTGCGTCGATTTTATTTCATTGCCGCTTCAAATCTACGCGCGCACGGTTATCCGTAATAGGGAATGGATGAAAATATCAGAAGTGCTTGATATTTTTTTTGGTGATAGGAATAACCTTCCTTAACGCGAGAAAAAAGTTTCAATTTTTTTGGCTTCGTAGTTAATTTTTAAATAATCTTAATATTTTTCCATTCGTAGTTCTGGGCTCAGAACGGCTTAACAGACATATTCCTTAGTCCGCTACGTATGAAAAAAAATCCACCTTGAAAAGCTGTCAATGTCACCACAGATTTTTTTTTTTAATACGTAGCGGACCAAGGAATATGTCTGTTAAGCCGTTCTGAGCCCAGAACTACGAATGGAAAAATATTAAGATTATTTAAAAATTAACTACGAAGCCAAAAAAATTGAAACTTTTTTCTCGCGTTAAGGAAGGTTATTCCTATCACCGAAAAAAATATCAAGCACTTCTGATATTTTCATCCATTCCCTATTCTACGCGATAATGGAATCAATAACCATTTTTTTAACATAACCCGACCACGTAACTGTAATTGAACTACAATGCAATGACAGAATCGAGGCCCTGGTTGTATTTGGTCATTAAATGATTGCATTGTTTCAACAAATACGCACACCAAACCAAACGATTATACCGTAGGTACGTACTTGTATTCAAATGCGTTAGGTCTACGGTCAAAATTATATTTTACTTTGGAACAAAGTGAAAATTCGGCCTCCCAGGACGAAACAAACCGCAGATATTTTGACTTCTTTAATTTCAGCAGACACCAAGCCTTTCCACTTTAAGGGGAACTTGCACAAAAAATGTTGTAGGTAATGTAATCGGAGAAATCTTGTTGGAAGCATAAAGCATAAAATTAAATAAGCTATAGATGTGGCATTTTATTTTCTCTGCGACTAATATTTTTTCGTCAATAAAATTTGTTGAAAAGTCAATATACAACAAACACGTAACGCCTGATATTGTGTGAAGGGTTAATCAATACCTATGTATTTGAATATAATCTCGTAAAATGATGTTTCAAGGTCTGCATCTACGCTACCATAAGATTTTTTACCTTCAGCATTCAATGAAGAAATTAAATCTAATAAGTTTTTTTTATTAATGTAGCAACTTTATTATTCGATATTTTTGAAATCTATTTGATTTATTTATTTATTCACTAAAAAAATGCAAAATCACAATACCATTAGTTTGCCAAACTGCTAATGCAGTTTATCGGCAAGCTCTTGGTAATAATTCTTATTCACTTACCTACACAATCTACACAACTAACATTATTGATAATACTTCTTGAGTCTAAGGCAATGAGTTTACAAACTGCTTAAAACAAACCACTTAAGCATACTTTTGAATTCTGACTATCTGAGGTCCTTATTACATAATTCCTCTGGGTGGGTTTTGTAAATGGCAGGTACCAAACCATTGATTTAACTTGATTCGAAATATTTGAGACAGATAGGTATTTTGTGGTTTAATTTTTGATAAGTTATTATACGGCTTCTATGATATAACATGCAGCCATGACTTAGACGCAAGTTCCCCATTGTGTGCTTTCAATTAAAATGATTCGCTTGCCGCCAAAAATAGGTAGCCTTTTCTTGGGGAGCCAAACAATAATATTACCCGAACGTTCAGAGAGTAGGTCACTGTATAACGATTAAAATAATTCAAAATAATTCCATTGACAGCTGTGGCGACTTTTGTTGGTCCGTAATGGTTTTTCTTGCGGTCTCAGTCCTCCACGCCGATTGAGGGTTAATGATTAATTTTATTTTTAAACTTCGCCCGTGCCTGTAGGTATTGTGGTAATTCAGACCCCCGAGGTGTCAGACATTTGGCCGGCGTGCAAATGTTGAAATAAACTTCTGTGAATAAATGTCAAAACATGAAGGACTTTTGTTGTGGGCTTGAGTGGGGTATACGGCAAAACAAAAAATGTTAAAAATGTTAGTATTTTTTTTTAGAAGAAACGGCAAAGCGAAAAATCTCATAGCACACATCCACAGCATCACATCAACCTTTACACTAGTAGCTCAATTGAGTATTTGACAAAATGTCAAATGAGTTACTTTTAGAACGGAATTTTGTATGAAAATAGTTGCTTGTGACGTCACATTTCTAAGCACTCTTTTCATGTTTCATCTATTTAAAAATTGTAATAACTAGTAAATGATTAAAAAAATACATTTTCCGAAACATTTTGTAATTTTTGTTTTAATCGAGCATCTCAAATAATTTATTGTTGTTAGTGTCAAATACCGTATTAAGTTAAGCGCGACTTTGCAACTTAAATTTAACCGTTAATATACAGTAGACAGCCATGTCAACCTTCACCTTTAAGTAGCAAAGTCGCCCGTAATGCAATGGAATAGAGTGCATGGGTGTATAGGACGATGTGCTGTCGACTGTACTCTATCCAATAAAATTTTGTGGTCCTACAAGCTATAGGGAAAAGCTGTTCGTGCTTTTCCACTATGAAGGGTTTCCCGCCAATTATTCGTTGGACGTTTCTTTGTTACGCTTTATTGAAAAAAAAAAACATAAAACTTCAATAACTGGTAAGTGTCGATGTACGAAGGCGGACTTATTTCAAAAGAAATTTCTTCTAGCCAGCTTAAGAAAGGCTTGTCTTTCTCGTCAGTCATGTGTAATACTTTGCTTGCGCGATGCAGATAATGTTGGAATCTATACTGCGCGCGCAGAGATGACAATGTGCTCGCTACAAAAGTTTATTTTTGCTTTGCCGTATTTTCTGAATAGAAAGAAAGGTTTTCACTTTTAAATATTAAACTATTTTGATAGCGAATGAAAACAAAACAGACGGGCACCGCTCTGGCCACTTCCAAAAGAAAATAAAAAACGAAATCGGCAAAACACATTAACAACTAATTTGTCTCTAATTTACCGCGACCACTGGCCGGTGATCAATAAAAAGAAAAAAAAATGCAACATTAAATCGTCAAAAAAGAAGAATCACTAAAAACGTCAAATGGATTTGATAAATTCGTCCGTTTGAGTTCCGAAACCGTTTTGTTTTAGCCGAAAGCCGACAGATTTGTTAAGGTGGCCCGTTATGGACACGGCTATTAGAATTAGGATGCATTATAAATGTTTTTGCCATTGGATTCCAGATTTTGATCCGATTTCAAAAAGTAAAGCAGGCACTGGATAGATGATTGATTCCACTCATCTGTTGAGTTATTTACATTTAACATTTACACACAGGCACATACATTGCTTCTGGCCCCACACTAGGCTACCCTGTGTCGTGGGAACCAGAAACAGCGACGTCACAAACATGTAAACATCCAAGACCTGGAGTTTTTTTTTCTCTCCAACCGGGGATCGAACCCGGGACCTCTCGCATGGTAAGTAGATGTACTAACCGCTACGCCACAGAGGTCGCTGCGCATTTGGTAAGTAGGTACTTAGATTCATCATCATCAACCCATGATGTCCCCACCGAGGGGCACGGGTCTCTTCCCTGAGGAAGGTATAGGCCATACTCCACCACGGGGGCCAAGTCTGGATTGGTGGAGGCTTGTAAAACTATGGTCTTCGTCCGTCAAAAGTTTTCAAGCCACCCTACTAAGGGCTCTAGTTGGCTTTACGACTGCCATCTATCGACGGCAGCCGGCACCAACTGCTTAACGTGCCTTGCGAAGCACGGAACTGTTCGGAAAAAGTACGTAGATTATCAAATAATATTTTTATGTCCCTCTTTGCAGTAAGGTTAGTCCTACTTTCTTTATACTATCCTGTAATTAGGCTGGGCATTACAAATGTACGAAATATATCACATTGTATAGCGCTATAAATCGCACCAGGGAAGGCAACTTTCTTATATATATTTTTCTGTTTCAGAGAAAACATGTAGGTAGATGATTAATCAGTGGGTAGGGTATACCGGATTGCAGCTATTTATATTAGTTATAACAGTGATATTTGTATATGCCGAGGTTAACTACGCCGATCTCACCATCACCATTCCACTGCCTGTGCTTAAATGAAAAGATCAGACGAAAAAAATACTAGCTCTAAAATATGGGGTGAAATGGCAACAACACAATTTTAATGATTAACGGTAAAATGATCGTTTGTTCATTTGTTACTTTTTGCTTTGAATGATCTATGTCTTACACATTACTTGCCCATCCTTTTTTCAGACATCGGTTATTTGGGAGGTCACTTGGTAATCATCTGGGCTCAGTTACATGAAACTACACTCCATAGTTTAACAAAACAATTCGAGGTACATTGCGTAGTAGAGTCCACTTGTCAATCTATGAGTTGAACTACTGCGCAGTGTACATCGTATTGTCAATAGTTATCTGAAATAGGAGTTCTCAGTGGAGTAGTACATACTCTAACAAAATTAGTTGACAATACTTTAAGGGTTAGAATAGTAACAAAATAAAAAAAAATGCTTAGAACGTGTAGGTACATAATGATGTCACGTGATAAGAATCTAATTTATAAAATATTTATTACTTTGAGTCATGTGGTATGTTGTATGGTCTTAAATATTAAATTCCAGTTCACAATATGGGCCCTCCAAGGGCATTGCAACATGCATCGATAAATGTCTGTAATAAGTCTTAAAATAAATAGTATCTTATAACTTTAATTTGTTTTGTATTATGTTATGTTTTTATCGCCCAATGTTCCTTAACTGAATAGAAGGCTTTTTCTATAAACATTGAGTTATTTTTTTTTGTGAAAATCGGGTCGTTAGTATCAGTTTAAATGTAGTCAGATAGTTAATTTATAAATTGTAATATAACTGTAGTTGTTTGTTTTAAATGTTTACCGGGAGTTGGCCGAGAATAGTGACGAGTGGGTAACTAAAAGGGAGGCCTTTGCCCAGCAGTGGGACACAGATGTCGCATCTGAAAAATCTATCAAAAAACAAAATATAAAATCTATCAAAATACCAATCCGGACTTGTCCCCGTGGTAAAGTATGGCCTATACCTTCCTCAGGGAAGAGACCCGTGCCCCTCGGTGGGGGCACAATGGGTTGATGATGATAAAAAATTGTAGTTGTTATATTACCCCTGTAGAGCTTAGCAACTAACAAAATATCGTTCTACCAGGATCTCAGACATTCCTAGCTCCTAACGATCGATGACTCTACCCATTGGCCTATTAGATACTTTCGTATATTTTGGGGCAATCAAATTCCTCGGCATTCCACGCACCATATCAGGTCTCTCGACAATTACTCTGGCATTTTGATACTAGACATTTGTACGACAATTTGTCTGGCACGCGAGGCACGCGTCGTCCGGGCTACCAAATTATATGGGATTTTTATAATTCACGTGGGGTCACTTTCGACCCGGCGTGTGATCGGGAGGTTTCACGGTCGGTGACGTTTAAAGGGTTAACTGCTGAAGAGATTACGAGTTTGGATTTTTACTTCAGCGCCAGCCCACCTCTGCTATAAGCCTTTTCGACGACCTCTGCCTGTGCGTGGGGTCCCGGGTTCGAATCCCGGCTGGGAACAAAAAAAAAACCAGGTCTTGGATGTTTATATGTTTGTGACGTCGGTGTTTCTGGTTCCCGCGACACAGGGTATCCTAGTGTGGGGCCAGAAGCAATGTATGCGCCTGTATATAAATGTCTATATTTAACATAGTGGAGACTACAGTAAATTGAATCTTCTTTCTTAAATTGATGAATCTTCATAAAAAACTCTACAATAAAAACTGTAACCACAAGTAACATTTTTACTACCACAGTTCGATGTACTTGTACTTGGAACCGTCAATAAACTACGAAAAGTAATTTTATGAAACCCGGCGCTGTGCATGTATATTTAGTGTAACATGTTAAGACATTGCCGTGTTTTTGTCGTTAAAATAAAAAAAAAGTAAAATAATAAAGAAATGTGGTTGTCTTTCTCCCACATGCCTTTTCCCGATCATGCCATACGTTGTGGTCTCTCGCCATTGGCATTGCCTCCCACCAGCCTGGCCATATCGTCCGACTATCGGGCCATTGGTCTACCGACCGACCGTCACTCGCTTTTCGGCCTCCACGCCGTTTCTGTCCTGGTCCCCGATTCTGTTAGTGCATTATAGTACGATGGCAGATACACGGTCGGGTCACGTGACGTGTTTTTAAATAACATTGACGCCTAGATTGTTGGACGTTGTTGAACGAAAACGACTCAATCCACAAAAAGTAATTTCGGAGATATGAAGGTTTTAAGTTCCGATTGGTATTGTCCAGTGTTCTTACGCTTAAGTATATTTTTATCTTTGGTAAAGTAAGGGTATTTGGCTTCTTTTTGTGCCAGTGTTTTTTTTCTATATGAAAGAACCGACCTTAAAGGCCAGTTCGGCATACGTAACTCATTTTCGACCATATTGTGGATTGAGTCGTTTTCGTGAAACTACGTCCATTTAATATGAGTGCGCTCGTAGACTTGAAGCGGCAATGAACTAATCGCCACGATCATACAGTTGTCATTGTACTACAATGCATTAGGAGAATGTAGGTCCTGGTCCACCAGCTTCAGAAAGCACAAATGTAAGTCTCCAAGTAAGGAGACTTATTTAAGAATCGCCTACGCAATGTACATCGAATTTGTAGTTTTGCCCCAATTTCCAGACCATTCAGTCTGGAAATTGTGAGTGAGAGTATTACATAACATAACATTCACATACAGGCACATACATTGCTTCTGGCCCCACACTAGGATACCCTGTGTCGTGGGAACCAGAAACAGCGACGTCACAAACATGTAAACATTCGAGACCTTAGTTATTAGTTTCTGTTTTTATGAGTATTATGCGTATGTATGTGTATGTGAGTCTGTATTTACAGATTTATGGATACATATGTGATGTCAATTGTACGTATTTGACATTCCAGGCCAAAAACGGGTGTAAATAGTAAAGGTATTGACGATTGTAGAGTCAATACAAAATCGATCATTACACGCGTGCTCTTTATGTGCTTACCTTACTGGTGATTTTGAAACAAAACTGTAAGGCCAAGCTACGGTCTAGTGAACGTAGGATAGATTTTAATCGTAATAATACGTAGGCAACGTTTATTTGCAGACAAAACCATTTTTTGCTAGCACAATTAAATATCTTGCCGAGTACTTATTAACCCCCTATTAAATGATCCGATTCCTAGAAATATTTAAACACATAATTGGGGTAAAGTGTATCATTGATGGTTGGGGCTCCGCCACGGCACCTCTATCTCAAGCAACATAAGAACGACTATCGAACAAAAATAACCATGTTCCGCTGAGCTGGTCTGTACCATCGGCTGACCCATACGGATCCCAATATTGACCCTGACCCGGGATAAATGCTATCTGTCTGTCTCTGTATAGGAACACAGGGTCTTTTCGTGTAGAAGTGTCACTTACTTACCTGTGTAGCAAATCTCAGTGCAAAATGACACTTACGATTATTTAAGACCGTTAAAATTTAAAGGTGAAATTGGTTATAGGTACAGCTCTCGCTGCAAAGGTTTTTGAGTAGAGACCATATAGCGTAAGATGCCCACTAGCTATTTGGACCGATTATCAGGTTTGCAAGCCAATATTCAGAGTTTGCTATAATTTGATGTACATTGGAATGTCGATAAACCGTAAATAATAAAAAATGAGATCAATTTGTAGGAAGATTCGTAAACGCAATGTAGATGCGTAGAGAATTGTCAAAATAATCTATAAATTGTAATTTTAAGGAACGCGGCTATATAATCTGGTAGCAGCGGGTAGATGAAGATCGCTGAGGACAGAAAGAAGTAACGTGCCTTAGGGAAGGCCTACATTGTGGACTAAAACCTGCCAATTGTAGAAATGGTCTACAAACGAGAATGTCTCTTTTTTTTTATTGTTATAAATATATTTTTCTTATCTGATCTGATCCATTATTGGAAAGAGAATCACCTTCACCTGATTCGTATAGCACAAAACACTTTATAATTGCAAGTTTCGAGCAAAAGATGTTGTTAGCGCTTTACTCTGTAATAATTGGGCCCGAACATAGTCATTTGGCTCAATTTTATTGACTACAAAAGAGTTTCTTTTGAACAGAGTGTTTGAAATTTATGGACGTTTTTTTGACATTTATTTATTCAACTTTGGAAAACCTTCATATTAATACATCAATGAATTTGCGAATGAAATAGAATCAAGATTTATATGATCAGTCACATCACGAAAAAAATCTGCTCCACAAAACCTTTTATTAGGTACCTACCCGTTTCAGCAAATAAACTGATATTTCACATCAACACAAAACAAGCATTTGATTGACTATACCTGAGAATGTGTCACCTCAGACCCTCAAGTTTCATTTCTATCACAAATTCACGTAATTAAAGGAAAAAGGTCAATTGTACATACCAGGATTCATTCCTAGAACTACAAACCAAAATCGGAATACCCTATCAATTTGTACAGTCGTCCACACATCCATCTTTACATGCATACACTCTGGTCAGTCAGAAATCAGAAATCAGAATTTTATTTCAACGTAAAGAATTTACATTCTGCTTGTTGAATGTCAATGTACATAAAATTATAATGTTAGCCGCTGCCTTATGGCCGAATGTAGTGGAGAAAAAGGCAGCAAAAAAAACTCCACTCTGACCATCTTTTCTCAAAACATCTTAAATCTAATACAAAGTACGAATGTCCATCTACCTAAGAATGTCAAAATTCAAGACCCATGAGTGCAATCAATACTTGCAATGTGAAACCTTACGGGCGACTTTGCAACAGAATTATGAAGGATCGAGCTGCGGTTGACTGTATAATCAAGACCTGATCAACCTTTACGTTTCTGAGGAGCGTAAAAGTGTGACATGCTGTTCAATCTACTAGGTTTACTCTTAGGCCTTAGATTATGCATCTATGCACTTATGCATAGATGGAATCTCGACTTTACATCGTTCCCCAAAACCCCAAGATTCATATCACGATCAACTTATTATGCAGATGACGGTCATCATCACATGGTAATGATGAGGCGACATTATGTGCTACAACCTACACTTAAGCCGAGGTTAACCTATACTTAAGTTCGTATAAATTTTTCCTAAAAATTCTTGATAATAAGGTCAGAATATGTTGTTTTGTGGACATTATGGGCTCGAGATATGTTAATTTCGGGCTTCGGAAAACTATTTTTATTAATATCTGATTAGACGACTATTATTATTTTCAAACTTAATGATCAGCTGTGTTTAAAACTATATTGTCATAAAAATAGATCACAACTTCTTATATTACAAACTTCTTGGTAGGAAAAAAAATCATGACAGGCCAAAAAGGAAAGAAAAATAAAGCATGGCCGCCAAGGCCGTGTGATTGTAAGTTATAGTCTATCAATCACAATTTTCATAAAGAGATAAACGGCCGAATCACGCGCGGCTTTAAACGTTCCATTTTCGAATTTTGTTGGTATAAAAACAAAGAAATGGAAGGAATAGAGGGAAAATTATTATAATTCAAGCGCGGGATCGTCGAGAGCCTAATCCGATAATCGTTTGATTGACTCAACCTCAACCCGATTGCGTTTTTTGATGGAAAGGTTTTTACAAGTAAGAGTTTAGTTAAATACGTTTTGTTTGTTCCCGAATTATGCAAGTTCCGGAGAAAATTGATTTTTGTCGCAGTTTTATTTTCGTAGTATTATTAATACAGAATTAAGTGTTAGATACAAGTAAGTACTACCAGTCGGTAAGAAAAATAAGTTTCTGTCATATGTAGGTACGCACTA
Source organism: Yponomeuta plumbellus (assembly GCA_947310845.1). Taxonomy (NCBI): domain Eukaryota; kingdom Metazoa; phylum Arthropoda; class Insecta; order Lepidoptera; family Yponomeutidae; genus Yponomeuta; species Yponomeuta plumbellus. The sequence goes on from OX371214.1 coordinate 11,818,577, forward strand.
GGCTGATGATCTAAGATTAAGCCATAAAACAATCAAAAGTGTACCACCATCTTTTGATGTCGTGATACAGCCGGTTATTTCCATAGAATTTTTTGTTAAAAATAGGGGATGTATTAGTAAATGGTAAGATAAAAAGTACCTGAAACCGACTTGCGTGGATGCAACGATTAATGAATGTCGATGAAGGAAAAGTGATTTGTGGCGGTCCCTGATGGTCTTTGCCTATCCCTCTGGGATAGAATAGAATAGAATAGAATAGAATATTCTTTATTGTATGTACAGGAATTACACATGAGATTTGACAATAACATAGTACAGGCGTACAGAGATACCTACAGGCGTGAGCTTGTGTATGTATGTAAACTTTTGTTATATGTAGATAACACCAATCCGACCAAATAGCATTAAAACAATTGGGCTCAGACTTAAATTGTATTAAATCCAAGTCGCTTAACAGTTTACTAAGATCACAGCTAGATTATAATAGAAGAACAAATTGTGGATGAAAAAAGTTTTCATCAGAGTAGGTAATGAAAGCCCAAATTATGCAAAAATACGACGTCTATAGCGCAGCAGTTAGCGCATCTGCCTACCATGTGAGAGGTCCCAGGTTCGAATCCAGGCTGGAGACAAAAAAAAAACCCAGGTCTTGCATGTTTACATGTTTTTGATGTCACTGTTTGTGGTTTACAACAATCGTCCTAGTTTGGGGCCTTATCCTTGTATCCAGGCACAAACATTGCCTTAAGGCAATGTTTGCCTTAAGGCAATGTATGTGCCTGTATGTAGGTAAATGTTTGTTTACTGTCTTTTTGTCTGGTCGATTTGATTTAGAAAGAAAAAGTGATTCTCATTATAACATTTATAAAAACAATCACGATTAAAATTGTAACTTGCAATGCCCATAAATTCGCTACCCACACGTGTCAAGAGTTGTCGTCGAGGAATTTTGGGAATATTTTCAAAATACACTGTTGCCAACTCAACTACACTAATGATGTTTCAATATCTAAACTAAATCTACATTTCAGTTTTAGGCTCCGTATCCAGAAAACAGAACAGAGTATCTGTACCTAGTGTGCTATTTCGTCTGCAATGAAGTCAAATTAAAGACATTATTATTTTATACGATTATGATGACGATGACGACGACGATGATGATGACCGACGTGGTGGAGTATGGCCTATACCTTCCTCAGGGAACCCGTGGCCCTCGGTGGGGACATAATGGGGTTGATGATGATGATGATGACAACTTATCTCGTGAGAAAATTACTTATAGTGAATATTCCCACCGAGACCACAGTAAATTCCACAGATGAACTTGTCTGTAAATCCTTCTGGAATAATAAACATTTTATTTTAAGGTTAGTCCCATCGGCCGGGCCACATTTGGGTCCATTTGGAGCGATCTCTCTAAGACAATATAATTTGACTGATTGATAGCTCCTCCGCGTCCCGAGTGCCGGATACTTACCCGCACGCGGCGGGAAAATTCGAGTTCGGAATTCAAATTGGTCCGAGGTATTTCGAAATTGGTACTGGCTGAAAAAGGAAACGAAAAAAGGACGATGACAGACCGGTAAGAAAACAGCATCCGTAGAAAAAAAAATAGGTAATGTCATTAAATTTATTTTCAACGTCCATTCCGTCCGTTGATTGAGTCCTCCACGATTCCGTCCTTAGCTCTATTGTCAAATCACACATAGGTACCACTTTGTATAATCACTACATAGTATAAAACAAAGTCGCTTCCCGCTGTCTGTCTGTCCCTATGTGTGCTTAGCTTTACAACTACCTACGCAACGGATTTTGATGCGGTTTTTTTAATACCTACATAGTGATTTAAGAGAACGGTTTATTTATATGTATAAGGCATGCATAATATAGTAGAGAAACACAGATAATTTTAGAGGTTTCTAATGTGACGTCATACATAAACACATTTTTTTGTGCTTACATTGCTAACGTATGTTATTTTACGAGTGACTCTCCAACTAAATTGTGAATTATAGGTAATCTCCATTTTTCAAGCTAAAAATTGAAATTAATTCATGAAATATATTTTGTTCATGCCGGGAGTCAAACCCTCGACCACGGCAAGAGTTTTACCGATGCGCCGCCTCTGCTGTAAACGATGACTGAAATTGTCTTAATTCGACGAGTTTCAACGCGGTCCGATGCTATTGAGATTCCACTCAGGCAACTAAATGAAGCTTAATTCGAAACATAAACAATGCAGGTGATTTATTGCGAATTCGACTGACTGGCCGAATATTGCCAGAGATTATGATGATTTCGAGTTTCGAATTTGGCTTTTTCGCGTGCTTTTTTGCTCGAGTGATTCATAGCATTTTTTGTAACTTTTTGCAACGGTTTCATTTATTCAATAGATAGGTGATTCAACTACACTTTATCACCCTTTATTGGATCCAGAAGTTAAACGCTTGTCTATAGTCTGTTCAAAAAGTCAGTTTACATGCATAATTGAGTAGAAATTAAAAATCTAAGTCTGGGAACACCATTATTATCTGTCAGGCAGTTGGGAAGTTCGAGATTATTTTCTTTAAAAATAAAAAATATATATACATATATTATATCTATAATTAGAGGATAATTAAAAAAGTAGGTTGTTAATTATCCTGTAATAAACCCATGTAAACTGACTTATTGAACAGACTCTACAAATAGGGTCGGGATAGTCTAGATGACGATGGGTCTTCACCCTACAAGACTAAGGAGCGAATGTGAGTGGGCCAGTAAAGTACGTCCCAGGCGGACAGACTTCTACCAAATAGTGGACTGTACTATGTTATTGTCAAATCTCATTTATTTATTTACTTACAAAGTTCTTGTAGCTTAACAGTATACACCAAATCGTGTAAGTCCTGGATCTAGATTCCGTTAATGCATTGTAGAATAATAACAACTGAATGAACGTGGTGATTTAGTTTCATCGCTTCGAGTCGACGCGCGCACACATACCTTATAGGCGTCAATTGTATGAAAAAACACGTCACGTTGCACGGCCGTGCAACTGTCATCGTACTATAATGCACTAACAGAATCGAGGCCCCGGTGTACTGTAGCGATTCTTATTTACAGTAACTGGCTGGCACAGCCGTCTTGTATGAATTTAAATATTTTGAAAGAGAATCGCTATCTACGTTTCGAGGGCTAGCTAGGCTAAGCTTCCCGGTAAAAAAGATAATAAAAGTAGTATTTTTGCTAAATAAGCTTCTTAAATCAAGTAGTACGCTAAAGTACATACAATAATGAATAGTAGCTATCTATCTATGTATTGCAAGGGGCAAGATAAAAAGTACTCGAAGCCGATGTGGGCAGGCAATGTCTGATTAATTTTGATGAAACGAAAGAAATCGTGGCAGTCCCTGGCCACTGCCTACCTCTCAGGGGTACAGGTGTGGGCTTAAGATGTTATGTTGTTTATAAGGCCGTGAATTTTAACAATCGCTTTATCGATGAAGGAAACCGCCGATCAAGCGTCAAACCCGACAAAGGAAAGTCCATTTTGCATACAAAATGATCGCAACAAGTTAACCCAACATTACCAGATGCATCCGACCATATTGCACCATGGCGTGACTGGCTATAGCTCTGAATAACTCGATTAAATGCAAATAGAGATAATATCGATTTAGGAACAGGTGTGAAAGGGAAAGGATCGAGGAAACGAATAATCGGGCTATTATTATGTTTGTGGTTGAATAAATGAATGTTTTTGGTGTATTCGGAATCGGAAACGATTTTCGAATAAGTAGCTTTTTTTATTCGATTATTATTTTCATAAGAAGAGGCCTATGCCCAACAGTGGGCTCTATTTACAGGCTGATTAGATAGATAGATAGATATTATTTTCTCACTAGTAACTGAGAGTAGCTTGCACATGGGTTTTTGGCAAGGACCTTGCTCCTATCAAGGCTAGGTTACTATATAGGTACTTCAAGAAAATATTTTGCTTCTTTACCCGGAAACGCTGAATTAAATTAAATAGTCACCGGGTTATTTTAACAATAGGAAATACTTGAAGCAATGTCTTACTGAATTAATTAAATTTCGTCATTTCCAAGGACTTTTTTTGCAAAAAAAATTTGTTGCGTTTTTTTGCATTATAGTAGATAGATTATCTGGTTAGATATTTTTTAAATAATACAGTATTCTATTTATATTATTTTCTACAAAGGATTACATATTTGATTTACTGAAAGTGCGAATTGAACACAAATTGTATCACTGACCACATAACCCAAGGTTAGCTGGCAGATAATTTATTATTTTTGTTACTCGTCTTTGCACAAATATGATAATTGTGCAATAACGGATTTTCGATGATATTAAGAAGGCGGCAGAATGACAATGGACCGACTTGATTCATTGTCATTCCGGTGCACTGCTAATCTCGACTTGGTTCACGATATTGGCAGTGGACCGACGAAGGTGGCGTGACAGTAAAGGTCATAGCCCACTTACACGACTCTGCTCCCACCCGGCAAGAGTAGTGTCATTCAAATATGGGCTTTAAATGTTGCTCTTTAGATGTATTTTGCATTGGCATCGTGAATTGGTGGACAGCTCGCTGTCAGCTAATTTATGATGCCAATGTAGAGTATATCTAGACAGCGGTATTCAAGGCCCATATTTGAATGGTATTGTTTTTGCCGGGTGGTAGCGGAGTCGTGTAGTTGGGCTATGACCTTTAGGCTGTTATTGTCTAACAGTGGGCGTCCTTGTTGGGTCCGTATTTAGAAATATGTAGGTTTTTAAATCTGAGAAAAAACTCGTAGAACAAAAAAAAAAAAAAACTCACGCCCGTTATCCCCGAAAGGGTAGGCAGAGGCACCAGTCTCTAGAACTGGACCCACGTTTTGCCGAGTTTATTAGGTCGTAGAACAACATTTGTTGTAATGTACTTTTGTTTAAGTTGTTATGTTTATATATTGTTATAGATAGATAGATAGATAGAGAACACTTTATTGTACATAAAAAAGGGAATTACAGTGGTATTTATAATGTATGGTGAAACACGAGTTTCGGTAGATCCATATTTAGATATATTTAAGCAAAAGAAAAAAGTCATACAACAAATTTTGTCGTAATGTGTTTTTATTTACGTTGTAATGTAGGTATGTATGGTTATAATGTAATTGTAATTGTAAATTGTACGAATTTCGGTAGGTACCTTAGGAGATGCACAATTTTGAAAACACCCAGTACATCCGTTTTTTTCCTATTGAATACGCTTGTGAGGGGTGTAAATTGATTTAGCAATCGATGCACGAAATCCTATTCTATTCACAATCTGAGAGGAAAATCTTTTATCTTGAATACATTCCATTTTGAAGACCGTCTGGAAAAATATATGAAAAATGTATGAAAAATCACAAATGACAGTGTATAAAAAAAGAAACCCAGGTCTTGGATGTTTACATGTTTGTGACGTCGCTGTTTCTGGTTCCCACGACACAGGGTAATCCTACTGTGGGGCCAGAAGCACAGGGTAGATATCTTAGTGTAGAGCCAGAAGCAATGTATGTGCCTGTCTGTAATTGTTAATGTTGTTAATGTTTGTTATGTTATTTAAACATGAAATACACAGTCAGTAAGAAAGCTACTTAGAAGTGACTATCTAGTGATACATTCAAGGGGTTCAATCCAGATTTATTTATTGACCAGACCAGTGCTAGATCAGTCTTATCTGGTCATAAATAGATCAACAGGGACGACTGAAGCTGCTAGCTTATTACGTAACTGTTCACTGTATTGAGTTATGACTATTCCAAAGTGTCTAAATATGGATGTATGAGTTACACAGTTCGGAGTAGTTCTAATCGAACGAGTCCAAAAAGTGGAGAAGTTACGTAATGACGCCCCTGGTGTGTCTTCCTCATGACTGCTAATTGCCAGAGACCTTAGAATCCAGTGAAGCAAACCGCATAAACAAATACTTATTAATCAAGTTGCAGTTAAGATACAACCATAATTAATTATTATAAATTGCAAAAGTAGATAGGTACTATTAACAAGTTAATACTGATCAATTTTTCATATAAATTTCGAGAATATTAAAGTAACTCAATTAATTTAATATCAAATTCGTCGTATCATTACTCATTTAATTATTCATATTACATAAAACTAAATACAAAATAAAAATGATCATCGTGTACATATTTTAAAATAAAATAGTCACGATTATAATACTCAGTTCCGTTTCCCGATTGAAATGTTTTATTTTCAGTATTGTTGTTGTTGTTGTTGTGGTTATGCTGTATTGCATAATAAAAAAATAATACATAATACAACTTAAATAACGACCGATGACCTGATAGCCGATTCTCAATAGATTTTAGTTTATCTATATTAATAATTTCGTTCGGGTCTACGGTATATACCCGATTATAGGTATATACCGTAATACCATCTAATACCATCCCATAATACGATATGCACACCAAATGAAAGAGCGTAAAAAAATAGTTGATCTGAGTCGACAACATATGGGCTGAAAATTCGTATTATCGAGCAGCATCAATATAAAAATTATTAAATTCAACAATGGCGTTGCTAAGTAAACATGTCAATGTCATCATTGTTGTGTTAGTGTCACAAGTTTTCATTGTGAACTGTTATGGCCGGTTTACATTATTTTAGTGTTTAGGAGAGTGCTATAATACAATTAGAGAGGCAAGTGCATTAGTACATTACTAGACGTTCGAGTGAACGTTTATATTTCTTCCAGTAGAGTGTCACTTCGTCGACGTCGCGAAATATGCGCTGTCCGACTCAAAATACTATGTGTTTTAATGGAACACATAAGTAAGTTTGATAATTCAAGTTAATGAAAACAACACGCACCCGTCACGAGTCACTTGCGCACTCTCCTAAAGTTCTCACTAAATTTTTAGTTTATACACAGATAAGTAACGAGGATAGTAACGCGCTCAGGTGTTACTGGATAGAACAATAGAAACCAATTCTATTTTGATTCTGATTGAAAGGCAACTAGAACCGTACTATACCGTAAAACGTACTAAAGCAAGTGGCGCTTACACGTTTCTACAAAAGCACTCTCCTTAAGAAAGAAAGAAAAATAACACAGAAAGCATAAAAAGCGTAAAAATAAATAAACTGCACAACATGAAAATAATAATTTACATTTACATATTTACATTTACATACAGGCACATACATTGCTTCTGGCCCTACACTAGGATACCCTGTGTCGTGGGAACCAGAAACAGCGACGTCACAAACATGTAAACATCCAAGACCTGGGATTTTTTTTGTCCCCAGCCGGGATTCGAACCCGGGACCTCTCGCATGGTAGTCAGATGCGCTAACCACTACGCCACAGAGGTCGTTAAAGGTTGAGCCCACAAAATGGGCCCGATTCAGCATAATATTGCAACAGAGTGTAAAGTAAAGCACTCTCCTAAACACTAAGATAATCTAAACCGGCCCTTTGATCTAATTTGTTAACTCCATGGTTTGTGGAATACCGTGGCATCTAAAAAGGTTATTATAATCTGTGCCAACTGAGAAGGTGTAGTAAGTAATCTGTGGTGTTTTTCATTGGCGGGAGCTCAGAAGAAGGTCCTTCTTCTGAGGGCGGGAGGGAAGACAATAATTGACATTGAGTTTCGGAAGGGTCTGAAAAATATTTGAAAAAGGAAATCAAAGTCATAAATTGATCTTTATTGTTTTGCTTAGTTAGGTACCAATAAACTTATTGAAATGAAAAAGCCACTAGATAAGAAAAATACCAAAAATTAAAATGATGAAGAAAAACATGTGGTCAATACAAAACTAAAAGCTGTAAAGCCAAAGAGAGGGAGCTGTTTTTAGTTGATTAGCCAAGTGGATTCTACGTCTCATACGTCATTAGATTCACTAGCTGTTAAGTTTATGAAGGAAGCTCATTTAGTAATTTGTGATGAGGTAGCCATGACAAAGTTATGATAAGTATCCGATTTTCGCCTTGCATTCCTTCGTGAGTAGCCAGAACATGTCCAAAAGAGCAAGATTAGCTGTCCGTAATAGTGTGCTGGTTCCAATACTGATGTAAGCATGGTAGCGAGATTTGGGTATGGCAGAAGAATCATGAAAGTAGGATTAGTGCAGTACAAATGAGATCCTTAAGAAATATGTGTGGTGTTACTTTGAATGACAGAATACGCAATAGTGTGATCAGAGACCGAGGATGTAGAGAAAGAGGATTAAGTGAGTGACTAGAATTGAAAAAAGGAATAATGCGTTGGTTTGGAGATGTGGAGAGGATGAACGAAGAAAGACTGACAAAGCAAATATATCGGGCGAATGTGAGTGGAAGGGCCGGTAAAGGGACGCCCCAGTTGGACATACTTCGACCAAATAGGGGATGTATTAGCAAAGGGCAAGATGAAAAGTGATGTGGGTACATGCAACGACTAATGGATGTCGATGAAGCGAAAGTGATTTGTCAGGATAGTGGCAGGTGACAGTCCGTGGTCTCTGCCTACCCCTCTGGGATACAGGTGTGAGCTTATGTATCTGAATGTATTAAGAGATTTATATCTACTGGTGGTTGATAAATACAGAGGCGTCACCATATAAAAAAACATAGTGGAATATTATTTTGCGTCTACATTTTACCCGAGCGAAGCCGGGTTTTCGTCTAGTATTATTATAAAAGCAATAGGTATAGGATATTGTGTCAGTCTGAATGTAAATTTCGCGATGTACACAATGTAAGGTGTAAACTCTCTTCGACTGCCTGTCGAATAAATTACTATTACTACGACACCTGCTTCATATTCTGACCTGCGTCACATACTGCAGCGAACCAGCCACAAGTTAACCAATTACACTCTACCCTGTCAATCAAACTACTCGCGTCCCAATATGTTAATTGTCATTTCACATATTAAAAAGGGCCCCCTAAAACAAAGCACCGCTCGTGTCGCACAATGCGGTGGAGGGACCCCCCGGCGGGACCCCCGGGGCCTAGCCCCCCGTGGGGGGTGCGTGCGCGCAGTGCGGAAGTGCGACCTCATTAGTGCGGTGGAGTGGGATGATGGATTGATGAAAGGAGGTCCGGACTGCAAAGAGTTTTTCAAACCTACAACTGTTTGTTATAATAACTCGATGTACAGTCACTAGCATTAATGGCCTGTTAAAATAAGTATCACGCTTTTAATTTTTTTTTTTCTAAACTATGGGAGTTAGAGATTTAAAATAAAAAACGTTTTATAGCAAATTTTATCAGCTTTCTTTTAAACTATAGTAAACTGTACATTAGTAACATTTTTAATAAGTCGTGCTGCAACTTCAGTTACTGGAGCGCCATTTTGTGTAACTTGTGCTTCCCGTAACATCGCTTAACTCGATTTCTCAGCAAGTTTATCTAACTTAGCGTAACAAAAGCGTATCGATCAAGGAAAAAATTGAAAACAAAAACAGAAACAAAAAAAAATATGGTAAAACGAATAAGGATTGTTTTTGTTATTAAAGTATTTTTCGGGCATATCTTGCAAAAAGGTTATCGACTATAAAGTTTTTATATGCAGTATTAAACTCTTTTTCGAGTCCTTTTTATTTTGAAAGTATATAATGTCTTGTGTACTTAAAAAGTTATTGCAATTTTAAGAGTGTGATACTTAGTTTTGCAGGCCAGTGTATATAAGTACACTGTCACATTTTGTACGACGTACACATTTTGTTTTGTACTGCACATTTGCACGACAATTTGTCCTAAATTAGCTAAACATTGGTTACATAATTTAGGACAAATTGTAGAACACATTTTTCTAGATTGTTTTTAGTTAAGATTTTCAGATAATGTAACAGTGTATATATATTATTGCTCGTGACTGTAAATCGCGTTGTCGATTAGTATAATTAGCCTTTTTGGTTTTTAATTTGTGCGTTGATTGACTATGCAACGTGCATCCAACTGTAATAGAAAATCAATTAAGAAACAGGGCCCTGAATTTTTGGATATTATATAAATGACCAGCAAGTAAACGTTGTTTTTCCATATTAATTCCCAGACCGAACAAAGATAGGTAGGTACCTACTCTCTGACCCACCCCCAAATATATGGAAAAAAAGTTATGAAAATCAACGAAACCGTTTCGGAGAAGTTTGATAACAAAAACTTTGACATGAGATTTTTATATATTATAAGATTAACATAAAATGCAGTTTTAGTCAAAAAACTTATTTTTTTCAGTTAACATCATAAGTAAAAGTATAAAAGTATATATAAAAACGGCAAAAAAATCACGTTTTTTTTCGGAGCCCCTCTTAAATATTTGTTTTATTTAATTTAATTAGGCATTGGTTTTTAAAGTGAATATATAACCAAATATTCTGTGAAAATTTCAAGCGTCTACCTGTGGCCGAACTAAATATCGTGCAAAAACGAGCACAATAATCACATTTTTTAAACTTTAATATTTATTTTATTCTTTTTTTCAGTATTTGTTGTTATAGCGTTATAGCGGCAACATAAATTCATCATGCATGTGTGAAAATTTTAACTGTCTTACTATCACGGTTCGTAAGATACAGCCTGCTGACAGACAGACGGACGGATGGACGTCCTTTACCGGCCCTTCCACTGAAATTCGCTCTATATATTTGTTTCGTCATTCTTTCTTCCTTTATCCTCTCCACATGTCCAAACCATATATTTTGATTAATATACTCCAAGAAATGGTTGAAAGCGGCTTGCATCCAGCGTCTCCCTGCCACTTGGATGAGATCGTCTGTCCATCTTGTGGCTGGTCGTCCTACTTCCGGTCTTTTTGGAAATCCATGGAGGAGGCCTATGTCCAGCAGTGGACTTCTTGTGATTCTGATGATGACTCTACGAAATGCCATCCATCTGACCTCGTAATACAAAAATAAAAAACTATCTTCTTAACGATCTTTTTACTAAATAGCACGTGTGCTACGCAACTATGTTCCCTGCGGATTAACCCAACCTGTCCTTATAATAACAAGCTGCTAAAAAGATGTGTCAAAATTAATAAACTAGCGGTATCAAGTATCGACACGCGTCCGGGTTTTTTATCCCGCTGCCTACCCTCTAATGGGCAACGCGTGGCGGCATAGAGTACCTACCATTGTCTGCCAAGCCCCCTTGAGTGAAAGCGTGATTATACGGACTCGAAACGTGATAATTGAGGTAAAAGACTCAGTTTGATATTAGGATATAAACCGCCAATTTCTGAAGTAAGAGTTTTACTAAACAAGTTTGTACAATTAACACTATTAAACTAATCTATAAATAATTAAACCGTTGGTGCCAGCTGCCGTCGATAGATGGCCGTCATTCAGCCAAGTCAGAGGCCTTAGAGTGGCTTGAAAATTTCTGACAGTAAGACCAGCCACTAGTCTTACAAGCCTCCACCAATCCGGACTTGGCCCCGTGGTGGAGTATGGCCTATACCTTCCTCAGGGAAGAAACCTGTGCCCCTCGATGGGGACGTAATGGATTGATGTTCACGTGCAAAACTTGTGTTTTTATCCAATTAAGAATTTTAATAGTAATAATAGCCGGGGAAAGGATTGTACGTTTGTATGTAAGTTTGAGTGTCGGGGGTTATTCCCGAAATTACTCATCTGCTTTGAAAAATTCTTCTCACCAGTATTTAGAAGATTAGGCTGATCAACCAATCCGGACTTGGCCCCCGTAGTGGAGTATGGCCTATACCTTTCTCAGGGAAGAGACCCTTGCCCCTCGGTGGGGACAATGGGTTGATGATAATAGGCTGATCGGTTGACGCGATCTTAGTCGCGGGCACTCCTATCCTATGTTAATTTCTATGCTGAAATATAAAGGTTCATCCGCAGTCATTGGATGTCGGTAGACCATAATATTATTAATGATACATCAAATCCAATTAGCCAAAACATTTCACAGAAACGAAATCGATACTAAAACACGACACGCGCACTTCCAAAAGTGCCCGCGTAACATTATCCATCCTACCAGTTAATTTTGACACCGCCACAGGACGTGACCCTAAGGCAATAAGGATTATTTTCCCATAGCTCTATGGTTGAAAGTTGGAAGTGAGTATTTTAGCCGCCACGTGCCGGTTACTTTTCAACTCAAAATAACATCGTGAAGAGTCGACACGTTTCTTAATTATAATTTGACGTACCTAAACAAACTTCTCATCGAAAGAATGATACCAGAAAAAAGAGAGATTGAAACCCACATCCCTTGCCAGCGACTAAGCCATTCTGACCTCATTTTAGACTCGGCTACATTGCAAAACGTATTTAGTCAACTATTTTAAAATCTAATATACAAAATTCTCGTGTTAAAATTTATCGGCCAACCGATTCGGAGGAGTATGCGCCTCGGAATCGGCTTGGCCGATTTTCATGAAATTTTATATATATGTAATCGATAGGTCTGCGATTAGGTTGTTATTTATTTTTCATACCCCTATCTGGCAAAACAACGTTTGCGGGGTCTGCTAGATTTAATAATAAATACCGACTGCAAGTTAAATAAATAAAATTGGATGATTCGATGTTGAAAAATTTGATCGTGGTAGGTGGCAGTCCCTGGTCTCTGCCTACCCCTCTGGGGTACAGGCGTGAGCTTATGTATGTGTAATTCGATGGTTTTCTCACGAGCTGAATTATCACCCAACAAGTCTAATTTTCTAATCTAATTCTCTCTAATCTAATTACATACCTACTAGCTGCCCTAAACAAAATTGTTTTTCGATGTTAATTAGCATACGACCTATTCTCAGGCCTTCCAAATATACACAAATAATTCATAAAAATCGATGAAGCCTTTTCAGAGCGCCATCGCCACTGGGTGTCGATGCACATAATGCCGATAGGCGATGGAGCTGGCTGGGACTGAACAATGTAAATATAAATTAAATGCGTACATATTCTCTCTCCCTCCCCCTCTTCGGCAATTTATGACAATCTCTAGTTTTAAAAATAAACTGAAAGTTATTCTTTTTGAAAAACAAAAACAATTGTCATGATTGCCGCTTTGCCTACCCCTCGTGCCTGAACCTGAACCAGTCCTGTTAATTTAATTTGATTAAATTGATGTATAATTATAATAAGACCACCCTATGTATTTTTTAGATTATCACTTAGTCACTTGTGTTCAGTAAGAATATTCTTATCTTGACATACCTAATATCTTACTCCTCTAGGATACAGGCGTGAGCTTATGTAACTATGTATATCGCTGAACATACAGCGATATAATTCCTCATCACGTTATCTTATTTAATTCAGTACCTGGGTGACCGAGCTTTGCTCGGTACTTTTTTTTTGTAATATAAAATCTGTATTTTTTAATTTTTAATTCGGAACAATTTGATTAAATTGATGTATAATTATCTACATTATTTGCTCACTATTGCATATACACCATGTTTTGTTTATAAGTGTTATATATAACTATAGTGTTATCTCTAGGACTCCGCAAGCCTTGTTATGTTTTACTCAGTGAGAACAGGGATGGGCTGAAAATCAGCGCTGTGAAGATGCATGCACTCACAGCACTAAGCTGAGCCCTATCCTTTTTATCACATAATAATGTTATCTGTCTCTATTTTTCTTAGATTACGTACATATTCTGGTGTGATAAATAAACATTTTTCAATTTCAATTTCAATTTCAATTTCAATTTATATTATTACTAACATAGTTCATAATCACCATTGTTACTAACACGGGCATTGCCTGAAATAAATAAAAAAAAGATTTAAATATAAGCTCCGTCTCTGCTCACCATGATTAAGCTCTGCAAATCAGAGCGTAACCGGGTCGGACTCTTGCGACAAAAAGTCAAGTAAGTATATCCGGAAATCAGTTTATACTCGTAATATTACCACCATCATCGGCCTATGCTTGTCCACTGCTGGATATAGGCCTCTCCCATTGCACGCCACTGAGCACGGTCCTCGGCTACTCTCATCCAGCTCTTGCCAGCCGCCTTGCGAAGATCATCGCTCCACCGAGTCTGAGGACGTCCTACACTACATTTACCGATCCGCGGTCTCCACTGAAGAACTCGTCTACCCCATCGGTTATCAGTTCTTCGGGTGATATGGCCGGCCCACTGCCACTTCAGCATGCTAATTCGGTGGGCTATGTCGGTAACTTTGGTTCTCTGTCGTATCACCTCGTATCGAAATCGATCTTTCAGAGAAGCAACGGGCATAGCCCTTTCCATAGCACGCTAAGCGACTTTAAATTTGTGGACCAGCCCCACCGTGAGTGTCGTTTCGGCATCGTAATGTTATAAACCATAACATAAACTCTCGTCTATATCACGGAAGGGCAGGCACTATGCGATAATAATAAATATTGTAGACAATACATAAACGCTAAAAGTCTTATTCCGCAGAGTAAAAAAATTATAGAATTGTAGAGCTCTCCAATTATTGCCTAGCCAAAGAAGCTGCACAGTAATCATAAGTATTACCACTCCCAAAAAATTTCAATAAATAAACTAAGCTTTGACAAGGAGACGCGCTCGGCTAGGGTATTTTCCTGTACGCATGGCGATTAGAATTATACTGAAATTTGGCCCACAGGAAGCGTAGGTAAATTAATGTGCCAAAATAAAATTTTGCGTAGATTAGATTAGAAAGAAAAAAAAACAAATAAATACATTAATAATTACTTTTTAATCGAAATTTAGTATCGAATCGCTCGTAGCCTGGTCTGCCTGAGTGATCTTAAACGACCACTAAGGTTAAGCAACATACGGCGCGTTCAGTCCATGGATGGGTCACTGTCTATGACTAACGCTAGACTAACGCGTTGGTGCCGGCTGCCGTCGACAGATGGCAGTCGTTAAGCCAAGTCAGAGGAGGGCGGCTTGAAAACTTCTGACAGTTAGAACTGTCACTAGTCTTACAAGCCTCCACCAATCCGGACTTGGCCCCCGTGGTGGAGAATGGCTTCTACCTTCCTCAGGGAAGAGACCCGTGCCCCTCGTTGGGGACATAATGGGTTGATGATGAATCGAAATACATATGATTGGACGATTATTTAGAAGACAAAGATGTCTAGTGTTAAATAGTACTTTATATTAAATGTGTTCAGAAGCGAATTGTTTTTAGTGATTTATAAGTTTGAAAGTTTGTTAATTGAGCTAAAACTGTTTTGAAAAGAATAAATCTGGAGTTTGTGAAACCAACAACTTTGATGTTCATAAAGTAAGCATTTCGTAGTTTATTTCAACAAAATGTTTTTGTGAATTTAAATTATTTTTTTTGTGTCCTAATTTATAGCTACTTTATTATTAATTTGTTTTTATTGTTTGTAAAATATCTTTCTTTTAAATATAAAAAAGAAAAAAAAGAACATATTCTACATACAAGCCAGGAGGATACAGGCCTTCTAGATATATACATAACAACAATTTCTCGACCTACCGAATATAAATATTAAATTTAATCGAAATCGGTCAAGCCGTTTAAGAGGAGTATGCGCACCGACAGTGTGACACGAGAATTTTATATAATTAGAATATGAAGTATGAAGTTGCGCTTAATCATCGTGTATGCCTAATCGTGGATCGGAGATTTCACGCACTGAGATGTGTCAATACCTAAGACACTCACGATTTTTTTTCTGCTGTTGGGTTATTGATACTACAATCCACAAATAAAGGTAACTTCGGAAACAAAGTGATTGGACATCGAAACCGTATTCTGCCGCCGTACGGAGAAAGGCCGTAACTCAAGTTTTTGGCAAAATTTAGTTAAGTACTAATTTGGAATCAGCAAAGAAAAATCTATCTTTACGTCTATGTAAATAAGGTCTAACTCCTACCTAGGCGAAAATAACAGGGCGTAAAAAGCCATCCTCCAACAAAAATCGCTTGAATTTTAAAATGAAAGGCCGCATTTTGATTATTATGGCTTTTCACATTATAAATCACGTTTGACTAGTATGAAAGGCCGTAATTGAATCCAAAGATTTTTAAATAACAACAAACCTTAACGTGAAAAGCCTCAATTTCCAAGTTGCGGCTTTTCATGTTATTTTCATATCTGATATCTTAACCTTTATAAAATTATAAGATATATTTTTTTTAAGCAAAACAAAAAAAAATCTTATAACTATAATTCAGTAATTTCAAAAGTAATAATAATGAGTATCTTTAACTTTAACATTACTAAATCATCTACACACTTAAGGAAATTATAGGAAAATGCATCGATCACAACACAATAGGCTATTTGACAGATTTCTGAACACCATCTCATATTTTTTGTCGGTGTTCATGGAGTCCTCAGAAAGTGGTCATTTTAGATTCTTTCGTGGATTTCTTGTAAAAAAGGCGAACAATAATTTACGTTTGAAACAACCCGCCAAAACGGTATCTTGGGCAATATGGCATCGCACAGGAATTATAACGTCACATACCAGTAAACAAACCAATGAACGTATGAACGACATGAACGACAGACGCCATTTTTACTGAACTGTGACGTCATCATAGAATCGGCCAATCCAGGCCGTTTTCGATACAATAGTTGCAGATACATAAAATTATCAAATTTTATCCTAAAACTTTCGTAAGCACAACACATTGTAAACTTTTAGTCCGGATCAACTTACGGGTGCTTCGTACTGCAAATCGGAGCGAAACCTGGTTGGACTCGTCCGATAAGTTGATCTGGACTAAAAGTTTACTTATCCTGTGTCTATTTTATAAATAATATTTTTTTAGTTAAAATGGCTTAAGGCGGTTTTACGAATAAATAATACAGTTTTTTTCACACTGTCAAATAGCCTATTTGAATGTTATAGTACAAATATTAAAATAACCTCCTTGCTTATAACATACAATAAAAACAAACATTCGAATAACTGGCAATAATTAAATCTTTTTTTATGGTTCATAGCGTTCATTGCGATCATTTTTGTTTTAATTTTGATACCTTTTTTCCATAAAATTAAATTTCATGCCATAATTAATAGTTAGTTTTCTTAATAGATAGTTTTCTTTGGAAAAAATGAAATTAGGGCTTTTTCAACTGAAGAAATATCCAACATTATATTACTGATGACTTGATAAATTTTACAAGAAAAGCCTTAACTTTCTAATTATGGCTTTCTTGCTTAACATTATATTCCTTAAAATATTTTTTTTACTTAAGTGAAAGGGAAATCTGCAAATTATTAGAAAGGCTAGTCTATACGGAAACAAAACACAAACCATAAAAATGTAACATATTTTTCTATAAATTTTAAAACTACTATCATAGGCTTAATGTTAATATTAATGTTTCAAACTTCAATTCAAACAAGATTTTAATTTACTCAAAACTATTTTCAACTAAGTTACGGCCTTTCTCCGTACGGCGGCAGTATTCTTTCAAATGTGAGGCAAAAATTACTAGTAGCTATCTTATGTATGGGAGAAGACCCAATGGTATAAGCAATAGTTCATTCCGACCTGGATCGAATGCTGTCATTAGTAATATTAGATTTGTGGCCGATATGAGCATGGGGAGAGGTGTGAAGAAGGTACAGCAACATGCTACCTTTGATTATCTGGAAGTATTTAAATTGTCGATCCTAAATAACAAGTTTTAGGTTTTGTCCATACATACATAAGCTCACACCTGTATCTCAGAGGCGAAGGCAAAGACCAGGCACTGCCAACGGGTTAAACGACATTGGTCAAATCTGATATTCGTTAAATCGGCATTTCGTGCAATGAGGCGATGGTCAAGATCCCGACAGATCACTTTCGGTTTATCGATATTCATTAGTCGTTGCATACAAGCACATTGTTTTTGGGTACTTTTCATCTTGACCTTTGCTAATAAATTCTCTATTTAGTCGTAGTATGAGTCTACGTCTGAGAAGTCCCTTCCCGGCTCTCCCACCCACATTTGCTCGATAAATACCAAATAATATGACAAAAATTTGCAAAGAGTACAATTGGCGGCCAAAGAGTGGCATTAGAGTGTCTGTACCTCCACTACCCGAAAAGAGTGTTTTAGACAAAAAACCTTCCATAGGGTCCGTGTAATTATAGTCGGTCGCCGTAATTTAGGGTTGGGTGACGAGCGAGGGCACCGTCTGTGTGATATAGCGGTGTCGTGAGTCTATGAATATGCCTTTTGGTATAGGTTTTTTTTTTAGCTTTATGGTGTTGGTGATTCTGCTTGTAAAATGTTAGTAGATATATCAAAATATTATTTTTGTAACACTGGAGCATAGCTAACTAGTACATTATGTTATTTAAATATAAATAATAATAGTTGAATAGTAAACTAAATAAATACATGTAATAGTTTTTGACAAAGAAAAATAAAATTGTTCTGGATGGATGGATGCACCATTCTTAAGAAAAGATTGGCTGACTGGAAGGGATGGAAAAGGAGAAAATGTAATAGTGTGACCGTCTTGTGGCTTTTTGATACACCAAGAGACTATCTGGTAGGGGAGCATAAGGTCAAGATATTAGTTCCATCCCACTATCAGGTAGCGGTATCCCGATTCACTTGTAGCTTATCTTGCTGTTATAACTCTTTAGCTGGAGCTATAATTGTTTGGAGGCAAAACAGAAACAAAACTGGCTGGTGGAAAATGTGAAATGGAAGCCTATTTTTTCAGAATTTTAAAAAAGGAACTTCATAAGTATGTGGCTGCGTTCCAGCCAGCTTGTCGCACGTCGTGACGGCCGGCGGCGGCGCGGCTGCGCACCGCGACCAGCCGCGGCATAATGATGCGCCAAGCGGGAGTGGTTGGGTTGGCTAGTGGCTAGTTGGAAGAAAAAAGAAAAAACAGTGACTGGCTGATTTTATTTGAAAGAAGAAATGAAATTTGATTTTGATTTTGAATATAGAAGCTTAAAATCAATGCCATGGTATATTTTTTTACGTAGCCTCCATTATTGTGTCCCACTGCTTTGCAAAGGCCTCTCCCAGTTCAGTCCAAAGTTACGAGTATGATCATAATCATTTATAGTAATGCGCCAATCACGGGTTGGCTAGTTGCTACTTAGAAGAAAAAAATCCCTGACTGGCTGATTTTGTTGGATAACAAAAAAAAAAAGATCGGGTAATTAAAATCCGATTTTGATTTCGAAAATAGATTGTTTATAAGTTATAAATTATAACCAATATACTAAACTTAAACTAAAATCCGATGTTAAATCGTTAAGGACGTCAACCAGTGAATTATTCATTATTATTAATGTATTTTTCTTCTATCATAATTCGATATGGTCACTGTTACAATATCACGGTACTGACCACCTTTAAATACGAGTAAACAGTATTTCAGTCAGCGAAAAAAGCACAAACAAAGCCCGACCATCTGAGTGTGTAATTAATACCTCAGCCTGCGACCAAAGAGGGCGGGCGGCGGAAGAAAAATGAAAGTCAATGATAAGCTGTGGCCCTTTCAGGAACTGAACTATACGGTACCCACACAAGATCTTGATAACTTCGGTACGGTAATGATATTTTTGAAAGAAAGAAAATAGTAAAAAAACGGATAAGTGCTCGCCCACTGAGGCTTCTGTAGTCGCAGTTTTTTCCGAACTTTACCCGAACTTCAAAGATTTAATTATGATTAAATTACAAAGTATATTGTTGTCAGTATTTGTAGAATAACACGATATTACTTCCCAAATTTCATCGTTCCAGGTCAACCGAAAGTTATGAATTTTTATTCCCGTGAGTGTCGAAATATCATCATCATCATCAACCCATTATGTCCCCACCGAGGGGCACGGTTTCTTCCCTGAGGAAGGTATAGGCCATACTCCACCACGGGAGCCAAGCCCGGATTGGTGGAGGCTTGTAAGGCTAGTGGCTGGTTTTACTGTCAGAAGTTTTCAAGCCGCCCTAAGACCTCTGACTTGGCTTAACGACTTGACCTGAGTGTTGAAATTGGTACGTTATATTGCGCCATAAATGGCCATTCCTTTTTTAAATTTAACTTAGAAGTTTTTTTACAGCTGCAAACTACCGTAGACTTGAGTATATAGTTTTAATTTCAACTCGATAACTCCACGAGTTCCCGAGATAAAGGGACAGACAGATGGACGTACAGTCGACAGCACATCATCGTATAAACCTATGCACTCTACTCCGTTGCATTACGGATGACTTTACAACTAAAATGTAAAGGTTGATGTGCTGTTGACTGTACAACAAAATGATACTATAAGGATTCCGTCTTTTCCGGAACCCTAAGGCTCTTTCTGCACTGCTCCGGTCCGGCGTCGGACCCGGAATCAGTCATGAGAAAAATATCGGATGCCGGATTATGCTTCTCCACTTTATCCGATTATAATCGGCAATGGACGTGACGCAGTGCTTTATTAAAATTCCTGGGTTTTCCTATTCGAGGCAGGGGACGTTTCCCACACATTCTGTTAATCTAATTAAATAGTATGGGAACATTTTTAGGTTGTATGCGCGGTGCAAAAACGTGTATTGTTTTTGTTCGTCGATCACTTCGGCCCGGTAAAATACCGTTCCGATCTAGCAAATTATCGGACCGTTAAAAACCGGATGCCGGAGTAGTGGAGAAGCTTACTAGTATTCTTGTGAGTTTCTAAATCGGACCGGTAATTAACGTTTGCCGGACCGGAGAAGTGGAGAAAGACCCTAACAACAAGAATACTTAAAAGGGAAAGACATAAGTTTGCAAACTTAATTTGAAGAGTGTTTTAAAGAGTGGTTTTCACAAATATGACTTTAACTGTGTTATATAAAAAATGTGATTCTTCTAAAACATTCCACGAAGTTTGAAAAATTTAAAATATTTAAACTTACTCTGGAGAGTGTTTTAAAGAATAGAGTTTTGAAATAACACTATAACGGTCTTACTAATAAAGGTTATGAGCTGTGTAGTGTATACAGACGTTATGCGAGGTCTGACAAACTAGTTATTTGTACGCTAAATGCGATTAAACCAGTATAAATTGATATACGTCAAATAGTTATTCAGAGTGTATAACTTATTTATTAGTAAGGCCGTTAAAGTTTAACTTTTAATAGACCCACAGGTCACCCGTGCCTTGTAGAGCACTAAACACTATTATTTGGACGAGTTCTAATGTTCTAAGAGCGGTGGTGGCGTAGTGGGGTTGACCCTTGCTTCTCGATCATAAGGGTCTGGGCTCGAACCACGCATGTACCAATGACTTTTAGTTATGTACATTTCGCATGCTTAGTGAAACATTGACCCATTAGTAGATAGGCCATTTGGGTTACGCACTGGCTATGGTGGACTTATCCTACTTTATGGCGCATAAAATTAAAACTGATTTATTTTTAATCATGAATGCTTGTATTTTGAACGTTTGATTAACTATTGATGAGATCTGAGTAAAAAAAATCCGTACGTAGCTCAAATGACCTATCTACTAATGGGTCAATGTTCCATTAAGCAAGCGATTTGTTCAACACCATTCGCTGATAAATTGTGCCCGGATAACGGCGACAGGCTTGCCACTTGTCACGTTTGGGACCTAATAAACTTGGCAAAACGTGGGTCCAGTTCTAGAGACTGGTACCTCTGCCTACCCCTTCGGGGATAACGGGCGTGAGTTTATTTATTTTTTTATTTTTTATTCTATTCTTCATCTTCACTTACCATCAGGTGAGATCGGGGTCAATCGTTGGTCAGTTATTAATAAAAATAAAAAAAACGATGTTCAAGGTTATATTTTTAAATGTCTAAAAAGAGGTTGGTCAAAAGAGTTCCATATACTTACGCATGCCAAAGAGTTTAGGTATGGTTTTATAATATAAATAAAGGGAGATGGGCCACGAATTAATACTAAAGTCAAGGTGTAAAATGGTGTAAAAATTGTCGATAGCAGCTCGAACTATAGGTACAGAGTAACATATTGTCGACTGTACTTTTTACCTATTGAGCGAGTCGTGGTTTTCATCAACGTTCTTGGTGCTAGTATTTCGTTTGGCTTTAATACCGCTCAATTTTGGAAAACATACATACATAAGTTCACGCCTGTATCCCAGAGGGGTAGGCAGATACCAGGGACTGCTACGATCGTGATAGTAATTATTCACAAAGAGCAAGATAAAAAATACCCGAAACCGACATGCGTGCATGCAACGACTAATGAATGTCATCACAAACTTAAAAATACACCCAGACTGATGCCATTTGTCCAAACGTGCGGCGGCCCCCAATGGGACTCGAACCCGCGACCTCCGGCGCCATGGTAAATACGTCCGCAAGTACCCTCTTAATAGACTTCCCTTTCTTTGCCAGCAAACAAAGAATTCCAAAGTGAAAGAAAAAATACACCGTAACTGATGCAGCTGCAAAATGATACAAAAGCCGTGGTAGTATGCCTGGTACAGAAATTGCAGGTATTTCTTAGTTCAGGGTCATGGGTTTAGACTTACCGCTGTCCTGTTCACCCTGATTATTCCCTGTATACATTTATCAGATCAACTGCGATAAATGTATACAGGGCATAATCAAATTGCCATATTTTAAAATGATATAATCGCACACCACGTTCTTGTATTCAAGTGACATTTTTATACAGGCTATTTGACAATATGAAAAAACAGTATTATTTATACGTATTCGTGTTAATTTCGAGTCTTAAAACCGATTTAAGGCAGTTTAACCAAAAAACAATTATTGTTTGTAAAAGAATACAATCTGTCAAGAAAATGTAGACATTAAAGAGTACGGTTTTGCTCGAACTTTTTGACTGCATTTGTTAATAGCTTGAACTTACAAGCATTATATAAATTAAAAACTTGAGCTTTTACATAAATTAAGGTAATGTGCTTTAATAAATATAGTAAATGTTTACATTTTTCAATAAAACAATTAGTAAACTTTCACTTCCGGTTTCTAGTATTTTTTGACAAACTATACAAGATAAATCAATTCTGTCATCAATTTTTTCTTACGTTCATTGGTTGGTTTGCTGGCAAGTGACGTCTTAATTCCTCTGCGACGCCATATTGCCCAAGATAGCATTTTGGCGGAGGACTCCATGAACGAACAGCAACAAAAAATATGAGATCGTTTTCAGAAATTGGTCAAATAGTCTATTAGTCACGTGACACGCGATGACGTAGGCAAGTGACAAGTCAGCAAGTGCGTCCGCCCTGTTGCTATCCCGGGCTGGTGCGTGGAAACGTCGTGATGGCCCGAGGCCGCGCGTACTGCTTTCTGCCACTCCAGCAACCTGTATGCCACCATGCAGCCAACGTGTGGAGAAGCATAGCTCGAGGTACGAGTTAGTCATACTATCGCACTTACAGTTAGCCTGACAAAACGCTTGAATAACTGACATTGAATTCGCCTGGAAGAATTTCGGGTCTTTTTAACTGATTTGTGAAGTGTGAATGA
Source organism: Yponomeuta plumbellus (assembly GCA_947310845.1). Taxonomy (NCBI): domain Eukaryota; kingdom Metazoa; phylum Arthropoda; class Insecta; order Lepidoptera; family Yponomeutidae; genus Yponomeuta; species Yponomeuta plumbellus. The sequence continues at coordinate 11,841,965 of OX371214.1, forward strand.
TTACTTATACATCGGAGGTTAGTCGATTTAAGAAAAAAAATGCTGTTAAATGCTGGTAAAAGTCAACTCCGTATGTCCGGCGGTAAAATATTAAACGTTTGGTTAATCCTAACGATAAGTTTGGAATTTAAAACTAGATGTCGGTCATCTAATGCAATGTTTACGGACGAACGGACAGACAGACGGACAGACAGACATAGACAGACATTTTACAGACCTTTAGGTATGGAACCCTGATAACATACCTATACGTACAATAAACCTGTATTTTACCGAACAATTGTTTTTTTTATACCAATGTTTAAATTTATCCACAACTTACGGCAATTAACAGCTTTTTGTAAGCTTTTGCAATATGGTTTACACTGTATAGGTATAATAAAATAAAATAGAGGCGGCCACAATGATTGTATCGAAACAATATCAAAATTATTCTTTCATACAAAATGGCTCACAGTGATAAATAACATTCATAATTATGCGGTAATAATACGCTTAATATGAAAGAAAAGTTCTGGTGTCACAATTCAAGGCTCGGTATTCTTGCACGCAATTGTACACAGAAAGTGGGCGTAGGGTGGGTAATTTGAATGGCAGGTGTATGGTGAAGTGAGCGAGTGGATATGAGAAATCAAGTTGCATTATGTATTGCGCTACTTCTCTCGTAACTAAGCTCCTAAGGCTATCTAAGGGCCGATATCATAATGCAACTTTAATTCGATATGAGTAGGTACTTAATATATGTAGAACCTTAAGCAGCAGAAATTGAGGAGGGATCTAAACATCATTTGGCAATCTTCTATATTAATAATATCGTACCGGTCTACGGTAGACTCGAACAAAATGCACATCGAATTGAAGAGCGTATAAAATTATTCGATCCGAGTCAAAAACTTACAGGCGGAAAATTTTCAGTAATTCAGTAATTTCGAGTATTTTCAAATTTTTCAACATAAAAATTAATGAATTAATTGCTATATAATGGCATTGCTAAGTAAACATGTCATTGCCCTCAATGTCACGTTGGTGTCATGTCATCACGCGTCACAGGTGTCACAGGTTTGTATTCTGTTATCCATTGTGACCTCTATGGTCTAAGTTCTTTGATTTTGGGAAAGTGACGGTGATAGTTATTTTGGTAAATGGGGTAAATAAGATTTAAGAGAAATATGTAGGTTCTACTGGTGAAATATCGATACATAGGAGATGATGACCCGAGCAAAGCTGGGTTTTCGTCTAGTATACCTACTTTGGTTTTCAAGACTTGTTTTCAAAGTCTACAAATTGGATGGTCACTTAAAAATCTTATAACAAAACTATGACTATAATAATTACTTACATATTAATAATAATTAACATACCTAATAATTACTTACTTTACAATTACAAATACTATAATCATTATAAAATATTTCTTAATTTCTTAATTGCACGACGAGGTACCCGTCTCTTATTTCTTTTTTGTCTCCGTCTATGGTTGCCTGGAAGAAATTGATTAATAAGGCCGCCAATTGTACCTACTTAGATTTATAAAAATTTGTAAATGTAATTTATGAGTACAATAAAGAATATTCTATCTATCTAACAAGTTACAAGGGGAATTACAGTCGTATCATATCAGACAAATAAGGACAAAATGAATGTCACTGTACAAAATACCCCCTCGTAACATATTCACCCTACTCTTGCGAGCCTTAAAACACCGAGCGATAAAGAACTAATTTACACGGCAAATTAACCACGCAATGGCCTCAAAAAGAAACTAAACAATAAATAAAACAATCCGAGCAAATGTCACTCGTAATTGACCTGTCAAAGTTTCGGAGGGAAAAATAATTGTTGCGTTCGGATTTCGGATACATACTGGCCGCTTCTTCTTTTGTTTTTTAATTACATTTTTTTAAGAAAGTTTATGGCCAGCTTGTTTTTTGTTTAAGCTTGAAGACTCATAATTTTTAATTTAAATCTTAAGTAGGGAAATAAAATTTTGTACGTAGAAAATATAAAATTATGTTTTAATTAAGAATTTTGACAAATTTTGATTTTTCGAATTCGTTTTCAGTGTTAACAGAAATTTAACTCCAAATTTATACACCTCTGTTGTAACCCCTGGTAGTTTATTTTGGTTAATTCAAAATGGGGGGTTGATTAATTTCCCATTTAAACGCAGCTAGCTTTGCGAACGCAACGCGAGGGTCCGAACTCATTTCGCGCCCAATTTGTGGTCGATTAAAAACAAATTTTCTATTAGAATGCGCGCGTTTTTTACAGTGGGTGTTGAACTCTAGTGTTGGGGCTTTTTAAAAGAATGGATGGTGAAAAAGAATATTCTTTATAGTTTCGCTGAACTGAAGGAAAACATCGTGAGGAAACCTGAGTAGGTATCTGAGGTGTTACCTACATACCTCAGCGCTTGAAATTGTCAATCCGCGGTAGGGACGCGTGGTGATTAAGTCCATAAACGCTGCTGGTTGTGCAATTACATATTGTAAATGTAATTATTCTAAATGTTTAACAATATTGTACAATTGTTTGTTTTCTTTCAATAGATAAAAATAAAATAAAATACCCTCTCTTTTTGTCACAGAGGGCCTGTGCCCTACAGTGGGACATAGGCTGCTTACTACCTAACTTAATTTATTGTACACATAAATTAAATTAAGGCGACAGTTCGCTGATATAACGAGTTTTTAATTTGCCCGTATGACATTGCTACAAGGTTTATAGATTTGATTTCAGCGTATATGATTCTAGACTATATTCTCTAGCTTTTGTCAGATGGAAAACTCAATTGGATAAAGTTTCCTCGATAGAAATTAATTCCAAAGTACAGTCTTACTTTTGCGTTTTTTCGTCAGTACTCGGCAACGCTTTACCTATATCAGCTGTGTTTATTTCTCTGAATAAGCAATTTAGAGATGCAGTTTTCTGTAGACCAGTTTTTCATTTACTGTCGTAGTTTATTTTTAAGAAATTAATTAAGTTTACGCGTCAAAATGAAGCTAAGGGTGAGATTTGCGCGAACTATTGTTATCGCGTTTTCCTCCGTGCAGCGCATAAGTCTGTCACTGTCGGTCACTGCTCAGTGCCCGCCAGTGCCCGCCCAGCTCTAATGAGAGAAGGAGGTCTGTGCCACGCTTGGCGGTGCATTTTTGCAACTTAAAAGTCGTAAATATTAGTCTTAGGACAGTGTAGTATTCATTTTAGTAACATAAACATTTGAAAACTGTGACTTAAATTGTATCGCAATGAGCCACAACTTTACAAAAAAAAAGTAAAATTAAACAAATTAGACACCTGAAAGAAAAAGCCCGGTTGTGGTTAAAATGGTTAAAAAATTATCTAAGTAAGATTCTTTTATTTATATAAATTATTTAAAATATTTTTGGTTAATCTACATTATTTTATCAGCTCTTCCATACTAACGTAACATAACATTTACATAAGGCACGTACATTGCTTCTGGCCCCACACTAGGATACCTTGTGTCGTAGGAACTAGAAACAGCGACGTCACAAACATTTAAACATCCAAGACCTGAGTTTCTTTTTTTTTTGTCCCCAGCTGGGATTCGAACTCTGGAGCTCTCGCATGGTAGTCAGATGCGCTAACCGCTGCGCCACAGAGGTTGTCAAATACATTAGTTAGGTAGGTACTTTAGGTAGGTACAGTCGACAGCACGTAGACCCCTAGGCGCACGCAAAGCACATTGATCTGACGCGCGGGTACGGACATGGCGCAGACATTTACTTTCCTATTCGAATACCGTATTAAATGTTCGGTAATAAAGTCGTTATTTCAACACACATCAACGGGCGCGGGGCGCCGAAATGGCATGCTATAGCGCGTCCGATTACGCCCGTTGTTGTGTGTTCAAATAACGACTTTATTACCGAAAATTTAATACGGTATTCGAATAGAAAAGTAAATGTCCGCGCGCCAGTTCAATCTGCTTAGCGCCTTATACGTGTGCACTTTACACAGTTACGTTACGAGCGATTTTGCAACGAAAGTGTAAGCGTATTAAATGCTGTTGACTTATACCTAGGTACTGCACTAAACGTATAAAATAAAACAAGTGATCTATTGTGCGCTTTGCTAGTCGTAGATTTATTTGGCACAATATATATTTTTTTGTAATGATGAGCAGAATGATCCTTCAAAGTTTCAAATTTCTATTCTTCTACATTTACCTAGACAATGTAAAAGTACACCCGCAGGCACTTTTGGTTACTGTTAAAAAACAACTACCTAATATAAACAAAGCGTAAACAAAATAGCGTACACCCGCAAATGAAATTGGAGTCCGCCTATCTAAAAGACTAACCCTCGGTTTCTCGAACGCTAACAGTCTGTTAATCTACTGTTAACAGATGTCATTTGTTTTTTTTGTATGCACTTTTGACAACTGACAGCTGTTAACAATAGATTAACAGACTATTAGCGTTCGGGAAACCGGGGGTAAGTATTTTACTGAATGTATTAGAGCGAAAACAAGTATGAAACTTCGTGAAAACGCGGTGATACCGCAGATTATCTGAATCTGAAAGCAGATTAGTAGCCGCGGACCAAAACAGACAGACGGACTCGCCATTGACAATTTTAGATATAGACCGACAAGCAATTTTGACCACCGAGTCATTTCCAAATGAAAGATAAGCGTCACGAACGGTAACACCAGTGTACTATGCCGTACAAAACATAAAATCTGTTATAAAAAGGTCAAGCTTGCACAGAGAATGATTTTATATATACCTGGTGTCCCAAAACTCAACGTCAAGCCAGATCCGGGTGAAAAGGCAATAAAGCCAGTGCAATAAAGCGTAACTGGGAATCAGAAAAATATAAAAAAAAAATTATTTTTATTTTAAATACAATTTTTTTTTATTATTATTTTTCAAGAAATTTGTCAAACATAATGAAAACTAAAATGGGACAGTTTTTTAAGTTATTTTTTCTTAAAAGTCTCCTTTTCTTCCAAGCTGGAGCAGCTGGTTTTGAATTTTGTTAACAGTTTGAAGAAGCATTATATTAATCAGAGTAACGAAATAAAAAAAATAAAAAAAGTAAAGATTTGTGGCAACAGAATTTTTAATTATTTTTTCTGATAACTAATATGACTTGCCTTTTCACCCGATTCCGGCTTGACGTTGAATTTTGGGTCACCCGATATATTATTATATGGCCGTTTTAGTGGTCCAACTTTTCGTTTTGCTTTAAACCAAAAATTAAGTGCTAAAGCTGAAAAAAAAAGGATTTTATCTATTAATATTTTAATCTTATATTATTTATCAATCTAGTCACTCCCAATCTTTCTTGCCGCTACCATCTTTACGCGGACGACCTCCAACTTTATAGACTGTCCAGCACTGATGATCTAAGTCCAGCAGTTTCGGGTCTCAATGAGGATCTATGTTGGATTCAGAGGTGGTCCGAGTGCTTCGGCATCGCTGTTAACCCCTCTAAATGCCCAGCGATCGTTATTGATTGATTGATTGAAAATTCTTTATTGCACAAGAAACAATATCTGTACAAAGGCGAGCTTAATACTATAAAGTATTTTTTCCAGCTAACCATGGGTGATGTGGAAAGGGGTAGTGCTAGAGAAGTCTTTAAAAAAAGAAATTACTTAATTACAAATTTGTAAACTTCAAAATATACATATACTGCACACTAAATTATGTACCATTATTATGGATAAAATAAATAAATACTTTCATATATATAATTAGTAAAGTTATTGGCGGCTCGAGTCAGCTTGCAAAGATAGATTCTGTCTCGCTTCCCTCTTTGCAGGTCAATGGATGCATCATATGTTCAATAGCCTTTTCCCAAAAGGTTACTGATCTCGGCCTCGTCATTGACCAGAAGTTGTGCTGGGATGCTCAGATAAAGGCAGTTTCGCAGAAATGCTATCATCATCGTCATTCAGCCACAAGAAGTCCACTGCTGGACATAAGCCTCCTCCATGGATTTCCAAAAAGACCGGTTGGAAGCGGCTTGCGTCTCCCTGCCACTTGGGTGTTATTGTCTGTCCATTTTGTGGCTGGTCGTCCTACGCTGCGCTTGCCGATGTGTGGTCTCCATTCAAGAACCTTTCGGCCCCATTCACCATTAGTTTTTCGTGCTATATGCCCCGCCTACTGCCACTTCAACTTACTCATCCGGTGGGCTATGTCGACGACTTTCTTTTGTCTACGGACCTCATAATTTCTGATTCGGTCTCGTAGAAAAATTCCGAGTGTAGCCCTTTCCATAACTCGTTGCGTGACCTTGAGCTTTCTTATGAGGCCAATAGTGTAATAGGAATTTGAATAATTGTGTTTTAAATTTGGTAAGAGGCAGGTTTGAAATGTTTTGAGGCAAGTGATTATATATCTTTATGGCCATGCAATAAGAGTTGCGAGAGTGTAGTGTTAGTGTTTGGGACGGTACATGTAATTTTTCACCATTTCTACCTCTTCCGTTGAATATTTCGTGGTCCTTTTTAAAGATATGAGGGTATTTTTATACAAAAATGCATATTTCCTGAACGTACAGACATGGAAGCGGAAGTATATTAAGGGATTTGAAGAGTGGCTTACAACTATCAAGACGACCCGCCCCTGTAAGTGCCCTGATACATTTTTTCTGTGCTTTGAAAGCTCTTTCGATCTCAACAGAATTGCCCCACAGGATAATGCAGTATCGGAGAACTGATGCCACATAGCCATGATACGCATTTAGGGCTGCTTCCGGCTGCTTTCTGCCGGAGTCAACTAGTGAAAGTAAAACGTATCGTAACGTTAATATTCGAGTATGATGGAAGTTTTAAATTTTACGCAAGTAATTGACATCTTTTCAAAATTGTATGGCGCTCTAATTCAAAAACCATTTCAGGGTTTGGCTTTGTAAAGGACGTAAAAATTACTTTCAGTATTTTCTGTGGTTATATTTCCGAGAAAATAGTAAAAACACAAAAATACGCTGATGACGTCACACCGTGGCTTTCAGTAAACACACCTTTGCCACAATAAAAAAAGTTACGGCATACACAACACATTCACATAAGTCAGGGTTACCATACTTACCATTATCAGTAACCTTGAAAAAGTAGGTACAAAAGTGATAAACTGGTAACAAAAAACTCCGAACGCAGATTAAGGCATTAAAAACACAAATTGCATTTCAAAAAAGGAAACTCTAGGTATACACAAAAGTAATGGTTAATTGAACTAAGCTGATTTATTTGAATAAAAGAAAAATATATTCGCAGACAGAAAGAATACAGAAACTGTTTTTTAAGATAGTCCTGGCAATACTAAATTGACTTTTGTAATTATGTTTAAATCTTCTTAAAAAAAATGTAACTATGTTTTTTTTAGGATGTTATGCAAAGGAAAACATATCTGTGAGCCTCGTTGTTTCGTCACTTCCGGTAAAAATATTTTAAACTTCAAAATTAAAAAAATATAAGAAAACGGGCGTATTTCAGAAAATAAAAAAATACGTGTCTCCTATCTTTGTGATGTATTTTAAAAATCATAATAACATCTGTACGTATTTGTGATGAAAAGATGTCAATTGTTTGGATTTAAGTGCATTAAATATTTTATTTTATTTCAGTACAAAAAAACAGTTCACAAAATCGAGAAAATATCACTACACTAAAAGAAATTGCCAATACTGAGAGAACGGATCTGTAGCCACGGAGCAAAGCAAAGACGGAGTCGCAGTTGACAATTTTAGATTTATGCACACAAAAAGTTTTGACCACCTAATCTTTTCCAAAAGAAAGGTAAGAGGTACAAATTAAACGTAACACTTATTTTTAATGTAAAGAAAAACCAAGGTGCCTGTTGTCAGTATAACGAAATGTATAGTATAATTTTAGGCTTGTGGCTTTTATTCTTAACGGGCACCTCAGGGCATGGATGAGCAGATAAGATATGTGGAATATGATTTCCAATCAAGTACTTTATTGTTACTTTGATTTATACATATTTCTAATTTCAGACCAAAGAATGTGACTAGGAAGCGGAAGCATATTTCAGAAGATCAGACAGGTGCTGGGCCTCTTCAGACGAATAACTATCATACCAATTAGGTGTCAGAAATTACCTAAGTACAATAAAACAGAGTAAGTTAAACATAATGCAGTTCTAGTGAATTTGCTACAAATTAGCAAATAATGAAATCAATTCTTTACTGTTAATTTACTTAAGTTATTTTTGTTTCAGGACATATAATAATAGACAACCAATGTCAGCGGACACAAAGTGGTTGATGTCAATCACTTATTCAATGAACTCGTTACATTATCCGAGCACGAATCATTGTTTGAGTGTGGGCTCGAATCTTTGTAGATACTATAACGTCAGAAAAACGGTCCGGGTTAGCATCAGCACTCACAATAAATTACCTACTTTGTAAAAGAGAATCAACTGAAACTGAAAATGTGAATTCAAATTCACGTCAAAGTTGTAAGTTTCACAATAAATAGATTATCTGGAGAACAATTGGTTTCTTAGGTAGGCCCTATACATAGGCCCTCCACATTTTATCTTTTAATAACTATTTTAGTTTAATTAACACATTTGTTTCGATGTCGTTTTTTTTTTAGTTCTACCTCTATTGAATACAATTATAAAGATGGCTAATTATATTCTAAATAGCATCTAATAAAATATCTTAGTATATTATTTGTATTTTTATTCAATTACACCTACCCGTGATGCTGATAAAATTTTGTACAAAACCCCTTTTTATAGTATTTTTCCTTACCAAAATTCATACACAGTCATATTAAATATGTCTAGTCTATTCGCTTAGATAGTGATAAAAAAACCATTATAAATAATACTCGCACATAAGTTAACTTCAAATCACTTGCCACTACCTAAAGAGCATGTATGTAAACTCTAAGTTCACTTGCGTGTGTACGCTGCACTCGGCCGGCGGGCGGCCGGCGATATGGCATACATAGGTGACCATAGGTACCTATCTGATCTGGTTCATTGCTATCCAAGGAATTAGACTTTACGTGATATGATAGCATTAAGTCCGTTGTAATTTTTACTTTTGTGCAATAAACGTATCAATAATAATAATAATAATGATAACTACTAAAATCCGAAAAAAAATTGATTTCATATAAGTAAGTACGACTTGCTCATAACCAATACAACCAATTTTAAAGTAGAAAACCATTTATTGCAAGAACAGAACAGAATGTTGATAAAACTCATGCAAAAGAACCATCGCTAGAAAACTTACTTCCAAATAAAAAAAAACCGTTGCCAAATCGGTTCACCGGTGACACAAACAGACTTACACACTCATTGCGGTCAAATTTTATGAACCTCTCTTTTCGCGTCAGGAGTTAAAAGAATATTTACGACTCCCTACTCCCATCCACCGCGCGCGCGCGCATCTAGCTAAGCCACGCCCTTCTTAGTTCCGTTTAGCCACGGTATAGCGCCTTAACAGGAGAATACAGCCAAATACAGGTACAGCGAAAGAAAATGTTTGAAACCAAATATTTTTATAAAGTCATCTATAAAATTATATCATGCAATGTCATCACTAACTTAAATTATTAATTACACTCATCAAATCCTGAAAGATGCCTAACTTTTGAAGTATCTGTTAATAAAGATAGCAATAGTCATTAATCCCACATAATTAGGTGCAAATGGTGTAGGGAGTATGGATTCTTATGCAAGTATCTTATGATTTAATTCAAAACACAGTTTATTTGCTTTTTTATCAAAAATTGTCATTTAAATATAATGTATGTTAAACCAGTGAAAAACTAATAAAAATTTGTCAGTAAACCGGAGTACTTATAATACCTGAAGTAAACATGTAATCATATTGGGTCTTCCCCGCCTGTGGTAACATTTATGTCACTCACTATAAGTTAAGTAAATAAGTGTCAAATCTCATGTAGAATTCCTGGTCTATCTTTAAGAGTATTCATTATTGTATTATGACATAAAAACACTGAGATCCTATGCACTGTAGTGAAACACAGTGTTGCTTACATGAATACAAATTTGCTAGTTGGTCCTACATTTTCGCTACCTACTTGATGTCAACTCTTTCTTACCAAATACTCGGGAAAATAAACTATAAGCCTAGGCGCACACTAGCGACACGCGACAGGCGACAGCTCGGCGTTTAGACGCGACGACAGGCGACGGCCGTCAGTTTTCATATATTTTGTTCGAATCTCCGCACACTTGGCGTCTGAGTCGCGGAGTCACGGAGTCGCGACGACAAGACGCCAGAAGCAAATGACAACGTCGCGTCAGTCGCAGCGACTTGACGCGGCGACAAGTCGCCTTGTTTGCGATGGCTCTAAGTCTACAATCTACAGTGAATCCCAACCCTACATATGCGCCGCTTCACAAACATCGCAGACGCCCCAAATCGTTTGATGTCACTATCACGGGATTCGCGGGGGACGCTTTACGAACGCATGCACTATTACACAGTTGAGATATTCTAAACGGAATAACCGCTGTATAAGGTAACCTGTGGAAAACTCATTTGAGTATATGTGGCACCAAAAAGTTTGGAACTTTTTTGATTTTGATTTTTTTTTAAAGTCTATTTTGTCAATCGAGTTATAAGATCTAATATTGCTGGCCAGCACCTATTATGTACAGGAAGACAAATTAGGACAGTGCACTCATTGGCATCTAAAATAGGCATGATGAAGGTCAGTGACTGTATTGTTTTTGTCCACCATTAGGACAAGAGCGTGAAATAAAAAATAAAAAAAACTGATCGTTCCCTCAGCCGTTACTTTATGGAGACATGACATGATTTCTACACACAATTTTTTCTATAGGTGGGTCGAGATACTATCAAAATCAAGAAATTGAATAATAGGTAGTAGTTCATATTACTTGAAAGCGATGAAAGTAAACAATTTTATAGAGGAAACCACAGAAAACTTACTTTGCAACATACGCCGCGTGCAGTGCATGGATAGGTGACCGTCTATGACTAACGCTAGTGGCATTGTTTCGAGCGGTCCCGTGCTTCGCAAGCACGTTAAGTAGTTGGTGTCGGCTGCCGTCGATAGATGGCAATCGATAAGCCAAGTCAGAGGACTTAGGGCGGCTTGAAAACATCTGACAGTGAGACCAGCCACTAGTCTTACAAGCCTCCACCAATCCGGGCTAGGCCTCCATCGCGGAGTATGGCCTATACCTTCCTCAAGGAAGAGACCCGTGCCCCTTGGTAGGGACATAATGAGTGGATGATATGATTGTTTTCAGTATTTCAGGGTTTTTAATCAACTTGTGTAGTTTACCTGTAGACAAAATTTCAATAAAATTAAATATATGAAAGCGGTCTGTATTTCAGAAACCAGTGAGCGATTATTTCTACTCGAGAATATAATACTATGTAACATGGTCTTTCAAATTCATGTCAACAATTTTCCATCGTAAGGTTGTCTACAACAAATTGCTTAGCAATAAGGCCGCACATTGTACAAGGAACCTTCGTAAATATTTTATGTTTTTAGTTTATGTTGTCATAGGCTAAATTTTTTACGCTCAGTGACTATGTGACTATTTTTCCTGACTTAACTGAAAATTAAAAATTAGTAAACGAGGATCTCTATTCAACAATATTTTTTCTAACTGACCGGCCTCTATTTTTTACGCTCAGAAACCCTGTTACTACTTTGTATCCTCATCTAATATTTAAGATGTACGCTGAAAATCTACGGTGCTCAACTGGGAAGAGCTAGAAGTTGCCGCACAAGACCGCGAGATATAGAGATCCGTTCTACGAGCCCATGTCCCTGATAAGGGATAGGTAAGAGGAAATCATCATCATCATAATCATCACGCTGAAAATCAGCTTGGACGGTGGACCTCATTGCCTGCCGTAGGCTAATTAGGTTTATTAGAAAATTTCAGTCCGTTGTAGTTCCATCTTCAATTCTGGCTATAAAGAAAATTATGCTTTCTAAATAGTTAACTGCCTTAATAAAGTCTTGGCTCATAGCAGATCTTTACTTTCTAAATCAGGTAATACCTTACAATTCCCATAACGAACGAAATAACCGACTCTACCATTAAGTCTCTTTGTGCTGCCACCAAACCACCTTCCTTCCAAGGTCGAAAATTTGATCTTTTTTGGGACCCCATACCTATACCTAACCTACATACATGAAAACCATTTGCTTGCACTTATTTTCCACAATGCAATTGCCTTTAAAAGTCTTCATTAAAAGACTAGTACAACAATTTTACAATTAATTAAAAACGAAATAACTAACTCTACCAGTAAGTAACCTTTCTCTGCTGCCTCCAATACATAACACACAACAGCGATCAACGGAGGCAATTACGATCACATACACAGCCGCACATACACACTCACACAAGGCTCGGGGCGAGGCGTGACTGCCTACCGATGCACTTAGCGTGCATTACCTGCTTATGTACTTACGTTGGTAAGGGCAGGTCCACATGGCTTACATTAGCAGCCCGAAAATAAAGGAAAATAAAGGACTTTGTATTTGTATTTGGAAAACAGCTTTTGACATTTTTTTACCTTTGGCACCTCAATAAGCAAAAGTGTTTCCAAAGAGCTATGCCCTACTGGGACGCCATGGCGACATCGCCAGCGACCGTATCTAAGCAGCTAATATTGACTTGTATCGTGCCTGTTGCCGACCGACCAATGAACCTTTTTAATGTTTTTATATTTTTTCCTTTTTTTGCGATACGTCTGATTTTTAAAATCTTTGTCAATGCGAATCAGTCAGAAAATAAAAGATTACTCAAGTTACGTGCGCGTTTTTCTACAATTTTCTACGTTTCATACGTTTCAGTGCCTAAGGCCCTGCCTCACAAGGACGCCATGGCGCCGTCGCCAGCTACGTATCCAAGCAGTTTGTATTGAATGGCGACGTTGCCAGACCGTCGCCAAGTGAGTAAGCCACCATACATTTCAATATTACCTGTTTGGATACGGTCGCTGGCGACGTCGCCATGGCGTCCTAGTGAGGCAGGGCACTTACTCACTTGGCGACGGTCTGGCAACGTCGCCATTCAATACAAACTGCCTGGATACGTGGCTGGCGACGTCGCCATGGCGTCCCAGTGAGGCAGGGCACTAAAACGGCTACGCCATGGCTATGTCAGTTAAAATTTTACAGTTATTCCATGTTAAATGTCAATATCTTATGCCGCGTCATACTCCGTTTTGTGACGTAGTTATTGATTAGTAGGTCAGAGAGAATATTCTCCGATAATTTTGTTACAAGACCGACTATATAAAGTAATTATAAGACTATATAGAGTCTTAATGTGACCGCGCTCTTACAGAATCCTGTTCAGCTGCAGTCTTGCAGATTATCTTATGTATGTATCTACCTTTGTTACCATATGCCGGCCGTGCCCATATGCTCTACCGCTCTATATGTGTAGAACTTACACTGCAGGTACAGTATCCAAGATCCGGATATAGATTTTGTTGGATATACTGAACGCTCTATGAGATACTGAACGTAAGTTGGTTCGTACCGCATGTGAATAATTGTGAGTGCACTATAGCATATTTTCATCCAATCTATAATTGCGGGTGTTCCATCGCATGACTTAGAAATTAGAGTTATCGTTGGGTACTATCTATGAGCTAAGAATTTATTGTTGGGTAATGTTTTGTAGGACCCAATATCATCATCAACCCTTATCCCCACCGAGGAGCACGGGTCTCTTCCCTGAGGAAGGTATAGGCCATACTCCACCACGAGGGCCAAGTCCGGATTGGTGGAGGTTTGTAAGAATAGTGGCTGGTCTTACTGTCAGAAGTTTTCAAGCCACCTTATGGCCTCTAACTTAGCTTAACGCTGAACGCGTGAGCCAAGTGCTATGCGTTAGTGGATAGAGGAATATTTTACACCCTGTGCCAGGCCTGTTCCACTACGCGTGTCAGTATCGAACGCGTAAGTACATGCGGCGACCACTCCAGAATGGCAAATAGGTAGGAATTCCAGAGCCAGAAGAGGTAAGAGTTACGCGGTAGAAAGAGAGGCAACATGTAGTTCAATATAACGTAGTTTTTTTAGCGCGGTGCGATCTGATTGCACTTAGTTGTATCGCTGCTAGAGTCCCTTTTTCTTTAATTGATTTTGCAGAGTAAATCTTCTGTCCCTGTACTATTATGTAATCTGTGCCTGTGCGTGCACTACGTTTTCATTCTATGACCCAGTTCTTTTGCATTTCGCCGGCGAAAATATTAAAGAGCCCGAGTGCGAAGAAGTCTTTAGAACAATACGGCCGCCGTTTTTACGACTGGTAAGAAACATTTGGGTATTTGCATACCGCGATTTAGAGGGATTTTATGGTAGTTTTGAAGACTTGCGCGGAGATACTTTAATTTTTTTTATACCTTGGTAACCGTTCTGAGTGCTTATACTGAGTTTTTTCCTTCACTTTCGATAGCGAGAGCGTTTGCGATTTGCATAGGAGTGACAAAGCGCGCCATCTAGTTGTCTCTTTGTCACTCCTATGCAAATCGCAAACGCTCTCACTATCGAGAGTGAATGAAAAAACTCAGTATAAGCACTCTGTGTGCTTAGTGCGAGTTTTTTTAACTACTCGATCGCGTTAACGTAAACTCATATTCTATAGGAGTGACAAAGCGAGCCACCTATTTGTCTCTCTGTCACTCCTATACAAATTGCAAACGCTCTCGCTATCGAAAGTGAATGAAAAAACTCGCACTAAGGGCCCTGAGCGCTTATACTGAGTTTTTTCCTTCACTTTCGATAGCGAGAGCGTTTGCAATTTGTATAGGAGTGACAAAGCGCGCCACATTGTTGTCTCTTTGTCACTCCTATGCAAATCGCAAACGCTCTCGCTATCGAATGTGAATGACAAAACTCAGTATACGCACTCTGGTAGTCGTTGTTTCGATTTGTGAAAACGTGGAACTAATATATAAATTAACTAAGTTATTTCCAACCCACTGGGCGATTTTTCCAGTTGAGCACAATGAGTAGGGGGTGAACGCATACAAGATTTTGACGAGTTGTCGATTTCTTTCATCTAGCTCATCCAGGAACAAAAAAATATTGTCGTGGGCCACCTTTAAGTCCACGTAGGTGATCCACAAACACAATTTTTTGTTCGTAGATCACTTTTCTGGTTATAAGTGATCTTTATTTATTAACTGCATATTGTTTTCTTTTTATCTAATAATAAGGGCTAGTAATAGTTATGTTACACTACATATTATGCTGTAAGCAAGTTGAAATATTTATTTAAAATATGAATGAATTGCTATAATAATAGTGTAGATATACATATTATATCTACACTTTTATCTAGAAGAGTAGGCACGGTCCTATTACACGACAGTTCCCAGTTTGTCTTGTTATATAGCTTTTAGATTTTTTACAGGTGAACGTAGAACAATACGTTTTTGTTTATTTTTTTATGAAAGGAACGGTAGACCACCAACAAAAAAAAATTGTTCGTGGATCACCTAGGTGAACTGATGAGGTGTACCACGACCAGCAGCTCAAGTAAATTGTTTTGTGTGTGAGTTATTCCATAATTTCATCATCATCATCATCATCATCGGTCTATGCTTGTCCACTGGACATAGGCCACTCCTATTGCATGCCACTGAGCACGGTCCTCGGCTATTCTCATCCAGTTCCTGCCAGCCGCCCTGCGAAGATTTTAGAGCTCCATCGAGTCTGAGGACGTCCTACGAGGATGTAGTGACATACGTTTACCAATCCGCGGTCTCCACTCAAGAACTCGTCTACCCCATCGGTTATCAGTTCGTCGGGTGATATGGCCGGCCGACTGACACTTCAGCGTGCTAATTCGGTGAGATTTCGGTGACTTTGGTTCTCAGTCGGATCACTTCGTTTCGAATTCGATCTTTCAGAGAAATCCCGAGCATAGCCCTTTCCATAGCTCGCAATAAATTTTACAATTTAATAATTTAAGTAAGTACTTTATGCCATTACGTATACTTCTTACTAAGAGATATGTGTAAGTCTAAGTTATGCAGAGCAGCAACGTTTCCAAAGATCCTCAGTATTATAAACTAATGATACATAATCGACCTGTCCCCTTTGTCTTCCAACTATGACCCAGAATGCAATCCTTGCGATGTCTTTAGTTCTAGAATGAGTAAACAAGGTAAATCCTTCCAAGCGTGACGTTTTACTGCTTAGACGGAACTTTTCTTAAAGTTAGTTTTGCTTGACGTTGTATGTTGTTTGCTTTACACTATAAATGAACTAGAAAAACTCACAAAATAGTTTAAAATAAATAAAAAACTTTTTTTAAAGTATGCTAGAGAACTCATTGTACTGTGTAAAAAGTATCAATTAAAATTAATAACAATAAAATGTGATTTTTTTTCGATTAAATTGCAATCGCAACAAAATGTTGTAGTTGTTGATACATCAAAAGATTATTTAAAAGTAAACAAAAAAATCACAATCACAAAACAAAATGTTTACTAAATGAACGTTAAATCTGCTATTTTTACAATTCATAGATAATGTGGAGAAAAAGCTAACAAAAAAAACTCTATACTAGATCTGTATAGTGTAGAGTTTAATAATTATAATAAATAACGTCAACTTTAACATTAATAATAACATAATGGTTCTTTTTACACAGAGTGTTCTTAACACAGTTCTTAAGCGGGCGGCGTCGGTGTTTGTTGTCGAATCTTATTGTACAACCGTATACTGATACGTAAAAGATGTATAAACTTTTGCAAATCTGTGATAATAAATTGTGGAAATAACAATTTCTGTAACCCCTAGGTTATAGCTGGAAGAAAATCTCATTAGTAGGTATTAAGCTCGTCGCGTGACAAAGTCGCGCACTGGAATAGTATACCCTGAATCTCTTTACAACTTCAATGTAACGAGCGTAATATAGGTAATGCTAATGTCAATAATTACCTCCCAATTGGCATACTATTACACAAGCCCTTGTTATGAAGTCGTGAGCGACGCGGCATTGCCTGTCGGAGACAGTTTAGCTTTATGATCGAAGGAGGCAATCAATACATACATAGGTACAGTCGACACAGGGTCAAGCTTAACATTTTAGTTGCAAAGTCGACCTTAACGCCCTTAATTAGGGAGCACGTGTGTAAGGCTTGATGAGCTGTGGAATGTACTTGCGGTATGGAGGCGGTTGTACTGTGATAAAACTGTCCGGTGTATTAAGTTGTTACTTTCAAATGTATCGATTTTAGCTTGGTTTCACAATCTATATGTATTAATAATTTCGTACCGGTCTACGGTAGACTCGAACGAAATGCACATCAAATTGAAGAGCGTAAAAAATTAGTCGATCCGAGTCGACAATTACTTATAGGCGGAAAATTTGGATTATGGAGTATTTTCAATATAAAATGAAGAAATTTGCCCACCGCGTACTGCCGATTTCGAGCGCTCAGGTGTAAATAGCTCAGATAATACTTAAGCCTCCTCCTAAGAACTGGCCTTGAAAATAACAATCGAAAACCATTGTTATTTTCAAGGTCACGACTGAGGAGCTTAGATAAAATTGAATCTCATTTTCATATCAGACAAAATGGTCTGATATGAAAAGACTAAAAAGTTGCTTTTCTCAAACATGCTTGGAAATTTGAGTATTATTTTGACAACCTTCTTTGAGATAATCAACAGCGCGCGATAAATCAACAATACACGCGAGCAGCGGCGAGAAAAAGTTCTATGAAAATTCGTAACTGTCGTGTTTTGCAGCCAAATAAATTACATACTAAACTCATATCTGTCGTGTTATTTGAAAATGGAGCGATCTTTTACTCCGAACAATGACAACTAATTGAAATTAGGTTTTATTTAAATTTCGGACTAGCTTGCGACAGAAAGCTGGATAATTAATTATACCTATTGAAAAAAAAGAACACTTTATTATTGTTGTTCGTTCGTGGTTCGTCTGATTTTGGAAGTTCATTAAATTTAACAAATAAGTTCATAATTTTAACATCCGCGCATTATTTGAGAAAAATCATATACAAGCCTTGGCCACAACTAGGCATTGATGGACCTCGGTTTCGTCTCGGCCCACATTTCCACGTTCGTCAGTCAATGCCACTTTTGCTGGCCGCTGCAGTATTGTTTAGTTACCTTATGACCTTGAAAAGAACAATTAAAAACCATTGTTGTGGTAACCCGATCAGCCCACTGAAAAATTCTAAAAAAGCTTCTAAAAAAATTCTAAATTTTTTTCTTCATTCTTATCTTTTCTTTCTTTTTAATTGAAGTCTGTGTATCCGTAAAGCAATTTATAAAAATTATACAAATAAATCTCCATCATACGGGTCTGGGTTCGAATCCCGCATGTACCAATGACTTTTAGTTACGTACATTTGTTTGTTTGTACAGCAACACCATTCGCTAATAAATTGTGCCCGGATAACGGCGACAGGCTTGCCACTTGTAACGTTGGGACCTAATAAATTCGGAAAAACGTGGGCCCAGTTCTAGTTATATGCCTCTGCCTACCCCCTCGTGGATAACGGGCGTGAGTTTATTATTTATTATTATTATACAAATGAATTATTAACGTAGTAAAGTTGACAACTCAGAAACCGGCGATAAGAAATTAATAATCTTGTATGTTTTCTAAAGTTATGCATGATTTTTAAATTATGATACGTTTTTAAGCATTTTAATTACCCTCAACTAACACACATTAATATTCCCCAAGCTTTAGCTCGACGCATCAGCAAACGTATCATTTCGGGAAGGTCGTGCGCTGGGGCGGTGTTCTCACGAATCAAAAGCCTAAATTCTAACCCATTTACTCTGAACGATGATGGAGGTTTCCCCACGATATTTCGTGCACGAAACACGACAGGGAACAGTTCACACGTCCCAATAAAACGGGAAAAAACTACCCTACAACAATCCTTTTCAACAAATTAGAGTAGGCTCTAATTACGCTCGGTGCGCGCGAGCCTTAGGCAAAAAAAGCGCGAAAATACTTCGAATTTCGAATGTTCGCATCACGTTTCGAATTCGTGGCATTCTTGAAAATGATCAGTCTGCATACGGCTCATTAGGTAGTTGTAACGTCTGGGCAGCACGGTGGAAAGGTCGATATGTTTAGTTTCATTACGAATGTGACTACTCACTTGCGAACTTGGTGAAAAAACGATAGGTACTAATAGCGGTGATGAGTAAAATAAAAATAAAATAAATAAAGTCACGCCCGTTATCCCCGAGGGGGTAGGCAGAGGGACCAATCACTATAGTCTGTAAAATATTGCTTGAGCTCCGCGACAGCTGTCATGTACTTGAATTTTTCACAGAATATTTGCACTGTGAAAACTCCGTACTTACTGCACACTATTCGATGGCAGTAAGTAAAACTCCGTAGTTTTCACAGTGCACATATTCTGGGAAAAAATTCAAAACTTCATGGACGCAAATGTCCATGACAGCTGTCACGGAGCTCAAGCTATATTTTACAGACTATAGAACTGGGCCCACGTTTTGCCAAGTTTAGTAGGTCCCAAACGTGACAAGTGGCAAGCCTGTCGCCGTTATCCGGGCACAAATTATCAGCGAATGGTGTTGCTGTACAAACAAACAAATGTGCGTAACTAAAAGTCATTGGTTCATGCGTGGTTCGAACCCAGACCCCCCGGTGATAAATACTGCCTCGTTGATAAATGAATCGGTAGTTCAGAAAGAACATTAGACCAAATTTTGTGTGCTTGACTTATTGTTGTCTATCCTTGAGGGTAGATCTACAGATCACTATAGAAAGAACATTTGTCCAATGAATATCAATTGAACTACGTGTAGTTACGTACTACGTCTCAGTAGACGCAGAAACAACATTGGTCCCACTGAGGGGTCAGTTTTTTATGTCTACTGAAAAGTAAGCAGATTGTGACTAATGTTCTTTCTGAAACTACCGATTCAAATAATGACGACTGCCTCGGTGATCTAGCCGTTAAGGCGCTTACCTAACATGCCAGAGGTCGTTTGTTCGATTTCCATTGGGGACCGCCGTACGTTTGAATAAATAACTTCAGTCTGGGTACCATAGCACAGAGTATCCCAGCTTAGGACCAGGGGTCCAATTACGTAAGTACTCCACTTTATGGAGTTGTCTGATTTAGCCCCTTTGTTCCCGATATGTCACACCACCTTATGTTACACTGTTACATTCTGGGACTTTTTTCCCAGTAGGTATGTCATACTTCTACTTCAAACTGTCATATACTTGACTCTTTCGAGTTGTCTAAATGCTTAACCCGATAGAGTGGAAAGTTACGTAATATGAGGGCTGGACAAGTGATTGTGTTGTGTAGAAATTATCCAAGATACAAAAATATCGTGTCACAGTGCTCTTTATGAAACTCCTCTGAAAGAGCTTTATATATTTTTATCAAATTTTTTGTTTATCTTTGATTTTTATCTTAACAGGTCCATAGGCTAATTAATATTGCAAAACAACGTTTGCCGGGTCAACTAGCTATTATTAAATTATGTCCCACGACACAGGGCATTCTAGTGTGGGGCCAAAAGCTGTACGACTGTATGTAAATGTTTATGTTGTTTCTTATGCACTTGGATTTCTCTTGAATGTATTTTTGGCACAGCCGGCTTCTACAATAGCAAGGTTTCCCCACAGAACTGCCCTCGTGACAAGAAACACAGTAATAGCCATTACTGCGTTTTTAGTTTGGATGCAAAAATAGCTACTCGGTGGCATTTTTTGCAGTAAAAAAATAATGGTGGTTGTAGGTCTACTGTAGATCTACAGCCACCATGGCTATTACTGTTTCTCGTTACGAGGGCAGAGAAGAGAGCTCCACACAGTCCGTGGTCGCTTGACTCCTCTACAAGCCCGAGGGTGACTCGTGTGCGCTCCGAAACCTCAAACAACTAGCTCATGACCGCCGCGAGACAGAGCGGGCTGGGCCCAATTAGAGGTGCATTTCACGAACGGTTGCCGGCAGTGGGACTGCAACTGATCATTTTGTAGAGAAGCCACGCTGCTAATTGTGATCGGCAAATCGTTCTGTGTTATGCGTGTTATTTTTTAATGGGCTCGAAAATAACAGTAACAGTGGGTCCGAATCCCACGCAAGTATGCCCGTGGGATTTGGGGAATAATTAAGTGTGTTTGTTCTAAGAGATTGAACAGATTCTGCAACCTTGCACGAGTGCGGTTTTACATATGCAATAGGCTATTTGTCCGATTTCTGATATATTATCTATTATATATTATTATCCATATTGTTAGTTGGTGTTCATAGAATCCTCAGAAAGTGGTCATTTTAAATTCTTTCGTGTATTTCTTCAAAAAAAGGCAAACGAAAATTTGCTTTTCAAATAAGCTGCCAAAACGTTATCTTGGGTGGTATGGCGTCGCACAGGTTTTTGACGTCACTTGCCGGTAAACCAACCAATGAACGTAAGAAAGAATGAATGCCATTTTTACTAGCATGTGACGTCATCATAGAACCGGCCAATCCAGGCCGTCTTCGATACAATGGCGGCAGATAAAAATGATCAAATCTTGTGTTTTTTTACAAATCATATTTTTTTTATTTTTAGTGAAAATGTCTTAAAGCGGTTTTAAGACACATAATTAATACGAATAAGTATAAATAATATTGTTTTTTTCACACTGTCAAATAGCCTATTATAAACATAATTTTTAATAAAAAAATACTTTCACATTACCCAATGACCTGAACTGGTTCTAGACTAGGATACTTTTTGTAAACGGACTAAGAATGTGCGTCAGGTCAGCTCCTTTAATTTTGCACGCTACTGATTCTCCATTTATTTTTATTTATTTAGTAACGGGTTATCTGTAGAAATCAATAACAAATTACTATTTGAGATTTGTCTACAGTATGGCCAATTATTGATTTACGTGGTCATAGTTATTACACCAAAAACAAAAGACAAGTTAGAAATAAATGACTTTATTTTATTATTTAAAATTAGAAAATAAGTTTTGTTTAGTTTTTTATTAATATTATTTGCCTTTATTTTGTAAACATTGCTCGGAATTACGTAATTAGTTGCTTTATTAAAATATGACTTACGAAATTGCAAAAATATGACATTAAATAAATAACATAAACATTTACATACAAGCACATACATTGCTTCTGGCCCCACAATAGAATATCCTGTGTCGTGGGAACCAGAAACAGCGACGTCACAAACATGTAAACATCCAAGACCTGGGTTTTATTTTTTGTCCCCAGCCGGGATTCTACCCGGGACTTCTCGCGTGGTAGGCAGATACACTAACCGCTGCGCCATAGAGGTCGTCCAAAATATCAAAAATATATTCAGGAAAAAACTATCTCGTTGTGTGCAAGCGTGTAGGGAGGGTCTTTACTCCGTACAGCCCTTTAGCCAAAATTTTGAGATCAGCTGATGAATCCATAAGGGTGACTTCGCAAAAATAAAACTAAGTAAAAGTTTTTACATTCATAACTTGATGAAAATAGCTAGAAAAAAATAAGATTCTTGATCTGATGTCATATGCACGCAATCCACCTCATTGCGAAAAAGCAAATCTTATAGCACTCAACATAAGAGCGAGTATCTAACAAAAAAGGACCAGCCAGCGGTTAGGTACTCTGTATATTCTGTACAAATTATTATACTCTTGATGACTCTTGATGTAAGCAGTCATTACTTACAAGAAATATTACAATAGAGACGTTTTGGAACAAAGAATATAGATAGATAGATAGAATATTCTTTATTGTACTCATAAATTACATTCACAGATTTTTTATAAATCTAAGTACAATTGGCGGCGTAATAAGTAATTTCTTCCAGGCAACCATAGAGGGAGACAAGAAAGAAATTAAAGACGGGTAGTCGTGCAATTAAGAAATTAAGAAATATTTTTATAATTAGGTACATATATAAACTTACTTAACCCATCGAATCGAAACCCACCTACATCGAATCGCTCGTAGCCTGTGCTGCCTGAGTGATCTTAAACGATCACTAAGGTTAAGCAACATACGGCGCGTTCAGTCCATGGACGGGTCACCGTCTATGACTAACGGTAGTGGCATTTTTCCGAGCGGTTCCGTGCTTCGCAAGGCACGTTAAGCAGTTGGTGCCGGCTGCCGTCGATAGATGGCAGTCGTTAAGCCAAGTCAGAGGCCTTAGGGCGGCTTGAAAACTTCTGACAGTAAGACCAGCCACTATTCTTACAATCCTCCACCAATCCGGACTTGGCCCCCGTGGTGGAGTATGGCCTATACCTACCTCAGGGAGGAGACCCGTGCCCCTTTGTGGGGGCATAATGGGTTGATGATGATGACGACTTAACCCATACATAAATACATAATACATAAAGAAGATGGCTAGTAGATAACTCATTAAGTATATTAGAAATGAAACAACTCCTTATTCGTCGTGAACTGGTACCATTGTAATAGTGTTTTAAGTATTATTAACGTAATTCCGTTTGACGAAGCTAAAGGACACAAATGAAACTAAAACTTTCGTAAGCATTACACATTGTAAAGTTTTGGTCCGGATCTACTCACTTGGCTTTTTATCGGACGAGTCCGACCAGTTTTCGCTCCGATCCGCAGAGCTTAATCATGGTGAGCAGAGACTGAGTTTGAGACGAGAAACCGACGACGGTAAGTAAGGTAAGTAAATTGATCCGGACCAAAAATTTACAAATGTTTTAGTAATGTAATTTGGTATTTAAAATATGTATGTTTATTCAGGATTCGCTTACTCGTCCGTAGTCAGAGACGAGCAACCGAACTGCACAAGCTCCGTCTCTCACCATGATTAAACTCTGTGAATCGGAGGGAAAACTGGTCGGACTCGTCCTTCAAGCAAGTAAATGAATCTGGAATTAAATAATTATATTAAGCAATATTTCTTTAACAGAAAACTACCCGAAACGATGGGTGAAGCGAAAGTGATTTGTCAGGATCGTGGCAGGTGGCAGTCCCTGGTCGCTGCCTACCCCTCTGGGATACAGGCGTGAGCTTATGTATGTCTGCATTTCTTTAACAAACTGTTTCTGTCTGATGACCCCTGTGGCACAGCGGTTAGCGCATCTGACTACCATGCGAGAGGTCCCGGGTTCGAATCTCTTTTCGAATGGGAGAAAAAAAGAAACCCAGGTCTTGGATGTTTACATGTTTGTGACGTCGCTGGTTACACAGGGTATCCTAGTGTGGCGCCAGAAGCAATGTATGTGGCTGTATGTAGATGTTATGTTATGTTATGTTCCTAACACCTGAAATGCTAATCCTGATCTGACACGGGGTGTACCAACACAATATTTTTTCCGTCAAAGCTCGGCTGCCGGGCCTCGGGCGCGGATATTTTGAAAATAATAATTAAGCGGATACATTTATTATGCGGCGCATGTGAAATGTGCTGCTACGGATACAGAGGACTCTACGGTATGTTCCCAGATTGGCTCTGTCTTTACCTATGTAGCTGTTAAAGCTAAAAATGTAAGGATAATATAACATAACACTTACATACAGGCACACACATTGTTTCTGGCCCCACACTAGGATACCCTGTGTCGTGGGAACCAGAAACAGCGACGTCACAAACCAAAACCACAAATCCAAGACCTGGGTTTCTTTTTTTTTTGTCCCCAGCCGGGATTCGAACCCGGGACCTCTCGCATGGTAGGCAGATGCGCTAACCACTGCGCCACAGAGGTCGCCGAAATTATCGTCGTCGGATTATCATAAAGGATAAACATTTACCTACGTACAGGCACATGCATTGCCCTCCGTCCAGGTGGGATGACGATCTGCGAAAAACTGCAGGCAGATGCTGGATGCGGCAAACTGAAGACAGGGTGCTATGGCGCTCATTAGGGGAGGGCTATCTCCAGCACTAGACTAATGTAGCCAGATGATGATGATGATGATGACACGCATTGCCTCTGGCCCCACACTAGGATACCCAGTGTCGGGGGAACCGGAAACAGCGACACCACAAACATGTAAACATCCAAGAAGTGGATTTTCTTTTGTCCCCCGCCGGGGTTAGAACCCGGGCCCTCTCGTATGGTAGGCAGATGTACAACCACTGCACCACAGAGGCCGTGGACGTGACGAGAGACATTAAATTTAAAATCCAATGTTATAATAAAGTAGAGCGGTGGTAGCAGAACGGTAGAATGCTTGCTCCACATTTGGGAAGTCGTGTGTTCAAATCCCGGCAAATACCAATGTTTTCTTATTTAAGTTACTTAGATACATTTGTGAAGTTTTAGTAGCAACATCACTAGCTTACTGTGGCAAAATATATCGTGGGGAAATCCTAGCGTCTGAGGTGTTAACGTACCGCAGCGCTTGCTACGTACGACGGCACAAATAGAGCCTGTCCAGTCGGAACGGCTAAGTTGCCACGTTGCTTACGTTCCCAGACAGTCGCCAAGTGAGTTAGGCACCATACATTTCAATATTTACTGCTTGGATAAGGTCGCTGGCGACGTCGCCATGGCGTCCTAGTGAGGCAGGGCAATAACTCACTTGGCGACAGTCTGGCAACGTCGCCATTCAATACCAACTGCTTGGATACGTAGCTGGCGACGTCACCATGGCGTCCTAGTGAGGCAGGGCACTTAGGAACCATAAATTTCATTTAACTGGTTGGATACGGTCGCTGGTGACGTCGCCAAGGCGTCCTAGTAAGGCAGGGCACTTAGGCACCATACATTTCAATTAACTGGTTGGATACGGTCGCTGGCGACGTCGCCATGGCGTCCTAGTGCGGCAGGGCACCTTCCCGAGGTACTAGACCTACATACACCCTGTCAAGATGCGCATTTTACGCGCGATTAGGAATACGCGCGAGAGCATCTGGACGGTGTAAATAAATTTGAATGCACAATAAAAAAAATAAAAAAAATGTCGTCTTTTTCTTAAATGTATGTATGTATGTATTATCATTTTATCATCTACAGTCCATTTATCTGTACTTGGCATTTTTTTTGGACTTTAAACGACACTGAATTAAAAACCTTTAGCGGTAGAAAATTCGATACCGTTTGCATATTTAGTACTAGCTAGCACTAAATTTGTAAGCTGTTTCCAGTTTTCTACCGCTAAAGGTTTTTGACTTAGTATCGTTTAAAGTCTGAAAAAAATGCCAAGCATAGATAAATGGATTATAGGTACTTTGGCCTCAAAGCGAGCACACCCCGTGGGTCGCGCGGCGGCGCGCCTGCGCACTGGTGCACGGCGGACTGTTCATTACCCGGCGCGCGCGCAGCTGCGGTATCGCACGTCGCCGCGGGCACACTGATTTGTGCCGCGCCCGGCCAGATATGAGGATGTGGCTTCGTGTAGTCCTTACATTATATACAGGTACTAGTTTGCTGTAGTTATACTAGTAATAATCGGAAGAATCGCTACGAATCGCTATGATCTGAAACGATCACGTTAAGCAACATACGGCGCGTTCAGTCCATAGATGGGTCACTGTCTATGACTAACGCTAGTGGCATTTTTCCGAGCGGTTCCGTGCTTTGCAAGGCACGTTAAGCAATTGGTGCCGGCTGCCGTCGATAGATGGCAGTCGTTAAGCCAAGTCAGAGGCCTTAGGGCGGCTTGAAAACCTTCTGACAGTAAGACCAGCCACTAGTACAACCCTCCACCAATCCGGACTTGCCCCCCGTGGTGGAGTATGGCTTATACCTTCCTCAGAGAAGAGACCCGTGCCCCTCGGTGGGGAAATAATGGGTTGATCATGATACTATTAAAACTTTTATTTATTTCCTACAATTTCTTACATCTAACATTACAGAACGAGGTCGTATCGTACGAATCGCTCGTAGCCACGACCGCCTGAGTGATCTTACGATCACGAAAGTTAAGCAACATAGGGCGCGTTCAGTGCATGGATGGGGTGACCATTCTACGGTGTAGGCGGACTTACGTGAAACAAATAGGGAATGTATTAGCAAAGGGCAAGATATAAAGTATCAGAAACCGGCTTCCGCGCATGTAACGACTAGGGAATGTTGAAGCGAAAGAAATCTAGTAGGATCGTGGCAAGTGACAGACCCTAGCCTCTGCGTGCCCTTCCGGGGAATGGAGTTTAAATTACTTTTATGTATTACTAGCTTTCGCCCGCGATTCCGTCCGCGTGGACTTTAGTTCAATATTTTGCAACCCGGTTCACTCCCATTTAGGGTTAAATTTAGAAAAACACGTGTTCAATCAATTGTGTTGAAGAGTATTTATTTTAAGTTTCAAGAAAATTAGATACAGAATGAGAACCCTTTTCGCCCCCTTAGGGGTTGAATTTAAAAAAATCCGGTCTTATTCCTTGCCTTATATATATAGACCCTCTGTGCAAAATTTCAGCTTCCTTGGTCCAACTGCTTGGGCTGGGCGTTGATGAGTGAGTCAGTCAGTCAGTCAGGACTTTGAATTTTATTTATACAGGGTGTCCCAAAACTCAACGTCAAGCTCGCACCGGGTGAAAAGGAAGTCATACTAGTTATCAGAAAAATATAAAAAAAATCGAGTTTTTCATTTTAAGTACATTTTTTTTATTATTATTAAAAAAATAAAAAATAAAAATAAATAAACTCACGTCCGTTATCCCCGAGGGGGTAGGCAGAGGCACCAATCACCAGAACTGGGCCCACGTTTTGCCGAGTTTATTTATTCAAGGAATTTCTCAAACATAATGTAAACTAAAATTAAAATTAAAAAAAGGGCAATTTTTTAAGTTATTTTTTTTTAAGTCTCCTTTTCTTCCAAGCTGGAGCAGCTGGTTTTGAAATTTTGTTAACA
The DNA here is from genome assembly GCA_947310845.1 of Yponomeuta plumbellus. Classification (NCBI taxonomy): domain Eukaryota; kingdom Metazoa; phylum Arthropoda; class Insecta; order Lepidoptera; family Yponomeutidae; genus Yponomeuta; species Yponomeuta plumbellus. The sequence goes on from OX371214.1 coordinate 11,869,790, forward strand.
GTTTAAAGAAGCATTATTCACAGTTACCAAACAAAAAAATATTTGGAAAAAGTAAAGATTTGTGGCAGCAGTTAATTTTTTTTAAATTTAATTCAATTCAATTCAAATATATTATTCATAATCCGAATAGAACCTGTATATGCACTCTACGCAGTAATCCTACGGGTGGCTTTCCAACAACGGACGTTCAGTACTACTCAATAAAGTAACTACGTACGCGAACACTTTGTGCAAACACAATGCCATGGACTTCGGTAACCTTGAACTGTAATATCGAATTGATTTTCATTCACTAGTGGATGTTGATTCAGAGTGGATAACCCGAGCGCTTTGAGAGAATTGGAAATGTTTCCCCTAGTTGTTGGGTGTCGAGCAATATTGCAAAGAAAATTATATCGTGCGCGCACTCTGTTCGAGCAATTCCCTTTTGTCGTCAGCACCAGGGTGTGATCTGGTTGCTGATAAGATAATGAATGTAGCTGAAGAATGTCTGAAATACTCTGAACGAGATGAATGAAAGTACACGGAAAAAAATCTGCTCTAGCAAAATACAAATTTGGCTTTGTTAAAAATTACTCGACTAAATATAACTAAGATATATTTAAAACGCTCTTTGCAGCTTTGTTAATGATAGACAAGTAACTATTGCTAAATGTTCTTGGTTATTTTAAATAAAGTACTTTTTTTATTTTCAAATGAGTGTCTCGGTAAATGTAACCTTTGCGGAAATCATTTACAAATAGACAAGCTTACATTGTTAGCTACGGCTAAGCATGTTATTCAACTTATTTAAAAAGTCCCTGACACTTGTTTATCTCCAAATAAGTGGCTTGATGATTAAAGAAGTATACCAAGCACTTGGCAAGGTTTACCAAGCAACTAGGTTGGGTCTACAGATTGAACTTATTTGTAATACTAAGAAGCTTCATTAAAGTTACCCAACTTTGATGCCCAAGTTTTTAACATACGTATTGGGTTAATGTTACCAACATACGTCTACAAAGTTGAATGGTTTAATTTTAGCAACAGAGTTTGCAGGCTCCCTCAGAACCAAGTCACTCGATTGAAAATATACACTACTTATTTACTTTTAGCCGTTCTTTTTTTCCGTGTATGTTCTAAATTATGTGTAAATTGTATTGGATCTTAATTTTATTGTATGTTATGTGTATTTTATGTCTAAATTATTAGTAGTTAGTTAGTTAGTAAAATTATTAGCGACTATGCTAATTGTAAAACGAAATAGTTAGGTATATGTACTGTAATGTTCTACAATTTAAATAAATAATAATAAAAATATATACTAGACAACCCGTAAGTCACCATAGTTTCTAGTTTATTTTTAACAAAAGGAAGGAAGAATAAAGTTGTATGGTTTTTATTTCTTTGTTTGCATAGGCTTCACATGTATAATATTAGTTTAACTATGGATGTATGCCCTAGATCCCTGGTCTCTGGTCTCTGCCTGCTTGTCTGGGATTGAAAAGATTGCAAATATGGATATATTTAGGTGAAAATACGTCTTCGCTCGGCTTAATATAGTCTCAAAATGACATTCCATATGGTATCGATCACATCACATATTTTTGTTTGTATTTTTCATTTCCATCTGCTTTTTCATTTCAACAAATTAGACCTTAGAGTTCACAATGGACAGCTGTGACACGTGGTGACGTGACAAGAATGCAACATGGGTGACATTGGGATGTTTACTTCGCAACGTTATATTATAGCAAATAATTAATTCATTTTTATATTGAAAATACTCCATAATCCGAATTTTCCGCCTATAAGTTGTCAACTCGGATCGACTAATTTTTTGCGCTCTTCGAGTTGATGTGCATTTCGTTCGAGTCTACCGTAGACCGGTACGAAATTATTGATATACGAGTACATAGATGTAATAATACTGATTGGATAGGAGAGGACTAGCACGAAGTGATGCATCAGGTTGATAGCTTTGGTATATAATGTTTTACAGCTATAAAGAATATTATATTAAAATACGCAAGTGAATAGGATAACTTAACACATCCTTAAAATACCCCTGAAGCCAATAGTTTGCAATGTACTAAAAGGAATGTTGTTTGACAACAAAATGAATTATGTAAAGTAAGTATACAGGCACAGTGTATAATGCAAAATATAAAAATACGCCACTTTCTTAACAAATTCTATACTTCAACTCCATATTACGTGATAAATCTACGAAAACTATAACACTTCTCTTCTAAAATTATCCAACACTGGTGAGTCTACAGTGCACAGCGACTGATGACGAGTTACTGAGTTTATTAGGATCGTGGCAAGTGGAAAACTTCGGTCCGTACGAGATCCGTAGACAAACGAAAGTCGTCGACATAACCGACCGGATGAGCAAGTTGAAGTGGCAGTGAGTGGGGCACATAGCATGCAGAACTGACGGCCGATGGGGCCGAAGTTCTGGAATGGAGACCACACATCGGCAAGCGCAGCGTAGTACAGTCGACAGCACATCATGGTATACACCCATGCACTCTACTCCGTTGCATTACGGGCGACTTTGCAACTAAAATGTGAAGATTGACGTGCTGTCGATCTCATCCAAGTGGCGGAAGAACGCTGGATGCTTCTAATCGGTCTTTTTGGAAATCCATGGAGGAGACCTATGTCCAGCAATGGAGTTCTTGTGGCTGAATGATGATGATGATGAAGTGGAAAAGTTTAGCATAAGCCTACCCCTCTCGGATACGGGCGTGAACGTATTGTAGGTATACACTTCTCAGGTAGCGTCTGCAAAATTATATTTCCATAAACAGCAATTCTCTCTGAAAACAACGCACGCTAGCACGCACAATCTTAATTCCATTCTACAAAGTATGTTAGTACGTCTGTAGTTGCATGCACAGTCGACAGTAGCTTGACCTTGTCTGTTTTATTGCAAAATCACCCTTAACGTCACTGAGTGGAGTGCAAGTAAAGAATGTCGACCTTTGCATGCACGTTACAGAAGACTGCAACGAAAATGAAAATGTTGACCGTGATAGCTTTTGTTCACTGTGATAGTGATTCTGTTGACCGTACAAAAGCTATCACGATGGGTAGGTAAGTAAGCGGAATATAAGGACACGGATCGACAATGGCCGACAGCCCGGTGAAAGGGAAAGGGTTATTCAACCCCTGACGGGATGGCATAGAGACACGGAAAAATAGACAAGCTAGCAAGAAAATCACACGCGAACAATGTTAGCACACATATGGAGGCGCTTCACCAATCCGGACTTGGCCCACCAATCCGGACTTGGCCCCTGTGATGGAGTATGGCCTACCTTTCTCAGGGAATAGACCCGTGCCCCTCGGTGGGGACATAATGGGTTGATGATGACGGTTAGCAAATATGGAGGAGCTTTAGCTAAGGCGTATTTTCAATCACAGGTAGATATCTGAATCTGTATCTGGGGTCTGCCCCACCTGGAGTTGCGAAGAGTTGAAAACTACAGTCTGTTAGCATTTAGAATATACCTCGGGCTCTAGAGTAGGCTTCGGTTTTCGCTGAAAGCACACGAGTGTAATCTTCCTGCTCTGTATAAAACTTTTCTTCACTATTTTGAAAAGTTATGTAAAGTTATAAATAACAATACAAAATAAACCTTACCTTATAGCAATAATTGCATTCTATCCGATAGTAGACGAGGTTTATTATAAAAGCTAACAGACTGTATGTGCCACGTTATTGACCACAGTCCGCTATGGTCCATAAAAGGAGGCATTCGGAAATACACCAAGCTGACGAGGAAGTGACCGAGTAGATTGGTGGTCTCTCTTTCGTATTTTAACCCCCTGCATGCTATACGCAAAATAAATAAATATATAACTAAAGGCGTTAAATAACCGCTGTGGAAGTATTATTAGAGCTCATGTCCCTAATGAAGGATAACAGAAAACGATAATGAATAAGATTAGCAACGTGGCAGCGGGCTGGTCACATTATAGAAGAACCAATAGCCGATGTTGTACAAAAGTTCTCGTGAGGAGATCACGAACTGGGAAACACAGCGTAGAATTATAGATAGTTTCGGATACACTTACTTGAATTTTGTCGTAAGAGTCCGACCAAATTTCCCTCTGATTCGCAGAGCTTAACCATGGTGAGCGGAGACGGAGCTCGCGTCAACGTTTGCTCGTCTCTGACAGCGTAGAGTGCCCACCAACTTGCTGGATGGACGATCTGAGCCAGATTCCTGATTGTGGATGGATGAAGGTGGCTGAAAATGGAAAAAAGTATAAGAGAGGCATTGGGGAGGTCTAAGTATGTCTCCGTGTGGAGTTTCTGGTCTTCCATCGGACGCGTCCCCCGGGTGGCGGATAGGGGAACGCCCTCCAGATATGGGGGGTACCGGCTTCGGCCGGCGCGAACCAAAACCAGAGGGAGGGACGTCCAGTGGGTTACGGGTGCGGGGCCCATAGTGGACCCCGCAAACGTAACCCCACACTGAGTGGGGCCGGGGGCCTTCGGGCTGCGAGGAGACAACCTCTATAAAAAACACATGGTGGGGGCCCTCCTCTATGTCCCTCTGTTCAGCAGAGGGCATAGAGGAGGTTGAGGGAGGGTCACAGACGGCAGGTTGGGGGACCTGCCGTCCGACATCGTGACGGGAGAAGGGGGTGGGGGGCCCATGCCCCTTCTCCAGTGAGGGTGGGCCCGGCTCCTTTGCGAGTAGGGTCGACGTCGCCGGGGCGCCGCTGTAGCATTCGCACTGTGGTCTACCACTTGCGAGATCCGGCGGCGCCCCTTTGCACGAGCGACAGGACGGCCCCCGGGGTGTTTTAGGAGGTATGCCTCTCCTATTATAAGGAGAGGAGAGTCCGACACACGGCCGTTGCCCTCCCCGAAGGGTGGCGGTTATGGTGCACAAAGCATTTCACCCCGTTAACAAAAAAAAAGGGTGTAAGTATGTCTAGCAGTAAACTAATACAGGCTGATTGATTGACAAAAATAGGCACGAATCAGTATGAAAATTAGTTTTGAGTGTTCACCTAAAAGAGATGCAACGAGGCCCAACGGCATCGGACATTGGAATACGGACTGATTCATCGATAGTCCGTCGGATAGAGGCGCTTCTAGATAATTCCTAGCTCTACATTGGGTCCAATAGCGATCCTCACCCGGCGGCAGGGCCGACGAATCAATAGGGATCCCGGGCTTAAATAACAATACTTAATTCATTCAGAGAGCGACGGTAACGCACGGTACACCGGTAAAGGTTTTCAGCGTTTGCTGTTTCTATTTGAAACTGGTCATTAGCAAATTAAGTTATTGGTTTCTATGGAAAGCGGTTGAATAACTATTTGCTAATGACCAGTTTCAAATAGAAACAGCAAACGCTGAAAACCTTTACCGGTGTACCGTGCGTTACCGTCAAATGTTAATGTTGCAAGCCAATACATTTATGAAAATATGTAACGTACACAGCAATCAGAAATCAGAAATTTATTTCAACGTAAAGAATTACCTATGTGTAATGTTAGCCGAAGAGAAAAAGGCAGCGAAAAAAAACTCCACTGAAAACAGACAAAACTGACTATCTTTTCTCAAATCACCTTAATCATTAGAAAGAATCACATCGTTAGAAAGAATATGAAAGACTTCGAAAATTGTAAACTTTTAGTCGGGATCGATTGAGAGTGCTAACGAAAGTTTCGAAAGAAATACCTTTATCCTCGTGCGGCTTAATGTCAATTAAAATGTACTTAAACAATTGCTATTTTCAAGGTCGGGCCGCAAGAGGGTATCTCTCTTTTCACACCTAAGACCCAATCACAGGTTCCAAACGCGCAGGGTCCAATGTATAGGTAAACTACGGCGCATTCCGTCCGACCACATAGACCGGCCGGCGGCGGGTCAGTCTTGCAACGGCACTTTGAATCGAATTTTGAACATGATACATGCCACAGTTGTATGAGCATGTTTTATTTTTTCAAACTGTGGTAAATTTCAAATGCTATTCTGTGAATAACTGATCAAACTCGAAATGAAAATATTTTATTCATAGTACAAATAGAATATTTACTTTATGAACGTCAAAGTTGTTAGTTTCACAATTAATAGTTTACATGGAGAAGAAACTAACAAAGAAACTCCACATTTACTCTTTTCAAAACAATTTTAGCCTAAATTACAAACTTAAAAAAAAAATACTCTTGGATGTGTTGAACACTAGACACATTTATCCTCTGATTAAATGTAGTATTAATGCCAGACATCATGTCTTCCAAATAATCGATGATTTTATAATAAGCTTTTTTGCAAAGAGTGTGCTTAACACAATAGGGAATGGATGAAAATATCAGAAGTGCTTGATATTTTTTTCGGTGATAGGAATAACCTTCCTTAACGCGAGAAAAAAGTTTCAATTTTTTTGGCTTCGTAGTTAATTTTTAAATAATCTTAATATTTTTCCATTCGTAGTTCTGGCCTCAGTACGGCTTAACAGACAAATTCCTTGGTCCGCTAAGTATTAAAAAAAATCTGTGGTGACATTGACAGCTTTTCAAGGTGGATTTTTTTTCATACGTAGCGGACTAAGGAATATGTCTGATATGCCGTACTAAGCCCAGAACGACGAATGGAAAAATATTAAGTATATTTAAAAATTAACTACGGGGCCAAAAAAAATTAAATTTTTTCCCGCGTTAAGGAAGGTTATTCCTATCACCAAAAAAAATATCAAGCACTTCTGATATTTTCATCCATTCCCTATTCTTAAACCGCGGTGGAGGTAACTCTAATACATATATCTTTAGGTATCTTGTTGTAGAACCTTATACAGTGCCCCACAAAGGAAGTAAGTATAACTTTTGCAAGTCTAAGGGTCTGTTTCACAATCTACAGATATAGTTCCGAATAAGCTATCCGCAACCAGGGCTGCCGTTTGTTCTAAATTTAAATAAATTTTCCTTTATTGCGTGTGTTCGTTTATGACTTCAAATTTTGAACAAACGACAGCCCTGTTTGCGGATAGTTTATCCGGAACTTTATTTGAACATTGTGAAACTGGGGCTAAACCGTGGAAATGACCATTTATGTTCGATGGTGGCGTAGTGTTGTTGACCCTTGCTTCTCGATCATGAGGGTCTGGGTTCGAACCACGCATGTACCAATGTCTTTTAGCTACGTACATTTGTTTGTTTGTACAGCAACACCATTCGCTGATAAATTGTGCCCGGACAACGGAGACAGGCTTGCCACTTGGGACCTAATAAACTCTAAAGTCATCTAATAAACGTGGGCGCAGTTCTTAGTGATTGATGCCTCTGCTTACCCCCTCGGGGATAACGGGCTTGAGTTTATTTATTTATTATTTATTTTATTTATAACGTTATGATGGCTACCAAGAGTTTCGAAGTCTTAAAATTTTTCCTATTTAGCTGTGAATGAGAAATGTTCTAGACCTGAGGGTTTATCAGTAAGGTGTTATCTATCTATCTATTTAAAGGAGCTCTAGGGAGAGGTGAAAGTTCTTGCAAAGCCGCCAGTTCCCGCCCTGAGTCGGCGAGATTGTTTTTCATGGTCGTTAGTCAACATGATGGAAGTTTAAAGAGTGGAAGGTAACTCAGTTTAGTTTAATTTTCAACAGACTTAGTTGGTGGAGGAAATTCACTGTTGCTCCGGCGCTGAATAGGAACGGTTATTTAGTTTCAGCTGCTGGCAAATTGTTGTCTTAGTGACGAATAGAGTAGATTAGATTTTGTCTATGTCTTTTGGTTCTTCTGTGCAATAAACTCTTATCTTAGTAGAGGCACATTCCGTAGTCTTTCGATCTTTTTCTCAAATTCAAATATTTATTCGCAATACAAAATTCAAAATGTTTACTTTATGAACGTCAAAGTTGTTAGTTTCACAATCAATAGATTACGTGGAGAAGAGACTACATAGAAACTCCACATTTATTCGTTTCAAAACAGTCTTAATATAATTAACAAAATGAAAAATATTACACATGGATGTGTTGAACACTAGACATGGATAGATAAATAGATAGAATATATCTTTATTGTATGTACACGTACAGTCGACAGCACGTCAATCTTCACATTTTAGTTGCAAAGTCGCCCGTAACGCAACGGAGTAGAGTGCATGGGTGTATACCATGATGTGCTGTCGACTGTACCTCCACTACACATGAGATTTGACAACAACATAGTACAGTGCAATTGGTGGCCTTATTACTAAAAGTAATTTCTTCCAGACAACCGTTTCATATTTCGTCTCCAAATACATTTAAATATTAATCTACTGTTTCACACCAGACATCTTTGTCTTCTAAATAATCGTTGCTTTTATAATAAGCTTTTTTGCACAAAATGTACTTAAGACATTTTATAATCCACGTCGGAGGTAACTCTAATATATCTTGGGGAATCTTTGTAGAACCTTATACAGTGCCCCATAAAGGAAGTATTAACTTTTGCAAGCGTAAATAAACATAACATTTACATACAGGTACCTACCTACATACATTGCTTCTAGCCCCCCACTAGGATACCCTGTGTCGTGGGAACCAGAAACAGCGACGTCACAAACATGTAAACATCCAAGACCTGGAGTTTATATTTTCTCCCCAGCCGGGGATCGAACCCGGGACCTCTCGTATGGTAAGCAGATCCGCTCGAGTCATGCAGTGGCCGTCGAGTGGCTGATGATGATGATAATGACGATTAATATTTTATGTCTGCCCATTAGTTCCATGCGCTGTCAGTGCTTGACTTCGTCCTCCAATTTACATTTTATTTTATTAATCAATGCACAAAAAAACAAAGTTCACATAGAAAAAAGTTTGTATCGCAGAGAGGCGGGATCAAATCCTGTTCCAGCCCGGAATTTTCCTTTGTATTTGAAGTTCGTTTACTGAAGGCATTATTCCTTAATTAACCGTGTTGTAAAAAAACAATGTAGACGAAAGAAAACTCCACACAAAGGCGCGGTAAAAAGGTAAACAAATAAAATAGACGAAAAAACACAAAACAAAAAAACAATACAATCGTGAAGATGTGCTATTGACCGTACCACAGAATACATAATAGTACAGGTACAGAAGATTCACTCCGCAAAATCAATTAAAGAAAAAGGAACTGTAGCAGCGATACAATTAGGTGCAATTCAGATCGCACGACGCTAAAAAAGCTACGTTATATTCACCTACATGTTGCCTCTCTTTTTACCGCGTAACTCTTACCTCTGGCGCCTGAATTCCTACCTATTTCCCACTCCGGAGTGGTCGCCGCATGTACTTACGCGTTCGATACCGACACGCGTAGTAAAACAGGCCTGACCGTACTAACAAAAGTGTTATACCGGATTCCACAATTCGAGCTTCAAGAGACCCAAATATTCGCATCTTATTACTTTATTAGCCAATGCACGGTTAGAAATCAGCGAAACAATAGACGAATACGGCTCGCTTTATGAAGCGAGGACATTGACCGATTGGGAACCATGGAAGTTTTGTTTTAGGAGCTCTTTTCGCTGAACAGAGTATAGTAGATAGTTCGAGTTTCCATAAAAATATTCAAAGCAATTCCGTGCCTAATTGAAATCGTTTAACTTAACTCAATTTGGACATCAGAGCGCACATCGGCGATGTCAATCTCTATCTGCCGATCTACCCTCTGGAGGTAAGTGGGCATGACTAAACGGCTTTGCAGTGTGGGGAGACCTTCCCGCTTTGCCGGTGTAATGCCTTTGTAATTGCGATGGCTCGAGACTGATAACGAAAACAAATATTTAGTCCTGCCTCCTAAGCGTCTACCTAATTATGTAATTACGAACACCTCAGACACTTAAGGTCGGTTTCTGAATTGAGAATTTCGCTAAGTAACTACATACTTAACTCTACTGCTGTCTCGTCAAATTTCTCAGAAGAGAGCGTGACAGAATGTTACTTAAGTATTTGTAAATTCTCAATTTAGAAATCGGCCCTTAGGGCCGGATACGGCACGAATATAGTATAATCCATTTATCTATACTTGGCATTTTTTTTCAGACTTTAAACGACACTAAATCAAAAACCTTTAGCGGTAGAAAACTCGAAACACTAGCTAGTACCAAATTTGCAAACGGTATCGAATTTTCTACCGCTAAAGGTTTTTAATTCAGTGTCGTATAGAGTCCAAAAAAAATGCCAAGTATAGATAAATGGATTATACACCCATACTGTATGTACAAATGTCCGGCGCCCCGAATCGAATTCACGACCTCGACCACAATCCAGCATTATAATCCTCAGCCATCCTCTGACTGCCTCGTTGGTCTAGCCATAAGGCCTACCAATACAGAGGTCGTAGGTTCGAATCGCACTGGGAGCCGCCAGACATTTGTACAAATTTCTATGTTTGTAGTATCCTTGCCTGGTTACCATAGCACAGGGTATCCTAGTTTAGGACCAGGTCAAGAGATTGTGTTGTGTTGAAGTTATTATGATTATAATCAGAGGTGATACCGTTAGATCGTGGTAGACAAAATAAGATCCGCGTTGGTCAAAATTAGTTATTTAAACCCTCAAGCCCCGAGGCCCCGCCGGCGGGTCCGATGTAAACTACGGCGCATTCCGTTAGGCCCCGTAGACCGGCCGGCGGCGGGTCGGTCTTAAAGATAAAGATAAAGATAAAGATTATTTATTTGTCAAACATGAGATATAAGGTTGTTACATTGAAATACGTCCTGTACATGTTTCGCCCATCGGGACTTACAAAATATTTAGAGAGAGCACCATCGTTTGTCATTAAAATATATCTCTATCACAAAATACTTTCCATACGAGCTATATTTACGTCAATTATGTTAAAAAAAAATGAAATATCAACTTGTCAAATATTAAAGTACATTTCAAAGTCAAGTTTGTGTGTAGAAGAGTCAGTACATAGTCATATAATAATAAATCAATCAGTTAGAAATTCTGTTAGCTTATAGTAGCATTTTTCTAGTAGCATTTTTTTCAATTTAAATTTGAATTGGCCCATGTCAAATTCTCGTATATCTCTTGGTATTTTATTGTAAATCATAGGCCCCATACAATATAGACTTTTATGCATAAGTGCGGTATTGGCTCTACGTATACATACTCTATTTTCATCCCGTTGTAAGCGGGTTCTGACTAGCGAGATCGGTCGGAAAATGCCTGGGTTCGATTTTACAAAGAGTGCTACATCTAAAATATACATTGACGGAAGTGTTAGAATATTGTAGTTTTGAAAGTATGGTTTACAACTATCCGTCTTTTTCAGTCCAAACATTGCCCTTAGACACCTTTTTTGTACTTTGAATGCTATCTCTCTGTCCGTTGAGTTACCCCAAAAGATCAGACCATACCGCAACAATGAAGCTACCGTGCCATGATATGCAGTAATTAGAGCATCAATATTAGTGACAGGGGCAAGTTTATAGAGGAGATAAGCAGACGAGCTAACTTTTTTGCAAAGTTCCGCAATATGCGCTTTCCGGTTTAAATTTCGGTCCACCGTTAGTCCTAAGAATTTTGTGGTCTCTACTTGTTGTATTTTAATATTTTCATAATGAATATCCAAATTTGCTGTTGGTAACCTTTGGCTAAATTGCATAAAATTAGTTTTACTTAAATTTACCTTCAAGTTATTATTGTTTAACCAAATTATAATAGATTGTAGAGTCCGATTTATATCACATTCGTAAAAAGTTTCTTGGTCACATTGGATTGTGACAGTGCTATCATCTGCAAATAGGGTCATTGGGTGTGGAGTGGCTCTGGGAAGATCATTAATGTACAGTAAGAATAGTAACGGTCCCATTACACTGCCCTGTGGGACGCCATGGCGAACTTCACGCTCACGTGACCTATAAATATCTTCATGTTTAGTTTTAGGATTGATTTTTGAGATTTCTGTACATTGTGTCCTGTTTTTAAGATATGACTCTATTAATTTCCACACATTTCCCCTTATTCCGTATGCCTCAAGCTTTCGCAGTAAGATAGTATGTTCTACGTAATCGAAAGCCTGTGTCATATCCATGTATAACGCAGAGACTGGAACTCTTGCATCTACACATGTCATAACTGTGTTTAAGAAATCGTAAACAGCCAGATTAATCGTCTTATTTTGCCTGAATCCCTTTTGTTCCTTAGTTAATATGTTATTATGTTCCAGATAGGCGTACATTTTCGCATAAATATATTTCTCAAAAATTTTTGCTATTATCGGAATAAGGGCAATTGGTCTATAAAATTCCATTAGGTGTCGGTTTTCTTTTTTAAAGACTGGTTTTATTATCGCTTGTTTCAAATTATTAGGATATATACCCGCTGCTATGCTTAGATTAATAATATGACTTAGATGATGGCAAATTTCTAGGGCTACGTATTTTATTATCTTTGTAGAGACGCCATCGTATCCCACACTGTTTGTATTTTTTAATGATTTAATTATTCTAAAAATATCGTATGGAATACTAGCCTCCATGAACATCGAATTACTACACGGTGTAATATAGGATCCTAATAAACGTGTGTGTGTGCCAGCATTGTCAATGGGCTTAATTTTGTCAATGAAAAAGTCATTAAATGCATTTGATATGGCTTGTGGATCTGTAATCGTCTTTTTGTCAATTTCTATTTTAGAGATAGAGTCTTTAGGTATGGTTTGCTTCGAACTATTTATTATTTGCCATGTGGCCTTAGACTTATTGTCCGACATTTTTATTTTATAATTATTTTGGGCGCGTTTTGTTAAACGTACGATTTTTTTTAAAATTTGTGTATAATTTTTAAAATTTGTTTTATTTAGTGTATTAGGTTCAAGTCTGTACAACCATAGTAACTTTCTCTTTTTTCGGCTGCAAGCTTTTATACCACGCGAAACCCAGCTAGGGCGTTTAACTGTTTTTATTGTGACTACTTTATAGGGAAAGCAAAGGTCGTAGAACAATCGAAATTCTTCTATGAATTCATTATACGCGGTGTTTGGGTCACTGGTTTCATATATTTTGGAAAAAGAAAGAGTTTTAATAATTTCCTTAAATTTCTCCATATTTTCTTTATTGTAGTCTCTCCGTTTGGTACGCCAAAAAGGTAGGAGGCAGACTTTTTTTGCTGGACATTTTAGCAGCTGAGCAGTATGGTCAGATAATGATAATTCTATCACTTCCGCTTTACAATTTTTTCTGAAGTCATGTGCAAAATTATCTATACAGCTTCCACTTACAAGTCTCGTTGGCTGTCTTAATTCTAGTTTTAGGTTAAAGTTCAAAAGTAAACACTCAAACTCTAGTTTAACAGCACTTTCTTTTAGTAAATCTATATTAAAGTCGCCAGCAACTATTAAATGCTTACGTTTCCTCGATAGTTCCAATAGCAGTCCGTCCAGGCGCTCGAAGAAGAGATTAAGATTGGCTGGTTTGGGCACTCTATATACACTTACAATTATAATTCCATGGGCGGTGAGTTCCACAGCACAACATTCAATTACACCACTTACTGACCGCTTGGCCACATCTGGAAGATCGGTGAAATCGTGTCCGTTTTTCACCAAGATGCAGGATCCTCCTCTCTTACTTTTTTTTCTGCTATAGAAAGCGGCTAAGTTAAAGTTCGGAACTGTTAAAAACTTTTCAGAGCCTAACTCCATGAAATGTTCCGTTAGGCATATTACATCCACGCATTTACCGTTATCAGACAGCCCTTCAAGGCAGACCGTGAGTTCATCCGATTTATTTAATAGACCTGCAATATTCTGATGCATAATATTAATCCACTTATTCACGAAAAAACGTACTATTTTCCTGTATGTCTTCTTCGTTCGGAGTATTTAATTGTGATTGGGATTTGTTGTTGAAGGTATCAATATCCTTTATTAGATTTTTTAAATCTCTAAATACGGTACACATTCCGGCATTATTTATTATTCCAGTATGCCTGGAAAACATCGTGTAGTCATATTTGAGGTTCTTGTTACAGTCTAAGAACCACGCATGTTCATGTGTTATTAAATCTAGGTAAATGAGGTTGTTGAAGTTTTCAACTCTCCAGTTGTACATGGTGGCAAATTGTGAATGTTTAATCGTCGGTAGACATATTATTATATTGGTATGTATCAATTCTTCCAGTGCCTTTCTAATGTAAAAGATGAGATCAAAGTAGTCCTTTGTTGTCTCAAAATCTTCTCGTCCAATTAATATTATGCAGTAATCGTCAAGCGTGAAATTTTTCACTTTATCTTTCAGGCCGACTAATTGATGTTTTGTTCCGCTGTGTGGCGTCAGAAAATGACATTTTTCAAATTCCGAACTTAATGTTGACTCAGCAATTGATGTGATACTATTAATATTATCACAACTAAGTATATGGATCTTCTTTTTTTTTATTTGATGGTCTGTTTGTACAGTCAGGTGGGATCTAGTGGTAGAACATTCTTGTTTTTTCGGATGTTTTGTTTTGACCTTATTTCGCTTACTTTTTTCCCTTGACGCCTCTCCGGTCGTTGGTATATTTTTCTGACTCTCCTGTTTCGTTGGTGTTTGCTTAAAATCTGTTTGTGTTTCTTGCGTGTTTGTTACAATATTTGATACTCCTTTTTTTGGCGTAAGGGTTTTTGTTTTAGTCTTTAACTTTTTGACCGGGCTGGCTGTTACTTGATGTCTTGCAACTGCACTTTGAATCGAATTTTGAAGATGATATAGACTACAGTTGTATCATCATCATCGACCCATTATGTCCCCACCGAGGGGCACGGGTCTCTTCCCTGAGGAAGGTATAGGCCATACTCCACCACGGGGGCCAAATCCGGTTTGGTGGAGGCTTGTAAGACTAGTGGCTGGTCTTACTGTCAGAGGTTTCCAAGCTGCCCTAAGGCCTCTGACTTGGCTTAACGACTGCCATCACAGTTGTATAATCATATTTTATTCTTTAAAAACTGTGTTATGTTTAAATTATTACTCTGTGAATAACTAACTTAGCTATGAAAGAAAAAGTGTTCTAGGCCTAAGGGGTTAATAATGCGTGGGCCATTTCAAAAGCACGAGTTCCTCATCTAGTTAGATCGCCCCGGATACCTTCAACAGAACTGCCCAAACCTTGTTACCGGCAACAAGCCGCGCGCCAGGGTCTATTTCCGGCCTAGATCAAATCAGACGCGCGCGTAAATCACCACTTCCGGTCGGACGCCGTCGTGATACTCACTTCCGGTCGGCAGGTGGCGCTAAAGGTTAGCGACCTTCGATCTTTATTAGATTGAGTGTTGTGGGTGTTTTTTTGACAAGATGTAGAGAGGTGCCTTCTGGAAGTTCTTAGGCAGAGATTAAAGTAAAGAACCGGCGAAGTATGATTCGGACTCGCGTACGAAGGGTCCGTCCCACTATGTACGTATTTCAATATGAATATTTCAAGGGTCTACTTGCTGCCGAAATATAGCAGAAAAATTTGCAGAAAATAAAATTTTATGTAAAAGATGTTGATTTATACAGTTTAGTCCGACTTAGGGGTGGTTATTTACATGATACTGAAGCAAAAAAAATCACGAAAAATCAACTACTTAATTGTTTATAGTGAAGAAAAACTTGGCTTCCAAGTAAACGTCCCACACAGTTATTTATCGAGAAAATAATAGCAGCGGAGAAGAAAGCAGCCAAAATCACAAAATACTGAGTATTTGTCAGATACAATCTTGCTTTACTTAACAAGCGGTGTTTGAGGAAAGGCCAGATTATCGTGGACATTCCGAACCAAAAAAACGAGACGAGTTGACTTACTCTCTTTTGAACTGCACCACAGAACTTTCAGAATTTGACTAATGAAACGCAAAGTAATCATAAACTATCACTCTGTTCCCTCTCTTCAAGATCGCTCAAAAAGAAAATGCAGACAGACACTTGAAGTATTAGAAGCCTCATATTTCTGGTTTTGAGATATTATGTTGAATTCGCATTTCAAAATTTCAATACTTGCAACGACTAATTAATTGAGAGAGTGAGAGAGACAACTTTGTGCATCCAAAATGTTTAGTTTCATAAAATATCCGATATAAATTTTATTTTAACACTTCATTCTTTCTGCATGCATGAACCTAAATCAAAATATCATAAAATACCTAAAATGTACATTATTAATTAAGCTTAGCAATGTAATAAAATAGAAGAGCGGTGTATTTGTAACACAGGTCTCGACTTAGTGCAGAGCCCCAATGACGTGTAAACTGTAACTTAAACTGTTATTGCATAAAGATGTTATTATTTAAAAAAAAAAAATTTGATTGAATTTTGAAGAAAACCCACCTCTCTCTTCAAAACTCCCTGCCAAACTCTCTGGGATACAGGCTTAAGTTTATGTAATGAGCTCATATAGATAGATAGATAGAATATTCTTTATTGTATGTACACCAGGAATTTCACGTGAGATACTAATTAATATGACACCGAACACCTTTGATAATACCTACCTACTGAAACAGTTTCGAACCTTCAATAAGAATTTGCCCCTTAGTTATAATTCTTTGACCTCTAATTCGGTAGTTGACACGACCAACAATAAATTATTTGATATGCTCGATTAAAACAAATATTACAAAATATTTCGGAAAATGTATCTCTTTTAGTCAATTACTAGTTATTAAATTTTTTAAATAGATGCAACATAAAAAGAGTGCACTGAAATATGACGTCATAATCCGCTATTTTCATACAAAATTCCGTTTTAAAAGTAACATGACAACAAGTGACATTTTATCAACTAACCAATTCTATTGTCTTATCTACAGTGACCTACAGTTCACTTTTCCCCGAAAATAAGTCGCAACGGCGAAGTTTCACAGAAAAAATAATTACAATGGGGCTCGTGAGAGCTCTTAGCCTCTTTCAGAGCCTTCCAATATTTCAGAGGGGAGAGTTTCGGTGGGTGAAAAAACCAAGGCCGCTACTCTCTTAGCATGGAGAATATTTTTATTTTATCTTATCGTGGCCACCTTAAGATAAGACAAAATAAATGTATTCTTCATGCAAAGAGATGCTTCTTCATGCTTCTGCACAGTTCGCATCTATAGTAATAATTTCGTACCTGGTGAACATCAAGTTGAAGAGCGTAAAAAATAAGTCGATCCGAGTCGACCACTTCATCATCATCATCATCAACCCATTATGTCCCCACCAAGGGGCATGGGTCTCTTCCCTGAGGAAGGTATAGGCCATACTCCACCACGGGGGCCAACTTATAGTCGACCACTTATAGGCGGAAAATTCGCATTATCGAGTATTTTCAATATAAAAATTAACTAATCAATTGCAGTGTACGTATGACGTGTCAAACATGTCTATGTCCTTAATGTCATGTTGGTGTCACGTCATCACGCGTCACAGGAATCACAGGTTTGTATTCTGTTATCCATAGTGAGCCCTAAGGTCTTTGATTTTGAGCCAGAGCCAAATTAAATCAAGAAATGGTTTTCTCGAAAACTACAGCACCTAAAAATAAACAAAAAAAATATTAAAAAATATTTTAAAATATTATTTAGTGACCGCTCGCATCCACATCGACGATTTCAAATCGACGCGCTTATGCATCTGGCATTATACTACAATCCATAAGCAGAATTTAGGCCCATCTGTTGGGTGGCCTGTCCAGGCTGCGTCGTCAGGTCAGCGGTCATTCGATGCCGTAAATACATAGGGCGCTTACATACAGAAACAGGTAACCCGTACCGGCATGTCTGCTCATGCTGCTAAATGGTAGGTACTGACACACGTGCTCATTAGTAGCACAAAAGCATGCTTATATTGAGCAAGTGCTTTACTCCCAATCTTTCCAGTATGTAGGCACATAGACATTCAACAAACAGAACGTAAATAAGTTTATGATTTCTTTAGACAGTCACACTGACAACAACAATGCAGTCTCAGGTTATCAAACCTCAAAAAAAGGAAGACGGATAGATTAAAACATCGAATACAAAAGTACAGAAAAGATTGGGAGTGCTCAAAAAAAGCATGCTTTCGTGCTACTAATGAGCACGTGTGTCAGTACAGTCGACAGCACGTCAATCTTCACATTTTAGTTGCAAAGTCGCCCGTAAGCCAACGGACTAGAGTGCATGGGTGTATACCATGACGTGCTGTCGACTGTACTACGCTGCGCTTGCCGATGTGTGGTCTCCATTCCAGAACTTCGGCCCCATCGGCCGTCAGTTCTGCATGCTATGTGCCCCACTCACTGCCACTTCAACTTGCTCATCCGGTGGGTTATGTCGAGACTTTCGTTTGTCTACGGATCTCGTACGGACCGAAGTTTTCCACTTGAAAACTTTCCACGTTCTTCAACATAATACGTTACTTGTCGGAACGTATAGGTACGGATTACCTGCATTGATCATACCGGTCGAGGTCTTTGCCTGTGCAGGGTGTGTGTGAAAGAGACTGTGTCAGTACGTGCGTATTACGTAATTTTCCTCTCTGTCGGGTTAAGCCTTTAGACAACTCGAAAGAGTAAAAAAAGAATGTATATGACAGTTCGGAGTAGGAGTATGACATACCTAATGGGAAAAAGGTCGCAGAATGTAAAATTGTGACATACCGGGAACAAGAGCTAAAAAAGACAACTCCATATAGTGGAGTCTTACGTAATTCGTGGGTTAAGAACCAGAGTAGCGAAAGGGCAAAAATTGTAAAAAAAATTGTTTTCGCCATTCGCTTATAAATCCTTCGTATTTTTATGTGCTAAGAAACTGGATCGATATTGTGAGTCGATTGCTTAGTACAAAAAAAAACGTATCCAAAAAAATGATTTTTGTTTACTGCCAAAATGAAGTTTGTCTGCTTGCAATAAGTTTGACTTTTTTTCAATTTTTGCCCTTACGCTACTCTGGTTCTTAACCCACGATTGCACCCCTGTACCGGCAAACCCGTACCGGGAAACCTGCTTATTTAATAATATAATAATAATAACATTTACATACAGGCACATACATTGCTTCTGGCCCCACATTACGAAACCCTGAGTCGTGGGAACCAGAAACAGCGACGTCACAAACATGTAAACATCCAAGACCAGGCTTTCTTTTTTTTGTCCCCAGCCGGGATTCGAACCCGGGACCTCTCGCATGGTAGTCAGATGCGCTAACCGCTGCGCCACAGAGGTCGTCAGTTATGTTACATCCATAGGTAGGACCATAGATATCTGAATAGTAAAGAGATTGGACATACCGTTCCAAGGCTTCAGACGTAAGTTTGCTCAGGGTGCAAACACTAGATTGAACTTTCGTTATACGAGATTCAACATTGTATTGGGTTTGGCTTAGTTTAGTTGTGTTCGGGTGTTTCTTATATTAAGGTGTGGATTTGTTTGGTTATTGGGTTGTGTTTGATTTTCTTTTTATTCTTTAGGTGTGGGTTTAGTGTTAGCGGTAGGTTAAGTTGTACATTTACTTGTATATACTTTAGGTAGGTTAGATTAGGTTTAGGACAGTGAGCCACATTAGTGGCTACTGGTGGGTCCGAAATGGACCCCGATGCTTCGGCATCGGCCGTAGACCGAGGGAAGAAGCGGAATCGGGTCAGGTTTTACTCCCCATCCGCTTCTGACACGGAGATTGAGATGTCAGCCGCGGCAAAGGTCTCAACGGCGAGACGCGGCAAAGCGCGACCCCCTGGGCCTGCTGCGAGGCGGGCAAGGTCCAAGAAGGACCCCAGGGGTAGGGAGGAAGAGGCTCGTCGTGAGGGCCGTATTAAGGCCCTTCACAAAAAGGCCTCCCCTAAGGCGGCACAGCCACAGGCTGTGGTGGGTGGTGAGGAGGAGGTCCAGGACTCGGACTTTAATCTGCGAGGGGTTCTAAATGCTGCGAGGGACCTCAAGGAGAAGGAGAAAGAGGATGAAGCCCGCGGCGAGGCTAATGCCCTGCGCACAAGGGCTTCCCAGATGCTAGCGCAGCCGTCGCAGGCTGTACTGTTGGGCGACGACGAGGAGGAAGTCCTGGATTCGGACCAAGTGGAGGAGAGCCTGGATATCCAGACCATGAGGGCCCGGGTGGGGGAAAATCTTTCCTCCATCCTGGAGTTGGTCGGCAAGTCGTCGAACCTAAAGGGAGGCTACGCCAAAAAGATAAAAGGGCTTGCGGCAAATATTTCCGAGATGGTTGAGGAGATGGCGTGTGTCAAGACGACAGACGCCATGCGGAGCCTGAGCGACGAAAATGCTCGCCTCAGCCGCGAGCTTAATGTAATGAGGGATGTGCTGGGCGTCTACAGGCGGGACCTCGAGGATCTCAAGGCCTCTGCTGCGGATGCCTCTCCAGCGCGTGAGGTTCTTCCGTCTGTGGCTCCTCCGCCCGTGTCGGTGGTGAGCGACGAACTGGTGGAGCACTTGCTGGCCGCTCTCCTCCCTCCCATAGCGAGGATGGTCGAGGGCAAGATTGCGGGGATTGGGTCCGCAAACGAGAGGGTCCGTCCGCCGTTAATGGCGGACAACCAAGAGGCAGCGCCCCCTCAGGCGGCGGCAAAGAAGGTGGCCAAGCCTAAGGCCAAAAAGGCGGCGTCGGCAGCGGCCCGGGAGGCGGCAGCAACCCAGGGGTCCCAGCTGGAGCCTCCAGCCGCTCAGGTGGCCCCCAATCCGTCCACCTCAACTGAGACCTGGACGGAGGTGGTGCGCAGGGGCAAGGTGGCAACGGCGCCAGTGGCTCCAGCGACTAAAGGGCCGACCCAAGGGTCGGCCACAAACAAGGCGGGGGCCCCCCAAGGGGCCAAGAAGGCGGTCAGGCTGGCGGCTCCTCGGTCGGCAGCAGTGGTGATGACCCTGGCACCAGAGGCCGTAAGCCAGGGCATCACCTATAGTGAGGTGCTGGCCAGGGCCGAGGAGTCAATTGACCTGGGCGAGCTGCAGATTGCCGGCCTTAAAATCCGACAGACGGCCAAGGCTTGTGCAATGGGGCGCCGCTGGATCTCGCAAGTGGTGTGACCACAACGCGAATGCTACAGCGGCGCCCCGGCGACGTCGGCCCGACCGAAGCCGGGCCCCTTACCTGGAGGAGGGGTGTGGGCTCCACACCCCCCCCCTCCCGCCACGGAAACGGACAGCAGGTCCCTCAACCTGCTGTCTGTGGCCCTCACTCTACCCCGGCGGCGTGAATTGCGCGCGGCGCCTGCTTCGCGCACCGGTGACACCCATCTGGCGGAGCGGCGGCGTGACCTTCGGGTCTTCCCCTCCCAGCCACTCCGTAGCCTCCTCCCGGCCCCTGCTCCACGTGGGAGAAGGCGGGCCCCTGACACGGCCAGAGACGGAGCAAGGCTCGAGTCTAGAGTGTGTTTGTGTGGGTGGGTACCATGAAGTGCGCCTTGTGTGTACACACTAGTGATGCGTTGTGTGAGTAACTCGGGCTTGCGACACCCGGTTCTCATACAAATTCGGCGATAGGTCCGGTCTCCTTTACTTCAGATGTCTGTGGGTAGGACGTATCCAGAGTAGGACTATCTCTACTCCCTCCTTCCCAAACAATAACTTCTGGTAACTTTCTTCAAATAATTACGCTCCTTTTATTTTTTGCAAACATCCCCCGTAACGAGATTACAAGTATGATGATTACCTTTTAGCTTTCCCTCCTTGGGACGGAATTTCGTTTGAGTTTACGTTTTGTCTTAATTTATATACTCTTTGTATTTGTTCCTAATCCTGGTGCGGATTGTCAACCATCTTAATTAAATAGACTTTTTAAATCAATCGAAATGTAAATAATTTCATTCAACGTAAAGAATTTACATGCCGTTTGCTGAATGCCCTTGTATTATGTTAGCCGCTGCCTTCGGGCCGTATTTGAATCGGTAGTTTCAGAAAGAACATTAGTCATAATCTGCTTACTTTTCAGTAGACATACAAAACTGATTTCATAGTGGGACTAATGTTGTTTCTGCGTCTACTGAGATTTTCAGTGCCACGTAGTTCAATTGATATTCATTGGACTAATGTTCTTTCTATAGGGATCTGTAGATCTACCCTCAAGGATACCATAGACAACAATAGGTCAATCACACAAAATTTGGACTAATGTTCTTTCTGAAACTACCGATTCATTTGTACCCAGTGGATAAAAAGGCAACGGAAAAAAATCTCCATTCTGACCATCTTTATTTATGAGTAATAATAATAATAATAATAAACTCACGCCCGTTATCCCCGAAGGGGTAGGCAGAGGCACCAGTCTCTAAAACTGGACCCACGTTTTGCCGAGTTTATTAGGTCCCAAACGTGACAAGTGGCAAGCCTGTCGCCGTTATCCGGGCACAATTTATCAGCGAATGGTGTTGCTGTACAAACAAGTGTACGTAACTAAAAGTCATTGGTACATGCGTGGTTCGAACCCAGACCCTCATGATCGAGAAGCAAGGGTCAACCCCACTACGCCACCACCGCTCGTATTTATGAGTACAATAAAGAATATTCTATCTTCTATCTATCTATCTTTTCTATAACAAATTTAAGCTCAATATATCAGAGATCAGATGTCCCGGGTTCAAATCCCGGCTGGGGACAAAAAAAACCATCCAGGTCTTGGATGTTTGTGATGTCTCTGTTTCTGGTTCCCACAACACAAGATATAATACAATTATCTTGCGACAAATTGTCTTTAGGCATTCTAAATAATTTAACTTATAATTTAACTAAATTTTTTACGCATTCAATGTTTTCAACTCCGATCGAATGGGTCGCCAGACTTTACTAAAGATGGAAATCCAAGGACGAGATTAGCAGGACACTAACAGGGTTCGCTTAGAATCATCATCATCATCATTCAGCCACAACAAGTCCTCTGCTGGACATAGGCCTCCTCCTGGATTTCCAAAAAGACCGGTTGGAAGCGGCTTGCATCCAGCGTCTTCCTGCCACTTGGATGAGATCGTCTGTCCATCTTGTGGCTGGTCGTCCTACGCTGCGCCCAATATTGGGCTCTATTCACGCCCAGTGCATCAAGATAAAAACAAAACTACGACACCACTAAAACCACTTCATGACTTATGATTTCATAACTATTGACTCTAACAAAACTTTTTTTTTTTTAGGTGTAAGCAAAGATTATATTTATTTAATTTGAATAACTTTACATAAAAACTTAATCAACAATATACAACATTCTTAACTTAATTCCGTAATCACTTATTTGATTTTTTGTTGGATGAGTCAAACCAGGTTTCGCTCTCGTTCGAAGACCTTAATGCGAGTACGCGTCATCGGTTGCTCATCTGTGAATCCTGGCTCTAGATTCTGTTAATTCATTGTAGTACAATGACAACTGTATGAACATGGCGATTTCGTTTCATTGCCGCTTCAAGTCTACGCGCGCACTCAAATCAAGCAATCTAGGCGTCAATGGTATGAAAAAACACGTCACGTGACCCGACCGTGTATCTGTTTTCGAACTACAATGCACTAACAGAATCGGTCGGACTCTTCCGACGAACATTCAAGTAAGTGATTACAGCATTCAGTTAAGAATATGTATTGCTTACGAAAGTTTTACTTCCAAAATATGAACAAAATGTTGCACATTTACATTACTTCGACATTTGCACTTCGCACACGTTACAGGCGTTCACACAATCACTTCCTAAATCCGCTTATTAACAGAACAAACGTTAGTATAAATCCTCGTTACTTAGCGTAAATACAGCTGAGTTACATGATAATGTTGTAACGAGGTGCAATCGCCTCGTTGCTTTTAAATGATTTTCGGCCTTTTGTCAATTCCAAATTTAATTAGTTTTTGACATTCGCTACACTGTTCGGACGTATCTGGTTCAGATAATCTTCAAACGGTTCTAATGGTTCAATAGATAAGCTGGACCTAGACGTCATTATTTTACCACACAACCTTATTACCACCCGGATTGCTCTACTGTGCACATTATTAAGATCTAAGAAGCCCTTGATAATCACACTAATCACACTTCATCACACTAATATTATAAACGTGAAAGTTTGTGTGTGTTTATGTGTTTATATGTTTGTCAGTCTTTAGCGCTGAAACGGCTGGACGGATTTTAATAAAATTTGGTATGGAGTTAGCCGATACCCTGGATTAAAACATAGGCTACGTTTTACCGCGGGGAAATATCTTATTCCTACGGGAAAATCGATGAACCGCGGGTAACACCGCGGGGCACAGCTAGTTATCTATAATCATAAATATTTGAAAGGCACATTATTATGTAAGTGTTCTGCTTGTTTTATATGCCTAATGTAATTTTATATCTATCTTTTAGACCCTCGTTAAGACCATTATTTTTATTGTTCTCAGGTGCCTTTACTTTACCTTATAAACAATATAAATACTTCGTTTGCCTCTGGATACCCCTCTTTCACTACTACGGATCGCACCCCTTCTACCCAACTGCGACAATGTATTGGTAGGCGGGCGGCCGGCCGCGGCCGTACTAGTAGTAAGTACCTAGGGCGGGCGGCAGACGCTTGGCGGCTACGAAATGTTATTAAACAAGATTCTGTATTAGTTTGTTCCAGTAGATAGATATTATTTTTTACTTTATGTCCTCCAGGAATTACATCGCATTATAAAAAATCAAAAATGTTTAATGAGCAGTGCAAAACTTAACAATATATTATAATGTAACTCTGAACCCCAAACTAAACTAAATTGTATCTTGAACTCAGTGGTCCATTCAGGGTGGGCTTAAATTGGTATTGTTATATTGGCTTGTCTCCGCTCATAACGGGGTGCAATAAACTCTAAGGCCCTTTCTCCACTGCTCCGGTCCGGCGTCGGAACCAGTCATGAGAAAAATATCGGATGCCGGATTATGCTTCTCCACTTCATCCGATTAAGTATAATCGGCATTGGACGTGACGCAGTGCTTTACTAAAATTCTCGGTTTTTCTATTCGAGGCAGGGGACGTTTTCCACACATTTTATTAATCTAATTAAGTATTCTTATGTGTTTCTAAATCGGACCGGTAATTAACGTTTGCCGGACCGGAGAAGTGGAGAAAGGCCCTAACAGTCATGTTTTTAAAAACTCTATTTAGGTATACTTAACACTACTCGGAGATGGTTTAAATAGTCTATAGTAAAGGGAAAGTTCAAATCACAAATTATTAGATATTATTGGAGTTTAATAAAGGGTATTCATCATCAACCCATTATGTCCCCACATACATGACATAATGGGTTGATGATAATGTCTTTACCTATAGTTAACACATCACAAGGTGTTGTGTAGAAGTTATTATTATCTGGTTTCTGCAGTGTAGATAAGTTATAACTTGTATTGCATCTGCTTTTGATACTGCACCAATTACAAAGGGAATATGTGCCGTCCAGGGAGTTCCCGCACCGGATAACTCTGCCTACACACAGATACAGTTAACGACCTCCTTAGAAAACGCTTACAGTTCGATAATAACACTAATGCCACTGTTGATAAGAGCTACCGTACGCTGACCGTTTCACTGACTGTGCATTTCTCTTCACGTAACAATAGAACCAACACATCTTCGCACCCACACAAGCGCAACTCCGGAGACTTTTCCTAAAGAAAATGTAACACGTCTACGAACACATGCAAACATCAGCGTGTGTGTACACGAGGGGTGAACTTATCGCACATGTGTGCGCGCCACGCCCCAAGCAAGACGCTCTCGGTGACTCGCCTCGGGCGAAGAGGCTGCAAAAGGGTGTAAGTGAGATTTGGTGACGTTTTCTGGAACACGCGAAAAGATGTTCCGATAAGGAAATTTGGAGATGAAGGGCGATAAAGGTTTCGTTGGGTTTGGAAGTTTAATAACGAAGCATGAAACGTTGACTAAGATATCGATTATCTGGTATGCTTTCGACCTCCACCTACATCTGGCTTATAATGCTATGCTTGAAATATTGCGAGGGTGGTAAATGAGAGTGTCCTGTTTGTATTTTTTCTTTTTTTTTTCTTTTGTGTATCTCATTCAAAATTTATTTATTTGTCTGGTTTTGGTTAATTAATGAATTGTATAAAACTTGTATATACTTTACATGTACAAATGGTTAAACGCAATGGTTTTAACTGTAATGTTATGCAATTTAAATAAATAAGTAATAAAAAATAAAATATATAGTCTGGAATAACATATCGCACACAAACGTCACAAAACGTCTTATTTTAAATGTTTATTTACCAACCATTACAAAATTATGTTATTGTATTAGTCAAACTTACAAATATAAAAACTATACATTTCAACTGAAATTAAAACAGAGAAGTGGTAGAAAATTATAGTAGAAAATGCTTAAGTACATATAGGGTACAATATTACACTCACTTCGAAACAGATACTTAAATAAACATTCAATACGCATTATTAGTCTCAGCTAGTATTTTAATACCTTTCCCTTGGATTGAACTAAACCAAACCAAACCCTCTGTGCTCAGAATATATCTAGATAGGTGCTGGGCAAGCCTACACTAACTAAAGTAAATTAATCCAGATACTACCAGTCTATTAGTTTATTCTTTGAAACAGTGTAGAACTAAGGACAACAGCAATAGCAGTACTCGTCCTACAGAGTAGAAGCGATGTACATAATTATTTAAACTACGTCCTTGTCACCCTAGTAATAGAAAAATCTCAATTTGTAAGCATAGTGCGTAAGTAACTAGAGATGTGTAGCTCGCAAATAAACATAACCATTTACATACATGCACAAACATTGCTTCTGGTCTCACAATAGGATACCCTGTGTCGTGGGAACCAGAAATAGTGACTTAAAAACTGTAAACATCCCAGACCAAATTAATTATCAAATTATTGATTATAATGATAATGAACTACATCGCAAGTCAACATTGTATCTATCTTCTTATCACGACCAGAACCATCTGCTCAGTAACTGTAGCTCGTGTCGCTCGCAAACTTCATCACATTTGCATCACATTTCACACGGCTCGCATCATGGTCACTGTTTAGTCGAGTAGAATGCGAGTGAACTCGCTGACATATACATGGAATAAAATTAGATATGTACTATACACATAAACAATTATGTTTGTTTATATCTCTCGCCGTCAGCTTTAAGCATACCGCTATTTAGAATATGGGCAGCGCCATCTGTAGTTGAGTGGAGGAACTAATGCTACACAGCAAAAAAATCATGTTTGTTACTACAGACGAAACGAAACGAAAGCCCCGATTTAAGGTTTATTTTATTGTTTTTAGTATTTGTTGTATAACGGCAACAGAAATACATCATCTGTGAAAATTACAACTATCAAGCTGTCACGGTTCATGAGATACAACCTGGTGACAGAAAGGTGACGAACGGACATTGGAGTTTTAGTAATACTATACCCCTTTGCTAAAAGTCATACTAAAAACCACTAGACTATTATTAATCATTTGACTTATGTGTAAAAGTTCTGTCTGAATTCAGTTCCTAGATTTCTGTACCCAAGGAAGGCATAAAAAACATTATTTTCATTAAGAAAATACAAAGAAAGGGTGCTTTTCTTTCTTATTTACTCAACAAAAATACCAGCTATCAGCTTAGTTCCACGAAAGTTTTCAGATCGCACTTTTCCGTGAAAACCGCTCCGCAGTTTACACCAGCCATAGGGCGGGCTACCGTTCACTGCCTGCGGCCTTCCTGACCAATCAGAGCGCTCGGAGCTATATCCCTGTCTCTTACCGCCTTGGTGGAAACCCTATGCTAGTGTCTTTGTCGCTCCCCGCGGCTAAAATACCGAGAGTTATTCCTGACATTCGAAGTTTGATTTTATTTGTATACTATTTGAGTAGGCTTTAGTACGCGGGAAAAGTGGCAGTTACGTCGTTTTGAATGTGAAGGAAAGTTTTATTTGATATCGAGCGTCAGGCGACGATTTTCAAGTTCAGGTTTCCCTTTTCAAGTGACTATGACCCTTATTCCGTTAACTGTTAAACCCATCTCATGTGAACGTTTTGCGGAATCGTATTTATGTTTGCAATGCTGGCAGTTTCATTGTCATACTTCTGCTACCAATCGTTGCAGCCGACTTTGAGCTTTGACTCGGAAAATTTAAGAGTAGGATTCGTTTTCAGATATTTTGTAACTAGGGCGTTTTACGTCTGAAACAAAACGGTGCCCTAAGGCAAAAGCTATTTGGATTGACAATTTCGCAGCGTCGGAACGAAATATGCCTTTTATTCGTAGCAGGATCTGGATTAAGGCTTTAAAACAGAATTTCTGTCGGGCGCTTTTTTCTGCATAGTACTTAAGTACTACAAGTTTTAGTTCTAAGTCAGTTTGACTATTGGATAAAAGGACTTAGGCCGGCTTGCGACAGAAACTATCGGTTTAACCCGGGATAGGCTCAATTCAGTAAATGCAGTCTTCATCATCAACCCATTGAGTCCCCACCGAGGGGCACGGGTCTCTTCCATGAGGAAGATATAGGTCATAGGTACTCCACAACGGGGGCCAAGTCCGGATTGGTGGAGGCTTGTAAGACTAGTGGCTGGTCTTACTGTCAGAAGTTTTCAAGCCGCCCTAAGGTCTCTGGCTTGGCTTCTACTGCCATATATTGTCGGCAGCCGGCACCAACTGCTTAACGTGCCTTGCGAAGCACGGCACCACTCGGAAAAATGCCACTAGCGTTAGTCACAGAACGGTGACCCATCCATGGACTGAACGCGCCGTATGTTGCATATAATGCAGTCTTGCAGCAAGGCCGTTGCATAGCCCGACTAACTCTGAAAATATCCTGGAACCAGACGTGTAAAGACGCTTGTATAATTCATTAGTTTGTCCCTAGATACGTATGTATTTATTAATTTACTTCCTTATCCAGTGACTTGGTGTAGCGTCTAGGAGCTTAAGTTTCTTGATTACTTTATGTCATTGACTTTCAAGTAGGTGTTCATCATAATTATCAGTTCACCCTGTCCAGTGCTGACTTAGTTAAGAGGTTTTTGGATTGAGTAAGTGATTATGTTAAGAGGAACTTGCCCCAAACTTAGATTGCAGTGACGTTGTATTTTTCCTTAGACAACGTAGAAAAACTCAAAATTAAAACGTACAATTCGGGGAATTTTGGGGATTTAAGTTCTCAAAAAATGCAAACAATTTAGTTAGGTAGGTACTCTACCTAAAAAAAATCCTTTTTAAAGTATTGTTTTCTCCATTGGAATTGAATTTACTTGAATTGTGTATTTGACAGGATGTCAAATGAGTTACTTTTAAAACGGAATTTTGTATGAAAATACTTGCTTGTGACGTCACATTTCAGAGCACTCATTCTATGTATCATCTATTTAAAAATTGTAATAACTAGTACATAAATGATTAAAAGAAATACATTTTCCGAAGCATTTTGTAATGAGAAGTAGTTAGCAATTATACAATTTGGTCAGCAACAAAAAACAGCATTTAAGTAATTTGGTCAGCATACAAAGATTTTGTTTGCAATAAAAAAAATCAGGCAGCAATCCTGGTTCCGCAAATAATTTTGAAAATGGCAAAAAATTAAATCATAAATAGGCAGCTTAGAATAATATGAGGTGGCATAATAAACATTCAGTCCGCAAAATAACTACTTGATCAGGAAGATTTCTAATTGATCAGCAGATAAAACATGTCTTTAAGCAGTGTATTTGATTGGTATGCATATTTAAAACATGGTGAGCAAAATAACTAATTAGATTGCGTTTTTGTTGAAACATCGGAAATGTACGTTAAAAATGGGCGGAGCAAGTGCAGAAAATTTTCGCTATGTCTTTCATTATAGTTTAAGTACTTAGGTACCTACTTAATTGTATTAGTTTTTTTTAATTTATCTGAATTATTTTTTAAAACGATAAAAAAAAATAATTTACACTTCTATAAATAATAAAACATACCCAAACAAACACATCCACTCAGAGAGTAAATAAATTAAATAATCTTTGTAAGAAATGCGTCCATTTTCCGCATGACAAGTGAAGTATTTTTGCTACGTTATGCAGCACAAAATTAATTTTTTTTACTTACACTCTGAGTGCGTACCAAAATTTTATTAAAAAGGAGCAGCTCATTGCAGTTCATATAATTAATATGCTATAGAAAAATAATTACAGCCATCCAGAATTACATAAATTGATGATTGATTTTGAAATGGTTGCTGGCCTTGGGTTGCTGATCAATTAGCTATTTTTGCTCACAGATTATATTTTTCTGCTCACAAAAATAGCAATACTATGCTAACCATTTAAATAACACCCTTTTGTAATTTTTGTTTTAATCGAGCATCTCAAATAATTTAATTGTTGATAGTGTCAAATACCGTATTGTCATAGACTTGAAAAAAATTTTTATCAAATGAAATATTTTGAATATTTTGTTTTATAGTCCGTAAAACATAGCTTGAGCTCCGCGACAGCTGTGATCTAAATTGCATCCATGAAGTTTTGAATTTTTTCACAGAATATTTGTACTGTGAAAACTCCGTACTTACTGCACACTATTCGATGTCTAAGCAATATCGTAACCTAGCCCTGTCAGTGTGACGGCTGTCGTGGAGCTCAAGCTATGTTTTACAGACTGTAGTAAACTACTCGTTTTTCCTGTAAGGCCAAACTTCGAAACAAAGTAATGTTCTGCAGTCCACCCAATTCGCGTATTACCGTTCCGCTAAATAAGAAAGAAGCAAAGTTTCCTAACAAAACAAAACAAAACGATCCTCGGCCAGTATTTTTTCAGAATCTCAGCCACCCCCTCTATGTGGAGCTCAAAAGAAACGAAAGTAATTTAAGAATAATAACAAATGCATGCCTCCTCAGTTAGCCCTCTACCCTCTTTTTGTGTTTTAGGTATACATTGCTTGGAAAGTATCTTTGTTTTCTTCGTAGATACCAGGTAGGATTTTACTTGAAGTCTTTGTTAAGGAACCGCTGTGATTTTTTTTCCAAATGAGGAAAAATATGTGGGTCTAGGCCGATCATAACCACCAGTTACTGAAATGGGAGTTATTTTTATAGACTTTTTCTTAAAAATTTGGTCCATTAGATAATGTTAATGATATAAAAACAATTAAGGCCATATATTAGTTAGAAAATATAAATTACTGGCAGGTTCAAAATCATGGCAAGTACCAAAGCCCGGGTCTCTGCCTACCCCTATGGGATACCGGCTTGAATTTATGTAATGTAAAGTAATGCACTAGCTGTACTCGTGGACTATGGGTTCAGCAAAACAGTAACATCTTCATAATATTTTCGCAGGCACATAAAAATCTAGCAGATATCAGTTTTTTTTTCACACTAGACAAAAAAAATGCATTCGAATAATCAAAAACTTACATTCAGAAAGCATTTGAAGCAGAGGGGCAACCAGACGAATTGATTTCACGATATTCGCCACGCGGTTCTCGATTCGATACGATTCGAGATTATTTCGATGTTTTCGGTAGCACAGGTAGAGAACTAGAGACAAATGACGGATTTGCTGTTTCCACGAGTATTAGAATTTCATGCTGTTTTTTCAAGCGAAATGGATGAATTGCTTACGTGTATTCATAAATCCACTAACTTGCCTTATCGTTCTATCATTATGTTCTAAACGACTAAGTACTGATAATTGTTTTGGATGTAAATAAAAAGATGGTCAAAAATTTAACGAACATACTCGTATGTTTCTAATGCACATTTTTTTTATTTTAGCTTTCGTTAGCATCATGTACGTTTAAAAAATTTAATTCCTGATTCAATTACCGGTGTTTTGTGGGTTGGGTCCAACCAGCAGTCTGTTTCGCAGAACTACAATTTATGGCGTACTATGACGAAGAATGTATGTTGCAAAGTCAACTAATCCACAGACTGCGCAATGCACATCGAATTGTGATAATAAACTATGAATCGTAGTTTTATGAAACTAAGCCCAGGATTGCGTATCATAACATTACAATGTAGGTATAATGTATTATGATAATTCAATGTTAGAATAGTGAGGTCGACTTGCACCACTTTCTTCGTGGCTTAAAAAGCATTCAAGTGAAATTCTTTGTACAATAGGAGATTTAAGCGACATTATTTATATATATATGATGCAAGTAGACTTTGGTCTTCCTATTTGTTAATTAAACGGCCTATGCAATGTACTTACATCGAATCATCATCATAAACATCGAATTAACATTAACATTTAATATTTACATACAGGCACATCATCATCATCATCAGGCTATATTAGTCCACTGCTGGACATAGCCCTCCCCTAATGAGCGCCATAGTGCCCTGTCTTCAGCTTGCCGCATCCAGCATCTGCCTGCAGTCCTTCGCAGATCGTCATCCCACCTGGTTAGAGGGCGTCCTACACTACGTTTGCCGAGTCGCGGTCTCCACTCAAGAACACGTTTACCCCAGCGGTTGTCGGTTCTTCGCGAAATATGGCCAGCCCACTGCCACTTCAGCTTGCTAATTCTCTGAGCTATGTCGATAACTTTGGTTCTCTGTCGGATGTATTCGTTACGAATCCTATCCTTCAGAGAAACTCCGAGCATAGCTCTCTCCATAGCTCGATCAGCGACTTTAAACTGGTGGACCAACCCTTTCGTGAGTGTCCATGTCTCGGCTCCGTAGGTCATAACAGGTAGGACACACTGATTGAAAACTTTCGTTTTCAAGCATTGCGGTATGGATGACGAGAAGACTCGGCGTAGTTTCCCAAACGCTGCCCAGCCCAGCTGGATTCTCCTCTTGGCCTCCTTTCTTAAAATTGTTTTTACCTAACTGCAGAATCTGCCCGAGGTAAGTGTATTCGGAAACGATTTCGAGAAGGTGACCATGTACGACGACCGGTATTGGATCAATGTGACCATTGATCATGACTTTGGTTTTATCCAAATACAGGCACATACATAAACTACATTTACAGATTACAATTTACATTTACTATTCTATAAAATGAGGCCCTAGAAGTTGGTTGGACTGTTTTATAAATGTTATGTACATACATAAGATTCAGAAGGTAGAGATAAACATAGGAGTATAAACAGATTTTCTTTACTATAAAGGTGCTCACACAATATCTTCACAAAATCACAATAAATAATCCAGCAACCGGCACATATCCTTATTTTTATAAATCCTTTATTTGTAAGAACATGTTTACATTAACCCCAAAGGCTTTGCACCGTATAATCCGGACAAAAAGTATCAATTTCAAGTGGATTCACATTCGATTGAAAGAAATAATCGATTGATTTCACGCTCGCTTCTGCCACGAATCGAGAAAAAACCTGGCTGAATAGAACGACAACGGCTTTAGACCAAAAATTAAGAAAAATAAATCATGTGTGCATTTACCATTGGCAGATTTCTTTAGACCATTTTTTTTCTTTTAAAAATGTTGCTGTGTCGATTAGCAGTAGCCTTCTATTTTTTCTCACCAACCGGTATTTTCAACCTTTTTTCTGCCTTTAAAAAAACACAAAGTCTTGTTCACTTGCTACAGTGCCACCATCTTATCTGTTCAGTTGATAGCGGCGCTAGTGGAGAATTTAGTAGTAACATTTGAGGAATTTACCTAGACTAATGAGAATATTTTAACCCGTCTTTCAATTTTAATGAAAATATATCTATATATCTTAGTAAGTGAATAAATAAAACAAAAAATGGGGAACAGGATTTACAATTTATAAGTTAGTTAGAATTTTGCCAACCTGAACAGATAACTTGGTGGCGCTGTATGTCCCAGACAGAAAATGACTTGTCAGCACTTCTTTCAGCTAGACGCTAAATTATTCAGCTGTCATTAGTCGTCGCTTTGCGCTGAACACACATGCATTGTTCCGGTTGCAAGAGCTCCTCGCTATGCTTGCGCCCTGGTACAGTGACCCGGAGATAACAGATTTTCATGCAATTTTTGTACTTAAGCCTCATACGATAAGATCTATACTGGCGCAAATGATATTGTCGCCGACTTTTAAGATGAAGAATCTCTCTTCTGGTGCAGAAGAATAAGAAACGCTCCTTTTTTAGTACTTCAGGTTAATTGGTCCGTGTGAATCTCATAGTATAATACTAACAGCTATTAAATTTGTAATGGCTGAATCTACTAACCGATGAAAATGTACATTGCTGTCATTGAACTTGATCCAAATAATAAAATTACTGTCTAGGTTTTTACGTATTAGTAGATAAAGGAGAACAGTTTACCAGCACCCAAAAATTTACAAAACTATATTAATTAAAATTTCCAAACACATAGATTTCTAGAAATAAAAAATTTACTTAATGTTATACTGGAATGTGCACAACAATAAAAAGTAAACCACGTTTCATTCTGGCACTTTTATCATAAAAGTATGACTCCAATATGGCTGTTAAATTAGCCGACAAACTTTCTTAGCTGATTAACACGGAGTGTACAGCGAATCATTACTCCAGTCGACAACCAAAACAAGTGCATAACGACTTAACAAAATTCAATAAAACCATTCCAATACACATAGCAACACATGTCGCATTCTGAAGCCGACTCTATATCTTTGAGATAAGCGCCGTCAAGGCTTAAAACGTAAAGTTTGATTTGCTGTCGTGTGTACAGCCAGCAACGCAGCGTGCGTCCGCGCAGCGCGGCGCGAGTATTATAATTATACGAATAAGAATGATAGAAGTACCGTTTTCAAGTACCAACATTACGTCATGCAGTCACCAAAATGTAATTGTCATATTTAAAACTCGTAACCATCATAGACGCACAGCATCGATTTTCTGTAAAACATTGTCCTACGTAACGACTACGCTATTTACACAAAATGCAGTTTAAAGTTTCATTTATTGGTTCCAAAAACTATTCTTACAGCTGATAACAAGATACAGCGCAAGTTGCTTAAAAATCGGCCAAGTGCGAGTTGGACTCACGCACGAAGGGTTCCGTACCATTATCTATAAAAACAACAAACAATCCATGTCTGTTTTAAGGGAACCCCCCCTAAATATTTTTTTTATTTCAATTTAGTTATTTATTTTTAAAGCGAATATGGAGTACCTATATGTGGTGGAGTATTGGCCTATACCTTCCTCAGGGAAGAGACCCGTGCCCCTCGGTGGGGACATAGTGGGTTGATGAAGATAAAGAAAGCGAATATATAACTAAATATTCTGTGAATATTTCAAGCGTTTACCTGTTGTCGTTATCAATATCGAGCAAAACGAGCAAAAACTCCCGTTTGTTGTATGGGAGGTCCCTTAAAAATATTTATTTTATTCTATTTTTTAGTATTTGCTGTTATAGCGGCATCAGGAATACATCGTCTGTGAAAATTTCAACTGTATAACTATAGTTAGAGGTGAGATACAGCCTGGTGACAGACGGACGGACGGATAGCGGAGTTTCAGTAAAAGGGTCTGTTTTACCCTTTGGGTACGGAACCCTAATAAGTAACATGCAAAAGGATATATATAAATTCAATTATAAAAACAGACGACCTATGTAGCGCAGCGATTAGCGCATCTGCCGAGCATGCGAGAGGTCCCGGATTCGAACTCCGGCTAGGGAAAAATTAAAAACCCAGAATTCGGATATTTACATGTTAGTGATGTCGCTGTTTCTGGTTTCCACGGCACAGGGTATCATAGTGTGGGGTCGGAAGCAATGTATGTGCCTTTATGTAAATGTAAATTTAAAAACGTTTATGTTTCTGGACTGACCATCATCAACCCATTATGTCCCCACCGAGGGGCGTGCCCCGTGGGTCTCTTCCATGAGGAAGGTATAGGCCATACTCCGACACGGGGGCCTAGTCCTGATTGGTGGAGGCTTGTAAGTGGTTAGTGGCTGGTCTTACTGTCGGAAGTTTTCAAGCCGCCCTAAGGCCTCTGACTTGGCTTAACGACTGCCATCCATCGACGGCAGCCGGCACCAACTGCTTAACGTGTCTTGCGAAGCACGGAACCGCTCGGTAAAATGTCAGTAGCGTTAGTCATAGACGGT
The DNA here is from genome assembly GCA_947310845.1 of Yponomeuta plumbellus. Classification (NCBI taxonomy): domain Eukaryota; kingdom Metazoa; phylum Arthropoda; class Insecta; order Lepidoptera; family Yponomeutidae; genus Yponomeuta; species Yponomeuta plumbellus. The sequence continues at coordinate 11,905,697 of OX371214.1, forward strand.
CATCCATCCATGCACTGGACGCGCCCTATGTTGCTTAACCTTCGTGATCCTTTAAGATCACTCAGGCAACCGGGCTACGAGCGATTGATAACAATGGTTAAATTTAGCCAAAGCGGTTGAGCTTTAGCCAAAGCGGTACTTCTTTCCTACAACACGAAACCAGCACTCGACGGCTTGGCAACGCAGCGTGCGCTTGCGCGGCCGCGCCGCGAAAATTACAACCTCGCCGCGGCGCGCGCGCAAATCAATGAGCGAAATGCTTTCGCGCACGCGCTGGCTCCGATGTACAGTACAGTAAACTATAAAATTCATTTATCTATACTTGGCATTTTTTTTTGGACCTTAAACGACACCTTTAGCAGCGGTAGAAAACTCGAAACAGTTTACTAATTTAGTGCTAGCTAGTACCATAGACCAAATGCTAGTACTAAATTTGCACCGTTTTCTACCGCTAAAGGTTTTTAATTCAGTGTCGTTTCAAGTCCGAAAAAAATGCCAAGTATAGATAAATGTGAGTGGTTGACCAAAAAGGGACCTGGAGGGATTGGAAACCGTTATTTTTTTTATTTGATTTTTTAATCTGTTGTATTTTAGCTTTGTTTTGGTCAAACCAGAATATTTTTTAGGTGCCGTAGTTATTATTTTATGATTTTTTTTGTGAGCCGAGGCAGTATTGGAACCTGTATAAACACGAAACTTCAAACGCGATTTTCTCGAAATCAATTATTTTCCCTTGAGGTCCCTTTTTGGTCAACCACTCACAAATGGATTAGAACATACTTCTTGTAGCGTCCGCGCTCCATTCCAAGTCCATTGATTTAAGGCATTTTCATTCTTATGTAAATGCTGACAAGGTGTTTTTCGTGGGACATGAGAGATGGCTCTCCAAGAAAGAGAGAAAGAGTATAGGTTTAATCATACTTGAAAAAACTGACGCCTGTATCCCAAAGGAGTAGGCAGATACCAAAGGCTGACATAATGAATCAATTCTTCTGTATATAGGTATACATATATAGACAACCGATGATGGAGAGTTGCTGGAAGGAAAGTGAGACGGGTAGTCACTAGATAGTATAAAACAAAGTAGCTTCCCGCTGTTTGTCAGTCTGTCCTTATGTATGCTTAGGTCTTTAATAGTACGCAGTGAATCGCTCGTAGCCTGGGCTGCCTGAGTGATCTTAAACGATCACTAAGGTTAAGCAACATACGGCGCGTTCAGTCCATGGATGGGTCACCGTCTATGACTAACGCTAGTGGCATTTTTCCGAGCGGTTCCGTGCTTCGCAAACGTTAAGCAGTTGGTGCCGGCTGCCGTCGATAGATGGCAGTCGTTAAGCCGAGTCAGAGGCCTTAGGGCGGCTTGAAAACTTCTGACAGTAAGACCAGCCACTAGTCCTACAAGCCTCCGCCAATCCGGACTAGGCCCCCATGGTGGAGTATGGCCTATACCTTCCTCAGGGAAGAGACCCGTGCCCCTCGGTGGGGACATAATGGGTTGATGATGAGTGATTCAAGAGGAAGGTTTATGTATGCAATACATTATCATATCAGCATTGCACCCGTGCGAAGCCGGGGCGGGTCGCTAGTTGTTAAAACTACACCCAATACAAATCTTAATAAACCGTCGACTGTACCTAATAATGTAATTTGTTAACAACGCCACCGAAGATCAAACGCATGAGGGGCAAAGGGGGCATGGCGGTGACGTCACTTTGTGGGATTACGTAAAGGGATGACCCCGATCGTGAGGGTCTATAGCTCCATGTTGTAATCTGTCGGGGACATACGCGGATAGCATATAATTTTAAAAGGAGTTTTCGGCAAATGAAGTTCGGAGACTCATAAAATCTAATAAAATCTCATGCCACAGTTTACCGTTTACCTTTGCCGAGTATAATAACTAGGATATCATAAAACAAGGTATCCTAGGTTCCGGCAAAGTTAGCCAGGCGAAGACATGCTCCTTGTTGTCATCTGTAGGGGACACACGTGTATAGGATATAATTTTGAAAGGAGTTAAAAAATGAAGTTTGAGGAATGATTAAATCTAATATAAAATTCTCGTGTCTCAATGTTAATGCGCATACTCCTCCGAAACGGCTTGAGCGATCTTGATGATATTTTCATACCCCCATCTGGCAAAACAACGTTTACCGGGTCAGCTAGTCTAATATAAAATTCTCATGGCACAGTGTTCGTCATCGTCAGAAATGGCCGTTTTCCTAAGTTCTATATCATAGGTCATCACTAATGATTGACTGGTTTACAGTTTTTTTTTTCAAATACGATACGATTTTTTTTAATTGGTGGCATTTTTAATTGGTAGGGGAATTCCCCTAAATTAAATTGAATTCATTCCACTAAACATTTCAAACATTTTTTTACAAACATAAACATTTACAAATAGGCACATACAAATACATTGCTTCTGGCCCCACACTAGTTCGTATCCTGGGAACCACAAACAGCGACATCACAAACATTTAAACATCCAAGACGTGTTTTTTTGTCCCTAGCCGAGCTTCGAACCCGAGACCTCTCGCATGGTAGGCAAATCCGCTTACCGCTGCGCCAGAGAGGTTGTCAAATTTGTATCGCACACATCATGATAACGACAGGATTTGGTACTGTCGTTATCATGATGTGTCGTTATCATGGAGCTACCTTCACATAACCCCCCCACGCTGGGTCCAGTCGCCTGATATACACCGCGCGGGCACGCTCAGACGCTCAAACTCGCCTGCCAACTGCCCGTATTTTAATTCAATTACTTTTTTATTACCGGCCAAGTCTGAAGCCTGCTCCGTGAGCGATGTGATGAACACATAATGTTACTTAGGACGCAGAAAGCTCAATAAAATATAGTCCGTGTATGGTTTTCTATGATAATCTATACCTCTATATCTATACTAATATTGTAAAGAGGAAAGATTTGTATTTTTGTGTGTATGTTTGTGATGAATAGGCTCAGGAACTACTGGGCCGATTTAAAAATGATTTCACTATTAGAAAGCTGCATTTTTCGTGAGTAACATAGGCTATATTGGATTTCCCAAGGTGTAAAAAATTACTACCCCGGTAATTTTCCACGGAACTAATATAGCTATTTCCACGGAAACGTTTTCGCCACTATTTTGACCCACACCGGGGTGGGTCGCTAGATAAAGAGATCTAAGATCTGTACCCTCCGCTTTAAATACAGACTCACAAATGAATAACCATAAAATGGAAAACTTTTCACCAAAGCTTTTGTATGATAATGCTTTAGTTCTTATTCTGAGGATAATGATTATACCATAGTTAAAATGTTAAACATCACCAAAAATTATTATAACTTAACTCTCGACGTTTGGGCAACGTTTCAACGTTGCCAACAGTCAATTAATAAAGTTAAGTTAGGATAGGTTTTTAATTTTTTTAAGATTACTTAATAAATAATCGCGATTAGACCTGCTAAACCGTTAAATGCATAGTTATGGCTATTATTTCTACTTTAGGTACTTACAGTTAATTCCTCCAATCTTTAGATACGTGGGTGAATCTACTCAAATTGACAGCGTCATTGTCGTTGGAAGTGTCACACTTATAATGTTGTCAGTGCAACAGTTGTTAAAGATATTTTTTTTTCTATATTAGTTGGAGTTGATTGACAATCTTACATACTGTAACGACAATAACTGGATACTTAGTACATTTCTGTTGTGCTGAGAACTGTGAGAGATTAATGACAACAATGACGAATTAGCGACAATTCGAGGAGATCCACCCACCTGCGCTGCTGTCGGTACGCGGCGCTAAAGGAGCGCCATAACCTGCGCGAGCGCACATCGGGCCGCGAGACGCGCGTCACGCTGCGCGCGGACAAATTGTGTACACGTGTACGGCTCGCTTTACACACTCTGTACACGCTACCTGTCCTGCTGACTCATAATCATCTTGTAACGAGCTCGACACAGCTCGACAGAGCTCGACAGAGATATAGACACAGGTAATTGACTTTTTCCATTATTCTCCTATTATTATTATTTTTTATTCGTGTGTAAAAAAGGTAACAAACATCTGTATGACATACAGAGAGAGCTTAATAGAAAGCATACACACATGTGAGATAAGGAAAATGTAAACAGGCTTGCATAACAAAACGACGTTTTAAACTAATTTAGTGTAATATTTATAAAATTAAAGAAATTTTATATTTTAACTAATTTAAAGGTTTAGTAATACGGTTAAAGAATTTTAAATCACTCAGGGTAGGTCTTATAATTGAGAACTTCACCAAGCAAACACCCAAGCCACATTATCTGTATTTCAATATTAATATAAACCTTCTCTTATGAGCGGTAATAAAACAGAGCGATAAATTCCTAATTTACACGGCAAATTAACTAACTAGTCGAATTGAGAACCTACTCCTCAAATATGGGATTTATTCGCAAAGAGCAAGAGAAAAAGAACCCGTAACCGGCGTGCGTGCGTGCATTCGACGGCTAAGACTAAGCGCGCACTACGAAATTCATTCGTTGCGATTTTTAAAGTGCGAAATAAAATCGCAAACGACAATAATTCCTACGCGCACTAAGATTTGCTGGGAAGTAGCGGAGGCCGTCGAAACATGGATTTACAAAACAAAAGAGCCGCGGGGCTCGGTACCACCTCATAGGGTACGATTTCACACGTAACCAAACTATTAATTTTCGCAGTGCGTGGATTGAAGTGTATTTCTGTTGTTCGCAGACCTGAGATATTTTTTCGCAACAATTTTTTATCGCAGTGCGTGCTTAGCCTAATGAATGTTGATGAAGCGAAAGAGATCCAGGATCGTGACTAGTGGCAGATCCGGATCTTAGCCTACCTCTCCGAGATACAGGCGTGAGTTTATGTATGTGTCATAAAACAATTATTCTCACCCGACGGCGCAGAATTTTGGCTAAGTAATCTGCCGGACATTGTACCATCTCAGGAACTGTTTCGTTACATTAGAATTATTTATATTTATTATCTTAGTCCTACAAGTAAATGGCTATTATTATAGCAGTCCGGCTGCTAATAGAGAAACCCGCGGGGCGTATTACGATACGAGAGTAAGGAATTTTCTGGAATTAGAAGAACGATCTCAGGCATAGAATTAAGAAAATGTATAAGATAAGATAAGATAAGATAAAACATTTTATTTGCTAAAGCATGGTAAATACATTACAGTAGGTGGTAAAATAACTTATAAGAACATGCATGCTCTACCGGTTAAGGTGTGCAAATATTAGACTTGAGTAATCTACGAGTAAATAACAAATTTAGAATTTTCGAATAAATATTAGAAACAGGTTACAAATTATGATAGAAAACCACTTAAAACTATTATGACAAACATGTAATTAAACTATTAGGAACTTTTTTTTTCTCTTAAAACTCAGTTGTAAAGTAAATTGCTTAATGAGGGTCGTCGAGAAATTCTTGTATACTATAATATATATTTTGTAATAGGAATTTGAATAATTGTGTTTTAAATTTGCTAAGAGGCAGGTTTGAAATGTTTTGAGGCAAGTGATTATATATCTTTATGGCCATGCAATAAGAGTTGCGAGAGTGTAGTGTTAGTGTTTGGGACGGTACGTGTAATTTTTCACAATTTCTACCTCTTCCGTTGAATATTTCGTGGTTCTTTTTAAAGATATGAGGGTATTTTTTTACAAAAATGCATATTTCCTGAATGTACAGACATGGAAGCGGAAGTATATTAAGGGATTTGAAGAGTGGCTTACAACTATCAATACAACCCGCCCCTGTAAGTGCCCTGATACATTTTTTCTGTGCTTTGAAAGCTCTTTCGATCTCAACAGAATTGCCCCATAGGATAATGCAGTATCGGAGAACTGATGCCACATAGCCATGATACGCATTTAGGGCTGCTTCTTTAGTAGCTATCTTAGAAAGACGTTTTAGTACGTAAACAAATCTGTCTAGTTTTAAGCAGACCCTATTGATATGTGGTTTCCAGTTACAGTATTTGTCTATCTCTAATCCCAGGAATAGTGTAGCGTCGACTTCTTCTATTCTGTTATTATTATGTTCGATATCTAGTTTAAGTGTTGATGAGTTATGTGTTTGAAATCTTATTAGTTTTGTTTTATTTATGTTTATGTTTAAATTGTTATTTGTCAACCACTCAATAATTTGTTTCACCGTTAAATTTATTTCATTCTCTAAAATGGCTTTTTTATTTTTCACGAGGAGTGTGGTATCGTCTGCAAACAGAACGCAATCATATCCCGTAACATTTGGTAAATCATTAATATACAACAGGAAAAGTAGTGGCCCTAGGACGCTCCCTTGAGGGACACCACGATTATTATGTTTAAATTTGGATTGAAAACGTTTCTTTTCTCTGCCAATAATTCTACTAATTTCTACGCATTGTTGTCTATCGCTTAAGTAACTCTCTAACCATTCTAAACATTTACCCCTTATTCCATACTGAGAAAGCTTATTTAAAAGCTTCTTATGACAGACAAAGTCAAAAGCTTTGCTCATATCGAGAAAAACTCCTGCTATAGTTTCTTTTTTATCAAGGCTTTCTGTTATAATTTTCATAAGATGAAAGCACGCAAGTGTAGTGGATGAGCTTTTTCTAAAACCAAATTGTTCCTTTTTTAGTATTTTAAAATGAACGAGGAAGCTGTATATTTTGTTATACATAGCCTTTTCCAGAACTTTTGACAGTATAGGTATTAAGGTTATGGGTCTATAATTATTTATATCTGCCTTTTCACCCTTTTTAAATAATGGTTTCACTATGGATAGTTTTAGCTTAGACGGAAATTTACCATCTTTTATAGATAAGTTTATTATATGAGTCAACGGTTTTTTAATAAATTCTGCAACAAGTTTGATTATTCTAGTATTTATATTGTCATAACCAGTTGAATTTGTATTAATTAAAGACTTTATTATTTTTATCGTCTCTTCTTCATCAATTGGTGTAACATAAATTGTGCTGTTATTATTTTGAATTGTACTTTTTTGAGTGTGATTCTGTGGATTAGTAGTTTTGGTGATATTAATGAAGAATTCGTTAAAAATTTCACATATTTTTGTGGGGTCATTATATGTCTCCTCACCCACTTTTATTTCTTCTATTTCATTTTTATTTCTTTTTAAATCTTGTTCTGATTTGATTATTTCCCATGCTGCTTTGCAAGTATTTTTGGCATATTTTATATAGGTAGTATTTATGTTTTTTTGTGCTTGTGTTATACATTTATTAAGGACTTTTGTGTATTTAGTGTACTTTAATCTGTTACTCTCTTTATTTTCTGAACACAGATGATATCTAAGGAACAATTTTCTTTTTATGTTACAACTTCTTTTTAAGCCTTTAGTAATCCATTTGTTTCTAATTGGTTTTTTGAGAATTTTAATTTTAATTTCTGGGAAGCAGATTTCACATAATGATGTAAGTAGATCATGGAAAACAAGAAAGGCACTTTCTAAATCATTTTCGTTTAAGACCTCAATGAATGTTATATTTGAAAGAGATTCAACAAATTTATTTATATTATCGTTACTATAATCACGTCTTAATTCAAACCAAAATTTCTGACTATTCGATACGTTTTTGTTGAGAAACGATATACATTGTCCGGTTTCGTGATCAGAAAGACCTAAATAATATATTTTTGAATCAACCAAGGGGATATTGCTTGCTATAATATCAATGCAGGCGTTTTTTCTCGTAGGTTTGTCTATGTGATTCTTTTGGTTATTATTGCTTAGTATGGAAATGAGTTCCCTTGTAGTTTTGGTACTTTTTAATAAATCAATGTTCCAATCGCCGGTTAAAATAATTTTGTGATTTTTGTATTTTTTCGTGAGTTTATCAAGCAATATCTCTAAATGTCGTAGGAAGTTAAAAGTGTTTGCCGTTGGTGTCTTATAAATACATACCATTATAATCTTATGATTATTTAACTGCACAGCACAGCCTTCAAATTCATACTCCTTTTGTGAAATTGGTAGAGACTTGTATTCTATGTCATCTTTCAATAATATGCAGGAGCCACCTCTGCGTTCATTTACTCTACAGAAAGATGCCGCTAAGTTATAATTATTTAATCTCAGATTCCGTTCTGAACCCTGTTTTAAAAAGGTTTCTGTTAAGCAAATAGCATTAATAGTTTGGCTATAATTAATTTTTTCGAGTTTAGCTACGGCTATCTGTAGAATATCACGTTTGTTTAATACACCTGCTATGTTTTGGTGGAATATAGTGAATTTATCTTTTTTGTTAATGGTTGTGTAAGTCTCGAAAAAATGATTGTGTGTTCGGTTCAAGATGATCTACGTTAGGCATATTAATTGGTTGTTGACTTTCACGATAATATTTCATTGCCAATTTTATATTTTTGAAAATGTAACGCAACCCATATTTGTTCAGTTTTCCAGTTCTCATCGAGAACATATCGAATGGCACCTGGCTATTTGAGTCAAAAAAGAAAGCATGACCATGTGCTTGTGTATCAATGTACAAGAGACTGTTAAAAAGTTCTACTCTAGAGTTATATATAACTGCACCGCAGATATAAGATGGTGTACAAATCATAATGTTTGTATTGACTATACTTGAAAGCTTCTCTCTCACTATCTCAACAAGATTCACATAGTTCTTTGAAGACGTAAAATCTGATTCGCCGACTAGAATGATGCAGTAGTCCGATGACGTGAAGCCATGAAGCTTTTTTTCCAGGTCATTTAGTAGCACTTTAAGCCCTGCATTAGGATAGGCGTAGTGGCAGCACGATGCTGCTGAGAATGTGCTCTCTATAGCACTTAATAGTGAGCCATTCCTGCTGTCACTTATTATACAAACTTTAGTTTTAGTGTGACTGTCTGTGCTCTGTATTATATCCTCGCTGGAGGTCACATGCTTGTTCTCAATAGCAGAAGCTCTCAATTTTTTTATACTTTCTATTTCTGTAACCGGAGAAGAAGTTAGTCTAGTGGACGTTTTCTTTTTTCCAATGATGGTTTGTATAGGAGTACTGAAGTTATTGAAACTGGTATTACTGTGATTTAGGAGGCACTCTTCGGCAATTGCTGATGTGGCAGCCTCTTCTGAACTATTTTCCTTTCGCTGGGGAGTAGATCGGTAATTATGAAGCAACTGATTGATTTTTGCGTCTCTTTTCGATACCAGCTCTTTGAGAGAGTAGTTTTCAGCAACCAGTCTCTCTACTTCTGAATCAGTACTTTCCAGTTTCGTTTCTAGCATCTCTATTTTAGATTTCAGGTCATCTATCTCTTCCCTCAAGTTTGAGCAGTTTCCAAGACAGCTGCTCCTGATCGATTCATTTTGCGATAAGTTTGCGCAGCCACCCTTATCTGTTGAAGCAGTTAGAGATGGTAATAGTTTCGGTACTTCTACTGTTCTTTTTCTTAAATTTATATAGCTTTTAGAATTTTGCTTTACTAGACAAGATCTACACTCCCAGTTCGCTTTGCGTTCTGCTGTCATTAATTGGAATCTCTTGTAAGTGACTGAAATGCAATCTAGATGAAATTTTTCCTTGCATTCTTTGCATAATAGGTATTCCCTATTAAGGATTTTAGTTTTGCACTTGTCACACCCAAGCGCCATCTTAGTAGGTATATTAGTTTTGGTACTCAGTGAATGTAGTGTTTGATATGAATCAGAGATGTTCCACCTGTGCCGGAACCTGCTCTCCTACAAATGCCGGAACCTATGTCTATGGTTTTCTAAAGACTGGCAACACCCGTTTTAGGTTAGTCTGTGAATGTGCTCACTAGCGCTCGTGGCGTTAGCGGTGGTTTTGTGCAACTATTTTAAAATTTACCGCTCAACGTCGTTTTAGTAAACTTTGGCACTATTTACACTATTAATCTTGCGTTAATGTCTACTCGCTAATAAGGACGCACAAATAATGTTTGAATGAACGACCGACAAATACCAGAATGTTATTTCATCGGTATAGAACGGCAGTCTGTATAAGTTTCCAATGAGAGGCAACAAGTTGGTGAGAAAATTGGCATGGTTAATGTAGTTGTTTGGCAGTGTCACAAATCATTGTGTTATTATTATAATTAACATATAAACCGAGACATAGGCCGAATTACTATATCTTAAATGTCACTTAAGTCGCCACTTGAATCGAGTTTTGTGTGAAGAATTTTAGTTAATTAAATGCTTTAAGCCACATTTATTGAGTAAGTTAAAACTGGTTTAAAAAAAATGTAGTTTGTTTGTCAGCTTTTTCTCCACATAATTTTAACAATTTTAACGTTCGTAAAGTAAATAATGTGTTTTTATTATGAATAAAATAATTGAATTTTGAATTTTAACAAAGTTGTCCAAGTCAGCCTTAATGAGCGTTACAAGAAAAACTAGGTGTCAATTTTAAAATCTACATCTTTCAAAACCATATCATAAAATACAAAATGGCATGAGTTACCTACACGTATGTGTGCTTGTCTGCGAACGTCACTTACTGGAATCCTTTTAGACACACACATGCTACGCTGATGTGTGCGTCTCTCATTTCGGGGTTTTGTTCGACACGCTCTGTCTTATCGTGGTATGCCTATGACTACAAAGTATTTACTGGACTTCTCGGGATAACACTATTTACGGAAAGTGGAGGATAACATTAATGAGAGAAAATTATTGCCAATTTTTCCTTCGCTGTGGCCCTGTCGGTATTGCCATATATGTATAACATAAAACATAACATAAACATTTCCATACAGGCAAATACATTGCTTCTGGCCCCACACTAGGATATCCTATGTCGTGGGAACCAGAAACAGCGACGTCACAAACATGTAAACATCCAAGACCTGGGCTACTTTTTTTTTATTTGTCCCAGCCGGGATTAGAACCCGGGACCTCTCATATAGGTTTCATTTTATTTTTATATTATTTGTTTTTAAAATTAAAAAAAATTATAAACTCACGCCCGTTATCCCCGAGGCACCAATCACAGAGGTAGAGGTAGAGGTAGCGTAGAGAGGCACCGCGGTGAATTGATCCTGGTGAATTCAGATCACGAAGCGGGCTTTTTAAGATTATAAATATTATAACATATTTCAAATGTATTATGAAAACAGTGTAATTTAAAGTTAATGTACTAATTAATTGCAGGCTTCGTTAGTCCAGCCGTTATGACGTAACTTAATGTAAAATGTATAATTTATGAAACTCTAGGTTAAAGTTTGGCATAATAATATTATGTAAGTACAACAATAACTGTTGTAGTACGATTTTAAATAAAACGTTTACTATTGCTTTGAAGTCAATGAAGAAGCGTTTAAAAGTCATAAATTACTAGTATCAAATTCTCTTACTAGTACCAAGAAAAAGATTTTGATTAAAACTATGCCGTTAAGTAAAAGAACTGTTCAGTACAACTCTGTACAAACAGTCTGGCATTGTTCGATCTACTCGCAACAGATGGTGTTGTTTGCTGTGAATCAGTCGTCAAATGGTGCTTGAAACGGAGGCGGGGGTGATTACGTGAGGAAAAAACTGTTTATTTTACGAAGTGAATGGCTGTCAAAGTTGGCTACGCCAAATATGCCTAATAGTCTGAATTTTCCTGAGTAAAATGGGGCACTAACACATAGCGCTACCTAGTAAAAAAAAAATTTTTACAGATTCACAATTGTCTTAGGGTAGGCTCATGTCCAGCAGCGAACGAATACACTGATCGAATGGATTTCAAATAAAAATGTTCACATATAAAACTGTCATCAAAATTAGTGATTTTTGCTCATTTTATTTTTCTGTGGCTGTGATATCCACTGACAATTTACGTTGTAATTGTTGTGGTGACCGCAGCGCGCCCCTCGCTTCTAAAGGGTTGATCACTGTGATTATACGCGCACTCGATTTTGGATGGTGTTATGTATAGAAGAATTTAAAACGTTGCGCCGTAGGAATGTCAAAGGAAAAAAATATATTTTAAGGTTTAATCAATATAATATTGTACAAAAAATCAAATATAACAATGGGTTCATATGATGTGTATGTTTCTTCTCATAAAGTGAAAAAAGTGTTATTTACTTTTTCAGATACCAGCAGTGCAATGATTATTTTTTCTATTTAAAAACTTTTTCAAACTTTTCTGAAACAACCTTGAAGAAATCTCTAGAACAGGCGTAAGGGTACCATAACACAGGATATCCTACCTTGACACCAGTTCAAGTGATTGTTTTGTGTGGAAGTTATAATGACGTCATTTCTTTATCTTATTTGCACTATTCATCGTTACATGACTTCTACTGTCTGAATAGCAGACTGCTCGCTAGCTGCGGATGATGTCTATTGTCAGTAGAAGAGGATGTATATTTCAGATCTTTGGCTATTTTCCAAATTCAAATCTGATACGTATGGGACAAACAAGTGAAACGCGTCGCTGCTGTGTTCACACTGACGTTTATTTGTCTAAAAGCGTGACGGCGCGCAGCGCACATAAACCTATATCTAACATCCCTCAAACAATATTGTAATGTAACTTGTAATTAGCTTTTTGTTGTTCACCAGATTCTTCATTTTGTTAAGTTTAGCTGTAAGTTTTATAAGGCCAAAATAAAATAAATAAAAATAAAATATTGGAGCCCAACAGCACGGCTCATATCGCATAAAGCGCTTCACCGATTACTTATTTAAGACGTTTTTGACAGTCTCGCTGGCGACAATCCGTTGTTCCGCCCTTTGTTCTAGAGCCCTTCGATTGTTCTGCTCCCTTCAGTTGGTACTTCACACTGGGCTGAACAGATGTTGCTTAATCAATACGCCTCTTTTGTTTGTGAAATGAGCGCTTAGGCATATACTAAAGATTTTTTAATACGCACAGAGCTGACGAATAGTGAGTTTAATCTTATTTTCAGAATAGGTTCCTCCTACACAAATTCCTATTTATTTATCTGTAGATGGAAAGTTCTAACACTAGTGACATAAAATGAGCAGTAGATCTTACAAGCCTCCACCAATCCGAACTTGGCCCCAGTGGTGGAGTATGGCCTATACCTTCCTTAGGGAAGAGACCCGTGCCCCTCGGTGGGGACATAATGGGTTGATGATGATGATGCTCTGACTTCTTTTCCCTAAGGATAGAGATAAAGTGTTTTCTATCTATCTATCTAAATAAAGTATCACGAAACTGTCCACTATTGTTAGCTAACAACATTGGCCGCCCGAAATCCTCACGAGTAACACAATTTAATGCTACCATCACATTAGGAAGACTAATAAAACCTCAATAAGCGTGTAGTACCAACTTGATAAACTTGCTACGCGCGGGGAATCTCCTGTGAAGTTGCAGACAGATAAGAACAGCTGTTGTACATTTGAGTCCACAATACAAAGTGTAGGGGGGCAGTGGCTCGGCACCTCACATTTGGTGACACCAAAATAATAATTATGTAAATTGAACTGAATTTAACCATTTGTAGATACTAATGTGCTATTACTAACATAGTATAAGTCACCGTTGTTACTACCACTATATGGTCATTGCCTAATTTAAATTAATACAATACAAACACCGTTTAGTGAACGGGAAGGACGGGTATCCACCCGTCTGTGCTACTCTGAAAAATATGAAAAAATTAAGTTATCGAAAAATACTTTTTCTAAAGCCACCTTATTTTTAAGTTACACAAAGTCAGTGGATTAGAAATTCCCACACTACAGAGAAGTCGAGAATTATTCATAGGGGAATTATGTACACTAACATTTATTTCCCATTTTTTTCTGTCGTTCTGTCGGCGTAATTTGTCATTTGCCAAAGTTTAGCTTTATTGAAAGAAGCTATGAACAGACAAGCAGACGGATGGCCACGGAGAAAATTAAGAGCTAAGGTTGTGGTGAGGTTGTGGCGAGACTTGGCGAAACTGTAAGGGTTGCTTGCATTGCTTTTAGTAATAAGGCCGCCAATTGTACTATCATGATCATCATCATCATCATCAGGCTATATTAATCCACTGCTGGACATAGCTCTCCCCTAATGAGCACCACTGACACGACTCTGCTCCCACCCGGCAAAAATAATATAATTCAAATATAGGATTTAAATATTGCTCTTTAGATATATTTTACATTGGCATCATAAATTAGCAGATGGCTTACCGCCGTCAGACTGCTCAGTAGTTGACGCCTCGCTGACTTCACGTTATAGACGAGCGGTCGGCGCGGTATCCGCGCGCTCACTGCTAGCAGTCGCCGCTCAGTCGGTCAGCAAGGTTGCCAGATGAAATTGATGGACAGCTGGCCGTCTGCTAGCTGTCGCCGCGTGGATTGCTGGGTGCCTGCTAGCTGTCGCCGCGTGCACTGCGAGCAGTCGTCTTAGTTTAGGGCGGTGTTGTTGTAGAGTCGTTTAAGTGTGCTATGACCTGTACCATGAACCTTTGTAAACATTTTGTATTATTTGTTTTTTAAAGAATTCTTATCTTAAGGGTTCCTTATTGACGGGTCCCTAAAATGTTGACCGGAATACGCTACTTGCCTCGTATCAAATTCGACGCGATAAATGGATATTTCCTGTAGTATCTAACGTAAGAAACCGAAATATATTGACTTTGCTAAGTAAATACGCAGGAAGGCTGCAAAATTTGCAAATTAAAAAAATATTTTTCGCCTTTAAATAGGAACGGTGAAAACACTATCCGCCATCTTGAAAGCACCTTTGGTTGTAAACAAACATCTGTCAGTCGTGCGTGCGTAGGTTCGATTGTGATTTGGATTGGATTTAGTTTTTTTGCAAAAACTCTTCTTGTGCAGTTAGTGTATTATCATTTTATTGATAAGCGCAATCATGGACGCTGGATTCGTGGAAGCAGATAGTACCGACTTGCCAAAACCAAAACAAATCAAACCAAGCATTATTACAGCTAAAAACAGTTTGTGTACATTGATATTACAGGACTTACATTGAAGTGATCTTCACATAAATACACCCAAGTTTCAGTCGATAAAGAATAGGGGTCTCTCTTGGCAAGTTGGAGCCAAGTTTTTCGTATGTTTATTTCACTGGGCACACGAATCCGCGACTTCCCGGCGGTCTTTATTGACGTGTTTTTGCAGTCTCGAATAATGCAATAATGATAATTGTTATATTTTGCATGTAAACTCGATGAAATCATGGTTGCGTTGTTGTTATTTCACTATGCTCACAGATCACTAAGATTCTAGGACTAGGTAAAGATCGTTTCACCAAACAAGTCCCACGGTAAAATCCTTAAGGCCATAACAATAAAAGCCAAAATTCATTAACTCCTACTTCTTTCGTGGCACGAACTCTACCTATGTTGAATGTCAAACTTTGTTTACAACAATTTGGACTTCAAACTATAGACAAAAATGGCGGACCGCGTTTTTGGCTGTTTAGCAAAACAACGTTTTAAAATAATGTTTTTGTTGCTTTTAGGTCCTCAAAAAATATACTAAAATATTTTTTGGTCTAATGGAAGAGATATTTAGCATTTAAGGCTTACTTGAAAAAAGAGTCAAGTAGCGGATTACAGCTGTACTGTATCAGCGACACATCTTCGACGCCCGCTGACCGCCGACGCAGCGGGGCGCGGCGCCCAACCGCGTCGGCACGCACCGACCGCTACCGCGCGGCACGGTTCCTCATTCAAACTGTGATGTATCGACGGGTTGTTGCCGTGCGCCGTCGCTTCTGGAGTTATTGAGCTGTCTTTTGTTTTTCTTTTTTAAGTTGTGGTTTTTTCTTCGGGGACTTTTATAGTGTTCGTGACGTTGTAAACGGAAATATTGTAAGGAGTCTGCATGATTCTGGAACTCGTTGAGTCTGAGGTCCTAGTTGCCAGAGTTCCAGTCATGCAGACTCCTTACAATATCTTCGGATCAAATTACTATGTACAGCGTGAGATACGTCCAATACATACACTCAGGCACTGTTTTGGCTCCCTTTACTTGACGAAAAGTGGAAGCAAAGTTGACGACAAAACCAAGCCTCAGCCATCAAAAACGCACTCTGTACATCTTGTTGTCACGTCACTATCGGTCAATACTACTCTCAAGGATCAAATACTGACACCGATTCCCGGTTTTTTCCAGGCGAACAACATGTTGACTCGGGGCAAGATAACTGCGCGCGACATGGAGCTGAGGCTGAAGGCGACCCTCCTAGAGCTTAAGAAAAGCAAAGAGCTTTGCGATACACTGCTTCTGGAACGAGCAGACAGTGAAGAAGAGATCGAAAAACAAATAAAAAAAAACAAGGCACTCAAAGAAGACCTAAGCGAGTTGGACATCCAATGCCAGGACCTCACTGCCCAGCGAGATGAGCTACAACATCAACTCAACTCATTTAACAAGTGCCATGATGTCCACGATATGGCACTTCAACGCATAAAATCGCTTGAAAACGAGCTCGCTGAGGCACACCACGAGCTACAGCAAATCAGTGAGCGAGAAGAACAAAAGGAAAGATCTAAAACCTTGTCCTTGTATAATGAAATAATGAGTGAAGCTAGGATACCAACTGTGGACTTAACTATGACCAGCGATAAGTCCTGCACTCACGAAAACAGCAACAGTACAAAAATGAACAGAGCGATGAAAATAAAATAGTATATAAAAACAAAGAAATACATTCAGAAGGTGCAAAAACTAGTTAAGCAGAACCGTAAGAGTATAGAATGAGTACCTCTTCACCGCCAAAAGATACAATTGGAAAAAGAAATCACTGAGTGCCAGAAGGAACTATTTGAAAACAAGGTGGACCATGAACTAGCAAGTGGAAGATCTGCGATTCCAATTACTGGACATTACTTGTAAATACTCAGTAGTACAGACCCAGAATAACAACTGCATTTCATCTATGAACGGGTTGATTGCTTTAAGCAAGGACAATCTGGAACGCATTGAGTCTAACACGGTCCAGATTTATGATGACTCTGCAGAAGGATTAACCTCGTCACCTCTACCACCACCATCGAACCTGCCTGGAGACCCAGCCCCTCTACATCCGAGCTCCAACCATCAACTGATCAGTCCACAGCCAAGTTTACCGCCGTCCATTGTGCCAGACATTCCAGCCTCTATACAGCTGGATTGTGCACAGCAGCATGGAGGAAAGCTAAGCAGACAAGTTGGAAGTGGGGGCAGATCGAAATCAACTAAAGACACCAAAACGATACCACCAAAGTCGGGGCCTACGGGCAGCTTAATTGAAGACGATGACACTCCCTTTAGGACTCTAATTTACTCTGATCAAATAGGTAGAGGTTTAGGTACAAGGCTTCAGTATAACTTGAGACTGCATGTGGAGAATGTATGTACGCCAAATGCATCTCATATTGAAATAGTTAACGCTGTGCTTAGCAAAAAATATGATAGAAATACAACTATTGTATTATTAATAGGGAACAGCACAGGAATAAAACAAAATGACTTAATAAATTATTATGAGTCCATAAAAGCTTTGCAAGTAAGGAAAATTATTTTCTGTGCTTTTCCCTATTCTAAAGCTCTTTCAGATTCACAAAATGACCGGATAGATAAATTAAACCGGCTACTGTACAATTTAACCTTTGGTCATAGAGACCAAGTACTCTTTTTGACACAAATAAATTTATTCGAAATTTTATTTTAACTCGGGACACAATGCATGTGCCCCTCTCTTCTAAACGACTTATTGCGAAATTGTTTTTCATTCAATATTTATGACCCTATTATTGTTAAGACAATAACGCAGGGACCTCTAAGTAATAGAAATTGTAAGACAAGTGACACTTGTCAACCTCTGTACTCTGAGGTTGTGAAGAAAACTTATAGTAGGTTAAATTTGACCGCTGATTTAAACTGCCAGCGCAGACAAAGGAAAAGCCCTCCTTAAAAAAACTAATTTTAGTTAATCAGAACATACAGGGTGGTTTTTCTGGAAAATTATTACAATTAGAGTTGTTTTTAGAACAACACAGAGTGGATATACTTTGTGTCACAGAGCACTGGCTACTAGAGACTCAAATGAATTTTTCTGTGAATAATTATCAAATAGCCAGTTGCTTCAATAGAAAGTCTGCAAGGCATGGGGGGTCCTTGATACTAGCAAAAAATAATTTGAAATTTAAAGAACGGAATGATATTTGCAGACTTTCTGTTGAAAAAGTAATTGAAATATCGTGTGTTGAACGACAGTTGTAGTAGCCTTGTACAGGCCCCCTACCAGCGATTACAGTTTATTTGAAACCATATTAGAGGATGTTTTAAAGGTAGCTTCTAGCAGCAATAAGAAAGTCATAGTCTGTGGTGACTTCAACATCGACTTAATGGCAGACACCGCCTTGAATACTAAATAGACAATTCTCTTAAAATCGTTTAATCTAATTTTTTTGGAGCCTTCTAGGATAAATGAAACTACTGCCACCTGCCTAGATAATGTTTACTGCGATTGCGATTTTTCAGATTATTCCACAGTAAATTGTCTAAAGTCAGACCACAGCGGTCAAGTTGTGCATTTTGAAATAAATACAAAAAACGCCGAACCGGTTATCCTCTGCCGGCCCGTAACAAGTAAAAAATTAGTTTCGTTTAAATCAGACCTCGAAAGTGGTATAACGACTCAAGCAAATTATGAAAATGCTAATACTCATTACAAAGAGTTATTCGAAGTCGTGTCAGATAGTTTTAAAAAGATTTTTAAATTGCGCCATCTAAAAAGCAACGACAATAGAGTAGGATTTAGTGAATGGGCAACGTTAGGTATTCGAAAGAGCAGAGACACACTTTATGAATTATATGACAAAAAGACTTATACACATGATGCCAACTTCATACAGTACGTAAAAAAATATTCAAAATTATTTTAGGCCGTCTGCCATAAAGCTAAATGCGATCATATGAAAGGTAAAATCCAACAATCACCGAATAAAATAAAAACAATTTGGACCATAATAAATAGAGAAACGGGTAAAGCAAAATTAGGAGACCGAGATATTTCACTTAAGATCGATGACAAAATAAAAACAACAAATGAAGGTATCGCTGCAGCTTTCGAACAGTTCTTCACTAATGTCCCAATCGTAACTACAGCTCCATTAGACTCGTCACCAGATCGTGCGGCGACATTATTAAGGGACCATGTCCCCGCGTGCGAACACGATTTTACACTTAATTACATTGAGCCCCATGACATTGTTAAGAATTTTAAATTATTGAATCTTATAAAAACCGAGGACTTATGGGGTTTGACAGTAAAAATAGTTAATTCAGTGATAAATATCCTAGCTTTGCCGTTAGCACAGATTTTCAATAAATGCGTAGATGAAGGAGTATTTCCAGACCTCATGAAATATAGTAGGTTAGTGCCCTTATTTAAAAGCGGTGATAAACAAGACCCAACAAATTTTAGAACCGTTTCAGTCCTACCAGTATTAAGTAAAATATTTGAAAGAATTATCTTAGATCAATTGCTTATTCATTTCAATAATTACCAACTCCTCCATAGTCAGCAGTTCGGTTTCACTAAGGGGCGGAATACAACAGACGCTGGAGTCATGTTAGTTAAACATATTTTCAGTGCGTGGGAGGATCATAATGATGCTATAGGAGTATTTTGTGATTTGTCAAAGGCATTTGATTGTGTAGACCACAAAACACTGCTCTCAAAATTAAAACACTATGGAATAAAAAAAATAAGTTTAGATCTTCTAAAATCATATTTAGAAGGAAGGGTTCAAAAAGCAGACATAAACCGTATTCAATCGTCAGGTTCACTTGTAAAAATGGGAGTCCCCCAGGATCTATCTTAGGGCCGTTCCTTTTCCTGGTCTATGTAAATGATTTACTGTTTATGGTACAAAAAATGTGTGAGATAGTGCTATTTGCTGATGACACGTCACTTATTTTTAAAATAAGGAGACAGGAAAATAATCTTAACGAAGCAAATAATGCTCTCTCGCACGTTCTAGATTGGTTTACAGCAAATAATCTGTTGTTAAATTCAAAAAAGACAAAATGTATGTATGAAGTTTACCCTACCTAATGTAAAATTAGTTGAAAATAACATTGTGATTGGAAATGAAAAACTAGAATTTGTTGAAGATACTGTATTTCTGGGCATCACAATCGATGCCAAACTACAATGGGGCCCACATATCGCACCTCCAGAACTAAAGTGACCTAACTCAAAATTTGCAACTTTTTTGCAAAATTTGCAATCTTTATCAAATTCTTCCATAGGGTTCATCCTCCCCCTTGAGCGTCTAGTTCTAGCAGCCGCGCGTCACCATAACTAGGTGAGAGTCCCGAAAGCGAAGACATTCAGATTATTACAAAATATCACCAGTTTTTCAGCAAACAAATTAAGTAAATTCGTCGATCTCCTCCGATTAGTTAACAAGGCGATTTGACACTTCAAAATGGATTTTGAACAGAGATTAGTGCCTAATCATTCCCCAGGAAACTCGAATACAGTTTGACATGTCCTTTGACGTTTCATTTGTTAACTGATTTGATCTGTTGGTCAACTGAATTGATTGGCGCTCAGGAAACCCAAATCGTGGTTAAACATAGTTTAATTTGATCGTAGCGATTAACTAATCTAATCAGCCCCCAAGAATCCGGCTGTATGACTTGCAAAAGTTAATACTTCCTTTATGGGGCAATGTATGGTTCTACAACAAGATACCCCAAGATATATTAGAGTTACCTCCAACGCGATTTAAGAATTGTGTTAAGCACACTCTTTGCAAAAAAGCTTATTATAAAATCAACGATTATTTAGAAGACAAGGACGTTTGGCTTTAAATAGTAGTTTAATATTAAATTTAATCAGAGGATAAATGTGTCTAGTGTTCAACACATCCAAGATATTCTTTTGTAAGTTTTATTTGTATTAGCTTTAAGTTGATTTGAGAAAAGATGGTCAGAGTGGAGTTTTTTTTTTCGCTGCCTTTTTCTCCACTGCAGACGGCCCCAAGGCATTCATTCATCATTTATGTACATTGACATTCAACATTACGTTGAAATAAATTTCTGATTCTGATTCTGATTCAGCGCCACCAAGTTATCTGTTCAGGTGGGAAAAATTGTAACTATCAAATTAATTGTAAATCCTGTTCCCAATTTTTTTGTTTTATTTATTTCCTTACTAAGAATTAAAAATATATTTTCATTCAAATTGAAAGACGGATTAAAATATTCTCATTTTTCTAGGTGAACTTCTTAAATGTTACAACGAAATTCTGCACGAGCGCCGCTATCAACTGAACAGATAAGATGGTGGCACTGTATCTTGGTAAGCAACTGTGCTTACAGTGCCACCATCTTATCTGTTCAGTTGATAGCGGCGCTAGTGGAGAATTTAGTAGTAACATTTAAGAAATTTACCTGTAAAAATGAGAATATTTTAACCCATCTTTAAATTTTCTTAAAGTATATCCATAAATCTTAGTAAGTGTATAATTAAAACAAAAAATAGGGAGCAGGATTTACAATTAATTTATTAGTTACAATTTTGCCCACCTGAACAGATAACTTGGTGGCGCTGTACCAAGATGCATAGTTATGTGAGCCGATATAATTTTTGGCGCCGCTTTTTTCAATTAGGTAGGTATTTCATTATCATCAACCCATTATGTCCCCACCGAGGGGCACGGGTCTCTTCCCTGAGGAAGGTATAGGCCATACTCTACCACGGGGGCCAAGTCCGGATTGGTGGTGGTATTTATTGTAACAAAATAAAACAATTTGTAGGCATGTTTATATTTTGTACTTATTTAAACAAGATTATTTCTATGTTATTTATGCGATTATATCCGTATGTGAGATTCCAAAATATATTGAAAAACATTGCCTGTTACCTATGTAATATTTTTCTCTTAGCTACCGGCTGTACGCTACAAATACCATTACAAAAAGTAATCATTTAATTAATTAATTAGATAGGTATGAACTAAAACTTTGGTAAGCACTATATATTATTAACTTTATTCCAGATATAGTTACTTGATCAGCCACAGACGTTTGTGCTACCGCGGACCGAGACCCTTCCCACTGTGTGTCGTGCGGGCTGGTCCGCGTCCGTCCGCGATATCGCGGACCGTGGGAAGCCGACTTTAGAACGGCTTCACTTCAATTGAATTCACGTAATTCACATTCACTGCTCGTTAAGATTAAGATCACTGATTAATGACTGAAGTGTACATAATATAATAAGCATAATTATTCAATCATTAATACGATGGCCCCCCAATGGGAATCAAACGCACGACCTCCGGCACGGCCATCAGACGTAGCACCGCTACACCAACAAGTCTGTAAAACGAGGTATAGTTAGAATATTCCTACACCAAGAATTACATCTAACTCACTTGTGTTCACGTGGCGACGTTACAGCCAATTCTAATTTCGGTGCTGTCAAATTAATCGTACCCTTTGCATTGTGAGTGCCATTAGGAGATGGGAGATCGGACTTTAATCCCAGCTTAGCTCATGTGTAAATAGCCTTGGGTTAAAGGTATATCATGCAACGCACTTTGAAGGGGGGTGGTCTGTTAGCTGTGCAATGTTCAGAGCCTGTTGATGAAAAAATCGGTGCTATGCGTTACTTCTAATATCTAATACTTATATAAAAATCTTATGTAACAGTTTTTGCTATCGAAATCTCCGAAACGACTTCACAGATTTTTAGAATATTTTAGAATACCCCTCAGGCCAAGAACACTTTTTCTTCCACAGCTAAGTTAGTTATTCACAGAGTAATATTTGAAATTTGTTACCGTTTTAAAAGAATAAAACATGCTCATGCAACTGTGGTCTATATCATCTTCAAAATTCGGTTCAAAGTGCAAAACAACAATGTATAGAAAACAACGTTTGCGGGGTCGGCTAGTATCTAAATATCATCTGTCACCGTGACTAAAAGAAGCAATTATGTCCCTCTAGGACCTAGTGCTTCTCGAAGAGAAAGAGAGTGTGGGCTTAATAACAACAAGTGCCCACCGCGGTTTAGCAATTTCGAAATCTGAGGTATTTCAACAAATGAACCCCCAGATTTCCTCACGATGTTTTTCTTCACATTTAGCGAATGGTACTTAAGGTCCATCCGAATATTACAGTCTTATGATGTAAACAAACCACTTACCGGAAGAAAAATACGTATTCCCTGTGTAATCACACACAATAGCTAGTAGATAATTATTGTAGCATCTGGGTAATCACGTGCAATACCATTATTTTTGTAATAGTACGTCAATTTCATCGTAAAACTAATATTTTTTGCAGAAAACTGATTGAATTCGCCATAACCTCAAACTTACAAGCCTAACATTACTCTGTCTTGTCTATGGTGGCTAGGGCTGGACGTTATTCCGTATCGATAAAAACTTGAGGTCAAGGATGATAGTTTTACTTAGGCCATACTGAAAGTTTCTGGAACGGACTAGTTACAAAAGGAAAATAAAAAAAACACTGACAGGGTTTGAACAAGAAACTCTCTGTCAGTACATTTATTTTTAAATTGTGAGTCTGTCATTTGTTTTTTCATCGTGGCGTTGTTTTGAAATTAGTGTGTCGCTATTACAATGAATTTAAGTCGAGAAAATTTCCGTACTATGATTTTTTACGATTTTCGCTATAGCTTAAGTTAGCAAGAGAGTTGTCAAAGACTTCAATTAGCATTTGGTGATGAAGTCCCATATCGTAGCTCTATTTATTCGTGCTTTGGTGAATGTAGACGAGGACGTGATCATCTCTATGACGTTAAACGTGAACGCCGGCCGGCGACCGCGGTTACCGATTTTAATATTGATACTGTGCGACAACTAATTGAAACGGATAAAAAAATTACCTGTCAGCAAATCCGCACTACCTTAGGCATTGGAATGAGCCAAGTGCAAAAGATATTGCATGAGCATCTGAAGGTTCGGAAACTTTGCACTCGATGGATACCGCATGATTTGTCCTAAGATCAGAAACGACTGCGTGTAGAGTGGTGCCGTAAAATGATAAAAAAATATGACGGAGGACAATCAATGGCTGTGTATAACATTGTAACAGGTGATGAAACTTGGGTGTGCTGCTTTGAACCAGAAAGGAAAAGTTAATCGGCGGAATGGGTCTTTCCTTTTGAAGAGTTGCCAACGAAAGTCAAAAAAAGCCGCAGCACTGGCAAGAAAATGGTTGCTTCGTTTTTCGGAAAATCAGGCCATTACATCACTGTATCGCTTGAAAACCAAAGAACCGTAACTACAGATTGGTATGTTAATACGTGTTTGCTTGAAGTGTTTGACAAAATACGCGAAAAGCGTCCCCTGAGCAAAATAGTCCTTCATCATGACAACGCGTCGGCACATTCCGCTAAGGCAACGAATGCGTATTTGAAGGCTTTAAAAGTAGAATTAATAACTCATCCGCCATACAGTCCAGATCTAGCACCCTGTGATTTTTTTCTGCTCCCGAATATTAAAGATAAACTCAGAGGTTTACGTTTCACAAGCCCGGAAATGGCGGTGAATGCTTTTCACAAAGCCATCGAAGAGGTCCCTAAGGAAGACTGGACCCACTGCTTTTCACAATAGTTCCAGCGAATGCAAAAATGCGTAAATAGTGAGGGTTTAAACTCTGAAAAACAATAAATGTGTTATAAAGATAATAGGTAGTCTTATTTACCAGAATCCAGAAACTTTCAGTATGGCCCACGTATTACTGGTCGAGGTAACGTGATGATTAAAATCGGTTTTTTTTTTCTGAGCTAAAAAAACGGTGAAAAAAACATTTCAAAAAACGGTTTTTTTTATGAAGCAGGTATTTTTCAAGACTACGAAATTTTATTAACTCAAGTAAAATTTGTACTTAAAAGCACTTAATACTTCGCAAACGGATCCCTGGATCGAAAAATTGTTTCAACTATCTACATATAAATGACTCAACATAATAATAATAGTAATATTATGAATTCTTTATTGCACTAAAAAAATAGTGTACATTTGAAAGCAAATCTATGCGACTAAAATAACGTAACTGTTTGCAAAATAGCAAATCGAACGCTATTTAAATCGGTTGGCACTATTCGGAATGGACCGAACGCATTACTTATTGGACGGTGATTTCCCCAATGTTGTTTGGTTGGTTTATGTTTTGCACTTCTGGTTGAGTCGAGAGGCAGTGTGGTCATTCATTTCATTTCATTCATTTATTTATTCAGAAACAGTTGCCAGTGGCAGATAGTCAAATATAACAAGAGGCAGAAAAGTAACATTTTCTCGAGGAAAATAACATAACCTTTTTTTTATTGTAGAAACCGATACAATACTTTATTATGGCAGTTTATTACACAAAAACTAAAATAAGTTTCTTGTTTCATTCGAAAAAATCTTAATAATTTGTTGATGGAAAGACTGGCGATGTTGAAAAAGAAAAAACATAACATACAATCAATGATGTTTGTCCAACCAATTTAAGAATGTCATTCAATACTATAACCTGGTTTGTCATTAATGAATATGAAAAAACGCCATCATAATATATTAATGGAGATGAAGTAACACAAAAGTAACATATTGGGTCGTGTAACATCGAGGTAACATAGGAGGGCCAAAAGTAACATAAAATGTTACTTTTGTAAGATTCTGGCAACGCTGTCGAGAGGTTGAATTAGAGATTCGAATGCACAGGATAGAGCCTATTGCATGACAATGAGGGTTTGTTTTTTATGGAATTTTTTTGACATACATTTTTTTCTAAAACTATTCATTCTTTAATACGGTCATCATGCCTATAAGGATGGTTTGCCGAAATACGTTTCGCGGAGGACTTCGTCAGCACAGATACAATATATATCAATTAACTCAAAAGCAAGATGTCGCTAGTCCAGAAAAATATTCGAAACGTGTGCACAAATCATCAGATTGATGAAATTTTTCGAATATTTTTCACTGACCATACTAACGGTACTATTATCAGTGCTGGTGCCATGTGATATAAAATATGAACATTTCAAAATATTTTTAAATATAGGTACTGTAATCTGGTCAAGAAATAAAGCCTTATATTGTTCTTATTTAATAAGTAATAATAATACAAATGTTTTATGCATATTTTTGTATCGTCATCAACCCATTATGTCCCCACCGAGGGGCACGGGTCTCTTCCCTGAGGAAGGTATAGGCCATACTCCACCACGGGGGCCAAGTCCGGATTGGTGGAGGCTTGTAAGACTAGTGGCTGGTCTTACTGTCAGAAGTTTTCAAGCCGCCCCTAAAGGCCTCTGACTTGGCTTAACGACTGCCATCTATCGACGGCAGCCGGCACCAACTGCTTAACGTACCTTGCGAAGCACGGAATCGCTCGGAAAAAATGCCACTAGCGTTAGTCATAGACGGTGACCCATCCATGGACTGAACGCGCCGTATGTTGCTTAACCTTAGTGATCGTTCAAGATCACTCAGGCAGCCCCGGCTACGAGCGATTCAGTATTTTTGTATGCATCATTATTATTTTTATTTATTAAGGAAAACTAATAACTTTACTTTGCTACATGTTTAAAAATAAATGCTATTTGTAATAAACTCTATTGTTTTATGTAGTTTAATTCCTCCTTACATCCATATTATTTTCAAGTGAAGTAGTATTTATTACTTAATCTCTGGATGTACATATCGACGGTTCGGGGTATATTGGGGCTAAGCGATAAAAACCAAAATGTTCAGGAGAGCGTTTTAAAGTTTGAAATTCCATAAAAAGTGACATAACTTTTTTGTTTATAATTCGATTTTTATAAAATAAAAAACATTATTATGGAAAAAACCGTTTCTTCCAGGTAGTTCTCTCAAACAAAGTGCACGATGTTGTTTTATGTCGCTTACGCGTTTTCATCAAGGTAATAGGTCATAAGTTTCATTTTTCAGGATACAATTGGCCAAGTAAAGAGGGATAAGCTACGATATACGCTCGGGGGCTTCGAGGCAAAAGAGCATAACTAACAGGGCGTACTATTATCATCTACAGGAAATACGCCCTTTGCAACAGGATTTCAACAAGATTTCAAGAATTGGTAGGAAAAGAGGGATATGAAACATTCTAGCGTTCCTATTGATTAAGTTGAAGGGAACAAAAGCATCTTCTACATAATCATAGATTACGGTAATAAGGTTCAAACTACAAAAATATACACCCAGTTTAGTGAAGCAAAGAGTCCAAACCATCACTTTTGTTCCTACTAAAGAGTTAGAAAGAAACAAAAAGGACATAAATTTGTAACACATTATTTATTATTAAAAGCTTCTTATTTGGCCTTGCAATACGAGGCATTACACATAAACGACAAAGAAAATAATCAAGTTTTATTTTTATACCATTTACGTATAGGAAGTTCTCATTAACAATTTTGACAACATAAACATTTTATAAAATAAATAGAGTTAGGCGGAGTTGTTCCAATTGTTCATTAAGACACTTAAGTAGCTGACAAGCGAGTCGTAGGACGCGATTTATTTCGAATTCTTCATATGGCCACACTGCTGACTGTATGAAACTTAAGTATTTCAGCTGCAAGTAGTACAGCTAAGAAAAAAACTATTGTTTCTATTCAACATAATTTTACCTATGTTTTAGTATGTACATACGAGTAATAATGTTTTAAAACAAACATGAATTATTTCTTGTTTTAAGGTCTGTCGGATGACGAAAATTTTAAACGTCAGATCGAAGACTTAGTCAAAGAACTCAAAGATGTTGAGAAAAAAGATCTGATTACGTCTTAGTGCAGTTAATAATAATCTGCAAACTAACACAATAATAATTATTCTTGTTATTGCAGAAGTTGGTATTAATACAATGAGGAGGGTAAAAAAGGAAGGAAGCTTCCTCAAAGCAAAGTGTGGGTGGTCAGGAAAAAAACGCCTTTGCCAGCCCAATGTTTCATTTTTAATGAATTTTACTGCTTATCAAACACGGCATTGAATTTCTTGAATAAGATTTTGATTATGGTTCAGAACTAATAATGTTTTTAAGTTTATGTGGTGCATTTTTATTATCCCTGTTTTTGGTGGAGTGGAAATATTGGTTTTGATGTAATCAATGTTTTCATTTTGCTTATATTTAGGTTTGGACAAAATTAATTGGAGACTCCAAACTAATTAAACAAATAATCAAGTTAAGCAAACGTATCAAGATTGTTTATTCAGACTATATACAGGGTTAAAAACTAAAAGATTTTGACATTTCCCACCAGAGGCTTGTACCACGACTCACTTGTCATACTCTTATGAGGTAATCTAATATTTTCTTAACATAATGGGATCACTGTACTAATCAACAGTTTTCATTAGTTGAAATAGGAACCATTTTACCATTATAATACTATAGTACGAGGCATACAAATGAATCAACGACTAGTATAATTATTTTATCAGTCCTCATTAACACGATACTTTAAAGAACAGTTACGTGTTATTCTTACAGATACAGATTCAGATTCAGGAGCATCAATGTTGTAGTTGTCAGGTCCAGCTACCAATGTGCTACCTAATATTGCAGGTAGTGTTTGCGAATGAGAAAAACAACTCACAATTTATTATTATTATTAGTAGTAACGTATTAGTATTAGTAAGTATTAGTTGTCTATAAATAATCCGGCAAAATAAAGTTAGAAGAACTTTACAACGAAAAAGACGTAGGTATGGACATAAAAGGACAGAAAGAGAGAAGTAATATACTACCTCAAGTATCCAATGTCGTTTAAACTTAGAGTAATGACGGTAAGTTAATACATGCACAAACTAATATGAGAACTACAACATTGTTTTTGAGATTCATTATCAGCATGTATTAGTCCATTGCTGGACATTGACTTCTCACAATGCACGCCACATCACTTAATTCTCGGCCTTCTTCATCCAGCTACCACCGGCAACTCGCTTTTGATCGTCAGTCCAGCAAACCAGCGGACGTCCGAACATACGCTAGCCTGTACATGGTCTTTACTCGAGAAATTTGGACGGCTTTCAGTGTGTTATTTATTAGGAAATACTAATTATGTTAATGCCCATCGTAGAAGAAGTGAAAAACGAATGTCTGTCGAAACCATATTTTAGAAACAACCGTGAAACATTTTAATGTTCGTACTCACATGAAAATTTTCAACATCGATCTTGATACACTCATCGTCCGCGCCGTTGTTCCTTGTACTATGACCTAATTTTGTATTATAATAATTTTTGAGCTTCTTTCGCAGGTTTTGTCTAACGACTCAGTGCACAGAAAAATATAAT
The DNA here is from genome assembly GCA_947310845.1 of Yponomeuta plumbellus. Taxonomy (NCBI): domain Eukaryota; kingdom Metazoa; phylum Arthropoda; class Insecta; order Lepidoptera; family Yponomeutidae; genus Yponomeuta; species Yponomeuta plumbellus. Next base: position 11,934,950 of record OX371214.1, read on the forward strand.
AATTTACTTATTGCAATATCAAATTGTACTGAATTGTGCACGCCGTAATTCGTTAAAGAAGAGCTCAGGCCAATCATCCTAATTGACCTTACTGAAATTAGGTAAGTATAAATCTTTGGGGGAACCCTATGTTCAGCAGTGCACATTTCAAGTAGTAACATACATTACTAAATCTGAATAAGTCATCATAAATTTATACATAATCAAATCAGCCTGTATCAGTCCATTGCTGGATCTATATCTTTTTTATAACATGGCACATTGCTATCCTCGGTCTTCCACGTCCAGCCACCGCCGGCGACCCCTATACAGCCACCTAAATCGGGCCGTTACAATGCAATCATATATTATAGTATTAAACCATCATGCTGAACACAACACTAAACAGAATTGGATACGATAATTATGTATTACGACACTCGTACGAATCAAAAGGGCAAGCAGCTCTTTTTCGAACGTTTTGATCCATCGTGATCTGAAAAGGAGTTTAATAAGTAGCATTGAATATGTACGTAGGTACATAAATAATTGTGCTATGGCCAGACGAGTGTATCTAGTTTAGAAGCAATTTACAAACAATCGATATAACTTACCTACGTTGCCGTTTTGACGTCTTGTGGATATATTTTTTACGCCACCCGAGCACGCGCACTCTCCGTCGCATCTCAGCGCGTATTAAATGCGGTACAAGCGACTTGCAATTCTCAAATGCAGGTGTGATGAATCGCGTCATTTGGAGACAAGCGTCAATGCTATTTCAATTTCCGCCCGGTAATTGGGGCTAAGTGACACTGCACCTCTAAATAGTGCAGAGTATAATAGGATAAGCCCCATAGTAGCATTGAGTTTATACGAAGTAATACGGCATTAGTGACCTTAAAATTATGTATTTCGTCAAAGAAAATGTTAGTTAAACATATTTTCAGTGCGTGGGAGGATCATAATGATGCTATAGGAGTATTTTGTGATCTGTCAAAGGCATTCGATTGTGTAGACCACAAAACATTACTCTCAAAGTTAAAACACTATGGAATAAAAAAATTAAGTCTAGATCTTTTAAAATCATATTTAGAAGGAAGGGTTCAAAAAGCAGAAATAAATCGTATTAAATCGTCAGGCTCACTTGTAAAAATGGGAGCCCCGCAGGGCCGTTCTATCTATCTTAGGGCCGTTCCTTTTCCTAGTCTATGTAAATGATTTACCGTTTTTGGTACAAAAAATGTGTGAGATAGTGCTATATGCTGATGACACGTCACTTGTTTTTAAAATAAAGAGACAGGAAAATAATCTTGACGAAGCAAATAATGCTCTCTCGCACGTTCTAGATTGGTTTACAGTAAATAATCTATTGTTAAATTAAAAAAAGACAAAATGTATGAAATTTACCCTACCTAACGTAAAATTAGTTGAAAACAACATTGTAATTGAAAATGATAAACTAGAATTTGTTGAAGATACTGTATTTTTGGGCATCACAATCGATGCCAAACTACAATGGGGTCCACATATTATTATAAAATTGGCACATAGACTAAGCTCCGCAATATGCCGTGAAAAGAATTCGAGAACTTACTGACGTTGCAACTGCTAGGTTTGTTTATTTTAGTTACTTCCATAGTATTATGTCCTATGGTATAATACTATGGGGCCGGGCAGCATACATTGAGACTATCTTCATCTTGCAGAAGAGAGGGATCCGATTGATTTACAAGCTAGGTAGTAGGGACTCGCTAAGAGATTTTTTCAAAGAAACTAACATCTTAACAGTTGCAAGCCAATACATTTATGAAAATATTATGTACGTTCGGAAAAATATTAAGGACTTCGAAACTCTTGGTAGCCATCATAACGTTAATACTAGGAATAAACATAAATTGTCATTTCCACGATTTAGACTTGCAAAAGTTAATACTTCCTTTATGGGGCACTGTATAAGGTTTTACAACAAGATACCCCAAGATATATTAGAGTTACCCCCAACGCGATTTAAGAATTATGTTAAGCACACTCTTTGCAAAAAAGCTTATTATAAAATCAACGATTATTTAGAAGACAAGGACGTATGGCATTAAATAGTAGTTTAATATTAAATTAAATCAGAGGATAAATGTGTCTAGTGTTCAACACATCCAAGATATTATTTTGTATGTTTTATTTGTATTAGCTTTAAGGTGATTTGAGAAAAGATGGTCAGAGTGGAGTTTTTTTTTCGCTGCCTTTTTCTCCACTACAGACGGCCCCAAGGCAGCGGCTAACGTTATACATAACTGTATGTACATTGACATTCAACAAGCAGAATGTAAATTCTTTACGTTGAAATAAATTCTTGATTCTTGATTCTAATGCATTTTTCACTAGTACAGAAGAAAGGCCTTAGCTCCAACGCTCAGAGAAATACACATAATGTAAAACGACATGAGCGACCGTTACCCTTTTTGCCACACCAAGGAAAAAGGACATTAGCAACCATGATATGCAAAAAAGGTCCGTTTTGCATGGCTCTAAGCTCCAAGTTAAAAAAAAGGCCAAAATCTGGTCGTTTAGATCAACTGAAAATAAAAGAGGACTACATTGGATTTGGGTGTAAGCGACTATAAAATTCAACCTAGAGACATGAGAGTGAGCTCATTCGAAAGAGCGCAAAATTTTATGTAAACTGGCATTCACAGTTTATTTTCGCCCAAAATGTCGCTTAGCCCCAATATACCCCGAACCGTCGATATTATTCTATAGCTTTCAATAGCGCCAGCAGAAATGCACCATAATAAATTTACCGACATCGACATTTTCCAACATACATCACAGCACTATAGTAGTCTATGGTTACCTATTCCGCCATAATTGTTTACATCTTAGGACTGTAATATTTGGATACACTTTTTACACTTAGCTACGTCATTGGTATGCCTGGATACGAACCGAAGACCTGTCCGGTGTGAGGAGAGCATTGCTCCGCTATTACTCAAAAGTTTAGAACATAAACGTAAACATTAAAATACAGGCATGTACATTGCTTCTGGCCCCACACTAGAATACCCTGTGTTGCGGGAATCAGAAACAGCGACCATAAAAGTTTAAGAATATTTTTTTTACATTGTACAGGTACGTAGTAACAAAATTAAGGCCAGTAGAAATAAATTACCACCGAGACCAAGGCTGTTAGTAGAAATTGTATTTTGTCTTTTTGGCGTGCGTCCGAATTTAGAAAAAAAAACTCAATTGTTTTCCATTACTCCCGCTGGGTTCACCGTTCTATACTGGTTGAAAAAAAAATGGCAGACCTTTTCTTTTTAATTGGAACATATTCGCAGCGATCAATCGACTGCCAGCCAGTGCTGGTGAGTTTTTTATAGAGCCGCGCTTCCTGCTCTAGATGGGGATTGCATTGCCTCGAGGTATTTACTTTTTGAAGGGTGCCTCTGTAGTATTAAGAAGAACCTAGGGTGCAGTCGAAATTATTCCTCGCACCCTTATTATTTTGGCGAAAAATCCGCAATGTTTTTCGACTTCAAATAGAAATAATATAATATTGGATTTCCAGCGTAGTAGGGTTACATAAACACAAGAGTAGGCTGCCCAGAGTCCAGACCATCTATTAGGCTAGGTAATGGTTAGCACGAGATACCAGGGTAGCATATGTACTAGGAGGCTGGCCGACGGCTGGGCGGGACGGGGAGGGTCGTACGATCCGTCTGCTCGAGGCTATCACGACGCAAGTCGACGGGAGGCAAAGGTGGAAGCACATTGATGCACCGTGCAAAGGGATTTAATTTGCTACAGGAGAATACCGGATGGTAGATCTTTATGGTTTGGAATTATAGTTCCGAGAGTGGCGTGGCAATATAAGCGCTTAAATGGGTACTTGTGTTTGATACTTAACTACGAGATATACAATAATAATTTTTAATTGTTATTATACCTGCTGGAAATTACTATCCAAACAATAAATTCAGTCATTCAAAAGTATTTTTTCGTTTTAAATATGCTGCCATTTTTCAGTGGTGTGAACATAGCCGAAGGTGCAAGGCGCGCGACTGGTCGTTCGCGTGCCAGTAATTGACGCGCGTTCCTTTTTCGAAACAACTATCACGACTTTTTCGCTCCAAATACTCTTTTTTTCCTCTTTTCCTTCTTTCCTTTTTAAAGGCATTCTTGTCGAGGCTTGCATATGCGGCCAGGCCAATTTAGGAGCGTTCGGAAATCTCTGGTATTTTTCGCGCATAATGACGCGATTGGGTCCTTATGAGTGTTCTTTGTTATGTACGGTTTGTAATAAGACCCTATATTTTCTGAACGAATATATGACGTTTAAAAACCTCTTCTTATATACTATTTCGTCTCTGAGTAATAGAAAACAAAACATCACAAAGGCCGTTACCGAATTCCACGTAATCGTCATCATTAAATTGAAAATCTAATTGAATTGTTAATTCTTTATTGCACAAGAAACAATGTCTATAAAAAGGCGAGCTTAATACTAAAAAGTATTTTCTTCCAACTAACCATGGGTGATGTGGAATGAGTAAGGGGTAGTGCTAGAGAAGTCTTAGGTCAGGACCTGACCTGGTCAGGATTCTGTCAATGCGTTGTAGAGCAATGACATCTGCTTGAGCGTTGCGATTTAGTTTCATTTCAAGCCTACGCGCGCACGCATATCAAATCATCTAGGCGTCAATGGTATGAAAAAACACGTCACGTGACCGGACCGTGTATCTGTCATCGAACTGTAATGCGCTTACAGAATCGAGACCCTGAACTTTATCCATCCAACGACGGCCATAAGTTCTCTGAGCTATGTGCCCCGCCCACCGCCACTTCAATCGACCATTCTTCGAGCTAGGTCTATTAGAGACGCGGGTTCTTGTGCTGATCTCTTCATTCTTGATTCGATCGCGAAGTGAAACTTCTAACACTGTCTACATACTGGGCGACATTGAGACATAATCAGCGACCAGGGCCCAGATTCTGCTAACGCACTGTAGTACAAATGACTGCATGAACATGGCGATTTGGTTTCATTGCCGCTTCAACTCAACGCGCACACGTAAATAAAAAATTCTAGGCAAGGCATCAATGGTATGAAAAAATATGTCACGTAACTCGACCGTGTAACCGTGTATCTGTCATCGAACTATTATGCAATAGCAGAATTGAAGCACAGGTCTCACATCCATAAGTCATCACTGGCCACACGCATTGGTTATACACCTTTGTGTTGAGATTAAGGTATTTTGGACGCAATGTTTTATTTTCCCGAACGCTGCACATCTGAGTGCTTAGTGCGAGTTTTTTCATTCACTTTCGATAGCGAGAGCGTTTGCAATTTGTATAGGAGTGACAAAGAGACAACTAGCTGGCGCGCTTTGTCACTCCTATAGAATATGAGTTTACGTTAACGCGATCGAGTAGTTAAAAAAACTCGCACTAAGCACTCAGTCAGTTTTGTCACAACTATGCAAATCGCAAACGCTCTCGCTATCGAAAGTGAATGACAAAACTCAGTATACGCACTCTGAGTTGGTTTCGACGAGAGACTTCTTTCTCGACGATGGACTTACCTATTTGGGCTGTTTGTCCCAGGTATACATACAAAAAGGTCGACATCTTCGAGGTCAGAGCCGCCAATGTTGATAGAAGTGGGTGCTATATTGGAGTTTGATATTATCATAGTCTCGTCTACGATCACTAAGGTTAAGCAACATAGGGCGCGTTCAGTGCATGGATTGGTGATCGTCTATGACTAACGCTAGTGGCATTTTTCCGAGCGCTTCCGTGTTTCGCAAGGCACGTTAAGCAGTCGGTGCCGCCTGCCGTCGATAGATGGCAGTCGTTAAGCCCAGCCAGAGGCCTTAGGGCGGCTTGAAAACTTCTGACAGTAAGACCAGCCACTAGTCTTACAAGCCTCCACCAATCCGGACTTGTACCCCGTGCCACCACGTAACATATTCGACGCGTCCGGTCTTGGCCCCCCTGGTGGAGTATGGCCTAATACCTTCATTAGGGAAGAGACCCGTGCCCCTCAGTGGGGACAAAATGGGTTGATGATGACAGTCTCGTCCATGTTCATTTTAAGACTCACTCTGTTCGAAGCTCTGTTGAGGTAACTTTCATGTAATGTAAATAATTATTAATTTTAATTTGATTCTTTTTGTAGTAATAATTAACAAGTCTCGTTATGGCTGTAAAATGTGTACAGAGACAAAGTATCAAAAAGATTTTTTCCAATTCATTAGGCATACCTACATTTGCTTTGTAGATCAAAGGGCAGGCTAAATAATGTCCAAATTATATTACGAAATAAAATAGCTCTGCAGCTGGCAGCGGGAAATAAGTTGAGTTGGGAACTAGGTTGGAGACATAGGAAAAATATCGATGTCGATGTTCTTCACTTTGACCCTGACTTCGATTGATTTATTTGATTTATGTCATTTAACAACGAAAACTGAATGCCTCAAAATAATCGCATATCGATTTAAACGCATAAAACTGAGTAGACATAATAATAGTGTTAAATTAAAAATTCAAATATGTTGTTCATGGTACAGACAAAATGTTTACTTTATGAATGTAAAAGTTAACACCATGTAATCTATTAATTTTCACAATTAATAGATTACATGGAGACGAAACTAACAACGAAACTGCACATTTATTCTTATCCAAACAGTTTTAGCAACGTACCTAATTTGTCGTACCTAAGTCAAGTCTTTAAAGTTTTTTTTATTTCTTTACACCACTGTTTCTGGCTGGGCACAATTTATTTTGCCCTTTAAAATACAAATAAACTAGGATTCTATAATTTTATCGAAAAGTAACTTTTTACATTTGGAAACATTCACATCACTATCACTCGCGTAAAAAGTTAAATCTCAAATAATCTGTAGGGCGACCAACCCTAGCTAATCGTGCAGTTGTTTGGCGAACTACATTTGGTTAACGAGACGCTTATCTGGCAAAGTGCAATAGCAATCATCTCAAATTCTCAGCTCATGACAGCTCACAACCTACGGAATAACTTTAAATAATTTTGATTGTTTTTTCCCCGTCGATAGTTGAGTCCGAAATATAAGCAAGTTCTTCTTAATAGGCAAATAAATGTAAAGTTGATTGAGAAAGTAATAATTGTGAGTCATATTATACAATTTTTACAGAAACATCATCTGATAAGTGATGTTTTAACTATTCAAATACCTAATGTACGTACACTGGGATACCTATGTAGTATCTAAAGTGATGGTTTAGCCGTTACACTACGCCTGATACGTGTTGTTTGAAATGTTTACACAACATCTAAATAACATCATACAAATTTACATTTTGAGTAATGTGACATTACGCAATATTTTCTTAGAACACATTCTTTAAAAGCGTTTGAAGTGTTGCGCGCATTTCTGATCAAAACTTAATATGTGAACCCCATCCTAACCTCACCACAAATGAACCCTACACTTGTCACCCCTAAAAATAGGGTTCCTTGGCAAACAATGGTTTTATCATTTATAGTATTTTGTAGATAAGGGTTCCGTATGCTAAATCGGTCATTATGGCTCTTTGGCACGCATGAAACGGTAATTTTGCCAATCAAACACCCGCGGAGATAAGTTTAATCAAATTATTGCTTTGGATACGGTTTTGCGGTGGAGTTTTTAGGGGAATGTGACTTTTATTATGACTTGTTGAAAATCTAAGTTTTGGAAATGGTTTTAAATATTCTAAAAACAGACGTTTCGCTTCTTAATTGTACGAGTAATTAGTTACGTACAATTTGTATACAGGTTAATTTGCATGCTTTATAAGTTACAGATGCGTCTGTCAGTATTTTATAGGAATTACTGAATCGTATAAGGTCATACATATCATAATCATAATACGTGCAGTATGCTATTATTGTAGTGTTGACTAGGTATTTAAAAAAATGACAAACAATTCGCTAAAGCACAGTTGGTATAATATTTAAGTAATGTATCTTATTGTCATTGTCTTTTTCACACCGTTGGGCAGCTTATTTAACCTTACTTTTTCATACGTACAATGCTAACCGCAGTTTGGACCCGACTGAAAATCAGCGTTGCAACGGACCACTCTGTTGCAACATTATGCTGAGTCGGGCCCATTTTGGGGGCTCAATACTTAAAAACTATAATGTATTTTATTATTGTTTTCATTTTGTATCGTTTATTTATTTTTTACCCACTTTTTGTAAACTTTCTGTGTTAATTTTTTAAATAATGTAGGCATCTTGTATTGATAGTGAGTGATAAATTTTCTTTTTTTTGTTTTGAGTATTGTGTCGTCAAATAAATTAATTTTCTTCTTCTTCTTCTTCTAAATAACTTTTGAACCAATTCAAGTAATTATGTATGATTAATTTGTTTGAAAATTTTGATTTGTTTGTAGACCTAGATCTACTACTCTTTTCATGTTAACGGTAAAAAAAAGTATTTTTGTTGTTATTTTTATTGTTAAATTTATATTAAAATATTGAACTGTAAATATTTGTATGCAATTTTAGCAGAATGTAGTGTACATAAATGTATTAACCACCATGCATACCCACCTACATACCAAAAATAAAGGATTTTGTATTTGAGTGTGGCACTTGTAACTTGTCTATGACAGCCTTTCTCTCTACAAACAATTAGTACACACACTCAAATACAATCACAAATATGTAAACATCCAAGACCTGCAGTTTTTTTGTCTCCTGCCGTGATTCGAACCCGGGACCTCTCGCATGGTAGGCAAATGCGCTAACCGCTGCGCCACAGAGTCGTCATTTATTACACACCTGCCTGTCTTACTTATATTCCTAGGTTTCTCAAAGGGTAGACTACGAAAATGACAAGTGTGGCTCCATCTAATACTGAAATTAACAGAAACAGCTAAAGAGTAACATTAGCGCTAATAAAAAATGTCCAACCGTCAAACGGTCACCTCGCCACAGAACTGAACCTGGCAATTTGCAAATTTAACCCCACACTGCATTGGTAACGTAATAATCAGTGAGCTGGGTAATAGTAATAGCGCCTGGACCTACTCTGAATATACTGAGGGCCGATTTCTGAACTGAGAATTTACGCTAAGTAATTACTGTGGGACACAATCGAGGCTACGTAAAAAAAAAATATTTAACTAACGTTCTGCCACGCTCTTTTCTGAGAAATAGTCTTACAAGCCTCCACCAATCTGGACTTGGCCCCCGTGGTGAAGTATGGCCTATACCTTCCTCAGGGAAGAGAGCCGTGCCCCTCGATGGGGACCATAATGGGTTGATGATGATGCTTAATGATAGATAGTTGTTATAAACTACTAGTACATAAATAAGTTAATATAATACCTATGTGTAAGAGGAGGAAAAAAAAATAATAATGTACGTATATAGAAAGCAAAGTATAGAGAAAGATACAGTTCAGTTGCTTACAGTAGGTACAGTTCTTTATGCGGATTTCTAATTATAGCTGGAGAAGGGGAGCGCATTATTGAGACCGGCACATCATTCCACAGCCGGACTGCCCTTACAGTGAATGAGCTGCTGAAGAACCTTATTGTTGACTCGATGTCATCGCATCATCATCATCAACCCATTATGTCACCACCGAGGGGTACGGGTCTCTTCCCTGAGGAAGGTATAGGCCGTACTCTACCACGGGGGCCAAGACCGGATTGGTGGAGGCTTGTAAGACTAGTGGCTGGTCTTACCTACTGTCAGAAGTTTTCAAGCCGCCCTTCTAACGACTGCCATGTATCGACGGCAGCCGGCACCAACTGCTTAACGTGCCTTGCGAAGCACGGAAAAATGCAACTAGCGTTAGTCATAGACGGTGACCCATCCATGGACTAAACGCACCGTATGTTGCTTAACCTTAGTTATCTTTTCAGATCACTCAGGCAGCCCAGGCTCTGAGCGATTGTGACTCGATGTCTTTAGCGTCAAACTCTGATCGTAACGTAAAGCCAGTCTATGAGAGTCACTGAGGAATATAAAGCGTACTTGAGGTATTAAAAAAACCTAAAATAAACGTATCAGAGTAATGCCGCTCGACTAATTTACGTGTGGTAATGACAAGTATTATCGACATGACAGAAAAGTGTAGCGAAATTGAAAGGGCAAAGGTAATCACACTATGGTCGACTGTAACTGCGGCGGCGGTAATTGCCGGTGACGGTTATTACCCTGCTACAAGTGAATTTAATTTGTGAAAACCCGAATCTTTCAGCTGTATTTTCTTTGCTATTACCCTTTTTTTTTGTATAAGTGGTTAAATATTCTTATTCCCCAGTTTTCTCAGTGTGTTCATAGTGTCTAATATATTATTGTATTCTAAGTGATATTCGGCTCATTGTATTTTAGTATATATCTTATTATGTGTGTAATTATATAACTATGTGTAAGTTTATTTAATGAACCTTATAATTTATACGTATGTACCTATTTAAATTTATTAAATTTCTTTTGCACACCTACCAACTATTTCCTTTACCTACTGCGGTTGACTGGTAAAAAAAGCTTAAAGCATTAAATCCGCCGCATTATGCTATATTTTTATCATAAATGTAAGTGCAATAAAAGTATTATTAATAATAATTACTATTGGTTTTAGTTCTACGAAATGTATCAAGAACAAGTCCATTGGGTACTTTTTTAGGGTTACGTACCCGTGTATTGTTTGTAACCCATTATGTCCCCACCGAGGGGCACGGGTCTCTTCCCTGAGGAAGGTATGCCATACTCCACCACGGGGGCCAAGTGCAGATTGGTGAAGGCTTGTAAGACTAGTGGCTGGTCTCACTGTCAGAAGTTTTCAAGCCACCCTAAGGCCTTTAGCTTAACGACTGCCATCTATCGACTGCAGCCGGCACCAACTGCTTAACGTGCCTTGCGAAGCACGGAGCCTCTCGGCCAAAATGCCACTAGCGTTAGTCATAGACGGTGACCCATCTATGGACTGAACGCGCCATATGTTGCTTAACCTTAGTGATCGTCTAAGATCACTCATGCCGGTTACAATTCCTACGAAATTCCTACGAACCGTCAATAAATTGTATGGAAAACGGATCGTAGCCGGTAGGCGTATATTATAGGAACCGGGCATCAGGCAGCCCAGACTACGAGCGATACCCGTGTATTGCATAGATTTATTCCCAGCCGCCACAAGTCGGATTAACCTGTAGAATTTTCAGTGGGCCGCTTGGCTCACCATAACAGTGGTTTTTAATTGTTATCGAACTCCTCCAAAACGGCTTAATATTTATGTTTTTTTTTTGTCCATATTTGGTACCGCAGCAACGTAGAAGCTAGCCAGCTAATCTGCTGAAAATAAACGGGAAATCGCTACGTATGCTTAGGTCTCAGTCGATCCCTAGCCAGGCTAGGCTGTACGCGACAAAAAGATAAAATAAAACAGTAAATTGTATTACCTATTAATTTCATTTAGTTCTTGTATAATTATTATATCAATTGTATTAGATTGAATATAATTTTTATTTACAAGATTTGTTAGTTTAATTTCTTCTGTAGTAATTTATTATAAAAAAAAGCTATATAAATATCGGAACTCTACCGGCTGACAGCGATCTGGCTCCAATATTTTATTTAAATTAGAAAATAGCTTCAGTTTAGTTTTTTAATATTTTTAATAGTGTTGGTTATCTAAATACTACTATAATTACTTCATCATCAACCCATCATGTCCCCACCGAGGGGCACGGGTCTCTTCCCTGAGGAAGGTATAGGCCATACTCCACCACGGGGGCCAAGTCCGGATTGGTGGAGGCTTGTAAGACTAGTGGCTGGTCTTACTGTCAGAAGTTTTCAAGCCGCCCTAAGGCCTCCGACTTGGCTTAACATCGGCTTGGCATCTATCGACGGCAGCCGGCACCAACTGCTTAACGTGCCTTGCGATGCACGGAATCGCTCGGAAAAATGCCACTAGCGTTAGTCATAGACGGTGACCCATCCATGGACTGAACGCGCCGTATGTTGCTTAACCTTAGTGATCGTTTAAGATCACTCAGGCAGCCCAGGCTACGAGCGATTATCTAATTACTATTATGGACTAATTGTGTGGAATAACAAAAATAAAAAATAAAAATATATAAACTCACGCCCGTTATCCCCGAGGGGGTAGGCAGAGGCACCAATCACTAGAACTGGGCCCACATTTTGCCGAGTTTATTAGGTCCCAAACGTGACAAATAATAAATAAATAAAATCGTTTCCTAAATAAAAAAAATCTATTGCCTAATAAGCATTTTTTATAAAAATATTAGGCTAATTAAAATGGCAAAACAACGTTTGACGGGTCAACTAGTAACTATAAAGATTCTTGATGGGCAACCAAAGTGCCGTATTACCTCTATTCGTAGATTACTTTCGTAGATAATTGGTACGATTAATGTATAGAGCCCCGCGGCTGAGACAATCTAACACGTGCACTTACCTAGAACTCTTGTACTTATTACAAGCAGGTGCTTGCCATCAGCCTCAAGCTTCAGCGAATCTGAAAAGAAGAAATTTTAGTTTTTATATCTTGGCAGATATCTTGAACAAAAATCTGCGCACTCAGCATGAATTTGAGCACGTGAAACAAAAATACTTACTGTATAAAGTGACCACCGCCCCTCATCTCAGGTTTCGTTACGATGGTTTTCCTTACATCTCCTACTACTACATCTCCAAAAATCTACGTAACTATGAAAACAAAGTCATTTGTACATGATTCGGGATTCGAACCCACGATCTCCCGAATGAGAGGTCACAAAGCGATTTGACAAAAAGGTAGTCAGAGTGGACTTTTCTTTTCTGCTGCTCTTTTCTCCACTACATTCGGCCCTAAGGCAGCGGCTAACATTATAAGTACATTGACAGTCAACAAACAGAATGTAAATTCTTTACGTCGAAATAAATTTCTGATTTCTGATCGATATTGTCGTTCTACCGCTACACTACCGCCGGGTGTGGGCACTATCATCTTCTATCTTCTATCTATTTAAATAAAATTCAAAGTCCTGACTGACTGACTCACTCATCAACGCCCAGCCCAAGCCGTTAGACCTAGGAAGCTGAAATTTTGCACAGCGGGCTATATATAATGTAGCCAAGGAATAACACCGGATTTTTTTTAAATTCAACCCCTAAGGTGGCGAAAAGGGTTGCCAAAATTTTATGGAGGGTATAAAGAATGTTGTCAAATTTTCTTGAAACTTATAATAAATACTCTTCAACACAATTGATTGAACACGTGTTTCGCCGTTTTTCTAAATTTAACCCTTAAGGGAGTAACATTTAACATTAAATAACATAAGATAACGGTGTTGCAAAATTTTGAACTAAGGTCCACGCGGACGGAGTCGCGGGCGAAACCTAGTAACAATATAATATGATAGAAGAGACTGCTCTCGAACATAACTTTCATGGATTCCGCCACATATGTACTGTACTTGTATTAACAACATGCTCGCGGCCAATGGGAGCGGCCGCAGTCATCGCGACATTAAGATGGAAAGATAACTCGCGTCTAACGGCCCGACACTCGGTTTAATTGGCGGGTCGGCCGCCATTACTTGTCGATCATTTGACGTGCGCGTGCGCAAGGTAGAGTGCTGAAAGCCCAGACTTGGCAGAAGAATGTACCTGCTATCAGTAATTATAATTTTACTTATTTTGTTCATCTGCTTCCTCCTCCAATATTTTGCTCCAGTCCATCCAAAGGTTGTCTGGAAGAGATCACTTTCAGTGATAAGGCCGCCGTCTGTACTCTTAGATTAAGAGAGACCTGTGTAATTTCCTTTTTTATGAACAATAAAGTGTTCTCTATCTATCTATCTTCAGGGTTTGTTCTTATGTTCAATTCTTTGCTATTGACATGGAAAAAATATAACATAAGATTTTTGGTACTATGTATTACATTATATGACATAAGCTCACGCCTGTATATTGGAGGAGTAGGCAGAAACCATAGTTTGTTACTTGCCACGATCCTGATAACTCCTTTTTATACACGCGCGTCCGTTTCTTGAATATAATTTTGTGTTTAAATAGCACGTCACAAGAAAAGAAAGCCTTTGTAAGTGGCGAAAAAGGAATAATGAGACGAATGGAGTTTCATCCGTCTGTTAAATACCCTTTTAATAATAAATATTTTGTGAATCTGTCGCATATTCGTCGAATCGATGACGAAGGTTAGGTGTCTAAGGTTAAACCAAGGGAAAGGTAAAGCTCTAAGGAAAAGCAAGTTCAAATTTTATGCAGCCTCAGTCAGCCACAAATATTTCACATGTTCACTTTACATACTACCATTGTAGGTAGGTACTTGTTCATTAAAGGTAGTATTAAAAAAAACTTTTTAAAAGCTGAACCGGCCTACGCTTCTTTGTGGCTTAGCATAAATTCAGATGTTTAGATAAGCGGACCGCGTTTGATTTATAGTGGGGTTACAGGTTTATTATTATTACGGGGTACGGCGATGGCTTTCTCTTTGGAAATCGCTTATTTACTTATCGCTAAGACTTATGACTAACTGTCATTTGAAATTATGCTCGGTCAGTAAAAAACTCACGACTCACAACCTATTACTAAAGAGATATTTCGAATAAAATTATGCTTTTATGGCTCTGTTCTAAAATAATAATAATAATAATTTCCACACAACACAATCACTTGACCTGGTCCCAAACTAGGATACCCTGTGCTATGGTAACCAGGCAAGGACATTACAAACATGAAAAAACACCCAGACTGGGGCCATTTGTACAAATGTACGGCGGCCCCCAGTGGAACTGAACCCACGATATCTTTCTTGGTAGGTAAGCACCAATAAGTGCCCTGCCTCACTAGGATACGAACTGCTTGGATACGGTCGCTGGCGACGTCGCCATGCCGTCCTAGTGAGGCAGGGCACTATGGCAGTCAATTATATTTTTATGGTTAATGTTATAAATTGCTATTTGAGACATTTAACCATATAACAGTCGATACTATTTGGGATGTTTATGTCACCACAAACCACAAGCTAATATAATATGAAATGTTTATTTATACGTTTTATATATATCCTCGTAAGGCCTGACCTTGAAAAGAACAATTGATTTTGTGATCACTTGAAGACATTGGGCCTCACGAGATAAATAAACATTTCGTGTTTGTTATAGAACTTTTTGTGTCGGAAAATGTGCTGATCCCACAAGCTACCAGTTTCTAGTGATACCGTGATTCGATACAACTATATAAATAAACAAAACTAAAGACTTCTAATTTGTGCAAATGTCAATTATATTTAATTGTTACATATATTTCTTAAATTGTTTTTATTGATCACTCATTTATTCCCAAAAATACAAAAAATAATTGAATATTATTAACTTATATTTGTAGCATTATTTACAGACCTTCTACCTTTTACATGATTTCTCAATTGTAAATGTAATACAGCACAAGAAGGTTTTTTCAACAGCTGACAACAGTTATGGGGCATTTGGTCAAAAACCTAAAAAATACATTAATAGCGATAAATAATAACTAACCTACATCGAATAATTCTTTTCCCGCAATCCATCTAACCAAAGCTTAAGAATACCTTTAACAAACCAACTCTAAGCGCCAATTAGTCCGTTTCTCACATTAACAAATATACCCCACGCGCTGGTTTCCCCAAAAAGCGAGCGCGGGGGGGCGGAGCCCTATGGAGCCCTAATCACATGGCGGCGCCTCTGATCGCCTTGTGACGTCGTGCTCCGCTGATTAGCGAGGCTTTCGTCGGTCTTGTGGTAAGACAGAAACTCAAAATAACAATAAATTGACAAGTGATTCTGTTTATATACATATGTTACTGTAAAAGCTCGAACTATGGTCAATACTAAGATTTATGAGTAAGTCTTAGTATTTACCGACATGAGTTGGTAAGTGTAAGGATTTATAAAAATGGGACCTTTTTTTTCGGGCTTTTACTATTAGAATTTAGTACATGCTAGGTTTTATAATTTAGGGGAATAAAACGAAGATTAATTAGCTTCACAAATGCACATTATTTAGAAAATAAAGTCATAGGTACATGCCCGCAATGGGAATCAAACCTGGCTCTCTCGCTTCCAAGTCCTTTGCTCTACCCGTTGAACTACCACCGCTCAGCGAGACAATATCAGCTGATTATCAGAGGCAAGTTTTCGGCACTTTTGTTAACTCACCTCTTTGGAGGATCCTCTATGCTCTGGCGCCAACGCGAGACAATTTTTTGGCGCGGCAAAGACCGCCGCCAAGTTCTCAATAAATTATCTCAGCTAATCACTCCTAATTGGTCGGTGTCGTGACCCGCCTTAACCTGAGCGCGCGACCTAACAAGAACAAAACAATGGTAGAGTCGGTTGTAGTAAGGCGTGGTGGATTGGCATCTTTAGCATGGCATTTAATTAGATGGATGGGTAGATAGACAACATTTACAACAACCACAACCCGAAGAAAACATTACAAAAATTACTAATATCTTAATCATGTTGTAGAATTTGCGACCCTACCACTATTCCATAAAACCTTTGGTTGAAGTGGATTGCAGGAATCAAGCCTGCTTTGGATTTCAAAAGATTTACACTAAACTAATAAATTATTTAAAACAAATTTATATATAAGACTAATTACTTTCTAGGGAACCCTGGTCCAGTGGTGCATAAATGCGCTGAAGATGGTGATCATAATGATGATGGTGATGATGAATTCGTAATTATCAATATCTGTCCTACGATTATAGACCGAGGCCTTGTCGCTAAAACTTAGACAAAGCGCTGAACAACACGAGATTTACCACTAACAATCTGCTTATTTAGCGTTGACAGCTGTCAATTGTTTTTGTATGCACTTTAGCCATAAGTGACTACTGTCAGTAGTAAGTTAACAATAGGGAACTGGATGTTAGATGTACAATAGAATAGAGCGACATGTAACAACAACTATTCCAAGTGTGCAAGCCAAATAGTTCCAACTATACTCACTCTGAGCTTGCGCCAGTTCTAAAACACTCTTAATTTCCGAACGTTAACTCCGTGGTCCCCGAGACCTTAATTATAGTCGCATTTCCGAACTTAAGTATACGGATAGAGATATTAATAGTCACGTACGTCTGCGGTCTCTTTGCTTGATTTATTTGCCTTTATAGATTCGGTGAAATTAGAGGGTTTATCGGACTTGAAAATAGGCGAGCCTCTTTATAATTTTAAAGTGACACTTCGTCAAAGTGTCACTATCATTCATACATAAACTCAAGACACGATTGCACCCCGGAGGAATAAGGGGTTAAAATAAATTTGATAAATATATTTGACAAATTAGTTAAAGTCACACACGAGTGATTTAGTTGTAGATAACACCACTTTCTAAATATGTTCATAAATTGTTTATAAGTTTTTAGCAAAATCTAATCCAACAGGGAAATTGTTGCGTTACCTGAAAAACTAATAACATTTGGAGAATATCGGTATCCGAATGCATTTAAATCTAAATTTAATTCAGCAAATACTGTATTAAACGTAGATTTAATTCAGTATTTGCTGAATTACAATCATTGATAGAGATAATATTTTTTCTTAAAAATACCATTGTCCTTGGTATCGTATCGTGCGTCACAACTTCTTGAAACAAAAAAAAACCTTTTTTTATTTTGCATAGGTAGCCGAAAATTATATTAAACTGTGTTAAAAAAATTATACAAGCATAACGTGAGAATTGTCAATGTTTTCTACATTTGACAGTTTCCTCAACAATATTTTATTATTAATTAATATTTTAAAACCAACAATATTTTATTGACACTTGAAGGTTATATTTTAAAAGCTTCGTTACACGGAGAAAAATGCTTTCTTAAAAGTTTCTTGGAAGAAACTACCTCTTTTGATGTTACCATAGAAGAAATTAGAGGGGCCAAAATATATTTTTTGGGTTTAAAGAACCGCTAATGGTTATTAATGCGTGTGATCACAAGAAACACCAAAAACAAAGTTCGAGGTTAATCGGGGTTATGTTTTGTTTAATTTTACCTTTTCATGTTGTTTATTTAGGTTAGGTTTGTGAACTTCGTGAGATAGGTTATATTAGAGATAGGACGTTTGACCTATTTCTGTATGTTATTACTAATAACATACAGAAATAACATACAAAAAAGATATATAATCTCTGGTACACGTGATGCTAATAACTTATTAGCATCACGTGTACCAGAGATTATATATATATTTTTTACAGTTTCAATTTGAAAGAATTGCCTGTCATCATCAACCCATTACGTCCCCACCGAGAGGCAGGGGTCTCTTCCCTGAGGAAGGTGTACCTTCCTGGCCTGTAGGCCATACTACACCACGGGGGCCAAGTCCGGATTGGTGGAGGCTTGTAAGACTAGTGGCTGGTCTTACTATCAGAAGTTTTCAAGCCGCCCTAAGGCCTCTAACTTGGCTTTGAAGATTGAGAGATTGTACAGAATTGTCTGTATATCCTGATCCTGACAAATCACTTTCGCTTCATCGACATTCATTACCTAGTCGTTGAATGCGCGCACCCTGGTTTCGGGTTACCGGCCCTTCCACACACGTGAGCTCAATATATTTGCTTCGTCAGTCTTTCTTCCTTCACAAAAGATAATTATGTTTTTTCTTGTCCTTGGTTCATAACGATCTTTGCTCTATAAGAAGCAGCAGTAAATCTGTGGTGTTCGTTTTTGGCGGAAAATCATTGACTTTTTAAGTTGTTTTGAATACTAGTTGTAAAGAGGAGAGTAGCGGTCGTCATTGAGCTCTATTGTTTTCCCATTTCTTACTATTGTCCTCAGTCAGTATCAGTGAATAATTCACCATGATTATTTCATGTAGCGTAATAAAAAACCGATAATACTCAAATCTACATACCCACCCTCGCAGTCCGACCACAGATTCGAACCTGCGACCGAACGCACGCGGCACTAATTGAGCCATTTCACAGATAAGTAGATAAAACACGAAATTCTCCTCTACCCTCAAATTATTCCTATTATTTGCATATAATAACTAGGGGGCGACATATTGGGGTATTGGCGTAAAAAATCACAAGTCTCGGGAAGTTATCAAGGAAAATTAAGCATTAAACCTTACCGTCGAAGGTTCGAGTTTCTCTGACGTCTGGCTAAGGGAGTAAGCCACCTCATTTGCTACAGTAATTCAGTTTTACAGTCCATGCGATACCGCAACGCAATGCGCTGGGGAATAGGCCCTCACGACAATAGTAATGCTGTTATGCAGATTCGGTAATGAAACCCATCGTTTTGGCAAGTATGATCGTCATTTGACTGTCATTTGTTTTGTTTTTTCACGTACAGTCGGGGTCTGAAAATGTTTACCACCTTAAGGTTCATAATTGTACTGACGATTACACGACACAAGGTCGATACTTGTATGATTTGATTAGTTAAAGCTCAGAAGAGTACCTAAAGTACCAACCTGTCAAAGTTTAGAGCAAAACTTCTTTGCTCACTCAAGGAGGTTTTATAATAACGTATAGAAAAAAAAAACCTTCTATTATGACAGATTTTCGGTACGTGTCATTGTAACAAATGCAATAATTTTAAATTAAGAAATGAGTTTAGATACTTGTTAGAATCGAGGCTTCTGAACTTTGAAAGGTAATAAGTATATTGTTAAAGCATTATAGACTCAAGTTTGAAAACTGGTAAACATTTTTAGACCCCGACTTTACACTGATCGCTAAGCGCAGTACATACAACGTAAGTAGTTTTTTTCGGGCATTTACTGTTAGCCATTTTAAATATGTCATGCCGAGCAGCAATTTTTTTCGTGTCTGGGTGTGTGGGGGTGTATTTGTGTGTGTGCGCGTGTGTATGTTTGTGTACTTTTTTTTTGTTTCGATGTATAATTCATTTACTTTTAATATTTAATGAGACGAGAGAAATCTGATTGACGAGACAGCACTACAGTTAAGTAGTTACTTAGAAAAATTCTCAATAGGCTATTTGACCGATTTCAGAAAGCCATCTCATATTGTTTGTGTGTTCATGGAGTCCTCAGAAAGTGGTCATTTTAAATTCTTTCGTGTATTTAATAAGTTGCCAAAACGCTATCTTGGGCAATATGGCGTCGCACTGGAATTATGACGTCACTTCCCGGTAAACCAACCAATGAACGTAAGATAGAAATGGATGATGAAAGAAACAATGACAGACGCCATTTTTACTGCATGTGACGTCATCATAAAATCGGCCAATCCAAGCCGTTTTCGATACAATGGCGGCAGATACAAATTATAAAATTTTATCTTGTGTTTTTTACAAATCATAATTGTTTTTTTTTTTTAGTTAAAATGGCTTAAAGAAATTTTTAGACACGTAATTTATACAAATACGTTTAAATAATACTGATTTTTTCACAGTGTCAAATAGCCTATTCAGAAACCAGCCCGTAGCCGTATCAAGCCGTATTATCTGTACCTCAGATATCACTCAAATTCTTAGCACAGCCTTGTCAGAACCACGACCTCATAGTGTCTTCATCTCAACCAATACGGTGATTAATTACCTAGTAGAGCATTGTAATTATGTATTTAATCAATGTCCCAACTATTGATTACATTGTTAGTCTAACGATGACAAGATGGCGCCTGGAGCTTTGAACCAAGAAGAATGAAAACACAAATAGTCCATCAATAAAAAATGTGTTATTTATATAAGTAGGTAAGTATATTTGATACATTTTTTTAAACTACATGAAAATAAAAAAAAACACTTGTGAATAAGTGTGACACTCAATCAACCATCTGAAGTTTGTGTCACAATCAATGAAAATACCCTTAAAAAATTAGGGGTACTATTAACAGACTGCAAGCATTCAAGAAACCAGGGTTAGCAAAACTAAGTCAAAGTTGTCGCTCAGCAACTTTCCTACAGTTCCCGCTTTTTTACTTTAGGTAAAGTCGACAGCATATCAGAGTGCTTAGTGCGAGTTTTTTCATTCACTTTCGATAGCGAGAGCGTTTGCAATTTGTATAGGAGTGACAAAGAGACAACTAGGTGGCGCGCTTTGTCACTCCTATAGAATATGAGTTTACGTTAACGCGATCGAGTAGTTAAAAAAACTCGCACTAAGCACTCAGCCTTCACACGCGTTAACTCTACTGACAGCCTCGTTGGTCTAGCAGTTAAGGCATTTAACTACCAAGACAGAGGTCGTGGGTTCGATTCCCACTCGACCAGCGTTATAACATAACAATACATTTACATACAGGCACATACATTGCTTCTGGCCCCACACTAGGATACCCTGTGTCGTGGGAACCAGAAACAGCGACGTCACAAACATGTAAACATCCAATACCAAGTGATTTTTTTTAAGTAGCCGTTTCTGTGTCCCACTGCTGGGCAAAGCCCTTTAGATATTCACTCCTCCCTGCTCCTGGCCAACTCTTCCCACCCCGGTAAATATTTTGTCATCTTCGCCTCGGTCTTCCGCGTCGCCGGTAGCCATCGCACGGAGCCCAATCGGTGACAATTTTTGCCCACCTTTCCGGGACATGGCCAGCCCAGCTCCACTTTAGTTTTCCCGTCGCAACTCCAACGAAATACTTTATCTTAATGTGTATTCAAGGGTACCAGGGCCCACCGCATGCCTCGTGGCTACGTCACGATCCGCATTACTTCCCGCCCGCCAGCGCGATAAATAAAGTGACTGAACGGAATGACCCTCATCATTCAGAGGCTAGAGACGGAGGATAGTATTAGCGGCATTGGCTTAGAGCAAGTCCAGACGAAGCGTTTTACACGCGAGGGCACTCGCCCGTTAGACGATCGCGCGTTCCCGAGCATCTGGACGGGGTGTATGTAGCTCTAGTAAAGTCGACAGCACGTCAACCTTCACATTTTAGTTGCAAAGTCGCCCGTAATGCAACGGAGTAGAGTGCATGGGTGTACAGGATGATGTGCTGTCGACTGTACCTCGGGAACGCCCGAGTGTTTGCGGGCGAGTGCCCTCGCGCGTATAACGCTTCGTCTGGACAGGGTCTAAGGGTGCGGTTACAAAGCATCAGGTTTCCCGGTAAGGATTTGCTGGTACAGGTCAGTACTGATACGTACAGATCTCCTTTTTTAAATCGCAAATATTTCGCACACACACCCTAGTCAGGCAAAGACTTGAATCGATATGATCAATGCAGGTAATCCGTACCTACACGTACCGATAAGTATTAACCTGCATCTTTTATAAACGGACAGATAGAGGTTGGGACCGTCATACCAGTACCGACCAGTACGGACCCGTACGGACTAATCGGTACGTGCTACCTGTTTCTTTATAACCGCACTAAAACATGGGGCACAAAGAAAGGGTGTGGGACGAGTGTGAGGAAAAGACGCAACGTCCTTTTAAATCATACACACATACATAAGCTCACGCCTGTATCCCAGAGGGGTAGTCAGATACCAAAGGACTGCCACCTGCCACAGCAGTTTCCAGCCACTTTCGCTTCATCGACATTCATTAGTCGTTAACAATTTACGTCACACCTTTTAATTACCTTTCTTACAAAATTTAGATGAGATTAGATTATAACTCCTTATTCCATACCATATATTATAAAAGTACATGAAAATCTTAATTTGCAGCGATGGGACATAGCCCGCTTAGACATTCAAGTTAACTTTAACACCTTGGAACCCTTTAGACATTTCGTCACTTGAACAGCCATGTCCCGGAAGGGATGGTGTGAGATAAAGAACTCTGTACCTATCTTGTCTTTTTTGCGCCTGCGTCCCACGTCCGTCCTGTGTGTGCTAAGCCTAAGTTCGTCAATAACAATACTAGCTGTGTCGGCCACTTCGCTCTCTGATAATTCTGATAAAGATTTAAAAGTACTTAGGTATCCTAAGTTTTAATCCGTCAGAGGTACAGTCGACAGCACGTCAACCTTCACATTTTAGTAGCAAAGTCACCCGTAATGCAACGGGGTAGAGTGCATGGGTGTACATAAGTAGACATGTACACAAGTACATAATAGAGTGCACATAAGTAAACATAAAGAAACGGATCTTTGAGTAAAAGTGCTTTAACTTGACCCATTGAATTAATAATTTAAGATTTCATTGTATTCATTTCATTAAATTTATAAAGTTTGTTAGAGAGATTTCATCCTTGTAATTGACCCTAACTATCGATGCAATAAAAGTACAGGGTGCAACTTTCACAGATTTTAGTAGGTTCGATTACCGGGTAAGGCAAGCGAATTTTCAAAAATCTTTGAATGCAGTTTTCTTTCTTTTCAAAAACAAAGGAATGTTTTCTTTGAGTAAAATTTTCTACCTACAGTATTAAGAGTACTTCCCCTTCAGGTGGCATTACAAAATTCCACCCTGTATAGACCCTCTGTGCAAAATTTCAGCTTCCTAGGTCCAACGGCTTGGGCTGGGCGTTGATGAGTGAATGAAACAATCAGTCAGGACTTTGAATTTTATTTATATAGATAGATTGTACTCATAAATTACATTTACAGACCATTACAGAGCCCTAACCTTTCACAAGAGAATATAAATTATGTACAAAAAGTCATTCACAAAGACCTACTAAAACTTCATTACTTACTCTCGTCTGGTAACGTCTTATAAAATAAAATTGTGACTAGTTCTGTCTCACTCAACTCAAAATAAAAATGGTTCCATCTAAAATGCCATATTGGGATATCCCGATTTAAGTTTTTTTTTATTATTATTTAACGATACATGTTAACAGCACTAAAATGAAAATAAAGCAATTATTATTTGATACACTATCAGCTTAGAGCTGGTGCGCGTATGTCTTATCACTGCACTTGATTGTTTTTGGTTTTTATATAAATTATCCAGTCTATTTTAAAACAGTTCACTGAGTCTGCACTAACAATAGAGTCAGGAAGTTTGTTCCACTCTCGCACGACACGGTTTGGAAGGAAATTCTTTCGAGGTTTACTTGTACACAGAGAGTTTGTAGATTAAGTTGGTGGCGTCTTAGGTGGTAATTTTGGTTCACAATGTAGATGTTATGTAGGTCTTAACCATCATAGTAACCTGTGTGGATTTTGTATGTTTCTACGAGGTCTCCACGTTGTCGTCGTGGAAGGAATTTCCAATATCAGCCGTTTAGAGGGGGTTTGGAGGGGGGTGGGGGTGGAGGGGGGATGGGTAGATGCCCCCTGTGAAGGGGGGCGTCGATAACCAGTAGTTTTTGAGAAAAAATAAAAACAAATTTTGAGGTTATGTTGGCAAAAATAAAACCTTTGTTAATCTACTACGTATCATAGTAGGTACCGACGTTTAAAACGCCGAATGTCAAAAGATCTTCCTAAGGAATGAATAATAATATGTACGCATCAAAGTCGTGTCTGTTTTCGATCTTACATAGAGAACCTAACGCTCCGACGCGCTCCGCTTCGC
Organism: Yponomeuta plumbellus; assembly: GCA_947310845.1. Taxonomy (NCBI): domain Eukaryota; kingdom Metazoa; phylum Arthropoda; class Insecta; order Lepidoptera; family Yponomeutidae; genus Yponomeuta; species Yponomeuta plumbellus. Next base: position 11,959,369 of record OX371214.1, read on the forward strand.
TACGCGCGTCGTCGCACCTATATTTCTGTTGTCACGTATTCTAGCAATCGCCGACCCCCCGTTCCATTAAACACCAATAGTTCGTTCAATTTTGTTTTCAATTATTCAACTTTACAATATTGTATCTAAATTATTATGTTATTTTATAACATTTTCACCCTCAAAATAATTTTTAGTATTAAACTATCGTGTATTCTAGCGTGATATAGGTAAATGTAAGTTTGTTATTACTTGTACCGAAACGCAATGCAACGTGAGGTGCATTCCGAAACAAAAATGGCGTAAATTTCGTAAGTTTTGTTACTTTTCAAAAAATCATAACTCTGAAACTACTGGGTATCGACGGAAAAGACTGAGGGATTATATTTGTTATATAAACATCTTTATGCAGTATTAATTTGAAGCTTCAACTCGACGGCAGAGATTCGAAAACTTAGCCTTTATGTTATAACTCAACAAAATTGAAGTCAAAATTGTAAACTGCAGACTTTCTGACATCAAACTTGAAACCCGCGCAACAAACCATATCGCCAATTTCGCGCCCGAACGCTCGTCCCTCTATCTTCTCTGTGGCTGATCACGTGACCGCTGCAGGGCCAGCCACGTGGCGTTGTTTGCTGTAGTAACATGGGGGCTTTTAATAACTACATGTTGTAGTTAGAGAACAACTTATAAAATCAATATTATAGGTATCGCCAGAAACAGTAACTATACTGAAAACAACACAATATCGTATTTCAGCATTCTCTTGGGGCACCTGCTTGTATCTACTTACATATGTTACCTATGCATAAATATTTATATATCCTCTTCAGTCCTGACCTTGAAAATAACAATAGTTTTCTATTGTTATTTTGTCGACACGGGACTGAGGAGGTTAAATAGGATAGAGCCCCTCTTTCAGAGAGAAATTATGAGAATGTTAATTACCACGCGTTCCTATAGCGGATTGGCATTCTCAAGAGTTGAGACATATTATATTATATGCACCTTATAAAAAAGTATTTATTACAATATTTACAAATAAAATACCTGCCCCAGGTCACTGTCCCGCGGGAATGAGCCCAGAATGCTGGCGACGTTGCCTCTCTGGATGGCCAGGCTTATCCTTTGGCCGAGGTACGCGCCAGCTCTCTGGTCTCCCGATGCGTCGATTAGGCGCGCCGCTAGGTCTTTGAACAGCAGAGTATTTAAAAAGTATTTATTGCGTCTTCAAAATAAAATTTATAACAAATTAAGAGTTAACTAGGTTTATAATAAGGCAAAGGCTCAGCTGGTGCTGCCCCGAACAGCCGCGGGTAGCGCTGGTTTTCAGCCACTGCCAGTCTCCCTGTGATGTTATGCGGGGGCAATGAAAAGAGGGCTAACAGTCGACTGATAGTAAAGTTAGAGATTGATTAAAAATAGACTAAACAGTACCTGATCAATTAAAATATAAGAAGAAAAACAATACAAACGAAATACAAATAATAGTAAACAATTTTTGAACTTTATAAACATGAAAAATAACTCTGACATATTAGTAAACAATTTTCAAACTTTAAAAACCCGAACTGCATGCAGGCACTCCGGTTTCGGGTACTTTTTATCTTGCCCTTTGCTATACATCCCCTATTTGGTCGGAGTAATTATGTGCGCCTGGGGCGTCCCTTATCACTTACAATCACTCGATATACCTATACCTATACATATACCTACTACACGTTTCGTTAGTCTTCGTCCTCTTCACAAGTTCAAACCAACACCACATTCCTTTCTCAATTCTAGTCACTACATCCTCTTTCAGTCCACAATTTGTAAATAAAAAATAAATAATCAGGTACGGCAACCTCCAGAAATCGCACCCACGTTGTTTGACAGGTGGTTAGGTACGGGGTGAAAGGCTATTTGTATTAAGTGACATTTTGGGCTTAATTGAGATATTTCTAGTATATTTGGAATCTGCAGATTTTTCTGCGTCTATTGAGCTAGGTTTTAAAAATATCTGAGTACTTTTATGGCGCTTCAAACAATTGAATAGTTTATTTGTAATGATATTTTTTTCTGATTTTGCAATCTATGAAACGATCTCCTGGACATTTAAAAAAATGTCGCTTAAAACAAATAGCCTTTCACCCGTCGATATATACTTTGCTGCCTAACAATCGGTCACCGCAGTACCTACTTGGGTAAGGTCTCCTAATAAGCATTTTCACTCTTACCCAATACAAAGGCCGGGAAGAGACCATCGTCAAACTAATATCGGCACCGGGTCACCCAGCATTAATCCGGCGCGTCAACAGCCCCGGTTTGAGTGACACTTGACGTCCTCTGAACTAATCCTGGGGGACATGGAGTAACGTAGGGCGTTGCGTGGATACGGCATGCGTTTTTTCGTCCATTTAGAGTTACATACAGACACATACATTGCTTCTGGCCCCACACTAGGATACCCTGTGTCGTGGGAACCAGAAACAGCGACGTCACAAACATGTAAACATCCAACACCTGGGGTTTTTTTTTTGTTCCCAGCCGGGGTTCGAACCCGGGACATCTCGCATGGTAGGCAGATGCGCTAACCACTGCGCCACAGAGGTCGTCTATCGAGGTAGATGCTATGCTTTTTGCTTGTAAATTTTGTTCTTATAGTCTCTTGTAATGAGGCTTTGATTAATGCTTCACCAATGATTCATCTATCCCTAAGTTTATCGCCTTAAGTTTTCGGCTTAGGACCTACAAACTACTAGTAACTGATTCGGAGATTAGTGTGATACTTTCTATAAAAACTAACCGGAAAAAAAATAGGAGTTTTCATCACCCTATGAAAGGCATGGTAGGGGGGAGCCCAAGAGGGGATTTCGGGAGTTACTAAAGCGCGGCAGATTAACATACAGGGAGATACCTTGTACCAGGTAAAGTACCTCCACCAAATATGAGCCCCATATATATGGTCGCCCGTCAAGGATAAAGGATCAGATTAGTAAAAAAAAATTGATCATCAGAAATTCTCGAGCGCGTCAGATTAAGGTAGGGTGAGTTAATTACATGCTAAAAAGTGTATATATTCCACTAATCTGACAAACTTCGCGTGACGTAGAGAAGTAAGAGGGTTACAAACTTGTAAAAAAAAAACGTTATCTCGACTTTCTCGAGCGTGGCTAATTTTTTTTTATATTGAAGAAAATAATTCAAGAATACTGAAAAATATAAAATCTGACGATTTCCATAAGCCGATGTAAGAAAAAATAATAAGTAAAGTTTAATGCGTGTATGGGGAGGATGAAGATGGAATCGAGCCAGAGGACGAATATGATTCTACCGATGAAGAAGATGATGATTAAAAAAAAACTACGCAAAAATTATACTTAAAAAACCTGTACTTTTTTATTTGCATAAAAGCTTCAGCTTTTCAATTAATTAAGTTCAATGATTTGAAAAAATATTAAAAAAAAAATTTTAATTGTCAGATTAGGCGAATCCCTCTAGATAATCGTCAGATTATGAGACAGCACGTCTAGGGCATTAAGGCTTTTTTAGGTGCAAATAACATCCCCTTAGAAAATCTGACGCGCTCGATGAATTTTTTTTTTTTCATTTTCAACCCTTACGTACGACCACCCCCATCATTGAAACAATCAGATTAACATACGTACATTTTCAAAAATACACAGGATATAGATGCTATCAATATCTGACGCGCTCGAGGATGTCCATGCAACAGTATTTTTTTTATATTTTTGAAAGTCTATAGTCGCGCCCGCCACCGATAAAAAGGTATATATTATATGACATTTTTTTCTTCTTATCATCTAAACTTCACAATCAAATAGGTCTCTATGACGCTCGAGTAAATCCCGATTTAGCATCATGGGCTCCCCTACTAGCAGAAACCAGATCCGACAGTAACTGTATCTATCACTTTTACTTGCAATAAAGACTTTGTTACTCTTGTATTATTTTTAGAGAGGATGGACTGTTAACATTAATCGGATATACCTTAATATTTTACTAACAAATTATTCTTATATATTTATTTACATTTACATTTACTTATATATTTATTTACATTTATATTTTATAAATATTTTGAAAAAAAGGACTGTGAATAAAGAGTTTTCATGGCTTAGTCTTACGGATACAGCATTCAATGGTTACTATTTATGTAAAAATATAGAAAAGCTAAAAAAATAACAATTCAATAACTTATTCTTAATACTTTTACGTGCTTCGTAGCTCTTAAGTAAATAAGTGCCGAACGCGCAAACACTTGTCGTGCAAGTGTTTATTTTTCTTCTTAGCTTTATTTAAACCACCCCCTCATCCCAATATATCCCATAAATATTCCGTACAATTCCCATGAATTGAAATATCATTTCCCTCGAGAGGCAGTGGACAATTCCACGACTAATAGTAAGCTTGTTACGACCCCAGCCGCCGCAAATTATAAGGAAATACTGGGAAAAAGAATTTGTTACAGGCATTATGTACACCTTCCCTTGCGAAGACTCAAAGAAATAAACATCTTGGCAATAAAAGAAAAATATAAGGTTGTACAAGATTTTCTCGGCACAACGTTAATTAAAAAAAACTCCAGAAAAAAAAACAGCCGGCTGCGCAAAAAGAAGAAGAAGCAAACAGGCAGCCAGTATCCTGTGCATTACTGTGCTGCATAAATTTCACGCTGGCAACTAATAAAAGGACCTGTCATACGGATCGCCATAAGCTATAAATAAAAAGTAAAAACCGCTAAACGTCATTGTTTCCCGCCAATCCTCCATCCATTTGGCTCCGGCCGGGCCTGCGCCACGCACGCCGCGGCTGCATCGCCCTGGGACACGAATTTAAATTATACCATTTGATAAAACATTTCCACGGTATCTCAAATAATATTACGCCGCCAGCCGTGAGTGATCTTTATGACTTTGCGGTGTTAAACGTGTTTGGAGTGTTTTAGAGAGGCCTTCTTAGATTGGCGGAGCTGTAATGATATGCAAGGCGATCGTAGCGTATCAGCATCAGGGGAAGAGACTGACGGTCTACATAATCAAGTTTTCTGTAATGATAGGTACGATACGTTGTGTATATGAGCAATTCACGCCACTAAGGCTTTTCTTAGAAATTTTCAAAGTGCAAGTCGACAAAATGTTTCCTACAACCACTTCAGGAAATGGTGAAGGCCATGAACAGAAAACCAGTATGTTGGACTATGGAGAATTGAACCAAAACGCTATGAGCCAGGGAGCGGTTGCATCTGTGGAGAGGTGAACGGTGTAAGGCAGTGACAGTTGTTACAGGTGAAACACTTCATGATGATCATGGCAATAACCAATAGCCTCATAAGCCAGTAGTGCCTCAAAGATCACATTGTATCTATCTCTCTTGAAGCGACATAATTCGGCAGCACTTCGGAGCCACGTCCTTTCGCTCAATATGTCTAGCTAGCCCGTGGTCTGTGAGTTTTTCAGTTTACCCCCGAATTTTCGGACACAAGCAATCATGATCTAAAAAATAGGAACTGGAATAAGGTCTGCTAACCGTTTTTGTATGTGCTTTGGCCAACTGACAGAGTCAACAGTACAATTACGATTGTTAGTGTATTACAAACACGGGGTAAAAACTAAACATAAACCACTCCGAAACGGGTATCTTATATAGCAAGTATAGATAGATAGAAAGAATATTTGTTTATTGTAAGTATACCACCGAGCACTTAGTTATTTAGGTAGAGCACCACTTAGAAGACATTTTTCCGAGTGCAACTTCCAAGTACAATCAACTGAAATTATGAACAATTTTCTTCCTTCAGGATCAAAACGATTGGCGTAAGTATTGGAGTAGACTGTCCAAAGGAAAGCCGGAGGCTAAATCCGTACACTGGCGAGCATGAAATACGGGAGACACATAGGTTCATCATTCAATCCGGATGCACGCAGTACATGCACGGTACGCGCATTTAGACTGACTGAACGACGATGAGTGAATGCTTTATTATAATTTTTTGTCTACTACATTTGTATTGAAACACAGTTTTCTAAAAATTGCCCATATGTCCAAGTGCTTGATAACACTACCGAGATCTCTACTGTAGGGTACTTAATTCTTTAATGATAAATGTGTGCATACAAAGTGTCGAGCAAGAAACTATCTTTGGCAGATAGTTTTGTTACATCGACGTCTCAAAAACTTGATCCGTTTGAACTTGTGAACCTGAGGCGTCAATGGTAGAATATTTAATACTTCTTTTTTTAAACATTGCACTGACAATGGGGCAATAACGAAGGCTACAGTTACAAAAATGTAGTTCGGTATTTGGAACTAAGTAAGTATTATCTAATTTCTTCATATTTTATGCACGCATATCAATGTCAATGTTGGTTGGTAGAAGTGGTAGTAGCAATGAGAGAAATAGAAAATGGTAGCGACATGTTTTTAAGTTATCTTTTTGGGACAGACACTCCACGTGACGCATCATGACAGTAGCCGAGTAAATATCACCACATTCGCTACATTGGGTAGTTATCCCCCTACCATTGCTGAAACGTAAGTTTCGCCAGGTGTAAACGTGCCTCAATAATAATCCTAAGATGAAAATTGAAGAAGTTACGAGGCTGGTCGCGCACGGGCCAGTGTTGCCAGTTATATAATTAGAAAATGAAAGGGTGGCGCGGCCCGCGGGCCCGACCACTGCTATCGCTCACCATCGGGACGGGCTGTCTAAGGATGAGCCTGGGTGTTGTTAGGGCATTGTCGATAGTTTATTGTGACTCGGAACAGTATCGATATTTCACTAACCCAATATACTATGTTGTCGGAGTACCTGGATTACAGTCGTGACTTTATGTATCCAGGTACAGTCGCTCGTAATGCAACGGAGTAGAGTGCATGGGTGTATAGGATCACAAACAAGTTAAGCCTGATATTTATTTAAAATAATGTTTCAAAATATCTACTAGTCTGTACTGTTTAATAGTGATTGGTGTAAATAAATGTCCCTTGTACTATTTGACGTGGTGAACGAGATGTTAAGAGACATCACATTTACTGGACAGTCGACAGCACATCTTTACTGTTTTGTTGCATAGAACGCCCTTAAATAACAACCGCATAAAGTGCGTACCAGTGAGGATAAGCTATGCTTACCGAAAAACTGTATAGGTACCTATTTACATAAATACCTACTAAATTATACACTCTTAACTCTACAATTTGTAGTCTTCATGGTGTTTATCATCAAATAAGGTGGCTAAAGTGAAAACTTATGTGATTTTCTTATTTTTTTATAAAAACGAGAGGCCAGTATTCGCAATACACCATCCAATGACTGGAGTCAGCTTAATCCAAATCTACGTTGATGACGGAGATCATTTAGATTAGACCGACTCCTCCTTCGTTTATTATTCAAAAAGAGTATGCTTAGAGAAATTTTCACTTCAAAATCTATCGATAACAAAGTTTATCGACTCAGCACGCGCAATCACTCCCACCCCGCAGGGCAAATGGCAACATTCTTTATTTTCGAATATTAATAAGGAGCGTGCAACATTACACCGTATTTCACATCATAGTAACATCATAATCGGCCATCCTTGTTGCTCTTTAGCCCCGATTTATCTTCTTACCTGCTCTAATGCTCGAAATTATTGTCCGGCATAAGATTGTAGATTAGGCTAAAGTTTTTAATACAGGGCCTCTAACGAGTAAGCCAAGGTGGATGCGTGTAATATATGGTCTCCTGGTATCACCTTTCGGGGCGGGGATTTTGTTGTTTTGGTCTTTGAATAAATTGTAGTGCTGCTGAAAAAGGCTAAGAAATATGTAAAAATCTGCAAGTTTTTTGTTAATCCGCAATTTCTGAAACCGGTAAGAGTTTGTAACTTAGAACAAATTTTGTTCTATGATTAGATAACCTTAGAATACAAAGCGTAATTTAAGGAAGGAAGTAAAAAATCTTTCGTATTTTCTTTTATCTGCATACTTATTTCAAATTTTATTAATAAATAACCTTATCTATTAAATATATATTTTTCCAGATTGTCAGCGCAAAACATAATAATATCATTGTATAAACCAAGTATAAATTAAGTATTAATTATTTATTTAGGTATACAGATAGGTAGGGTATTTACAAAACTAATAATAATAATAATATTTAAAAAAGTAATCTAAATCCATTTTCTAATTTAATTTAAATATTGGAGCCAAACCAGGTTTAAACTCTATACCTATTTTAACAAATTGTCAACCATCTGCAGTCTGCAGCGGCAGACTTCATACTACACTGGCCTGCAAAACTAAGTATCACACTCTTAAAATTGCTATAACTTTTTAAGAACACAAGATATAGGTACTTTTGAAATAAAAAGGACTTGAAAAAGAGTTTAATACTCCATATAAAAACTTCATAGTCGGTAACCTGATATGCTAAGATATGCCTAAGATAAACATGATAAGATATGCCCGAAAAAAACTTTAATAACCAAAATAATCCTTATTCGTTTTACCATATTTTTTTTGTTTCTGTTTTTGTTTTCAAATTTTTCCTTGATCGATAGTCTTGTTACGCTAAGTTAGATAGACTTGCTGAGAAATCAAGTTAAGCGATGTTACGGGATGCACAGGTTACACAGAATGGCGCTCCAGTAACTGGAGTTGCAGCACGACTTATTCCCTTAGATATTCCATATCATTATAGTGACGAATATTGCATTACTAATATCTTGATTTCTCAGCAAATTATACAAAAAGTATTTACTGTTCCAGCGCCCCACGCTTTTACAATCAAATACAACAACTTGAACGATCCATAATTTATTTTTGGTTTTATAATAAAAAAATGTCACTTATGTACAGTTTACTATAGTTTAAAAGAAAGCTGATAAAATTTGCTATAATACGTTTTTTATTTTAAATCTCTAACTCCCATAGTTTAGAAAAAAAAATTAAAAGTGTGATACTTACTTTTGCAGGCCAGTGTATTAAACAAGCATATAATATGAATAACTACATACCGACAACACTATTAAACAAGCAAAAAATATAAATAACTACCTACAGCTCTCGAAATACCTGGTAAATAGGACAACAATATTTAAATGTGGCGGTATCAAATTCTCCGCCTACTCCGAATCTAATCAATATCAACTAAATCAATGCCTACTCCGATCTAACAAGCGTAGCACGAGCGTAGGTCCTAGTTCAATCTAGCGGATGGCCAAGAGGCCAAGCGGATGCGTACTGGGCGTTCATTATACCCGGGTCCTCAGACTCAGTGGAGCGATGATCTCCGCAAGGCGGCTGACAAGAACTGAATGAGAATAGCCGAGGACCGTGCTCAGTGGCGTGCAAAGGGAGAGGCCTATGTCCAGCAGTGGACAAACATAGACCGATGATGATGTTCAATACTGTGCCAAAGTTCGCGCCCTCTCTCTGTCTCTTCTAAGTGCGCTTTGTCATATTCTATGTAAGTGAATTGAAAATACGCGTGTCTTTTCCCCGCCCACGCTTCCTTTTGTACGTCTAACCATTTATCATCAAACAAAACTTCCCCTACTTTCGACGCAAATTTAGCCAACTTACGGTACAATTGAGTGCATCATTCTTTTACATAATTATTTCGCCGAAATATGACGTTGGTTACCCAATGCGCTCTGAAGTTTCAGTTTTCAATGCGCTCTTGCTCAGTCTCATGCAATTTCGCGGAAAAGTTCTGACCTGAGTGCGTATACTGAGTTTTTTCATTCACTTTCGATAGCGAGAGCGTTTGCGATTTGCATAGGAGTGACAAAGAGACAACTAGGTGGCGCTTTGTCACTCTTATACAAATTGCAAACGCTCTCGCTATCGAAAGTGAAATGAAAAAACTCAGTATAAGCACTCTGGACGACGACCTGACGACCTGGACCTAGATTCTGTTGATGCACTGTAGTACAATGACAACTGTATGAACGTGGCGATTTAGTTTCATAGCTACTTCAAATCAACGCGAGCACACATGACATATCAAACATTCTAGGCGTCAATGGTATGAAAAAACACGTCACGTGGCCCGACCGTGTATCTGTCATCGTACTGTAATGACAATCGTTCATTTACAGTTGCATGGTCGCGTCGCGTGACATGTTTGTTTTTATTCCATTGACGCCTAGAATTACCATTAAGCGTGCGCGTGTTGATTTGAAGCGGCAATGAAATGAAATCTACGCAGTCATCCAACTGACATTGTACTATAATGCATTAGCAGGATCTAGACCCTGGTTATGGTGCGGGCGGCAAGAGACCGGCAAACTTGCAAAACCATGAGGGAAGCCTATGCCCTGCAGTGGGGATCAAAGGGCTGATGATGATGATGATGATGTTTTGGAGGAGTGTGCGCACTAAAACAGTGACACGACAATTTTATATACATATTTTTTTTCATTATTAGATTTAACCTCGTGAGGCCCAATGTCTTCAGGTGATCACAAAATCAATTGTTCTTTTCAAGGTCGGGCCTCACGAGGATATAAGATAGGGTGAGCCTCAGTTTCTGAAAGAGTGTTCAAATGTAAAAAGAAATTTGACGAAGCTTTATGTGAATTTTGATTATGTTTGTAATGAATCTTTTTTAATGACTATGTAAATAATTTAGGTATGTCTATTGTGTTTTGACTTAACTATAATTACTGTTTAAATTGAATTAAACAAGAAATTAATCTAAGATTAATTCAAAATACCGGCACGTGATTGGCTGAAATTTGCTTGACGTGAGATTAACATGAGATTAACATTTGATGGCTCTTCTAGAAACCGAGCGTAAGTCTTCCAAGTACTAATATTTTTCATGGATCTATTCTGAAACAAATATATCAATATAATATTTGTTATTTCGAAGGTAAGAAGTAAGTCTTAAAGCTGTTGATTTTCCATGTATTAGTAAATAAATTGTGACGCAATTTGAACGCAATAACGTCGAGAGAAGAGGGTCAGGTCTCCGCGAACTCAACAAACGTTAGCGGCTTGATTGCACTCATTTAGTTCAGCAATTTGCTCCCGTGCACTCACTGGGCGAGCTCCGCAAACAACCGACACTAATAAAGTGATTAGCTGGCAACAAGACGCGCGGTGTAAAACACACAACGGTTGGTTTCCTTCTGAAAAGTACGGCAAAAGGCAAGACAATCGGCGTCTCTCTCTCTTTGAGAGATGGTCTGTCTATGACATATGACCTATGTCCAAGCGACATATCCAGATATGGCTATGTCCAGACTTTCATAATGAGCCGTTTTCAGAAGAAAAAAAAACGAATGGCTGCCAAAGGAATGCAACTTTGGACCTCAGCCCGATAGCCATGTGTGATACATCATCAAATAGATCTCTGCGAGCTGAACAAAAGTTACTATGACGCCAACAGCCAAATGTTTGTCCTTTCGGAGTTACCTATATTGTATATTGCATTGAAAAAAATGACTAACATTTTCAATACAATATAACTTCGAAAGGAGAAAAAGTACCTGCTTGAAGAGAAAAGGTTCTTCTCTTTTACTGGCCGCTGCAGTAATACTATTGTTACAACACACGATGTTTTATTTTTATACTTATTGCGTGAAATTTTATAAATTTGGTATCAAGTTAGTAGGGACATAGACCAATAAGTAATTGGTCTATGGTAGGGATACTGTAAAAAACTAGACAAGAGCGAGTCGGGCACACCCGCCGAGAGTTCTGTACTTGCAGTTTTTGCTGTTCCCGAATTTCAAAGACAATTTTTTCATAATTTCCTTACAAATGTATACTTTTCTGATTTTCTTCTGTATTTATAGTTTTAATCATATTACTTGCCAAATTTCATAGTTTTAGGTCAACGAAAAGTAACCTATGATTCGCAGCGGTTAACGCAACTGCCTATCATGCGAAAGGTCCCGGGTCGAACCCGGCTGGGGACAAAAACCCCAAATCATGTCCTGATGTCGCTGTTTCTGGCTCCCACGACACAGGGTATCCCAGTGTGGGGCCTGAAGCAATGTATATGCCTGTATGTAAATATTTATGTTTATGTCTGATTTCCATAGCATTGACTTAATCCGATCGTCACAGATCTCTATCACATCGTATCAAAAGTGATGATGCGTGTGATATTATGCGGATGAAAATGTTACTTTGAAATACTTACACAATCTCGTGTGCGTCTAGGTGAACGTGAGTTTTATTATTGTACTTCTTTTCTTTTATATGTAAATGTTACAGACTGTGTATGTTAAATAAGGTGGCGAACTCTATAGGATACGTATTTCTTGTCCACAGCACAGCAACTTGTTTCGACTTTATTCGGGAATAACGTTAAGTACATAAACACAGGGTTTGGTCGACCTCTGTACAGGACAATATAAAAAATAAATTTTCAAACGATTTTGGCACTTACGTCACATGCGATAAAAGCTACGTACCTTACGTGTCCTTTACGACCTGTGAGAGCCTCAAATGCCAACGAAATAGCTAAATTATGTGACAGCCGCAGGCTCTGGACACCAAATCACTTAACTGTTCAATGTAGGGTGACAAGGGGTCCGTGAAAATGTAACGATGTTTCCTGAATTGGTGCTAAATAACTCGTTGGTAGTGTCCGTCAATTTTGATGCTGCTATTTTCCTTTGCTTCCTATGGTTGGCTTATTTTAGAAAAGATGGTCAAAGTGGGATTTTTTTTCTTTGTACATTTTTCTCCTCAACAAATACTTGAGATTTGGGGAGATGAGGAGACAGCGGCTCACATAGTACATTAATATTCTATAAACGGAATGTAAATTATTTACGTCGAAATCAATTATTTTGATTATATTTGATTTTTTTTATTTGATTTTTAAGGAAAACTGCAGACAATAACTTGTCATGTTTAACTACCTGCAAATATTTGACCATTTTATAAGTTTTATGCAAGAAATGCTCAACATAACTACTGTATTATTATGTAGAATAAAACATAAACAAACATTAAACATTTACACACAGGCACATACATTGCTCCTGGCCCCACAGTAGGATACCCTGTGTCGTGGGAACCAGAAACAGCGACGTCACAAACATGTAAACATCCAAGACCTGGATTTTTATTTTCTCTCCAGCCGGGGATCGAACCCGGGACCTCTCGCATGGTAAGCAGATGGGCTAACCGCCACGCCATATACTGATACTGAGTTCGTAAAGTATTTTGTTCTTATTGTTAATATATTTTTTTAATTTAAATTTGAGCATTCTGAGTTCTAGATAAATATAACATCAAAGTTCAAAAATGCATGTAATCTAAAAGAACTAACTACTCATATAGTGAAAAAGTTCATGATGTGGCGAGAAGTGAATCGACGTAAATTCACTTCTGCCACATCCTGAACTTTTTCACTAGGGAAATACTAAGTAGAAAAACATAATTTTCCCGAGTCCCTTTTTAAGCACAACTCACGACCACTCTACGGCCAATAAGTAAAAAGCCAAAATCCCAATAGGATCGCGTGACAGTCGCACCAATTTCAGTCCACCTCAGAAAAGGTTCTATACGGACAGTCTCTACCTAAGGACTGTTCCTATGGGAACCCAGGACTGAGACGAACTGAGTTGAGTGGTCTTCTCTGAAATTCTGTGACGGTTGGCAAAATGGGACTTTTGGTTTGATCCTACGTTAGAATTTCATAGAAATACGAGCAGAAATAGAGCGTGCGCAGCTCTCGCTCTGTCGCACAGGGCATCATTTCTACTAAATTATGTAAATTTCAGTTCATATAAAGATCAATGCCTAGGTTTTGACGCTAACGGTATTCTACTAAGAACAAATTTTTATATAAATGACCAATGTACGACCTGGAAAGTACTGAAGATCCACATTTGTATTCTCTTAAACAATTGCTTCTGCCCGGTAACTGTCTGGCTATCAAAGTCGTACGAGGGCTGCTACTTATGTATGCGGAATAGAAAAAATAAACAAATGTATATGGCTAAATATGCTTTTATTGTTTTTCAAAGTATTCTCCACTATGATCGATGCACTTTTGCATTCGATGAAACCAATTTGTAAAACACTTTTTCCACTCTGATTGAGGTATCTCCAAAACGTGCTGCTTGAACGCATCTACGGCATCTTCACGGGTCGAAAATCGTTGACCACGTAATTTATTCTTTACATTTGGGAATAAATAGAAATCATTGGGAACCAAATCAGGGCTGTACGGTGGATGACCCATCAATTCTATTTTTTGACCATCCAAAAATGTAGCTGTTGTTTCCTGAGATGTATGACAGCTGGCATTGTCATGGTGAAGTATGATTCTGCGTCGCTGGTTGTTTTGGCGTATTTCTTCAAATACTTCCGGCAAACAAATGGTCGTGTGCCACTCCGAATTAACCGTTCTGCGATTCTCCAGTGGTATTGTAGCCACATGACCATTAATACCAAAAAAGCAGGCCACCATTTGCTTTACAGTGCTTTTGCACGAGCCACTTTCGTAGAGTTCGGCTCATTTTGAAACACCCAAACTGTTGATTGTTGTTTAGTTTCGGGATCGTACGCGTAGATCCAAGATTCGTCACCTGTGTAGATATTATAAACAGATTTTGAGTCGCCTCCGTTGAATTTTTTTAAGGTTTTCTGGCACCATTCGACGCGAGCATCTTTTTGATCCTGAGTTAAGTTGGTGCGGGATCCAACGCGAACAAATTTTTTTTACAGACAAATGTTCATGTAATATCCTATGAATGCTCGTCATACATATGCCCAGAATAGCCTCTATCTCGCGATTACTAACATGGTGGTCTTGCATTATTAGTTTTCGCGCAGATTCAATATTTTGTGGCACAACCACCGATTTCGGGCGACCTTCTTTAACTTCGTCCGTGAGCTTACTGCGCCCGCAATTAAACTCACTAAACCAGTAATACACAGTCGTTTTTGATGGAGCTTCACCATCAAAAGTCGAAGTTAATTGTTCAACGCACTGTTGTTGCGTTAAACCACGTCGAAACTCGTAATAAATCATAGCACGAATATTTTCACGAGTGAGTTCCATTTTTTCAGCGATATGACATTTTAAACCCAACAAAACGAAAACACTAACGTATATAAGAGAAAAATATTAGCGGCCAGCATTTAAAAAAAGAACGAATTTGACCATGGAGGTCAGACATTGCGTTTAAAATTATTGGAATCCCAGATTCCGCATACATAAGTAGCAGCCTATGTAGGTACGCTACTCCTTATGTGAGTTTTACTGAACCATGCTATCATAGCTGAACTGTCATGTTAGTGTCGACGAACAACAGAAGCTTATGGAGGTTTGGTTACTCGTTGATGGGTTCGGTTGTTCGCTTATTCTATTGGGAATTTCATTGCATATTTGTACTAAAATGTGATCAAACACTTTCAGATTACGATGATATTGTTATAAATCACCAAAAGGAAGATTGCGTTTGAGGAGGCGATAAAATCAGACCTCTTTATTTAGTTTATTTTCATACAAGATAAAAACCCGGCTTCGCTCAGCTAAACTGTAGTCTCATAATGATATTACACATTGTATCGACTACATACTTTTGTTCAGCATTATATTTTGGTATTTTTGGCAAATGGATATATTGCTTCTTGATTTCGACAAATTAAACCCTTCTCAATGGGCACCTGTGACACGTGACATAGACATGTTTACTTCGCGATTAAAGGGAAATCAATTTTACATTGTAAATACTCGATAATCCGGATTTCCGGCTGTATGTTGTCGACTCAGATAGAGTTTTTTTTTTACTCTCTTCAATTTCATGTGCATTTCGTTCGAGTCTACTGTAGAATGGTACGAAATTATTATTAAAAACGTGTCACATCCTTATTTGGCTACCATAGCACAGGGTATCCTAGTCTAGCCCCAAGACAAGTGTTCGTATTATGTGTATATAAGTTAGTGTAAATATTCTGTCAACAGGGGCCAAACCCGTAGACCCAAATGGTCCGTCGTTGGAATTGCCTGGAATCCGACCCGAAAGAGTGCTAATAAGTTGCAATTATGAAAGCATAGGCTATCATTCCGTCTCCCAGATAGTTCCCATAATGCGCAGTTTAGTCGTATAATCGTGACCGAGAAAAGTTACAGTTCACGATTTTCGGTAACCTCTACGGTTTTGGATGTAGGTATTGTGGAATGTTAACACGAAAGGTTTGCTTCAACGAATTAAACATAAACATTTACATACAGGCACATACATTGCTTCTGGCCCCACACTAGGATACCCTGTGTCGCGGAAACTAGAAACAGACTAAATATCCACGTCGACCTCTGTGGCACAGTGGTTAGCGCATCTGCCTACCATGCGAGAGGGGGTTCGAATCCCGGCTGAGGACAAAAAAAAGAAACCCACGTCTTGGATGTTTACATGTTTGTGACGTCGCTGTTTCTGGTTCCCACGACACAGGGTATCCTAGTGTGGGGCCAGAAGCAATGTATGTGCCTGTATGTAAATGTTTTTTTTTTTTTGTGTAAGGTGTACTGCCACTATCAATATTGTGGCAACCTTTGGCCTTTATTTAAAATATCTTTACTTTAATTATGTTACATGCTTTTACTATGAATTAATTGTACAGTTATATTGTTCTTATACTAATGGGTTTTCTTGTCATGTATGGGTAATTTCTTTTTTTTTTTTTGTCTTTCTTTTCGTCTTCTTGTTCTTTTGTCTTCTTGTAAGTTTTTTTTTTTTTTTTTTTCAAAACCCATTTACATTTGCTTTCCGTAAAGGTACAATGTCAGTGAGATTTAACGTAATATGACTTGAAATATATTTAAATGTATGTAAATGTTACCTGGGCCTCGATTCTGTCAATGCATCGTAGCACAATGACAGCTGCATGAACATGGTGATGCCACGTAGGCAAACACAGGGCCTTGCCACTTGCCACGATCCTGACTTCATCAACTTGCTATAACATGTACGTACGCCGGCTTCCAGTAAACGTGAATTTGCAGTGAAATTATTGATCGCATTTCATTTGCGATTATTACTGTCATTTACTAACTCGATGATTTTAGAAACAAGACTCTAATCTAACTGTGGCAGATTGTTGTGTAAAACAAGCGAATCATCATCATCAACCAATCATGTCCCCACCGATGGGCACGGGTCTCTTCTCTGCGAAAGGTATACCTAGGCCATACTCTACCACGGGGGCCAAGTCCGGATTGGTGGAGGTGGATTGGTTGTAAAACAAGACAAGTAACAAACAATCTATAACATACCTACAGAGAGAGCTTAGTAGACTAGATCTAGAACCCAAAGCAGTTCTACAGATTCATTTAACTCTCGCATATTCCTACGGCCTTACTAATAAATAAGTTATACACTATGTCAATACTATGTTATATCAATTGGTATAAAATAAGGTACTTTGGAATAATATTACATATTAATGTACAAACACGACCTCTAAATAAACACGCTTACCATACCTTTTGGGATGAGGCGCTGTTTACTGTAATACAGGCAATAAGCCTAGCTCAGTAGCAGATGCTGTATGTTTTTGTGCTATTGAACGTATCAGTCATATGTAACTTAGAAATATTTTGTACTCTTTTGGCCAATAAATATATTCTTATTCTTATTCTTAATTTATACTGGTTTAATCGCATTTAGCGTACAAATAACCAGTTTGTCAGACCTCGCATAACGGCTGTACCTATACACAGCTCATTTAATAACCTTTATTAGTAAGGCCGCTAATGTTTTTGACCGATACTTCTGCTTTGATTTGGCTTTTAGGCCTTTTGATGGAGTGGGTGTGGAATTTAAGAGCAGCTACAACTCTGCGGTTTTGTTATTTGTGCGGCGCCATCTCTTCGGCGCTGCGCTTCGTAGGTAGAAATGATAGGCTGTCTGTTTATGAGTAAACTTTCGTTTACACCTACGAAAATACCGTAACTGCCTATTTATAAATATTACATACGTAACACCTACAATTTCACCGAACGTAAACAATGCGCTCGCATCGAATCGCTCGTAGCCTGGGCTGCCTGAGTGATCTTAAACGATCACTAAGGTTAAGCAACATACGGCGTGTTCAGTCCATGGAGGGGTCACCGTCTATGACTAACGCTAGTGGCATTTTTCCTTCTCCGATTCAGTGCTTCACAAGGCACGTTAAGCAGTTGGTGCCGGCTGCTGCTGCTTTTTTATTTGATTTTATGATTAGATTAATCTCTTGTTACATTTGAACACTCTCTCAGAAACTGAGATTTAGTTTCTATCGTTTGCACTTGATGATTTTTATATTTTCTTTTGAAATCGGATTAGTTGTTTCGGAGATCACCTGCGTCCTTTATATAAACTCACAAACTATAGGTAGGTATTTATCTTTTTGTGTAGATACTTGTGCAGTTAATAGGTATGCCTGATAAGCAGTCGAGAACTAAAGCCGGGTCCGCTGCGCCATGTTACGCGTGTTACAAAAAATGTAACACGTTATTAAAACAAAAATGGCGTGGTATTAACACGCTACGTGTTACGTAACACGTAACGTAACGGTACATAACATTTAACGCGTTATACCACGCCCCATTTTTGTTATAATAACATGTTATATTTTTTGTAACACGTGTAACATGGCGCAGCGGACCCGGCTTAAATCACTGCAACAAACAGTGCCATTATAAAAGTAAAGGCCGATGTTAATCGTCCAATAGCCAACTATTTTTCATCGCTACTCTGATGACAGACTTTAGAATAAAGCTTCGATAAGAGATCAAATTAAATCGCTTATAGGAGATGGTATCGATCCAAGTTTCGCTGTAATGATAGCCTTTGGTAAATATCTCGGAAACTACGAATGCCGTGCTCAACGTTGAATACTTTTTTTCTGTTCTCGTGAATTTGGATTAAATACCTGATTTAAAAAAATGCCCAATTTAAAAAGTGTGGTACAGTCGACAGCTAGTCATTTTCCCTTACTAACCTAACTACCTAACCTTTACATTTTTTGCAAAATCGTCCCTAATGTAGGTGCACTCAGCACCCGTGTAAAGATTGATGTGCGTTTGACTGTACTAGCGGGCCCTGGGGTATAACAATAACAATACAAATCGCTCGTAGCCCCGGCCGCCTGAGTGATCTTAAACGATCACGAAGGTTAAGCAACATAGGCGCGTTCAGTGCATGGATGGGTGACCGTTCTATGACTAATTACGCTAGTGGCATTTTTCCGAGCAGTTCCGTGCTTCGCAAGACACGTTAAGCAGTTGGTGCCGGCTGCTATCGATAGATGGCAGTCGTTGAGCCAAGTCAGAGGCATTAGGGCGACTTGAAAACTTCTGAGAGTAAGACCAGCCACTAGTCTTACGAGCCTCCACCAATCCGGACTTGGCCCCCGTGATTTAGTATGGCCTATACCTTCCTCAGGGAAGAGACCCGTGCCCCTCGGTGGGGACATAATGGGTTGATGATGATGATACGTAGACTATTTAATTTTGACATTATTATTTTGCGTTTGAGGCCATCAATCCACTCGGTCACTTCCTCGTCAGTTCCGTGAATTTTCCGAACGCCTCCCTATATGCACCATAGCGGACAGCGGTCGGTAATGTGGCACATAGTTTGCACCTCTCCGCAACTGCAGGTGGGGTCTGTCCTAAACTTCCACTTATGCATCAGGTCGGCGCATCTACCCTGCGAGCTTCGGCATCTATTGATTTGTGTCCAGTATGTATCTTTGTGGTAGATGAAATCCAGGGACAATTACGGCCGATTTCTGAATTGAGAATTTAGCTGAGTATAGTAATTACCAAGGAGAATTTTAATTTTCCATGTAATTACTTAACTCTAAACTCTACATAATATGTCCGCCAATTGTACTGTATCTTTTTATGTTTTGTATGCGTTTTCCTGGTACAATAAAGAATATTCTTATCTTATCTTATCTCTAATGCCGTCTCGCCAAATTTCTCAGAAAAGAGCGTAATCTACTGTCACGCTCTTTTCTGAGAAATGAACGGACGTGTGAAATTCTCAATTCGGCCCTTAGGGCCGAAATCGACCCTCAGCTCCTCGGCCAGTTTCTGATAGAATTTTAACTAAGTAAATAAGTACTTAACTATAGTGTTGTCTCGTAAAGTTTCTCAAAAAAGAGCGTGACGGAACGTTAGTTAAGTAGGTATTTACTTAGTGCAAATTCTCAATTCAGAAATCGCCCCCTAAATTCTGATCAGTCACCATAGGCGTAGCTAGGGGGGGGGGGCAGGGTGGGCCGGGCCCACCCTAGAAAAATAAAGTTCGGAATACATAAAATTTAAACAACTTACCGAAAACGAAACATATCATTTTTGTATAATATAAATAGCAATTCTATCAAAGACTTACATATTTATTATATTATTAATTCCTCTTTTATTTTAAAGTACGAGTCTCTGGTCTCTGCCTGACCCCCTGGGACACAGGCGTGAGCTTATCTATATGTATTGTTTTACCACAATGACACATTCTACCACCTAGCGTTAAGTAGTACAGCACTTGATATTTTATTATTACCGCCATCTAGCGGCGAGTAGAAACGTTATTACTAAAGTATCCCTCGATTCGGTGGCGCTACTGTCGCCCATATATTTTTTGTTCAGCAGCACAGCACTGCAATATTAAAAAAAAGTAAGTCACAATCGGCGTTTTTAGTTTTGCTTGTCATCACAGATTTTAAAAATTTTGTTTGAAAAATGGCTCTTGTGGAACTTTGTGATTTGAATGAGAAAATCAACCTGCGCCCTGTTGAATCTCTCGCCTCCTTTGAAAATGACATATTAAATTACAGCGCTAATTTCATGAACAGCGCCCAACTCGCCATACCTCCGTTCGCCAATGTAAGTTTAGGTTATTTTGTACTAAATCACTGTTGTTCCTTCGGAATTACTCCGTATTGCAACCTTATCATCTTTGTTTACAGCCTGCGGAAACTTTAGCCCACTTCAACACTAAAGATGAGACGGGAAAGCAGATCAAAATTCAGTTCGACCACGGAACTACCACCCTTGGATTCCGCTACCAAGTAAGGACTTAGGACAGTTTTATTGCTAAGTATACGGTTAAGTAGTATTTGGTGTCGCTGATGAAGCGACTAGTAGCCACCGAACATCCTCAACCGCCAGTCGATTCACTGACTCAGCATTCTTGACACCCATTGTTTACCACCAGACTTGGCCTTGTTTAGCTATTGTCTTGAAGAAGAGTATGTTCACTAAAATCTACTACTACACCAAATCTACTTAAATTACATTGTGTTACCTAAAGACAAGTCTGAATGGCTGTCCCCAGCCACATCATAGTCGTACATTTCCCTTGATAGTAGAAAGGCTCTTCACTTTTAAGTGTACAAAGAGCAGTCATATAATGCATTTCCATACCTATTACCTATCAAAAATAATCTGAGACTGCAGCAGCTTTTTGTGTAAAATCTTTGTAGTGGTGCCTCACTAACACCTTATCTATCCCAGGGTGGTGTTCTGCTGGCTGTGGACTCTCGGGCTACTGGTGGGCAGTTCATCGGATCACAGACCATGAAGAAGATTGTGGAAATCAATGACTATTTGCTTGGTAAGAAAGAGTTATTTTCTTGTTTACCAGTGAGGTTAGCAATGCTGTAGCGGTAATGGCACTACTTGGGTTGAGTACAATAAAAACATGCTATGATTAAGTTGTCGTAATTATGAGAAACAATAGAGGGCTCTCATTCAAACCATTCAATCTTCTGTAATCTGTAACCTCCTAAATCCTGACCTTTTTTTTCTGATTTTTAACAAGGCTTTTACTGCCATTGAGCAGTCATGTCAGCCTCATGGCATTTAGCTTAGAGGAGCTATTGCGGTGCCTGACCTCGCCAAATTCCTGACCTTGAAAATAACAAAAAAAATTAAATTTTTAAATTAAAAATTTAATTAAATTTATTCAGAGAACTCCGTCTAGTTCAACACATCCAGGAGTAATAATTTTTAAGTTAGAAAGTTTTTCAATTACGCTAAAACTGTTTTGAAAACAATAAACGTTGAAAAGAATAATTGTTAGTTTCTTCTCCAATTAATTGTGAAACTAACAACATTGACAGTCATAAAAATTTGAAAAGATTTGAACAATGAAATCCATTATTATTTTTAAGAACAGTTCTCCGCTTAAAAATAATAATGGTTTTCATTAGGAGGTTAATCAAGTTGTGACATCTGACAGCGTAAACTGAATTCAGTTTGGACAAAATGTTTGAATCCAGATTTTTAGTCATTCATTCATCATCAACCCATTATGTCCCCCATCGAGGGGCACGGGTCTCTTCCCTGAGAAAGGTATAAGCCATACTCCACCACAGGGTCCTAATCCATATTGGTGGAGATATTTAGTAATCACATATTTAAGTATATTGATTATAGCCAAGCTTTGGGTCTAATAAGCCTCAGATTTCCTCACAATCCATCACTTATTTTTCTTAGCATGTCGGTTGCAAATTCAAATTTTCCAAATTCCAGAACACAACCACAATTCTGGCTTCCACTGGTTTCATAGGCATTTCCCATCACTATTTCTCATCACTCTTAAGCCCGCTTGCAAGCCCGAGTTAAACAGAATTTTGACAGTTCAACTGTCAAAATTCTGTTTAACTCGGGGTTAAATGGATTTTAGTCGGTCGGACAGTTGAACTGTCAAAATTCTGTTTAACTCGGGGTTAAATGGATTTTAGTCGGTGGTGCAAGCAGGCCTTACAGTTCCAAATAATTTGTCTTACAGGCACCCTCGCCGGTGGCGCGGCAGATTGCGTCTATTGGGACCGCGTGTTGGCGAAGCAATGTCGCCTCTACGAGCTGCGCAATAGGGAGCGTATCTCCGTGGCTGCCGCCAGCAAGCTAATGGCGAATATGGTGTACAATTACAAGGGCATGGGACTCAGTATGGGCATGATGCTGGCTGGATACGACAAGAGGGTAGGTTGTAGCTAAAAGATTGATGCTGAGATGCCGCGGTAAGAGTGAAGGTGCAAATCGTCGGCTAAAGTCGCAAACCTCTTATCTCCATTTTTTTTTTCAAAACACTTTACAATACAAGCACAATGTGAAAAAAAAATGTGTTTTTTTTTTATTTGGCGGCGGCTAGTGATCCGGATGGAGCCCTTAAAAAAATTAAGAAATTAAAAAGTGTCACTTAAAACGAAAAAATTAAACGAGTGTAGACAAGATGAGAAGAAGAGGATCTAGTAATATAAACTCACAAACTATAGGTAGGTATTTATCTTTTTGTGTAGATACTTGTGCAGTTAATAGGTATGCCTGATAAGCAGTCGAGAACTAAAGCCGGGTCCGCTGCGCCATGTTACGCGTGTTACAAAAAATGTAACACGTTATTAAAACAAAAATGGCGTGGTATTAACACGCTACGTGTTACGTAACACGTAACGTAACGGTACATAACATTTAACGCGTTATACCACGCCCCATTTTTGTTATAATAACATGTTATATTTTTTGTAACACGTGTAACATGGCGCAGCGGACCCGGCTTAAATCACTGCAACAAACAGTGCCATTATAAAAGTAAAGGCCGATGTTAATCGTCCAATAGCCAACTATTTTTCATCGCTACTCTGATGACAGACTTTAGAATAAAGCTTCGATAAGAGATCAAATTAAATCGCTTATAGGAGATGGTATCGATCCAAGTTTCGCTGTAATGATAGCCTTTGGTAAATATCTCGGAAACTACGAATGCCGTGCTCAACGTTGAATACTTTTTTTCTGTTCTCGTGAATTTGGATTAAATACCTGATTTAAAAAAATGCCCAATTTAAAAAGTGTGGTACAGTCGACAGCTAGTCATTTTCCCTTACTAACCTAACTACCTAACCTTTACATTTTTTGCAAAATCGTCCCTAATGTAGGTGCACTCAGCACCCGTGTAAAGATTGATGTGCGTTTGACTGTACTAGCGGGCCCTGGGGTATAACAATAACAATACAAATCGCTCGTAGCCCCGGCCGCCTGAGTGATCTTAAACGATCACGAAGGTTAAGCAACATAGGCGCGTTCAGTGCATGGATGGGTGACCGTTCTATGACTAATTACGCTAGTGGCATTTTTCCGAGCAGTTCCGTGCTTCGCAAGACACGTTAAGCAGTTGGTGCCGGCTGCTATCGATAGATGGCAGTCGTTGAGCCAAGTCAGAGGCATTAGGGCGACTTGAAAACTTCTGAGAGTAAGACCAGCCACTAGTCTTACGAGCCTCCACCAATCCGGACTTGGCCCCCGTGATTTAGTATGGCCTATACCTTCCTCAGGGAAGAGACCCGTGCCC
The DNA here is from genome assembly GCA_947310845.1 of Yponomeuta plumbellus. Lineage (NCBI taxonomy): Eukaryota > Metazoa > Arthropoda > Insecta > Lepidoptera > Yponomeutidae > Yponomeuta > Yponomeuta plumbellus. The sequence continues at coordinate 11,983,656 of OX371214.1, forward strand.
CTCGGTGGGGACATAATGGGTTGATGATGATGATACGTAGACTATTTAATTTTGACATTATTATTTTGCGTTTGAGGCCATCAATCCACTCGGTCACTTCCTCGTCAGTTCCGTGAATTTTCCGAACGCCTCCCTATATGCACCATAGCGGACAGCGGTCGGTAATGTGGCACATAGTTTGCACCTCTCCGCAACTGCAGGTGGGGTCTGTCCTAAACTTCCACTTATGCATCAGGTCGGCGCATCTACCCTGCGAGCTTCGGCATCTATTGATTTGTGTCCAGTATGTATCTTTGTGGTAGATGAAATCCAGGGACAATTACGGCCGATTTCTGAATTGAGAATTTAGCTGAGTATAGTAATTACCAAGGAGAATTTTAATTTTCCATGTAATTACTTAACTCTAAACTCTACATAATATGTCCGCCAATTGTACTGTATCTTTTTATGTTTTGTATGCGTTTTCCTGGTACAATAAAGAATATTCTTATCTTATCTTATCTCTAATGCCGTCTCGCCAAATTTCTCAGAAAAGAGCGTAATCTACTGTCACGCTCTTTTCTGAGAAATGAACGGACGTGTGAAATTCTCAATTCGGCCCTTAGGGCCGAAATCGACCCTCAGCTCCTCGGCCAGTTTCTGATAGAATTTTAACTAAGTAAATAAGTACTTAACTATAGTGTTGTCTCGTAAAGTTTCTCAAAAAAGAGCGTGACGGAACGTTAGTTAAGTAGGTATTTACTTAGTGCAAATTCTCAATTCAGAAATCGCCCCCTAAATTCTGATCAGTCACCATAGGCGTAGCTAGGGGGGGGGGGCAGGGTGGGCCGGGCCCACCCTAGAAAAATAAAGTTCGGAATACATAAAATTTAAACAACTTACCGAAAACGAAACATATCATTTTTGTATAATATAAATAGCAATTCTATCAAAGACTTACATATTTATTATATTATTAATTCCTCTTTTATTTTAAAGTACGAGTCTCTGGTCTCTGCCTGACCCCCTGGGACACAGGCGTGAGCTTATCTATATGTATTGTTTTACCACAATGACACATTCTACCACCTAGCGTTAAGTAGTACAGCACTTGATATTTTATTATTACCGCCATCTAGCGGCGAGTAGAAACGTTATTACTAAAGTATCCCTCGATTCGGTGGCGCTACTGTCGCCCATATATTTTTTGTTCAGCAGCACAGCACTGCAATATTAAAAAAAAGTAAGTCACAATCGGCGTTTTTAGTTTTGCTTGTCATCACAGATTTTAAAAATTTTGTTTGAAAAATGGCTCTTGTGGAACTTTGTGATTTGAATGAGAAAATCAACCTGCGCCCTGTTGAATCTCTCGCCTCCTTTGAAAATGACATATTAAATTACAGCGCTAATTTCATGAACAGCGCCCAACTCGCCATACCTCCGTTCGCCAATGTAAGTTTAGGTTATTTTGTACTAAATCACTGTTGTTCCTTCGGAATTACTCCGTATTGCAACCTTATCATCTTTGTTTACAGCCTGCGGAAACTTTAGCCCACTTCAACACTAAAGATGAGACGGGAAAGCAGATCAAAATTCAGTTCGACCACGGAACTACCACCCTTGGATTCCGCTACCAAGTAAGGACTTAGGACAGTTTTATTGCTAAGTATACGGTTAAGTAGTATTTGGTGTCGCTGATGAAGCGACTAGTAGCCACCGAACATCCTCAACCGCCAGTCGATTCACTGACTCAGCATTCTTGACACCCATTGTTTACCACCAGACTTGGCCTTGTTTAGCTATTGTCTTGAAGAAGAGTATGTTCACTAAAATCTACTACTACACCAAATCTACTTAAATTACATTGTGTTACCTAAAGACAAGTCTGAATGGCTGTCCCCAGCCACATCATAGTCGTACATTTCCCTTGATAGTAGAAAGGCTCTTCACTTTTAAGTGTACAAAGAGCAGTCATATAATGCATTTCCATACCTATTACCTATCAAAAATAATCTGAGACTGCAGCAGCTTTTTGTGTAAAATCTTTGTAGTGGTGCCTCACTAACACCTTATCTATCCCAGGGTGGTGTTCTGCTGGCTGTGGACTCTCGGGCTACTGGTGGGCAGTTCATCGGATCACAGACCATGAAGAAGATTGTGGAAATCAATGACTATTTGCTTGGTAAGAAAGAGTTATTTTCTTGTTTACCAGTGAGGTTAGCAATGCTGTAGCGGTAATGGCACTACTTGGGTTGAGTACAATAAAAACATGCTATGATTAAGTTGTCGTAATTATGAGAAACAATAGAGGGCTCTCATTCAAACCATTCAATCTTCTGTAATCTGTAACCTCCTAAATCCTGACCTTTTTTTTCTGATTTTTAACAAGGCTTTTACTGCCATTGAGCAGTCATGTCAGCCTCATGGCATTTAGCTTAGAGGAGCTATTGCGGTGCCTGACCTCGCCAAATTCCTGACCTTGAAAATAACAAAAAAAATTAAATTTTTAAATTAAAAATTTAATTAAATTTATTCAGAGAACTCCGTCTAGTTCAACACATCCAGGAGTAATAATTTTTAAGTTAGAAAGTTTTTCAATTACGCTAAAACTGTTTTGAAAACAATAAACGTTGAAAAGAATAATTGTTAGTTTCTTCTCCAATTAATTGTGAAACTAACAACATTGACAGTCATAAAAATTTGAAAAGATTTGAACAATGAAATCCATTATTATTTTTAAGAACAGTTCTCCGCTTAAAAATAATAATGGTTTTCATTAGGAGGTTAATCAAGTTGTGACATCTGACAGCGTAAACTGAATTCAGTTTGGACAAAATGTTTGAATCCAGATTTTTAGTCATTCATTCATCATCAACCCATTATGTCCCCCATCGAGGGGCACGGGTCTCTTCCCTGAGAAAGGTATAAGCCATACTCCACCACAGGGTCCTAATCCATATTGGTGGAGATATTTAGTAATCACATATTTAAGTATATTGATTATAGCCAAGCTTTGGGTCTAATAAGCCTCAGATTTCCTCACAATCCATCACTTATTTTTCTTAGCATGTCGGTTGCAAATTCAAATTTTCCAAATTCCAGAACACAACCACAATTCTGGCTTCCACTGGTTTCATAGGCATTTCCCATCACTATTTCTCATCACTCTTAAGCCCGCTTGCAAGCCCGAGTTAAACAGAATTTTGACAGTTCAACTGTCAAAATTCTGTTTAACTCGGGGTTAAATGGATTTTAGTCGGTCGGACAGTTGAACTGTCAAAATTCTGTTTAACTCGGGGTTAAATGGATTTTAGTCGGTGGTGCAAGCAGGCCTTACAGTTCCAAATAATTTGTCTTACAGGCACCCTCGCCGGTGGCGCGGCAGATTGCGTCTATTGGGACCGCGTGTTGGCGAAGCAATGTCGCCTCTACGAGCTGCGCAATAGGGAGCGTATCTCCGTGGCTGCCGCCAGCAAGCTAATGGCGAATATGGTGTACAATTACAAGGGCATGGGACTCAGTATGGGCATGATGCTGGCTGGATACGACAAGAGGGTAGGTTGTAGCTAAAAGATTGATGCTGAGATGCCGCGGTAAGAGTGAAGGTGCAAATCGTCGGCTAAAGTCGCAAACCTCTTATCTCCATTTTTTTTTTCAAAACACTTTACAATACAAGCACAATGTGAAAAAAAAATGTGTTTTTTTTTTATTTGGCGGCGGCTAGTGATCCGGATGGAGCCCTTAAAAAAATTAAGAAATTAAAAAGTGTCACTTAAAACGAAAAAATTAAACGAGTGTAGACAAGATGAGAAGAAGAGGATCTAGTAACTAGGATTGAGAAAGGAATGGTGGTTTGGACATGTGGAGAGTATGAAGGAAGACTGATGAAACCAATAAATAGACACAAACATTTACACACAGGCACATACATTGCTTCTGGCCCCACACTAGGATACCCTGTGTCATGGGAACCAGAAACAGCGACGTCACAAACATGTAAACATCCAAGACCTGGAGTTTTTTTTTCCCAACTAATCCAACAAATCAAACTAATGTCTGTGGAAACGCCGGTAAGCGACGCCCCAGATTAGCCGCGCCCCGCATTAGTAAATTGCAAGTTAATAAGTTCCCGAAACCGGCGCACGTGCATGCAACGACTAATGAATGTCGCTGAAGCGGAAGTGATTTGTCAGGATCGTGGCAGGCGGCACTCCCTGGTCTCTGCCTACCCCTCTGGGATATAGGCGTGAGTTTGTGTGTATATATCGCACACTTGCAAGAACAACGTGTTATTTCGGAACCCTTACGTTACATGAGACCATTTTTTTAAGGTTTCAAAGTAATGGCCGAAAGAGATAGCGCTATAACGTGAGGCAATGTCTCTTTTGCTCATTATTCCGGCGTTTTCGGAGTAAATAAAATCGCGGTAAAAAATATATTCTATGAATAAAAAAATTGTGTTCTTCGAAATATCACGTTGTCCTTGCAAGGTTGCGATATGTTTGTGGAATGTACTTAGGCCATACTGAAAGTTTCTGGAACGGACTAGTTACAAAAGGAAAATAAAAAAAAACACTGATAGGGTTTGAACAAGGAACTCTCTGTCAGTACATTTATTTTTAAATTGTGAGTCTATCATTTGTTTTTTCATCGTGGCGTTGTTTTGAAATTAGTGTGTCGCTATTACAATGAATTTAAGTCGAGAAAATTTCCGTACTATGATTTTTTACGATTTTCGCTATGGCTTAAGTCAGCAAGAGAGTTGTCAAAGACTTCAGTTAGCATTTGGTGATGAAGTCCCATGTCGTAGCTCTATTTAATCGTGGTTTGGTGAATTTAGACGAGGACATGATCATCTCTATGACGTTAAACGTGAACGCCGGCCGGCGACCGCGGTTACCGATTTTAATATTGATACTGTGCGACAACTAATTGAAACGGATAAAAAAATTACCTGTCAGCAAATCCGCACTACCTTAGGCATTGGAATGAGCCAAGTGCAAAAGATATTGCATGAGAATCTGAAGGTTCGGAAACTTTGCACTCGATGGATACCGCATGATTTGTCCTAAGATCAGAAACGACTGCGTGTAGAGTGGTGCCGTAAAATGATAAAAAAATATGACGGAGGACAATCAATGGCTGTGTATAACATTGTAACAGGTGATGAAACTTGGGTGTACTGCTTTGAATCAGAAAGGAAAAGTTAATCGGCGGAATGGGTCTTTCCTTTTGAAGAGTTGCCAACGAAAGTCAAAAAAAGCCGCAGCACTGGCAAGAAAATGGTTGCTTCGTTTTTCGGCAAATCAGGCCATTACACCACTGTATCGCTTGAAAACCAAAGAACCGTAACTACAGATTGGTATGTTAATACGTGTTTGCCTGAAGTGTTTGACAAAATACGCGAAAAGCGTCCCCTGAGCAAAATAGTCCTTCATCATGACAACGCGTCGGCACATTCCGCTAAGGCAACGAATGCCTATTTGAAGGCTTTAAAAGTAGAATTAATGACTCATCCGCCATACAGTCCAGATCTAGCACCCTGTGATTTATTTCTGCTCCCGAATATTAAAGATAAACTCAGAGGTTTACGTTTTACAAGCCCGGAAATGGCGGTGAATGCTTTTCACAAAGCCATCGAAGAGGTCCCTAAGGAAGACTGGACCCACTGCTGTTCACAATAGTTCCAGCGAATGCAAAAATGCGTAAATAGTGACGGTATATACTCCGAAAAACAATAAATGTGTTATAAAGATAATAGGTAGTCTTATTTACCAGAATCCAGAAACTTTCAGTATGGCCCACGTATTAAGGTATTGTGTTTTAGAAATAAGACCGTTACTTTTGACTTAATTTCTATCTTCTAGTGTGAGGTGAAATGTTTTGCAATCTGCACAATGTTAACTCACTCTCCTCTTCTCACCAGGGCGCTCAGCTTTACTATGTGGACAGCGAAGGCACCCGTACGCCCGGAAAGGTGTTCTCTGTGGGCTCTGGCTCCGTGTACGCCTTCGGTGTGCTGGACTCCGGTTACCGCTGGGACCTCACCGACGAGGAGGCTCAAGGTGAATACAGAAATTGCAAAGGAGATGTCTTTGTTCATTAATAGCCTATTTGACAGATTACTGAAAACCATCCCATATTTTTTGTTGGTGTTCATCGAATCCTCAGAAGGTAGTCATTTTTTATAAATTCTTTCATGTATTTCTTCTAAAAAAGGCAAAGTAAAATTTACTTTTGAATTAAGCCGCCAAAACGCTATCTTGGGTAATATGACGTCGCACAGGAATTATGACGTCACTTCCCAGTAAACCAACCATTGATGAACGTAAGAAAGAATGAATGACAGACGCCATTTTTACTGACATGGGACGTCATCATAGAATCGGCCAATCCAGGCCTTTTCGATACAATGGCTAAAAAAATTCTGAATTCAGTATTTCACTAAGTAAATAATTAAGTAACATTCTGTCATGCTCTTTTCTGAGAAATTTGATGAGACAGCTCTATGGTTAAGTAGTTACTTTGCGAAATTCTCAATTCAGAACTGGTCCTTAGGGCACAACAGCAATCTTAAGTGTACCATGTTACTTAGATCGGTCTGGCATGCCTACACTTCGCAAACCGACCAATTCTATAGTGATGATATGTTGTGGCCTCTCAATGGAGTTAGCACTGATGAGCACTTGGATTAATGTGCCATGAAAGATTTTTTTATTTTTCTATGCCATTGTGTCACCTCATTATTGGTAAAATTGCCACGTAGATCACTCCGGTTCTAACGTCCTCAGTTATTAAATGTAACCCACATTTTACTTAGGATGTCTATTAAAAAAACATAGTTACTTTATTTTTTTGCAACAGATAAGTGCTAAAAAGAAAATGTTTGCTGGCAATAAACCCTTAATTTTTTTATCAACCTTGATATCCCACAAATCCACGATCATTGCCCAACAACCAAGCTTGTTCATTCAAATCAACCCTTCCCTGCAGAGCTTGGTCGCCGTGCTATCTACCACGCGACCCACCGTGACGCCTACTCCGGCGGTATAATCCGCGTTTATCACATGAGCGACAAAGGCTGGGTCAACATCTCGAACCAGGACTGTTCGGATCTGCACTACCAGTACCAGGCTGAGAAGGGCCTGCAGGAATAAAGTGGCGGCGCTACGCGCTATAGGGTTAAGGCTGTATTTTTAATTAAATCTGTATTTGGTAGCTTGGTTTTTTGTTGTAGCTTTATAATTATGTTAGCAGACTTGTCAATAATTTCGCCGATGATGGAAACACGCAAACATTCGCAGTTACAGTAAAGTTACAAGATGGATTAGTTAAAAATACCTAACATATTATTGTTCAATGTTTTAGTGCTACCAAACCTACCATTGCACTTTGGAAAGCAAATGACAAAAAATGAATGAAAGTACGAAATACCCGTAGGAAACCATTTTATATTTTGTTACATTTTAAACTTAAAAAAAAAACATTACAAAAATAAATAACGACGAGGAATAGATTATTTTATAACTACACTCATAGACAGTCTTAGTTTAACCAAACCTATCACCTTTAAAACCACTCAATATTAGAAGAAAACCTATTTCAAAAGTTCAAAAAAATCCAGTTAGCCAACTTTATCAACAGTCAAGAAGTGGCTATTCCAAACAACCACTTTACTGGTGATTATTTGAATTTAGAACAGGGATCAGCCGGGCTGCCGTCGTCTTTTTTCTGGATCTTGTCCAACTTGACAGTGACTTCCTCTACAGTGTCCTCAACCTCCCAGTCCTTGAGAGGGACTTCAGTCAGCTGGTGGAACTTGCCGTGTTTTCCGATACCTGGGAAACAAAAGGATGTTAGACGTGACCTTACAGATTTATAACAAACCTTGGTGTAAAGATAACATAAATATTTGTAAGGTTCTGGCGGCATCAGTTTTTTTTTTTATAAACATACACACAGGCACATACACTGGGAGTACCAAAAATGACACGTCACAGTGACACCGGAGGTAGACCTGCTGAAAAGGCATATTATAAGGCTTATGGCTATGCTAGCACTTACGCTAAGTTAGTAAGTTCGTGACCGAGTACAAATAATAAAACCAAACACGAGGGCTATCTAACTTAATGCTAGCACTAAACTTGTTAAAAAAAGTGAAAATTTAGAATAAGTTTAAATTGGCCCTATCTCGAAAACCGTACAACTTTTACTGAGGTCATGTTAGGTTGGTTCGACGCCTCTTGAGCAGGTCTACCTCCATTTTCACTGTGACGAGTCATTTTTGGGACACGCTGTATATTGCTTCTGGCCCCACTCTAGGATACCCTGTGTCGTGGGAACTAGAAACAGCGATATCACAAACATGTGCCCAGCCGGGATTCGAACCCGGCACCACTCACATGGTAGGCAGATGGGCTAACCGCAGCGCCACAGAGGTCGTCAAAACCATGTAGGTACCAGCTACCAGCATATATTTTCGGAAGTATATGCACGGTACTGTACCACGCATATACGTACCATTGGTACATACGTACATTTGTGAAGTTGTGGTAGCGTAAAGAAAGACGTCCTTAGGAAACCCTAATGTTTTTCGCTTTATAAAAAGTCATCATAGAAAAGTTCTAAACATAACAGTTACAATTTTTTTCCTCAACTGTTTTGTATATTTATGGTTTAATGGCAATGTGGTCATCAGAAGGTGCCATTGTCGATCATTTTATTTTTAAATAGTAAATACTCGTAGTGCATATTAACTCAAAACTATTTTCTGCAAAAAAGAAGGTAATGGATGTACGGGAACTTCGAAGGCGCTCTAGCGCCGCCGAACAAAATCTCTTAACGGTCATGAAAGCTAGGGTCGCAGGCGCCGATGGCAAACTTGTACCTCATCATCATCATTCAGCCACAAGAAGTCCACTGCTGGACATAGGCCTCCTCCATGGATTTCCAAAAAGACCGGTCGGAAGCGGCTTGCATCCAGCGTCTTCCCGCCACTTGGATGAGATCGCCTGTCCATCTTGTGGCTGGTCGTCCTCCATTCGAGAACTTTTCGGCCCCATCGGCCATCAGACTTGTACCTACATAATCATAAAGGCAATTCCTACCAGCTATTCTAAAAATCAAGAAGTCGCGATTTACCTCCTTGGAACTTTTTGACGCCGATCTTCATGTCCTCAAGCAATTCCTACCAGCTATTCTAAAAATCAAGAAGTCACGATTTACCTCCTTGGAACTTTCTGACGCCGATCTTCATGTCCTCAAGCAATTCCTACCAGCTATTCTAAAAATCAAGAAGTCACGATTTACCTCCTTGGAACTTTCTGACGCCGATCTTCATGTCCTCAAGCAATTCCTACCAGCTATTCTAAAAATCAAGAAGTCACGATTTACCTCCTTGGAACTTTCTGACGCCGATCTTCATGTCCTCAAGCAATTCCTACCAGCTATTCTAAAAATCAAGAAGTCGCGATTTACCTCCTTGGAACTTTCTGACGCCGACCTTCATGTCCTCAAGCAATTCCTACCAGCTATTCTAAAAGTCAAGAAGTCGCGATTTACCTCCTTGGAACTTTCTGACGCCGACCTTCATGTCCTCAATGGCCTGTCCCAGCAACGTTGTCTGGATTGTCTCATCCCGCATGCTGTCAATGCTGCTCGGGTCCAAGGTAGAGTTCACAGCCGCCATCTTGTCCATAATCATTGCGCTCTGAGGGAACTTCACGAGGGACTTCGCCAGCTTGACGGATTCGCCTAGGGCTGTTGGTAGAGTATTTTTTTGAGTGAACTGTATTAGTTCGTATAGCCTGGTTTAAATCCACTTTTGTGGATTCCATGTGGAAATCCATTTCTGTGCAGATTTTTTTTAAGTAGGCTCTATTATTGTGTCTCATTGCTAAGCAAAGGGCTCCCTCAATTCAGTCCAGTGTTTTCGGTCCTGGGCCATGTCAGACCACTCTGAGAGTTGTAGGTATTTATCATCATTATCATCAACCCATTATGTCCCCACCGAGGAGGGGCACGGGTCTCTTCCCTGAGGAAGATATAGGCCATACTCCACCACGGGGGCCTAGTCTGGATTGGTGGATGCTTGTAAGACTAGTGGCTGGTCTTACTGTGTCGGAAGTTTTCTGACTTGGCTTAACGACTGCCATCTATCGACGGCAGCCGGCACCAACTGCTTAACATGCCTTGCGAAGCACGGAACTATTTGGAAAATGCCACTAACGTTAGTCATAGACAGTCACCATGCACTGTCTCTTAACCTCCGTGATTGTTTAAAGATCACTCAGGCAGCCGGGGCTACGAGCGAGTCATATGTAGGTAGTAAACATAATTTGTAGTCGGAATGAACTTTGCACGGCAAGATACAGGTCAGTTAACTAAAGCTGGCACGTTCACAGTACTCACACTTATGCAATTTCACTATACAATATGTTTAAAAATAAATGATTTTGATTGAAAATGCGACTCTAGTTTAAGTGTAGACTAGAGTTAGGTTTTAGTAAGATGGGTGCGTTGTAGATAAATAAATACAAATAAACGTGTTACTTGTTATAATATATTTTTAGCAAATTCGAGCGAAAAGTATTAAAAACTAGGTGGAATCAATGGTCATAAAATTATTTTAATTTTCAATAAATTTTCACATGAACATAAATAATTTCACCTAAGAAAATCTTTACCAAAAACAGAAAATAATTATCCCAGAAATCCTCAACAATTTAATTATAATTTAATTATGTAAAAGGGTCACGGACGCTCAGTGGTCAGTTACTGGATGAATTACCCTACCTTTTTTTCTTATTGCTTGCCACAGATAAAAACTTTATTACTGTTGTCGAGGAGACTATAAAATCTAGTGTGCGTAACATTGAACTCTCAAGCAATAGGTTATTTTAGCGATTGGGGTGAAAATTCAAATAAAATGCAAGTACTTACAGTTGAAATCGTAATCCACCGTTTATTCCACGTTACACGTATTCGCACTTCAGCTGATCGTAGCAGACTGCCCGTGGTTCAGAAAGATGGCGGCCACCGCAAGGTGGCGCCATCTTTCCCACGTGGCAAGTTACTACTTCCGGAACAATTTACTTAAAATACAATTTTATTGATTTAAAATGTATAACTACTTCATAAAATCAACAAATAATAAAATAATAAATTTACATAATTTTCAGTTATCATTGCTTGAAAATAGAAATATTAAAATAATTAAGAATTGATATAGTTCATACAACATTAATACTTTTATTTTTATCTTGTACATTGAACTGATAATAATATCGTGAAATCAATTTACAAATCTATTATTAATAAATCAGATACGCTTACTTAAATCATACGCATAATGGTTTACAATGAAGTTACTCATACAAAACAAGTAATGTTTCTAACAGTCGGCCATCCTTTATCCTAAGCACGACCTCGTGTGTTATCATTAAAATATAATGAGGATAAATAATACATTTTGAAGCAATAAATGCTTTACAAAAGTGGTCATAGCTATTGAGGGCACTAACCAGTGTCAAAACCTTTCAGTTATTAAATGCCTTTTTTAGCACTAAATAATGCTTTACAAAATAATAATGATATGTGTAGCACTAAATAATGCTTTACAAAATAATAATGATATGGGTAGCACTAAATAATGCTTTCCAAATAATAATGATGTGTGTAGCACTAAATAATGCTTTACAAAATAATAATGATATTGTGTAGCACTAAATAATGCTTAACCAAATAAGAATGATAATATGTGTAGCACTAAATAATGCTTTACAAAATAATAATGATACTGTGTAGCACTAAATAATGCTTTACAAAATAATAATAACATGTGTATTACTAAATAATACTTTTCAAAAAATCGTATAATTTCTGAACTCCTCCTAACTCTTACCAGTGTTGAACATTTCAATTATAATGCCTTTTCGTTTTAGCAGGTACAATAATTTGTCAGTACTAAATTATGCTTTAGAGAAGGGATTAGTTTCTTATAATAGTATGAATGCATTGTTTACAAAATTGTCGTAAGATTTATTCAGTTGAAGAACAATAACGATGATGAATCGAATAATAAGTTATTAACGGTACATATTTACATTCATAAAAAAAAACAATTACTATGAGTTACAGTATCGGAGATTGTTCACACTATACATTCGTCACTTTCATCACTGGAAGAGCTATCGTGTGGCCTGCGGAAGTTAAGCCACGGCTTTATTTTGTCGACCGCAACCACAGTGGAATATCGTCTATTCCCTTTTTGTGTAAGTGGTGTGTCAGATATCTGGTACCGGTCAAAATCGAACACGTGCGTAATTTTATAGGGACCTTGAAATTTAGGTACCAGTTTTTTACTACTACCTGTAGCTGGCACTTGCCTTTCAACGCGTACCAAATCGCCAACTTTGTATTTCTTAGCTGGGCAACGTTTCTTATCATAAGATTGTTGTTGAATCTCTTGATTGGTTCTAATGTGGTTGCTTATATCCTCCCTAATTTTATTTAAGTTCTGATCACCTGATGTATCAGTCAAGTCAGACCTTAATTCTGTGATTAAGGGTCTTTCAGTGGTTCCAGTCAATCTTACTCCAAATAAGGCTTCTGATGGAGTGCGATTTATACCCTTATTAAGGGTGTTGTTGATTCCCCATTGGACGTCGGGCAAGTGCTCGTCCCATTTATTTTCAGCGAAGCCAATGCATTTAGCAGTGAGCGCGTCTACAACTGTCTTGTTATAGCGTTCTACCTGTCCGTTCGCTCTGGGGGTGGCAACGGCGTTCAACACATGTTTAACGCCCTTCTCAGTCATAAACTTTTTAAAAGGATCACTAGTAAATGACGTCCCTCTGTCGGAGATTACTCTGCGTGGTACTCCAAAAATCCCAAAATATTCTCGGAAAACCCTAATTGTTGTAGAAGACTTCGTATTTTTGACTGGTTTTAGGTAAATGTAACGGGTGAAGGCATCAATCAGTACTAAAATGTACATATTGCCTTTACTACTCCGCACAAAAGGCCCAACATGATCCGTGTGTATCGTGTCGAATGGAATGTTTACCTTTTCGATTGGATTTAGTAAGCCAGGTTTCTTACCTCCAGAGGACTTAGCGTAAGCACACTCTAGACAAGAGTTAACATATTTTTTTATAAAGTGCCGCATTTTAGGAAACCAATAGGTGGAACTAATCTTTTCTAAGGTTTTATCTAAAGCAAAATGACCAATGTCATCGTGGTTTTGCTTCACGACTTGCCAGCGCACCCCTTTTGGAACGACCCACCGGTCACCATGTGGAGTGATTCTGAAGAGTTTACCATTTTTCACCCTGTAATTGGTCTTGATGTCGACAACATCATTCAAATCTGGGTTATTTACAATACCAATAATTCTCTGCACTTCATCATCAGCGTCTTGTACTGTAACTAACCAATTGGATTCACTTACAGCCAAAACGTTACATGAGCTAGGCAATGATTCCGAGATTGGATTGCGACTAAGCGCGTCGACGTGAGCCATAGATTTGCCCGGTCTGTACTCAATGCGAAAATTGTACTCTTGCATCTGCTCCCACCAGCGAGCGACGCGCGGTAGCATATCCCTCTTTTGGAAAGTTGCTCGTAACGAATTGCAGTCAGTTATGATGGTAAAAGGTACACCGACCAGGTAGACGCGAAACTTTTGCAAGGAGGCTACTACGGCAAGTGTTTCCAGATCATAGGAAGAATAATTTTGTTCCTCCGGCGTTGTCTGTCTACTAAAGTAAGCAATCGGCCTTAAAACGTTCTCCTTGTCTTTTTGCAAGAGAATTCCAGCCACTCCTATTTTACAAGCGTCCGTATGGAGCTCTGTTTCTGCTTGTGGACTATACAGAGCTAGTGTGGGCTTTTCTGACAAGGCTTTCTTTAATGCCTTGAACGCAGACTCTTGTTCTGAGCCCCAGACCCATTTTGCATCCTTCTTCAAAAGCTGTGTCATTGGCTTTGCTATAACTGAAAACCCAGGTACAAACCTCCGAAAGAAACTAGCGAGCCCAAGAAATTGGCGGACATTGTGTTGGTTTTCTGGAACAGGAAATCGCTCAACTGCTTCTATTTTCCTTGATCCAGGACGAATTCCTTCAACGGACACCTCGAAACCTAGGTAATCCACTTTGCGAACAAAGAAAAAACATTTTGAGAGATTCAAGGTAAGACCTGCATTTAAGAATAGCTCTAAAACTGATTCCAATCTTGCCATGCCCTCCTCAATGTCCTTTGATGGAATAATAACATCGTCTAAATATGCCAACGCTTCCTGATGTCGTGCAGTTCCCAAAACCTGGTTCATTATGCGTTGGAAGGTTGCAGGAGCATTTGCTAGGCCGAAGGGCATTCTGTTAAATTCAAAATGCCCGTCTGGCGTAACAAACGCCGTTTTGAATTTGTCAGTCTCCCGGATCCCAATCTGGTAGTAACCTGAAGCCAAATCTAACGTGGTGTAGAATTGGTTTCCGGCCAACACATCCAGCTGATCGTCAATGAGGGGCATCGGATAATTTTCTTTTATTGTTTTCTTATTGAGAGCCCGGTAATCGATGCAGAGCCTAAGATCGCCATTTTTCTTTCTAACGAGAACAATAGGACTGGCATATGGTGAAGTGGAGGGTCGAATCACACCGTTATCCAGAAGTTCTGCAACCATATCCCGAACCTTCTCCTTTTCCATAATGGCCAGCCTATACGGCCGATAGACTACTGGTTCTGTATCATGTAGTGCTATCGACATTTCACCAGCGGAGGTGCAACCTAATTCTGATAAACCGATTGCTATACACCGCCGATATTTCTGCAACAGTGACAGCAAACGAGCTTTGTGTTCATGAGACAGAGATTCGTCAATATTTAGCTTGGACGCATCAATTGATTGCAATGTACTATCAGGACATTCACTAACATTGAGTACTTTGGAAACCACTCCTTCTTGAGCCTTACGCCCACGAATTACGAGGAAGCCCTTCTCAAGTGAAAGAGGCACGTTAGATTGGTTGTTGACAACAATCTGCCCCATACCGTTCTTATCCAAACTAAACAGCCCAGACAAAATTGTGTACTGAGTCCCATCTTTAAATCTGGGTCCTGTTACGTCAAGGTACACATCTCCTGTGTAAGGTGGGCTAGTATAAACATCAACTATAGTTAATCCAGAGACAACGGTGTCATTCTTGTTATACAAACAAACTTTACTTGGGGACATTTCTAGATTGGTTGGTTGAGTGATCTCCAAGTATTCACTAGTTTTAGTAATTACTATATGAGACTGTTCCGTAAAAGTTTGTCCCACTAGAAGTGGAACATGCATAACGTCGTCCGGGACCACTATAAGATCAACCTCTGCCTCAACCTCATCAATCCGGATACGCACTTGGCGCTTGCCAATGGCTTGCACCACAGAGTTACCGAACCCCTTCAGTGTAGGTAGGTTTGAAATATCGAAGTCCGAGTAAATTTTGCGAAACTCTGAAAGTTTTATCATTGTGCATTCGCTGCCGAAATCAATAAAAGCATCAAACGTTACTCCATTTATCAAAGCCGTTTTATTAAACTTCCTACTGGTGTCTTTTATCTTTTCAGGTAGGATCTCCATTGCCTCAACGCAGTCAGAAATTTTCATCACAGTTTTATCGGAAGGTGCTACAGTTTTTGAATAACATTGTTCAGTTTCATGACCAATTCGTGCGCATTTGCTACATTTTTTTATAGGTAGCGTGCACTGGGAAACTGTGTGTCCATCTTTTTTGCAATTAATACAACGCAATGCCCTGGGAACTGTACGTGTTTGAAAATCTAAGTTTTTAGGTATAGGGCCCTTGACGAGTTTGCGATCACCATTCGGTCTAGCAGGTCTAGCGTTTCGTAAATAAGGTAACAGTTTGTTTGGGTCATCAAACTGAACTGCCTCCGCGCCTAGTCTTACAGATCGGTCATCAACACCGTGGAGAATGCATTCAACGGCTCGCTTCCCAGTGATTCCGCATCTATTTACCAAAGCCATTTTATCATAAAAATAATCTTCCAGTGAATCAGTGTAGCGAGCGCGTTTGGCTAACATATCGCTTAACATTTGGCCATAATTTTCATCCGAGGGGAATGCTGACAACAATTTTGATTGCCACTCGTCCCAGGTAAAGAGAACAGACGATAAGCTTTCGTACCACCGCTGGGCTACGCCACGCAACTTAGGAAGAGCGTAGTGGACGATTTGTTTTTCAGACCAATTATAAATAGAAGAGCACTCATTGACCTTATGCAGCCACATCGAAATCGTCTGTTCTTTTTTGCTGGGATCGAATTCTGGCACGGTGTTATGTACTGAGCTCAATCTATCTAAAGATTCGGTATTATGAACAGATTTAAGCAGGGTTAGTAGTTGTGAAAGGCTTTCTGACTTACTAGTAAGCAACTCTTCATTGTTGCGGCCGTGGTCCATGCACGCAGAGCGGCGGTCACGACTGCGCGAACGGCGGACATCCACGCCGGCACGCGAGGGTCCGCGGTCCCGGCTGCGCAAGCGGCGGTGGTGCACGCCATCACGCAGCAAGCCTCGTTCGCGGCTGCGCGAGCGGCGGTGGTCCACGCCAGCACGAAAAGGGCCGCGATCACGGCTGCGCGAGCGGCGGTGGTCCAAGCCAGCACGCAAAGGGCCGCGGTTACGGCTGCGTGAGCGGCGGTGGTCCACGCCAGCTCCCACAAGGTTGCGGTCTCGGCTGTGATCCACACTAGCGTGTGAGGAGCCCCGGTCACGACTGCGCGAGCGGCAGTGGTCCACGCCAACACCCGCAAGGTTACGGTCACGGCAGTGGTCCACGCCAGCGCGCGAGAAGCCCCGGTCATGACTGCGCGAGCGGCAGTGGTCCACGCCAACACCCGCAAGGTTGCGGTCACGGCAGTGGTCCATGCCAGCACGCGAGGAGCCCCGGTCACGACTGCGCGAGCGGCAGTGGTCCACGCCAACACCCGCAAGGTTGCGGTCACGGCAGTGGTCCATGCCAGCACGCGAGGAGCCCCGGTCACGACTGCGCGAGCGGCAGTGGTCCACGCCAACACCCGCAAGGTTGCGGTCACGGCAGTGGTCCACGCCAGCACGCGAGAAGCCCCGGTCACGACGGCGCGAGCGGCAGTGGTCCACGCCAACACCCGCAAGGTTGCGGTCACGGCAGTGATTCACTCCAGCATGCGAAGAGCCGCGGTCACGGCTGCGTGAACGGCGCGGGCGGTGGTTCATGTCAACCCGCGAAGAGAGGGCACGATCACGGAGGCTACCTTCTTCATTTCTCTCTTCACTGGACAATTGCCGTGAAGCGCGGTCTCCGCTAACGATAGGCGGGGCCCGAGGTGCGATGATGACCGAACATGCCGACCCTGGGCGCGAAGCCCGTGTCGGGGTGTACGGCGCTGCACCCTCGTCGTTCATTTCGTCTGTTGAAGATAAGTGAATCGCGTAGACTATGTAAACACTAGAATACACCACTAATATTAGGCAGCGCCTATCGCTATACTAAGCAACAATTTAACTCTTCGTTACAGTTATTTTGAAATTCAAAAGTCGATGCGATGATTCGAAAGAGTTTCTATTTACTGTTCAAATAATTCGTATCGCATTGCGTAGAGATGAAAATGAAGGATAAATGGACTTTTCTTTACGTACCAACTAAAGCCAGAACGACTATAAGGAAAAAAAAGTGATAATAAAAAGGTGCGAGGGAAGAAAAAAAAATTGGGTATTTCTCACTTTTATCGTGTGGACTGGGCAATCATCCCACTTCTGAAATGTCGAGGAGACTATAAAATCTAGTGTGCGTAACATTGAACTCTCAAGCAATAGGTTATTTTAGCGATTGGGGTGAAAATTCAAATAAAATGCAAGTACTTACAGTTGAAATCGTAATCCACCGTTTATTCCACGTTACACGTATTCGCACTTCAGCCGATCGTAGCAGACTGCCCGTGGTTCAGAAAGATGGCGGCCACCGCAAGGTGGCGCCATCTTTCCCACGTGGCAAGTTACTACTTCCGGAACAATTTACTTAAAATACAATTTTATTGATTTAAAATGTATAACTACTTCATAAAATCAACAAATAATAAAATAATAAATTTACATAATTTTCAGTTATCATTGCTTGAAAATAGAAATATTAAAATAATTAAGAATTGATATAGTTCATACAACATTAATACTTTTATTTTTATCTTGTACATTGAACTGATAATAATATCGTGAAATCAATTTACAAATCTATTATTAATAAATCAGATACGCTTACTTAAATCATACGCATAATGGTTTACAATGAAGTTACTCATACAAAACAAGTAATGTTTCTAACACTGTTCTGTAATTTCATCGACTGCCGACTGGAAGGAATCTGTGATCAACTGAGCAACATCATTCGGTTTCTATTGTGGTTACGCGAATATTCTGTTCTCCTATTCTTCTTCTTCAACGTTTTTTCCATGATTTTAGCACCAGTAGCAGTTGTTCGAAGTCCAATCACGCCAAAAGAAAAGAGGAAAGACTACAGAATAAACTGCCAATTCCTATCAGAAAAACAAAAACCCCTTCTTAAAAATGCCATCTACTGACTCGTTGAAGTCGATGAGTCGTTTTCAGAAGAAAAAAAAACGAATGGCTGTCAAAGTAACTCAGTTTTGGACCTCAGCCCAATAGCCATGTATGATACATCATCGAATAGGTCTCAGCGAGAATGTTAGTTTTTTTTTTCAATACAATATACTCCGAAAGGACAAACATTTGGCTGTTGACGTCATAGTAACTTTTATTCAGCTCGCTGAGACCTATTCGACGATGTATCACACATGGCTATTGGGCTGAGGTCCAAAACTGCATTCCTTTGACAGCCATTCGTTTGTTTTTCTTCTGAAAACGACTCATTAGTCAGTAGATGGCATTTTTAAGAGAGGGTTTTTGTTTTTGTTTGTCCTTTCGGAGTTATATTGTATTGAAAAAAAAACTAACATTTTCAATGCAATATAACTCCGAAAGGACAAACATTTGGCTGTTGGCGTCTTAGTAACTTTTATTCAGCTCGCTGAGACCTATTCGATGATGTATCACACATGGCTATTGGGCTGAAGTCCAAAATTGCATTCCTTTGACAGCCATTCGTTTTTTTTTTAGTTCCTTTGAAAACGGCTCATTTGGAACTACTTTTCTTAGCTGTCAGAAAAATCCCTCATTGTAACGCACATACTACGGTTGAATACCAAAAAGATCACGCTGTATTTATAAACGGTAGCAAAAGTAAAACTATAACTATCCCCTTCACACTCATAAGCTAGACCGCGCGCAAGAGAGACGGGCAGACTTTTCATGATGCGCATGCAGTACACGTCACGCCGCGCGCTTATTCACAGACACTACACAAGCGCAACGTGTGAATGTGTTGAACGTGCCAGCTTTACTTAACTGACCTGTATCTCAAACCGTCGAAAAAAGAATAATGGCATGATGTTAAGCATACCTGTGCCTGTAGAAGTGAACTTGGCGGCCAAGCCCATTCGGTGGGCCTCGGCGCCGGTGATGAGGCGGCCCGTGATCACCAGGTCCAGCGCTTGAGAAAGCCCTAAGCGCGAGGTCAGCCTACGAGCGCCCAAGAGGCCACAGGGCACACCTGAAAGCATCATGTTTATTTTTAAGAACACGCCTGGGTGTAGTGTGGCTCGACACCCTAGATCAGTGATGGGCAAAGTACGGCCCGCGGGCCAAATCCGGCCCGAGAAAGTATTTAATTCGGCCCGCCGAGGGTCCATTGACATGGATTGTATATGGCCCGCTATAACTACCATTCGGACATGAAATTGCGGGAAAACTCAACCAGAAACCGATTGGCTGATGAACATTTTTTCGCACTACTGAAAGTTGCTTCGTCACAGCTGGAACCTGCTTTCGAAAATATTATGAAATATCAACAATTCCACGTCTCACACGCCTACCATGGCAGAGCCTTCGAATAAAAGTTAAATTAATTATTATTTAAGGTAGAAGGTAATTAGTAACATTGCTGTAATGTTTTCATAATATTATAATTTTAAGCTTTAACACAAAATGCATTTCTTCTATAATTCTGGCCCTCTTCTAGAATTTCTTAAACTTTGTGGCCCCCCATTAAAAAAGTTTACCCACCACTGCTCTAGATGTTCAAGGCTACTTTGATGTCTGAATTAGGTAATCCAGATTCAATTTTTATAAGACATAAACATACATGTTGATCAAACATGTAGTCTCATTTATAGAAATTGGATTCTTTAAAACACTCCAAAAAAGCCAATTAAAATAATCTGTGGTGGAGATTTTACATGGAAAAGATGTAGCCACAGTTTATATTTTTATAACAGTGCATAACCTCTGTTATTATCTTTGCACTTTTTGTTTTTCGTTTGTGACTAAAATTATGGACAAAAGCAGACTTATTTCTAAAGAAATTTCAATTCCAGTTTCGTCGTCCTCAACTATTCTGGGACTAAACAAAACAAACCTGCACTCAGGTTAATAATACAGTATCAGTAAAATAATACCATTTAGGTTAACATTTAATATAAGCCGTATTTAACCATCAGCAAACTGGACTCACCAAACCTTCTGCCCAGGAATCCCATGACAGAGGTATCCTCAATGACTCTCAAGTCACATGCTACAGCCAGCTCGAACCCTTCTGCGACGGCGTAGCCTGACATTGCAGCAATGGTGATCTTGTCACACAAGGGCAAACGACGGAGCCGGGCCTGCAAAGGAAGTTTATTTAGTTTAATTAAGTTTATTAAGTTAAATATTATTAAGTTTAATTAGTTTATTTACAATAATAACATTAACATAACATAACATTTACATACAAGCACATACATTGCTTCTGGCCCCAGACTAGGATACCGTGTCGTGGGAACCAGAAACAGCGACGTCACAAACATGTAAACATCCAAGACCTGGGTTTCTTTTAAATAATTAAAAAAAAAAAAAATTTAAGTATTACGAAACAATATTTTATTATTGATAATACTTTGACAAATAAAATTCACGAATATCATAAGGTGCCAACTCAAGACAAAGCTTCAGGCTTATTCAGATAAATTCAGCAGTTTGTTTTTTACTTTTCTTCTTCAGTATAAAAAAATATTGAAAGGCATCTGTGTCACGAAAAATTAACAGAAAGTTATATACATTTTCACAGTTATATACATACTCCACCAATCCGGACTGGGCCCCCGTGGTGGAGTATGAACTATAGCTTCCTCAGGGAAGAGACCAGTGCCCCTCGGTGGGGACATAATGGGTAATTGATGATATACATTTTATGACTTTTTTTACAGCAGCCACCAATATTCCTTCAATAACCCAGTCATATAGAAAATATAACATAAACTCAAACCTGTATCGCAGAGGGGTAGGCAGAAACAAGGGTCTGCTACTTTCCACGGTCCTTACAGATTTCTTTCTCAGTTTTAAACCATACACTATTATTTTTAAAGAAACATTCTTACCGAGGCATCCTTCAAGGTATTGTACCCTTTGTCAGCAATCTCGTCAATATCGAATCCAGAGCAGAAGGAGCCACCTTCTCCGTGAAATATCAGAACCTTCGCTTTGTCATCATTTTCGAAATCATTGATAGCTGCCTCGATTTCTCGCAGTGTGAGCTCATCCAAGCTATTTCGATGGTCAACACGGTTGATGTTCAATGTAGTGATGCCGTTATATTTCTCGATTATTATGTCTGAAATACGTGTTAAATTTTCAGTGTCAAGACGTTTTCAAGGAATGTTAGGTCGAAAAGATCAGATAACCTTACTTCTTTGGAGGACTTCGTCAGTTTTCTTCACCTGGTCTAGATTTTCAGTCTCCGTTTTTGCACCATTAGACCATCGACGAACGGAGCTAAATCTAGTAAACGATATATTACTGTATGCAATGAATTTCTTCACTAAAATCCGCATTTTTACTAAACATTTGCTGTAGCAAAACACAGTTTGAAAATCCGGTGCCAAAACCAAAACAAACATCACAGAATAGATTGAAAACCTTTTTCATCGGTTGAGTGAGACACAAATGATTACTCAACGCTCCCATCCCAGCGGCTCCCAGCGTCAGTCAGTTTGCTTAAAAAATAAAAACAAATGCTTACAGCTTGTCCAGAAAGAGTAGAAATTAAAGAGTACGGTTTTGCTCAGATTTTTTGTCTGTGTTTGTTAATAGAGCATTATAATATAAATTAAAAAGTTGAGCTATTACATAAAATAAGGTATTGTGCTTTGTGCTTCAATACTCGTAAATATAGTAAATATAGTTTGACCAGAAAGAGTAGAAATTAAAGAGTGCGGTTTTGCTAATACTCTTATTTTCCATACACAAACTTTTAGTACTAAAAGACATAGTCTCAGCAAGGAGAATTAACCTTGGTCTCAGTTACAATAATATTGTGCTTATATTAGAATAGAAGATGGCCTGAAAAGTTCGTAAAATAATAGGTCTTTACCTATGAAATTGCCGTTCTGCAGTACTGGCCATTTCAAATCAAAATAATTTTTGTTTGGCTAAGAATTCTAATTTCAAATTAATTTTATTTTAAGAACATGGAATTCTTTTTCCGAAAGTAGTCATTTGTTTATTGATTAGTGTTACATTTTCATCGCATTTAAATCTTTTTCGTCATCATGGATACGTAAAAAATTCGATTAATTATGGAATATGAGTACCGTTGTAGCAGCAACGTGGCACAAGCGGCACGTAACATCAACGACGTTTACGGAGCTAACACTACAGCCAATACGCCACCTGTTATTGGTTTGCTCGCTTCCGTTCTGGAAATTTCGACCTGAAAAATGAACCTCGACGTCGTCCGAAGACTTTGGTCGACAATGACGAAATAAAGGCGCTTGTGGAAGCTAATGATACACAATCTACGGCTGAATTTGTATATATTTGTATATATGTTTATATTTGTATATATGTTTGTTTATATTTGAAATATGTTTATTTGTATTTAAAAGTAGGTGTCTTTTTCAAAGTAATCAGGATGTATCAGCAAGAACTCTTCGATCGAAATATTCACAAAAGCTACATAAACCACCAGCACATCTATCTCTAGTATGTAGAAATTCATTCATAATGTGTGTAAATATTTATAACAAATTACCAGTATCTTTAAAAGAACAAACATTATATATCAATACTTTTAAAATTTTAACAAAGAAGTGGCTCCTAGGCTATTGTTTTTATAGTTTGAAAGAGTTTATGGAATATGATATTGAATAGTTGTATTATGTAGGTTAAGTATGTCTAATGTTGAAATTATTAGATATGTATAACATATTATTTAGTTTTTAAGATGATCTCATACAGTTAAGGATTTTATTTTAAAATTTTATTAGTAGCTATTTTGATTTGTTACTGTAGTAACGTAGTAAGATATGTATATCTCCATTATTCTTATAATATAAATAATATTATGTGAAGGATGGACGAATGTGAGTACACCTGTAATATTAAGGTAAGGTTTGGTGATACTATTTTCTTATAGCAACTGTTACTGCTAATTGTATAACCCATGTCTAAGCTCACAATAAACATTCTTGATTCTTGATTCTTGAATTAGCAGCAGCTTTCGACGTTAGCTACAAAACAATATTGGTCCATTTGTGTCAAATTGGCAAGGTAAAAATCTTGACAAATGGGTGCCGCACAAACTCAATTATCGCCAGCGCGAAGTACGCGTCGAGACATGCCTTGCACTGCTCAACAGATACACAAATGAAGGAATTTTGAACCGCATGTTACCTGCGATGAAAAATTTATTCTGTTTGATAACCGCAAGTGCTCAGCAAGTTGGTTGGATCCTGGTTCAACACCTAAACAATGCCCTAAACGAAAACTCACCCCTAGAAAATTGATGGTCACTATTTGGTGGTCTAGCGCCGGTGTGATTCATCACAGCTTCTTACCAAACGGGGTGAGCATTACTGCAGAAGTGTACTGTGAAAAACTAAACACAATGATGGAGAAGCTGGCACATCTCCAACCAGCATTGGTCAATCGCTCGTCTCCGCTGCTCCTGCATGACAACGCGCGACCTCATACTGCACAGCAGACGGTCTCCAAGTTGCAAGAACTGGGGTTGGAATCTCTCCGTCATCCACCCTACTCACCAGACCTCGCGCCTACAGACTACTACTTTTTTCAGAATTTCGACATCTTCTTGGCGGGAAAAAAATTCAATGCCCGAGAGGCAGTACAAAATGCCTTTGAAGAATTTGTTGCCTCCCGTCCAGCTGATTTCTTTAAGAAGGGCATCAATAAACTGCCACTGGGTTGGCAAAGATGCATTGATTGCATGGGTGATTACATCGATTAAAACAATAAAAAATACATGAAAAAAAATCGTTTAAATTTTTTTATACAAAACGGCAATTTCATAGGTAAAGACCTAATATTTAGTTACACTTCACTTCCGTTTTCTAGACTTTATGGTCAACCTCTAAATGTTTTGACTTCTCAATAAAACAATTAGTAAACTTTCACTTCCGGTTTCTAGTGTTTTTGGAATAACTGTTCTTGACTTTCCGTGCGTGTTGTTATTACACTGTCCGGATTAATGCGTGTGAATCAGCCATAAAGCGCGGCCGGCGGCGCAGCGCGCGCGGCTCTGCGGCGCGGCGGCGGGCGGCGGCGCGGGGCGGCCACCTTCGGTTATCAGTCAGTCAGTTGACACGTTGACTCTTTTAGTTTGTGGTTGACTGACAACCGTCTAGTCTGTGAACAACACCCACAAACTGTCAAAATCTACTAAATCATCCTCGATTCAAAGCTGATTTTCTGGACAAATTCCGACGGGACACGTGTACATGGCGTATTTCTAGCAAAATTTCATCATATAAATTTTTTTCAGCTTGTTCCATCGTAAGACAGTTATCCGGAGTGATTTTCTAGTGACAGTTAGTTTTTGATCGCAAACGGAGCACAGACCTGTGCCACATACAATTTGTTTACAAACAAGGATAAGCCCTAGAAATGTCCGAATTCAGGGACTGGTATAATAACGTGCCGTTCTTTACACGGTACTGGTTGACTTTCACAATTGCCCTGAGTCTCCTTGGTAGATTCGGATTGATCAACTATTACTACCTGGTTTTGGATTTGTACCCGTTGCTACAGTTTCAAGTAAGTGGTTTCTTCTGTTACAGCTTCTACTCCTACGGATACACTTTATCTGTCTAAATATCCCATGAATGACTAATCTCCTTTCCTAAAAAATAGACTTATTACCATGAATTTGGTTAACAAACTAAGCAATATTCTTAGCAAGTTAGTTTATTCTTTAAACCTTTTTGGACAATACAACTACAAACTACAACTAGTAATAAGGTATTTTACTATCAACTATAAATTTTCTTGTTCTATTGAAATAAATCGGATATAAATATATGTTGTGCCTGATTGCATGATATACATATAAGCAGGAACTTTATTGAGTGGTAGTAGGATGTATTATTTTTTGTTCAAATTCCTTTATTTAAATCATAAATAACATAACATTTACATACATTGCCTCTGGCCCCACACAAGGATACCCTGTGTCGTGGGAACCAGAAACAGCGACATCGCAAACATGTAAACATCCAAGACCTGGGTCTCTTCTTTTTTGTTTGTTTGTTGAATTGTTGCAACTAACATTAACACAGTCAACATTAAATTATTCCTCAATCTAAGGAAACAATTCAATCAATTATACACTGGACAGGATGTATTGCAAGCTTGATCACAGCAGAGCTGCTCTATACTTTTTAAAATAAACTCTTGAACAAATTTTTAGATTTGGCGACCACTGACAGCGTTATTCTTCTACCCTATCGGACCATCCACAGGATTCCATTTTCTAATAAACTGCTATTTCCTGTACAACTACTCCCAACGGCTTGAGACAGGCATGTTTGCTGGGAAGCCGGCCGACTACTTCTATATGCTGCTGTTTAACTGGCTCTGCTGTGTCGGTATTGGATTGCTGGTTGGCTTACCGGTGAGTATAGAGATCGAAATCTGAGATTAATTTGATCTCCTAATATTCTCTCTTTTTATCTAATCTACTGTTAACAGTTTTCAGTTGGCCAAAGTGCATAAAAAACTAATTTTGCTACACTGCAGCACTAGAAACAGAGAAATAATTTAAATAAATGAATATGAATTATAAATTCCCTGTAGCTAATGTTATAATGTAGTAGTTTAGAGCTATCAGATCCCGACTCGGTGACTGTGTGACCACTTGTGTTCTACCCTTTCGAAAAAAAATATTTTTCAAATCGGTATACGCCTCTTTGAGTAATCTGAGAGCATACAAAAGAAATAGATCACAAAAAATTGAAAAACTGCAGTTTAAAAAAAACAACTGACAGCCCTTAGCATTAAATTAACAGACTTATAAAGTACGAGAAAGCAAGGGTAACAATGTTTCCCATTTGAGATTTTTACTGGGTTTTTTTTCCCTTTTTAGTCTAGTGATCGGAAGTGATCTGATTAGCATGTTGGAAGTCTTGGGTTTCATTTAGTATTATACAAATAAAACAAACATAATATTACATCTACTCATTGTATGAGTCGCCGCGTCAGACGCGATGTTGTCATTTGCTTCTGGCGTCTTGTCGTCGCGACTCCGCGACTCTGTCGCCAACTGTGCGGAGATTCGAACAAAATATATGAAAATTGACGGCCGTAGCCTGTCGTCGCGTCCAGTCGCCGAGCTGTCGCCTGTCGCGTGTCGCCTAGGCATAGTTTATCTATAGGCATTCTACTTTTGGAAAGGAATAATAATAATAACTTCCACACAACACAATCTCAAACTAGGATCACAAAATTAAATATACGCCCAGACTGAGGCCCTTTTGTTCAAATGTACGACTGCCCCCAGTGGGAATCGAACCCGGACCAAACGGACCGACCCGGTCAAACCCTAGAAATACTCTTTAAATTATTGTTTTACAGCTACTTATGGATCCGATGGTGCTGTCAGTGCTGTATGTCTGGTGCCAACTCAACAAGGACGTGATTGTCTCATTCTGGTTCGGGACCAGGTTTAAGGCCATGTACCTGCCTTGGGTGCTGCTGGCTTTCAACATGGTCATCAGTGGAGGGTAAGTAGCTGTAATTTGTGATAGTGGCAAAGTATAGTGAAAGTTCTAGGCATTGGACTGGGTCAGTACTCAGTCTATTATTGTATTGAATTGAATATTTATTAGTCTTTGACGCCCTACTAATGCTAGCATATCATAAATTCACAGTACCTAGTTAGACCTCAGATCTCCGCACTTCATAGCTGGGCCTTTGTACAAAGCAAGTAGTGCTGTTGGATTGTTTCATTCTATCTATCTAATCAGCTCGTAAATAGAGCCCACTGTTGGGCATAGGCCTTTTCTCTTTCACGCCAACCCATCCGGTCCAGTGCTATTAATTTATATCATCATCGTAGGCCTTCGCGTCCGTTACGGATGATTCAATTTATATTTTTTTCTGATTTCTTGCTTAAATTGAAAACTATTTTATTGGACAAAATGTTATTACAATGTAACGGAATTCTTGATCGAAAGATGACTTGAAATGTCGTAGACGTAAATCTGGCATTATTACTGATATTGTTTATTTATTTTTTATTTAACCTGACATTTAAAACTTTATGTAATTGTGTATATTTTTTTGTATATTTATAATATCTGCCATCAACTATACAGTCTTTATCAGATGGGTTCTTGTGGGGTTTTTTTTTAAATTGTAAATTGGGTGGCGATCCAGTGATTACCATCTCCTGGGTATATTTTTTATGATTTGGTTTTTATGATTTTGTGTATATTATGACATTTAAATACTTTATTTTAAAGTGTGATCATCTATTGATAAAATTAATTTCGCTATTAATTTGTACGCCTACAATGGTAAAGTATGCAGGACAAAATATATTCAACTATGTACCATCATCGTCAAAACTCATGTTTGACACATAAATATCTTTTATCTTTATCTTCACAGCGGTGTGATGGAGCTGCTCGGGATCCTCATTGGCCACTTGTCCTTCTTCCTGCTGTTCAAGTACCCGCAAGAGTTCGGCGGCCCGGCTCTCTTGACACCACCCAGCTTCTTGTAAGTTTGCACATGATAATGTGCTTTTTTGGTTTTTTAAAAAAACGTTTTTCTTTACTATTGGCATATTGGTAGAATGAATTAAACCTCTTCCAAGTGTTTAGTTATTTTAGTAGATTTAATTGCTTGCAATTATAATAAACTCACGCCCGTTATCCCCGAGGAAAAGGCCGAGGCACCAATCACTAGAACTGGGCTCACGTTTAGCAACAGAAAACTATTGTTATTTTCAAGGTCAGGACTGAAGATAAAAGATAAAAAAGTATTTATAATAGTATTTACTGAAGAGGTTAAATAAAAAATTACAAGCATTCACAAGGCTGTGGATCCCATACTAGGCGGACCTGTATCGTGGGATCCATATCTTATTGATTTGCCTTTAATTCCTGGTGTACAGTAGAGATACAATTAAGAATATTCTATTTATCTATAATTATAAGTGGAAAAAATGCAAATTTTATTTATATTTTACTACCGTTACCATTTTCATACCTATTGCCCATACTAGTAACAAAAAACCATAATAATCGTTTAAACGATAAATTAATAAAAACTTTCTTATTGGAAGTATGTAGTCTGATTATTGACACTGAAGAAACAGTACCCAATTTCTCCGTATTCCTCAATTTTACTACATATTTGGCATTACTTGACAACAAAATTTAACGATTTGATTGGTACAATTTCAGTAAAAATACAAGCCGTAACAATCCGATTTTTTTTGGTACATTTTTTGTAATACAATAATTTTGTTACAAACAAATCCTCCCTTTCGCAGGAAGCAGCTGTTCCCTGACACGCGGTACGTGGGCGGATTCGGCACGGCGCCCCAAATGCGGGCACCGACCGCGGCGCGGCCCCCCGGCCAGGGGGTCTTTGGCGGGCACCAGTGGGGGCGCGGGCAGACGCTTGGGGGCAACTGAGCTACTAAGGCCCGGCGTAGCTTCGATTATGTCATGTCAGTGTGCATAGTGTCAGGAGTCATTCTCGACTTCAGAAGCATATGGTTGTATGTTAGATTTCGACGAAACTTATTTTTTTAACACCTTCAATCTTAGCTCGTCGAGCTCTTTATAACCATCTGAGAAACATATTTCTATTAAATCACGGTATATCTTCGATTATATCATGCCAGTGTGCATAGGGTCAGGAGTAATTTTCAATTCCAGAAGCATATTATGGTCGCATGTTAGATTTCGACGAAACTTATTTTTTTACACCTTCAATATCAGCTCTTTATAACCATCTGAGAAAAATATTTCTATATCATTCTATTGGCGAGATAATTCAGATTCATAATGTCGTAAGTAGACTTATAGTAACTTGTAGACTAGCTCTTCTGTAAAGTGTAAAAATGACAAATCCGACCAAATGCTTCTGACTTCGAGAATTAACAGGAATTGCTATTTGCCTCTCGCTCACACAGTATTTTATTTTATTCAATTTAATATTAAGCTATTCCGAGCCACTGCATGCAATTGGCTGCTCCTGCTTGTTTGTATATTGTATTAGGCTGGTTTTAGAGTCACGCTGTCACTCGGCGCTAATAGGCCAATATGTACTAGGTGTTAAGGAGCGGTTTAGAACAACACAGACCGTTCAGCGCTGACCAGTCATACATTTTCTCTATCAGCGCTGACGGTCAGCGCGTGGTCAGCGTGACTAAAACCAGCCTTAGATATGAACTCCGACCGCACGGCGGAAACACCGCGACCAAATACCTACAGTCAGTAATGTTGGCAGTTGTAGAGTGCCACGTCGCTCGGAATAGTACACGTTAAGGTGGTCAATAAAAAGCGCGGCTATATCGTTTGGGCAAGAGGCAAATAGTTGCACAGTCTGTTTCTTTAAAATAAGGGTTGTTAGAATATTGCTGGCTGCAGGTCAGTCCTCTAAAGAAACAAGTGTTCCCAGCCACTGTTAAAACATTTCCCTCTTTTACTCGTATTTTACTCTTGTTACAACGGTCACCCATCCATGCTCTGAACGCGCCCTATGTTGCTTAACCTTCGTGATCGTTTAAGATCACTCGGGCGGCCGGGGCTGCGTACGAGCGCTTATACGGCTTACGGCTACTTCTACGACACTGAGTAGGAAGCATTTATGTCAGAAACCGCCGTTTTTGGCGTCAATACTAGGTTTTTTGCCTTAGGCTCACGACCGTAGGTCCTAAAAATCAGTATAAAAACAATGATGCGACTTTTTCCCTTGGTGGCTCTTGTGAACCAGACGAAGCCCCTTAATGTTTGTGTAATATGGTTTTTACTTTACCTAAACGTAATAAAGACGACACTAGATCGTGAATATTTTCAGATATTAACCTTACCTAATTCCTCCACTATTAGCTTTTCATGCATTTATTTTAATTTAATCGTACCTATACATAACTCAAAACAAGTCCTATTAATAAAACTGTTCCTTATAAACCGTTTCCCGGGTATACTTGACTTTTTGCATCTTTTTGTAGGAAGCTCTGATTCGCCGAGCTTAATCATGGGAAGCAGAGACGGAGTTCGCGTCGTCGGTTGCTCGTCAGCGAATTAGAGCAAAACCTGCCCTAGAATTACTTAACTTTCCTCTGTATCGGGTTAAGCATATAGACAATAGTCAAAATAAGAATTTATATGACAGTTCGGCGTAGGAGTATGAGATATCTACTGGGAATAAAAGTCCCAGAATGTAACAGTGTGACATAAGGTGGTGTGACATACCGGGAACAATAGGGCTAAATCAGACGACTACATACAGTGGAGTCTTACGTAATTGCACCCCTGGTCGCACTCTTCCGACAAAAAGTCAAGTAAGTCCGGAAAACAGTTTATAAATGTCTAGTGCTTACGAAAGCTTTTGTTCAAAAACTCTCCCTTAGCTGAAAAATGCAGTAATTAACTAACTTTGACCTTTGATCTACGGAATTAGATGATTTATGCAGCGTGAGTGGCACGTTTAGGGACTCTACACATGGCGGCTATAAGGTAAAGATGTATATTATAGCACGATATTATACCTTATTACATATTTCCATAGAAATCGTCAGGAGACCACACACGACAGCTTTATTATACATCTTTACATCTTCGTATCTTAAAGGTACTGAGCGGTCTCTAAGCTATACATCCTGGGATGTAATGTATATTATAGCTGCCGTGTGTGAAGTCCCTTACTCACACTAGATGGATGAACGGCCCTCTCGGACGCCAGAGCCTGGGACACGCATCATAGATTAGGTAAAATCCCTTTAATTGACTCCTGATAACGTTGCAACTGCTTGGGGACAATTTAATTTGTTCCCGGTAAGTAACACCGTGGCCCTCGTGGTGGAGTATGGCCTATACCTTCCTCAGGAAAGAGACCCGTTCCCTCCGGTGGGGACATAATGGGTTGATGATGTAACACCTCCTTATGTAACATATATGTAAAATACGGTGGTGTGACATACCGGGAACAAATTAACTATTTCACACAACTGGGGGTAAAAGCGGCCACTAGGGTAGGCTTTACCCGTACCTACTTAGACGCTTAAGGTCCAGAACAACATTTTCAATGTTTATTTAGTCCGTGTAAAGTCGACAGCACATCAACCTTTACATACTCTCAAGTGACGTCAGCTACTAACTAAAATGTAAATGCTGATGTCCTGTCCAATAGCGGAAGCACTTACCTACTTTTCTTTGTCCCGATTTATTTATCTTCTGTATGTACAGTTTGTCAAAAAATACAAGAAACCGGAAGTGAAAGTTTACTAACTGCCGTACTCAGAGACGTCATTTAACGTAATGATCATTAAAATGTTTAATGATCGTCCTTATGTGTATTGAAATAAGTTTTATTTTTCTTTCTTAACTAACCATTAAAGTTAATGAATGTCTCTGAGTACGGCAGTAATTGTTTTAAAATCTGAACATTTACTATAAATTATTGACGCACAATACCTTAATTTATGGAAAAGCTCAAGTTTTTAATTTATATAATGCTTATAAGTGCAAGCTATTAACAAACACAGACAAAAAGTCCGAGCAAAACCGTACTCTTTAATTTCTACATTTTCTGGACAGGCTGTACCTACAGTAGTGACTATGTAAGAGGTACTTACAAAATTTGTTTTGGTTCGTCCTATTTTCCATGGTAAAAATGAAAGGTTTTTATTATATAAACTTAAGCCTAGTTAGAATGTTGTCGCCACTAACTACACTTGTGGGCAAGTGTTCTTGTTGTAAGATAATACCACCACTGGTACATAACATGAACGAATATGTTCGAAAATGGAATGTTTTCTCAAGTTTTATCTCGACAATGAATAATTATTCTATTAAAATAACCTATGTACAGATGTCACTAGTCTAATATTTATTGTTTTCCACACGTGTAGCGATGAATAATATGAATATTTTGTTCAATGGAAATTGGTGAATGTTTGTGGAAATAAAGTAATAATATTGTTTGTAAAATGTTTTATGTTAATACCACCTATTTTTCTAACATTTCTTCCTTTTGGGATTTAGAGAAGAAAAACCGGCTAAGTGCGGGATGGACTCGCGTGCCGAGGGTTACGTACAACCAAAACCATCCTATTTTAAAATATTAAAAACGTGAAAGTTTGTGAAGATGCTTGTTACTCAACCACGCAATAACGGCTGAACATCAGAAGAACCTCGAGATATTTCAATGAAACATCCACTGTAACGCAATCCAATAGTGCACGACACAAAAACTCTCTATTTTTAATATTGCCACTGCCTTCAAGAGCCATAAACATATCTGAATTGTTACCGAATAAAAAGTATGAAAGATAGTAGAGCGATAGGAAGGCTCCAAGAAGTTATGGGCCCAGAAGAAGATGGAGGGGAAACTGAGGAAAATGAAGTTTTTGAAGATCTTTTGAAGATGGAGGTGAAACAAAGGATAATGAAGTTTTTGAAGACAGTATTGAAGATAGAGGTGAAACTCAAGAAAATGATGTTTTTGAAGAGAGTATGGGAAAGACGTATTTGAGGAGGAGTACGGTTGCGAAAGAGGAATAAAAAGTGTAGAAGACACTGTAACAGAGAAGACAGTTTTGACACTAATGAAAGATTAGTAACGGATCTTCAATATTGTCTTCAAAAACTTAATTTTCCTCAGTTTCCCTCCATATTTTTCTGGGCCCATAACATCTTGGAGCCTTCCTGTCGCTCTACTATCTTTCATACTTTTTATTTGGTACCAATTTAGATATCTTTATGGCTCTTGAAGGCAGTGGCAATATTAAAAATAGTGAGTTTTTGTGTCGTGCACTATTGGATTGCGTTACCGTGGATGTTTCATTGAAATATCTCGAGGTTCTCCTGATGTTTTCTCGAAACTATGTAAGCAATGTCTACAAAATATGTTTAAAACCAGTAGAAACCAAAAAACCTTCTTCAAGAATAATATGGACTGGCTAGAACGTGACGTACCTAATTTGGTCTTCTTACGGATCTTTGGATTGGGAGTCAATATTTTTTCCCGAGAAACCCTTGAAGTTCAAGAAGTAGTGACATTTTTGGTTTCGACAAATCCTAATGAACTGGTAAAATAAACGAAATTTCAAACAGCGACCGTTCCGTAAGCCGCACAGATAAGAAGTAGGTGTCTTGATATGAAATGTCAAGAATAATACTGTCCATCACACCTATTAAATATTATTTTAACATCTTTAAAAACTACGAAGTTATTCACAAAAAAAGATTTTCCTCCATACAAAAAAAAACTAAAATATTTTTTTCTCGTAAATGGGTCATATTATGACAAAATAGCAATCAGTAAATGTCTATTGAATTGACGTAAGGAGTCAGTAGAAAAAAAATGGGGTCGAAAAACCCTAAGTCCACTTTTTTCCAATCTGATCCCAGTGTGCGGCGACTTGCCACTTGTCACGTTGGGAACGTAATAAACTCTGCAAAACATGGGCCCAGTTCTAGTGATTGGTGCCTCTACCTATCCCCTCGGGGATAACGGGCGTTTTTTTTTTTTTTTAGTCATACCTCTTTTAAACAAAACATTAAAATTAACATAACATTTAAACACATCACATACATTGCTTCCAGCCCCTATACCTACGTATGTCACCTATTTCTAGATTTTTTTTTATTAAACATCCATTCCGACTCGTAGTAGTTGTGCCTTCGTAACGAGAAACAGTAGTCATTACTGTGTTTTTTGTTTGAATGCAAAAATAAGTAGGTAGGTTTAAGCAGTTAAGTAAAAAAGTAATGGTCGCTATAGATCTACTAAAAACGCAGTAAGTAATGGCTATTACTGTGTTTCTTGTTACGAGGGCAGAGTTGCCCATTTCTATTATTTGTTAAAATAAAGTAAGAAGCCAATAGAATTAAAAAAAAATGTAACATACAAATTCTGAACATTAAGGTTTCTTTATTTTCTACTCCATTTGTTTTATTATTTGTAGTGCTATCTCCCATACACCAACTCAGTGATAAATAACTGAATTACGGTTAAAGTGATACAGTTCTCTTTTGTTACTTATCGTACAGTAATATATTAAAAATACAAACAAAGTTACAACATAATTTATTTCACTATAGATCGCTATCATACACCATGTCTAACATACAAAAGCAACCTCAATGGTGTGCGTCCTTAGGGTCTTGTTTCCCGTATTCCTTCTCCCACATGGCTATGTATTCCTTCTTCCTCTCTTCACGTTTCTTAAAGTATTCTGGATACTCTGCCTTTTCAAGTGGATGCCAGTAGTCTAAAACCCAGTCTGGAGGTTCTACTACTCGTTCAAAGGCTACACCTCCAGGGCTTGTTGCGACTGGAAGAGGAGAGAAAATGAAAGAAACTAATTCAGGATGACACTTATAGGGAAGCGCATTAATGTAAAACTTGCCATAAAAATAAATTGCAGTGACAGTGTTTATTCATAGAGGACATAAAAAAAAAACAGAATACAGCAAAGATACAGTACATAATATACATATATTTACATACATACATATTTATTTGTACATATATTTTATGTTTGTGTTTTTTCTCGTGTACAATAAAGAATATTCATCTTATCTTATCTCGTAGGAAGTTTTCCAGGTCTCTAAAAATATTCTGCTCAAATAATAAAACTTTAAAGGGTTCACGAAAAAGATTAAAGTGTGTAGCCTACACTTCAAAAAATGTTATGAAAGTGATCTAAACAAAATATATACTCACACTTCTTAGGAATCGGGTGTTGCTTTAAGAAATGCTCCTCCTGACCAGCCTTCAGGAGTTCAACGGCTTTGCGCATATCCGGCTCCTTTGCATGCTTGTCAAAGCGCTCCCGCAAGAGGACAGCGTGGTAGCGGTACACATGACTGGACACAAGTGAGTAAACAATATTATATTATTGAAATCCTGTCACACCTATGTTTTACAATATAAGATACACATCATCGATACTAAATCATTAGTCCACCTTTTGTGCAAGAGATAATAATAATGTACATTGGTGTATTTATTTAATTGAACTATCGTCAGAAGCCTGCTGAATGTAATGCAAAATATCTAATAGGTATTGTAGGTGTCAATTATTTACATTCTGAACGGGGACAAATTTATCTGCACCAAATCCTGTTGGAATTCTGACGTTTCCGGTAGAAATAAGTTATGTTATTTGATAGCTTGACGTTATCAATCCAGGATTTGGTGAGCGTGATTAGGCCTCTGATCTACAGATGTCAACATTGCAAAACAATGAGCGAAATTAAAGATATAACCTTGTAGTCTGTATATTATGGCAAGAAGCGATTGTTAAGTAAACAAGTAGCGTAAGGAGTACAAAAATCTCGGAATGTTCTGGAAAATAAAGGACAAAAAGAGTTATTGCAAAGGGGTTAGGAAAAATTACGTAATTGAAAACAAAGGCATGGAGGGGTTTATGCGTTATTAAGGATAATTTTACAAGCATACCGTCTATCGTAGTAACATTCTAAATCACGTAAAGCACGCTTGTAAAGCGTACAAACTTTCTGAGCATGAGTTCGTAAACCCAAAACTGGGACGTTCGCCATTTTTATTTTTATTTTTGACAGCCAGCCAGGCCATCAGCTTGTGACTTGACAGATGAGTGACGTCCAACGTCAAACTTCCAAAAGTGGCCATAGATAAACTTTTTTTTCTATTAGTACTTTAGTATTAGTGTTTTTTCTATTAATACTTTTTTGTACAATATTGTAGTTAGCGACTTAGCGTTCGAAAAACCGGGGGTTAGAAGAGGCGCTATGGCAAGGTAATCTAAATTAAATTACTGCCTGTAACTCTATAGAGACAAATCACATGCTACTATTTTCTACTGGATCTTTTTAAACACTAAGCGCCCGAGGCGCGCATACGATACACTGCGTATCGGACGCTCTTTAAATGGGCGTTTTTCTTTCTTTTTTTTTCTTAGTTCCTTGAGATAATCTATATTCTATTTACTGAAGCGAACGACTAAAGGTAAACAAAGAGACAGCATCTCTCAAACTTACATCTCACTCAAAATAGCTCATGCACGCAGCTTTGCTTGCATCGTATGCATCGGTTTGGCAGAATCAGCGTTGGGTCCGGCTCGCTCGCCCATATTTTCCGTTTCGTAATAACAAATACAAAAGTATAACAACAACTGGACTATGGACCAAAAAACTTTACCAATACCTTAATTACAATGATGAACAGACTAAAGAGAAGTTGCACTCCCATCAACTACAACGTCAATCGTGAGTAAATATGGCGTCGGGGTGGCTATCTTACTTTTTTTGTCTTTAATTAAAAAAGAGGTTCGTAGTCAGCTCTCCATACTTCTTCCTACACTTCGCGTAGCCCATTAGCATAAAATAGTCTATCATAATCGGCCTTTAAACAAAAGTCCGTCATCTTTCCTAGTTGCGAACATATATGGCAGCAGTAGGATCGCTTTTATTTTTCCGTGCGGAGTTTCTGGTCTTCCATCGGACGCGTCCCCCGGGTGGCGGATAGGGGAACGCCCTCCAGATATGGGGGGTACCGGCTTCGGCCGGCGCGGACCAAAACCAGAGGGATTGGGACGTCCAGTGGCTTGCGCTGCTGGATGTCCCGCGGGGTCCACTATGGGCCCCGCACCCGTAACCCCACATTAAGCGGGGCCGGGGGCCTTCGGGCCGCGAGGAGACAACCTCTATAAAAAACACACGGTGGGGGCCCTCTCTATGTCCCTCTGTCCAGCAGAGGGCGTAGAAGAGGACCGGAGAGGGAGGGGGAGAGGCGCGAGTTCCGCAAGCCGGGCTTGGGAATGTCTTTGCGGGTGGTAAGCCAGGGACCAGGGACTGGTCACCCCATATGGTTCCTGGCCGAGGGGTGTTCCACTGGGAGGGTGAACTAGATTGGCCGAGGATCCGGGCAGAGGGCCACAACGGGTCCTCGGTAGTTGGAGGCTTGTGGAGCTCGCGCCTCTGCCGGGAGAGCCGGTGGCGCGGGGGACGCCGCGCGGAGCTTGCGCCGCCGGTTGAGGGAGGGTCACAGACGGCAGGTTGGGGGACCTGCCGTCCGACATCGTGACGGGAGAAGGGGGTGGGGGGCCCATGCCCCTTCTCCAGAGAGGGTGGGCCCGACTCCTTGCGAGTCGGGTCGACGTCGCCGGGGCGCCGCTGTCGCATTCGCGCTGTGGTTCACCACTTGCGAGATCCGGCGGCGCCCCATTGCACGAGCGACAGGACGGCCCCCGGGGTGTTTTAGGAGGTATGCCTCTCCTATTATTAGGAGAGGAGAGTCCGACACACGGCCGTCGCCCTCCCCCAAGGGTGGCGGTTATGGTGCACAAAGCATTTCACCCCGTTAACAAAAAAAAAAAAAAAGGATCGCTTTTATTTGAGGACCACTGAAATTTTAGGTATTTTTTGAGGCATAGGTCTCTTAAGCAAATAGCATTTTCATGATAAAATAAAATATTTAGTTAAATCAACTGCAAGTGGGGGATAAATCAGGTAATAGCAGTGTTATTGTGTCTATGAGCCGTTTTCAGAAGAGCTAAAAAAAAAAAATATTACGGCTGTCAAAGTAATGTAATTTTGGACCTCAGCCCAATAGCCATGTGTGAAACGACATAAAATAGGTCTCAACGAGCTGAACAAAAGTTACTATGACTCTAACAGCCAAATGTTTGTCGTTTCGGAGTTATATTTTATAGAAAATTTTAGTTTTTTTTCAATGCAATATAACTCCGGAAGGACAAACATTTGACTGTTGGCGTCATAGTAACTATTGTTCAGCTCGCTGAGACCTATTTTAAGATGTATCACACATGGCTATTGGGCTGAGGTCCAAAATTGCATTCTTTTGACAGCCGTAATATTTTTTTTTTTTAGTTCTTCTGAAAACGGCTCATTGCCTAATGGTATTTATTAGGCATATCGTTTTGTATAACTTTGCTAAATATTATGCAGTGTTATAAATGTGGCATATTGAAAAACCAAATTTTTGACATGTTGACACTTATAGTGGAATTCACAAATGACTGGAAACGTTTGACAGGTCGTTGTGTCATTTTACTAAAAAATGTGGCCAGATTCATTTTACTAGTGCTTCAATGAATGAATGATAATTTGCAAGAGTAGTCCATTCATTCGTTCATTATGCAAGAGAAAATCAGATTACGAATATTATAAGCAATTATATTTTTAAGTAACAGTTACAATGCATATTTATGATTATATACTTGTAACTAAACAGTTTACATTGGTCAATAAACAATATACTATTGCTTGGAGTTTGGTTTAGCTAGGCATGTGCCCAGCAAACCTAAGGGTAAGGGGAAGGGTGGCAAGGGTAGGCGTCCAGCGGCCATCTTGTTTGAAACAGGGCAAGAACTTATTCGTCTTCTTACCGCCGGTCTGAGTGCACGAATGTTGTCTTTGCGCTTACGCTGTTTTCTTGTTGAGTTTTCGTTAATTTTTTGTTTTGTTTCGTGGTTGCTGTTAAAGTTTTGTTACTTTGTTGTTATTAAGTTGTGTTTGTGGTTATTATTGAATTTTTGTTTTATCCTCATGATGGAACCTCAACCGGGTATTTATCTCCAAGGAAAAAAAGAAGTAAATCTGCCTTTACTGTAACGGAAAAGGAGATGATTAGAAACGTGTATAAATAAGTGTTCGAATTACTTCTGTCGACACTAATACCTGGAGAAACACCAACACGCCAAGAATGTTCCATTAAAGCTGCAGATATATTGGGAATATCCAAGCATTCCGTATACAATGTAATAATGGAATACAATAAGACAACTCAATTGAAAGCTCCAGAAAAACCAGGAAGAAAATTGTCTTTTAAAGACAAGTTGGACGACTTTACGTTTTCTGCTCTAAGAAGACATATTCACAGTTTTTTTTTTAACAACGTTGCACCGACAGTTGAAAAGGTAATATTTTAATGTAACATATTTCTACTCCGCTCGTAGCCTGGGCTGCCTGAGTGATCTTGAATGATCACTAAGGTTTAGCAACATACGGCGCGTTCAGTCCATGGATGGGTCACCGTCTATGACTATCGCTAGTGGCATTTGTAGCGAGCGATTCCGTGCTTCGCAAGGCACGTTAAGCAGTTGGTACCGGCTGCCGTCGATAGATGGCAGCCGTTAAGCCAAGTCAGAGGCCTTAGGGCGGCTTGAAAACTTCCGACAGTAAGACCAGCCACTAGTCTTACAAGCCTCCACCAATCCGGACTTGGCCCCCGTGGTGGAGTATGGCCTATATCTTCCTCAGGGAAGAGACCCGTGCCCCTCGGTGGGGACATAATGGGTTGATGATGAAATTTCTACTCCTCATAATATAAAATATGGGTTTTTTACTGAAACAGCTATTAGATAGTTCACATTTTGAAATAATTTAAAGGATGATAATATTTCCATGTGTTTATTATTTATTGCAACATCAATATTAGTGTGGCTGCATTATAATATGTTGAACTAGTCGTCTTTCAGTAGCATTTATTTTAAACAGTGTTTCTTAGTACAAGACAGTCATTGTCAACAATCTTTCCATTGTTGGCAATGACTGTCTTGTTTACATCAACTTTTTTCTGTTCTTTACAGGTTTTAAAAGCTATAAATGATGATCCGGAATTACCGAACTTCAGTTGGAGTACAATGTGGAGGATCATGAAATATTTAAAATTCAAGTATCTGCCTAAATCAAGAAATAGTTTATTGATAGAAAAACAAGAAATCATATTGTGGCGACTGAGATACTTGCAGAAAATCAAAGAATATAGAAGAGAAGGGAGATATATTTATTACCAAGACGAAACCTGGGTCAATGAAGGTAACCACTTACTTTATTCAGAATAAAGTCTGTTTTTTAATTCAATGCAAAAAAATAAAACTGTCACGTTGACATCTCGATACAATCCAAATGCTGTTATTATTATTATTAAATCTTTATTTTACAGGGCGTGTACGAAACTTTAGCCCTAACTGATGTTCGGGAAACATAGTTACAAAAAAATCGAACTTTACGCCATGATGGCTGAAAACGGAATCTCCAAATGCTGTCAATGTCTGAGTGTTGCTAGTACGGAAAAACCAAATAACCCCATTTTACCACCAAGTAAAAATTTTGTGTGCTACATAGGTGTTTTTGGTCACATGAGTCTTCTATTCACGCCGGGAAAATCTACCGAGTAAACTTATATGTTTTGTAGCGGTAACACCGCGTAATAGTGTTTTTGCATTGGATTAAAAAACGGACTTTAGGGTGATATCATTGTCTATAAACTGGAATGTAGAACGCCCGATACGAAATTATTTTTCTAAATAAAAGCTACAATGATACGACTGTCGGCTAATGATTATGTTATATATTTATTGCAGGACACACAAAAAACATGGCGTGGGTAGACGGAACTATAGAATCTGCCCAACAAGCTTTTAAGGAAGGCTTGTCCACAGGATTGAAGGCACCAACTGGCAAAGGAAAACGGCTTATAATAAGTCATATAGGCGATGAAGAAGGCTTTGTGGATGGCGGGCTACTATGCTTCGAATCAAAAAGTGGGAAAGAAGATTACCACCAGGAGATGAACGCGGAGTGTTTCGAGGAGTGGTTAAAGGGGGTTTTACCGAAACTGAAATCAAATTCTATTTTGGTTATAGACAACGCCTCCTACCACTCCAGAAAATTAGAATTGCTGCCGACGATGTCTTGGACAAAACAAAGAATACAGGAATGGCTAAAAAATCAAAATTTTACACTATCGTCTTGGAATTGTATATTCCAAGACGATAGTGTAAAAGCTACTCTAATAGACATCGCACGGCAGCACAAAAGTCAATTCACCATAAAATACGTTGTGGACGAGTTGGCAGCGGAGCACGGAGTCACTGTCTTGCGCCTACCCTCATACCATTGCCAGCTTAACCCCATTGAAATGGTATGGGCGCAGGTAAAAGGTCACGTAGCCACTCATAATAAGACCTTTAAAATGGTGGACGTGAAAAAATGATTGCGGGAGGGAATAAATAAAATCACTCCCCAAAAATGGAGTGACTGTGTGACTCACGTAATAAAAGAAGAAGATAAAATGTGCCAACTCGACCATATGATGGATGGAATAATAGATAATTTAATCATTAATGTTACTGATAGCAGCACTAGCGATAGCGATAGTGATTCCAGTTAATAAAACTTCATATTTAAAAACTGTTTTATTTTAGTATCGCTCATTGCCTTACTATACTTGAGCCATTACACACGTGCGGACCGAGTCATAAAAGTGGGAGCGAGAGATCCGATATGCCTGATATGCCTCCGATATGTGTGAGAGAGAGGTCAGATACAAATGATTATGACTAGTTCACACTTTTGTAATGACTCAAGTATACAGGGTGTTGATTTGTACAGTTAAATCTGACTCAGGGGTGGTTATTTACATGATACTAAAGCAAAAGAAAATATTTAAAAAAAATATTTTTTTTTTGTGAAAATCACCTAAAAATCATAAAGTTATATGGCTTAGCTTCTATCGTTTGCACTTGACGGGTCCGGCGGGGGTTTTGCGGGGCGGGGCGGGAGATCGTGGCCGCGCGCTCGCCGCCACCGGCGCTGCAAAACCGGGGATCTTAGGTGATTTTCACTAAAAAAAAAAAAAAAATTTAATTTTTTTTCTTGCTTTATTATCATTTAAATAACCACCCCTGAGTCGGACTTAACCGTACAAATCAACACCCTGTATATCTGATACAAATAAAATCTGACTGTGCCTAACGTCATTCATTCGCTAAATGAATGAACTGGTTTAATAACGTTGGTACACCCCTATTTTTTTTTCCTCATCTTCTGGTAACACCGAAAACGTCAAACGTTTCCAGTCATTTGTGAATTCCACTATAGTCGTTCGCTTAAAAAAATAGACTGTAGATGGCGTTATTCGTTTCTAGCACACTTATCACCAAACGACAACCATCACAAATTCCACAGAACCATAGTATTATTTTTTGCCTTGACGTTTATTATTACGGTACGGCAGCGCCACCTAGGGATCCGTTTAAACCTAAATTTGACATTAGGAAAAACGCTCATTGTATGAAGTTCTATGCAACGGATTATAATCAAGAGTCCGCGTCCGTGGTGCGCGCTCAATGCGCAGCGTTTCGGGTGCACGCCCGCCCCGGGCGCTTTCTATGACGAGTCCCTTAAAATAAACATTATCATCATCATCATTTATAGCTTACAAGGTGTTGATAAAGAGTTATTTTTCATCATCATCATCAACCCATTATGCCCCCACCGAGAGGCACGGGTCTCTTCCCTGAGGAAGGTATAGGCCATCCACGGGCCAAGTCCGGATCGGTGGAGGCTTGTAAGACTAGTGGCTGGTCTTACTGTCAGAAGTTTTCAAGCCATATTGGGGCATCTGACTTGGCCTAACGACTGCCATCTATCGACGGTAGCCGGCACCGACTGCTTAACGTACCTTAACTTATTTTTAGCTTTTAGTTACATCAAGAATCTGACCATTGTATCTAAGCTGCAACTTTCCCAAATAAAAATTAAATAAATAAATTACGGACCCTGTAAAGCATAACAAAATTAAAAAATTGTAATATTTACACAAGTAACTAGTTCACATAGATACACTTATTTAGCTTATC
Source organism: Yponomeuta plumbellus (assembly GCA_947310845.1). Taxonomy (NCBI): domain Eukaryota; kingdom Metazoa; phylum Arthropoda; class Insecta; order Lepidoptera; family Yponomeutidae; genus Yponomeuta; species Yponomeuta plumbellus. The sequence goes on from OX371214.1 coordinate 12,026,927, forward strand.
TCATCATCATCATTCAGCCACAAGAAGTCCATAACAAAGGCCTCCGCGATGGATTTCCAAAAAGACCGGTTGGAAGCGGCTTGCATCCAGCGTCTCCCTGCCACTTGGATGAGATCGTCTGTCCATCTTGTGGCTGGCCGTCCTACGCTGCGCTTGCCGATGTGTGGTCTCCATTCAAGAACCTTTCGGCCCCATCGGCCATCTGTTCTTCGTGCTATGTGCCTTATCTAATAAATTATAAATCCTAATAAATCGGCAAAAGATCTAGAACATACCTTATATAATATTCTATTTTATTTATTTTTCCGTAACTTACTTGTGTAACTTTTTTTTAATATTTACATACAGGCACATACATTGCTTCTGGATACCCTGTGTCGTGGGAACCAGAAACAGCGACGTCTCAAATATCTAAACATCCAAGATCTGGGTTTCTTATAGTCACCAGCCAAGATTCAAACCCGGGACCTCTCGCATGGTAGGCAGAGCTAACCGCTACACCACTGAGGTCGTCTTTGTATGTAGCAAGTATGTAGTTAACTTAAAAAACAAACTGTCCAGTAATACCTGTACCACAGAATACATAATAGTACTATACATATTACTGGGATAGACAAAAATACCATAAATTCCTAATTAGGTACCTCATAACCACGAATTTGCACAAATATAATACCTATCCTTTAATGTCCATAAATACCTATATCCCTATAACCACTGAACAGCTGATATTTGTTTCCGGATTCCAAGTTTTCACCGTAATAAAAGTTTTCCTATTGATGAATGAATAGAATGCCGGAAAGACTAATACACCCTGTATAGAGGGTATACATAACTATCTATCATTACATTATAACTCGATCATTTTTAATGAGACTTGGTAAATAAATTACGTAAATAAATTAAATTACTTTTGCATGCTAAAGCAACATAATAATTTAAACAAAACTACAGATCATTAATAATTCTGCTTGGTCTTGTATGTACATACAACTGTTCTACAAGACGAGCATCCTAAATTGGGTCGGAGAAAGTTAAGAAAATGGGCACACGCGCACAGATGGCTACATAAACCAATGAGGTGGACGCGCTTTTTGAATTAAGAATGCAAACAATATTTTTATTAATTACTAAGCTGAAAAAGGACGTACAATTTTTTTTTCACCTTGAATTGGCCACGAGGAAGAAAATGCCATTACCTATATTAAATAAAAAAAAATGGCATCGAAAGTAACAATGGATATATATGGTAGTAAAATGTCGTTGGAAAATCTTATAGTAGGTATTCTAAGAGTACCAAGTCGTAAAAATTCAAGTACCTACTTAGGTATTGGGCAAGCAAAACTAACAACCGTAGCTGTGCATATCAACTACGGCTATGAATTCTATCTACCTCGTCCCACAGTGTTGACTCGACACTCAAGAAGGTGGGGTGTTCGAAAGAATATTGTACATCTTTTCCAACATAAATAATTCAGTGTTTTAAGTAAAAAGTTCAAAGAATATTTTATTAGAAAATAGGAAATATTGTCTAACAGTGATCGTTTTGTGAAGGTTTTTCCTACGCGGAAGGAATTTTTTATTGAGTTTTCTCTTGGTAAGTGCTTGCTTAATTTTTTATTACAGATTTATATAATCTCGCTTTATTTTCGGTAAGCAAGTATAACCCACTTCCTTACCAATTTTTTTTAAACAGTTGTAATTTAATAAGTTTATAATTTAGGAATTAGCGGTATCGAAAATAAAATCCAGCAGAATCTTTGCCAGTACAATAGTCGTTCTTAAATCAGACACAATAAGAATGAGTATAAAAGGGGAAACAATTTTTTATTTATTTATTTATTTAGAGATCTATGGTGAACCAACAGCTATTACAATAAAAATAGTATATAGTGCAGGGATACAGAAAGCCAATTACAGGTTCACACTTATAGTAAACAATTTAAAAATAAGAATCTTAAACTTAAATAATACTTTGGTAGAAAAGACTTGGTATTTGTGAACTAAAACTTTCGTAAACACTAAACATTGTATTTTTTTGGTCCGGATCAACTTACGTTTATATTTATTACGTTTTACGTCGGTATTTATTTATACCATGGATATGTCTCGGGGTGGTTTGACTGATTTTATTTTATTTGTTTTGTGTGTGTGTAATTATTATGAGTTATTAGTTATACAGCGCCACCAAGTTATCTGTTCAGGTGGACAAAATTGTAACGAACTAATTAATTGTAAATCCTGTTCCCCATTTTTTGGTTTTATTTATTCACGTACATACTAAGACTTATAAATATATTTTCATTAAAATTGAAAGGCGGGTTAAATTATTCTCATTTCTAGGTAAATTTCTTAAATGTTACTACTAAATTCTCCACTAACGCCGCTATCAACCGAACAGATAAGATGGTGGTGGTACTGTAATATAATGTGACATGTCAATTAATTTATTTTGATTAGTTTTTTTTTTGCTCTGCGTGTATTCATAGTTTTAATTTTTGTGTTTGTAATATTTGACTGTTGTAAAGCGTGATTTTTTATTCAATAAAATATGACATTGACATGTTAAGATACATATCTAAATAAATACGTATATGTTTGAGTCGAATTTTTATGTCCTTAGTTTCTGCCTACCTACGGGATACAGGTGTTCGTAAATTAATTAACTTTAAGGTTTACTTTAGTTAATATAAAATTAGTTAACTATAATGAAAGTTTGGTGGACACTTGTGTGGTTAGAATGTGAACTAAAATTAAATTAAATTTGAGCGAGCTTAAAGAATTTAATTAATCATCAAAGAAACATACAAACAAGGTCAGCATTACACACTCATAAAATAAAATGGTACCCTTGTCCCCGATTACTTATATATTTAGTCACTGTGACTATTAGGTGAAATACGGTATTCTACGATCTCCAAATACATTTTTTATAGGGACATTTATAGTCGGCCTATGCAAATTTTATGTACCTACTCACAGCACACCCAAATTTTTTTTGAATGCTGGTGAATATAAACTAGAATTATTATGTAATTCGTTAGAAAAACGGGACAGATTCATCGATTTATTGCGACAATCTGTGGCTAGAACCGCGAGACATCACCATCGACGAAAAAAACTAAAATTTCCTTTCATACCAATAATTTTGCAAGAATATGCGGCCGGCCTGGCCTACATTCTGTGATTAAAATTTCACTTCCAATACAAAAGACATCAACGCGTTGCGCAAGTTTATTTCTCATTACGAGATTGCATCAAACATAAACACCCTTATTTCCCAATAATTAAAGTCCAATTACGAACAAGGTCATTAATATTGTCATAATGAAAGTGATCGACGCAATTGTTTTGCTATAATGTAGAGCAAATTCCTCCGAAAGTAAAAGTTCAAACTTTCACCGATTATGGTGACGTCACTGACGGTCGACAGCTTCATTTTCTTTTAATGCACTAACACGCTTGCAATTGTGTATTTTCCATTATGACTAATGGCAAAAATGTTAAGCGAGAAACTGTATTATCGATAATTTGAGACTTTCTTTTGATAATGATTGCGATTTCTCAGGATTTCTGCGAAAGCATTAGCCCCGTATTTTCCACACGATTTTTCTAACTCGGTTCTCTCATGCAATCCTAATAAACTCATTGACCAAATTATGAAAGGAAACGGTATCCTCTGTATATTAGGGAATCACAATTTCCAAAATAATTTGAGTCACAATTCTTACTACAACTTTTATTTCTTTACAACATTGATACGACACCAAAAATAATAATAAAGATACGTTTATTTGCTATGAGCAAAAGTCGGTGCCTGCTGCTGTTCTATTAATAAAAAACACTATTCCTACGCCAATCATCATCAACCCATTATGTCCCCATCGAGGGGCACGGGTCTCTTCCCTGAGGAAGGTATAGGCCATACTCCACCACGGGGGCCAAGTCCAGATTGGTGGAGGACGCTTTGCTAAAGGCTGATATGGTAAAGGAAACGAGGTAAGCAAAGATTAAGTATTTAACCTGTCTCTGAGAGGTGTTTTAGGAGAATCGTGTTTGTATAAATAAATCTTGATAATTTATCAGCTCTAAATCTTGCCTACAAAGGATTATGCGCCTTTTTCGTCAGATGTGCCTTTTTACCTTATGACGGCAGAATTAGTCGGTGCATGCACGCACGGCGGTTACGAATATTTTAAACTTTCCCAACACTTCCCCTTTTTGATCGAAGTATGTCAGGGACGTATCTCACCAGCCTGGTAAAATAATCCAATGGATTGAAATATATCAGAAGCGAATATTTGCTTGGGGTAATTTTTTTACCTACATCTTCTCCGTGTGTCTAAACAGAGGCTAGATTCCTTTCCCAATTCTATCCACTACATCCACTTTCAGTTCACAAACTGTTAATCTACTGCAGTTAACAGCTATCAGTTAGCTAAAATAAAGAGCATATTCACTACATACATAACAACATAATAATAATGTGATGCTAGCTAGCTATTAGCAGTACTTTCAGCCAGGATCGATGACCTCTGTAGCGTAGTGGTTAGCGCATCTGCTTACCATACGAGAGGTTCCGGGTTCAATCCCCGGCTGGGGAGAAAAAAAAACTCCAGATCTTGGATGTTTACATGTTTGTGACGTCGCTGTTTCTGTTTCCCACGACACAGGGTATCCTAGTGTGGGGCCAGAAGCAATGTATGTGCCTGTATGTAAATGTTTATGTTTAGGAGTTATTTTACTCTATAGTTATAACAATAGCAATGTTTTATAACTTGCACATAACACAATCACTTGCCCTGGTCCCAAACTAGGATACCGCTATGGTAACCCAGCAAGGACATTGCAAACATAAAAATTAGTTACACCGTGGGTACAACCGAACAGAGGCCATTTATATAATTAAATGAAGTCGGCGTAGACATTTCGAAATCCTAATTAGGTGTTTATTTGAAAATGTCGTTTGCTCGTTACAACGATGTTATGAAATGAAAGACAATGTAATTTGTCGTTAATGACAACTGAATTTGATATATCTATGTACCTATGCGGAGCTGTGCTTATAAACTTGGGACTGGTTTGTACGGTGCGCTAATGAATGATACAGTCAGTTCCCAAATAAATTATTCATATTCCATTCCACGAAACGAGCTGCCAAAGAAAATCATTCATAGACAGATGAATAGAATATTCTTTATTGTACTCATAAATTACATTATAGATACTTTATTGTGCACAAGAAAGAAAATATGTTACAAATTACAAGCGTATTATAGATGAGTACATAGGCGAGCTTATTTCTATAGAAATATCTACCAGCCAACCAGATCAGTTGTGAAACGATTAATTTAAATAGGTAGAAGAGTTTACATTTACAGTATTTTTATAAATCGAAGTAAAATCGATCCATACTGATAACTGTTAACAGTAAATTAACAGATTGTTACAGATTGTTGTTGTCTACTTATCAGAGTACGAGGAGGTATGGAATAGTTTCCTAGTTAGTTACTACCACTTATGAAATAATCAAGAGGAAGGTTTCTTTTTGAATTCATTATCCCTTTTATTTACACGGGCTTGGAGTTTGGGGACTCTCAGAGGTTTTATTTTATTTTACGTTATGTCGCAAGCCCAACATAGACCCCCGCGGTAAGCAGGGTTGCCTTTTTTCTATTAAATTACCAACCGCAATGGCGATGGCGTAGCTAGGTAAACAAGGGCCCTGGGGCAAATAAAAAAAATGGGGCCCCACTGCTATTTAAACTGGTTAGGTTTTATCAAGTAAAAACATTAAATATAAAAATACTTTAAAAATGCTAAGCTACTTCATCAGCTCTTTTTTGTGCACGCTGCAGGGTTGGTAATAAAAATATTAAACAGTAACAACATAAATTACTATTAATACTTGCCAGTGGTAAGGGAGATATTTTTTGGCGAGGGCCCCCTGAGCTTGAGGGCCCCGGAGCGCTGCCCCGTCTAGCCCCTAGGTATAGCTACGCCACTGACTAACCGTACTGTGAGGACACTACACAGACGTTTTTATTTTATAATTTGTTAGTATTGAGTTTTTCTTTTTTTTTTCGGTATTTTCCTCTTATACCTCGATATTACAAATAAAGCTTGGAATTCGAACATATTTTTTTGTTGTTGTCACACTTTATTGCACAATAAAAAAATTACACACCTAATATAACTTAAATAACTGTGCTTATTTAATATTTTACATCTTGAAAGAAGAACTACGTCTAAAGAGAAAGAAAGTGCAGTACAGTATAGTACAGAAGTATAGTACAGAATACATGCAGTATAGTACAGAAACCAAAATCAACCAATTTCATTGCCAAAAAATATCCTCTCCCAATCATTGCATACAATTTTACGTCGGCCTCCAATGAGAACCGAACCCATGACCCCTGTTTTAACCATTAGACCATCGAAGCATTTACATGACCTAAGCTCTTCCAACCAATTACACTGGATACCGTATCAAGCAATACTCATTTTCCTAACGAGAGCAGACATCAGTACCCATTTTCCAAAAGCGAACAAAAATATGCGAATTTTTTTACTCATTTACCTGACGTCGTCGGCGAGCGGTAAAACCAGTTGTCAACGGTGCCAATCTGCGAGATGCAGGCGGATTGGGCAATCGGGCAGGGCTCGTTTCGTAAAGCGCCGGTCACTCGACGGCGGCGGTGGAACTTGTCCTGCGATTGCCAAAGCCTCTGAGAGGCAGCTGGGAGGTTTCACGACGTAAATTGGCAGTTTCCTATCCTAGGCTACTACTGCGTAGGTTGCGAAAACTTTTCTGGGGCAGTCGAAGTTTAGCTAAATTATAGTACTTCCTCGCTTAGTAAGTATGTATGTCGTAGGTTTTTTAAGTTACATGTTGGTGGATACTTTTTAACCCGGCATCATAGCATCCAAACGTATCAACTGACTTTAGGACGGCTTCATTGATTGTATGTGGGTCTGATGACCCACTGAAGGACATAGCCCTTCTCTCAGAGAGAAAATGGACTTAATTTTTAATGGATTAATCTCCACGCATGTTCACCAACCGCGGATTAGCGATTTCAAGCGGTGAGGTATGTGAATAGCTCAGACATTCAGATTTCCTCGCGATGTTTTCCTTCACCCTTAGCGTTAAATTAAAAGTTAGTTAAACTAGGAAAGTTATTCTATAGAATAAGGCGTTACTTTGCGGAAATCCATAATAGCATTAAATTGACACGAGGGAGGGCGGTGCATTAACTAACCGCATGGTGCTTGTAGGATATTGGCGGAATTCAGCAAAGTAATCATCTCAATTTAATGCTAGGAAAGTTAAATTAAGCGAGATGGATCTTAGCCTTGCCTTGACTTACAGTCACTGTTTTAGCTATCAGCTACACACACACACAGTTTTATTATCATTTTACATGTTCGATGACTTTCAGCATCTGCCTCTAACCAGCACTAGAGCTCGTGAATCTCAAACACGAATGCTGTTAGAAATCTAGAATTTGAGTTGAAATACTCAGGTTTTTGAGCGAGGTCTGAAAAATAAAAAAGGGGTACGTAGCAAGTGTTTCATTTGTAGTTAAATTTAATCGACTGATGTTCATCATTAGTTTTTATTGGCGAGTCGCTCGTAACGTTGTGTAGAGTTTACGATTATAAAACTGAACGTGTTATCTACTTTGTATACATACGCATACTTACCTAAATTTTGTACAGATAGCGTGCGGTTTGCTGGCGCATAATACTTACTAATCTTTGACTCTAAGTTCGCGTGTTTCCTGTGAGCGTGTGCAACCCTATTAGCTGTTGTTGTTTACTAAACAAACAAGCCATTTTTCGAAGGCATTCGTAGTCTAGGCAGTCATTTTATCATCCTATGTGGCGAATTGGCGATGTCTATTTCATAATTCATAACTTTATTGCGACTTAACAGGGTTACCTAAAAAATCGCTTATAAACCTAAAACACGAGCGTGTCAGTCACAATAACTTTTTTTCTACGAGTTTAGGTATATTTTTGTTCAATTTTAAGTTTTATTTTAAGTATGTAGGTAACGTAACTGGCGTGGCGTTGAATAACGCCCATTACCATTTTATACAGGGTTACCATAAAAATTCACTATTCCTAAAACACGAGCGTGCCAGTCACAAAAACTTTCTTTTTTCGAGTTTTGGTACTTTTTGTTCAATTTAACATTTTATTATAAGTGCATAAATATGTTTTTTTTCTACACTTTCACTTTTTTTTAATAGCCTATGGATGTATAATTATGTACCATAATTTTCTATTTTCTACTATAACTTATTTTCTAAAAATGTAACCTAGTTAGATCAATTAAACGCCCCCGAAAGCATCTGCCTACAAAATTTCGTGAAAATCGTTGGAGCCGTTTCCGAGATTCTGATTATATATAAATATATATACAAGAATTGCTCGTTTAAAGAGATTAGATAGATAGATAGATAGGTAGATAAGCAACGTTAATAGGTGACGCAGTGACGCTGTTTGAATGGACGTCCTTCTATGAAGAACAAAGAATTGCCGAGGGCTGCGACTTTAGTAAAGCGCCAATGAATAAATAAAATTATGTATAATAATTATTAAGTATTTTAGTGGAAAGGCGGACATGCTTCGACCAAATAGGGGATGCATTAGCAAAGGGCAAGACAAAAAGTTCCCGAAACCGGCATGCGTGCATGTACCGACTATTGAATGTCGATGAATCGAACGTGATTTGTTAAGTCTGTATTACACCGGGACAACACTGTGCGGAATTGCGGCGTGCCACAAGGCCGCATGCTACAAAGGTGCGGCAGAAGAAAAAGAAGAAGCTGCGACAGTTTGCCACATGACGCAAGGTGTTGTTACCGCCCAGCAGTGAGACACACGAGAGGCTACGTAAAAAAAAATATCAATTTTTTTAGCTTTTAACATACCCGTATACGTACTTCTGGTTTTAAAAAAAAATCTATCTTTTTTTAGCTGGCACCATTATTCGAAGGTGAACAAAGTATACTAAAAATTGAAATAAAATTGAGTCGACTTAATGCACCCACGTTATTTGGCACGGGGTGAATTAAGTCCACCTTTCGGTAGACTTGATTCACACAGGTGAACTACCTCAGGTGGACTAAGTGGAATGATCCCGCATTTTGAGGTAGTACTGAAGTCTAAATTAGATAGTATAAATAATTGCACCTTATGCTACTAAGGCCGACTTCCAGCACCCACTAAAATCCATTTAACTTTAAGTTAAACAGAATTTTGACAGTTCCGCCATACACTATCTGACAAAATTATATTTAATTAATGAGGAAAAAAGGATATAAGATTCAAAATCCTGCTGTATTTTTAATTTTTTTGTCGCTAAACCGTTCACGTAACTACCACTTACAATTTTGAGTCACATTTTGTAAAAATATTTTAGTTTGAATGTTTTTTTTGAGCATTTTATGAACTGGATATGTGTTGTTTTGCAACAACACTACTTATAATTGAAAGAAAAGGTCACAAATTTATTACTAGAAACTATAACTTAAGAAATAAGCATGTACTTAATGTAATTAAAATCTAAGACACCTCTACATCGTCTTTCTCTGTGGTTGGACAGTTGAAAATTTCTTCATAGAAGTTTTTAATATGGTCCTCGTCCGGCATGTAATTCTTTAATTTTCTGATTTTTTTTTTAATATTTAATGGTTTCTTACCATCTGGATAGGCAGTCATCAAAACTTGCGGCAGAAATTTTGGTTTTGCCATGTGATGACAAAACACAATGGCTGGAGGTGTGTTCTTTTGGCACAATTCTGTGCTAAGAGCAACACGTTACTACTATGAAAACCCCATGGGATTTGTGTGATTTTTGCAGCAAATGTGGCTTTATGGTCATACAATCGAATACCGTAGAAAAGTTAAATTTGAAAAAATTGTTGCTTGTGTTGTTTTAGCAACACATGATTCAAATGGATTTTAGTCGGTGTGCAAGTCGGCCCTAAAAGTCAAAAATTCCCACCTCGGAATGTGGAGACCCAATACAATATTTTGTGGCAAGCTTGGCTAACAGCGTATTCGCGATGAGCGCTGAGAATGATGTTAGAAATGTGCAGTTAGCCTTCTCTATTAGATGCTATACAGTTAAAACGGCGGAAGAAGCTGAGTCATCGACTACGCTCCCATTAGGCTCTGCTAGCCTAGTACTTTCACCTGACTGGATGCACTCAGGCTCGAGTTTGCACTTTGGATGTTTGTTTATTAAATATGTTTGTGATGTCGCTGTTTCTGGATTCCTAGTGTGGGGCCAGAAGCAATGTATGTGCATGTATGTAAATGTTTATGTTTCTGTAATTTTATGCACTCTGAGAAACATTCCCTAGACCACTTGCTCATCCTTTTTCGGCTCATCAATCTTCATTACTTACCTAGTCGTTGGATGCGGTTACGGTAGGTACTTTTTATATAGCTCTTTGTTAATGCGTCACCTATTTGGTCAAACTATGTCCGCCTGGAACATCTTTTACAGTAATAAATTCATAAAGTTCTCGTGGATTTATGTAGATCCCGATATTAGCAACATTTTAAATCTGAGAAGTCCATGGAACAGAAGTTGTCAGAATTGTATATTTTAGAGGTAACCTTTATATTGCTTACAGCAGAAGGCATTATTCAGAGAGAGAGATAATTATCGAGCAAGTATTTAACTTTGTTACAGCCCTGCATGGTATTTAGATTTATACAGGAACTGTTGGCGACCGTATTATTATTTAGTTTTCCTTTTTATAAATATTGTTTTTTTCTATCGTCAGTTATAAAGTCAGTTTGGGTTCTTTCGGTTTAGTTTTGTAGTCCTAATTCTAATGTCTAATGTCAAAGTCGTGTGGAATAAATAGTTATGGATTTGCAGATATAAACTTATATTTATAGAAAAGAAAAGTAAAACTACTCCAGCTAAAAAACATTATATACTTACACAAAACATTCCGTTTTCTTTGCGCACACCTTTTCGTTGCTAGCGGAAGCAAAATAGAAAATTTGTGGCATTGAAAACCGATTGTTTAGTGTAATGTTTCATCAAAACATGAGAAGGAGACCCGGCTTAACTTGATATATAATGTGCAAGTAAGTAAACAACAGTCATCGTGGAAAATAAAACATGGGGATTTTCTGTACGTCATAAATTACTAGGATCCAAAATTAGCATCCTTCTGCTACTAACACGACTCAAGTTATGATTGTATTTTTTAAATGGGCGAGGAAAAACGATCCGGTAAATTCGCGTAAACTTTGGGCTTCAATTTGTGGATTTTAGCGATTTTATAGTTCACTAGCTTTCGCCCGCGACTCCGTCCACGTGGACTTAGTTTAAACCTTTAACCTCGTTCACTCCCTTAAGGATTAAATTTAGAAAAACGGCGAAACACGTATTCAATCAATTGTGTTGAAGAGTATTTATTTTAAGTTTCAAGAAAATTAGACAACATTCTTTATACCTCCCATACAAATAGCAACCCTTTTCACCCCCTTCGGGGTTTAATTTAAAAAAATCCGGTCTTATTCTTGCCTTCATTAATACCCTCTGTGCAAAATTTTGTTTCATACTAAGTTTGCACCCCCCTTTTTCCCCCTTAAGGGATGATTTTTACAAAACTATTTTACAGGTGTTTCATAATTTTAAATGAAAAACCTTCGTACCTACCAAATTTCATTCGAATAACCTCAAAAACGGCAAAGTTTCATACTAACTTTGAACCCCCATTTTACCCCCTTAGGGGATGATTTTCAAAAAAGCTTTCTTAGTGCTCCCTACGTTACAGAAGAAACCCCTGTGCAAAATTTCAAGTTTCTAGCCCTTATAGTTTAGGCCCTGCGTTGACATGTCAGTCAGTCAGTCAGTCAATCAGTCAGTCAGCTTCTCCTTATATATATATAAATATAGATAGATATATTATAAGGTAGGTTTAAATTTTAACAAGTTTAGACATCAGAAGCACAGTACTAATTGATCTAGAGGTGCCACGGGTCCGAATCAAAGTTCCCGTGGCACCTCCAGGGGTGTCTTCTGGGGGTGTCATGGGTCCGGAATGGACGCAAATGTACCCATTACGCTTGCAGTGTTACCTCGCTGCACTGCAAGGGATATCCTCTGCATAGATAGGCCCCAGAGTCAGTCATAGCCACGGAGACATTTCCTTAATAAAAGCCTTCCCCTCTACTCCCCAAAATCCCAGTGGTTTCGACGCAACCAAAACTGTAAATGTTGATCCACTGCATTGAAAACTCATAGATCAATACCGGGTTGATACGGCTGACTGGCGCGATACATATTATTAGCCTTTTTTGATGGTAACGGTCATGGTTACAATTACGTACTGCTTACGAGCAGTGGCAGCGGAGTGGTGGGAGCTGCTCATTTGGGATCTCAAAACATAACATTTACATACAGGCACATACATTGCTTCTGGCCCCACACTAGGATACCCTGCGTCGTGGGAACCAGAAACAGCGACGTCACAAACATGTAAACATCCAATACCTGGGTTTTTTTTTGTCCGGGACCTGTCGCATGTTAGTCAGATGCGCTAACCGGTGCGCCACAGAGGTCGTCGTCGTCATCTCGTGGGTTCGAATCCCGGCATGTACCCATGGTTTTGTTTTCTAAGTTACGTACATTTGTAAAGTTATTGTAGCATACCACTCGCTAGCCGCTAAGAAAATCATCGCGAGGAAATCTGCGAGTCTGAGGTGTCCAACATACCTCAGCGTTTAGAGGGTATGGGCACACGTGGTGATAAAGCCCATACTGTCTCTTTGAGACGTTAGTGCCCTGAAGTGGGACGTATAAATGGCACTTAAAGAAGAGATTCTATTTTAAATACGTAACACAAGTTGGCTTTGTTGAATACAAAGCCAACTTGTGACCAAAAATTCTAATTAACGAGCTTTAGGTACTTACTCATTACGTCAAAGGATATTGACATCAGATATCACTACAGATACTTTTGGGAGGGGTCACACGATATCACACTTCATCGTTCGCATTTTAACACTTATAATCTAAGTGTTAAAACATGAACTTTGAACTATTCAGGAGAAACTCAAAAACACTTGCAACTTTATCTGTTCCTAACTCAATTTGCAACTATATCTTAAATAAACCTAATTTTGGATCTGCTGTTTTAATTCAATAATTTCTAGTAATTTCTAGATTTAAAACTGCATAATATGTGACGTCACACTAAGGGAGAGGGGGAGTATCATAAATGTGACCACTGTGACAAGGACGGGGGAAGCGTAAAAAATCATGACATTCGTGTGACGTAATTTAAATTGCTGCAATATTACTGAATCGATTGAGTTTTATTACTGTACATCAACCTTTAGATACGTGCACTCTACTTCTTTACGTTTAGTTAAAACGATCTTCGATAAAAATATTTAATAAAGTATACCTACCTGCAGTACGGTACTTACATTTGAGCTTGTTAGTTTCAATCTCTGTCAACGACAGTGTAACTTTGAATTGGTTTGCCGTTTCTAAAAGGACATAATTAACTATTATTTTCACATAAAAGTTAAACAACAATATCTGAGTGCGTATACTGAGTTTTGTCATTCACTTTCGATAGCGAGAGCGTTTGCGATTTGCATAGGAGTGACAAAGAGACAACTAGATGACGCGCTTTGTCACTCCTATGCAAACGCTCTGACTATCGAGAGTGAATGAAAAAACTCAGTATACGCACTCAGAGTGCTTAGTGCGAGTTTTTTCATTCACTTTCGATAGCGAGAGCGTTTGCAATTTGTAAAGGAGTGACAGAGAGACAAATAGGTGGCGCGCTTTGTCACTCCTATAGAATATGAGTTTACGTTAACGCGATCGAGTAGTTAAAAAAACTCGCACTAAGCACACAGGACGAAAAGTAATAAAAGTGGAGAAAACGCGTATCAAGCGTTAAAATTGCGCTAGACTCAAAAATGTTTGACTAAACTAACTCTAGCATCTGAAAAGAAGCCATAATTAAATCTAAGTACTTAAGTACTTGCGGAAGAAGGTACATCACAATAAAACAATTCACTGGATTCATTTAAGGCAGTAGGAACCAATTATATTATCAGAAAGATTTATGGGGTGCGTGCGCGCCGATCGAATACAAAAGAGCTGTTTAACTGGATGGAACAGTACTCGAGAATTAATGTTGATGTTGCAAACAATTTATTATTATTATTAAATCTTTATTTTACAGGGCCTGTACGAAACTTTAGCCCTAACTGATGTTCGGGAAACATTGTTACAAAAAAATCGAACTTTACGCCATGATGGCTGAAAACGGAATCCTGTTGCAAACAATTAATTAATGAAGCCTTCTCCAGCCAGTGATAACTAATCATGCAAAAATATAGATTCGCCAAACAGTTTCGGTAACCAATACCTTTGAGGTTTGAGGAGATTATTCTCACTAAGGAGTTTTAGGTCCCAAGAGGCGGTCAATACCAACCTCCTTGTAAATACTAGGTAGGTACTACTGCAGTAAATGACGTATGTATGTGCCGCCACCATGAGTATACAGGGTGGAATTTTGAGCACCTGAAGGGGAAGTACTCTTAATACTGTAGATAGACAATTTTACTCAAAGGAAACATTCCTCTATTTTTGAAAAGAAAAAAAAAGTGCATTCAAAGATTTTTAAAATATTCGCTTGCCGCACCCGGTAATCGAACCTACTAAAATCTGTGAAAGTTGCACCCTGTACTTTTATTGCAGCGATCGTTAGGGTCAATTATAAGGATGAAATCTCTCTAACAAACTTTATAAATTAAATGAAAGGAAAACAATGAAATCTTAAATTGTGTTAAATATTTACAAAAAAAGGTAAAGTAACTAATTAATTGCTCGAAATAGGCTCCATTTTCTTGGATACACAAATTTATTCTTGTAACGAATTCATTTCTAGTAACCTTTAATAACGTATTGTGGTGAATGTAATAAATCGTATTCTGAACCTCAACTCTCAACTCGTTTACATTCTCATAAGATTTAATGTAAATTTGATTGTTTACATTTCAAACAAATTTTTTTACATATCGGTACAAACCGAGTTGGTGCCTGTCGATCTCGATATCTCTCTCCATACCACCGCAAAGCACGATTCACATCTTTGTTATTTAAAATTTGATTTTTTTACATATCCCCACAAAATAAAAATCTAAAGGGATGAGATCTGGTGATCGTGCAAATTGCAATCGTCTTATCTAAATAGTAATTCGTCATTTTAATGGATCAATGACGTCAATTATAATTATGAATTAATAACATGAGTAAACATAAAGAAACGGATCTTTGAGTAAAAGTGCTTTAACTTGACCCATTGAATTAATAATTTAAGATTTCATTGTTTTCCTTTCATTTAATTTATGAAGTTTGTTAGAGAGATTTCATCCTTATAATTGACCCTAACGATCGATGCAATAAATGTACAGGGTGCAACTTTTACAGATTTTAGTCGGTTCGATTACCGGATGCGACAAGCGATTTTTTAAAAATCTTAGAATGCAGTTTTCTCTCTTTTCAAAAATAAAGGAATGTTTTCTTTGAGTAAAATTTTCTATCTACAGTATTAAGAGTACTTCCCCTTCAGGTGGCATTACAAAATTCCACCTTGTATAAATCCGTGGCCGCCACTTCACTAAGTTAATGTGCTTCGTTGAACCTTATTGTTACATGGATTTTTTTCTAGAAACCTATATAGATTTCCTCCTCATACTGCTAGGTACTTCTAATATAAAGCCAATAAGCGTACCCAAAGCCCTAACTGAGTTTCTGCCTTTTTCACGGGTCCCCAAACCGGTGTCTGGCTGCCTTAGCACGAACTCCATCCAGTCGCACGCGCCCCATCACTTTATAATCCATTTATCTATACTTGGCTTTTTTACAGACTTTAAACGACTCTAAATCAAAAACCTTTAGCGGTAGAAAACTCGAAACAGTTTACAAATTTAGTGCTAGCTAGTACTATATTATATTATGTATATATATATAAAACGAGAAGCTGACTGACTGACTTAGAATCAAAGCAGGGCCCAAACTATAAGGGTTAGAAACTTGAAATTTTGCACAGGGGTTTTTTTTGTAACATAGGGGAGCACTAAGAAAGGATTTTTGAAAATTCATCCCCTAAGGGGGTAAAATGGGGGTTCAAAGTTAGTATGAAACTTTGCCGTTTTTGAAGTTATTCAAATGAAATTTGGTACGTATGTTCTTCATTTACAATTATGAAACACGTGTAAAATAGTTTTTTAAAAATCATCCTTTAAGGGGGAAAAAGGGGGGTGTAAAGTTAGTATGAAAGTTCTCTGATTTTCAAAGTTATTTAAATAAAAAGTGGTATTTGGGTTATAAGTTTTTAATAATGATTATTTCCGATATCCGTTTTTGTGAATTCACCCCCTAAGGGGGTAAAAGGGGTGTGCAAAGTTAGTATGAAACTTTGCCGTTTATGGAGTTATTCGAATGAAATTCAGCATGAAGGTTCTTCATTGAAAGTCATGAAAGACGTGTAAAGTAGTTTTTCGAAAATCATCCCTTAGGGGGTAAGAGGGGGTTGCAAAGTTAGTATGAAAGCATTTTCGCATGCGCTAAAAGTATCTCTATCTTATTTGCAAACACTTTACTCAACTAAAGCCCACGCGGACGTAGTCGCGGGCAACAGCTAGTATTATAATATAAATACACATTACGAGTACTATTAACCTCGCCTTTGTACGGTCGGGATCTAAAAATGTTTACCAGTTTTCAAACTTGATTCTTTGTCGCAAGATGTGCATTATAGTCTACTAGACGAAAACCCGGCTTCGCTCGGGTAAAATGTAAACGCAAAATAATATTCCACTATGTTTTTTTATATGGTGACGCCTCTGTATTTATCAACCACCAGTAGATATAAATCTCTTAATACATTCAGATACATAAGCTCACACCTGTATCCCAGAGGGGTAGGCAGAGACCACGGACTGTCACCTGCTACTATCCTGACAAATCACTTTCGCTTCATCGACATCCATTAGTCGTTGCATGTACCCACATCGGTTTCGGGTACTTTTAATCTTGCTCTTTGCTAATACATCCCCTATTTGGTCGAAGTATGTCCAACTGGGGCGTCCCTTACCGGCCCTTCCACTCACATTCGCTCGATATATTTGCTTTGTCAGTCTTTCTTCGTTCATCCTCTCCACATCTCCAAACCAACGCAACATTCCTTTTTTCAATTCTAGTCACTCACTACATCCTGTTTCTCTACATCCTCGGTCTCTAATCACACTATTGCGTATTCTGTCATTCAAAGTAACACCACACATATTTCTTAAGGATCTCATTTGTACTGCACTAATCCTACTTTCATGATTCTTCTGCCATACCCAAATCTCGCTACCATGCTTACATCAGTATTGGAACCAGCACACTATTACGGATAGCCAATCTTGCTCTTTTGGACATGTTCTGGCTACTCACGAAGGAATGCAAGGCGAAAATCGGATACTTATCATAACTTTGTCATGCGTACCTCAACACAAATTACTAAATGAGCTTCCTTCATAAACTTAACAGCATTGAATTTAGTTAACAGCTAGTGAATCTAATGACGTATGAGACGTAGAATCCACTTGGCTAATCAACTAAAAACAGCTTCCTGTCTTTGGCTTTACAGCTTTTAGTTTTGTTTTGACCACATGTTTTTCTTCATCATTTTAATTTTTGGTATTTTTCTTATCTAGTGGCTTTTTCATTTCAATAAGTTTATTGGTACCTAACTAAGCAAAACAATAAAGATCAATTTATGACTTTGATTTCCTTTTTCAATTATTTTTCAGACCCTTCCAAAACTCAATGTCAAATTATTGTCTTCGCTCCCGCCCTCAGAAGAAGGACCTTCTTCTGAGCTCCCGCCAATGAAAAACACCACAGATTACTTACTACACCTTCTCAGTTGGCACAGATTATAATAACCTTTTTGGATGCCACGGTATTCCACACACCATGAAGTTAACAAATTAGATCAAATTAGATTATCTTAGTGTTTAGGAGAGTGCTTTACTTTACACTCTGTTGCAACATTATGCTGAATCGGGCCCATTTTGGGGGCTCAACCTTTAACGACCTCTGTGGCGTAGTGGTTAGCGCATCTGACTACCATGCGAGAGGTCCCGGGTTCGAATCCCGGCTGGGGACAAAAAAAAAATCCCAGGTCTTGGGTGTTTACATGTTTGTGACGTCGCTGTTTCTGGTTCCCACGACACAGGGTATCCTAGTGTGGGGCCAGAAGCAATGTATGTGCCTGTATGTAAATGTAAATATGTAAATGTAAATTATTATTTTCATGTTGTACAGTTTATTTTTGTTACGCTTTTTATGCTTTCTGTGTTATTTTTTTATTATTGTACGCATTCTGTGTGTGTGTGTTTTTTTGTTTTGTTTAGAGTATCAAATAAATAAATTTTCTTTCTTTCTTTCTTTATTTCTTTCTTTCTTTCTTATTTTCTTTCTTTCTTTCTCTGTTTCTTAAGGAGAGTGCTTTTGTAGAAACGTGTAAGCGCCACTTGCTTTAGTACGTTTTACGGTATAGTACGGTTCTAGTTGCCTTTCAATTAGAATCAAAATAGAATTGGTTTCTATTGTTCTATCCAGTAACACCTGAGCGCGTTACTATCCTCGTTGCTTATCTGTGTATAAACTAAAAATTTAGTGAGAACTTTAGGAGAGTGCACAAGTGACTCGTGACGGGTGCGTGTTGTTTTCATTATATCGAATTAACAAACTTACTTATGTGTTCCATTAAAACTCATAGTATTTTGAGTAGGATAGCGCATATTTCGCGACGTCGACGAAGTGACACTCTACTGGAAGAAATATAAACGTTCACTCGAACGTCTAGTAATGTACTAATGCACTTGCCTCTCTAATTGTATTATAGCACTCTCATAAACACTAAAATAATGTAAACCGGCCATAACAGTTCACAATGAAAACAATGATGACATTGACATGTTTACTTAGCAACGCCATTGTTGAATTTAATAATTTTTATATTGATGCTGCTCGATAATACGAATTTTCCGCCCATATGTTGTCGACTCAGATCAACTATTTTTTTACGCTCTTTCATTTGGTGTGCATATCGTTCGAGTCTACCGTAGACCCGAACGAAATTATTAATATAGATAATGCTTTAACAATGTACTTATTACCTTTCAAAGTTCCGAAGCCTCGATTCTAACAAGTATCTAAATTCATTTCTTATTTTAAAATTATTGCATTTGTTAAAATGACACAGATCAAAACTCTGTCAAAATAGAAAGTTTGAAACTATATTGAATACTATGTTTACAAAATAAATAAAAAAAAACCTCCTTGAGGGAGCGAAGATGGTTTGCTCTAAACTTTGACAGGTTGGTACTCAACTCTTTATTCTGAGCTTTAAGCTTTACCTAATCAAATTAATACAAATATCGACCTTGTGTCGTATAATTGTCTGTAGAATTATGAACCTTATGGTGGTAAACATTTTCAGACCCCGACTGTACCTCTAATAAAATGCTTATTGTGCATTAAAGAACTTTCTTATCTTATAATAAGTGACACCAGCTAGACGTTTGACATGCTTGCTTGTCTCGACATACCAACTCCCAGGCAATCGTGGATGATGAGGCTTCTGTCTGGCTTAAGGGGGTTTGTGATGTCACAAACCGAAATTCAATCGTGCTTAAAATTGCAAATAAACTGATCAAAACATGCTTGCGCTTTATTAAAACTTTCTTTGCAAGGCTTATGAGGCTTATAACTCAAAAGACAATCAAACCACGAGATGCGTGCTCTTAAAATAAAAGTAAAGTTTCATTGTGATCCGGCACGTCATTTGTAAATTAAATCCAAACTACGTTTGAATGGACATCGCTCCATGAGGCGCCTCCTCTTTAAGAAAATTCTTAATTTTACTAATTCTTAATTTTCCGAATTTTTCATATTCCTAATTATGGTTCGGACGAATTCGCAGTTCTCGAAATAAGTACAGTCAAGCAAAATGCACTTTTTGGATATCATCCAAATCGCAATTAATTAAATTAAAGGAAACCAAACTTAAAATGAACTAATCATTTGGAAAATGACACACATCAAAAAATAAGAATTGGGTCCTAATCGCCGGCTTCCTTTTGACAAATGCGTGCTAAGCACACAGCTCATTGCTCCCGGGCAGTGCACGGGACTCGCCTCGTGCAATTCGGCACTCGATAACGGGACTTCGTGCATTGTAGAGTCATTCTTAACTGAGATTGCAGTATCACCATCAACCCATTATGTCCCCACCGAGGGGCATGGGTCTCTTTCCTGAGGAAGGTATAGGCCATACTCCACCACGGGGGCCAAGTCCGGATTGGTGGAGGCTTGTAAGACTAGTGGCTGGTCTTACTATCAGAAGTTTTCAACCCGCCTTAGCACAAATTCGCACCAAAATAACAGATACCTGCTGCTCCTGACGCACAGGTTATCCTAATTTGAGAGCAAAGACTTCAAAATTCACTTATTCAAATTGATTTTTTCAATAAAAATATTTGTTTTTGTAACCACCTTACCACGGCCCGGGACTGTGCTGGTCCACATTAAGAATATCTACTACACAAAGTAATATCTACTACTAACAGGGTGTACGAAAGTCCCTGTACAAGTAGGTCCAAAAATTGTGGGACTACCTCGTTGATGTAGCAGTATTACGGCGGATTATCAAATTTTAAAACGAGTTATAATAATTTTTTAAGTCATAATTATTCATCATCATCATCAACCATTATGTCCCCACCAAGGGGCACGGGTCTCTTCCCTGAGTCATAATTATTAATGTATAAAATTTCTAGCTTAAAATTTTTGTTATAATTGTTATTGGGATAACACATTTACAGTCTAAATATTGAACTAAAATTAAACTAAATATCAAATAACTAACAATAATTAATAGGTATAGCCCAAATATAAAAAAATGGTCTCTAGTCCGGTGCCATTGGGGAGAGTTCCCACTTCCTAAGATACTGGGAATTAATACATAAATAAATTAATTAATTAACTTATTTATTTATTTATTTTAATTATACATTTATAATTAATCCATACTCACACCGAACCACCGGTCGGCGAGCCCGACCCGTTTTTGTCTGGTTTTCTTCAATGATGAAAATGAAAAAGAATGGCTAAATAGCTGGCCGGCTACAGAAAAAAAATAAGCGAGAAAGCTTCATTTGTTTTTTCGATTTGTAGGTATAGTGTTTTGGTTAGAGATGTGTAGGTAGGTATTAACACAAGGAGTTTATAAGATTTTTTCTGTAGCTAATTCATATTTTTATTTTTACTTTCATTATATTCCTAATGAAAAGCGCAGTATTGTCCTCGGGTAATGTCCGGTTCACATTATTCCACTAGCATTCCAGTCCAGCGCTGGAATGCTACTGGAATAATGTGAACCTGCACTGGAATGTACCATTTCAATGTTAAATCCAGTCCAGTTCATTCCAGTACATTGACATGGACTGGAATGCTGGACTTGAATGCTACTGGAATAATGTGAACCGGGCATTACAGACTTATTTAGTTCCGAAAAATGGTTTGGCGCCCCCGTGCGTATCGGAGGCGCCAATAGTTCAGTGAGGTTACTTTCACTCGTAGGGTAACAATATACTATTGCTTGTTCAGTAGAGCCACCTCCCTTAGTTTTGCCGAGCCTTTCTGCAACACTGCAGACGGCAATACAAGCGGACAGATCAAAATAAAAATACAAGGTCCATGAATAGCTGCTCTTTTCATTGGGATGGTGTCGAGGTTAATGATATTTCCCAAGTTCGTAACACTATGCTGTTTCCAAACGCGTCAACGACGCAATCGCTTGCACAAGAGTATCTGCTCACTAGGCTTGTTGAGGCTATATCTAGACCTGGAAAAAGAAAGGAAATCTTTTCGCAATAAAAAGGTGGTCTTTGACCGAAAATTAAAAGTCCTGAGGATTTCTCAAAGCGATTACTGACCTGCCGTTTGAATGCGAGGAAAACAAATCGAGAGACGTATTCCAAAGATACATTTGGAATCCGTTTTACGAACTAAATATAAAACAGGGCGCTAGTTAAAATAATTTCCTCGATACAGG
This sequence comes from Yponomeuta plumbellus, assembly GCA_947310845.1. Taxonomy (NCBI): domain Eukaryota; kingdom Metazoa; phylum Arthropoda; class Insecta; order Lepidoptera; family Yponomeutidae; genus Yponomeuta; species Yponomeuta plumbellus. The sequence goes on from OX371214.1 coordinate 12,049,108, forward strand.
AAAAAAAATCCGAACCAAAATTTTCAATATGCAACGAATTCGGTCCCCTTCCTCTAGAGCTGACTTCGACGGTTAGGGAGCTATTCTGTTTGTGTAGAACAGCGTTGCCAGACTTTGTTTTTTGCCACTTCGGGATTTTGGAACTGTTTGAGTGAAAAAAGCGGGATTCTTTCGCCGAAAGTGGGACACATTTATGTATTTTTTTTATTTGGCTCTTGCTTCTTGTGTGCAATATAGAATATTCTTAACTCAGCATTTACTAAAATCGAGTGGAGCTATTCCCGAAAAGCGGGACAGACCCTGTCCCGCGCGGGACATTTTGATTTAAAAATCAGGGCTTCCGGCCAAAATCGGGTCGTCGGCAACGTTGGTGTAGAACTTGATTAAAACCGTTTACAGTGCTCCAATATCCTGCATTGGCATCTCGCACCAATCACTGCAGCCGTGTAAATCAGCAGCGCTGCCGAGGGAATGCACCGAGCATTTCCAGAGAACCAACGGTGCTTTCCGTATCATGGCACTCGAGTTTACGGGCGGCTGTACTGAACGTCACAAATTCGGGACTATACAGTTAGGGTGCATCGACCTCGCTGCCCGTAGGGCCTGACTCCACTCCAGTTCGGGCGGGCCAGCTATTATCACGTGACGTACTCGATCCGCACCGCAGCGCATCAATTTGAAAATATTAAAAATAATGCGTTCGAATTTTGAATTTGATTAGCCGGCCGTTTTGGGGAAGGAGGTGGGTGGGGATGTCGTTGAAGGCTGGCGACTTAAGGTGAGTGGATTTTGTTTATTTTGTGGTCTCCTAAAAGAAAAAAAAACTTTGTTGATTCTTAAACTAAAACCTAATAATGATGACGGTTAAATAGGCACGCATCGTAAGTGTACGGGTTTTCTGACTGTAATGAGTTAGTCGCTTTTTTGTGAGATAATGTAAGGTACCCAGTTTGTTAGCGTAAGAGTGAGGCCAGTCTAAAGGTTGATGTATAACTTTACTCGTCAATGTCGATAACATCGAAAGTGTCGAATGCCTCGTTAGTCTAACGGTCAAAACGCTTAAGTACCAACGCAGAGGGCGCGGGTCCGATTCTCACAGAAGGCCGCCGTACATTTGTACAAATGACGTCAGTCTGGGCGTAATATGTTTGTGACTTGCTTGGTTACCATTGTAGGTACAGGGTATCCTAGTTTGGGACCAAGTAAAGTGATTGCGTTGTGTGGAAGTTATTTATTTATTATATTTTTTATTCACCTAAGTATTTTATTTATTTCTCATAATACGGTAAGCAGATCAGTTAAGATCTTCATCATCATCATCATCGGCCTACGGTTGTCCACTGCTGGACATAGGCCTCTCCCATTGCACGCCACTGAGCACGGTTCTCGGCTACTCTCATCCAGCTCTTGCCAGCCGCCCTGCGAAGATCATCGCTCCACCGAGTCTGAGGACGTCCTACACTACGTTTACCGATCCGCGGTCTCCACTCAAGAACTCTTCTACCCCATCGGTTATCAGTTCTTCGGGTGATATGGCCGGCCCACTGCCACTTCAGCATGCTAATTCGGTGGGCTATGTCGGTGACTTTGGTTCTCTGTCGGATGACTTCGTTTCGAATTCGATCTTTCAGAGAAACCCCGAGCATAGCCCTTTCCATAGCACGCTGAGCGACTTTAAATTTGTGGATCAGCCCCACCGTGAGTGTCCACGTTTCGGCACCGTATGCCATGACGGGTAGGACGCACTGGTTGAAGACTTTCGTCTTTAGACTCTGTGGGATTGGCGATGTGAAGACTCGACGTAGTTTCCCATACGCTGCCCAGCCCAGCTGTATTCGTATGTATTAAAATATACATGCGATTGAAAAAGACATTGTGTCATTCGAGTATTTATTTAGATTTTTAAATATGAAGGGTGCAGAGAAAGAACAAGGTATGTCCATCTGAGTTAATTGCGAGAAAAACACTTTCTAAAGTTTGGAAGTACGGACATTTGTGTTGAGAAATCCATTCCGACCAATCAAAACACGTACTTTTTTGCAACATTCCTTGTTGTATTTCAGTATTCTGAAATTGTAAACAATGCTACCATAGACAACGAATGCGTTGCCACTAAAAAACAAATTTGGAAAAAAGTGACATTCCTTGTTCTTTCCCTGCACCCTTCATATTTTTTTCGTTAAATGATATTTCCAGTCTACTTTCTGGTTTTGGCACATTATATAATCATTAGGAATTCCTACTTTTCACCTTTTTAAAATTACAGTTTAAATTCAGTGCATGTGCTGAGAATATGAAATGTAGCTTCATATCACTCTACAATCAACCTGACGTTTACAATCCGAGTGCTAACTGCTAACAGCACAGAATTCCATATTTGAAATCCACCTTTTAAGAAGTAACTATCAACTCTCATAGCTTTAGCTACGAACCTTAACTGCTGCTATTAAAGTCCATTTTCATTTGCACCATCGAACAATGACGTTAAGACGTATGCAAGCTCAAAGGACGTTGGTAGGTTACAAATGGATATTATTTTGTTGTAGCATATAAGTACTGAATAGTAATAACGTCAGCAACATCGAATGTCACCCTTATATTATACAGGGTGCAAAAGTATCCTCATGTTAATGTACATCCAAAAAGCGAGGGTTATACCCGAAGTAGAATACAGGGTTATTTAAAAAAAATGCGCTATTTCTGAAACATTTCGATAAGAGTTTTGTTACACTTTGTGTTATCTAGGATCTAGGACGCAGTCCGAACTACGTGACGATAGCCGATAATGGACGGTAATCTGCGTAGATCTTGTCATTGCGCGAAGCTTTGTCACGATAGACGCAGGTGCGGCGCCCCAGCATAAAGGATATAACACTCTAACGTGGTCGCGGACGCAGTTGATGGCGGTGGTGGCGGTCCATACTTACGGCAATAGTATTTTGTATTGACCACCACACCACCAACCACCGCATTATTCATTCGCAATCCTCAGAAGCAGTTTATTTAATCTGTGGCTATGTAATCGTGTGGTTACGGTATAAATAATACTAATTGATGCTTCATAGTTAGGTATTATATGGTTTAATAAGTTTTTCATAAATATAAAGACGCTGTGACTGCATACCAAAAACTATGCCATTATTAAGGTTTTCACATAGCAAGTGCTGACTGCACTCATGGGTCTTGAGCTTCTTAGATAGATAGAATCTATCTCTGATATTCATAACAAGCTACATTCGATTTAACGTGATTTGAGAAAAGGTGGTCAGAGGGGAGATTTTTCCGCTGCCTTTTTCTCCACTACACTACTCCCCAAGGCAGCGCCTGACCTTTGGTTTATGTACATTGACATTATCTAATATAACGTTCTTATTTCTGATTTCACCGTTAGTCCTCGTACTGGCTTAAATAAAATTTTCCTTAGGGCTCCTTCACACTAGGTCGCAAGCCACGCGCAACAGGTAGCAGCGCGACAATCGCGCTGCTCACAGGCGGCAGACTTGCATACTAATGCCCGGTTCCAATATCCACAAAACGCTTCGTTTTTGCTTACGATCGGTTACAATTCCTACGAACCGTCAATAAATTGTACGGATCGTAGCCGGTAGGCGTATATTATAGGAACCGGGCATAAGTGACAGACGCGCCGCGCGACACGTGTTTTTCATAGCGGACGGCGCGCGGCGCAGCGCGGCACCCGCGTGAGATCAGTTTTTGAGCCAGTGTTGCACGTTTGAACAATTTATTGCACAATGAGCGAATTTGACACAGAATTCACTTTCCCAGTTTCGAAACAAAGGATCAATCCAGTACCTACTGTATCTTTTTACTATGAACGCGACATCTATGGCGCTGAAGGAGAACCAACAAAAGCAGGAGCAACAATGATGTTTCCTCGATGGGATCTATTTAATTAAGTCGCGCGGCTGTGTTTGTAATGAATGAGAAGGCATCCGCTGTAGTCGCGCGGCACCCGCGCTGCAGCCGCACTACTTGCGACTTGAACGAATCTTGAACCTTGTTCCTGTTGAAGGAACCTTAAGTCAGGAATTAGTGCCCTGAGTTCTTCCCACTTACCAAATAAGTAAATAAAAACTTATTTCTCAACTAAAAGTTTCGTAAGCTCTAGACATTATTAACGAGATACGGACATCGAGCAACCGATCGACGGACGTAGGCTCCGTCTCTGCGAAACCTTGTTGGACTCTTCTGACAAAAAATTAAGTAAGTATCTGGAATAAAGTTAATAAAAACCTATTTTGGTATTCCAATGTCAAACGAAAGCAACGGAATAAAGTTTGGTCTACAAACCGAATAGCATATCCGGAGCCAGACAGTGAAAGTTGCGAATGACAAGGTCAATGGCGACAGAATTAGTCTTACGTCTCAAGACAACCTTTCTTGTGCGATAGTAGCTCTTATGTCATGCACCATAAGACCTACAGTGTGAAGACACACCGCAAATGATGATTGAAATTGAATAGAAATTAGCAACGATGGTGATGATGAGAACACGACAGGTATTATTATACGGTGTTGGTACTATGATGGTAGTTGACTCAAAGTTAGAGCAGGTAAAACTGCTTTAAAACTGGAAAAAACTTTTCACATTCGTCGACAAAAATACCAATTTTTATGTGTTAAACAAATATTTTTGTCGAGGAATGTGAATATTATTTAAATGTGGGAGGGGCGGGGGGGTCGCGGATTATTAGATTTGAATGTTTTATGCCATTAACGCATTGGCGTGTCCAGGGGTAAGTTCCAGATCCCAAGGCATCCATTATCCTAGGGTGGCTTAAGCCATGATGGTTAGAGATTACTAGGTACTCCCTATCTACTATCATAATATATGTGTCAATACTTAATGAAGAAATCAGTTTTGTCTAACAATATTCTATCAGATTTCGTCAGAAGCTACCTACTGAACTTGAGTATTGAACTCGCTGACGTTTCGTCGGAGTCAAGTTTGCATTGTGTGTGTGTGTGTGTGTGTGTGTGTGTGTGTGTGTGTGTGTGTGTGTGTGTGTGTGTGTGTGTGTGTGTGTGTGTGTGTGTGTGTGTGTGTGTGTGTGTGTGTGTGTGTGTGTGTGTGTGTGTGTCAACATTGACACTTGGGCATGCTTTTATTATTTTATTTTAAAGTAAGAAACAGAACGGTTTCGAGAACTCAAGTAGGTACCCGAACTTATTAAAACATTACAGCGCGTCGAAAATTGTAACGCAAGTTGGCAAAATTTGCGTCAAGAGTAGGTAGGTACTGGGGGCAGATCAGTGATAAAATAAATTAATAATTAATATTACCAATTTAAGTTATTTTATTTTTCTAAAAGCTGATAATTACTTATGTTGTAATAACTATAATTACGCTGTGGAATAAGTCGTGCCCTAGAAGTTGAATTACCTAACATATTGTTAAGGTTAATTGATCCGAACTTGCTAATAAGGTTATTAGCAAGTTCGGAGGATAGTTAATTATTATTACTATCCGTTTAATTCAATATATTTTCAGAGAAGAGACCCGTGCCCCTCGGTGGAGACTTAAATGGGTTGTTGATGATGATGATCCCTCCAATTAATGACCTTGAAAGAACGATTTAAAAACCATTGTTGTGGTGAACTGATTGGCTCTCTAAATCTGGTATACCAGAGGGGTGAATTTTTAGAATATCTTTGAATACAGTATTACTAACTTTTAAAAATAACTAAGTCTTCTTTCAGCAAAATATCCTATCTACTTTCGCTTCATGTCTTATAGTCTTGGGACCCCCTGTATCAGAGTGAAAAAAAAAACATTTGAAAAGTTATAGTATCAATACAAATCCCTAAAAGCATCTCCACACTCCAGCATTAAATGGAATTAGGGACTATAATTCGTTGAAGCTAGATAGTATAGATAGTGACCTGACGCACGTGTTTTATTTGTAAATATATATTTTTAGCATAGTTTTATATATCGCACCCTTGCAAGAACAACGTGATATTTCAAAGAAATCATTTTTTTATTCATAGATATTTTTTTTAACTCGATTTTATTTACTCCGAAAACGCCGGAATAATGAGCAAAAGAGACCCTGCATCACGTTATAGCGCTATCTCTTTCGGCCATTACTTTGAAACCTTAAAAAAATGCTCCCATGTAACGTAAGGGTTTCGAAATAACACGTTGTTCTTGCAAGTGTGCGATATATGTAAGCTATATTAATTTTTATTCTTTATAATTTAATTAATGGTTTATTCAGATCTCCTAAAAATGACAATAAATTATTTTAAAATTAAAAAAAAACTTCTCTTTATTGTAGGTACTCATAAATTACATTTAGGTACAGATTTTTTATAAATCTTAGTACAATTGGCGGCCTTATTACATAAGCAATTTAATATACATATTTCATATTAGCAATTTCTTCCAGGCCATAAATTTTGTATTTCTTGTTACATTTCCTCCAATAAAACCAACTAGCTATACTCCGATTTTTTATTTCGTGTACCAAACTGACATTTGGTGGGTTGCCAGTTTTGGATTTTGTTGTACAATAAAGTACTCGAAGACTATCAAGATATTGAGATGAGATATGATTCGAAAGCCAAACTAGTATTCGGTTTGGTGATTTGAAAAGTTGCATGTTACATTTATGATTTTCTTCCTTAAATTAATTTAACCATTTTGAAAATGTCACTGTAGATAGAAATCAACGCTACTTTTATTACTGATCAACGTAAATTAAGATTCTAAAATTACTTATTTTAAAAAAGAAACGACTTGATCACTCAGCTGATACGATACAATTTTTTTAATTACGATAAGTTTGCAACGCAGTACCTAGTTATCAATAAGCAAATAAAAAGTAGAATTTTAGCTGACAAAGTGGAAATCGAGACCGAGACCGAGAACTCGGTCGAGACTCCTTGAGCTAGCAACATTTTAAAAAAGAAAGAGCGCTTGCAGCTGTCAGTTTAGTACACGAAATTAAAAATCAGAGTATAGATAGATTACCTACTTGTCGAGTAGACATTACGCAAGTAGAAGCAGACCTTTAAAACGTTATAAAATATAGCGTTATTAAGTGTTACGTAACGTTTAAATCATTTTGTTTTGTTATTCTAGCGCTATTATATCGTTATGATAACAAAACTCTACGAGAAACTTAACGAAATCATAACTAAGCGTAATAACGTTATTAATAAAGTTATGGCGCTGTTGCCGCTCCGCTCTACCGAAAGGCGTTGCGTGGTCGCGGACGAACGTGTCCGGCGGCGTTGCCGCACTGAACGTGGCGGGGAATCACTCGGAGCAATACTCGTAAATAGCACAAATAAGCTCGCGCGCAAGATGCCCGCGGAGGTAACTTGCGTAAGTTCCATGCAAATATGAACTACTAGCTGTTGCCCGCGACTTCGTCCGCGTGGGCTTTAGTTGAGTATAGTGTTTGCGTTTGCAAATAAGATTGGGATACTTTTAGCGTATGCGAAGTAATTAAAACCATACTACTCTCTCTGAGAGAAGACCTAATTCCCTGCAGTGATACGTAGATATAGGCTGTATATCCTCGTGAGGCCCAATGTCTTCAAGTGATCACAAAATCAATTGTTCTTTTCAAGGTCGGGCCTTACGAGGTTATTATGGGTTGTATTTTAAAGAACTGATAAATATTTATAAACACATAACTGAGGTTATTATTTAGTAAAGGAGGTTATTATTTAGGTCATTTCTGATGGATTTTATTCTATTATATAGGTTCCGAAAGTTAACTGTTATCGAAATATTGACTGTTAAAGATTTAAAAAAACTATCAAATTTTTTTGGCTTTTTGATTGATTTTTTTCTCAGAATAGAGCTCATAAAGTGGTTTTTTTAATGTATTTAGTTAATAGGCATGTCAATTGATACAAAATATCAGCCAAAGCTGCACCTACTACTAACAGCTTTAAAGAACTGCTCGGCAACGGTTAGAATTAAATATTTTTTCTCTAAATATTTTTCACATTGAAGCTCTTAAAAAAAAATTACGTATGAAACTTATTCTGCAAATAATTTTAAAAACTTCTACGACTCTTTAACTATTCAAAAAGGTACAATATTTAATAGGTATGTGCATGAAATTTTAAAATAATGTTATTTGAGTAGGCTCTAGTAGTAGCACCTACATAACTGAACTTCGATACAAAAAATAATCTTTTTACTTCCTGGCACCTTTAAACTATGTAAAAGGTCAGCTAGGCTTTTTTGTGATCTGGAGACATGATGTCTCAGGTGTTCAGGTACCTATTTCAGTATTTCTTTTATTTTCGTGTTAGTCTGCTCGTGTGATTCTTCCGTGGTAGATGTGTTAATACGTGCTCTGCAAATGATTTGCGTTTTAGAAACTTCTACGTCTCTTTAGGTATTAAAAAACGTTTATCACTTGCTATTGCATCGGAAAAACGTTAGCCAAGTGTCACTTAAGATGGCAAACGGTAAGTTTTTAGTTGAGGTAAAAATATCTAAAATATGTAAAAAAAACAAAAATATACTAAGTAATATTTTTATAATTTATAATTTTTATAATGTAATATTAAAGATCAGGGCTCCTAGCCGGCCATGCATCGTGACCGTCTTTTCCAATCCATTTGTTTGGGAAGTTCTCGTCCAAACATGCTCGTCAAAGAACATGTCTCGTCTCAATAGAAATGTCCATCAACAAGGGTAACGAATGAAAATGAATCAGTCCAAAATCCAAGCCAAGTCTCAGTATGAAGATGAATCAGTTCAAAATCCAAGCCAAGTCACAGAATGAAGATGAATAAATACAAAAATCCAAGCTAAGTCGCGTTTTACGGGAAACTATCAAAGATCACGTATTTACCTCAACTAAAAATTTACCGTTTGCCATCGACACTTGGCTAACGTTTTTCCGATGCAATAGCAAGTGATATACGTTTTTTAATACCTAAAGAGACGTAGAAGTTTCTAAAACGCAAATCATTTGCAGAGCACGTTTTAACACATCTACCACGGAAGAAATACTGAAATAAGTACCAGAGCACAGAAAAGCCGATCTGACCTTTTTACATAGTTTAAAGGAGCCAGGAAGTAAAAAGATTTTTTTTGTATCGAAGTTCAGTTATGTAGGTACTACCACTAGAGCCTACTTAAATAACATTATTTTAAAATTTCATGCACATACCTATTAAATGTTATACCTTTTTGAATAGTTAAAGAGAGTCGTAGAAGTTTTTAAAATTATTTGCAGAATAAGTTCCATACGTAATTTTTTTTAAGAGCTTCAATGTGAAAAATTTTTAGAGAAAATTTATTTAATTCTAACCGTTGCCGAGCAGTTTTTTAAAGCTGTTAGTTGTAGGTGCAGCTTCTGCTGATATTTTGTGTTAATTGACATGCCTTTTAACTAAATACATTAAAAAAAATGAGCTCTATTCTGAGAAAAAAATCAATCAAAAAGCCAAAAAATTTTTTTTTTTTTTTTTAAATCTTTAACAGTCAATATCTCCATAACGGTTACCTTTCGGGCCCTATATAGAATAAAATCCATCAGAAATGACCTAAACAATAACCTCCTTTAATATTGTGTACGACTTTCCCTGTAGCCCTGTATATTTATATATAATCAGAATCTCGGAAACGGCTCCAACGATTTTCACGAAATTTTGTAGGCAGATGCTTTCGAGGGCGTTTAATTGATCTAACTAGGTTACATTTATAGAAAACGTTGTTTTATCCGTGTTTTAAGGCAATTGATTTGCTATGATAACATACAGAGGTAAATTTCGCGTCCACCTGCAAGGTTGGGATAGTTCTGACGGGAAAACGGGGACCCATTTCGGGCCGATTTCAAGGTTCGAGTCATGATGGTTTTTTTTAAAGTTCTTTTTTTGTTGAAAAAGGATTATTTTAATTTGATATTACAAAAAAAGTACCGAGCAAGGCTCGGTCACCCAGGTACTAAGTATTGAATTCAATAATCATTAACTTTATCAGGAACTTATAACCCAAATACAACATTTTATTGAAATAACTTTGAATATCAGAGAGCTTTCATACTAACTTCGCACCCCCTCTTACCTGCTTAGGAATTTAATTCACAAAAAGAGATATCGGGAATAATCATTATTACGAACTAATAACCCAAATAAAACATGTTACTAGAATAGCCATTGAATGAATAGCTTTGAAAATCAGAAGACTTTCATTCTACGTTTGCACCCCCCTTGCAACCCCTTAAGGGATGATTTTCTTAAAACTACTTTACACAGGTTTCATGCCTTTCAATGAAAGACCTACATATTGAATTTCATTCGAATAACTTCAAAAACGGCAGACTTTCATAATAAATTTGCACCCCCTTTTACCCCCTTAGGGGGTGAATTTTTAAAAATCCTTTCTTAGTGCTACCTTACGTTATTACGTTAAAGGAACCTTTGTGCAAAATTTCAAGTTTCTAAACCTTATAGTTTAGGCCCTGCGTTGATCTGTCAGTCAGTCAGTCAGTCAGTCAGTCAGTCAGCTTTTCCTTTTATATATATAGATAGATAGATAGATAATTACTGTTTATACATTTCAATGTTCTTTACCGCAATTTATAATGCCTCCCGGCCCGGCCCGATGCGAGCCGGTTGGTCTGAATCGTACCTACGACAAAAAAAATACTTACCCATTTTTTAAGTAGTTTAAGATTTTTCTGTTGAAGGAAAACTGGAATGATCTTTATCTTTGTACAGTCGACAGAACATCATGTTATACACCCATGCACTCTACTCCGTTGCATTACGGGCGACTTTGCAACTAAAATGTGAAGATGGACGTGCTGTCGACCGTACTACCCGCTTGTGCACCCAGAACCACAAAAGAGGGAGGGATACTAACTAAACTAACCATAACTACGCGCGATGCGTGAAAACTGTAATGATCGCGGAATGTGTGTGAAAGAGCTAGCATACGTTAACGCTATCATAGCGCTATTTATAAAGTTAAATCGGGCATAACGTTATTGGAATAGCGCTATTCGACCAATATAATAACGTTATACCCGTATAACGTTTCGAAATAATAACGTTTTAGGAAGCTTTTCATAGCGCTATGACGCATAGCGTTAGGAGCATAATAGCGGTATTTCAAGGTCTGAGTAGAAGTACTCGAGAAAGATACTAATCCGGGGTTTTACAGTGACATACTCATGCTCCGCCTACTTTACAGCAACTGCATACTTTGCAGCAACTTCAACACAATTTGCACGTTCCTTATGGCACAAATTGCAACGTAATAGTAGCCTTTTAAAAACAGTTATTTTCAATCTGCGTCACAAGCCAGCGACACCGAAGTCAATACTCGCACTGTCTTTCGTGGACTATCAGTGACACACAAATTAATATGTTCATCAACATCATTTATCAACCCATTTTAAGTCCCCCGCGAAGGGCACGGGTCTCTTCCCTCAAGGAAGGTATAGGCCATACTCTACCACGGGGGCCAAGTCCAGATTAACATAACATAACATTTACATACAGGCACATACATTGCTTCTGGCCCCACAATAGGATTGGTGGAGGCTTGTAAGACTAGAGGCTGGTCTTACTGTCAGAAGTTAAGATAAGATAAGAATATTCTCTATTGTACCAGGAAGAAGTTTTCAAGCCGCCCTAAGGCCTCTGGCTTGCATTAATGACTGTCATCTATCGACGGCAGCCGGCACCAACTGCTTAAACGTGCATTGCGAAGCACGGAACCGCTCGAAAAAATGCCATTAGCGTTAATCATAGAACGGTCACCCATCCATTCACTGAACGCGCCCTATATTGCTTAACCTTCGTGATCGTTTAAGATCACTAAGGCGGCCCGGGCTACGAACGATTCAATTAATACGAGTATGTATGATGTATTTATTCATATAAAAGGAGTATGTTGCATTTTTGTTATAAGAGCAGTCTCGTTTACCACAGATTTACATAACACTTTTAAGTAAAAATTGTTTGGTGTAGGTCCTTATAGCTAGCTTTTTATTCTAAGCAGAACTTCGGTGCTATTCCATTCTGTGTGTTAAATAACTAGCTGTTTCGCGCAAACGGGTCAAGAATCTCATGGTATCGCGTGCGTGTTGTAACTCTCAACATGACTACCATCTAGGTACCATGGCGCGTTTGGTGCGTAATGTTAGTGAAAATCTTCTATGGACTTCAGTCTATCACAGATTTCTTAAATTGTAATTTTACCTACTATTTTGTTTTGTCTGATACCTCTGTCAGAAGAAAACCAGGAAATTAATAAATTACTATACTGGGTGTTGATTTGTACAGTTTAATCCGACTCAGGGTTGGTTATCATATCAATAAATTTCATACATATGTACAGACGCTGTGATTGCATATCAAAACTATGCTATTATTATAGATAACTGACAAGAACTTTATCACACAAGTTTGCCAAAGGCCATGCGAATGGTGGCGCGGTGGCCGGGTCGCCTATCTCCCTCTAATATGGTTGAGACTGGTGATGGCTGACCTCTGCGTTACGCTGGTGAACGGGTGCCGTCCGTGTGTCTGGCCGCAGCATTGGTGTTTTATTACCTTTTAAGAATATTAAATGATGTTTGACTTTGCAAGTATTCATTGCACTCATGGATCTTGAGATTCTTGGTATACGAACACTCATACCTAATTTGTATTAGCTTTAAGTTGATAGAGTGGAGTTTTTTTTCGCTGCCTTTTTCTCCACTACAGACGGCCCTAAGGCAGCGGCTAACATTATACATAACTGTATGTACATTGACATTCAACAAGCAGAATGTAAATTCTTTACGGTCAAATAAAAAAATTTTGAATTTTTTTGAATTTTTTGTTATTAACATGATACTGAAGGAAAAAAAAAATTAAATTTTTTTTTCTTACTGAAAATCACCTAAAAATCATGAAGTTATATCATTTGCACTTGACAAGCCGGCGAGAGTTTCGCGGGGCGGGGCAGGAGAGTGCGCCCGCGCGCTAAAAAACAATTTTTTTTATATAATTTTTTGTCACCACCGGATTTAACTGTACAAATCAACACCCTGTATAAATTAGGCTCCTTGAGGCTCCCCCAAAGATGTTAACTGTTCTAAGAACTTCAAATAACCTCTTTACAGAAACTCCAAGATGGCGACCTCAGTCCTTCAGCCCGAGAACTGCCGAAGAGAGCACGAACTCAAGGCGGACGTGCCCGAAGCTCCCCGAATGAGCGACGACGAGCGCATTCGTCTCTTGGAGGAGAAGGAACGTGAAACAGGGGAGCTGCCTTCGGAAATGTGGGAACAGGCGCGCTTGGAGCTGAGGGAAGACCCGGCTATGAGGGAGCACGCTCTGGCTCAAATGAGACACTTCATTGAGAAACATCCTGCTATCAAGTCTTGCCGAACTGGTAAGTTGTTATTGGATACTCGTATTAACTTTTATCGCTGATATTTTTACGGGCGTCTTTACTAGTTAGTAGGTAGTATGTACCTATAGTTTCGTAGCGTAATGTAGAACATGTCTGTCTCTACGATTCGTACTCTACGCGGTGATCTCGACCTCTATTACTTTACTGATTTGTTTAAGGTTTCGTGCCCGAAGTATCCCAATCTGTCTGTCTGGCAACATTGAAAGTCAACATATTTTTGCCTCGTAAATACGTAATATTCATTACCATTAGTACGGAACTCTCGGTGCGCGACTCTGACTATATCCGATTTTTTGAAGTAGTTACTTAGCTAAGTACCCATTACAGCATAGCGGTGCTAGCGTAATGATAAAACGCTTGCGCTACATCCGAAACGTCTTAAGTTGGATTATGTAATGTAACCAATAGACTTCTTTGTGAGTTTGTAATAGCAATGCTACTCGCTAAATGCAAAGGAAAGCATCGTGAAGAAATCTGAGTGTCTGAGGTCTCACATACCTCCTACGCCTATGAACGATAGACGAAGCCTTTGCTCCCTCTTTGTAAGAAGAGAAGAGAAGTGCCCTGCTATGGTGCAGTCGACAGCACATCATGGTATACACCCATGCACTCTACTACGTTGCATTACGGGCGACTTTGCAACTAAAATGTGAAGATTGACGTGATGTCGACTGTAGATATAGAGCAGAGGTTCCCAAACTTTTTTTCTCGTGGACGACTTTCAAAGTTTTACTATTTTCGGTAGACCTGCTACTGCTACAACTGCTACTACATTATTTTGTACTGTATTCCCAAAACTCCTAAAACATATCACCCTAAATTGGGGTTGTTATGATGAAAAAAAAGTAGTACATTTTCTTGTGTCCTATTTATTAAAATAAGAGATGTAATTAAAATGGTTAGCAATTATATAATTTGGTCAGCAACAAAAAACAGCATTTAAGTAATTTGGTCAGCATACAAAGATTTTGTTTGCAATAAAAAAAATCAGGCAGCAATCCTGATTCCGCAAAATAACTACTTGATCAGCAAGATTTCTAATTGATCAGCAGATAAAACATGTCTATAAGCAGTGTATTTCATTGGTATGCATATTTAAAACATGGCGAGCAAAATAACTAATTAGATTGCGTTTTTGTTGAAACATCGGCAATGTACGTTAAAAGTGGGCGGAGCAAGTCCAGAAAATTTTCGCTATGTCTTTAATTATAGTTTAAGTACTTAGGTACCTACTTAATTGTATTAGTTTTTTTTTATTTATCTGAATTATTTTTTATAACAATAAAAAAATAATAATTTATACTTCTATAAATAATAAAACATACCCAAACAAACACATCCACTCAGAGAGTAAATAAATTAAATAATCTTTGTAAGAAATGCGTCCATTTTCCGCATGACAAGTGAAGTATTTTTGCTACGTTTATATATGCAGCACAAAATTATTTTTTTTGCTTACACTCCGAGTGCTTACCAAAATTTTATTAAACAGGAGCAGCTCATTGCAGTTCATATAATTAATATGCTGTAGAAAAATAATTACAGCCATCCAGAATGACATAAATTGATGATTGATTTTGAAATGGTTGCTGGCCTTGAGTTGCTGATTAGCTATTTTTGCTCACAGATTATAATTTTCTGCTCACAAAAATAGAAATACTATGCTAACCATTTAAATAACACCCTTAAAATAATATTTGTGGTAATACAAAATTACAAACAATCAACAATTGACGTTGATTAGTAAATCCAAGCCAAATTTTTTGTTCTTTAAGTATTAAGAAAACCAGAAAATTTTTCGTGGGCGTCCACGCTCACACAACCACTCACAACTTGTGAACCCCTGTTTTCTTTTCACGTCTACGTGGACCCCCGTGTGGTCTCCTATGTACTCCTGGGGGCCAACTTTGGGAACCTATGATATAGAGGATGTGTAAATAGGTATCATTAAACTATCATACTCGTGAAGAGGAAATCTCCCTGGCCCCCATTGACCCGACGTTGTCAAAGCAAAGAATGACAGTGTAAAGCTAATAAAATAAAGCTTTTATACTAGGTACCTAAGTAGTTTGCTTTGTGATCGCTTACATTTAACGACCGTGCAGCAAGTGTATGATCGTTAAAAGTAAATAATGCAATAGCTGGAATTGTTCAGGTAATAATTTATTAGGCACAGTATTGTGATTATTGTGTGCCTACATTGTGGAGGGGCAATAAAAAGGTGTCACTCAATTATAATGTTTACGATGACATTGCGTAATAATCCGATTGCAACATAGTCTTTATCGAGAGCTACCTTTTTACCACCGAGCTCTATAATTGACAGCTCATCCACATTTTAGGTACCTATATCCGTGAATTCTATGTTACGGGGGACTTTGCAACGAAAATATAAAGGTTGATGTGCTCCTTGTGGATATGCCGCATTTTGTGATTAAATATTTTTTCTTATTTTATGCAAAAAGAAACACACTAGTACAGGTGTTTTTTTAAAGGAAATATCGTCTTCCCGTATTCATACATTTAAAAGTTAACAAAGAAAAAAAAATGTTTAAAAAATATTGTGTTGAAACTGTAATACCTGAGTACCAAGACGTGCGGTCTTATTTAGAAAAAAACAGGATTTTTATAGTGCTTTATTGTTTTAGAGGACTAAAACTAAAAACTAAAACTTAAAATGTAGGATGGTTCCATTAACATGCTACATTTTACCTTAAATTCTCTATCCCTAATTTTCTGTAGTTTGTTTCTTACAATAACACGTTTTATATTATTTTCTTACAGACACCTCGTTCCTCCTCCGGTTCCTGCGTACGAAGAAGTATTCAGTCCCGCAGGCCTGCGCAATGCTGGAGCGCTACCTGACCATCCGACAGATGCACCCTCAGTGGTTCCACAAGCTCGACCCTCTGGATCCGAAGATCGCTGCGGTCATCGACGCCGGGTACCTAGTGCCGCTGCCCAAACGAGATGCTAATGGGCGCAGGGTCATTTTGTCTAGCATCGGTGAGTATCTTAATTATGAAAAGGTACTGTGGCTATGCTTCAGCGTCATCCAGCACAAACACGCTAATTGGTTACACAAGGTCGATCCTCTGGATTCGAAGATCGCTGCCGTCATCGACACCTACTACTTGACTATTTTGTATTGATGTACAACTTACGAGTACTGTCGTACTAACGTAGTGACACCAATGACCGACAAGAACCAATAACCGACACTTTATTTTTTGATTCAATAAAATAAGGGTAGGAAACCGATTTCTTAATATAGCGACACTGTACCGTAGTTAGCACACTTTTGACTGTCTCCCTGGAGTACGGTGAAAATAACAACATTTCTTATTGAAATCCTTAAGGAAGTGAGTACATATTTTCTAAACTAATGTATTGTAAATTATTTGAATTTTATGTTTTTCACGGGTTATTAGAAAAACTATAGGATCGATTTTTGTTATAACGAAAGTTTAAAATTATTTTGATATTAGTAAAATGTAGGTGTCGATCACTGGTTTTTTCAAACCGACTTTTCCAATAATCGACATGTGTCGAAAATAATATTTTTAAACATTTTTCATTTGGCAAGCGAATATAGTTCTTCTTATTTTGCTTATTTGGTAGATATTTGAAGTAAACTAATCAAGGTCGAGCTACCAGTAATCGACAAGTGTCGATTACTGGGGAATAATTAGTGTCGATGATTGGTTCTTACAGATGGCTCCGAGAAAACATTATACTCCCGACCAGTTAGAAAAATATATAGTTACTAGCGATCCGTCCCGGCTTCGCACGGGTAGGAAAAAAAAGATTTTTTAAAATCGGCTCTATATTTTTTTAAATACACAAAAATACAATTTTTTCTTCTTTATAACCCATAATATAAAAAAAGGAGAACCTGACTGACTGACATATCAACGCGATGCCTAAACTATCATCATCGGCCTACGGTTCTCCACTGCTGGAAATAGGCCTCTCCCATTGCACGCCACTGAGCACGGCCCTCGGCTACTCTCATCCAGCTCTTGCCAGCCGCCCTGCGAAGATCATCGCTCCACCGATTCTGAGGACGTCCTACACTACGTTTACCGATCCGAGGTCTCCACTCAAGAACTCTTCTACCCCATCGGTTATCAGTTCTTCGGGTGATATGGCCGGCCCACTGCAACTTCAGCATGCTAATTCGGTGGGCTATGTCGGTGACTTTGGTTCTCTGTCGGACTTCGTTTCGAATTCGATCTTTCAGAGAAACCCCGAGCATAGCCCTTTCCATAGCACGCTGAGCGACTTTAAAATTGTGGATCAACCCCACCGTGAGTGTCCGCGAAAGTGTTCGGCACCGTATGACATGACGGGCAGGACGCACTGGTTGAAGACTATTAATGCCGTACCCCTTCCAGTCCAGCATCTTAAACATATCCTCCATAGCATTTGTGAACAATTTGGGGGAAATAACATCCCCTTTTCTCACACCACGATGTATGGGGATAGGTTCAGACTGCCGGTTCTGGATTTGGACGGCCATAGTAGCGGCGTTGTATAGACCTTTCAGCACTTGGATGTATCGCCAGTCGACTTGGCATCACTGCAAAGATTCCAGAACAGACCAGGTTTCGACCGAGTCAAAGGCCTTTTCATTGTCCACAAACGCTAAGCACAGGGGCCGATTATACTCTTCGGTCTTCTGTATAATCTGCCCTAAAGTGGCTTCTGTGTAACCCGATCTAAAGCCGGCCTGCTCAGGTGGCTGAAACTCATCGAGTCTCCTCGCAAGACGATTCGTGATGACTGAAATGGGTCGGTAGTTTTTCAAAAGGGTTTTATCACCCTTTTTTAAGAACAACACGACAACACACTTACTCCACGCCTCCGGAGTTCTCCCATCAAAGAGGACAGCATTAAAGATCTTCTGGAGCTCCTTCATTACGGGTTTACCGCCGGACTTCAAGAGCTCAGTTGTAATACCGTCCTCTCCAGGGGCTTTTCTCTTTTTAAGCTGTTTAATAGCCATCGCGATTTCGTCTAGGCTGACTTATGGCAAGTCTTCAGTATAGTGGCGTGTCAATGTAGCTTTGGAATCTTCATTTTGGGGATCAGGCCGCATGCGCCGATGCATGCGCAGCGTACAGCTGGCCGTAGAAGTTTTCATCTTCCGAAAGAACCTCTGGTATGGAGGAAACAACCACTCCATCCGTGGTGGTCAACTTTGTCAGATGGCTTCTCCCAAGAGATTGAACAAACACTTTCGATCCCCGATTTTGCTCCATTGCTCGTTCTATTGAACGAGTGTTGGAGCATCGGAGATCGCGTCGAACTAGTTTGCCAATTCTCCTGTTTAGAGAATGCCTTTCTGACGCAGTGACTGGTGGGCGTTCACGTCGTTCTTCCATAAGCTTGAGTGTTTCTTCCGAAAATTTCGACTATGTGCCTTTATGCCGCATATGCCTCCCTGAGGATTCCGACTACATTCTCGAGGGCCTGGTCAATGTCAACGTCATTTGTGGTTTCCACGGTAGCGAATCGGTTCTCCAGGTTAGACTGGAACTTTTCAGATCCCACTATAGTTTGGTGCAGGTTTGGTCGGAGCCTGGATTGAAATCCTTGAATTAAACGGACACGTTCGAGCTTAAAATTAATATTCAGAGAGCCTCGCACAAGTCGGCGATCGCTTCCGGTATTAAACCTATTGATCACTGAGACGTCTCTCAATATACGCTTCTTGTCCGTTATGATGAAATCGATCTCATTTTTTGTCATAGTGTCGGGGGTCTGCCATGTCCACTTCCTTTGGGGCTTTTTCTTGAAAAATGAATTCATCAAGAATAACCCCTCCCTTTCGAGGAAGTTGACTAGCATTTGCCCGCTATGATTCCTGTTTCCATAACCATGGGATCCTACTAAGTACCGATTCATTGCAATATTAGTATTTGTAACTTTACAGTAAATATTGTTGATTTTTGCAATTTAAACTTTTTGACATTGACGTTTTTTTATTATATTAGAAAAGTGTGTACACTATGTGTGTATTTGTATGATTTAGAAAGAAAAATATGAACATTGTACTGTGGACAATAAATGAATACTTATTAAACAGTTATTATAATTTAATTACCCACTAAGGGGGTTGTGATTTGGCAGATACACATTATAGGTAATAGTCGATAACTGGGTGTCGGTAACTGGTAACTGTCGATGACTGGGGGTCGATTACTGGAGATTCGGTGTCGATGACTGGAGATTTATACACTTTTTCCTTTTTTGTGATTTTTTTCTAGCCCATGTATAGTTCATAAAAATAATACATCCTATTCTTATCTCAAGAATATACCTTACCATACTCAATCGTTACTTTTGGTTTAAATATGACTAAATGATCTTTATTGTTGTAAAGAAGCCCACCATCTCCTAAAAGTGTCAATAATTGGTGCCACTACGTTACGTACGAAAGTTGTCGACATAGCCCACCGGATGAGTAAGTTGAAGTGGCAGTGGGCGGGGCACATAGCACGAAGAACTGATGGCCGATGGGGCCGAAAGGTTCTTGAATGGAGACCACACATCGGCAAGCGCAGCGTAGGACGACCAGCCACAAGATGGACAGACGACCTCATCCAACTGGCAGGGAGACGCTGGATGCAAGTCGCTTCCAACCGGTCTTTTTGGAGATCCATGGAGGAAGCCTATGTCCAGCAGTGGACTTCTTGTGGCTGAATGATGATGATGAACTTACTGTATTTACAATCTTTTCTCTCGTTGAACAGGCCGCTTCGACCCGCACACGTTCGACGGGCCCACGATGGCGCGCGTCCACTCCATGATTGTGGAGCTTTACCTAGACGAGCCTCGGTCCCAGCTGCATGGCTACACGCACATCAACGATGAGGCCGGCATGCAGATGCCGCATCTGAGCCTGTGGTCACTAACTGACGTCCGAACAATGCTCAACTGCATACAGGTAGGATGGGGGCTTCATGGGTTCCATTCTTAGAACTATACCTAATTCATGGTCTTCTATTGTGCAATGTGCATACAGTTCGTTGACCGAAAGTGAAGTCTAATAAAATTGTACTAGTCGGCTATATACGCAGTTGCATACAGAATGATACTAAACTATGAATTTATTGTACCTACTTAGTTAAACGACCAAATAAAAAATACCACTGAAAGGTTTCTGAATGAAGTATATTATAAATAAAATCCGCTACCATTCCACCAGGGATAACAGTTATTTTCTTTTCAGAATTCGACGCCCATGCGCCACAAATGTACTCACTTTGTCAACATCCCCAACTACGGCGTCAAGTTTTTCGAGTTTGCTATTTCATTGCTCAGTGATAAACTCAAGGATCGAGTCATGGTGAGCGCAAACTTTTAGGAATCTCCCGCCTAATTGCCCCTTATAAACTCTGACCACTCTTTGTACAGTTTTTCCAAAAACAACAGAAACCGGAAGTGAAAGTTTACTTATTGTTTTATTGAGAAGTCAAAACATTTACTATATTTATTGAAGCACAATACTTTATTATATGTTTACTTAGCTTAAGTTTTTATTTTATAAAATACTTGTAAGCGCAAGCTATTTAACAAACACAGATAAAAAGTCTGAGCAAAACCGTACTCTTTAATTTCTTTCTGGACAAGCTTCTCACTCACTTCTAACTTCAGAGTACTGCCAACATTGCAAAAACGTCGAGTATCAAGTTTTAAGGTTGATTTACATTGATACAGTAGCTGGCGGCAGCATCACTGTATTCCGGCGCTGGATCAGCACTGTATCGATGTAGACTTGTTTCAATCCAGTCCAGCATCCAGTATCCAGCACTGGGTCGAAATAGCCGACCGCTTATTTTTCGATCCAGTGAATGCCCCCCGCACGCCGCGCAGCCCGTGCCAGTGGCACTGGATCCGTAACTGCGGCCAGTGAACGCCAGTCGCTGGCGCCTAATCGTACAGTAACTACGCGTTTTGTATGTTCAAAATCACTGCGTGTAAACGGCGCGATCTAGTGCCAGTACAGCTCCGGAATCCAGTGATGCTGGCGCCAGCTACTGTATCAATGTAAATCAGCCCTTAAACCGGTGTTGTTTTTTGCAGTTTCATCGAAACGCTGAAGATCTGACTAAACACGTGGATCCTGCTATTCTACCCAAGGAATATGGTGGATCTGTACCACTTAAAGACATGATTGAAGAATTAAAACGCAAATTATTGACACACAGAAATGATTTGCTAGCTCTAGATAACATGAGCATCGATCTCTACGCTCTCGAGAAAAATGATTTAACCCAAGATTTGCACTCAACTGTAGGTTCTTTCAGAAAACTTGAACTTGACTAAATTAGGCACTTGTGATGGGATTTTGTTATAGTACAGTGTAATATTATTGTTTACAAATTCAACATATTTTTTCATAGCTGAACAACGTAGTCAAGATTTATTTTAAAATCCAAATGTGGAAGTGGGTAGTTATTTTCTTTTTGTAGCTCTTAATTCTATTAAGGTATTTGGTAAGGTAGCCTACATAGTTGACTAATTTTATATTTTATAAATAATCAGTAGTACTTACAACCGAAAAATATAAAATACTAACGGTTTTGTTAAAAAGGATCTCATTATTGCACTGTAAAAAAAAATTCTTATTTATCTCATCTAAGAAATTATTTGAAATTTGGATCAATCTCTATTCACCTTACATTAAGTGACTTTAACATCTTAATTTTATTACTTAGTTCAATAGTGACAGCCGTCGGTGGTGTCACGTTACCAATCTTTATTTCACTACCTATATTGTCTTCAGAAAATGCACACCACTAACTTTACGCATTGGCTTCATTAACGTTTAACATTTTAGGTACATACTTAGAATTTTATTTTTAGTTTGTGATTTAGATAGTATTTGTCGTATAATATTGTTAAGAAATAAATTTTATGAAATAAAACCTTAAAATAAAACTTGTTTTTATTTCTAGGTACGTTAAGTATTGCTAGATTAGGGCTATGTCTTGAAAAAAAAAATATTAACATCATTGTTGAAATTGCATTGATAAATGAAAAAGCCACTTTCCCTGCAAAGTTGCGACTTTTGACATTTAGAAGGCCTTTTGACGTGCATGCTTCTATGTCAAAAGTCGCAATTTACAGTATAGAAAACCCAAAAACGAAACGCGTAACTAGAGAGCGACAAGTGAGTCGTGGCTCAAGCCTTTGGCGGGAAATTTAAAAATCTTTTAGTTGATAACCCTGCATCTATATGCCATAAACCATCTTGATACTTTTGCTTAACTTGATTATTTGTTTAATTAGTTTGGAGTCTCCAATGAATTTTGTCCAAACATAAATAAATATAAGCAAAACGAAAACATTAACTACATCAAAACCAACATTTCCACTCCACCAAAAACAGGGATAATAACGCGATTTATTTCGAATTCTTCATATGGCCACACTCTGACTGTCAAACTTAGGTATTTCAGCTGCAAGTAGTACAGCCCAAACAGTTTGATACTCGTCCTAGATTTAAACAAGAAAAAAACTTTTGTTTCTTTTCAACATAATTTTACCTATGTTTTAGTATGTACATACGAGTAATAATGTTTTAAAGCAAACATGAATTATTTCTTGTTGTAAGGTCTGTCCGATGACGAAAATGTTAAACGTCAGATCGAAGACTTAGTCAAAGAACTCAAAGATGTTGAGAAAAAAGATATGAATCAGATTTTGATTATGGTTCAGCATTAGTAAATGTTTATGTGGTGCATCTTTATTATCCCTGTTTTTGGTGGAGTGGAAATGTTGGTTTTGATGTAGTTAATGTTTTCGTTTTGCTTATATTTATTTATGTTTGGACAAAATCATTGGAGACTCCAAACGAATTAAACAAATAATCAAGTTAAGCAAAAGTATCAAGATGGTTTATGGCATATAGATGCAGGGTTATCAACTAAAAGATTTTTAAATTTCCCGCCAAAGGCTTGAGCCACGACTCTTGTCGCACTCTACCATTTTTTTTCATTGTGTTATGGTATTCCTTCTTCTGAGGTGTAATGGACGAAGTGCCTCTCCCCACCTACCGTATTCGCCTAACCTCGGTCAACTTTGCGAGCAGTGTGTGGAGGCCACTATCCGTACTGAAAAGCAAAAAACCGTAAAATCCATCTACGCAAAAAACAAAACAATGTGAGACGTATCGGAAAACGTTCTACGTCCTGAACCATAAACAATAATGATCATAGACACGTCACAAATTGCCATAGACAAGCACGACCTTGAATTGCGAAACCAAACGTAGCTAACTTCGCTGTAGTTTTTCCCGCAGGAGTTTGGCGTCCACATTTATTGATAAAAACTATTAGACGGATTTTCAATGTATCTAGACAACTAAAAAGCTGTTTTTGTCGCGATAAACGTTTCAGTGAGCAGTTAATGGTGTTATTATGTATTCTCTGTGACTCTCTTGACTGAGTTGGCGTGCCGTGGTGGATTTTGTAAACATCGCCGACGAAGGCCCACGTCTATGATTTCTCGTAAGTATTTTGGCCATTACGGATTCTACGACCATTGTTGGTGTTTTACTTCGCAACGGGAGTCGATTTGTTGCTATTCTTTCAAGATTTTATTGA
The DNA here is from genome assembly GCA_947310845.1 of Yponomeuta plumbellus. Classification (NCBI taxonomy): domain Eukaryota; kingdom Metazoa; phylum Arthropoda; class Insecta; order Lepidoptera; family Yponomeutidae; genus Yponomeuta; species Yponomeuta plumbellus. Next base: position 12,073,132 of record OX371214.1, read on the forward strand.
TTAACCTCGAATGTTTACTCCGTGTTTAGCGTTGCGTAGGTTTACATCGTAATGGCTCGATTGAGCGCACCACTGTTATGCTTGCAAAAGCTTCGTATTACTATTTCAGTTCCTATACATTTGCACTTTCCTTTTATTTGCACATAACGTTTCAGATGATAAAATATGTTTATCACTTCTGGTAGGGTCAGCAGATTTCTCTAACAATGGACACCAAACATGCTCAGGCAATACAGTGGCATCCAACTTGTGCAAAACAGTCGTATTCCACTTCCCCTCATCAATGAATAGTATTTATTGGTGATGGGTAGTTGAATGCACATAAGTACATTCTTTTCATCTTCAACAATCCATGTCTCAGTATCTAAGCTGGTTCGAAATTGTCAAGCATGCACAGCATACAACTTGAACACAGCCTACTTCTTATGAGAGCCTCATAGCAGGATTTCCTCTGTTTAGGCCAGTTGCTGCTTAATGCTAGACACTGAGGAAGTAAGTGCCCAGAAATCACTAAATTCAGCTATAAGTTTTAAACAGGTCACACCTTTATTGCAGTGCCTTGTAGCATAGTCAGTATCAGTTCTGAATTGAAAATTTCACTAAGTACTTAGATGCAATGTTTTGCCCTTAAAAAGACAAAATTATACTTTACCACCTTGTTAGTGTATATCATGGTACCTATTTATCATTGTATTGATTGCAGTTATGAATCTATTCCAGATGTAAATTAGTGAAATTCACAGTTTGGAAACGTGCAGTCGTTTGCTTAAGGAATTTACTTTGCAGAATTCAGAATTCACAATCTCTAGCGTATTATAAGTGTGAGAAACCTTGTGTGCCTTTTCTCCTATTAAATACTTACCGTGTGCCATCCCAGAAGCCCCTTGCAGTGTACTATGTGTGTACTATGACTTGTGATTAGAAATTCAATGCTTTTTAGCCCAAACTATAAACATTTGATTGAGTATGTCTTTTGTATCAGGCTCTAGTTTGGACTTATTTCATAGGTTTGATAAATAATACCATAAGATCAATCAAACAAACCCAAACTCGAGACATCTGACATGGAGACCCTATATTCCGTTAATACTGTTTGAAGTGCACTTTTTATTGTTACTTACTTGGCTGTTATTATTATTGACACACTAGCAGATGTATAGATATCGTCCCCTAGCTTACAACACCGCTTAAGTAATTTTTACCAACTTTATAGGTACAACCAATGGTTAGACGCGCAATGAACAGCCCCATCTAATGGCATTCAAATGTGAAAACCGCCAATTTTCGACTTGAGCGGTGTTGTAAGCTAAGGGACGATATGCCTTATCGCTGCACTTTATTCTTTGATTTCTATGTATCTAGTCTATTTTTAAACAGGTCACTGAGTCGGCACTAGTGATAGAGTCAGGAAGTTTGTTCCATTTTTCAAAGTTTGCAACAACACAGTTTGGAAGATGTGCTTTTGAGAGTTGCTTGTACATAGAGAATTGTTATTTTTAATTGTTGGCTTAGATGGATGTGGAGATTGTGATGTAAATATTGTGAAGGATTTGCACATTATGAGGATGTTGTAGATTTTGTGAGGACTTTGTTCTATGAGGTCTCCACTCTGTCGTCTTTGCTCAAGCATAGTGAGCCCAAGTACATAACTACTTGGGCTCACTATGCACAACCAATAATGGTTTCATAGTTCTATGACTGTAGAAAGTAAGTAGGCCTTATGATGTCAACAAGAATATACCTAAATGAATTCAAATTCAAACATTGTTATTCGTACTAAAAAACAAACTGTTTACTTTATGAACATCAAAGTTGTTAGTTTCACAATTAATAGAGTACACATGGAGAAGAAACTAAGAAAAAAACTCCTGTGGAGTTTTCTTCTCAAAACAGTTTGAGGATTAACCTTTGCAAGTCTAAATCATGGAAATAACAATTTATGTTTATTCCTAGTATTAACGGTATGATGGCTACCAATAGTTTCGGAGTCTTTAATATTTTTTCGAACGTACATAATATTTTCATAAATGTATTAGCTTGCAACTGTTAAGATGTTTGTTTCTTTGAAAAAATCTCTTAGCGAGTAGCGAGCTAAGGCAGCTTAGAGACCAAGCAAAGGATTGGGTGATTGTTGTTTTGCTATATTAATAAGCCTAGGACCTACTCATAGACCTACCAAATATACACTATTACACTATACGAGTAATAAGCATTGAAGAAACAGTTTCAGACGGTTTTCTTAACAGACAATGTGACATGAGATTTTTATTATAATATTCGATTTATTATTCAACAGTAATCTGTTGTAATGACCTTCCTGAAGATTTTGCATGCTCATTAGCTGTTACAACTTTACTGGTCTGACTTTGTCGTGGCCTTGTCTGTTACGTAAAGAATGCTCAAGAAGCTGAGTTCAGTCTGAATAATGTAAATATGGGTCATTCTAAGTTAAGAGGTACTTTCCATGGCCAGGACAAAAAAATACTTTTTTTTTATACTAACTTCCAAATTAACCTATTTATATCTAAAACTAAATGTTTTCTTCATGGTCACTTAAATTTATTACAGAAATGTTCGTAGTTTAGTCACAATAAGTTCTAATAGAAGAAAAAAGTCTCTCCCCTGGTCTGTCCCCAAACCGAGTTTATTTGTAAACCAGTTATTATGAATGTATTAAAATTCTATAATTACTTTATCATCGTTAATTTTATTCAGAACAATAACTTAGTCACACTGTCTTATAAGTAAAATTACTTATATGTAAATTTTTCACAAATAATATCAACGCCGAAATTTGTCCTCCGTGTTTCGTGTCTCGTCCCCTGGCTTTTTGTTTTCGTTTCAAAATCAGTTTTATTTTGCTAGTTTGTGGAAATTGCGGCCTTAAGCGCATAGGATGTAACGTGAAGCTAGCAGCTACCGGCGCTTAAGGCGACTGCGCAGGCATTTTAGCGGCCATTTCAGTTACGCCGCTCGCTAGCTGTAGAAGTGTTGGGTGAATGCAGTCTTTCCTCTGGTAAGTTTTATTTAGCAATTATTTGTTAAAATACTAATATAGACTTAAATATTCACTATAAATAGTACAAACATTGTTACTTTTGATTGTGAATTGCGTACGAGAAAAACTTTTACGGCTATTTTAGATATCCATCGAAAATATATCTCCCCTGGCGTATTTCCCCTGGCTCTTTTGATGGCAGGGGAGATATTTAATGTCCAGGGGAGATGCATTTGTATGCGTTTTCATAAATACTTCTACATTTTTCTCTGAACCTTTAATTGGCATTATGTATATCTTAGCTTTATAATTTAATATGACTTTTTTACAGAAAAAATGGGATCTAGAACTAAAATGACGCGCGAAAAACGGCTCGAAAAAAAACGATAGCAGAACAAATAAGATACCAAAGAATTGAAAATAACAAAAATAAGTACCTACGCTCAACAAAAAATCAAGGAAAGGGAAAATTATGAAAAGAAAGAAAAGGTTTCAGACAGTTTAAGGTTAAGACACTTCAGCAAATGACTCCTGTTCTGTGACTCAGAGCTATGTCGTAATTTTCAATTGGATACTTTGGATTATTTACAAAGACATAGTAAATTTAGTCTACGTTTTGATGATATATACGGAGCTAGCGATTCAGAAGATGAATCACTAATCAATTTCACATCTCAAGAACACAGCAAGAAGTCTCAAGAAACACTACAGCATTCTGTACCGGCCGTATCAAAACCAAACTGAACGAGATGATTCAAAGCCCTCAACATCTGGAAAGAAAACATTCTGCAAAGGGGAATTTGTGCTGGTTAAACTTCAAGATTAAAAAACAGAGTAACGTTATGTTGCAATGTACACAAGTGTTGAAGAAGATGATGAACTTCAATTTATATCTCGTAAAATCTGTTATGAAACTGGAAAAACTTTCAGAATCAATGTTGAAGAACATTTCTTTCATCACCTGGGATCAGGTTTAAAAAAAACTACACTTCTCTGACGTAAAAATGAGACGGCAGCGTATTTTTCATGTATTTCATGAATCTATGAATCTAAAAAGTTTGTTTTTGTTACTTTTTAATTAAAATGTTTTTAGAGTTTAAGTACATACAAGAAAAATATAATATATTTTTAATTTATGTTTAAAATAAAATTTGTTACTCACAGAAGTTTTTTTTATTATTTTCATTGTTGACTATTGATAGTAAAATTACAGATATTTTTGTTTTGACGGAAATGCTTAGTGAGAACCTTTTTATGTTTTGTACATAGCGCTTACGAAACATTTAATTTTATAAATAAAGACTGGTAAGAAATGACAAGTCTGATTATGAATAATTCATAATAAAAATAAGTAAATTAAGTTGATTCTTAAAGATAATCCTCCTTTTAATATGTCTTTCTCTCTTCCCTGTCCATAAAGTATCCTCCCCTGTGCATTTTGTCTCTACCCTGTACTGAGTATTTACCCTGGTCACTTATAAATCGAGATAAAACCAACAAATTGACTGGCCACTTTGTACACGTGTTCAACTTAAAAGTTTACATACAAAAAAAGTATACTTAAGTGAAAATATAAAAAAAAATCCCATGCCGTCACTTCATACAACAGATTACCTCTTAACTGAGAATGACCCATATAACAATAACAACGTTCATAATATCCACAAAACACTGAAAATAAAAATAGCCTTTATTTGCCAATAATCTTAAATAATAAAATATTTATTGACATGCATTAAATTATATTGTTTGAATTTATTGTATTATGTTTATTTAAAAATAATGAGTAATTGAAATATAATTATATAAAATTGAGTTTGAATATTATATAAATTGATTTTGATTTTGTCGCAATGTCATTTCAATTAAAAATATAATTTACTAATTGGCTGCCCATTTCTGAGCAAAGGCCTCCCCCAGATTTTCCCACTCTACTCTTTGTGACGTTTTTCTTGGCCATGTGAGTCCTGCTTCTTTTTCTATATCATCACACCATCGCCTGTTAGGTCTTCCTTTGCTTCTTAATGTGTCCTGATCACTCAAAAACAAAATATTTTTATGCAAAATAGCAGAGAAATCGTAGTAAATCCAATAGGTAAGATTGTGTTGGAGAAAAAGTGAACAAAAAAACCCTGTGTTATTTATAAGTGTTATTTATGTCAATCAAAGTGCCAATGGTCCCAAACTAAGATCATCATCATCATCATAATCATTCAGCCACAAGAAATCCACTGCTGGACATAGGCCTCCTCCATGGATTTCCAAAAAGATTGGTGGGAAGCGGCTTGCATCCAGCGTCTCCCTGCCACTTGGATGAGATCGTCTGCCCATCTTGTGGCTGGTCGCCCTACGCTATGCTTGCCGATGTGTGGTCTCAATTCAAGAACCTTTCGGCCCCATCGGCCATCAGTTCTTTGTGCTATGTGCCCTGCCCACTGCCACTTCAACTTACTGTTCAAACTAGGATATCCTCTGCTATAGTAACTAGGCCAAGACATTGCAAAGATGGAAATACACCCAAGCTGAAGCCATTTGTACAAATGTAAAGTGAACCCATGACCTCAGGCATCATAATCAGACCTGATACCTCTAGAAGTCTAGACCAAGAGGCAATCAGTCAATTTATTTGAGAGATACGTATTTGTTTGGCTCAGGATTGCAGTTGTTCGACATAATGTGACGACCTCTGTGGCGCAGCGGTTAGCGCATCTGACTACCATTCGAGAGGTCTCGGGTTCGAATCCCGGCTGGGGACAAAAAACAAAAACCTAGGTCTTGGCTGTTTACATGTTTGTGACGTCGTTGCGTCTGGTTCCCACGACACAGGGTATCCTAGTGTGGGGCCAGAAGCAATGCATGTGCCTGTATGTGAATGTTATGTTATAGTAATAATAATTGAAGTGTAAAAACATTAATTTAATACAAGTTAATTATGGGGCATTCCATGGGAAATGGGAAAAGTTATTTTCTTAAATTGATATAATTATATTCAATTATTCTTAACGCAATGTATATTAGTTACATTTACATGATCTGTAAAAATTGTGTAGAAAAAAACAAGATATACTTAGTTTAAGTTCTAAGTTCTGCTGTTTTTTTAACATAGATCCAATACTGACAAGGTCAATTCAGATTCTCTCAGAGTAAAAACTTCTTAAGAGAGAGTCCACACTAATAATAATTATTATTAATTATATTATTAATTGAGTAATTATTATTGGTCACCAATAATAATTAGGCTTTGTAGGACGCTGTATGTGTTTTTCAGATCTTTAGAAATACGAGAATTCTAAATAACTGCTGTAGGTATGAGTTGCACTTTCCTTCTCTCATGAATGGTAAGGAAATTAACACGTCATTTCATTTTTGTACAAAAGTTCTCAGTCCGGGCGTATTACTAATTTTGTCATGTCCTTGCCTGGTTTACCATAGCACATTTGACATATACAGGGTGTCCCGTTATGAGTGGTCCAAACGGTAATTGTTGACAGGTTGGACTATCCTCTATCAGAAAAACAAAAAATAGGTTTAAGAAAAGTGTTATGGTTTTCGAGATATTTTTTTTAAATTTCATTCATGTGAATTTTCAAACATTATGATTTACGTGATAGTAGAACGTAACGTTAGAAATATTGCCAAAAAAAAATAATGAAATCTTTTTAGATTTTACACGAAAAAGTGATACTAAAAGAAAAATCTTTTTATATCAAATATCTCAAAAATCATGACACTTTACTAAACCTATTTTTTTTTTTTTTTAGAGTACAGGCCAAGCCTTCACCAATTACCGTTTGGACCACTCATAACGGGACACACTGTATAAGCTGCATTATTATTTTATTAAACGTCCTCCTTTACGCCTTGTTTACATTTGCTTTATTTTCATGCTTCTTTAGCATGCTTTCCATAGGACTAGAATAAATAGAGACAATTCTTTTTATAAGTATGTACTTAAGAAAATAGTAAGTCAAAGTAATGGTTGGAAAATAATGGTGGACTGTATTGTATACTATGTAGTTAGGATTTTTTGAAAGTATTTTTATAATATATGGTGCGTAATAAAAGCTATGAATCTGCATACGCTTTTGCCTTCTCTATTTTATTGTTTCTCTATGGAAAGCATGCTAAAAAAGCATGAAAATAAAGCAAATGTAAACCAGGCCTTACTCTAATTTGCATTGTGCAAAAGAAAGGAGTTTAGAAATTCTGTCTTCTGCCTCTAGATTTGCAGCATGGCGGATATTGTCTACCCGCAAGGCTGCAGGCCCATCACCGATGACCTTGGACCTGATGAGCTGGTGCGACGACTCAAGGTATGATTTGTTTCCAACAGAGTCACAGAATATACAGAAGATTCACTCCGCAAAATCAATTAAAGAAAAAGGGACTCTAGCAGCGATACAATTAGGTGCAATTCAGATCGCACGGCGCTAAAAAAGCTACAGTTATATTCACCTACATGTTGCCCCTCTTTCTATCGCGTAATTCGCGCGCGCGTCACTGCTCGCTCGTGCGCGAGTCCCTACTTATCAGCCACTATGGAGTGGCCGCCGCATGTACTTACGCGTTCGATATCTACACGAGGAGTGCGACAGGGCTGACAGAGTAGATATAGTATTTTTTTATGACTCGCAATGATATACTTGTTGAAAGTACTGTAACTATACATACAATGTATAACTTTGATAAAATAGGTCACTTAGGAAAGGCACTGATTTAACGCGGCAGTTGTATAATACAGTGTGGCCCTGGATAAAGTGCAATCCCGAAAGGGGATGAAACTAGACCATGAATCATTGACTAGAAAAATATAAAAAAAAATTATAAAAAAATATTGTAGGATTTATTGGTATTTTAAGATTTTCATGTTTCATTAAGGACTCTATGTACAAAAGTATTGATTTCTTCCAAAATAATGGGTCTATTTCTTGGAAATAAAAAAAAACAGTATGCCTAATACCTGGCGATGACCATGAAATAATAAATAGTCCGCAAAAAAGTAACTATCTTCGGTAAAAAAATGTATTTTTATGAAAAAAATTATTTTCTTAGACGTTTATTTTAAAAAACTTCAAATTACTAAAAAAATGTGCCCTATAACTATGTAATTTTATAGCTTACTTTTATTCTTTACCATTTTAGCTTCCAAATAAAAAAAAAAACAATGTTCTAACTAAAAAATTGGCTAGGTAGGAGTTATTTACATTTTAGTAGGTAATAAAAGTCAGACTTTAATCACAATAACTTTATTAATAAAATTATCCGTAATTTACAATTTTGCATTTTTATTTAATGCATTAAATGTTCAAAATGGCCTCCTCGATTTTGCAAGCACATTACTGCACGAATATTAATTTGGTTAGTGGCTCTGCGAATCATTCCTGGATCATTTTTAATGTCATTTGCGCACTGAATTATTCGGTCGTGCAACTGTGCCTCGGTATTTATTGGCGTGCTGTATACTCTTTGCTTCATGACACCCCATAAAAAATAATCTAGGGGTGTCAGATCAGGTGAACGCGCTGGCCAGCCTACTGGCCCTCCTCGGCCAATCCACCGGTTCGGGTAATTTTCGTTCAAAAATCGCCGCACCTCCCGCCCATAATGTGCAGGTCATCCATCCATTTGGAGATACATACGCCCACGCCGTCTCGTAGCCAGGGGAACATCTTCCATTAACATGGGTAAATTTTGTAGTAATTCTAAAAAACGTTCAGCATTTAGGGTTCTGGGTAAAATGACTGGACCAATTAAAATGTCGTCGATGCCCATACGTTTATTGAAAATTTTACTTGAAAAGTAGATGCCCGCTTCAATCGTGGATTTTCGTGAGACCACTGGTGCAAATTTCTGCAGTTTGTAATGCCGTCTCAGGTAAATGTCGCTTCCTCCATCCAAAAAATGCGTTTGGGAAAATTTGGGTCAGCTCTAATTTTTCTTAGAATCCACGTCGACATTACGCATCTTGGACGATTATCTACATTTTCGTGTAAATGTTGTACTCGTTGGTAATGGAAAGGATGCAATCCCTCCTTTTTCAAAATTCGCCAGACAGACGTCTTCGATATGCCATGACGCAACGCTAATCGTCTTATGCTTGTTGTAGGGTCAGCAAACAGATCGTTTAAAATGGCCTCTTCTATCGCATTGTCAATAACGACAGCTGGTTGCTCACGGCGATCTCGTGCCAAACCAAGTCCAATGTTGGAGAGCCTCCTATGAATCTCTTGAAAATTTCGAGCTGAGGGTATGAGTCTGCCCGGGAAAGCATTTATGTATGCAGTCCGAGCGACTGTTGTGCGACCATGTGACATACCATAATAATAATGCATGTCGGCTATTTCTCGAGGTGAGAACTCTGTCAATCGCGGCATTTCGTCAACACTTAACAGCAGAACAGGAACAGTCCAAACGTAACGAACAGTAGAAAACGTAACAGTCAACAATGTAACAAAAACTTAATAACAAATCAACGAGAACACAATGCGAGAACGAGAACAGTAGTAGCAGCGGCGAGAATATCGGAGCGACTGTGTAAGTCCTGTTTCGAACCCCCTGCCTCCTCTCCCCTCGCCTTCCCTCTACCTGAGTGTAGAACAAAAGGACTGCGACTGCCGAAGGGCACAGAGTAGGACGGAAACAATGGAAAAAACGGTCTCTACCTGCACGGTAACACGATTAGGCTCCACTTTAAAAGTTCGTACATAGCGTGTTTTTTTAGTTAGAACATTGTTTTTTTTTTATTTGGAAGCTAAAATGGTAAAGAATAAAAGTAAGCTATAAAATTACATAGTTATAGGGCACATTTTTTTAGTAATTTGAAGTTTTTTAAAATAAACGTCTAAAAAAATAATTTTTTTCATAAAAATACATTTTTTTTACCCAAGATAGTTACTTTTTTGCGGACTATTTATTATTTCATGGTCATCGCCAGGTATTAGGCATACTGTTTTTTTTTATTTCAAAGAAATAGACCCATTATTTTGGAAGAAATCAATACTTTTGTACATAGAGTCCTTAATGAAACATGAAAATCTTAAAATACCAATAAATCCTACAATAATTTTTATAATTTTTTTTTATATTTTTCTAGTCAATGATTCATGGTCTAGTTTCATCCCCTTTCGGGATTGCACTTTATCCAGGGCCACACTGTATAGTAGTTTTGGTGAGTTGAAAATTACGAAATGTATATTTAGTAACAAGTTCGGCTGTTAAAACTTAGCAGTAAAGTAAACAAAAATGAGTCGTAGAAAATAATAAAATGGGTCATATAATAAATACTGAGCAGTGAAATAGCTGAATGGGCAGTTACGAGTGGGCAGTTGACAAATCGGAATTAGTCGATAAGAAATATCAATAGGTAGGTAGTATGTAGCTTCTTACATGTTCAACCTAACACGCTCCTACGCGCTTCGTCGCACCTATATTTTTGTTGTTACAGATTAAAATTATTAAAATCGATTCGGATTCGGGTGTCTCCGCTCCCTGCGAACTGCCGAATTATTTATCTAACTGCCCATTCCATCATTTTACCGGCCATTTATTTAGTAGTCTGCTTACGTATTTTTAGTACTGACATTGTAAGACGAAATTACCGGCCAAATTTTTTTTATTCTGTCTATGTTTTACTGTCGTACTAAATTTCCAACCAGCGATAAAAAAAATAACTGCCTATGATTTTTTCAACTGATCATAACAACTTCTCGAATATTTAAATAACAGTTCAAAAAATTAGTTCCCCGTAAGAAAGTTTTTCACGCTACAGTAGATTATGTATGTAGTGGGTCAAAACACCGTCTCAAATTGATGCGGTGATGCGGTGTTGAACATGTGATGTGATGTGCGTGTTTTTATGATGTTTGGAAACTAGTAGTCTACGACCAATCAATGAGTGAGTGCCGAAAACGGAAATTCTTAGCGCACTGTAGGACATATTGAAATTGTTTTGAGTAATCACTAAAAATAACTTTCATACAAAATAACTCGTTTTAGAGTCAAACTAGGACACCATGTGATAGTAACCAGATGCGAAAACACATCCATGGCAAAACCGAAATCCAAACTAAGTTATCCGTACAGATCAAATTGCGGCGCTCCTCAGTGGGAATGAAACCCTCGACCTCTGGCAGTGTAATCAAACCTGCCACCGTTTGACCTGTATGACATCAATTTGTGAACTTTGTTGTCTGGAAGTACTGTTTTTTTTTTCAAATTTTTAACGAGACTTTTAATGCCATTGAGCAGTCATGCCAGCCTCATGGTATTTAGCTTAAAGGAGCTATTGCGATGCCTGACCCCGCCATGGCTTCATTAGAAGTACTGTTATGAAATGTAAATATTGCCGTTAAACACCACAACGACGGAGACAGCTGTAACAGGAATAGAAATGTATTTTTACTTGGCACTTAAAATAGAACAAGAGAAAAGTCACTCAGCGATACACGGGGCACACTATGACAGATTGGCCCAGTTTTGTTAGTCAAACGTGAGGATGAATTTTTTTTTAGGCTGCGTCCCCGGTTGGCAAACAGTTTGCCGCCGACTGAGTTAGCGGCGTATCGGTTTAGTATGCCCTTCCATATACTTTAAATGGAATGTTCACAGTATGCTAGATTTGCGCTCAATCTACGCAATTTGCAGCGCTGACTATCTCAGTGGGCGGCTGACTCACAGAAAAGCCTGTTCCACTCGGCGAAATCGTTTTAGTTCGCTTTGAGTATGCCGCTAAGTCGAATTTCAGTTTGCTACAAATTTGCGGCTCACTCGGTCGGCGGCCACCACTGGGGCCAAGTCCAGATTGGTGGAGGCTTGTAAGACTAGTGGCTGGTCTTACTGTCAGAAGTTTTCAAGTCGCCCTAAGGCCTCAGACTTGGCTTAACGACCTATCTATCGACGCAATGTATGTGCCTGTATGTATTTTTTTAAGTTTATGTTATATTCATGCCCTAACCACTCGTCCTATTCGCAGGCGCTGGCCCACACCCTCCAGGGTTTGGGCCAGGATGAAGGCATGTACCAGCAATACATACCGCTGGCGCTTCATCTTGCCGACGACTTCTTCCTGGCACATCCCTCCCGCGATGTCCAGCTGCTCATAGCCTGCTGCATAGCGGATGTACTGCGCGTCTACGCGCCCGAGGCTCCCTATAAGGATCAGGAGCAGGTATGTTCGAGTGTAAAGCTGGCTTCCCACGGTGCGCGATTCTGCAGACGGCCAACGCCGGCCGACGACCACAGACAGCCATGCACCAAGCACGAGGCTCGTCCCACGGTGCGCGATGCTGCGGATATCGATACTACCAAATACCCATGACCGGTACGGCACACTGCTACCGACGTCTGTGCTAACGCGGACCGAGACCCTTCCCACGGTGTGTCGTGCGGGCTGGTCCGCGTCCGTCCGTGGGAAGCCGACTTCAGACTTGACCATCTCGGGATCACATGAGAGCCTACTGCATAGCGGATGTCCTTCGCGTTTACGTCCCGAGGCTCCCTACAAGGACCAGCAAAGGTAGTATGAGGACGTGAGTCGCGCGCGACAACATCAAAAGTCGCGAGAATTTGACACATAATGTACTGGAAAGTCGCGACTTTTGACGTTGTCGCGCGCGACTCGCGTCCTCATACTACCTTTGCAGGAATAGGTGAGTGGGAGACTTACTTGGGATTATATGAGAGCGGACGAGAAACAATACTTTGCCGGTCAAGGTCTGGTGTGGACTATCAGTACCAAACGCTGAAGCTTCCTGTGTACAGTCTGTTAGCTTTTAGAATATACTTCGGCTACTATCGCATAGACTCGGATATATTCGTGTAATAGAAGTATCAGAACTAATATAAAACTTAATTTCGAAATCGGAACTAATATGACACTTAATTACGAAATCAGAACTAAGGAAGTAGTATTACACTCGTGTGCTTTCGGCGAAAACCGAAGCCTACTCTAGAGTCCGACGTATATTCTAAAAGCTAACAGACTGTACAGCGTGCTAAAGGGACCGATATTCCCCATAAGGAGCAGGAGGTAAGTTGAAGTGTGATTGTGCATGATTAACCCTCAACCACTATCGTGTCATTTTGTTACACTACCACTGACTTACGTATAGTATACGTACATTATTTTGAAGACCTTCTGATGCATCAATAAAGTGTAAAATGGATGATTACTGCAATCCATTAATTTACACACATTCAAATGAAATAGGAATAATAAAAAAAATTGTAGTAATAATCATAGAAAAAGATTTATTAAGCAATCACTATAAAGGTAGTCAAAATTACATATGTATACATTTTAAAAAAAATTACACATAAATATCAATAGGAACTTCTTTTATTGGTTTTAATTAATACTAAGGACGGTTCTAACTAGAAAAAATTACAATTGTCATAATTCACAGTTTAAAGCACTTTTTAACAACAAATGTTACAGATCATTTTACAAGTCTTCAAATCACCGTCATTGTGTCGCATCTTCTGAAGACGACATTCCATTGTGGTGACAATAGAATATCATCTTCAGAAGATGCAGAATCCAAATCACAAGCAAGAGCCTCTTCATCATCAACCCACCATAATATTTGTCCTCGAAAGACACAACGCCATCCGATTGTATGTAGTCATTTTCGTCCGCCGATGATTCGTCAAATTCCTTAAGCCAAGATTCTATTATTTCTTCGTTGTTGATATTTTTCACTTGGACATGTGCTATATTAGATGTAGATGGCATAGAATAAGAATTTAGCCGCTTACAGTTCATTTTATCTGCCGACAAGCGTAAAAAAATATAGGTATTTAAAAAGTCACACTAACACTCACGCTACGTACCACATACGTCGGGTAGTCAAACTCACCTGCTTAGGATCGTGACAAACGTCCGCTCCCCACCGTCACACACGCGTCTCTGGTGTCTAGGAAACTACCAAAAAGGACGCGCAGAAATTCCCGCGAAAAAAGAAATATTGAACGGATGACGGTTTGAGTGACGTACCATATACGTACGTCAGTGGTTAAGGGTTAAGTGAACGAGAAACTGGCTTGAGGGCCTAGTGAACTAACATAATCTTCATGTCACATCTGGTACACGAGCTGCTCGTATTTTTTCCTTGTTTTTTTCAGACCTGTTTATAATGATTACAAATGTAAGAGGTCTGGACGAAAATTTGGAGCAAAATAGCCCTATACCTAAAAAAAGTGCTTTCTTACAAGTTTCTCGTGGCTTGGAATGTTTCTGCGTAACACGCTCCAACTGAGTCTAGTTATTGACCGTATTTCCTCTCCCCGCAGGTGAAGGGCATATTCCTGTTCCTCATTAACCAGCTGGAAGGGCTGCGTGACCCTAAGGATCCAGCGTTCAAGCGCTACTTCTATCTGCTGGAGAACTTGGCCTACGTCAAGTCGTTCAACATGTGCTTCGAGCTTGAAGACTGTCAGGAGATCTTCTGCGCTCTCTTCTCGCTCATGTTCAAGATTGTCAAGTGAGTGCGCTTTTGAATAAATCTAAATGGGCTATTTGACCGATTTCTGAAGACCATGTCATATTTTTTGTTGGTGTTCATGGAGTCCTCAGAAAGTGGTAATTTTAAATTCTTTCGTGTATTTGTTCTAAAAAAAGGCAAACGAACATTTAGTCTTGAAATAAGCCGCTGAAACGCTATCTTGAGCAATATGGCGTCGCACAGGAATTATGACGTCACTTGTCAGTAAACCAACCAATGAACGTAAGAACGAATTAATGACAGACGCCATTTTTACTGACATATGACGTCATCATAAAATCGGCCGTACATACCAAGCCATTTTCGATACAATGGCTGCAGTGCAAATACATATTATTAAATTTTATCTTGTGTTTTTTTTACAAATAATAATTGTTTTTTTAGTTAAAGACTTATAATTTACTAGGTGTGGTGCCCCGCGGTGTTACCCGCGGTTCATCGATTTTCCCATGGGAATAAGATATTTTCCCCCGGTAAAACGTAGCCTATGTCTTAATCCAGGGTGTCAGCTAACTACATACCAAATTTTATTAAAATCGCTCCAGCCGTTTAGACGTGAAGAAGTAACAAACATACACACTCACAAACTTTCGCATTTATAATATTAGTGTGATACGATTACATATAAATATGTAATACTGTTTTTTTCACACTGTCAAATAGCCTATTAGTGAACTGAAAGCGGAAGCAGCCCAAGAGTGTACTCGGAAGCAAGTGAGCCTGGTTTTATTCGCAGTGCGGGGATTCCCAGTGTGGTGCTTCGTTTTTTTTTTCAGTCTTACTTACATCTGTGAATTTGTATTAGCAGCACCACACGATAACTCTGTCGGGGAACATCGTAAGGAAACCCGCGGCGTGGTTGTCTCCGCACGTATCGATTTTTATTTCCTGTGAGTCAGGCCGACTAAGCTGTCTGGATGGTATATGTGCTAGGCAAGCCATTTAAACATTGTCCCAGGCACTGCAGTGTCTAAGTAGACTCTTCATCCACTTATTATGAGGGAAGGTGCCACTGGACGCTGTATGAAGGTACATTGTTGTAGTACAACACTACAGGTTTCTATGTATTTCTATGAAATGAGCCGTTTTCAGAGGAACTAAAAAAAAAATATTACGGCTGTCAAACGTCTGTCAAAGGAATGCAACTTTGGACCTCGCCCCAATAGCCATGTGTGATACATCATAAAATAGGTCTCAGCGAGCTGAACAAATGGGCTGAGGTCCAAAATTGCATTCCTTTGACAGCCGTAATTTTTTTTTTTTAGGTCTTCTGAAAACGGCTCATTCCTTCATAGAAATACATAGCGACATGAAGCTAGCGACGCTTCGTCGAGCGGCAGACGGCAGTGTCGCCGGACCACAGGTAAGTAGTGCCGCTGACGCCAGATCAACGACACGCCGACCGAGTCTCAAAATGAATTTTGGATTCGACAACTGGATTCCATCTGCTGTTGCCGTCTGCAGTCGGGTTCGAAATCATGACTGCAGCGACAGGACGCAACGACGTGTCGTAGCGACATGAAGCGACGACGCGTCGTGTGCTGCTGCTGCGTGTCTCATCAACTCATTACCGTACATACAAATGCCATATTCATTAACTAAGTTAATTAAGCGATGGATGTCGCACACGTGGACTCCTTTACCCAGCAGTGGGACACAAACCCGGTTAACTAAAAATATTCTTTTATCCTCGTGAGAACCAATGTAGTAAGAGAAATAAAAAAACCATTGTTGTTTTCAAGGTCGGTTCTCAGGAGGTTAAACAATAATTTGTTCCTGGTCCCTTACTAGGATACCCTGTGCTATGATAACCAGACATTACAAACATGAAAATACACCCACACTGAGGCCTTTTGCATAAATCAAACTGATGAAGACTGATGAAGATGAGTCGTTAAGCCAAGTCCGAGGCCTTAGGGCGGCTTGAAAACTTCTGACTGTAAGACCAGCCACTGGTCTTACAAGCCTCCACCAATCCGGACTTGGCCCCCGTGGTGGAGTATGGCCTATACCTTCCTCAGGGAAGAGACCCGTGCCCCTCGGTGGGGACATAATGGGTTGATGATGATGATGAAACTGATGAATGGCTTACTAAAGATATTCTTTCCAACAGCGGCGAGCACTCAAGCAAGGTGAAGTCCTTTATGCTGGATGTGCTCTGTCCTCTCATCACGGAGTCTGATGTGGTCTCCAACGAGCTTCTCAATGTAATCCTGCTGAATCTTGTGGAGCCGCACAAGCGTGAACGCAAGCATTCCTACGCCCTCGCCAAAGAGCTCATAGTCAAGACCAGCGACACCCTCGAGCCTTATATACAGGCGGTGAGTGACTATTATCGTTTGATAATAATTTCTAATCCCTAAAGATGCTAGCGTAAGCAGAGGCATTCTTTCGCCCTTGCCAAAGAACTCATTGTCAAGACCAGCGACACCCTCGAGCCTTATATACAGACGGTCAAAGACCATTATCGTTTGCTAAGAATTTTCTAACCTCCTCCATAAGTAAGTTCTCTTAGGCCCTTGCCAAGGAACTTGTTAAGGCCAGCGTCAATTTCGAGCCCTGTATACAGACTTTGAGAGACTATTATAATTTCCTAAGAAGATACATTTCTCTAAGGCTTAAGTAAGTTCTCGTATGCCCTTGCCAAAGAGGTCGTCAAGACCAGCGTATACCGCGAGCCTTATCGTTTGCTAAGAACTTTCTAACCTAACGCTTTCCAAATATCTCTATTAAATTCGTCTAAAGAAGAAGAAAAACTATTGGCGCGTTTTTCTCGAAACTTACCTTCGTGGAAATGCGTTTTTATGGTTAGTACGGCAGAAAACGTGTTGGTATTATATAACCCTGTTATGTTATTAGTACGCTACTTGAAACCGTCAGATGACGCTAAACTTTTTGGGAAAACATCGAATAAAAGCTTATCTTGCTCCACTATCTTCAATGATAAGAGATAGAGAGATCTCTTTTGATCCATACTTTCATGGACATTGCTTAATTATAATTTGTTTTTACCACAGTTCTTCAACCATGTCCTGATTCTCGGCAAGGAAGAGAAGAGTCTCCTAATCTTCTCCAAAGTCTACGAGCTGATATACGAACTCAACCAGTGCTGTTCGGCCATCCTCGCCGCGGTGCTCCCACAGCTCGAGTGCAAGCTAAAATCGGCCCAATTACAAGAACGCTTGAGTGCAGTGGCCCTACTCGCTAGGATGTTCTCCGAGCCGAACTCGACCCTCGCCAAGCAATATCCAGCCTTATGGAGGGCGTTCCTCGGCCGCTTCAACGATATATCAGTACACATTAGGATCAAATGCGTGCAGTACTGCATGCATTTCCTTGTACACCACCCGGACTTGAGACAGGATATAACAGAGACACTAAAGTTGCGTCAACATGATGCCCACGAACAAGTCCGCTACGAAGTAGTCATGGCCATTATAGCAACGGTCCAGAGAGACTTCTATGCCGTGGCAGAGTCCGAGGACCTACTACACTTTGTCAAGGAAAGAACTCTCGATAAAAAGTTCAAGATACGCAAGGAAGCCATGTCGGGCCTCGCTATGATATATAGGAAATTCCTTACGGAGAATTGCGTACCGCCCGCCACAGAGAAGGCCGTGCGATGGATCAAAGACAAAATCCTCCACGGCTACTATATGACCGCTTTAGAGGACCGTCTGCTTGTAGAAAGACTTCTGAACACATCTCTGGTCCCCTACACACTCCCCCCGCCTGTGCGCATGAAGAAACTCTACTACCTAATGACTAACATAGACGATAATGCCACTAAAGCGTTTATAGAACTCCAGAAGCACCAGTTGGCGGTCCGTCGCACAGTGGCTGAGTGGATCGAGCTCCATAGGAAACCGCCGACGCCGGCCGTGCAAAAGGAAATGATCTCTAAGGTCCTGCACATAAGCACCAAATTCCTGCCGGACTCTGTAAAGGCGCAAGAGTTCCTCAATAAGTTTTCGCTGCACATGAAACGGGCGCCCGAGCTGCTGCAAGGAATGGAGACCATTTTGAATCCGAACGTCAGTTGCGAAGTTTGCGTGCGCACTACGGTGAGTCTTTGTTTGTTTTGTTTATGACTGTCTTTCGAGACATTTGCTGGCTTGATAGCTCTAAAATAAGCTGGCTCACCAAAAATCGATGTTATTCTGTTTTTTTTTTTGGATCAATTTGCATCCTTTCTTATGTAGACCTTACATTAATACATTCAGTTCAATATTGCTTTCATTACTGCAGTAACTTTTTTTGACTTATACATAATATGCAGGAGTTACTCTGATGTGTAAGTGACATGTACCATCAGACATTTTTTAATTTATTTTTATATTCAATGTTTTCATACCTAGCAGCATTGAATTTCCTTCTAAATTCAATGCTAGCAGCTAAGAAAGAAACATACCAACCAAGATACAAACAAAAATAAAACCAAGCCAATAACGAGTTTTCACTACTAGAAATTGTCTTGTTGAAAATGTCTAACAGTGTACGTAATCTGGAAATCAGGGGTGCAATTACGTAGTACTCCACTGTATGGAGTTGTCTGATTTTAGCCCCTTTGTTCCCGGTATGTCACACCACCTTATGTTACAATGTTACATTCTGGGATTTTTTTTCCCAGTAGGTATGTCTTACTCTTATTCCGAACTCTCATACATATATTTATTTTATATATATATTTTCTCTTTTCGAGTTGTCTAAAAAATGCTTAACCCGACAGAGTGGAAAGTTACGTAATATAAGGGCAGATAGTCACTCCATACTTTCATCTCCTTACAACTGTTCTAAACAAAACTACAATACTGCATTGTTCATTAGTAAGAGAATCAATTGTAGAGAGTTCAATCATCATCATCATCATCATCAACCCATTATGTCCCCACCAAGGGGCACGGGTCTCTTCCCTGAGGAAGGTATAGGCCATACTCCACCACGGGGGCCAAGTCCGGATTGGTGGAGGTTTGTAAGACTAGTGGCTGGTCTTACTGTCAGAAGTTTTCAAGCCGCCCTAAGGCCTCTGACTTGGCTTAACGACTGCCATCTATCGACGGCAGCCGTCACCAACTGCTTAACGTGCCTTGCGAGGCACGGAACCGCTCGGAAAAATGCCACTAGCGTTAGTCATAGACGGTGACCCATCCATGGACTGAACGCGCCGTATGTTGCTTATCGTTTAAGATCACTCAGGCAGCCCAGGCTACGAGCGAATCAATAGTTCAAGAGAGTTCAATAGACCGAGGTAATTGATGTATGTACCCTGCTTACACTGTCGAGAACAAATCAATGCTGTTGCCTTAACTACATAGATGATTGAATGACCAAACGGCTGGGTGATTATGTAGGTGGTCATTGATATACATTACAATAGACATAAGGAAAATAAGGTCCATACCTACTCAGCAATTAGGACAATCAACACGCATAATGTAACGTAAACTCGCGCGTGTATCGCATGTAGAGGGGTAAGCAGAGACCAGGGCCTGCCACTTGCTACGTTCCAATCACCATGCTAATCTTTATTCTCCCCTCAGTCAAGCGTCCTCAAGAAACTCGGGCAGCCTGTGATGACGAACGTCTACTACAACACAATCAAGATGCTCCTCGAGCGTGTCAGCTCTGTGATGATAGACCACGAGACCCTGCTCATACTTCTGCAGTACGTTGAGGGAGCGGTCAACGGGACCGACCCCAGCATTGCTGAGGAGTGCGGTGAGATTGATACTTACATTAATATCGTCGCGGTAAAAAATCCATGGAAATCCATGGAGGAGGCCTATGTCCAGCAGTGGACTTATTGTGGCCGAATGATGATGATGATATGCAAAGGGCCAATTTCTGAATTGAGAAATCCGCTAAGTAATTATTTAACTGTAGTGCTGTCTTTTGCTTTGCTTTCCTTTGCAAGTGTATTTTTTTGCTTCAGTATCATGTAAATAACCACCCCTGAGTCGGACGAAACTGTACAAATCAACACCCTGTATATAGGTTACATAAAAAAATGCAAGCGAACTATAAGGGACTAGTCATAGAAAGCGCCCGGGGCGCGCGCCCGGAACGCTGCGCTTTGGGCGCGCGTCGAGCGAGCGTTGGACGCCTATCGTACGCTATAATTCAAAATAATTTAATTCTATTTAGTCCGTATTTTAGATTATAAAAAAATATTGGATACGTATTTTTTCTTTTTTCGATTAAAGAAAAAATAACAAAGATATAGCCCATTGAAGTTACGTGTGACGTCACACAGTGCTACAAAATGCAGCACGGCGTGACGTCATACGTAACTTTAATGGGCTATATCTTTGTCATTTTTGGTCTAATATACAAATAAAAAAATACGTGTCCCTTATTTTTGATTAATCTAAAAGACGGACTAATTACATTTTTTTGGGAAACTAGCCTATTATGCTAGGATGCATAGGAGGGGCGCCCGTCGTACGCGCGTATGACGCGCGCACCACGGACGCGGACGCTTGATGTAATCCGTTGCATAGAACTTCATACAATTTTAAAGAGCGTCCGAAACGCAGCGTATCGTACGCGCGCCTCGGGCGCTTTCTATGACATGAGTATAATTCTTGTTTGCAGGCATAGACATGGCCAAAGCGGCGGAGCGTGGACTCAAACTCCTTGTGATGCTCTCGTTCGTGTTCCCCGCACACTTTCTGCACGAGGACGTACTGAATCAGCTGACTGCGCTTCTGGAGCTGGAGGACGAGAGTGTGGCGCCGCACATACTGGCCGCGCTCACTTTCCTCGGGAAATATCGTCCGCTAAGTGAGTAGACTGTGGTCAATAGTGACCGTTTATATGTAGAACAAATGGGCTAGTTAGTTAGTCTTTATGCAAAAATGATCTGTTAAACATGTGATTTGTTGAATGTTTTCTAGGCGAGGCGTGCCCAGCCCTATTCCCAAGACTGATCACTTTGTGCAAGGCCTACGCCGAGGTCGGCACGCCGAAGCAAGCCAAGAACGCTGTGCGGTAAGGGATTTCTGATTTTTCTTTTTTAATCATCGAATATTTTATTTGTGGTTGAGATAAGCTGCGGTTGGTGGGCAGACCACCAGCCCGAAGGGCCGACGACATTGTGAAAGCGGCTGGGTATCCTCGTCTAACCAATAGATGAGGATACCCAGAAATCTGAAAATAATGAACATCTATTAGTTATCAGAAATCTGAAAATCAAAACAATAATGACATCTACACAACAGGATCAAACGTCTTAGGCCCAAACTAGGATACTCTGTAACTAGGCAAGGACTAGAAAAACATTAAAATACTCCCAATCGGAGGCCATTCGTACAAATAATGGGGAAATAAATAAGATAAGAATATTCTTATGAACATATCGAATGAATGGTGAACCGATCCCACATTATTGGAGCCATTGACTAATTAATTCATTAATACGACATTTAACAATTTAACATTTAGTTCAGTCTGTATTTAGACTTAAATCTTAAATGAATTTTTAATTTTGGCGGAAAGTGAATAACGAATAATATACAGTCAACAAAACATAATAAATCAATATTTATTAAGTGTATAGTTTAGTGTATTCATTACAATTTAGCGCTTAGAACTTAATCGCCTTTTACAGGTATTGCAAATTATAGGATACCTACACAAATAGTGCATGCATTAAATAAAAATAAAATAAATAAACTCACGCTCGCTATCCCCGAGGGGGTAGGCAGAGGCACCAATCACTAGAACTTGGCCCACGTTTTGCCGAGTTTATTAGGTCCCAACGTGACAAGTGGCAAGCCTGTCGCCCTTATCCGGGCACATTTTATCAGCGAATGGTGTTGCTGCACAAACAAGAAATATCGCACCCTTGCAAGAACAACGTGATATTTCGAAGAGAACCATTTTTATTCATAGAATTTTGTTTTTTTAACGCGATTTTATTTACTCCGAAAACACCAGAATAATGAGCAAAAGAGACACTGCGTCACGTTATAGCGCCATCTCTTTCGGCCATTACTTATAAACCTTAAAAAAATGCTCTCATTTAAGGTAGGGGTTCCGAAATAACACGTTCTTGCAAGCAGACCTTTAAAACGTTATAAAATATAGCGTTATTAAGTGTTACGTAACGTTTAAATCATTTTGTTTTGTTATTTTAGCGCTATTATATCGTTATGGTAACAAAACTCTACGAGAAACTTAACGAAATCATAACTAAGCGTAATAACGTCATTAATAAAGTTATGGCGCTGTTGCCGCTCCGCTCTACCGAAAGGCGTTGCGTGGTCGCGGACGAACGTGTCCGGCGGCGTTGCCGCACTGAACGTGGCGGGGAATCACTCGGAGCAATACTCGTAAATAGCACAAATAAGCTCGCGCGCGAAATGCCCGCGGAGGTAACTTGCGTAAGTTGCATGCAAATATGAACTACTAGCTGGTGCCCGCGACTTCGTCCGCGTGGGCTTTAGTTGAGTATAGTGTTTGCGTTTGCAAATAAGATTGGGATACTTTTAGCGTATGCGAAGTAATTAAAACCATACTACTCTCTCTGAGAGAAGACCTAATTCCCTGCAGTGATACGTAGATATAGGCTGTTTACTATAGGTTGTACTTTAAAGAACTGATAAATATTTATAAACACATTACTGAGAAATAATAAGAATTAGAACGACAAATATGAAAAAAAAAGAAAGTAAGCAAGTATTTAAGGTGGTATTTAAACACATGGAAGAACAAAAAAAATCAATTCGAAAATCGCAGCGAAAGTTTTAATAATCGAAACGACGATACGAAGTAAATAGGAAGAACTTTTATACCTTCTAAATTTGCAACCCCTATTTATCTAATATCTTTAAACGAGCAATTCTTGTATATACAGGGTTACAGGGAAAGTCGTACACAATAATATTAAAGGAGGTTATTATTTAGGTCATTTCTGATGGATTTTATTCTATTATATAGGGTCCGAAAGTTAACCGTTATCGAGATATTGACTGTTAAAGATTTAAAAAAACTATCAATTTTTTTTGGCTTTTTGATTGATTTTTTCTCAGAATAGAGCTCATAAAGTGGTTTTTTAATGTATTTAGTTAAAAGGCATGTCAACTGATACAAAATATCAGCCAAAGCTGCACCTACTACTAACAGCTTTAAAGAACTGCTCGGCAACGGTTAGAATTAAATATTTTGTCTCTAAATATTTTTCACATTGAAGCTCTTAAAAAAAATTTACGTATGAAACTTATTCTGTAAATAATTTAAAAAACTTCTACAACTCTTTAACTATTCAAAAAGGTATACTTCGTCGTTTTAAAATTATTTGCAGAATAAGTTCCATACGTAATTTTTTTTAAGAGCTTCAATGTGAAAATTTTTTAGAGAAAATTTATTTAATTCTAACCGTTGCCGAGCAGTTTTTTAAAGCTGTTAGTTGTAGGTGCAGCTTCTGCTGATATTTTGTGTTAATTGACATGCCTTTTAACTAAATACATTAAAAAAATGAGTTCTATTCTGAGAAAAAAATCAATCAAAAAGCAAAAAAAAATTGATATTTTTTTTAAATCTTTAACAGTCAATATCTCCATAACGGTTACCTTTCGGACCCTATATAGAATAAAATCCATCAGAAATGACCTAACCAATAACCTCCTTTAATATTGTGTACGACTTTCCCTGTAGCCCTGTATATTTATATATAATCAGAATGTCGGAAACGGCTCCAACGATTTTCACGAAATTTTGTAGGCAGATGCTTTCGAGGGCGTTTAATTGATCTAACTAGGTTACATTTTTAGAAAACGTTGTATTATCCGTGTTTTAAGGCAATTGATTTGCTATGATAACATACAGAGGTAAATTTCGCGTCCACCTGCAAGGTTGGGATAGTTCTGACGGGAAAACGGGGACCCATTTCGGGCCGATTTCAAGGTTCGAGTCATGATGTTTTTTTTCAAAGTTATTTTTTGTTGAAAAAGGATTATTTTAATTTGATATTACAAAAAAAGTACCGAGCAAGGCTCGGTCACCCAGGTACTAAGTATTGAATTCAAAAAAAGGGCTGTCGGCAATAATCATTAACTTTATCAGGAACTTATAACCCAAATACAACATTTTATTGAAATAACTTTGAATATCAGAGAGCTTTCATACTAACTTCTTACCTGCTTAGGAATTTAATTCACAAAAAGAGATATCGGGAATAATCATTATTACGAACTAATAACCCAAATAAAACATGTTACTAGAATAGCCATTGAATGAATAGCTTTGAAAATCAGAAGACTTTCATTCTACGTTTGCACCCCCCTTGCACCCCCTTAAGGGATGATTTTCTTAAAACTACTTTACACATGTTTCATGCCTTTCAATGAAAGACCTACATATTGAATTTCATTCGAATAACTTCAAAAACGGCAGACTTTCATAATAAATTTGCACCCCCCTTTTACCCCCTTAGGGGGTGAATTTTAAAAAATCCTTTCTTAGTGCTATCTTACGTTATAAAAGGAACCTTTGTGCAAAATTTCAAGTTTCTAACCCTTATAGTTTAGGCCCTGCGTTGGTCTGTCAGTCAGTCAGTCAGCTTTTCCTTTTATATATATAGATAGATAGATAGATAATTACTGTTTATACATTTCAATGTTCTTTACCGCCTTTTATAATGCCTCCCGGCCCGGCCCGATGCGAGCCGGTTGGTCTGAATCGTACCTACGACAAAAAAAATACTTACCCATTTTTTAAGTAGTTTAAGATTTTTCTGTTGAAGGAAAACTGGAATGATCTTTATCTTTGTACAGTCGACAGCACATCATGTTATACACCCATGCACTCTACTCCGTTGCATTATGGGCGACTTTGCAACTAAAATGTGAAGATGGACGTGCTGTCGACTGTACTACCCGCTTGTGCACCCAGAACCACAAGAGAGGGAGGGATACTAACTAAACTAACCATAACTACACGCGATGTGTGAAAACTGTAATGATAGCGGAATGTGTGTGAAAGAGATGCCATATAACGTTATGTTACGTTACGTTAACGCTATCATAGCGCTATTTATAAAGTTAAATCGGGCATAACGTTATTGCAATAAAGCTATTCGACTAATATAATAACGTTATACCCGTATAACGTTTCGAAATAATAACGTTTTAGGAAGCTTTTCATAGCGCTATGACGCATAGCGTTAGGAGCATAATAGCGGTATTTCAAGGTCTGCTTGCAAGTGTGCGATATACATTATTATAAAGTAAACGTTGTTCCACCAGATGCCTATTCGTGAACGTGCCCGAGCAACGCGAGCAAATCTTCACAGAGATCCTGGAGACTCTGAAGGCAACACTAAACCCCCAATCGGAGCACTATCGGACGGCCATTGTGACGCTTGGTCACGTGGCGCATAACCTGCCCGATACTTTCCCCGTGCACATCAAGAATATTGTCTCTAGGAAGGTGAGACATCTACACGGAATTATGTTCCAGAAAACTGCATCATGATTATATAAGTGTCATCATCATCATTCATCATGAATTGTAGTTTAAATATTGTGTTTAAATTTTGTTTTTGAATTAATTTTAATTTTATATTAAATCTAGAGTAAATTGTTCAGAAGTATATAATTTTGACATTCTAATTTTATAATGTAAATAATGTTTAATGCAATTAATTACGCAATAGTTTTATCTGTAATGTAATTATTTTTCTTGCAATAAATAAATTAAATTAAATTAAGTCATTCAGCCACAAGAAGTCCACTGCTGGACATAGGCCTCCTCCATGGATTTCCAAAAAGACCAGTTAGAAGCGGCTTGCATCCAGCGTCTTCCTGCCACTTGGATGAGATCGTCTGTCCATCTTGTGGCTGGTCGTCCTACGCTGCGCTTGTCGATGTGTGGTCTCCATTCCAGAACTTTCAGCCCCATCGGCCGTCAGCTCTGCGTGCTATGTGCCCCGCCCACTGCCACTTCAACTTGCTCATCCGGTGGGCTATGTCGACGACTTTCGTTTGTCTACGGACCTCATAATTTCTGATTTGGTCTCGTAGAGAAATTCCGAGCATAGCCCTTTCCATAGATCGTTGCGTGATTAAATAAGGGTATAAGGTAGTTATTTGTGAGAGGATGTATACAGGGGACCACCTCTGTGGCGCAGTGGTTAGCGCATCTGCCTACTACGCCAGCCTAGGTAGTTCGACGACGCGAGTCGCGCGCCATAACGTCAAGAGTCACAACTTTCCAGTACATTAACTGTCAAATTCTGTCATTTTAGTCCCACAAAACCCGTGACTCGCGTCATCGTACTACCTATGCTGGGTTCAAACCCCGGCAGGGGACAAAAAATAAAAAAAATCGTAGGTCTTGGATGTTTGCCTATTTGTGATGTTGCTGCTTCTGATCCCCACGACACAGGGTATCCTAGTGTAAATGTTTATGTTTTATACAACACAAAACACTCAACCGATACACCATTCCGCTTCCCAGATAGTAAAAGAGCTTCTAGTGCGTGAGAGCGGAGGTGGCCCCAACGCTCCACAAGAGGACTGGTGTCCCGAGGAACAGCTCCCTGAGGAAACCCGGTGCAAGCTGGAGGGCCTCAAGTGTATGGCCCGCTGGCTGCTTGGCTTGAAGAGAGACGAGCTCTCCGCTCAGAAGACATTCAGGATGCTCAACGCATTCATTGTTCACAAGGGTGATCTGCTACAGGTAAGTCCGAGTCTGTGATGATCGCTGCATTCTTGGTACTTTTCTGAGCGTTTTCAGGCTAGTGGAAAGTTAATATGGTCACAGAATACATAATAGTACAAGTACAGAAGATTCACACCGCAAAATCAATTAAAGAAAAAGGGACTCTAGCAGCGATACAATTAGGTGCAATTCAGATCCCACGGCGCTAAAAAAGCTACGTTTTATTCACCTACATGTTGCATCTCTTTCTACCGCGTAAGTCTTATCTCTTCTGGCGCCTGAATTCCTACCTATTTGCCACTCCGGAGGTCTGATATGGTCTAAATGGGCTGTCAAACATGGTCATGCCATGTCATAAATAGAACCTTTAAAGGATCACTTTGTTGTCCAAGAACATTTATCTCGGAAACTCGTGGAGGTATCGAGTTGAAATAATGTATGAATGTACTCGCGTCTAAGGTCTAAGTTCTTCAGAAAAGATATGGCCGCTTATGCCGCAAAAAAACTTTTATTTATTTCCCCTTCATCTAAAACTATGAAATTTGCCAAGTAATGTCCGGTATTTTTAATACCGTTCAATTTCATCAACAGCAAAACCAGCTATCGAAGGCAGAAAAGGCGCACTTGCGACTGGCGGCAGGCGCGGCCATGTTGAAAATCTGCGAACAGAAGGGAGTCGGCGACCAGTTTACCGCCGAACAGTTCTACAACCTCTCGCATCTCATGATCGTGAGTACACGTTGTTTTAAACCTTATTGTCCAAACATAATGGTGAAAATAACATGACTGTGAGGTGCGGCCATGTTGAAAATCTTCGATCAGAAAGGAGTAGGCGACTAGTTCACCGCCGAATTGTTCTACAACCTCTCGCATCTCATGCCGGTGAGTGCACAGTATTTTAAAACCTTTTGTCCACGCATAATGGTGAAAATAACGTAACGGTGAAGTGCGGCCATGTTGAAAATCTGCGATTAGAACGGAATCGGCGACGAGTTCGCCGCCGAACAGTTATAAAACCCCTCGCATCTCATGGTCGTGAGTACACGCTGTTTTAAACATTATTGTCCACGCTTGATTGTGAATAACATAACGTTGAAGCGCGGCCATGTTGAAAATCTGCGAACAGAAGGGAGTCTGCGACCAAGCCAAATCAAATCAAAATAATTTATTTCAACTTAAAGAATTTACATCCTGTTTGCCGCTGCCTACGGGATGTAAATTCGTAAACGTATTTGTAGTGAAGAAAAAGGCAGTAGTAAAAAAAAACTCCACTCTGACCATCTTTTCTAAAATAATTTTAAACTTAATACATCAGAGCCGAAGCATATTATAAGATTCCTTGATTGCTATAAATTTGAAAAAGTTACAACCTCTCACATCTCATGATGGACCTTATAGTCCACACATGAATGGTGAAGCGGCCATGTTGAAAATCTGCAAAGAGAGTAAGTTGGTGATCAGTTCTACAAACTCTCCAACATCTCCAAATAATCCAGCCAGGATGGATGGATTAATCCAGGATATTTGCTCACGTCAGACCTGAGATTTCCGCACTTATCCTCATATCTAGGCTCCCTCAGATACTAGGGTTTCCTCACGATATTTTCCTTCATTATAACGACTGGTATTACTGCTATAATTCTACAAATATATGTGACAAAAAAACAAAATCATTCGTAGATCAGCTGGGATCTAAAAGCTCACAGAATACCTGGTCTTATAAGAACTTTGTCAACAAAACTGGCTGAATGGTTTCAGGTAGCCACCATCGACTTGTTCAAACAATGATTTGTGCTTCTCATTATTACAGGACGAGGTCCCACAGGTGCGAGAAGCATTCGCAGCGAAATTACACAAAGGACTGTCAAAGGTGAGAGTTTACCTTCAGCTAGAAATATTTAGAACAGACCTTAGTGACCTGTCTTGGCTAAAAAATTATTTTCTAATTCTTATTTGCTAAATCGTCCGTTTGGGCGATTTTAGAAATCCATACGTTGTTAGTCTGGGTGCGGACTCGCTGTCACACTATTTTGTCACACCAGTGTTTGGGTTATGTAAGCAGTTGGGGCACAAAAAGTTTGCGTACACCCGTGTGTACGCTAACTTTTTATGCCCCAACTGCAAGCACTTAAGGGTTTAACACTATGTCAATAATGTTGCAGACGCTGTCCAATGTGTTAAACTTATTTTATTATGTTATATAGCACCAACATTACAAAGAATAGCGGGAAAGATGTAAAGAGTAGCAATATTTTTAATAATGTCGATTTTTCGTCTGAATCATCATTCTCAAGATGTGAAACGTTCCACAGCTAAAACATAGAAGGCACATTTTGTGCCTTTTAAATATTTTTTGATGATTTTTATAGAGATGAAGTATAGAGCAATCTGGTTGGTGATAAAGTAATTATGTGATAAAAGAATGTCGTTTAGGTCCACCTGCGATGGACGTTGAGGGTTATCTGGGTCCAATCACTGTGGCAAATGTCGAAATATGATGAAATTTAGAATTGTTAATGGCCAGAAATAATATAAAGCAAAGAGGTGAATTGCACCTCTTTACAACTACAGTTTGTTAGCTTTTAGAATACCTATACCTCGGGCTCTAGAGTAGGCTTCGGTTTTCGCCGAAATCACACGAGTAATACTACTTCCTGCTCTGTATAAAACTTGTCTTCGCCATTTTGAAAAGTTATGTAAAGTTATAAATAACAATACAACCTAATTCTAACCGATATTCTAACCGATAGTAGCCGAGGTATATTCTAAAAGCTAACAGACTATGAAGCTTGATCAATCAGAAATCAGAAATCATAAATTTATTTCAACGTCAAGAATTTACATTGCCGCTGCCTTAGGGCCGAGTAGTGGAGAAAAAGGTAGCAAAAAAAAACTCCACTCTGACCATATTTTCTCAAATCATCTTAAATCTAATACAGAGTTTGGTAGGTACAAATCGTCAGTTAAGTTCTAACAGTGCGAAAGTCATTTTTGGCCGTTTCGACCTTTTGATGCCATTGGATGAAGAAAAGTGGGGCGCTTCTTTCCGACCAATCTTATCAATCAATCTTATTTTATCTTCAATAAGTTGATTTTTGAAGTTCCCAAATAATGTACATCTCTAATGTAGCTAATTGAAAGGACAATGCCCAAAAATGTATGGAACCTGGGACCACCCTCCAATAGCAATAAGATATGTCGTTGGATAGGTATTTTCAATAACAGTCAATAACAGGAATAACAATTGTTAACACAACTTTGTTGTAAAATTGTCCATTCGGTGTTATAAGACTTCAAAGTTCAGAAATAAAAGCACAAAAAAAGACTTTTTTGGAGGGGAAAATGTTAGTTTTGTTGGTACTGACTGTTATGTACAAATACTGTTGGACTGTCCGTTTGGAGTTATGCTACTTTTGAGTTCAGATATAAAATAAATGGAGGGAAAAATAATAAAAACACAAAAAATATTTCATTATTTATTCTTCAATCATATTTTATCATGAAGGGTTATCTATAATATCATCATTTAAGTGTATTGCTGGTGTGTTAAATCCTGCATGAATTGTATACCCTAAATACCATATAATGGAAATTATGTGTACACATGTGCCCATCGTTTGCCGTTCTGATAGGCATGTACAATAATGTTCGACGATCTCTGTGGCGCAGTGGTTAGTGCATCTGCCTACTATGCGAGAGGTCCCGGGTTCAAATCCCGGCTGGGGACAAAAAAAAAGAAACCCAGGTCTTGGATGTTTACATGTTTGTGACCTCGCTGTTTCTGGTTCCCACGACACAGGGTATCCTAGTGTGGGGCCAGAAGCAATTAAAAATTAAATGTAATTAATATTAAAAATTAAATGTAATTAATATATTAGCACAGCAATCGGTAGCTCCATAATTTCTGACATTTAATTTTTATTGTTTTATTCTAATTATTGTATCAATTAATTTTATTATGTTGACATTAAATTATGAATTGTATTTTTAAATTAAATGTAATTAATATATTTGCACACCAACCGGTAGACCATGAAGGATCTTAACTATATTTAAGAACTTAATGTACCCATGTTCTGGCAAATAAACGATTTTTACTTTACTTTACTTTACTTACAATATGTATGTGCCTGTATGTAAATGCTATGTTATGTTGTTATAATACAATGTTGTTTCCTTCGTTTTGGTCATTGTTTATCAAAATATAACGATAGTAAGTCCTTCGTCTCACATGACGTGATTGAATGCGGCTACGCAAAAGCCACACATTTTAGAGAATCCTGTAGTCAGGCAGATCGTCTAACCGATGTTGCTGATATCTTCCGCGATAGAAGGTTCGCCGACACATAACACAGTTGGGATGATTTTCCATCACAATTACCTGATCGAGATGCAATTAAAAAATGATATTATTATTATTATTAATTATTAAGTGCACAAAAGGTGGATTTAATACTAATGGCATTTAGTCATAGCGGAATTCAATAAACAGACAGCAAAGATATCAGTGCCAGGTCAAAAAGTCTCAAGGTAGAATCGAGTGAAAAAGAATAGAACGGAACGATAACTCGCACACATTGGCAATGAACGACTGATACAGCTGGTCAGACTAGTATAGTGATCTGTGCGTACACGCGTTGGTACAATGTCTAAGCGAGATATATGAACATGTGTATAAAAATATTAAACATACTTATACTTGAAAAATTGGTTTTAAAAATATTTTTCTTCAGTAACAAAAAGTCTCATAACTCCAAACGGACAATTTTGACAAAAAAGCTGTCATAACAATTATTGTTCCAATTGAAAAGACCTATCCAATGACGTATATCTTATTGCTATTGGAGGGTGGTCCCAATTTGGGCATTGTCCCTTTACACGGTTTTTTCGCTCTCCTGTAAAGTTGTCATTTTTTACTTACGCACTGTTAGAACTAAACTGACGAAATGCCCGTCTACCTAAGAATGCGAATCTCTCACGGTATCCCACCTCGCAGGGTATCCCGAACAAATGCCTCCCG
This sequence comes from Yponomeuta plumbellus, assembly GCA_947310845.1. NCBI lineage: Eukaryota > Metazoa > Arthropoda > Insecta > Lepidoptera > Yponomeutidae > Yponomeuta > Yponomeuta plumbellus. Next base: position 12,105,314 of record OX371214.1, read on the forward strand.
CTGGACTTCATGGGAATGTACGCGTTGGCGGGCCGCGAGCCCGACCGGCGCATACGAGGCGTCATCCGGCAGTACATGCTGGCTGATGTGGTGCGGCGGCGCGAGTACATCCGGAACATTACCGTCGGTACACGCGGTGAGTCACGGTACATACGGAACGTTACCGTCGGTACACGCGGTGAGTGACTGTACATCCGGCGGGACAGGATAGTGCGGCGGCGCGAGTACATCCGGAACATTACCGTCGGTACACGCGGTGAGTCACGGTACATACGGAACGTTACCGTCGGTACACGCAGTGAGGGACGGTACATCCGGAACAATCAATACCTTCGGTACTCGTGGTAAGGTGGCGGTAGATCCGGAACGCTACCGTCGGTACACGCGGTGAGTGTCGGTACATCTGCATTTCTGCAATATAACAATACTCTACAATTTAGATTTTAACTTCCTACAGACGTCTGTTTACTCTGCTTCCTTCCTTTTAACTTGGAACAGACATCTTTTTTTATTTTATTTATTTATTTACATTTGTAACTTACAGCTAATGCCAAATCGCTAAAAAGTTAGTTATATACAACATAGCATAATTAACTCAAATACTAAAGATAAAAAAAAAACAAACAATCATCCCTCTTCAAGCATTCCCTTGCGTTCTTCAATCTGTTTATTTCCCTACAATTTGACTACAACTTGTAACGGACGTCTGTATACTCTGCTTCCTTTACATTTTAACTTATAACAGACGTCTATTTACTCTGCTTCCTTTTGATTTTAACTTGCAACAGATGTCTGTTTGCTTCCCTTTAACTTTGTAAGACGTCTGTTTACTCGGTTTCCCTCTGATTTTAACTTATTATAAACGTCCGTCCTCTCTGTTTCCAGTGGAGCGCGCGGTAAGCCAGTTGCCGCACATAATGCCCGACTACATGTTGGTGTTCGCCGTTCCGGTGCTAACCCACGACCCCGTCTTCGACAAATATGACAGCATTCCGGCTCTCAAGGTAAGATAGTGTCGGTACACACGAAGGCAATCTTTCTTTTAGTAAAAAAACAGAAATAAATAAATAATAAAATAATAAACTCACGCCCGTTATCCCCGAAGGGGTAGGCAGAGGCAACAGTCTCTAGAACTGGACCCACGTTTTGCCGAGTTTATTAGGTCCCAAACGTGACAAGTGGCAAGCTTGTCGCCGTTATCCGGGCACAATTTATCAGCGAATGGTGTTGCTGTACAAACAAATGTACGTAACTAAAATTCATTGGTACATGCGTGGTTCGAACCCAGACCCTCATGATCGAGAAGCAAGGGTCAACCCCACTACGCCACCACCGCTATTTATTTCAATAATACAACATAAAACATTTATTTCAATAATACAACTTAAACGGCAAAAATACTTTAAATAGAAAAAAAACATGGTACACAATATACCTACCTAGTGTAGCACAAAATAAAACACTATTCATCACTCGAAGTGTCCTCCGAATATTCATCTCGACCGTTATTTAGAATAGGTACCTACCTAAGTGATGCAGAATCGTCTCGTTATAAATCCATTCTAAAATACTGATTGATTTACTTTCTTTAATTGCGTGATCTACATAATAGTAGAATGAGACGAGCTGCGAGCCAAATTCACTGGCGTGTTTGCGCCGCGTCGGCTTCCTTTAATTTCTTTTGTGAAAAGCCGCCACGTGCCGAGTCGGTAAATATCAAAGTGACACTGTGATAGCGAACAGACTTTAATACGTAGAAAAAAGTAAGACTTACATAACTAAAGCCCATTACACAATGAAATAAATAAGGTATAAGAATAAGAAATAAGGAACAAGGAATAAAAATAGCACAGCAACCAAAACACAATAGACGTTAGGCTACAATATTCAACCAATCACAGCGGACCTGCAGCTGGTGTGTGCACGAAGCACGAGTGCAGCGTTGCCAGAATGTTACAAAGTAACATTTTACGTTACTTTTGGCCCTCTTATGTTACCTCCATGTTACACGACCCAATATGTTACTTTTGTGTTACTTCTTTCTTCTTCATTAATGTCATGGCGTTTTTTCATATTAATTGATGATAAAGCAGATTATGGTATTGAAAGACATTCCTAAATTGGTTGCAACTAGACAAACGTCATTGATTGTATGTTTTTTCTTTTTCGACATCGCCAGTCAAATAAGAAATGAATTTAGATACTTGTTAGAATCGAGGCTTCGAAACTTTGAAAGGTAATAAGTACATTGTTAAAGCATTATAGACTATAATGCACATCTAGCGACAAAGAATCAAGTTTGAAAACTAGTAAACATTTTTAGACCCTACATTATTTAAAATGTAATGATTTCTTGTAATTTTATTTAATATGGCAATAAACGTAGTAAGTAAAGTTACCTTTTTATGTTTTTGAACGCAACTCTTTAAAGTATTATTTTGTTTAGCCACTTTAGGCCTTTATTTATTGGTAACTAGCCACTTTTTTACTAAGGTTTAGCTACTTTTTCCTTGGGCAAGGTGGCAACACTGACACTCACGACAGTTCGTTGAAAAAATGCCCTGCGATTGGCTGGCTATAAGAAATAAGGAACAGATTCCCACCGCGACGGAAATTTTATTCTTATTTCTTATTTATTATTCCTTATTCTTGAATTGTGTCTTGCTCAACGGTGCTGCCATTGCTGGATTCCGCTGTTCCTTATTTCTTGTTCCTTATTTCTTATTCTTATATCTTATTCTTTTTCATTGTGTAATGGGCTTAAAGTCTGTTTTATAATTCAACGCAAAAAAAAAAACTGTCACATTGACATCTCAATACAATCCAAAGGCTGTCAACACAGAACAAAAAAAAAGAGTAGAAATAGTGACATGACCTATCAGTAGGAAATCCAGTGTGACCAAACTCACACACACAAATCAAAAGCACACTGTGAATGCCAAGCTGCCATTGGCAAATAAAGGCAATTCTGAAAAGGTCTACATCACAAAAGTTCCAAGTAAAATATGAACCTTTTCATTCATATAAACAATGATCAAAATCAAATGATAATTATGAAATTAAGTTTGACATACGATCTTTGCTTTGTAGTACCGCTACTCTACATTAGATGGAACTACCGCCGCGTGTGATCGTCGAGCTTTAAGTTTTATGCCATAAAGTCGAATATTGAAAAATAACTATCTGCTATGTTGCTACTCAGGCTAAGGATAGGACATATTGCCATATCGACAAATTATAGAACAGTTTCATAAAGCGACAGTTGAAAATGAATTTGTTATGACAATGTTTCTTAATCATTTTTTTTTTTAGTATCTACATTGACAAAGTAACATAATGTATTCCCTTCTGTCAAACTGTACCACAGTTCGATGTAAATTACGCAGCCGGCTACCATTTTAACTGTCCTTCTGGATGATTGGCTACGCAATGTACCTATAATGGAATTCTCGTAATCTAACCATAGTCGCTTTATGAAACGAAGTCGAGCAAACTTATCGTGTACAATTTATAGAGAATAAGAAAGCCTATTGTATATATTTTTTTTAACTGTAACTTTTATTTGTCTCTTGCTTCTTGTGTGCAATAAGGAATATTCTTTTTTTTTACCTAGCCTCGATTGCCACAGAACAGAAAAAAAGAGTAGAAGGAGTGCCATGACCTATTAGCAGGAAAACCAGTGTGACCAAACTCACACATAAGCCAAAACCCACACTATGAATGCCAAGCTGCCATTGGTAAATAAAGGCAATGCCGAAAAGGTCTACATCATAAAAGTTCCACGTAACATATGAACCTTTTGGTGATATAAACAACGATCAAAATCAAATGATAATGATGAAATTAAGTTTGACATTAGATCTTTGTTCGTAGTACCGCTACTCTACACTAGCTGGAAATCCCGCCGCGTCTGACCGTCGAGAAGTTTTATGTGATAGACCATAAAGTCGAAAATTAAAAAACAAGCATGTGCAATGGTGCTTCTCAGCTATGGATGGCCTATCGACAAATTATAGAATTGTTTCGTAAAGCGACAGTTGATATTTAATTTAATTACAATAAATTCGATGTAAATTACGCAGCCTGTTAGTATATTAACCTACCTTCTGGATGATCGGCTACGCAACGTATATGGAATTCTCATATGAAACTAACCATAGTCGCTTTTGAAACGAGGCCCAGGAAACTTATCGTATGTATAGTTTGTTTATTTTTTTATTTATTTATTTAAAATGTCGTTATCCATCAACGCTTGTGCTTCACTTATATTATGGAAATGACATTTGCCAACGAAAGTCACGAGACTTCCCCATACATATAAGGAGTAAGCGTTGATTAAATTATCTAGACCCCCACCAGATGATTTTACTACACGAGCACATAAAATCATCTAACTTTGAAATTATGCATGCTGGTTTTGTTTTGATGACAATACGCCAATCTATACTAATAAAAGTGACATGTTTATTGAACTAAAACTTTCGGCACAACACATTGTAAACATTTAGTCCGGATCTACTTACGGGTGTTGTTTTATCGGACGAGTCCGACTAGGTTTCGCTCCGATACGCAGAGCAGTGAGTGGGTGGTGAGCAGAGACGGAGCTTGCGTCGTTCGGTTGCTCGTCTCAAAATGGGATGGGTAAGTTGATCCGGATTAAAAGTTTACAAAAATGACATGATACTGCAGTCAGGACCACATTCTCGCAAAGGAACTAAACAGCGTCAAGGAACATGATCAATAAATTTTGCGCAGTATCAAAAATAATTGCAACTAAAAATGTGTTAAATAATAATAATAATAAAAGATGATAATAAACACTTACATACAGGCACATACATTGCCCCTGGCCCCACCCTGGCCATACCCTGTGTCGTGGGCACCAGAAACAACGACGTCACAAACATGTAAACATACAAGACCTGGGATTGTTTTTTGTCCCCAGCCGGGATTCGAACCCGGGATCTCTCGCATGGTAGTCAGATGCACTAACCACTGCGCCACAGAGGTCTTCAATTAAAATAAAATAACGACAATTATTTTCCCAAAGTACCTAATAAGACGCAGATACTCAACCTAAAGTACCGATAATTATTTATTACTGCTAAGTCATAGACAAAATATTATCGATAGATTTTTATAATGTTGTGTCCCAGCTGAATTGAGTAGCATTTGAGTAGCATTCAAATATTGACAGAAATTTGTAGAAAAAGTACACAGACTTCGACGAAAATTGAACATTATATTCCAGTAAATAAAGGTGGTTTTACTTTCTCACTTTCGGATTGCTTTCCTTGTTCATGTCATTGCAAATTTAATTTCTATTAAATTAAATACAATGGAAATACTACTTACCGATGGAATGTTACGGCATGATCGGTACATTTTGGTCCCCAACTTTTATTTTTGCACTCTAACACAGCACAATAAGGCATTTTAGTAGAGTTTTCACAATTGTTTTCTTTACTAGAAGCGCACGGCAACTGAGGTAAGAAAAACTGTCATAGACTACGCTTAGGCAATACATTGCTAATTTGAGGCACGCGGGCACCGCCCACTTACGATTTCTACTCTTTTTTTTTGTTCTGTGGCTGTCAATGTCTGAGTGTTGCTAGTACGTAAAAACCATATAACCACATTTTACTTCCAAGTTAAAATTGTGTGTGCTACGTAGGTGTTTTTTTAGACTTTGCTCTTATGAGTACAATACGATTAAAATCAGTTAACATTTCGGCCAACCTCGGTAATTGTCGTGAATCCCTCGTCTCTCACAAAGAGTTATCAATTTACAGACATGAACTTTAATTATATTACTCGTTGTCTTATTGAATACAATAAAAGAATGATATGAGCAACAAAACGGACTTATATGAATAAACTAATTTCAATTTCAACAAAACCTCCTATGTAGCTCAAAACTAACACAACCTTTATATTGAAATAAGAAAAATAATTGACTATTTTGACAGTCTGCCTTCTTAGTGTCAATAAAAATAGTTTGACGTATTATGATACATTTATGTTTATGAACGCTAATTTCATTTGTGAAAATATTCGATTCTATCAAATTTTATCACAATTAACTTACAATAGTTGTGTATAATGGCTTCAACAAATTTAAAGCGTGGTAAAAAAATTGTTGCTCAATTTTGTGAAATTGTAAATAATGTACCTATACAACTATTTTAGAAACGAAGCTAATTTATTTAAAAAAGAGGAAATTAGATATCATAAAAAAAATTTAGACAGGGTTTGTGAAGCAATCCGAATTTCGAAAAGCAGCGTGTTGAAAATTTTGAACGAAAACGACAAGCTCTCAGATCAGTCAAATTCATGTCGCTTCTGCATAATAAATTTCTTAGGTCTACCGGTTAGTAATGTCATCTTGGCAGGTGCTACACATTGCGTTTATGATACTTAAAATTGAATGCTACCTAAAAGAAATCGCGGTAATGTATTTCGTGTCATTTCCGTCTCCGGATTTAGTCGATGATATCCGAGAAAAGCCGAATTGTTAACTGATTGTAATCGTATTGTAATTAAATTTTAATGTCTTTGGTGTGATAAAGATTTTGGTCACATGAGTCTTCTATTCACTGTAAAAAAAAAATCTACCGAGTAAACCTAGATGTTTCGTAGCGGTAACACCGTGTAATTTTTTTGCATCGAATTAAAAAACGGTCTTTAGGTTAGGCGTTTGTTCTCTTCTAATAGCACTGGCTTTCAGTCACTGCCTGCTTCCTGAGATGTGCGGGAGTAATGTCAAGAGGGGTGAAACAATCAACTAGCTAACTATACTTGAGCCAATACAAACGTGCGAACCGAGTCATAAAAGTGCGAGCGAGAGTTCCGATATGCCTCCTATACAGGGTGATATTTTCACCGGTACAATAAATCAACATACGTAATACTAAGTCCAAAATACAAATACCAACATTTTTTGTTACTACCCCGTTGGTACAAAAAAACAAAAATACCAATGTCTGAACTTATCCGCAAATCTTAAAGAAATATGGACTTATTACGCATGAGCACAACTAAACGCACGAACTGGCAACTGCGCGCGGCTTGCGGGAAGGAAAAGAAGCGGCGGCGGCGGCGCAGCCAGTAGGTATGACTTATGTATGACGTAGCAAAAAAAATCTTACTTGATTTCAATTCTTCCTTCATATTTGCACGGGCTTAGGACCGTCACCGGCGTGGAATGCTTGCACTGATTGGTAGTGGTATGAATTTCCACACCATGTACTGGCTTACGCCGAAGTGCGCCGTGCGTACCGCGTCGTTGGTGCTCGTTCTGGGGTCTTCCTCGAAGAACGCGAATATCTGTTCTTCGATCTCCACGGCCAAGGGAGGTCTCCCTCCTCGGCCTTGAGCGTGCGCTGGTGCAGTGAACTGTCCGTAGTCTAGCAAATGCTGCGTCACTCTCATGAATGTCCAGAGTGCGTATACTGAGTTTTGTCGTTCACTTTCGATAGCGAGAGCGTTTGCGTTTTGCATAGGAGTGACAAAGCGCGCCATCTATTTGTCTCTTTGTCACTCCTATGCAAATCGCAAACGCTCTCACTATCGAGAGTGAATGAAAAAACTCAGTATAAGCACTCTGGTGTTGAGGGTTTGAGGTTAAATAAAACCGGTATTTATCAGGCGGGGCAAACTTTCTTCAGCGTATACCCGCCGAGCTGCACTGCATTTTCCCCACTGAGAAAGTAACTACGAACCATTTCGCAATACTCGCGGTTTGTAAACATCGTGCGCGCGTAATTTTCGACTGCAGGAAGTGCGGAAACGGCGCACGTGCACTCACCTAGGTCAATGCGCGCGGACTGAATGAATGACCGGCCAAATCGTGCGCCGGCCAGCCCGCCGCCCGCTCACTCACCCCACCCCGCCGCCCTCTGCCTCGCACCGCGATGACACCTTGTAATGGGTGTCCATGAGTTACAAATTGGATGAATGATAAATTAATGAAAATGAAAAAATATATATGGTAATTTTATTCGATAAATGTAATCTATTATCGATACCAATGATATGGTAAAATTTATTGTACCGGTGAAAAAATCAGGCTGTATGTGTGAGAGAGAGGTCTGATACAAATGTTTATGAGTCAGTTCGCACGTTTGTAATGGCTCAAGTATAACTATTATCGGTATAAGCGTTTATTTAACTTTTGTCAGCTCAATTTAGTGATGTTCTGTAAAGTAACTATTCGATTTTTTAAGATTTTCGATTTAAATTATGTTGAAGTTTCGATTTGATATTTGTATAGTTTGTCTGAGAGTGATAAAGTAATTGGGTAAACTACGTTGGGTAGGTTAATATGAAATAATTGCTTAACGTAATTAATATGAAATAATTACTTACTTATAATATTTAATTCTAAATTATTATATCGCACCCTTGCACGAACAACGTGATATTTCGAAGAAAACTACTTTTTATTCATAGAATTTTTTTTAACGCAATTTTATTTACTCCGAAAACGCCGGAATAATGAGCAAAAGAGACACTGCATTACGTTATAGCGCTATCTCTTTCGGCTATTACTTTGAAACCTTACAAAAATGCTCTCATGTAACGTAAGGGTTCCGAAAAATCACGTTGCTCTTGCAAGTGTGCGATATGTACTATAATGTGTGTAATTACTAATTAGATACTCATTAATATCTAATTACACACATCTATAGTAAAATAAATTAGCAAAACACGTCGCGTCACTATTGTAAAAAAGAAAGGTGTCTCTGAAGTGTTGTATTTTTCCAATGGTGCACTACCACTTCTCGTAATCACAACTAACGTATTCCCACACCTCCAGGTCGTGAAACAATGCCTCTGGTTCATTCTGGAGCCTCTGATCACTCGCAACGACTTCTACTGCTACGGGTTCTACAAGAACCTAGTTGAGCGCATGAAGATACATAAGGACGCTCTGCACGAAACTGACGACACGTTCAACTATGTAAGTTGATTTTGACATTCATTTACTCACAATGACAATGTCGCAAACAACATTCAAAAAGAAATACCGCATGTTACTTCTGATTGCACAAATGAGTGAATAATCGCTCATGCAATTGGGAGTCTAGTATTTTTAACCGACTTAAAAGAAGGAGCAGGTTCTCATAGTATATTGTAGTGTTGCCTTGGCTGACACCGACTCCAAAACTAGCAATAATTGTAACGCAAAGTAAGTAAGAATACGCTATTTGATAGATTTCTGAAAACCATCTCTTAAGTTTTGTTGGTGTTCATAGAGTCCTCAGAAAGTGGTCATTTTAAATTCTTTCGTGTAATGTGAAAAAAGGCAAACGAAAATATACTTTTGAAATGAACCGCCAAAACGCTATCTTGGGCAATATGGCGTTACACAGGATTTATGACGTCACTTCCGAAAAAACCAACCAATGAACGTAAGAACGAATGAATGACATTTTACTAACATGTGACGTCATCATAGAATCAGCTAATCCAGGCCGTTTTCGATACCATGGCAAATACAAAATACAAATACAAAATTATAAAATATAATTTTATCTTGGCGGCAGATACAAAATTATAAAATTTTATCTTGTGTTTTTTTTACAAGTAATAGTTGTTTTTAAGTGAAAATGTCTTAAAGCGGTTTTAAGACTCATAATTTATAGGAATACGTATAAATAATACTGTATTTTTCACACTGTCAAATAGGCTATTATACTCAATGGAGTAGTTTTTTTTGTTAAAATCTTTGTTTGGCCCTTCTCGTGGCCCGTTAGCCATCTCTTGGGTACAGTACATCTATTCTATCCCACGCACAACGTGCGTACGCAAAACAACCATACAACACACATACACACTAATCACTAAATCACAAAATATTTGAAAAATCTTTCTTTTAACTTCGGAAAAAGTTCTATTTATTATTATGAGCAATCGAATCTAAGCTTTTGTTTGGATTTCTACAGAAAATGTGGGCGGTGTGCGATCTCGCCATGGCGGTAATATGGTCTCGCTCAAGCAGCTTCGAGATGCGGGAGTTCCCCTCGGACGCGCGCATCCCCACCATGTACTTCGCACCGCAGCCCGAGTACTTCGCCAACACAAGGGTGTTCCTGCCGCCCGAGTTCCAGGTTCGTTCCCTGTTCCCGCTTGGAGAAAATCGCGAGTTTAGCGCGAGAAAAATACTGTGTAAAAGGTTCCGTGCAACGACTAAAGAATGTCGATGAAGCGAAAGTGATTTGTCGGGATCGTGAGCTTATGTAGGTGTGTGTATGTAGCTCCGTGCTTCGAAACGGCTTTTCTAATGCCCGGTTCCAATATCCACAAAACGCTGCGTTTTTGCTTACGATCGGTTACAATTCCTACGAAATTCCTACGAACCGTCAATAAATTGTAGGGAAAACGGACCGTAGCCGGTAGGCTTATATTATAGGAACCGGGCATTAAGCCTGCAATACATGTTGGTCGAGCTTAGGCCAACGCGAGCGTAGGCAAACTAATACAAGGCAAGCGCTACTGCCTAGACGTTCGGCAAGTTTATCGAAAACCAAGGCATATGGCCAATGTAGACAAGTTTAGAAGAGATGGCCCCTCGGCGGGGACATAATGGGTTGTTGATGATGATGATGATCTATAATAAAGTGTTCTCTATCTATCTATATATTATATAAAAGGAGAAGCTGACTGACTGACTGACTGACATATCAACGCAGGGCCTAAACTATAAGGGTTAGAAACTTGAAATTTTGCACAGGAGTTCCTTTTGTAACGTAGGGGAGCACTAAGAAGGGATTTTTGAAAATTAATCTCCTAAGGGGGTAAAATGGGGGTTCAAAGTTAGTATGAAACTTTGCCGTTTTTGAAGTTATTAGAATGAATTTGGTACGAAGGTTCTTAATATAAAATTATGAAACACGTGTAAAATAGTTTTAAAAAAATCATCCCTTAAGGGGGAAAAAAGGGGGTGCGAACTTAGTATGAAACTTTTGCCGTTTTTTAAGTTATTCGAATGTGATTCAATATGAAGGTCCTTCATCGAAAGTCATGAAAGAAGTGTAACGTAGTTTTTCAAAAATCATCCCTTAAGGGGGTAAGAGGGGGTTGCGAAGTTAGTGTTAATGAAAGCTCTTTCGCATGCGCTAAAAGTACCCTTATCTTATTTGCAAACACTTTACTTAACTAAAGCCCACGCGGACGTAGTCACGGGCAACAGCTAGTCTTTCTATAAACCTTCTTATTGCAATAGTAACGTTAATCTTTCCTTCCAAAAGCGGTGGTGGCGTAGTGGGGTTGACCCTTGCTTCTCGATCATGAGGGTCTGGGTTCGAACCACGCATGTACCAATGACTTTTAGTTACGTACATTTGTTTGTACAGCAACACCATTCGCTGATAAATTGTGCCCGGATAACGGCGACAGGTTTGCCACTTGTCACGTTTGGGACCTAATAAACTCGGCAAAACGTGGGTCCAGTTCTAGAGACTGGTGCCTCTGCCTACCCCTTCGGGGATAGCGGGCGTGAGTTTATTATTATTATTATTATTATTTATTATTATCTTTCCTTCCTTGTCCAGTACCAGCCCAAGAAAAACGCGGCCCCGGCCGAACCCGCGGTACGGGGCAGTCGCAAGCGCACGCGCGGCGTCGCCGCCGTCGAGCGCGCCGATCTCGACTCTAACGACGTCGAGGTAAGACCCACATTCCTGTGCACCGCCGGTGGACCTGTGCCGCGATTCTGTTCGTTTTTTAGCGTCGTTGGTATTGTTGAAAATGTCACAATAAAATTGTTAGTTTAGTTTTTTGTTAGAGTTTATCGTAGTGGGGAACTGCGTCTTTGGATAGGAGTGGGGCTGCTTGTACAGTCACGAGCAATAATATGATATATTCAAATTTTGTACGACGTACACGTTTCGTTTTGTACTGCACATGTGTACGACAATTTATCCTTAATTGTCTAAACCATTGATTACATAATTTAGGACAAATGTCATACATTTCTTTCTAGATTGTATTAAGTTAAGATTTTTAGAAAATGTATCAGTTATATTATTGCTTGTGACTGTACACAATAGAAAATTTAGACAAAATAAAAAAAATAGACTTATGAAAGTGTTGTTTTTGGGATTCCTAGAAATGCAGGAAATCAAGTTACGTTAATAATAATAAAAATATAAGTTTTATATTTTTCTTTGTTTTCTAAATGTTTTTAAAAAGAGTGTAGATTCATAAAAACGCTTCATACATTATAAGGTGTTACGTGCAAGCCGTGATGTCATGTTTTGAGTCTAATTTGTATGGCTCTTTTGTACCACGTGACTAGAATGACCTTTTTTGACATATCACATTATGTATTATCATGTCGATGTAAAAACTAAAATAATATTATACACATGACGTTTCACAATATCAGCTACGATAATGCAACAGAATCGCGACACCGGTATACCAACGGTGGCTACACTTATCCAAGCGTACTTGTATGACAGTGTCCAATCAAAGTTAACAGACCACATTTTTCACACTTTTCAAAGTCTTCGGTCGCAAAGTTTGTATGTAAAAGCACCAAACGAAATGGCATTGGGCGAGTTCTTGAATTGAGAATTTTGCTAAGTAAATACTTAAGTAACGCTCTATAACGCTCTTTTCTGAGAAATTTGACGAGACAGCACTACGGTTAAGTGGTTATTGGCGAAAATATCAATTCAAAACTTGGCCCACTGCCTCATGCAAATTGAACTACAGTTACGTCGGACCAGCATTTCTTAGGTTGTGCGTAATCGCTCGAGGGAATATCTACATTACATTTGGCTTGCGACGTGCGGGCTCAAAGTTACAATCTGAAATAAACCTTAAATACTATTGTTAGCGGCTCCATAGTGTAACTAATGGTTATTGTAGTAGTTTTGGGATTAACATTTCGATTAAAACTGTGTATAGAAAAACCAAAGTATGCTTAGTATGTCCGTAACTTAATTCTGCATTAAAACCTTCAGATAAATTACGGGCATTCCAAATGTATTTTTCGTTTTCCTGCACGTGGTTTTAAATAAAGAAAAGTTTCCAAAATTATTAATTTTGTAATCATATTTTCTCTACAAAATATTAGACTAACTGTTGATAATATGTCTTAAAACTCCGTTATTTTATTATCTACCAAACCCTCAGACCACATTTAGTGTACTTATTTTATTACTATTATTTATGTATTTATTTACAAACTTCTTGTAGCTTAATAGTATACACCAAATCGTTAGAAAACTGAAAACAACCTCTCTCTAACATTATCTTACATTCATTCATCAAACCTTCTATAACATTTTTGCGAGCGAGACAATATCCGTTTTTCTTTCTTGGCTCTTGACACGAACCGTCTTAAGGATTATTTTAGATTGGAATCGTGCCTCCCGCACGCCTTGTGACGTGGATATAACATCATTATTTCCTGTACACACTAACAATAGTCCTATAAGCACTTTGTGTGTGTCTTACGCTAATATCCAGGCTTGAATCACCTCCAATAGTGTGTGGTGTTGTTATGTAACACGGTACTTTCTATTGCAAGCTTGACATTCCGGTGGGACGTTCCGGCAGTATCGATATACAGGTACAAGAGTGACGTGTGCTAAATGGAAGTGCCTTGTTGGCTTTGTGTTGGATGATCTTAACGGGATACATTTCTTTCGCATAATTTTTTCTTCCAAATTTTCTTTTTCATAATGAATGTCGCATATTTTGTATTTTCATAATGATACGTTCTTTGGCATAATAAGTCTTAAGAATAATGGTCTGTTATACTATATTCAGTTTGACTATTGTTGTAACGCTTAAAGTCTTTTGTCCTTTTGTTATTTTACCTAATATTAATTTTCCATAACCACACATGGTATAAATATGAAAATAAAGCGAATGTTCTAAAAACCGAAACTGCAACAACACAAAAATAGGTGCGACGAAGCGCGTAGGTGCGTGTATGCCACTTTTGTTTATGCTTGTCAAAATTATGCGTATAGTTGTTATGAGTAAAAATAATTATGCGTAAAAACGTTATTCCTAATTAGATTATTACAAAAGTTGTTATGCGCTCGAATATGGACCCGATCTTAACCCCTCAAGCCCCGAGGACCCGCCGGCGGGTCCGATGTAAACTACGGCGCATTCCGTCAGGCCCCGTAGACCGGCCGGCGGGTCGGTCGTGCAACTGCACTTTGAATCGAATTTTGAAGTTGATATGGACCACAGTTGTACAGTGCCACCATCTTATCTGTTCAGTTGATAGCGGCGCTAGTGGAGAATTTAGTAGTAACATTTGAGAGATTTACCTAGACAAGTGAGAATATTTTACCCGTCTTTCACTTTTAATGAAAATATATCTATAAGTCTTAGTAAGTGAATAAATAAAAGAAAAAATGGGGAACAGGATTTACAATTTATAAGTTAGTTACAATTTTGCCCACCTGAACAGATAACTTGGTGGCGCTGTATGTACATGTTTTATTCTTTGAAAACTGTGATAAATTTCAAATATTACTCTGTGAATAACTAGTTTAGCTGTGAAAGAAAAAGTGTTCTTGGCCTGACGGGTTAAGTGACCGGTTGACCGTTTTAAGGACATGACGTTGTTTGCAAATGCTCACTGGCTTATTGTAGTGGCGTAAAGATGTTTTTATATCGATATCGTTAGCGTCGCATTATAGTTTTTTAGTATTATTATAAGACCTCGCGCTCTTCACCTCACCAGCTTGATGTACGCGCAGTATTTCATGGATTTCAGTAGGTGGTCGAATAGTGAACGAAACGTGTATGAACTTATGTAACTTATAATGCATTATAATGCCGCGCGTGCGATATCTGGCTATGTCAGTTATGTCGTTAGGGTTAGAACTCTTGTACATATTTCTTTTAATTTCGTTCTGCCTTTTATTGTAGTTTTTACTACTCTTTTCGTGTTATCGTCCAAGTCGTGGAAGCGAGATGCAAATCGTGGCTTTGTACATAAATGTAAATAGATTGGAGATGAAGTGGAATGAAGTCATCCGTGTGTACGTTTAGCCTGCACTTAGCTCACCCTTGGAAGAGTTATTCCGAACCATATAGTACGTTCAGAAGACAAACAATTGTTCTTTATCTTTATTGTATTAACCGTGTTACGAGTATACAGCACCGAAAGAAAATTGATTGGTGTCGTCAGATGGTTAATTCTGTGCTTAGACTTTTCACTCTTCTTTCATTCTGAAAATAGACACATGCTGAATGAACCGTTCTGCCCTTGTATTACGTCACTTTCCACTCTATTGGGTTAAGCATTTAGTCAACTTCAAAGTGTCAAAATGTTTATGCAATTGAAAGTTGGCAGTAGGCTAAATCAGACAACTCCATACAGTGGAGCAGTTACGTAATTGCACCACACATTAACGCACTCGATTTTCATTGTGTTTAGTTTTTCTTTTGTTCATTCCGAGATGCAGTGAAGTCTCCGAAAATTAACCAAACAGAAATAAAATTTAATGTAATCGATTTATATTCCATTTACTGATGGTCGAGTTTGTACTCAATTCCTCGTATTCCATAGTCGTACCAGTAGGAGAACCGAGTAGGAGCAAGCGGAAACGGGGAAAAAGGCAGCGATAAAACTCCACGCTAAGAGAATGACCATCCTCGTTTTCCCCACAGCCCTCCGAGGCGTCTGACACGCAGATCCAGCTGCCGGGTCTCGAGCAGCCGCCGGAGACAGAAATCGATGAGCCCAGACCTAAACGTACAATCAGCGAGTGAACAAACAACGTAGGGACCTGAACGGGCGATGCTCGAAGCGAGGGGGTTTGAATGATAAATAATTTGCGATAATGCCCACATCCACTGTACCTTTACTATTAGACCTGACCTTGAAAATGACTTGGAAAAAAAGTTAATTTCAAGGTCACGACTGAGGACTTCGGGGGCTTGAGTCTTTCATGACGGGTGGTCAGGGACTTTTTGCAGCGTTTCAAATGCCATACGTGTGAGCATATACGCCGATACATTGGTATACAATGTGTTCGTGTAATACTTACGCGTTTGCGTCACGGCGATAGGTTAAAGGCCGATTTCTGAACTGGAAATTTCGCTAAGTAATTACGTAACTATAGTGCTGTCTCGTCAAATTTCTTTAGAAAAGAGCGTGACAGAATGTTCTTAAGTACTTATATTCTATTTACTGAAGCGAACGACTAAAGGTAAACAAAGAGACAGCGTCTCTCAAACTCATACTCTAACTCCAGGTCTTGGATGTTTACATGTTTGTGACGTCGCTGTTTCTGGTTCCCACGACACAGGGTATCCTAGTGTGGGGCCAGAAGCAATGTATGTGCCTGTATGTAAATGTTATGTTATGTTATGTTTATGTTTTATCTCACTCAAAATAGCGCATGCACGCCGTTTTGCTTGGATCGTATACGTGTACTGTACCTACATAGGTTTGGCAGAAAGAGTTGAGTCCCAGCTCGCCCATATTTTCCGTTTCGTAATAACAAACACAAAAGTACAAAAACAACTGGACGATGGACCGAAAAACTTTACCAATACCTTATTTACAATGATGAACAGACTAAAGAAAATAAAATAGCATAAAGAAGTTGCACTCGCATCAACGTCAATCGAGAGTAAATATGGCGTAGGAGTGGCTATCTTACTTTTTTTTGCCTCTAATTAAGAAAGAGGTTCGTAGTCAGCTCTCCTACTTCTTCCTATACTTCGCGTAGCGCATTAGCATAAAATAATCGATCATAATCGGCCTTTAAACAAAAGTCCGTCATCTTTACTAGTTGCGAACATATTTGACAGCAGTAGGAACGCTTTTATTTGAGGACCACTGAAATTTTACGTATTTTTTGGAGCATAGATCTCTTAAGCAAATGATATTTTCATGATAAAATAAAAGATTTAGTTAAATGAACTGCGAGTGAGGGATAAATTTGGTAATAACGGTATTATTGTGTTTATTGCTTAGTGGTATTTATTAGGCATATCGTTTTGTATCTTTTCTAATTATTATGCAGTGTTATAAATGTGGCATATTGAAAAACCAAATTTTTGACATGTTGACACTAAGTCGTTCGCTTCAGTAAATAAGGTGTAGTGTAAATTCTCAATTCAGAAATCGGCCGTTGATGTGTAATGGCTCTGAGAAGGCATCGCGCCTGTTCACCGGTGAAAATATTAAAAAGTCACACAGAAAACATGAAATATTTTTCTTAGCATTAGCAAAAAGTCTCACCTAACAAGCCTAGAGAACACGATGTACGGTGTAAGGTGTTTTATTTTATTCTTTCCTAATACATAGTAGAATGAGATGGCGCGACTCGGCTGCCGTTCTTGATCACAAAGACTATTAGGACTCTAACATTATTCCGGATATACTTACTGACTAGTCTGTCAGAGACGAGCAACCGACGACGCGAGCTCCGTCTACGCTCACCGTGATTAAGCTCTGCTAATCAGAGCGAAACCTGGTCGGACTCTTCCGACCAAAAGTCGAGTAAGTGAATCCGGAATAAAGTAAACAATGTCTAGTACTTACGAAAGTTTTTGTTCGACAACTATTAGAGCCATTGCAAACAGGGCGACTTGTCGCCGCGTCAGACGCGACGTTGTCATTTGCTTCTGGCGTTTTGTCGTCACGACTCCGCGACTCTGACGCCAAGTGTGCGGAGATTCGTACGAAATATATAAAAATTGACGGCAGGCTATGTCGCGTCTAGACGCCGAGCTGTCGCCTGTCGCGTGTCGCTAGCGTGCGCCTAAGCTTACGACACTTGCTAGCGTCGTGTTAACTTTTATTATTCAAACCCCCCGTTGGGAATCGCCTCGATCAAGGATATTGACACGAAACACCCATTGAAAACGCCCAGTCATCATAGATTACGCTTCATTTCACACAAGACTGGCTCTTGATTTATGGATTTGGAAGTGTTACGACCAATTTATTTGTGCACTCGTTTGTGTTTATCCTACTGTCCGATCAACTGAACTAATTACAATGTACAATCTGTTAGCTTTTAGAATATACCTCGGCTGAGCAATCAAAAACCGATTATATTGCAATTAGGTAAGGTTTATTTTGTATTGTTATTTAAATTTACATAACTTTTCAAAATAGTTAAGAAAAGTTTTATACGGGAAGTAGTATTACACTCGTGTGATTTCGGCGAAAACCGAAGCCTACTCTAGAGCCCGAGGTATATTCTAAAAGCTAACAGACTGTAAGACATGTTGCGAAAAATATGTTTTTGTAAGTTTAAATTGTGTATGTTGTACGTCCAAGGATTCCGTTGTTGGCACGTTGTAGCGCAGTTTTCAGTGTGCGATGGAAAACCACGACCATATTTAGTAGAATTGGGTATTTGACAAAATGTGAAATGAGTTACTTTTAAAACGGAATTTTATATGAAAATACTGGTTTATGACGTCACATTTCAGAGCACTCATTTTATATTTAATGTATTTAAAAATTGTAACAACTAGTAAATGATTAAAAGAGATACATTTTCCGAAACATTTTGGATTTTTTTTTTAATCGAGCATATCAAATAATTTGTTGTTGATAGTGTCAAATACCGAATTGCAATTCATGGTTTAGTATGACAATTCGATATAAGTTGCGCTAAGCCACAGATAAAATGTTGTTTTAAGAAACGCGGTTCAGGCGAATTCCTTATGTAGTCGATAAATGACTACATAAGTAGACTACATAACTTCTTCCGGATACACTTACTTGACTAAAAATAAAATAAATAAACTCACGCCCGTTATCCCCGAGGGGGTAGGCAGAGGCACCAATCACTAAGAACTGCGCTCACGCTGTGCCCAGTTTATTAGGTCCCAAACGTGACAAGTGGCAAGCTTATGACTTAAGTAAGTGTATGCTGAATAAAGCTCTTACGAATCTTTAAGTTCAAAGACAACAGTAGATTTTTGGAAATGTAATGTACCGCCGACATTTATGAATAAGACGCTACACAGTATCAGTTCGAACGTTTCTGGCTTTACTTTTTTCCATATTATGTGATACCATAAGAAAGCTTCTCATAGATAATTGACTCCTTGCAACACTTACAAGACACGCAAACTTTTTTTGTCTTTTTGTTAGCCTCTGACAATTTACCAGAACACATTAGGATCCACTTTTTTCTTAACACCGATTTACACATATTTTGGTCCATTTGGTCCATTTTTGGATACAATTGGTCAACCAAATGACTAAGTATTAAGATCCTTTACTATCATGATCAAAATACAATCATTGGTGAATTGATTACCAAAAAAATATATGACTTGCATTGTAATCTTAGAGTTGCAACAAAAAAGAATTGTAATATTGTCTGGCAATTTTATTCACAATTGACTCTCTTTTAGAACAAGGGAAAAGGGAGAAGAGTGTAAGATAGTTTGATATTGCATCATCAGCAGCTGATGTTTATAGCTGTTATAGAAGAAATCCTTCAAGTGAAGAAATTCATTCACTGTGTGAGTGGAATCCATTGCCAATTTGGAACCAACTATGAAACAAAGACACATTCGCAATGACCGGACACTGACTTAGGGGAGACTACCTAGCTGATACAACAGGAACGTTAGACGCCAACATGATTTGTAAAACTTTGGCAAGCGAGAAGCTCATAAACGTAGATCGTATATTTTTCATACAAAATGTAATGTTAAAACTCCAGTCAGGCACTGAGTATAAACTTGCTTTTTGTTTAATTGAACAATCGTTGGTTTTAATTAAATCAATATTTATTTTTTACCACATGGACAAATTGGAAAATCTATTACTTTTTACTTCGCATAATACCATGCTATTATTTTTCATTATCATAAATTCTAAAATAATGTGTAGAGTAAGTATTGACGTGGACAATCACGAATTTAAAACCAAATCTTGAGGTCTTTATATTGGAACAAATCTTTCCTGAAAAATATGTTATTGTCGCCATAACACGGTACTGGGTTGATGATAAAAATGTTACATTTTGTAATCTACGACATTCGTCGCGGCAATGAAATATGTAAGGAAAATATATAAAGAATTTTGAAGTTTAGAGTATTAGCGATCCAGCCGTTTTCAAGATTCGTTCTATTGCTATTTATGATGTCTTGAGGTCATAAGTATTGTTTTCCTAACCGTAAACATTGAATTTCATAAAGTTTCCACTTAAATCTTTTGGTAACAAAACAAAACTTTTTCTACATTAGTCCAGTGCCCTATTGAATGACAAAGTATGTTCAACTCTACAAAATGTGGAGTTCAAGAAATAAAATGATCTATAGGACGAGTCTGTATTATAGATTTGTAACGTTTAAGTTCTACAATAGTTAAGCTGTTTGTTTTTAGTTATATCTACTTTGATTGTTCAGAACCACTGGTCGATTGATTCCTTGATATTGTATAATTTCGTTTTACTGTGTCACGCGCTCACCGAAAAAAATCTAGCTGTGGACTTTAATTGAGAAAAGAATAAGACTCAAAATTCGGTGGCACGTTAACTTTAGGGTTGGTTTAAGTATTTGTTTTTAATTTAAAACTTTTTTTATCGATTGATTTGTGCAGCGGTCGCTCGAATAAGATGCGTCTGTTTGGCCCTACTTTTGGTAATCTGGTTCAACAGACGTTCTGTATTCGCCGACCGCATTTGGAGCAGTGTACCCACTGCCTTCGTAGACCATTTTTCGTGGCACAATTCTGCCACAATTTGGGCGCCATTGTGTCACTATGCAACGTTTTGGGTGTTTGTAACGTGTGCTCTCAATAATATTGTAGGGTAGGACCAAATCTTACTCTAATTGCGTTAACTTCTATTTGTATACTGTTAGTGCTCCCTAGGGGACTTAGTTTGGTTTGGTAATCTACAAACGGCACGCCTGCAATGAAATATTACCACCAATATGTGGATGTCATAAATCAAGGTTCACTCGTGCTAAGAAATGCAAATAAACTAATTGAAAAGATATCCGAGTCTTATACGAAGTTTCTATGAAAAGGCTTATGAGGCTCTAATTTATCTTTCATCTCCAAGTACTACGAAATCGCGATATTGTCCTAATAATATATTGCTAATGTTTTATTGCGATCACGCTATTAGTAAATTAAAACCAAATAAATTGAAACGAATTGCCGCTAGAAGAGCCCTCACCTTATCCTCGTGAGGCCCAATGTCTTCAAGTGATCACAAAATCAATTGTTCTTTTACAATTAAACATCTTAAAACCGTTTTCGAACCGTTTAAAGCACACAAAAATTGGCTCGATTGTAGGCGGAATGACCCCGGGTCTGCGATGTCAGCGGGTACGCGCTAGATGCGAGCGTACCAAAAACGTGTGACTGGGTTCGGCCAGTGGCGGGCGTGTCGCCGCGCAGTGATGATTCTCTATAGTTATGTATTGAAAATAAATGATAAATAATAAATCCAAGGACTCGTTTCATTGTATTGAACCTTTTTTTATTAACGGGGTGAAATGCTTTACGCACCATAACCGCCACCCTTGGGGGAGGGGGCGGCCGTGTGTCGGACTCTCCTCTCCTAATAATAGAAGAGGCATATCTCCTAAAACGCCCCGGGGGCCGTCCTGTCGCTCGTGCAATAGGGCGCCGCCGGATCTCGCAAGTGGTGTATTAAACCTGCCCAACCCTATTGGCTAACGGAATTTACCATAAAAGTAATAAAATTTAATAGGAGTTGTAATATTTTCATAACCGTTCAGACTCTACGGACTATCTCAGCTTGCACATGTACAGTTGGTCATAAACCATTTATAATTGGACGTAGTTTAGCGAAAAGGTTCCAATCCACAAAAGTGAGTTTTGAGAAATTTGCGTTTTTGGATTTTAAACTGATTTACGCTCTCCATACATGTGGGTTGCACTCAAGGATCTTATAAATTACGTCCATGGTTGCACTACTTTGTAACAAATGTTGGGTAGCGGGTAATAAGGGTATTAACCTGTATAGCTCTTGTTGCGTGTGATATAAGAGCGAGAGTGCTTCGTAGATTGTGACAAAGTTTCTCACTTGTAAAAACATAGAATTTTGTGCGCTAATAAATATAACTTTTTCTTATATTTTTGTAATATTACCTACTAGCTAACAGGGCAAATGTAGTATTAGAGAATAAGCGGTAGGTACCTACCGACCGCTACCGCTAATTCTCAGACTTACCAAATATACACAAAAGATTCATAGAGCCGTTTCTGAGTGGAGATCGATAACAAACACTGACACGAGATTTTCGCGTACCTATATTGGATTAGTTAGATTATCACAATTTCTTATCGGAAGTTGTCTACCAGCTAGTTCGTGGAAGAATAAACTGAAAGGCGATTCTGTTCGCTTAGCATGCAGTCTTGAGGCGTGCAAAGGCTTTTCTTCTGACTGATAAATCGTAGGTTAATGAAACGTGGCTCTGCCCTTATATTATTACGTAACTTTCTACTCTATCGGGTTTAGCATTTAGACAACTCGAAAGAGTCAAAATAAGAATTTAGGTTCGGAGTAGGAGTTGAGATAAAGAAGTCCCAGAATGTAACAGTGTGACATAAGATGGTGGTGTGACATACCGGGAACAAAAGGGCTAAATAGACAACTCCATACAGGGAGTCTTACGTAATTGCACCCCTGATGTGCTTTTGGCAGAGGCTGGCCGATTGTGGTCTACATTTTCGTCGGTCAAAAACACATTTTATTACTTATGATATTTTTTTATTGGCGTCATAAATTTTCAATGATTTCACAAGACGAAAACCATAAAACTGTCTAAGAAAGATCGCGCGCGCACTGAGTTCATACATACCATGGGTAGCTAGCAGTTTCATTATAATTTACGTTTTGGTTTATTATTTTCTACGTGCGGAACTAGAACCATGACCAGTTTAATTTTATTACTTTTAGGTTTCGTAGTGTGTGTTTGTTATGCTGAAACTCATAATGCTGTTTGTAAGTAACATCATAATCCATTTGACGTCCACTGCAGGACATATCATCCCTCATGGTTTTCAAGCTTCCCGGTGTAAAGCTGGCTTCCCACGGTGCGCGATTCTGCCGACGGCCGACGCAGGCCGACGACCACGGACAGCCATACACCACGCACGAGGCTTTTCCCACGGTGCGCGATTCTGCCGACGCAGTGCCAACGCGGTTGAGCCCATACAAGCGACCGCTCGCAATTCGCCGCGTTGATGTATCGAATTAATTAATTACTTCTACATGCTTTTACCATTAATTCATACTTTTTGTGGCTTTTAGGAAAAAAACGTTGTCTGATAATTAAAATTATGGATAACTTAAAATAATACACTTTAATTTTATCATAATAGGTTTATGAAGAAATATTTTTTCACTCAATCTTTGCAGCTTTGTCTTGTAGATGACAAATGAAAATAAACTATAAATAAGTTATTAAAACTTTCTCAGAATAATCACATTAGTAGCTTTCTTCAGTTAAAAAAAAATAAACAGTTGAAACAATGCTAACGGTATACAATAGGTTCTGCGCTTTAATAACTACCAAGTACTTCAGCTGACAGTGACTATCGCGAAGTTTTATAATATTGTCGTAGAGAGATATTTTGGGGTCTGATGTCAGAAGTAGCAAATTGAGCAGGTCTCGATTAGTATTTATGCGCGAAGTCTTTCCACGTATTTTTCGAATTTCTTTTTGTCGGACTTCCAAGGCTTCTTCTGACATCTGACCTAGGTATCGGAAGTGTAAATGTAGATACTGATATCAGCACCATGTAAGATTATTTGATGTAGCGTAACTGCATGTTATATATAACTATTGTATTTTTCTAGAGACAAAGATTTTGATCGTCCAAGAAATGACAAAAGTCTCAATTTTAATCTCATAGCCGATTTTTAACAAAAAAAAAAAATCGGCAGCTGAACGAGTTAAACTAAATCCTGCAGCTTCTTTCTTTTGAAGGCGCCCTTTCATCGAAACATTTAATTTTGCGCTTTCGAAGGTTGCTGGTTCCAAGTGTAAATTATTATCATGAATACTTAAAGAAGCTGGTAACTCCATATTTTCTGTAAGCCACTGCCTATTGTACTTGCAAAAGGTGTCAAAATATTTCCTGATGACGTCACTATTTGCAGGCCACCATGCAGAAAAAAAAATTATTTTTTTCATTTAAAACAATTTTATCATCTTCTTCTTCTTTATCTTCATCGAAAATATTCCTCACAGGCTCTGTTACTGCCTTTATTTTATTGCCGGAAAAGGCGAAGCGCCAAGCATGAAAAATGTTGCGTGCGAAATAACGCGACGTGTTCCTGGAAAAAAAAAATGTACAACATTGTTCCGAAGCTAAATTAGGTATTATTTTAGTATCATAAAATTTTTGAGGGTCTAACTAACCATATAAAAAAATACGGTGGAGTGCGCAACAGTGAATTTTTTTTTATGCCTTGTTGAATCCTTACAAAAATATTAAAGTTAGAGGTAGTTTAAGGTACCAATTGATACCTCGTTAGTCCTTAAATAACCATACTATAACAATAACAGTTACAAAACTAGATAACATATACCTTCATTAGCAGGCTCCATAATTTTCATAACAAAGAAAGAATAAACACAAAAGATATGATTTTTTTTCACAGACGTTAAAATTTGTGCGAATGAATTGCAGGTCGAGAGTCCGTGGAAGGGGTTAGGTACTTTCAATAATTTTTTTGACGACTTCTGGTGGGTGCATAAAACAAAATAATATTTCATAATTTGGTCCATGTTATGCAGATTAAGATTTTAAGAGTGGTTAATCAATTTACCAACTTGCCATTTTTTGAATTGCGATCGCATACATGACGTCAACGTACTGTGCGACGGCCGACGCCGGCCGACGACCACGGACAGCCATACATCACGCTCGAGACTCTTCCTACGGTGCGCGATTCTGCGGATATCGATACGGCCACGTACCCACGACCGGTACGGCGCAACGCCAACATAGATAAGTATATGAACGCCACAGACATCTGTGCTACCGCATCACGGATTCACGGGGGCCAGGTCCAGATTGGTGGAGGCTTGTAAGACTAGTGGCTGATCTTACTGTCAGAAGTTTTCAAGCCGCCCTAAGTACCTACCTAGTACCCTAGCAATATCACTCGAAAATGTTAAAGGAAAACATTTTGGAAAATAGAGAGGAGAATAGGAGATGCGTTGCTGTTGCAGCCAATCGCCTGCAATTTTTGTGTCGCAAAAATTCTTAGGTTCGTCACCCTTATGCATTAAGTAGGTAGTTACCTGTAGAATTACAATAAAATATGATAGCTCTCACGAGAACACTGTTGCACTACATAAAAAAGGAAACTGTCGATTATGACCTCTATTTCCTCGGCCCTAAAGTCAACATCCAATTGGAGATGGGCGCGGCTGACGAGGTGCCTCTCGAGGACGCTCGCCGTCGCCATGACCACAAGCACAAGCCACGCAAGAGTAGAGACCACCTGCGCATCAAGGAGGAGAGATACGATCGGTTTCAGTAAGTACTTCTTGAAAAATATAGGTAAATATAAATTGACGACCTCTGTGGCGCAGCGGTTAGCGCATCTGCTTACCATGCGAGAGGTCCTGGGTTCGATCTCCGGCTGGGGCGAAAAAAAAACCTCAGGTCTTGGATGTTTGCATGTTTGTGTAGTCGCTGTTTCTGGTTCCGTCGGGTAGCCTGAGAACAGGTTGCCACGACAGATTACACAAGTAAACACGATTTTTGAGTCTGAGTTCTGGGTGCTGATTTTGATTAATTATGTCTACTTAAACAAGGAAAAAATACTTTCATCTAATAAAGTTTGCTTTTATAGCAACCAGAACGAAATTTCAAATTTTAAGAAAATCTAAAATTTTTTATTCAGTAAAATACAAAAGTAAAAAAAGAAACTATAATTTATATGTTAATCACCTTTATTTAGAAGGAACAATAAAGGTAAATATCTAAATATGTAAAATAAACAGAAAAAGGCTTTAAAAATGAAAATTTTTTGTTTTTCTTTTGTGTAAGTAAGAACTTCCTCGTATTAAACTCCAAAACTGTTCAAAGTTCATCACGTCTTGATGAAAGCGTTCTCGTTGCTCTTCTGAATATGCCCCCAAGTTATCTTTAAACTGGTCTAGGTGTGCATGTAGCATATGCACTTTTAGGGACATTCTGCAACCCATGAGTTTGAAATTATCAAGCATGTTAGAAATGAGCTCTTCATAATTTGTAGCTTTTTTATTGCCAAGAAAGCCATGGATCACTGCTTTAACGCTGAGCCACGCTCGTTTTTCGTGGGCGTTCATTAACTCTGGGAATTCTTCACTGGCCATTATTTTCTTAATTTGTGGACCGATGAAAATACCAGCTTTTACTTTAGCCTCTGACAATTTAGGGAAAAAACTCTTTAAGTATTCAAAGGCTGAAGAGTCTTGACGAAGAGCCTTCACAAATTGTTTCATAAGGCCTAATTTTATATGCATCGGGGGCATGAAAATATCATCAGCCTTCACAATGGGTTCATTTTTGACATTATGTTTTCCTATCTGAAATTCGATCCGTTCAGGCCATGACTTCTGCTTTTAGTGAAGTGTGTCGGCTCTACTATCCCATAAGCAAAGATAGCATGGATATTTCGTGTATCCGCCTTGCATTCCCACCAGAAAACCCACCATCTTAAAATCCCTTATCACTGGCCAGCTATACTCTTCATACTTTAAAGTTTAAAGCACCATTTTAACGCTTTCGTAATTTTCTTTTAGCATCACAGAATGAGCCAGAGGTAGAGATGGAAATTTATTTCCACTATGAAGGAGGACTGCTTTTAAAACCTTCGGCTCGAGTTGCAATTTTCCACGTGGTATGATAATATCACGGGCTATAATATATCATGGGCTATATTATAGCCCAGTTTCGCCACGTGGTGCGTAATATATAATATACTATATTTTTCGTTGTAAAATGTACAAATGCAAACTTTATTTGGTTTTTTTTTGTTGACTTGTGTTATCTACCAATGCGGAGAAGAGGTTAACAAAGAAACTCCAGCTTTATTCTTTTCAAAACAGGCTTAATTAACGGAGTTTTCGACTTAAAGTTACACTACACTAGACAAAACCGTCCCGTTAATATTATTTAAATGCCAGACATTTTCCAATAATCCTTGATTTTATAATAGGCTACTTTATAAATTTGGAAGAAATTATTTTAACAATTGCCGCCAATTGTAGGTACTTATCCAACGTGTTTGCAAATATTTTGGGGTGTTTTTTTCGGTGTGCAATAAAGAATAGATTGTTATCTTATCTTGAATAAGTAGCTACCTATTATAATTTATATTTTGTTTTGTATAATGAGAGTATTTTTAAAAAAAGGGACGGGCTGAAAAACAGCGCTACTGACTACGCATGCAGTCATAGCAATAAGCTGAGCCCCTTCCTCTTTACCATAAAAATAATAAGTAGGTATTTATTGATTGGTATTTCGTAAGCACTGATTTTATGGTAAATAAAATATTTTCACTTTCACTTTCACCTACCTAATCTTGTTGTAGAACCGTATACAGACAGTGCACTATAATAATAGTGGATGTATTTGCAAGTCTAAATCGTGGAGATGACACTTTGTTTTTTCCTACTATCATAGCACCTATATGATGATGGCTACCAATAATTTCGAAATATGAGGCTGAGTGCGGAAATCACACTTCTATATTCAAAGTCCATTGACTCTCTCAGCAAAGATGAGCTGCGGATTCGCGGAGGGAATCAGTCCTTCGACACGGAGAACTTCCCATACATGACGGCCATCATCATCAACGGCCGGCTGTGGTGCGCCGGCGCCATCGTCGACGAGAACTGGATCCTTACTGCCGCGCATTGTTTGAATTAGTAAGTACTCTATTGATATTTTCCGGGTTTTAGCTTCCAGAGCTAGAATAAATAAGAAATAATAGTAGATTAGTAGTCAAAGGCTGTAAGGCATCAATTGCAGCCCGAGATATTTAGGCGCACGAGCGCAGCGAGGGCGCCTATAGTTCGAGGGTGCAATTGTTGCTTACACCCGAGCTAACTACTCTGCTTTACATCTCGATTGTGAGGTAAGTAGAAAAAAACCGGCATTATAAGAATAAAACATTTACTCTTTTTTCTTTTCGCCACTTCATGAACTCGTCGTAAGTTTTCAAATATCTCTCTTTAGAACTTTCAGGCAAAATATTGTTAATTGCTGCTTCAGCTTCCATTTTCATTGAATCGGGAGTGCAGCTTATATCTTCATCACTTGCAGAACTCATGTTTTTTTCCTAATTAGCACGTAACTATAAAAAAAAAACCCAAAAACAAACAATATTTAAAGTAAAAGTTTTCTATTCCCGCCTTTTTTCGTCTTTTTTTTTATTATTTTTTTCAAGAACAAAATTGAGCTTCGCCGTTCGATATTTAAAATTGATGACTATTATACTCATACGAAGACAAGGCTGAATAGCGAAGCGACCTCTTTTGTCATTGGGCTGAATGCATGATGTCTATTGCCAGTATGATGGTTAAATGTACGCGAACTTTTTGAAAGAGTGAAGTTTTTTTTTAAATTACTTACCGCCCTAGGGCTTTTCTAGCAACATTATTACCCTAGAGCGATAATTGGTCACCTACAAGCCCCATTTGGGGGTAATAAGAACCTACTTACCGAATATGAGAGATGTAAAATTAATAAACTCACGCCCGTTATCCCCGAGGGGGTAGGCATAGGCACCAATCACTAGAACTGGGCCCACGTTTTGCCGAGGTTATAGAAATAAACCGAGCTAGAATAATTTGTATTTTTATCAAAAACAGTTACCTAACAGATTTGAGAAAAGATGGTCAGAGTGGAGTATTTTTTTCGCTGCCTTTTTCTCCACTACAGACGGCCCCAAGGCAGCGGCTAACATTATACATAACTGTATGTACATA
The DNA here is from genome assembly GCA_947310845.1 of Yponomeuta plumbellus. Lineage (NCBI taxonomy): Eukaryota > Metazoa > Arthropoda > Insecta > Lepidoptera > Yponomeutidae > Yponomeuta > Yponomeuta plumbellus. The sequence continues at coordinate 12,134,252 of OX371214.1, forward strand.
TTTTACGTTGACATTCAACAAGCAGAATGTAAATTCTTTACGTTGAAATAAATTTCTGATTTCTGATAACTAGCTATCTAAGTTTTTGTCAAAACAATGTACCTATGTTCTTTCCTTCGTTCACGGTAGAATATATATCTATTTAGTTAGGTACTTTTTTCATCCACCGACCTTAGCGTGCTGCACGTGTCCCCTCTGAAGACGCTGGGGCGGTACGTGCATGTGCGCGTGGGCAGCGTGAAGGCACACGAGGGCGGTCGCGTGTACGGCGTGGCGGGGGCGGTGCGCCACCCCAAGTTCGAAGAGGAGCCGGTGCCACATGCTGACGTGGCGCTGCTCAAGCTGGATGATAACATCGGTGAGCATCGGGTTGAAAAAGTTGCGCACTGGTATTACCTTCGAAGAGACAGGAGGCCATTGATGTTTGGGCAGTGACGTTTCTTGGTTAGTTTCTGCTACCGATAATCTATTCTATTATTTGTAAAACTAAACATATACATATACAGGCACATAAATTGTTTCTGGCCCCGGTTAATCCGGGGCCTATCGCTTGGCAGACTATCATGCGATGATAAAAGCACATTACAAAGAATGGTCTGTGACGCACAGTCATCTATGAACTCGTATAACATCCCGAACAGCTCGGAATATGGCGAGAGAATTTCCATATCATTAATATGCTGGGGTCAACTTTGACAACTTTGACGTACCTACGTAAAGATAACATTTTGTTTTATTATGATTGCAAATATTTCGTTTGATTTGATCGAGACGCCCCTGGAAAGCACTGGAGTAATCTCAGGGCCTAGCTACAATGCTGTGGGGAAACGTCAGATCTAAGTAACCACCCTTAACACCGATAAGCAGGAATTGTAGTGTGCAGGAAAGGAGCAGGGAGCAACTGATTTGGCGAAGGTTCGAATAATTTATAGGCTATTTGACCGATTTCTAAAAGCCATCTCATATTGTTTGTTGGTATTCATGGCGTCCTCAGAAAGTGGTCATTTTAAATTATTTCGTGTATTTCTTCTAGAAAAGGCAAACGAAAATTTACTTTTCAAATAAGCTGCCAAACGCTATCTTAGGAAGTGGCGTCGCACAGTTTTATGACGTCAATTCCCGGTAAACCAACCAATGAACGTAAGAAGTGGAAAGATTGAATGACAGACGCCATTTTTACTGGTATGTGACGTCATCATAGAATCTGCCAATCCAGGCCGTTTTCGATACAATGGCGGCAGATACCTACAAATTATCAAAATTTATCTTGTGTTTTTTTTTAAACTAAATTATTTTTTTGGTGAGCATGCCTTAAAGCGGTTTTAAAACACATAATCTATACGAATACGTATTAATAATACTGTTTTTTTCACACTGTCAAATAGCCTATTGTTAATACCCGACTAAAATGAGGTTCGAGGATAAGTTTGGGGAGGAGACTATGCGTCATAAAGTTCCGCTGGTCAAGCTGGACGAGGTTGTAGGAAGCCTTTAGAGACTACTTCAGACGGGTTCCCTACTTCATTCCGAAATTTCTTTATTCGAAATTCGTTTCACCGGTGAACGATACTTCGGAGGTTTGATTGTGCGACAACTTAATCAATCGAATGTGTATACACCGACTGCTTGTTGGTTCGATGCCTCGTTACATCGAAAACTTTATTACGATGCTTTTTAATGCGACGGTTAATTTTATTGAATGTTTATGCACCGAATGCTGTTAGTTCGGTGGCTTGTTAAATCATTAAGTAGGTATAATCTATTAATTATTATAAAAGAAGGCACATAAGAGTTTTTAATGTCATGTATTGGCGATACCCGGCGTTTCCGGTAGGAGCATAAGGATAAGCATATCCTGGTGCTCCTAGTAATGGACAGTCACGTACAACGAATATTGTCAGTTATTAATTAGTTACTAATATTATCTAAATATAATTACGAGGACACGGGTATGTACCTACATATAAGTTATTTATAAGTTTGAATTAACTATCTGTAATTTTATTTGAAAAGTACTAGGGTAGCAGAAATATGTAAGAGATTGCGGCTAAAATAAAACCTCATGAAGAACATGCGGCTTATTGCATGGAATTGCATAATAGGGCGCAGTATCAAAAAACCCCCTACTAACTTCTGTTACCCTAGTACATTTTCTGCCATACGACGATTCTGTCCATAGCCGATTCTGTCCAATCAAGAATCTGCTGAAAATAGATTCTGCCGTACACCGACGGAGGTTAAATGTTTTGTAAAAAATATTCTGTTACTGCATATAATACTCTCAGTAAAACGTTTTTTTGAAGCAACGATGCACTGAACAAACATACATCGATATTATAATGCACCGGTGTAACATTTTTTGAACTAAGAAGACATCGGCAAAACGTTTTCGAAGTAACAAGGCACCGAACAATAAAAGCATCGGATAAAAAAGGCGTCGCACAATCAAACCTTCGCAGTATCATTCGGTGGTGAAACGTATTTCGAACAAATAACTTTCGTAATGAAGTAGGGACAGACCACCCACTTCCCATCCCTTCCCTTCCCTTCCCATTCCCACCAACCCACTTCAGACAACGTATTTTTAACGGAAATGCAAGTGTCCTGATGCCACTGCCACTGAACTGCAGGCTGTGTGGAAAGAGATGGGCCGGCTAGAGAAAAAAGCCTTAGTGTTTATCTCTTTTTAGTACGTGATGTATTAAACAAACGGATGGATATCAAATTGAATGGTTCCATTATTCTTTTTGAGGTGCGGATCTTAAAAAGAACCTTAAAAATATGATCCATTCCAGAATTCAGTACGACGGTGAACTTGATCAAGATCTATGACGCGTTTCGGGAGCCTTTTTACCAGAGCTTCATCGTGGTCACCGGGTGGGGGGCTACCAGGGTAAGAACATAACATAACATTTACATACAGGCACATACATTGCTTCTGGCCTCACACTAGGATACCTTGTGTCGTGGGACCCAGAAACAGCGATGTCACAAACATGTAAGCATTCAAGACCTGGGTTTCTTTTGTTTGTCCCCAGCTGGGATACAATCCCGGGACCTCTGGCATTGTTGTTGTTGTGACCATTTTTCCACCTACTGGGCTACCACCGCTCTCATCCCCAGCTCATATATACGTACCAAATTGTAAAAGATTCCAAATTCCGCACACATTGCTATCGCAAAAGACGGGTCCCGCTTGGTTTGGCCTCTGATCAGCACCAAGTACCTAATATACAATTGCGTCTCTGCAACACATCCAGGGTCATGCGGACGCAAAATGCGGCAAAGCAGTCGCGTTGCAAGGCTTAATAAGATCTACTTTCTCTCAGGGTAGCATAACGTCGTTCCGCGAGCATACGCCGGATATGCTATCGGCGCGGCTGAAAGTGCGCACCCAGCACTACTGCCAAGACGCCTACCAGCTGGTCAACGGCTTCCAGTTCACTGAGGACTTCTTCTGCGCCTCTTTGAGGAACGGCACCCGGGACGCCTGCCTGGTAAGTGGTTTCAGGAGGTCAAAAATTAAGTAAAAATTTTAGGAAGTTTGAATCAAGCTAGGAAGCTGTGATCTTTAAGTCTTTAAAAATTTTCAACTAGTTGGGTAATCTTACATCTTTCTCTTGTCTCTTGTTATTCTTCTCTTCTCATTTACTTTTAGCTCGACGCGGATATTCTGATATTCCGGGAAATAAGTCTAAGCCTCGAGTGGTGCCACTGCAAAAATATTAGCTGATTCAATTCAATTTTGTTTTATTTTTCCTGTCGATAAAATCGTGCGTAGTTTAACCTGATGTTGATATGAGCACATTATTTTTCTGAGGTAACAGAAAGCGTAGACGTCTCTATCTGCTTAGTGCTACATAACGGTTGTCTTCAGTTTGACGCAGGCGCGCCTGCCGTACAGCAGAATCGTCTGATGGGCATTATGAGCTTCGGTCCGGAGAAGTGTGGGCACGACTACCAGCCTGCTGTCTTCATCAAGGCGTTTTACTTCAGGTAAAGTTCAGGAGTTTATATTTTCAACTTATTAGGAAGGTTCAGGGTGTGGTAGTGAGAAGTAAATCGTCCGGCCTCACATTCGAGTGGTTGTGGGTCAGAACCCTGGCATACACCATGTAGTTTGATACTAAGTACATCATCATCATTCAGCCACAAGAAGTCCACTGCTGGACATAGGCCTCCTCCATGGATTTCTAAAAAGACCGGTTGGAAGCGGCTTGTATCTAGCGTCTCCCTGCCACTTGGATGAGATCGTCTGTCCATCTTGTTTCTGGTCGTCCTACGCTGCGCTTGCCGATGTGTGGTCTCCATTCAAGAACCATTCGGCCCCATCGGCCATCAGTTCTTCGTGCTATGTGCCCCGGCCACTGCCACTCCAACTTACTCATCCGGTGGGCTATGTCGACGACTTTCGTTTGTCTAGTACAAAGTTAAGTACAATCGTAATAAAAAAGACACAAGTTAAGAAGAGGAATAAGGGCTCCAACAGACGAGCGACAGCTAGTCAGCGACAGCTCGCGACGCCGCAGCCCGCCGACGGTCGCGCGACTAGAAGCTTGTAGTACGGTTGGCGACCGTCGACGGCCGGCGACGGCCGGCGACACTCGTCGACTAGAGGCTTGTACGGCCGGCGACTGCCGCCGACGGTCGCGCGACTATCGGCGGCGGTCGCACGACCGTCGGCGGCCGGCGCCGCGAGCTATCGCTGACTAGGCTGTCGCTCGTCTGTTGGAGCCCTAGGGGATGGTAAAGAGAAAGAAGGATGCGATCGAGGAATGAAGAACTCTACTGCCGTTTTTGATCTGTTAGCGTCTTATAAATCGACTAGCTTTCGCCCGCGACTCCGTCCGCGTGGACTTTAGTTCAAAATGTTGCAACCCCGTTCACTCCCTTTAAGGGTTAAATTTAGAAAAACCGTGAAACACGTGTTCAATCAATTGTGTTGAAAAGTATTTATTTCAAGTTTCAAGAAAATCTGACAACATTTTTTTATACCTCCATACAAACTTTAACACCGCCGTTTACCCCTTTAGAGGGTGAGTTTAAAAAAATCCTTTGTTAGTGCTCCCCTAGGCTCCCTAAGGAACTCCCATGCCAAATTTCAACCCCCTAGGTTCAGTAGTTTGGGCTCTGCGTTGATTCTAAGTCAGTCAGTCAGCTTCTCCTTTTATATATATAGATGAACGATTTTCATCAAAGTTTTCTTTTGACGTTATTCATCAATGTTTATAAACCGACTTTACAGACAACCGTTTTTTTCGGATATATGAAATTGTTTATTATTTTTGTCATCAGGGACTTCGTGAAAGACACCATAGCGTCGTATAAGACCACTGCTGACCTTATCGCCGCCATGGAAGATATAGAGCCCAAAGTGAAGCCGTACGATGCCATTTACAGGAGAGAACCTTAATAAAATTACAGTCGTTTAAACACATGACACGTTTTTTAATAAAAAGCTTATAAGTTTTTCCAGGCTTCAAATACAGTTAACAGCACCTCTAAACCTACCCCGAAAATTTTCCACTGTCCATGCGCCGAAAACCTTATATATTTTCAGGGGTTCATATAATCTGATCACGCGATGCGTTGTGGGTGGAAACCGATATCGCACTCAAGGTGTTCTGATCTCTATACCTATAAAAAAAAGAAAAAAGAAAAGTGGGATCCGATCGCGTGATCCGATTACACCGAAACAAATACGGCATTTGCTAGTTGACTTTGATTACACAAAGTTTGCAGTGGTAGAAAGATAATAAATGTGACGTTCGAGTAATTTTGGAACTGCATAATAGTTATTAGTTATTGTTTTTAAAAATTAAACGCACAGCAGGCCCGAACTGGATACAATCAGCGCAATCCAGAGAAAACTGGCACAATGGGCTAACGTAGTGGCACCAATGACCGACAAGAACCAATAACCGACACTTTATTTTTGATTGAATAAAATAAGGGTAGGAAACCGATTTCTTAATATAGCGACACTGTTAGTTAGCACACTTTTGACTATCTCCCATTGACATTTGAGCGAAATGTGCCGTTTTGTTTGAAAATGGCGATGTGGCAAGTGATTGCGGCTGGAGTACGGTGAAAATAACAACATTTCTTATTGAAATCCGTAAGGAAGTGAGTACATATTTTTGTTAATTAAACTAATGTATTGTAAATTATTTGAATTTTATGTTTTTCACGGGTTATTAGAAGAAATATAGGATCGATTTTTGTTATAACGAAAGTTTAAAATTATTTTAATATCGGTAAAATGTAGGTGTCGATCACTGGTTTTTTCAAACTGACTTTTCCAATAATCGACATGTGTCGATAATAATTTTTTTTAAACATTTTTCATTTGGCAAGCGAATATAGTTCTTCTTATTTTGCTTATTTGGTAGATATTTGAAGTAAACTAATCAAAGTCGAGCTACCAGTAATCGACAAGTGTCGATTACTGGGGAATAATTAGTGTCGATGATTGGTTCTTACAGATGGCTCCGAGAAAACATTATACTCCCGACCAGTTAGAAAAATATATAGTTACTAGCGATCCGTCCCTGCTTCGCACGGGTGGCAAAAACGTTTCTGTGGAAATAGCTATATTAGTTCCGTGAAAAATTCCCGGGGTAGCACTTTTTTACACCTTGTGTTACATTATTCGAGTTTTCGTACTGAACCCAAATTTTTTTGAAAATACAACTCACAAAGAATGTAGCTTTCTAATGGTGAAAGAATTTTTAAAATCGGCCCAGTAGTTTCTGAGCATACATTACAAACACACAAAAATACAATTTTTTCCTCTTTATAATCTATAATATAAAAAAAGGAGAACCTGACTGACTGACATATCAACGCGGGGCCTAAACTATCATCATCGGCCTACGGTTGTCCACTGCTGGACATAGGCCTCTCCCATTGCACGCCACTGAGCACGGCCCTCGGCTACTCTCATCCAGCTCTTGCCAGCCGCCCTGCGAAGATCATCGCTCCAGCGAGTCTGAGGACGTCCTACACTACGTTTACCGATCCGCGGTCTCCACCCAAGAACTCTTCTACCCTATCGGTTATCAGTTCTTGGGGTATCAGGGGGAAATAACATCCCCTTGTCTCACACCACGATGTATGGGGATAGGTTCAGACTGCCGGTTCTGGATTTGGACGGCCATAGTAGCGGCGTTGTATAGACCTCTCAGCACTTGGATGTATTGCCAGTCGACTTGGCATCGCTGCAAAGATTCCAGAACAGAACAGGTTTCGATCGAGTCAAAGGCCTTTTCATAGTCCACAAACGCTAAGCACAGGGGCAGATTATACTCTTCGGTCTTCTGTATAATCTGCCACACTGTGTGAATGTGGTCTAATGGTGCCGTAACCCGATCGAAAGCCGGCCTGCTCGGGTGGCTGAAACTCATCGAGTCTCCTCGCAAGACGGTTCGTGATGACTCTTGAAAACAGCTTGTAGACGTAGCTTAAGAGTGAAATGGGTCGGTAGTTCTTCAAAAGGGTTTTATCACCCTTTTTGAAGAACAACACACTTACTCCACGACTCCGGAGTTCTCCCATCAAAGAGGACAGCATTAAAGATCTTCTGGAGCTCCTTCATTACGGGTTTACCGCCGGACTTCAAGAGCTCAGTTGTAATACCGTCCTCTCCAGGGGCTTTTCTCTTTCTAAGCTGTTTAATAGCCATCGTGATTTCGTCTAGGCTGACTCCTGGCAAGTCTTCAGTATAGTGGCGTGGCCTGGAATCTTCATTTTGGGGATCAGGCCGAGATGCATGCGCAGCGTACAGCTGGCCTTAGAAGTTTTCATCTTCCGAAAGAACCTCTGGTATGGAGGAAACAACCACTCCATCCGTGGTGGTCAACTTTGTCAGATGGCTTCTCCCAAGAGATTGAACAAACACTTTCGATCCCCGATTTTGCTCGATTGCTCGTTCTATTGAACGAGTGTTGGAGCATCGGAGATCGCGTCGAACTAGTTTGCCAATTCTCCTGTTTAGGACTTCGTGCCTTTATGCCGCATTGCGCAAAATCTCACGCCTTCCTCCCTGAGGATTCCGACTACATTCTCGGGGGCCTGGTCAATGTCAACGTCATTTGTGGTTTCCACGGCAGTGAATCGGTTCTCCAGGTTAGACTGGAGAACTTTTCAGATCCCACTATAGTTTGGTGCAGGTTTGGTCGGAGCCTGGATTTCATTAAACGGACACGTTCGAGCTTAAAATTAATATTCAGAGAGCCTCGCACAAGTCGGCGATCGCTTCTGGTATTAAACCTATTGATCACTGAGACGTCTCTGAATATACGCTTCGTGTCCGTTATGATGAAATCGATCTCATTTTTTGTCATAGTGTCGGGGCTCTGCCATGTACATCCACTTCCTTTGGGGCTTTTTCTTGAAGAATGAATTCATCAAGAATTTAAACTTTTTGACAATTATTTGTTACTTACATTGACCTTTTTTATTATATTAGAAAAGTGTGTAGGTACCTATGTAGGTGTTTGTATGATTTAGAAAGAAAAATATGAACATTGTACTGTGGACAATAAATGAATACTTATTAAACAGTTATTATAATTTAATTACCCACTAAGGGGGTTGTGATTTGGCAGATACACATTATAGGTAATAGTCGATAACTGGGTGTCGGTAACTGGTAACTGTCGATGACTGGGGGTCGATTACTGGAGATTCGGTGTCGATGACTGGAGATTTATACACTTTTTCCTTTTTTGGCATTTTTTTGTAGCCCATGTATAGTTAATAAAAATAATACATCCTATTCTTATCTCAAGAATATACCTTACCATACTCAATCGTTACTTTTGGTTTAAATATGACTGAATGATCTTTAATTTTGTAAAGAAGTCCAATATCTCCTAAAAGTGTCGATGATTGGTGCCACTACTTAGTTGCCCAAAAAAATTTAATTAGTCCGTCTTTTCAACTGAGCATCTCAAATAATTTATTATTTATTTATTTATTAAATAATTATTTATTTAAACTAATCTACTATAAACTAATATAAAGTAATTTCTAATTATATAGGTATTTACAAATAAAAAACTTGCCCCAGGTCGGTGTCCCGCGGCAGAGAGCCCAGAATGCTGGCAACATTCCCCCTTTGGATGGCCAGACTTATTCTCTGGCCGAGGTATGCGCCAGCCCTCCGGTCTCCCGTGGCGTCGATGAGGCGCGTCGACAGCTCTTTAAAGAGCGAACGCGCCTCGGGGCCCCACGGGCCTAGTGTCTCGACCCCAAACGGCGCAAATATGTATTGGTTGCCCAATGACGCATATTTCCGCCGTTTGAGGCCTTCCGCTGCACCGGCCGCCGAGCCAGCCACCCTTGTACTCTGAGAAACATGGGAGGGCGCCAACGTGTCGACACAAGTTGAGTCCCACACTAACGGCCTCCCATGTTTCCAGGGAATTGACGTCATTCCGTCGGGCCTCTTCCCATCATCGCGGAATATTCCTGGGGGTTCCAGCATTGCTGGAACTCCGGATGTGGCGAGGGCCCTTCGGATGACGTCATTTAAGGTAGCATGCCTCGATAAGCGGCCCGCACTCCGTTGGCACGAAAGCCCGTGGTGACCCAAACGATCGACGTCAGCGCCGCAGGGGCACCGATGGGGCACAGTCACAGCGCAACCCAGACGCAGTCCCACAGCAGTGGTGAAAGAAATATTGTCCATCAGTGTGCCAATTGCCACTGATGGATGTGCCTGTAACCAATAACCCGACTCGCGTTCTGCGACAGCAAGGAGGCGGGCTCGATCTGCGTCGCTGACGCTAGATTCAACTAGCTGTTTTTGCGTCAGCTCGCAAAGCGGCCCGTCCCACTGTCTCTGCACTGTCGGGTCCTTCGGTGGGTCAGTGGAGGGGCAAGCCAGTCTCCATGCCTGCTTGGCTTCCCCACAGCATGAGACCTCAATCGAACCCAGGGATGGGCTGATAATTTGCTTATACAAGGCCTCGATGCTGTGGATGGAAGACAAGAAGGCAGGCAGTGCCACGCTTGTCACTTTTCTGACTCCGAGCCCTCCCAACCTGATTGGGAGGGAAGCCTGGAGCCAGGCTCGTTCCGAAATGGGGCAATTTAAAATTTGTATTAGGGCCAAATGAATCATTGAATCTATTGGCCCCAAGAGTGCCGCCTGGCTAAAAAGCGGGCTACACCTTAGATAATAAGTGAATTTGGGTACAAAAAGACAGAAACGGATAATTTCGAAGGCCATATGTGTGTTAATTTGGCTAAGGTGCGGAATGGTCTCGAAAAATTTGTTTTTTTGATTTTCCAGGAAATGTGGGAAAGCTTTTTCTAGGACTGGCGCCTAGGGGCGCCAGTCCTAGAAAAAGCGTGGTTAATAGGTTGAAAATTTTGTATTGGGCGATGGATATCCGAACAATTTTCTTTTATTAGGGCTGTGAGTGATGTTTTTTTCCTACTGTGGTTATTAATGTGTAAAGTTTCATACGTAAACCTGAATAGTGCCTCCCAGGCGCCTTTCGTATTATATTTTATAATGGAATCTATGGTTTGGGAAAGTTTTTCTGCGACGCTCATGCGGGCGCCGCGAGGAATACGCTTGACGACCGGGCAGCATCGTTTTAGGTTTCCCAGGGTTTTCCATAGTGGGTCGCCCTGGGCATTCTGCGACTGGCTGTCGATTGCCCGGTCGACAGGCGGGGTGAGATGAGAGGTGGTCTGACTGTTTTTGTGGCTTTTTCCAATATGAATACTGAGGCCCCTATTGTTTTTGAAAAGGCGTACCTGGGGGCAGTAAGGACACTGCGCAAGTCCTCCATCATTACTGGTCACAGGTGTGGGAGCTGCATCCGTGGGTTGCGACATATAATTATATCACAATTGAGATAAAAAGCTTAACTGCCTATATACATAACATCTAAAATAAAAAAAAGCGAATTTAAAACCTACACGTCTTTCTTGGGTAGCACAATTCCCACAAGCTTATGGCACAGTTTGCACACCGTCTTTTTGTATATTCCCTTCAGTTTTATTTTACTGCATTCATGTTTATAAATAACTGTTCAATTCAATTCAAATCTGTTTTATATCCTCAATGCACTAGATAATGTTATTTCATATTAAAATTGTTGACAATATCGCTAATGGTGATTTGCTATTGCTATTTTAGATTATTCAAAAATAAGGGACACGTATTTTTTTATTTGTAAATTAGACCAAAAATGACAAAGATATAGCCCATTAGAGTTACGTGTGACGTCACGCCGTGCTGCATTTTTTAGCACGGAGTGACGTCACACCTAACTTTAATGGGCTATATCTTTGTTATTTTTTGTTTTATCGAAAAAAGAAAAAATACGTGTCCAATATTTTTTTATAATCTAAAATACGGAGTAAATAGAATTTAATTATTTTGACCCTGGAAACTACCCTATTTGGAGGAGGCCTTTACCTGCAGAGGGGTTCCTACAGAATAAATTCAACAATAATATTAACGTATTGTAAAACTCAACTCCTAAAAAATTACAACTAATCACTATTAAATATTATTAATAATAAATATTATTATTAATTTTGTATTTTGGTTATCCAAATTTTTTTTCTGATACTACAAAAGGAATTAACTATGTAAAGTAGCATTTTCTGGAAGAAATTTATTTAAATTTTTATAAATACAATAAAAAGCAAAAAGGCTTTTTTTAAAAGTTTTTGATTGATATGAAATTGCATCAAACTCTTCGGCAATAATACTTCAACATGCTGCCACTATTTCGGAACTCTCCCTAACGGCAGCGGTTCGAGACATTTTTTTGTATTTAGGTAATATTTACTGTAACCTTATACATACACAATGTTATTTTATATTTAGTTTAGTTTTAGTTTAATAATTAATCTAACGATATTTATTTACTAATTGGCCTATACCTTCCTCAAGTACCTGTGCCCCTCGGTGGGGACATAATGGCTTGACGATGATGATGATGATTTAGTTATTAGTTGTAAAAACAGACAGACCATAATTTTGAACAAAACCTATATTAGCCTAAAACAGGACATTAAAAAATATTACATTGTGCGAGCAAGACAGGGTTCAGCATCCTTAAGGAGTTATGAGGGAACGTAGAATCGGACATACGAGCCAAACACTTCACTCTTGGGTTCCATCGTAGTCGGTTAAAAAATTCGCGAGCAACTTGTATCCTTCTCCGCTTATCAGATCATTGACCCGCGGATCCGCCAAACCACAGTATAGATCTGTGCGCGACATGCACACACGGATCTAACTGTGTGATAGGATTCGAGTTAGTATTGAGATAAATTTAAAGAAGTTCCCTTTTAAAAAACTAATTAACCTTAAATATTACAACAGTATTATGTATTATTTTAAATAAGGTAGGTGGAAATCCTACCCCGACTTTGACCCCGAAATGTCGGGTATCTTTAAAAGATTTCCCCCCGTCAACAAAAAAGTACCTAAGTACTTAACAGCAGTAGTATCTCGTCAAATTTCTCAGTAAAGAGCGCGACAGAACGTTACTTAAGTATTTACATAAGTGAAATTCACAATTCAGAACCCGGCCCTTAGTGAAAGAGGACCTCGAATCGTCCATCGATTAGATCCATGACGTCGATCGAAAGGGTCTCCTACATAAAAACAGAATGTCCAATAGGCGAATAACAGATGCCCGAAAACACATGCCCGATTTTTTAATTTACCGAAGCATCAATAGCCCTATAACTTTAAATCCCGACCGTTCATATGCCCGAAAACCAAAAGGCCGACCGCACTAACGCCCGAACACTATTGACCGAGAGAAATCGTGTATTATACCTAAGTTTTTTTACCTCCTTGTGTTTTAACACTCCTGAAAAGTCCCAGTAGACTGTAAATAAGTGGTCTCATTATCGGCCCATGGTTGTCCACTGCTGGACATAGGCCTCTCCCATTGCACGCCACTGAGCACGGTCCTCGGCTACTCTCATCCAGCTCTTGCCACCCGCCTTGCGAAGATCATCGCTCCACCGAGTCTGAGGACGTCCTACACTACGCTTACCGATCCGCGGTCTCCATTCAAGAACTCGTCTACCTCATCGGTCATCAGTTCTTCGGGTGATATGGCCGTTCCACTGCCACTTCAGCATGCTAATTCGGTGGGCTATGTCGGTGACCTTGGTTCTCTGTCGGATGACTTCGTAAATAAGTGGTCTATGTGATAAAAATTCATTTAAGGAAAATAGACTTTGTGTTCCTCAACGATTTCTTTCGGTCAATAGTTTTCATGTGTTTTAGTGCGTCGGCCTTTTGGTTTTCGGGCTTATGAACGGTCGGGATTTGAAGTTATAGGGCTATTGATGGTTCGGTAAATTAAAAAATCGGGCATGTGTTTTCGGGCATCTGTTAAGGTCATAGCCCACATACACAAAATAATATAATTCAATTAAGGGCTTTAAATATTGCTCTTTAGTTAAATTTTACATTGGCATCATAAATTGGCAGACAGCTCGCTGTCAGCTGTCAGGTATGATGGCAATGTAAAATATATCTAAAGAGCAATATTTAAAGCCCATATTTGAATTAAATTACTTTTGCCGGGTGGGAGCAGAGTCGTGTAAGTGGGCTATGACCTTTATTTGGCTTGGGCATTCGGTTTTATGTAGGACACCCCGATCGAAACCGTCTTACGCAATCAAATGTAAATACAGTTTCAATCTCAGAAATTTAGTTTGTGTGCAATCTAAATCCTATAGCAAACTAGACGTTTGTCGTCGCCAAGGTATACAGTCAGTATACTCTCAGATAAGAGTACTGTGATTACTTACCAAGTGGTAAAATAAAAAAGAGACATTGTTACTCTCCTGCAGCAAGTTAAGATGAGTGAAAAACGTGGCAAAGGCAGTAAAAGGATGCAGATATTAACTGCACTTGTTGGTAAGTACCTACTGTCGAGAATCGTCTCTTCCTCTTAGAGATACCTAGAGACTCTTCTTCAACCTACAATCACCTAATGGTACCTAATAATGAATAAAAGGCAGTTAAATCTTTGTGTAATTAAGTGGAAATATAATTATTACAGTTTGAAACACTGTGACAAGCTGGGAATTCAAGTTCAAACATTTTTATTCACAATAAAAAACCAAATGTTTGCTGTAACAAATTCAAAGCTGTTAGTTTCACAATTAATAGATTGCAATGTAGAAGAAATTAACAAAGAAACTCCACATGTAATCTTTTGAAAACCAATTATTTCGAATTATTGATTCCCAGTAAATTACAGTGTGACGTAAGAGTGTGACAAACTGGGACTCCAGTTTTTTGAAAATTCCCAGGATGTAACATCAATGTAAATCCATCTAACTAGTATAGGCAGTGAGGGACAATGAGTCGATATCCACCAGTGGAGGGCAAAGCAACTATAAGTTGTTCCCAAAGTCCACCGGGAGTTGACCACAACGGGAGGATTTTGCGTTGGCCCCCACTGGTGGACATCGGATCTTTTTTTCTCGATGACCGCCAGTGGACAAATAGTGGGGGACATCGGGAACAAAGTTATTATACGAGATTACCTAACTGCTTACCATGCCTAAAGCCTTAAGGTAAAACTATTTTAAGCGCGTAATAATCTAGCAAAATGTGCGATCTAGTGTCGCACATTTTGCTACATTGAAAGTTGATGTATACTGATTGCAGATACTGCTTATAGTTACGCTACAAAACGGCCCTAAACTAAGATTCCTATGTCAAATCCTCTACACCCAGCAAACATCCCCTCCATGACATATGGGGTGCAGATCGGTTGGCTCTCCCCCATGGCGCCACTCCTGCAGTCCGCCGAGACTCCAGCGCCGGCGCCGCTTTCCGACAGCGCCATCTCGTGGATGGCTGCCGCACTGCCTCTGGCCGCGGTACCCAGCGTGCCAGCGTTCAGCTACGCTAGTGACCGGCTAGGGAGGAAGTGGGCGATCATACTGCTTTCTGTGTTTTCTGCTGTGAGTACCATGAAGGAGTATTAAAATTTCTTCTTTCAGGGTATCCAAACTACAATAAGTATGTTACGCAAAAAATAATTACAAATCAGGGAATTTACAGATTCATCATCATCATCGGCCTACGGTTGTCCACTGCTGGACATAGGCCTCTCCCATTTCACGCCACTGAGCACGGTCCTCGGCTACTCTCATCCAGCTCTTGCCAGCCGCCCTGCGAAGATCATCGCTCCACCGAGTCTGAGGACGTCCTACACTACGTTTACCGATCCGCGGTCTCCACTCAAGAACTCTTCTACCCCATCGATTCATTCACTAAAAGGTTCATCATATCTAGCTATCTAATTAGCCCGTAAATTGAATCCAGTGTTGGGCAGAGGCGTCTTCTTTTTCATGACAACCTATCCGGTCTAGTACTAGTCTCATCCAATGTTCCCAAGCACGGTTTCCAAGCCGCTTTCACAATGTCGTCAGCCCTTTGGGCTGGTGGTCAGCCCATGGACCCGTCTTATAAAATAGCATAACAAACAACATAAAAGTTATAAACCAAATCAATCAAATACATAATACCTATAATAATACATCTATCGGTATGACCCTTTTTCTCAAAGACTATTTAGTTGGATGCCATGAAAGCAGATGGCCCATTTAGCCTAAACCACCTCGGGACACACCCGATCCAAAAGTTCCCATGACGCTAGCAGCATTCTCCCGCTGCACCGCCAGGGAAATCAGATATAGGTACCGTTCATATCCACGACTCCTTAGGTGCCGACCGATTTGCCTAACGAAGCCTCTTCCATCATCCCCCCATAACATTCTTTCATAAAATTCCTTCCATCTATGATTCATAGTTCGGCACTCATTATTTCCCGTTCTCCAGATATCCTGGACCTTGAAACTCTGGGAAGTGACGCCAGCGGGCCTGATCTGCGGACGGGCCTTCGCAGGACTTGCCGCAGCGGGGTGCTTCATCGTAGTCCCAGCCTACGTTCGGGAGATATCAGAAGACTCGCTCCGGGGCGCCCTGGGGTCTCTCACCATGACCCTATGCAATGTGGGTGCGTTAAGGTCAACAATCCTCCTGCTAGGCGTTTCATTATCGTTATCGTCATCGTCACCAGCCCACTGTTGCCAACTCCTGGGCTGCAGTACAAGCCTTTTTCCCCTAATGTCGTATTTCACCGTTCCTGGAGAATTAAATTTCCGAATTATCTTTGGCGCTTTAACGCCCATCACTACATGTATTATATTGTTGTTGGTTGTGGCATTAATTTCCCGTAACTTTACAATGTCAATATCCAGCTATTTATCAGATGTTGTTTGTTTAGGCTGGTTTTAGAGTCACGCTGACCCCTGACCGTCAGCGCTCACAGACAAAATATATGACTGGTCAGCGCTGAACGGTCGGCGTTTTACTAAAACGCTGCATAAGACGTAGGTAGTATATATTGGCCTGTCAGCGCCGTGTGTCAGCGTGACTCTAAAACCAGCCTTAGTTTCAGGATAGCTGGGTTGAAGTAGTCTAGGTTTTCAACTATAACCTAAGACCTTTACAAAGAGTTGCACTATAATTATACGGATAGTAAGTATAAGATAATACAAAAAATTTGTTGGAGTTCTGCCGTTTGCCAGACCTATAGCATGGGATGTGACGAGCGAGTGAAATCGTTCAGGATTTGGCAATAATCTGGCACTTTGCAATAACCGAAGTAAAATACCTAAATAATTTTTCCCTTTTTTTAATTAAAACTTTCGTAAGCACTACACATTCTAAACTTTTAGTCCGGACCTACTTACGGGTGTTTTAATCGGACGAGTCCGACCAGGTTTCGCTCCGATTCGCAGAGCTTAAACCGATGAAAAAATCTAACAAATCCGATAAAAACACCCTTAAGTAGATCCGGATTAAAAGTTTACTACAATTTTTTTCCTTTTTCCTCTCTCAGTGATTTCTCAAGCTGATGATCCTTGCTATATTACCAAATACTGAATAACTGAATTTGACTGCCTAGCCTTTAAAACGCTTAACTGCCCAGAATTAGTCTAGAATTTCCATGTTTATAATGTCCTTGCCTGGTTACCATAGCAATAGCACAGGGTATCCTAGTTCGGGACCAGTTCAGATGATTGCATGTGTTATTTATTTATTTACTAATACATGGAAAACCACACAATAACTTCGAAATAACAACTATAAGTTACGTGGAAGATTATACCAAGGATCATCGAATGCTGATGAATCTTCTATAAGTAGGTACTACTATGAATCTACGGCTGCAGTTATTTCATCTTGTCTCTCTTAACAGGAGTGATCCTAGTCTACGTGCTCGGTATGCAGCTGACATACTTCTGGAATCAGTGGGTGTATCTTGCGGTGTGCTTCGTCCATATAGCGCTTTCCGTGTCCATGCCGGAGTCCCCCGCTTTCCTGGTCAAGAAGGGGAATGATGAGGTACGAAGCAGACATCGGATGGTTTCATACGTTCTATGGAACGACAATCGTAACGATCAAGTATCACGGTATGTATCACGGCCGTATAGGGCCACAGCGAGATAATCTAGTTTGCGTACCCGCCTGAATAGCACCTGCACAAATAGCACCTGGCCTAGTCCAGATTGGGCCCCTATTGATATTTTTGGCAGGTGCTGTTAGTGAATTCAAATGTATTTATTCTGTGTTAAGTCCGGATTGGTGGAGGCTTGTAAGACTAGTGGCTGGTTTTACTGTCAGAAGTTTTCAAGTCGCCCTAAGGCCTCTGACTTGGCTTAAGAACTACCATCTATCGACGGCAGCCGGCACCAGCTGCTTAACGTGCCTTGCGAAGCACGGAACCGCTCGGAAAAATTCCACTAGCGTTAGTCATAGACGGTCACCCATCCATGCACTGAACGCGCCCAATGTTGCTTAACCTTCGTGATCGCTTAAGATCACTCAGGCAGCGGGGGTTATGAGCGATGTGTATACATATAGGTTGGATTTAAAAAAACTCTACTTGATATTCAGTGATTAATATCAAACTGCTATCTATGTTTAATGTTTCAGGCAGCCGCAAAAGCAATAGCGTGGCTGAGAGGACTGCATAAGGAAGACCCGGCTGTCACGGACGAAATTGATGTTTTGAAACAAGAGAACGAATTGTTCAAGTCAGTTTCCGGTGTCACCTTTAAGAGCATTGGTGAGTTGAGTTTGTTATAATAACTCTGCTTTTTTAACAATTCGACTCACAATTTTTATTGTATTTGAAAAAGTACAGGTTTTGCAGAAGATTTTTTTTAATGGACAATACGACAAAAAATATGTTGCTGAAACAAAAAATACCGTTTCTAGATTAACCTCTATGTATAGAGTACAGAAAAAAATACTTTGTAAATTTTTACTTCAATAATAATTATGGAGAAAAAAAATTAAATTCGAAACCTATGTGTGACGTCACAGCTCGATCACAATAAGCAAGTTTCCTTAGCTTGCGTCGTCGCCGCCAAAAAAAATGTCAGTGTCTGTTTGACAGATGACCATCCTATTGGTTTCAGTTTTTTTTAACTTGGCAAAGTGAGGCATTGACACAATATTCATACAGGTCTCAGAGCTACGTCACTTCCGGTTAAATAAGTTATTTTTTCTAAAATATTTATCTTATTAAATATGTGCCCAGGAAGAAATCGAAAAGATACCCGACGGGTCTTTTCTTTTTTTCCCCTCTACTCAAAAATAATTTAAAAGACAAGCATTTTTTTTGTCGCATTACGATTGGGTCTGTCCTTTTAAGCCAACTTTAAAAAAGGTGGAGGTTTGGAGGTTTGAAGTTTTAATTCAACGCGTTTTTTGTTCACACGTACTACACACGACTGTAACTCACAAAAGTCGATTTTTCAGGAGAGCACTTTTTGTGTGTAAAACAAAAAAAAATGTCTTCTGCATCAAACAAAAACAATGTTTTTTTAACTTTTAAGCTATAATAATCAACTGTTTGCATTTCGACAACAAAACAAATATAAATCTAACAAAAAAATGCCTTCTGCATAAAACTATTAAAAAAAAATACTTTTATCGGAGCCAATTGCAGTTCGAGTCAGTATTCGGGTCTCGGGCAAACCATGCAGTTAGGTAAAAACTTCGAGAAAGAGGCCAATGGAAGAATACACCTGGCCTGGGCAGCGTATGAGAAACTACGTCGAGTCTTCACATCCCCAATCCCACAGAGTCTAAAGACGAAAGTCTTCAATAAGTGCGTCCTACCCGTCATGACATACGGTGCCGAAACGTGGACACTCACGGTGGGGCTGGTCCACAAATTTAAAGTCGCTTAGTGTGCTATGGAAAGGGCTATGCTCGGGGTTTCTCTGAAACATTGAATTCGAAATGAGGTGATCCGACGGAGAAGCAAAGTCACCGACATAGCCCACCGAATTAGCATGCTGAAGTGGCAGTGAGCCAGCAATATCGCCCGAAGAACTGATACTTGAACTGAACTGAACTGATGGGGTAGACAAATTCTTGAGTGGAGATGGCAGATCGGTAAACGTATATCCTCGTGAGGCCCAATGTCTTCAGGTGATCACAAAATCAATTGTTCTTTTCAAGGTCGGGCCTCACGAGGATATAGTGTAGGACATCCTCAGAGCAAGAGCTGGATGAGAGTAGCTTAGGACCGTGCTCAGTGGCGTGCAATGGGAGAGGCCTATGTCAGTCAGCCATGGACAACCATAGGCAGATGATGATGCTCAGTCTTCAGAAGACTGAAAATAATTTTTGATCGTCTGGAACCCATTCTGATGTTTTTTTCTTCGTCGGCATCAAACAAGCAGCGACACGTCCTCCACTCAACACAACCGTCGGTCGACTGTCAATCATGGTCGTCGTCGTCTGGCGGTCTTCTTACACTTCCCCTTGGGAAAGTGGAGGGTCGGGGTTAGGGCGTGGCCCTCTTCCCGAGGAATCTGCCGCTGTCCGCAACTACGGACAGGTCAATGGGTGGCCTTCCAGGCGGTGGTCTTCTCTTCACTGAGGGTAGCAGGTGGACGTCTTTAGACCGAGATGGCCGTGGTCAATCACGGTAACTCCCACCCTCTTTATATACCAGTGGCGCGTACGCATCAAACGAAGCGACAATCCATCGAGGCAGAAAACTGTAACTCCGTACTTACACTAAAATACAGCCAATTCATCTCGATATTTTACTGTACGGTCGTTTAGCTTTTTATGCCCTGTAGGGTTTGTGTAAATACCGTGTTATACTTTTGAGGAAAGTCCAGTTAGAACCTGTTTTTGGCAAATACAATAATGTGGTTCGATAGAGCTCGAAAAATAGTGTATGACTGCATCATTTACTCAAAAACGCAAAAAGTGGAGTTACAGTGTTATGCTTCTCAGGTACAGATATTTGAATGGAACTAGTGAGAAGAAAATAGTTCAACTGTTCCATCATGGAACTAACCCATGGAACTAGTGGGAACAATTCACAAACGGTCTGTTACTTAGAAAATAAAGTTTTTTTTTATTATTTTTTTTTTATATTTATTTTACAAAAACAAAAACCTTATTCAATTACACAATTACGCCAAACTGCAAAACAGTTTGTTGGCAGGGATTTGAACCCACGACCGCCCGAATAAGAAGCCGGCATTCTACCGCTCCGCTACCACCTCTTCTCTATCTATACAGGGTGTTGATTTGTACAGTTTAATCCGACTCAGGGGTGGTTATTTACATGATACTGAATCAAAAAGAAATATAAAAAAAAATATTTTTTTTTGTGAAAAAAAATAAAAAATAAAAAAATAAATAAACTCACGCCCGTTATCCCCGAAGGGGTAGGCAGAGGCACCAGTCTCTAGAACTGGACCCACGTTTTGCCGAGTTTATTAGGTCCCAAACGTGACAAGTGGCAAGCCTGTCGCCGTTATCCGGGCACAATTTATCAGCGAATGGTGTTTTTTGTGAAAATCACCCTAAAACTCGGTTTGCGGCGCCAGCGCGAGCGCGCAGGCGTACTCTCCCGCCCCGCCCCGCGAAGCCCCCACCGGACCCGTCAAATGCAAACGATAGAAGCTAAGCCATATAACTTTACTATGATTTTTAGGTGATTTTCACTAAATAAAATTGTTTATATATATTTTTTGCTTCAGTATCATGTAATTAACCACCCCTGAGTCGGATTAAACTGTACAAATCAACACCCACTATATTCCTACATCTACTTTTCCCACAGTTAGAGACCGTCCTGTCTTCCGCGCCCTACGCATCTGCCTGGTGGTAATAGGAGTGCAGACACTAAGCGGCTGCTTCGCCGTGGTCAACTACGCGGCGTCCATCTTCGGGCGAGCCGGCGGGGCGTGGAGCGCTAACACACTGGCGTTGCTGGTCGGAGCTCTTCAGCTCGCTGGCAGCCTGGTCGCTACAGGCACGGTGGAGAAGTGCGGGAGGAAGGTGAGTACATATTTTTAAGACCCCTATGTTGCATGCGACATTTAGATTTAGAACTAGTTAGCCAAAATTGCATTTTTCTAATAAGTATAAGTATTGTATATTAATACTTAGTTTTAAATTGTAGTTATACCTTATAAGCTGATGGACCTATTGTCCCTAAGATACAGGTTTTATACCTAGTTTAGGGGTCATAAGTTCGACTATAATCGTGTCACTATATACTACAACTAAGTATGATGTTTAAGACAAATATTGTAAGTAAAGTAGTACAAAAAAAGAATTAACTTATCTTATCTTAAAGAATTATCTTATGCTATGCTGAATCGCTCGTAGCCCCGGCGCCCTGAGTGATCTTAAACGATCACGAAGGTTAAGCAACATCGGGCGCGTTCAGTGCATGCTAGTGGCATTTTCCCGAGCGGTTCCGTGCTTCGCAAGGCACGTTAAACTTTAAGCAGTTGGTGCCGGCTGCCGTCAATAGATGACCAAGCCTTAGATTGGTGGAGGCTTGTAAGACCAGACACTAGTCTTACAAGCCTCCAGCAATCCGGACTTGGCCCCCGTGGTGGAGTATGGCCTATACCTTCCTCGGTGAAGAGACCCGTGCTCCTCGATGGGGACATAATGGGTTGATGATGATTATGAGTTTTAAACCCGCATAAAGGCATTTGAACTAAAAATATATATATATAATATTTCGCACCCCTAGATAACAGACACCCTAGACACCCATAGACACCCCCAATATAACTCCCATAACGACTCCTTCAAGTTGAAGGTATCGTTATGGGAGTTATATTGTCCGGTCTAGTATAAGGTCAGAAAGTTGAAAAAGTAGCTTGTCCGGTCTAGTATAAGGTCAGAAAGTTGAAAAAGTAGCTAACTAAATGTTCGCTAATTATTTCGACTTAGTGGGGTTTTCATCTAGGGGTGCGATTTGATAATTATAATATTCTATTCTATTCTATTCTATTGCACCAGCGAGAATTTTCTAATGAAAATTACCTATTAAAAAATTACCTTTCCTATGTTTAAGAGTCAAACTCGTGAGCTCAATACGAATGATTAACTAATTAGTCTCTATTAGTGAAAACTTGTAATTACCTTTTGTTGTCTAATAAATTTTTCGTTTTGTTACTTTTAGCTGTAAGTTTTCCAAAAATAAAAATAAATAAAATAAAATAAAATTACCCATCTGTACTCTTGCCTCTAACACACCGCTTTCACTTCCAGATCCTCCTAGGCTCAAGCTGCGCAGTGGTCTTCCTCTGCATGGCAACAATAGCAACCACGTTTCTTCTCAGCCACCTCCAAAAAGACATACTGCCCGGCTGGCTGCCAGTGGTGGCTGTGTGCCTTTGCATCTTCGCCTACGGGGCTGGCTTGGCGCCCGTGCCTTTCATTATCATGGCCGAGATGTTCAGCTTTCAGGTAAGGGGCCATCCATAAATTACGTCACACGCTAAGGGGCAGGGAGGGGATCGACGAAGTGTGACATTGTGTGAGAAGGGGGTCGGAGGGGGTCTTACATTTTGTGACGTCACATTTAAAAATCAATTTTTTTTTAATTTTTTTTTTATTTATTAAGGAATACAAACAGTGCATAGTACTTTTTTTTTTCTTAATCTATTACATGTAGGTATTATTCTAGTACATGCACCTATTATATGCATTCTCATCATTTACTGCACCCATTTATTATAGAAGTGAATTAATCATAGGTAAGTAATAATAACAGTAGAACCTCAGAACTGTGTTCTGAGAGTAGAACAAAAGACAAAGTTATATTATGCTCCGTAGGAGTGGCCAAAGTATCTTTTCAATTCTAGTCTAATTTTTCTATTGTCAAATCTATATATATTTTAATCTAAGTGTTAAAACACGAACTTAGAACTATCAACGAAAAATACCAAAACTTTTGCAACTCTATCGATTCCTAACTCTATCGGAAATAAAACTAACTTCGGAACTGCTGTTTTAATCCAATAGAAATCTACATGTAAAATTGGAAAATATGCGACGTCACACTAGGGAGGGGGGAGTCTCACAAATGTAACCAGCTGTGACAAGGAGGGGGGAGGGGTAAAAAAATCATGAAATTCGTTTGACGTAATTTATGGATGGATGGCTTATAGGAAGCCAGAAATTATTAAGGAGTTACCCGTAATCAAAGCGAAATAACATAACATAACAAAACATTTACATACAGGCACATACATTGCTTCTGGCTCCACACTAGGATACCCTGAAATCAATGAAACCAATGTTTTTTAATTGAAAATAAGACAAACAATGATTAAAAAAATGTAACTTAAATGATCTATACTAATCTATGTCTATACTAATATTATAAAGAGGAAAGATTTGTCCAACAAACCACAGTTGGGCCGGCCATCCCCAGGCATAAGATCTACCTGGCGGGAAATTTCAATTTATAGCGGAAGAGCACGATCACCCGCTCTTCCTTAAAGACTCACAGCAATCTGGAATCAGTCAGGATATGTTGCGCGTTAACTTTATCAAACCCGCCATTTCTAAACCCTTCTTCATTTCCAGCTGCGCGCGCGCCTTTCCGGTCTGGTAATGATGTTCTCCTGGACCAATAGCACGTTGACCGTCCTCTTGTTCGCTTCGCTCGCGAGCGCGGTCGGCGAGCACGCCGTGTTCGCGGCGTTCGCGCTCGTGACCCTATTCGGCGCTGTGTACACTGCCACCTGTGTTCCGGAGACTAGGGGCCGGAAGCTCGAAGATATACAGAGAGAGTATCTAAATAAATAGCATTCTGACAACACAATCTCTGTTTAATTACTTTTAAATCCCTAGGAATTTGATTGATGATTTACTTCATCATCATCATTCAGCCACAAGAAGTCCACTGCTGGACATAGGCCTGCTCCATGGATTTCCAAACGACCGGTTGAAAGCGGCTTGCATCCAGCGTCTCCCTGCCACTTGATGAGATCGTCTGTCCATCTCGTGGCTGGTCGTCCTACGCTGCGCTTGCCGATGTGTGGTCTGCATTCAAGAACTTTTCGGCCCCATCGGCCATCTGATGATTTACTTAAAATGATCATATAGTGTATGGCTCTGACTTAGTCACCATAATATGGAACATTCTTTAAAGTATTGTATGGCTCTAATTGCTATCGCAAACATCAAGATTTTAGACAGGATTTTTGGTGCACAGTCGACAAAAGACCTACTATTATGACAATTATTAGTATGACCACCAGGAAACGGGGATTAGAGTGCACGATTGTAAATTGGTGGATGTGCTGTCGACTGTACTTATCTACGCAATGGACAATACTACAAAAAATATGTTGCTGAAATAAAAAATAGAGTTTCTAGATTAACCTCTATAGAGCACAGGAAAAATACTTTGTAAATTTTTAGTTCAATAATTATGGAGAAAAAAATAATAATTCGAAAACCTATGTGTGACGTCACAGCTCGACCACATTAGGGACTCCACACACGGCGGCTATAAGGTAAAGATGTATATTATAGCACCATACCTCTCATTACATCTTTCCATAGAAATCGTCAGGAGAGACGACAGCGATAATATACATCTTCGTATCTTAAAAGTACTGAGCGATACGAAGATGTATGTTCACCTTTCGATAGCTCTTAATATATCTCAATACCTTTTCGTATATTACGATACATCTCTTCGAAC
The DNA here is from genome assembly GCA_947310845.1 of Yponomeuta plumbellus. Taxonomy (NCBI): domain Eukaryota; kingdom Metazoa; phylum Arthropoda; class Insecta; order Lepidoptera; family Yponomeutidae; genus Yponomeuta; species Yponomeuta plumbellus. The sequence goes on from OX371214.1 coordinate 12,159,337, forward strand.
AGGGTGTCCAAAATGTTTCTTGATGATTCAAAAACTCCACTTGGTGTCTTATTTCGCTAAACGTTATAGGTATTCAGAGTCCTATCTCAAAAAATTCATTTGCTCCACATCACTTGTGTAGTCGTATCTGTAATCACTAAATAGTCTCGCTAAAGGCCGGTTTCTTAATTGAAAATAATAATTATAATCCCCACAAATTATTTATACATATGGCAAAACCATGTTTGCCAGGTTAGCTGCTAGTGTAAATTCCTTATTCTTCGTATTCTTCTTCTTCTTCTTCTCCTTTTTTATATTCTTTAATTTAATTCAAGTGTAATTACGGTCTACGCAAAAACAGCGCTGGTAGGATAGCCATAACTATCCTGCATCATCAGCTGAGGGTACGACCCATTATTAGGTAGGCTATACTTAGAATGTTAATACAACATGTTAACATACTAACATGATACTATCTGGTAGTAAATTATTTTTATTTCATTTCAAATCTAGTAATAAGTAACTCGACAGATCCATAGCAACACCCTGTATAACATCTTAGCAGCCGGGAAGTGCGTTCATCGAGACGTATGCCAACGAAATGTAGCGAAATATACATTACGTTACCTGTTCCGTGTGTGATACTTTAATATAATGTAAAGCTATACATCCCGGGATGTAATGTACATTCATGTATATTGTAGCTGCCGTGTGTGAAGTCCCTTAAGCAAGTTTCCATAGCTCGTCGCGTCGTCGCCGCCAAAAAATTTATGTCAGTGTCTGTTTGACAGATGACCAGTCAGTCGTAGTTTTTTTTAACTTGGCAAAGTGAGGCATTGACACAATATTCATACAGGTCTCAGAGGTACGTCACTTCCGGTTAAATAATTAAATCTTTATCTCATTAAATATGTGTCTAGGGAGAAATCGGAAAGATACGGGTCATTTCTTTTTCCCCCTCTACTCAAAAAAATTTTTAAAAAAGGCAAGCATATTTTCTCGCATTGTCCATTAGGCATATTCAGTTTAGGAAGAAACGCTCATAATAACTAATATCCGGATACCTACTCATGCAATCTATTTTAAATCAATTGGACTCTAACGTCCAGATCGATAAATTATAGAGAAGGCCAGCTTCAGACGCAGGTTGCATTACAGAAGCAAGAACTTGGTGTTAGTAGTTTTGTTTTAATCGTTGATTGAGTAGAACCACGGTTTTAATTTATTTGTTTTTTTTCTGTTGCCCTACTTATATTGTGTTACTTGTCTGTTAATTTGTTTCTGTGTTGTCTTGTGGGTAACAATAAACTATTTTTCTTTCTTTCTTTTTTTGTATAGCCGGGAAGACAGATGGACGGACGAAATCTCTGTTTATTTGTGTAGGTACTTAAGTTAGCTTTGGCCACAGCTTCGTTCCCGTGAGTTTAGGATAAAAAGTAGCCTAACTCCTACCTCAGTATCCAATAAATGTCTCCCGAAATCTTTCATCGCTTAGTTAAGTTTTTCGACGTGAAAACGTACAAGACAGACAAAGTTCCTTTCGGATTGATACACCTCCTAAAACAATCGTTGAATGCCTAGTATTCATGTTTCGATATTTCAACGGTTCATACTGAAATTGCTCAACAAATCAGTGACGCACTTAGGTAATCAAATACTCAATTGAGTGAGTGGCTCTGGAGAAGAAATTGTATCATGGGTTTATACTCGGACAATGTTCAATTTCAGACAGTGAGGTAACCGACCTTTCTGTACCCGAATCTTATATTCCATATATTGAAAAATAAAAAAGTGTTAGAGTACGCGAATCGGGCGTGGATGAAAGTAACGATTAAAAATGTTGATGAAGTGTTCTGTTACGACCGTCGTAAGTGGCAGGCCCTGGTTTCTGTCTACCCCTCCGGGCTGTAAGCCTGAGGCTATGTTTATTATCATTATTATTATTACTAACGGACTCGGGAAACGTTGTTTTCCAGAAACAATATTTCTTTTTTTCTGGTTTAATTTTTGTGTTGACCACCTAAGTAGTACTGCTATTTAACACCACCGTTAAAAATAACAGAAAGCCTGCAGTGAAAAAAAAACCTATTTTTTCTAACAGTCCACTTTCACTCAGTGTCTATTCTATTCCTATATTTTGTGATGTGTGTGTATTAGTGGTATTTTCTACCAGTTAACCTACAGGCCGTAACGACATCATCATCAACCCATCATGTCCTCACCGAGGGGCACGGGTCTCTTCCCTGAGGAAGGTATCTAATAGGCCATACTCACGTAGGCCATACGTGAACGTAATGACAGCACAAATGAATCGTGTATTTGAGAAACCCCATGAGTCCACAGACCCAAACTTTACAGGAGACGAAAAAAACCTTTCTGTAAAAAAAAAATGTATGGGCGGTGATACTTTTTCCATGCAGTTTGATTAATTAAAATTATATCTATAACAATCGAAAAAGATTTAGTATAATTATTGTCATTTTCATTAAAAAAAATAGCTTAAAAGTCGTGGACACATGGGGTTTCTCAAATATACGAAAAAATAATCAAGTTTGACACGTTTGACATCAAAAATATATATTAAATCGCACAAATTACTTACAGTACTAAGACATTATCATAATATGTTACATCTTAACAATGTTTAGACCACTGTCTCATCTATTTCGCGGTCGTTGACGGGCCACTGGATTTTTTTTTCATAATACTCTTCTATTTCTTTTTCTTCTGGTAAGTAATTTTTTAGTTTAAGTAAATCCTCTACTTTTTGTTTGTTCATCGGGATCTGACTTTTCTCAAATAAACAGAATTGGAACCTGTAATAACTTCCGTTCTTTTGCATTGAAAAGTGGGATTTCTCTCTGTAACGTGTATTACATGCGTAGAAGACATTCTCATCAAAAAGTCATTTTGCCAAAAAAACGTGACTCATGGGGTTTCTCAAATACACGATTCATATATATAAATAGACACTGAGGCCATTTGGTTAATGCGGCCTAATAAAGTGACAATTAACAACCTGCTTTTGGTACTTAAATCACCAAATTGCATACTACACTGAGCTATTTTTGTAAAAGGCATTATTCATGAAACACCCCATTCGAAGTTTGCGTTTTATCTGCAACTACTTTTGTTTAAAGAATTGTATCTCAGATTTATATTTTACGAAATAACAGTAGGGCTTATCATCATCATCATCATCAACCCATTATGTCCCCACCGAGGGGCACGGGTCTCTTCCCTGAGGAAGGTACCTATAGGCTATACTCCACCACGGGGGCCTAGTCCGGATTGGTGGAGGCTTGTAACACTAGTGGCTGGTCTTACTGTCAGAAGTTTTCAAGCCGCCCTAAGGCCTCTGACTTGGCTTAAGGCTGTAACAAGGGCGAATGACTTTGAGCATTTGACCTCTGGGTTATAAAATAATAAACTAGCGCAATCTCTTGAATGTTTGTTGTACTTCTTCGGCGAATACTTTAGAGGCTAATCCATAATCCAAAGATTACACAGATAAGAGATGTGGCGGATTTTCGATGGCGATTGTTCCCTGCGCTAATTAAGAAATCGTACAATTTTGTACTAATCACGCTTAATATTAACATTAAAAAATATATGATCAGATAGGATTGCAGATATTGATGTGGCCGATATTTGCATGAAAGATTTAAATGAAAAGCTACTATCGTTTTCCAGCGAAATTAGATTCTGTGGAAAATAAAGCTTTTGGAAAAAAAAAATTTTTGCCATCTAGACAGGTTAAATGCAATTTTTTTTCCGTACGAATTAGTCACTGATATATCCTTTATTACCAAATATTTTATTCAGAATTTTTTAGTGCGTAGTTTTGCCTAACATTTCAGTTAAAGCTAGCCAATTTTGCAACATTTACCCTTGTTACACCCTTAACGACTGCCACCTATCGACGTGCCTTGCGAAGCACGGAACCACTCGGAAAAATGCCACTAGCGTTAGTCATAGACGGTGACCCATCCATGAACTGAAGACGCTGTATGTTGCTTAACCTTAGTGATCGTTTAAGATTACTCAGGCAGCCCGGCTACGAGCGATTCTACGAGGGCTTATATAATTTTATTAAATTCTACCAATGTCGAAGTCGAAGAACAATTAGACCATGTTAGACAGAAACGATTCCAATCTGTTTATGATACCTAAAGTCTGATTTTTTATTCCGTAGAATTCTGACATTTCATAAGTGTTGCTACTGAAAAAGTGCTCCACCGAAAAAGGGACAAATTTGACCCAGTTGAGGGCAATAAAAAATAAAATGCTACGTATTTTTTATGTTTTACCTACAAAAAGGTTAATCTAAATATTTACTTACTCAAGTGATATAATACAAAAATAAAAAAATATTTTAATATAACGAACAATAGGTTTTATTTTATTACTTTATTAATTTTATTACTTAATTACTTTATTTTATTCTTTAGCGGCCTCACTGCCTACTAATTCAAGGTTTCGTAAACCTTTTTAGAAAAGTGAAGTATGCCGCTGTTAACTCTCTTATTAATTCATGTCAGCGATGATGAATATGATGAAAATATTGATATTAGTATTAATGATGATTAGATATTTTAATAAAAATATGTTTTCTTTACTTGTACTTTTTACTGTTTGTGTGATGAAAAGGGACAATAGGCTAGTTTCCCAAAAAAATGTAATTAGTCCGTCTTTTAGATTATTGAAAAATAAGGGACACGTATTTTTTTATTTGTAAATTAGACCAAAAATGACAAAGATATAGCCCATTAAAGTTACGTGTGACGTCACGCAGTGCTGCATTTTGTAGCACTGAGTGACGTCACACGTAACTTCAATGGGCTATATCTTTGTTATTTTTTCTTTAATCGAAAAAAGAAAAAATATTATTATTAAAAATAGTATCCAATATTTTTTTATAATCTAAAATACGGACTAAATAGAATTAAATTATTTTGACCCTGGAAACTACCCTATTGTCACTCACCTTAAATTTTCTTTCAATTTGGAGCTCCACACTTTACAAAATGGATACATTCACTAACAAATTAAATGTGTAGACACTCGTATTGAAATAGAAAAATGTGCCCGGCCAAAAAGGTTTCTAATCTCTGACATGTCAAAAAATGATAACTGTCAGAATTCTACGGAATTAAAAATCAGACTTTACAGTGCCACCATCTTATCTGTTCAGTTGATAGTGGCGCTAGTGGAGAATTTAGTAGTAACATTTAAGAATTTACCTAGAAAAACGAGAATATTTTAACCCGTCTCTCAATTTTAATGAAAATATATCTATAAATCTTAGTAAGTGAATAAATAAAACAAAAAATGGGGAACAGGATTTACAATTAATTAGTTAGTTATAATTTTGCCCACCTGAACAGATAACTTGGTGGCGCTGTACATGGTGTGAAGCATTGCTTATCAAACAGCGCCAATCCAAGAACAGTCAGACAGACAGTGACAGTGGAGTTTTTTTTTTTTTTTTACAAAAACAAAAACCTTATTCAATTACACAATTACGTCAAACTGCAAAACAGTTTTAATAATAGGGTCCCGTTTTTACCCCTTTTTCTACGGAACCCTAGACACGTGCCGGTCCTATAAAAGTAGAAAACGTACAAGTTAAGTTGGCTATCGTATGTAAAAACCAGGGCTCGAAATAATCCGATTTTTATAATAAATATTTAAATCCGATTTTTTTATATCGACCCAAAATTTTCAGGAGCCACAAAAAACTTCACCATGGAAATATTATGTATGAAGTCTATGAAGGCTTGCTCTGATTTTCAGTTTTATCGTCGAAAGTTCAACCTAACAGTGGAAAAAAATTACGTGCATTCAAATCGCCATCTTAAACAGTACCTACCTACGGAGGCGTTTTATATTTAAATTTTTTTTTTTTCAAATTTGAGAGTTTTGTGATAAATCACATAAGATGCATCCAGAAATTTACTTTCTAAGGATGCAAAAAGAGCTTAAAAAAAATGGACGATATTATAATTTTATTATATACATCCGATATACATATATCGGACAAATTTCGAGGCTAAGAAAGAGAAGCGCATGTCATTCTGTAACGGGATTAAACACTTAAGAATGTGAAAGGAATTTGTAAAATAATATGAGTGTCAAATTACCACAGTTTTTGTTTTAAAAAAGTAATTATTTTATTTGAGTTTTTTTTTTATCAATTAAGATTATTATAATAATAGGTACTTAAAGGTAGAATCGCTCGTAGCCTGGGCTGCCTAAGTGATCTTAAACGATCACTAATGTTAAGCAACATACGGCGCGTTCAGTCTATGGATGGGTCACCGTCTATGACTAACGCTAGTGGCATTTTTCCGAGCGGTTCCGTGCTTCGCAAGGTACGAGCAGTTGGTACCGGCTGCCGTCGATAGATGGCAGTCGTTAAGCCAAGTCAGAGGCCTTAGGGCGGCTTGAAAACTTCTGACAGTAAGACCAGCCACTAGTCTTACAAACCTCCACCAATCGGGACTTGGCCCCCGTGGTGGAGTATGGCCTATACCTTCCTCAGGGAAGAGACCCGTGCCCCTTGGTGGGGACATAATGGGTTGATGATGAGGTACTTAAAAAACAAGTACCTATTATTATAATAATTTTAATTTGTTTGAGAGATAAATTTTAATAATAATAAGAAAGTGATAGTAAGAAATTATTAACGCTAGGAGCCTAGGAGGAACTAACGCTAAAATTATTAATAGGCCGATCCGGTCACTATAACAAATTGCTTTCAATTGTTATTTACAAGGTAATAATGTAAATAATTAAAGTTACATTTAAATTTGATAAGTCGAGAGAAATTTGTTTTTCTCTCATTTTTATCTGACCACAAGATAATATCTTCAATAAAATTACAAATCCTCGCACAATACTGTTTAAATAATATATAAAGTTTAGATAGTAAAAAGTTTATATAGTTATAAACGACTTTACGACGACTGCTTAAGGTTGTTCTTATACCCTGACATGCTGTCTCGCTAGCATATTTTCTATAATGGCTGTTATAAAATGAGTAATATTTTTAATAAATGTGGTCAGAGGGATTGATTGATAAATATTCAATAATAAAATCTTTTTTTTTTACTCTGGACTTAGTTACCTAGTTTTTTTAAAGCTAAAAGTTTTGGACATAAGTCTTCTTTTTTTAACACCTCAGTAGAATAAAAGTAGAGAAATACAAATATTTTATCGTCAAACTCTCAGTTCACATTTATCAAAAGTATTTTTTATTTTTTAAAATATTCATACGTTCTAAAACTAAATAATTTTTTATCAATAGTGTAGTATAAGTAGGTATTCAAAAATTAAAATTATATCAATAAATTTCATCAGATTTCAATAGTTATTATTAATATTAAATTGCATTATTAAAATTAAATAATTATGCTGTCTTTTTTTTACCTAAACGCTAACTAAACACATGTATGTAGTTTAGGTGGGGTACCCATTTCCGGGCATAGGCCTCCTCCAACCCCTACCATTCTTCTCTATTTTGAGCTAGCGACTTCGACAATGTCGAAGTATACCTACCTACGTGAAAAACCATAAAAACATCTATTTAACAATCATAATCATGCGAGCTAAGCTCTCTGCTGCTGCATGCTAGGCCTAACAACAGTCGTAACTAACTACCCAATAAAAGTAAATTCAACAATACTCTTATCAAACGAGACTCTTGCTTAAAAAAATATGTAGTGATGTGATGTGTGATCAATGTGATCATGTGTGAAGCATTACATGCACAAGACGTATGTATTTTAGTACACATTGTGATGCGGAGGGCGACGCACGCGTGTTGAGTGAACAACGATCCCGACACACGAAAAATGTTTTTGGCGCAAAACTGAGCGAATGTTCAATGAAAATCTGCTCTAAAGAATATTTTTCACGCGTGCGAAGTGTGAAAAAACTAGTTTTTGGCACCAAAATGGTGTTCAGGTTTACGCAACCGTAGGTATAACCTAACCTATTGGTGTAGAGTTTAGTGTTTTGGTGCCGCCGTGCGAATTTAATTGATTGGTGATCGTTAAAAAAGTTAATATGGAGAGAAAGAGTCGGAACTATGTTGGAAACGCCCGGAAGCAAATTCTGACCGCTTTGATTGGTGAGTGTTTTTGAAAAGTGAAAGTTAGAGGTAGAGTATATGAAGAGTATTAGACTCAGTATATGAAGAGTACGAACTTTATTCAAGGTGTTAATCGTTAATTTTAAAGTAGGTGTATACAGCAATAATGTTTTGTTTAAAATATAACCTATTCACAGAAGAATTTCCTTAATTCAAACAAAAAAAAATCGTACGTAATAACAAAGCGCCTGGTGAAATCTATTGAGCAACATTCGCCAATAGTCACGTTTCATTACAAAATCTTGTCGTAAAAAGAAGAAAACATTGTGCAACCATGTTGAGCGTAAGCACACAAACCAGGTTAAAAGGGTCGGTTTCTCAATTTGGTTTTTGAGTTGAGAATTTTCACTAAGTAAATGCTTAACTCTGTAGTGCTTTCGATCGAATCGAATTCTTTAGATGACGCTGAGACAAATTTCTGTACTTCAAATAATGTTAATTAAGAAAAGATATATACCTACCCTACAACTTAATTTACAACATTTACTATTGTGTTATTTGTTGTTATTTGTCAAATGTTATTTAAGTATTTACTTAGTGTAAATCCTCAATTCAGAAATCGGCCCTTAAGTATTTTCTTAATGAAATTCTCAATTCAGAAACCGGCAAAAAGTCGCTTAATTTTATTGGTGGAGACAATGCGGGAAAACCTGTTTAGAATAGACTTACGGGTACAATTTTCAATTCTAATTTCGTTGCATGTTAGACAAATAGACACAATAGCGATAATCAGCATATAAAACTTGTTATTTTAATAATTCAGCTTCATGTTCGTACTGGTATTATGTTAAATGTTAAAACGACTCTCTAAAAAAAAAAGCTGCTTTAAATACCTACCATAATAACTAACGGCCTTAATTATTAAAAAAATCACTCCTCTAATCACTAAAACATACCTAACGCGCAGCTAAAAGTAAAGGTAAAAAATATTTATTACTAAATTAATTATGTTACATGTAGGTATGTGGATTAATAATCATCATCAATCCATTATGTCCCCATCGAGGGGCACGGGTCTCTTCACTGAGGAAGGTATAGGCCATACTCCACCACGGGGGCCTAGTCCGGATTGGTGGAGACTTGTAAGACTCGTGGCTGGTCTTACTGTCAGAAGTTTTCCAGCCACCCTAAGGCCTCTGACTTGGCTCAACGACTGCCATCTATCGACCATCTACCGGACCCGTGCGTGCTTCACCTAAGTTCTCCACCTGGGTGAAGCACGGGCCTTCTAAGGTCCCGTGCTCCAACTGATGACGTTATTGTCCCTTACTATAGTGTTAAATTATGTATTTTTTTGTTAACTTGACTGTACTAAGGGACAATAGTAACAAACTAAGGGGCTTTTCTACAAATGTATGTATGGCGGTCCCCTGTGAGAATCGAATACACGACCGCTGGCTTGGTAGATGACCGCCTTAGAACGAGGCAGGATAGTTTGTGTGTGTTATATATTATCTACTATCTACATTGGTAAGTAATTAATAATAATTAGTAATTATTGGTTAATAAGTTGGTACTTTGCGAAAAACTTTCAATTGACTTGTGCAGCAGGCTATTATCATTGGTATGTTGGTTGGGATATCACGCCGTGAATATAAAGTACTACTTACTTACTTAAAGCAATCTATGTAGAGCATAAGAGATTCTTAAATAGGCATATAGAGGTAGTGATCTTGTTATGTTATACAAGTAGATAGGTACCTACTTGTTACCGAAAATAGGGAAAAATACTCGTCACTTTTCATATCGAAAAAACATCGAAGTCGGTACAAAATTATCGGCTGTTCCATACTAAAGTTACCTATTTTAATGCATACTTTACTGCATGCATACTGTTACCAAAATTAGACGAAGTAAATAGGTATACAGTCTGTTAGCTTTTAGAATATACCTCAACTGAGCAATCAAAATCCGATTATATTGCAATAAGGTAAGGTTTATTTTGTACTGTTATTTATAACTTTACCTAACTTTTCAAAATAGTGAAGAAAAGTTTTATACAAAGCAGGAAGTAGAGTGTGACAAGTGAGTCGTGGCACAAGCCTCTGGCGGGAAATTTAAAAATCTTTTAGTTGCTGCTGCTGCCTGCTATATGTAGGGTTAACAACTAAAAGAAGAAAAAGAAGTCTGAATAAACTATCTTGATACTTTTGCTTAACTTGATCATTTGTTTAATTAGTTTGGAGTCCCCAATGACTTTTGTCCAAACATAAATATAAGCAAAACGAAAACATTAACTACATCAAAACCAACATTTCCACTCCACCAAAAACAGGGATAATAAAGATGCACCACATAAACTTAAAAACATTTATTAATTCTGAACCATAATCAAAATCTGATTCAAGAAATTCAATGCTTTGTTTCTTGACGCAGCAAAATTCATTAAAAATTAAACATTGGGCTGGCGAAGGCGTTTTTTTCCTGACGTGTCCCACACACCTTTCTTTAAGGAACGTTCCTTTTTTATCTCATCATTGTATTAACACCAACTTCTGCAATAACAACAATAATGATTATTGTGTTAGTTTGCAGATTATTATCACCTAATAAACTGGATTAAGATGTAATCAGATCTTTTTTCTCAACAATTTTGAGTTCTTTCACTAAGTCTTCGATCTGACGTTTAAAATGTACAAGAAATAATTCATGTTTGTTTAAAAAAAAATATTACTCGTATGTACATACTAAAACATAGGTAAAATTATGTTGAATAGAAACAAAAGTTTTTTTGTTGTTTAAATCTAGGATGAGTATGAAACTGTTTGTGCTGTACTACTTGAGGCTTAAATACCTAAGTTTGACAGTCAGCAGTGTGGCCATATGAAGAATTCGAAATAAATCGTGTCCCACGACTCGCTTGTCAGACTCTAGTACCTATTACACTCGTGAGCTAAAACCGAACTCGGCGAAAACTGAAGCCTACTCTAGAGCCCGAGCTATATTCTAAAAGCTAACGGACTGTACTTAACAGTTTTAAAGTGTATAAACCTCACGTATACTTAACAAATAGCTATTGGAGAGGACACAGCTGGTAAAAATATTGTCATAATAACAATTTTCGTATTGATTACGATATGCGCACAGTCATTTACGAACTCGTATGACATCCCGAACAGCTCGGAATATGGCGAGAGAATTTCCATATCATTAATATGCAATGCAAATGTCAACATAGTCGACTGCTTTGTTGGTGTAGCCTTTAAGGCGCTTCCCTACCAACATTTCATGGTTCCATGTTCCCGATATCCTCGCCTGGTTACCACAGCACAGGGTATTCTAGTTTGGGACCGCTCAAGTGATTGTCTTGAGTGGAAGTAATTATTAGCTGATTGGCCCGCCAAAAATAGGCTAGTTTCCTAAAAAAAGTAATTAGTCCGTCTTTTAGATTATAAAAAAATATTGGATACGTCTTTTTTCTTTTTTCGATTAAACAAAAAATAACAAAGATATAGCCCATTGAAGATACGTGTGACGTCACTCAGTGCTGCATTTTGTAGCTGTTATTTTTTGTTTAATCGAAAAAAGAAAAAATACGTATCCAATATTTTTTTATAATCTAAAATACGGACTAAATAGAATTAAATTATTTTGACCCTGGAAACTACCCTATTGTACAGGTTGAACCTTAATCATAATAATCAACCCATTCTGTCCCCACGGAGGAGCACGGGTCTCTTCCTTGAGGAAGGTATAGGCCATACTCCACCACGGGGGCCAAGTCCGGATTGGTGGAGGCTTGTAAGACTAGTGGCTGGTCTTACTGTCAGAAGTTTTCAAGCCGCCCTGAGGCCTCTGGTTTGGCTTGGCCTCTGAGCTGGCACCGATTGCTTAACGTGCCTTGCGAAGCACGGAACCGCTCAGAAAAATGCCACTAGCGTTTATTTATTTATTTCGGAGACAACACAGAGGCATGCCACTTATATTAAACTGAAGTGATAACATTATGTACTAGGCATGCATCCAGAACATATCTCACTAAATACTATAAATGTAAGTTAAAGGTGAGGGCGGGCATTGAGTAATCTATGAAAGTACACAAATTGGTTCATAGTAATAAAATAAAATAGGACAAAGTTCAGGAAAAGCTATGGCAAGTTAGTCATAGAAGGCTCACCCATTCATGCACTGAATACGCCCTATGTTGCTTAACCTTCGTGATCGCTCAGGCGAACCTTAATATGAAATAATATATTCCCACAGAGAATTTGACTTTGAGCCTATGGTAATGACTTCTGTTTGATTGCAAATACGAGTATGTACCGTAACGAATTACTTGATTGAAATACGCTTTTTAGCAATATATTAACTTATTTTATATCTTTATCGGGAAAGCCTAGCTTAGCTGGCCCTCGACTGACATCTCAACCAAAAACGTCGCGATTCTCCTTCAAAATATTTAAATTCAAACAAGACCGCTGTGCCAGCCAGTTACTATAAAGAATAATCGCTACATTTCCCCCCCGGTTATCATTAAATTTTAATAACAATTAAAATTTATCCTAGCTAAAACTTCAGTAACCTAACGTCAGTCATCTAACCTAAAGTGTCGGGGAATCATACAATCCCGGCGAACGCATGACGCTCCGTTACTAAGTCGGTCAGTGTGCCAGAACAATTCATAGACCATCAAGACAATCTATTCAACATTTGCAACAACTTTCAAAGTTATATAAAATTGAAACCTAAAATAAAATTGGTCTATAACTGAACGGACAGACCCCCTCTCGGCAAAACCCAACAAAAAACCGAGAAGACACCATCGTACGCCGTTTCACAATTATAAGTCCAATGTAGCGATTATTCTTTATAGTAACTGGCTGGCACAGCCGTCTTGTTTGAATTTAAATATTTTGGAGGAGAATCGCGACGTTTTTGGTTGAGATGTCAGTCGAGGGCCAGCTAGGCTAGGCTTCTTGACGAAAAGATAAATAAAATAGTATTTTTGCCTTAAAAGCAATTTTTTAATAAAATAGCTTATGTAACGAAGCTTGGTAAAAATATTTCTTTTAGCAATATATTAACTTTTATTTTATATTATTATCTTTATCGGGAAAGCCTAGCCTAGCTGGCCCTCGACTGACATCTCAACCAAAAACGTCGCGGTTCTCCTTCAAAATATTTAAATTCAAACAAGACGGCTGTGCCAGCCAGTTACTATAAAGAATAATCGCTACAGTACAATGTAAGAGGTCACCACGGAATGTTCAATGGTTGGATGAGCGCAGTGCTGTAAATGTTGTTTGCATATCGCTTATGCGTGGGAAATATTAAACGACTTCATGTTTGAGTCATTCCAAGTCCGTCGTTTTTCCGGAAAATATTGCGGTATATAGGTATTAGTACTTACACATTAATATTTTAACATAACATTCACATACACGCACATACATTGCTTCTGGCCCCACACTAGGATACCCTGTGTCGTGGGAACCAGAGTCAGCGACATCACAAACATGTAAACATCCAAGACCTGGGGTCTGGGTTCGAACCACGCATGTACCAATAACTTTTAGTTACGTACATTTGTTTGTACAGCAACACCATTCGCTGATAAATTGTGCCCGGATAACGGCGACAGGCTTGCCACTTGTCACGTTTGGGACCTAATAAACTCGGCAAAACGTGGGTCCAGTTCTAGAGACTGGTGCATCTGCCTACCCCTTCGGGGATAACGGGCGTGAGTTTATTATTATTATTTTATTATTATTACCTGGGGTTTTTTGTCACCAGCCGGGTTCGAACCCGGGACCTCTCGCGTGGTAGGCAGATGCGCTAACCACTGCGCCACAGACGTCGCCCTGCATAAAGCCAACGAGCCACTTCCGCCCGGCGATGGTTTTGCGAGGCGGGGCGGGGCGGATGAGTGCGCCCGCGCGCCCGCCGCCGACGCACATAACTTTACGAATTTTAGGTGATTTACACTAAAAAAATATATTTTTTTTTACTATTTTTTGCTTCAGTATCATGTACTACCCCTGTGTCGGACGAAACTGTACAAATCAACAGCCTGTAATATAAAACAGAACCATTCCAGCGACGGTCCCGACCTTCACGTACGGCGTGTAGATCGGCTGGCTGTCCCCCATGGCGCCCCAGCTGACGGCTGGCGCCACGGGCGGCCCGGGCGTCCTGTCTCCCGGTGACATAACCTGGCTGGCGGCCGCCCTCCCGCTGTCCGCCATCGCTGGGATCCCCTTCTTCATTTACGCCTCTGACAGGTTCGGACGGAAGCACTCCATCGTGGCAGTTTCGCTGTTGAGTTGTGTAAGTTGGTCCCTTTTTGGGTTGCAATTATAAGGCGCGGTACCGCAGTTCGGGCTTTCAAGGTGCAGTGACAAATTGGTGTTATGGCCGGGGATATAATGAAGTGCCTTTGGACATTCATAACAACTTCTGTTTTAGACATAAGGTGATTAGAGAAAAGATGGTCAGGGTGGAGTTTTTTTTTGCTGCCTTTTTCTCCACAACATTCGGCCTCTAGGCAGCGGCTACCATTGATAAGTATATATTATTTAATATGCACTGACATTCAACAAACACAATGCAAATTTATTTCAAGTAGTTCAGTGTCGTCCTGATCATAATACATTTTTATCAGGCGTCGACGTTTGCATTACTGATTGATGCTGCGTAAAGTAACTTTATACAAAGGAATCCAAAACTGAATACTATTATCATTTTTATAAAGACTGGTTTGGACATTGTGGAGAGGATGAAGGAAGAAAGACTGAGGAAACAAATATATTGACTGTAAGTGTAAGGGCAGGCAAGGGACGACCCAGGTGGACATACTTCGACCAAATAGGGGATGTATTAGCATAGGCAACATAAAAAGTAACCAGAACCCACGTGCTTGCATGCAGCTACTAATGAATGTCGATGAAGCAAAAGTGATCTGTCCCTGGTCTCTGCCTACCCCTCTGGGCTACCGGCGTGAGTTTATGTATGTATGTACCTATGTAAAGATTTTAGTTGGTCATCGACAAATGATAATAGAAGCATATTATATAACTTTTTATTTTATACGGTGTATCACCGTTCTATACAATACCATCACCATCATCTAGACACCTAAGACAACGATAAATGAATATGGCCTGTCTTTTTCATTAGTATACAATTTCACTAGTAAACAGAAGGTTTTGGTGCTATTTGCTGCGCAGACCTTTCCAATTTTAGTTAACGTGTAACAATTCCGTTTTATAGAAGATTACGCAAAGTTGCCGATCGCTCGACCACACTTGACTTGATAAATCATTCGTGGATACGAGTAGTAATAGTTGGTGTTTATCTTCCTACAAACCGGCATTGGATTATCTAACTTAAAATATTATCATGTTATCAAACGCACTAGGTAAATCTTAATCTCAGCAATATCATTTTGAGATGTCGTCTTTGCCTACCGTGCTGTACTTAAACATTATCGTGTAACCTCTTTCATCCAAATTTATGAAATTTCAATACCCTGATCCGGTAGAGAACCAAATTTTTCAAGCCGTTGACAGAAATCTTTACAATACGCAAAGTAGTAATATCTATTGAATGATTTGCTAATACTAACTCAAGAAATACTTACATATCAATCTCTATGACGATTGGCTAGTGGGGCCCTGAGACGCGTAAACTTTTCAAAGAAATATCAACGCGCCTCATCGACTCGTCAGGCGATCCTAGAGCTGGTAGCTACCTCGGTCAGCGCATCAGCCTGGCCATTCAGAGGGGGAATGCTGCCAGTATCTTGGGAACTCTCCCCAACGGCAGCGGTTTAGATACGATTTTTTATATTTAGGTAGTTTTTAGTTTATTATTTTATATTTAGTTTAGAAATTAATTATCTACTTGTACATTATATTTTAAGATACATTGACAAATAAATGTATAATCTCTATTGACAGTATTTAAAAAAAATCTTTTTAAGCAATGAAAATTCCTTTTTCTCCAGATATCCTGGATCCTAAAGCTCACTGGATCCAACCCAGCCGGCTTCATCGCGGCAAGAGTGATAGCCGGACTTGCAAGTGGGGGTTGCTTTGTCACGGTCCCAGTCTACATCAAGGAGATATCTGAGGACGCTTGGAGAGGCTCCCTGGGCTCTTTAGTCATGGCCGTGTGTAAGATCGGTGTGATATTTGTCTACGCGCTGGGCATGAGCGCTTCTTACAACATGAACCAAGCGGTTTACCTCGGAATTTCGGCGGTGCATGTTGCAGTCTTTTTCTTCATGCCGGAATCACCAAACTATCTGGTGAAGATTGGGCAAGAGAAGGTACCTAGATTAAAACTATAGAAACTATTGTATATTTAATAATATTAATAGGTAATCTGTATCATTGGTGCCGGCTGTCGTCGATAGATGGCAGTCGTTAAGCCAAGTGAGAGGCCTTAGGGCGGCTTGAAAACTTCTGACAGTAAGACCAGCCACTAGTCTTACAAGCCTCCACCAATCCGGACTTGGCCTCCGGACTATACCTTCCTCAGTGAAGAGACCCGTGCCCCTCGGTGGGGATATGATGATGAATCTGTATACATCTCACTGCATATACATCCGACCTTGTGTCAAACGTTTCTCGTCTTCTTAATTTCACTTCTTCAACGATAAATAGTTTCATCCATATTATCTTAGTTTCATTCTTGCTATCTGTAAGATAACTATGTAGGTATGTACTTCTATTAGAAATAAAGCAGTACCGTTTGATGTTTGTTACACAGTTCTTGATTTATTTTCAGAAAGCCACAAAAACGATAGCCTGGCTGAGAGGCCTGAATAGGCATGACACCATTGTGACTGACGAGATCGCAAGACTTAAAGATGAGCACCGGAGCTCTACAGAAATACCGCAATTGAGTGTCATGAGCATAGGTATGTAAATCGTTCAATAAAGGTTCATATTTTGCTGATTGTTTGATTGATCGATATTGTTCGGTCAGTCGTACGGTCAGACTGTTGGTTGGTTGAAACCTTCGCATAATGCAAAGATTCAGATTTATGTTGGAACTCGTTCTACTCATCGAGATTATAAGCTGTTCAGCCCAATCCGATGCTTGCTTTCCATCATCAAAGCATTTTCCAAAGCTTCGATTTCCATCCTGTCTGTCATATTTCCTTACTTTTTATTTCTTGCAAGGATATTACGATTCCGCTATGTAATTCTCAATATCTCATGTGTAATTCCTGGTGTACCTAGCTTCATACGAGTACAATAAAGAATATTCTATTTATCTATTAAGTCGCGCGTTTTAAATGTTAAAAGTCGCGATTATCCAATAAGAAGTAAAATTCTTACATATTAGCGCCTCAAAACGCGTATCTTATGCCATCGTACTCGCCAGGCATTTCCCAAAAGATCGTTTACTTAAAACAGTGATTCTAAAACCCGATGGGAGCCCTTGACTTCTTCCATTTACCTTGCTCCATTGTTAAGCTTGTGCAATAATTTCCAGTTCGCGACCGGCCGACGTTTGCGGCGCTGCGTATGGTGCTTGTGTTGATGGGTACGCAGACCTTGTCCGGGTGCTTCGCCCTGATGAACTATGC
This sequence comes from Yponomeuta plumbellus, assembly GCA_947310845.1. Lineage (NCBI taxonomy): Eukaryota > Metazoa > Arthropoda > Insecta > Lepidoptera > Yponomeutidae > Yponomeuta > Yponomeuta plumbellus. Next base: position 12,177,009 of record OX371214.1, read on the forward strand.
GGCGGACGTATTCCGGCGCGCTGGCACCGCCTGGAGCCCTAACACCTTGGCGCTGTTTGTGGGCTCGCTGCAGTTGGCTGGCTCTTGCTGTACTACCGCCTCCATTGACAGGTTTGGCCGGAAGGTAATAACTGAATTAGTTGGATTCAACCCTAAAGCGTATGGCCTATACCTTCCTCAGGGAAGAGACCCGTGCCCATCGGTGGTGACATAATGGGTTGATGAAGACACCGGGGCAACACTGTGCGGCATTGCGGCATGCCAAAAGGCCGCATGCTACAAAGGTGCGGCAGAAGAAGAAGAAGAAGAAGAAGCTGCGACAGTTTGCCACATGACGCAAGGTGTTGCCATGCCACACGGTTCTTGCCACAATGTGCGACGTTGTAGCATGCGGCCTTGTGGCATACCGCAATGCCGCACAGTATTGCCCCGGTGTAATATAGCCTTGATGATGAGGATGATGAACCCTAAAGCCTTTGCATCTACAGCGATTCACATAAGATTTATAGCGCCAGTAGCACCTACACTCACACTAAGTGGTTGAAGGGACCACTCGGACATCGCAGTGTGTGGGACATTGTTGTAGATTCAGTAGGGTTGCCCAGCATCTGTACTATCCTGATACACATACAATCCAAACACAGTACAATACGGGCTTTGGCTGCCATGTTTGGGCGAAACGAGTAATTCTTCGGCGATTCCGGAGAGAATGTTTACCTTTGCACAAGATCTTTTATTGTGCATGTTTGAATCTGAGATTAAATAAGTAGTTTTTTATTTAGGCACTGACTGAAAACCAGCGCAGAGGGCCTTCACCCTCAGCATTATGCTGCGTCAACTGCCTTTTGCAGCAGCGATTACACGCCGCGACAAAACTGTTTTTCCTTATGTATGTTTGTACCTTATCTTTGATGTTTTCTCCTCGTTTGTATTTCTGTTGTGTGTAACTGTTGGTGCAATAAACGTTTCTCTTTCTTTCTTACTTTCTATGTGTTATCTTTTATGGTTTAAATATCTGGGCGGTTTTAAAAGATTAAATTGAAGTACAAAGAGGTCGTCTAACTTTACATAATTATGTACTCCTCAACTTTTCTGTCCTCAGATCCCGCTGTTCTTCAGCGCCTTAGTTGTCTCCATCTGCATGACAACTCTAGCCACATGCTTCCTGCTGGGCCAGGAGGCGCCAAGTGCACTACCAGTGGTGGCTGTGTGTCTGTGCATCTTCGCCTATGGGGCCGGCTTGGCACCAGTGCCGTTCGTTGTCATGGCCGAGGTCTTTAGCTTTGAGGTGAGACATCCTATGAATTCAGTACTGGGTCCTTAAGAAATAGGGTTAAAAGGTTGGTTGTGCGAGTCACACGCGAGCTTACAGGTCAAAAGAGTTGAAGGAGTTGCCGTGATCAAAATCGGCCGCGACCACCCCATCCAGGGTTTTAAATGGCCTTGAAAGGTTTAGATGGGAGCTAAAAGTAAGAAGTAAGTGAATGAAAATGATATAATAGACAATGGACATTGACTGAAGACATCTTTGCTATATTAGGTTGTCAAAAAACTCAGTTAAAAGGGTAAATGCTCAAAGACGGCGCATAATTCATCTGCAAAATATGTGAAAGCCTTAATTAAAAATAATGAACAATGTAAAGACATGCACTTCCTGAATTAGTTTAATATCTTATGGTTACGATAATAATAACCTTTCCCGTGGCGATCGCCCGCTGCGGGCAGGCGGCCATTGTTTAACTATTGATATGCTAATTACCGCCATCAGAAGACTTAAATAATAATCAGGAAACAACGAAAAACTTACCAAAAGCAGCAATTTTTTCTGAATGAAAATTTGACTGTGTTGCTGCGACCGCTTTACCAGACTGTTCGAGCGCCACTGGCGGCCAGCATGGAATCGCGCGCTGTTGCCAGTTCGTTAAGTGGGCAATACGTGTTCGTGAACGCATAAATGAAAACAATAATTTTGTTTGGCAGATTTTAATCATCATCATCATCAACCCATTATGTTACCACCGAGGGGCACGGGTCTCTTTCCTGAGGAAGGTATAGGCCATACTCCACCACGGGGGCCAAGTCCGGATTGATGGAGGCTTGTAAGACTAGTGGCTGGTCTTACTGTCAGAAGTTTTAGAGCCGTCCTAAGGCCTCTGACTTCGCTTAACGATTGCCATCTATCGACAGCAGCCGGCACCAACTGCTTTACGTGCCTTATTTTAATACTGGGCTTTATTTCCCGCTGGGCCTTAGGTATATGCCTGACCTACATTATATCGAACAACTGTTACTCTGTTCGTGTTACGTCTTACGTGTTCTAAACTTTAAAATAAAAATAAAGTATGTTCAATGACTTGATGTTTCCTCTTAGAAAAGAGATGATCTTTTTAGTGATCTCGAAAATTCCCCAAGCAAAAACCTTTTCTACCGGTTGAGTAGAATCCTTTACTTTCAAAGACTTGAGAATTTAGTAACACCCTACGTACCTACTTATCATTTTCTCTACCGGTACAAAAATGAGGATGCCACAGCACGAAGTTTTCCCTTTTCCAGCTCCGGGCACGCATGGCTGGCGCCACCATGGCGTTCTCCTTCTTCTGCAGCTCGATGACCGTCCTCTTTTACACGCCTGTGGCTGACGCGCTGGGTCCCCATGTGGTGTTCTACACGTTCGGAGCCGTCGGCCTGTTGGGGGCTCTTTACACAGTGCTGTGGGTGCCGGAGACCAAGGGGAAAAGTCTCGACCAGATACGGGAGTACTGGGCGCCCCCGAGGAATGCTAACAGTATTTGATGGTGGACTTGTGCCATTTCAAGACTCTGAAGCTTTAACCTCTGTTTAGACGGGGTGGTGATGCTTTTGAAAGACCTGGGATCAATGATATGGGGTCGAGCAATGGTGCTCATTTTACAGTAACTAGATTTAAGATCTAAGTTTCTCTTTCCGTGCCTAGGAACGCGTGAAATGCTTTTTTTGTATTGTGATTGAAATCCGTAAATATGGTTAGAATGTTATTATAGCGATTTATTGTTGCTGTTTTCTAGCCATCAATAAGGTTTATCAATAACGAAATGGAAACAAGCCAAAACATGCTCATGGAAAGGTATGAATTGGACCACTTACTCGTAATAACTATTACGATCCAAGTTCTAGGACAAAGTTGTACAAATGTAAAAAGGAGTATAAAACTGTTCAATGGTTCTAATTTAATATTATCGACAAAAGACCCCATAATTTTGAGATTGGAGATTAATCTGGGTTGAAAAATAATCTGGTTGTGGATACGTTCAAGATACCTAGATATTTCAGTCGCATTGTAGGTACAGTGCTGTCACATTGGCGAAACTACTATTGTAAGTGAGTACATAATGTAATTAAAAAACAACAACAACAACAAAAATTAAATACTTTTATTAGGTTCGTCTTTTCAAAATATCCTTATACTAGTAAAATACCGTATTATTATACAATAATAATTCGTCAAAATATCACAATCAGTTGTCAGAGGCACGGAGTCAAGATTTTTAAATGGCAACACCATAACATGTCAGGCTAGCTCACTTGTCAATATCAATATCACTTGGCGAAGTTAAGCATATTCTGTCAAAATCCCGTCTTCCACTCCGATCAACTAAGGGCTAATTTTTCAATAGTCAAATAACTTTTATCTGAGGAATAAAAATGGCCGTTTGACATAACTTTCATACATAAACTGTCAAACCGCCATTTTTATTCCTCAGATAAAAGTTATCTGACTATTGAAAAATCAGCCCTAAACGAATCAATCAGTTCATCAGAATGGAAGTCGATTCAGGCATTATGCTCCTATCGAATCATTAGATTTGATACATTTTTTACAAAAAAATATCCCTTTTTGTTCCTATAGAATAGATTTTTATTTTGAAGTAATAAAACAAAGATAAATATAAAAAAGATACACAAGAGACAAACGTCAAAATCGGTATAGCCGATTCAGAGGAGTTCGATAACGAACACGGTGACATGAGATTTTTAGAAGTACAGGTATTTAAAATATTTTCTATGACAATGTCACAATCTAAAGAACATTTTATCTATCATTGAAAAATGGACAGTTCATTCCTCGGTTAAGTTGTTTAGATAGGATCAAACACGGAGAATAATACATTTTGATGTTCCTATCGGATCAAGTAAATGGTGATTCGTTGGGAACAAAAAATAGTTGATCCGTTTCAGATCCGTCAAAATCTTTACAAATACGCTTCTGAACTACCGTTGAAAAAATGAGTTTTCAGAATCACAGTCAATTTGTCATAATGAGAATGGATTTTCTCACCGGCCTACAAAAGTTGCTGGTTGTTGGTACACCGAGAAATCGAAATTTTCAAAGAGCTGAAAGCAATTCTCGATGAATCTAACTACCTACCAATGTAAACAGGTGAAGACCAAGCAATCGAGTATTTCCAAACTAAACACCTATTTTCTGGGAGTAAGCAGACTATACAAATGTTAGCTACCCATAATACTTAGGACCAACATCAATCATCTACCCTCTGCCGGGTAAGTTAAGTACACATCAGCTTTCAAGTAATACGAATACAATGAACCAAGGGGTTTTGATGAAAGCAAAATATCATAAATTAATTAACCCGGCGGGCACTATTAATTATCCTTCTTCTTTCTATTCGAATGCGTCGACTTTTCTTCACGAATCCCTCAGGTGATAATTCCAAGGTATCCTACCATCTGCTTTGCTTGCTGCCAGGTGCTTCAGGTCTATAGAGATGCGATGTTGCCACATCGACACGAGATTCTTGCATCTTCAGACAGGATTGCACATCTTTACAGCATACCCCAGCATTAAGCAACTCTTCCACGTAGATGCTTAAGCGATCTCCATTACTACTGCTCCACTGTACTCCAGGTGATCCCGCCGGCTCGATATATCAGAGGTATTTTATCCTAAAACAATGTGACTGAAAACCAATCCTGGATACTATTCGGGCACTCGGTTACTCGGCCTTAACCTCTTGCAATTCCTGTCATAACCTATACACTTCCTTCGCACTTTCTAGATCATCTTTCCTCTTCACCTTCTTTCTCCCATCGTTTAATATAGCGTAGATCTCGTCCACACTCCTGTCTTTCGTCTCCGGGACCCAGAGGACAGTGTAAATCGTCCCGAGGAAGCAGACTATGGAGAACATAATGAATACCCAGTGGATGCCCAGGAGTTTGAGTAGGGGATCGTAGGCCTTTGTCTGGAGGAAGTCGCTGAGAGCGTCGACGCTGCTCACGAATGATGTCACCATACCTCGGTGCTGGAATACAAAAGGAAATTTGGTTTATGTCTCACAAAAGCTTGAGGTTATGCTCGGTTGAGCATAGCCGTGCCTGCAAAAGTGCCGAAATATCGGGCGCTCAACCAAATAACAAAATTGTAAGAACTTTCTTCCCTGAAATTACTGCTCTAGAGTATGCGGTTGAGGCACGTTGAGGAGATTTTGTATTAGGATCTAGGTCTCTGATGAGGGGCTTTTTTTACTTTTATTTTGGAGAACTGAAAACAGTTTGTAATATTAATACAATACAATACAAATAAACTTTATTTCTCTATCCATAAATTAGGCACAATAGATGTGATACAATATGGCACAATACAGTTCTTGAATTTTTAAGAGGGTCTAGAAATCGTCCTTGTTCTATTTTAGTGGCATCGACGTACCTATATGCAATAAAATAATATGACGGTAAGAACAGTAGTAAAAAATGTTGCTCAAACTCTGTAGAGCGACTGATAACAATGGCTACAAGGCACGAATAAATCGTTGATTTACTTGTAGAAAAAATTGGATGCCCTTGACTAAAAAGAGAAAATATCGGTCATTCACTCTGAATAAAAGAAGGTAGTAATGAAGGTTGTAGAGGGAATGTTTCCGGTGCATTTAGATTCTTAGCAATGGCGAGTATTTAGTTTGTTAAGTTGCATGGAAAAGTATGCCTTTGTGGAAGTTTTGGGTGAACATTATAGTTTTGTAATGATTGTATTGTAACCTATTTGTAGGTTTTGGTGGCATCTACTACAATATATTTTATGTAACTTTTTATTGTGTTAATATGAAAAAAAAATAGCGCCAAAGAAATTATGCAATTCTGAAAATCAACCTTAATTAATTCTTTGAAGACTAACGCGATAAACGCGTTTATTGTCGGGAAAAATGTCTTATTGTTGGTTAAGTGGTTAAATTAATCGATACCGAAGAATAATTTTTCAGGATTTCCACTCTTCAAGTCCCACGTTTTATAACAGAATACATAATAGTACTGTACAGGTACAGAAGATTCACTCCGCAAAATCAATTAAATTAAAAGGGACTCTAGCATCGATATAATTAGGTGCAATTCATATCGCACGGCGTTAAAAATGCTACAGTTATATTCACCTACATGTTGCCTCTCTTTCTACCGAGTAACTCGCGCGCGCGTCACTGCTCGCTTGTGCTGTGCGTGAGTCCCTACTTATCAGCTACTCTGGAGAGGCCGCCGCATCTACTTACGCGTTTGATATCTACACGCTGCGTGCGACAGGCCTGGTTTTACTAACATAGACATCAATACTCCCGTTTCGTAGGTAGCACTCTATCTTATGATCTATCATGGTCGATGATAGTTTGGAGCTGTGTTGACTCACCTGGAAGGAGAACAGCTCCGAAGTGATGACGTAAGGGACGGGCTGGTACCCGGCAGCGTCTGCAAAGATGCACAGGCACATCGCGCAGACAGGCAGCCATCCAGGCAGCCACACTGACAGTGACGTCACGTAGAACCAGAGCCCCAAAGACAGCATGGAGAGGCCGGTCGCGAGGGAAGTACCAGCTAGGAGCCACTGTGGAGAGAATAATAAATAAATAACTTGCACACAACACAATCACTTGACCGGAGGTGCGATTAAGTAAGATCCACTGTATGGAGTTGTCTGATTTAACCCTTTTGTTCCCGGTACGACACACCACCTTATATCACACTACGACGACCTCTGTGGCGTAGCAGTTAGCGCATCTGCTAACCATGCGAGAGGTCCCGGGTTCGATCCCCAGCTGGGAAAAAAAACTCCAGGTCTTGGATGTTTACATGTTTGTGTCGTCGCTGTTTCCGGTTCCCACGACACAGGGTATCCTAGTGTGGGGCCGGAAGCGGTGTATGTGCCTGTATGAGAACGTTTATGTTTACGTTAAATAGATTCTGGGACTTTTTTTCCCAGTAGGTATTTCAAACTCCTACTCCGAACTGTCATATACCTACATTCTTATTTTGACTCTTTCGAGTTGTCTGAATACTTAACCCGATAGAGTGGTAGAGTTACGTAATATAAGGGCTGGTTCCGAACAAGGATACCCTGTGCTATGGTAACCAGGCAAGGAGATGTCCTTGCTTGTAATGACAAGCATGGAAAAAATAGATAGATAGATAGAGAACACTTTATTGAACATAAAAAAGGAGATTACATAGGTATTTCTTAATCTAAGTGTACAGACAAAATACCCAGAGCAGAGAGAATTCAAATATCTGGAAGAGACGCAATGCATTGTAAAATAGCGGGAAGACATCTCCATTTTCATCGAGATAAATCTGATATAACATTGAATTTGTTGTTTACACCTTATGTACCTAGGTGCTTTGTTTATCAACGTAAAAGTTATATCTGGTTTGTCAAATGCACAATCTATATATATTAAAGGAGAAGCTGACTGACTGACTGACTGAATGACTGACTGACTGACTGACATATCAACGCAGGGCCCAAACTATAAGGGTTAGAAACTTGAAATTTTGCACAGGAGTTCCTTTTATAACGTAGGGTAGCACTAAGAAAGGATTTTTCAAAAATCACCCCCTAAAGGGGTAAAATGGGGGTGCAAAGTTAGTATGAAACTCTGCCGTTTTTGAAGTTACTCAGTATGAAGTTTCTTCGTTTAAAATCATGAAACACGTGTAAAATAGTTTTTCAAAAATCATCCCTTAAGGGGGAAAAAAGAGGGTGCAAAGTTAGTATAAAACTTTGCCGTTATCCAAGTTATTCGAATGAGATTCTATATGAAGGTCCTTCATTAAAAGTCGTGAAAAATGTGTAAAATAGTTTTCGAAAATCATCCCTTAAGGGGGAAAAAGGGGGGTGCAAATTTAGTATGAAACTTTGCCGTTTTTGAAGTTATTCAAATGGGATTCAATATGAAGGTCCTTCATTTAAAATCATGAAACACAAGTAAAATAGTATTTCTAAACTCATCCCTTAAGGGGGAAAACCGGGGGGTGCAAAGTTAGTATGAAACTTTGCTGTTTTTGAAGTTATTCAAGTGATATTTAGTACGAAGGTCCTTCATTTAAAATCATGAAACACGTGTAAAATAGTATTTCAAAAATCATCCCTTAAGGGGGAAAAAGGGGGTGCAAAGTTAGTATGAAACTTTGCCGTTATCCAAGTTATTCGAATGAGATTCTATATGAAGGTCCTTCATTAAAAGTCATGAAACATGTGTAAAATAGTTTTTCTAAAATCATCCCTTAAGGGGGTAAAAGGGGGGTGCAAATTTAGTATGAAGCTTTGCCATTTTTGAAGTAATTCAAATGAAATTCAATACGAAGATCCGTCGCTAAAAGTCATGAAATACATGTAAAATAGACTTTCAATAATCATCCCTTAAGTGGGTAAAACGGGGTGCAATGTTAGTATGAATGAAACCCTGCCGTTTTTGAAGTTATTCGAATGAAATTCAGAATATAGGTCCTTCATTGAAAGTCTTGAAACACATGTAAAATAGTTTTTCGAAAATCATCCCTTCCCTCCCATCAACCATTTAAAGGGATAAAAGGGGGGTGCAAAGTTAGTATGACACCTGCCGTTTTAGAAGTTATTCAGATGATATTTAGTTCGAAGGTTCTTCATTTAAAATCATGAAACACGTGTAAAAATAGTTTTTCAAAAATCATGCCTTAAGGGGGAAAAAAAGGGGTGCAAATTTAGTATGAAACTTTGCCGTTTTTGAAGTTATTCGAATGAAATTCAATATGAAGGTTGTCATTAAAAGTCATGAAATACATGTAAAATAGTTTTTCGAAAATAATTCCTTTCAGGGGGTAAAAGGGGGTTGCAAAGTTAGTATGAAACTCTGCCGTTTTTGAAGTTATTCGAATGAAATGCAGTATGTAGGTCCTTCATTGAAAGTCATGAAACATTGTGTGAAGTAGTTTTTAGAAAATCATCCCAAGGGAGGTGCAAAGTTAGAATGAAAGCTATCTGATATTCAAAGTTATTTCAATAAAATGTTGTATTTGGGTTAAAAGTTCCTGATAAAGTTATTGATTATTGCCGACAGCCCTTTTTGTGAATTCAATACTTATGGGGGTTGCAAATTTAGAAGGTATAAAAGTTCTTCGTATTTACTTCGTATCGTCGCTTCGATTATTAAACATTTCGCTGCGATTTTTGAATTGAATTTCTTTGTTCTTCCATGTGTTTAAATACCACCTTAAATACTTGCTTACTTTCTTATTTTTTTTCATATTGGTCGTTCTAACTCTTGAATAAATTTTCTCAATTGGACGTAGTTTAGCAGAAACGTTCCAACCCACACAAAGTGACTTTTGAGATACTTGAATTTATAGGTTTAAGCTAATTACGCGCTCCATACATTTGGGCTGATTTCAATGTGCCATAACTTTGCACATACGCATTGCATCGCTATCCAAGTCTTTGATTCTTAAAGTACAGAAGATAGTGATCATTTTGGTATATTTAACCCAAAAATGACCATATTGTGGGTTGGAACGTTTCAGCTAAACTACGTTCAATTCTTCTTATTATTTCTCCGTTCATGTGCTCATAAATATTTCTCAGTTCTTTAAAATACAACCCATAGTAAACAGCCTATACGAGTATATGTCCCACTGCAGGGAAAAGGTTTTCTCTCAGAGAGAGTAGTATGGTTTTATTTATTTCGCATGCGCTAAAAGTATCCCAATCTTAATTGCAAACGCAAACACTTTACTCAACTAAAGCCCACGCGGACGAAGTCGCGGGCAACAGCTAGTGTTTAATAATTGTGTTTGAGACGGAGAAGAGACAGCCAAAAAACTCAACTTGTTAGAGTTCTCAAATAAGGTTAAACGTTAGATGATCCGACTGCCACCAACAGCTTCAAATACATTAATTAAAATTCTGACGATAATAGGGAATCATTATCACCATCAGCCCATTATGTCCCCACCGAGGGGCACGGGTCTCTTCCCTGAGGAAAGTATAGGCCATACTCCACCACGGCACGGGGGCCGAGTCCGGATTGGTGGAGGCTTGTAAGACTAGGGGCTGGTCTTAAGGTCAGAAGTTTTCAAGCCGCTCGGACTTGGCTTAACAACTGCCATCTATCGAGGGCAGCCGGCACCAACTACTTAACTTGCCTTGTAAAGCACGGAACCGCTCGAAAAAATGCCACTATCGTTAGTCATAGAACGGTCACCCATTCATGCACTGAACGCGCCCTATGTTGCTTAACCTTCGTGATCGTTTAAGATCACTCAGGCTGCCGAGGCTACGAGGATTCTGCAATTGCTACAACTGCAATCGTTTAGCTGTACCTAATTAATAATTTCCTATTCTCTCATACCCTCGGCAATATCAGCTGTTGCGATTGCAACAGCAGAGACACCGTGACCATTGTTTGTAAATGATTTGTTAAGTACTCTGTTTTGTAGTGTCTCAATGTATTAAATAGTCAGCATGTCTAATGTTTTGTGTAACTGTTGCTGTATTTACTTTGTGGAGAGAAGACAGGGTGCCATTATATCTTAGTATCATTGTACTGTGTAATTTGATTTGTGAATAAAACTTTTTCTATTCTATTCTATTCTATTCTATTCTATATGAAGGTATATTAACAAATTCTGGAATAGGTAGTACAGATCCTAGCCAGCACACATCATCATCAGGCCAGTATGTCCCCACCATGGGGGCCAAGTCCGGATTGGTGGAGCACTTCTTAGGCCTGATTTACATTTGCTATATTTTAATGCTTTTTAAGCATGCTTTTCGTAGAGTTAGAATAGAATACAGACGCCTATTCATTTTATAAGTACACTAGCTGTTGCCCGCGACTTCGTCCGCGTGGGCTTTAGTTGAGTAAAGTGTTTGCGTTTGCAATTAAGATTGGGATACTTTTAGCGCATGCGAAATAAATAAAACCATACTACTCTCTCTGAGAGAAAACCTATTCCCTGCAGTGGGACATATACTCGTATAGGCTGTTTACTATGGGTTGTATTTTAAAGAACTGAGAAATATTTATGAGCACATGAACGGAGAAATAATAAGAAGAATTGAACGTAGTTTAGCTGAAACGTTCCAACCCACAATATGGTCATTTTTGGGTTAAATATACCAAAATGATCACTATCTTCTGTACTTTAAGAATCAAAGACTTGGATAGCGATGCAATGCGTATGTGCAAAGTTATGGCACATTGAAATCAGCCCAAATGTATGGAGCGCGTAATTAGCTTAAACCTATAAACTCAAGTATCTCAAAAGTCACTTTGTGTGGGTTGGAACGTTTCTGCTAAACTACGTCCAATTGAGAAAATTTATTCAAGAGTTAGAACGACCAATATGAAAAAAAATTAGAAAGTAAGCAAGTATTTAAGGTGGTATTTAAACACATGGAAGAACAAAGAAATTCAATTCAAAAATCGCAGCGAAATGTTTAATAATCGAAGCGACGATACGAAGTAAATACGAAGAACTTTTATACCTTCTAAATTTGCAACCCCCATAAGTATTGAATTCACAAAAAGGGCTGTCGGCTATAATCAATAACTTTATCAGGAACTTTTAACCCAAATACAACATTTTATTGAAATAACTTTGAATATCAGAGAGCTTTCATTCTAACTTTGCAACCCCCCTTGGGATGATTTTCTAAAAACTACTTCACACAATGTTTCATGACTTTCAATGAAGGACCTACATACTGCATTTCATTCGAATAACTTCAAAAACGGCAGAGTTTCATACTAACTTTGCACCCCCTTTTACCCCCTGAAAGGAATTATTTTCGAAAAACTATTTTACATGTATTTCATGACTTTTGATGACAACCTTCATATTGAATTTCATTCGAATAACTTCAAAAACGGCAAAGTTTCATACTAAATTTGCACCCCCTTTTTTCCCCCTTAAGGCATGATTTTTGAAAAACTATTTTTACACGTGTTTCATGATTTTAAATGAAGAACCTTCGAACTAAATATCATTTGAATAACTTCTAAAACTTCAGGTGTCATACTAACTTTGCACCCCCCTTTTATCCCTTTAAAGGGATGATTTTTGAAAGCCTATTTTACATTTATTTCATGACTTTTAGCGACGGATCTTCGTATTGAATTTCATTTGAATTACTTCAAAAACGGCAAAGCTTCATATTAAATTTGCACCCCCCTTTTACCCCCTTAAGGGATGATTTTCGAAAAACTATTTTACACATGTTTCACGACTTTTAATGAAGGACCTTCATATAGAATCTCATTCGAATAACTTGGATAACGGCAAAGTTTCATACTAACTTTGCACCCCCTTTTTCCCCCTTAAGGGATGATTTTTGAAATACTATTTTACACGTGTTTCATGATTTTAAATGAAGGACCTTCATATTGAATCCCATTTGAATAACTTCAAAAGTGGCAAAGATTCATACTAAATTTGCACCCCCCTTTTTCTCCCTTAAGGGATGATTTTCGAAAAACTATTTTACACATGTTTCATGACTTTTAATGAAAGACCTTCATATAGAATCTCATTCGAATAACTTGGATAACGGCAAAGTTTTATACTAACGTTGCACCCTCCTTTTTCCCCCTTAAGGGATGATTTTTGAAAAACAATTTTACAAGTATTTCATGATTTTAAATGAGGGACCTTCGTACTAAATATCATTTGAATAACTTCAAAAACAGCAAAGTTTCATACTAACTTTGCACCCCCCGTTTTTCCCCCTTAAGGGATGAGTTTAGAAATACTATTTTACTTGTGTTTCATGATTTTAAATGAAGGACCTTCATATTGAATCCCATTTGAATAACTTCAAAAACGGCAAAGTTTCATACTAAATTTGCACCCCCCCTTTTTCCCCCTTAAGGGATGATTTTCGAAAAACTATTTTACACAAGTTTTATGACTTTTAATGAAGGACCTTCATATAGAATCTCATTCGAATAACTTGGATAACGGCAAAGTTTCATACTAACTTTGCACCCTCTTTTTTCCCCCTTAAGGGATGATTTTTGAAAAACTAATTTACACAGGTTTCATGATTTTAAATGAAGGACCTTCGTACTACATATCATTTGAATAACTTCAAAAACGGCAAAGTTTCATACTAACTTTGCACCCCCCCCCCCCCTTTTTCCCCCTTAAGGGATGATTATTGAAAAAATATTTTACACGTGTTTCATGATTTTAAACGAAGAAACTTCATACTGAGTTTCATTTGAGTAACTTCAAAAACCCTTATAGTTTGGGCCCTGCGTTGATATGTCAGTCAGTCAGTCAGTCAGTCAGCTTCTCCTTTTATATATATAGATAAGCAAATAACAAATCAGGGATGGTTGGTTGTTTACTATGTACAGTCGGGGTCTGAAAATGGTGGTAATTGTACAGACAATACGCTACTTGCCTCATATCAAATTTGACGCGATAAATGGATATTTCCTGTAGTATCTAACGTAAGAAACCGAAATATATTGACTTTGCTAAGTAAATATGCAGGATGGCTGCAAAATTTGCAAATTAAAAAAATATTTTTCGCCTTTTAATCGGAACGGTGAAAACACTATCCGCCATCTTGAAAGCACCTTTGGTTGTAAACAAACATCTGTCAGTCTTGCGTGCGTAGGTTCGATTGTGATTTGGATTGGATTTAGTGTTTTTGCAAAAACTCTTCTTGTGCAGTTGTCTCAAACAATGTGGCAAACAAAATAAAATTAAAGTAACCTTTTATTTAGTCTTTTGCATAGCGCAACTAACGAACCGCTCGTAGCCTCGGCTGCCTTAAACGATTACGCATGTTAAGCCACATCGGGTGCGTTCAATGCATTGATGGGTGACCGTCTATGACTAACGCTAGTGGCATTTTTCCGAGCGGTTCCGTGATTCGCAAGGCATGTTAAGCAGTTGGTGCCGGCTGCCGTCGATAGATGGCTGTCGTTAAGCCAAGTCAGAGGCCTTAGGGCGACTTAAAAACTTCTGACAGTAAGACCAGCCACTAGTCTTACAATCCTCCACGTATGTGAATATGGCCTATACCTTCCTCAGGGAAGAGACCCGTGCCCTTCGGTGGGGACATAATGGGTTGATGATGAATGCTCTCAGAGATCTGCCAAAACCTGGAGCAAAATAACCAAATATTTCAAAAAACGAACTAACCTTCCGTCCAGTCTTCTCCACAATGCAGCTGGCCACTATTGACCCCAGCAGTTGTATCACACCGACGACGATAGTCTGCTTATTGGGACTGAGCTTGAGGCTTATACTTTCAGAGGCTTGCTCGAAGATGGAGCCGGCGTACATGAGTACCACCAGGTATCCGCAGGTCTCTTGCGACAGCATCACGTTCAGCGAGATCCGGAAGGCTTTGAAGGTAGTCTTGTCTTGATCTGGCAGGAACAAAGAGTAATTTTAGATATTGTACGGAATCAGGCGTTACTTTGCGGAAATCCATAATAGCTCATGTGAGCCTGAGGATGCCTCGTGTTAGAGGCGAAACGCGTCGCATTTTCTCACACAAGTATTGGTGTCGGTGGTGGTGCGTTCGTGTCTTGCTTCTGCTTGAAAAAGTGCGAGTGAGGGCGGTGCATTAACTGTGCTTGTGGGACTTTGGCGGAATTTAGCAAAGTAATTTTCACATTTTAATGAGAGTAAGAAGAGAGAGAAAGAAAATTCCATCTGGTTAATTATTCTGATCCTCGTTGGCAAGTATTTAATTGCCACGCTTCGTACTTATATTAAAACATATTATTAAACATTAATATTTTACCTAATTTGGCAATTTAATGATTCTACCTACATAATGTAATTCTACATGTAATTTTAATTTCATTGATACAAATGTTATTGTTATTATTGTTATGTGGTTTTTCATACGCCATGTCAAAGTGTTGTCAGACTTTCTTTCCTTCGGTCACCACTATACAGGTTGTACGCCTAGTGTGGAGACCACTGTAATGGTAGTATGTGTTTTTCTGTTCTATTAAACAATTTCAATTTTACATCATTAATAACGACAGAGATACACTAAAATATAAGCTATGCTAATATAGCATAGGCTAGTTTTTATTTCGGAAAAACCCACATCAAAATTTCTACGCGGACAGTCACGGACAACAGCTCGTTATTAATATAGCTTTTGGATTGAGTGACAAAATGAACGTTGAATGAAGCCTGTATGAATAAACCTTAACCATTTCCTCGTGTTAGCCTAATTGGTGCTAGTGCTATAAATTTACAGGAAAACAAGCAAGAAAATCAGACAGACAGAATTTTGGTGTAGTATCTTTCCTTTTAGGGTTCTTTGATCATCATAAATCCTCACTCTTGGGCAGAGAATTATTCAAAGGATTGTTCTGGTTAATCCATATAGTAAGAGGACAAAATAAAACACTATCGAACTCGATTTTTAAATTAACTCTATTATGACTCTTTGCCAATTTGTACCTCCTATGCATACGTCAGTGTCAAAAATTAAGCTATTTAGGTTTCTCTATGTTATCATATAACATCTACATGAATGTCACCTACGGTAAGCAAAATAAATTATTTCATTGATTGATCGACACATAGCTAGTTGAATTGTTACAAGAAATAGAGCAGAATTTTTCTTTGTTTGACTATGGAAATGGAAATAGCAAAAGTCTCCATTTGAAACAAAAATTCTAATAACTTTTGTGTAGTACATACACACTATGCCAGGGGCATAGCCGGCAATGCCGCACAAGCCGAGCTGCCGGCAGTTACACGGCAAGCCGGCGGCAGTTCGCTCCCGGCATTCGATTGAAAGTGTAATGTTGTGCTAGAAAATGATGCCAATACGGTATTTGACACTATCAACATTAAATTATTTGAGATGCTCGATTAAAACAAAAATTACAAAATGATTCGGAAAATGTCTTTCTTTTAATCATTTACTAGTTATTACAATGTTTAAATAGATGAAACATAAAAAGAGTGCTCTGAAATGTGACGTCACAAGCAAGTATTTTCATACAAAAATCCGTTTTTAAAAGTAACTCATTTGACATCCTGTCAAATACCCAATTATGCTCTGCGGCACCAGCGGCAAGTGCCGGCGGCCTAAACATGCCGGCGCGGCGGCCTAAACATGCCCGCGCGGCATTAAGCCGCCCGGCCGTGCCGCCGCGCCGGCATAGTGTGTAGCAGCTATAAGGCCTTTGCCCAGCAGTGGGACACAGTAACGGTAACTAAAAAATAAATGTATAAGTATAGTGCAAGTGTACCGGTTCTATGACTAACCCTAGTGGCATTTTTCGGAGCGGTTCCGTATTTCGCAAGGCACGTTAAGCAGTTGGTGCCAGCTGCCGTCGACAGATGGCAGTCGTTAAGCCAGTCAGAGGCCTTAGGGCGGCTTGAACACTTCTGACTATAATACCAGCCACTAGTCTTACAAGCCTTCACCAATCTGGACTTGGCCCCCGTGGTGGAAGATGACCTATACCTTTCTCAGGGAAGAGACCCGTGCCCCTCGGTGGGTTGTTATAATGGATTGATGATCAAGTGTAATTTACCTACTCTAAAAAATTACCACCATATCCCTCCAATCGAAACGAGAAGCTAAAATGGCGCCTCCCTTTTTGTTGCTAGTATTGACATTATTATATGAAGGTTTCATACATTCTATGTTTATTATTGATGGCCAAGTAAATGTTGGTACCTACTAGGAAATAGTAAAATTAAATACTATTAAGGCTGTTGTTACATGCTGTCTCACTCACACAATCTAATGTATGCCAGGCGTCAATAGTAGTCATAGGGCCGATTTATGAATTGAGAATTTACTCTAACTACCTACTTAGGTAACATTCATTCTCGCTCTTTTCTAAAGGAATTTGATGAGACAGCACTACAGTTAAGTAGTTACTTAGCAAAATTCTCCATTCAGAAATTGGCCCTTAAGTTATTATGAGTGCAATAAATAATATAACAATAAAGGAAGTTTCGCTGTAAAAATTTACGCAAAATATCTTATTATTTTTCGCTTTACCACATCAACTTGGGTTAGCTAACCCACGGTTAGCTGTAAGAAAATACTATGTAATATAAAGCTCGCCTTTGTACTAGGTTGTTTAGTGCAATTAAGAATGTTCATTAATTCATAAGTGGCATTCAAGTGTGCCTACAGTCTCAGCTACAAACGCTAAGCTTAATTTATCATTAAGAGGAAATACATAATGGGCTAGTTGCGCTAAAAAATTTAATTAGTCCTTCTTTGAGATTATTCAAAAATAAGGGACACGTATTTTTTTTATTTGTAAATTAGACCAAAAATGACAAAGATATAGCCCATTAAAGTTACGTGTGACGTCACGCCATGCTGCATTTTGTACCACGGAGTGACGTCACACGTAACTTTAATGGGAGATATGTTTGTTATTTTTTGTTTAATCGAAAAAAGAAAAATACCTACGTGCCCAATATTTTTTTATAATCTAAAATACGGACTAAATAGAATTTAATTATTTTGACCCTGGAAACTACCCTATTCATAGTAACCCCTATAGGTACATTGAGATACAATCGAAAGCACATACTTTTACACGCCTGCACTTTACTCAGTTATGTTACGAGCTACTTTGCAACGAAACCTGCCTGCTACCTGCTGTCGACTGTAAATAAAACTAAATTCTAAGAATCGTTGGCTGCCTCAATCAAAATCAATAAATAATGATAAGCAACAATAAGTTATCCCTCGGGGATAACGGGCGTGAGTTTATTATTATTTATTTACAACAATAACTTCTTGCATTTGTGCTGACACCAGCTGTGCCGGATTATCCCATTTTGGACAAAAACTTAATGACCGATTCGACTTTCGAGGCTAAGGGTTCCGTATTGAGCTATTCTCATAAAATTGTGAGTATGGGTTACCTTCAATGTAGGGTAGGGAAGCCTCTGTTATAATCCTATCTTTATCACTAGATTGCTTATGAAAAATAATTACTTTAAAAATGCATATTGAAATTAATTAAATTACATCGGAGGCAAGGATATTTGCCATTTGCCACTAGATCGATTATGAAAATCACTAGATTGCTTATGAAAAATGACTAAGTAAAGAATTTAAATTCTGTTGGATGACAATGTACTCCAATGTTAGCAGCCTGCTAGAATGCTAGCTGCCTTGAGGTCGAGTTTGTAATGGAAAAAAGGCAGCGAACAAAAACTGAGCATATTAAATAGGTACAGTAAACGCATCAGTTAGTACCACCTTATAAAATCCTATGATATGAGTGTAATGATAACTTGCAACGCTACAATATTAGTCGCTATTCTTACAAAATAGAAGAAGAACAACGTTTAGTATACCAACAATACACATCACAGAAACAAAATAAACAGAAACGTAACCTAATAAAACAACGCAACGCAAGTTCAGACAAAAAAAACCATAAATGTAGTCTGTGGTGTGTCTAGATTGCTATTCTACAAAAGGCAGCTGACTCAGCGTTGCGCTGAGGGTATGAACGCTCAGCGCTGATATTCAGTCATAGAAAATTAGGAAGACATCAATTCTGCGGCCAGAAATAGGGACAGCAAACCCTTCTGGACTTCAATCAGCATTGGATGACTAAGCAGTGATTTCTGAATTGAGAATTCCGCTAAGTAGGTACTTAATTACTTAACTGTAGTGCTGTCTCATCAAATTTCTTTAGAAAAGAACGTGACAGCATGTTACTTATGTATTTACTTAGTGTAAATTCTCAATTCAGAAATCGGCCCAAAATATGCCAACTCCAGACGTTTTTGCATTTTTCAACGGATTTCCTAGTCACGAATTGCTTATATTCTAGTATTTTTTATACCTTTAAGTCTTAATGGTATCTTTTGATAACAAGTGTAACAATTATTAGGGATTTATTCGAATTGCTTACAAAAAGATGGTCAGTCGCATAACTATATTTCTGCTTCTGTAAGGAGCATAATTTTTATTTTCAATGGTTTCCTATTTTCCTACGGATCCCCAGTAAGACGCATTAAAAGTGAATCAGCAATAAAGACTTTCGAGATTCAGGTTTCGAAAAGGGGCTTCCCAGATTGTGGCTGTCAAGGAAACTGGGAGGAAGTGATATCTAGTGTTGGATGTCGGACTCAAGCAAGATTTCACTATACAGAGTGAAAAAGAAAACAGTTTAGAGTTTAATCAAAGATTTATAACCTCAAACTACTGTAAACTGTAATTTGAAATAAGTTTTAATTCAAAATTACTGTTACGAAAAGGATAATCGGATTATCGGTTATGATAGTCGATCAAACTTTATAGTATGTTTTTCTCAAACATACCCCAAACTAAAGACCACTTACGTAAATAAGGTTAATGAGATCCACCAAAAATTATATAGCGCATGTTGAACTTGAAGTCGGTTTTTGATTCAAAATTTGGTTTTATTTATAGTCATCATCATCATCATCAACCCATTATGTCCCCAACGAGGGGCATGCGCCCGGTTTATAGTCAATAGTAGAGAAAATACAAAATTATAATAAAATATAATAAGGGGGCCGCCGTACATTAACAAAAATGTCCTCAATCTGGGTAGCGCAAATTATTGTTGTGTGGAAGTGAAAATGGAAATGTTCTCCTACAGAGAGAGAGCGAGAGAGAGAGAAAGAGATAGAGACAAAAAAGACATCAGTCAGCAGAATTGTTGATACAAATCCATGATACACCCTGTATAGCTACTCAATAATGATATGCAAATAATGTAACATTCGTTAAAAACCGCAGCTTATTTTGTTGGACCATAAATCACGGTGAAAAATTACCTCTACGCGTAAACCGGCTCTTGGCTGAGTATAATTTGCAACAGACATTCATTCTACACCCCGGTAATGACGAAGCAGATGCATCGTTTATACGGACTTAGGGCCCTCGCCCACGGCGGCTTTTTGTAGCGCTGCCGTCGCGCGTTTCGTAAACGCGCGACGGCATCGCTACTAACGCGCGTAGGTCGCTTTTGCAACGCGCGACCGTAGCGCGGCTGTAGCGCTGCTAACGCGCCACCGTCGCGCGGCCGTAGCGCTACAAAAAGTCGCCGTGGGCGAGGGCCCTGGATTACTCAGGCAGCCGGGGCTACGTGACGTCGCTGTCGTTGTTGGCGCTTCGGCTGCTTACGTAAAAGCAGCACCAAAGACAACGTGACTAATGTTGCCTCAACTGAGTCCATCTTGCAACTGTGGCGATTGGAAGCGCGACGGTAGCGCGTCGACAGAAGCGCTACGGCCGCGCGACGGTGGCGCGTTCGAAGCGCTACGGCCGCGCGACGGTGGCGCGTTCGAAGCGCTACGGCCGCGCGACGGTGGCGCGTTCGAAGCGCTACGGCCGCGCGACGGTGGCGCGTTCAAAGCGCTACGGCCGCGCGACGGTGGCGCGTTCGCATCGCGACAGAAGCGTGGTTACGTGGGCGAGGGCACACAGCTAGCGACCGCATCGCGGCTGTAGCGCGGCGAACGCGCCACCGTCGCGCGGCCGTAACGCTACAAAAAGCCGCCGTGGGCGAGGGCCCTACTCGTAGCATAGCTTACGGGACTGTGTGATTGGGAACTCGCGTCTAACTTAGATTGGAGTTACAATGTTCTTTTATAGTAGTCATTTTTGTCTGGCTTATATGATATGTTTTATATTTCTCAATTACGGAGTTCCTGTTACTTTTTTTCATGCGATTTTTTTTCACAGATTTCTACATGCTTTTTGTTGAGGAGGCATAAAAAAATCCAAACATACATTATTTCGCGGCTGAAACGGTGTTATCTTAGACGTTTGATTTTTGACATATTTATGGGCCGTATACTTAAATACTTCAATAGAATCGCTCGTAGCCTGGGCTGCCTGAGTGATCTTAAACGATCACTACGGTTAAGCAACATACGGCGCGTTCAGTCCATGAATGGGTCACCGTCTATGACTAACGCTAGTGGCATTTTTCCGAGCGGTTCCGTGCTTCGCACGTTAAGCAGTTGGTGCCGGCTGCCGTCGATAGATGGCAGTCGTTAAGCCAAGTCAGAGGACATAGGGCGGCTCGAAAACTTCTGACAGTAAGACCAGCCACTAGTCTTACAAGCCTCCACCAACCCGGACTTGGCCCCCGTGGTGGAGTATGGCCTATACCTTCCTCAAAGAAGAGACCCGTGCCCCTCGGTGGGGACATATAAATGGGTTGATGATGGTGATGACTTCAATATTTGAACTCGAACTTGAATTTCAACTCGATATCTCGATATACTCGACGCGTTCCCGAGTTAAAGCCCTTGACAGACAAACAGACAACACAATAATCCTATAAGGGTTCAGTTTTTTCGTATTAAGGTACGGAACCCTAAAAATAGAAGCCTTGGCGCAGCGGTTGGGGCATCTGCCTACCATGCGAGAGGTCCCGAGTTCGAATCCCGTCTGGGGACAAAAAAAACATCCAGGTCTTGGATGTTTACATGTTTATGATGTCGCTGTTTACCACGACACAGGGTATCCTAGTGTGGGACCAGAAGCAATGTATGTGCTTGTATGTAAATGTTTATTAAATGTTTTATGTTTATATTTAAATACTAAGACCAGCCACTAGTCTTACAAGCGTCCACCAATCCGGAATTGGCCCCCGTGGTGGAATACGGCCTATACCTTCCTCAGGGAAGAGACCCGTGCCCCGTGGGGACATAATGGGTTGACGGTGATGATTTAAATACTCACAAATGCTCTTCCATGTGGCTTTCTTCATGGACCTGGCGTACTGCTCCTCTTTCTCCAGCTTCTGGATGGCTTCCTCGACGTTTTTATCGTCCTTGTGCGTGTTCAGGAGCCACGTGAGAGCTCTCTTGGCTTCCTGTAAGGTGGAGAGGCGTCAAGTCATTTGTATTTATTATTTCTACGGGGTGATTTCGACTTCCATTGACAAACTTTAATGACACATTCGAACCGTGATTTAGAAAATTTACGGCGCTAGTTTAGAAAAAATACGACGTGATTTTTTTATTATTTCAGTACTGAAAATAAACAGCATAAACAAAAAAATTGAGAGAAAAGAGAAATTGAGAAAAAAGATAAAAAATTTAGGTACTTCCTTCCACTTGTAAAATCTGCACCAAAGACTTTTATTCGAAGTTTTTTAAGTATTTTAAGCAATTGATATTTTAGAAAAAATTACCATAATGTTTAGTTTATATTATCTGACCCGGCTAACGTTGTTTCGCCATTTAATTATTTTTTAAGGGCTTTTATTTGAAGCGCAGCGTAGGACGACCAGCCACAAGATGGACAGACGATCTCATCCAAGTGTGGCGGGAAGACGCTGGATGCAAGCCGCTTCCGACCGGTCTTTTTGGAAATCCATGGAGGAGGCCTATGTCCAGCAGTAGATGACATTTAAAAAAAAAAGACCCTTATCACTTAAGGCTGGCTATTCTCAAACCCACCGAATAAAAAATCATCAAAATCGGTCAAGCCGTTTCGGAGGAGTATGCGCACTAACACTGTGATACGAGAATTTTATATACAGGGTGTCCCAAAACTCAACGTCAAGCCGAAACTGGGTGAAAAGGCAAGTCATACTGGTTATCAGAAAAATATAAAAAAAAATCGATTTTTTCCTTTTAAGTAATTTTAATAATAAATATTTTTTCAAAGATAGAAGATAGATGTACCAAATGTATCCAACAAGAATGTCGTGTCGTTACTATTATCGTTCTATGTGTAATCTTCTCTCGGAGGCCAAGGATGAGATTAATGGGATCCTAGAAAATAATATCTGAGAATTAACTGCTTTTAATTTATTTACAAATGAGATACAGTGTTCGACTGACCTTTGGTCGAAATGCAAAACAGATTCAACAGCTGCAAGAAACTAGTTGCGGTCCATATCCTCGTGAGGCCCGACCTTGAAAAGAACAATTGATTTTGTGATCACTTGAAGACATTGGGCCTCACGAGGATAATACCGGACAATCGGCGGCAGCCTTTTCGTTCGATTGTCGACTTAATGTAACTCGCAATAAGAGCTACCAAGACAGACCTCAAGATGTCTATACATGCATCTCCATACTATCTATGCTATGCTGAAAAAGAAGTCATTGTACAGTCGACAGCACGTCAATCTTCACATTTTAGTTGCAAAGTCGCCCGTAGTGCAACTGAGTAGAGTGCATGGGTGTATACCATGATGTGCTGTCGACTGTACCGGAAGTGCACAAAATATTTTACTCGGAAAGGAAACAGGTAAGTGCTAAGGGTGGTCCACCTTTTTTTTAAAAATTAAATTCCTACAAATAATGGCGAGACAACTTTTGCCGGAAAAACACCTAGACTGAGGCCATTTGTACAATTTGAATAAGGGGGGCCCCCACCGGAGAACGAACCTACGACCTCTTGCCGGATTATCGCTGGACCAACAAGGCAGTCAGTAATTAAAAGCGAGACTTTGTACTTCAAAATGGTAAGCCGTCTATTTCCTTTCGAATTTTGTTTTTTAGTAAAAAAAGAAGAAAATACAGTCTGTTAGCTTTTATAATATACCTCGGGCTCTAGAGTAGGCTTCGGTTTTCCCCGAAAGCATGTTGCTCTGTATAAATGAAATTAAGTGTCATATTAGTTCCGATTTCGAAATTAAGTGTTAGTTAGAAATAGTTCCGATATTTCTATTGCACGAATATATCCGATTCTATCCGATATAGCCGAGGTATATTCTAAAAGCTAACAGACTGTATGTTGCAGAGTACAGTCGACAGCACCGACACATTTTAGTTGCTAAGTCACCCGTAATGCAACGGAGTAGAGTGCATGGGTGTATAGCATGTTGCGCTGTCGACTGTACAGTGGTAGTTTATTAATAGGTACGCGATGTAAGCTGAGAAAGTACCTGAGTAGTTAAAATGCAAAGCTAAATAAATGTTCACTTTATCCTCAAGAACTTGGACACCATCACAGAAAACCCCGGCAGAAATACCCAGCAAAACTAGAAACAACTTTCTAAAATAATATGCTGCAATTTACTTAAGCGATCCTAAGTGGACTCTTGAATGAGACGGTGTTTTTTGCAATCTCAGGCCTTTTTGAGTAGTTCGAGGGTTTGCAGAACATTCAAACACAGAAATGGGGCAAAGAACTTCAGTTCTTCTGGCTAAGTTACATTGCTTCTGGCTCCACACTATGATACCCTGCGTCATGGGAACCAGAAACAGCGGCATCACAAACATGTAAATATCCAAGACGTGTGGTTTTTTTTGTCACCAGCCGGGATTCGAACCTAGGACCTAATATGTAGCCAGTCAACCAGTGACATTAATCAGTTGAAGTCGTTGAGCTGGTCACATTTGCCAAAGAACTGGTAGCCGATGACATACAAAGATCACTAACTAACAAATGCAGTGGACACTATGATCGAGGATACAAAGAAATGACTTCCATTGAGGGAGACTAGAAGAATACAGCCCGATAGATTGATTACACAATATTAATTGACTTAGCTTAGTATTCTCAGCTTAGTTGAGGAAAACGCACAGTAGGTGGTCAATACCTTCGGTATAAAGATGTCTTGAGGCGCCACCTAGTTTCGAGCAATATATCAGTCAAGACGTGGGAGGAGCTTACCGAGCTAAGACCAGCAAAGGTAGTATGAGGACGCGAGTCGCGCGCGACAACGTCAAAAGTCGCGACTTTCCAGTACATTAACTTTCAAATTCTCGCGACTTTTGACGTTGTCGCTCGCGACTCACGACCTCATACTACCTTTGCAGGATGGCGAAAAGCTATTACCACAGGCACCACTGCTTCTGAACAAGCGCGTCCTGAAGACCTCGATGCCAAACGCCAGTTTCGGAAAACTCGTCCTAAGCCCTCCTACAATCACACATTTAATTCAAACGGTCAACTTTTGCGTCAGTTGTGACCGTATATTTAAAAACAAATTTGGATTTGCATCTCACATCCGTGCATCTAAACCCGAGCATGCGGGTTTAAAATAATTGTTAAGGTGTCGCCGTCAACGAAATCGTTGTGGAGGACATCATTAATTGACAAATAAGGTACTTTGGTGGGTCCTAACTTTCCTAATCTTTTTACTCTCACGATCTATTAGTGAAATTATGTGTTAGCATCGTGACGCATACCATGTTGCGCTAATCTGCCCTTTTACATTCATTTAGCTTTCTATTTTTGTTACCAGCTTATTACAGAAGAATAGCTGCTTTGTTCGGAATCTTTAGAAGGTTATTTCGAACAATGAACAGAACTACGATGTTAATGGGGTACCTACTATGAACTGATTAGCGATATTCATTTTCTACCGGACACACTTATTGTGTTACTTACTTTTTTTACTTACTTGGCGTGTTTCCGGTAAAAAATTAATAATGTCTATTGCTTACTGGTTACACACGTAGCTATAATCATCATCAACCCATTATATCCCCACCGAGGGGCACGGGTCTCTTCCCTGAGGAAGGTATAGGCCATACTCCACCACGGGGGCCTAGTCCGAATTGGTGGAGAGTCCGAATTGGTGGAGGTAGCTATAATATAATTATATTAATATGAATTATTACAAGGCATATTAAGACATATTTTCTATACAAATATTCAAATGACCGCACACGCAGCTATAATATATTTATTTCTATAACGTTACCAACTTAACTTATACCATAATTTATATTATCGCATAGTAATACATAATATAGGCCGACCACCAATGAAATGAAAGCAAAAATATGTTATACCTTCGTCTTCGTGTGTGGTAGCTTACTATAATATACTTATATGTATATTGACATAATATGTTAATATACATATTATGTTTTAGCTACATATGTAACGGACTTTAGTTCAAAAACTGATTAGTGGTTAGGTTATCGTTTATACTTACATCAATCTTCCCCTGTTTGACCAGGAACACAGGAGTCTCAGGCATCGCGAAGAACGCGACGAAGTGCAGTATCGGAACAGCCGTGCACAGCCACATGACTGCCGCGAAATCCAGCATGTCTCCGGCTATGTAAACAAGCAGGTAGCCCAGGTTCTGGGACAGGATGAAGAGCGATCCCAGCGCGCCGCGAACGTTGTCCGATGCTATCTGTGGAGGTTTGCCCTGGTCAGTTTTCATAAATTTGTATTTATTCACAAGAAAACACGAAGAACCACAATTAAATTACTAATGCAATTTATTGTCAAAGTGACTTTTAACTCAAACAATAGTAACGAGTAACGAGCCTCATAGGATGGGTTTATAAGCTGCTTAAAACAAAGCGCCCTTTTAAATCGTTCAAAGATTTGGTTCAGCTATGAAATCGGAAACGCATTAGCGCATAGCTTGCGGTGAAATTACTATATTTGTAGAATGTTTGACGCACGCGCACTTGATACTATTTTTTTATCAATTTGATTGACTATGAAGTCACCGGTGGCAAAGACTATAAGTAAGTCCGACTTAACACTTAGTTTTTTGGCTACGATCTTCATCTTGCAAAAGAGAGCAATTCGATTTATTCATAAACAAAGTTTTAGGGATTCCCTAAGAGATTTCTTTAAAGAAATCAATATCTTAACAGTTAGAAGCTGACGCATTTATAAAAATATTATTTAGTTACTTTACAATAAATATGAAAGACTTCGAAAATATTGGTAGCCATCATAAGTACCCAATGTTAATACCTACTAAGTAAAAATAAGTAAATTTAGACTTGCAAAAGAGAATACGTCTTTTATGGGGTACTGACTTATAGGTACTCTACAACAAGAATTTCCAAAATATATTAGGGTTACGTAAATGTGGGCACATTGAGTGCAAAAAATCTTATTGTAATAAGCTTTTTTAGGCGACTATTTAGAAACCAAAGATTTCTGATACTAAGCAGTACATTAACATTAAAGGTATTTAGAGCACAATTGTGTATAGTGTTCAACACATTCATTAGTAATAACTTTTAAGTTTAAAACTTTGTTAATTAAGCTAAAACTGTTGTGAATAGAATAAATGTGGAGTTCCTTTCTTAACTTCTTCTAGATAATCTATTAATTGTGAAACTATAACAACATTGACGTTCATAAAAAAATTTGTTATTTATGATGAATAAAAACATTTGAAATGTATTATTTATTACATGTTTTATTATTTAGATTTTACACATATTTAGAAACACAGATTTCAATCTAAATCTCTTTCAGTGGGTTATTTACCAGACAGACAGTCCCCAGAGACAAGATAACCATTTGAACTTCACGCAACTTTGCAATAACATTACTATCTGCATGACTGGTAGCGTAAATGACGTCATTTGAGGCATTATTTTCTTCTGACAACGCAACAGGTTGTACGTCTCAAGTATCGATAACAATAGAAGGTCGATTCCGGGCATTTTTTGCCCCATATCAATGATTCCAAGAATTGTCGGTTCCCACATTTATCTCTCTGACATTCTTGTTGGATTCTGCTGTGACGACTGTATTTAAGCGAATCCCATAGGCTAACCTAACGCCACCAACGGAAAAAAAATCATATCACCTTTTACTGATCGTTTTTGAAAAAAAGTGTGCATATTCTCACAATCATGTTAACAGTGATTTTTAGGAACCACGACAAATAAACGCCCATTTTTGGCGTTAGTACCAGGTTTTTTGGCTTAGCTTCACGGTCATGGATCCTAAAATTTACTTTAACATAATTGAGAAATTGTGCACACTTTTTTTGCAAATTACTTCTGTAAACACAGATATATTTTTTCATCGATGGCCTAGTGTTACCCCCTTTGGATAGCACCCTCCCTTATTTTTTTTAACTAAAGTCAAGTAAGTGTATGCGGAACAAAGTTAATAACGGCTAATAATAGTTACTTGTTGGACCTTTCTCGAGTACAGTCAACCATTACGTCAGTGCATTCTACTCCGTTACCACAGGGACGATTTTGCAACTAAAATATAAACTTGGATGTGCAGTCCACTGTACCTACGTAGCTAGTGCAACTTTAAGACGTTGTTATGTTATCATAAGTTAATTACGATAAGGTGTTATGCATAAGTTTCCTGGAATAATCTTGCCTTTCCCCATGACTTCATAGGTCAAGTGTTATCGTATCTTCTTCACTCAAAAAGATGAAGGGGCTTGAGTGAAGGAGAGAGACTATAGTGAAGTGTGAATGATAAAGAACTTTTAATCAGTCGCGATATGACCTTAAAAGTAGGCATTAAAAACTATTGTTATGGTGAGCCGATCGGCCCACCAAAAATTAAAAAGGAAACAGATAAATAATCGTGTTTTTCTTTTCTATACAATTTATACTTTTCATAAATTAGCCTGTCGAAAAGTAAGTCAATTAGTTGAAAAAGCTGCCATACAACATACTAATTGGACTTAAACTACAACAACCTGCGCTTAACGCCTAGAAGGGTCATAATAATATAAGCTATAGAAAAACTCATGTTTAGTAAAATGAGTTTTTCTATGGCCTATTTGGCTTATTAGAACAATGCCACTCTAATGTCGATTTCTAAGATACTCTTATCTAAGTCCAAGAAAAGTTGACGATTATCAGATGAAGCCGTTTCAAAAGAGTTCGATATAACACAATGACACCCACTCTTTATATTATTTTAATCTTCAAAACTCAAGGTCAAGCCGGAACTGGGTGAAAAGGCAGTCATACTGGTTATCAGAAAAATACAAAAAATAAAATAAAAATTGAATGTATACAAAATTAAAGGCATTTAAAAAGAAATTGAAAAATCCTGTTGCCACAAATCTTTACTTTTTCCATTTTTTTTTTTGTTTTTTTTGTTTCATTTAACATAAAAAAATAACATAACATTTTTGTTTTGTAACATAAAAAAATAACATAACATTTTCAGTCCTGATCTTGAAAATAACAATAGAAAATCATTGTTATTTTCAAGGTCAGGACTTAGGACTTTAGGAGATTAAAAAATTGCCCAATTTTAGTTTTAGTTTTATTTATGGATTGGGGGTAACTCGTCATTTACCCTAATTCGTCAATTTCACTAATTGGATACTTTATGTTTGTGAAATTTCTTGAATAAATAATTTAAACAAAAATTTCATCATCATCATCAACCCATCATGTCCCCACCGAGGGGCACGGGTCTCTTCCCTAAGGAAGGTATAGGCCATACTCCACCACGGGGGCCAAGTCCGGATTGGTGGAGGCTTGTAAGACTAGTGGCTGGTCTTACTGTCAGAAGTTTTCAAGCCACCCTAAGGCCTCCGACTTGGCTTAACGACTGCCATCTATCGACGGCAGCCGGCACCAACTGCTTAACGTGCCTTGCGAAGCACGGAATCGCTCGGAAAAATGCCACTAGCGTTAGTCATAGACGGTGACCCATCCATGGACTGAACGCGCCGTATGTTGCTTAACCTTAGTGATCGTTTAAGATCACCCAGGCAGCCCAGGCTACGAGCGATTTTGCAATAAACAAAAATTTATTGTACTGAAAATAAGTAAATCGTTTTTTTTTATATTTTTCTGATAACCAGTATGACTTGCCTTTTCACCCGGTTCCGGCTTGACGTTGAGCTTTGGGACACCCTATATACAATGTGAGTCTTCATAAAGTGCACATATCAAAATCAGGGAAACTACACCCCATTTCATCAACGGAAAAAATAAAAAATTCAATAAAAAAATATTTGTATTTATGATTTTTTTTAAATTATGAGTTGCACCTGTTGACCCTATTTAGATAAATCGTCATAATTTTTAAACTAAGTGCGTTATCGCAGTGAAATAAATTTTGTGATGATGTCTAATAATAAGCCGTACCCATAAAGTAAAAATATCCAAGAAAACTAACCCTATAAATTTACAATTAAGTGAAACTTGAAGAAAATCTGTATTTTTTTTCATCATTTTTGCATTTGTTTTACAATTTCTCCTAAAATCATGGTATTGACCCTACTTTTTTTTCATTCTAGCTTATTTTACATGGCATTAGCTTTCTAAAAGTAAAAACTGCACGTTTATTACTCAAAAACAACAGTTTTTATGACCGTTTGAAAAAAGCCCATGCGCATCGTTTTGCTACACACCATTGCTTATCACCTTTTTTACAAATATTTTTTTTTATTTTTTATTTTATTTTTTCCGTCAATGAAATGGGGTGTAGTTTCCCTGATTTTGATATGCACTTTATGAAGACTCACACTGTATACTATAGATTACCTCTTTCAAATAGAGCGGAGTAACGACGTAGCACCCCGCGCAGGCCAACCCCGCCACAGCCCGCGACAGGATCAGCGCCCAGGGTCGCAGAGACACCAGCGTGATGCACCAGCTGATCTGCGAAGGAGAGAGGTGATGAGAGTGGCTAAGGCCTGAGGCATATAGAAAGGACGCGGAGCGACAGACCGAAAAAGACGCGTCTTTCTAATTCAGTTTCATACAAAATGAGACGACCCGTTGTGTAAAGGCGAGCGAGGGCGCGAACTTTAACCCTTCGCCAGGCAGTGGGATAATAGTTACCACCTTAAATTGAACCTTATTATCACTTTGAGCATTGAATTTAGAATGCTTTGAACAAATGAAAAATGTATACTATTTCTGCCCGTTAAAGGGATAGAGTTCGCGCCCTTGCCTCACGCCCCTTCTGAGCCGACTTAAAACTTACAGGGCATCTTCAATCGGAAAAAGGAGAAGAAATTTCGTGTAACATAAGTCGGAAGAAGGAGAAACGGCAGAACGGAAATTTCGTGTAACATAAGATTGAAGCCTGATGGATGATTCAAGTATGCGCTGAATTTATTTTTTATTTTTATCTTATTTATTTCTACAGCTTACTGTTCAGAGTAAAACATGCAATCATGTAGGTACCTATCACCATCATCAACCCATGATGTCCCCACCGAGGGGCACGGCTCTCTTCCCTGAGGAAGGTATAGGCCATACTCCATCACGGGGGCCTAGTCCTGATTGGTGGAGGCTTGTAAGAAGTGGCTGGTCTTACTATCAGAACTGACAGCTCTGATTTGGCTTAACGACTGCCATCTATCGACGGCGAACATGTACGAATCGGCATAATATGTTTTCTATATGCCGTCTCTATTTTTTTCTACTTCTATGCAAAGTATGCTAAAAAAGCATAAAAAGAAAGCAAAATAAATGTAAATCAGGCCTTATTTATGATATGTGGATTCTATAGACGTTATTGTTTTACAAATACTTACCTATATAAGTGTCATAAACCTCTGTCACTATACCTATGTAACAATATCTATCTTTCGTGTCAATAAAGCTTTGGTATTTTTATGTCTATAATTATTTGTCCTTCTGCATGGCTCAAACATTCTCTCAGAGAGTAAGCATAGGCTTTATCGAGGAAGGCCACAGCTTTCTCTGGATAAAGCCTGCCGTGCTTACCAGAGGGATGTACGTACAGGATTCATTTGCACGACATCTGTTTGAGGACGCACCTATTATTAAAAGCTTTATCCCAGTTGTACCAAGCCTGTTTCACTACGCGTGTCGGTATCGAACGCGTAAATATATGCGGCGACCACTCCGAAGTGGCAAATAGGTAGGAATTCAGGCACCAGAATAGGTAAGAGTTACGCGGTAGAAAGAGAGGCAACATGTAGGTGAATATAACGTAGCTTTTTTAGCGCCGTGCGATCTGAATCGCACCTAATTGTATCGCTGCTAGAGTTCCTTTTTCTTTAATTGATTTCGCGGAGTGAATCTTCTGTACTTGTACTATTATGTATTCTGTGGTTGTACAAACAATGAGCATCAGACTAGTGAGCAGGGTGGTCGCCTTCCGTCCCCAGCGGTCGGCCAAGTCCCCGACGAGTATTCCACAGAAGATGGGCGGGAAGAACGTTACGGCCGCCATCCAGGAAATGGTGTCATCGCTGATCGGTTCCGGTGCTGGCCCGTCGGGGGACTGCAGGATTGGCGTCATCGGGGACTGCCAGCCCATCAGCATACCAAAGTTGAGCACCGGGATCGTGACTGCGGGGGAAAAGGTGAGTTTTAGAATCAACATCATCAACCCATTATGAATAAGCTTAAGCGACATACGGCGCGTTCAGTCCATAGATGGGTCACCGTCTATGACTAACGCTAGTAGCATTTTTCCGAGCGATTCCGTGCTTCGCAAGGCACGTTAAGCAGTTGGTGCCGGCTGACGTCGATAGATGGCAGTCGTTAAGCCAAGTCAGAGGCCTTAGGGCGGCTTGAAAACTTCTGACAGTAAGACCAGCCACTAGTCTTACAAGCCTCCACCAATCCGGACTTGGCCCCCGTGGTGGAGTATGGCCTATAACTTCCTCAGGGAAGAGACCCGTGCCCCTCGGTGGTGACATGATGGGTTGATGATGAACCCATTATGTCCCCAGATGCTATTAGCACCAGGCGCTATTAGCAACAAAAAGGGAGGCGCCGTTTTGGCTTCTCGTTTCGATTGGAGGGATATGGTGGTAGTTTTGTGGAGTAGGTAAATTACACTTGATCATCAACCCATTATGTCCCCACCGAGGGGCACGGGTCTCTTCCCTGAGGAAGGCTTAGGCCATAGGGGCCTACTCCACCACGGGGGCCGAATCCGGATTGGTATACTTCTCATCATTAGAATACCTTCTCATCATCATCATCATGACTGTCTCGTTGGTCTAGCCGTTAAGGCGCTTATACATACCGAGATAGAGGTCGTGCGTTCGATGGCCTCAGTTTGGTTGTTTTGTCCATAGCACAGGATATCCTAGTTTGGGACCAGGTCCAGTGATTGTATTGTGTGGAAGTTATTAGACCGCCAATTGTATGTGGCAGAACTTAGAATAAGCCTTCTTCTGTATTTGTTTCTCTGGTGTGTAGAATGAAGAGTTCTAATTGGGGGTAACTACGCTCAAGTGAGTTCAATCCCTAAGTCTTGTGTATACCTAACATGAGATAAAATGAGACGTCATTTATATACTTCAAGAACATGTCAAGTCGATTGCAGATGAATCGAACGGCTTGATGATCGAGCAACCTTTGACACATGTGCACGGGGTATTGAAGCGTGATTTGCGTATTTACGCTAAAATGGCTGGCACGAATAAATTATTGTGTCTTCATGCATACACCAAAGGGCCCGTTTCACAATGGTGTTAAGCGCGGTTTAAGTCAGAAAAGTAACAACAAATATTATATACATACTAGCTGCCCCGACAAACGTTGTTTCGCCATTTTTTTTCTCTTAGGGCTATGAAAAATAGATAAGAAAAGATAAGATAAAAAAGTCTTTATTGCCTCATCAAATTAAATTTTAACAAATTATGGACTAAACTAGGTTAACAACAAGGCTACAATAAAGTGGCTCAGCTGGTGCTACCCCGGACAGCCGCGGGTAGCGGTGGTTTTCAGCCACTGCTTTCTCCCTGTGATGGTTGTGCGGGAGTAATCTAAAGAGGGCTTAAAACAGTCGACTAATAGTAAAGTTGGTGATCAATTAAACATAAATAAAAAAAAAAACAATTAAAATATGAGAGAGACAAAAAAAAACAATTCTTCTTAATCCAAAAGAAATACTAAGCAATTGCGTAATAAACAGTTATTAAACTTTAAAAACATGAAAAATAACTCTGACATAATATCTCAATTTATGAACATAAAAAAATAATATCTAAGAGGTACTAATTTAAGTAAGTAACTTAGAAAGTGAAAGGCACTCTTATGAGAATTAGCAAATGTGTGTGTGTGTGTGATAACAACCTATTCTCAGACCTACCAAATATGCATGTAAAGTTTCATGAAAATCGGTGAAGCCATTTCGGAGGAGTATGCGCACTAACATTAAGACATGAGAATTTTATATATTAGAATAAGTTTGTCCCTCGAGAAAAGGTGGAAGACCCCGACTTACGTGGACGAAGGTAGTAGAAAGCGACCCGA
Organism: Yponomeuta plumbellus; assembly: GCA_947310845.1. Taxonomy (NCBI): domain Eukaryota; kingdom Metazoa; phylum Arthropoda; class Insecta; order Lepidoptera; family Yponomeutidae; genus Yponomeuta; species Yponomeuta plumbellus. The sequence continues at coordinate 12,211,182 of OX371214.1, forward strand.
AAAAAACTGACATTGACCCATCAACGATCCAGAATCGTCAGGCCTGGAGAAAAGCGGTTTGGAGAGCCGACCCAAACTAAAATGGGAAGAAGTACGGAAGAAGAAGAAGAAATGTTATATACCTACAGGGTGTCCCGTTATAAGTGATCCAAACGGTAATTGGTGACGGGTTGGACTATCCTCTATCATGGTTTTCGAGATATTTGAGATCAAACATTTTTTTAAAGTTTAAATTATGAGAATTTTGAAAAAAATATGATTTACGTCCAGTAGCACGTAAGGTCAGAAATATTTACTAAAAAAAAGATTAAAAAAATCTTTCATTTGTAGATTTTACACGAAAAAGTAATATGAAAAGAAAAATCTTAGACATCAAATATCTCGAAAACCATGACACTTTTACTAAACCTATTTTTTGTTTTTCAGATAGAGGATAGGCCAACCCTTCACCAACTACCGTTTGGACCACTCATACCGGGACACCCTGTATAAGTTTAAGACCAAGTCACGCTGGAAGTGCCTAAAAGGGCATGGGTCGCAAGCGCGGAAAAGACGCGACGACTTTCAATACAAAATATTATACTGAAGTGATGGGACATACCCCACACAGATATGACGGGGCGAGGACGTGACCTTACAACGTCTTTTTCTATGTGCCCTATCTATGTGCCCTTTGTACTATTATTATTTATTTATTTCTATAAATACCTAGGACTAAGTAAGTAAATAATTTATGTAATATTTAAGATCCACTACCTGTAATTGTTTTCATAATTACCTAGGTTTCTTGAAAGAAAATGCTACGTAGCTTGTGTTTAAATGCAATAAAGAATGTAATAATAATATGTGCCCCACTCCTAACGATAATTATGACGACCTCTGTGGCGTAGCGGTTAGCGCATCTGCCTAACATGCGAGAGGTCTCGTGTTCGAATTCCTGCTGGGGACAAAAACAAACCCATGTCTTGGATTACATGTTTGTGATGTCGCTGTTTCTTATTCCCACGATACATGGTATCCTAATGTGGGGCCAGTGTGCTTAGTGCGAGTTTTTTTAACTACTCGATCGCGTTAACGTAAACTCATATTGTATAGGAGTGACAAAGCGCGCCACCTATAGTCCATTCGCGTTAAGAAAATAGTGACTCATCGTTGTCCGCCGGCTTAGCGACGCCCCCCGGCCAATCAGAATGCTAGAAATTATAAAGTCGAGTTCACAGTGACCAGTTGAAGTCAGACCTTCGAACAAAGCGGTTGTGTATTGTGCGCATGTTACTCGTTCAACGTTTTGAAAATGAATACCTCACCTATTCAAAAGAATAAAAGTGGATCAATCATTCATAGTGGAGAAAGACGCATAATTTACAATGTTTATAAGTACTTTAAACTGAGCGATTCAAATGCGACGGTGGACTGCACAGTAATTAAAACGGCAAGTGCGTGTGGTGTGTCCGAAAATAGTGTCTACAAAATTATTAAAGAACAAAAAGATACTAACATTTTAAAATCACCAGTGAAGAAAAGAGCTCGACTATCCACGGTCGATAAATTAGATGAACAAGACAAATCTGCAATAAGGAGAAAAGTTCACTCAATATATTTGAATAATGACTATCCGACATAAGACAAAATTATTACACTTTGCGAAGCTGATGAAGATATTCCCGTTTTCAAACGTACCACACTTCATAAAATACTGCACGAACTTGGTTTCGATTTCAATAAACAAGATAGCAGAAAAACGTTAGTTGAAAGGGCAGATATTGTTTTATGGAGGCGTAAATATCTGAGACAAATAAAAGAATACAGAGAAGCTAATAAAACTATTTACTATCTCGACGAAACGTGGGTAAACGCCGGACATGTAAAAACAAAAGCATGGTTGGATACAACAGTGAAAAACAAAAGACAAGCCTTTGTAGATGGCTTATCAACCGGCCCAAAGGTGCCGACAGGAAAAGGCAAACGATTAATTGTCTTGCACATCGGCAGCGACAAAGGATTCGTGGAAGACGGTCTTCTAGTCTTTGAATCGAAGTCTACAAAAGACTATCATGAAGAGATGGATGGTGAAAGATTCTTGAATTGGTTTACGAAAATAATGCCTAAGCTAGAACCAGGATTTTAAAACATTTTTGTTAGTTCTTATTTTACTATTAATGGAACAAAATCTGTCTAACTTTACTTTATTCCATTAAACTTCATTTAATTTTAAATAAATATGTTTTAATTTTTACTCCACTGTGAATACACCCTTACCCTGTAGTTGCACCGATGAGTCACTATTTTCTTAACGCGAATGGACTATAGTTGTCTCTCTGTCACTCCTATACAAATTGCAAACGCTCTCGCTACCGAAAGTGAATGAAAAAACTCGCACTAAGGGCCCTGAAGCAACGAATGTGCCTGTATGGAGGTAAATGTTCATGTTTATGTCATGCTCTTTTCTGAGAAACTTGACGAGACAGCCCTACAATTAAGCGGTTACTTAGCGAAAGTCCCAGTTCAGAAACTGGCCCTAAGTGTTTGAGGTATTCATATACCTCAGACACTTAGAGCCATCGCAAAGAGGGCGACCTGTCGCCGCGTCAGACGAGACTACTCGCTCATACTCGCAAACACTCGATTCTCGATGCGTTTACGTTTACTCGCTTAACGCGATATGGTTAAGTCATTCTATCAACTTTGCGCAACTCAGGGCCCTTAGTGCGAGTTTTTTCATTCACTTTCGATAGCGCGAGCGTTTGCAATTTATATCGGAGTGACAGAGAGACAACTAGCTGGCGCGCTTTGTCACTCCTATAGAATATGAGTTTACGTTAACGCGATCGAGTAGTTAAAAAAACTCGCACTAAGCACACAGTATAAGCACTCTGGCGTCTTGTCGTCGCGACTCCGCGACTGACGCCAAAGTGTGCTGAGATTCGAATAAAATATGTATATGAAAATTGACGGCCGTAGCCTGTCGTCGCTTACAGTCGCCGAGCTGTCGTCTGTCGCGTGTCGCTAGTGTGCGCCTGGGCTTAGGTATCACCTGATCAATGTTTCTATAACCTAGGTACATATTCACCTAGTTACTAACTTATCCAGTGAATTGGCGTAAGTCTCCCTGATGAAGCAGATATAGAGGACATTTTGACCTTTATCGTCTGTATTGACAGAGGCTGTAAATTCTAGAAAATCCTTATCTTCAGCCAATTTCAACAACTCATTTGTTATTATACGTACAGCGTGATTTTAACATCGTTGACGATATTTTCAAGGATTCATAAGACGAAGATAATGATTATTTACTACTTAAACATGAGTTGAAAGCCTGTTAGCTTAAGATAAGTACAGTCGACAGCACATCATCCTATACACCCATGGCCTCTACTCCGTTGCATTACGGGCGATTTTCCAACTAAAATGTGAAGGATGATGTGCTGTCGACTGTACGTCCCGTGTGGGTTTTGTATATAGACAGATAATATTTGTTTACATTGCCACAAAATTACACATAAAAATAAACATATGTATGACATAACATTATAATTATAACATAACATTTACATACAGGCACATAAATTGCTTCTGCCCCCACACTAGGTTACTCTGTGTCGTGGGAACCAGAAACAACGACGTCACAAACATGTAAACATCCAAGATCTAGGTTTTTTTTTTGTCCCCAGCCTGGATTCGAACCCGGGACCTTTCGCATGTTAGTCGGATGCGCCAACCGATGCGCAACAGAGGTCGTCATGAAAATCTTTTTGAGAGAGCACCGTTGGTCATCCTTAAACTGTATCACTATCACAAACATGGTCAGAATGTATGTGCCTGTATGTAAATGTTTGTCCCCTTTGTCCCCTCAAATGAATTTAAAGTCACCCTGTAGCTATTTTTGTTTAAATGAATGAGTCATATCATACGCGATCGTTTAAATATCGCCACACATAACTAATTCTTGTAATCAGCTGGTCAAAGAAGGTTTTTTTAAGGATGATCTGAGTAGAACCAGATCCATCGGGTTTCGCAAGGCCGTGGTCTGTCGGCAAAACCTTTGTTTGATCTAGGAAGTTTATTGCTTTTTAATCACTGTTCTAATAAATACGTCATTACTTTGACAAAGTAGAATCGTAAGTACCTACTGTTAGATTGATTCCTCTTAGCAACCCTATTGTTTCCTTTTTTATCTGTATTGCTCTCTACACAATAGACAGGTAGATGCCACCACTTAGACGCTGTAGTGGCTGGGACATTTTTTTAATACATTTACATTTTACAAACAGGCATAGGTATACATTGCTTTTGGCCCCATACTAGGATACCGTGTGTCGTGGGAACCAGAAATAGCGATATCACAAACATGTAAACATCCAAGACCTAGAGTTTTTTGTGCCCAGCCGGGATCCGAACCCGGGACCTCTCGCATGGTAGGCAGATGCGCTAACCACTGCGCCACAGAGGTCATCGGTCGAGGTCGTCTTCTGCACAAAGACTGCTTTACCTTGCAGCTAGAGTAATTGCCTCAGCACCCAGTTCGAAAGAAATAAGAAAGAAAGAAAAAACGTTTATTATACCAACAAGACACATCACAGAAACAAAATAACAGACAAGTAGCGTAATATAAGTCGGGCAACAGAGAAAAAAAAACAAGTAAGTAAATTAAAACAAAACCATAAATAAAGTTTGTGGTGTGTCTAAGTCTGCTGGAGCAAGCATCTATAGAATGCTCTTATATTAGTCTTAGATTAGAAGCTTGGTTGCTTAAACGTAAGATAATCTAAAATGATTTAACATCAAATCCAAAGTTTATTTTAAAAATATTCTCAAATCTTTAATACGAGTTCTACTAAAATAGTTCAGTGTGGAAAACCCCTACTTTAAAAGAGAAAGCTTACCGAGCCACCTTCACAACATTAATAATTTCATTTCATGTCACTAATAAATTTTTCACAATTAAATCTAATTGCTAATCGTAATAATATTATTAGACTCGTGACTTACCTACATCGAAGCTTCGACACAATTTCCTGTTATTTGCGGTTATCTTTTTTCTAACTTATTATTATTGTATCACTGGTTATGCGCGTGGCTAACACAGATAATTTTAATGATCGACAATTTATAATTTTACGGTTCGGGGATTTTTTCTAAAGTAAGCGTCGTGACAACAAATATTAAGGAGATTCGATGTACCTTACGTAGCAGAGTCTTCCTACTTATTAATTTGTATACATCTAGATAGTTAGGTCAATATATAGAGAAAACTATTATTATTACACTATTAGTATTTTTTTGTTTATTCATGTGTGACTAATGAATGTTGTTTATTGAAATGTAAGTTACAGTGTTAAGTGTACGCGAAGTTCAGTGACACTTGAGTTCCCCTTAGCGTTTCATTTACATAACATCTTGCTGCACCGACATTAAATTGCCATCAATGTTGATGTTATGGACGGCATGTCATTTAGTATGCAAAGTGCGTACATCTCTTCCTTGCTTTATTTCCGTTCTATAGGTCACACGTATTTATAACGTTTGCTAGTTTTCCTCTAACATATTCCTTGAACGAGTTCAATTTGGTGTCGCAAAACTATTTCGTATCGGATTTAATTAATTATAGGGATTATTAATTAATTAAAAGACAAAGAAGTGTGGTATTGAAATGATGCTACGACGGCGATTGTACTGCATCTAGACATCAACACATCCGTGTATCAGCGATAACTTTCTTAGCACTGTTTCTTACTCTATTTATTAAGTTTTTATTGAAGAGAGATATGTATGTGTTTCTTAGCAAGCTTTTTCTCTCCGTAATCTTCATCATCAACCCATTACGTCCCCACCGAGGAGCACGGGCCTCTTCCCTGAGGAACGTATAGGCCCTGGGTGGCCAACAGGTCGATCGCGATCGACCGGTCGATCGCGACTGTCAGTCCAGTCGATCGTGGCAAGGCAAAAAATATAAATACGTAGACTAGGCAATGTGATTTAGCTTTATTGGCAGATTTTACTGGAAAACTGAGTACATTAAATCTGAATCTACAAGGCAAGAATGTTGAGTTTTATTGCAGCGTTTCAAAGTCAAACAGCGTCTACGATAGTTGACATAGAGAAGATTTTTTTTTAACAATTTGTGAACATCAAGGATCATAAATTATGGAAAACCTCCCACCTACAATTTCATTTCTGAGAAGTAGGTACACTACAGTCTGTAGCAGACTTTGAAATTAGCTTAAGTGACTTCAGAAAAATTGAGAAATTGGTTCAATACATCAGTTATCCGTTTAATGATTCCATTGATCATAGTGATATCTATGAATTGGATAAAAAATTTGCAGATACATTTCAAATGGAGCACATGATATTACAAAATGAAGTTATTACTCTGCGCTGGGACATATTTCTAAAAGCAAGGTCATTCTCAGGTCAAGGTTTCTGGGCATTGGTTTCCAACGAAAAATATCCAAATTTGAAGATATGTGTTGAACAACTTTATTCGTGTTTTGGTTCAACATATTTATGTGAGTCAGCATTTTCCTACTTAAAACAAACAAAAACTAAACACCGTTCGTGCTTACAGACGCTCATACATTGGATTCTTTAAGGTTGGCAATATCCAACTACAAACCTGATTATGCTAAACTGGTGGAAGATGCTCAGACGCACTGCTCACACTAATATATAGGTAAATAAGTAGTTGCTAAGAATAATTTTCACATTCATGTTTTCTCTCTTAATAAAAAAAAAATTACATGATTGTGTTCTGACCTACGCTGTTTCATTTAAGGTTTCAAGAAGTAGGTATGTGATTGGTAGATCGCACAGGGTTTCGTCAGTAAACAGGAGATCTTGGGTCTTATCAAGTTGGCCACCCCTGGTATAGGCCATACTCCACCACGGGGGCCAAGTCCGGATTGGTGGAGGCTTGGTTAGACTAGTGGCTGGTCTTACTGTCAAAAGTTTTCAAGCCGCCCTAAGGCATCTGACTTGGCTACGAATGCCATAAATATCGACGGCAGCCGGCACCAACTGTTTAACGTGTCTTACGAAGCATGGAACCGCTCGAAAAAATGCCACTAGCGTTAGTCATAGACGGTCATCCATTCATGCACTAAACGCGCCCTATGTTGCTTAATGTTCGTGATAATTTAAGATCACTCAGGCAGCCGGGCTACGAGCGATTCTAAATAAAACGGTTTTATTAGTTCTTTAATCACATACAACGTACGTAATGTGATATGTGATTGTTATGACATCCTATTATGCGGCCGCTGGGAGTTTGCGATCCTGACACATGTCTGTTTCATATGACTAGTGATGGGAGAAAAGCAACGTTATCATTCCTTACGTTATTTTTAACTAGCTTTTGCTACTGACTCACGATTAAGTAATTTTGTTTTTTAGACGACCTTCACTCAGTCATCTCTTGTGCCATTTTCGCAGGCATTTTAGAAGGGTCATCATCTTTTTTATACCGAATGGCGGTGAAGTGTTGTGGCGAGCTGTGCGACCTTTTATTTGGGCCCAGATCAGCTCGATCGCTTTGTACGGCAGTGGTACAGAGAGATTCTGAGAACGCGATGATCTTTTTCTAAAGCCTGTTCATCAACTTCGTATCGTTGAAGGGACCGTTGTTATTTTCGTTATTTTTCGTACGTCACTACAAAAAAATACGGTTGACATAACCTTGTGACAGCGTAGTAAGGATTTTACGCACGAACATTAAATATTGATTTCTTCTTATTTCACATTTAAATCACTGTGCAGAATATAACATTGATTGTAAGTTTACACAATGATATAGTTTCAATGACAATTATTTGCTAGTAGGATAAATAGGACATAAAAATATTTTAATCAAAAATTTAACGCCACTTCAAGGTTACGTCGTCCGTTCTAACATGACCTGTCAGGATCGTAAACTTCCAGCGGCCGGACATTAGTCCTGACAATGACTCTCTTCAATATCTCTTTTGACTTCTTTATTTTTTTTTTGTAAATATTTTATGTTTGTGTTTCTCCTCGTGTACAATAAAGAATATTCTTATCTTATCTTATCTTATCTTATTACCTATAGTTTGTAAAATATAGCTTGAGCTCCGCGACAGCTGTCATGGACATTTGCGTCCATGAAGTTTTGAATTTTTCACAGAATATTTGCACTGTGAAAACTCCGTACTTACTGCACACTATTCGATGGCAGTAAGTACGGAGTTTCACAGTGCAAATATTCTGGGAAAAAATTCAAAACTTCATGGACGCAAATGTCCATGACAGCTGTCGCGTAGCTCAAGCTATATTTTACAGACTATAATGTTAAAGATTACTGCATGGCTGCAGCTCTATATAGGAGTAAACTCTTACGGCCTGAAGCGTTGACCCCTTCAACTAGTTGTTTTCATGTCACACACTTTGATGGATGAGTCATACGACTCACATACGCTTCATGTTGCAACATCGACGAACATCGAGGACGCAGTTCTTACGAGGCTACTAGCGCTAATAACTTCTGTGTTGTAGTTCTCTACTGTCTGTCTCTTTGATGAAGTTCTAGAGTTGAGAATTTTCACTAAGTAAAGTTAACTGAGTGCTTATACTGAGTTTTTCATTCACTTTCGATAGCAAGAGCGTTTGCAGTTTGTATAGGAGTGACAAAGCGCGACACCTAGTTGACTCTTTGTCACTCCTATGCAAATTGCAAACGCTCTCGCTATCGAAAGTGAATGAAAAAACTCAGTAATACGCACTCTGTAGTGCTGTCTCATCGAATTTCTCAGAAAAGAGCATGACAGAACGTTACTTAAGCATTCACTTCTCAACTTAGAAACCGGAACTGAATACAAAATTAAAATTAAACATCCACAAAAGAATGAAAAGATCTTACAATATCAATATATCTGCCTATTTCGTAACAAATTGTTTGTCTGGAGCCGAATTGTCTATTAACACAATGATTTGTGATGATACAATTCGTTGATTGTTTTTAAGCAATTCAATATATGTATTTATTTCGGAACCAGTCCATACGTAGGTAGTGTTAGTATTGCTGTATGTCTTACCGTAGATAGATTACGTTCTCGATCGATTAGTAAATACACATTTTATTATTTTACTTATTTAATTGAGGAGCGATTCTATTTTTCAGACAGAACAATTTATGGTTTTTATTATTTGTCAATAAAAAACTAAAAACTTTTTGTAAGAACTTTAACACAGCTGTTTTATCAGCCCTTTCCGAAGTTGTCACTCCTACAAGCAAGCCTAAGTTCTCTGTACCAGGATATGCAAAAGGAAGTTCAATCAAATCGGGAAGTTGGACACAAGGCAACTTTGTTGTTGGTTAATGGGCTCATTGCCAGTATTGAAGGTAGAATCCGAGTAGTCTAGCCATAGAAGCTATTGGACATTCTTATGTCTCTTGGCAGCAGTTGCGTTAAAGTTGTTACACAAACGTTTTCCTTTTTCCGCGAGATAAGAACACTTGTACATAGAACAAGAGTTCATTCAGAAAAGAATCATTCTTCAATCGCTTTCCAATTAATAAATCTATATATTAATAAATAATTAACTAAGTAGAATAAGCTAGGGCTTCATCCAAGTACCAATCATAAGGAAAAACAAAAACTTTCATCATCATCAACCCATTATGCCCCCACCAAGGGGCACGGGTCTCTTCCCTGAGGAAGATATAGGCCATACTCCACCCCCTGACCAAAATTGGCTACTCAACTAAATAATTAAATTGCGTGTGTGACGCCCTGACCAAAATTGGCTAATCAACTAAATAATTAAATTGCAAAACCTTGAAAGTTGAGACGGGCGTGACCGCGGATAAGAAGTTTAAAAATAGTTAGAATGACAGCAGATGTTTTTAACTATAACGGCTTCTGGCTGTTGCTAACTGTTATAGCATAATAGATTCAAATAGAAGGTCCACTAATAAACATAAACATTTACATACGGGCACAGCACATACATTGCTTCTGGCCCCACACTAGGATACCCTGTGTCGTGGGAACCAGAAACAGCGACATCACAAACAAACAACCAAGACCTGGGTTTTTTCTGTCCCCAGCCGGGGTTCGAACCCGGGACCTGTTGCATGGTAGGCAGACGCGCTCACCGCTACGCCACAGAGGTAGTTAAATGTCAGACTAAAATTGTAAAATGAACAGGTTCAAATGTCAATAATGAACCTGTTAACATGGACGTAATCCTGTTAATACACTATGCACTGTGTTGATCCACAAAAAAAGGTCTATCACTATTATTGAGATTTATATGACGTTCACTTTACATTTTTCCATCGTAATTTATGATTATAATATAAAATATATATTATTCACACTGATAAGTACTGAAAGGACTTAGTTTTTTATTTAACGATAATTTACCACTGATTTCTGAAGAAGCTTCATATCAATATTCGTTTAAAATGTGTTTATTTAGCGAAAATACTGAAAACTATAAATACAATAAAATAACTAGCATTACAATGTGAAAATTACAATTACCTTTAATTCCGACGGTGCTTGTGAGATTTTTGCGGAATTTAGCAAAGAAATTTTCACATTTTAAAAAATAGAGAAAGAATATTAAATCTATAATATACAAAACGAAGTGAAGAAGTGGCAGTGGGCTGGCCATATTTCGCGAAGAACCGACAACCGCTGGGGTAAACGTGTTCTTGAGTGGAGACCGCGACTCGGCAAACGTAGTGGAGGACGCCCTCTAACCAGGTGGGATGACGATCTGCGAAGGACTGCAGGCAGATGCTGGATGCGGCAAGCTGAAGACAGGGCGCTATGGCGCTCATTAGGGGCGGGCTATGTCCAGCAGTGGACTAATATAGCCTGATGATGATGATGATTATGATGATTACTAAAGTCCTTTCGTCGGCCGACCCTAGAATTGTGTCAAGAGTAAAGTAAAATGTATTTGCTTTAGCTTTTGTACTTTCTTCATCATCATTATTCAGCCACAAGAAGTCCTCTGCTGGACATAGGCCTCCTCCATGGATTTCCAAAAACACCGGCTGAAAGCGGCTTGCATCCAGCGTCTCCCTGCCACTTGAATGATATCGTCTGTCCATCTTGTGTCTGGTCGTCCTACGTTTGCTGAGCTGCTGTATGGTCTCCATTCAAGAACTTTTCGGCCCCATCGGCCATCAGTTCTGCGTGCTATGTATACTTTCTTATTTTGTGCCAATGCCAATAGCCCGAGTTAAATAAATAATGCTGGCACGGTGACAAGTCGGACAGGAACGACAAAAATAAAATGTTCTAACTGTTTGTAGATGGCCAGAGGAAGTAGCCGCTTAATATTCTATGTATAGTCTGTAAAATATAGGTTGAGCTCCGCGACAGCTGTCATGGACATTTGCGTCCATGAAGTTTTGAATTTTTTCCCAGAATATTTGCACTGTGAAAACTCCGTACTTACTGCCATCGAATAGTGTGCAGTTCATGGACGCAAATGTCCATGACAGCTGTCGCGGAGCTCAAGCTTTATTTTACAGACTATAGCATATATTTATACTCCATTCCACGGAACGGGCTCCGAAAGAAAATCATCCATGTGCGCTCATGGTTAATGCGCGTAATCTTCAATAGCCTCTGTCCTATGCCTGGTTTACATTTGCTTTATTTACATGCTTTTTTAGCGTGCTTTTCACAGAACTAGAATAGAATAGAGACGCCAATTCCTTTTATAAGTACATAAGCAAATAGTAAATCAGTAATGGTTGGTGGTTGTATACCTAATATGTATTTGAGTTTTTTTGAAGGTACTTTTCTGATATATGGTGCGTCATAAAAGCTATGAATCGGCGTACGTTTTTGCCGTCTCGTCGTCGTCATCGCGTCTATTTTATTCGTTCTCTATGGAAAGCATGCTAAAAAAGCATGAAAATATGAAGCGGACCGTCTCCGCTTATTGTTTTAATTATCTATATCGTTTATCAATAAGATGCAAGTATTTTATTCCCTAGGACTTCGACTCATGGAACGGAGTATAGTTGCCTAATCCACTTTTAATTTGGTTCTCTTCGATAGATATAGTTTTTTTTCCTTCGGAGTTGATGGCGGCAGTATTTTTGTGATTAGTGCGTAAAATTGCAATATTTTTATGGTGGTATTTATCGTTAAGCCAAGTCAGAGGCCTTGAAGACAGTAAGACCTGCCACTAGTCTTAGAAACCTCCACCAATCCAGACTAGGCCCCCGTGGTGGAGTATGGCCTATACCTTCCTCAGGGAAGAGACCCGTGCCCCTCGGTGGGGACATAATGGGTTGACAATGACCAGAATTACGAAAATCTCGCCCAATTACAAATTGATTATTTCCTCGTAACGGAAGTGGGTAGTATGTAGTAGTAGGTGTACCTATCTCTACGCATTTTACAATTGATTTTAGTTATGGATTTTATTCTGTTCTCTGGGCTCAGGTAAAATACTATAAACCGCTAGTGTTTATGCCGGTATCTAAGTGGGCAGGATAATTTTCCGAAACCAATTCTGACTAAATTATGCAAGCCAAGTCCGTTCTTAGCATGGCCAGCCGAGCTAGACTGCCTTGGCCAGTAAAGAACCTATGTTATGGTAGTATTTACAAACATAGTTTGTGAGACCAGTTAGTAAGACCTAGGCTAGACATTATTTCATGGCACTACATTTCATGGCTTACTATGACGATTAGATGTTCATCGCAAAGTCGATTACCCGACAGATTAATTAAGATTAGAAACTCTGCTACTCTATATTGAATTGTAATTCTTGATTTGTTGTTGAAGTTTTTGGTCTTGAATTTGTTCTTGTTGTTCTTGAAATTGAAATCACATTAAAATAATAAAGGCGAAAGTTTGTGAGTGTATGAGTGTGTATGTTTGTTACTTCTTCACGTTTAAACGGCTGGAGCGATTTTAATCAAATTTGGTATGGAGTTAGCTGATACCCTGGAATAACACATAGGCTACGTTTTACTGCGGGAAAATGTCTTATTCCCATGGGAAAATCCTTAAAAATAGGTTTAAGGTTTAAGATATTTATTTCTCAAAAAAGAATAATTTACTTGAGAAACAATTAGTTAACTAAGTAACAATACAATATCGACAAACAGTTAGAATTTAAAACAATAATAGAGGGTAGTTCTTAATATAAACTACGCTCCAGTTACATCATTCTTTTTTAAGGCTGTGTTTAAATTAATTATTTTGGCAGTAACTATTTTTAAAAACGAATGCTAATAATAAAAAAAAAAAAAAAAAAAAAAAAAAAACTAAACTAAAGCTAATTTAAATAAAATATTGGAGCCAGATCGCTGTCGGCCGGTAGAGTTCCGAGAAGGCTGGCGGCATTACCTCGCTGTACGGCGAGGCTTAGTCTTTGGCCAAAGGAGGCACCAGCCCTCGGATCTCCAGAGGCGTCAACTAGGCGCGACAAGATCTCCGTAAAGAGGAGTCGCGCCTCCGGGCCCCATGGCCCCAGAGTCTCTACCCCAAAAGGCACAAATATATAGCCCTGACCTAGAGCTGCATATTTGCGCCGGTTTACTAATGTATTGCCAAAAATCGTTTCCCAAAGTATTACTTCCCAAACTATTTTCCGCAAATTATCACTTGGCAAAAAAACATTTCTCAAAACAACTTAAAGCAAATAAACAGTTAGCAAAAGTTATTATGGCAAGTTATTGTTTACCAAATAAATACTTGGTCAAAATTCATTTTACCAAAGAGGCAACAAGAGGCAAGGTAAGAACGCATCAAAGTCGAGTCTGTTTTCGATCTTACATAGAGAACCTAACGCTCCGACGCGCTCCGCTTCGCTACGCGCGTCGTCGCACCTATATTTCTGTTGTCACGTATTCTTTACATCGCCGACCCCCCGTTCCATTATTTGAAAATAACACTTGCCAAAATAAAACGTTAGCATAATAAACGTTTGTCTTAATAAAACTTGACGCAGTAAAATTATGCGAAATGATAATTTGACCAAATGAATAAAATGCGAAATGAAAACTTGCTAAAGTTTCATTTGGGAAATGAAACTGATGCCATAAGTTTATTGGGAAGTAAAATTTGGCGAAAAATACTTTGGCTAAACGGCGGTATCCCATTTGCGCCTCTTGTTGGACTCTGCGATAGTTGCCGCCGCGCCCGCATGGCAGGCGGTCGCTTGGACATGGGAGTGTGCTAGGGTATCGGGTATAAAGTTTTTAACAAGTACATTATTTTGGGTATGCAAAGTTGTTTGGATTTAGTTTGATTTGTCTATTGAAGAGTTCTTTCTAATGTGATTTCTAAGTCATTTTTTGAAAATGAGTAGAGTTTTAGCTTCTTTTACATGTTTTGGAAGTTTGTTGTACATAGTGGCACCCTCTGATACTAAGTTCTTCCTTAAAACATATCATAACATAACATTTACATACAGGCACATACATTGCTTCTGGCCCCACACGAGGATACCCTGTGTCGTGGGCACCAGAAACAGCGACGTCACAAACATGTAAACATCCAAGACCTGGGTTTCTTTTTTTTTGTCCCCAGCCGGGATTCGAACCCGGGACCTCTCGCATGGTAGTTAGATGCGCTAACCGCTGCGCCACAAAGGTCGTCAATAGTTAAAATGTGAATATTTATTATTTTTACTGTTAATACACAATTTAATTTCCCTAATAAACCGCGGGTAACACCGCGGGGCACAGCTAGTTATAAATAAATAAAATTTTGCGAAGATGTGTGCTGTGCATGTTGCCTTGACGACCTCGGTGGCACAGCTGTTGCGCATCGCCTACCAAGGAGAGGTCCCGGGTTCTCATTGATTGGATGGACTGATCGCATTTGATACTTTTTAAATCTAATAGAGGAGGGTGAGACGAAAATAATCTCAAAAATATAAATTTCGTTTATTATATTATCACCGCGGACAACGTGGAATGCTTGTATGAAGAAAATTGGATAAAAAAAGTGGGACGTTAGGACACTGGGTCAAGGTGAAAACCCAGGCGAGACAGATACAGGCAGGCGCGAGTTTATGTATATAATCCACTAGCTGTTGCCCGCGACTACGTCCGCGTGGGCTTTAGTTGAGTAAAGTGTTTGCAAATAAGATAGGGATACTTTTGCGCATGCGAAAGAGCTTTCATACTAACTTCGCAACCCCGTCTTACCCCCTTAAGGGATGATTTTCGAAAGACTACTTTATACGTCTTTCATGACATTCAATGAAGAACCTTCGTTCTGAACTTCATTCGAATAACTTCATAAACGGTAAAGTTTCATACTAACATTGCACCCCCCTTTTACCCCCTTAAGGGATGATTTTCGAAAAACTATTTTACATATGTTTCATGACTTTTGATGAAAAATCTTCTTATTGAATCTCTTTCGAATAACTTAAAAAACGGCAAAGTTTCATACTAAGTTTGCACCCCCCTTTTTCCCCCTTAAAGGATGATTTTTTCAAAAATCCTTTCTTAGTGCTCCCCTAAGTTATCAAAGGAACCTCTGTGCAAAATTTCAAGTTTCTAACTCTTATAGTTTAGGCCCTGCGTTGATATGTCAGTCAGTCAGTCAGTCAGCTTCTCCTTTTATATATATACTAGCTGTTGCCCGCGACTACGTCCGCGTGGGCTTTAATACTAACTTTGAACCCCCATTTTACCCCCTTAGGGGATGAATTTTCAAAAATCCTTTCTTAGTGCTCCCCTATGTTACAAAAAGAACCCCTGTGCAAAATTTCAAGTTTCTAACCCTTATAGTTTGGGCCCTGCGTTGATTCTAAGTCAGTCAGTCAGCTTCTCCTTTTATATATATATAGAAGATATATAGATAGATTTATCCATACTTGGCATTATTTTTTTTATTTCAAACGACACTGAATCAAAAACATTTAGCGTCAGAAAACTCGATACCGTTTGCAAGTACTAGCTAGCACTAAATTTATAAACTGTTTCGAGCCCTCTACCGCTAAAGATTTTTGACTTAGTGTCGTTTAAAGTCTGAAAAAAAGCCAAGTATAGACAAATTGATTATAATATGTTTTACATGATGAAAGATAATGTTCAGAATTAAGCATATCGTAAAAAGATAATTTTAATAGATAGTAATATACAATTACATATGCAAATAGACAACATAATATTACAAGCCGATAGTTCAGCAAAAAACCTAACAACTTGGAACGGTAAAAACAAACGTAGTTTTAGCAAGGTCGACTAATTACAGACCTTTACTACGGCCGATTCGTTTTGTTCTAAACTGTCACTTATTTCGTGTGTACGAGAGCTCCAGTTTTAATCACCATTTAACTATAAGTAGATCACCGTACTTACGACCGGGCTCCAAGCTGTCTGAACTCTAATCGTGTAGATAATTCACAAACTTGTTCTACATCTTTTACTCGCAACTTCAGTCAATTCACAGGAGATAAATTTTACCCGACTACGTATGCAACGAACGGTTGTGTTTTTGCTCGTAGTAAGTATGTGAGTACTGTGTTGTATTTTTGTATGATGGAGGGAGTGAACGGCTGCATCGGTTTTTTTTTAGTTTTTTTTTTTTAAACAAATATTGATGGCGTAAAGTAATACTGCCTGTATCACAGAAAAGGCGATATCGGAAGTAGATGTTACGTTGCTAGCTGAAAGATGATCAAAAGCTCTAAGTAAAAAACTTTGCAAAATATGAAGTTTTTTAAGTAGTCGAAAAACTCGACTGCAAAAAAGTTATTGAAATAAATTAGTTCTATTTAAATCTAATATCCAGAAATAAGGCATAAATATACAATAGTTTCGTTTCCAGTGTTTCGTTCCTCTGCGTTCCGCAGTGATTAGCGCGGCGGTCGGTAGTGTCGGCCATGCGTCACTAGCGTCGCAAGCGCACATCAAGAAGTGCCGCGCCATATCCAGAAGAATATTATCGAGTAATAAACAAATTTTTGCGTAGGATTTTGTTATTACCTTTTTGTTTTAAAAATGTGCTTTATACATTTTTTATTCTCGTAGTAGACAGTAGGTACCATTCAAAAACGAACCAAAACCAGCAGAAAAACATTTGGTCCTTTTGCTCTGATCATAATATTACGATTGCGTAAAAGAACGGGTTATTTGTTTTAAACCATATTTGAAAAATGTTATATGTTGAAAATCCATTCATTATCATTCATCAGTTATCATTGGACTTGTGCGATGTATCCGAATACAAAGGGTGACCAAATCAGCATAAGCTACAAAACGAGCCTGTGCACTGCGCTGATTTTTGTCGTTGTCCCCAGGGCAATACTAAAATAATCATCGTTACGTTATGCTTATTATGCAATAAAAAACTCCAGGTCTTGGATGTTTACATGTTTGTCACGTCGCTGTTTCTGGTTCCCACGACACAGGGTATCCTAGTGTGGGGCCAGAGGCGGTGTATGTGCCTGTATGTAAATGTTTATCTTTTATGTTTATGTTTATATCTCCTTGTTACTAACATGCGATTCGTGTGAGATATGCCATTCGTAGGTCAGACAGACTGACAGAAGAAATTATGGGAAGTAAAAGGGCTACGTTTCCGCCCTTCGCAAGCAACCGTGTTAGTAAGAGAACTTACCCATAATCGCCATTAAGAACTGGTTTACGAGCCCGCCCTCGCGCAGCTTGGCGAGCCACCGCGCCGGAAGTAGGCCCAGCATGGCGCGGCACTTCCGGTTCTGCGCGTGCAACGCTAGTGACGCATGGCCGACACCACCGCCGCGCTGGTCACTGCGGAGAGGAGCGAAAGAATTGCAAGATAAGAATATTCTTTATTGTACCAGGAAAACACATACAAAACATAAAAAGATACAGTACAATTGGCGGCCTTATTGCTTAAAGCTATTTCTTCCAGGTAACCGACGATGGAAAGTTGCTGAAGGAAAAGAGAGACGGGTAGTCGGTGCAAATAAGAACAAAGATATAAGTACTTGTATTTTTATAATTCTGAAAAAAAAAATCTCACGCCCGTTATCCCCGACGGGGTAGGCTAAAGCACCCAGAGGGAGGTTTTTGATTAAATTTATCTGTGTTTTTGTCTGTTGCCTCACTTATTATGTTACTTTTTTGTGTGTTTTGTTTATGTGATAGGTATTTCTTGTTGATACAATAAACTTTCTTTCTTTCTTTCTTTCTTCAATCACTAGAACTGGGCCTACGTTTTGCCGATTAATCTCTTTTATGATTTTTTTTATTTTATTAATCTGTGAAGGAAAACGTTTGGAAGTCTAAATGTCTCAGCTCTTGAAATCGCTATTCCGCGGAGGGCATGGGAGTGATTGGGCCCGTACTACATAACTAACTGTCTGAGAGAAGACATGTGCCCTTGGCCTCGATTCTCTTAGTGCATTATAGTTCAATGACAGCTACTTGGTCGGGGCACGTGACATGTTTTTTAATTCCATTGACGCACTACTATTAGAATTATTATCGATACACGTGCGCGTGTTCATTTGAAGCGCCAATGAAATGAAATCAACGCGATAATGAAACTGACATTGTATTACAATACATTAGCAGAATTTACGCCCTGCAGTGTTATTGAAATAACGTAAAATCTGGCAACCGTTTCATCACTATCGATAACTAAACTGCTACCAAAGTAAAATGTAAAGTATCATCATCAACCCATTATGTCCCCACCGAGGGGCACGGGTCTCTTCCCTGAGGAAGGTATAGACCATACTCCACCACGGGGGCTAAGTCCGGATTGGTGGAGGCTTGTAAGACTAGTGGCTGGTCTTACTGTCAGAAGTTTTCAAGTCGCCCTAAGGGCCTCTGACTTGGCTTAACGACTGCCATCTATCGACGGCAGCCGGCACCAACTGCTTAACGTACCTTGCGAAGCACGGAATCGCTCGGACAAATGCCACTAGCGTTAGTCATAGACGGTGACCCATCCATGGACTGAACGCGCCGTATGTTGCTTAACCTTAGTGATCGTTCAAGATCACTCAATGTAAAGTATAAACTGTATTTATTATGAATTCCTTTTCAAAACAATTTTTGACATTTAATTTTGTTTTCATTTTATGTTGAAGACACCTGTTTCATTAACAGATATTTTAATCGTTTTAGTGTTTTTAAAACCAGCTAGAGCTTTGATCCTGTATAAATTAGATCATAAAACCGTCCAAGTGAGTGTCAGGCCTCACACAGTGTAGGATCCCGTAGAAAGTACAATTATATATTTTTCAAAACATATTATTGTACTTTTTTGTTGGCGTAATTGATATACAGGGTGTCCAAAAATTGAAGGATATCCTTGCAACTGGTGAAAGGTCATATCATTACCTACTATATGCCTAAATTTCGTTTCAGTAAAAGTCTCACTATTTTTGAGATATTATCATATTTAAACTTTTCTCAAAAAAATTGACTTTATTCAGTTCATTTCATATGATTTCTAAAATTGATGACTTTTTTAACCATTCTTTTTTTTAAATACTCTTCAATTCTTGGCTCATGTGAAACAATGCTTTTTTTTCTTTAAAATCTCAAGAAAGTTGGTTACAAAAACAAATTAGAGAAATATTTAAATATGCCGATATCTCAAAAATAGTGAGACTTACTAAAACGAAATTTAGGCATAGTAGGTAGGTAATGATATGACCTTTCACCAGTTGCAAGGATATCCTTCAATTTTTGGACACGCTGTATACCTACATATGTCTGTGCCAAAGTTCAGCTTTCTAGTATTAATCGCTCGGTTTCGTCTAGTATTAATCTCTAGCTAGGTCGCGGACAGACAGACGGTCGGTTATGGCGAAACTGTAATTTATCCTTATAATTATTAAGTTCTTTATTGCACAGTTTTACAAAATAAAAGTACGAAGTAGTAAGTGCCTACAAGCATGTAATTTGTAAAGTTGTGCTGTTGTTTTATTATTGTGTGTTGTGTCTTGGAAATAAAGTTTTTCTATTCTATTCAATAAGATGAAATAAAAATTTATTGTATAATGTAGGTATAACAAAACTTAAATAACATACTCACTATAAACTAATCTATAAACTAACTAAAATAAGTAATTACTTAATAAAACTAATATAAACTAATTTCCTAAGGTAAGTAATAATCAAAATAAATAAATAAATCTAGAATATAAAAATGAATCGCAGAATGTGTTGCTAAGCGCAAATCTGGAGAACAGCTGAACCGATTTTGCTAATTCTTTTTTTACAATATTCCTTGAAGTGCGAGGATGGTTCTTACGGAGAGATTTTTTTTTAAATGGTCTAAAATGGGGAAGGTTTAAATGGTGAGAAAATATGGAAAAAAACGAAAACTTTAGCGCTACGAAGTTTGCTGGCACAGCTAGTAAATAAATAAAATAAATAAATCAGACTATTAATCACTGCACTTGTTCCACAAAAGGCGAAACGGCGAAATAAAAGGCGAACTTAATGCTAAAAGCATTCCTTGTCGACTACGGACCCCTAAAAATGTGATAAGTATCTGTATGCTAATTTAATAAAGGCCTAAGAATTATGTAACACTTTGTTTGATGTATGGGTGTGTTTACTAGCCAAAGCAAACACCGTGACGTTCGAATATTGAAATAAATGATTCATAAGACAATTGACACGTTGTTTGCTACTTCTGTGAACAATACATATTTGGCAA
Organism: Yponomeuta plumbellus; assembly: GCA_947310845.1. Taxonomy (NCBI): domain Eukaryota; kingdom Metazoa; phylum Arthropoda; class Insecta; order Lepidoptera; family Yponomeutidae; genus Yponomeuta; species Yponomeuta plumbellus. The sequence goes on from OX371214.1 coordinate 12,231,803, forward strand.
TCAATGCGACGCCATCAAAACTCTTCCAATGTAGACTCAATTATTGGACCCAATAAGATAGAGAACACTTTATTGTGCATAAAAAAAAGTTACAGGTATTTCTTAATCTAAGAGTACAGACGGCGGCCTTATCACTAAAAGTAATCTCTTCCAGGCAACCTTTGCATGGACTAGAGCAAAATTTTGGAGAAGGGAGCAGATTTACAAAATAAGTAAAATAATAATTACTGAGATATATAAATTTTATCATGCATGCCTAATCAACCAAGCTGTTAATAATTATAATATTTTGAAAAAGAAAGTTCTTTTTTTACATTTCTTTCTTTTAGTTAAAGCCTAAAAGCCTGCTGGCCTTTTTTTATTTTGGGCTGCTTTCTCTAATTTAGATAGTGAAGAAAAATTGCATCTACAAAAGCGGAAGTACGTCATCCATGGAAGTAAGGACACACATCGTCAACTGGACACACATTCGAATTTTACCCGAATTTATGACGAAGTACAGTCATGCGCAGAATGTTTTCTGTCACAATCATCATCCTCTATCAAACGTTCCACCGCTGGAATCAGGTAATTTTACAATAATTTTACAGTAAATAGTACAAAAGTACTAGGGTAGCAGAAGTATAAGTAAGAAATTGCGGCTAAAATAAAATCTCATGAAAAACATGCGGTTTAGTTCATGGTGTTGCTTAATACTGCGCAGTATTAAACAGGGTTGTTTACTACTACTACCTACTAACTTTTGTTACCTTAGTACTTTTAACCGCTCTGGACTATACCATAAGTGCGACGGGGCGTACTGGAAACTACTGTGAAGCAAGGAGCGAAGTACTGGGAATTGAAGTAAAACGCAAAGCGACATTATGGGAATCGAGATTCAGAGAATAAAACATATGATGAAGGTCCTATAGTAAGAAAAAAAATTGAAACTATCAGCATGAACACTATGATCGCGACCACAGTTAGTGGTCAACAATACTATGAGCGAGACGATTGTTAACCTGACTGTACCCTTTTCTGCAAAAAACCAGAGTGTGTCCAGTTGGTGAAAACATAAAAAATATTATTTTAGCTTTCAGCATCTGGACACGCATAAAAATCTTTGTGTGTCCTGATGACGAAAGAATAAATGATACTAATTTGAGTTTAACCAACTCGACACAGGTGTGTCCAGTCATGTGTGTCCAGTTGGTGAATAACCCGTTTTTTTTAGAACAACATGACGTTGTTAGTATATTTAAAACATTAAGTTATTATAGGCCACATTAAGGCCGGCTTGCACCACCGACTAAACTCCATTTAGTTTTAAGTTAAATATAATTTTTACAGAGTATGGCGGAACTGTCAAAACTTTGTTTAACTTAAGGTTAAATTAATTTTAGTCAGTAGTTCAAGCGTGCCTTAATGTTCAACGAACAAGTTTCATGAGAAATAAGTCTTAAATAATGTATTTTTTAAATAAAAAAATTAAAAAATTTGAAGTCGGTAATTATTTTTTACGAAAAAAAAATTGTTCAAGTTACTACCAGGCATCACACCTCTATAATCCGTTCCACAAGTCGAACTCCTAGGAAACCAAACACTCGCATCTTATTGGTCAATGCGAGCGGCGCGCATATACTCGTAGATAGGCAGGTCCACTACGAAACAATAAGCGAAGACGATCCGCTTCATAGGGTAGTGCAGTGGCTATTGAAGGTCCCGCGCATAAACCAAGGCGCACCAGACGATTTTCTTTGGGAGCTCTTTTCGTGGAATGGAGTATACAGCTGTTATCAAGTGATTAATCAAGAGTTGTGCAAGACCATACATAAGATAACGTTTGATTGGCACTTGACATTGCTCCCTCGCCTTGGTAAAGAGATGGAAATGTTCTTGATTATGTGATTGATTAGTTTGCTAAATTATTTTTGAGCCAAAGTAATTATCTCCTTAGCAGTTCAGTACCTGTCGCCCGTTTTCTGGTACACAAACAATTTGTTAATCTGCTCTTAACGGCTGTCAGTTGTTAACAGTACATTTTAACAGAATCACTCGTAGCCCGGGCCGTCTGAGTGATCTTAAACGATCACGAAGGTCAAGCAACATAGGCCGCGTTCATTACCTGGACGGGTGACCGTCTATGACTAACGCTCTAGTGGCATTTTTCCGAGCGGTTCCGTGCTTCGCGAGGCACGTTAAGCAGTAAAGTTGGTGCTGGCTGCCATCGATAGATGGCAGTCGTTAAGCCAAGTCAGAGCCCTTAGGGCGGCTTGAAATCTTCTGACAGTAAGACCAGCCACTAGTCTTACAAGCCTCCACCAATCCGGACTTGGCCCCCATGGTGGAGTATGGCCTATACCTTCCTCAGGGAAGAGACCGTGCCCCTCGATGGGGACATAATGGGTTGATGATGATAACAGATCGTTAGTGTACGAGAAACTGGAAGTACATTGCAAAAAATACCAAAGTTTTGTATTACAAAATAATTATTATTATTGCAATACCAAAATTTTGTAATTTTGTATTCTATTCATACGCTGGGTAGATAATGCCAGCTCCCATTGATGCTAATTTAGCCAAATTGCGTCACTTAACGCTGTTGCACCCTATTGTTCCATTAACCCGTAAAAAAGGTTTGAAAACAAGAAAACTTAAAATTCAAATTCAAATTTACTTGAACAAATGAGAAATTTGTCAGGCATGATGTTTACCATCACCTCTGCTGCGATGTCCAATAGATTGCAATTTGCAAGCAAACAAATAAGTTAATTGGGCGTCTCATTTTTTTGTAAAATTAGTCGCGGCGAAGAGTTTTTTTCCGCGTTTCAAGTCAATGATTGAGATGAATATAGCTTTTAAATGTATTCTTTATGGCCATCTTCTATTTTTTGCAAAGTTCAATCATCAATCATCATCAACCCATTATGTCCTCACCGAGGGGCACGGATCTCTTCCCTGAGGAAGGTATAGGCCAGGGGTCACCAAATGGCGGACCGCGGTCCGGATCCGGACCGCCAACCTATTTTGTGCGGACCCAGAAGAATCAGGGAATATCAGTATCAAAATGTGTGATATTTCAATTTAGCCCGCGCTTTGTCTTCTCTGCCGCACGATACCCACGCGCCAACGGACGACGCGTGCGAGATGAGTGAATGAATGGTAGGCCGGAACTGGTAGCTGCTCTACAGATGGAAATTATCGACTTCCAAGAAAATACTGTTTTAAAACACAAAAATTCGGAAGTTGATTGCCAAGAATTTTGGATAAAATTTGTGTGTGTTAATAAATACCGACCCAGAACTAAAAAAAATGGCTTTTGAAACTTTGTACAATGTTTGGATCAACATACATCTGTGAAGCAGCGTTTTCCAAGATGAACTTCATTAAAAATAAATTTCGATTTCGTCTTACCGATGATCATCTCCAAGATTTAATGGCAATAGGTTGCACCAACGTAACACCAGACTTCAGACAGATTGTTCAGAGTAAAAAATGTCATTTTTCGCATTATCATTGTTCTTACTTTATTTTTAAATTTTCGATGTGTTTTCGACAAAAAATTCGATGTATCATTAATAAGTAGGTACCTGGGTGACCGAGCTTTGCTCGGTACTTTTTTTGTAATATAAAATATGTAATATAAAATTAAAATAATCCTTTTCCTACAAAAAAAGAACTTGGAAAAAAATCATCATGACTCGAACCGGGTCTCTTGAAATCGGCCCGAAACGGGTCGCCCGTTTTCCCGTCAGGACTATCCCAACCTTATCCCAACCTTGCAGATAGACGCGTTAACCTCTGTATGTTATTATAGCAAATTTCAATTGCCTTAAAACACGGATAAAACAACGTTTTCTAAAAATGTAACCTAGTTAGATCAATTAAACGCCCCCGAAAGCATCTGCCTACAAAATTTCGTGAAAATCGTTGGAGCCGTTTCCGACATTCCGATTATATATAAATATATATATACAATAATTGCTCGTTTAACCCTTAATTACTCGCGTAACATTAGCAAAACAATCAATAACAAGGGCATAAAACGTACAAAATAAATAAAAATCTTTACTACTTACTTGTCAAAAAAAGTAACACCAACACTCGCGTGGGGCAATATATACCCCAGACGCAATCTCCTGGCTCGGCCGCACGTTGCAACAAGACACACGCGACTGATTCATGGAGGGGGGCGCTATTTAGGCAGCTAATGGGGGGAAGGCCACAGACCAAAAACTCTTAGTTTAGGTGTTGCAAGCATTCAAACATGCTTTGGGGTAAAATATACCCCACGCGAGTAATTAAGGGTTAAAGAGATTAGATAGATAGATTAGATAAATAAAGTACTTAGGCATTCTGATTTATTTTGCTTTTATTTATTCACTAGCGGCTGCCCGCGGTTTCACCCGTGTGGTTCCCGTTCCCGTGGGAATATCGGGATGAAAAGTGGTTTATGCCAAATTTCATTCAAATTAGTTCAGTATTTTTTGTGTGAAAGAGTAACAAACAAACGAACTGACATACTTTCCCATTTAGGATATTTACGAGTAGTAGGTTTAGTAGTAGGTAGGATTGACAATTGAAATTTTAAGTCTTGGTTGCTAGTTATTATCATAAACCAAACGGACCGCGATAGAGTTATATTTGTTACAAACGGACCCAGAATGAAACTAATTGGTGATCCCTGGTATAGGCCATACTCCACCACGGGGGCTAAGTCCGGATTGGTGGAGGCTTGTAAAGCCGGCCTGGGCTTGGCTTAACGATGCCATTTATCGACGGCAGCCGGCACCAACTGCTTAACGTGCCGTGCGAAGCCTGAACCGCTCGAAAAAATGCCACTAGCGTTAGTCATAGAACGGTCACCCATCCATGTACTGAACGTTGCGTCCCTATGTTGCTTAACCTACGTAATCGTTTAAGATCACTCAGGCGGCCGGGGCTAATACCTTTGGCAGTATGCTGAGTCAGCTGCCTATTGCAGCAGCAGAGAGACACACCATGGCAATTGTTTGTAGATGTTTTGTTAAGTACTCTGTTTTGTAGTGTCATAGACTTTATCAATTAAAAACTTTCTCGTAATTATTCAGGTGCACATAAGTTCACGTCTGTATACCATAGAGATAAGCAGAGACCAGTGTTTACTACTCGCCACGATCTTGAAGAACTTTATTCGCTTTATCAGCATTCAATAGTTGGACGCACGCACGCCCGGCTCATATTATATGTATTGGGTAAAAAAATGCAGTGACAATGCCGACCTTTGTATGACGTATACGTGGAGTTTTCCTTCACTTCAGATTACAATATCTAAGCAGATAATGAACTTATGAAATTACATAGGTACATCCCATTGCAGGGCACAGGCTTTCTCTCAGAGAGAGAGAGAGAGAGAGAGAGAGAGAGAGAGAGAGAAAGAGAGAGAGAGAGTATGGAGGCTTTGTTACCTCGTGTGCCCACCGCGAACTGGCAATTTCAAGCTTGTTGTAACATTACAATAATGTAACATTTAGTTATTTCGAGGCTAGCTAGTTTAGTTTTTTAATACGGTATTTGACACTATCAACAATAAATTATTTGAGATGCTCGATTAAAACAAAAATTACAAAATGATTCGGAAAATGTATTTCTTTTAATCATTTACTAATTATTACAATTTTTAAATAGATGAAACGTAAAAAGAGTGCTCTCACATGTGACGTCACAATCACAAGCAAGTATTTTCATACAAAATTCCGTTTTAAAAGTAACTTATTTGACATCCTGTCGTACGTAGCTTATCAAAAAGGTTCCAACTCACACAAAGTGAGTTTTGAGATATTTGAGTTTTTAGATTTAGGTGTAACCACAGAATACATAATAGTACAAGGTGTAACTAAGTTGTTTCACGCTCTCCTTATATGTGGGCCAAGCAATGAGCTGAACTATAACGAATGTTGAAGAACAAACATGTTTTATTGTTTTTATTTAAAGTGAAACGGGTAATTTTTGTTTACGGTTGATTAATATTATTTAGTTAATTATTGAAAACTATTCGACTAACGCACTTTTTCAAAAAAGAGCAAGTCATTGTCAATTGAGCTTAACTTAATTAAAATTAGAGAAGATTGAAGTAGTTCTTTGAGTGCTTTTGTTTGTTTAAGTGCTTTTTTTATGCAGTATTTTAATCAAGATTCAATCCAATATCTGTGTTTAAATCATAATGGATATTATTATATTTTAGGTGTGCCTGAGTCTTATAAGCTAAAGTGAAGTATTATTAGAGAAGGTTAAAGAGCTCCTTTGCATACTTACTATAATTTTGATCTGTGTTTTTGTTGGTAAGTATATTACCATGCATCTTGATCAAGACTGAATACACAAGGCTCTTATACAGTTCAAAATAGTTGTTAAATGGTTAATAGTGAATAATCAATGATTAAATCATAAAACTTAATCTAAATCAGCCAGTGTTTCATTAAATTAAAATTTCGGTGCATTGCTTGCAATTTCGGTGTGTGAAAAGTATAATAAGTGAAAGTGAAAAGTATAAGTGGTAGATATCAATTTCGGTGTGCATGAAATTTCGGTGGACGCTATAAATCTGAAACTATTAAAGATTATTCAGGGCCGCTAACATATTGCTTTTAGAAATACTTTCTAAAAAAATGTTAAAACATCAATATCACCATGTGTCATAACTTTGCACAAACTCATCGGATCGCTATGAAAGTCTTTGTTTCTTAAAATATAGAGCATAGTGATCATTGTGGTGTATTTAACTAAAACATTACCATGTTGTGGTTTGTGACCTTTCTGCTAAACTAAGTCGAGTTTACTAAGTTTCTCGAACGCTAACAGTCTGTTATTTTACTCTTGACAGCTGTTTTTTTGCATGCACTTTTGACAGGCTGTTAACAATAGATTAGCCAACTGTTAGCGTTCAAGAAACCGGGAGTTAGAAGAGGATATCGCAATTTGTAAATGAACGTAAAGTGTGTATAATCCATTTATTTAGACTTGGCATTTTTTTCAGACTTTAAACGACACTAAATCAAAAACCTTTAGCGGTAGAAAACTCGAAACAGTTTACAAATTTAGTGTTAGCTAGTACTAAATTTGCAAACGGTATCGAATTTTCTACCGCTAAAGGTTTTTAATTCAGTGTCGTTTAAAGTCTGAAAAAAATGCCAAGTATTGACAAATGGATTGTAGTTAACACCTTGTAAATTTTGTACAGAAAGGTCGACTATAAAATCTATCTATCTATATATATAAAACGAGAAGCTGACTGACTGACTTAGAATCAACGCAGAGCCCAAACTACTGAACCTAGGGGGTTGAAATTTGGCATGGAAGTTCCTTAGGGAGCCTAGGGGAGCACTAAGAAAGGATTTTTTGAAACTCACCCTCTAAAGGGGTAAACGGCGGTGTTAAAGTTTGTATGGAGGTATAAAAAAATGTTGTCAGATTTTCTTGAAACTTGAAATAAATACTCTTCAACACAATTGATTGAACACGTGTTTCACGGTTTTTCTAAATTTAACCCTTAACGGGAGTGAACGGGGTTGCAACATTTTGAACTAAAGTCCACGCGGACGGAGTCGCGGGCGAAAGCTAGTTAAAGATATTTACATAGCAAAGATGTCTAGCATATAAAACCAGTTCAGTGTACAAGTTCCGAGTTAAAAATAACAATTTAAACCCTGATCTACACTGAACCAAATTTTAGGAGTCTAACGGTGTTTTTAAGCGACTTGCAAAAATAGAAGGCTGTCAATTGGACGCGTATATTCCTTTTTTGCTATGTTATCGCATAATTCATCTTTTAAAGTCGATATTAACGGCGATATCAGGGAAGTATTGGGGAGCGCCCTAGATCGCTCCCCAGATCGCTTCGTGTCTAGGCAAAGCGTATCCTAATAATTTTATACTCAGAAATTGGTTCGGACGAGCTCACGATTTCATCCCCACCACCATTGTCCCGATTTCAACAATTTTTTTTTCAATTTGACATAGCGTCGCATTGGTCCCACTTTAACTTGGTTAAGATCTGATGTAGGTAGACTTTCAGACATAGAGAACGAAAATCTTCAATGGACAGCAGAAAGTAAGGTCTATTGGGGGCAATCCTTTAAAAATATGCACGTATATGTTTCACAAAATATATTCTAAGTAGTTCCAGAGTATTTTGTGAATAATCACTAAATGGTGATTGAAGAGTGATGGTGATGAATGGGAGCACTTCTTTACTAATATGTACATGTTTTAGTAATTACGCCGCCAATTGTGCTATACTAATTTATTGTCAAATTTTAGGTGTAATTCCTGGTGTATTACATGTATTAGTATGTACTTATTTTATATTAAGTATTAGTGTGTATTGTATTATATTATTGTTATGTATGTGCTCGCACCTTACTTTCAAGTAACTATCTATTTTATCTTTCTTTTTTGCACGCCCACCTCAATTTTTGCCTCTCCTGGACCTCCTGTGGGTTGACTGGTAGAAAATGCCATTAGCATTAAGTCCACCTTTTGTACACTATTGTTTGTGCAATAAAGAATTAATAAAATAAAAAATAAAAGATTTAGACACTGGAATAGACAAGATTACAAAATAAACTTAAAAATGACAAGAATAAAAAATAATATCTATTTAAAGGAAAGAAAACTAAAAACGATCAAAAAGGTCTATCGCCGATATGTACCACCTATGCAATATGAATATCCACATGTAAAAATATGTATAACCATCCTCACGATGTTATCATCATTATTCTACCTGCCTGTTACATTAATTCACAATGGATCCTTTTGAAGTTTTTGGGTGGCTGAATCGTGCCTATAATCAGAAGCGGGCATCACATTACGTCCGCGATGACATTGATGGGATCCAACCCATTGTTTGATATAATGCTCGACGGATGTGAAAGACGTCTGGGTGGAGTTTCATAAAACTGCAATTCGTAGATTATTATGATGACGATTTGAGGTACAATGCCTATAGGAATTTCATTTTGTTAATCTATGGATTAATCGACTTTATACATTAATGACCACTGAATTGTCATAGAAAACCTTGAATTTATTGTTGTGAAACGGACCCTCGTATTCAATTCAACTGTTGATTATTGTTACTAGGTCTTTAGAAGACGATTGTGTTTAGTAAACATAAACATTTACATACAGGCACATACATTGCCTCTGGCCCCACACTGAGATATCCTGTGTCGTGGGAACCAGAAACAACAAACGTGTAAACATCCAAGACCTGGGGTTTTTTTCTCCCCAGCCGGGGTTCGAACCCGGGACCTCTCGCATGGTAGGCAGATGCGGTAACCGCTGCGCCACACTGGTCGTCATTCGCAACAGTGTTCAACACATTCATGAGTATTAATGTTTTTGGTTAAAATTATAATATAGTAATAATAATTATAATAATAAATAAGGCTGCCAATTGTACTGTAATTTGTGTTTTTTTTCCTCGTGTACTTGCAACAGAGAATACTCTTATCTTATCTTAAGACTTTGAACTTGAAAAGAATAAATCTAAAGTTTAATTCTTAGCATGCTCTCCACACACCTAACTTCGAAGTTTATTAAGTAAAAATTTTATTTTATAATAATAATATATTTAAATCAATAAGCTGTATCCGAATAAACGATTAAAAATACTACCAAATTCCTTTTTTTTTTTTTTACTTCATATGAATGTATTTCGGGTCTCATTGAAGGGGAAGGCAGGATGTGACTTAGGATTGTTGGGACTTTTGTTAAATTGAATTAACAAGTATTTAAATTAACGGGGATAACGAGCGTGAGTTTATTTATTTTATTTTTATTAACTTTTTTTTTTTAACGGGAATAGAACTTTAATACAGATAACATTAATGAAATAATATTAATAATGAACTAACAAAAAATAAATAAAAATATAACTTAAATATAAAACTATTCTAGTACATTATATATTTATAATATTTACAAATAAAATACCTGCCCCAGGTCACTGTCCCGCGGCAATACAATTTAATTAAAAAGTACACAAAACGGGTCCATCGCAAACTCATCACCAATGCGAAGATTTTTGATCAAGTTATCTGCCGGACACTATGCATACCGTCAATGGCAGACCAATGACTTTATGCTCCACGAGTTTTCGTGTCACCTAGAACTGGCTAAAATTATGTGATTCCATTTAGACCTTACCAATTCTGTATGACCTATTGTCATACAGAATTGGCCTTGCTACTTATTTTTGACAATGTTTTTTCATAATTTATTTTGAAAATATCGACCATTTTATGAAACTTATTTTTGAGTTTCGTTTATTATGTATATTTTCAATATTTTCTAACATTTTGGTGTTAGTGACGTCATAAGAGCGTGATTAAAGAGTGATAGTCTTTGCCTACATTAAAATTGTATTTATTTTTTTGTAAGATTCTATACTAATACTGTGTTTGCTGACGTCATAGAAAAGTCATTTAAGGTCGAGACTTTTTATTGAATATCTTAAAAATATAGACTTATTAAAAAATCTGATAAATAGAAATTGTACTAAATCGTAATAAAATTATGGAAATGGTTTTGAGATTTCTGTTCATGTTTAAAAATGTAGCGTAGCCAATTATTCTGGTATCAGTTTGACAATATATAGATAGAATATTCTTTATGGTATGGTATATAACCTACACCAGGAATAGTTCAATACACTGTTCATCTTATGTACCTATATGTATTGCCTTTAATTTAGCTTTAGATTACATGTAAACAAACCTTTCAAAACGATAATGTATACCAAGGTGCTTGCTCGTTTTAATTTAAGAAATTTAATTCCATACTATATTTCACTTTCAAATTAAATTCACTTCGATAATGTCGGTTTACATCCAGTGAAATGCTGAATGAAATATCTTATGTAATAATAAGTACGAATGGCATAATAGAATTCAAAACATTTGTACCTCACTCAGCAAAAGGAACAGTTTCCTATAAAAGTACAATGAAAGATTCAATAGTTTCTTAATAAACGTCGACGTCTTATCTTCTTTAGTATAAAATCTTCTCAATAAAAAGAAACAATAGAAGTCTAATAAATTACTCGGGTCGCTCACTCTGGACTGGCACACAGTTAAATTCAACGCAAAGCTACTTTGCTCACAATGATACGTAGATACTGCCAGAAGAACGCAAACGGTGTTGCGCGCACATACGCTCAGGAACGATGTTTCATTCACCCAAAACCAATATGTTTTTCTACTTGTGTAACCCTTAGTTTCGAATATTTCGAATATTTGAACACATGTTTGATTGCTATGTGTGGCGCGAGACTCCAAATATGTGTGCAAAGTTTGAAGAAACTTTGCCATGCGGTGTCGGTTTTTACGCACATCAAAGCGTTCAAAGTTGCATGGTACTGTGGAGAGAAGTGTTTGCGAAGCATGTCTGGCAGGTTGCGCCAATATGTGTTCAAATATGTTTTCAAGTCTTTGCAAAGTCTTCAAAGATGTGTCCAAATATGTGAAGCTAGGTCTGGCGCCGGCATAAAAGCAGTCTAACTACGTTCCACTATAGGGCACAGACATTCTGTCAGAGACAGAGTTTGGGCTTAATCACCACGCGTACCAACCGCTGATTGGCGATTTCAAGCGTTTAGGCTTAGTATTGAAAAAGGCACCGAAAAAAAAAACTCCAATCTGACCTCTGAAAGATAACACAAGAAGATAAGAATATTCTTTACAAAGATTCATAGTACAATTGGAAGTAGTTTAGCAAAGAGGTTCCAACCACACAAAGTGAGTTTTGAGATTTTTTAGTTTTTAGGTTTAAGCTTCTTTATGCTCGCCATAGGCAGTGGCGTAGCTACCTAGGGGCTAGGCGGGGCAGCGCCCCGGGGCCCTCAAGCTCAAGGGGCCCTAGCCCAAAAATACCTACATTACCTGTACCAAGTATTAACAGTAATTTATGTTGTTTCTCTTTAATATTTTTATTACCAACTCTGCAGTGCACAAAAAAGAGCTGATGATAAAGTAGTTTAGAATTTTAAAGTATTTGTAAATTTAATATTTTTACTTGATAAAACCTAACCAGTTTAAATAGCGGTGGGGACCTATTTTTTATTTGCCCTAGGGCGCTTGGTTACTTAGGTACGCCACTGGCCGTAGGTACATGTGGGTTGTACTACCATGTGCCATAACTTTGCACATATTCATCGGATCGCTATGAAAGTCTTTGGTTCTTAAAATATAGAGCATAGTGATCATTTTGGTATATTTAACAAAAAAAATAACCATGTTGTGGTTTGGAACCTGTCTGCTAAACTACGTCCAATTGGCGATCATCTTTTCTCAAATCACCTTAAATCTATTACATAAGTTGGTACAAATATCTATCTACCTAAGAAGCTTCAGACCCATGAGTGCAATCAACACTTGCTATGCTAAAACATTATTTACTATTCTTACAAAAACACCAATGCTGCGGTCAGACGCATGTGCAACGCGTTCCGGTTCCTGTCACCATAATAATACTACTACCATAATACTTTTAAATATAATATCTAGGATAGGAATAGTCAGTTAGTTATTCAATCAATATTAATTTATGAGTTTATTAATTATTCTTTTGCATATTAATTTACAAATGTTTTCACACAGTTACTTTTATTAGGATGAGTTCGATTGTTTCGTTGATTAATAGTTTTTGAGTTGTCAGCACTGTCGCGCGTAATATAAAAGCGAAGGAGCGACCGTTACAGCTCTCCCATGTTCTTGGCTTGACTAAATAACAGATAACCGCCATCTCCGTGCTGTTATTTTCTACACCTCCTCTGCCTGCTGTTCTCCTGCTGCCCTGCTGGTCAGACGCATGGACGGCACCCGTTCACGAGCGTAACGCAGGGGGCAGCCACCGCCATTCTCAACCATATAGAGGGAGATAGGGGACCCGGCCATCACGTCACCATTCACATGGCCTGTGACAAACTTAGTATTAGATGCCAGGTTCATATACTTGCCGGGATTTGAACGACTCAGGGTTGAGGGCAGGTTTCTGAATTGAGAATTTCACTAAGTAATGTTCAGTAACGCTCTCTTCTGAAAAAAAATAGTACAGTTAAGTAGTTACTCAGCGAAATTCTTAATTCAGAAACTAGGTAAAATGGCCAGCACTATGTCTAAAAAGTATCAGGAACTATAGAACTCGACTGCATGCGATAAGAACTCACGTTTTTTTTTAGTTGCTGCGAAATGATATGCTACGGGAAGTTAGCAGATCATTTTTTCAATTGAGTTTTTCAAGGTCAAATTCCAAAAAGTATCAGGAACTCTATACCTCTGCTGCAGGCGATAACTCTCATTTATTTGTGATCTGCTGGACAATGGTCTGCTAAGTTCACTAACATCAATGTTCTATGCGCCGTGCAGCGTATCTACAGTCTGTTAGCTTTTAGAATATACCTCGGCTACTATCGGATACAATCGGATATATTCGTGTAATATAAATATCGGAACTAATATGACACTTAATTTCGAAATCGGAACTAATATGACGGAAATAAACTAATACAGAGCAGGAAGTAGTATTACACTCGTGTGCTTTCGGCGAAAACAGAAGCCTACTCTAGAGCCCGAGGTATATTCTAAAAGCTAACAGACTGTAGAAGTCAGAGTATGCCTTCTGGGCTCATTGCGTCTTAAAGGCGATCACGATCACTGATTATGTCCAATAAACTTTAATTAGTCGGCACAAAATTTCCGGTTTGGTATGGTCTGGTATCAGTTACGGTTAGACTCTTGGGTTTCCACACTGGTTCTATCTAACACGCACCGGGACAGCCTTAGTCACTCATACGTATATGTGACGTATACGTGGGTTACGTATCTCCCATGCATGAAGTATGTCGATACTGGTAACACATTCTGGTTGTATAATTTTGTTTTGATGATTGAGGTATACTGGAGGAAAAGACTTTTCTAAGTTTCCCGAATGCTGCCCATCCGAGTTGGATTCGACGATTGACCTCTTTCACGAAGTTGGACCGCCCTGCAGAAGCAGCGACATCACAAACATGTAAACATTCAAGTTCTTGGATTTTTTTCCCCAGCTAGGATTCGAACCCGGGACCTCTCGCATGGTAGGCAGATGCGCTAACCGATGCGCCACAGAGGTCGTCATAAAGTTGAAACAATTGCACCTAAAATGGTGAGACCAAGAAACAAGATTTTTATGTTTGAAGAAAGGAGAATGATAAATTTACTATAGGAGTTCGTCTATTTTTGCGTCTTCTTGCACATTGATGAAACCAACGGTAAACTATAAGAAATTCGCTCTGGATTATGCAGGAAAAATATTATGAAAATATTAGATGGGAGTTCCGAGAAATCTTAATTTTGAGCCCATGTTTTGAGGTTATGACAACTTTGGTGGTTTGGTGTTATTTTGGATTAGCATTGACACCTTTTAGTTTTAATTATAAGCATAGGTCATTATCAGTTCGTTCCTCCCTTATTCTGAGGTTCGTTCCTACGGAAGAAGTTTGTGCTTTATACCACAGATTATTTATGCTTTTAGCCAAATATGCAGGCGTTTACATGCTGCGACTTTTTGCAGATAGCGTGTGTGTGTAACGATGGACGATTTGCGAGTGTATCCATGCACTAGCAAATCGTCTAAATCGCGACTATATCGCTGCAAAAAGTCGCAATGTTTAAGGAGCCTAATGGGGGACAAAGAGATAATTTCTGATAAGCATAAACAAAGACTATCCTAAGCCCACAATGGCGGTTTATTTTAGTTATTTATTCCACATATTGTTCATACATCATCATTTCAGCCATTGGACGTCCACTGCTGAACATTAGAATCTCCCAAAGATTTCCAAAAGGGCCGGTTGGATTGTTTATACACATGGTCATTTTAAATCCACTAGGATCAATTCGCAAAAATAAAACCGTAATAAAACCGCTAGTTTGAATTTCCGTCAAAAACTCCCCGTTTGCAGTTTGCACTTTCGCAATGTAGTACACAGTACACCTTTTGCGATTTTTGCAATAATTTAATCTAATATGTGTTTGTAATCTGTATTGAGTGACTGAAGTGGGTTACTATTGCACGGACCGAGAATGTACGGCATGAGAATGTACAGCCCGGGAATTCGTGCCCAAATGACACCAATTATCGGGATGTGAATTCCTGCCTGTACATTCCCGTCCGTGCATTCCCGGTCCGTACCGGGAATGCACGAACGTGGAACGTACAGCCCTGGAATCGGTGACCATTCGGTGCCTCGTTCACATCACAGAGAATACAATCAACTACGTTGTTCACATCATAGGTTTTGCGCGTTTTACTGGAGTGTGTGAGGTATTTCTTTTGGGATTCGTTTAGAAACGCTGATAACGCACGACCCGAGAACGTGCGGACGGGAATCCATGTACATGTACACGGATTCAATAAGTGTACATTACCAGGGCGTACGTTCTCAGGATGTGCATTCGCGGTACGTGCATTATCATCTCCCACTGAAGTTATACAATCAATACAGATACTTTTTAATTATTACTTTTAAACCCCTGATTCTTTTATTTTATCAAATAGAACTATGAAATCATTTTTCAAAAGAAACATTTTGAGGTATAAATGCTTAAAGCGCAACGCAAAAGCAACATAGACTGCTTTTGGTCATTCTCCTTTGTCTGCTAGGTACTTTTATGCTTACTTTTATGGCCGACCAAAAATAAACATAAACATTTTACACACAGGCACATACATACATTTAAAAATACACTTATTAGATTGTAAAATTATTATAAGTATATAAAAATATACTTATAGACTATTGTAAATGTTTCATTTCTACTTATGTATTTACAAGTAAAAAACTTGAACCTACCAGGTCGGAATCATCATCATCAACCCATTTCTCCTCACTGAGGGGCACAGGTCTGTTCCCTGAGGAAAGAATAGGCCATACTCTACCCCGGGGCCAAGTCCGGATTTGTGGAGTGGAATGGAAATTTTAAATTGTTTTTTTCTTAAGAATAAAAGTTCTAACATTTTCAGCACATAAATTATTATCTATCGAGACGTCACACTGCACTAAGAAGTCTAAGACGCATCAAATATGTAAACACCAACAAAAAATTAAATTAAATTATACTTTACATTTAACATAACATAACAAATGAAACGTACAAAGGCGAGCTTAGCTCTTAAAGAGATTTCTTCCAGCAAACCACGGTGAGTCGGAGTAGCATTAAAAAAATAACGGGTCAGTAAATGCCAACAAAATAAACTATAAAAACTACAAAATCCTTGATAATAACGTACCTAAGATACGTCGAGTAACCTTTCTGTTAGAAAAAAAGAATGCTTGTGCATCCCATTTAAATCTTTAGACTTACGAACGTACGCAGCAAAAAACGTACCCTAGCGGTTTTCAAATTCCTATCCTATCTTTTTTAGGGTTACGTACCCGAAGGGTGTCAAACGGGACCCTATTACTCTGCCTTCCCTGACTGTCTATCAGATTCGTCCGATCTTTGGAATCGTAAGGCCCTTTCTCCACTGCTCCGGTCCGGCGGCGTCGGTACCGGAATCAGTCATGAGAAAAATATCGGATGCCGGATTATGCTTCTCCACTTCATCAGACTATAATCGTAACAGGCAATGGACGTGACGCAGTGCTTTATTAAAATTCCTCGGTTTTTCTTTTCGAGGCAGGGGACGTTTTGCACACATTCTATTAATCTGGTGTGTACAATAAAGAGTTATAATCTAATATAATCTAATTAAATTGTATGGGAACATTTTTGGGTAGTATGCGCGGTGCAAAAGCGTGTATTGTTTTTCTCCCTCTGTTTTTCACTTCGGACCGGTAAAATACCATTCCGATCTAGCAAATTATCGGACCGTTAAAAACCGGATGCCGGAGTAGTGGAGAAGCTTATTATTATTCTTGTGTGTTTCTAAATCGGATCGGTAACTAACGTTTGCCGGACCGGAGCAGTGGAGAAAGGCCCTATTAAGTAGCCAGTTTTAGGTAAAATAGCAACAAAAAGGTAAGAGAACAGAATTTAACAATAATAATAAGCAATGGGGGCTCCACACAACCAACCTGTTTTCTCGCCTTTTTATGGTTGCGTAGGTCAAAAGGAAAAACGGGGAACACTTATAGGATCACTGTTTGTCCGTCCGACCGTCTGTCTGTTAAGACACTTTTTTTCGGGGAACGTGGGGAGGTATCGAGTTGAAATTAAAACCAGATACTCAGTTTAAGCCTAAATTAACATAAAAAAAGATATGGCTGTTTATAGGTAACGTAGGTATATTTCGACAATCAATGGAATCAAAATTCATAGGATATTTCCAGTTGACCTAGAACTATGAAATTTGTCTAGGTAGTATCGTCTTACAAATAAGTTGCTTTCTGGTTTCCACAGAGACACAGGGTATCCTAGTGTGGGGCCAGAAGCAATGTATGTGCCTGTACGTAAATGTTAAATGTTAGATTTTAAATACTGGGAAAAATCTGAAAACTATGCATTTGTAATAAAATCATTAAAAAAATCTTTGAGAGCGAGAAAATCTCGGAACAAAACTGCCGGTATCTAATCTTCGGTGGACAAACTTGACTTGCCCAGTTTTCTTTTGTTTATGCTCTATCGTGCAAACGGTAACACTTGTAGTGATTGTGAGACTTACAAACTTACTCATTCTAACGACATATTAATAATAAAGCGAATCTGACCCACGATACTTTACTAACTGCACCATCAATTAAAATTAATATTAGTTCTACCACCGGACGTACCCTACAAAATTTTGCCGATTTTGCCCTACAAAATAAATTTAGGTGTTCGAGCCTACGCTTGAACCACAATGAGAATACTCTTTCAATATTCGTAGTCTGTGTCAACATAGTCTGTGTCTTTAAAGGTAATCTGTGGTGTTCGGAACGTCTCGGCACTATACCTAATTTATTTACTTGTATTCATACGTATTTACTTGCGCAGACCACAAAGTGTGGTGGTACTGAACCCTCGTCTTGGTGCGTAACACAGACTTGCACTTTGCCGGTTTTTAGATTGTTTACTATCGTGTGTGGCTCAATCTCCTAACAGAGACTTATCTTCCACTAACGTAGAGTAAATAAAGGTCGGGGGGCCACCCAACGTCTCAGTCCTTATCTCGAATGGAGTAAGTGTCAAAATAAAATGATTTTTTCCTATGCTCGCTAATCTTACGTAAGAATATTTTAACCTCTTTCAAGATACCTATTTTCTTCATAAATTAATGTACCTACTAATATCTTACTACATTGTTGTGCGTAGTGGAGTTAGTTTAATCTCCTGTTTCTCGTTTCTAATTCCCGGTCAATCTTTGTTAACAGCTGTTAAATGTTTTGTGCGCTGTTTGGTCGGTTTTTTAATTGTCTCTTCAATGTTATTATGCAATTGATTACAGAATTTTTTCTAGGTTCCGTCCGAAAGGGTAAAACGGACCCTATTACTGAGACTCCGCTGTCCGTCCGTCCGTCTGTCACCAGGCTGTATCTCATGAACCGTGATAGTTAGACAGTTGAAATTTTCACAGGTGAAGTATTTCTGTTGACAATATAACAAATATTACTAAAAAAGAGAATAAAATAAATACTTAACGGGCTCCCGTACAAAAAACATGATTATTTTGCTCGATATTGATTACGGCAACAGGTAGACGCCTGAAATATTCACAGAATGCTTAATTATATATTTACTTTAAAAATAAATAATTCAATGAAACAAAACAAATATTTAAGGGGGCTCCCATACAGCAAGCGTGATTTTTTGCTCGTTTTGCTCGATAATGGCTACATTTAAACGCTTGAAATATTTACAGAATATTTAGTTATACATACAATTTCAAAAAAGTTACAATAAAACAATCATATTTAGGGGGAGCTCTCATACAACAAGCTATTGATCAACAAGATATTGGTTACGGCAACGGGTAGACGCTTAAAGTATCACAAAATATTGAGTTATATTATTCACTTTAAAAGTAAATAATTAAATTAAAATAAAGTGAAATAAATATTTGAGGGGGGAATATTTTATTATACAACAAATGTAATTTTTATGCCGTTTTAATCACATTTGGTCGGTTTTTTATTTAGTAAGTTTGGTCCGGCAACTCGGACTCTAATAAAAAAAAATAGTTTGTCTTAAATGAACATAAAAAGAAACTACACGGCTTTACAAATAAACGAGTAAAACTTACAAATAACCCCTTATTATTATTTATTTAAATTCTTTATGGCACCAATTACAAAGTTAATGTACAATGGCGTGCTTAACGCAGGAAGCGTTCTCTTCCAGCAAAACTTTGTTGTCGTGGCGTCTCGTTGACAACAAATGTTTGCACTCTCGACAGGTAGTGCGAGGTGAGATATAATAAATTTTAGTAAGCAATTAGAATTCGTACAATTTTCATCTAAAATTATTTCAATAAACTAGTTGGTTCTGAGAAGCAGATAAAAACCCCATTTTTCTACGGAACCCCACAGTGCGCGTGGCGCGACACGCACTTGGCCGGTTTTTTTTTGCTGTAGAGGTCCATTACAATATGCATTCACACGATGCGATGCTTTGCGCAAATTCAAATTCAATTAGTATTAAAAGCATTCCTTAAAAGACGAGCTTGTAAAGTTGCAATTCAGGTAATACTGGTTTGGGTTTTGGACAATCAGTGGTCTGATTCCGTGGTGGTACGCAACAGCTGGGCCGCATTTCATATAAGTTCTGCATTCATAGTTCAATAGGACAATTCGATGTACATTGCGTAGACGAGACTTATCGCTTTGGTGGTTTAATCGGCCTGCAAAGTTCAGCAAGTGCCATAGAAAAAAAAAACCGCGAATAGTTTACTATAAAATATGGCTTTGATTCTCTTGTTACTAAAATTAACTTTCAAGATCATCAACCCATTATGTCCCCACCGAGGGGCACGGGTCTCTTCCCTGAGGAAGGTATAGGCCATAATCCACCACGGGGGCCAAGCCCGGATTGGTGGAGGCTTGTAAGACTAGTGGCTGGTCTTACTGTCGGAAGTTTTCAAGCCGCCCTAAGACCTTTGGCTTGGCTTAACGACTGCCATCTATCGACGGCAGCCGGCACCAACCACTTAACGTGCCTTGCGAAGCATGGAACCGCTCGGAAAAATGCCACTAGCGTTAGTCATAGACGGTCACCCATCCCATGTACTAAAGCGCCCTATGTTGCTTAACATTCGTGATCGTTTAAGAAGATCACTCAGGCAGCCGGGGCTACGATCGATTCTTCAAAAATAACTTTGCTAGCCTTTAGCTAGGGACTCTAACTAATTAAAAAGTGGATAGTTATTAATTTCTGACACCGTGCTGGAGGTTGACAACATGATTGCTATGACGTTGGTACTTATACACACTTGATTATATAATTGATATGTGGCCACTATGCAATACACAGCTACTGTGCCTCGAAACTGTGATTTTGCTTTTACATTTATTAAAATGTTTGTCAGAGTGTAACGTTAGAATAAAATACGTATCTACTTACACTATTGCACACAAAATATTGATCAGGTCAGTACATAAAATAATAATAATAATAAACTCACGCCCGTTATCCCCGAAGGGGTAGGCAGAGGCACCAGTCTCTAGAACTGGACCCACGTTTTGCCGAGTTTATTAGGTCCCAAACGTGACAAGTGGCAAGCCTGTCGCCGTTATCCGGGCACAATTTATCAGCGAATGGTGTTGCTGTACAAACAAATGTACGTAACTAAAAGTCATTGGTACATGCGTGGTTCGAACCCAGACCCTCATGATCGAGAAGCAAGGGTCAACCCCACTACGCCACCACCGCTATGACATAAGAAATAACATAATTATGTTTAATCACATTTGGTTTTTGCATTGCATAATATTGCTGATTGATTGCACTCATGGGATGTACCAACAAATGTTCATATTTTGATACAAGATGTGACCATCTTATGACATTATAATTGCGATAAGATTGTGATCACATGAGACGTGAATTAATTTTATTATTAACCATAGCCGTAAACGGTCCTATCATTTTTTACGTTAACTTTTTTACGAATTTTTGCAGACGCTGCCTTTTGTCCCTTACTAAAGTACAAACAAAACCTGAATGCACCTTCGAATATTATCCATTTACATTGAGTGTAATTTTTTCAACGTAAACTTTTTTTGTTACTCCTTTCATCTGTTTTACTGGAATATAAATTTATTAGGAATAGTCGTGCAAATAGAATAAGTAGGTAGTTAGATGCAGCCATCGCACAACAATAATTAGGGAAGTCTTCCTTCCTCAGTGACTCACACAAAACAAGCACATGTTCTACTGCGATTAGTTCAAAATACAAACAGCACCCTGCCCTACTTGTTAAACAGCAATTTTATAGCGATCTAAATATGTAGCTTTTTTTATCTAGTCTAACGACAATTTTGGTGTTTACACAGTTTAATGAAAGTTGAAAATAATTGCGTATTTTGAGGATATGAATAGTTGCGCTTTCTTACTTAACTTACGCAACTGCGGTACAATTATTGCTAGTTTTGGAGTTGGTGTTAGCCAAGGCTACACTACAATATACCTAACCATAATGACACCGCAATTATTTTTAATTTTTTTCTTTGAGGTCGTTTTTTTTGTTAAATTTTTTATATTTTTTCATTTTTACTGAATCTGAAGTACACTAACTAATTGAATGCCAACAAATTATTCATAGATCACACGACGATTAGCGCACACGTATGACTTGTTATGATCGTTATGATCAAAAAGATAGTCGTCGAACAGGCAAATTTTAAAGGTTTTCTCATGGATTCCATGTCAGAGATAAATCTAATTGAAATGGGACCACACTGGGAGCACTAGCTTTCAAATAAAAAAAAAAAGATCGAAATATCTCACCTAGTCAAATGTTCTGAGGAAACAAATATAAAAAAATACAGTCGAATTGAGGACCTCCTCTTTTTTTGAAGTCGGTTAAAAACGAACTATATTTTTTATGAATATTATATTCATTTAATATATTTTACCTTTTTCAACTAACTGAAATTTTAGGAAATTAATGAAATACTTAGTTCTATTGAACAGGTAAAATAAATTGACTTTAGAGAACCTTACACTACGCTTGGCCTGACACGCACTTGACCGGTTTTTAACATGGCAAGTTAGCAAGAGATAAACAATCTATGTGTTATATTATCACCTACTTCATTTTTAAAGTTGGTCCATACAATTTGTCTTCAAATTACTATTTAATAACAGCTCCACGGCGTGATTTTAACATCGTTAGCTATATTTTGAGGAAATTTTCTTCTCATTATTATAACAAATACTTAATAGTATGTAATTGGATAATATATCATTTGTAAATATTGTATTCGTAATTTACTACCGAATGGTTGGGTCATGTGACATGTTTTTAATTCCATTGACGTGTAATAATACGAATACAAGTGCGTGCGTTGACTTGAAGCAGCAATGAAATGAAATCGCCGCAGTCATGCAACTGTCATTGTTCTACAATGTATTAGCAGCATCTAGGTCCAGGTTTTGTTAGTCTGTTTTTTATTTCAATGCAAAAAAAATGACGCGGTGTTACCGTTATAAAATATTATAGGTTAACTCGTGAATAGAAGACTTGTGTGACCAAAATCCTTATCACATCAAAGACATTAGTTTAATTCCTCACGAGAGCAAAGTAAAAACACCTACGTAGCACAAACAATTTTTACTTGGAAGTAATATGGGGTAATTTGGTTTTGTATTGAGATGTCAACGTAACTGTTTTATTTTAGGCATTGAACTAAAAAACAGACTGTACCTAATATGTAATATAGACTGCGTAATCGTACAGCATAGAGGCGTGATTGTTGTACTTAATTCGTTTTTTTATTTCAAGTGGGCAGGCGGTGGAAGAGGAAGCCAAGAGGAAATAAGAGCCAAAATCTACGACAAATATGCACGAAGATACTTACGATAAATGAATCGCTCTAGAATGTGAACGAACCACCCTGAATCACTTTCACTGCACAGTTCAATGGGACTCTATATAAAATATTAATACTTGGACACGTTTCACAATACCACGTCTGTTATAAATAACTAGTTTTATTTTACCGAACAAAAATAACTTTGAAAATCACTTGTATTTCACGAAAAAACACTTTATCGACAGATGTTCAACGGGAATCTCAAGAATATATGTTGAAAACTAGTAACAACGTACGTCGAAAGACCCAAGACGTGTTTTTATTTCGGTTTTCGATTCGCAAACGTACGTTTTCGATAATAATATCGATACGAATGTCCGGACGGAGGGAAAAACGTGCGTTCACCTCTACACGCGTCCGTTCACTGAGGGGGACTGGGGGAGTGAAGTGAAGAGAGCTGAGAGCCAAATGGGCCAAAACCACTGTTGCCAACCTCAGGAGAGCAAAAAACAGCAGATAGAACTTATAAAAACAGTAGAAAACAGTAAAATTGTAATTTCATAATATCAAATCGCAAATCAAATCTGACACATAACATTTATAGACTGGACAAATACAACTACTCTTAGGTCTAACACAAATTGCCTTTATTTACGAAATTCTGAGAATTTTTTGAAACTACGAACTTTGACCGCACTTGCGAAACGAAATGAGAAATGAATGAGAAAAACCTAATGTAGGTACTCAATATGCTACACTTATTAAACTACAAAATTAAATGTAGCTTTTACATTAGATTAGAACTCTTTATTGTACATGTACACACCAGAAAGAAATAAATGCATTAGAAGCCTTATATTATATAAGTTTTGTCGTTTACAATTGGCGGTCTTATCGCTAAAAGCGATCTCTTCCAGACAAACTTGGAATGGATAGGAAGAAGGAAATAGTAAAGGTAGGTAAATGTACATGAAATAGAGTGATGGGATAATGGACAATATTTCTATGGTTACGAATCAAGAAAATTTCTTCTAGGATATGGATATGAGCGGTCACTAAATAAGAATATATTTTTTGTTTATTTTTAGGTGCTGCAGTTTTCGAGAAAATAATTTCTTTATTTAGTTTCGCTCAGTAATACAGATCATTATGCCATCACAGATTAATACAAAGTCAGAAAGTATCATTCATTCGAATCTGTCAGAAGTAATTAGTCTGTTGCCTTTAAAAAATAAATACTGAAGTATGTACAGCGCCACCAAATTATATGTTCAAGTGGGCAAAATTGTAACTAACTAATTAATTGTAAATTCTGTACCCCATTTCTTGTTTTATTTATTCACTTACTAAGATTTATAGATATATGTTCACTAAAATTTAAAGACGGATTAAAATATTCTCATTTTCCTAGGTAAATTTCTTTAATGTTACTATTAAATTCTCCACTAGCGCCGCTATCAACTGAACAGATAAGATGGTGGCACTGTACCTACATAAACGAAATCACTGACAGAGCAGTGACAGTTTTTTTTTAAATGCTTCAACGTTGGATGGCGTGGATACACGACTATTATTCCGTGCCGTTTTGCTTATACGCCCTTTTAGAATGAGAAGGTTTTCAAAACCAAAATCATGAATGAAAATCTTAGCTGAGGTAAAAACTAAGAACGTAGGGCTATCCAGTTTAGCTTCCTTTTCATATACAGCAAAGGAAAAAAATCCCGAATTATTGTCCATTATGTACATAAACTGACTATTCTGTTTTACTGTTTATTCTCTTGTAGTTGTATTCTCTTTTACTGTATGTGAAAAGATTTGCGTCAGTAAACGGGGAATCCTCTATGCCGTAAGAAGCCCGCTAGCACCCTGACCGACGTATACAAAAACTATCTCTATTACTTTTCCTAAAATGTTATTATTCCGTTTTGACATGTTGGTTGTGGCCTTGTTGCGATTTGGAATGAATTATTTTTTACGCAGTTTTAAATTCAGATACATCAACAAAAAACAGTAGAAACTCGAGCTAAAACAGAAAACAGTGGTGTCATAGCGAAAACAGTAAATCTACTGAACAGTAGGGTTGGCAACACTGGCCAAAACAACGAGTACGAAGACCGAGCTTAGGCCTGGTTTACATTTGCTTTATTTTCATGCTTTTCATAGAGCTAGAATATAACAGAAACGCCGATGAGCGTTTTTCCTTATGTCAAATTTAGTTTTAAAAGAATCCCTAGGTGGCGCTGCCGTACTGTAGCAATAAATGTCAAAGCAAAAAATAATAGTATGGTTCTGTGGAATTTGTGATGGTTGATTACCGAAAAAAAATGCTGTTGTCTTTTGGTGATAAGTGCGTTTTTGGATATTAAGGAATCTTTGCTGTGGATTGTGGGTTTGAATTTTTATTTTTATTACAAGAAACCTCGTCCGAATAGCAACCCTGGTTCCTTCTCTTGTTTAGTAATCTGTGGACTAACTTTGACATTCATTGCTACGAATCACAAATTTGTATATAGAAACGAATGACGCCATCTAGATTATCTCAAGGAACTAAAAAAAAAGAAAGGAAAAACGCTCATTCCTTTTCTAAGTGCATAAGCAAATAATAAATCAGTAATGGTTGATTGTATACCATGTATTTAGGGTTTTTTGAAAGTACTTTTATAATATATAGTGCGTAATAAAGCTAAGAATCGGCATACGTTCTTGCCGTCTCTATTTTATTCAACCTCTATGGAAAGCATGCTGAAAAAGCATGAAAATAAAGCAAATGTGAACCAGGCCTTAGCTTGGCTTGACACACGGCAGTAATAAACCAGCTTTGAAATCGGAGGGGTTTGCTGGAGCAAACTGGGGCTCCATTCTCTTAGTGAATTAAGGTTTAATGACAGTTACATGGTCGGGTAACTTGACATTATTTTAAATTCCATTAACGCCTAGAATTATCAATACGCGTCCGCGCTCTGTTAAAGCGGCAATGAAATGAAATCGACGCGTTCATACAACTGTCTGAAACATACTACTAGCGTTAGTCATAGACAGAGACCCATACACAGATTATAAAGTTATATGGACCCATACAATGGACTGAACGCGTCGTATGCTGCTTAACCTTAGTGATCGCTTTTTTAAGATCACTCAGGCAGCCCAGGCTACGAGCGATTCCGTGCTTCGCAAGGCACGTTAAGCAGTTGGTGCCGGCTGCCGTCGATAGATGGCAGTCGTTAAGCCAAGTCAGAGCCCTTAGGAACGGCTTGAAAACTTCTGATAGTAAGACCAGCCACTAGTCTTAAAGGCCTCCACCAATCCGGACTTGGCCCCCGTGGTGGAGTATCGCCTATAGGTACCTTCCTCAGGGAAGAGACCGTGCCCCTCGGTGGGGACATAATGGGTTGATGATGATACAACTGTCATTGTACTACAATGCATTAGTAGAATCTAGGCAACGTCAAAAGTCGTGAGAATTTGACAGTTAATGTACTGGAAAGTCGCGACTTTTGACGTTGTCGCGCGCGACTCGCATCCTCGTACTACCTTTGCTGGAAGTGTAGGTACTCTTGCGTCGCCGTGCTTCATAAAATTACCAAGATTTACTATGGTTCGGTTCCCACTGGGAGTTGCCGTACATGAGTACAAAAGGACTCAGTCTGGGTGTTTCTCGATGTTTGTAATGTAATTGCCTGGTTACCATGGCACAGGGTATCCTGTTTGGGACCAGGATACCATAGTAAAATAACAACTGCATGAACGCGGCGATTTAATTTCATTGCCGTTTGTAATCCACGCGCGCGCGTACCAATCCTTCTATGCTACCGAGTATCTTTCATTGAACTATAATGCACTAATAGAATCGAGACACTGGAGTCACGGCGGCTGTTCCGGCTGGGGAAAGCGTCGGTCATGTGCCCTCATGATTATTTTTTAAATGGAAAAATTAACAATATAACTATATTGTTGAAGAAACCTCAAAAACCCTCTTTATTCAGCTTCATCAACATTAATTAGGAGTTACATGCCAGCATTCTGATTTTCGGTTTATATTGAATGGCATGTTTCAGGAACTGCGCATTTTTGAGATAACCCTGTTTATTGTAAGACGCCCAAACCAAATATTTGGACTAATCCCACTATGTACAGTCGACAGTGATTCAACCGCTACATTTTGTAGAAACGTCACCCATAATAAAGTCCTTCGAGGAATTTTAACATTCTTCGCGGTAACTTTGAATAAAGTAACTTATGAATAAAATGCTCGCATGAGGTGTCGGCGTTGTCGTGTGTTGTCGACTGTCCTGCAGATATTCCGCAGGTGACATAAGTTCGCGGTTAAACAAATATTACAAAGTTATTGCTATGGTGTAAATATGTAACTACCAATTCCTTTTTAACTTATTTAACTTATTGTGGGCGGTCTTGAGATATTGAAAGGTAAGTATTTGTGAAGAACCACGTTTGTATATTTTTAACAGCTTACTTAGAACTCGTTAAAATAGGGCAAACATCCGGGTCCAATTTAAAATAGGAGATGACAAAGCATGACGTTATCGTTTGTTTTTTCAAAAATATAGAACGCGAACGAGGTTTTCATATTCTGAAACAGTGTTATTAACTTATAAATAGAAAACACGATTTCTCTAAAATATACTAACAATGGACTGTTAAATTTTGTGTTGTATCTACATATGTACGTACAATCCCATATTGGTATTAATTAATATTGAAAGATCATACTATGTACATTAGTTACAATAATTTAATTATTGTTACAGCAATATTGGAATTTGCTATTTAGGGAGCGTCCATTAATTACGTGAGGTATTTAGGGGGGAGGGGGTCGAGCCGAATCTTACTAAATCTCACTTGGGGGAGACGGGAGAGGCAAAGGCAAGGCAGGAGGTCTTGGCAAAAATCACGTAATTTTTTTAAGCAGAAAATGGTATAAAACTGCGTGAAAAATAAGGTTTTTTTTAATTTAAGATTACAGCAATATTCGCAAATACTAGTCCTTGCTAGTCTTAAACAAAAGTAATTAAACAAATTGTTATGTTTTTTAATAAATCCAATACTTTTATACCCAAAGTACAAGTTTTGAAAAATCTCACATGAGATTGGGGTAGGGGGTCGAAAAAAAATCCTTATAAATGCCTCACGTAATTAATGGACGCCCCCTTAGGAGTGTTTTAAGACTTACTACGGTTTTAGGGTATCGTACCTCAAAAGAAAAAACGGAACCCTTATAGGGATTTCAGGAGTTACTAAAGCGCGGCAGATTAACATAAAGGGAGATACCTTGTACCAGGTAAAGTACCTCCACCAAATATGAGCCCCATATGGTCGCCTGTCAAGGATAAAGGATAAGATTAGTAAAAAAAAATTGATGATCAGAAATTCTCGAGCGCGTCAGATTAAGGTAGGGTGAGTTAATTACATGCTAAAAAGTGTATATTCCACTATGCTGTCAATTTTCGCGTGACGTAGAGAAGTAAGAGGGTTACAAACTTGTAAAAAAACAACGTTATCTCGACTTTCTCGAGCGTGGCTAATTTTTTTTTTATTTTGAAGAAAATAATTCAAGGATACTGAAAAATATAAAATCTGACGATTTCCATAAGCCGAAGTAAGAAAAAATAATAAGTAAAGTTTAATGCGTGCAGCTACGGGGAGGATGAAGATGGAATCGAGCCAGAGGACGAATATGATTCTACCGATGAAGAAGATGATGATTAAAAATAAACTACGCAAAAAATTTTAATTTTTTATAATTATTTTCTTATGAATACAAGCATTATACTAAAAAAACCTGTACTTTTTTATTTGCATGCTGTTTCTTCAGCTTTTCAATTAATTAAGTTCAATGATTTGAAAAAATATTTAAAAAAAATTTTTATTGTCAGATTAGGCGAATCCCTCTAGATAATCGTTAGATTATGAGACAGCACGTCTAGGGCATTAAGAAGAACCATATATATCTTAATCTAACGCGCTCGAGTATTTCAAAATGGCGAATTTTTTTTGCACATTCTAATAATAGCCGCGAGTTTGCGTTACATCCAAATCGTCAGATTATTATATAAGAGCTTTTTTTAGGTGCAAATAATAACCTTAGAAAAGCGCTCGATGATTTTTATTTTTTTCCTTTTCAACCCTTACGTACGACCACCCATTGAAACAATCAGATTAACATTACATTTAACGTACATTTTCAAAAATACACAGAATATCATCATCATCAACCCATCATGTCCCCACCGAGGGGCATAGGTCTCTTCCCTGAGGAAGGTATAGGCCATACTCCACCACGGGGGCCAAGTCCGGATTGGTGGAGGCTTGTAAGACTAGTGGCTGGTCTTACTGTCAGAAGTTTTCAAGCCGCCCTAAGGCCTCTGACTTGGCTTAACGACTGCCATCTATCGACGGCAGCCGGCACCAACTGCTTAACGTGCCTTGCGAAGCACGGAATCGCTCGGAAAAATGCCACTAGCGTTAGTCATAGACGGTGACCCATCCATGGACTGAACGCGCCGTATGTTGCTTAACCTTAGTGATCGTTTAAGATCACTCAGGCAGCCCAGGCTACGAGCGATTCAACAACACAGAATATAGATGCTATCAATATCTGACGCGCTCGAGTATGTCCATGCAACAGTTAATTTTTACATTTTTGAAAATCTATAGTCGCTCCCCCCACCGATAAAAAGGTATATATTATATGACATTTTTTTCTTCTTATCATCTAAACTTCACAATCAAATAGGTCTCTATGACGCTCGAGTAAATCCCGATATAGCATCATGGGCTCCCCTACTATTGAAGTATCGAGCTAAAATAAAATGAAGACCTCCGTAGCGCATTGGTTAGCGCATCTGCCTACCATGCGAGAGGTCCCGGGTTCGAATCCCGGCTGGGGACAAAAAAAAAAGAAACCCAGGTCTTGGATGTTTACATGTTTGTGACGTCGCTGTTTCTAGTTCCCATGACACAGGGTATCCTAGTGTGGGGCCAGAAGCAATGTATTATTATTATTATTATTATTAATTCTTTATTGCACAAACAATAGTGTACAAAAGGTGGACTTAATGCTAATGGCATTATGTATGTGCTGTATGTAAATGTTATGTTATGTTATGTTGTTAAATAGGTTCCTACTCAAGTCTACGATCATCAATCCATTATGTCCCCACCGAGGGGCAGGGGGCACGGGCAGGAAGGTATAGGTAATACTTCGCCACGGGGGCGAAGTCTGGATTGGTGGAGGCTTGTAAGACTAGTGGCTGGTCTTACTGTCAGAAGTTCTCAAGCCGCCTTAAGGCTTCTGACTTGGCTTAACGACTGCCATCTATCTACGGCAGCAGGCATCTACGGTGCCTTGAGGTTGTGAAAAAATGAAACTTCTAAGTTAACGTGAAAATATACGGCAGTTTATGCTCCAAAAAAATCGCATATTCCGACACTCAAGGGAATCAAAACTTGCTGTGAAATTTGGTAGTGCAAATACCCTCATGGCATTAAATCCATGGAGGAGGCATATGTCCATCAGTGGACTTCTTGTGGCTGAATGATGATGATGATGGTGATATAACACAAATACAGGGAAATATCTGATACTATACATACCTACATTTGTAATAAAATCATAAGAAAAATTATCTTTAAAGTTCGGGAAAAGTTAAGCGAAAAAAACTATGGTTCAAGCGTTTTATACTTAGTTTATTGAAGCGCAGGGAACTAGCGTCAAACTTAGATTGAAGTCGTATTGCTTTTATTTAGCAGACAAATTGTCTGATGTTAAACAGTAGATTAATATTAAATGTTTTCAGAGGAGATATGTAGGTATTTTTTAAGTTTGAAAGTGTGTTAATTAAGCTAAAACTGTTTGAAAAGAATAATTATGTGGAGTTTCTTTGTTAGTTTCATCTCCACACAATCTATCAATTGTGAAACTAACAACATTGACGTTCATAAAGTAAACTGAATAAAAATATTTGTATTCGTATTAAGCGCACCAAAGCCTGTACGATTCCACTCGTCTGTAAAATTACATAGGTACTAATTGCTATCGCAAATGTTATATTAATTTTCTTGACTATTTAAATGACAAATAATTCTGTAAATAACTAATACCTATGTGCGATAGACTTTGATGGTGACTTTTAATTTCTTTGTAGACGGAGACTTAGCACTTTTTGCATGTTATATTCTATAATCACCAATTCATCGTCGATTCTATTATATTACCTATGTGATTAAAATATTTATACTTGTAGAAAGTACCTACACAAATGTATTTACCAACTTATATATCCACCTACATTCCACAAATAAAGGATTTTGTAATGGTATAATTCTGACAGGATTTCGGTTAGGCCCTTGGACATTTTGCAAATAACACCCTAGAGACCACAAACAGTTGGCATATTTTTTTGCCTTCTACCCACGCACCTAGCAGTTAAGACATTTTTAAAGAGATTTACTACTCGTAACTTACGTGACTTGAAAGCAATATTTTGTCACCTTAGGTATGTACCTATGAGCTGGTTGCTATATGAACTTACAAAACACCATCAGTAATTTTCGCTTGCTACACATGTAACGATATATCGTAGATATTAAACTTTGCAAGCTGATTAGCGCAGATTTATCGACGGTCTGTATGCCAAAATCTGTAACTATTTGTCATACACACGCACGATCGATAAATATACGCAAGTCGGCATGCACAGTTTAATACCTACGATATCGTTACGGATGTGGCAGCCTCTAGAGAGAGAGGAAAATTTTAAAACAAGCGTATTGCTATTGTCTCTTTTTTTTTATCTACTTAAGGGGTGGAACTATCAACAGCGAACTTAATTAATGATAGTGTTTATACTAAAATACAACAAATAGGGCCAATAACAGACACTCATATTTATACAATAAGTAAAGCGAAAAGCCAACGTAAAAGCTGAACAAAAGACCAATAACTATTAGGTAGGTACCTACATAAACTACAATTCATACAGTCATGCTAAAATGTTTATTGATATCAATACTATGATATGACTATGATAAGATCAATAAATTTTTTTTATAATCTGTAGGTGCGTGTGTGTGTGTTGTGTGCACAGTATTTGTCTGTTTGTATGTGGAAAGGAGAGGGGGGAGCATTTCTTATTATTATGTACCTATATCAATTTGGGCCGCTAAGTATTCTTTTTATGTCAGATGTAAATGATGCCTTAGAACTGCAGAACGGATCTGACGAGCTAAAACATTAAAATAATAGGTAGCAATTAAAATATTACAACGTGCCAGAATACAGGAAAGCACGCTGTAAAGGAAGCGCCTGCGTATATCCTAGTAGCAATAAATTGCAATGCTTAAACATTGCGATGTACTTATTAATTCTTGTTCAGGTTGTAGCCGTGAAGTTGCGACGCTCATGGTGTCTCACCATGGACGTAAATGTTGCTCTCTCGAGTAATCGAGCTTTCACCTTTTCTACCATGTTCTTTTCTGAGAACTTTGACGAGACAGCACTACAGTTATTTAGTTAACTAGCGAAATTCTCCATTCAGATACCTGCCGTTAGTAATTTTATTAAGCTAATAACTTACAACATAGCACAATCATCATCATCATCATCATCATCAGGCTATATTAGTCCACTGCTGGACATAGCCCTCCCCTAATGAGTGCCATAGCGCCCTGTCTTCAGCTTGCTGGATGCGGCAAGCATATGCCTGTAGTTTTTCGCTGATCGTCATCTCACTTGGTTAGAGGGCGTCCTACACTACGTTTGCGGAGTCGCGGTCTCCACTCAAGAACACGTTTACCCCAGAGTACATAGTACATAGTACAATACCTAGGTAGGTATCTATATTTTAGGATAACAATTTTTAGCTTAGAATAATTGAAGACGTGAGTGGATGAAGGTGATTATGTCGTATTTTCGGTTGTCGGTGTTTTTTGTGTGGGAAAAAATTGTAGAAAATTGTAGTAAAACTTTAAATCTAAAAAATTGCACTTATCACCGTCATCCACTCACGTCTTCAATTGTAAATCGCATTTTTATCCAAAAAATATTTGTATTTTAATTACTGGGTAAGCAGTGCAGTGAGTTATCAAAGCGAAGTAAAAAACTTACGAAGTATAAATGCAATTTTATTTTGTACACAACTCATAAATCATATCAATAAGTATTATAATTAAACATATATTTACAGGTTTTTAGTGAATATACATTTCAAAATAATTTAAAACAATGAGAATTATACCTAACTACTTATACCAACATTTAGGAATTTATTGCTAGCTTAGACTTAAAATATCAGTGTTATCATTGTATTCTCCTGCTTTTCTATTTATCGAATGAAATCGTCGATAAAAAACCTGCGGTTAGGCATTGAACCTAGATTAGATAATTTACAATCCGGCCCCCTCAGTATTATGTCTTAACCGGCGCAAGAGAATAGCCACAGACTCCCTCCATTCATCTTGTCTGCTAACTCTCGGCTTCTCGCATACTAACAAGCTGTTAATCTACTGTTACTGTCAGTTGGCCAAAGTGCATGTTATCGCAACGAAAACGAAAAACGTTCACGTTTTACTGAAATAGACCAATTCTCATCTAGCAAAGCGTCCTTCAAGCATCGGGTTCTACAGGTTCTACTTCACTAATCACACAGACACGCACACTCAAGCACACACACACTCGCACACACACAAGCACACACACAAGCACACACACACACCCCTTCCCTCTCCTTGTCCCGTCCACTTCCCAATTCAATTTAATTAAAAAACATTGTTAATTCATTTTTTTCCCACTGCTTGATATGTTTGTATAGTCAGTAAGTGAAATCCATTTTTGGCTTTATTGTTACCACACTTGTTGCAGATATACCCATAGGTATGTTATTTTTCACCTTAGCAGCTGAAACATACTGGGTTTACTGCTTAATAAGAGTGAGGGAAACGCGTTTGTTTTCCCTGCGAGAGTGAGGGAAAGTGATTTGAATTTAGAATGCTGCGAATTATCATTATGTACGAAACACGTCATTCGAAGTTCGATTTATCAAATTTCAGAATACCCAAACAATAAAACGTTCGGAATCTAATAAACCTTTAAAATGAAAATTATTTGGTAACGTTGTAATTAAATATCTAATTAAATAATAAAATATAATGAATACACTGAAATAAAGAAAAAAAATAAAGAAAATGTTTTAGAAAAATACGAAGAAGATATGCACAAATAATTTATAGTTTTAAAAATCTTTATTGGTACAACAGAATACTACGGGTGCAGTTTCAGAACGTAACTTTAAAAATAGCGGGAAACAAAAATCAATATTATTTCTTCTTCTGCAGATAAAGATTAAAAAAATATATATATTTCTTCTTTTGTTTTTCGGTAGGTAACTACTTACAATTAGTGTTGCATATCACAAATTCATAAAATATGAGTGAGTCTAGTGACGAAAACAGCAATTTACCACCTGAAGAATTAAAACAACAAGTGTTGAATGCTGAATTCAGTTTTCTTCCTCAGAAATCATGTGATAGATATCTGAAAACCTATGATGTTTTCAATAAATGGAGACTTGAAAAGGGCGCGAACACTTTCTCGGAGAATGTATTATTGTCGTACTTCATAGAATTATCACAAACGAAGCAATCACCTACAATGTCGAGTATTTATTCGATGTTGAAAGCTACAATAAAGACAAAACATAATGTTCATATCGAAACTTATCCCAAACTTATTGCATTTTTGAAAAGAAAGTCAGTAGGGCACAAATCTAAAAAGTCCAAAACTTTTTAAGATAAGATAAGATAAGATAAGAATATTCTTTATTGTACCAGGAAAAACATTAATACAGAACATTAACAATAAGATGCAGTACCAGAGGCGGCCTTATTGCTTAAAGCAATTTCTTCCAGGCAACCGACGATGGAAAGTTGCTGAAGGAAAAGAGAGAGACGGGTAGTCGGTGCAAATAAGAACATAGAATAAATACTTATACTTAATACTAATATACATACATAAACCTTTACATTCTATACGTATAATAATAATTATAAACATACATAAAGTTACATAATATAACAAAAAGTTCTACCATAGGATAAAAGAAAAGACATACCTACCTACATTCAGGAAAACCATAATAATAAGATTATTTAATAAATTATAAAGATAAATAAAAGTCATAAACCTTGCTTTTAAAAATAGCTGGGGAAGGAGAGCGCCTTATCGAAACCGGCAGATCGTTCCACAGTCGGGCGGCCCTGACAGCAAATGAGTTGCCAAAGAACCTCGTCGAATGACTTGGAATCTTCAGCATCAGATTCCTGTCAGACCTAAGTGCTCGGCTGTGGGAGTCACTGAGGTAGACAAAACACTCTTTAAGGTATGAAGGGGTGGCTGGATTGAACAGCAATGAGTAGAGAAGAGAAGTTATGTGAGCATTCCTGCGGAGACGGATGGGGAGCCACTTGAGCTTATTGCGATAATCGGAGACATGGTCATATTTGCGTAGTCCAAATATGAACCTGATTGCGAAGTTTTGTAGGCGCTCAAGTTTATTTAGTTGCTCTTCGGTCAAGTCAAGATAGCTGGCATCAGCGTAGTCAAGGATAGGGAGCAACAGAGATTGCGCAAGCGCAATTTTGGTTACAGTCGGAAGGAAATTCCTTAACCTTCTCAGAGAGACCGCTGAAGCGAATATTTTCCGGCTCACTTCCGCCAGCTGTGGTGACCAAGACATACACCTGTCAATAATAACCCCCAGGTTCTTAACCTTCTCACTGAACGGAATTGATATACCGTCAAACACCACGCGTGGCAGCTGTTCCCAATTGATCCTCGATATCATCCTAGGACTACCGACAATAATCACCTGTGTCTTGGAGGGATTGACCCTCAAGCCATAAGACATACTCCACTCTGAAATACTATTTAGATCAGCGTTGGTGTTAGCAATTGCCAAGGGCAGACTATCTACAGGGGTATGCGCGTAAATCTGGAGATCATCTGCATAAAGGTGGTAGGAAGAAGAAAGGTTTTGAGAGATACTATTGATGAAGATGGCAAACAGAAGAGGAGACAACACGCCACCTTGCGGGACACCGGCAGTCGTATCAGACCAAGCGGAAAAGGATTCATCAATACGTATGCGTTGCCGGCGCCCATGCAAGTAACTACGAAACCAGTCAATCACCTTAGGAGATATGTTAAGCGAGCATAGTATACCCAGCAAGATATCAAAGTCCACTGTGTTGAATGCATTGCTGAAATCTAACAGCGTGAGGACAGTGACTTGACCACTCTCCATGGCCAGCCTGATGTCATCCGTAATTTTAATCAGTGCCGTGACCGTGCTGTGGCCTGGTCGGAAGCCAGATTGGAGGGGATTTAGGAGATGGTTTTTGTTTAGGAAGTTACTCAGTTGATGATGGATCAGGCGCTCAAGGACTTTTGAGAGGAAAGGGAGAATCGAAATAGGGCGGAAGTCGGAGAATAAGGAAGGATGAGCCTTTTTGGGCAAGGGAGTGACCTGTGCTTCCTTCCAGGCAGTAGGAAAGACACCAACCAGAGTAGTTCAGCATTTGTGTGATGACGGGGGTAATGATGTCGATTATGGGCAGAATCATTTTTCGGCTAATTCCATCAGTACCCACGGCGCTGGAGGTGATAGATACTATGCTCTTCTCGACGTGGTTTTCCAACTCCTAAAGATTTGAGAAAATTCCAAACTTTGGCTGGATCATCATTTTTAACAGATTCATGGATATGGCGTCGTTGTGCATCCCTACACATCTTATTGCAGTGATTTCGCAGACTTATATAACGCTCCTTATTGTAGTCTGTTGGCCTGATCCTGTATTTATATTTTTAATCTCTAATATTGAAAAATTTCTTAATGAAGCACCGGACTGCAATTTTCTCGCTGCAAAAGTAAGTTACTACCTATATGTCTATACTTAATTAGTAATATATGTGCACGTACGCTAACCATTTTCGCTAATATTTACTAAAATACGAGTTACTTATGTAAAGAAAGTGGGTAAATACTACGTTTTGTTTGTTATACATTTTAATTACTAACATTTTACTTATATAATATTTTTATTACAGGTTATCCTCATTAATGGAATAAATGGAGCATGCCGCTCGAACGAACTGTTAAATCTGACTGTTAATGCCATCGAAAAACATTCTGACGAACTGCTATTAGTCAACCTACCCAACACAAAGACTAACATTGGCAGGTCCTTTGTTATTCGCGACGAATATGTGAAAATTGTCGAGAAATATAAGGCATCACGACCTGATAATACGAAAAAAGATCGATTTTTCTTGTAGTATCGTAATGACAAGTGTTCAAGACAGCCTATGGGAATTAATAAAATAGGCGGGACACCACAACTAATTGCCACTTTTTTAAAATTACAAGAGCCTCACCTTTACACTGGACATTGCTTTAGGCGAACTTCGGCTACGCTTTTGGCTGATTCAGGAGCGAACCTCACAACATTAAAACGTCATGGCGGCTGGAAGTCAAACACGGTCGCGGAAGGATATATTGAAGATTCGATCGAAAATAAGTCTAAAACCTGTAAACGCATAATACAAAGCATAAACTTTAAACCTGATCCTTATGCACACCCGCGCCCCTCTACTTCCAAAGACACAAATATCATTGAAAATTCGGTAAGAAGCCGCACCGAGTCGCCAACGTTTACTAATAGTATTGTCTCGTCACAGTCCAATAAACAAATAGAAACGAACTCGAGTCAAACTCAAATCGCAAACTCCACGGTATCACTTCCTAATAAAACTATAAATTTTCAAAATGTAACTTTTAATAACTGCAATTTTAAATTTTAGTAGATACTTATTGTTTCCAAATATATGTGGTTTCATTTTTATTCATATTGTATCTTTTTATCTATAATAATGTTCTCGCTGCTAAGGTGAAAAGTTGTATGTGTCACGCGAGAGAAAAGTTATTTCCATCTCGTACCTTAGAATCCTTCGCTTACTCGGGATTGAAAATTAGCACTCGCTTGGAAAACCAACTTTCCTCTCTAGTTGAACAAATAACTATTGTGGTGTTAGATTTCCAAATAAAGAATAATAATAAAAAAACGTTTGACAGCTGTTCACAGTAGATTAATAGATTGTTAGCGTACGAGAAACCGGGGGTAAGTGAACGTAGGATAGACTCCCGCCGCACCGACTACCGGGGGAGCCAGCAAAAAATACTGCCAGCTCCGGCCGGCTCCTTGAGCCAGATGACTGTGTTCGAATTAAGCCTTATTTTCATTTAAATACTGCTTAAATTATTTATTTCATGATTTCAATAGCTACTGTATGAAGTGCGCTATCGCAGGTTTTCGCAGTACTTTTATTTTGGTAGTTTTCGGGTTTTGAAAGGTTAATGTCCGTTATCACCAATAAAGATTTAGGGGCCACCTAACTAATCTTTTTTAAGGGCTACGAATCGACCGTTAAAACCGCCCCTAAAAAAGTTAATCGCATCTTAAGTGTTGTTGGTGAAAACGGGCATAAGAGACCATTCTAAGGGGGCTGAAATGGTCAGACATTATTGTAAAACAATATATCGTCAATTAACACACCTATCATCCTTCATCAATCATTCTTCACGAACAAACGGCATCAGATCAACTGATTGTCAAGTAAAAGGGTTGGACAACACATAATAGAAAAAAATGAAGTCTAACTATATCGTCTGTGGTAAAAGATGCTACCTACTATGGTTTAGTTGAATTATGTATGTACCTACATTGTTTTTTTAGAGGGTTCGTGTTTCTCTAAATGATCCAGTAAGTATATTTATTTCCTGGGATTGTCCCATTTAGGTAATGGCATTTTAGTAAACTACAAAATACTCTCAAATAACTGCTATTGTGCTAAAACCATTCTATCCTCGTAAGGCCCGACATTAAAAATAACAATTTTATTGTTTTCATACTTTTTTTGAGTATATTGGGCCTTACGAGGCGAGGCTATAGAACAACTATGACTTCAGTAGTTCCTAGACTCTGGTTTCAAACTGATCCATCCTATTTATTGAATGCTACTGGATCGAAGCAGTGCTAATTCATTGAAACCTCGGCTACTGATCCAATCCGTAATATTACTTGAACGTATAATTGCATAGCATTGAATCAAAATAGCTTACATCGATCCAGCGCTGATACCTATAATACTTGACTACCTACACTTTCATTCGAAGTTATTTAGATTGTAGTACATTACTTACACTGCCGTCATAATAAAAATTGCCATCATCATCAACCCATCATGTCCCCACCGAGGGGCACGGGTCTCTTCCCTGAGGAAGGTATAGGCCATACTCCACCACGGGGGCCAAGTCCGGATTGGTGGAGGCTTGTAAGACTAGTGGCTGGTCTTACTGTCAGTAGTTTTCA
Source organism: Yponomeuta plumbellus (assembly GCA_947310845.1). Taxonomy (NCBI): domain Eukaryota; kingdom Metazoa; phylum Arthropoda; class Insecta; order Lepidoptera; family Yponomeutidae; genus Yponomeuta; species Yponomeuta plumbellus. Next base: position 12,271,197 of record OX371214.1, read on the forward strand.
AGCCGCCCTAAGGCCTCTGACTTGGCTTAACGACTGCCATCTATCGACGGCAGCCGACACCACCAACTTAACGTGCCTTGCGAAGCACGGAACCGCTCAGAAAAATGCCACTAGCGTTAGTCATAGACGGCGACCCATGCCATCCATGGACTGAACGCGCCGTATGTTGCTTAACCTTAGTAATCGTTTAAGATCACTCAGGCAGCCCAGGCTACGAGCGATAATAAAAATGGCCATAACTACCATGAACTTGATGTCGACCAAATTGAAGTTTAGTGAGAAACTAAACATCTAGCTTGTCTGCTAACTTGTCGTCGGTGATTCCCATATTTTGAAAAACACAAGAAAAATACATAGGCTGCTACTTATGTATGCGGAATCTGGGATTCCAATAATTTTAAACGCAATGTCTGACCTCCATGGTCAAATTCGTTCTTTTTTTAAATACTGGCCGCTAATATTTTTCTCATATACGTTAGTGTTTTGTTTTTGTTGGGTTTAAAATGTCATATCGCTGAAAAAATGGAACTCACTCGTGAAAATATTCGTGTTATGATTTATTACGATTTTCGACGTGGTTTAACGCAACAACAGTGCGTAGATCGATTAACTTCGACTTTCGGTGGTGAAGCTCCATCAAAAACGACTGTGTATCATCACTGGTTTAGTGAGTTTAATCGCGGGCGCAGTAAGCTCACGGACGAAGTTAAATAAGGTCGCCCGAAATCGGTGGTTGTGCCACAAAATATTGAAGCTGTGCGAAAACTAATAATGCAAGACCGCCATGTTATGTATCGCGAGATAGAGGCTATTCTGGGCATATGTATGACGAGCATTCATAGGATATTACATGAACATTTGTCTGTAAAAAAAATTTGTCCGCGTTGGATCCCGCACAACTTAACTCAGGATCAAAAAGATGCTCGCGTCGAATGGTGCAAGAAAACCTTAAAAAAATTCAACGGAGGCGACTAAAATCTGTTTATAATATCTACACAGGTGACGAATCCTTGATCTACGCGTACGATCCCGAAACTAAACAAACATCCAGCGACGCAGAATCATACTTCACCATGACAATGCCAGCTGTCATACATCTCAGGAAACAACTACATTTTTGGATGGTCAAAAAATAGAATTGATGGGTCATCCACCGTACAGCCCTGATTTGGCTCCCAATGATTTCTATTTATTCCCAAATGTGAAGAATAAATTACGTGGTCAACGATTTTCGACCCGTGAAGATGCCGTAGATGCGTTCAAACAGCACTTTTTGGAGATACCTCAATCAGAGTGGAAAAAGTGTAAAAAGTTACAAATTGGTTTCATCGAAGGCAAAAGTGCATCGATCATAGTGGAGAATACTTTGAAAAACAATAAAGCATATTTAGCCATATACATTTGTTTATTTTTTCTATTCCGCATACATAAATAGCAGCCCTCGTATACCTACATATTTCATTATTAATTTCATAAGCTATTTTCTCAAAAAGTGTTAGTTACTAATTTAAATACAGTTTTCTCTTTCTCAGTAGTAAAATTGAAGTTATGGCGTTTCTTCTTAGGACCTACCTACGTCATTAACACTACATTTTGTCCACATTTTACCTCTCAACTAAATAACACAATATCTGCCTACTATTAATATACAATGAATACTATATATGAATAATACGAACACAACCAACACTTAGCGATTCTTCAGTCGTACCACAGCCACACCACGTTGAAACGACAAAATGCTGTCAAGCAGTGGTTACGTGTGAATAGTGTCGCTTCAGCTTCTTGTAGTTGCATTGTGGTACCGACAAAGTGAGGCTGCGTTGTCGCCAGCAGTTGCGATGTGGTTACGTCGCGGAAACATGTGTTGACTGATCAAAATCATGGAATGGCGTCGACGCAACGTTGTGTTTGCGATGAGGTCGACCACTAGTAAGCAGTGTGGCTGGTGGTTGCGTTGTGGTTGCGATGTGGTCGCGATGTGGTCGGTATCACACATACGGTCGATAACGACTGCAAAATGTGGTACGTGTGAATAGTCCTATTCATTTTTCATACAAAATATACGCCCGGCCACGTGGTGTGGTTGATGTGTGGTTGTGGTACGTGTGAAGAAGCCCTTAAGGTGCAGGATCAATTTTTTCATCACGCCGACGCGGGCTGCCTACACTTTCACTATATCTCCTCCACACTTTTCACTCACTTCTCAAGGAAACAAACACAGTGCAGATACAAGCGAAGAAGCTTATGATACAGAAGCATACTTTGTACATAACTTATAAGGGCATCACAATACTAGAAAAATATATCCAACCTGAGTGCTTCTACTGAGTTTTTTCATTCACTTTCGATAGCGAGAGCGTTTGCAATTTTTATAGGAGTGACAAAGCGCGCCAACTAGTTGTCTCTTCGTCACTCCTATACAAATTGCAAACGCTCACGCTATCGAAAGTGAAATGAAAAAACTCAGTATAAGAACTCTGGTGGAAACTCCCATACTAGCGCTGTTTTAGTCAAAATCATCAAGATCCACGGGAAAAGATTACGACATCCGACCCAGTTGACAATCACACGATACACTCGATGCAATCTTTAAAGTTCAAAACACAAGTCCTAAGGCACCGGGTCCAACTTCCTCACGGCGGCGCGGCCTGCCCTGACTCTCATATATCTCGTCTACACTTTTTCCTCGGGTCTCGGGGAAACTGAACACGGTATAGATACAAGCGGAGAAGCATACGTTGTACACAACTTATAAGGGCATCACAATACTAGAACCAACCTGGTGGAAACTCCCATAGTACATAGCGCTGTTTTAGTCAAAATCATCAAGATTCACGGGAACAGATTACGTCATCCGACCCAGTGGAATTGTCCACACAATACACTCGATGCAGTCTTTAAAGTTCAAAACACAAGTCCTAAGGTACCGGGTCAATCTTTTCCTCACGGCGGCGCGGCCTGCCCAGACTCTCATATATCTCGTCTACACTTTTCCCTCGCGTCTCGGGGAAACTGAACACGGTAGAGATACAAGCGGAGAAGTATACAACATAGAGACGTCGTACACAACTTTTACGGGCAAAAAACTTACGACATCCAGCCACGTGGGCAGTTACAAAATACACTCGTTGTCTTTCAAGTTCAAAACACATTTCCTAACACGCGGGCTGCCCAGATATCCATGTATCTCCTCGACATATTTCCCTCGCATCTCAGGGAAACTGAACACAGTATTGATACAAGCGGAAAAGCATATGACATAGAAGCATACTTTGTACACAACTAATAAGGGCATCACATCATAATCAACCCATTATGTCCCCACCGAGGGGCACGGGTCTCTTCCCTGAGGAAGGTATAGGCCATACTCCACCACGGGGGCCAAGTCCGGATTGGTGGAGGCTTGTAAGACTAGTGGCTGGTCTTACTGTCAGAAGTTTTCAAGCCGCCCTAGGGCCTCTGACTTGGCTTAACGACTGCCATCTATCGACGGCAGCCGGCACCAACTGCTTAACGTGCCTTGCGAAGCACGGAATCGCTCGGAAAAATGCCACTAGCGTTAGTCATAGACGGTGACCCATCCATGGACTGAACGCGCCGTATGTTGCTTAACCTTAGTGATCGTTTAAGATCACTCAGGCAGCCCAGGCTACGAGCGATTCCAGGGCATCACGATACTAGAAAAATATATCCAACCTGGTGGAAACTCCCATACTAGCGCTGTTTTAGTCAAAATCAACAAGATCCACAAGAACACTTTACGATATCCAACCCAGTGGAAATATCCACACAATACACTCGATGCAGTCTTTAAAGTTCAAAACACAAGTCCTAAGGCACCGGGTCCAACTTTTCCTCACGGCGGCGCGGCCTGCCCAGACTCTCATATATCTCGTCTACACTTTTCCCTCGCGTCTCGGGGAAACTGAACACGGTATAGATACAAGCGGAGAAGCATACGACCGAGAAGAACACGAAGCTCCAATGCATGCCGACGATCGCACTGATGTGCGTGAACCATTTCATCTGGACGAAGTTGCTGAACTTGGCGCAGATGTTCGCGAACGAGGACACGGTGCCACGGAGCTGAAAGCGTGGAGAAGAAATTCTATATTTATTTCTTTATTACTCGTTTAATTAAATTCTGCCGTCTTAAGAGAAAAAGACGCAACTAACCTTTTTGCCAAAATTGAGTTAAATCCATAAGATAAGATAAGAATGTTCTTTAGATAAGATTCTTTAGATAGATAAGAAGTTTCTTTGTTTTTTTTGTTTTGAGTATTGTGTCGTCAAATAAATGAATTTTCTTCTTCTTCTTCTATTGTATACAAGAAACAAGAGACAATATAAAAGTAATACATATCCGGAACGAGGAAAAAAGACGCATGACAGCGTATTTTGTTGGTTTTTTAAGATAAAAAACGTACAAACGTACAGAAAAATGAATGAAGTTATTAAAGTAAAAAGACGCCTAAACCGCAATTCACAATTGCTTCCAAGGTTAAAACTTCAAAACTTAAATATTTAATCTTTGTTTCTTTATTTCTTTCTAATTTCTCAGTTTCTAACTGCGTCTTTTTACCTTATGACGGCAGAATTGTTCACACCAATAACCTCAGATCTAGAATGTTTACATGTTTGTGAAGTCGCTGTTTCCGGTTCCCACGACACAAGGTATCCTAGTGTGCTAATAAAAGTATAAAGCTAATGCCGATAAAGCAAAAGAAATCCGCAAGGATTGTGGCAAGTGGAAGTTTCGGGTATCTGCCTACCCCTACTGGATGCAGGTGTTTGTTTAGGTATGGTTAAATTAATATGGATGGGTCACCGTCTATGACTAACACTAGTGGCATTTTTCCGAGCGGTTCCGTGCTTCGCAAGGCACGTTAAGCAGTTGGTGCTGGCTGCCGTCGATAGTTGGCAGTCGTTAAGCCAAGCCAGAGGCCTTAGGGCGGCTTGAAAACTCTGTCAGTAAGACCAGCCACTAGTCTTACAAGCCTCCACCGATCCGGACTTGGCCCCCGTGGTGGAGTATGGCCTGTACCTTCCTCAGGGAAGAGTCCCGTGCCCCTCGGTGAGGACATAATGGGTTGATGATGATGATGATGAATCTTACCTGAAACGTAAACAGGTCCGTGATGATGATATACGAGATAGGCTGGAAGCCAGCCGCGTCAGCAAAGATGCAGGCGCACATGGCGAGCACAGGTATCCAGCCGGGCAGCCAGGCTCCAGTCGAGGTCATGTAGAACCAGCCAGCCAGCACCATCATCCCAGCGCCCATGGCCAATGAAGTCGTTACTAGGAGTAGCTGGGGACGAGTAAATAGGCTTTCAAAATCCAAACGTTTTATTCAAAGTAGCATATGTAAATACTGCGACTAAGGCCTGGTTTACATTTGCTTTATTTTCATGCTTTTTAGCATGCTTTCCATAGAGGTAGAATAGAATAGAGACTGCAATTCCTTGTATTAGTACATAAGCATATAGTAAATCAGTAATGGTCGGTTGTATACTATGTACCTATTTAGGATTTTGTAAAAGTACTTTTGTAATATATGGTACGTAGTAAAAGCTATGAATCGGCACACGTTTTTGCAGTCTCTATTTTATTCTTACTCTATGGAAAGCATGCTGAAAATGCATGAAAATAAAGCAAATGTAAACCAGGCCTACTATAGTGAACGTTACTGTTAAACTAATGTCAATTTCGAAGTCTACTTCATTTTGGAGGAAAAATAGTCAAAATCTCTAGGTCAGTTATAATCAGTCAGGCAGCACCAACAACACAGCGCCCATGGCCAGGGAAGTTATCGCTAAGAGTAGCTGGGGGCGAGGAAATAGGCTTTCAAAATCAAAATGTTTTATTCAAAGTAGCACAGTAACTGCGACTTAGTGAACGTTACAAGTTAAACAGTTCATTTTATAGATAGCTACTGCCTGGCTCAAGAAACTTACCTATGAAGAGACTGAAATTTTACTTAAATTAAAAGAATAAATAGGTACTAATGAAAACAAATAGAAGTTTCCTACATCTATTTACACCTAACACACACCCTCTCTCACATACATACACACACGTACACAGTTACACACCGAGAGGACCCTACACTACACACTAACTTTCTTCCTATTTTATATTTTTAAGATTTACTTAATAGCTAGAGCATACAAGAAAAGATTCCACTACATACCTACATATTGTATTTAATTATTGAAAAAATAAAACAATTTTAATCTAAACTACTCTGTAGCTAGTTATATCTGTATATTTTTCCGGATGGGGGCGCTGTTTGCTGAAGTACAGGTTCACACCTTTTTTTTTTTAACGGGGTGAAATGTAATTACGCGCCATGACACCGCCACCCTTGAGGGAGGGTGGCGGCCGTGTGTCAGGCTCACCTCCCCTGACACACGGCCGGGGTGTTTTAATCAGTATGCCGCAGATAGGGAGGCATACTGACTAAAATACCCCGGGAGCCGTCCTGTCGCTTGTGCAATGGGGCGCCGCTGGATCTCGCAAGTGGTGTGACCACGACGCGAATGCTACAGCGGCGTCGACAGGTTCACACCTAGTTTAGCAACAGATGCTACTATTAAGTTTTGATAAATGTAACCTAGCGTAATTCTAATTTAAGAAACGTCCTGTATGATTTTTGGAGACAAATAAATTATTATTATTCTTATTTTGGAGGAAAAATGGACAAAAAATCTCGAGGTCATGTAGAATCAGCCAACACTACCATACTAGCGCCCCTCGCCAGGGAAGTAAACACTAGGAGTAGGTGGGGGCGGGGACATAACTATTTAAATTTAAATTAAATAATAATATAACGTTTATTTCAGACTAAAGTCTAAAGTAAAACACAAATCCATAATTAAAACTTGGAGAATTTTTTTTTTTACAAAAAACTGTAGGCTAGTTCTAACCAGCCAGCCAGCTTCATGTTCCCATCACTCACGGCCAGTGAAGACGTTGCTAGGAAAAGATAGGATTGTTTATTGTAGAATTTCCATTTCTCATCTCAGAGAGAAACAGAGAGTAGGTTCTATGCATGCCAAACACTTGGCGAACTCAACTTTCGAGGTACGTAACCTAAAGTATGAGAAGTAGTAGCCAAGACGCAAGGCGCGCTCTGCTACCTCAAATTCATGCAATACCTCCGCAGAACACGGCTGTTAGTTAGCATCTTTAAAAAAATTGGTAGGTACCTACTTAATTATCATCTACTAACAGTTAGTGAGCGACAGCATTGCTGCTTGAAGTTCAATATCAGAAACCGACGACTTAACATTTAAAATGCAGATAGGTACTCTGATTCCATAATTCAAGAAGAGCGAGTGAATAATGATAACTATAAAAACTGTTTTAAAATCAGGCGTGACCTAGGTTACTTTATTGGAATCCGGCTGATGGTATCGGACATCTTAGTATATCAGTCTCGGGCGTCAATCCGGCATTTATATCAGAGTGCGTATACTGAGTTTTTTCATTCACTTTCGATAGCGAGAGCGTTTGCGATTTGCATAGGAGTGACAAAGAGACAACTAGGTGGCGCGCTCTGTCACTCCTGTACAAACTGCAAACGCTCTCGCTATCGAAAGTGAATGAAAAAACTCAGTATAAGCACTCAGAGTGCGTATACTGAGTTTTTTCATTCACTCTCGATAGTGAGAGCGTTTGCAATTTGCATAGGAGTGACAAAGAGACAACTAGATGGCGCGCTTTGTCACTCCTATGCAAATCGCAAACGCTCTCGCTATCGAAAGTGAATGGCAAAACTCAGTATACGCACTCTGACCCGGTAGTTCGAAGGGGTTCTGTAAGACACAGTAAGATTACTGTGAATAAGAATTTGTATTGAATTTTTGTTTTAATTTAAGCATTTAGACAACTCGAAAGAGTCAAAATAAGAATGTACATATATGCCAGTTCGCAGTAGGAGTACGAGATGCCTACAGGAAAAAAGTCCCAGTAAGGTGGTGTGTGTGATATTCCGGGAAAAAAGGGCTAAATCAGACAACTCCATACAGTGGAGTCTTACGTGATTGCACCTCTGGTCGCAAATTACGATGACCGTGCCATAGTAATCAGACACCCAGGCGGCCGATTGTACAAATGTACGGCAGCCCCCATTGGAAAACGAAACCCAGGACTTCTTATGGTAATCTGACATGATACCGCTAGACCAACGATGCAGTCGAGTTAATTATGATATTTAAGTGCAAGTGCATCGTACAGTTTACAATGTACGGGTACGGTCAACCCTGTAGGCAAACACGTAAGAGTCAATTCCGTACAAATACAAGTATTAAGAATAAACGCTGCGTGTGAAGCATTTTTATGTCAGCAATAAAACTTTTTTGGTCAGCAACTAAAGCGGTAGAAAAAAATATCATATTAAGCAGCAAAATAAATAAATTCAGCGGCACAAGATGCCAATTTTATCAGGAGAAGGGACAGCAGCAAAAACAAATTATTCAGCAAAAGATTTAGATCATTCAAATCAATAAGGTGCAATGCAAACTCGATTTTTTCCACGTAGTTACCGTACCATAGGATCGCGTGTTTTTTGTCATTTTCCATCCAACTCCGAAGTGCGGATCATAAAACCGGCTAAGCTAATGGGCGTTCTGGCCATGACTTTAATAAATAGACGCGATTAGTGCAACAGCGATTGGATAACAGGAGCAGTTTTGTTTGTGAGAACAATAATTGTCATTGCTGGATCTCGTCGGCAAAAAATGGTACCGTAGCATTCCTATGGACTGAATAATCATCTCATTTTCGCGTTATGTAAATTTTATCGCACAAGGCCACAAGAATAATGTCCGACATATACTTAGACTAGGGGACGAGCCCCCTGGGCGCTTACGCGGGCCAACGCTCGACCTAGGGCCTCACTAGACACTATCAGTTGGGTTTCGACGCATGGGAACATGTGTGGTCTCGGCCTTCGGCCTCGGCCAGAACGGATCTCGACCTTCGGCATCGCCGCGGCGGGGCTCCTCGCGCCCGCATAGCGGAGCTCGGCCTTCGGCCTCGCAAGATTATTCTTGTTCTGATCTCATTCATTGTTTTCCAGTGGCGTCAGTAATTAGTTCTGAGCGATCCCAATCGTTTAACTGACAAATTCTAAACTAATTTGACAGTTAGATGATTGGAATAGCTCAAGACTTGGTGTGCATAATATAAGAGGAGATCCAATTACACACACCATAAATTAAAAAAAAACATTTTGTTAAGAGGGAAGAATAGTACATGCTCGTCCATACAAAAAGAGAAAACGTTTTTCCACTTCTAAATATTTTCCAATCTCTATGATTTTTTTGTATGTTATTGACACAATAAATGACTAGCCTTAAAGATTTTTCTTTTTTCAAAATTTGCTATAGATTCAAACTTATAAGCACCTCAAGTAACGTAATTTTTGTGATCAAAACTGTGTCGAAGTAAGCCGTTTCTTGACACATTATGAATGTATTTTCTCATTCTTCCCATTTTTCTCAACGATACACATAACAAACTTTTACGCACATAAACGTATATTCTCACCTTCCTTCCAGTTTTCTCCACGATGCAGGTCGCCACGGTCGACCCCAATAGCTGAACCAGCCCAATGAGCATTATTTGCTTGTTGGGGCTGAGCTTCAAGCTTATGGACTCAGAAGCCTTCTCGAAGACAAAACCAGCGTAGATGAGCACTATAAGGTAGCCGTTGAATTGCTGAGTAATCTTGATGATGAGGGTTATGAAGAACGCCTTCAAGGTCGTCTTGTCCTTAACTGGAAAGTAGGAAAGGTCAGTGAGTCACAAGTTTAACATTGGTGGCGTGTGTCCTGCTCTTGTATTACGTACAAGCCCACCCACCCCACCTAGAATGGGGCCCACCAAACATTGTATACTGTCAATCACATATCGTCGCTTATACTTCAACACCGCGAACATGCATTTAGACAACTTTGCAGGAGACGCATAAACTTAATGATTTCTTTTCTAGAATGAAATAAATGACAGTAAAATAAATAAGCCGAAAATTTTGAATTTGACTGGCGCAAAACATGCGCGGGACGACTCTCTATCCTCAACTCTATAACTAAGTTTCTACTAATGGTAAAAAGCATATTCGCGCTGTTGAAGTATAAGCGACGATATTACGAAATAAATAATTTTTACTTTTTTTTACTTTGCCTTTTTTCCACTCTGTCGGTTAGGCATTTAGGCGACACATCATTATCATCAACCCATAATAGGTTGCCCCCACTAAGGTACACAGGTCTCTTCCCTGAAGAAGGTATAGGTCACACTCCACCACGGGCGCCAGGTCCGGATTGGTGGAAGCTTGTAAGACTAGTGGCTGGTCTTTTTTTCTTTTTTTTTTTCTAATTTTTCACAAGGCTTTTACTGCCACTTACCGTCAGAAGTTTTCAAGCCGCCCTAAGGCCTCTGACTTGGCTTAACGACTGCCATCTATCGACGGCAGCCGGCACCAACTGCTTAGCGTGCCTTGCGAAGCACGGAACCGCTCGGAAAAATGCCACTAGCGTTAGTCATAGACGGTGACCCATCCATGGACTGAACGCGCCATATGTTGCTTAACCGTAGTGATCGCTTAACATCACTCAGGCAGCCCAGGCTACGAGCGATTCTAGGATTCTTAGGCGACACCTAAGATATGTATGTTATGAAAATATGTATGTTGTATTTGACAATTCGGGCGAGTGCATGGCCCATGGTGCATGGCATGGCGCAACCCACATTTGACCCATATAAGGACTGGTCCTAAGCTAAGAAGTCTTGTGCTATGGGCACCGTGCAAGGACATCGTAAACATGACCGCATCGTAAACATCCAGACTGAGGTCATGCTCAAATATACGGCGGCCCTCGGTGGGAATCGAACTCACGACCTCCACCATAGTATTCAGCCATGATACAGCTAGATCAACGAGGCAGTCAAATCTCTACGTCTAATAGTATCTGACCTAATAGTATCTGAACCGGCAAACGTTGTTTCGCCATAGCTAAACATTATTTGTAGGAATTATAATTTAAAAAAAAATAGGTTTGGACCACCCTTATCACTTGATTTATTATTCTTTATTTGGAAATCTCACAGCACAAAATAACATAAATAGCTGCAATCAAGTAGAGAAACAATAAACCCAAAAATAGATTTCACTTATAACTAACTATACAACATAATATCAAGCAGTAGAAAAAAATGCATAAACGATAATGTGTTTTCATTAAATTGAATTGGGAAGTGGACGGGACGAGGAGAGAGAAGGGGTGTATGTGTGTGCGAGGGTGTGTGTGTGTGTGGTGTGTGTGTGTGTGTGTGTGTGTGTGTGTGTGTGTGTGTGTGTGTGTGTGTGTGTGTGTGTGTGTGTGTGAGTGTGTGTGTGTGCGTGAGTGTGTGTGTCCGTGTGATTAATTTAGATTAGAACCTCTAGAATTGATTAGAGTAGAACCTAAAGAACTTGATGTTTGAAGGAGGGCTTGCTAGATGACAATAGGAAACTATTTGATTTATTTTTATACCATAAGAACTTACGGATGCCCAAAATGTTCTTATTGTTATTATAACTATTACAAGTAGACTACACTAATTACGTGCAATGTTAAATGTAAAACTATATAGGACTATAAAAATAAATTAAATAACAACCTACTCTCAAACCTACCGAATACACACAATATAAAATTTCATCAAAATCGGTCATGCCGTTTCGGAGGAATAGTGCGCACTAACATTGTGATACGATAATTTTATATATTAGACTATAAAGAGTGAATGTTTGTATGTTTTTATGTTTGTGTGTAGGGGGTAATCTCCCAAAACTCAACCGATTTCAAAAATTGTTTCACCAGTTTTAGAATGAACATTTAGGGCGGACACGCTTCAGACTAATGCGTTGACGCGAACGAAGTCGCGGACTCTGTTAGTAGATCATATAGTTGGCAAAATACTCACTGATGATACCCCAGGCTGACTTGGGATCAGCTTTGGTCTGTTTCTCAAGCTTTACGACGTTTTCAATCTCGAGTTCCAGGGTCCTGTCCACCACGGTCACGCCACGCAGCCACGCCAGCACGGCCTTCGCTTCCTACAGACGCAGCAATGACACAAACTAAAATAAACCTTAAGAACTTCTACAGTTATAGTGGAAATAGGCGAACGGGCATACAACCGCATCTACACACTCACTCATACTCACTCACACTCACACTCTCTCTCTCACACACTCAAACCCACTCACACACACACTCACAAACACACAGGCACACTCACACACTCTCACACGCACACACACACACCCTCTCACACGCACACACACGCACCCTCTCACACTATAAAATAAAACAAAACGTGGAAGTTGGTAGTGTGTGTACACATGTACACACTACCAACTTCCACGTTTTGTTTTATTTTTCTAGTAAGTATCTTTTGTTTACCGACATAGGAGAGGTCGTAAAAACGGATAAGTAGGTATAAAAGCCTTTTAAAAAAAATAGCTACCTACTAAAAAGTGAAACCAAAACGAAATAAAAAAAAAAGTGTTAAAGATTCCCTTAGTATAATATCTATGTTATGTTTTGCGACTGAATAGCAGCAATCCTTACGTCAATCTTCCCCTGCTTGACCAGGAACTCGGGAGTTTCAGGCATCACTAAGAGGACAAAGAAGAGCATAGCGGGAAGCGCCAGCCCCATCCACAGAACCGCCCGCGGCTCCATTAGGTCCACAGTCACATAGCTGGTCAGGTAGCCTATGTTCCTGACAACACAAAAGAGGTTAGATTAGGCTTAGAGCGGTGATAGCCAGGCGGTAGGAGCCGGCTTCTCATTCGATAGGTCGTGGGTTTGAATCCCGGCCGGCGTGCACAGTCGGTAACACATAATTCTGTATACTCATGCACTGTACTCCGTTGCGTTACGGGTGACTTTGAAACTAAAATGTGAAGGTTGGCGTGCTGTCGACTGTACCAATGAATTTGTTGTCGTCTATATTACGTACATTGGCTCGTAGCCTAAAGAATCGCTCGTAGCCTGGGCTGCCTGAGTGATCTTAAACGATCACTAAGGTAAAGCAACATACGGCGCGTTCAGTCCATGGATGGCATGGGTCGCCGTCTATGACTAACGCTAGTGGCATTTTTCCGAGCGGTTCCGTGCTTCGCAAGGCACGTTAAGTTGGTGGTGCCGGCTGCCGTCGATAGATGGCCGTCGTTAAGCCAAGTCAGAGGCCTTAGGGCGGCTTGAGAACTTCTGACAGTAAGACCAGCCACTAGTTTTACAAGCCTCCACCAATCCGGACTGGAGTCCTCCACCCCGTGGTGGAGTAATGGCCAATACCTTCCTCAGCATAATTTTTGTTTTTGGTTTTTTAAACATTTTTCATTTCTAATCACGAAACCTAACATTCTATTAGCTTTTTTTACAACGTTGTCTATTTGAGGAACAAACGTTAATTTCCTATCAAAAATTACTCCCAAATCTCTTACAGTTTCTAGGTCCTTTAATTCTGAGTTTTCTATTTTGTAATTCGTGGGTATTATTTGGTGTTTGCGTGTGAATTTCATTTGGTAACATTTCTTTGCATTGAGTTGCATTCCGTTTGTGTGACACCAAGCAGTGAGTCTATTAAGGTATTTTGTGTCTATTTTGATTTCATCATCATCATCATCATCATCATCCAACCAAGAAGTCTACTGCTGGACATAGGCCTCCTCCATGGATTTCCAAAAAGACAGGTTGGAAGCGGCTTGCATCCAGCGTCATCCTGCCACTTGGATGAGATCGTCTGTCCATCTTGCGGCTGGTCGTAGTACGCTGCGCTTGCCAATGTGTGGTCTCCATTCAAGAACCAAGAAGAAAGAATTTTGATTTATTTAATTACTTTTCTTTTGGGCCTCCCAACTCTGCGGTTCTCTGATAGAAAATGCTTACGGCATCACCTACAAACTGCCATTTGCAAAATTAACAATACAGCTTCCACTTACAAGCGTCGTTGGCTGTGTTAATTCAAATTTTAGATTAAAGTTCAAAAGTAACACTCAAACTCTTGTTTAACAGCACTTTATTTTAGTAAATCTAGGTATATTAAAGTCGCCAACAACAATTAACCCCCTTATTCATAAAAAAATTTAAGCATTGGTTATGTAAACAACTGATTAAATGTCATGCTGTCCTTTATATTTCAATGACATCTGTCAAGGACAGCATGACATTTAATCAGTTGTTTACTTCATCATCAACCCATCATGTCCCCACCGAGGGGCACGGGTGTCTTCCCTGAGGAAGGTATAGGCCTTACTCCACCACGGGGGCCAAGTCCGGATTGGTGGAGTTGTTTACTTAACCAATGCTTAAATTTTTTTATGAATAAGGGGGTAAATGCTTACGTTTCCTCGATAATTCCAGTTAGATAACAGTCAGTTCAATAAATAATTTTCGTATCTTATCTTAATAGTTCAGACGCTCGAAGAAGAAATTAAGATTGGCTGGCTTGGACACTCTATATACAGGGTGTTCGGTGCATGGACCGTCAAACATTTTCGGGATACTGGTGGGGTCATCTACTACCTTTCCACCCTTGGAAGGGTAGTAGATGTTGCGGTCCTAAGAGTTGTGGTTATGGAGATATGATTTTTTAATATGTTTAAAAACTTAACTTCGGTATTTGAAGCCTCATAACTTTTTTAGTTATGTTTATAAATCATTCAGCCACAAGAAGTCCACTGCAGCTGGACATAGGCCCCCTCCATGGATTTTCAAAAAGACCGGTTGGGAGGCTTGCATGCAGCGTGTTCCTTCCACTTGGATGAGATCGTCTGTCCATCTTGTGGCTGGTCATCCTACGCTGCGAATGTTTGTAAAAGTAAATTTTTTTTTAACGTAGTAAATGACCCCACCACCATTATCCCGAAAATTTTTGACGGTCCATGCGCCGAACACCCTGTATACTTACAATTATATTTTCGTGGCTGGTAAGTTACACGGCACAGCATTCAGTCACACCACTTACTGACCGCTTGGCGACGTAACGACATACGACATTAAATGGTATCAATATTATGCTGAGTTTCCTGTTAGGTACTAGTCTCTAAATAACTTATTTTAACTTAACTTTAAAACATTTTGGCGTATCGCCAATCTCCAAAAGATTAAACTACCTTGATCTTAAGTTCCTGCAATATCTTAAATATCGTCTTTTACTTGAAAAATTCCACCTCGAAATCCCATATCACCTCTATGCCCTCCCTTTCGACACGTTCGGCTCTCTGCCATTCCTAGACTCTGCAAATTGGCATATCATTACAGCAGTAGTTTTGATCTGATTAAGACAAAATTTGCAAGGTGAAAAAATAAATATTTTGTGACCGTTGATCAGAGTTCCCTAACATTTTATTATGACCTTTGATGCTAATTTTAAGTTTTGAAAAGTAAGTAAATTAAAAGTAAAGAAAAAAATAATTAAATAAAATCAAAATAGGGCTTCATTACGAGCGCCGGTCGCGCTAGAATACCTCGCTAGAAAGTGCGCTTCTCATCAAGAGGTGAGAAGAGCACTCTCTATCTTGTTCAATAAAAAAATAACAATTTTTTAATTGAAGAAGATTCATGAACTTCTAAAAAGACCGGTTGGAAGCGGCTTGCATCCAGCGTCTCCCTGCCACTTGTATGAGATCGTCTGTCCATCTTGTGGCTGGTCGAACAAGATATGCCAGATGTAAATACGGCCAGTGTGAGAAAGAGAGTCAAAAGTCAGCCTGATGCTCCCGAATATCAAAGACGAGGCGCCCGAGTATCCAAAGTGACAAAAACACCCGATACTCACCTGTTTAATATAAGCAGCGAGCCCAGCGCGCCTCGCAGGTCAATGTCACTAATCTCCTTCAGATAGATAGGCAGGACGATGTAGCATGAGGAGCAGGGAATGCCCGCCACTGCCCGCGCCAGTATCATGGTCCACGGCTTCAGGCTGACCAGCTTTATCAGCCAGTACACCTGTGAAAAGAGGTTCAATCACTTCAAAATGCAAATTCAGTTTTAAAATGAGTGTAATGTTTAAGCTCTGCGAATCGGAGCGAAATCTAGTCGAACTCGTCCGATAAATAAACACCCGTAAGTTGATCCGGACTAAAAGTTTACAGAGTGTAATGTTATTTATTTTAATAGGCTATTTGACTGATTTCTGAAAACCATCTCATATTTGGTGTTCATGGAGTCCTCAGAAAGTGGTCATTTTAAATTCTTTCGTGTATAAAATAGCAAACGAAATTTACTCTTGAAGTAAGCTGCCAAAACGCTCTCTTGGACAATATGGCGTCGCACAGGAATTATGACGTTACTTGCCATGACGCCAGTAAACCAACCAATGAACGTAAAAAAGAATCCCATCAAAAACATAAATGTGAATGAGAGCCAAGTTCAATGTTAAGAACAGACGTTGTTATCGAATTGGGTGCTGCCAAGTTCTCTGTAGAAAATCCTGAAATTTTAGTTACAATCTCTATAGATGTAAATTGTAATTCAAGCTCAAATCTAGAACACTTTTTCTATCACAGCTAAGTTCACAGTCCCATTCACAGAGTAATATTTGAAATTTATCACAGTTTTCAAAGAATAAAACATATAGACCGAGAGATAGTGACACAAATTACTTGGTCATTAGTAACAGTACGCAATGACAAAAAGAAAAATGATGGTCATAGCGCTGGTACCGGCGGCCCAATCGCGTGCGCGTTAGTCGAACTCGTCGGATAAATTACGAGTGTCAAACGATTTGTACCACAAAAAATTTAGTATTTTCCGATAGTCCATAAAAAACAAAGTAGGCGGTAGTGTCATGCCATACTTCTCCGGTGTGACTTACAGCCCGCCATACCGACGCGAATGCGTTAATTAAAAAAATAAAAATTCAACCATTTGTACCAGGCTAATTTTGGCACAGTTAATTATCGTCGTGCAGCCATTTACGAAAATCACCATGCCATACTTTTCGGACGGTTCCAAATGGTCGCCTTTGCGTCGTATTTGATGACATGTGATGTTCTTCGGGACAACGCTAACCCTGTCACCGACGGTTAAATATCTTGGTGTGACGCTGGACAGCAAACTAAACTAGAGCTCACATCTACAGAACATCATTAACAAGGCCCAAATCACCTTTTGGCAATGTCGGAGCCTTATAGGAAAACAGTGGGGACTACACCCGTCGCTTATGATGTGGCTATACACATCGGTGATAAGACCCGCTATTACATACGGTGCCGGTGGTGGACCAGAACAAAACAGAAAACAGCAGTACTCCACCTACAGAAGTTACAACGGCTGGCATGCCTCGCAGTAACAGGGTGCATGAAGACAACACCGACTGCCGCCCTGGAAGCCCTGCTGAATCTAAGACCTTTACACTTACACATCCAACAAGAAGCAGCCAGTGCTGCCTTACGGCTCCGTACAACCGGGCTATGGAAACAAAACAACCATCTTTCGCACTCACAAATCTTGTCGGCCGCTATTTCGGATCAGCCAATGATGGAAGCGGTGTGCGACAGGATACCTCAAACCTTTACTTTCGACAAGAAATACAAGGTACATTTACAAGAGGAACTAGTCGACTACTCAGGTATACATGAAGTCAGAGTTTATACGGACGGCTCCAAAACCGAAACAGGAACGGGCGCGGGAGCCTTCTCCAATGACCTAAACATAAACATATCTACAACCCTTGGCACCTTGAATACAATTTTTCAGGCAGAGTGCATCGGTATAACAAGAGCAGTCGCGCTGTTGAATACAAGAAATGTACAAGACTATGCCATACGCATAGTCTCGGGCAGCGCCTCAGTCCTACAAGCACTTAATAGCAATGTCACAAACAACAGCCTGATACTAGAGTGTCACCACGAGCTGGATAAGCTGTCGACATACAACCGAGTCACATTACAATGGTTAAAGAGTCATAGCGGCTCCTTGGGTAACGATGCTGCGGATGAACTCGCCAGAAGAGGCTCGGAAACTAAAGTGCAAGGCCCCGAACCCCTGCTACCACTCCCTTACAACCAGTTTAGGAAATAGTTGAGGACACGAACAGAAAATCAGCATGCTGAACTCTGGAGAACAGAAACTAAATGCAGACAAGCCAAGGAGGCTTTACCAATAATCTCAAAACGTCTCTCATGTAGCCTGATTCGTCTGAAACGATATGATCTGCGCAGAGCTGTGGCAATACTAACAGGCCACTGCTCACTGAACAGACACTTCCATAACATGGGACTAACCGACAGCCCGCTCTGCCGGGGATGCCTGAAAGAAGAGGAAACACCCGCCCACGTGACCATCTACTGCGAAGGCGTGGAGAAACAACAGACCGCCACCATTGGGAAGCTGGGAACCCTTCAGGAGGCCTCCAGTGACATCAGAGCACTGCTGGCCTTCTGGAAAGAGATAGCCTGGCTGGAGTAAGCTCACAGCCCTGCTACGTACAATGGCCCAATTATGAGGCCAAGTGCGGAAACCCTAAGCCAAACTAACTAACTATGTGACCGTTATTATATTTGCCATACTTCTAGTAGGGGGAAAAAGTGCTGCCATACTTGAAAAACTTATTTATTCGACACGTTTCAAAAATACAACTGTAAAATACGTAGAATATTTTTATACAGCATGGGATCATTATATTTTGTTTGTTTGGATGCAATTCTACCTACAAAAAAATATCCCGGATTGTAACCATGGGGCGGACGACCAGTGGCGGCGTAAGGGAGGGGCGATGGGGGCGGTCCTGTTGTATTATTCCGATATCCCTTTTTGGAATCCAATCCCTAAGGGGGTAAAAGAGGGGTGCAAATTTAGTAGGGAGAAGCAGATTAACTTAATTACCGACATATCAGCGCATTTTTGCATTTTCAAAAAAAGATTTTTGCAAATTAAAGTAAAAGTAAAAAAATAATTTTTTTTTATTGCCAAATGAATTATGTTACATGCATGTGGATTAATAATTATTAATCGTATTTTAAATTAACAACAGAATTTAAATTAATATTACATAACATCATGTTGTTGTGACCGTGTCCCCACACTAGGCTGAGCCTGTATCATGGGCGTCGATTTTTTACATAAAATTAGTTTTGTCATTTTAGACGTGCAGTGCTGATATTGCTCGATTTATTGTTGGTGCACGCCAGATTAAGTAAATTATATGTTGGAATCATATGTAATAAAATTAAAATGAGATCACACTAAATTCGATTCATTAAATTAAATTAGATAAAACTTAAGTAAATCAAATTCGAATCAATAAAATCCAATAAAGTTAGCCTGTTAGTAAACAAATCAAATTACACTAAACTAAATCAAATTTGATTAAATTTCACCCCCTACGGGATAGAACGGGGGTGCAAAGTTAGTATGAACGTTTGCCGTTATTGAAGTTATTCGAATAAAATCCAGTATTAAAGTTCTTCATTAAAAGTCATGAAATTCGAGTAAAATGATCACCCCTTAAGGGGATAAAAGAGGGTGCAACGTTAATATGAAAGTTCTCTGATTTTCAAAATTATTTCAATAACATCTAAATTATTCAATAAATATGAATTTTAGTGAACACACAATTTTTTTCTTTTTATTATTACGTTAAAGTATCCGTGACTTATTTGCGAACAATTTTTTCAACTAAAACCCACGCGGACGTTGTCGCAACAGCTAGTATACCTATATAAAAGTAGAAGCTGACTAACTGACTGACTGACTGACTGACTGACTGACATATCAACGGAATTTTACACAGGGATTTCTTTTATAACGTAAGAGAGCACTAAGAAAGGATTTTTGAAAATTCACCCCCTAAGGAGGTAAAACGGGGGCGCAAAGTTGGTATGAAACTTTGCTGTTTTGAAGTTATTCAAATGAAATTCAGTATGGAGGTTCTTCATTGAAAGTTATGAATTACGAATAAAATAATTATTAAAAAATCATCCCTTAAAGGGATAAAAGGGAAGTGCAGAGTTATTATGAAAGTTATCTGATTTTTAAAGTTATTTTAATAAAATGTTGCATTTGGGTTGTAACTTCCTAATAATGGTTATTGCTTGTGTCCCTTTTTGTGAATTCAATCCCAATGTGAATTCAAATCAAAATTTGTTCGAATGAAATTCTGTATGAACGTTGAAACCATTGAAATAATCATTGAAGGTCATGAAATTTGAGTAAAATATTTTTTCAAAAATCATCCCTCAAGGGGATAAAAAAGGAGTGCAAAATTAGTAAAAAACTCGGATTTTCAAAATTATTTCAACACAACTTTGTATTTGGGTTAAACGTTCCTAATAATGATTAATGCCGACATTCCTTTTTGTGTATTCAATCCCTGAGGGGGTAAAAAAGGGGTATAAATTTAGTAGGTTGCAAAATAAAACATGTTAAAACATACGGTTTTTTATGTTTCAATTATTTCACATGAGCTAAAAGTATCCGTAACTTATTTGCAAACAGTTTTCTCAACTAAAGCTCAAGGGACCGCTGGTTCATTATAAAATAGGACTATCCCGAGTCTGTTCCAAGTCTAGCGCTTTGCCTAAGATTTTTTTTCTCTATTTGTGCGTCAGTGGCTTCTTGTGAAAGACGTTTCTCTAAATTAAATTTAATAAAAATTACGATCTACAATGAGCCAAGCGCGACTTACCAATCTTTCCAAATTGTCCATCGAAAAGTACAAGGAAAGTACTTTTTGTTATGTACGGAAAAGTACGGAAAGTTATTGAATATTTCAAAATATAAATAAAGTCACGTAGCTAAGCACGTTTAGTAAGTATTTGTTGTTTTATTTTGGGGTGCACAATAGAAAACCGCCTCGGGTTGATACCTATGCTACGCCACCACTGCGGACGACTGAGACTTAAGCCAAGACGTAAATTTTTTTTTAAAAATTTGATGTTTTGTACCAGTATGGCATTTGTATTTTTGGAAATTATATGATGCAATGTGACCATTATTATATTTGCCATACTTCTAATAGAGGGAAAAAGGGGCAACATACTTGAAAAACTTGATTTTTCAACTGGTTTTCAAGGTGGAAGACATAAAATCATTTGTTACAGTATGGCACCTTATATTATACAGTGTGTCCCTGGATAAAGTGCAATCCCGAAAGGGGATGAAACTAGACCATGAATCATTGACTAGAAAAATATAAAAAAAAATATAAAAAAATATTGTAGGATTTATTGGTATTTTAAGATTTTCATGTTTCATTAAAAACTCTATGTACAAAAGTATTGATTTCTTCCAAAATAATGGGTCTATTTCTTTGAAATAAAAAAAAAAACAGTATGCCTAATACCTGGCGATGACCATGAAATAATAAATAGTCCGCAAAAAAGTAACTATCTTGGGTAAAAAAATGTATTTTTATGAAAAAAATGATTTTTTTAGACGTTTATTTTAAAAAACTTCAAATTACTAAAAAAATGTGCCCTATAACTATGTAATTTTATAGCTTACTTTTATTCTTTACCATTTTAGCTTCCAAATAAAAAAAAACAATGTTCTAACTAAAAAATTGGCTAGGTAGGAGTTATTTACATTTTAGTAGGTAATAAAAGTCAGACTTTAATCACAATAACTTTATTAATAAAATTATCCGTAATTTACAATTTTGCATTTTTATTTAATGCATTAAATGTTCAAAATGGCCTCCTCGATTTTGCAAGCACATTACTGCACGAATATTAATTTGGTTAGTGGCTCTGCGAATCATTCCTGGATCATTTTTAATGTCATTTGCGCACTGAATTATTCGGTCGTGCAACTGTGCCTCGGTATTTATTGGCGTGCTGTATACTCTTTGCTTCATGACACCCCATAAAAAATAATCTAGGGGTGTCAGATCAGGTGAACGCGCTGGCCAGCCTACTGGCCCTCCTCGGCCAATCCACCGGTTCGGGTAATTTTCGTTCAAAAATCGCCGCACCTCCCGCCCATAATGTGCAGGACATCCATCCATTTGGAGATACATACGCCCACGCCGTCTCGTAGCCAGGGGAACATCTTCCATCAACATGGGTAAATTTTGTAGTAATTCTAAAAAACGTTCAGCATTTAGGGTTCTGGGTAAAATGACTGGACCAATTAAAATGTCGTCGATTAAGACTGCCCATACGTTTATTGAAAATTTTACTTGAAAAGTAGATGCCCGCTTCAATCGTGGATTTTCGTGAGACCACTGGTGCAAATTTCTGCAGTTTGTAATGCCGTCTCGGGTAAATGTCGCTTCGTCCATCCAAAAAATGCGTTTGGGAAAATTTGGGTCAGCTCTAATTTTTCTTAGAATCCACGTCGACATTACGCATCTTGGACGATTATCTACATTTTCGTGTAAATGTTGTACTCGTTGGTAATGGAAAGGATGCAATCCCTCCTTTTTCAAAATTCGCCAGACAGACGACTTCGATATGCCATGACGCAACGCTAATCGTCTTATGCTTGTTGTAGGGTCAGCAAACAGATCGTTTAAAATGGCCTCTTCTATCGCATTGTCAATAACGACAGCTGGTTGCTCACGGCGATCTCGTGCCAAACCAAGTCCAATGTCGGAGAGCCTCCTATGAATCTCTTGAAAATTTCGAGCTGAGGGTATGAGTCTGCCCGGGAAAGCATTTATGTATGCAGTCCGAGCGACTGTTGTGCGACCATGTGACATGCCATAATAATAATGCATGTCGGCTATTTCTCGAGGTGAGAACTCTGTCAATCGCGGCATTTCGTCAACACTTAACAGCAGAACAGGAACAGTCCAAACGTAACGAACAGTAGAAAACGTAACAGTCAACAATGTAACAAAAACTTAATAACAAATCAACGAGAACACAATGCAAGAACGAGAACAGTAGTAGCAGCGGCGAGAATATCGGAGCGACTGTGTAAGTCCTGTTTCGAACCCCCTGCCTCCCCTTCCCTCGCCTTCCCTCTACCTGAGTGTAGAACAAAAGGACTGCGACTGCCGAAGGGCACAGAGTAGGACGGAAACAATGGAAAAAACGGTCTCTACCTGCACGGTAACACGATTAGGCTCCACTTTA
The DNA here is from genome assembly GCA_947310845.1 of Yponomeuta plumbellus. Taxonomy (NCBI): domain Eukaryota; kingdom Metazoa; phylum Arthropoda; class Insecta; order Lepidoptera; family Yponomeutidae; genus Yponomeuta; species Yponomeuta plumbellus. Next base: position 12,294,289 of record OX371214.1, read on the forward strand.
AAAGTTCGTAGATAGCGTGTTTTTTTAGTTAGAACATTGTTTTTTTTTTATTTGGAAGCTAAAATGGTAAAGAATAAAAGTAAGCTATAAAATTACATAGTTATAGGGCACATTTTTTTAGTAATTTGAAGTTTTTTAAAATAAACGTCTAAAAAAATCATTTTTTTCATAAAAATTCATTTTTTTACCCAAGATAGTTACTTTTTTGCGGACTATTTATTATTTCATGGTCATCGCCGGGTATTAGGCATACTGTTTTTTTTTATTTCAAAGAAATAGACCCATTATTTTGGAAGAAATCAATACTTTTGTACATAGAGTCCTTAATGAAACATGAAAATCTTAAAATACCAATAAATCCTACAATAATTTTTTTTAATTTTTTTTAATATTTTTCTAGTCAATGATTCATGGTCTAGTTTCATCCCCTTTCGGGATTGCACTTTATCCAGGGACACACTGTATAAGGTTGAATTTTAAATATTAGACAATATAACCATCTGGTTATAAGTGAAGATTGCCGCCACCTAGGTCTTTGAAATTTTGTATTTATATTCGTTGACCCTCAAACTTACAGGAAAAATTAGTGCCATACTGTTTCAAATCGTTCAAAATACGAATAAAATCTTACAATTGAAAATAAATATTATACACATTCGCCACCTCCCACAGGTATGGCATTATCACACTTCTATTTTTAGTCATTTAGGAGCTGTTGAAAAAAAAATTTAGGGTGGTACAAATCGTTTCGCGAAAAAAAAATTTGCAAATTTTCGGCGGTATGGCGACCATTTGGAACCGTCCGAAAAGTATGGCATGGTGATTTTCGTAAATGGCTGCACGACGATAATTAACTGTGCAAAAATTAGCCTGGTACAAATGGTAGATTTTTTTTTTAATTAACGCATTCGCGTTGGTATGGCGGGCTGTAAGTCACACCGGAGAAGTATGGCATGACACTACCGCCTACTTTGTTTTTTATGGACTATCGGAAAATACAAAATTTTTTGTGGTACAAATCGTTTGACACTCGTAATTTATCCGACGAGTTCGACTAACGCCCACGCGATTGGGCCGCCGGTTCCAACGCTATGACCATCATTTTTCTTTTTGTCATTGCGTACTAAGACCCCTGAAGAACCGCCATACTGTTACTAATGACCAAGTAATTTGTGTCACTATCTTTCGGTCTAATACTCATACAACTGTGGTCTATATCAACTTCAAAATTCGATTTAATGTGCAGTTGCAAGTCCGACCCGTGGCCGGTCTACTGGGCCTAAAGGAATGCGCCGTAGTTTACATAACCACCGGCGCAGGTCCCTCGGGGTTTGGGGTTAATCGTAGTTCTTTTAGTGCACAAAATATGTACATAACAATGAGATGGGCATATAGTGTCCTCTCTGTCTATTTCTGTCTCTCCCTCTCTCCCACAGAGCAGGCATAAGCCGACCAGTTGTCACTTTTCGATTTTCCGAAATCTAATTTGCAACCAGACGATAGTCTAGTAAAACCGGCAGATATTGGCGTGACGAAATTGATTGGAGAAGAATAAAGATAACGCACAATGAGCAAGTTAAAAAAACAGTTGTAAGTTTGTTTTGTGACTAGTTTGAAGTCAGCGTAATACACAGTCGACAGCAGAACAACCTCGTACTTTTTGCTGCAAAAACGCCCTTAACGTAACTGGTTAGAGCGCACGTCTATGTTTACACACGTGGCCTATACTCATTTACATAACTCTACAAACAAATAAGATTTAAAGCTAATACCTATGCTTTTTCTGTCTTTTGGCTAATAATACAATATCTTGCCCGTTGCTCCTAGTATATTTTAGTTACGAGTATATGTAGTCTTGTTTTATAGAATAGAATAGGATAGGATTTCACGGCAGGGCAGGACAGGATAGGACCGAATATAACAGAAAAAGACACTGAAATATAGGACTGGATGGGTAGGACAGGATGGATAGGACAGGATGGATATGACACTATGGATATGACAGGATGGATGGGACAGGATGATAGGATGGATAGGACAGGGTAGATAAGACATCACCAGCGAAACAGTACTCACGATTAAAGACAGCGTTGTGACCAGCGTCATGGTCTTCCGTCCGTACTTGTCGGTGAGCCAGCCCATGGGCGCTCCCGTCACTATGGCGGAGATATACGTCACAGAGGTCATCCAGGATATGTCGGAGCTGCTGAAGGGCTCTGCTGACGGGCCTTCTGAAGACTGCAGCACTGATATCATGGGCGACAGCCAGCCCTGCAGCATTCCAAAGTTGAGCAGCGGGAGCGTCACTGGGGAGAGAGATGGAAGTGGTAAGAAAATAAGGTGGAAGGATAAAAAAGTGGGGCGCGTGGCGTACGTAACGGTGCTCTGCCAAACTCCAAGATTGTCTAGAACAGCGGTTCTCAAACTTTTTTGGTCATGGGAAACTTTTGGAAAGCGAAATATTTGGCGGAACCCTACAATAAAACAATCGTTTTTAAAAAACTATTCTTTATTAATAACTGTGTTATGTTCGACCAAAGAGAGGTGTTTTATTTTTATTTTTGCGGTACCCCCACAGGGGTATCGCGGAATCCTAGGGTTCATGAAAAATAAATGTTACTTTGAAAGAAAAAAAGAAAAAAAACGTTCATTATACCAACAAAACGCTTTGCTTGGCTTATTATTGTTTGATATACTCTAGCAGCTTAGGGTGCGGTTATAAAGAAGCTAATCCAAACCGGCAAATCCGTACTTGTCGATATTGGTATGACGGTCCCAACCATAGACAAAAATTTAAAGCTTAAATATAAAAACGATTATAACAAACTATTTGAAGCCTGTAAAATTATTCCAGTACTTACATATTATATTGAAAATCATAAATTCACAATAATGCACAGTCACTTTACAAGAACAATTAGTAAACATTAAGTTAATATAACCGCTAACCGAACAAGAGATTATTTGACATTGTAATAGCTATCCTCTTTTGCTTGTTAAAACCAAAGTTTGTAAAGCCACACTTAAATATAAACCTAATAATGATAAAATAAAACAACTACACCTATGTACTTGAAACGAATCATAAATATAGTATGTTGTTTATGTATACAAATACTATAGGTATTAAATAAGTTAGTAATGTATAGAGATAGAGCGCTTCGCTAACAAACTGCTTTGCAGTTTGCCGTAACTGTGTAATTGAATAAGGTTTTTTTTATTATTAAATAAATAAAAAATCTATGTGCCCGTTTATAAATCGCGACGCGTCCTTTGAATAACACGTTGTATGGTGGCTTCTTAGTAGGAATCTCTATGTGCCACTTTACAAGAAGCCTTGAAGTCCGGTTAATTGTAAACCGGATTTTATTTAGGTGGTGAAATCGGGGCCCAGTTTGAAGCATGCTGGCATTTGGCATTCATTTTTTTAGGATGGCCGAGGATTCTAGCTTTTGTTTAGCAATGGACGAATGTGGGCTGGTTCTTCTCATACTTGAGCCATTACAAACGTGCGAACTGAGTCATAAGCATTAGTATCAGGCCTCTCTCTCACACATATAGGAGGCTATCGGAACTTTTGCTCGCTCTTTTATGACTCGGTTTCCACCTTTCTAATGGCTCAAGTATAGGTCCTTTAACTCGTATGAGAGTATTGAGCCTCAGCCACCAACTTCCACAGCTGACGCAGGTTCGCGGCAGAGCGTCGTGACATTATATGGGACACCATTGGTTCTGTTTTTTGTTTTCTCTGACAAAAAAGTATTAATGAAATCGGACCGCGAGGTAAGCATTATCACCATTCGCATAGAACACTACTACAACCACACAAAACTGTATTGAGTCGTTCTTTTTCTTTAAAAGGTTGATAAAAATAATAAGTGTGGTTTTACGAGTACAGTCACGAGCAATAATATGTATATACTGTCACATTTTGTACGACGTACACATTTTTTTTATTGCACATCGGTACGACAATTTGTCCTACATAAATGAACTAACCATTGGTTACATAATTTAGGACAAATTGTCGTACACTTCTTTCTAGATTGTTTTAAGTTAAGATTTTAAGTAAATGTGACAGTGTATTGCTCGTGACTGTACATTTAAATATTTCCACGTTTCAATAATTAATATTTTACGCGGTAAATATTTTGTGGACGGCAGGAGAGAGAAAGCTCCCAAAATGGTATCTATTTTCTGGGAAAAAATAAATAAAAACAAAACATTTTTTTAAGACAATGCCGACCAATAAAGCTCCTTCCACATTTGTAGCATTTCGGTGTATCGTATCTTCGTTACATGGCCTCGGCGCGTATCATGATTGCTAGTTTGGACGCAAGATGATACCCGTTAATGATATACGCCGTATCTGATATGGCCGGATCCGCACTAACCGCGTATCTTGATACATCTCGTCATCATACACTGACATGATACAGCATTTGATAAGACTAGTATGGACGCGTTTTTTACAAGATACGCCTTAATAATACGACATGGACAAAATGAGCGTCAATATTTATGATACAAATAATCGATACGATAAGACTGGTTGTGATACGTCAAGATGCTACAATGTGGACGGGCTATAGGGAGCGTTGCCGCTAATTGGTCCGATTTTGACTTTCAATTCGATTTCGACGACTAGCATTAACTACCTTTGTTTTGGTAACATTTAAGGCTGGAAAGTAAGCCAAATAATGTCAGTCTATATAGATCTGCGGAATCGTAGGAAGATAGTTTCATCAAATAACGTCAAATAACTACAGCAGGAACCTACAACAAGGGATTATCAAAACTCAGTAATGTCGTAGTCAGTTCTTCGCCTATTTTATAACTTAGAAAACAGAAGGATCCTAATCTTTGTAAGAACGTGCTGTAGAGCGAAATTAGTTATCAAATGTTCCGATACTTCATTAATTTAAAATTACTTTTAACCTGTAGAATTTTTGGTGAGCCGATCAACTAACCAGGACAATGGTTTTCAATTGTTCTTTTTGAGGTTAAAACTAAACTGATTACTGCCTCTTTTTCTACTAGCCTCACTTATCTGACTATTATCTGACTCCGTTCATACCAGGTATCGGCAGAATACCAGCTGGAGTTTACTTGTAAGCTTGTCAGCACATGCGGAACCCAGTTGCATTTGCCACCACACGCGTGCATTTTTTATTTATTGACACTAATAGGTACTTACCGTACTGTGTATATAGTTATAGTGTATGTATATAGTTGCTATGTATTCATAATTTGTGTATGCTTCTATTTTGTATGATAGTGTCTGAATCGCTCGTAGCCTGGGCTGCCTAAGTGATCTTAAAAAACGATCACTAATGTTAAGCAACATACGGCGCGTTCAGTCCATGGATGGGTTACCGTCTATGACTAACGCTAGTGGCATTTTTCCGAGCGGTTCCGTGCTTCTCAAGGCACGTTAAGCAGTTGGTGCCGGCTGCCGTCGATAGATGGCAGTCGTTAAGCCAAGTCAGAGGCCTTAGGGCGGCTTGAAAACTTCTGACAGTAAGACCAGCCACTATTCTTACAAGCCTCCACCAATCCGGACTTGGCCCCCCTGGTGGAGTATGGCCTATATCTTCCTCAGGGAAGAGACCCGTGCCCCTCGGTGGGGACATAATGTGTTGATGATGACTATCTTGTCTATGTCTACTCTTGATATGACTGTGTTACTAAATAAGTAAAGCTTTGTGTACGTCACGGACACGTGTATGTGAAATAAATCAGTTATCGATGTATCTAAATAATTACCTATTCATAGATTCATGTGGGATGATGGGGGCGCTGCGCGAAGCCATAACCATACAAACGATATTTTTTCATTACTGATAGTCATTTGGTACTCCTTTGTGATTTTTATCATTCCAACTACAATAATAAGCTAACTGCTGGAGGTTCTAATGCATATTGTACTTAATGCTTGGTGCAGACCACAGGAATCAATATTTCTATATGGCCTTTACTGCCGCATCCACTTTATGTCTGGCGTGTTGATTATATTGTGTCTCTTCAGTCGAGCATAGCGAGTGCTATCTTTTGGAAGTGGTTTACTGTAACTTAACTTCCGAACATCACAATCACTTGACCTGGGCCTTAATTCTATTAGAGAATTGTAGTTCCATTACAGTTACATGGTCGAGTCACGTGACATGGGTTTTAATCCCATTGACGCCTAGAATTACGAACACGCCGCGCGCGTTGATTTGAAGCGGCAATGAAATAAAATCGACGCAATTATGCAACTGTTTGTTTGTTACGCTTTATTGCACAAAATAAATCATCATCATCATCATCATCAGGCTATATTAGTCCACTGCTGGACATAGCCCTCCCCTAATGAGCGCCATAGCGCCCAGTCTTCAGCTTGCCGCATCCAGCATCTGCCTGCAGTTTTTCGCAGATCGTCATCCCACCTGGTTAGAGGGCGTCCTAGACTACGTTTGCCGAGTCGCGGTCTCCACTCAAGAACACAAAGAAATAATACCTACAGAAAAAATACTTAAATAACTAATAATTCTAGAATGCATTAGCAGAATCTAGGCCTGTTTCCAAACTAGGATACCCTGTGTTATGGTAACCAAGGACGTTAGGTACAAACATGGAAAACCATACTGAGGCCATTTGTGCAAATGCCAACATTTGCAAGTGCAACCTTTCCCACAAATCGAGTTCATGCTAAGAGTTCTGCTCCTATACAGTCTGTAACAAAATGGTGTGATCATAATTAAAGATCGTAACGAGTACCTAATTAATAATTTAATTTAATATGAATTCAATTCAGTTTATTTATCTATTATCATTATCAAAATATTGATTTTTTATTGCTATGGACAAGCAATATCGATTTCTAAATTTGTTGATACTAGTAACATCTCTTCAGGCTATCATGTTACGGACATTGACCTAATTGACCGTATGGCCCTAGGCAGGCATGTCTCTCTCAGTTACATAGCATATTATTTTCTCTTTCATTTGAATGAACTTGAAAGCTTTTGCTCTCTCTCTCACTTGCCACCAGAAGTGTAACAGAGTAAGGCAAACAGAGTAAGAAAGCTAACTACTGCTATCTCAAGGGGTTGAGATGAATGGGGATTCATTATAATTTGTACCAGGATTAAAGTAAAAAGGTACCTAAAAGGCGGTACGAGTCGTGTAATGACAGTGGTTTCGAATAAAAATTAAGAAAATTCAAGGTAGGTACCTACTTCAGGATTTCAGAATATCTTAAGAGATAGGTATTTATTACACATTAGAAGATTTTCGTTTTATTATTAGTACTATTAACTTGAATTGACATTTTATTTTGTACCACAAGTTTGTACGCCCAAAGGCAAAACACAGATCTTGTACAATTTACCTATGTTTACAAACAAATAAATGGATTGATGGATTGATTGATACCTATTAGACACGTTGTTAATAAAAAGTACTAATACTAACTGTCAAATTAGTATGGAATTCGCCAGTTAAATGATTGGAATCACTCAGGATTTGGTGCGCGTAATTAAGCCACAGATGATACGTGATCCGCGACACGGCGCGACAAAAACATTCGTAACCTTAAAGTATAGTGACACTTGTTCCCAACGTGTTTAACGAAACCAGTTTTTTAACATGCTGATGTTTGTTTTTGCCTTTAATACTTGTTAACTACTAATAGATTGTAGCCAATTACAAAGTCTGATCACGACGCTTCGGCCAGACTGGTAATAATACGAGTAACTAATTATATTATCATCTTTGAGAAATAATTGCAGATATCTACGTAGATGCAATGACGTAAGTTTACATAACATTTACTTAGTGCGGTAGCGTTGTCGACTGCCTTATAATATAACTCAAGTAGATCTGTTCAGACCTTTTCAAGCCTTAATTTCAGCAACAAACAGGGATATCACGGCGCGCTGTAAAGCGCAAGTTATCTATTAAATACCTACACTCACATTAAAAACATTGTATGATTTTTCACAAACTAACTTGGCCAGATTTTATAATAAAAACTTCTTAGTGACTATGATATGTAATTTTAAAACTCACACATACTCATACATTTATGTTGTCAAAATATTACTCGATTTGTGTATGCAGGGAAATTGATAAGTACTTTAGATAGTTAGGTAGGTATACGATGTATTTATTATTTTATTTTTTAGGCATTTTTTTACCATTTGGGTAGTGTTTTGGTAGGATTGTACGGCAGAAAATATTCATAAAACGTATAGTTTGGGTTACACTTGTGAACTCACAACATATTTAATACTTTCGTTTTCTTTGTTGTGTCAAAATCAATTTGGTTAGGTAAGTCATAAGACGCGTCAAAGTTGAAACAAAAATTCGACAACCCCCGGTGCAAAAAAATCCATGCCATATTTTACACAATGTTGTATTACCTACCTACTATAGTTACGTAGGTACCTACGTGTTGTTATCCGTGCGGAGTTTCTGGTCTTCCATCGGACGCGTCCCCCGGGTGGCGGATAGGGGAACGCCCTCCAGATATGGGGGGGTACCGGCTTTGGCCGGCGCGGACCAAAACCAGAGGGAGGGGGACGTCCAGTGGCTTGCGCTGCTGGATGTCCCGCGGGGTCCACTATGGGCCCCGCACCCGTAACCCCACATTGAGCGGGGCCGGGGGCCTTCGGGCCGCGAGGAGACAACCTCTATAAAAAACACACGGTGGGGGCCCTATCTATGTCCCTCTATCCAGCAGAGGGCATGGAAGAGGGCTGGAGGGGAGGGGAGGGGCGCGAGATCCACAAGCCGGGCCTGGGAGGGAAATTGCGGGAGGTAAGCCAGGGACCAGGGACTGGGCACCCCATATGGTCTCTGGCCGAGGGGTGTCTTTTTGGGAGGGATTATTAGATGGGCCGAGGATCCGGGCAGAGGGCCACAACGGGTCCTCGGTAGTTGGAGGCTTGTGGAGCTCGCGCCTTTCCGCCGGGAGAGCCGGTGGCGCGGGGGACGCCGCGCGGAGCTTGCGCCGCCGGTTGAGGGAGGTTCACAGACGGCAGGTTGGGGGACCTGCCGTCCGACATCGTGACGGGGAGAAGGGGGTGGGGGGCCCATGCCCCTTCTCCAGTGAGGGTGGGCCCGACTCCTTGCGAGTCGGGTCGACGTCGCCGGGGCGCCGCTGTCGCATTCGCGTTGTGGTCTTACACCACTTGCGAGATCCGGCGGCGCCCCATTGCACGAGCGACAGGACGGCCCCCGGGGTGTTTTAGGAGGTATGCCTCTCCTATTATTAGGAGAGGAGAGTCCGACACACGGCCGTCGCCCTCCCCCAAGGGTGGCGGTTATGGTGCACAAAGCATTTCACCCCGTTAACATAAAAAAAAAAAGGTACGTGTAGTTATAATTATGCTTTTTTTAATTTCAATGCCTATCATGGGCAATTGAAACAAAAATAGCTTCAAATGTGCCTGTAAATTTTGAAGAGTTTCCTCGGTAACTCCAGGGTCACATCATCGGACCTTGACTTGGTGGCTACGGGACCATCTATGATGTCTATATTTTGAAACAAAAAAAACAATTTTACAAATCGGTAAGCGGCAAAGATACATAAAAAATAAAGTAGAAATCCTTCAAAAAATATACGAGATGATTTTTCTAGTAGTTCTATTGGTAGTGCCAATTTCAACTGAAAGTTGTATAAAATTTGCTAGACAATAAATAAAACAGCCTACCGTACTCATATATTAGTGGATTTAAAAGTGGGAATAATATTTAGGACGTTATATTATTTTTCTTGGAGTGTAGTGTAATAGTTCTTTGAGTTTTCATGAATTCAAATTCAAATATTTTATTTATCGTACAAACAGTGGGTTTACTTTATGAACGTCAAAGTTAGTACGTAAAGTACCTAAATGCTAACCTGGGTAAATCACAACAAATGTTGGTACTTACACTAATATTTTTTCTGGGTTTTCTATGTCCATTATTAATTTAAAGTCTAGTTCTATAATAAAAACAAAGGCATGAAAACATTGCCTCCCTAATCCCGAATGGGCCACAGCAATATTGGCTTAGGACTAGTTTTACGGAATAATAATAAAACGCGCTGCAAAGGCAAATACGATTGAAAACCGGTTAAGTGTAACCTTTCGGCACATGGAAAAACGTTTTTGTGGACAAGATGATCAGTAAAATACTTTATTTCTGAAAGTGATATAATATATATTGTTTTACCCCCTTTATTTTCATGGATAGGTACATGGTGTCGCGTCGCGTTTCAGTAGTCAGTTTCCGCCTTTACGGTCCTTTAAACCAACTTCCAAAAAGGGGGCGGTTCTCATATTCCTTTTTTTGTTATGTTATCGCATGACTCCGACAAATCTTAGCCGATTTCGGCAATTATTTTTAACAAAACCTTTAATTAACAAAACCTAAATACAGGTTTTGGGGTGAAGTATTTTTTATGGCAGAGGCTCTGCACTTCAAGATAGGGCCTGTGCCCCCTGCACCCCACCTGTTTGTTTTTTAAATATCAATAATAAATTATGTAATGGAGGGAATCACGGACAGCTGCTATTTGATAAAAAATGGCTTTTTATTCTGTGAAAAAAACGGAGAAAAACATGACGGATTTTAGTTTAGGTTAATCCTAGATTAGTTTCACGATTGTAATTGACTGAAATAGTTAGGACTTAAGTCTCGTACATGGTCCTGTAAAAATAAGATACTTATAAAAAAACTTGTCGGAAACACCTAGTATGAAAGTGAGTTTTCTCCGGGAAAATTGTTCTTATTGAATAAAAAAAAAACTCACGCCCGTTATCCCCGAAGGGGTAGGCAGAGGCACCAGTCACTAGAACTGGGCCCACGTTTTGCCGAGTTTATTATTAGTTTATTTTTTATTGTTCTTATTGATTAGCATAATTATCAACAGCTATGTTTTTGCTATTAATTTCAGATTTTAATTCAGCGTTCCCATTTTCTGCGTAAAAGCCACGGGTCTTTTTATCTTACCTTCGCTAATAGGTCTTTTATTTGGTCGAAGTGTGATTTTACAAATTCACACATCTAAGTAGGTAACCAATCCGGACTTGGCCCCCGTGGTGGAATATGGCCTATACCTTCCTCAGGGAAGAGACCCGTGCCCCTCGGTGGGGATATAATGGGTTGGTGATGAAGTAGGTAACTACTCTCTTAAAGAATCCATGTCTATTGACTGGTACAAAAACGTGAAATAGCGAAAAATATTAAATGCTTATCAGACCTTATCAGACCTACTCATTTCATGGCTTTATTAAGGAGCAATGATTCCGATATAAAAGTTTTCTGTAACAAACTCTATATTATTATTTAGAATAGTCTTACACTTGCTACCCTCAAAATGTCCAAAACACTTACACAGAACTGCAAACACGTACTGGTTGATTCTGGTCCCACTGCCACTCAACATTTTCGATCGCACCAAATTCATTTTATATCACAGCATAAAACTTGCACTAGAATGAAATAAGTGACTAAGTAAACGAAATAAAAAAGGAAAATTTTATTTTAAAATGCCAATACAAGTCAGTCAGTCGATGTCTCGAAATAGACTGGTCGATTTTATTCGCCGTTCAAACAATACAGGTTTATTAGTGCGTTCGGACAATGCTGGTGCGATTTACAAGATGCATTGTTATTGTAAGAAATCGCACTCTCATCCGTGTTATTTCATATCGCAAGGTGAATAATAAAATTACATAAGATTTTTATTTGCTATTTAATTTATTTTTTAGGATGTTCACAATGTTGTAAGACAATCTACTTGGAAAAGTAAGGAAACAATGAATTTGAATCTAATATACATGGTGGAATTTTGTAATGCCACCTGAAGGGGAGGTACTCCTAATACTGTAGATAGAAAATATTACTCAAAGAAAACATTCCTTTATTTTTGAAAAGAAAGAAAACTGCATTCAAAGATTTTTAAAAATTTGCTTGCCGCACCCGATAATCGAACCGACGAAAATCTGTGAAAGTTGCACCCTGTACTTTTATTGCAGCGATCGTTAGGGTCAATCATAAGGATGAAATCTCTTCATAAAATAAATGAAAGGAAACCAATGAAATCTTAAATTGTTTTAATTATTTACAAAAAATGGTAAATTAACTAATTAATTGCTCGAAATGGGCTCCATTTTCTTGGACACAAAAATTTATGCTTTTAACGAATTCATTTCTAGTAACCTTTAATAACGTGTTGTAGTGAATGTTATAAATCGTAAATCTGAACTTCGACTCTCAACTCGTTTACATTCTCACAAGTTTTAATGTAAATTTGATTTTTTACATCTAAGTTATGTCGCATCTAAGAAAAGAGTCTGCATTACAAACACGTGCAAATTGCAACCGTCTTATCAAAATAGTAATTCGTAATTTTAATGGATAAATGACGTCAATGATAATTATTAATTAATAACATAAGTAAACTTAAAGAAACGGATCTTTGAGTAAAAGTGCTTTTACTTGACCCATCGAATTAATAATTTAAGATTTCATTGTTTTCCTTTCATTTAATTTATAAAGTTTGTTAGAGAGATTTTATCTTTATAATTTACCCTAACGATCGATACAATAAAAGTACAGGGTGCAACTTTCACAGATTTTAGTAGGTTCGATTACCGGGTGAGGCAAGAGAATTTTAAAAAATCTTTGAATGCAGTTTTCTTTCTTTTCAAAAACAAAGGAATGTTTTCTTTGAGTAAAATTTTCTATCTACAGTATTAAGAGTACTTCCCCTTCAGGTGGCATTACAAAATTCCAACCTGTATAAAATTCTCATATCACAATGTTAGTGCGCATACTCCTCCGAAACGGCTTGATCGATTTTGATGAAACTTTACATTTATATTCGGTAGGTGTGAGAATAGGTTGTTATCTATTTTTCATATCCCTATCTGACAAGCAAACTGTTTGTTTGCGGGGTCAGCTAGTTAATATATAAAATCGAATGAAAATAGTATTCATAAATTCAATAAAGTCTCTATGTAAAAGTAATAAAACATATATTTTTTTCTTAATTAAGTGGGTTAACACTACCAGGTGTTATGACAATGCTCAAATCAACCATCAAAATTTAATTTTAAAAAATGACATTTCAAATTACACATGTAATAAAATATAATTTTTTTTCTTAACATGTAGAATATTTTGTGTGCATCGGCACACGGCTCACCATAACAATGTTTTTAATTGTTTTTGTCAGTGTCATAAGACAAATTATTACGGTTAATTTTTTTAGACGAAGAATGAGTGCGAACATTTTAAAGTGAGGTCAGACCAAATCCTGTTTTCCTACGAACCAATATAGAGGGGCTTATGCTTTATTTTGCGCACCAATGAGCCGTTTTCAGAAGAACTAAAAAAAAAAATCTAACGGCTGTCAAAGGAATGCAATTTTGGACCTCAGCCCAATAGCCATGTGTGATACATCATAAAATAGGTCTCAGCGAGCTGAACCAAAGTTACTATGACGATAACAGCCAAATGTTTGTCCTTTCGGAGTTATATTTTATTGAAAATGTTAGTTTTTTTTTCAATAATCCATGAGGATTCCCCCATGTAAAAAAAGGTTAGCTTATATCCACAAGCCGCCCTAAGGCCTCTGACTTGGCTTAACGACTGCCATCTATTGAGGGCAGCCGGCACCAACTGCTTAACGTGCCTTGCGAAGCACGGAACCGCTCGGAAAAATGCCACTGGCGTTAGTCATAGAACGGTGACCCATCCATGGACTGAACGCGCCGTATGTTGCGTAACCTTAGTGATCGTTTAAGATCACTCAGGCAGCCCAGGCTACGAGCGATCGCGACACGGGCTAACCTAATCCGTTACTACGCGAACGTAGTCGCGGGCACCCCTAGTTGGTAATAGTCGCAACTACCCACATAACGGTGACTTTTATCATAGACTAGGTGTGCCCCGTGGTGTTACCCGCGGTTTATTAGGGAAAATAAATTGCGTATTAACAATAAAAATTATAACTATTCACATTTTCGAAGGAAATTAATTCAAATTTGAGCATCGGAAAGATTAATTTACAAAATTTCATTTTCATCGATTTTCCCATGGGAATAAGATATTTTCCCGCAGTAAAACGTAGCCTATGTGTTAATCCAGGGTATCAGCTAACTCCATACCAAATTTTATTAAAATCGCTCCAGCCGTTCAGACGTGATGAAGTAACAAACATGCACTGTGAGTATTGTGAATAAAAATATTTTAATTTGAAGTATTTTGTTTCAAACAGCGACCTCTACTAGATCAGTATAGGTATATCAGTGTACCTATACCCAGATCAACAGCATATCAACCTTTACATCTTAAATCCACGTAAAATGCGTTGGATGTAAAACACTCAAACGATGTAACGAACGAAGCCTACGCGATAACCAGTTTTGTGAAAAACGGATTAATACAAACAGGACTTGTTGTTTAGGTACAGTCAGATCAACGTTATTCTAATCAGTTAGAGATGAGAGTTACGCACTTATCACCTGGGGCCTGTTTAATTCTGGTACTTAATGGTTTATTTCAAAGAGCACGTCCATTCTAAGCTATAATACTTAATATTATTATTTTATGTGACTATGATTTAGAAGTATAAATATTTTTAAGTATGTTTATTTTTAAATATGATAAGATAAGATAAGAATATATCGCTCGTAGCCTGGGCTGCCTGAGTGATCTTAAACGATCACTAAGGTTAAGCAACATATGGCGCGTTTAGTCCATGGATGGGCCACCGTCTATGACTAACGCCAGTGGGATTTTTCCGAGCGATTCCGTGCTTCGCAAGGTACGTTAGGCAGTTGGTGCCGGCTGCCGTCGATAGATGGCAGTCGTTAAGCCAAGTCAGAGGCCTTATGGCGCCAGGCGACTTGAAAACTTCTGATAGTAAGACCAGCCACTAGTCTTACAAGCCTCCACCAGTCAGGACTTGGCCCCCATGGTGAAGAATGGCCTATACCTTCCTCAGGGAAGAGACCCGTGCCCCTCGGTGGGGTCATAATGGGTTGATGATGATGATATATTATTATTATTTATATAGGGCAAAGTACATTTAAATCACATAACTAACTTCTTTATTTTATTAGCTATATTATTATTCCATATTATTTATAATTAATTAATGTAGCATTTAAGTAGTACTTGAGTAACTATTTAGTTTATGCTTTACTTGCCCTTTTCCCGCAGTCTGTTTAGTACCTACAAGTCCGTTTTTTAATTCAATGCAAAAAAAAAATATGTGGTGTTACCATTATCACACTTAATCACACTAATATTATAAACGTGAAAGTTTGTGTGTGTGTTTATATGTTTGTCAGTCTTTAGCGCTGAAACGGCTGGACGGATTTTAATAAAATTTGGTATGGAGTTAGCCGATACCCTGGATTAAAACATAGGCTACGTTTTACCGCGGGGAAATATCTTATTCCTACGGGAAAATCGATGAACCGCGGGTAACACCGCGGGGCACAGCTAGTAATATTATAAACGTGAAAGTTTGTGTGTGTGTTTATATGTTTGTCAGTCTTTAGCGCTGAAACGGCTGGACGGATTTTAATAAAATTTGGTATGGAGTTAGCCGATACCCTGGATTAAAACATAGGCCACGTTTTACCGCGGGGAAATATCTTATTCCTACGGGAAAATCGATGAACCGCGGGTAACACCGCGGGGCACAGCTAGTAAAATATATAGGTTTACTCAGTAGATTTTTTTACCGTGAATAGAAGACTTGTGTGACCAAAATCCTTATCACATCAAAGACATTACAGTTTAATTCCTCATAAGAGCAAAGTAAAAAAAACACCTAGGTACGTAGCACAAAAATTTTTTACTTGGAAGTAAAATGGGGTAATTTGGTTTTTGCGTAGGCAACATACAGCAACAACTACTAGCAACATTCAGACATTGGGTTGTATTGAGATGTCAACGCGACTGTTTTATTTTTTTGCATTGAACTAAAAAACAGACTGTACCTACTTTAAACAGGCTGGCTGTAAGAAATTTGTCTAGAAATAAGTCCGCCTTTGCTCATCAAAAGACAGAAAAAGAAAAATGCTGTTTCATATTTTGCGCAATAAAGTGTAACAAACAAACATTTCGATTTACATTGCAAAGTCGATTAACGCACAAATTAATAAAACGACTCTGCTACGCAGTGTACCTAGAATTGTCATAATAAACTACGAATTGCAGTTTTATGAAACCGGCTCTATCCGTTAGGGGAGAGTGGGGGAATTACGGACGCTGAAAGAAACAACAGAATAAAACAAAAAATTACTACTATAATCAGTCTTCATTTATTAATTATAAATCTTTGGACATTTGTCTATGACATCAACTTAAGTAATTATATCAAATTAAACTTCAGTTTTAAAAATTTAAGTTTTAGGCAATAAGTACATTAATATAATATTAAACAGAAACACTTATTTGTAACATTGTTTTTAAGCTCTCACTATGTGAAGCAGATCACGTAACGAGACTCACCACAAGAAAATGGAGGGAACAGCATTATCACGCAATCTCACCACATCAAGTGTTCTGTTGAAGCTGTCCGCGTTAAAGTGCAGCGAGCAGACATATTAGGTATTGCACAGGTCGGGAATCAAGACGCCAATGAGGAACGTCCGCTCACGATACTCTTTTAAGTTTTCCGACAGTTTTCACTTTTTCGACAGTTTAAGCGTCATCGTGACAGCGGCTGCCAAGTGTGAAAGAGATAGGTAGACAGGAGGGAGTGTATATGACAGACATAGGTAACCGCCACAGATACGGAAACCAAGAACGCTGTTCTCATATAATATGACTCGCTTAATTTGAGTCATATTATTAAGTAGGCTTCGAATAGCGGTACAGTTTTTTAATGTAAAAATAAAATAAAATAAAATAAGGAATAGCGGAATCCAGCAATGGCAGCACCGTTGAGCAAGACACAATTCAAGAATAGGGAAGACAATTGATTTCTGTGCTATTCCTTATTCCTGGCTCCTTATTTCTTATACCTTTTTTTTTCATTGTGTAATGGGCTGTAGTGTTGTCTCGTCAAATTTCTCAGAAAAGAGCATGACAGAAAGTTACTTAAGTATTTACTTAATGAAATTCTCAACTCAGAAACTACCCCTTAGCCTATAACATTTGCAAGTGGAAGTGCAGTCTGTATATCAATATTTACATTTAAGTTGCGCGTAAAAAAATGCAACGATGTAACGAACGAAACTGACTCGATAACCCGTATTTAAAAAACAGATCAAGAAAAAAAAAACAAAAACACTAGGTCTTGTTTAGGTACAGTCGACAGCAGATTAACCTTACCCTTATTAGATAGAGGTGAGAATCCTCCACCAAGCCGGACTTGACCCCCGTGATGGAGTATGGCCTACCTTCCTTAGGGAAGAGACCCGTGCCCCTAGGTGGGGACGTAATGGATTGAATAGGTCTCAAGCTAACTCTTGAGGGTTGTACGTTAAAAACGAGTTTGCAACAAAATCGTAAAGGTAAATCTGAAGTCGACCGTACCTACCGGATTTTACACGTCTTCATCGATCGCTTAGGAGTCAACAGTGCATTCTCCAACAACAAAAATCAGGTTTCGGCGAATGTTGACAAACACCATTGGCTCGCTACGTCGCGACCGCGACGCGGTGCCGCTATACGCCCGGAGAATAACTCGAGGTTATTTGACAGATTTCTGAAAACCATCTCATATTTTTTTGTTGGTGTTCATGGAGTCCTCAGAAAGTGGTCATTTCAAATCCTTTCGTGTATTTCTTCTAAAAAAGGCAAACGAAAATTTACTTTTGTAATAACCCGCCCAAACGCTATCTTGGGCAATATGGCGTCGCACATGAATTATGACGTAACCAAAGAACGTAAGAACGACATGAATGACAGACGCCATTTTTACTGAACTACTGTAATACTGAACTATACAACCATCATTTTTATGAAATACGCCCCTGGTCATTTACCCCTCCAGGATTCAGGGGTGAGTTTATGCGATATAACGGACTCATAAGTACAGGATATACGGATACTGTAATAGACGTCACTACAAAGTTCTACAGCACATGCCAGCCTTGTTAGGTGGGTTTTTAATTTAGACCATGGTTAAGGTAACATAAGATAAGATAAGTACATTCTTTATTCTACCAGGAAAAAACAAATACATGGCCTTATGGCTAACCATATCGGAAACGGCCGGGATTGGCCATTTCTACTTCATAGAATCGGCTAATCCAAGCCGTTTTCGGTACAATGACTGCAGATACATAATTATCAAATTCTATCCTGTATTTTTTTAGTTAAAAAGCCCTAAGGCAGTTTTAGACGTATACATAAATAATACTGTTTTTTCACTGTCAAATAGCCTATTGAGGGACGCGGGAATGTGACTTATACTCCGTTCCAAGTAGAACTCTTAAGCTAAGCGTCCACCGCATCGGAATCGGAGCGTCCGCACCGTACGAGCCGTCGGCATTTACAAAATGCCGGAAGGGTGCGTCTACTGCATTCGGATTTGCCGTCGGCAGTATCGGTATTTTCAAAGCAATCGAGTTCGCTTGTGCACGTGTGTTCGCAATGGAGGATAGTGACGAGGATATTGTTGTCATTAGTTGATTGTTATCAGCTGAGGAGGAGAAAAGCAAAAGGAAACGCAAGATGTGGGTTCATAAAATAAACTCAAAAAGACTTATGTTTGGAGAATTTCATACATTACCTATATTATGATTTATTAGAAGATGAATATAGATTTTTTGTGTACATTCATATGTCTCGAACCAAATTCTTTGAACTTCACTATATATATTGTCGAACCACAGACTAGGCAAGACACGAATTTTAGAAAGGCGATTGGAACAAAGGAAAGGCTTTTATTTTGTTTAAGGTAAGTTATTGTAATCTATAATAATAAGAGAAAAAGTAATTGTAAGACAAATGCTACATTTAATTTCCATACATAACGTGCCTTGCGAAGCACGAAACCGCTCGGAAAAATACCTAGCCGAAACCCTTTGATGTGTGCCACGAAAACCGACAACAATCGGATTCGAGGCGGACGTCCGCGGACGCGTCTGCAGACGTTAAACCTACCACAGATGCGCAAATCACCCCTTCTACACGTCGGCGGACGCATCCGGAGATGACGTCCGCGGACGCGTCTGCAGACTTGTACCTAGAGGAGGCTTTAGTCATAGAACGTTTACCCATCCATGCACTGAATGCGCCCTATGTTGCTTAACCTTCGTGATCGTTTAAGATCACTCAGGCAGCCGGGCTACGAGCGATACAGCCCAGATAGCCGGGGTACAAATCGACTTTAAAACTTCTGACGTAAGACCAGCCCCTAGTCTTACAAGCCCCCACCAATCCGGACTTGGCCTCCGTGGTGGAGTATGACTTATACCTTCCTCAGGGAAGAGACCCTTTCCTCTCGGTGGGGACATAATGGGTTGATGATGATGAACCTCGATGGAGTACCTAGTATAAGAAAGAAATATGGGATCATTAAAAAAAAATCCAAGCGGTTCCGTGCTGAACCGTGCTGAACCGGCTGCCGATATATGGCAGTCGTTAAGCCAAGTCAGAGGCCTTAGGGCGGCTTGAAAACTTCTGACAGTAACACCAGCCACTAGTCTTACAAGCCTCTGGGGACATAATGGGTTGATGATGATGAACCTCGATGGAGTACCTAGTATAAGAAAGAAATATGGGATCATTAAAAAAAAATCCAAGCGGTTCCGTGCTGAACCGTGCTGAACCGGCTGCCGATATATGGCAGTCGTTAAGCCAAGTCAGAGGCCTTAGGGCGGCTTGAAAACTTCTGACAGTAACACCAGCCACTAGTCTTACAAGCCTCCACCAATCCGGACTTGCCCCCGTGGTGGAGTATGGCTTATACCCTTCCTCAGGGAAGAGACCCGTGCCCCTCGGTGGGGAAAAATAGGTTGATGATGATGATGATGATCTGAGCTGTAGAATGCAGACTTCTTATTCGGGAGGTCGTGGGTTCAAATCCCAGCTTACAACCTACCAACGACTTTATTTTCTAAGCTACGTACATTTGTGAAGTTATAGCATATCTCAAAATTCTGTTTCGTTTCCTTTCATTAATTTAATCTGCTGTTAACGATGCTGGTGGTACCTACAATTATTAATGCAGTCACTAAAGATGACCAAACAAGTCCCACGGTAAGTTCTTTAAGACCATAATAATAAAAGCCGAAATTCATCAACTCATGGGTCCTCTTTCGTGGCACGAACTATACTTAATACTTTAAATAATAAAGTAGGTAATTATGTTAAGTTATTATTGTACTACTGTTTGTTTTCCTTAATAAACAAAAATAAAATTAAATAGTAGCAATACCACTCGCTAAATGTGAAGTAAAAGATCGTGAGCAAACCTGAGTGTCTGAGGTGTTTACATACTTTACGCGCTTGAAATTGCCAGTTAGCGGTGAGGATGACGAACAAGAGCATTAAAGATTAAATTAAAAAAATATCCAAAAGCACTTAGATTATAGTTTCATCCTCCCCATATTTGCACTAATTGTGCCACGAATGATAAACGTATCACTAATAAAAACCTTGCCAAAAGTGACTTCATCATCATCAGGAGCTACCTACTGCTGGATCTCTCACATCATCGTCATCCGCATCCACAGAGCCCCCCGCCGACTCAACGACATCGTCCGATCATCTTACCACTAGTCTGCCCAATGGCCGTCGTCCTGGGTCTCGATTCTGTCAGTGCATTATAATACGATGACAGATACACGGTCGGATCACGTGACGTGTTTTTTGTCATACCATTGACTCCTAGATAGGTTGATAAGTGCGCGCTTAGACCTGAAGCGGCAATGAATCGCCACGTTCACGCAGTTGTACTCCAATGCATTAACAGAATAACTGTGATTACCCTGGGACTCCATTCTGTTAGTGCATTGTATTAAAATTACAGTTACACGGTCAAGTCACGTGCGTGACATGTGCTTTTAACTCCATTGACGCCTAGAATTATTGATACGCGTCCTCGCGTTGACTAAAAGCGACAATGAAAAAAATCGACATGTTTATGCAAATCTACGTCCTGGTCCACCTGTCTTATTCTTTTTATTTTATCTTTATTTAGAAACAAACAGTCATATAAGTGCTTATAACAATCATATCTGTATGTTAAAAAGACCTCTAGTTTCTCATAATTTCAAAATGTCGTCCACTCTTTCACCAATATCGTCGACCTTTGTTCGACGACGGTTGACAGCATTGGGCACGCGACTTAGGGCTTCTTCACACGTACCACAACCACACCACGTCGCAACGACAAAATGCTGTCAAGCAGTGGTTACGTATGAATAGTGTAGCTGCAGCTTTTTGTAGTTGCGTTGTGGTACCGACAAAATGTCGATGTGGTTGCGTTGTCGCCAGTAGTTGCGATGAAGTGACGTCGTCTGCAGACACAGTTCTACTCCGGAGTGCTTATACTGAGTTTTTTCATTCACTTTCGATAGCGAGAGCGTTTGCAATTTGTATAAGAGTGACAAAGAGACAACTAGGTGGCGCGCGTTGTCACTCCTATACAAACTGCAAACGCTCTCGCTATCGAAAGTGGATGAAAAAAATCAGTAGGTATACCTATTATAAGCACTTGGCTTTCATAGGTTGCGCTGTGGTTGCGAAGTGGTCGGTATCACACACACGGTCGATAACAACTGCAGAATGGCATGTGGTACGTGTGAATAGTCCTATTCATTTTCAATACAACATACTCGTATACGCCCGGGCACGTGGTGTGGTTGAGGTGTGGTTGTGGTACGTGTGAAGAAGTCTAAGTAAGTCCTACGAGTCTGAGACCTAGCATGGCTTGATCCATAGTTAGCTTTGTGCTATTTTGATACGGTGTATTATTTTGCTTTGTGAGCGTTCACGCTTCGCCTTCATACAGGGTGGCCGGTATAGCGTCAAAAAAAAAAAATTAGGTCCCTCGTGTCATGGGGTATCCGAATCACCCCATGTATGTTCCGCGATTTTTCATAGTTTCTCAGTTATGATTTTTTTTCTGAATTATTATGAATTTTCGCCTTATCAATTTTGAAAGTTTCTAAAAAAAAAACTAGAAACTTTTTTCAATTACTTTTTTTTGTAACTGAATCTTCACAAGTTGTTCTTCTATGCATAAAATAATCAGCTTCGTAACTTTGATAAAAGTTATTAAAGTGTTGGTCTAAAGTCAAAAATTTACGTTCGGTAAATTATGACTTGAATTTTCAAAAATAAATTAAAAATCCAAACAGATGTTTTAATGGTTTCTTAGTTAGCCTCAGAAATGCGCAAGACTCTCAGATTTCATAATCATTAAAAAAAAGTACTGCTTAACGAGCTACTTTGTGTACATTCGGCCTTCGAAGACAGCGAGGTGAAGAATTATTAAAATTAACATATTTTTTTTCTGCCATTTCGTCTTTTCTTAGGTTATTAATGAACGAGTCGTCATCATCATGATGAATAAAAGTGGTTTTGTCAATAAAACACAGATTAAAAAATTTGGAGGCATTTTCCGTTTTACAGTAATTAATTTTGCGCGGTCCGTTCTCGTGGGTCATGGGTTGTAAATGCAGACGCAACTTTTTACCTGTAATAACAATAGTCTTTGAGGATAGGAGGCCGCCGAACTATTGCTATCTCTCTCACTCTCAGCGGTAAGAGTGAGAGGGGCAGCGCAGCAGAAGCGAACACAAAACAAGTTTGTACCTCAGTCGTTCTCACTTTGTGTTTACTGCTACACGTGTCTTCATTTTGTTTTACCTCACTGTCTCGTTTTGTCCGCGGATTCCGCTGCCTACTTATTTGACTACTTTGCTCGTTAATTGGACTGTGTCTTGCATACTGATTTGGACTTTGTTTACTTGGAAGTGTAAAAGATGAGTTACACGTTAAATGAATACGCAGAAATGCACTATTTTTATGGAGTTGCACAAGGAAACGGCCTTGAAGCAGCGCGACTGTATCGCGAACAACTTCAACGTCGTGGTGGGCCGCAACCTGAGCATTATCCCGACCATCGCGTTTTTATTAACACGCACAATACCTTAATGGCAGGCCGCATTCCTGGCCAACGAGGCGATAGGGATGGAATCCCTAGAGTTGACCCGGATCGCAGAGAAGTTGTGCTCGAAGAAGTTCAACGAAATCCTTCCACGAGTACCAGAGCTATGGCTCGTACTCTGAACATCCCAAGAACTTCTATCCAAGACATACTTCACGATGAAGGATATCATGCGTTCCATATCCGACGAGTCCAAGCTTTACTGCCTACAGACTACCAATTGCGCATTGATTTCTGCCAAACAATGCTACAAAAAGAACAACAAGATCCTGGATTTTTCAATAAAGTTTTATGGTCAGATGAGTCACGTTTTGAGCGCACTGGAATTTTCAATATTCATAACTACCACACGAAATGAGAGCGTCGACGTTTAAACATCGTTTCAGCGTTAACTTGTGGTCTGGTATTCTCAATGGCGAACTGATTGGTCCATTTGAATTGCCGTCCAGATTAAATGGAGAAAGATACCGACACTTTCTGGAACATGAACTTCCATTGTTGCTAGAAGACGTGAATATTGAACTAAGACGAACCATGGTTCTTCAAAATGACGGCGCTCCATGTCACTACGCAACGCAAGTCCGAAATTATTTAAATGAGGCGTACCCCAATAGATGGATCGGACGCGGCGGACCAATATCGTGGCCTCCACGCTCACCTGACCTCAACCCCATGGATTTTTTTATTTGGGGCTATTTTAAGGAAATAGCATACGCCAGAGAAAGTGGGAGTGAACAAGAGCTGAGGCAGAAATTAACAGAAGCCGTGTTGTAAAGGAAAACAGAGCAGCTTTTAGACGATTAAAAGATAATTTCCTACGTAGGTGTAGAATGTGTATTGCTGCTGGAGGTGGCAACTTTGAAAACCTATTATAATAAACATTATTTTTTTACATTTCAATCTGTGTTTTATTGACAAAACCACTTTTATTCATCATGATGATGACGACTCGTCCATTAATAAACTAAGAAAAGACGAAATGGCAGAAAAAAATTTGTTAATTTTAATAATTCTTCACCTTGCTGTCTTCGAAGGCCGAATGTACACAAAGTAGCTCGTTAAGCAGTACTTTTTTTTAATGATTATGAAATCTGAGAGTCTTGCGCATTTCTGAGGCTAACTAAGAAACCATTAAAACATCTGTTTGGATTTTTAATTTATTTTTGAAAATTCAAGTCATAATTTACCGAACGTAAATTTTTGACTTAAGACCAACACTTTAATAACTTTTATCAAAGTTACGAAGCTGATTATTTTATGCATAGAAGAACAACTTGTGAAGATTCAGTTACAAAAAAAAGTAATTGAAAAAAGTTTCTAGTTTTTTTTTAGAAATTTTCAAAATTGATAAGGCGAAAATTCATGAAAATTCAGAAAAAAAATCATAACTCCGAAACTATGAAAAATCGCGGAACATACATGGGGGTGATTTGGATACCCCATGACAAGAGGGACCTAATTATTTTTTTTGACGTCAATCCCCCGGCCACCCTGTATATGTGAGCATGTGTAAAACAACGGGTTATTATATCTTTACCTTTTGACTAAAGTGACTCACAAATATGTTAAACTACTTAATTAATATGCAAATCGTGATTTTTAGGACGCATAAACGAGAATGTAGAATCAATAACCTAAGACTTGATCGTTAATGGCCATTTTTAGCGGAAATGCGGTGTTTTTGGCGTCTGGTGCTAGTTTTTTGGCCTTACATTTTTGATTGTGGGTCATAAAAATAAAAATTAGCATTAGTGACAGATTTGTAGGCCACGAAAAATTGGTGCAATGTCGTTATTGTTTCAGTTTTAAAAATTTAAGTTTTAGGCAATAAGTACATTAATATAATATTAAACAGAAACACTTATTTGTAACATTGTTTTTAAGCTCTCACTATGTGAAGCAGATCACGTAACGAGACTCACCACAAGAAAATGGAGGGAACAGCATTATCACGCAATCTCACCACATCAAGTGTTCTGTTGAAGCTGTCCGCGTTAAAGTGCAGCGAGCAGACATATTAGGTATTGCTTGTGTCGTGAATTTAAGGATCTTAAGGCTTCACTACTGGGAAACCTAGAAAATGGTAATAATATGGTTATTTAGTAACTGAGTTATTTTAGCTCTACTGTTATAACTATTATCGACGTTTTATGTTCCATCCAATGACTTTGTCCCCGCACTACGGTTTGATAACAAATTAAATATTGCTTTATCTACGGAAATATCCGGTTAATGAGCAGTAAGAAACTAAAATTTGTCTTAGAGGTTTAAGTTGAGACTTGAGGGCCCTAAAACGACCAGATTGTACGACATTTCTGTAAAAACCAGGTACTAACCTATGAAGAGTCAACTCCGGTCGATTTTTGTTCTTTCGCGAATTACACTGCACAATAGAACATACAGGCATATTATTTATTAATGCCGCAACAATCCCACATCATAAATAACTGCCAATTAGTAGTATTGACTTCACAAATTGCAAATTACTCTCGACAACAAAGCAATTTGACAGCTAACATACCAGGAAACTCACAGATTACTAGAGAAAGCTTGTCGCAAAACATGGCGATTATGGCACCCGGCAATGGTATGCATATACAGGGTGGTCCAAATATCATGGATCAAATGAAATGGGGAGTTAGCCAAGGTCATCTTCTACCAATAAAGTCCTATACAGGGTGGTAAAATTCTCAACGGTTTCGTATGAATTGCTCTCAGATTGAGTAGTAATCTGAAGATTTTCTGCACTAACAGTGGGATGTGCTGAGCAATACTCGGAAGGTAAGTGATTTGGCTCTGTTCGTGGCAAAGTGGTTGCGGTAGGACATTGACCAGGGTCCTCCATGAGCTCCGGGTTAAGTGGGGATCCCATGATATCTAAAACATCATCATCAATTTCTGTACGAGATTGTGTAAATTGTTGCGATAGAAACTGTTGTATGCTATTTACTTGTGCAGCAAGGTTTTTTAGCAAATCATCAGACTCCCGTCTTCGTTTTGATGGTGATATTTCAGAACTCTCAAATGTTTTACGCTTTTTTCCACTAGTCGGAAAATTAGGATCACTATCCATATTGAGATTTTATAGCACAAAAAACACAATGACAGACTATAGGTATAAATATAAAAATTCAAAACGAACGGTGTGAACCGTTAAGGAAATAAATTAAAAATCTCACCGACACGCAGTGTAGTTTCGTCCGCACAGGTCGGGAATCAAGACGCCAATGAGGAACGTCCGCTCACGATACTCTTTTAAGTTTTCCGACAGTTTTCACTTTTTCGACAGTTTAAGCGTCATCGTGACAGCGGCTGCCAAGTGTGAAAGAGATAGGTAGACAGGAGGGAGTGTATATGACAGACATAGGTAACCGCCACAGATACGGAAACCAAGAACGCTGTTCTCATATAATATGACTCGCTTAATTTGAGTCATATTATTAAGTAGGCTTCGAATAGCGGTACAGTTTTTTAATGTAAAAATAAAATAAAATAAGGAATAGCGGAATCCAGCAATGGCAGCACCGTTGAGCAAGACACAATTCAAGAATAGGGAAGACAATTGATTTCTGTGCTATTCCTTATTCCTGGCTCCTTATTTCTTATACCTTTTTTTTTCATTGTGTAATGGGCTGTAGTGTTGTCTCGTCAAATTTCTCAGAAAAGAGCATGACAGAAAGTTACTTAAGTATTTACTTAATGAAATTCTCAACTCAGAAACTACCCCTTAGCCTATAACATTTGCAAGTGGAAGTGCAGTCTGTATATCAATATTTACATTTAAGTTGCGCGTAAAAAAATGCAACGATGTAACGAACGAAACTGACTCGATAACCCGTATTTAAAAAACAGATCAAGAAAAAAAAAACAAAAACACTAGGTCTTGTTTAGGTACAGTCGACAGCAGATTAACCGTACCCTTATTAGATAGAGGTGAGAATCCTCCACCAAGCCGGACTTGACCCCCGTGATGGAGTATGGCCTACCTTCCTTAGGGAAGAGACCCGTGCCCCTAGGTGGGGACGTAATGGATTGAATAGGTCTCAAGCTAACTCTTGAGGGTTGTACGTTAAAAACGAGTTTGCAACAAAATCGTAAAGGTAAATCTGAAGTCGACCGTACCTACCGGATTTTACACGTCTTCATCGATCGCTTAGGAGTCAACAGTGCATTCTCCAACAACAAAAATCAGGTTTCGGCGAATGTTGACAAACACCATTGGCTCGCTACGTCGCGACCGCGACGCGGTGCCGCTATACGCCCGGAGAATAACTCGAGGTTATTTGACAGATTTCTGAAAACCATCTCATATTTTTTTGTTGGTGTTCATGGAGTCCTCAGAAAGTGGTCATTTCAAATCCTTTCGTGTATTTCTTCTAAAAAAGGCAAACGAAAATTTACTTTTGTAATAACCCACCCAAACGCTATCTTGGGCAATATGGCGTCGCACATGAATTATGACGTAACCAAAGAACGTAAGAACGACATGAATGACAGACGCCATTTTTACTGAACTACTGTAATACTGAACTATACAACCATCATTTTTATGAAATACGCCCCTGGTCATTTACCCCTCCAGGATTCAGGGGTGAGTTTATGCGATATAACGGACTCATAAGTACAGGATATACGGATACTGTAATAGACGTCACTACAAAGTTCTACAGCACATGCCAGCCTTGTTAGGTGGGTTTTTAATTTAGACCATGGTTAAGGTAACATAAGATAAGATAAGTACATTCTTTATTCTACCAGGAAAAAACAAATACATGGCCTTATGGCTAACCATATCGGAAACGGCCGGGATTGGCCATTTCTACTTCATAGAATCGGCTAATCCAAGCCGTTTTCGGTACAATGACTGCAGATACATAATTATCAAATTCTATCCTGTATTTTTTTAGTTAAAAAGCCCTAAGGCAGTTTTAGACGTATACATAAATAATACTGTTTTTTCACTGTCAAATAGCCTATTGAGGGACGCGGGAATGTGACTTATACTCCGTTCCAAGTAGAACTCTTAAGCTAAGCGTCCACCGCATCGGAATCGGAGCGTCCGCACCGTACGAGCCGTCGGCATTTACAAAATGCCGGAAGGGTGCGTCTACTGCATTCGGATTTGCCGTCGGCAGTATCGGTATTTTCAAAGCAATCGAGTTCGCTTGTGCACGTGTGTTCGCAATGGAGGATAGTGACGAGGATATTGTTGTCATTAGTTGATTGTTATCAGCTGAGGAGGAGAAAAGCAAAAGGAAACGCAAGATGTGGGTTCATAAAATAAACTCAAAAAGACTTATGTTTGGAGAATTTCATACATTACCTATATTATGATTTATTAGAAGATGAATATAGATTTTTTGTGTACATTCATATGTCTCGAACCAAATTCTTTGAACTTCACTATATATATTGTCGAACCACAGACTAGGCAAGACACGAATTTTAGAAAGGCGATTGGAACAAAGGAAAGGCTTTTATTTTGTTTAAGGTAAGTTATTGTAATCTATAATAATAAGAGAAAAAGTAATTGTAAGACAAATGCTACATTTAATTTCCATACATAACGTGCCTTGCGAAGCACGAAACCGCTCGGAAAAATACCTAGCCGAAACCCTTTGATGTGTGCCACGAAAACCGACAACAATCGGATTCGAGGCGGACGTCCGCGGACGCGTCTGCAGACGTTAAACCTACCACAGATGCGCAAATCACCCCTTCTACACGTCGGCGGACGCATCCGGAGATGACGTCCGCGGACGCGTCTGCAGACTTGTACCTAGAGGAGGCTTTAGTCATAGAACGTTTACCCATCCATGCACTGAATGCGCCCTATGTTGCTTAACCTTCGTGATCGTTTAAGATCACTCAGGCAGCCGGGCTACGAGCGATACAGCCCAGATAGCCGGGGTACAAATCGACTTTAAAACTTCTGACGTAAGACCAGCCCCTAGTCTTACAAGCCCCCACCAATCCGGACTTGGCCTCCGTGGTGGAGTATGACTTATACCTTCCTCAGGGAAGAGACCCTTTCCTCTCGGTGGGGACATAATGGGTTGATGATGATGAACCTCGATGGAGTACCTAGTATAAGAAAGAAATATGGGATCATTAAAAAAAAATCCAAGCGGTTCCGTGCTGAACCGTGCTGAACCGGCTGCCGATATATGGCAGTCGTTAAGCCAAGTCAGAGGCCTTAGGGCGGCTTGAAAACTTCTGACAGTAACACCAGCCACTAGTCTTACAAGCCTCTGGGGACATAATGGGTTGATGATGATGAACCTCGATGGAGTACCTAGTATAAGAAAGAAATATGGGATCATTAAAAAAAAATCCAAGCGGTTCCGTGCTGAACCGTGCTGAACCGGCTGCCGATATATGGCAGTCGTTAAGCCAAGTCAGAGGCCTTAGGGCGGCTTGAAAACTTCTGACAGTAACACCAGCCACTAGTCTTACAAGCCTCCACCAATCCGGACTTGCCCCCGTGGTGGAGTATGGCTTATACCCTTCCTCAGGGAAGAGACCCGTGCCCCTCGGTGGGGAAAAATAGGTTGATGATGATGATGATGATCTGAGCTGTAGAATGCAGACTTCTTATTCGGGAGGTCGTGGGTTCAAATCCCAGCTTACAACCTACCAACGACTTTATTTTCTAAGCTACGTACATTTGTGAAGTTATAGCATATCTCAAAATTCTGTTTCGTTTCCTTTCATTAATTTAATCTGCTGTTAACGATGCTGGTGGTACCTACAATTATTAATGCAGTCACTAAAGATGACCAAACAAGTCCCACGGTAAGTTCTTTAAGACCATAATAATAAAAGCCGAAATTCATCAACTCATGGGTCCTCTTTCGTGGCACGAACTATACTTAATACTTTAAATAATAAAGTAGGTAATTATGTTAAGTTATTATTGTACTACTGTTTGTTTTCCTTAATAAACAAAAATAAAATTAAATAGTAGCAATACCACTCGCTAAATGTGAAGTAAAAGATCGTGAGCAAACCTGAGTGTCTGAGGTGTTTACATACTTTACGCGCTTGAAATTGCCAGTTAGCGGTGAGGATGACGAACAAGAGCATTAAAGATTAAATTAAAAAAATATCCAAAAGCACTTAGATTATAGTTTCATCCTCCCCATATTTGCACTAATTGTGCCACGAATGATAAACGTATCACTAATAAAAACCTTGCCAAAAGTGACTTCATCATCATCAGGAGCTACCTACTGCTGGATCTCTCACATCATCGTCATCCGCATCCACAGAGCCCCCCGCCGACTCAACGACATCGTCCGATCATCTTACCACTAGTCTGCCCAATGGCCGTCGTCCTGGGTCTCGATTCTGTCAGTGCATTATAATACGATGACAGATACACGGTCGGATCACGTGACGTGTTTTGTCATACCATTGACTCCTAGATAGGTTGATAAGTGCGCGCTTAGACCTGAAGCGGCAATGAATCTAATTCGCCACGTTCACGCAGTTGTACTCCAATGCATTAACAGAATAACTGTGATTACCCTGGGACTCCATTCTGTTAGTGCATTGTATTAAAATTACAGTTACACGGTCAAGTCACGTGCGTGACATGTGCTTTTAACTCCATTGACGCCTAGAATTATTGATACGCGTCCTCGCGTTGACTAAAAGCGACAATGAAAAAAATCGACATGTTTATGCAAATCTACGTCCTGGTCCACCTGTCTTATTCTTTTTATTTTATCTTTATTTAGAAACAAACAGTCATATAAGTGCTTATAACAATCATATCTGTATGTTAAAAAGACCTCTAGTTTCTCATAATTTCAAAATGTCGTCCACTCTTTCACCAATATCGTCGACCTTTGTTCGACGACGGTTGACAGCATTGGGCACGCGACTTAGGGCTTCTTCACACGTACCACAACCACACCACGTCGCAACGACAAAATGCTGTCAAGCAGTGGTTACGTATGAATAGTGTAGCTGCAGCTTTTTGTAGTTGCGTTGTGGTACCGACAAAATGTCGATGTGGTTGCGTTGTCGCCAGTAGTTGCGATGAAGTGACGTCGTCTGCAGACACAGTTCTACTCCGGAGTGCTTATACTGAGTTTTTTCATTCACTTTCGATAGCGAGAGCGTTTGCAATTTGTATAAGAGTGACAAAGAGACAACTAGGTGGCGCGCGTTGTCACTCCTATACAAACTGCAAACGCTCTCGCTATCGAAAGTGGATGAAAAAAATCAGTAGGTATACCTATTATAAGCACTTGGCTTTCATAGGTTGCGCTGTGGTTGCGAAGTGGTCGGTATCACACACACGGTCGATAACAACTGCAGAATGGCATGTGGTACGTGTGAATAGTCCTATTCATTTTCAATACAACATACTCGTATACGCCCGGGCACGTGGTGTGGTTGAGGTGTGGTTGTGGTACGTGTGAAGAAGTCTAAGTAAGTCCTACGAGTCTGAGACCTAGCATGGCTTGATCCATAGTTAGCTTTGTGCTATTTTGATACGGTGTATTATTTTGCTTTGTGAGCGTTCACGCTTCGCCTTCATACAGGGTGGCCGGTATAGCGTCAAAAAAAAAAAATTAGGTCCCTCGTGTCATGGGGTATCCGAATCACCCCATGTATGTTCCGCGATTTTTCATAGTTTCTCAGTTATGATTTTTTTTCTGAATTATTATGAATTTTCGCCTTATCAATTTTGAAAGTTTCTAAAAAAAAAACTAGAAACTTTTTTCAATTACTTTTTTTTGTAACTGAATCTTCACAAGTTGTTCTTCTATGCATAAAATAATCAGCTTCGTAACTTTGATAAAAGTTATTAAAGTGTTGGTCTAAAGTCAAAAATTTACGTTCGGTAAATTATGACTTGAATTTTCAAAAATAAATTAAAAATCCAAACAGATGTTTTAATGGTTTCTTAGTTAGCCTCAGAAATGCGCAAGACTCTCAGATTTCATAATCATTAAAAAAAAGTACTGCTTAACGAGCTACTTTGTGTACATTCGGCCTTCGAAGACAGCGAGGTGAAGAATTATTAAAATTAACATATTTTTTTTCTGCCATTTCGTCTTTTCTTAGGTTATTAATGAACGAGTCGTCATCATCATGATGAATAAAAGTGGTTTTGTCAATAAAACACAGATTAAAAAATTTGGAGGCATTTTCCGTTTTACAGTAATTAATTTTGCGCGGTCCGTTCTCGTGGGTCATGGGTTGTAAATGCAGACGCAACTTTTTACCTGTAATAACAATAGTCTTTGAGGATAGGAGGCCGCCGAACTATTGCTATCTCTCTCACTCTCAGCGGTAAGAGTGAGAGGGGCAGCGCAGCAGAAGCGAACACAAAACAAGTTTGTACCTCAGTCGTTCTCACTTTGTGTTTACTGCTACACGTGTCTTCATTTTGTTTTACCTCACTGTCTCGTTTTGTCCGCGGATTCCGCTGCCTACTTATTTGACTACTTTGCTCGTTAATTGGACTGTGTCTTGCATACTGATTTGGACTTTGTTTACTTGAAAGTGTAAAAGATGAGTTACACGTTAAATGAATACGCAGAAATGCACTATTTTTATGGAGTTGCACAAGGAAACGGCCTTGAAGCAGCGCGACTGTATCGCGAACAACTTCAACGTCGTGGTGGGCCGCAACCTGAGCATTATCCCGACCATCGCGTTTTTATTAACACGCACAATACCTTAATGGCAGGCCGCATTCCTGGCCAACGAGGCGATAGGGATGGAATCCCTAGAGTTGACCCGGATCGCAGAGAAGTTGTGCTCGAAGAAGTTCAACGAAATCCTTCCACGAGTACCAGAGCTATGGCTCGTACTCTGAACATCCCAAGAACTTCTATCCAAGACATACTTCACGATGAAGGATATCATGCGTTCCATATCCGACGAGTCCAAGCTTTACTGCCTACAGACTACCAATTGCGCATTGATTTCTGCCAAACAATGCTACAAAAAGAACAACAAGATCCTGGATTTTTCAATAAAGTTTTATGGTCAGATGAGTCACGTTTTGAGCGCACTGGAATTTTCAATATTCATAACTACCACACGAAATGAGAGCGTCGACGTTTAAACATCGTTTCAGCGTTAACTTGTGGTCTGGTATTCTCAATGGCGAACTGATTGGTCCATTTGAATTGCCGTCCAGATTAAATGGAGAAAGATACCGACACTTTCTGGAACATGAACTTCCATTGTTGCTAGAAGACGTGAATATTGAACTAAGACGAACCATGGTTCTTCAAAATGACGGCGCTCCATGTCACTACGCAACGCAAGTCCGAAATTATTTAAATGAGGCGTACCCCAATAGATGGATCGGACGCGGCGGACCAATATCGTGGCCTCCACGCTCACCTGACCTCAACCCCATGGATTTTTTTATTTGGGGCTATTTTAAGGAAATAGCATACGCCAGAGAAAGTGGGAGTGAACAAGAGCTGAGGCAGAAATTAACAGAAGCCGTGTTGTAAAGGAAAACAGAGCAGCTTTTAGACGATTAAAAGATAATTTCCTACGTAGGTGTAGAATGTGTATTGCTGCTGGAGGTGGCAACTTTGAAAACCTATTATAATAAACATTATTTTTTTACATTTCAATCTGTGTTTTATTGACAAAACCACTTTTATTCATCATGATGATGACGACTCGTCCATTAATAAACTAAGAAAAGACGAAATGGCAGAAAAAAATTTGTTAATTTTAATAATTCTTCACCTCGCTGTCTTCGAAGGCCGAATGTACACAAAGTAGCTCGTTAAGCAGTACTTTTTTTTAATGATTATGAAATCTGAGAGTCTTGCGCATTTCTGAGGCTAACTAAGAAACCATTAAAACATCTGTTTGGATTTTTAATTTATTTTTGAAAATTCAAGTCATAATTTACCGAACGTAAATTTTTGACTTTAGACCAACACTTTAATAACTTTTATCAAAGTTACGAAGCTGATTATTTTATGCATAGAAGAACAACTTGTGAAGATTCAGTTACAAAAAAAAGTAATTGAAAAAAGTTTCTAGTTTTTTTTTAGAAATTTTCAAAATTGATAAGGCGAAAATTCATGAAAATTCAGAAAAAAAATCATAACTCCGAAACTATGAAAAATCGCGGAACATACATGGGGGTGATTCGGATACCCCATGACAAGAGGGACCTAATTATTTTTTTTGACGTCAATCCCCCGGCCACCCTGTATATGTGAGCATGTGTAAAACAACGGGTTATTATATCTTTACCTTTTGACTAAAGTGACTCACAAATATGTTAAACTACTTAATTAATATGCAAATCGTGATTTTTAGGACGCATAAACGAGAATGTAGAATCAATAACCTAAGACTTGATCGTTAATGGCCATTTTTAGCGGAAATGCGGTGTTTTTGGCGTCTGGTGCTAGTTTTTTGGCCTTACATTTTTGATTGTGGGTCATAAAAATAAAAATTAGCATTAGTGACAGATTTGTAGGCCACTTCGCAAAAACGATCTGTTAATGATCTAGCTTATAATCTTACTGTTTGGTGAGTGTGCCTAGTAGAATAAATTAAAAATAATGGGTGTCCCCGTACATAAAACGTGTTTTTTAGGCTTTCCTCTAGATTTTTTATCATATAAATCTAAATTCAAATTTAAATATTTTATTCATAGTACAGACAAAATGTTTACTTTATGAACGTCAAAGTTGTTAAATTCACAATTAATATATTACATGGAGAAGAAACTAACAAAGAAACTCTTTATTCTTTTCAAAACAGTTTTAGCCTAGTTAACAAACTTTCAAACTTCGGGTTCGAATCCCGGCTGGGGACAAAAAAAAAGAAACCGAGGTCTTGGATGTTTCCATGTTTTTGACGTCTCTGTTTCTGGTTCCCACGACACAGGGTATCCTAGTGTGGGGCCAGAAACAATGTATGTGCCTGTATGTAAAAAAAAAAAGTTATCTAATATAGATAAATCTGTATAGAAAAAATGGATTATTCTTTAGTCCGATTCTTGGGCTTAGTTTGCCATCTCCTACTCCCTATTTTATCATTCACAACCTTTCATGGCTGGCTGGAACAAAATCTTTTGACTTAAGTCCGCCTATGTACATCGACACGTACCTGTTATTTATTGTGCGGCCGCTGGGAGTTTACGATCCTGACACATGTCTGTTTCATATGACTAGTGATGGGAGAAAAGCAACGTTATCATTCCTTACGTTATTCTTAACTAGCTTTTGCTACTGACTCACGATTAAGTAGTTTGGTTTTTTCGACGACCTTCACTCAGTCATCTCTTGTGCCATTTTCGCAGGCATTTTAGAAGGGTCATCATCTTTTTTGTGCCGAATGGCGGTGAAGTGTTGTGGCGAGCTGTGCGACCTTTTATTTGAGCCCAGATCAGCTCAATCGCTTTGTACGGCAGTGGTACGGAGAGATTCTGAGAACGCGATGTTCATTTTCTAAAGCCTGTTCATCAACTTCGTATCGTTAAAGGGACCGTTATTATTTTCGTTATTTTTGGTACGTCACTACAAAAAAATACGGTTGACATAACCTTGTGACAGCGTAGTAAGGATTTTACGCACGAACATTAAATATGATTACTTCTTATTTCACATTTAAATCACTGCAAAATATAACATTGATTGTAAGTTTACACAATGATAGTTTCAATGACAATTATTTGCTAGTAGGATAAATAGCACATAAAAATATTTTAATCGAAAATTTTACGCCACTTCAAGGTTACGTCGTCCGTTCTAACATGACCTGTCAGGATCGTAAACTCCCAGCGGCCGGACGGTACGTTTTTTTTGTTATACATTTTGTGCAATAAAGCGTAACAAACAATCTCTTACAGGTTTGTTACTGAACTCCTTCAAAACGACTTCACCGATTTTTATATCTATCTATAGTACTAATATTATAAAGAAGACAGACTTTTATTTTTGTGTGTATGTTTGTAATGAATAGGTTCAGAAACTACTGGGCCGATTTTAAAAACTCTTTCACCTCTAGAAAGCTACATTCTTCGTGAGTAACATAAGCTATTTAAAGTAATTAATTTGGCAGTGAAACGAGTTTAAAATAGGTTTTACCATTGTGCTTTATTTATTTTGTAAACATTTCGATATCATTACCTAAGCATTAGCTATTCAATTGAAAATAATAAAGTTTACACGGTGGTACTTTGAGGTGGGGCGGCAGAGATAACCTACGCCACGTATAAGTTTTTCACTATCTTGATTCTTCACTTAGACTGCGTGGCTACCATTTTTACACTGTGGTCCCATTTCAATTTGGTCCAGCTTGAAATGGCATCCATGAGAAAAACTGGACTATAAAACTAGCAATAATTGTAATGCAAGTAAGTAAGAATACGCAATTATTTTCAACTTTTTGTTTCACGTCGGTTTCTTTTTGTTAAAATTTTTATTTTTTAATTTAGTGAAGAATTTTATTAAGAAACCATTAACTAACTTTTAGAGCAATTGGGTGTTTGACAAAATGTCAAATGAGTTACTTTTATAACGAAATTTTGTATGAAAATACTGGCTTATGACGTCACATTTCCTTTTCATGTTTCATCTATTCAAAAATTGTAATAACTAGTAAATGATTAAAAGAGATACATTTTCCGAAACACTTTGCAATTTTTGTTTTAATCGAGCACAACAAATAATTTATTGTTGATAGTGTCAAATACCGAATTACACTTTTTGGAAAAATAGAAAAGCCACACAAAAGCGACATCTCACATTTTTATGATGGCATTTGGCAACTTTACAACCATTGTTTTTTTCTTTACAAGAAACAGTCTGTACGAAATTCGTAAACAAAATTACAATTCGAAAACACTTTTCCCATTATAATATACTAAGGTCAAATTTTTAACTAAGACTTTCGTAAGCACCGCACATTGTATATTTTTGGTAAGTTTATTTTTATCGGGCAAGTCCGACCAGGTCCGTCTCTGCTCACCATGATTAAGCTCTGCGAATCGGAGCGAAACCTGGTCGGACTCGTCCGATAAAAATAAACGTAAGTTGATCCTGACCAAAAATTTAAAAGGTCAACTTTTTAAACATCGTAATTTTGTTTATGTAATCTTTAATCTCCCCTTCCCAGCTCTTAGCTCTTAGCCTCCTCTTCTACAGGGTGGTCCAAACAGTGACGTCAAAAAAAATAATTTAGATTCCTCACATCCAGGGGTATCCATATATACCCCATGTATGTTGACCGATTTTTAGTAGTTTAGAAGTTATGATTTTTTTAATGTATTTTTTTAAAACTCGCGAAAAAATTTTATTTTAATTTTTTTTTCAACTTTTATTGAGTTTTCTTAAACTTTTTTTTGTCATAATCATCCTCCTAAATTGATATTTCACGCATAAAATAATCAGCATCCTAACCTTTTCGCAAGTTACAAAAATTTAGATCGAAAAGGAATAATTTAGTAACGAGCGACTCGGAGTTAAATTTTCAACGTACATTAAAAAATTTAAAAAAGATATTCCATAACTCCTGCATAGTTTCAAAAACTTTGAGGGACCCTAAGCATTTATAATAATAATAAAAAAGTAGTACTTCATGGGCTATTATTTGCTGATTTTCATCTTCAAAGGTTCTGAGGTAAGATTTTCAAAAGTTCGTAAATCGATCATCCCTGCAATCAAGGTCCAAAACACTACCAAGGTCTTGAGGAAAATCAGCAAAGTCAACAAAGCGAAATGTAGAGATAACAACGAAAACGAGAGTAGGTAGTGGTAACACGTGCGATAGCAGTGAATAACTGACTGACGTGACGACTATCGTGATGAGATCGCCCAGGAGAAGGTAAAAACCATGTAAAAAGGCAGCTCCTTTACAACAATTGGAGATAAAAATCAGCAAATAATAGCCTAAGAAGTACTACTTTTTTATTATTAATGGTCCCCAAAGTTTTTGAAACTATGCAGGAGTTATGGAATACCTTTTTTATTTTTTTTAATGTACCTACGTCGAAAATTTAACTCCGAGTCGCTCGTTACAAAATTATTCCTTTTCAATCAACATTTTTGTGACTTGCGAAAACGTTAGGAATCTGATTATTTTATGCGTAAAAGATCAATTCAGGAGAATTATTATGACAAAAAGAAATCTAAAAAGACTCAATAAAATGTAAAAAAAATTAAAATAAATTTTTTCGCATGTTTCTTTCATGGTGACTGACTTCACTTCTGAGAACTTGTGGTATTGCGTAAGGCATTTATTATGTTAATGTAGCCTTGGGAATGACCAAATTGCCAATTAACTTTTTTTTTATCGATTTACGAACTTTTGAAAATCTTACCTCAGAACCTTTAAAGATGAAAATCAGCAAATAATGGCCTATTAGGTAGTACTTTTTTATTATTATTATGAATGCTTAGGGTCCCTTAAAGTTTTTGAGACTATGCAGGAGTTATGGAATATCTTTTTTAATTTTTTAATGTACGTCGAAAATTTAACTCCGGGTCGCTAGTTACTCAATTATTCCTTTTCGATTTAAATTTTTGTGACTTGCGAAAAGGTGAGGATGCTGATTACTTCATGCGTGAAAGACCAATTCAGGAGGATTATTATGACAAAAAAAAAAGTTAAAGATAACTTAACAAAAAGTTAAAAAAAATTTAAAATAAATCTTTTCGCGAGTTTAAAAAAAATACATATCATAACTTCTAAACTACTAAAAAACCAACATACATGGAGTATATATGGATACCCCTGGATGTGAGGAATCTAAATTATTTTTTTTGACGTCACTGTTTGGACCGCCCTGTATGTTCAGGTTAACTTGTTATACTTTGTTCCAATCGAAATGTATGCTATCATTTTATGCGTGTTCTGCCTTTGGAGTAAACTTTTTCTATTCCATTTTATACTATTCAAAGTAAATTTTGTAAGCAAATCATTTAAGAAATATCGTTGACGCAATCACTTTACAGACCTCTTCCCACGCACCTCTCACTGGACAACTGACGTGGGTGGGAACAAAATAAGCACAGCAAAGCACCCCAGATCAACCCTTAGGTGTTAACGTGCTAGAATAATTTAACAAAAAAATAGACGGGGTCTAAAAACTTTTTACAAAGCTAAAAAAATTCAGGTTTTTACCTTACTACCCCATCTCAAGTTTCCACCCTGTTTGACCTTGTCTTACATAATTTAGGTAAGTAATATTGCTTATTGTCGTTAGCTGTATGATTTAACACTAAATATACATTAAAACTTTGGTTAAATATAAATCTTTGAAAGAGATATCTTATATAAAAATTCGATATTTCACTTGGAACGAAATAAGAATAAAAAAATATTAAAAAAGACCGGACCTTAACACAATTAAGGCCAAATTCCCTCATCACCGATGAGTGTCTCAATTAAAAGGATACTAAATTCGGAAGTCACTATAAAATAATTTCGTGCTTAAAACTTCTTGTCAGATGTTTGTGCGGCAGGACAATTGAATTTAGCAGGATCATTTCAGCTGGCACCACCACTCCCGCGCCTGAAAAAGGAGATTTTGTAAGCATTTTTTTTATTTACATTCTTTAATGTCTTAAATACTAAATGTGGATTAGCCTCTTATCAGGATTTTGCTACCATCATCTCCATTTATCATTAACATATAGGTTTTAAATGTAAATAAAAATATTTGAATTTGAATAGGCTATTTGACCGATTTCTGAAAACCCTCTCACATTTTTGTTGGTGTTCATGGAGTTCTCAGAAAGTAGTAATTTCGTGTATTTCTTCTAAAAAAGGCAAACAAAAATTTACTTTTGAAATAAGCCGCCACAACGCTATCTTGGGCAATATGTCGTTACACAGGAATTATGACGTCACTTGCCAGTAAACCATCCAATGAACATAAGAACGAATTAATGACAGAGACCATTTTTACTGACATGTGACGTCATCATAGGCCAATCCAGGCCGTTTTCGATACAATACCAATAGGGCAGTTTCCAGGGTCAAAATAAATAAATTCTTCTTAGTCCGTATTTTATATTATGGGCAACTAGCCCATTACCGCGGTGGGCACCTGTGATGATTAAGCCCACACTCTCTCCAAGACGAAGGCTAAGTACCTATAGACATTGTTACACCTTGCAAATAATTATTTGGCAACAAACCTAGCCGGTCTCTGAACAGTCTTGCCTTCCGTAAAAGCAAATGTAAATTTGTGACGCCAATACCAATATTATATGTCGCACGTATACACTAAAATGATTGTCAACAGCACACAACGCTCTTGTCAACACAGACATCAAATGACAGTTTACATCATAATGGACGAGACAAGCTAACAAAGCTGGTTCCAGGCAGTGTCTGGCACTACAAATATTAGGACCTCTGTTATTGTCACAGAAACTTGTTTCGCCATTGTATAAGCATGGCATATGGAAGCACCCTATATATGAGGCATATAGAATCAAAGACAGCAGTCTTTGACTTTGAGTGGCATACTTTCCAAATATGAGCCATCTAGTGTATTTCGAGTTTAAACTATATTTTTTCAATTTAGTAACAAAATCAGCAAAAGACCACTTAAAACCTCGTACAAATCTCATATTGGGTTCAAAGGCTGCTAAGTGTTACCGCGTTAGAATCAAATGCGGCAAAGTGGCTTGTGGTACTTTGCAGCCTTTGATGCTATATGCCTCATATGTCCCACTATATAAGACATAATAATATGGATTTAATTGATTAGGATAAAATGTATCGCTTATGTAAGTGGAGATGCGCTATTATTACGTTTTTAGGGTTTCCAACCACCCCCAACAGTATGGTGATTGATGGGTTTAGACGTCCATTAACGTTGAAGAGCGGCGTGTTGTCCATCTTAGCCAACGGCTTGTTCGAGTAACAGCACATATAGCTACGACAATTTACTCAGTATGGTGATGGAGAGGTTTAGACGTCCATCAACGTTGAAGAGCGGCGTGTTGTCCATCTTAGCCAACGGCTTGTTCGAGTAACAGCAAATATAGCTACGACAATTTACTCAGTATGGTGATGGAGAGGTTTAGACGTCCATCAACGTTGAAGAGCGGCGTGTTGTCCATCTTAGCCAAAGGCTTGTTCGAGTAACAGCAAATATAGCTACGACAATTTACTCAGTATGGTGATGGAGAGGTTTAGACGTCCATCAACGTTAAAGAGCGGCGTTTTGTCCATC
This sequence comes from Yponomeuta plumbellus, assembly GCA_947310845.1. Lineage (NCBI taxonomy): Eukaryota > Metazoa > Arthropoda > Insecta > Lepidoptera > Yponomeutidae > Yponomeuta > Yponomeuta plumbellus. The sequence continues at coordinate 12,335,610 of OX371214.1, forward strand.
TTGGCAAACGGCTTGTTCGAGTAACAGCAAGTATAGCTATGACAACTTACCGAGTATGGTGATGGAGGGGTTTAGACGTCCATCAACGTTGAAGAGCGGCGTGTTGTCCATCTTGGCGAATGGCATGTTCGAGTAACAGCAGATATTATAGCTACGACAATTTGCCCAGTGTGGTGATGGAGGGGTTTAGACGTCCATCAACGTGGAAGAGCGGCGCGTTGTCCATCTTGGCGAATGGCTTGTTCGAGTAACAGCAAATATAGCTACGACAATTTACCCAGTATGGTGATTGAGGGGTTTAGACGTCCATCAACGTTGAAGAGCGGGGTGTAGTTTATCTTGGCGAATGGCTTGTTCGAGTAACAGCAAGTATAGCTATGACATCTTACCAAGTATGATGATGGAGGGCCTTAGACGTCTATCAACGTTGAAGAGCGACCATCTTGGTTGGTGTTGTCCATCTTGGCGAATGGCTTGTTCGAGTAACAGCAAATATAGCTACGACTAGTTACCCAGTATGGTGATGGAGGGGTTTAGACGTCCATCAACGTTGAAGAGCGGCGTGTTGTCCATCTTGGCAAACGGCTTGTTCGGGTCAGGATCGGATGGAGTGCCCTCTACACGCGACCACTCGCCTACGCTCGCTTCTTGGCCCACTGAAATCAAAGATTTAACTTTCATACTTGGACATACCCAATAATGGGTGCGGACTCGCTGTCACACAATTTTGTCACACCAGTGTGACACAGAAGATTTTATTCTCACAGTCACACCAGTGTGACACAGGAGATTTTTTTTTTACTGTATCGTTGAAGGCATTTTCTTGGCTAACGTAAATAATAACAGTTTTTTTTTTTTTTTGACACCCTTTAGCCAAAAACGTATTGACTTAGACTTAAACTGTAGAGTACCAGAAACAGGGTCGGTCAAAAAAATGGTCCACAGTAACTAGAGTACTCACCGACAGAGTACATGACGAGAGCATGGTCGTTTATCGTCGCGTTGTTCAGAACTATGGACTCCTTGATGCGAACGCCAGCCTTCACTGTGACGCCGGCTCCTATGGACACGTTAGGCCCGATCTGGGTAACAAATAGGAAGTGTAATCTATAATTATTTTATTATTTATTTATTTACATATCACTACCATTACAGGCTTGCCTAATTCGATAGTGCAGGAACATGAAATCACAATAGCTCAATTTATCATTACTAAAATTTTAAATTTTCACTACTAATTAACGCTTAGTGCACTTAGTATAGATTATAAATATATGTGGGATTATAGCACGTCATAGGCCTTAGGGCGGCTTGAAACTTCTGACGTAAGACCAGCCACTAGTCTTACAAGCCTCCACCAATCCGGGCTAGGCCCCCCGTGGTGGAGTATGGCCTATGCCTTCCTGAGGGAAGAGACCCGTGCGCCTCGGTGGGGACATAATGGGTTAATGATGATGATGATATGTGGTGTTCTCTGAATATACTTATCAAATTTCGAAAATTCTTTCACCATTATTTAGAATTATAGGCTAACGCGGACGTACTCGCGGGCACTGTTAGTGGGACATAATTTTGTCGTGTCGTCCTACAACATTATAAATGTGAAAGATTCTGAAGACGTTTGGATATTTTTTGTTGCTCTTTCGCGGAGTAACGGCTGAACGGATTTACATGAAGCTTGGCATACAGATATACAAGGATCTGTGGCGCAGCGGTTACCGCGACCATGCGAGAGGTCCCGGGTTCAAAACCCGGCTGGGAACAAAAACCCCAGATCTTGGATGTTTACATGTTTGTGTTGTCGCTGTTTCTGGTTCCCACGACACAGGGTACCCTAGTGTGGGGCTAGAAGCAGTGTACGTGCCTGTATGTAAATGTTTATGTTCGCGACATAGATAGATTGTTTAATTTTGCTTTCATTGTGACAACATTGATTTACATTCTAAATTTCTAGTGTTGTCAATATTGTTCGGGGAGTTCGTGCATTGCCGCTGCCGCACGCGGTTTCATCATCAACCCATTATGTCCCCACCGAGGGGCACGGGTCTCTTCCCTGAGGAAGGTATAGGCCATACTCCACCACGGGGGCCAAGTCCGGATTGGTGGAGGCTTGTAAGACTAGTGGCTGGTTTCACTGTCAGAAGTTTTCAAGCCGCCCTAAGGCCTCTGACTGGCTTAAGACTGCCATCTATCGACGGCAGCCGGCACCAACTGCTTAACGTGCCTTGCGAAGCACGGAATCGCTCGGAAAAATGCCACTAGCGTTAGTCATAGACGGCGACCCATCCACGGACTGAACGTGCCGTATGTTGCTTAACCTTAGTGATCCTTTAAGATCACTCAGGCAGCCAAGGATACGACCGCTCCTTAAACAAAGTCCACTAACTCCAAGGGTGTTCTACAGTTTTTGTATTTATGTTTAGTACTCACCACAGCGGTGCTGTCAACTAAAGCGGTGGGGTGTATGAAGACATCTGGCAATATTTGACAGCCTGCGTGGTCCGCTAGGCGAGTGGGCGCGTGTTTCCTATACAACTCCAGGTAGTGACGGTTCGCATAGATCGCTGAGCCGGCGGTCTTCACTTGGGACCACCAGTTTGACACCTGAAGATTTTTTTTAGCCGAAAGTATTATGACTGCGTTCAGAAATCTCAAAATTAATCGAGAGCCTATTTGACCTATTTCTGAAAACCATCGCATATAGTCCAGGCATTTCATCCGAAAAAAAGGCAAATAAAAGAAAATGAATTTGCGGATCTAATTTTTTGATATGTTGTAGGCGATACCTAGAAAAGCTGAACTTGAGTTTTTCGACCAAGCTTTCTGTTAGACTTCGCAAGATCTTTAGCAATTACTCAACAATAAAATGCAAGAAATTCTGTAATGACAAACGTTTAAATAAACTGGTTTTCCATAAACATTCTGACATGAAGTAACAAACTTAGGAAACCATAGCAACGCAACTTTTTTTTAAACGTAAAGGCAAAGTTTTGATGCTAAATTCCCATATCCAACACTCCCACTAATTTAGCATCGACTCCTGGACTATGTCTTCCTCAAGCTCTCCATAGAGAAATACTGTCTTCATATCAAACTGTACGATTTCATAGTCATTTTCAGCAGCATAGCTTAATAGTATCCGGATGGAATCATATCGAGTAGTTGGAGCAAATGTTTCAATGTAGTCTATGTCTTTGACCTGAGTAAAACCTCGAGCACATAATCTTGCTTTGTACCTTTCAACTTTTTCTTTGTTTTAAACACCCACTTTGAAGTAATTGGTTTTCTTTCTGTCTTGTCAACAAGGGTCCATGTATTATTATCTTCATGAGCCTTTAGCTCCTCCTTAATTGCCCCTTTCCATTTACTAGAGTCTGGACCTTGGACAGCTTCTTCATAAGTAGCTGGTTCATCATACTCAGTTAAGTTGGCATCATAATTTTGGTTCACTCTCGGTCTCAGACTTATGTTCAATCTTTGTGGTGAACCTGTTATATCTACCGATGGTTCATAAGTTTCGTCTGCATCATCATATTGTCTGAAACTATCTTCGCTTTGTGACTCATCTGCCTGCAACTGACGGTTCGATGACGACGGTATTGCTGCAGAACAGGTGGGAATTGGTTCTCCAAGTTCGATTACAGTCCCTGTTTTTTTTATAGCAGCTGGATCAGAAAAGGTCCACAGACGTCGTTATAAACCAGATCTCCAGGGCTCAGCTCGCCCCGTTGTGATGTATGAAATGGAAGCCGACTCTGCATCCCATACATGCATGCTAAGTCCACTAGTAATAATATTTTTAATTTCTTTCATATTCTTGTGTCCGAGCCTCTCATGCCATATTTTTAAGCTACTCTGAGCGGTTTGGACTGCATTGCAACTTTCTTTTTTGACTGTTTTAAAGTTCATCACCTATAAATTGTTCGCCTTTTGTGTTGCACTCAATACCACTTTATTATCTTTATATGTTAATGCAGTTGAGTTCCTTTCAATTATCACATAATCTTTATTTGCGACAACACCCTCCGAAAACAGGTTTCTACGTAGTTCGGGAACATAAATCACTTCATTTAGGACGCATTCCTCCCATTGTTTATTAACTAGTTTCTTTAATAGGACTGTGCCTATTTCACTGACTTTAAGGCTTTTCTGGTTGCCTAGCCACACCACTCTGTCAGTGTTTCCAGTGAACATCTCGAGTTTCGAAAAATATTCCTTCCGATGAGTCATGTGGGCTGACGCACCACTATCCAATAGCCATACGTCGTCATACGACTCGACATGCAACATTTCTTCAACGTGGAAAGCCAACATGTTGTGATGGTGTCTGACTTTATTATACCTCCTAGCACGGCAGTCTCTAGCGAAATGCCCACGTTTGTTGCAATTGTAGCATATGAACCGGTGTTTCCTATCATCTTGATTCTCTATACTATTATTTTCTCTACACTTGTCTTTTACTTCCGCAGCTGCAAGAGCCTCTTCATTGCTTTCTTCCGATGTCAGACTGGCCTCTTCATCAAGCAGTCTCGCTGTTAAATTGGCGATGGTTTGCCTTTCGGGATTCAGAGACAGCCATGCTTGTCGTAGGGATCTGTATTTGGATGGGAGTGTACTCAAGATCTTGGTAATGATGGCCATGTCGCTCATCTTCTCGCCATTTTCTTCTAACTGTTTGGCGAGAGCTTCAACTTTAGCAATATGTTGTGCTATGCTGTCTCCCGATGAATCGCTCATGTGTCATCATTTTAGTTAACTCCGACTTTTGCTGATATATGGACTCTAGCTTAGTCATGATATCCCTTGCATTTTCACAATTTTCGACAAGTGAAATTTGCTTGTAGTCCATGGCTGATGACATTATAAACATTGCCAATCCGTCATTCTTTAGCCACTCTGTGGCGTTTTCTTCAGTTTTAGTTACTGCCAAATCAATTCCTTTTGCTCGCAGAGAACACATTATCTGAAATTTCCACTGTCGGAAATTATTTCCATCGAAACGGTCCATTTTCATACCACCGGCATCCATTTTTTTACACCCTGTTTACTATTTTCCGGCGTAAACTTTTGCACCGAGTTTATATGCTGCTCTTTACAATTTATTGAAGATCTGGGCCCATAACCTGTTAGACTTCGCAAGATCTTTAGCAATTACTCAACAATAAAATGCAAGAAATTCTGTAATGACAAACGTTTGAATAAACTGGTTTTCCATAAACATTCTGACATGAAGTAACAAACTTAGGAAACCATAGCAACGCAACTTTTTTTTAAACGTAAAGGCAAAGGTTTGATGCTAAATTCCCATATCCAACACTTTCCTATGAGCTTTCGCCGCCATCTTGAAAAAAGGGGTAACATTTGTTTTTCGGCAATAACTCGGCTATCCGATGAGATTCGAAAATTTTTGTAAGACACTTTTTGTAGCTTTTTTTGTGCTCTACAAAGTCTATAAAGTCCTGACCATTTTTAGCGAATCATGAATCGTTATCGAGATATCGATCGATAAAGTCAAAAATGTAGGACACAATTTTTGTTTTTTGCATTTTTTTTGTTTTGGACATAATAAATATAAAAAAATGTAGAATTCGAACTTGTAGAGCATATTCAGACCTACAATTTCCTTCTTGGAGTTTTTTATGTTGGACAAAAATTACGATCTCCAGCGCGCCGCAAAGTCGGTGAATCCACGCTCAGCGTCGAGCGAGCTGCTCGCTCGGTTGTATCTGCATGTCGAATGTAGTGGGAAATTGTTCAGAAAATTGATGGGATAAAAAATAAGTACATAGACCAACAAATTAAAGATCACACTAAAGTAATTTATTAAACAAATAATTTGTGCAGTAAAAAAAAGGTTGTACAGTACATTTGAGCGAAAAAAGTACAAAACACACGTTAAAATGAATAAAAGATTGTCTCAAGTTACTGTTGTAATTTAAAAAAAATGCAAACACACTCGTCAAAACGGATGTGAGGTTTTTCAATAATTTTTTTCTATACAAAATAAACGTATATGGAAACAATAATATTTTTTTGTGCACTCGAGACACGAACGATAGACTTTTTTCATGTTTTTTTTCGCTTGGATGGTCCAGACTGAAGGTCTTCGTCCTCCGTAAACTCTTCGAGTTGTTGTGTCTGTTGAGACGTTGGAAATGATGCTGGTCCGTTGAGATCATCGTCATCATCATCGTTACAAACATCGTCGTCGTCAAGCAAAATGTCGGCTCTGGCGACGTTACTACATGTTTGCCCACTGCAGTGCATGCAAATAACGGAGCAACTGATACTAGGGCATTTATGAGACCCTTTGTGAGGCTGTTCAATTGTTTACTAATAAGATTCCCAATGAGGTACTTTAATGGATCTTTTAATGGAATAGAGTAGGTAATGCGTTTTTAATGATGACGCGACAACTACAATCTTTCGAACAGAAATGCTCAAGTGGTTAAATGATTGTGACGCTCTCAAACTCGAACGGACGCTATAGGTGCGCTCTTTGAAGTGCGTTAAAGATCGTCATTTTTGTCCAAAAAAAAAAAAAAACACAAAATTGTAAGGCTGAACACTCTTTACAAGTTTCACAACGGACATTTTTTTGAAAATTATTACCAGAAAAAAATATTGCAAAACCCAAATTTCATTTTCTAAATTTTTTACTAAAAAACAATTATTTGTTTAATCAATAACTTTTGTATGATCCTTAATTTGTTGCTCTATATACTTTTTTTTTATCCCATCAATTTCCTGAACAATTTCCCACTACATTCGACATGCAGATACAACCGAGCGAGCAGCTCGCTCGACGCTGAGCGTGGATTCACCGACTTTGCGGCGCGCTGGAGATCGTAATTTTTGTCCAACATAAAAAAATCCAAGAAGGAAATTGTAGGTCTGAATACGCTCTACAAGTTTGAATTCTACAATTTTTTATATTTATTATGTCCTACATTTTTGACTTTATCGATCGATATCTCGATAACGATTCATGATACGCTAAAAATGGTCAGGACTTTATTGTAGAGCACAAAAAAAGCTACAAAAAGTGTCTTACAAAAATTTTCGAATCTCATCGGATAGCCGAGTTATTGCCGAAAAACAAATTTTACCCCTTTTTTCAAGATGGCGGCGAAAGCTCATAGGAAAGCTTGGTCGAAAAACTCAAGTTAAGCTTTTCTAGGTATCGCCTACAACATATCAAAAAATTAGATCCGCAAATTCATTTTCTTTTTTGAATGTACGTAATGACTGGACTAATATTGTTTGTTGGTGATCGTGGAGTCTTCAGAAACTGCTAATTTCAAATTATTTCGTTTATTTCTTCCAAAAATGCAAAACGAAAATGTACTTTTAACATAAGCCGCCAAAAGGCGTCGCACAGGAATTATGACGTCACTTCCGGGTAAACAAACCAATGAACGTAAGAAAGAATGAAGGACAGACGCCATTTTTACTGCCATGTGACGTTATCATAGAATCGGCCAATCCAGGCCGTTTTCGATACAATGGCGGCAGATACAAATTATCAAATTTTATCTTGTGTTTTTTTTACAAAATAATCATAATTATTTTTTTAATGCCTTAAAGCGGTTTTAAGACACATAATTTATACGAATACGTATAAATAATACTGTGTTTTTTTCACACTGTCAAATAGCCTATTGGGGTTATCGTGAACACAATAACAAGCTAACTGCCTAACCCCCCGTTCCTCGTACGCTATCGGCTAATCAACTGTTAACAGCTCACAAATATTTTTTTAAATACACTTCGCCCACCTGACAGCTGACAGTAGATTAACAGCTTACTAGTGTACGAGAAACTGGGGGTGATGGTATCTGCCACTATCTCACCTGCATAGCGTACAGTTTGTTAGTCCCAGCCAAAGGCGCCAACACGTCTTGCTCCCACGACATGTAATCAGGGCCGTGGACGCCGTTACTGCTGAAATTAATAATATTCATCAGTCAAAAGGGAAAATACTTTTTAGTATTAAGCTCGCCTATGTACATATTTTTTATTGTGCAATAAAGAATTTTCATTCATTCATTCATTCATTCATTCATTCATTCATTCATTCATTCATTCAAAAGGGTGCGTTTGCTTGTTCGTTCGTTTTTTTTGGCCCAGCCAGGGTTCAAGTCGAGGACCTCTCACATGGTAGGCAGATGCGCTAACCGCTACGCCACAGGGGTCGTCATATATTATGTTACTTGTCTGTTTATTTTGCTTCTGTGATGTGTCATCATAAACCCATTAAGTCCCCACCGAGGGGCACGGGACTCTTCCCTGAGGAAGGTATAGGCCATACTCCACCACGAGGGCCAAGTCCGGATTGGTGGAGGCTTGTAAGACTAGTGGCTGGTCTTACTGTAGTACTGTAAGCAATGAAGAAACACTGTAAGCACAATATAACTGATTCTCAAACATAATGTATGTTAAGGTCTGGCACTGCTTTTAGAATAATGAGTATGAACCTTCCACAACTAAATAAAACCAATGGTAAGGCAATCGGCCTCCACGATACAGGTATAACCTAGTGTGGAGACCGCAGTAAATTAGATTTGGATTAAACTCTGCTATAAAAACTGTAATACCCTAATAATATACCTTTTGCTTTATATATTTAGTGTAATATGTGTATGAATGATGTGTTTTTGTGGTTAAAATAAACTATTTCGTATTCTTGTATTTTGTATTTTTAAGTATTCAAGCCGCCCTGAGGCCTCTGACTTGGCTTAACAACTGCCATCTATCGACGGCAGCCGGCACCAACTGCTTAACGAATTTGTAGTTGAATGTTTATCTTCTACTTTAACAGTATCGTACATCTTTCCATCAAGAACAAGGTTCAACTCACCTGTAATAGCACTCATGCTTCATCTCGAACGCTCTGGCCATGATGGCGAAGACATTCAGCGAGCAGACGTAGACCCCGCAGTTAATAAGCGTGGATACGTAGGAGCTGGGCTTCTCGACGAAATGGGCGACCGCGTCGCCGCTAGCTCGAACCATGCAGCCGTAGTGAATTGACTGCTGGCGGGTCGCTTCTGTGCCCATTATGGTCACCTGGGGAAGGATTAACAGGTTTATTTATTTTAATTCGGCTTTGGACTGGGTAAACGCACATTATTTTCTAAGCATTCTTGCCTGGTTAACATAGCACAGGGTATCCTAGTTTGGGACCTCTGGAAGTTAAAATCAAAATCAAGAATTTATTTCAACGTAAAGAATTTACATTCTGCTTGTTGAATGTCAATGTACATACAGTTATGTATAATGTTAGCCGCTGCCTTGGGGCCGTCTGTAGTGGAGAAAAAGGCAGCGAAAAAAAAACTCCACTCTGACAATCTTTTCTCAAATCACCTTAAAGCTAATACAAATAAAACATACAAAATAATATCTTGGATGTGTTGAACACTAGACACATTTATCCTCTGATTTAATTTAATATTAAACTACTATTTAATGCCATACGTCCTTGTCTTCTAAATAATAATAAGCTTTTTTGCAAAGAGTGTGCTTAACACAATTCTTAAATCGCGTTGGGGGTAACTCTAATATATCTTGGGGTATCTTGTTGTAGAACCTTATACAGTGCCCCATGAAGGAAGTATTAACTTTTGCAAGTCTAAATCGTGGAAATGACAATTTATGTTTATTCCTAGTATTAACGTTATGATGGCTACCAAGAGTTTCGAAGTCCTTAATATTTTTCCGAACGTACATAGTATTATCATTAATGTATTGGCTTGCAACTGTTAAGATGTTAGTTTCTTTGAAAAAATCTCTTAGCGAGTCCCTACTACCTAGCTTGTAAATAAATCGGATCGCTCTCTTCTGCAAGATGAAGATAGTCTCAATGTCTGCTGCCCGGCCCCATAGTATTAGACCATAGGACATAATACTATGGAAGTAACTAAAATAAACAAGCCTAGCAGTTGCAACGTCAGTAAGTTCTCGAATTCTTTTCACGGCATATGCTGCGGAGCTTAGTCTATGTGCCAATTTTATAATATGTGGACCCCATTGTAGTTTGGCATCGATTGTGATGCCCAAAAATACAGTATCTTCAACAAATTCTAGTTTATCATTTTCAATTACAATGTTGTTTTCAACTAATTTTACGTTAGGTAGGGTAAATTTCATACATTTTGTCTTTTTTGAATTTAACAATAGATTATTTACTGTAAACCAATCTAGAACGTGCGAGAGAGCATTATTTGCTTCGTCAAGATTATTTTCCTGTCTTTTTATTTTAAAAACAAGTGACGTGTCATCAGCATATAGCACTATCTCACACATTTTTTGTACCAAAAACGGTAAATCATTTACATAGACTAGGAAAAGGAACGGCCCATTGTTACAAGTGAGCCTGACGATTTAATACGATTTATTTCTGCTTTTTGAACCCTTCCTTCTAAATATGATTTTAAAAGATCTAGACTTAATTTTTTTATTCCATAGTGTTTTAACTTTGAGAGTAATGTTTTGTGGTCTACACAATCGAATGCCTTTGACAGATCACAAAATACTCCTATCGCATCATTATGATCCTCCCACGCACTGAAAATATGTTTAACTAACATGACTCCAGCGTCTGTTGTATTCCGCCCTTTAATGAAACCGAACTGCTGACTATGGAGGAGTTCGTAATTATTGAAATGAATAAGTAATTGATCTAAGATAATTCTTTCAAATATTTTACTTAATACTGGTAGGACTGAAACGGGTCTAAAATTTGTTGGATCTTGTTTATCACCGCTTTTAAATAAGGGTACTAACCTACTATATTTCATGAGGTCTGGAAATACTCCTTCATCTACGCATTTATTGAAAATCTGTGCTAGCTAATCTCACTGTACTATAAAATCACTGAACTAACTATTGTTACTGACATACCCCATAAGTCCTCGGTTTTTTAAGATTTAATAATTTAAAATTCTTAACAATGTCATGGGGCTCAATGTAATTAAATATAAAATCGTGTTCGCATGCGGGAACATTGTCCCTTAATAATGTCGCCGCACGATCAGGTGACGAGTCTAACGGAGCTGTAGTTATGATTGGGACATTAGTGAAGAACTGTTCGAAAGCTGCAGCGATACCTTCATTTGATGTTATTATTTTGTCATCAATCTTAAGTGAAATATCTCGGTCTCCTAACTTTGCTTTACCCGTTTCTCTATTTATTATGGTCCAAATTGTTTTTACTTTATTCGGTGATTGTAGGATTTTACCTTTTATATGATCGCATTTAGCTTTATGGCAGACGGCCTTAAATAATTTTGAATATTTTTTTACGTACTGTATGAAGTTGGCGTCATATGTATAAGTCTTTTTGTCATATAATTCATAAAGTGTGTATCTGCTCTTTCGAATACCTGACGTAGCCCATTCACTGAATCCTACTCTATTGTCCTTGCTTTTTAGATGGCGCAATTTAAAAATCTTTTTAAAACTACCCGACACCACTTCGAATAACTCTTTGTAATGATCATTAGCATTTTCATAATTTTCTTGAGTCCTTATACTACTTTCTAGGTCTGATTTAAATTAAACTAATTTTTTACTTGTTACGGGCCGGCAGAGGATAACAGGTTCGGCCTTTTTTGTATCTATTTCAAAATGCACAACTTGACCGCTGTGGTCTGGCTTTAGACAATTTACTGTAGAATAATCTGAAAAATCGCAATCGCAGTAAACATTATCTAGGCAGGTGGCAGTAGTTTCAGTTATCCTGGAAGGCTCCAAAAAAATATTTGCTAGATTATACGACTTGAAAATAATTGTCAATTTTGTATTTAAAGCGGTGTCTGCCATCAAGTCAATCAAGTCAAGTTATGATTATTCAGTCAAGACATTTATTTAGGTGTTGATAATTTCTCTTATTATTATTTTTTAATACATAAGCAGCTATTGGTGTACAAGACTATGCCCAACAATGGGCGGCTTTGATGAGCTGTATCGATAGAAGCGTAGACATGCGTTTGCGATGGACAGATGGACACCTAAGAATATTTTTAATTTAGCCGCATTTTCTGCACGCTGTCATATAACATGCGTTTTATATTGTGCAATTTTTCTATACAGTGAACTTGTCACTTGAACTCGTCACAAATACGAAAAAAAATTATAACTCGAAAACTACAAAAATCGCGGAACATAAATGGAGGTGATTCGGGGGCCCTAGGGGTACTCTATCTCTGGACATCCGTTTGACACTATTTTGGAACACCCTGTATAAGGCTTAAAGAAAAAATAAGGGGGTCTCTTGCAGTGGCCAAAGGTAGAAGGATGAAGGGTGAGTTAGTATTCAAAATAAATGAAAAAGGACATCCGTGTGAATAATCTATAATATAAAAATGAATCGCTGAATGTATTGCTAAGCGCAAATCTCGAGAGCAGCTGAACCGATTTCGCTAATTCTTTTTTTAGAATATTCCTTGAAGTACCATGATGGTTCTTACGGAGATTTTTTTTTAAAAATGCGAAGGTTTAAATGGTGAGAAAATATGGAAAAAATACAAAAACTTTGGCGGTCCGAAGTTTGCCGGGACAGCTAGTAAAATAATAAAAAAAAACATTTTTCCCATCTTAATCACGGTGGACGAAACGTTTTTTTATTATTCATCCCGAATACCAACCACAGCGTCAGGCCCCCGCTCCTCGTGGAAGGCCCAGAGCTCCTTGAGCGGGAAGTCAGCGCAGACGTCCCCATTGAGCAGGAAGAAGGCGGTGGGGTTGCCGGCTCGTATCTGGTCCCGGAAGTGGTACAGCCCGCCCGCCGTCCCCAGTGGGGCGAACTCTTGGAGGTATCTGGGGGATGATGTAATTAATGTTTTTACGATGGAGTACTGTTGATTAGAGAACATTTACTAGGCACATACATTGCTACATTACATGCTACAACTGGACTGAAAGAGGATGTAGAGACACTGGTTTATTTTTTCCAACCAAAACTATTAAAAACGTCATAAAGTAATGGACGACGGCCCTTGATAAGATAAGGATATTCTTTATTGTGCCAGGAAAAAGAAATACAAAAAGTTTACAAATTGCATAAAGCAAATACATAGATCTTTGGAACGTAATATGTTTTTTTCCAGTTTGGAGGATTACGGTCTGGCGAACCTGTCTTAATCAGTTGCGTTATGACCCTGAAACGAAAACAAGGAAAAATCATTGTTACAGTGAGCCGATAGGGCCACCAAAAATTCTACATGTTAAAGCAAGACGTCGTTACGCAACAGCGCCGCCGCGACGCAAAAAAACAGGTTAAAGCAAGACCTTTAGCGAGAAGAGTTGAGAAAGAAAGAAAGAAGGATTTTATTTGGAGTAAGAAGCGACGCTAAAGCGACGTCGCTACGCTAAAGCGCCGCCGCGCCGCATCGTACCGCGAGGGCTGGTACTCAGTCGATAGCATAGCACATCAACCTTTACACGCGTGCACTCTACTCCATTATGCTATGGCTGTCTCTGCGACTATAATGAGGAGCATTCATGTTTTTTATGCGGTTTTGTGGTGACATGAAAAACAACATATTCTGTAAAAAAAATACCGAAATCGGACAAGAAATTACGAAGTTACAGCTATTTTATTACACAGGTTCGAAAAACAGGCGCGAGCCCGTTACAGGGTCCGAGGAACCACTGTATCAGGGAAAGGGTGCGCGTGCCGTTTTTAACGTTATACACGTGATAATATCGAGTATAGGTATTCCTTTTTTTTTATAACTTGCAATGGTCATAAAATACATTTTTTTGCCCTTCATCTTAAACATTTTTAATGTGCAGATTGGCTCACTATAACAATGACTTCCATTTGTCACAACGCAACTGATTGCAATATAAAATTAAAATTGTAAAATTAGTTTTATTAAAAAAAATGCAAAAAGCAGGTCGCGACATACCGTATAATAACATGATACTCTTTCTGCATATCGCTGACAAACTGCGCCATATGCGCGACGGTGTAGGAGCCAATGATGAGGATCTCCTTGCACGCTTCAAGCTTGGCACAGGCTTCAATGTGATGCTGGATAAGCGGCAGGCCGGCTATCGGGAACAGCGGCTTCGGTGTGTCCAGTGAGAGGGGCCGGAAGCGGGTGCCTTTGGGAGTATTAAATATATATTTTTTATTAATTTATTTTCATTTAGGGGGCGTCCATTAATTACGAGAGGCATTTTTAAGGATTTTATGACCCTTCTCCCCCCTTGGTGAGATGTCGTAAGATTTTTCTCGACCCCCTCCCCCCTGCCCCAATCTCACGTGAGATTTCTCAAAAAGTATTAGATTTATTAAAAAAACATAACACAATTTGTTTAATTACTTTTATTTAAGACTAGCAAGGACTAGTATTTGCGAATATTGCTGCAATTTTAAATTACAGTGACCAAATTAAATAATAAATACTTAAACGAAATTTAATAAAATATTTACTCTAATTTTTTAATTTATTCTCGCTGTTTCAGGTTCCCACGATACATGGTATCCTAGTGTGGGGCCAGAAGCAATGTATGTGCCTGTATGTAAATGTTATGTTATGTTACGTTTGTTATTTTCATTCAACTTTAATTTTACTTAATTTTCGCGCAGTTTTACACCATTATCTGCTACAAAAATTACGTGATATTTTGCCAAGACCCCCTCTCCTCCCCCCAAAGTGAGATATAGTAAGATTCGGCTCGACCCCGTCCCCTCCCCTAAATACCTCACGTAATTAACGGACGCCCCCTTATTTGCTCCGCCAACAGGATAATACAATAAAAGAATTCCAGTTTAACCAAATAATAATAATATGTACCTACATCCCAATCCGCTACTTGACTCTTTTTTCAAGTATGTCTTAAATGCTAAATATCTCTTCCATTAGACCAAAAAATATTTTAGTATATTTTTTGAGGACCTAAAAGCAACAAAAACATTATTTTAAAAAGTTGCTTTGCTAAACAGCCAAAAACGCGGTCCGCCATTTTTGTCTATGGTTTGAAGTCCTAAATATTTGTAAACAAAGTTTGACATTCAACATAGGTAGAGTTCGTGCCACGAAAAAGTATGAGTTAATTAATCTTGGCTTTTATTGTTATGGCCTTAAGGATTTTACCGTGAGACTTGTTTGGTGAAACGATCTTTACCTAGTCCTAAAATCTGTTAGTGATCTGTGAGCATAGTGAAATAACAACAACGCATTCATGATTTCATCGAGTTTACATGCAAAATATATCAATTATCATTATTGCATCATTCGAGACTGCAAAAACACGTCAATAAAGACCGCCGGGAAGTCGCGGATTCGTGTGCCCAGTGAAATAAACATACGAAAAACTTTTCTCAAACTTGCCAAGAGAGACCCCGATTCTTTATCGACTGAAACTTGGGTGTATTTATGTGAAGATCACTTTAATGTAAGTCCTGTAATATCAATGTACACAGAAACTGTTTTTAGCTGTAATA
Source organism: Yponomeuta plumbellus (assembly GCA_947310845.1). Taxonomy (NCBI): domain Eukaryota; kingdom Metazoa; phylum Arthropoda; class Insecta; order Lepidoptera; family Yponomeutidae; genus Yponomeuta; species Yponomeuta plumbellus. Next base: position 12,351,067 of record OX371214.1, read on the forward strand.
ATGCTTGGTTTGATTTAGTTTGGTTTTGGCAAATTGGTACTATCAGCTTCCACGAATCCAGCGTCCATGATTGCGCTTATCAATAAAATGATAAGACACTAACTGCACAAGAAGAGTTTTTGCAAAAACACTAAATCCAATCCAAATCACAATAGAACTTACGCACGCACTAAAAACAGTTTCTGTGTACATTGATATTACAGGACTTACATTAAAGTGATCTTCACATAAATACACCCAAGTTTCAGTCGATAAAGATAAAGAATCGGGGTCTCTCTTGGCAAGTTTGAGCCAAGTTTTTCGTATGTTTATTTCACTGGGCACGGCACACGAATCCGCGACTTCCCGGCGGTCTTTATTGACGTGTAATAATAAATCGAAGAATGCAATAATGAGAATTGATTTCATCGAGTTTACATGCAAAATAAATCTATTTTGCATGTAAACTCGATGAAATCATGAATGCGTTGTTGTTATTTCACTATGCTCACAGATCACTAAAACTCATACTTCTTTCGTGGCACGAACTCTACCTATTTTGAATGTCAAACTTTGTTTACAAATATTTAGGACTTCAAACCATAGACAAAAATGGCGGACCGCGTTTTTGGCTGTTTAGCAAAGCAACGTTTTAAAATAATGTTTTTGTTGCTTTTAGGTCCTCAAAAAATATACTAAATTGTTTTTTGGTCTAATGGAAGAGATATTTAGCATTTAAGACATACTTGAAAAAAGAGTCAAGTAGCGGATTACTAGTGAAAACCTAGACAAATATTACCCGAAACCTGCGAAAGTGATCTATCAGGATCGTGGCAAGTGGCAGTCCCTGGTCTCTGTCTACCTCATTAGGACACAAGTATGTTTATGTATGTACAAACATACATAAATTCACGCTTATGTAAAGAACATACACAACACATGTAAAGTGGCACTCTGAGAGAAGAAATGAACATTTGACTGCATTTTCAAGGTATAATAATAATATTATAATACTATAATTAATAATATTTACATTTTTAGTAATTTTGTGTAAACAGTGTAAGACTAATTCAACCTTCGGATATTTAACATCCGTCAATGAAAGTATCTTTAATATATTTGGATGAAAAAATGCCACACCTTTGTATTCCATAAAAAAACTAAATAAACTTAAAAAAACTAAAAAAAAGTGATTTATCTTCTACATTTGCACAAGTCAGTTAGTCTTTGTTCGTTCGTGGTTCTGTTTGTTTAAAAAGTTTTTGTATCAAGCAGCGGTAGCAGCAGCTTGTAGGATTTTAATTGATGGCGTATTACATATTTAACATGAACTCAAATTCTTATCTTTTCGTTTAAAAATTAATTATAACACCTTTGGCCAAGGTTATTATTAGGGGTCAGAATAGGCATTGAAATTTTATGGGGACATCATAGTATCGATGTATGTCTGAGGGATCCCGCGGAACTTACTATTTTCAGAGATTGTAAATTTTAAATTGAACTTTCAAAATAGTATTTCATCATAAAAACGTGAAGAAACGAACAGTAAATAAATAACAAATCATTATCATCATCATCATCATCATGTTCAGCCCACCGCTGCCCACTGCTGGGTAGGTGCTGATTCCCGGGATTTCAGGTCTTATCCATGTTATGCTTACATTGACTTTGTTTCTGCAAGTACATAAAATGGAAGTGCCTAATCCGATCCCTATAGTTCATTCAGACTTGCACAAAAGTCCATTGACCTTTCGGTGTCTTGGCCAGGGGGAAATATACTTAGGCAATAACACTAATATTATAAAGGCGAAAGTTTGTGAGTGTGTATGTTTGTTACTTCTTCACGTCTAAACGGCTGGAGTGATTTTAATAAAATCTGGTATGGAGTTAGCAGACACTCTGGATTAACACATATGCCACGTTTTACTGCGAAAAAATATCTTATTCTCATAGGAAAATCCCTAAAAATGTGAATTGTTGTTATTTTACAATTTATATTCCCTAATACACCGCGTGTGACACCGCGAGGTACAGCTAGTATAAAATATAGTCTCAATATAAAAATACCCATCGAGATCTATGCTTTGGAAAATTTGACATAGTTGACTATGTTTTAAAGAATAAAGCCCCTTATTGGATAAAAGTAATAATGAGTTACACGGGCGTAACAAAATCTCCGACGTGTCCGAAAACCACATCCTCCTCATCATTTCTGAGATATTGAGGTGAAGTTAGATATTATTTTTGGAGATTTTTGCGTTTTTTGCTAATTCTTATTCGTGCCTTAAGGCTACATCAGTGGTCTTGTTATACGCTGTAGATGTGAACATACCACAGAACAAGGCCGCGTGCATGACGTGAGCGCTTCCCAACTTTCCGGTATTGTATTATATAGTCCAGTCATTATAATTATCCAAAACACCGACCCTACCCGTGAATTTAATCAGTCCTTGGATTTTTTTTCGTAGGTCCCACGGGGGACTCGCTGGGAGTATAAATTCAAAAAGTAGACTGAATCAGGCTCCTGTGTATATTCGAAAAACGGTTTTTCTTAAATATCTAGGCCATTTTTGATTCCACAGCAAAACGGTAAGGACAAAAATTTTAGGAAATTTTATTATCTACAAGTTTAGTCCTTACAATTTTTCTTCTAGGGTCGATATTTTGAAAATTAAACCTGAATATCAATTTTGGGGGAAAAAAGGTGGGAACCAAAATTGTTCAGAATTTGATTCTCTACAACTTTGTTTCTCTTCATTCATGCCGTAAAACGTGGAATATAGGAATAATGATAATATTTTGAATTTGTCGGGTTTTTCAAGTTTAATATCCAAAGTGTAATTTCCAAAATATCGATCCTAGAAGAAAAATTGTAAGAGCCAAACTTGTAGACAATCAAATTTCCTACAATTTTTGTTCTCACGGTTTTACTGTAAAATCAAATATGGCCGAGTTGTTCACGAAAAACCGTTTTTTTTTTTTTTTTTGAAAAAAACAAAACTTTTTCGAATATACGCAGTAGCCTGATTAAGTCTACTTTTTGAGTTTACACTCCCAGTGACCCCCCCGAGGGACCTACGAAAAAAATCCAAGAACTGATTATTCACGGGTCAAAATCTATAATGACTGAACTAATATAGTACTTTGTGTTCCCGACTCGAAAGCACAGAATCGCTCGAATGAATGACGCGAGAAAACATTTTTTCTCTAATCTGTGACGCGAGCGAGCGATTAAACGACAAAACGGGGGCCGACAGTAGTGCACCGCTGCATGCTTCGTCTGTCTGCTGTCAGTAATGAAATGGAGTAAATTTTTTTTTTTCATTTTTGAGTAAGTAATTTTAACAAGTCTAAAATACCTTGTTATAATGCTTCAAATAGATTTATTATAAATACAATATTTATAGTATGGGTTAATTGATTGCCAGTCACAAAATAAAACATAAAATAAGACATTTTTACCGTGATGAACGACATTTTTATAAAGTTACAGTCATTACTACACTAAAATTTATAAAATGAGAAAATAAATTAAGTTTAGATTGTTTCTACTAACAATCAGAATAGAAAAAAAACAGGATTTTTTTCGTCGAAAATATATTTTTTTAAGTTACTCTCTTTTGGTTTTTACAACAGACTGGGTTCAATGGACTTTTGTGCAAGTTTATCTGGCACGAACTATAGTTATCATAATTGCCTATTATCTCGAAAAACAATATAAAAAAAAACTTAATTTTTTAGGTAGGTTTTTAGGCCCAGTTCTAGTGATTGGTGCCTCTGCCTAACCTGAGTTTATAAAATTTTTTATTTTTTATGATGCCAATTTAAATACTGATCATGCAAAATTTTATATTGTGTTCCATACAAGGACTAAATTTATAAGGATGTTAGTGTTAATTTTTACGGCCTTACTAATAAATCAGTTATACACTCTGAATAACTATTTGACATATATCAATTTATACTGGTTTAATTGCATTTAGCGTACAAATAACCAGTTTGTCAGACCTCGCATAGCGGCTGTATACACTGCCGCCGTACGGAGAAAGGCCGTAACTTAGTTGAAACTAGTTTTGAGTAAATTAAAATCTTGTTTGAATTGAAGTTTGAAACATTAATATTAACTTTAAGCCGATGATAGTAGTTTTAAAATTTATAGAAAAATATGTTACACAGCTCATAACCTTTATTAGTAAGGCCGTTAATGTTTACACTTCAATATTACAGTGCATAAACATTATACCAAAATTCACATTAAAAGTAGTTTCGCAAAGGTGTTTGTACAATAGTAATCAGAAAGATACATAAATGCACATAAATATGTAATTTTAATTTTTCATGAGCAAAATTTTGAGTAATTTATAAGATTTTCTTCTTCGTTGGAGAACCACAACACATAATTTGGACTATGAACTAGGGTTATAGACTTATGATCTACTATTTTACAGGATAATAGGCTACGTGGCAGAAGGATTTCGCTGATAAGCATTATCAGTACCTATGCAACGGTTGTATTCTTTGTAAGTACATTGCTGTATTAATCGACATATAATTTATGTGTAGGTTTACAGAGGTTCAGGTTATAAAAAAACCTTGAAATCGTAGACTTTTGCAATCGTCAAGAGCATATTTATTGATTTACCGCTGATAACGACATTGATTGACTATAGTATGACGAAGTTAGATTTCTTACCTTTCTGGGGTCCACCGATAAGGATCACGGCCTTTAACATCTTTTTAATGTGTTTTAGAAGTAATAGCAGTGATTATTACGAATTCTTCAGGTTAATATCAGAAAAAGTATTGTTTGTTTACAATCCAACGCAACACCGACCGCTACTTAACCACAGAACACCTAACTGTCATCACCAGTGTGACCAGATTTAAATTGGTCATTATGCTAGGCGCTTGGTCAAAATCTGCTAAATTCTGCTAAACTTTTCGTAAAAACTGCGAAAATTCTGCTATATTGGAAAATACAGTAAAATACCTTAATAAATTTATTAATTTATTTAAAAAAATGGTTTCTACAGTAAGTTTCATCGATATTTTTATATGGAGCAGCCGGATTAACGAATGTCCAAAAAAAATACGAGAAACCGGAAGTGAAAGTTTAGTACCTTGTTTTGAATTCGTAAAAATAAAATGTTTACTTCATGCGTGACGTGTCATTCGGTCGATTCGAATTGAAAAATTTTAACTATCGGGAAGCCCCCGAAATGGTTAGCTGTGTTGCCCACGTTACCTACTTAAACCATAGATTAAGACATGGTCGACCGATTTGCCTTTTATTTATTATCTAACAGAGGTTGCTTTAATTTTCTTTTTTTTTTAATTACAAAAACAAAAACCTTATTCAATCACAACATCCAAGAAACAAATTAATTTAGCATTATGCTAATATTATGCTATTTTTTTTTTTAATTCTGCTAAAAACCGCCAACTTTTTCCATTCTGCGACATAATATGCTAAAATCGCAGAATTCTGCTAAATCTGGTCACACTGGTCATCACGTACGTCATTAGTAACGTCAGATCCACACAGACTAACTTAAGAAAACAATGACAATATCAGGAAAAAAATGAAAATGAGCCGTTTTCAGAACTAAAAAAAAGAAAAAGCGCGGGAACCTTGGATGAGTAAAGGCGGCGAAATTTAAACAATTTTCAATAAATTGATAACTTTTATATTTTTCGGTAAATACAAAGTGAATTGTACATATAGTTGGTAGACAAGTTTGTACATATCGTAATTAGAAGATGGGGGCGGGAAAGAAGCGGAAAAAAACTGATCCCCCTGACGAGCGATCATCACCATCTATGGATACTTCGGACTCGGATGATGACTCCTCCAGGAAGTACAATGTTTTTAAGGTTCCAGGGTACTCTAGGAAGTATCCTGAAAACAGCAAAAATTCGGAATACATAGTGTTCGTGTCACACGAAAATGAAAAACCGTTTTCCGACAAAGACAGGCTAGCTCTCTCCCATGCCATACGCAAATTCTGCGTCACTGGCATTCTACATCTGAAGTCAGTAAATAAATTCGTGATTGGCATTACGTTCGATTTGTCAAACAACGCAAATGTGTTTCTGCAGAATAAAAAAATACTCGACGAAGTAGACCTAAAGGCCACTATACCGGCTAGTGACACTGAAGCAACTGGGGTTCTTACCTCAGTCCCTACTGACCTTTCCAACAAACAAATCTTTTCATTGATTGGCAGCTCTCGAAATGTAATTCAAGTGAGACGTTTCATGCGTCGGGTGCGGAGTGACGACGGCGACGTGTCACATCTTCCCACCCAGACAGTCGCGGTAACTTTTGCTTCCACTGAATTGCCTCAATACGTCTATCTCGATTCTTGGAGACACGAGGTAAGCGCTTATATACCACCAGTAAAGCAATGTCTTCAGTGCATGAAGTTTGGCCACATTGCCAAATACTGCCGAAATTCGGTTGTGTGTTCGATCTGCACAGAAAATCACCATTTCAAAACATGTAAAGAGGATCCTAAAAACGCGAAATGCTGCAACTGCGGAGGCAATCACATAGCTATCTCTAACACATGTCCACAAAAAAAATTGATAATAGAGGAAAACAAAATTAAGTCAAGGGCCGTCACATACTCAGATTTATTCAGTGAAAACTCCTTCTCCCAATTAACAAAATCGAACATCGAAACACAAATTCAAAATTTAACGAAATCAGATTTTTTTATGAAAATACTCATTGAAGCAATTACAAAAATTGTTACAAATCAGAAAAACACCCCAATCAACTCTACATCAATAAAAGAAATCTTAGCACAAACTGTAAGAAATACCACTTCTTCTAACAATGGATCAACTTAATATTATGCAGTGGCACTCCCAGAGTATTATTAGCATTAAATTTCTATTAACACAATTTCTTTATGAAAACGATATACATGTAGCAATAATATCAGAGACTTGGCTAACTCCTATTAAAGCCTATAAATATAAAAGGATATCGAATAGAAAGAAACGATATTCGTAATAAACATAATGGTGTAGCAATTTTAATACATAATAGTATAAATTATAAAAAATTAATGCATATTCGGACAACTCATTACAAAACATTTGTGTAAGGATATCTGTAAATAATAAAGAAATGAGTACATATTGCAAGTTTTTACTGTCCTACAAACTCTGTCCCATCTTTTGATAAACTTAAATTTCAGTTAATAATAGAGTCGATTCCCGAACCCATGTTATTTGCAGGTGATTTTAATGCACACCATATTTTGTGGGGGTGCCATTCTATTAATCCTAGAGATATTTAGGAAATTATTGATGAAAAAAATTTGGTTGTTTTGAATTCCGGCGAGGTTACTACTGTGGGCTCCTTGACATGCCGTCCCAATGCTTTGGATTTATCATTGGCTACCCCATCACTGGCTCTGTCTTGCGATTGGTCTGCACATAATGATCCTCTTGGCAGCTACCATCTTCCTGTAATTATTAAGGTTCTTGTAAATAATAGTATTAATGATGATGGTCTTGTAAACAGCAATAGTGCTAACCCTTTGCCCATCTATCCTAACTTTAAAATGATCGATTGGACATTATATGAACAATATGTAGACACACAACTGTCTGATTTTCAGGTTGGAAATTACACTCCGTTGACAGCATATAACAGTTTTTGTAACATATTGCATAATGTAGTTAATGACTCTCTTACAAATCGTAATTCTGTTTCTTCTTCTTTTGGTGTTATCAACTCTCATCATCTCTTCCGTTTAAAAATGGTTCAGAGTCCGTTCTGGGACCATTGCAGCTCCCAAACTGAGCAATCCTTACATCATCTATTCTTCGAATGCACATCCTTTGGCATCCAGCGCCTTGTGCTAATGGATGAGCTGATAGAAATCTTTAGCAGTCCAGAGTCAGTGCCGCGCTCCATTCAGGCTCTTCTTGTAATACTTCCACGTTTTTGTCTTTGTTCAAATTCATAATTAACACTGTAGGACAGATTTAGTTCTTTTTGTATATTGATTTTGTTTAATAGTCGAATACGACTTTTAGCCGTGTAAAATATTTTGTAAATGGACTTGTTTAATTAATTTAGAATTTGTAAGGTTAGGTAATATTTTTGGTTTGTTTGTCTTTGTTTTGACGTTTTGACCAAAAAAGAAAAGAGTATGTGTTGCCTTAATTGACTTAAAATCACGGATTGACTAATTCGACGGACACGACGTAAAAATACACGGATTTTACTAAAATTGGATTGGACATATTATATAATTAAAACTGAAGACGAAAATATATTACTGAAGACTTTAACCTCCCAAAAATTCATAATGAAGAACAGAAACCAAAGACGTGGCAGCATGAAAAATATATTATACTGAAGACTAACCTCCCAAAAACTCATAATGAAGAACAGAAACCAAAGACGTGGCAGCATGGTCTAAGACCTTAGCCGGTTCCTTGCGGGACGAACTAAAAAAAAAAGAACTAAAAAAAATAAATATTACGGCTGTCAAAGGAATGCAATTTTGGACCCTAGCCCAATAGCCATGTGTGATACATCATAAAATAGGTCTCAGCGAGATGAACAAAAGTTACTATGACGCCAACAGCCAAATGTTTGTCGTTTCGGAGTTATATTTTATTGAAAATGTTAGTTTTTTTTCAATACAATATAACTCCGAAAGGACAAACATTTGGCTGTTGGCGTCATAGTAACTTTAGTTCAGTTCGCTGAGACCTATTTTATGATGTATCATACATGTCTATTGGGTTGAGGTCCAAAACGGCATTCCTTTGACAGCCGTAATATTTTTTTTTTAGGTCTTCTGAAAACGGCTCATTTGCCAGATGCTTATGGCATAACGTCCGCCGCATTCACGCCGCATTGTACTATATTTTTAGTTTAAAATTAAATATAAGTGCAATAAAAGTACATAAAATAAAAAAAAACACGTCAAAAAAAGTGTTGCCCGTAAAGTATGCGTTTTCAACGCCATCTGACGTGGAGTAGCAAAGGACAGCCCTGTAACCTCCCTGTAACATAATCTTATTTCTTTTGTAAAAATAACAAGTTAGTGCTACTAGATGCCGCTGCCGCCAGCAGTGTTAACTCAGAATAAGAGTTCTATTCTATTCTATTCTATCTACCTATTTCATTATATTGGTAACGAAAATTTACTGGGCCAGATTTATGAAAAAACAAGCCCGTCGGGGAACGTGTCAGGCGGTGGGCTGAGCTCCTTACATTACATATACCTAGTTACGAGTATGCATTCATTTTATTCTATTGTGCAAAGTAACGAAAGCCCATAATATCTTTACTTCAGATGTCTGTGCGAAAGCCTGAGCAAGCATTTTACATTTTGCGGCAAAAGACCAGTTGGCCGAATCAGATGACGCTGGAATTATGAAGTATAGCCAAGGACCTTTTGGAGGCCAAGACCCACTTCGGGTCACTGAGCCAGCTCAGTTAATAGGTATATTCTATTTTTTGAAGCGAACGACTAAAGGTAAACAAATACACAGCATCTCTCAAACTTACATGTCACTCAAAATTGCTCATGCACGCAGCTTTGCTTGCATCGTATACCCACATAGGTTAAGGTAGGTACCTACCTACTGTTTAAGGAAAACAGACAGACAACCAAACAAGACAAAACAAATACAAAAGAAAATAAAATAGCTTAGAGAAGTTGCACTCGCATTAACAACGTCAATCGTCGTGAGTAAAAATATGGCGTCGGGGTGGCTATCTTACTTTTTTTTTGCCTCTAATTAAAAAAGAGGTTCGTAGTCAGCTCTCCATACTCCTTCCTACACATCGCGTAGCGCATTAGCATAAAATAATCGATCATAATCGGCCTTTGAACAAAATTCCGTCATCTTTGCTAGTTGCGATTTTGCGAACATATTTGGCAGCAGTAGGATCGCTTTTATTTTGAGGACCACTGAAATTTTAGGTATTTTTTGGGCCACAGATCTCTTAAGCAAATTGTATTTTCATGATAAAATTAAATATTTTGTTAAATAAACTGCGAGTAAGGGATAAATCAGGTTATAACAGTGTTATTGTGTTTATTGCTTAATGGCATTTATTAGGCACATCGTTTTGTATAACTTTGCTAAATATTATGCAGCGTTGTAAATATGGCATATTGAAAAACCTAATTTTTGACGACTTTTCGACTTTTTGACAAAAATTAATATTTTTGAGGAAAGTGTTTGCGTTTGCAATTAAGATTGGGATACTTTTAGCGCATGCGAAATAAATAAAACCATACTACTCTCTCTGAGAGAAGACCTATTCCCTGCAGTGGGACATATACTCGTATAGGCTGTTTACTATGGGTTGTATTTTAAAGAACTGAGAAATATTTATGAACACATGAACGGAGAAATAATAAGAAGAATTGAGAAAATTTATTCAAGAGTTAGAACGACCAATATGAAAAAAAATAAGAAAGTAAGCAAGTATTTAAGGTGGTATTTAAACACATGGAAGAACAAAGAAATTCAATTCAAAAATCGCAGCGAAATGTTTAATAATCGAAGCGACGATACGAAGTAAATACGAAGAACTTTTATACCTTCTAAATTTGCAACCCCCATAAGTATTGAATTCACAAAAAGGGCTGTCGACAATAATCAATAAATTTATCAGGAACTTATAACCCAAATACAACATTTTATTGAAATAACTTTGAATATCAGAGAGCTTTCATTCTAACTTTGCACCCCCCTTGGGATGATTTTCTAAAAACTACTTCACACAATGTTTCATGACTTTCAATGAAGGACCTACATACTGCATTTCATTCGAATAACTTCAAAAACGGCAGAGTTTCATACTAACTTTACACCCCCCTTTTACCGCCTGAAAGGAATGATTTTCGAAAAACTATTTTACATGTATTTCATGACTTTTAATGACAAACCTTCATATTGAATTTCATTCGAATAACTTCAAAAACGGCAAAGTTTCATACTAAATTTGCACCCCCTTTTTTCCCCCATAAGGCATGATTTTTGAAAAACTATTTTACACGTGTTTCATGATTTTAAATGAAGAACCTTCGAACTAAATATCATTTGAATAACTTCTAAAACGGCAGGTGTCTTACTAACTTTGCACCCCTCTTTTATCCCCTAAAGGGATGATTTTCGAAAAACTATTTTACATGTGTTTCAAGACTTTCAATGAAGGACCTTTATTCTGAATTTCATTCGAATAACTTAAAAAACGGCAGGGTTTCATTCATACTAACATTGCACCCCGTTTTACCCACTTAAGGGACGATTTCTGAAAGCCTATTTTACATGTATTTCGTGACTTTTAGCGACGGATCTTCGTATTGAATTTGAATTACTTCAAAAACGGCAAAGTTTCATACTAAATTTGCACCCCCCTTTTACCCCCTTAAGGGACGATTTTCGAAAAACTATTTTACACATGTTTCATGACTTTTAATGAAGGACCTTCATATAGAATCTCATTCGAATAACTTGGATAACGGCAAAGTTTCATACTAACGTTGCACCCTCCTTTTACCCCCTTAAGGGATTATTTTTGAAAATTTATTTACACATGTTTCATGATTTTAAATGAAGTACCTTCGTACTAAATATCATGTGAATAAGTTCAAAAACGGCAAAGTTTCATATTAACTTTTCACCCCCCGTTTTTCTCCCTTAAGGGATGAGTTTAGAAATACTATTTTACACGTGTTTCATGATTTTAAATGAAGGACCTTCATATTGAATGCCATTTGAATAACTTTAAAAACGGCAAAGTTTCATACTAAATTTGCACCCCCCTTTTTCCCCCTTAAGGCATGATTTTCGAAAAACTATTTTACACATGTTTCATGACTTTTAATGAAGGACCTTCATATAGAATCTCATTCGAATAACTTGGATAACGGCAAAGTTTCATACTAACTTTGCACTCTCTTTTTTCCCCCTTAAGGGATGATTTTTGAAAAACTAATTTACACATATTTCATGATTTTAAATGAAGGACATTCGTACTAAATATCATTTGAATAACTTCAAAAACGGCAAAGTTTCATACTAACTTTGCACCCCCCCTTTTTCCCCCTTAAGGGATGATTTTTGAAAAACTATTTTACACGTGTTTCATGATTTTAAACGAAAAAACTTCATACTGAGTTTCATTTGAGTAACTTCAAAAACGGCAGAGTTTCATACTAACTTTGCACCCCCATTTTACCCCTTTAGGGGGTGAATTTTGAAAAATCCTTTCTTAGTGCTACCCTACGTTATAAAAGAAACTCTTGTGCAAAATTTCAAGTTTCTAACCCTTATAGTTTGGGCCCTGCGTTGATATGTCAGTCAGTCAGTCAGTCAGTCAGTCAGCTTCTCCTTTTATATATATAGATACCTGCGTACATACAGGTCAGTTATCTAAAGCTGGCATGTTCACAGTACTCACACTTATGCAATTTCATTAGACAGTATGTTTAAAAATAAATGATTTTGTTTCAAAATGCGACTCTAGTTTAAGTGTAGACTAGAGTTAGGTTTTAGTAAGATGGGTGCGTTGTAGATAAATAAATACAAATATATGTGTTACTTGTTATAATATATTTTTAGCAAATTCGAGCGAAAAGTATTTAAAATAAGATGGAATCAATGGTTACAAAATAGTTTTAATTTTCAATAAATTTTCACATGAACAAAAATAATTTCACCTAAGAAAATCTTTACCAAAACAGAAAATAATTATCCCAGAAATCCTCAACAATTTAACTATAATTTAATTATGTAACAAAGGGTCACGGACGCTCAGTGGTCAGGTACTGGATGAATGAGCCGTTTTCAGATGAATTAAAAAAAAAATCGATGTGTGTCATACATCGGCTATTGGGCTGAAGTCAAAAATTGCATTCCTTTGACAGCCATTCGTTTTTTTTTAGTTCTTCTGAAAACTGCTCATTTGGCACTACTTTTCTTAGCTGTCAGAAAAATCCCTCGTTGAAACGCACATACTGTTGAATAGCAAAAAGATCACGCTGTATTTATAAACAGTAGCAAAAGTAAAACTATAACTGTCCCCTTCAACTTTGCAAAGTTAGTATGAAACTTTGCCGTTTATGAAGTTACTCGAATGAAATTTAGCATGAAGGTCCTTTATTGAAAGTCGTGAAAGACGTGTAAAGTAGTTTTTCAAAAATCATCCCTTGAGGGGGTAAGAGGGGGTTGCGAAGTTAGTTTGAAAGCTCTTTCGCATGCGCTAAAAGTATCCCTATCTTATTTGCAAACACTTTACTTAGCTAAAGCCCACGCGGACGTAGTCGCGGGCAACAGCTAGTTGTATATAATTAGCAATGGCAAGTAGTTATGAGTAGGTAACAATATTGTCTGTGGTGTAAATTACGTAGATACTTAATAGGTATGAATTAGGTATATTGACATGATTTTTTTTTCGTCATAGCATCAATAAAATATTACTGAAGTTACTGAACTTTAGTAATATTTTATTGATGATCATAGGTAGGTAAAGTTAGGTATTTTATTTAGTACCTACTGGCTACTTGCAGTAATTCATTTCTCAAAAAAATGATGATTGTGAAACAATAGTATCAATTATAAAAGTGCCCCACCCCTATATCATAAAATATAAAAATATAACGGTCTTCTAAATTAAAACACGATTCCTAAAATCATTCCTCAGAGAGAGTTTAAATGGTGTGTGGTAAAGGGAAAGATATTAAGTAGTTACCACTCACAATTTAAACCGTCTCTGAACAGCATTTTAGACGAATCATGTTCTTTTAACTAAAGTATGTTTGTTATTTCAGAGCACGTAAAGCTGTTTTCCCTCGAAAAGCTTTTTATCGTACTTACGTCACTTCCAGTTTCCGCGTACACAATTAATTATTCAAACCATTGTCCCTCCAAATGTGTATAAAATATTAAACAAAGATCACGAGCCGAAACGTGGTGGAGAAATGAGGGCTGCTGACCCAGGCATCACCAAATGTCATATTTACCTATATTTAAAACCGGTCAAGTGCGAGCCAGACTCGCGCACGAAGGGCTCCGTACCATTATCTATAAAAACGGCAAAAAAACCATGTCTGTTGTAAAATCACGGTTCATGAGATACAGCCTGGTGACAGACGGACGGATGGACGGACAGCGGAGTCTCAGTAATAGTCTGTTTGCATATTGTAGACAAATGTATGCGCATTATTATATTCATACTAAGAACTTAGTATCTTGTTAAGAACAGAAGCAAGCCAGCGACTGAACAGCGGATAAGAATCGTAACGAGGACGATCGGTCCCCATGGACTTCTATCAGTGGTTTATCGGCCAACATTAGAGATTTATGTTGTCTTTAATTTTATCTCAATGGGCTAAGAGAAATTTATCGACAAATACACTGTTCTGAGAGGATATCTAGAATCGCGATAGGGAGTCCAGCCAAGTTCGAGAAAAAAGGAACTGGCAACGCAGCAGCCGTGTGTAATATTACAGGAATCACTTCGAGCTACTTTTGACCCCTTCACAACTCTACAACTATTTAACCTACGTTTAAGGAATTTGGCACATTTACTGAAGTCCATTAGCTTGCCTAGAATCCAAAGTTTCATCAATGTTGCTCAAACAGTTATAGATGTATTAACGTTTAAAAACCGGCATTTTTATGACTGACTGACTGACTCACTTAAAGATCAAAAACCTAACCCACTTCTAGATGACCTAGAAACTTGATATTTGGCATCAAGGTAGACTATTAGGCATATACAAAGGAAAAAATCTAAAAACTAAAAATTATTGATATTAATATCCTCATAGTATTTAGTTCCAAATTTGTCAATAGATGGCGCTTTTTAATTCTATATCGCGGTATGGTTTTGTCTCAACCGATTCTATATAATATCTGTAAAAGACTTCCTATGCACGTTTCTCTGAATTGTGTTGTAAATGAGTTTCTGAAAAGTCGTACATATGTTCGTAGCCGATTTCTAATCCATTCGGTTATATCGGTTCCTTGGCAATAAATAACGATGTAATTATTAGTGATCAATACCAATTATCTCTGTACAAAAAGCAGTGATATCCCATCAAAAACATAAATGTGAATGATATGAGAGCAATGTTCAATTCAAAATTTCATGATTTTCTCCAGAGAACTTGGCAGCACCCATATAGATCTCAATTCTTTTGTCGGCGAAGTCGATACCGACGTCTGTTCTTAATATTGAACTTGGCTTTCATTCACATTTATGTTTTGATGGGATTAATACCACTGAGTTCTATTCTAGTCTCTAATTTTGTGTATATTACGAAGAATCGGTCCGGACAAGTACTGGACAGATTCTGTTAATGCATTGTAGTACAGTGACAACTGCATGAACGTGGCGATTTAGTTCCACTGCCGCTTCGAGTCTACGTGCGCAAATATGAAAACTTCTAGGAGTCCATGGTATGAAAAAATATGTCACGTGACCCGACAGTGTATCTGTCATCGTACTAAAATCATCAAACCCATCATGTCCCCAACGAGGGGCACGGGTCAGAGGAAGGTATAGGCCATACTCTACCACGGGGGCCAAGTCCGGATTGGTGGAGGCTTGTAAGACTAGTGGCTGGTCTTACTGTCAGAAGTTTGACTGATCTATCGACGGCAGCCGGCACCAACTGCTTAACGTGCCTTGCGAAGCACGGAACCGCTCGGAAAAATGCCACTAGCGTTAGTCATAGACGGTGACCCATCCTTGGACTGAACGCGCCGTATGTTGCTTAACCTTAGTGATCGTTGAAAATAACTGAGGCAGCCCAGGCTATGAGCGTACTCATACGTACTGATCGAAAGAAGCGAAATAACGCGTAAAAATATATGCGAAAAAGTAAAATTTTGCTTCTTCAATTTATTTTGTTCGTTACACCGGAGCAAAAAATCACGGCATCTGGCCAACCTTGGTCTCGTCAATCAGCACATAAATGTTTAAATTAAATTAAAATTAAAAATTAATAAACTCACGCCCGATATCCCCGAAGGGGTAGGCAGAGGCACCAGTCACTGGAACTGGGCCCACGTTTTGCCGAGTTTATTAGGTCCCAAACGTGACAAGTGGCAAGCCTGTCGCCGTTATCCGGGCACAATTTATCAGCGAATGGTGTTGCTGTACAAACAAATGTACGTAACTAAAAGTCATTGGTACATGCGTGGTTAATAATAAATGTTTAATGTACTTTAATTTCATTATTTATTTTTATAGTGAATATTACCTATAACAAAATATTCTGTGAATATTTCAATAGGTAGTAGACCTATTGTGGTTATCAATATCGAGCAAAAACGAGCAAAAAATCACGTTTGTTGTGTGGGAGTCCCCTTGAATACCCTTTGGGTACGGAATCCTAAAATTCACAGACTGGTATACCCTCGTCGTAACGGTGGATCTAAATAGCAGAGAAAAAAATAGACTTCATGATCTGGAGACGGAGAAAAGTAATGCATGCAGACTACGACGCGCTCAAGAAAATAAAACAATAGAATTTATTTACCGCGTCATAGAAACTGAGCACAAACTGAGTGTGATTTTTATGGAGAGTCGAAACCTTTTTTTAAATTACCCGTGAAATCCAACGCTGTAGAGGGTAGCAACGAGAACTGCCTCATTTGCAACATCAAGACTGCATTCTCGACAACGCATAACTACGGTATTTGACACTATCAACAATAAATTATTTGAGATGCTCGATTAAAACAAAAATTACAAAATGATTCGGAAAATGTATTTCTTTTAATCGTTTACTAGTTATTACAATTTTTAAATACATGAAAAATAAAAAGAGTGCTCTGAAATGTGACGTCACAAGCAAGTATTTTCATACAAAATTCCATTATAAAAGTAACTCATTTGACATCCTGTCAAATACCCAATTCAATTCAACTACACAATACGATATTTGACACTATCAACAATAAATTATTTGAGATGCTCGATTAAAACAAAAATTACAAAATGTTTCGGAAAATGTATTTCTTTTAATCATTTACTATTTATTAAAATTTTTAAATAGATGAAACATAAAAAGAGTGCTCTGAAATGTGACGTCACAAGCAAGTATTTTATACCCAATTTCCTGTGAATGTCAAATGAGTTACTTTTAAAACGGAATTTTGTGTGAAAATACTGAATTATGACCTCACTGTTCAGAGCACTCTTTTCGTTTTAATCGAGCATATCAAATAACTTATTTATTGATTGTGTATCCTGATCGAGTTACGAGCGAATCGACAAAAAAATATTGAAAATTTGTCCCTGGTTAGGTATTACCTACTATGGATCCCCTACGTAGTTTCGATAGCCGTTGTTGCGACAAACGCTGTTGCGAATTTTTTTCCTACTGCCTCATAGATTCGAAAGCTTATAATTATGTAGACTCGAGTGATGTAGGTAGTCGCGAAAGACGCTGTTTCGAAAAATATTTTCACTGCCTCATACGCTCGAATACCTACCGAAATATACCTTAAGATAAGATAAGATAAGAATATTCTTTATTGCACATAAGAAATAAAAGACAAATAAAAGTTACAATTAAAGAAATATATACAATAGGCGGTCTTATTGCTAACAGAAATTTCTTCCAGACAACCTTGTGACGGACAGGTTGCCGAAGGAAAAAGAGACGGGCAGTTTGTGCAAATATGAATAATACATACTTATACTTAATAATAAACTTACATAAATCTTACTTATATAGATGTTATAAACTATGCACTACATAAATAAATTATAATATCTATTTGTAAGAGGAGGATAAAATTTATATAATAACCTACATGGACAGGAAAGTAATTGAGTAATAAATACTTGGTCTAAAGAGAAAGATACATTTCTTTTACCCGATTTTTGAATATAGCTGGAGACGGGGAGCGCCTTACTGAGACCGGCAGATCATTCCACAGCCGAACTGCCCTTACGGTGAATGAGCTGCTGAAGAACCTTGTCGTATGACTCGGTATCTTCAACGTCAAACTCTGATCGGACCGTAATGCCCGACTGTGGGAGTCACTTAGAAATACAAAGCGCTCTTTGAGGTAAGGCGGTGTGGCTGGATTGCACAGCACTGAGTTAAGTAGTGAAAGGATGTGAGCATTCCTACGGAGACGGATGGGGAGCCACTTGAGCTTAGCGCGGTATTCGGAAACATGGTCATATTTACGTAAGCCAAATATTTATTTTATTTATTTATTTGTAACTCCACTTAACATCTATTATTACCTAATGCAATAGAGTTATATAAAATTTATGTACCTAAGCTACAACAAATTAACACTTAACATTATACACTTATAACATTATTACATTGATGTACTTCAACATTGTACCTAACTCAACTTAAAATCCGAAAAATGGCCCTCTTGAACTCATTCAGGCTACAGTAGAATAGATCTACATGATCGGCCTCCATGTTGAGCGAACGAAGCGCGCGCGCGAGAGGCGCCCGCTGCAGCAGGTTGGTGCGCGCGCGCGGCACCGCCAGCAGCGCGGGCGCCGCCGCCGCGCCGCCAGCCCGGCCGGCACGTTCAGCTGCAGCTCCTGGAGTATGGCTGGGTGGTGAAGCTCCCCGCGGAATACGCGAAACAAATATATAGCGAGGGCCGCTTCACTCCTCACTTCCAGTTTGCTGTATCCCACCATGCCTAGTACAAACAAGGTAGGATACAGCAAAGGGTATCCTGGGTATACACCATAGCGTCTATCGGAGACAGTACAGGAACATATCCAAAATTTTGAAAATCTACTTTTTTACGCCAACGGTTTCAAAATAGACTGCTCTAGACCGCTGCAATCTAGTGCAGTATAGGAATATCTCGAACAATCCTTTTATTTATTTTTTAATTACTAAAAACCATTACAGTCCCAAAAGATCAACACTTTCATTGCCAATTACTCGAGTATGGTAAATTTTGAAATGTTCCAGTATTGTCTCCGATAGACGATATTTCTTTAAGTAAATAAACCTTATAAATTTATTTTGGATGCGCTCCAACATGGTTTTATATTTAATTTCGCTTGGAGACCACACCACCGAGCCACACTCCAGGTGACTCTTTACGAGAGCCTCATATAACGCTTTTAGAGCATGGACGTTACTAAACGCATTTGCCTGGCGGAGGACAAACCCTAGGTTTCGGTACGCTTTTTTACATATCTCAGTGATGTGCTCCCTAAAATGAAGATCTGACTTAAATTTTACGCCTAGATCTTTCACATCAAACACTCGTTGAAGCGGCTCCCCTCCCATGTGGTATTGCGTTTGAATTGGATTATGGGCGCGACTGAATGAAAGTACCGAGCATTTGGCTACGTTGAAAAATAATTTATTTTTATGACTCCAATCTTCTATTCTATTAATATCTTGCTGTAGTAAATTCTGATCTGCACAGTCTTTCACCTCCAAAACTAATTTTAGATCGTCGGCGAAGAGCAAACAAGTTGAGTATTTAACTACGTTTGGTAAATCATTCACTAGAATAACAAACTGAAGAGGTCCCAGATTGCTCCCTTGGCTGACCCCTGACCTCGTGTAGTAAGACTCCGAGTGGTGCCCCCCGCAATCGACGTACTGCTTGCGGTCCCGCAGATAGCTGGCGAAGAATGCGAGCGTGTGCGGCGTGCAGCCCACGCCGGCCAGCTTCGCAAGCAATACGTCGTTGTCGACGGTGTCGAAGGCCTTTCTAAAGTCAAAGTATGCTACATCCACTTGCACTCCGGCGTCCACCGCGGGCACAAGCCGTGTCATCAAATGCAGCAAGTTTCCAACTGTCCCCCGCCCAGGACGAAAGCCGTGCTGCGCGTCGGACAATTGGGCTCCTACCTGTGCTAATAAGCTATGGTTTATTGCCGACTCAAATACCTTAGCCGGGGTGCAGATAACCGCTACTGGTCTGTAGTTACTAGGTTCTAGGCCTCCTCCTCCTTTCGGTACTGGCACCACTCGGGTTAACTTCCAACGATCAGGGAATTTAGCAGCCGCTAAAAAGGTATTAAACACATATGTCAAAGGGTCTTCTAGTGCCATGCGACAGTCTCTAAAAATAAATGGTGGTATGCCATCGGGTCCGACCGAGCGCTTGGACGGCAGGCGGGCGAGCGCGCGGCGCACCTCCGCCGGCTCGAAGGCCGCCAAATGCGCGCGCGCGCTACTCGCCGCCGCCGCCGCCACCGCCGCCATTCTTGGCTATCGATTTCCGATGCATAGCTGCCTTGAGGTCATCTGTTAGCCAAGGTGCCGGCAAATGACGAACCTTTGTAGATCTGACGGGTGCATGTACATCGTAGAGACCAGAGAGAAGGGTGTTAAAAATTTCGATTTGCTCATCGACTGTATCCGCCCTGGCCACCACAGACCAGTCGGTACGCAGCGCATCTTCTCTGAGTCGGTCCAGATCCATACCACCAAAATTCCGCTGCATAAGTATCCTCGACTTAGCTTTAGGGGGACGAATTTTGTAAGTAAGAAAGATCAAATCATAATGGGAAAACGCATCAGCTGCGAATTGGCCATGCGCAGCAACATGCTGGGAAGAAGAAACTATTATAAGATCAAGAAGAGAAGGAGTGCAGTTTGGAAAATTATGAGTCGCATCAAGAGGAGGGATATCCATGTTGCTAGCTTTAAGTAAAGATAAGAAAGATGAAAAACGGTTATCGTTTTTTAATAAACAGGTATTAAAATCACCCATTATGATTGTGTGATCATACTCGTAAGAGGGAGTTAGATTTTCCAAAAGAGTTTCGAAGGAAGAAAAGAAGTTGATACGTAGAGAAGGACAGTAGTAAACGCCTAGTAACACTTTTGTATGAGACAAGAGTACCTCTATAAAAATATGTTCTCCCGCATTTGGGGGTGGGGGCTGAGCTGATGTGCTAACAATAGAAAAGGGAATATACTACCTTAATGTTGTGAAACAATATATCACGTATACGATTACACGGCCCATTGGGTACCAATATGAAAAATCGTAGATAAAGAAGTTTATTTTCGTTTTGTTAATAAAATTATCGGAGCGACGAATAAGAAAGACAAAATTGTTTTTTCCACTTTACTATCAAAACAGAGGTGAAGAGATTGTGGGTTCGATTCGCTCTGGAGTCCTCTGCATTTGATTGTAGAAATGGCCTCGGCCTGGATATATTTTTTCCTTGTATCCTATCCTATAGTCTGTTAGCTTTTAGAATATACCTCGGGCTATAGAGTAGGCTTCGGTTTTCGCCGAAAGCACACAAGTGTAATACTACTTCCTGCTCTAAAACTTTTCTTCACTATTTTGAAAAGCTATGTAAAGTTATAAATAACAATACAAAATAAACCTTCATCATCAACCCATCATGTCCCCACCAAGGGGCACGGGTCTCTTCCCTGAGGAAGGTATAGGCCATACTCCACCACGGGGGCCAAGTCCGGATTGGTGGAGGCTTTGTAAGACTAGTGGCTGGTCTTACTGTCAGAAGTTTTCAAGCCGCCCTAAGGCCTCTGACTTGGCTTCACGACTGCCATCTATCGACGACGACAGCCGGCACCAACTGCTTAACGTGCCTTGCGAAGCACGGAACCGCTCGGAAAAATGCCACTAGCGTTAGTCATAGACGGTGACCCATCCATGGACTGAACGCGCCGAATGTTGCTTAACCTTAGTGATCGTTTAAGATCACTCAGGCAGCCCAGGCTACGAGCGAACCTTACCTTATTGCAATATAATCGGTTTTTGATTGCTCAGTTGAGGTATATTCTAAAAGCTAACACACTGTATTTTGGGACCGAACCATTTAAGTTATTGTATTTTGTGGCATTTATTCTATCTATCTATCTCATCGGGCCGTAAATGGACAATATGACAAAAAATATGTTACTGAAATAAAAAATACTGTTTCTAGATTAACCTCTATTGAGTACAGGAAAAATACTTTATAAATTTTTACTTCAATAATTATGGACAAAAAAAATTAAATTCGAAAACCTATGTATGACGTCACAGCTCGACCACAATAAGCAAGTTTCAGTTTCCCTCATGGATGTAATAATCAAAGAGGATTGAGTACTCTGACAAAAAAATGTCCTGACAAGGAGGCTCGAACTAGTGAATGTCATCTCTTTCTAAGTAGGGTGACCTTGATGTCAATGAAAACCGGACGAAACATAAGGGAAGCCAGCCGGAAGGAACGAGCGAAGTTCTCTCTTTAGGAGTAACTTGGGCATTTACTTCCATAATGGGCGACACAGTACCTAGTGGTAGGTATATTCATTGACTGAAGAACTTTAATTATACTTATATTTGCATTTAACGAAGTTTTAACATTATAAAATGAAAGCCAAAATCAAGTCATAAAGCTTTAATCCAGAAATAACTCATTTAAATGTACAGAATTTACAACTTGCTTATTGAGTGTTAATGTACAGTACATTACATACTGCCCTCAAATAAGGTGTGTAGTGGAAAAGAAGAGTAGAGAGAAGAGTAAAGATAAAACTCAACTTCGACCATGTTAAAATACGTTTTTAAAACCTTGACTGGTATTGCTACAAAAATTACTTAGCATACATTCATGGCTCGATTCGAGTCTGGGCCTTTAATTTGAGACTAAGTAAAGTTCACTATCTTGCATGTATCCATGTATCCATGCAAGATAGTGAACTTTACTTATATTCACAGTTATTAATAGTGAACTTTTCTTACATTTCTTATCATCAGTTACAGTAGGCTACTTTTTATCGCGGAAATCGCACTCATTCTGCGGAATTAACTTAATCATATTTTGATCTACATAAGTTTACAAATTATTTTCAGTGAGCCAATTTAGAACTTTATATCATAATGGTACTCTTGGTCTCGAGAAGGGTTAAATTAAAAATTATAAATGTTGTTGCAGACAAATTTTAGTGTACAAATTGTAAATTCAGATAATAAAATCTAACTTGCCAATACGAATAAAACTCATGTAGCTAGCTAGATTGAAAACAAACATTTGAATGTTTTTTTTTTACATTTAAAATATGCATAAAAGCTAATATACATTACAAAATAGAATAGAATTATTAAGTATAAAATTAAATATTCTATTATTAAATTTTTCTATTCAAACATAATATTCAAAGCTTCTTCTTTTGGGGAATGCATTCAGTCAGTTTAGGCACCTGCATCGAGCTGTAATTGCTTCGTTGGTAGTTCTTCCAGTTCAACATTTTCTTCCGTCGCTTAGTACCATTACTTTTTTCTCCACAGGCTGTAAATATTTATTTATTACTTACTTTCTAAACTTCTTAGCAAACAAAATACAAAGGCAACAGAAAAGTCCTGTGCAACGTACCTAAAGGGGTTGGTAAGCACATCAATAAAAAGTAAACTAAGTGATACTTTCTGAGTTATTCCCGTTTGAAAATATAAAATATAAAAAAATAAAAAAATTTAATTCATTCAATTGTCCATTATCATCATTTTAAAGTATTTTGCGTTACAACTAGTAATAAATTGAGGACATTTTGTCAAAGAGTATTTGACAAAATGTCCCCAATTTATTACTGCAAACGGCAACTTTTCATGTACAAACTTTAGGTATGCTACAGAGGTTTGAAGCCTTTTACTCACTACTACAAATGGTACAGGATCTTCCTTCAACCTAGGTAGGACCGTAGGTTTAAAATCTTATTTTCTAAAATACCGGCTTTTGCAGGCTTCACAAAATGCAGGATTTTGTGATGTCGAACCAGAGCCTCATATAGCATCCATCCATTTTGAACGTAAGCTTTCGTTTTTAGTAAAACTGAAAAGAGACCATTGGGTAATCAATCACATGGCCTACATTTTACAACATCATGGTCATAGTATTCCACATAAATGAGTAAGAGTAAGACACACTCCTTCAGTTTGTGGCTCTCGCTCTGGACACTTTACTCTAGTTGCTTACTTATACGATTTTATGTTTTATTTGAGAAGACAAAGAGTTTAGTTTTCTATGGAAGGTTTTTCGTAGTGCTCTATCCTCTTTGATTATAACATCCTTGGTTTCCCTAGCTCGCCGCGTCGTCGCCGCAAAAAAAAGCCAGTGTCTGTTTGACAGATGACCAGTCTGTCGTAGTTTTTTTTTAACTTGGCAAAGTGAGGCATGACACAATATTCATACAGGTCTCAGAGCTACGTCACTTCCGGTTAAATAATTTATTTTATCTAAAATCTGTATCTTATTTAATACTGTCCAGGAAGAAATCGAAAAGATACGGGTCTTTTCTTTTTTCTCCCTCTACTCAAAAATAATTTAAAAAAGACAAGCATTCTTTTTTGTCGCATTGTCCATTGAGCCCCACTGTTGGGCATAGGCCTCTTCTCTTTCACGCCAACCCATTCGGTCCAGTGCTAGTCCCGTCCAATGTTTCCCATGGAAAGTGGAAGTTTTACTAATTACAATTTTTATTAGTAACGAAACAAAGAAACGGTTTGAGCAGCAACAGAGCTCGTTGTATTTACAAGTCTCGGAACAAACATTATGTCAACCGTTATTCCATCTATCTTATCCAGCTTTAATCACTATAATACTTACAATAGCTGCGTCACGACTGCGCCGCGAGCCTTTAAGATCGGGCCCAGCGTGAAGGCGTTGTTCCTTCGCTTTCAAATGGAAGTTCTATGTTGGACTAATGCCACCCATTGTTCACGTCACGGCCATTGTTTATTTAGAGTGGTAAAGCGTAGGTTCTCGTCAGAACTCTGCTTCTGTGAGGGTAGGGATAAACTCAGCTGAATAACAATTCATTGAAGCTCAGTATACATTTATTTTTGTTTTGGTAGCGGTGAATCAGGGAGACACCAGTAAAACATTCAGATATAATTTAAAAAAAGTTCTAAATGAACAATTTGAAGAATAAATAAAGAATTTGCTAGACGCCCACACTTTCTCTCTCATAAACATACACACATACCCACACACATATACACACACACACACACACACACACACACACACACGCACGCACGCACGCACGTAAACACGCACGCACGCACGCAAGCACACACACACTAAGCACCAAACTGTACACACGAGGGTTTTAATTAAATTTTCATTTATTATAATTTAAATATGGGTGGTCTTTCTGTACTGTCTTATTTTGTATTATGATTAATTTTATTCTGCCAACCCGCGCATGGATGATGTTTACCACCTACTTTAAGTATTAGTTTTAAGCAATAAGTTGTAATATAAGTGAGTGCTGAAAATCAGTAAAACTCCGGTCTGACGGCACGCGCTGACCACTAGACCTTAATTTTGATGTTAATTATATTATTTATTAAGTATTATATTAATTGGTTTTGTTACACATTAGTTAAGTTCTTACAGTCTAGGTTTAATTATACAATAAAGTATGTTAATAGTGGTTACACTTAACAATTAACGATTTACGCTTCTCATGAGAACTCTAGAGCGATATTTTTTATGGCTTTTTCCGCGTTTTTTCCAATCTAATTTAGAATCAACTATCGTGCTCCGGCTGCACCCCTCTCACATCGGGCATTTCCCCGAAAAAAGTGCTTCATCACGACACGGGTTCCCTTCTTGAGGAACACGGATGAAACTTGTCAATTTCCATAAAATGTGACGACAAATATGTTTTATCGATGAGATTTTGGCTCGTATTCTGAATAACACCCCGAAATACATATGTTCGCAAATGTTTGATAAATAAAAGACGCATAACTTCTGAAACACATCGATTGTTACAGTTTGTCTTAAAGGATTGTTCTACGAATTTACATTTATGTTTTGTGCAGCGCCACCAAGTTGTTCAGGTGGGCAAAATTGTAACTAACTAATTAATTGTAAATCCTGTTCCCATTTTTTGTTTTATTTATTCACTTACTAAGATTTATAGATTTATTTTCATTAAAATTGAAAGACGGGTTAAAATGTTCTCACTTTTCTAGGTAAATTTCTTAAATGTTACTACTAAATTCTCCACTAGCGCCGCTATCAACTGAACAGATAAGATGGTGGCACCGTAAAATGTTCTTGGCTCAGAAGAAGGAGTACCATAGAAGGAGGAATAAAATAAAAAGTAACAGTTGTATAGCTGTCCATGTTACTCTTTCGTTAAATCTCTGCGCCAGAAAGAGACAGCTGTAGTGTACTCATGCACTAAAAATGTTACAATCGTACACGGTTGCCACAGATTACTGAACAAAGCCAAAATCGATAGGGCTGGGACAAACACCATAAAGATGTCGATATTATTTATTCCGATCTACATAATCTGTGTATTTTTTAAAGTTAATGTTGGTAATTAAATATTAATATTAAATGATAAAAAAATCATAGCTCTTTTACACAATTTGCAAAAAGTATCTTTTCAATCCCATCACCATGTTTAATAGTGATTTTTCGGACCCATGGCTGTGTACCAAAAAACCTACGACTAAATTTCATTATTCCAATTCCAATTAATTTAAATTACAGTCATGGGCCCATGATAATCACTATTATCACCATTATCTATCTATCTAATTATCTAATAATGTATTTATCTCTAAAAAAATATCATTTTTCCCTTGGTGGTGCTAGTGAACCAGCTGGAACCCCTTACGGTTATGTTATTATGTGCTGAGTGTGGTACATACCATATAAGTTACAATAAATATTCATAAGTAACAGTAAGTAATTCTACATCAGGTTTTCAATTATATAAATGGGACTAATAGGGCTATAGCGAATCGAAGAAAGATTTTACCGAGTTATGTGGTAACATGGCAAAATGTATATGTACGGCGAATATAGAACCTTTTTTTTTAAATAGGTTTGCAAATCATCAATAATCACCATATACAGCGCCACCAAGTTATCTGTTCAGGTGGGTAAAATTGTAACTAAGTAATTAATTGTAAATCCTGTTCCCCATTTTTTGTTTTATTTATTCATTTACTAAGATTTAAAATATATGTTCATTAAAATTGAAAGATGGGTTAAAATATTCTCATTTTTCTAGGTAAATTTCTCAAATGTTACTACTAAATTCTCCACTAGCGCCGCTATCAACTGAACAGATGAGATGGTGGCACTGTAAGAAAGTATAATGAATAAAACAAGACCAAAATAGGAAAAACTATTTAATAACATAACATAACATTTACACACAGGCACATAGATTGCTTCTGGCCCCACACTAGGATACGTTGTGTCGTGTTAATAGATTACGTATTTGTTTCCAATAAATACCTACCACCTAGCATAGTTACTCAAGGCACCCGTTGTAATAACATCATCAGTCCAGGTTCGATGGAATAAAATAAAAATTAAAAACCAAACGATTTATTGGTACAAGATTATTTGGCATCAAATAAAGTACGTAGTTTCAAGCTTTTCACATAAAAAGTGGCAGGCTGCAGCTCAATAGAGAAGAAAACAACACGTATTACTATAATGTATATGTTTTTTATCCCTGACTTCTGTTTTACAAGTACCTATTAACGTTTTTTTTTTCACAAAAATGTGTCAGCCATAATTTAAAAGATAATATAATATTTTATGAAATTCAAATGAAATCAGCTTGGTTGCAGCTCAAGAACGTTGTCCATTTCCGCGGAGGGCGCAACCTGAAAATTGTTTTTATTTAAGTACTTCACGTTGATAACTTCCACATAAAAAATAATAAAAATCACTTGCACCAGAATCAGACTATGATAGTATTAAACTAGTTATGACCTTTAACTGCTAAACGTTGTCCAGGATAGAAAAAAACACCCAGTCAGGCAATAATCAGGGAAAAATTCTACAAGTGATATACGGCGCCTTGCAGGTTGGAACTGACAACCTGTTTTATTATCCAAGTGGAGTAACCACTAGACCAACGAGACAGTCGGGTCTCATGTGAAATTCCTGATGTACATACATACAACAAAACGTGCACCTCAGTCGACATAATTGTGCAGTATGTAGACTTTATTTTGTTTTAAGTATCATTATAATGTATAATTATAACCTTACCAATGATCTGCGGGCTAAGGAAAAGCGTAACGTAGGTACGGCACTTGTTTCCAACCTACGCCACTTGCTATTGTTTATGAAACAGTCGCTTGCTGCAAATGCGGTGTAAATTTTTCCAAGACTACTTTGTACGTGATACTGCCTCATCGACATTTGTTATTTTGTGCTGTCTTCCGGTAACCTGCAATAGATAATTAACAATTAAAACAACTATACGAACGCAAGAAATAACTAAATATGCTCTACGAACTATCGATACTTTTTTTCACTGAGAAAGTGGGAAAGTCCCATCCCTATTCCCCTACAACAAACAACAAACTTGTATTATGATTTATATCGAAAATATCACAATAATCATGATGAAAACACCATTCTCTAATAGCTAATTTGCAATTCTAGTAGCCCATAGATGAAATCTTAGAGAAAATACCCTTTTAGGTACACAAAATTGAGACTTACCGGTGGAAGCTGATGAATGTTGTTTCATTATCTTCTCGGGAAGAATGAGATATACATTCTAACACAACACACGCCATGCCGATGGTTACTTATACTATATACCATGAGAATCCACTATAATTCACTTCAAATGGTGCTTTAGTAAATATAAAATACACAAACTTCTTGAAAACGGCACACTCCCAAATCTCTTGTCAAACACACTGCCAAACACAGAACACCCTCTGCCAAATCAATGTCATTGGGCGGCACATTGCATGCCGTCATTTTCTGAGCCGTTCTAATTTGGTCGCGTAATGGTAACCAAAGGTAACCAACTGACGTTTAAGGGTTGTACGCTCGAAAAAAGCAACAAAGACACGACTATATTTTTCTCTTTCTAACACGTAGCTTGCGGCTATTTAGATTGACGAAACAGACTATGTGGCACGTTTTCATTTTTTAACGCTCCTTCTATGGTACTCCTTCTTCTGAGGTTCTTGGTTTGTTTGGGATTGTCAAAAAGTATGCAACCTCCATGCTTATTTTTCTGTAAATAGTCTTGTTTTTCTTGCAATAACATTAGCGCAAGCGACATGTTTGGTTTTGAGTTTTGATCATTGATTCTATTAAAAAGTCGTCGTATTTTTTCTATGAGTATTTACAGAAGAGATAAACATACATAAGCTCACGTCTGTATCCTAGAGGGGTAGGCAGAGACAATTGACTGCCACGATCCTGACAATTTGCGTATGCTTCATCGACATTATTCGTTGCATGCACGCACGTCGGTTTCGGGTACCTACTTTTAATTATTTTTTTTCCTTATTATTAACATAATTAATAAAAGAATTGCAATTAAAACTAAAAATCTAAATTTTTCAATCCACGTACTTAAGAAAAACATAAAAAAGTCAACAAAGTAGTTTTCTTCTGTGCCTACAAAATTTAAAAAAACTCAAATATGACATGACGCCAACAGCCAAATGTTTGTCCATTCGGAGTTATATTGTATTGAAAAAAAAAAAACTAACATTTTCAATACAATATAACTCCGAAAGGACAAACATTTGGCTGTTGGCGTCAAAGTAACTTTTCTTCTGCTCACTGACAACTATTCGATGATGTATCACACATGGCTATTGGGCTGAGGTCCAAAATTGCATTCCTTTGACAGCCATTCGTTTTTTTTTTTTAGTTCTTCTGAAAACGGCTCATTGATTTCCTCGTCTATTTCTACGTATTCTTTCTTCTTTTTGTTGCTTTTTAGTTTGTATGCAAATCACCAAATGAGGAAAAAAATATTTTGTTGCAACTGGTTGCGAAATTAAATCATAAGGATGGCTAGTTGCGGTAAAGGAAAAAGTTCCCTTGATTCGCAACTGGTTGCGAAATTGCGAACAAAGAATATTTTTTAATTCGCAACTGGTTGCGAAATTGCGAACAAAGAATATTTTTTAATTCGCAACTGGTTGCGAATCACAATTGCGAAAACGGCCGGAGGGATTTTTAAGTAGGTACTACTGACATTTTAAGCATTTGATTTAGTAAAACGTTGATCAAACAGTGTTTGTATTATAAATGTTGACATTTCATAAGCTCACGCCTGTATCCCAGAAGGGTAGGTAGAGACCAGGGACTGCCACCTGCCACGATCCAATGTCAACAATTGACATTTTTAATTGTTGTTATACAGTAGGGAAACATTATTCATTTACGTTTATTTTTATTTTATTAAGTGACAAGAGGACGAAATATATTATCTGGTCCTCTTTAGCTTAAAATATTTATATTTTTATTATTTGGTAATAATTATAGCATTTATACCTATTCAGATTTTATCGCTTTTACCTGCGATACAGCTTTATGACTAATGGAAATATTTCGAAGAGTAATAATTTCGTGTTTAAATCAGTGTGATATAATTTTCATTAGATTTGAAAGCCTATTTAATGCTTGGAAATTACTAAGCTTGTAAAATATTCAGGTTGTTGTCGAAAAATTTTTATTTCGTGTAGGTACATAATTTGTAATCTTCTGACAATATAGATGGCTTTTTAATATACAGTGCCACCATCTTATCTGTTCAGTTGATAGCGGCGCTAGTGGAGAATTTGGTAGTAACATTTAAGAAATTTACCTCGAAAAATGAGAATATTTTAACCCGTCTTTCAATTTTAATGAATTTAAATTGTATCAATCTAGGTAAGCGAATAAATAAAACAAAATATGAGGAATAGGATTTACAATTCATTCGTTAGTTACAATTTTGCCCACCTGAACAGATAACTTGGTGGCGCTGTAGCTACCATTTTTTTTACTATACTCTGATTTTTTATTCCGTAGAATTCTGACATTTCATAAGTTTTGCTACTGAAAAAGTTCTTCACCGAAAAAGGGACAAATTTGACCCATTTGAGGGCAATAAAAAATAAAATGCTACGTATTTTTTATGTTTTACCTACAAAAAGGTTAATCTAAATATTTACTCAAGTGACCTAATACAAAAATAACAAATATTTCAATATCACGAACATCACTGCCTACGAATTCAAGGTTTCGTAAACCTTTTTAGAAAAGTAAAGTATGCCGCTGTTAGCTTTCTTAATAATTCATGTCAGCGATAATGATGATGATGAAGATAGTGAT
Organism: Yponomeuta plumbellus; assembly: GCA_947310845.1. Taxonomy (NCBI): domain Eukaryota; kingdom Metazoa; phylum Arthropoda; class Insecta; order Lepidoptera; family Yponomeutidae; genus Yponomeuta; species Yponomeuta plumbellus. The sequence continues at coordinate 12,382,148 of OX371214.1, forward strand.
ATTAGTATTAATGATGATTAGATATTTTAATAAAAATATGTTTTGTTTACATGTGCTTTTTTACTGTTTGGGTGTTGGGAGGGACTCAATTGTAAGTCGCCTTAAATTCTCTTTTAATTTGGAGCTCCACACATTATAAAATGGATACATTCACTAACAAATTAAATGTGTAGACTCAGATGTTCACACTCGTATTGAAATTGAAAAATGTGCCCGGCCAAAAAAGGTTTCTAATCTGTGACATGTCAAAAAATGATAACTGTCAGAATTCTACGGAATTAAAAATCAGACTTTAGCTACTATATTATTATGTTGGTACGTACGAGTAATTTTCATGGATGTAATAATCAAAGAGGATTGAGTACTCTGACAAAAACGTCCTGACAAGGAGGCTCGAACTAGAGAATGCCATCTTTTTCTAAGTAGTTAGGGTGACCTTGGTGTCAATGAAAACCGGACGAAACATAAGGGAAGCCAGCCGGAAGGAACGAGCGAAGTTCTCTCTTTAGGAGTAACTTGGGCATTTACTTCCATAATGGGCGACACAGTACCTAGTGGTAGGTATATTCATTGACTGAAGAACTTTAATTATACTTATATTTTCATTTAACGAAGTTTTTTTTTTTTACGTAGCCTCTCGTGTGTCCCACTGCTGGGCAAAGGCCTCCCCTTCTGCTTTCCATCTCTCCCTGTCTCCAGCCACCCCGCACCATCCCGGTAAGAATGCATTTAGGTCGTCCCACCATCTTCGCCTTGGTCTGCCGCGACGTCGGTGGCCATTTTGCGGAACCCAGTCTGTCGCAATTTTTGCCCACCTATCTTCGCTCATACGGCAGACATGGCCAGCCCAGTCCCACTTTAACTTGGCGGTCGCAACACCAACATCTGCAACTTTAGTCCTTGAGCGCAGCGTCGTGTTTCTTATACGATCTATTCTTTTCACACCCAAAATGCTGCGCTTCATGGCCCGCTGGCAAACCTTGAGTTTGGACTTCTGGTTTTCAGTCAAAGACCAGGTCTGAGCACCGTAGGTTAGGATAGGCAATATACACACGTCGACGAGCCTACGCTTCAGGGCGAGCGGTAACTTGCCCTTCATCAGCTCCTTCATGGACCAGAAGCTCTTCCAGGCGTTGTCGATACGCCGATCGATCTCTTTTTCCTGCCTGTTTTTGAAGGAACGAAGTTTTAACATTATAAAATGAAAGCCAAAATCAAGCCATAAAATTTGCTTTAATCTAAAAATAAACACAAAGAATTAACTCATTTAAATGTAAATAATTTACAACTTGCTTATTAAGTGTTAATGTATGTACAGTACATTACATACTGCCCTCAAATAAGGTTTGTAGTGGAAAAGAAAAGTAGAGAGAAGAGTAAAGATAAAACTCAACTTCGACCATGTTAAAAAACTGTTTTTAAAAGGGGAGTTGTTAAGCACGTCAATAAAAAGTAAATTAAGTGATACTTTCTGAGTTATTCCCGTTTGAAAATATAAAATATAATAAAAAAAACAATTTAATTCATTCAATTGTCCATTATCATAATTTTAAAGTATTTTGCAAAAAATTCAAAATTCAAAGTCAAAGAGTATTTGTTGTTTGTGATAATTATTTTCTGTATCGATTGGCATAATGTTTTACACCTGTACACCAAACGGCAACTTTTCATGTACAAACTTACAAACTTTAGGTATGCTACAGAGGTTCGAAGCCTTTTACTCACCACTGCAAATGGTACAGCATCTTCCTTCAACCTAGGTAAGACCGTAGGTTTAAAATCTTATTTTGTAAAGTACCTACTGGCTTTTGCAGGCTTCACAATATGCAGGATTTTGTGATTCCGAACCAGAGCCTCATATAGCATCCATCCATTTTGAACGTAAGCTTTCGTTTTTAGGAAAACTGAAAAGAGACCATTAGGTAATCAAACACATGGCCTACATTTTACAACATCATGGTCATAGTATTCCACATAAAATGAGTAAGAGTAAGACACACTCCTTCAGTTTGTGGCTCTCGCTCTGGACGCTTTTCTCTAGTTGCTTACTCATACGATTTTATGTTTTATTTGAGAAGACAAAGCGTTTAGTTTTCTATGGAAGATTTTTCGTAGTGCTCTATCCTCTTTGATTAAAACATCCTTGGTAATTTTGAATAGGTATCGATTTCATCTGGGACGTAACATCCTTGCACTGATAAAAGTGCTGACCATGGAGGTGAGTGACCACAAAGGTTGTGAGTGACTCACGGAGGTCAGAGACCACAAAGGTTAGTGATCATGGACGTCAAAATTATGAAGGTTAGTGACCAAGGAGGTCTGTAACCATGGAGACCAGGGACTCAGGAGAACAGTGACCATGGAGGTCAGTGACTGTACAGGTTGTGACCACGGAGGTCAGTGGCTACGGAGATCTGCAACCATGGATATCAGTGACTATATAGGTGGGGGTTTGTGCTTCTATGGTGCCGTTTCATTTTCCGCGGCCATATTTTATTCCATTGCAGTTTGTGGCCAACCTTCACCAGCAGGACAAATTACAAATAAAATAAACGAGATTAATTTAAACTTCTGCGACTTCAGCGACTATAAGCTGCGACGTTGTATCGAACCCACCCGCATACATTCAGACACATATGTAAGTTTGGAGATATACAACCCTCGTAACGTACGACGAAGTGTTACCAACGGCAAGATCACGGCTTTAGTTAAAATAAAAAATAATAATAATAAACTCACGCCCGTTATCCCCGAGGGGGTAGGCAATTAGTTACTCCACCAGTATTTTGGCTACAACAGGTATGAGCATTATTCTGGGGCATAACTGATGCAAACGGTTTCCCTGGCGGTGCATCTGGGCCTGGTATGTACCAAGGCGACATTATCGACTTATTTAGTATTTTAGTTTTATGTCCTGGAAAAGATCTACAGCCCAAGAGGTTAAGTCGATCGGCACTAAGCTGCCGCGGACGACCATCAGAAGTAAAAATCTGTGAAGGCCCTATGCCAGGCCTGTTTCAGTACGCGTGTCGGTATCGAACGCGTGAGTACATGCGGCGACCACTCCGTATTGTCAAATAGGTATGAATTCAGGCGCCAGAAGAGGTAAGAGTTACGCGGTAGAAAGAGAGGCAACATGCAGGTGAAAATAACGTGCTATCTGAATGGCACCTAATTGTATCGCTGGCTAGAGTCTCTTTTTCTTTAATTGATTTTGCGGAGTGAATACTATTGTGTATCCTGTGCCTATGCTCCCCAAGGAGTTAAAGGACCGAAGAAGAAGTGTTATGTTCTGTAGATGCAACAAAAAAGACGCACATCGACAGTCTATCGGTTCGAAAGCCCAGAATAGGCCTCCTGTATGGATTATAGGTGTTCGCAAGTTATTCTGTCTGACAGAAGGATCGCGAACGAGATTACCGACTGACGGGTTGACACCCCGCCTATTGTAGGCCGTCAGAGTGTTTGACAGCTATGAGTTTCAGGTTTCGGCCGCTGCAAACAGGCAAAATAACATACTACAGCGCCACCAAGTTATCTGGTCAGGTGAGCAAAATTGTAACTAACAAACAAATTGTAAATCCTGTTCCCCATTTTTTGTTTTATTTATCCACTTACTAAGATTTATAGTTACATTTTCATTAAACTTGAAAAACCACTTGAAATATTCTCATTTTTCTACGTAATTTTCTTAAATGTTACTACTAAATTCTCCACTAGCGCCGCTATCAACTGAACAGATAAGATGGTGGCACTGTATGTCTGTAAAATATAGCTTGAGCTTCGCGACAGCTGTCATGGACATTTGCGTCCATGAAGTTTTGAATTTTTTCACAGAATATTTGTACTGTGAAAACTCCGTACTTACTGCACACTATTCGATGTCTATTATAATATACCTACACTAGACGAAATAAAATGTAGACGCAAAATAATATTCCACTATGTTTTTTTATATGGTGACGCCTCTGTATTTATCAACCACCAGTAGATATAAATTTCTTAATACATTCAGATACATAAGCTCACACCTGTATCCCAGAGGAGTAGGCAGAGACCACGGACTGTCACCTGCCACTATCCTGACAAATCACTTTCGCTTCATCGACATCCATTAGTCGTTGCATGTACCCACATCGGTTTCGGATACTGTTAATCTTGCCCTTTGCTAATACATCCCCTATTTGGTCGAAGTATGTCCAACTGGGGCGTCCCTTACCGGCCCTTCCACTCACATTCGCCCGATATATTTGCTTTGTCAGTCTTTCTTCGTTCATCCTCTCCACATCTCCAAACCAACGCAACATTCCTTTTTTCAATTCTAGTCACTCACTACATCCTCTTTCTCTACATCATCGGTCTCTGATCACACTATTACGTATTCAGTCATTCAAAGTAACACCACACATATTTCCTAAGGATCTCATTTGTACTGCACTAATCCTACTTTCATGATTATTTTGCCATACCCAAATCTCGCTACCATGCTTACATCAGTATTGGAACTAGCACACTATTACGGATAGCCAATCTTGCTCTTTTGGACATGTTCTGGCTACTCATGAAGGAATGCAAGGCGAAAATCGGATACTTACCATAACTTTGTCATGGGTACCTCATCACAAATTACTAAATGAGCTTCCTTCATAAACTTAACAGCTAGTGAATCTAATGACGTATGAGACGTAGAATCCACTTGACTAATCAACTAAAAACAGCTCCCTCTCTTTGGCTTTACAGCTTTTAGTTTTGTATTGACCACATGGTTTTCTTCATCATTTTAATTTTTGGTATTTTTCTTATCTAGTGGCTTTTTAATTTCAATAAGTTTATTGGTACCTAAATAAGCAAAACAATAAAGATCAATTTATGACTTTGATTTCCTTTTTCAATTATTTTTCAGACCCTTCCAAAACTCAATGTCAATTATTGTCTTCCCTCCCGCCCTCAGAAGAAGGACCTTTTTCTGAGCTCCCGCCAATGAAAAACACCACAGATTACTTACTACACCTTCTCAGTTGGCACAGATTATAATAACCTTTTTGGATGCCACGGTATTCCACACACCATGGAGTTAACAAATTAGATCAAAGGGCCGGTTTAGATTATCTTAGTGTTTAGGAGAGTGCTTTACTTTACACTCTGTTGCAACATTATGCTGAATCCGGCCCATTTTTAGGGCTCAACCTTTAACGAACTCTGTGGCGTAGTGGTTAGCGCATCTGACTACCAAGCGAGAGGTCCCGGGTTCGTATCCCAGGTCTTGGATGTTTACATGTTTGTGACGTCGCTGTTTCTGGTTCCCACGACACAGGGTATCCTAGTGTGGGGCCAGAAGCAATGTATGTGCCTGTATGGAAATGTAAATATGTAAATGTGAATTATTATTTTCCTGTTGTACAGTTTATTTATTTTTACGCTTTTTATGCTTTCTGTGTTTTATTTTTATTATTGTACGCATTCTGTGTGTGTGTGTGTGTGTTTTTTTGTTTTGTTTTGAGTATCAAATAAATACATTTTCTTTCTTTCTGTCTTTCTTTCTTTCTTTTTCTTTCTTTCTTTCTTTCTTCCTTCCTTCTTTCTTTCTTTCTTTCTTTCTTTCTTAATTTCTTAAGGAGAGTGCTTTTGTAGAAACGTGTAAGCGCCACTTGCTTTAGTACGTTTTGCGGTATAGTACGGTTCTAGTTGCCTTTCAATTAGAATCAAAATAGAATTGGTTTCTATTGTTCTATCCAGTAACACCTGAGCGCGTTACTATCCTCGTTACTTATCTGTGTATAAACTAAAAATTTAGTGAGAACTTTAGGAGAGTGCGCAAGTGACTCGTGACGGGTGCGTGTTGTTTTCATTAACTCGAATTATCAAACTTACTTATGTTTTCCATTAAAACTCATAGTATTTTGAGTAGGATAGCGCATATTTCGCGACGTCGACGAAGTGACACTCTACTGGAAGAAATATAAACCTTCACTCGAACGTCTAGTAATGTACTAATGCACTTGCCTCTCTAATTGTATTATAGCACTCTCCTAAACACAAAAATAATGTAAACCGGCCATAACAGTTCACAATGAAAACTTGTGACACTAACACAACAATGATGACATTGACATGTTTACTTAGCAACGCCATTGTTGAATTTAATAATTTTTATATTGATGCTGCTCGATAATACGAATTTTCCGCCTTTCACTTGGAGTGCATATCGTCCGAGTCTACCGTAGACCCGACCGAAATTATTAATATAGATGACGACCTCTGTGGCGTAGTGGTTAGCGCATCTGTTTACCATGCGAGAGGTCCCGGGTTCGATCCCCGGCTGGGGAGAAAAAAAAAACTCCAGGTCTTGGATGTTTACATGTTTGTGACGTCGCTGTTTCTGGTTCCCACGACACAGGGTATCCTAGTGTGGGGCCAGAAGCAATGTATGTGCCTGCATGTAAATGTTTATGTTTATAGAGCCAAAGAAAGAAAGCCCTTATTCCATCTAGTCATACAGTAATGAAGTAATAAATAGTTTATAGAGAAATACTGTTCTTTTACCCGATTTCTGAATATAGCTGGCGACTGGGAGCGCCTTATTGAGACCGGCAGATCATTCCACAGCCGGACTGCCCTAATAATTATGGTCCATCTTTCACACAAAATGAGCTGTGCTTTATAGGCTGGAGTTTCCCAAATGGACAGCCAAAACCGGCCAATATGACCATTCACTGAAAGGAACGGACAGCACTAATTGGAAATCCGGGAGCCATTATGAGTCTGGAGTGGCTGTCTAACTCTGAAAGCTTGCTGAATGGGGAACCGAGGTGAATTCTCTATTCAGAAAGTTCCGTATTGATCTCATAGCGCATACTTGCAAGAACAACGTGTTATTTCGGAACCCTTACGTTACAATATGAGCATTGCATTTTTTTAAGGTTTCAAAGTAATGACCGAAAGAGATAGTGCTATAACGTGATGTAGTGTCTCTTTTGCTCATTATGCCAGCGTTTTCGGAGTAAATAAAATCGCGTTAAAAAAATCTATGAATAAAAAATGGCGTTGTTCTTGCAAGGGTGGATAGCGGGCGATAGCGGTGGTAGCGTTATAGTAAGTATTTGCCACACATTCGCCAGGTCGTCGGTTTGAATCCCAACACGAACCAATGGCTTTTTTGTTGTATGTGAATTTGTAGGAGCAACGGCATTCGCTAGCGGTGAAGGATTACAATGTGAGGGAGCCCATGCCCTAATTATTCTTAAAATAATTTAAGTTCTAAAGTTTGGAAAAAGTTAGCAGGAGAGTGTGACGTCGATGAATTATGCTACTTTAAGTTTGTGACGGTACATCAGTTAGATACAGTCTATTACTGTTATACACAGCAGGAAATAGTATTGCACACGAGTGTAATACTACTTCCTGCTGTGTATATAACTTGTCTTCACTATTTTGAAAGGTTATTTTGAATTTAGTGTCATATTGGTTCGATATTTCTATGACAAAAATATATCCGATTCTATCCGATAGAGCCGAGGTATATTCTAAAAGCTAACAGACTGTACGAGTTTTCTGCACTTCTATAGATAGATAGAATATTTCGTTATTGTCTGTGCACGGAATCACATAATATGTGATATATTATCTTCTGTATCTTATATTATGAGACTTAGGCTGAGATTCTTAAACTGCACTTTGACTTTACTTTGACGAAAAGATCGACTTTCAATCAAAAATGTTTCATACAGTGCCACCATCTTATCTGTTCAGTTGATAGCGGCGCTAGTGGAGAATTTAGTAGTAACATTTGAGGAATTTACCTAGACAAATGAGAATATTTTAACCCGTCTTTCAATTTTAATGAAAATATATCTATAAATCTTAGTAAGTGAAAAAATAAAACAAAAAATGGGGAACAGGATTTACAATTTATAAGTTAGTTAGAATTTTTCCAACCTGAACAGATAACTTGGTGGCGCTGTAGCCCTGTCACACCATCACTTTACTTTCACTAGCCTACACTTTGCTTAGTAAAGTCGAAGGAGTCGATGATCATGACTTTGGTCTCAAAGTAAACTTCAGTAAGCATCAATATGCGTACAAATAATGTAGTCCTGAATGATAAAGACATTTTCATAAAACCCAATCAAATTTTATTCGGTTGGGTTATACTTCAGAAACGTAAAGTCAATTTTTTTTTGTTTTATTCGCTTTTCACGGACCAAAAAGTCCCCGGAAAGGAGGTTCATTACCATACATCCTTGAAGTCAAGCTAAAGTTGACATCTTTAAATGACTTTGTCAAACAAAGCTTACTTTGTGAAGACGTCTTTGATGTAAAGTAAAGTCACGACTGTGAATCTGGCCCTTAGGGTCTGTTTCACAATCTGCAAATAAAGTTCCGGATAAGCTATCCGCAACCAGGGCTGCCGTTTGTTCTAAATTTGAAGCCATAAACGAACACACGCAATATAGGAAAATTTATTTAAATTTAGAACAAACGGCAGCCCTGGTTGCGGATAGCTGACTTGGAACTTTATTTGAACATTGTGAAACAGGCCCACTACGATATAGCATAGTACAATTAACTGGCGGTCTTATTTCTAAAAGTAAGCCTCAGCCTCATAGTGGGGCCATTGTACGCTACGGTATGTAACACTTCATTTGCTGAAGTATCATCACGGTATTTTCCTTTCCGCTAGCCAGTTAAATTTGCTAAAAATATACTTTCATAACATCAGCAGCCGCCTTAGGGCGGCTTGAAAACTTCTGACAGTAAGACCAGCCACTAGTCTTACAAGCCTCCACCAATCCGGACTTGGCCCCCGTGGTGGAGTATGGCCTATACCTTCCTCAGAGAAGAGACCCGTGCCCCTCAGTGGGGACATAATGGGTTGATGTTGATGATGACGATGAACATCAGTAAAACAATATTTATGAGAGAGAGCGAGACAAATAATTTATTCAGCGGCACAGTACTCAAAACATAGCAGAACGGTAAAAAATTGAGTGGCTTATCACTCGAAGCAATCTCTACAGACAACCTTTGTATGGATTCGAAGAAGAACACAGCCTACATTATCATTTTCAGCCGCATGGGATTAAAACAAAAAGTTTCGCAGTGCGGCTGCCGTTATCGCAATGATTCAGCCGGGTTTGGCTGCGGCTCTATAGTAAAGAAAAATAATCCTCGACAATAAAAGATTTTCTTCTTTATTCTTCGACAGCCAGAATGATAATGCCCGGCGATTCAGAAGACAGAGCTCCTTTTATGCGCTCTGACTTTCGTTTACCACCGAGTCAAACCAAACATTTTAATGTACCTAACTGAAAAGAATTAAAAAAAAAAATACCTACAAACATCATGATTTATAGTTTGATTGTAACTTAAAAATTATTACATCATAATAAAATTATTTAATAAACTTAGGCTAAATTAAACATTTTACTGAAGTGACTCTTTATTTATACATTTAAAAAAGACCTGAGCGGTAATTTGATGAATAAAATAACTCGGGAATAAAATTAATATCTTGCGACAAATTCTTGAAAATTATAAATTACAATTATTCGTCTTGAGCGATTTGGCTTGAATGCTCACCACTAACATAAACATAAACATTTACACACAGGCACATACATTGCTTCTGGCCTCACACTAGGATATCCTGTGTCGTGGGGACCAGAAACAGCGACGTCACAAACATGTAAACATCCAAGACCTGGAGTTTTTTTTTCCTCTCCAGCCGGGGATCGAACTCGGGACCTCTCGCATGGTAAGCAGATGCGCTAACCGCTGCGCCACAGAGGTCGTCGTTTGTTCACTTGTCCACCATTCACAAGTAGCTTCTTTCACTGCCTCCTCCTAATTGTTCACACGCCGTCACCGTTAACTCCTTAACAGTGACTGCGTTAACCCCTTGTAAAAGGTGGAAAATAAACTATTTTGATGCATGTTACAGGAATTATAAAAAATGGCACCTCCAATTCAAGATGGCGTACGAGTACGCTCTTCGCTGTCGTAAACTTGGGTTTTTTATTGGGGATCCAAAGTTAATCCATACTTACCTACTATGTTCTTTCTGCAATTCACTCCATCCAAAGGTTGTCTGGAAGAGATCGCTCAAGACATAAGACCTAAGGATAAGACTAAGGATAAGAGATATTATTATAAGGAAAGATTCTGCATGGATGTATCCTGGCTGAGCAATAAAGTGTTAGCATTCAAATGTTAAAATTACTGCTAAATTCCGCTACATTTTCACATTTTATGCTATTATGGATTTTCTCAAAGTAACGCCTGGTTCCATACGATAAAGTGTTAGCTATCCTATCTATCTATCTAATCAACGTAGGTTCATCAAAACCGTTTACTTTTGCAAGGCAAAATTACCTACGGACTGTACTAATTTTATTTGGGAGAGTGATTTTTGAACAACATCATCTATTCCGATCACAGGTCGGTTTTTCACAAACTGAAACCACAACGCTCTATTGCACTACCCGTTGAGCTAGCGGTGAATACGCCTGGCTACCAAAACAACGATCTTGGGCTCAAATTCCTCTGCAGGAAATCGTATAAATGTCTGGCTTTGTTGTCATGTTTGTGATGTCCTTGCGTAGGTACCGTATCAAAGGGCCTCCTAGTTTGGGACCAGCCCTTATATTACGTAACTTTCCACTCTATCGGGTTAAGCATTTAGAAAACTCGAAAGAGTTGAAATAATAATGTTTATGACAGTTTGGAGTAGGTGTATGAGATACCTACTGGGAATAAAATGTCCCAGAATGTAAAGCCCACCATTCACTACACGCACCGCGAGCCGTGCCCGAGCCGTACCTAGCGATGCGCGATTATGAATGAAATTATAAGTCGACTAATCTTCTACTTACTAACGTTCGTATTCGACTTCAATATTAATTATCACTAATCCTGATAATCGAATGAAACCACTAATTAGTAACCACTAACCACTATGTCAAATTGTATTCTGTATTACTTGCTGGGAGAATGGCGGTAATTTACGCGCGAAATTTCGTAGCTACACACAACGTTTTATGATTTTACTTTTATCTCCTTGATGTAAGGTTGAATTTGGCTTTTGCTTCAAAGTGGAAGCAAGCGATAAAACCGTAAACATTGAACCCCGAATCGTTCCGATTCACGACGGAAGCGCCCGAGTCGACCAAATTAGTATGCATCTTCTTGAATGATTCCCGAGTCAGTCCGAGTTGCGGCGGAACGACACGAGTTGACGACGAGTAGTACCTACCTATAGCGTTAGTGGTTTACTAGTACGAGTGTTAGGGGTTAGGCTACAGAACGTTAGTTACTAATCTGGATGTCTAATTCGACTAAGCCGAATGATTGCCATAGTCAAATGATATGATTAGTATCATTCATAATCGCCCATCTTTAGTCGACGAGTGAGAAGTTCTTGACTTTGGATAATCTCCGTATCGTCTTAAAACAGGAGTTGGCTGGTGCAGTAACAGGTACAATTAAAGATATCATCAAAACTGAACTGCAAAGTGTCAACGATCTTATCTCGACTTTCCAACAGTCCGTGTCATTTTTTAATGAACAGTTTGAGATAATGAGGGATAACCTAAAACAAAAGTCCGATACTGTTGATGCTCTAAAAAGCGAGAACGAAACTCTGAAGGTGACAGTTGGTGATCTGGCTCATCGCATCGCTCTACTCGAAAACCATACCAGAGAATGCAACGTAGAGATTTCTTGCATCCCGGAATTCCGCAATGAAAACATCAGTTCTACCGTGGTCCAGCTAAGCAACGCAGTATCGCATCCGTTAAAGGAGGCAGACATCGTGACATGCAAGAGAGTAGCGAAAATGAATCCATCTGACAAGAAGCCAAGGGCCGTGATAGCTAAGCTACTTACTAAGTCGAATGATTGCCATAGTCGAATGATATGATTAGTATCATTAATAATCGCCCATCTTTAGTCGACGAGTGAGAAGTTCTTGACTTTGGATAATCTCCGTATCGTCTTAAAACAGGAGTTGGCTGGTGCAGTAACAGGTACAATTAAAGATATCATCAAAACTGAACTGCAAAGTGTCAACGATCTTATCTCGACTTTCCAACAGTCCGTGTCATTTTTTAATGAACAGTTTGAGATAATGAGGGATAACCTAAAACAAAAGTCCGATACTGTTGATGCTCTAAAAAGCGAGAACGAAACTCTGAAGGTGACAGTTGGTGATCTGGCTCATCGCATCGCTCTACTCGAAAACCATACCAGAGAATGCAAGGTAGAGATTTCTTGCATCCCGGAATTCCGCAATGAAAACATCAGTTCTACCGTGGTCCAGCTAAGCAACGTAGTATCGCATCCGTTAAAGGAGGCAGACATCGTGACATGCAAGAGAGTAGCGAAAATGAATCCATCTGACAAGAAGCCAAGGGCCGTGATAGCTAAGCTACAATCAACAATTCAACGAGATGGTTTGCTGGCAGCTGTGGCGTCTTACAACAAAACAAACAACAAGAACAAACTGAACTCAAAGCTCCTTGGCATGGAGGAAGCATCCCCTATCTACGTCTCGGAGCATCTTTCGCCTGCGTTGAAGCAACTACATGCCCTCACCAGACGACAAGCCAAGGAGAAGTCCTACAAGTTTGTTTGGGTTCGAAATGGACGCATACATGTCCGTAAGTCTGAGTCAGCTCCAGCTATTCCTATTCGTAACGATGGTGATCTGAACAAACTGTAACAGATTACCTCACTAAACTCATAAAAATAGGACCATAAAGTTTTCGTTACAAAATTCAATATTTATTATCAGAATATGAGAGGTATCCGTACTAAACTTAAAGAACTCAAGCTGGCTTCCTCATTAAGCGAATGATATAATAATAGTCACAGAAACCTAGCTTCATGACGGCATTCTGGATGCAGAAATTCTGGACCCTAATTATACAATTTATAGGAAAGACAGGTCTATGACTAGGAGTAAAAAGAAAGACGGTGGAGGGTGTCTTATTGCAGTCTCTAAGAGACTATCTTCGTCTAGACTGTCGTCATGGGAGGGCGATCTTGAGGATGACTGGGTAACTATTGCCATATCTCCATCAGAAAAGTATAACATTGGTTGTTTAAATATGCCACCACAATCTAAAATTACAACGTATAACATGTATTTTGATAATTTTAATGCAAAATAAACTTAACTAATAATAGGGTCATGATCTTTGGCGACTTCAATATCAGTAATATTACTTGGAATACTGACCCTTCTGGTCTCTGGATGAATCCTTCTATGAGTAGCCATGGCGCAGCAGTTGCTCTTTTCGACTTTATGTCCTTATAAAACCTGTATCAGCATAATAGTATACATAATTTAAATAACCACATACTTGATTTAGTATTGAGCAACTTTGCTGGGCCAACTCTCAAAGAAAGCACCAACTTCTTTGCAAGATCGACCCTCATCATCCTCCTTTAGAAGTTATAATAAGTAGTAGCAACTGTCGGGAATTTGTAAAGGCTAAACAATATGGTAATTTAAGCTACAGAAAAGCAGATTATAGATTAGTAAACGAAAAACTTAAACAAGTTAACTGGGATTCTGTATGGATAGAGTGGATGATATGGTTGCAGCATTTTACAATGAAATCCATGTTGTAATTAATGAAACTGTCCCAAAAGCTAGAATGAGGTGTCATGAATACCCTTGCTGGTACAGTAAATCGCTCATTAGAATGATTCGTGAGAAAAATAAAATTAGAAAGAAAAGCTCTATATTCTATTTACTTAAGCGAACGACTAATTGTCAACATGTCAAAAATTTGGTTTTTCAATATGCCAAATTTACAACGCTGCATAATATTTAGCAAAGTTACACAAAACGATGTGCCTAATAAATGCCATTAAGCAATAAACACAATAACACTGTTATAACCTGATTTATCCCTTACTCGCAGTTTATTTAACAAAATATTTAATTTTATCATGAAAATACAATTTGCTTAAATAGTTGACGACGAGTAGTACCTACCTATAGCGTTAGCGGTTTACTAGTACGAGTGTTAGGGGTTAGGCTACAGAACGTTAGTTACTAATCTGGATGTCTAATTCGACTAAGTCGAATGATTTCCATAGTCGAATGATATGATTAGTATCATTCATAATCGCCCATCTTTAGCCGTACCCATTCGTAGACAAATCCGTCATCGTCTACACACTACACAAGCGCCGAGCTACTTACTACTTTATCTCCAGACGACGAGCGCCGCGCCGAGCCGCGACCCGCGCACCGAGCCGCGACCCGCGCACCGAGCCGAGAACCAACCCATTCAGACGCAGATTTCTCTGCGGACTTGTCGCCAGCCACATGCACTACAGCGGATGGGCGCGCCTGTGAATGGTAGCCTCAACAGTGTGACATAAGGTGGTGTGGCATACTGGGAACAAAAGGGCTAAATCAGACAACTCCATACAGTGGAGTCCGACGTAATTGCACCCCAGGACAAATGATAGTGTTGTAGAAAGTTATGTTACCATAAACATTTACATACAGTCACATGCATTGCTTCTGATCCCACAATAGAATCCCATAGCTTACTCCACACGCCGCAGTCAGTTTTTTCATAGTCTCTTTTTCAAGGCAGGCAGTTAAAATAAAAAAACCTTTCGTTTTTATAATTGTTTTATTACTATTCAGGCATTACAAAATTAAAAAGCGTCTCAATAACTCTAGCGCATTAAAAAGTAAAAAGAAAGACGAAGGCGGAAAATCCTTTTCAAGCACGCACCGAGCCAGCATAGCATCGTTATTATGCTCAGAAATAACCCTTATTTCAAGTTGAACAAGAGCTAAGGAAATAAAATTAAAATCGTCCTGCCTTGTGTTGTAGTCTGAAACGGCTCCATTTCTTGCTCGTGGCGTCGTTAAATGAATTTTTACTCGCAATAAAAAATTTTCTGTTTAATTTTAGTGGCTTCGTACCAATTATACGCAGGGCTGGTTTTCGGTAGACCAAAACTTTACTGGCCCTACTTACTTATTATTTCCCTTTTATTACACGTCCTACCTGTAAAAGGGCTTTTTGTAATTCTTTGAGAATAACAGACGATTGACATGACACGCTGCTTAGGTTGGAACTTGTCGCGTGTAACTCAAGAGTACATTTGTAACGTTATTTATTTTAACCTCATTTCTAAATTGTACTTGTTCTTGGCCATTATTTTGACGCTCTGTGAATGAGTGATTGCCTATGGTAATCGCTCATTCAATACATACGTTCATTCAAATATTCTTGCGTTCACTCATCTCGGCTCTCGCAGATCACTGAAAATGTGACCACGAAAGGAGAAGGGTGTGCGCTCTGTTACGCCGCCTCTCTCCAACCGCTCTAGCGGCCATATTTTTATGTTCAGTTCTTCATAAAAGAACTGTTAACTTATAATCTGCGACATATGCCCCACGTCGGGTGCCAATGTCGCCGGTGAGAAATGATATGGTCCAACACATGCTATATACAAGAATTTATTTACAATAATATATACAGTAGGCTCGGTAAAAGAAATGGGTCGCTAAAAAGGATTGGATTCGTGTCCTACACCATGTATGGTTGGTTCAGTCCGGGATTGCTGCCAAAGGTACTCCCCTAGATTGGGCAGGATGACGCGCCGTGTCGTCTCGGTAAGGACGCTGTAGGCCGGCGACGATCTTTCAGGAATCCCGCGGATGAAGGGTGACGGAGGGAAAGGTAGATATCGTCCAAAATATCTTGAATGTCTTCAATTCAATTTGTACCAAGAAATGTCCAATCTGGACCTAGAAATGTCCAATCTGGATGTTGACGCCCAAAAGCAGGGGCATATGTCGCAGATTATAAGTTAACAGTTCTTTTAGGAAGAACTGGACATGAAAAAATGGCCGCTAGAGCGGTTGGAGAGAGGCGGCGTAACAGAGCGCACACCCTTCTCCTTCCGTGGTCACATTTTCAGTGATCTGCGAGAACCGAGATGAGTGAACGGAAGAATATTTGAATGAACGTATGTATTGAATGAGCGATTACCATAAGCAATCACTCATACTTTTTATTATTATTATTAAATTCTTTATTGCACAAAAACACAGGTTTGGTACAAAGGCGTACTTAATGCTAAGTAGCATTTTCTACCAGTCAACCTTTGGTTTGTGGATCGTGGCTGGATAATGGCCAAGAACAAGTACAATTTAGAAATGAGGTTAAAATAAATAACGTTACACATTCGGCATGTGGAGATTATGATTATGATAAACTATTATGAGTGGCAAACATGGTATTATAGGACACATAACAGCTCACTGGTATGTCCATCTGAGGCAGATTGCTGGCTGGAATAGGAAGGCTTACGATACGAGTACAAGCACCACATTCTTTTATCCTTGGATGGGAAGGCCTATTTCTAGCAATGTCATAGGGGCGGGGGGAGGTTCTATTTCTATCAATAAATTTATTTTTCAAACCTTTTAATTTAAAGAAAATTTTTCACGCGCAATCTCGTAGCTTTCATATCGCTCGCAAATCGCCAGAGTGATAAGGCCCTTAAGATTGACAAGACAAATATATCCAATTGTACTGTTACTTTGTAAATATTTTATGTTTGTTTCTCCTCGTGTACAATAAAGAATAATCTTATCTTATCTTATCTTATCAAGGGGATGTGGGCGGAAGGGACGCCCCTGTAACAAGTATTGGCCAAAGTGAATTAAAAAACAACTATAGATTAGCAGATTGGCAGTGAATGAGAATCCGAGGATGTTTTTCGTGAATATTCGTGAATTTCCTCGACTATCGTGAAAGTGTTTGTAAAATAACCTTACAAATAGTAAGCCTGCGTATTATTATTGTAATCTGTACCGCAAACGTGCTTTAACATTTTACTCAACAGACTTTACTAAACATTAATCACCTGAAAGATACGACACTGGTGACCGATATTCACCTATGTTTTGCAGTTAACAATAGGTAACCAAAACATGGGTATTTCGGTTCCTTCGTAAGTTCCCCCCATTTTTATGTTGATGCGATATTTTGTAGAAGACAATCTATCCAAAGTGGCCAAAGGTGGCCCCGAGACCTTTATTCTATTGGGGTGGGCTGATGTATTTATTATGAAAGAAATTGCTTAGAAGGTTTGGCTTGACTTTGTTAGAGGTGGGGCATATTTTGCGCGAAAGTGGACCGAGAACTGCCTGACACATCTATAGTATGTGTCAAATGAAGTTTATATTAAAGAAAAAGAAACCCAGGTCTTGGATGTTTACATGTTTGTGAAGTCGCTGTTTCTGGTTCCCACGACACAGGGTATCCTAGTGTGGGGCCAGAAGCAATGTATGTGCCAGTGTGTAAATATATCTTTTATTTGTATGTATAATGGTTCATTTAGGTAAACCCACAAACGGCGTGAGGTTATATACATACATAGCCTCACACCTATATTCCAGAGTGATAGGCAGTGACCAGGGACTGCCACCTGCCACGACCCTGACACAATACAAAATTGGACCTTAAATTAAGAGAATAATTAAAAATAGTGAGTCTCAAAGTTTGGTTTGCTGTACACGCGTATAGTATACTCGGTTCTGTTACAGTTTCTTTTTTTACTAAAATAAAAGACTTCATTTACTTTTGCCAGTGTGTAAAGTTTGGCTTGCTCTCTGCAAAATCGCCTAGTGTTTGTGTGAAGGAGCCCTCTTAAATATGTATTTATTTTCATCATCCACCGAGGGGTACGAGTTTCTTCCCTGAGGAAGGTATAGGCCATACTCCACCACGGGGGCCAAGTCCGGATTGGTGGAGGCTTGTAAGACTAGTGGCTGGTCTTACTGTCAAGTTTTCAAGCCGCCCTAAGGCCTCTGACTTGACTTAATGACTGCTATCTATCGACGGCAACCCCCACGAACTGCTTAACGTGCCTTGTAAAGCACGGAACCGCTAGGAAAAATGCCACTATCATTAGTCATAGAACGATCACCCATCCATGGACTGAACGCGCCCTATGTTGCTTAACCTTCGTGATCGGTTAAGATCACTCAGGCAGCCCAGTGATAACGTGTTGTTACGATTAGCGTAACGACAATCAATATTATTATTAATTGCTAAGTGACCCAAGCTTGAGACCCTATCACCGGTGGCCATTCATCATAATCATGCCGGAGGCGGGCTACAGTGCAGCAAATCTGCCAACATTGGCTAAATCAGTCAATTGGGTATTTGACAAAATATCAAATGAGTTACTTTTAAAACGGAAATTTGTATGAAAACACTTGCTTATGACGTCACATTTCAGAGCACTCTTTTTATGTTTCATCTATTTAAAAATTGTAATAACTAGTAAATGATTAAAAGAGATACATTTTCCGAAACATTTTGTAACTTTTGTTTTAATCGAGCATATCAAATAATTTATTGTTGATTGTATCAAATACCGAATTGGTACAGCCAATTTTGGCAGAAATTCAAGCACACGAACGTCTCTCTCGATAGTCAGATCCCGTTCACTCTGGCAGAATACGGTCGGGATATGCATTATATTATAGTTGATTCTTAATTAGGTAACGATTTATCAACAGTTCGCTTATATCTAGGGAACTCTTACCTGGTGCAGAGTATACCTTAACAAAAGTTCTGCTGGATGGGTGCGGCGTCGGTTTGACGTAAGCCTTCCATTTCGACTGTTAAAAAGTAGACTTCAGTGTAATTACTGAATTAGCTTATGTAACCCCAGTGTGATTAATAAATTAGCTCATTGCAATTTCGCAGAAGAAAGATAACCAAAGAACTATTTCTGATCCCTACAAAATCCACACTAAAAATCAGTCCCAGATTCACTATTAGTCTACCAATGACATGTTCGCAAGAGTATATCACTCTGAGATTGGTTTATCTGTACGCCACGTGTGACGATGTGTACGTTGATTGGGCGATAATAAGTGGCAGCGTAACTGATGATTGGCTGTATAGAAAAACGTCAAACTATTTGTGTGCCCACCGAAATATCTATGTACGTCACAAGATGATGGTCTGACGCATGGTGGTGTCAAGTGCATATTACCTATATATTTTGCTAGGTAACACGGGCTTCGATCCGATTGGTGACACAATTGACGGAAATTTGTTCACAAATGAATGTGAGGCCATTTTTTGCGCTAGTTAGACATCTGTATTTTAAACTACCACCATTGAGTTTCAAGTAAACATCAATGCTATCGCTACCTGGGGCCTGATTCACAGAACTTCAATTATTACTATTAGTCTACTATCATATGACAACTCATTGTAAATTTGAAAACCAATTAACAAACAAATGAACAAGTAGGATAGTGCTACATAATGTACATGGAACTGTAATAAAAAAACTATTCATTTAAATGCTATGTAACGCGGCCCAGGCGTGAGGAAATGTGTGAAAAGCAGCCATTTCAGAAGAAAAATATCAACCAGAGAATATGAAAACAAAGTTGTTGCGGAACAAACTAATTAACTTGTTTCAGAAAGGTGCATTCAAAAATAAACTCTAGTAACAACTTTTCACCTACAATTCACCGACAAACCCTGAATTAGAGCTAGCTTCAGGATTTTTAGACTCGGTAAGATAATAATATTCTTTGACGTACACCGGAATAAACAAAAACCGCAAAATATTCTGAACTCACTGCAGATTTTAGTCCGAGATGTAAAAACACAGCAGAATAATGATGCCGGGAATAGCGCTGCATTTTCATACCGTTGCATTCCGCTCCGGTGAATTTGAAACTCAATTGTAATAACATTTTTGTTCCAGTCTCAGGTAGAGATGGGCACATACCGAGGTATAAGAGGAATATACCCACTTTTGGGTATATTCCCAAACACGCACCCGGTAAATACCCGTATGCACCCATTTGCTGGGTATATAAAATAAGTGTTTCAAGTAGTATGAAAATCATTAATATTGAAATCAAAGTATGCCAATCGGTTCTGATCAATGTTCCTTACCTAATTTACGTCTTGGCAATTTTTCGTTTAACTTATATTTATAAAGTTATTTGAGTTTTAGTTATTTACTAGCTGTGCCCCGCGGTGTTACCCGCGGTTCATCGATTTTCCCGTAGGAATAAGATATTTCCCCGCGGTAAAACGTAGCCTATGTTTTAATTCAGGGTATCGGCTAACTCCATACCAAATTTTATTAAAATCCGTCCAGCCGTTTCAGCGCTAAAGACTGACAAACATATAAACACACACACAAACTTTCACGTTTATAATATTAGTGTGATTTGTATGGGAACAAATATATCATGGTCATTCTTATACTTAAACAGTATTAAACATCTGTATTAAAAAAGTAGTTTGTATGATTGATAAAATTGTTTTGCTTAAAATAGCACTTCAATTTAAATAAGCTTAAGATTAAAATTCAATAATAAATACGCTACTTGCCTCGTATCAAATTTGACACGATAAATGGATATTTCTTGTAGTATCTAACGTAAGAAACCGAAATATATTGACTTTGCCAAGTAAATATGTAGGATGGCTGCAAAATTTGCAAATAAAAAAAATATTTTTCGCTTTTAAATCGGAACGGTGAAAACACTATCCGCCATCTTGAAAGCACCTTTCGTTGTAAACAAACATCTGTCAGTCGTGCGTGCGTAGGTTGTATTGTGACTCATACTTCTTTCGTGGCACGAACTCTACCTATGTTGAATGTCAAACTTTGTTTACAAACGTAGAGGACTTCAAACCATAGACAAAAATGGCGGACCGCGTTTTTGGCTGTTTAGCAAAGCAACGTTTTAAAATAATGTTTTTGTTGCTTAGGTCCTCAAAAAATATACTAAAATATTTTAGAGTCTAATGGAAGAGATATTTAGCATTTAAGACATACTTGAAAAAAGAGTCAAGAAGCGGATTATTGACTTTGGACCAAAACTCTGTCAAAAGCAGCTACTAACATTGAAATGGTAGGCAAATAAGGTCAGGACTTGATGTCCTAGTACTCCATTTTTCATTGACCATTCATACAATGTGGATTCATACACAACATTATCTAGGTATTTTTAAGTAGTTATGCGAATAAGAATAAAACAGGTAATTGGCAAAATCAGACTAAATTATACAACTTTGCTGGTGTTGGAAGCAACCTGGGTTATTTACCAACTGACACCGGACACACATGACTGGACACACCTGTGTCGAGTTGGTTAAACAAATTAATATCATTTATTCTTTCGTCATCTGGACACACCAAGATTTTTACGTGTGTCCAGATGGTGAAAGCAGAAATAATAATTTTTATGTTTTCGCCAACTGGAAACACTCTGCTTTTTGCAGAAAAATGGTACAGTCAGGTTAACAATCGCCTTGCTCATGGAATTATTGACCTCTAACAGTGGTCGCGATTATAGTGTTTAAGCCGATAGTTTCTTTTTTTTTGCTGTAGGACTTTCATCGTAAGTTTTATTCCCTGAATCTCGATTCCCATAATGTCGCTTTGCGTTTTTCTTCAATTCCCAGTACGTTGCTCCTTACTTCACAGTGGTTTCCAGTACGCCCCGTCGCACTTATGGTATAGTCCAAAGCGGTCAAAAGTACTAGGGTGACAAAAGTTAGTAGGTAGTAGTAGTAAACAACCCTTTGTAAACTTTTAGTCCGGATCCACTTACGGGTGTTTACAATGTGTTGTGCTTACGAAAGTTTTAGTAAACAACCCTGTTTAATACTGCGCAGTATTAAGTAACACCATGAACTAAGCCGCATGTTTTTCATGAGATTTTATTTTGGCCGCAATCTCTTACATACTTCTGCTACCCTAATACTTTTGTACTATTTACTGTAAAATTATTGTAAAAGTATTGTAAAATTACCCGTTTCCAGCAGTGGAACGTTTGATGGCCGATGATGATTATGACAGAAAACATTCTGCGCATGACTGTACTTCGTCATAAATTCGGGTGAAATTCGAATGTGTGTCCAGTTGACGAAAACATTAAAATGATTTAAATACGTTTCACCATCTGGACACGCGTAACAATCTTGGTGTGTCCAGATGACGAAAGAATAAATGATACTAATTTGAGTTTAACCAGCTCGACACAGGTGTGTCCAGTTGGTGATTAACCCAGCAACCTTGCGAATAAGATACTTTCTAATTCAGGAAAAACAGAATCTGAACTTGCCGATACCATAAAGATTGAAAAAAGTCCACTGAATTCCATATATTATTCTCAAAGTCACCACAGGTACAAAAATAAAAGATATGTGTACAAAAATCACTAACTATTTTACTTTAATATAATTTTACAATATAAGTTCCTTAAGGCAAAGTGTTATATTTACTTTAATCATCAGAATCAGAATGAGTACTAACTTGATCAATATGAGAAATATAAAAAAAATCGAAATCTGTCTGATTTGGAAATGAAGGGTCATTTCTTCGTCATTTGATATTTCCGTGTTTAAGGGAGAAGTTGCCGGAGTTTCTTCGTTGTCTTGCGTATTTGGAGGTATATTTTGCTCTATTCTGTAGATTCCAATTGGAAGATAATATGATATTTTGGCAGCCCTTGCGGTTGTTAATCGATTTCTAATTTTATTTTACTATCCATTCGCCCCTTTAATTTTTTTTCATGACTTTGCAAGGGTCCAAATTTTAACGTACATAATTCGATAGGTAGAAACATATACCAAATCGATTATTAGGACGTAAATCGTTAAGACATGGGGTCCTACTGCATATACGGACATCAACAGTTTTAAACAATAAAACTACGTCACCACGAATAGCCGTATTAAATACAACAGTAACAGACCACTCAATGATATTCTTACATTTAAAAAGCATTAAAACTACATATACATCCAAAAAAACACAATCTATTACAGATTATAATCGTGCTTTAACTAGTCTTACAAGTAAAAACCTCTCTAACCTACTTTTTAGTGATAATCCTAATTTTATCATAAATCATTTAATTAATGAATTAAAAAACTCCATAGAAGAAAACAGTACAGATTTAAAAATTCCTAAAAACAAACGCAACATTAAGCCATGGATTACTACGGGTATTTTACGCTGCATTAGAAACAGGAATAAAATGCAGAAAAGCCTCCGTAAAGATCCACTAAACAATATCCTCAATATTACTTATAAAAGGTACCGCAACTATTGCAATAAAATAATAAAAAAAGCAAAAAGAAAATACGAAAGAGAATTGCTGGCTAACTCAATTAATAACTCAAAATCTCTTTGGCACAATATTAAAAAAGTGACAAATTTGGTAAATAAAAAGACTAATTCTACAGAACTCTTAAATATCAAGACATCTCCGACCCAAGCTGTCAATTATGTAAACGATTACTTTGCAAATGTAGGTAAAAAACTGGCCGAAGAAAACTTAAAAAACCGTGCTTCCCGAGCATCTTTTGTCTCTCCCCTCACAGAACATAGTCAGGCATCATCCTTCGTTCTCTTGGACACAACCTGTGAGGAAGTTCACAATGTTCTTATGAGCCTAAAGTCAAGTAGTGCTCCAGGTTAGGACAAGGTGACGACGAAATTTCTTAAATTAGCTAATAAAATAATCGTCCCGGTGATCTGTCATTTAACAAACTTGTGTTTCAATAAAGGTATCTTCCCTTCAGCATTGAAACAAGCAATAATAACTCCAGTCTGTAAAGGTGGAGATGCAGGTGATGTTAACAATTATAGACCAACATCCGTACTCACTTCTTTATCAAAAATTATTGAAAAATTAATTAATACGCGACTTATCTCATATCTGAACAAGTACAATATTCTATCCAACTCGCAATTTGGCTTCAGACAAGATAGGTCTACAGAAGATGCTATTGAGGCTTTGACTTCTTTAATTGTGAAACATCTAGATCAAAGGAAAAAGTGCTTGACCGTCTTTCTTGATCTGAAAAAAGCTTTCGACACGGTTTCACTTCCCATCCTCTGTCAGAAGCTCGAACTTATTGGCATAAGAGGAACACCTCTAAATCTGCTCAAGGACTACCTCGACTGTAGAACCCAATCTGTTAAGATCATAGAACACGTTAGTAATCAGGCTGACGTATTCTACGGCGTCCCACAAGGCAGCGTGCTTGGCCCTACCCTCTTCTTAGTGTACATTAATGACCTCTGTGGCTTAAATCTAGACTATGGAAGTGTTTTCTCTTATGCCGATGACACAGCATTAGT
Source organism: Yponomeuta plumbellus (assembly GCA_947310845.1). Taxonomy (NCBI): domain Eukaryota; kingdom Metazoa; phylum Arthropoda; class Insecta; order Lepidoptera; family Yponomeutidae; genus Yponomeuta; species Yponomeuta plumbellus. Next base: position 12,406,337 of record OX371214.1, read on the forward strand.
ATTTTCAGGTACCTCCTGGAATGATGTTAAGAGATGGAGTGAAATTGGACTGGCTAGGGTGGACAGCTGGCTACACAGTAACCTTCTTACGCTAAATACCAGCAAGACCAATTTTATATGTTTCTCCATCTATGATAACTCACAACCAGATGAAAACTTTGCCTTAAATATTCATCATTGTGCAAATAAGGGTAATGAGACCTGCGAATGTCCTGCCATAGATAAAGTAACTAAAACTAAATATCTAGGTGTTATAATAGACCAGCGTCTCTCTTGGCACTTACATTTAGAACTGGTAGCCGAGCGCCTGAGAAAACTTATCTGGATATTCAAAACATTACGACATATTGCACCTAAGGACCTGCTAATAAACAAATAAACATTTATGTTGCACTGGCACAGTCAATTATAAGCTATTGTATTCCTATCTGGGGCGGAGCCTCTAAGACCAAATTTCTCGAAGTTGAAAGAGCTCAGAGACTGTTACTGAAGGTTATGTTCTTCAAGCCACGAATATTTCCTACTAACCTATTATACACAACATACGACCTTCTAACTGTAAGACAGATATATATTCTCAAAGCTACACTAAGACAACACAAACAGTTAGTATATGTGCCAAATATTATTGAAAAAAGGCGCAAGGACCATTTTCTCCTTGTACCTGTTACTAAAACGGAGTTTGCTAGCCGGCAATATGCTAAAATGTCTTGCTACTTGTATAAACAAATTAACAAAATATTGGAAATTTACCCAACGACTCGCTTGGATTAAGACACTAAATTATGAAGAAACGGAAGCCCTGCTAGTGGTAAAAAAATAATCGAATATACGTAAAATCACTTATAACAGTATAGGTATGACTCACACTCAACCAGCCTCACCCATTCATGCATTATCTCACCACTCATTACTCACCCTCTCTCCAGTTGACTGATCCCGAACCCAAGACTGTAGTCGTAGGGGCTGGTTAGAGAACTTTCACGTAATTACACACACACACACACACACCCTCACACACACACACACACACACACACACACACACACACACACACACACACACACACACACACACACACACACACCACACACACACACACACACACCACACACACACACACCACACACACATATACAATCACACATAAAAATCCTTATTTCTTTTTCATACACTTAAGTATTTAATTTTGCTAAAAGATAATTTCATTAACTAGATGAAAGTGAATGTTTTTAACTCGAGTATAAGTATAAAAGGTAACAAATAGCTTCATTTATCTGAGGAAAAATTACATGTACCTTAAAGTCTAATTCAACAGTTTCTAACTTCACATTGTATTGTAATTGTATTGCTTCATCCACTATTTTTACAACACCATTCTAGATGTGGAGGAGCGGTGTCTGCTGCTACAGGTATTTTCATACTTACAAGTAGATACCGTCAATGTACGTAGTTTAAGATGTAGTGGATAACGAAATAAAGAATTTTGTATTTGTATTTTTTTTGTATTTGTATTTTTTAACAGTAGGTAGTGGGAGTTTAAAAAAATTCAAAGAAACTTTATTTCAAAGATTTCGTTTTAAAAATAACAAAAGATGAATTCAAGAACACATGAATTCAAAAAGTAGAATCACTCTCTACTCTCTCTACTCACCGTTAGAATCAGGAAAAAGTATTCTTAAGTCTTTAACACCAATTATTATCGGAGTCCGTATTATTTGTCCCTTCCTGGTTACGGTAAAATGAACTCTATTGTTTTCAGGTAGACATATTTGATGAAAACAACAGAGTTAATTTTACCGTTACCAGGAAGGGACAAATGGGGGCGAAAAGTTCTGGAATGGAGACCACACATCGGCAAGCGCAGCGCAGGACGACCAGCCACAAGATGGGCAGACGATCTCATCCAAGTGGCAGGAAGGCGCTGGATGCAAGCCGCTTCTAACCGGTTCTTTTTGGAAATCCATGGAGAAGGCCTATGTCCAGCAGTGGACTTCTTGTGGCTGAATGATGAAGGAAGGGACAAATTATCTACCTATGTATATATAATTATCTATATAAATTATCTACCTATGTAGATGCTGTCAAGTCACTTCGGTCCCAAAAGATTTCAATATGCGTTAAATGTTGCAAATGGCAACGTTTTATAAACGGACGGTGAATCCTATTATCTTATATTTAAGTACCATTGTGTTAAGTACTTCCGATGCAAAAAAATATCTAAAACGAGATTAAATTTGTAGATGTGAGTTAAACCAAAATCGCTACGAACGTACTTTGCGAAGGGGACATTAGTTAGTATTAATTGGCATACTTAGTTCTTTATTTTCACTATTTTTGTTCTTTAGGATAAACTCTAATTTTATATACCCGGGCTAATGGGTGCATACGGGTATTTACCGGGTATATACCCAATGCACCCGGTATATACCCAAATGGGTAGATTGGGAATATACCCACCGCCCATCTCTAGTCTCAGGTGCCTTGATAAATAAACTTGTACAATCGACATCACATCATGGTATACACCCATGTACTCTAGACCTTTGCATTACGGGCGACGCAAACTAGTGTATACTACGCAAACTAGTGTATACTAGTCTTTGCGAATCGGTACTATCATACTGTATCTCCTCTTGGGGTGGAGCTGCAAAGACACATATTATACAGCTAGAGAGGGCCCAGAGATAAATATTAAAAGTCCTACATAGCAAGGCTTATAGACATTCCACCCAACTTCTCTATTCAGAGTGCAAAGTATTAACAGTACGACAACTATTTATACACAGGACGGTTCTATCTGCACATCGTAGACTTCACACCTCACCTGATTACGAGACAATTGTAAATAAACGTGTCCGTCGTCTTCCCACCCCTGCTATGCATACCACATTTGGTCAACGCTTTGCCCCATTTCTCCAACCATTCTTATTTAATAAAATTATTCTTAATTGTGATATTACAGAGGCCACAGAAGCCTGCGCTAAACAAAAACTTAAACTATATCTCAATAGCCTAAACTACTCTGAAACAGAAAAACTACTAAAGACCATAAAGTCTATCTGAATGCTATAGAAATAATAATAATTGATAATAATTATTAAAAAATGCTTATAAAACATAATTAATAAACGTGTATATATTGCAATTATATATTTATATAAGTATATATGTATGTATTTGGGTGTATATGTATATATATACACCCAAACAAATCAACGACCTGTATATATATATATATATATATATATATACAGGTCGTTGATTTGTACAGTTAAACCCGATTAGGGGTGGATAGTGTACGTATCGCTTGTAACTAAAAACATATTTGAATTTATCCAAGCATAAATTTGGCTCACAAAAGGTCGTATTCACTTAGTCTTAAAATCATTATAACGTGTGTTCACACGTTGCGCGGTCGGTCCGCCAAGCGCGCGCGCCCCACTATCTACTGCACTGCGGTGGCGGCGACACAGAATAGGATCGCTTGATCGTAAAAACTGAAACGGTAGGCATAGTAAACACCTTGTTTGATTCGCCTTTCCCTCCATACTTTTGCGGGCTTAGGACCAACAAAGTTATTGAGGCCGGTCCCTACTGTAGCAATTGTAAGTACTTACAGCACGTTAAAGTCCAAGATGGCTTCCTACACTGGGAGTCCAGTTTGTCCTCTTCCCTGTGCATGACTTGGTGTATTGAAACTCCCCCACTCTCGCAAGTTAAAAACAATAGTTCTTGCGTTGTAACAACTTACGGCCGGCCGATTAGGATATCGGATAACCCGCCATCAGCACGGGTTCGACACAAGCAAGTTACGTACATAAGTCGGGTCGGGTGCGGACACGAGTGACACGCGCGCGCTCTCTACGCCGGTAGCTCGCAGACTGACTGGTGCCGAGCGCCGACGCCACGCCAGCCAGGTGCGGGGCGCGAGCGCACAGCCCCGCTACGGCCCGCAACACCCGACTCGCGTGGAAGCGATAGAGGCCATATAACTTTATGAGTTTTAGGTCATTTTCACAAAAAAAAATAAAAAAATTTTTATATATTTTTCGCTTCAGTATCATGTATATAACCACCCCTGAGTCGGAGTAAACTGTACAAATCAACACCCTGTATATATATACATACACACACATACACACACACACATATATATATATATATATGTGTGTATGTGTGTGTGTATGTATATGTATGTATGCGTATAGATAATTGATAAGAATAAATATATTTACTTATCTATCTACCTAATAACTTATATTATTAGTCTTGTTAGCACTAAGTACGAGTTACCATGTCACTAGAGTAAGTACGACTAGAATAAGTCTTTGATTAAATTGTAAAAGTAAAATTTAACTAAAACTAACTATAAACGGTAAGCGCCAATTAAACGTATTGTTAACCCTTCCTGTGTTTACCACAGCACAGATCTACATCTAGTGTAGCAACCAACGTAACACACGCTTTGTAATGTTTTCTCTTTTTAATACATTTTTTGTATTTTTTTTTTGTATTTTTGTATATCAAACCTTCTAAGCTTCAATGGTATGAAAAAACGAGTCACGTAACCCGCCGTGTATCTGTCATAGTACAGTTGACAGCACGACAATCTTCACATTTTAGTTGCAAAGTCGCCCCTAATGCAACGGAGTAGAGTGCATGTATGTATACCATGATGTGCTGTTGACTGTACTATAATGCAGTAACAGAATCGGAATCCAGATTGTTAGTGCACGGAAAACCGAGGTAAGATTCTGGTATAGGTACAGTCGGCAGCACGTTAACCTTCACATTTTGTTGCAAAGTCGCCCGTAATGCAACGGAGTAGAGTGCATGAGTGTATAGAATTATGTGCTGTCGACTGTACACTGTGTACAGAGCTCACCACCATCTTACCCTTATTTCACCTCAGAATGATGAACGTCCTACAGTACGTAAAGTATGAGAACATCGAACGTTGAATTAATGGAGCCATAAAAGCCCGCACGTGGGGACGGTCAATCAAACGGCCGCTTGAAAGCTATTGAGGATACCTGAAGGGTGCTTAGAACAGGACGGATCGCGCGGCGCAACTGTGTCGCGTAAAGGTCTGTCCACATTATTACCGGGGCTGGAATGAAAATAAGTTAGCACGAAAACTAAAAAATCAAAATCAAATATTTTACAAACACAATGTTTACTTTATGAAAGTCAAAGTTGTTAGTTTCACAATTAATAGATTACATGGGGAAGAAACTCCAAATTAACATATAATGTAAACATAATAAAAAGGAACTAATGAGTACGTCTTTTGTACAGTAAACAATAATTTTCCATTTTAATTATGTCTTGTGGTCCGTGTCAAGAAAGAAAAAAAATGAAACATGCTTATAGAACAGACAAAAATATCTATAATATACGTAATTTATTACATTCGGTATGAAAATTTGTATTAGATTTAAGGTGATTTGAGAAAAGATGGTCAGAGTGGAGTTCTTTTTTCGCTGTCTTTTTCTCCACTACATTCGAACCCAAGGCAGTGGCTAACTTTAAAATTATAAGTACATTGACGTTCAACAAACAGAATGTAAATTCTTTACGTTGAAATACATTTCTGATGTACGTACAACTACGTACTAACTACATATTTTTTCTATTTATCCTAAGACCGCCCGGAAGAGATAGTTTTATTTAGCACCGCCAGTTGTCTTCTTTTCTTCTGTTAAAACAACCGTTACAGAAAAGCACATCTCTTCTAATAATACTTACTTACTGCGCTGGCTCAGCGACCCGAAGTGGGCTTTGGCCTCCGACACAAGAAGTCTCCAATTGTCTCTGTCCTGCGCAGTGTCCTGCCAGCTTGTCTCTTCTAAAAATAATGAGATGATTTACACAGCAGACCTCAGCGCCTCAATGTTCCGAACCCCACCCACGCTCCTGAACCTGACCGCTGCCCACTGCTGCTGCTTCATCGGAAACCCTCAAGAGTTTCTAAAAAAATAATTTTTTATTTTTTGACTACGTTCGTCAAATTTAGTTTATTTCATTTTTTTCCAAATGCTGAGAGTTCATCATCACCTTCATAGCTACTTTCGGCCTAGATTCTTCAACTTTCCATACTTATTTATTTTATGAGTATTTTTATGTACTGCAGCGTCAGCACATGGTACATTGCATAGATGGAATAGGCTTGACCATCATGACAGCTTAGTCGGCCTAGCCCATAGGAAAGACAAGTCAATACAAGCGGAGCCAACCAAGCCGCTCGTTTCCGCACGGTATTTCCACGGACAGTAACTCTTAGAATACTGGTCTATAATTTGAATCGGTGATTTTTAAAACCCCACATGTTACAATCCGGACCGGATTAGTATTCTATGGAATCCATCGATTACGAATCCGGTCCTAACTCAATTTCGAAAAAAAATTAACATGTGGGGTTTTAGAAATCACCGATTCATTTGCAATAAAATCGAGTCGCCATATCTACGCCCACCCTTAGCGACCTGAGCCTTGTGCCTAGACATGCTCTAAGGCCGTTTCTCTCTATTTATCGTGCAACGATGCTTTTAAACCCTTCTGGGAAGGGCAATTTACTTGGAAACAGACAACCTCCTTTTTACAGACCCTGTTTTACCTTCTAGGTAACAATCATTGAACTACAATGCACTGTAATGGTATGCACCTCTTTGCACCATTTTTTATATTTATTCTATCATTTTAAAATCAAAATTAACAATTACGTCATCCATTTCTAAATTTCATTTGACATCCATTCTTACTTCACCTTTTGACGAGATCACGAACTGACAAAGTTCTACTTGCTAATTATATTTTATTTGTTTCATTATATTTTATCACTTATTTTTTAAATCAAACCACAGTTCTTCGAATTTGTAAAATAAATATATACGAAATAATAATATCGAAATTCATAGAATTGTATGGTTTTATCTCGCTCGTAGCCTGGGCTGCCTGAGTGATCTTAAACGATCACTAAGGTTAAGCAATATACGGGGCGTTCAGTCCATGGATGGGTCACCGTCTATGACTAACGCTAGTGGCATTTTTCCGAGCGGTTCCTTGCTTCGCAAGGCACGCTAAGCAGTTGGTGCCGGCTGCCGTCGATAGATGGCAGTCGTTAAGACAAGTCAGAGGCCTTAGAACGGCTTGAAAACTTCTGACAGTAAGACCAACCACTAGTCTTACAAGCCTCCACCAATCCGGACTTGGCCCTCGTGGTGGAGTATGGCCTATACCTTCCTCAGGGAAGAGAGCCGTGCCCCTCGGTGGGGACATGATGGGTTGATGATGATGAAGATGATCAAAAATGCTTATCTCTAAAATTTAATACCTCATTAAAATACTCAAAACCACAATAGGCGTCGCTGTATGTGCATGCTTTAAACCACAACTTAGTACATAATTATAGCATATGATAACTTATAAATATGCTATACATGTAATAGGTGTTTTGTATACCAAACAAAATAAATAAAATAATAAAGTATACATTTTTTTAATCTAAATCAAGATCAAGATTGGCACCCACCGTGGGGCGAAACTTAGGCGAGCAACTCGTAATGCGTCAGACGAAGTCGAGTGTTGTAGAGTAGGTATTATTTTTATACTGTGAAATGAACAGCTGCACTGTTCCTGGAGTTAAGAATACAGCGGCTCCTCGCAATTGATGAAAGCTGCAACATTGTTTACTAACAATAGAAATAATACACACGAAGTTATTTTAAATTCAATTTAATACTGACTCTATTATGCGTCACATAAAGTTAAATTTTCCATTGTAACACCAAATAGTGACCTCGTATGACATAGATACAAATTACAGATATATGTTTGCTGGAAAACACAATGTACAGTCTGTTAGCTTTTATAATAGGTAGGTATACCTCGGCTACTATCGGATAGAATCAGATATATTCGTGTAATAGAAATATCGGAACCAATATGACACTTAAGAAATAGGAACTAAGAAAAACTAACTACTCTTTTATACAGAGCAGGAAGTAGTATTACACTCGTGTGCTTTCGGCGAAGCCTACTCTAGAGCCCGAGGTACTTTCTAAAAGCTAATAGATTGTACTATTAATGGGAGTCAACAGAGTTTGACGTTTTTAACGTTATTACGAAAGTCATTTGGATCACCTTTCCTGTCGTTCGAAGTAAAACCGTTAACTGAATAAAGTCCACACTCTAAAATGAATACTTGCTCAAAATATAAAGAGGCGCTGTGTTTCGGATGAATTCTAAAGTCTGTATAAGTTCAAGAGCGCTATTTTATACAGCTTTCATTTCTGACTTAACACACAGATTTTTTTAAAATTCACCAATGCTTTGATATAAAGCGTAATATATGGAATACCTAAGAAAATAATATGGAACCCAAGTAATTATAAATAGATTGGCCTTTGCATCTACGTAATGAGATCTTTTATACAGCGTCCTGTGGCACCTTCACTCACACTAGATTAGATTACTCCAGAAAAACAAACAAATACATTAGGAATCTTATGTAATATATAAATTAAATTGAAAAAAAGCATAGTTTAAACTCGAAATACACTAGATGGCTCATATTTGGAACGTATGACACTTAGCAGCCTTTGATTCTACATACATGCCTCAATATATATTTGAATATATCTAAGTTTTGTCGTATACAATTGGCGGTCTTATCGCTAAAAGCAATCAGGTAGGTAGGTAAGGGTACAAAAAGTACTACTAGATGGGTGAAAGGGTCACTCGAACGCCGTAGTGCCTAGGACATGGTTTTTAGTTGGAGTACGGTTGCCTAGCACCTATATCTGACAGCTTAATCGGCCTAGCCCACTAGAAAGACAAGTCAATACAGTCTGTTAGCTTTTATAATACACCTCGGCTACTATCGGATAGAATCGGATATTTATTTATTTACCCCCTTATTCATAAAAAAATTTAAGCATTGGTTAAGTAAACAACTGATTAAATGTCATGCTGTCCTTTATATTTCAATGACATCTGTCAAGGACAGCATGACATTTAATCAGTTGTTTACTTAACCAATGCTTAAATTTTTTTATGAATAAGGGGGTTAATATTTAGGAAAACTAGTGACTAAGCAAATATCGGAACTAATATGACACTTAACTTTAGATAACTTTTCAAAATAGTGAAGAAAAGTTTTATACAGAGCAGGAAGTAGTATTACACTCGTGTGCTTTCGGTGAAAACCGAAGCCTACTCTAGAGCCCGAGGTACATTCTAAAAGCTAACAGACTGTACGTGCAGAGCCAACCAAGTCGCGGTTTCCGCACGATTTTCTTCACAGCTGTAAGCGTGGTATTCATCGTCAACCCATTATGTCCCCACCGAGGGGCACGGGTCTCTTCCCTGAGGAAGGTATAGGCCATACTCCACCACGGGGGCTAAGTCCGGATTGGTGGAGGCTTGTAAGACTAGTGGCTGGTCTTACTGTCAGAAGTTTTCAAGCCGTTCTAAGGCCTCTGACTTGTCTTAACGACTGCCATCTATCGACGGCAGCCGGCACCAACTGCTTAACGTGCCTTGCGAAGCACGGAATCGCTCGGAAAAATGCCACTAGCGTTAGTCATAGACGGTGACCCATCCATGGACTGAACGCGCCGTATGTTGCTTAAGCTTAGTGATCGTTTAAGATCACTCTGGCAGCCCAGGCTACGAGCGTGGTATTGTTTCTACGTATTCACGAGTCATAGGGATCGGAATAGTGGACTTGCTGCCGAGACCATTGTTCAACCCACTGGGCAATTATTACGAGTATTTATAGAATGTAACTATAAAAGATGATTTCAATTGTTTCCTCTCATTCACACACTATTTCCGTCTCTACTCGCACGCGTATATGTGGACAGCAAAAAAGCTGATCAATTTAAATAAAAAAAAATAGATTATACTTTAACTTATATAAGGTAGCAAGGAAATAATAAATACGTCTTTTGTACAATAAATTTCCATTTCATGTCCTGTGTTTGTGCATGTAAGTGCAACATATTTTAACAAATAAACAGTGGAATTCTATTGTTTGTATTATTATTGTCAGTTAGCTTATATAATATGCAGCCGTATTTGAACTCATTGAATTCGAGAGTAAGGGGCTGCTTGATTCAACAACCTCAGACTTTTTAGAGTAGCGCCTCAAGCTTAATTTACATGCAAATTTATTTAAGAGATAATAGCTTCCGATCTTTAACAAGCATTCTGATAAATCAAATTATATTGTCCAATACCAACAATGACGTCAACCGAGGTGGTTTCTTTGATGAGATGATGATTGAGTCCCCTTCTCCGTGATTTTTTATCAACTCACTATTCGTTATTTCCAAATTCCGGATTCACTTACTATATAGTATACTAGTTAAGCTTAACCCGGCGTCACGGGGGCTGGGTCAAAATTACCCGCGCTTTTGCAGTTCGCTTATAATTTTACAACAACGCATGCAACGTTGTTGTTCTTCTCAGTAGCTGGAGTCATTGAGTCTCTCTACACGTTTATGCCGAGAAATCAGTCTGGAGAGGACCGCGTTGGGAGTTACCAGTATTTTCGCAGGAAAAAGGTAAATATGACCCATGCCTGTAGTCAGTGTAACTATTTTACGCCATTTTTATCAATCACTGTTTAAATGATTTCTTGTTTTTTATGATGATTTTTCTTTGTGTTACTAATTGTTTTGTGGTTTTGACCTTTTTTTATTTTTTCGGTAGGTATTATGGCTGTACTTGAAGAATCGGACTCGGATGTTATGCCGTCTGATCAAGAGTCAGGAGAGGATGATAACCATATGAGCGAGCGTCGTGAAGCTGCCAATATGGAGCAAGAGATTTCAGATGACGACGAGTTTCCATTGGCGACAATTAGACGCTTTTAATACAATACAATTAGCATTACTACAATTGGCGCTAATTAGACAATTAGCGCCAATTGTATTAATAATGATGAGTCTGATCAGCTTTTTTTTATTATTATAGATAAGAAGATTTACAAAAGTGCCATTAAAAAACAAAAGACTGGTTAATATTCTGTTTATGATGAGTTTTGCTAAAGGAAGACAAATTTGTTGATTTTTTAGTGCATAGTTTTCAAAACCTTGTTCTTATTGATAAAAGTTTTCATTATGTTAATAGTGTTCTATTACCCCTATAACAGTAAATTATTGTAGGTAACAAAAAATATAAATTTTCTCAAATACATACAGATATATTCACATTCCTTATCCGGGTAATAATAACCCAGCCCCCACGTCCGTGTAACAGTTTTCCACCCCCATGACGCCGGGTTAACGAAACTCTCTCAGTAAAAAATCAACTAAGTGATGATTCCAGATTTTAAGTTCGTTTTGTTTTTTTTAAGATCGTTTCAGCAACAACGGTCTTACTACTAGCTAATTGGAAAAAGAAAAGAAACAACCTGAGACTACATAGCATTGTGCCAAATACGACTGTGTTTAGCGGAAAAGTCCTAGAATTTTGGACGTTAATTTCTCGGTCGCGGTTCCTAAAAATTATACTATTTGCAAGATTGAAATAGGTTATAGGACTTTTAAAAAAAAGTAATAAAATAATTAAATAAATAAACTCACGCCAGTTATCCCCGAGGGGGTAGGCAGAGGCACCAATCACTAGAACTGGGCCCACGTTTTGCTGAGTTTATTAGGTCCCAAACGTGACAAGTGGCAAGCCTGTATTTATCAGCGAATGGTGTTGCTGTACAAACAAACTAATGTACGTAACTAAAAGTCATTGGTACATGCGTGGTTCGAACCCAGACCCTCATGATCGAGAAGCAAGGGTCAACGACACTAAGCCACCACCGCTTTTTATAAAAAAAGTATATAACATTATGTTTTTCTTTCGTTGGATATTGAACCTTATGGAGCTTTTTACTCGTGCCCGAGCTCTAACATTAGTTATGACTGTGCGAAAACGGTGTAGCTGAAGGAAAATTTACCTACTGTGATTTATTTCCAATAAATTCGATTTTCCGAGCGACTTAGGTGGAAAATTATTTACTCTCCCTAGTGGTAGATCTGAGAGGTTCAGTGAGGTTGACTCTGTCTACCAAAAAGCTAATATGGCTGCTCTGAATTTAATTTGTGTCAAGGTAAAATAGGCTTTAGGGTAAGGTGCTCAAGAGCCTTGAGCACCTTTTAGAATTTAAGACTTGGTTGTCAAATTTATTAAGGACCGGCTGTGTAAGATAAAAACTCTTTTACACAAGAGCTACTAAATTAAAAAATCCATTCGTTCTCCATTCATTACACCCTTCCGGATCTACCCTCTTCTCTTGAAATCAATGTTCTTTAGTGCGCTTTAATTTATCGGATTATGATCTTTAAAATGCCAGTTAAAAACCATCGTTATGGTTAGGTTGGTAAGAATTCTAAATTATTCGCAAGACTCGCTTTAATCTGTTTAATCGTACTTTATGTAAGTAATGGATTCACCAACAACACTTAAGATTTAGGGGGCACCTAATCTTTTTTATGGTATGGATGGCAGTCGTTAAGCCAAGTCAGAGGCCTTAGGGCGGCTTGAAAACTTCTGACAGTAAAACCAGCCACTAGTTAAGACTATTTTTTTATATTTAAATTGATCAGCTTTTTTGCTGTCCACATATACGCGTGCGAGTAGAGACGGAAATAGTGTGTGAATGAGAGGAAACAATTGAAATCATCTTTTATATTTACATTCTATAAATATTCGTAATAATTGCCCAGTGGGTTGAACAATGGTCTCGGCAGCAAGTCCACTATTCCGATCCCTATGACTCGTGAATACGTAGAAACAATACCACGCTCGTAGCCTGGGCTGCCAGAGTGATCTTAAACGATCACTAAGCTTAAGCAACATACGGCGCGTTCAGTCCATGGATGGGTCACCGTCTATGACTAACGCTAGTGGCATTTTTCCGAGCGATTCCGTGCTTCGCAAGGCACGTTAAGCAGTTGGTGCCGGCTGCTGTCGATAGATGGCAGTCGTTAAGACAAGTCAGAGGCCTTAGAACGGCTTGAAAACTTCTGACAGTAAGACCAGCCACTAGTCTTACAAGCCTCCACCAATCCGGATTTGGCCCCCGTGGTGGAGTATGGCCTATATCTTCCTCAGGGAAGAGACCCGTGCCCCTCGATGGGGACATGATGGGTTGATGATGATGATTATGAATCTTTTTTAAGGGCTACGAATCAACCGTTAATTGCCCCTAATAAGATTAGGTGGGCCCTAAATCTTAAGTGTTGTTGGTGAAAACGGACATAAGTAGCTTTTTCCTAAAAAAAATCCGATAAAAAATTGGTTGATATTCAGTTTTGAGCTAATTTAGATAGTTTTTCTGTTTCTAATTTTACAGCGGAATGTTACAACTAATTAACAATTTTAAGGCATAGGTTCAGTAAAATTATAATTGGCCTGTCGTACATCGACATTCCATAAAAAATGCTTTTAATAATTACTTTAAATATTTGCGTTAGGGGTGATTTTCCAATAAAAAATATTTATATGCTATCGACTAACCCCACTGAGTTGTTTAATGTATTAGCCTGATGGCATTTCTAAATAAATAAATATAAAGAAATACACTAAATACAAAGCTGTCATGTTAAAACTCTTCGTTACAACCTATGCCTTGATTTTTAATTAGGTGGACTAAACTGACAGTTCAAAAAGCTCTTATTTTTTTAAAATGTTGCCAGAGCAAGATCGTAGTGGTGTGACTTGATGTGTTCATTGAATGTTCGATTTCATTCAATCATTCACTCTTCAATTTTATTTCCTTTATTTGGGTAAAATAATTTAAATTAATCCTTATCATTAAATACCTACCAATTAAACAAACATACCTACATCTGAAAAACCCACAAACTTTAGGAAATATTTCGTTTAAGTAACGAGATGACAACCCGACTAGACATATAATATCCATTTTTTTTTCATAAGGTTTAGATGATAACTCTGTAGTTAACCGTTTTCAACAAATAATATTTTGGCTAGTGATAGATTCGTATACCATATTGTGTCGTGTCTACTATGTACTTCTTTATATAGTAGGTATTTATTGGTCACATTGTAACACCTCAGCCTTTAATGCTTGAATAATAAAGTTTTGCCTTCAAAACGTACCTTATTTTTCATTATATCTTGAAGGATCAATACAACAGTATCATGGCTGGGTTCCTCATCACAAATTAAAAACAATAAATAAATTTATAAACCTAATAGCCAGTGAATCTAACGACACAATATGCGACTTAGACAATAATCCACATGTGCCATCTAGGAAAAAGGAGAAAGCTGTTTTCTCAATGTATAATTACAGCTTTGATTATTGTATCGACCACATGTTTTTGTTTAGTATTTCATTTATTTTTTTCATATTATGTATTTGATTTTCCATTTCAATAAATTTATTATCTGAGCAAAACGAAGCTTGCACCAAAATCTTTAAACGTGTTTAGTTGTTAATTTTATTTTAATGTGAAGTCTTTGTATAGTTTGACAATACAAAGCGCTAACGCATTTTAAAATCGAGGTGCAATTTGTCCTAAGACTTTAAAAGTGATAAATTTTTTTTATCTAGTTATTATTTTATTTTTTCTATTCCAAAACAGAAAGGAATGAATATGGTATGTCTGTCATGTTGTTAAGTTATAAATGTATAATTTTATCACGAAGTCCTCTAACTTAAGTATCATTTAATTTTACAGTTTATTCTATCTAATCAGCCCGTAAATAGAGCCCACTGTTGGGCATAGGACTCTTCTCTTTCACGCCAACCCATCCGGTCCAGTGTCTCCCAGCCGCTTTCACAATGTCGTCGGCCCATCGGGCTGGTGGTCTGCCCACCGACCGTCGACCCGTTCCTGGCCACCACTCAGTGGCTTCCTTAGTCCACCGGCCGTCTTCCCGCCTGACCAAATGTCCCGCCCGTCTCCATTTCAGCTTAGTAATTTGTGTGCGTACGTAGAGTTTATAATGTAATTTAATTGGTTTATTGGAGTGTAAAACAGGTAAGAAAAATCAATATGACATACAGAGAGAGATAAGATAAGATATAAAAATATTAAGAGAGCTTAATAGAGTAGATCTAGAATGTCACCCAAAGCATACAGTCACGTGAGATCAGGAAATTGTAAACAGGCTTACATAACCAGACAACGTTTTAAACTTATCTAGCCTCAAATTTAACAAATTTTTTAACAAATTTGAACAAATTTAAAGGTTTAGGAATATGGTTAAAGAATTACCAAAACTAAATCTTAAATCACTCAGGGCCGGGCGAGCGAGTTACATTACATACACCAGTCTGCAATTGAATGAACGAATGATTGAATGAAAATATTTATTATTCGATCACTGAGCACAACACTATTTTTTATTTTCCCTTAGGTGGCAACCCACCAACTGTCAGTTTAGTACACCTAATTAAAAATCAGAGTATAATTAGGCTCATCGACATCGTGTGATTGGCATCGAGAGTAGAGGCGCCGTGCATACACAGGGTAGGTAGACATTGCGCTCCTTATTCAGCTTTGATCATCCAGCTTCATTAGTACGCCTTGAAATATAAATTGTGTGTTCCCTTTAAAGCGTTAACTTTACTTGCAAAAATTTGAAAACAAGCCAACAACAAAGAAGGAGTTGAGGCCAATATCTTTTGCATTGATTCATTGTGAAAAGCACTAAAGTTACAGTCGACGTTTATTTTCTGTCATCATCAACCCATTATGTCCCCACCAAGGGGCACGGGTCTCTTCCCTGAGGAAGGTATAGGCCATACTCCACCACAGGGGCCAAGTCCAGATTGGTGGAGGTTTGTAAGGCTAGTGGCTGATCTTACTGTCAGAAGTTTTCAAGCCGCCCTGAGGCCTCTGACTTGGCTTAACGACTGCCATCTATCGACGGCATCCGGCACCAACTGCTTAACGTGCCTTGCGAAGCACGGAACCGCTCGGAAAAATGCCACTAGCGTTAGTCATAGACGGTGACCCATCCATAGACTGAACGCGCCGTATGTTGCTTAACCTTTGTGGTCGTTTAAGATCATTTTCTATACACAGTGGTATATTTGAACGATGTATTATTAAGTTTCTTAATTAGGATAAAGCTGTTTTGAAAATAATACATGTGGAGTTTCTTTGTTGGTTTCTTCTCCATGTAATCTATTAATTGTGAAACTAACAGCTTTGACGTTCATAAAGTAAACATGCTGTTTTTTACTACGGATATATTATGAATATTATGGTTCATAAAGTAAATATGCTGTTTTTTATTATGGATAAAAACGTTTGAATTTTAATTTAAATATAAGACAATAATGTTCTGCTTTTTTGAAAACTTTCGTAAACGTAAAAAGCGATGGTGGCGTAGTGGGTTGACCCTTGCTTCATGAGGGTCTGGGTTCGAACCACGCGTATACCAATGACTTTTATTTAGGTACATTTGTTTGTTTGTACAGCAACACCATTCGCTGATAACTTGTGCCCGGATAACGGCGACAGGCTTGCCACTTGTCACCTTCCGGACCTAATAAACTCGGCAAAACGTGGGCCTAGTTCTAGTGACTGGTGCCTCTGCCTACCCCCTCGGGGATAACGGGCGTGGGTTTATTAATTTATTTTTGTTCATTTTCGTAAACACTAGACATTATTAACTTTATTCCGGATACCGGAAACTTGGTAGGACTCTTCCCACAAAAAGCCACGACTTTTGACTTTTTTCGCATTGATTTTCTTGGCTAAACGCATAGGTGATTAGGGAACATTTGTGTTTTATGAAGAGGCACTATTAACACATAGTTGCTTGGTGTAGTTTTTGTTTTAAAACTCTATGCCGTTATGAAGAAATCATGATAGCTAAGAAAAAGCGTCTAGTTGGCTGCCTCAACAATAGGGTATGTTTTCTCAGCAAGTAATATTCTGGAAACTTGGCATGTAGGGTGCACTATTAGTACACAATTATTTGGCATACAAATCATAACTGTATATACAGCAGTTCGTGATGTGTCTGCTAAGTAGACGTCTAGTTGGCTGCCTCAGTGAGTCGCCGGAATAACTCCTAAAATACTTGCTCTAGCTAATCGTACCTTGTAGCACTATTAGGCACTATTGATACACAGTTCGGTGGCATAGGTACTTGAAATTACTGAAATCAACCACGTGAAAGCCTATACGGACACAAAATGTCATCCGGAATATAGTTAATGATCACTAGCAATAAGTGTCATCGAGTATCCCCACGATGCATAAAGTGTCACTGAGGTATTCTGAAAAGATTCTCAAGAAACCACTTAGGGGCGATTTCTGATAGGGAATTTATACTAAGTAAATACTTAAGGCGCTCGTAGCCACGGTTGCCTGAGTGATCTTAAACGGTCGCAAAGGTTAAGCAACGTAGGGGCGTTCAGTCCATGATTAGGTGACCGGCTATTACTAACGCCAGTGGCAATTTTTGCGAGTGGTTCCGTGCTCCGCAAGGCACGTTAAGCAGTTGGTGCCGGCTGCCGTCGATAGATGGCATTCGTTAATCCAAGTCAGAGGCCTTAAGGCGGCTTGAAAACTTCCGACAGTAAGACCAGCCGCTAATCTTAAAAGCCTCCACCAATCCGGACTTGGGCGCCATGGTGGAGTATGGCGTATACCTTCCTCAGGGAAGAGACCTGTGCCCCTCGGTGGGGACATAATGGGTTGATGATGATGACGAAATACTTAAGTAACTTGCTGTCACGCTTTTTTCTAAAGAAATTTGACGAGACAGTACTAGGTACAGTTAAGTAATTACGTGGCAAAATTCTCAATTCAGAAATCGGCCCTTGGCTTAAACTTATTAGGAACCTCTCGGGATTCATTTTATGTAAATTAAATTTTGCTTAAAGTAAACTGTCTTATTTATAATAACACGATTTCCCTAAAAACACTTCTCAGAAGTGGTTTAAATTATACTTTGGTCAGGTTTTCTCCTTCACTAGATACAGACCAAGAATCGTGTTAAAAATACCGTAGGTATCTAAGATTAAACACTAAAAAAGTCTTCACCGCCGATTAATTATGAAATTAAGGACGCTTCGAAACTTCGAACTCAGGTAAGTGCCAAATTAAATTCGTTTTAATTTAACTAGTGGTACATAAATACAATTTTGAATTATGCTCATGACACTTTTATTACATACTTAAAAAGATGGGCTCAGAGCCTTGTAGAGAAACGTTTCGTGGACAATAATAATGGGCCATTTGACAGTGTAAAAAAAAAAGTATTATTTAAATATATTCGTATAAATTAAGGGTATTCAAACCGCTTTATGGCATTTCAAGTAAAAAAATGGATCATTTGTCAAAAAAAATAGGATGAAATTTGATGTTTTTCTATCTGTATCCATTTTATCGAAAACGGTCTGGATTGGACTGAACCTATCACGACGTCACAGCTCAGTAAAAATGGCGTCTCTCATTCATGTCGTTCTTACGTTCATTGTCTTCTTTACTGACCAGTGACGTCATGATTCCTGTGCGACGCCATATTGCTCAAGTTGGCGTTTTGGCGGCTTATTTTAAAAGTGAATTTTAATTTGCTTTTTTTAGAAGAAATACACAAAAGAATTAAAAATTACCACTTTCTGAGCCAAAGGAACTGAGATGGTTTTCAGAAACCTGTCAAATAGCCTATTATTCATCTTACATAAATCATAATTTGGGAATTAAGTATAAAATAACACACCATTTAAATGCAAAAGGACTAGAAAACTCCTTACTAAGATATTGTATACAATTTCTTTTCGTAAAGTATAAAATGTTAAAGATTACAAACACGAAGTATCTAATAGAAAGATAAACCACTGCAGTCTTATTTATAAACTTACGAGTCACTTAAAACACTCCTCAAATGCAGCTTAGACCATTTGTGAAGAAAATAAATAACTTATCACAGACTTCGGGAACTGCATTTGAAGAGTACCTACTTTAGAGGAGTCGTGGTTCTACAAATAACACCGTTATACGTCAATATGTCAAATACCTTTACTAATTATTCGCAAAATGAAGGCAAAAGCTATTAACAAACAAGTTCAAATATTAGCAGGTAGTACTTGACACATATCCAGTTTATGAGTTTTGTAAAAGTCATAGAAAGTTTTTTTTTTTAGAAAAATATACTTATTCTAGGAGTAACACTTACACCGACGTTCCAGTTCACGAACAAGCGTATGTTTTGTATTTTTCCTTCATTCTTAATACTAAATCTCTTAGCTATAAGACCTACAACGATTAATATTTAAAGCCAAGTCTTGTAGTCCAGAATAAGAAAATAAGGGCTGGCATGCACTAGCGGTTACTTAGCATGCGCTCAAATGCATTATACATAGAACGTGTGACTAGCTATTTTATTAGTTTTTCAAATAAAAAAACCGATGTCAAGAGAAACACGACTGGAAATAAGAGTTGTTTTATTTTTCGTTTGTATCGCAATGAATGAATACCACCCTTAAACTATCCCCTTTTAATGAAAAAAGAAATGAAACAAGGTACTAATGAATGTTCAGCTATTAATAGCTAAACACACAATAATAAAAATATTATGAAATTTGAAAACATATTCTTTTTTTAAATCGGAATTTCAAATTCACGGTAGTTTACTTGCTGTACGATATACAAGTAAAAGTACTAACATTATAAGTACAATGACAATAAAAAAACACAATATTCTTTACGTTGAAGCAAATTTCCGATAAAATCAGTTAAATTAAATCAGTTAAGTTAAACTAAATCAGATTAAAACAAAATTAAATATTTTTTTGTCACGTTTGGGACCTAATAAACTCGGCAAAACGTAGGTCCAGTTCTAGAGACTGGTGTCTCTGCCTACCCCTTCGGGAATAACGGGCGTGAGTTTATTTATTTTTATTTTATTTAAATATTTTTTTATTCACTTTACTCCCTTTCAAATGAGGTTTCGGGTAAGTTACCGCATGTGCGCTCAGTCCCTACGATTTTTTATTGGATTTTTGATATCACGTAGGTTAACACTTGGATGCTAAATTTAAAACGCAAAATCCACTGTTATCAAGAATATTTACATTACTATTTTTTAAAACTCGATTCAATAAAACACTCCTTAAATGCAGTTTCTTATTATATGACATTCTGTGTACCGATTCTCCTGAATACAAACTTGACTTTTGAATTACTTTAATATTTGACAAGTTGATATTGTTTTCTAATTTTTTTCCTTCGGACTAGTTTTTACTAATATAAACATAATTGACATAAATATAGCTCGTATAGAACGTATTGCGTGATATAGATATAGCAGTACCTCAGAAGTTAAGTATGATGAGTCCATTTTTTTATTTTTTTTATTTATGTGATCAAAATCCTTAACTTCGCCGAGTGGAATAATGTGTTAAGTCATTTTAGTTACCGTTTATGAAATTCACAGAATAACATAATATCATGTCCACTTACAGCCCGAGACATGTCCTATCAAGTCCCACATAACACATCATGCTACTATAAATAATACTATTTAATTCTTACTTGTCAACACAATCAACTTCAACTTACTATAATAAGTGTTAAATTTAATAAGTGTTCAGTAGTGATGGTAAAATTAAATAGTGCTTTTCTTTTTCTTTTTTCTGGCTCTCTTGTAAAATTGACGATGTGTGACTTAACATACTTAACCTCTGAGGTACTTGAGATATTAGAGTGACAATATTTTGTAAGTCGCGATGGGCGAGACTAGAGGACGTATGTCAATGTAACAACCCTGTATCTCATGTTGACAAACAAATAATTCATAATAATAAGTCTTTCCCTTTGCGACAGACTGTTTAAACTGCATTTGAAATGTGTTTTAAGAAATCGTGCTTAAAAAAAAACACCGTAAGGAGCTAACCACCGCAACCAATGAAAAGCCTGTTCCTCAAACGCCAATTCCAATCTTAAAAGGTCGTGGCTACAACTTTAGGGTACATACATCACAAAAAACTGCACTTACTTAATAAGTACTTAGTAGATTTAGGACTAGAGTGTTCTTCCATAAGTTAACATTCTTTAATTTCTTTTATACATACAGTTGAACTTTGAAATTTATCCTTCTTATTATCTGCAATCCAAGGACACTCTTTCATAGAGTTCTAAGAAGAGTTAACATTGTCATCTAAATGGACAAATACATCCATTTTATTTAGCTACGATTAATAAACTCAACTACAAACAACAAACGTTTCCACTTTTGGAATTGGTTATCGCTTCAAAAGTTTATAATTATAAACATATATGAAAGATTTATACAAAGCCTTGGGTACAAAAGATTATTACAGTAAGTTATTAGTAGCAAGTAGTTTGTTTTTCTACCAAAGTAAATGTTTATAAAATCTTAAAACAAACAAATCACGTCTTGTTTCGTAAAGTAGGAAGTATGACGAATTTTTTCACAGAAAGATTTATTGATATTCGTAAATTTATTTCTATATTATCTTAGTCGATACCCTTAACTTATTAAGACGGCAAAACAATTAAGTATAAATTTGTATAGTAAGAATTTTACTTAATAAATATTTAAGTTCGCATTATTTTCCATAAGTTTAGCTTCTAAGACCAAGACTAAGTAGGTATTTAATACCTACATAACATTAAATTATAATTTGAAAGGGCGTTTAGCATCACAAATCAAACACGTGTTTGGGCTAGCTGTTTAAATAAACTGGAAGACTTTTTGCAGTCCAAATTATAACAAGACCGAGTACAACTTGACAAGTACAAAGGCAAGATGTGGGCATTCCGGTATTTCGTTAAATAAAAACAACTATATATTTTTTAAATATAGATTACATTTGCACAGATTAGGAGCCTTGTTAGTTTTGTTCACGTAAAAGAGTTCTTGTATCGAGGTTTCGGAATTGAGAATTTCACTCGGTAAATATTTATGTAACGTTACTTAAATATTTACTTACGTCGTCAAGCATTTTTCTGAGAAGTTTGACAAGACAGCTTAAGTAGTTACTTAGCGAAATTGACAGTTCAGAAACCGACCTATAGTGTAAGTACCTAATTAGAAACTCATAGGATCTCATTCCATTATGATGCGTGCGTCAGGATAAATCGAAATTAAAATTCAGCCCAGGTGCTTAAGAATACTTTTTCAGGAAAAATAAATATAAAAGAGAACTATTTTCTTTGGACAATCCCGTTGATTTTGTCCTATACCACGGTAGGCACACTGTAATGGAACTTATGGAGTTATAGTAGGTACAACCGTTTGTCTTATATTTAATCTCAGGCAGAAATGTTGACACTGCAATAGTGCAGTACTGTGAAATGACCCTTAAAACGAATGAATCATAGAGTGCGTTTTTAACATCAAGGAACTAACAAAAGTCAAAAATGAGTTTTACGATGATTACTCGTATTATAATGGTGCTTTTTGAAAAACGCAAAAAACCAACACTTTATCAAAATCATGTGATTTTGATAAAAAGACAAGATATGGCAAATTTTTCATGTTTTTAAAAAAGTGGTTTAGTTGTCTGGTGATTCTTTGTAGACATTAGAAAAATATCAGGAGCGCATGAGACGCTTACAAGACGTGAAGGTTCTCGCAGGACTTTGACTTAGAGATGTCGTTTATGCAGATCTTCTGGAGTAACTCCCGCGCTATGTTCAGGGATATGTGGGTGCGGGAGCTGGCTAGCTTCGCTGGCTTTGCTTCCTGGTGACAAATTGAGGTGCTTTATGAGATCTTGTGAATTAGGAAATTAACAATAAAAATATTACCATATAATCTGAAATGAGATAGCCAAAGAACTAAGGTGACTGACATCTATATACAGGGTGGCCGGGGGAATGACGTCAAAAAAAAAAATTAGGTCCCTCGTGTCATGGGGTATCCGAATCACCCCCATGTATGTTCCGCGATTTTTCATAGTTTCGGAGTTATGATTTTTTTTCTGATTTTTTATGAATTTTCGCCTTATCAATTTTGAAAATTTCTAAAAAAAAACTAGAAACTTTTTTCAATTACGTTTTTTTGTAACTGAATCTTCACAAGTTGTTCTTCTATGCATAAAATAATCAGCTTCGCAACTTTGATAAAAGTTATTAAAGTGTTGGTCTAAAGTCAAAAATTTTACGTTCGGTAAATTATGACTTGAATTTTCAAAAATAAATTAAAAATCCAAACAGATGTTTTAATGGTTTCTTAGTTAGCCTCAGAAATGCGCAAGACTCTCAGATTTCATAATCATTAAAAAAAAGTACTGCTTAACGAGCTACTTTGTGTACATTCGGCCTTCGAAGACAGCGAGGTGAAGAATTATTAAAATTAACATATATTTTTTCTGCCATTTCGTCTTTTCTTAGGTTATTAATGAACGAGTCGTCATCATCATGATGAATAAAAGTGGTTTTGTCAATAAAACACAGATTAAAAAATTTGGAGGCATTTTCCGTTTTACAGTAATTAATTTTGCGCGGTCCGTTCTCGTGGGTCATGGGTTGTAAATGCAGACGCAACTTTTTACCTGTAATAACAATAGTCTTTGAGGATAGGAGGCCGCCGAACTATTGCTATCTCTCTCACTCTCAGCGGTAAGAGTGAGAGGGGCAGCGCAGCAGAAGCGAACACAAAACAAGTTTGTACCTCAGTCGTTCTCACTTTGTGTTTACTGCTACACGTGTCTTCATTTTGTTTTACCTCACTGTCTCGCTTTGTCCGCGGATTCCGCTGCCTACTTATTTGACTACTTTGCTCGTTAATTGGACTGTGTCTTGCATACTGATTTGGACTTTGTTTACTTGGAAGTGTAAAAGATGAGTTACACGTTAAGTGAATACGCAGAAATGCACTATTTTTATGGAGTTGCACAAGGAAACGGCCTTGAAGCAGCGCGACTGTATCGCGAACAACTTCAACGTCGTGGTGGGCCGCAACCTGAGCATTATCCCGACCATCGCGTTTTTATTAACACGCACAATACCTTAATGGCAGGCCGCATTCCTGGCCAACGAGGCGATAGGGAAGGAATCCCTAGAGTTGACCCGGATCGCAGAGAAGTTGTGCTCGAAGAAGTTCAACGAAATCTTTCCACGAGTACCAGAGCTATGGCTCGTACTCTGAACATCCCAAGAACTTCTATCCAAGACATATTTCACGATGAAGGATATCATGCGTTCCATATTCGACGAGTCCAAGCTTTACTGCCTACAGACTACCAATTGCGCATTGATTTCTGCCAAACAATGCTACAAAAAGAACAACAAGATCGTGGATTTTTCAATAAAGTTTTATGGTCAGATGAGCCACGTTTTGAGCGCACTGGAATTTTCGATATTCATAATTACCACACGTGGGCGGTTGAAAATCCACACGAAATGAGAGCGTCGACGTTTCAAAATCGTTTCAGCGTTAACTTGTGGTCTGGTATTCTCAATGGCGAACTGATTGGTCCATTTGAATTGCCGTCCAGATTAAATGGAGAAAGATACCGACACTTTCTGGAACATGAACTTCCATTGTTGCTAGAAGACGTGAATATTGAACTAAGACGAAACATGGTTCTTCAAAATGACGGCGCTCCATGTCACTACGCAACGCAAGTCCGAAATTATTTAAATGAGGCGTACCCCAATAGATGGATCGGACGCGGCGGACCAATATCGTGGCCTCCACGCTCACCTGACCTCAACCCCATGGATTTTTTTATTTGGGGCTATTTTAAGGAAATAGCATACGCCAGAGAAAGTGGGAGTGAACAAGAGCTGAGGCAGAAATTAACAGAAGCCGAACGTGTTGTAAAGGAAAACAGAGCAGCTTTTAGACGATTAAAAGATAATTTCCTACGTAGGTGTAGAATGTGTATTGCTGCTGGAGGTGGCAACTTTGAAAACCTATTATAATAAACATTTTTTTTACATTTTAATCTGTGTTTTATTGACAAAACCACTTTTATTCATCATGCTGATGACGACTCGTTCATTAATAAACTAAGAAAAGACGAAATGGCAGAAAAAAAATATTGTTAATTTTAATAATTCTTCACCTCGCTGTCTTCGAAGGCCGAATGTACACAAAGTAGCTCGTTAAGCAGTACTTTTTTTTAATGCATATGAAATCTGAGAGTCTTGCGCATTTCTGAGGCTAACTAAGAAACCATTAAAACATCTGTTTGGATTTTTAATTTATTTTTGAAAATTCAAGTCATAATTTACCGAACGTAAATTTTTGACTTTAGACCAACACTTTAATAACTTTTATCAAAGTTACGAAGCTGATTATTTTATGCATAGAAGAACAACTTGTGAAGATTCAGTTAAAAAAAAAGTAATTGAAAAAAGTTTCTAGTTTTTTTTCTAGAAATTTTCAAAATTGATAAGGCGAAAATTCATGAAAATTCAGAAAAAAAATCATTACTCCGAAACTATGAAAAATCGCGGAACATCATCATCATCATCATCATCATCATCAGGCTATACTAGTCCACTGCTGGACATAGCCCTCCCCTAATGAGCGCCATAGCGCCCTGTCTTCAGCTTGCCGCATCCAGCATCTGCCTGCAGTCCTTCGCAGATCGTCATCCCACCTGGTTAAAGGGCGTCCTACACTACGTTTGCCGAGTCGCGGTCTCCACTCAAGAACACGTTTACCCCAGCGGTTGTCGGTTCTTCGCGAAATATGGCCAGCCCACTGCCACTTCAGCTTGCTAATTCTCTGAGCTATGTCGATAACTTTGGTTCTCTGTCGGATGTATTCGTTACGAATCTTATCCTTCAAAGAAACTCCGAGCATAGCTCTCTCCATAGCTCGCTGAGCGACTTTAAACTGGTGGACCAACCCTTTCGCGGAACATACATGGGGGTGATTTGGATACCCCATGACAAGAGGGACCTAATTTTTTTTTTGACGTCAATCCCCCGGCCACCCTGTATATAAAAGGAGAAGCTGACTGACTGACTGACATATCAACGCAGGGCCTAAACTATAAGGGTTAGAAACTTGAAATTTTGCACAAGGGTTCCTTTTGTAACGTAAGGGAGCACTAAGAAAGGATATTTGAAAATTCATCCCCTAAGGGGGTAAAATGGAGGTTCAAAGTTAGTATGAAACTTTGCCGTTTTTGAAGTTATTCGAATGAAATTTGGTGCGAAGGTTCTTCATTTAAAATTATAAAACACTTGTAAAATAGTTTTTTAACAATCATCCCTTAAGGGGGAAAAACGGGGGTGCAAACTTAGTAAGAAACATTGCCGTTTATAGATAAGATATTCGAATGAAATTCAGAATGAAGGCCCTTAATTGAACGTCTTGAAACACATGTAAAATAGTTTTTCGAAAATCATCTCTTAAGGGGATAATTTAAAGTATATGATAAGTAGCCTATAAGATTGGGAAGATACTGGATCAAAGATCTGAGATAAATTGCTGGCAACGGACGACGGCCGAGGACAGAAAGAAGAAAGACGTTCCTTATGGTAGTCGTACTTTGAGCAGTGAACGACTACGGGCTGATCAATTGATCGATTGATGGATTGATATCATCAGCCTAAGATATAGCACATCACTAATGAAAAATCGGAAATAAAGTTCAGCCAATATGCCAGTAGGCTTCGTGGACGACAGTCGTATGTCTAGGCGAATTCCGGTTTTCGGAGATTGTGAACTGTCTAACTTCGGTTTTAATATGACACAATGACAGAGGAGTCAATCCAGCTGGACCTTGGGTGGCTACCCAAGGTCGAGTCTGAATCGTGGTAGCTAACAGTAGCCACTGTTAATGCCTTCGGGGACTTATACACGGGTGGATTGTTGCGAACGAAAGTGCTCAACACCGATCGATGATAGTCAGCGACGCCTGTCATCGATGCTCTGATTTCAGCGTCGAATATCCGCGTCGAGGGCTTTAGTTGACACGGTCATTCGCAAAGTACTTTCCGTGTATTTACGTAAGCGCCCTTTGTTATAGTTTAAAGTGTTTGTTAATAAATTTTATTTCATCACATTAGCCATCGCTTTAGCCAGCATGCTGAACTCTGGAGAACAGAAACTAAATGCAGTCAAGGCAAGAAGGCTCTACAAAGAGCATCTCGAAACGTCTTTCACGTAGCCTGCTTCGTCTGAGAAGACATGATCTTCGCAGAGATGACATGTGGCAATCCTAACAGGCTACTCACTGAATAGACGTTTTCACAACATGGGACTAACTGATACCCTCCAGGGATGCCCGAAAGAAGAGGAAATACCCGCCCACGTGACCATTTACTGTAAAAGCATGGAAAATCAAATCAACGGACCGCCATCATTGGGAAGCTGGGATCCCTTCAGGAGGCATGCAGTGATATCAGAACACTGTTGGCCTTCTGGAAAGAGATAGGCTGGCTGGAGTAAAATCACTGCCTTGCTACGTACAATGACCCAGCAATGTGGCTAAGTGTGGGTCTAACTAACTAACTAGGAACTTACTTTTTCTTATATACATTACCGTCTTTACCAGTGATTACGGCTTTACGGATTACCGTCTTTACCAGTGATTACCAGTGATTAAGGCCTTACGTGGAGCAAGCCCAGGGCCCCAATACCCCAGGGGCTCCTGCAGGAAAAAGATATATAATAATAAATATTTTTTACACATTATGTGACTTCTTGTTTCTGAATGATGTTGACGATGATGATGACGCATTATGTCATTTTATATTTGATTACCTACTTACCCGTAGTAAACAGAAGACCATTAGTTTAATTTACTTTCGAAAAGGACCCCCAGAAAAACGGTGCCCCAGGGGGCACACGAGAATTTGCCTCTTCCCCCCCTAACCCTTGGGCGCTTGCCCCAGCATAAGTTAAGACGGCGCTGCCTATATAAGTAAACTTGTACCTTCTTAGCAGCCTTCTTGGCCTTGCTCTCCTTCAGCCGGATTTGCTTGAGGATGCCGACGAGGAGCTCGTCGACGTTATGCTGGATGCCCGAGGAGGTCTCGATGAATTTGCAGTCCCGTGTGGTAGCCAAGGCTTTGCCCTCTGGAGGAATTGTGTCGTTGAAGTTTTAAAAATGTAGGATGAGAGCCAGCGTAGCGTCTGATGCGAAAAGATGATGCAAACCCTTTTAATTAAACCCGAATAAACCCGTTAAATTAAAATTTTGCTTCAGCAAGGGGATCCAAAGAAATCTACAAGAAATCGATTGAAAATACCCTCCTGATAACGTCAAGGTCTTTGACTTGGACAGTAAAACATAAAAAAAGATTTTCCCTTACCATTAGTGGTGACCTGCCGCGCGCGGGCCAGGTCTGCCTTGTTCCCGACCAGCAGTACGCTTCGGTCAGCCATGAATTGTTCCCGGGAGAGGTACGCCAGCATCTCTGCGGCCCTGGTGAAGGAACTTCTAGCCACCACGGAGTAGACGATCACACAAGCATGAGGCTCGTAGGTCGACATGCAGTTCTCCACCTGGGAGGGAAGTTTGAAGGCGTTTGAGAACTTTTTGTTAGTATCTATTTATTTATTAATGGTATTGCCATGAAGTGAGAGTTACGAGTTTGTTAGAAGAACATTTTATTCGTAGCTTTGCCAAAAATATTTTGAATTATAAATTCAAAAATATTCTTCTAGGAATTTAAAAGATAATTAATCTCCTTAGCCTGTTCGATGACAACGAGTTAAGGTATTAGAACGCCGACTACATCCACAACTAGTCCAATAAAATGTGTAATTCGTAAATCATCAGACATCAATTTGTGTTTCGTTTATCATTTTCAGGCTGATATTTTTCAAAATATCAGCTGTCTGATTACTTTGTGGTATACCTACGTGGTGATTAAATAGTTTCAAAAAACAAACCGTTTGCGCATTGTACTCTTGATAAACGACGATCAAATTTTTCTTTATAAGAATAAGATGAGCCTCATTTAAATCAGTTACTCTTTCCACCCTTTTAGAGATTAGCTGATATCAAACACTTCTGACAACATAAAATCTATTGTGGAAAGTCTATATATTTGAAAATATCCAAATATAGCAGCAGCAGCCTGCTTTAGTAAGTATAAACATAAGACGTTTCGCCAATCAGCAACAGTTTATCCAAGCGTATGTCGACAAGATCGCTTACCGACATTTCTGTGCTGGGGTGGTCGATGAAAACCAATTCTGTTTCATCGCCGTCGAGCAGTACCGACACGGATTTCTCGCCAAACTCGTCATCTGCAACAACCGTCTTCAATTAGAAGCCGTTAAGACAATAATTACAATATGGGAGACGCCAAATGCATACATTACAAACAATGATCGGAACGGGTAGAGTATAAATACCTTCAGTTGGCGTGTAGACTGTAAAACCTGATTTACTGCTTTATTATCATGTTTTTTTAAGAATGCTTTACGTACAGATAGAATGAAATAGAGACGGCAATTCCTTTTATATAAGTGCATAAGCAAATAATAAATCAGTAATGGTTGGTTGTATACTATGTATTTAAGATTTTTTTTAAAGTACTTTTATAATATCGCACACTGAAAACCTAAATGACATTACCGTAAAAGTTAGTAGTTGGTAGTTAGCTTTGTGACTAATCCACAAAGCTTTACTGACAACTTTTACGGTTCCACATCGCCCACCAGAACACTTAAAAAGTCTCAAAACGGCCATACTGTAAAATGAAGATTTTTTTTTAATGCCATTTATGTTTTCAGTATGCGTTATATTGTGCGTAATAAAAACTATGAATCAGCATACGTTTTTGTTGTCTCTATTTTATTCTAACATGTCTAAAAAGCATGAAAATAAAGCAAACGTAAATCAGGCCTAACTTGGATTGACTCCAAGTTAGGCCTGATTTATGTTTGCTTTATTCAACAAATTCAATTTTATTTGCACAGTGACTAATATTGCATATCAAACCGGTATTAGATAAAAAATAATAATAAAATGGACGTTACTATTACTCAAGTTCAAATATAGAAGTTTTTAAATAAGTACGTAATAAAATAACGTGCATGCAGCAGGTTTTTAAGGATTTCGGGATTAATAAATCAATAATAAGATATTTTAATAAGCGGTTATCTACTAATCCATGAATCTCAAAACCATTTCGAGAATTATGCTTTCAATACAATTCAATAAAAAGCCTAGACCTTAAATGACTTTTCTATGACGTCATCCTTACAAAAAATAGTTAAAATTTGTTTTTTTTTTATAGGCAACGACTACCATTTTAATCATGAATGACGTCACAGACACCAACACTTCTTGAAAAATATAAAAAATATAAATAATAAATAAAACTCAAAAATACCGGAATCAGTTTCTTAAAATGGTCAATTTAGTAAATTATTTGAAAAAACATAACTTTTTTATGTGATAATGTTTTGATATAAATTATAAAAACTAAAAAAAAAACTCAAATATTTTATTCATAATACAAACAAAGTGTTTACTTTATGAACGTCAGAGTTGTTGTTTCACAATTAATAGATTACATGGAAAAGAAACTCCACATTTGTTCTTTTCAAAACAGTTTAAGCTTAATTAAAAAACTTTAAAACTTAAAAAATATTATAATAAAAAACATATAATACTAAATGGCCAATTGGCTGCATGTCAAAATATGTAAGAAAGTCCTACTACAGTAGGATTATTTTATTTAATACTCGCCCACACTCCCACCCGCACAACACGAGATTGCTAGCAAGCGCCCACATGAACAGTCTACACTACACACAATACCCTTTTCATTACTTTATTTTCACCGCGGTCCAACGGTATCTAAGCCCGCATTCTTTTTTACGCGGCTCCTTTAATTTCTCATTCACAGATTTTTTTAAATTCAATTTTAACTTC
Source organism: Yponomeuta plumbellus (assembly GCA_947310845.1). NCBI lineage: Eukaryota > Metazoa > Arthropoda > Insecta > Lepidoptera > Yponomeutidae > Yponomeuta > Yponomeuta plumbellus. Next base: position 12,437,163 of record OX371214.1, read on the forward strand.
TTTTGGCACCACTTACATAAGTAGTTTAGTTCGAGGTTACAAGCCAAGACATTGCGTTTTTTTTACACGTCAAGAACCGTTCACAAAATGTATATGCATTTTTCATGAAACGTATTTTTATGTAAGGGAGAATGCCAAGATTTCTATGACGCCATGCCCCACCAGATTTTTTTCAGTTACACAAATGAATTATATATCAGTTGATAGGTTATAATTTGTACTCTTGAAATTATAGAACATGAACTATGCTAAAGCTCAGACTCCTAAGTTTTAAGGGTAGGTACAAACATACCATAACAAAAGCTTTCTATTTTACAATAACCCCATTTTATCATAACGTTTTTACATGGAAAGCATTTTTTTATGCTACAGAAGTGTGAGTGAAGATAAAAGATACCATAGTTACCCTTAAAAAACTAATACATATTTTTAACAGATTCTTAGGTTATAAAGTCGATATTTTGATTTTTTTTATTTGCTGCTTTTACAGGTTTTATTTATATATAGTATTTTTTTATTATTTTTAATAAAATCATTTATGCATATTTTAAGTCTGTAGCTTAAAGTATTTTTGGGTAAGTAGTCTTGGGGCACGAATGGCATTGTCTTTTATAACTTTTATAAGGTCCCTCCTGTTAAATCGTTCGACTCATTTTAAAGTTATTGCCAATTTAAAGGGGCTTACTTAAAATGAAGCCTCTGTTATATTCTCTATAGTCGACAGCACGTCAACCTGCACATTTTAGTTGGAAAGTCGCCCGTAATGCATCGGAGTAGAGTGCTTCCAGAATAAGTCGCGTCAGATTATATTTATCAGCTTGCATGATATGACCAAGGTATTGTAGCTTTCTTCGCATAACGGTCTTTAGGAGCTCTACCTTTTTGTTCATTCTCTGCAGAATCGCGACGTTCGTTAGGCCCTTTCTCCACTGCTCCGGTCCGGCGTCGGAACCGGAATCAGTCATGAGAAAAATATCGGATGCCGAATTATGCTTCTCCACTTCATCCGACTATAATCGGTAATGGTCGTGACGCCGTGCTTTATTAAAATTCCTCGGTTTTTCTATTCGAGGCAAGGGACGTTTTCCACACATTCTATTAATCTAATTAAATAGTATGGGAACATTTTTGGATTGTATGCGTGGTTCAAAAACGTGTATTGTTTTTCTACGTCGATCACTTCGGAGCGGTAAAATATACCGTTCCGATCTAGCAAATTATCGGACCGTTAAAAACCGGATGCCGGAGTAGTGGAGAAGCTTATTAGTATACTTGTGTGTTTCTAAATCGGATCGGTAATTAACGTTTGCCGGACCGGAGCAGTGGAGAAAGGCCCTTACTCTGTCAGTCCATGTTATTTTCCGCGTTCTTCTACACACCCACATTTCGAATGCTTCCAACCTTTTGCAGCCCTTTGCCTGTTCACTAAGGAACAAATCTAGACTTCGTTAAGTGTAGTTACATATAACGTGATTAACGTTGAATGTCAGTTCAAGTACGGTGGAGAGGCGGAGCCATGTTTTTGTATTTACCCGAGCGCTTTTGCCGTAACAACATTAATTTCTTGCGTAGGTGTTCCAAGCTCGATGCCCGTGACGTAAACTCGATTATAAATGCTATTTACGGGAAGAACAAAGCCGGAGAATCTTATTTAAGGGGATCCACTGAATAAAATTTGCCCCACCAACAACAAAAATAATATTTTTTTATACAGGTCAAATTTGCAAGAAAATATCATACCATAACATTTACATACATGCACATACATTGCTTCTGGCCCCACACTAGGATACCCTGTGTCGTGGGAACCAGAAACAGCGGCGCCACAAACATGTAACCATACAAGACCTGGGTTTCTTTTTTTTGTCCCAAGCCGGGATTCGAACCCGGGACTTCTCGCATGGTAGGTAGATGCACTAACCGCTGCGCCACAGAGGTCAGATCATATTAGATTAGAATTCTTTATTGTATACACCACTCAACCAATCCGGACTTGGCCCCCGTGGTGGAGTATGGCCTATATACCTACCTTCCTCAGGGAAGAGACCCGTGCCACTCGGTGGGGACATAATGGGTTGATGATGATGATGATTGTACACATTAGAAAGAAAATACATTAGGAACCTTACATATCTAAAAGTGTCAGTACAATCTCTTAATCATGTTAATAGTGAGAACAAGATAGCATTAACGCTAAAAACGGCAGTTCTTGGCACAAATATATGTAGAATAGGCCCAAGATCTTGATTTTGCTTACAGCGCTTACTGCGCGTTTACTGCGCGTTTGCATGTGTACACTTCAATGGGTCCTCATAGTTCTTACAACGCGCGTTACAAAAGCGCGCGCTTCAAAACGCCTAATGTGTACCCGCTCTTAAAGATGGAATCTAGCAATTATTTAAGTTTAATTTTGGTATTTTTATAATAAAAAGAGATATATCAGAGCTCTAGTCAGATCAAGAGCGGATACGGAAAGCAAGTGAAAGGTGTCAAATTTGTGACAAGTTAATAACGACAAGCGACAATCAGAACATATTATAAGCTATTTTACTTATTTTGGCGTTATGTAGAAAATCAATTTTAAAAACACTTGTATATAACAAAAATAGCGCTCATAAAACGTTTAACATTAATTTTATTATAATTAACTAAATACGAATCTTCGTAAACAATTCACTGTCTACATAATTGAGACATTATACAGACACTTTTTGCAAGTTGAATCTGTAAAAGGAGAAATGTTCTTTTTTTAATGGTGCCGCTAGTTAGCCCACTGGATCCCCTTAACGTCGACACGTCTTATCAAGTGAACGGAATAGGCAGAATTGCCTACAGGTGGGTGAGTTACACGGAGTTGCCTACATCACCGAATAGGAACAACATAATAGAGCGCTGTCAGCATAAGAAATGCACCTAATAACTATTTCGTTATACGTTATAATTTTTTTTGTTTTTACATTTACCAATGTTATATACCTACTCGTTATCAGCCGATTGTATACTGTTATGATTCTTTTATTTATTTGAATTTTTTTAACAGATTTGTTCTTAATTATTTAACTAAACTATTATTTTTTTACCAATTGACTATTGGCCTCTGTCTCCCACAATATGGCTTTATTGAAGGATTAGAAAACAAAACGGTATTCAGTCTCTTTTTTTAATGACAGTATTATATTTTATTAGGTTAAAATAGACATCGCTGAAGCCATTTCGGAGGAGCTCGATAACACTGACACGATATTATTAGGTTGTTCTGGGTCTTACTGGCCCGGTAAGCTTCGTAGCGATGTCGAATATATTTTTATTTCAGGGTTTTCTTTCTATGTTTATGTTTCTCCTATAGGTATGTTACTATTCGGGGCGGAGATAAATCCAACAATGCAAAAAAAAGCAGCCTAAAACTAAAAAGCAGTTCTTGAGTTAAGCTAACCCGACACTATACGAAACACGATTTTAGATACTGTTATATTATAGGTAGATTCTAGGAGGTAGCTCGTAAATATCTTCTTTCTTCTCTTCTAATACAGGGGTAGGCACTCGAAGTGTTACCAACTTTAAGTTGCTATAGAAAGCAAACTGTTTACAGTATGGCGCCCATTTTCTCACAGTCGTAAGTCTATTGTATTGTTCCTAAACACACAGAAGCTCATTGTTTTTCGTCGCTGCTAAAAAAAGTTATCCAATTGGAATTCAAACGCCACAGTGTCATTACTTTATATTTGGCTGGAAAATCGCAACCAGCCATTGTTAATGCGCTACGACATTTACATCTGCAAAAAATGTTTGTGTATCGGACCATCACGCGTTACAATGATACGGGTAGCATCAAAAAACGCCATGGAGGTGGACATCCAACAACAGCAAAATCATCAGAAATGGTTCGAAAGGTAAAGGCTAGAATTGAACGAAATCCACGACAAAGCGCAGTTAAATTGGCAAAAAGTTTTAATGTATCTGCCCGGAACATAGGACGCATATTAAAAAATAAACTACAACTGAAGCCTTACAAAATACAAAAAGTGCAAGACTTGACACTTGCACAAAAGGCAGTTTGCCTAGAAAGAGCTAAGGAGTTAAAGCACTTGCACGTTGATAGCAAGCTTGAAAATTTGGTATTTTCCGATGAAAATTTTTTTACGGTTCAGCAATATGTGAACAAACAAAATGATCGCGTATGGTTAAAGTGTAAATCAAACGACAATTTAGACCAACGAATTGCTCTGCGAAAGCAAGCACCAGCATCAGTGATGGTTTGGACCGCGGTAACTGCTACGGGACGTTCACCTTTCGTTTCCATTGAGCAGGGTGCAAAGATAAACCAGCTAATCTACCGTGAAAAGCTTTTAAACGATGCTTTGTTACCTTCGGCACGTAAGAAATTCGGTAGAAACCATTGGACGTTTCAGCAAGACTCGGCACCATCCCACAAAGCCCGGGAAACCCAAATTTTTTTGCAAGAAAAAGTTCCAAGCTTCATTTCTTCGCAACAATGGCCACCATATTCGCCGGACTTAAACCCAATGGATTTTTCCATATGGTCAATTCTAGTGGCCAAAGTGTCAGCAAAAAAAACATGAGACAGTCGATGCCTTAAAAATTGCTTTTCGCCGAGAATGGAACAAAATATCAGCAGACCACATTCGTGCAGCGTGTGAAGCCTTCTCGGACAGATTCGATGCTGTTATCCGCGCTAAAGGTGGCCACATCGAACAATAACTTTTTCTTTTCAATTTTAAATGTTTTTTTTCTATATATTGAAGTTTATAAATATAAAGAAACAAAATTGACAAAATTACAGCATTTTGAATTGGTAACACTTCGAGTGCCGACCCCTGTATATAAAATTCTCATATCTCAATGTTATTGCGCATCCTCCTCCGAAACGGGTTCACCGATTTTCATGAAACTTTACATGCATATTCGGTAGGTTTGAAAATAGGTTGTTATCTATTTTTCATACCCCTAAGTGAAAAAAAAAATTGATAAAACAATGTTTGCCGGGGCAGCTAGTCGACTTATAAAGAAAAGTGACATAAAATGTAATAGTACCTAAATGTTCTTTGTTATGCTTTTTATTTTGAAACATATTCTTTGCTCTCGAATTTACATGGTAACATAGTAACTACATAATCAATTTTTAGGAAGTCAATGCGAAAGTTGGACGTAAGTGAGTAAAAAGAATCGGTCTGATTTATTCGAAAAGTTTGGGCGGCAAATTGTAGGGCCGGGTGAATTTCAGTGAGAAATAATTCAATATCGGCATCCAGGTGACCTTGTGACATTCATACGATAGGTATGCCACTTTCTGACAAACAGTGTAATTAAGATGATATTTGGTATTTTCCCTGAAGTCCGAATGAAAATGACTGACAATAATTTATTACGAATTGTGGCTTCGAGTAATAGGACCCAGATTGAGTTAAAATCAATGCATGTGTCCGACCGATAAAACCACATATAACTGATTTATTTAAAAAAACTGATTGTCAATATTTGGATTGCAGAAGATTGTTATGTTTATTGATTGGACTTTGATAAATTAATAAAATGAAATTGGAACCGACTGGACGACAGTGTTGCGTCGGTATTTTTGCGATTTCTGTCAGCGATTTCTTTGCATAGTAATATGGACTGAAGCCGAATAAATTGAAACATATTTTGTTTATGTATAAAAATAGTATCGGTAATAGTAGTGATATAAAGAGACGGTAATAGTAGTGATATAAAGAGATAAAGCGTTCCACAAACCAACTGCTTTGCAGTTTGGCGAAATTGTATAATTGTACTAAGGTGTTTTACTTTGAAAAAAATATGTAAACGTATAAAAAATACAATCATGTAGCCTATATTCTTTTACTTTTGGACAAGGCCTCCTACCTTCTCATAAATCGTTTTCTCGTCGTCCTCGATTCAGTGAGCTGGCAAGCGTCTTACTCTGCATAGTGCACGAACAATGAACACGAAAAAATGAGTTGGCATTATTGCACAATGCCACAGAATCATACGTCTATACTGGGCCGCACCAGGCCTGTTTCGCTCCGCGTTTCGGTATCGAACGCGTAAGTACATGCGGCGGCCACTCCGGAGTGGCAAATAGGTAGTAATTCAGCCGCCAGAAGAGGTAAGAATTACGCGGTAGAAAGCAACATGTAGGTGAATATAACGTAGCTTTTTAGCGACGTGCAATCTGAATTGCACCTAATTTTATCGCTGCTAGAGTCCCTTTTTCTTTAATTGATTTTGCGGAGTGAATCTTCTGTACTTGTTATTATGTATTTTGTGGCCGCACTAACAGACGGGACGCAATGGGAGGGTGTAGGGAGAAATGACCCACTGATGCCGGTTATGTCCACACCTCAGATACTCAGGTTTCCTTACGATGTTTTCCTAAACAGTTAGCAAGTCATCATCATCATCAACCCATTATATCCCCACCGAGGGGCACGGGTCTCTTCCCTGAGGAAGGTATAGGCCATACTCCACCACGGGGGCCAAGTTCGGATTGGTGGAGGCTTGTAAGACTGGTGGCTGGTCTTACTGTCAGAAGTTTTCAAGCCGCCCTGAGGCCTTACTCTGACTTGGCTTAACGACTGCCATCTATCGACGGCAGCTTAACGTGCCTTGCGAAGCTTGGAACCGCTCGAAAAAATTGCACTAGCGTTAGTCATAGAGCGGTTACCCATCTATGCACTGAACGCGCCAATGTTGCTTAACCTTCGTGGTCGTTTAAGATCACTCAGACAGCCGGGGCAAAGCTGAAATAAAGACAAAGAGGCAATAACAAGTTTTCACAGATGTAAATATTATAGTAGAAAACGCCTGATACATAATAGGATACAATATTACACTCACCCAAAACACAATACATAGATAAATAGACACAGTACACATTTATGGTCTCAAATATGATGCATGATTTCTAGTGAACAATACAAAATTAGTAAATGAAGGTTAGTCAAGCCACATTCTAAGGCCAGGGAATTGATTACCGGGAGTTACAGAAGTCCGAGTACATTTTCGTGCGCTACTTATACTATCGCAGAACAAATCGATCGAAATTATCTTTCGTAGTAACAAAATACACGTTTGTTGAAGTACAAAGGTTTGGATGCCGTAATATAAAATGTAACACCTAAAAAGTGTAGCGCCTATTCGGTAAAACAAAACGTTGATGGTATTCAACTTCAGAGATTTACATTTGAAAGCACTCTATTTTATTGGAAAATTGTGTATTCGACGTACAGCCGACATTATAACAACCGTGCAGTCCGCTCAGTGACGTTATTGGAACTAAAATGTAAGGTATGTGTGTCGACTGTACGTAAGAGTACCACACGCGTATTTTTCCATTTTTGTTTTTTTATAAGAGCTATCTGAGTGGCCCGCTGTTAGGTACAGTCGACTGCACATCATCCTATACACCCATACACCCTACTCCGTTGCATTACGGGCGACTGTGCTACTAAAATGTGAAGGTTGACGCGCTGTCGACTTCACAAAGGAACCTGAAAGAAAACGTAAAGCGTATGCATAATCCTAGGTTTGAACGGAGCCTTCCATTTATAAATATTTCATGCTGGCACGAACGTTAGTTACAACACACACGCAAATTAAATGCTCACCTCCTTTCAAAGCACCCGTTTATGTAGGGATCTACTTCACAAGAGATTCGAATCCCATTATTCTAACTGAAGTTCTAGGTCTAACAAACGCACAAAGGGGGAGAATTAATGTGGCCACATTTCAGTAACAAACTATGTGCAAACTCTAGAGGAAAATGTACACAGAACTGGCAAAGCTATGCGAGAAACGTGCACATACAGCATCACCAAGTTATTTGTTTAGGTGGGCAAAATTGTAACTAATTAATTGTAAATCCTGCTCCCCATTTTTTTATTTATTCACTTAATAAGATTTATGGATATAATTTCATTAAAATTGAAAGACTGGTTAGAATATTTTCATTTTTCTAGTTTTTCTTAAATAATACTACTAAATTTTCCACTAGCGCCGCTATCAATTGAACAGATAAGATGGTGGCACTGTACGAGAATGAACAGTGGAATACCAGGGTGGCATAAATTTAATGCCAGTTTTTGTGGCTTCCTTCTCAACACAACTGAATAGTTTTAACTGGACTATTTGATCTGCTTTCAAATTCAACTTTAGTGAGCACACTGTAGGTAAGCGTCAATGCGGTTTAATTACCCAACTGCGCCAGAAAGACTGTAAATAACTTGTAAGTTTGTCAGAAGAGTCTTACTCTCGCATCGTTACTCTCGACCTTATGGTATTACAAATAAAGTGCAACATGTCAGTAATAATGACGCGTTAATCAGAAGAAACTTATTAAGACTCGAACTCTCAAAACATGAAATCTATTTTCTCTAAATTAATTAAAAAAATATTTTGTTACAGCGCGATTGGGCCAAATCAAGGTCGTCAGGATCTGAGCGGAAGTTTATGAACTTTTTCGACAAAATTAGACGTAGGTAAGTGAATCTGGAAGAAAAGCATTTATAATACCTAACTCGAATCGCTCGTAGCCCCGGCTGGCTGAGTGATCTTAAGCGATCACGAAGGTTAAGCAACATAGGGAGCGCTCAGTGCATGGATGAGTGACCGTTCTATGACTAACGCTAGTGGCATTTTCTCGAGCGGTTCCGTGCTTCCCAAGGCACGATAAGCAGTTGGTGCCGGCTGCCGTCGATAGATGGCAGTCGTTAAGCCAAGTCAGAGGCTTTAGGGCGGCTTGAAAACTTCTGACAGTATGACCAGTCTAGTCCACTGACCACTAGTCTTACAAGCTGAGGCTTGGTTGAGACCAATCCGGACTTGGCCCCGTGATGGAATATGGCTTATGCCTTCCTTAGGGAAGAGACCTTTGCCCCTCGGTGGGGATATTATGGGTTGATGATGATACCTTACTATATGTAAATATTATGATCTTACCTACATTAAGGGGCTCCATCCGGTTCACGGGCGCCACTAACGGGGGAAAAGACACATATTTTTTCTACAAATCGTTTTTGCAAAAATTGTTTGAACAATGTGTCATTCTAGGGCTGTTTTTCGAGGATCACGGTCCTAAAACTAGAACGGCCGTTTTTTTCGGTTAATGCTATTTACACCGAAGTTTTTTTGCGTAAGGTCCACGGCCATGGGTTCTAAAAACACTATTAATATGATTGTAGACATATTTTGCAAAATCGATTTGTAAAAAAGATATTTTTTTTCCGCGGTGGCGCTAATTAACCGAATTTTTCAAAATTCTGTTTTCTACTTACACTAAGTACTTACATTTATAAGACGTGTATGACATTGATTTCACGCAGGTATTATTTGTAACTCAAACAAATACTACGAAATGATTGGTTGCCAATGCATTTTAGCATAGCGAAATTACTAGGCGCACATAACACAGTGGAGATGTATACAATACAAGGGGAATGGAACAAAGGAGCGCGGAACATGAGCTGGAAAATCTACTACACGGAACCATTAAGCGTTCTTGTTATCCTGGTACAATATTCTGTGTTTACAATCTGTTTCATTCGGTGCTCTGATAGATAAATAGACATAGATAGACCACTTCTTAGTTGGAGAGAATTCAAGAAGAAAGATTACGGACAATAGATATAGTCCGTGACCCGGACGTTCGTAATCCTGTGCCGTACAATAACAGTATTGTCATCGATTTAGGGTTTGATGTTTGAAAATAAATGTCTAAATATTATAATATAATATTTAGACATTTATTTTCTAACCTAACCTAACCTAAGAGCCTAACCTAAGTAACTTACTTCAATAATTTGTAAAGTCAGCAAAAAAAGTTAACTTAATGAAGTGCAATATTCACATTAACAAGCTTATGATCAGACATTCAAAAATAACAAAGGTAATTTTGTCAACCGAGTTTTGCGAACCAAAAATATTAAATTAACAATAAATTGTAACTCGAGTAATAAATATAATTTTTGGATTATTTGATTTAGTTTTCCGTTAACGAACCTTTTATTCATTAATGATTTTAGTAAACAAGTTTTGTATCTTTCTAGATTACACTTGACTAAAATCATACTAAACGTTCATTAACGGAATGATAAGACCTTTTAAATGACATAATCGAAGTGCCCACTTTTCTTGCCGTACCGTGCAGAATCTGGAACGATTTAGACTCAAAAGACTCAATAAAAAATATATATCTATAACACAAAAATTAATTAATCTTGGTAACGTTTGACTTCAGGTTACCGACGGCCGGCCCACGGCTTGTAATAGATTCTCGGAAAACTTTTGATTGTCAGACAAATTTTGGCAAGGTAAACTTTTAATTCTGTGTTTTGTTAGCTGTGTAATACCGTAATTGATTCCCAAAGCCGCCTTCATTAGTATGTGACGGGAGTACGTAGTTACCGCAAAAATGTTCCAAAATATTGTTTGAGAAAGTCTTCAAACTCTTGGCATTATGTATCAAATTAAGGCGCAAAGTATGGAGAAGTTATAATTGAATACCGCTAAATTCTTTGGAAGTTTGTTTTCCATTTCAAGATTTCAGATTTCACACGCAGTGGGGTATCAAATAAACAAGACATATTTTTTTCGACGCAATATTTTCACCCAATATTTAATTTTTTTAATATTGTTTAAAACCGGCTTGCACTTCAACACAATACATAGTCTGTGAAGTAAGTAATCGTTCGTAGACCCGGCCACTTGATCTTAAACGATCACGAAGGTTAAGCTACATAGGGCGCGTTCAGTGCATGGATGGGTGATCGTTCTATGACTAACGCAGTGGCATTTTTCCGAGCGGTAGGTTGCTTCACAAGGCACGTTAAGCAGTTAGCGCCATAATGGGTATAACTATAGACTAATACATAAATTTTACATAAACAAAAATTACTATATTACTACATACACAAAATTACTATAGAGAGAATCATAGCAACAGCATTACAGGTCGTCAGCATGATAGCGAGACTTTACCACTTCTTTGAAATTAGGAAGGCACTTTGCTTTGCTCTATTGTACATATATAAAGAATTTTAATCTTTTTTAAAATTTAATATAAATGGCTTGCCACTTGTCACGTTTGGGACCTAATAAACTCGGCAAAACGTGGGTCCAGTTCTAGAGACTGGTGCCTCTGCCTACCCCTTCGGGGATAACGGGCGTGAGTTTATTATTTATAATTTATTTATAATATAAATGAATTTTATTCAAAACTAGCAGGTTCTATTTGTACTTAGATTAAGATAATAATTGGTGCCTCTGCCTACCCCTTCGGGGATAATGATTTTATTTATTTTATTTTGTTTCGTTTCGTTTCGTTTCGTTTCGTTTCGTTTCGGTTCGGTTCGGTTCGGTCCGGTTCGGTTCGGTTCGGTTCGGTTCTTTTCGGTTCTTTTCGGTTCGGTTCGGTTCGGTTCGGTTCGGTTCGGTTCGGTTATTCAAGTTGTGTAAAACTCTTCCTAAACAAAGTCAATTTGACAAAGTTCAAAGTTAAGTGATCAAAGTTCACTAGAAAACCGATCGACAATAACATCAATACTCTTCAATTTATGTTGTAACCAGACGTCATATTTTTTACACTCGATGTTATTTTGTTTTGTGCTTTCATGCGATCATGCGCGTAATACCCAAGTCACACATTCAAAAGGCAACTTTCCAGTACATTGTGAAATTTCAACATTTCAGAGGTTCAAATAAGCACCAAATGCTTAAGGAATCCTAACGTTTGCGATTGCGTAATTTGGGATTCATTTACACATTTACCCGTAGAATCGTTCAGAATATAGTGCACGTAATAAAAAAGATGAGTTACAGAACGAGTACCTCAGCAGGGCCACGTTTCATGAAACTACAATTCTAAGGGCCGGTTCTGAATTGAAAATTTCATTAAGTAAATACTTAAGTTTTTGTTAACGTTCTGTCGCGTTTTTTTCTGAGAAATTTATAAGTAAGCACTAAAGTAGTTACTCAGGCAATTCCCAAATCAGGATCTGGCCCATAGTTTATTATGAGAATGCAATTTACTCGTACAATGCATCGTCACTAACTACAAAATTATACGTGACTACGTACATACATACTTGATTACTTCTTAAACTGTGGGTGAATTGGTATGCGATGTACAACGAACTGTCATTATAATTGTAGTTCCATGAAATGGAGAACAGGTGAACTTAAAAAAAAATTAACATGGTAATTATTTTTCTTGCAATAAATAAATAAATAAATGGTCAAAGTCTAATTTGTTGGGGTGCCGATGTCCAAGAGAGTTTTAGTAAGTGATGCCATAGTAATAATATTATAGTAGTCGTCAGACACACTTTTTCAAAGCAGACTTTGATCGTGTTAACAGGGCTTTAGAGTAATGGCCGGGATACACGAGGCTAGTTTTTCAAGCTAGGATAGCAAGCTATGACACTAGCTTAAGCTAGCAATCTAGTACTTCTGGCTTCGTGTAGACAAAACTAGCTTACATAATATTTCCATGTTCCAACTAGCATGTTCCAAGCCAGCTCAGCAAGCCAGGACAGTACTAGCTTGAAAAACTAGCCTCGTGTATCCCGGCCATAATGGATGCTATCAAAGTGTACATTCAAATTGTAAGTATTATGACACTGATATAGAAGGCAGGACTTACCGCGTTTTACTTCGCCGGTAGTGAGCAAGCAAAAAGAAGTCATAAAATGTATTGTTTATTTTACAGAAGAAATAGCGTCAGAGCGTCAGCCATTGTGGTAGATTTAGATTTAGCGCGAGAGTGGATGAAGACATAAAGAGAGGGAAAAATGACAATTAATTGTATCGGATTTTAACAAACAAAACCTTACATTTTTAACTTGAAGAATGCATGAGAAAAGTCGAGTTAAAAAGTTAAAACACCTTTTCGGAACCTTGGATAATTATGACCATTTTATACATAGCTAATGAAATATGACTGAGAAATCAACGGCTTATGGTATGTTGAGGTACGAAATTGAATTGAATTTGAATTGCGGTTGCGATTATCGCTCGCAAACTTGGCGATTGACTATCGCAATACGAGCGGTTGCAAGATGGGCGGGCAGTTGACTTCCAGACCGCCATGGACACACACCAGAAACGCGCTGTTGCGTTATATTTACTTCACAGAAGAATTAAAAAAAAGAAGGCCTAAAAGGTTTTGGGTGCATCCACCTATTGCAGAAATTGATTGTCCACTGTGGTCGCCCGCCAACTGATCGCAGAGCGCGCGGGTGCAACCCGCCGCGCGCCGCGGCTGCGGGACAGCGGGGGGGATTGTTTACGGGTCCGGTGCAGCGGGACCCGTAAACAATCGCACACGCCGCGGGCGTAAAACGCGTCATGAAATGTTGTTTAATTATTTACATAAATATCTGTATTCTACAAGGGCTGCGGGCCTGCAACCATGGCGGGCGCGGGTGTAAACCGCTTCGTGAGTCCTTAGCCTTAGCCTGCAAAATGTTTGGTGTGCCGAACGGCTCACCACAAGAATGGTTTTAATTCTTCTATTCAAAGTGATTGTAAACCGGTTTTAGATCAGTCTTAAATGTGTTTTAGAGGAATCGACTTTTTAATAAATAAGATTGGTAATTATTACTATTTTATTCAATTTGTATGAAAACAACACTGTGTTAAAGCACTTCAATAAATTGAAGTGGTCTTATTATTGAATTTGAAGAAACCATTTTGGAGTATTGTTTATGAAGTTAATGAATAATAATACATTTTTTTAAATCACGTGTAAAGGATAGGTTGATCTAACCAGACCTTTTAAAATAGCCGTAGAAACTCCAGGATTTTATTACCCACTGACGAACTCCGAGAATATTCTCCGGATTCCAAATGTCATCAGTAAATTTCCTTTTGAACACGTACCGTTGTTGAGAATATTCTTCGAGGTCACCCATCTCATCGTAGCGATATGTTTTACAGTTCGTAACCAGTTCGAAGTTCTTTAATCTCTTAATTATTCTACTAAATTGTTCATCAAAATTCAAATTAACGTACAACTAAGTACCTCTGAGTTAATGCCATAAATGCTCATAATTACGTTTTCGACCACTCTTGCTAGGTGCCTAAATTACTAAGGAGCACAAATAAAAGCTTGCTAATACGTCAACTGCGAGTCGAACTCATTCACGAAAGGTTCCGCACCATCAAAAACACATTAGAATGTTTCAAGCATCTACCTGTTGCACTGACAGACAGACAGTGGAGTCTTAGAAATAAAGTCCCTTACCCTTTGGGTACGGTACCCTAAAAATGTTGACAGCAGAGTTTCCCTCTGTATTGGATGTCAAACGGTCGTAAAGGCGGGTCAGCGCATCAAAGCATGTCATATTGAGCGACGTACAAAAGGCTGTCTACTAAATTCTTGTTGCATGAAAACAGTTTACTTACATAACTACTTTCTACTTTCTACTACTTTGATAATAAATACTTTCTTTCTTTCTTTTTTCTTTCTTTCTATAACTATGTAAGTAAGCAATTTTGTTTCTTAGTTAACTAACTAGACTAGAAGATCGCTTCATGTCAGTGACTATTTTCGGTAGTTAGTAACCAATGGCATTTTAGTCAAACACCTATAAGTTGGTTTCACATATACATATATTATGTACACGTATAATATCACGCCTATTATATCCACCTAAGCGATATCGTTTTCGTTGCGTTTCTTTCTTTCTTATGTCAAGCATATTTTTAGCACGTTTTTAGCGTAACACGTCCACACGTTCAGAGTGAGTGCTTTTATTGCTTGACTTCATAAACAAAATTATTATAATTTAAAAATATATAATTAATTAAGAATAAGAAATAAAATACCGTGACAAATACTAAAGTCACTGACTCAAGTTCAATTGAAATGACATTGACGGTCACTGCCATGCTATTATCACTCTGTTGACCATTTAGTAGACATGAGCCTTAAGATCTTCTCACCACGGAATAAAAAAAAACAATTCTCACTCAACTGAAAAAAAAACTTAAATATCTATCTAAAGCCCAACTATATATTCTCTCAACACAAATAACTAAATCAACGTTTACTTTCTAAATACTTACAAAGCTGTGTGCTTGTGTTTATCTACAAACAGATAACGACAACATGCAAATCAGTTTTATTTACAGAGTTGGTCAATAAAGCTCCTGACTTAATTCTACTTTCCTTGGAACTCTCGACTGATAAAACTATTGAGGCGTATAATATAATTCTGCGGTCCATATCCCCGATACCTTTTACTGTTCAATACTCGCACTTATGCCTTTCAACTTAAGAGCTACCGTGGAGTCAGCGCGGCGATGGCTTCTTTCGTCAATAGTGCACTCTAGATGACTCTAGTCGATGGGCGGTTTTGCCTTGAAAACAACGACCAGCTGTCAAGTGTATTTACTCACTACCTTTACCCCCAGTTTCTCGAGTGCTACCTATTAATCTTAATTAATTATAATTAATTAATTAAAAAATTAATTAACCTATTAATCTATTGTTAATGCCTGTCAGTTGGCCAAAGTGCGTACAAAAAAAAACGACTGACAGCAGCTGTTAACAGTAGATTAACACTGTTACCGTTCGAAAAACCGGGGGTAAGTCTATTTATCTACGAACCAACCATAAAGTTACGTTTTGTTAAAAAAAATTAAAAACCTCGATTTAATTAATTTAATAATTAAGTAAACAATATACCTACTACCTACCTATTTAAGTCATTTTATGTATTTTTTCTTTGTGCAATAAGTGTAACAACAACAACCTACCTACCTACCTACATTCTGTTGACTGTCATAATATTTTATTGTTATCAATGTTAGATTTAAGCCAATTGTACGCTGTTAGGACTCTATTTATTTGAAATACATTTATTATTATTAATTATTATTTTTACCTTATGGAACAATTAAACGCATATAATTTTAGACGCTGCCTTCGGATCGAATTTATAGCAGAAAAAAAGGCAACGAATAAAAACCTACTGTGACGATCTTTTCTCAAATCACCCCAAACATAATACAACCTACCTACTTACTCAATAATTCAATGATTGCCATCAACAACTGAAACGCCAAAGCATTAATTAACTTTCTTACAAAAGTCGGAAAAAAATTAACACTGCGGCAAGATAGATTGCAAAGCCATTTTTCTCAAATAAAATCGTATCTAGCGAAACAACCCCGGTTTTATTTCATCGTCTCGTTGATTATTGAATGGAATCGCTTCTCTTCTCCTCTAGACTTGCAATAAGGCGAATAAGAGTGAAATAATGAGTCGAGATACCGATCTATTGCAATAACGACGCTGACAAGCTATTCACGTCAGCCTCAGTTCGATGGAACAAATACACGGAAAAAAATGAACTCCAATCAAGTGACATTTTAGCTTGATTGGCGAATTCTTGTTCAAATCAATCACAACATAGTTAAATTTATGAAGCAACAAATTATTGCAGCAATAAAGTTAAAATGACCAGACGCTCAAACATGATGCCTACTTAGCCCTACAAGGCTGCATTGTGAAAGCTATCAAATTAGAAAAAATATTTAAACCTAACATGTAACTCATTCGATTCAATCAAACAGTTTTGATTACTACAATAAAGATCATTCGAACTTTATGATTCATAATGTTCGTTTCACTTGTTAGTATCTATAAAGTATCTTTAATTGGTAATAACAACAAACTTGATCAAATGTATGACGTGACTTGGTTGAATCTATTATTATTTTTCATAATACAACATTATTACAGCTATCAAATGCGTCACAATAGCATCAAACACATAACTTTATTAGAGGTATCAAATAAAGCATGTTATATTTTATCAAACAACTTGACTTTAATCATAGTATAATTTGTCTGGTTTAATCAAGGAACTTGACTAAATCAATAATGTTTGTCTCAGCTTTATTAGAAGTATCAAATACAGTTTATAAAATTGATCAAGGAACTTGATTAAATCCACAATGTCTAACCTACCTATTCAGCCTACATAGACTAATAGCAAACATTTTCTTATTATATTTCGCATTGTCAGTGTTGCCAAATAATTCGGAGTTTTGTAAAGTTACGATTTTATTTTCTAGTCTGCATCTAGAAAATCTAGTAAAAGTAGAAAAAATGCCGGACAAGGAGCTGGGAGGGAGTGTTATTGTCTGTAAGTTCTAAATCACTCTAAATGTAGAATGATGTAGATGATGATGAGAATTAACGAAGACAATCCGTTGGGTTTCATTTTTACCACTACCTACTAGACACGGATCTTAAAATCCGGCCAAATACGAGTCAGACTCATACAGTGAGGGTTCCGTACCACGAAACTTTATGCATCAGATTCTGTGTAGTGAGGAATACTCAGTGCGCGATTCGAACTCATCCTTAATATTTATTGTTACATTATAAAATAAACCCAGTAACCACACTAATGCCGTCATATTCGTCGCCATTTAAATCTACTTTTATATGAAGGATTTTAGTTAAATAGAATAGAATAGAAATGCTGTTTGAGCCACTTTTGAGACAGTGGTGCAAGTACCTAGCCCTAAGTTGTGAAACTTAGGGCTAGGTACTTGCACTACGGTTCACTACGGTGCACTAGGTTCTTTATCTATTACCGTTACTACATTATATCAAAAGCAATAAAAATAGAAAATATCAGTTTTATTGAGTGGAGACTCCACAGATATCTATATCTGTGAGAAACTCACATTTTTATACTTAAATTTTTATCACTTGTGAGTGGTTGACCAAAAAGGGACCAGGGGGCTCATTATGAAATGTTCGCAACGGATATTCATACTTCTTAAAAAGTCACGTCAACACAAAAACCAACGTCGTACGGAGTACTGTCTCGCTCTAACATAGGGTCTTAAAAGAAGATAGTGCTATACAGAAGTGGTATACATGACTTTTTAAGACGTATGAATATCCGTTGCGAAAATTACATAATGAGCCCACTGGAGGGATTGGAAACCGTTATTTATTTATTAGATTTTTTCATCTGTGGTATTTAAGCTTTGTTTTGGTCTGACCAGAATATTTTTAGGTGCCGTAGTTTTTTTTTTTTTTTTGTGAGCTGAGGCAGTCTTGGAACCTGTTTATACACTTAACTTCAAAAGCGATTTTCTCGAAATCAATTATTTTCCCTTGAGGTCGTTTTTTGGTCAACCACTCACATTCATATGATTATCCACCAATAAACCATATGCGAAAATTTTAACAAGCTACATGATTCCAAAGATACCATAGTTCAGTCAGTCCCACAGACAAACAGCGTAGACTTAGGAATAGGGTCCCTTTTGGTAACATAAGAATATTCTGTATTGTAAACGAGGAAAAACACAAACCCTACCCTTAGTTACCTATGGGTACCCTATATGGGTACTATACCTTGATTTTTAATTAGGTGGACTAAACTGACAGTTCAAAAAGCTCTTATTTTTTTTAAATGTTGCCAGAGCAAGATCGTAGTGATGTGACTTGATGTGTTCATTGAATGTTCGATTTCATTCAATCATTCACTCTTCAATTTTATTTCCTTTATTTGGGGAAAATAATTTAAATTAATCCTTATCATTAAATACCTACCAATTAAACAAACATACCTACATCTGAAAAACCCACAAACTTTAGGAAATATTTCGTTTAAGTAACGAGACGACAACCCGACTAGACATATAATATCCACTTTTTTTTCATAAGGTTTAGATGATAACTCTGTAGTTAACCGTTTTCAACAAATAATATTTTGGCTATTGATAGATTCGTATACCATATTGTGTCGTGTCTACTATGTACAGTATCTTCTTTATATAGTACGTATTTATTGGTCACATTGTAACACCTCAGCCTTTAATGCTTGAATAATAAAGTTTTGCCTTCAAAACGTACTTTATTTTTCATTATATCTTGAAGGATCAATACAATAGTATCATGGCTGGGTTCCTCATCACAAATTAAAAACAATAAATAAATTTATAAACCTAATAGCCAGTGAATCTAACGACATAATATGCGACTTAGATAATAATCCACATGTGCCATCTAGGAAAAAGGAGAAAGCTATTTTCTCAATGTAGAATTACAGCTTTCATTATTGTATCGACCACATGTTTTTGTTAAGTATTTAATTTTTTAGAATTCATATTATGTATTTGATATTCCATTTCAATAAATTTATTAGCTAAGCAAATCGAAGCTTGCACCAAAATCTTCAAACGTGTTTAGTTGCTAATTTTATTTTAATGTGAAGTCTTTGTACAGTTTGACAATACAAAGCGCTAACGCATTTTAAAATCGAGGTGCAATTCGTCCTAAGACTTTAAAAGTGATTAAAATTTTAAATCTAGTTTTTATTTTATTTTTTCCTATTCCAAAACAGAAAGGAATGAATATGGTATGTCTGTCATGTTGTTAAGTTATAAATGTATAATTTTATCACGAAATCCTCTAACTAAAGTATAATTTAATTTTACAGTTTATTCTATCTGATCAGCCCGTAAATAGAGCCCACTGTTGGGCACAGGACTCTTCTCTTTCACGCCAACCCATCCGTTCCAGTGTCTCCCAGCCGCTTTCACAATGTCGTCGGCTCATCGGGCTGGTGGTCTGCCCCCTGACCGTCGACCCGTTCTTGGCCACCACTCAGTGGCTTTCTTAGTCCACCGGCTGTCTTCCCACCTAACCCGTCTCCATTTCAGCTTAGTAATTCGTGTGCGTACGTAGAGTTTATAATGTAGATTAATTTGTTTATTGGAGTGTAAAACAGGTAACTTTATTTTAAACTTATCTTGCCTCAGATTTAACAATTTTTTAAAAATATTTTTAAGAAATTTGAACAAATTTAAAGGTTTAGGAATATGGTTCAAGAATTACCAAAACTAAATCTGAAATCACTCAGGGCCGGGCGAGCGAGTTACATTACATAGACCAGTCTGCAATTGAAGGAACGAATGATTGAATGAAAATATTTATTATTCGATCACTCTGAGCACAACACTATTTTTTATTTTCCCTTACGTGGCAACCCACCAACTGTCAGTTTAGTCCACCTAATTAAAAATCAGAGTAGGTATAAGTATATTTTAGTTTGTTTAAGATGCACCAAATCGAGACTGGCAGACAGACACGAATGGTCCACTAAAAGCAAGCGCGCCCAAAAGGGTTTTATGTTGAGTTCTGTGACCACGTTATCTAGCTTCTTTTTTTAAGGACCGGCATTTAATTTTACCATTCGCAGTGATAGTGATTCTGATTCTGTCTAAAGAACTGTTTATTTAGTACCTACTTTTAGTTTTTCTGTGTTTTTATTATATATTCTTAAGATATTCATGAAACGTAATGAAAATGACAAAATCCTACTTTTCCTACGGTGTTGGAGGGCATCCTTCAAAGACTACGCTGGGCAGCAGCCGGAGCAAGACAACGATGACGTGGTGGTATGTGACTTGATGTGACATTATCATTGTTCGAATCGAAATATTTTTCAATAATTTGTATACAACATGTTACAAAGTCTTAAAGATTTATTGCGGGATAATCATACTAGGGCATCGGAAATATTTTTTTTGCCCCATGACGCTTCTTAGATTTTTAAAGAGAAGAAAAATGAAATTTACTTTTTGTCACAAATTGTATGATATGTATATTTTTTCCTCACATATTTTAAGCATTTTATTGGAAGAAACCTATGTCTTCACTGAAAGTGAAGCAGTAATTAAAGTTTATAAAATAGTAACATAGTGCTTCAATCCAGTTTTGTCTCTTCTTTCAGAACTTATTCCATGAAGGAGAATCGATCAATGAAAGCAAAGCTGTAAGCAAACCTTGTACCACTGCCCTCACAGCCTAATGGTGGCCTATCTCAATCGGTCTAGGCCAGTGTAAGTGTTCCTATATCACACTATAAGTGATACAGGGCCTACTACAGTTAAGCAATATGTGGAAGATTATACAGCACTAAAAACACCATTCGGATACACCTTGGTTGATTCTGATTGATTTCTGATTATAATCTGAATTATTCATCATCATCAACCGATAATGTCCCCACCGAGGGGCACGGGTCTCTTCCCTGAGGAAGGTACCTATAGGCCATACTCCACCACAGGGGCCAAGTCCGGATTGGTGGAGGCTTGTAAGACTAGTGGCTGGTCTTACTGTCAGAAGTTTTCAAGCCGCCCTGAGGCCTTGGCTTAACGACTGCCATCAATCGACGGCAGCCGGCACCAACTGCTTAACGTGCCTTGCGAAGCACGGAACCGCTCGGAAAAATGCCACTAGCGTTAGTCGTAGACGGTGACCCATCCATGGACTGAACGCGCCGTATGTTGCTTAACCTTAGTGATCGTTTAAGATCACTCAGGCAACCCAGGCTACGAGCGAATCTTAATGATTAATGGTGAGAATTTGACTAAACTAATGATTTTTTTTTACAGTTGGAGTGTGATTTTGAAGTTTAATATTCAGCCAAACCGAAAATTTGCTCCCGAATTTTCCAGTCTTGAGTTTGCTGAATTACATACGGAATTGCTGAGGCAAAGAAAAACAAACGACTCGGAGATTGCAGAGCTTGGTGATTTGTTATTATTTTCAACCAATTCCTGACAATTTATCAAAAGACAGTTAAAATTTGTGAAACTGGTCCCATTCAAATTCGGTAACTGAATAGGTACCTATTGTACTATTTGATCTCATTTTAAGGTCATTGGCTCTCTAGCTATAAAGCGAATTTGTTTTTCTATGTAAATATTTCTGTGTTTTTGTGTCTTATTGCAATATACGTGTAGTTCACTACATTACTTATTGTTTAATTTGCCTGGTTCATTTCCAATCACTGAGACAATGCCCTGCCGTGCCTTCTTAATTTGTTTTCCTTGTCTGCTGAAGGTGTTCAATAATTAACTGCCGAATACCTCGTTGGTCTAGGCATTAAGGCGATAACTACCACGACAGACGATTCTTGACTTTTAAGTGGGTGATCGACGGGCGAGTAAGACCGCGGTTTTAAATACCGACGAACTTGGCTCGCGGCTCGTTGGTGCTGATCGACTAGCGAGCAAAACAGTCGCAAACAGAGTGCTTATACTGAGTTTGTTCATTCACTTTCGATAGTGAGAGCGTTTGCGATATGCATAGGAGTGACAAAGAGACAACTAGATGGCGCGCTTTGTCACTCCTATGCAAATCGCAAACGCTCTCGCTATCGAAAGTTAATGACAAAACTCAGTATACGCACTCCAGTCTTGTTCCAAGTCTGAAGCAGGTTTTGCATGGCGGGCCGAGTAAAAAATGTCGCATGACGACGAGCCGCGAGCTAGGCTCGGCGGTATTTAACACCGCGGTTTTGCAATGATACACCGGCGAGCTTTACCGACGAGCCATAAAACCGCGGCCTTACTCGCCCGTCGATCACCCACTTTAGTCGGAAGATTCCGACCAATCTCCGACTCTGCCTTACAGAGCTTAATCATGGTGAGTTGAGACGGAGCTCGCTTCATCGGTTGCCCGTATCTGACTCAGCAAAACTTGATCGGTCTCTTCCGACCAAAAGTCAAGTAAGTTAAATGAAAGGTCAAGCACAAAAGGATTGACAGTTCAATTTGTGAATTTCACTCTGCAGCTACAGAGTGCTGCTAATTGGCCGTCACGTGACAGCGAAAAGTAGATTTTTGACCTATTACCGCATTCTTGACTCTATCATTACCTGACTAGGGTTGCTAACATTTTTCACGAACATTTTCGTGTCGCGTATCAGAACCCATCAATCTAGATTTCACCTCCATTACGATACGACTACTCTTGAAAACCATTTATCACACTTTCGGCCTGCGTACGGTTGAGATTTTGCGCCTTGATCTCCCATTCCGATTCCCAATTTAGACAATTCTAAAGTTGCTTTACAATTCAAATAAATCAAATATTTTCACTTAATCAGCTAGTACCGAAGATACTTAAGACGTGACAACTACTAAAAGCCTCTATTAACTCGTTTAAGGGCTACATCGATAGAAAAGTTCGTTTCCTGGATGTTCAAAATAAATTAAAAAATATTTTCAAAGGCCACTAGCAGGAGGAGCCGCAGAGCGTAGAATAGAATATAGTCAAATAGTGAGTTACTTTACCCTCTTTAGGTCCCTGAACCACACAATGGTGACCTCGTACATTTCATACATTCTACATAGGCCTAAATGATTCACCTCGTCATCGTCATCGATCTCATCTTTTTAATGCGTATTTTTCTTGAAATCGTTTTTTTTAATCACGGTAAGGGGTCAAAGTGTCGAAGACAAGTGCAACAGTTCCTACGGGTACGGCAGGAACGATTGTCGCTGCTTTATCTCAGTCACCTGCCTGTTCGCGGGTAGATAAGAGGGTTTTAAAATAGAATAGTGTCTGCCTTTGTGCGTAGGGCAAAAACAGACACAAAGTGTTTCGTTAGCCTCTTCATAACGTGTTTTGAATGTTGAATGGATTCTTTATGTCGAATAACAAAGAAGATACTGCTGTGTCGTCGAAAATAGTTTAGAGTGTTAGCCCACCCTATTACCTAGTTTAAGAAAGAAAATTGAAAATTTCAAATTCTCAGCCATACTACTATCTTACCTCTAAACATTTCAACTATAAAAGTAAAAAGTAGGTAGGTCGTTAAACATGATATAGGCAAAAGTTTTAAAAGACAGTTCACACTCTATCAATTTGGTGGTATAAAAACTGTCTCAAACGCCATCGCACGAGTTATTTATTATGTTTACCTCATTTCAACCCCCAAGGTACCTACCTACATAAGTAGGTACTTACATAGTTGAGCACAATGCAAGCAACCACAAATGGCATCTCGTTAGCGCGAGAAAGTCGAATTAATCGGAGTCCCTCCAGGAATTAAGGTAAATAGGCCATTCAATCATTTGCCCATTCCGCTGCTCCGTAATCTCATTCCTTCATCAGTCCCGAATACAATAAATCTAACAAACGAAAAGGGCCCTTTGAAATTCCTCGCCAAGTGAAAAGAACAATAATGGCAATAATCTACGAAAACCCCAAATTTTCCAATGATAAAGAATGGCTTGTCAGATGAAATATCCTATTCGGATAAGCACTAGACCTGACAAGGGTCACTTGACCCTAAATTTGGCCCCTTTCAGGGGATTTCGCCCTAAATTGTTTACCGAAAATAAATCCCGAGCTTACAGATCTGAGTGCCGACATGGACATCAGTTGGCTCCGACATTTATGAGTAACCCTATTTCGGATCGACCGCTGCGTAGCCTCCTGAGACCCCCGGTATCACCAGTGATACCTTTAGTTTTGAATTTTTTTTAGCGCCATCTGTCGCAATACTAATGTATTGCGACGTCTAACAGTAAGTGTAGGGTTTCGTTTATTGTTACCATCACCGCTACTTTGCTAGGTGTCATTATTTAAATTATTTGCGGTCAGTGCAAGTTTGAAGATTCTGCAGTAACCGTCATGGCGAATTCGCGTAAAGGTAAATATTAGTTTTTGTTTAAATCTTCGTGCTTTTTTGTTTAAATCTTATTAAATCTGTCGTAATGTTTCATTTAGTAAAACTGTTATGTGGAAAAGTGTGATTATTTTGTACATAGTTCGAGTTTTTCTGCAAGTATCATACGTGATACCTTGGGCATTCAGTATTATTATTGGAATATTTTTACAGGTCCTCTGTCTGATCGAGAAATAGTGCAGATGATCAATTTCGACGTGTCAGATATGGAAGAGGAAGACAGTGATAAAGAAATAGACCTTGAAGAATGCCAAGAGGGAATACCCGACCAGGAAATTCCACTCGAAAATGAAGAGGAATGGAATGATTCGGACGATGAACCTCTTTCATCTTTACGCACACTTCCTCAATCGTCTAGGAACCTGAGTTTACGATGGAAACACACAGAAAACTTCGATTTTACTCCAGATGAAGAATTGGACGTATCATTCGACCCTAGCGTCATTGTCAAGAGTTCCTTGGATTACTTTTCTCATTACATTGATAACCGTTTGTTTGAAATTATGGCCGAATGTACAAATGTTTGTAGCGTAATAAGAACGGGAAAATCACTGAATACGACGCCTGAGGAACTTAGACAGTTCTTCGGATGTTCAATGGCCATGAGTGTGCTTGGCTTGCCACGAATTAGAATGTATTGGGCGCTAGAAACAAAAGTCTACTACATAGCCAACACGATTACTCGTAATCGGTATTTTCAACTAAGATCGAGTTTGAAGCTTGTAAATGATGAATTAATTTCACAAAATACCAGACAAAATGACACGTTTTGGAAAGTACGTCCTATCGTATCTGCAATAGAAAAGGGTTGCCGTGAAAACAAAAGAGATAAGTGCGTTGCCATTGACGAGCAAATAATCCCCTTCACTGGCAAATGTAAACAAAAACAGGTCGTAAAAGGCAAACCAAATCCGGAAGGTATAAAAGTGTTTTTGATGGCCAATCCCAATGGTATTCCGCTTGATTTATACTTATATCAGGGCAAGGGTACAACAATTGAATCAGCACTTTATCCAACACCTGACAAGATTGATCTCGGAGGACGTTTTGTGCTCAAACTTGTGGATACTTTGCCTCGGGGTTCTTCAATTTTCATAGATCGGTATTTCACATCTATTTCACTTCTTGACAATCTATTGGGAAGAGAAATAAAGGCAACAGGAACATTAATGAAAAATCGAGTGCCTGAATATCAACGGCCTAATGCAAAGAAAAAAAATAAGCGCGCATTGTTCAAGTCTGATGCTATTTTACAAAAAGCTGGAAGAGGCTCTTTCGATTGCGTTGTAAGGGGCGATAATAAGATGGCTATAGTAAAGTGGTTGGACAGCAAACCAATTTATGTTACATCAACTGATGCAGCTGTTCAACCATTAGGAACATGTCGTCGCTGGAGTAAACAGAAAGGGGAGTATATCGAAGTGCCACAACCTGTCGCCATAAAAAAATACAATAAATTTATGGGAGGCATCGACTTGCTAGATCGTATAATTGGCAAGTATCCCATGCGAGGAAGAACCGGAAAATGGACCATCCGAACAATATTTCACTTCTTTGACTTTGCAGCAGCAGCAGGATGGGTGCAATATCGACAAGATGCTGCACAATCAGGATGCCTTAGAAAAGATATACTCCAATACTTGGACTTCAAGTTGGACTTGGCAAAGAAATTCATTTACTCAGATCCACACCAATCAGAGCCACTATTGAGCCTACAATTAGCACGCGTGACACGTAATATGCAGCAAAGCCCTACTTCCAGCGTTGGTTCCATTCGAAGCGCCCGAAACAGTGCGAGTCCTGTTCCCTTATTACACGAGAGACCTTCTACTTCTACCAGAAAACAAAGACTCGTGGAGCCTTTACCTCACGCGGCCAAAAGAGTGAAGGAAGCAAAACATTTACCAACCTGTGCTAAGGAAACCCAAAATAACAGATCAAAATGTCGTAATGAAGGCTGTAGGAACTTGACATTCGTTAAATGCTCGGAATGTAATATATTTCTATGCTTTAATGTCAATAGAAATTGCTTCTATGAATATCATACTTCTCAATAACTTTTTGTTATAAGGTTTTCAATCTTTCTGTATTTGTAAATGTAAATTAAAATTAAACATAATAATATGAGGAACAATCTTGTTTTAAACTAACGCGAACCCAAGGTATCACTCGTGATACCATCCCTACTGCCAAGTGGGGAGGGGGGGGATTTTTTTTTCTAGTATTTTTGTAACAACTAGTGGTACCTTGCTTTAAAAAGCAGCACACATTAAATGTGGGTTGAATACTTTAGTCTTGGGTCTCAGGAGGGTAGTAAGTAATAGGTATGTAATACTTTCCATTTTTTGTCACCTAGATTCACACACCTTCGTAAATAAATTTATAATCATCCCGGCTATCCTAAAACAGCTAAGTGCCAGTATTGAACAAATAATGTTAGATGTATCTTGCCAATCTCTGTATATTAGATATACAGAGTGTACGAAAACTTGAACCTTGACCTTTTCAAAAACGGGGGATTATGCTCGTCAATGTAAGCCAGTTTTAATAGGATTACATTTTCTAAATCGCTAAAATTATATCAGCCGTTATAATGACTCACGAATAACGATATTTTTTCAATTATATTAAAGCTTAGCCGTTTATAATATAGTTCAGTAACTTCCTCTGAGTAGAATAACACATTTCGAATTTTTCACCATAGTAATAGTTATTCGCATTGATAAAATAATCCTCCGTTTTTGGAAAATTGTATTGGAAGAAATTCTATTTAACCCCGTATATGAAAATAGCTCGTACGTAATATTGTCTACATTAGCACATTTCTAGTCAAACGCATGCAAAGAAAGATAATAATAACCAAAGCTATTGGGTGATTTTCCGTTTAGCCCATTCTTGTGAACTTTTTTTGACGTTCATAACAAAATTATTACATAATTTCATGGCCACCATTAATACGGTTATTTATTTTTTACTTCCGTGTTAAACATAACAAATGTTAGCTTCATGTCTCTACTACACGGTTCAAAATACTTTATCACTAATTTCTTACCAAGACTGGCGTCGTATGTGTTCATATACTCCGACGTCATAAACTGCGAACATAGGGCGGTCTTGCCGACTCCCGCGTCACCTAGCAGCACCACTCTGTACTTTGGGACCTGTGAAAGAAATTGTGTATATATGACTCATGTGTCAATCAAACCTTTTCCTAAACCTCATCCCGGCTGGTTTGTGCCTGTATGTTATGTTATGTTATGTTGTGTTGTGTTGTGTTGTGTTGTGTTGTGTTGTGTTGTGTTGTGTTGTGTTGTGTTGTGTTGTGTTGTGTTGTGTTGTGTTGTGTTGTGTTGTGTTTTGTTGTGTTGTGTTGTGTTGTGTTGTGTTGTGTTGTGTTGTGTTGTGTTGTGTTGTGTTGTGTTGTGTTGTGTTGTGTTGTGTTGTGTTGTGTTGTGTTGTGTTGTGTTGTGTTGTGTTGTGTTGTGTTGTGTTGTGTTGTGTTGTGTTGTGTTGTGTTGTGTTGTGTTGTGTTGTGTTGTGTTGTGTTGTGTTGTGTTGTGTTGTGTTATGTTATGTTATGTTATGTTATGTTATGTTATGTTATGTTATGTTATGTTATGTTATGTTATGTTATGTTATGTTATGTTATGTTATGTTATGTTATGTTATGTTATGTTATGTTATGTTATGTTATGTTATGTTATGTTATGTTAGTCATAATAGCATAGCAGTGAGCGACAATGTCACTTTAATTGAACTTAGTCAGTGACTTTAGTATGTTTCACGGTATTTTATTTCTTAATTCTTTACATTTGGTTAATTTTATGAAATCAGGCAATAAAAGCACTAACTCTGAATGTGTGGATGTGTTACGCTACGACGAGCTAAAAATATGGTTGAAACAAAAAAGAAAGAAACGCAACGAAAACGATATCGCTTAGGTGGATATAATAGGCGTGATATTATACGTATACATAATATTTTTTGCCTCTCCTGAGCCTCCTGTGAGTTGACCGGTAGAAAATGCCATTAGCATTAAGTCCACCTCGCATGTATGTAAATGTTATGTTATGTTATTCGCCGATTTAGGAACCAAGCTGGAAGAAGACAATGTGCATGGGCAGCTTTAGCCATTCGTCTAGCACAGCTGGAACGGTAATTGAATTATGGCCAATATAACTTCACTATCACACTAATGGCTTCCACGGTAAACAACACCGCAGAGTGCATAATAGCCTTTGACGCGCGCGGCATAGAAGCGAAAATCGAAAAAGAGGCCCGGCTTTTACTTGGTATGATCGATCTCTTTAGTTGCACTGGGCATGACAAGGCTTTTTGTTGGATATATGCAATTCAGAGTGAAGTATACTCTTTCTGTTTCTATACGTTGGTTACTTGTTCTACAATTTGGGGCCTTAAACTGAGTCGAGAGTCGGGCATGCAAAGGTTCTTCAAGGAAATTAAAAACTTGCATCATCAACCCATTATGTTCCCACCGAGGGGCACGTGTCTCTTCCCTGAGTAAGGTATAGGCCATACTCCACCACGGGGCCCAATTCCGGATCGAAGGAGGCTTTTACGACTAGTCACTGGTCTTACTATCAGAAGTTTTCAAGCCGCCCTAAGGCATCTTACTTGGCTTATCGATTACCGTCCATCCTATCGACGGCAGCCGGCACCAACTGCTTCACGTGCCTTGCAAAGCACACAACCGCTCGGAAAAATGCCACTAGCGTCAGTCATAGACGGTCACCCATCCATGCACTGAACCCGTCTTATGTTGCTAAAACTTCGTGATCTTAAAAGTTGCATGAAATAATTTAATTTTACATATATATAGATAAGCTCACGCCAGTATCCCAGAGGTACGGTCGGGGTCTAAAAATGTTTACCAGTTTTCAAACTTGATTCTTTGTCGCAAGATGTGCATTATACTCTATAATGCTTTAACAATGTACTTATTACCTTTCAAAGTTCCGAAGCCTCGATTCTAACAAGTATCTAAATTCATTTCTTATTTTAAAATTATTGCATTTATTAAAATGACACAAATCAAAACTCTGTCAAATAGAAAGTTTGAAAATATATTGAATACTATTTTTACAAAATAAAGAAAATAAAACCTCCTTGAGGGAGCGAAGAAGGTTTGCTCTAAACTTTGACAGGTTGGTACTCTACTCTTTATTCTGAGCTTTATGCTTTATCTAATCAAATCAATACAAAATCGACCTTGTGTCGTATAATTGTCTGTACAATTATGAACCTTGAGGTGGTAAACATGTTCAGACCCCGACTGTACAATCTTCTCCAATGATGACTTCTTTCAGGTACATATCAGAAGCTGAAAGTCCATGAATGTAATGAACACTTGCAATGTCAAAACTGTTGTTACAAAAGTAAGAAAACATACATACATACTGCGGCTAGACACACGGATGGCACCCGGCCACGAGCATTATGTAAGGATCAGCCTTCGGCAGTCTCAACCATATTAGAGGGAGATAGACAGCCCGGTCACTACGCCACGATTCGCATGGCCTTTGGTAAATAGCACAGATTTTAGTTTCGGCCCTCAGTAGAACTTCGGGTAATAGGATCCCAAAAACAGTCTCCATAAAATAGGAAATTTGGGCCTTATTAATAATTTAGCTAGGCTTAAAATTGCCTCTTTATCAGTGACAGTCGTTGTAATAAAATTATGTCAGAATTTCAGTTGTGACGTACAGTCTGTTAGCTTTTAGAATAATACCTGGGTGACTTTGCTCGGTATTTTTTTTGTATATTTTTCGTGATTTTTGGAATATTACATTACTGCAGCGGCCTGCAAAAGAGGCATTAATGGACGAACGTGGAAATGTGGGCCAAGGCGAAACCGAGCACTGAGCATTGTCCTGATTAATTTTCGTATTTTTTTAGAAAAAAAAAGTACTTGGATACGAATTAGGTGCGTTGATAAAGGGCTCCTGATAATAGGTTTTCACACAAAAGAAGAAACTTGAAAAAAAGAAAAGTAAAGTCTCGAACCAGGGTGTTCTGTTTACGGTATGGTCCTATTTCCCACTTAAGCTATGACAACCTTACAGATGTTTGCGAAAATTACCTTCTTGTAGTGTAGCAGTTATTTCTTTGCCTTAAAACACGGTTAAAACGTCGTTTCATAAAAATGAACCCTAGTTAGATTAATTAATTTCCCCCGAAACCACCTGAATACAAAATTTCATAAAAATCATTGGAGCCGTTTTCGAGATTCTGATTATATTTAAATATATATACAAGAATTGCTTGAGTGTCATATTAGTTCCGATTTCGAAATTAAGTGTCACATTAGTTCCGATATTTCTATTATACGAATATATCCGATTCTATCCGATAGAAGCCGAGGTATATTCTAAAAGCTACGAAAGCTACCTGGGCTACGACAACCTTACTGATTAATGCGAAATGTACGGTCTTATAGGGTAGCAGTTATTTCTTTGCCCAAAAACACGGTTAAAACGACGTTTTCTTAAAATGAAACCTAGCTGGATCAATTAATCGCCCCCGAAACCCTCTGTTTACAAAATTTCATGAAAATCGTTGGAGCCGTTTCCGAGATTCTGATTATATATATATATATATACATACATATATACAAGAATTGCTTGAGTGTCATATTAGTTCCGATTTCGAAATTAAGTGTCACATTAGTTCCGATATTTCTATTATACGAATATATCCGATTCTATCCGATAGAAGCCGAGGTATATTCTAAAAGCTAACAGACTGTATGATATTGAAAACGCGTAACCAGCGTCGTCGTCCTACCCATGCAGGTCAAGTGATTGTGTTATATAAAGGCCTGCGCAGACGAGGGACTTTTGTGTGCGTGGGACAAACATCCATGAAAGCCTGGGCAGACAAGGGACGTTTGTTATTATTAAAATCCCTGAATCGTTTAAAAAATGCTCACCGAGTACTTTTCACGGACTCAACGTATACGGTGTGCGGTCTTCTACCTTGCTTCTTCTTCCCGTATCAAATAATAGACTCCCCCGTACTTTTGTCCAGTCCAGCCTCTCAGGTTCCTCGGTCATTCAGGGAAGTTTTGTACGGGGTACTTTAAGTCCTTTGCGTGCGTTATTCGATACAATTTATAGGAGATCTATATCGATGGACACAAAAAAACCCGGGGGACAGTACCTCGTCTGTGCAGGCTTTAAGAGTCATTGATGGCAATTTTTTTCTATGGGTTCCTTTGTCTGGCGCTTTTCAATAGAACCTTTACAGGGATTATAGAGTATTACTCCGTATTAATACCCTATAATAGTCGCTAACGAGGAAAAGCCCCTTTGTTCATTACGCTTATTACATAAATTTACTGAAATTTTCGTCACTTACAATGCCGGTAGCCACAAATTGTTCGTAAATAGTGTTCCACACAATAACGCTTTTATGTTGCTGATAACCTGTTATTTTTGCACGCTTTATTCTTTTTTTATCGCGGTGCTTGTTCGAAAGGAAATATTTATTACCCACGTCCTTCGGGATTTAGGCAACCCGTTCATGTTGCGAAAATCCTAGAACTAATAATGAATGGATTAAGTGAAACAGGGAACTTGCAGACTGCAGGAACATGCCTCTGCCAATAGCTCCGGGATACAGGCTTGAATTTACGTTATATTAAGTTCTAATTGGGTCAGTTTTGTATGACGAAAACCGGCTTTGAAACACTACATAATTAAAAACCAAGAATGAAAAAGAATAATATGATGTTAACATTCGATCTAGCTATTGTGCTAAGGTACAGGACCATTTTAGTCACCGACTTCAAAATATATTTATACGCACGCACCGTTCTGCCACTGTCGGCCTAATCGTTTATTTAACTTCTGACAGCTCAATTTAGTGATGTTAAAGGAAGATAAGACAAGATAAGAATATTCTTTATTGTACCATGCGAAACAAATACAAAACATTTACAAAGATACAGTACAATTGGCGGACTTATAGCTTAAAGCATGAAGTTACAAATTACATTTTTTATAATAATCGATTGTTGGTTTAGCTATTGTCTCTGTCTGAGCGGGATTTTGATATTAATTTGTAAATATTGTATAGAATCAGGCGTTACTTGCCGAAATCCATAATAGCATTCATCATCATCATCAACCCACCGAGGGTTCCCCCACGTCCCGTCCCGTCCGTTATATGTCCCCACCGAGGGGCACGGGTCTCTTCCCTGAGGAAGGTATAGGCCATACTCCACCACGGGGGCCAAGTCCGGATTGAAAACTTCTGACAGTAAGACCAGCCACTAGTCTTACAAGCCTCCACCAATAGCTTTGTTGAATTCCGCCAATATCCCACAAGTGGGAGGGAGGGCGGTGCTTGTGGGATATTGGCGGAATTTAGCAATGTAATTTTCTCATTTTAATGCTATTAATTTGTAACTTATTTTGTTACTTATAAGGCCCTATTTATAAAAACAAAATGCGTCTATAAGCGACCAAAAACTCTATTTTTAAACCGTGGCTACATCTTTCCCTTATGAAATCTCCACCACCGACTATTTTAAGTATTTTAAGGATTCAAGTTCTTCTAAATAAAACCGTAGATCGTAAAACCGTAGATAAGATACATTTCTACTTTTTACAGAAAATCAACTTGAATAGTCTTCGCTACATAATCTACTCGTTACAATATTTTAGCAAAACACGTCGCATCACTATTGTTAAAATAAAGGTGTCTATGAGGTGTTGCTTTTCCACCTATAGTTTTCTGTGAAATAATTAAGGAACTTCATGTGTACAAAAGTTAAATAAACGATAGGACCAATAATAAAAGTTCTTATACCAATTTGCCATTGCCATTTCGTCATTTTGCCACTATGCCAATTTGTGCCGAAGTTTTTTTGTAGATTATTCTGTAGCTGTTATAAAGTATGCGTAAGCGAATGCGAATCCCAGCGGATGAATAAGTTGAAGTGGCAGCGGGCGGGGCACGTAGCATGCGGAACTGATGGCCGATGGGCCCGAAAAGTTCTCGAATGGAGACCACACATCGGCGAGTGCAGCGTAGGACGACCAGTCACAAGATGGACAGACGATCTCATCCAAGTGGCAGGAAGACGTTGGATGCAAGCCGCTTCCAACGGGTCTTTTTGGAAATCCATGGAAGAAACGTCCAGCAGTGGACTTCTTGTGGCTGAATGATGTATGATGATGTTATTAAGGCACGTTAATTTTGCTAAATTCTGGTCCCTGAAGGAAATCTTAAAAGGAAAATTTCCTCTCCATCTAAAGAAAACTGTCTTGGACACCTGTATCTTACCTACTCTTACCTATGGATGCCAAACATGGACAAACAACACTAACATAAAAACTAAACTAGTAGTATGCCAGAGCAATGGAAAGAAGTGTACTGAAATTAAGAAGAATACAAAAGGTAAAAAGCGAAAAAATAAGACGAAAAACGAAAGTTATAGACGCCTTCCAATATGCCTTGAAACAAAAGTGGCAGTGGGCAGGACATGTAGCGAGATACACAGACAAAAGATGGACACTAGAGTCAACTATATGAAAGGGACCGAAAGGAAAAAGGAAAAGAGGTCGCCCTCGAAAGAGGTGGATAGACGATATAGAAGGGACAGCAGGAAGTGAATGGAGAGAGAAAGCTATGAATAGAGAGGCCTGGAAGAAGCTTAAGGAGGCCTTTACCCGGGAAGGGGTTCCGATCAATGGTACTGATAGCAAGTAGAAGAAAAAGAAAACAAATTAATACAACTAATCACTACACGTTATATTTGTAATATATATTAAAAACGCATGTAATAATATTTTTTTGAGATTGGAAATAAATGGGCTTTATTATTATTATTAATAATAATTTTGCTATGGCTTTCGAACCACCCAAAATGCACAGTGTAGGTATAATTAAAACTGTAACAAACAGGCAAACTTACTGGTATTATCTCGTCCTCATCTGGGGTGTTGAGACTGGCGGAGTCGACGGGCCGGTACCCTGAGCAGCACGAGCCGTCGAACGGCGACCGGTCGGAGGCTCTGTTGACAACAAAAACAGCAGTTTTTAATAATAAAATACTTACAAACAGACATACATTGCTTCTGGCCAGACTAGGATACCCTATGTCGTGGGAACCAGAAACAGCGACATCACAAACAGGTAAACATCCATGACCTGGGATTTTTTTGTCCCCAGCCGGGATTCGAATCCGGGACCTCTCCCATAGGCAGATGCGCTAACGGTCCCAGTGTTACCCTTTGGGTACATAACCCTAAAAACACCTCAAGTTTAACTGTTCAAAGTATGCTACACTATGCTACGCTGGCATTGCTACGCCGCCTACGTCGCTGCTACGAAAAATTCGTAGCACGCGCTACGTCATAGAGGCATTTGACTGGTATCTCTGGCAGAATGTTTACAAAATGCAAATTAGATTTTTTAAGGACAAGTCTGTCCTGCAATACTATATTTGTGGTCACTGGTGGTCACTGTGTAATGAATGATCACTTTTAGTATTATTCTCTTATTTAATATTTTAGTTTTCATTCTTATGAGATATATTGATAAGAAATAAGTTATTATTTTATTGTCATCCATTATGGGGTGAGGACCCGTTTTCACATCACAGAGAAGCTTAGCGTGAGAAATAAGGCTTCGTCCTATTATTGTTTATTTGGAAGAAATAGAACAAAATGTATTTCGGTGTTTAATTATTTAACGCTTATAGTTTTTACACGATTTTAGGACCATTTTTTCTGTGACGTTATTTCCTGTACTAAGAAAAAACCGGCCAACCGGCAAACTCGTGCACGAAGGGTTCCGTACCATTATCTATAAAACTCACGTTTTTGTATGGGAGCCTCCCTTAAATATTTGTTTTATTTTAATTTTATTATTCAACTCAACATCCTGTGAATATTTCAAGCGTCTTCCTGTTGCCGTTATCAATATCGAGCTAAAACGTGCAAAAAATCACGTTTGTTGTTTGGGAGCCCCCATAAATATTTACTTTATTCTATTTTTTAGTACTTGTTGTTATATTGGCAATAGAAATACATCATCTGTGAAATATATTTCAACTGTATAACTATCACGGTTCATGAGATACAGCCTGGTGACAGACGGACAGCAGAGTCTCAGTAATAGGGCCCTTTAGCTACGGAACCCTAAAAACTGAATTTTTGATTGGTCGACTACATATTGATAGGCAGATCTGATAAAATCGTGAATAAAACTAAAACTAACTATTATTTTAGGAAAAAATTCAGGATCGTGGTAAGCAGAATAAGGTAATAATCTAAAATTAATCAATCTTAAACGGTTGGTATCGATTCGCAATTACACGCACCTGATGCTCTATGATCCATTTGTCTATACTTGACATTTTTCTCAGACTTTAAACGACAATAAATACCTTTAACGTCAGAAAACTCGATACCGTTTGCAAATTTAGTACTAGCTAGCACTAAATTTGCAAACTGTTTCGAGCCCTCTACCGGTAAAGGTTTTTGATTTATTGTCGTTTAAAGTCTGAGAAAAATGTCAAGTATAGACAAATGGATCCTATATTTACAGGGCAGCTCCTTTTAAAACATAAATATGTTCGACTTTTTCTGCTTTTAACATATTGAAAATGTCTTACTGCCGTACTCAGAGACATTCACTAACTTTAATGGTTAATTAAGACAGAAAAAAACACTTATATCAATACGAATAAAGACGATCACTAAAATTTTTAAAGAACATTACGTTTAATGACGTCTCTGAGTGCGGTCGTTAGTTAGACAATAGTTATTTTGCGTTGATGAAGTCGCAGGCACATCTATTCCAATTGTAAAAAATCGTATTACTTTCAAGTGACGCTAAGTGTAGGTATGTGTCGTTCGTGTGTTTTACTCATTCTGCGTGTTGCACATTCTGCGTATTATTCATTATGCGATTTCTACATTTTGAGTGGGTGCTCATTTTGCGTTTTCTACATTATGCTCCCAAGGGAAGATTTTCACCACCGTCTCGTTGAGCCGCCCTGTATACGTAAACAAGTAAAGTTACAGTCTGTTAGCTTTTAGAATATACCTCGAGCTCTGGAGTAGGCTTCGGTTTTCGCCGAAAGCACACGAGTGTAACACTACGTCTTCATGTTCCGTATAAAACTTTTCTTCACTATTTTGAAAAGTTATGTAATAACAATACAACATAAACCTTACTTCATTGCAATATAATCGGTTTTTGATTGCTATCCGATAGTAGCCGAGGTATATTCGAAAAGCTAACAGACTGTACGGGCAAACATCGCATGAGGATCGGGCGAGAACAGAGAGGGGAAAGTCTTCTCTATAGACCACTAACGATCAAGAAACGCTTTTATATCGTTGGCACAGAGATTGTTTTGCCGAAATCAAGTGGTGTACGATTTGTTGACGATCAATCTTGGTCGCCCTAGTCGGGTCGTTGAACTCAGAAGTCTGACACGTAATAAGGAGACGTTAAAGGCGAACTTTTGTTTAATTATTTATGCTTAGCCTACTTCCAAAGCCAGTGGAGGCACAATGCAAATCAGTATGTGTGTCATATTTAAGGTCAACTTTTCGAATATCTGAAACAAATGAAATATCGTGGCAGGTGGCAGTCCCTGGTCTCTGCCTGGTCTCTATCGGATACAGGCGTGAGCTTATGTATGTATGTATGTGTATGTAAGTTTTCGAATTGAGAATTTCGCTAAGTACTTACTTAACTGTTGTGCTGTCTCATAAAATTTCTCAGTAAAGAGCGTAACAGAACGTTACCTAAGTATTACCAAGGAGAATTCCTTGGTATTACCTAGTAAAATTCTCAATTCAGAAAGTTCGAAGTTTTCCGCCAAGTAACTAGGTACTTAATTGTAGTGTTGTCTCGTCAAATTTCTCAGAAAAGAGCGCGTGAGAACGTTACTTAAGTATTTACTTAGTGAAAATTCTCAACTCAGAAACCGGACCTAAGTCCACCAAATCTGTATTCAGTCGTTTTTACCACAAAATTTACATAGATAAAAAGTGTTAATTGCTAGCCCAGGTACGAGTATTCCTAAGATTGCATAATGCCATGAGTAATAAAAAAAATAAAAAAAAATACTTACTTTCCTTAAAAAAGCAAGAAAAACATTAATGCTGCAGCCAGGTACACGAACCATTTTAGGAAATGTGTGACCCGGTCACTAAACCTCCATTTGAGAAACAGTTGTGAATATCCTGGCAGGTGGCAGTCTCTGGTCTCTGCCTACCCTCCTGGCATACAGGCGTGAGCTTGTGTATGTATGTAGATAAATGATAAAACACACTAACTTGGTCGTCCATAGAAACTACTACTGTCGTAAATGACATATGTATGGACCGCCACTACTACAGCGACCGCGTTGGTGTGTTTTATCCTTATGTTATTGTCAGATACAATTTATGATAGTGTATTTATTTTATTAAGTCGCCTGTACACTTTTTCTCCCTCTCCCCCAAGTCAGCTAACCTAAAAAAATTAACGCCCTCTTGAGGGTCAGGGACCCAAAACATTCTACATTAAAGCTAGACTTGTACCATGCTAAACTTATCTCAATTTCCTAGAGCGACTGTCACTGAGAAACAGGCAATTTCAAGCCTTCTTACATTATTAATAAGGGCCAAATTGCCCATTTTATTTAAAGTGTTTTTGGGTTCGTACTACCCGAAATTCTACTAAACGTTTTCGCTTTAGTTATATTTTTAGTGTAGCAGATAAGAGGGGTCTATACCCTCCTGTGGAAATAATAAGCAGTTTCCACAATATGATTGACGTGAAAGCATTAGAACAAAGAGGTCGAAAAGAATGGTTTGTTACGCATGTTATTATCTACTCTTAAATAAAAATGTAATTTCCATTTACTCCGTTTTTCTTTGTGTACAGACTATCAATCTTTACCAGTGCTCTAGGAGCCGTATCACAGAATATATAATAGAACAAGTACAGAAGATTCACTCCGCAAAATCAATTAAAGAAAAAGGGACTCTAGCAGCGATACAATTAGGTGCAATTCAGATCGCACGGCTCTAAAAAAGCTACGTTATATTCACCTTCATGTTGCCTCTATTTCTACCGCGTAACTCTTACCTCTTCTAGCGCCTGAATTTCTACCTATTTGCCACTCCGGGGTGGTCGCCGCATGTACTTACACATTCGATACCGATACGCGTAGTGAAACAGGGCTGGCCGTATTTAACAAACCGCTCTCACCCTGGGAACGTTTATGAGTTCTTATTACAACATATTAGTCAAAACAAAACTGCAACTTCTCAGAGCACCCAAGGCCCGTAATTAAACAGGAGTATCTTCCCACGAGTCGCCACAGTCTGGCAAATGTGCACATAGTTGGCGGAATACACTGGACGGGAGTTCCGCTAGCGATATTGCCTCTGAGTGCCTCCGACATTGTTTCAATGCTAAGCTACGAACATACCGACCCCTATTTGGCAAAACATCGTAAGCGACAAAAAGCAAATTTTACAGTAGACGATTTTTTTTCAATTTACTTGAAACCTAGTAAAGCTACGGGTGTACGTCTCAGGTAAGAAATTTTACTTTTCGTTTTGTTAA
This sequence comes from Yponomeuta plumbellus, assembly GCA_947310845.1. Taxonomy (NCBI): domain Eukaryota; kingdom Metazoa; phylum Arthropoda; class Insecta; order Lepidoptera; family Yponomeutidae; genus Yponomeuta; species Yponomeuta plumbellus. The sequence continues at coordinate 12,476,297 of OX371214.1, forward strand.
TCCAATAAAAATTAAGAAAACAATGAAACTACACGGTTTGAAGTAATAATGGCGCATACGCTAGTTTTCGACATTAAAATATGAGGCAATTTTGTGTAATGTCGCATACGTAGTCATTGATGATAAAATTATACTTAATAAAATCTGCTGCCTAATTGTATCGTATAATTGTAGAAAAAACGAAATAGTGAAGTTAAACGAAATAATATTTATAATAAGATGTTTTATTGTTTAAAAACACAATTGCACAATAGAATAAACATAAACATATAAACACAATAAAATAATAAACTTAAATTATATCACTTATTTCAAATTACTTTTATCTATTGTACCTAATAAACAACCATAAATTTTATCACGAATTTTATTTTATTTATTTATTTTTATAAAAGATACAAAATAATTAGTAAACTTTTAAACATTATTTAAAACATAACCATAGTAACAATAACCCTCAGTCACAATTTTTTTTTTCAACATTAAGGATTTACATTCTGTTTCTTGAATGATAGGTTATCTTCTTGATGAGGTATCCCGGTACCAGAAGTCGATGGTCGAAGACGCCGTAGATACTTCTGAATCACTGCAGTTAACCAGTCTTTGATTTATTGAAAATAATTGTTATCTTTACCATTTTTCATTTAATTCTATCATGCCATCGATTGCCTCCGATTCGATCAATACACAGGCGGTGCTCGAGTATCTCCAGTGTTGCAGAATTGACTATCGGTATATCGAGGTGCTTGTACCACAACGCCACCATGTCGGTCGGAGTACAGGAGCAGAATTCCACAGAAAAGAGGCGTGAGACAGGGAGATGTCATTTCTCCGAAACTGTTCACGAACGGACTGGAAGATGCCTTCAAGCTTCTGGAATGGCAGGAACGCGGCATCAATATCAATGGCGAGTACATCAGTCACCTTCGATTTGCCGACGATATAGTAGTCATGGCAGAGACGCTGGAGGACCTCGGCATAATGCTCCCAGACCTGGTCTTTCACTATGGGCCTCATAAAAAAGCTAAACGTAACGCAACGAGCTTTGGAAAGGGCTATGCTCGGAATTTTTCTACGAGACCGAATCAGAAATTATGAGGTCCGTAGACAAACGAAAGTCATAGCCCACCGGATGAGCAAGTTGAAGTGGCAGTGGGCGGGGTACATAGCACGCAGAACAGATGGGCGATGGGGCCAAAAAGTGCTCGAATGGAGACCACTCATCGGCAAGCGCAGCGTAGGACGACCAGCCAAAAGATGGACAGACTATCTTATACAAGTGGCAGGAAGACACTGGATGCAAGCCGCTCCGGTCTTTTTGGAAATCCATGGAGGAGGCCTATGTCCAGCAGTGGACTTCTAGTGGCTGAATGATGACTGGACTAAAGAGGCAGTCGAAAAGAATATTAACTTGAAGAGGGCCTCTGAACCCACCCAGAAAGAGCCCCAGGCAATTTGCAATTGTAGTACTAAACTTGTCCGGCAATTGCGCAAGAGCGTCCAAATTCTTACGGATAGGTTTTACTTTTATTTTTAAGCCTTGCCTGCTAATCATGCAAGCGATAGTAAGCAAAATAAATTATAGCAGTGAGAGTTACCTGTAACCAATCAAAAACAACTTTTAACGCAGTTTTGCCTTCTAAATTTAAGTTTTCTTTTGGGTTCAAATAGTAGTACGCACGTTAGCCACGTTATGTCTACTGATTGACACCGTTTTAAACCAGCTGATTGCTCAGAATTCGAACTCGAAACGTCTATTTCACTCTCGTGCGGTAACGTATGTGACGTTTTTTTCAGACAAGGCGTATACGATAAAGAAAAATAACTTTTTTTTAGCGTATGAACCTTTTTTGGTGGTTACGATATATGAATTGTTTTCGATGCTATTGAATTTTGAATCTTGGTACATTACGATAAAACACTAAATGCCTTGTAACTTTTTTTCTGATTGAAAAACCGTTACAATTTAAACATATTTTGTAAACGGCATCAAACTGCGTAGGTTTCGATAAAAAAATTATTTTATTAAAATTGGCGCTTACGATGTTTTGCCAAATAGGGGTCGAACTATTCTAGCTTAACGCTTTTCGACGCCGACGATCACTGTGGTGCAGCGGTTAGTGCATCGGCTTATGCGAGAGGTCCCGGGTTCGAATCCCGGCTGGGGACAAAACAAAACCCCAGGTCTTGCATGTTTACATGTTTGTAACGTCGCTGTTTCTGGTTCCCACGACACAGGGTATCCTAGTGACTACCACTTGCGAGATTCGGCGGCGCCCCATTGCACGAGCGACAGGACGGCCCCCGGGGTGTTTTAGGAGGTATGCCTCTCCTATTATTAGGAGAAGAGAGTCCGACACACGGCCGTCGCCCTCCCCCAAGGGTGGCGGTTATGGTGAACAACGCATTTCACCCCGTTAACAAAAAAAAAATGTACCCTAGTGTGGGGGCAGAAGCAATATATGTGCCTGTATGTTAATGTTTGTTTGTTTTCAGAACGTAGAAATACCAGGTATAATGTATTAGTTTGGACATATTATGGAGATGATGAGGGAGAAAAAGTGACTAAAAAATTAATCGAGCTTTTTCTTTTTTCGTGCCTCCGACGTCTCGCTCCCCAAAACGCTAACAAATCGGAGCAATGTGAACTAGACGAACACACTTACGTACGACCAAATAGAGATTGGTGAAGGACATGATTAAAAGTACCCTATAAAAAGTAGCTGGCGTTTTCTCAACTTCAGACGCCAATATTAACACTGATGGATATGAAACGATTCACGAAGAGATATTGATTTAATAAATGGATTAAAACATGAAATCAATAGATACTTTTTACAATAGTACACTTTTAACAACGGTAAGTATAATGACAATGTATTTTCAATTATTTAATTTCATCTCCAAACTTTTTGACTCTTTCAAACCCACTTCTAAGCACGGAGTATTTAGAAAAAATCTATGTATGTATTATTTAAATTAATGGTCTATTGATTCAATGTTTTTACGTTTAAGGTAACACTCGATAGCGTAGTGTACTGATACCTTTAGCTTGGCACGCAGGTGCATAGTCCCGCGAATATGCCTAGTCTATGATTGGGGCGCAGTTTTGATCCAAACAGTAAACTAAGTGCTGCCGTTAGAGCGGTTATACAAAACTCAGAGTTGGTGTAAAAAAGTAGTGCCCTGAGCCGCAGTTTAAATTGGTATATTGATATTAAGATTTATTCACATTCTTACCATAACCAGATTAGAAGATATAGCAAGAATATATTTTATGGCACACAAACTTTATTGAAACAAGAGATATAAATAAAAGTTACAATTAAAAAAATTCAATTTATGGCTAACATCAATATCTTTCAAGAAGATAGGATAGATAGATAAATAGAAAGATATATACTAGTAAAATATTAATTTGGGAATAGTATTTAATACTCGTAATAATTCATACATTTAAATACTGTGACATTAGTAAAGTTACTAGACATTATGCCACCATGTAAGTATGTGAATTATTTATTTTCCAAAAAGATAATTTAAATTAAGGTTGCTTACGAAATAGACATTGGAGGTTACGACAAAAATGTTGTTGCACTATGCTGAATGAAATACTTGAGTCTGTGCTATGAGTTTGAGTTTGAGTGAAATTATATTAAAGAATCACAAACTGCAGTTCATGGGCTGATTAGACTATATGTGGTAGTACGTCCTTACAGAGGTGATAGCGCATCGATAGAACACTTGTCTCACGTTCAAGAGATCATGGGTTCGAATTCCGCCGTGCACCGATGACTTTCTTTTTAAGTTACTTAAGGGGCTCCTAGACGAGCTATCTTTTCACGAAAATGTATAGCTGCATAAGAATGTAGCTGGCAGCATCAGCCAGCATTTACGGCTAGACTTTGCAATACTCTGCAATATTTTTAGTATGGCCGGGATATAGTACCAAATATATTTTGTATATCCGATGAATGTTTAGTGTTTTAGCCGTATAGCCGAAACGATCGCTTTGCAGTCGAAAATACTGCAATATTTTTCAGCTATATTATTGCTGTCTCGCTTTACAGCCTAAGTGCGTCCCTTTTTCATGCTATGTGATGTTTACCATGATGAGTTGAGTTCGTCCGCCATTGCAGCAAGCCAAGCGACGTATGTAGCCCTTGTAAAGACAAAATAATGAGCCATATACTCCAATTGAAAAAATATTTCCGAGATATACATTTTTCAGCCATGTGTTGCATCAAAATGTTTTTTGTATTTTCGGGATATAGTCGGCTATGATGTAGCCACACATTTCATTAAAAATGTAGCCCGTGTAGGCCCCATTACATTTATGAATTTGAAGTAGCGAGTGGTGCCAACGGCAAATACGGTAGAGGATCGTCAACATCGCGAGGAACATCCCCGTTTTTAACAAGTGTCCAAATGTTTAACCGCTTGAAATCGCCAATCTACGGTGTTTGATTTGAGAATTTCGCTAAATAACTACTGAACGTAGTGCTGTCTCGTTAAAGTTCTCAGAAAAGAGCGTGACAGAACGTTACATAGGTATTTTCTTAGTGAAATTCTCAATTCAAAAACCGGCCCTATGTCCATACTCTCTCAGCTCTAGTACCTACGTACCTATATATGCTGCTTATTATTTTCACTGTTAAAAAAATTCTTACACACTAAGGATAGTTCCTATTGGCTGTTGACATAGATTATTCGGCATCCAATCACAAACAAGTATTCAAAAGACTTGCTGCAAATCAAACGAACGCTTATGGACTAACTGTAGTCCGAAGGACGCTACAGGGCAATTTCGCTTACGTACTGCTGTAGTCCGTAGGACGCGTGACGGGTTAAAAGCAGTTTACTTTAAAAATATGTCTAATTCACAGTTAGTTATGTGTACTGGCCAGTTACTCTGCTCTTAAGGTGGATAAAAGCCTGCAAATAGGCTGTTAGTAACTGACAGCGTTATGTCGTAAAAGCGAGATGTTATAACTAACATTGTGGGCTCGTAAACAGTGTCCTAAATAATTTTATTACGTGTCAGTCGACATGGGGAAGTCTTTATTGACCACGCAGTCCCAGATGTGATCTCTTTGAACCTGTAGAATTTTTGGTCGGGTCACCATAACTATGGTATTTAATCTGTTCTGCTCAAGGTCATAACGCTACTGATTAATGCTCTTAGTTGTCAAGGTGATGCTAGCTAATAATGATGATATGAATGAATCACTCGTAGCCCCGGCTGCCTGAGTGATCGTAAACGATCACGAAGGTTAAGCAACATAGGGCGCGTTCATTCCATGGATGGGTGACCTTCTGTGCCTAACGCTAGTGGCATTTTTCCGAGCAGTTCCGTGCTTCGCAAGGCACGATAAACAGTTGGTGCCGGCTGCCGTCGATAGATGGCAGTCGTTAAGCCAAGAGGCCTTAGGGGCGGCTTGAAAACTTCTGACTGGACCACCAGCCACTAGTCTTACAAGCCTCCACTAATCCGGACTTGGCCCTCGTGGTAGAGTATGGCCTTAGATATCTGAGTGAGTATGGCCTATACCTTCCTCAGGGAAGAGAACCGTGCCCCCCGGTGGGGACATAATGGGTCGATGATGAATGATGATGAATGATGAGTTATGGAGAGGGCTATGCTCGGAATCTCTCTACGAGACCGAATAAGAAATGATGACGTCCGTAGACGAACGAAAGTCGCAGACATAGCTCGCAGTGGGGGCACATAGCACGCAGAACTGATGGCCGATGGGGTCAAAAAGTGCTCGAATGGAGACCACATATCGGCAAGCGCAGCGCAGGACGACCAGCCACAAGATGGACAGACGATCTCATCCAAGTGGCGGGAAGACGCTGGATGCAAGCAGCTTCCAACCGGTATTTTTGGAAATCCATGGAGGAGGCCTATGTCCAGCAGTGGACTTCTTGTGGCTGAATGATAATGATGATGAATGATGATACATTATTTATTTACAGAACAATGCCAATACAATGACGATTAAGTGGAGACAATAAGCACAGTGGTATAGCAGAAAATGTATGATTTTACCGTTTTTGTTTTTAATTTTGTAGCTAAATTAGTCTATTGTTGTTTAACTTCAAGTCCAAACTATTCTCAACAGAAATATAATATTTTTTGGTGATCATTCTTAAATAAAATACAATACTTCTGAAGATTTGGTGCCTTGGCAAGAATCTGAAATATTTTTATTACTTCACGAAGATTAACTGACAAAGTATTGTTTTATTATAATATTCGATCAGTTTAGCAACCAAATTGAATTTGGGCCCAAAATGTACATGTTCTGGGCCTAAATTATACTAATGCTCGCCTTTGTACCAATTTGTTAAAATAAGTGAAAATTTAGAACAAGTTTAAATTGACCATATTATCTCGAGAACCCTGCAACTTTTACTGAGGTCATGTTTATTTATTTATTGGTAATAGACACACCAACAGTACACAGATAAAAAAATACTAATATTATTTAAAACAAGAAATCGTAGGCCTGATCTGTGCACTACTAACAAGCGTGCAACAGCATTTGAGAGTGAATAGTGAGTATACACACAAAACATATTTAAAAAAAAAACTTTAAAATACAAAAACTTTACAAACTTTAAATACCAAATCAGTACGTAAAAAAACCCTGAATACGATCAGTGGGTACGTGGCTGCAGCAACTTATGTTTCCAAGTCACAAGGTTATAAATCAGTGAAAATATCGAGAACATTCGATCTCTCTAACTCGTTATAATGTTATATGTTAGGTTGGTTCGACGCCTCTTGAGCAGGTCTACCTCCAGTGTCACTGTGACGTGTCATTTTTGGGACACGCTGTAATATACAAACACGCGTCGCCACCTAAAATTTTCAGGTGATTTTCTTTTAAACAATTTACATATTTTTAGCGCTGAACTGTTTTGTAGTCGGTTTTTACTTTTCATTTGAGCTTTTTTTTTACAGGAATGTGAAAATGCATCCAACGCGACGGTAAGCTTCAGTAAGTGCAGCTTCCTCAGGAAATGGGACGTCCTATCAGCTGAGTAACAATAATACGATAAGACTTTCCATTTCCCGGCAACTTTCCCCTTGCCGGTGGACTCGAGAAATTGAAATGCCAAACTGGCTTACCTGCGATGCGGCACAATTATTGTAGCCTCCGTGCTAAACTTTATTAGAGGTGCTCTGCCGAGAGGTGAGCTTACCAAAACCAATTCAAATATCGTCGGTTCAAAGGTAAAACACTAACTAACCTCTGTGGCGGAGTGGTTAGCGCATCTGCCTACCATGCAAGAGGTCCCAGGTTCGAATCTTGCAAAGTTTTTAAGATTAATTTGGAGCTCCAGAACCAGGCAAAAGTATTTTTTATTTTATTTTGAAATTTTTGGTCTCCCTACTAAAAACTGTGATTTCAAACTTTGGACCAAAAATGTACTTAATTATTGTTCGTATGTACAGGTTTTTTTATTGGATATAAAAAAAGGTTTAATATTGATTATAATTACAGAAAAAATAAAAGCCGAAACGCATTTTTGGCTTAGAAAATCTCTAAATTTTCCAAAAAAAATCATATCTCGAAAACTATCAATAATCGCTGAACATACATGGGGATGTTTTGGATAGGTCTCGGTACGGGCTATATAAAAAAAAACTAAGATTGGCCACCCTGTATGTGAATTGTGGTACTCGAGCAAATATGCATTACAATTTCAATCTGTCTTGTGGCACCCACTCGGTGGCGAGTCCCGCCCACGACCAACGCCACTTTACTTTCGCTGCATCGATTAGAGACTATCTTGTAGTGTGATGTCTCGGACATTTTTTAATATACAGTTTATTATTGCATTTTATCATTTCAGTTATTTGTAAGTCACTAATTCATTTTTAAAATATCCACACAACCAAGTGTAACTGGAAGATAATGCTTTTAGCATTAAGTTCGCCTTTGTACTTTTATTTTTATAAAACTGTGCAATAAAGAATTTTAATAATAATAAATTCATCTCACTGATTCCAAATACAATGTATCCATTCCTATTTTCCGTTACTACCGACTTGTGACTCACTTAGATAGGTATAAGTCACTCCTATTATTATTTTTTATTAAAATTTAATTAATACTACCAACAAAATAGTGGATATATGAAAATGAAAATAGCTTTTATTTGCCAATAATCTTAAATAATAAAATATTGATTAACATACATTAAATTATTGTACAATTTTTACTGGTATGTACAATAAAGAATTTAATAATAATAATAATTATATTGTTTGAATTTATTCTATTATGTCCTATGTTTATTTAAAAAGAATGAGTAATTGAAATATAATTATATAAAAATGAGTTTGAATATTATTTAAATTAATTTTGATTTTATTACAATGTCATTTCAATTAAAAAATATAATTTATTAATTGGCTGCCCATTTCTGAGCAAAGGCCTCCCCAGAATTTCCCACTCTACTCTTCGTGACGTTTTTCTTGGCCATGTGGGTCCTGCTTCTTTTTCTATATCATCAGACAATCGCCGGTTAGGTCTTCCTTTGTTTCTTTTTCCATCTCTTGGATACCATTCGGTTGTGCGTTTTGTCCATCTGTCATCTTTCATCCTCATAATGTGTCCTGCCCAACGCCATTTTTGTTTCTGGATAAATTCTGCACAATCTATTATCTTTGTTTCGTTTCTGATAATTTCATTCCTAATTTTGTCGCTTCTTTTAATATTTATCATGCTTCTTTCGATTGCCCTCTGGCAGACTTTTAATTTCCTTATGTGCTGCTTGTTTAGGGACCATGTTTGACATCCATAGGCTAAGCAAGGTAAGAGAACAGTGTCGGCAATTTTCTTTTTGAGTTCTATCGGTATCTCTTTGTTTTTGAAAATACCTTTTAGGCTCCAGTATCGGTTCCAGGTCTTGGTTATTCTTCGATCAATTTCTTGTGTGGTTTTATTATTGAATGTTATATGTTGGCCAAGGTAGATGTACTCTTTAACATACTCAATTGTACTTCCGTCTATAGTTATCGGTGATTCTTCTGAGTTAGTCATTATTTTGGTTTTCTGTTCGTTTATTTCCAGTCCTACTTTCTTACTTTCTATTTTCAGGCTCTTTAGCATTTCTGTCATTTCTGCTGCTGTTTCGCTGAATAGTAGTATGTCGTCCGCAAACCTTAGGTGACTGAGTAGTTTTCCGTTAATGTTGATTCCCATTTGGTGCCAATCGATTTTATTCATTACACTTTCTAGGATCGATATGAATAGTTTTGCTGAAATAGGGTCTCCTTGACGTACACCTTTTTCTATATTGAAGTTATTTCCTGTGCGCTCTAGTTTTTTTGCCGCTGTGCTATTGTGGTATATACTTTTTAATATTTCAATGTAAGATTTTTCTATTCCTTGTTCATTGAGGGTTCTCCATATGGCGTCATGTTGTACTGAGTCGAAAACTTTTTTGTTGAACTCGGTGTATTTCTCTATTACTTGGTTTGTCGTGTGTAGGTGGTCTATTGTTGAAAAACCACTTCTAAATCCAGCCTGCTCTAGTGCCTGATTTTCGTCTATCTTTTTAGTTACTCTGTCTAGTATTATTTTTGCAAAGATTTTATAGATGTTAGACATGAGACTAATTGGTCTATAGTTGCCAATGTCTTTTTTGTCACCTTTCTTGTAAAGTATCTTTATCTCTGAATGAGCCCATTGTTTTGGTATTTCTTTGTGATTTATTATATGGTTAAATAGTACTGTTAGCTTTGGGGTTAATAGATCTTTGATAGCTTTTATGATTTCGTTGGATATTCCATCTTTTCCGGGACATTTGTCACTTTGCAAGCTTTTTATTGCTTTTAACACTTCATCAGTTAGTATTGTTGGTATTTCTTCATTATTTCTGAATGTTTGTTGGTTAAATTCATCTTCTTTTATGTCTCTTTTTTGTGCGTAAAGCTCTCTGTAGAATTTTGTTGCAGCCTCGATTAGATCTTTCCGGTTCTTTATTTCAGTGCCCTCTTTGTTGTACAGTTTGTGTATCCACTTTTTGGGGTACTTTAAGTGTTATTCTTCTTTTTTTAATCCGCCAGTTTGCAAAATGGAGTTTTTTAAACATATTCATTTTGTATTTCTTAATATCTATTTTCATCGCCTTCTTCGCACTTCGGAATAATTCTGTAAGCTATGTTTTTTGGTCTTTGGTCTTTCCATCCGTGTTTTTCAGTTTGTTTCTCTTCTAGAAGTTTTAGTGTTTCTTCTGCGAAGATATTTGATTTTTTGGTCAGTTTTGTTTCTTTTGTTATCTGTTCTACAGTTTTTTGGAGTGTTGTTTCGAATTTATCATATTGTCTCTGTATGAGTTCGTGTGTGCCTTCTGATTTTTCATTGGTGTTTGTTTCGTAAATATCTCTTAGCCTTTGGTACGCTTCATGTGGTACATTTCTTGTCATCGGCATTTTGTATTTTGTTCTTTTAGTCCTCGAATTTTCCAGCCATATTTCGCAGCGTACAAGCCTATGGTCGGTATTGAACTTAGAATGTGCTAGGACTTCAGTGGTTTTAAGCCGTTCCATTTTGTTGGCGAGAATGAAGTCTATTTCGTTTTTACTTCCACACGGAGAGATCCAAGTCCATCTCTTTTTGTCTTTGTGCATAAAGTAAGTATTTGTTATATGCAATCCGTGTTGTAGGGCCATATTAACTAGTAGCTTTCCTCTCTCATTTCGTTCTCCGTAGTAATGCTTTCCCATTACTCTGGTTCTCTTTTTCCAACTTTAGCGTTAAAGTCACCAATGAGATATATTTCCTTGTATGCTGATTGGATAGCTTTTTCTATGTCTATGTAGAAAAGTTCAATTTCTTCTTGGGATTTGTCTTTGGTAGGGGCGTATGCCTGTATGACGGAAATTTTTCGGGTTTCTGATATTTTCATGTTTAGTGTGGCTACTCTATTTGATCCGGAGTGGATGTCTTCTATGTAGTTTTTCCATTTTTTCTTTATTGCGAAGCCAATTCCATGTTGACCATTGTTTTCTCCTGTATAGTAGAGTATGTATCCATCCCGTTCTTCTATATCTTCACCAGTATTCTTACTTCTGATAGACCCATTATATCCCATTTTATGTCTTGTAGTGCATGTTCGAATTCTATTACTCTGCTTTCTGTTCGGAGCGATCGAATGTTAAGGGATAGTGGATATAAATAAATAATAATATAAATAAATAATGAATACTTTGGCCAAAGGCTAATGCCGCCAGCCTTCTCGGAACTCAACCGGCCGACAGCGATCTGGCTCCAATATTTTATTTAACCTCCTCAGTCCCGTGTCGACAAAATAACAATAGAAAACTATTGTTATTTTCAAGATCAGGACTGAAGAGGTAAAATTAGAAAATAGCTTTAGTTTACTTTTTTAATATTAATATTAGTTTATTTTTGTAAATCCTATGCCGGGGCCACTGCCGTGCCCCCCGATGTAATTACTATTATGGACGACTTACATTTTATAATATAAATATAAATAGTGGATCATGTTGTCATAAATGTATAAAATAAATATGTAAATACCACAACAGAAATTAAGCCGCATTCCGGTTCGCATTCACTCCACTGCGCCTTCAAAATGAAATAGAAAGGGGGATTATCATCACTGTCGACTGTACCGTAGATCTAAGTCACTGATTCCGACGCGCTCAGTCCGTTGACTTACTACTTGTTCTCCCCTTGATTGATGGTTGAACGTGCGTGCGCGAACAACTGAACCCTATCGTACATTTACATCATTTAGCATGGGTGTTTATTCGAAAAATGTTATCGAGTGATTCGATGTAGTTGATTAGAACAAGTAACCATTCGAGTAACAATCGACAATAAATAAAAGTAAATAACTTCTACACGACACCGCTCTGAAGTGCGGCGATTTCGACGACCTCTGTGGCGCAGCGGTTAGCGCATCTGCCTACCATGCGAGAGGTCCCGGGTTCGAATCCCGGGATAAAAAAAGGACAAAATAAGCCTCTGGTCTTGGATGTTTAACATGCTTGTGACATCGCTGTTTCTGGTTCCCAAGACACAGGGTATCCTAGTGTGGGGCCAGTAGCAGTGTTTAAGCCTGTATGTAAATGTAAAAAAAATGGTCGCGAGCGTGTGCAAGTTGTCACAAGCGACGCCAAATGATCTCTATACACGTTGGCGCGTGCCACCGAGCGATTGCAAGACAATGCAAACATACTGTCTAATAGGCTAGTTGCCCTAAAAAATGTAATTAGTCCGTCTTTTAGATTATTCAAAAATAAGGGACACGTATTTTTTTTAATGTAAATTAGACCAAAAATGACAAAGATATAGCCCATTAAAGTTACGTGTGACGTCACGCCGTGCTGCATTTTTTAGCACGGAGTGACGTCACACGTAACTTTAATGGGCTATATCTTTGTTATTTTTGGTTTAATCTAAAATAGAAAAAAATACGTGTCCAATATTTTTTTATAATCTAAAATACGGACTAAATAGAATTTAATTATTTTGAACCTGGAAACTACCCTATTGTCTATACTATACGTTGGTTGGCCATCACTTGGCAACGCTTGGCCAACATGTATTGCAGGCTCAACGTATATAAAAGCGCACGTTAGTGAAATTTCAGGGTTCAGAAACATATTCAAATGAGCACTCGTGCATCGGTGAACTAAATGACAATGTCAGCTGCTCCCAACATACGTGAACGGGATTTACTTGGGCGCTATTGGAACCTATTACTACAGCTCTAAGGTTTAATTTTCATTGCCGCCGTCATGTCTGCATGACGTCGTGGCTTAATGCATGGGCTAGCCCTCTGTTCCTGGCAGTGGCAGAATAGTTCCCAACCGATTTTGAATCTTATCACCTTGAAGTAAAGTAGCACAGTAATGACAAATCTACAGCAGATTAAATGAACCTAGACTGTTGTCTAGACTTTTTTGACAGCTCTTATCGTGCACACACCCACAGGTTTTAAGTTTATGTTTCAAGTTTATTTCGATCAAGTTGAAGCTTAGTCGTAAAGGCATAGAGTTGGATTTACATTGAGTACCTACAATATAAGTAAACAGAAAAGCGAGGTCCGATGTAAAATTATAAATTTGACGAAAATAGAGAACATTTTAAAAATTATAGGTCCTTTACCCAAAAATAAGAATATTTGAGACTACAGCAGCTTTTAACAGCTCGTAGCTCGAATTAGCATAAAAGCAAATATCGGGTATCGTCGAGAATCTGTTCTTGTATTCACAACGTTATTTTAATTTGTCGACCTCTGTGGCGCAGCAGTTAGCGCATCTACCTACCATGCGAGAGGTCCCGGGTTCGAATCCCGGCTGGGGACTAAAAAAGAAAACCCCCAGGTCTTGGATGTTTATATGTTTGTGATGTCGCTGTTTCTGGTTCCCACGACACAGAGTATCCTAGTGTGGGGCCAGAGGCAGTGTATGTGCCTGTGTATGTAAATATTTATGTTTATGTAGAAAGACGGATCGTATAGATAGACAAAAGTTCTAGTATTGATTAAGTGATTAATTTTATGTACTCTCTCTATCTCTCTCTCTCTCTCTCTCTCTCTCTCTCTAAGTGAGATTCTTTGTAAGGCAATTAAAATTAAATTTTTGGTCTATCCACTTCGCAAAACTTTATAACTCGCACTGAATTATTTATAAAAATACGATTCCCTGACATTTTTTTTAAAACTTACATTCATACATAAGCTCACGCCTGTATCCCAGAGGAGTAAGCAGAGACTAGAAACTGCCACCTGCCATCATCATCATCATCATCATCAGCCACCTGCCATGATCTTGGCAAATCAATTCGCTTCGTCGACATTCATTAGTCATTGCATGCACGCACGTCGCTTTCGAGTACTTTTTATGTTGCCCTTTGCTAAAACATCCCCTATTTGGTCGAAGTATGTCCACCTGGTTCATCACTTACCGGCCCTTCTACTCACATTCACTCGACATATTTGCTTTGTCAGTCTTTATTCTTTCATCCTCTCCACATGTCCAAACCAACGTAACAAAATGCTATGTTTTAGACCTAAAAAGATTTCTAAGCCATTATTTGTGACTTATTCCATTTCGCAATTCAATAAATAGCGCCCAAAGTAAAGGGTTAATCTGCCTACCAATCATTTTCCTCGCTGGGCCAACTCTCTATGACCTACGAATAAATATACCCATCACTTTCTGTGCCCATAATAAGCCCGTTACAAACGTGGCTATAATAATCAGGGTGTCCCGAAACTCAACGTCAAGCCGGAACCGGGTGAAAAGGCAAGTCACACTAGTTATCAGAAAAATATAAAACCAATCGATTTTTTTAAGTGCAATTTTTTTAATTTTTTATTCAAAAAATTTCACAATCTTAATGAAAACCTAAATTAAAATTAAAAATGGGCAATTTATTAAGTAATTTTTTTTAAAGTCTTTTTTCTTCCAGGCTGGAGCAGCTGGTTTTGAAATTTTGTTAACAGTTTTAGGAAGCATTATTCAGAGTTAGGTACAAAACAAAATAAAAAGTAAAGATTTGTGGCAACACGATATTATTATTTTTTTAAATGCCTACAATTTTGTATACCTACATGCATTTTTTTTTTGTATTTTTCTGATAACCAACATGACTTGCCTTTTCACCAGATTCCGGCTTGACGTTGAGTTTTGGGACACCCTATACATTAATATAAATTATAGCAAGACATATTACGATATATTTTCTACACAAATATTCAAGTGACCGCACACGCAGCTATAATATATAAGCTATCACACTAATATTATAAACGTGAAAGTTTGTGTGTGTGTTTATATGTTTGTCAGTCTTTAGCGCTGAAACGGCTGGACGGATTTTAATAAAATTTGGTATGGAGTTAGCCGATACCCTGGATTAAAACATAGGCTACTTTTTACCGCGGGGAAATATCATATTTCTACGGGAAAATCGATGAACCGCGGGTAACACCGCGGGGCACAGCTAGTAATATATATTTCTATGACGTCACCAATTTATACCGTAATTTATATTATCGCATAGTAATATGACCATCAATGAAATGACGGCAAAAATATATAATAGCATCGTCTCCGTGTGTGGTAGCTTACTATAATATACAGGGCGTCCCAATCTTATGGGACATCAAGGGAAAGTACCTGAAATATCATAGATAGGTATTGTTCTGAAAGAAGACTTTATGTTATTTTTAAAAGCTAGTAATTCTTCTTTCAAAGATTTTTGAAAATTAATTAATTGAATGCTCAAAATATGATTTGCGTAAGACAAGAGGGATCACATTTTGAGCGTTTAATTAATTAATTTTCAAAAAATACCCACTTAATTGACTACGGCACTTTCATGTACGTTTTTAATTTGATTAAAATGATTAATTTCACGCTGTTTCTTTCTTGCACGGCATATATTATAGGTACGTGTGTAACGGGCTTTAGTCCACCACCTGCCTAGACGAATTTCTACATTTCCTGTCATCATTTTCCCTCTCAGCCAAACAGCATGGCCAACGCTTGGCACCAACACGCTCGGGTGAAGGGGCACTTATCGCAACAAACTGTCCCCAGCCTAAATATTGACAAACCGTACGGAGTTCAATAATATTGACAGTGTAATCGAGTCGGTAGCGGCGGTCAAACACTGTTTGACGAATTGATAACTTTTGCAATGGTTTGCTGGGAGCTTCGTTCAGTCAAACCTTTAAGGCTGAGGCCACACGAATGTTATGTTATGTTACGTTTGTTTTTGTCCATAGTATAAAAATGAATCGCTGAATGTGTAGCTGAGCGCATATCTCGAGAACAGCTGAATCGATTTTGCTAATTCATTTTTTACAATATTCCTTGAAGTACGACGATGGTTCTTACTGAGAGAAAAATTAAACAAGGGGAAGGTTCAAATGGTGAGAAAATATGAAATAAACGAAAACTATGGTGGTACAATATTTGCCGGGACAGCTAATTGTGAATAAAATAATAGAATTTGAATTTTTTTCAAAAACTTCAACGCTGTTAGTTTCACAATTAGTAGATTATGTGGAGAAGAAGCTTAACCCTTTCAGACCTGACCTTGAAAATGACAGTGGTTTTCTATTGTTACTTTAAAGGTCAGGTCTGAAAGTCCACAAGTCCACTTTTATTCTTCTCAAGATGCTGAGGCTGGCAGAATAATAGTAGTGAACAACATGAGTACGTATATCGTCTTCCTCTTTATCTTCCTGTGTCTCTCCCCTAGTGGAGGTTGGCCTTCAGCTTTTATCTATCTATCTATCTAATCAGCCCGTAAATAGAGCCCACTGTTAGGCATAGGCCTCTTCTCTTTCACGCCAACCCATCCGGTCCAGTGCTAGTCTCGTCCAATGTCTCCCAGCTCAGTGTCTTTCAGCTTCGCATATTATTATTTTCATGCTAAGCGAAACCGTCTTCAAAACTGTCAACATTCGTCCAATCCCCTGACATTAGGTATACCTATTGATCACGCACGTACATATTCGATTTAGTTATGTGTGGCCTTTTTGAGAGGGATACGATCGGAGCGCCCACTCACGGCTGTCTGTAAAAATTATTGATTATATTTCTGTTTTTGCCCAAAAAGAAAAATTCTTTTAATGTTAGCGTAGATACCTATTGGCTATTAAGGAAACATAAAAAAGTTACAGACTGACATGACCCAGGTCTCAAATAGACTGTGGTGGTGCCTCAGATAGGCTGGTAAGCTTTCAAATTGGACTGTATCTAACCTCTTGGTTGCGGGCACAGACACGTGAACCTGAGCTGCTATGAAAAGGGGGTATGAAGCTGCTCAGGGGGGAGGGGTGGAAAAAGGATAGCACGCACCTGGTGAAACTCCTGGACAGCATGAGCAGGGGGTACTCCAAGGTGTTGGTGGCAGGTAGCCAGGTGGTAGCCAAATGCTGCTAGGGCGGCGGCGGCCAGCAGTAGCTGACGTCGGCGGTAGTTCAGACACTCCACAATAGTCTTTTGTTTCCAATCCAATGTTCACAACACAAAATAACAAGAAAAATATGTGGTTTGAAGTGTTTCTCTAGCTTCCGATATTTTTGCGTGCGGTGCGGGCGCGGCGGCAAAAACCAACTGCCAATCGTTGCGCTCTTCTGTTATTGGTGCGTGCGGGCTAAGGAGGGGGTGAGGAAGGATCACGTGACTGTGCTTGCTATTTGGCGCAACCAGACTGTATGGGTAATTTTCTTAGATACCTACATCATCTTTATCATCATTCTACTGCCGGGTAAGGAGACAGTATGGTGATAATCACGACGCGCCCACCACAGAATGGTTTGATGTTGATGAATGATTTCACGTGTTGTGTATTATTAAGTAATAATAATTGTAGGTGAACACCTCAAACTGTAAAACTGCCTTGTTTTACTTGATATGACTACGAATAATTTCACAATTTTACGATACAGAAAATAAAGTTGGTAAAGTTGGTTGGTTGGTACGTGCCGGAAGCGAATCCAGGACTTATTGAATGTGAATATAGCATTCTACATGTCCTACCACCGCCAAAGTTGTAGAGATGGTTTACGTATGTACCGAGGCCGAAATTTTACAGGGCTAATTTCGTCACAAAATTTCTGTGACGGATCTTCCTTTCATGGGCCAATTTTGAACGAAGCATAAAGGAAGTTTTATGGCCAGACGCTATTGTGCGGTTTATCACCTTTTTATATTCGGCTCGTTTTGCTACAATGTCCTCATTACGGTTTTGACGTCAATCCGGAACACAGTCGATGTGGACGTCTTTATTTCACTGTTTTCGGACAGTATTTTTTAAAATTTAATTTCTTACTATTAGACATTAGGGGAGACAACCTAAGTACGAGTCTTATACCCTTTCAAACTTTAGCAAATTTATTAGGACAGCCATCACTACAAAATTAAATTTAATTGAAATTGGCGCTTACACCTAGTTTATGTATGACAATCTTTTATCTATCTATCTCTTTAAACGAGCAATTCTTGTATATCTATCTCTATAAACGAGCAATTCTTATATTTATATATAATCAGAATCTCGAGAGGTAAATTTCGCGTCCATCTGCAAGGTTGGGATAGTCCTGACGGGAAAACGGGCGACCCGTTTCGGGCCGATTTCAAGAGACCCGGTTCGAGTCATGATGTTTTTTTTTCAAAGTTCTTTTTTTTATAACATAACATAACATAACATAACATAACATAACATAACATAACATAACATAACATAACATAACATAACATAACATAACATAACATAACATAACATAACATAACATAACATAACATAACATAACATAACATAACATAACATAACATAACATAACATAACATAACATAACATAACATAACATAACATAACATAACATAACATAACATAACATAACATAACATAACATAACATAACATAACATAACATAACATAACATAACATAACATAACATAACATAACATAACATAACATAACATAACATAACATAACATAACATAACATAACATAACATAACATAACATAACATAACATAACATAACATAACATAACATAACATAACATAACATAACATAACATAACATAACATAACATAACATAACATAACATAACATAACATAACATAACATAACATAACATAACATTTACATACAGGCACATACATTGATTGCTTCTGGCCCCACACTAGGATACCCTGTGTCGTGGGAACCAGAAACAGCGACGTCACAAACATGTAAACATCCAAGACCTGGAGTTTTTTTTTTCTCCCTAGCCGGGGATCGAACCTGAGACCTCTCGCATGGTAAGCAGATGCGCTAACAACTACGCCACAGAGGTCGCCACAGATGGCAGTCGTTAAGCCAAGTCAGAGGCCTTAGGTTGGTTTGAAAACTTCTAACAGTAAGACCAGCCACTAGTCTTACAAGCGTCCACCAATTCAGACTTGGCCGTGGTGGAGTATGGCCTATACCTTCTTCATGAAAGAGACCCGTGCCACTCGGTGGGGACAGAATGGGTTGAGATGACGTTGATAATGATAATTCTATTTCCAATTCTAAGCATCAAGTTAAAAATAGGTACATTTATAACAGGTTTCTTTATTTCACGTAGTATCTACAGTATATATCACGAACGGATGCTAATGTTAAAGCGTAGATATTCTTTGAAAAAAGAGCTAGAATTATAACATCTGTAAAAGAAAGTCTACGACTAAAAGGCTAAGTTATTATTTTATTTTTATTATTTTTCTTTCTCTAGCAGTGACTACGGATCCACGCAGATATTATTTTGCGTTTCAACTCTATAAAAGGAAAAAGGGCAGTTCGTGCACTGCAACGTATCTCGTTAGCAAAATAGAGTTCTGCAAAGATTAGGTAGGTAACTACAGCTACTGATGGGCGGGGAAGAATGTTTTGGATTTTGAATGGTGAATTTATCTTTACCAAAATAATTCAGTGTATTTTTGGCGAAAAGACGGCTTGACGAAATTATCAATTATGCACTTAAATTAACGGTGTGTTCTCTAGGGTGCAATGCGACTGAACCATTGCAAAAAAGTTTTGTTGGGCGAGTCTATGCGAGCGCACCAATACCTACCCAAAATAGTAGTTGAATTTTTCGCTGTGAACGAAATCGGTCGGGACTATCATCATCATATTTGTGGAAGGTCCTCGAGGTGGCAAAAGACCGTGGACAAGGCGTTTGGGGGAAAAAGCTTATAACCAGTAGTGGGCAGCAGCGAGGAGACAATCATCATCATCATCAACCCATCATGTCCCCACCGAGGGGCACGGGTCTCTTCCCTGAGGAAGGTATAGGCCATACTCCACCACGGGGGCCAAGTCCGGATTGGTGGAGGCTTGTAAGAGCAGTGGCTGGTCTTACTGTCAGAAGTTTTCAAGAAGTTTGTGGATTACTGATTAATGTAGTGTAAACGAACAATTTTCTACGGTTTGAGCTATAATAGAATAAACATGCTTGAGATACAGCTTGGTAAAAAAAGGAAAATCGGAACTAAAACCTGAGTAAATATGTTACAAACACAGAAATAAAGATTTGACTATAAGCTATAATATAACTTCTTTAAATGTGGTTTATGTAGATTATAACAAAAAAAATTCATACAAAATTCAAACAAATACTTACTATACTAATCATACTATTAACTTTATTTCAGATACGCTTACGTGATCTTTCGTCAGAAGAGCCAGACCAGATTTGCAGTTAATAATGTGTAGGTAGAGCTTACGAAAGTTTTACTTCAAAACCTCTGAAAACGGCAGCGCATCTGCCTATCATGCGAAAGGTTCCGGGTTCGAATCCCAGCTGGGGACAAAAAAAAAACCCTGGTCTTGGATGTTTACATGTTTGTGACGTCGCTGTTTCTGGTTCCCACGGCACAGGGTATCCTAGTGTGGGGCCAGAAGTATTGTATGTGCCTGTATGTAAATGTTTATGTTTGTTTATAAGAAAAAAAACTATACGTTTAATAAAATGTCATTAGCTTCTATTCCTCCACTTAAAAGCGCAAGAAAACAACACACGAAGAAAAAAAACACTTAGGAAAACTTGACTCGTTAGTTTAGATTCGTTTCTTCCAAGCCGTACTCCTCGGGTAACCGAGGCTTAAGTCTCTCAGCTAAGGGCCTCGTAAGAGATGCTAATCTAGCCTTTTACTATCCATTCTCAGGCGGTAACACGATTCAGACGCGGCGCAAACGACTCCGGCTCACGCGCGTCGGGTAGGGTTATTGTTGCTAATTCTCGTTTTGTCTTTGCTGTATAGTGGCAAGGTGTTTCAATTGTTGTTACACTTTATTGCGCGATATTGCGCAAATCGCTCATAGCCCCGGCTGCCTGAGTGATCTTAAGCAATCACGAAGGTTAAGCAACATAGGGCGCGTTCAGTGCATGGATGGGTGACCGGCTGTGACTAACGCTAGTGGCATTTTTCCGAGCGGTACCGTACTTCGCAAAGCACGTTAATAAGTTCGTGCCGGCTGCCGTCGGTAGATGGCAGTCGTTAAGCCAAGTCAGAGGCCTTAGGGCGACTTGAGAACTTCTGACAGTAAGGCCAGCCACTAGTCTTACAAACCTCTACCAATCCGGACTTGGCCCACGTGGTGGAGTATGGCCTATACCTTCCTCAGGGAAGAGACCCGTGCCCATCGGTGGGGACATAATGGGTTGATGATGATGAATTGATGAATATAACTTAAGTTACATGTTTGTGATGAAAATTACGTGCAAAGGCGAACTTATTTCTAAAGACATTTAAGCAGCACGCCCAGTTCCACTGCACAGGTCTTCTCTCAAAGAGAAAGTATGGACTTAATCACTATGCGTGCCCACCGCGGATTGGCGATTTTAAGCACTGAGGTATGTAAATAGCTCAGTCACTAAGGTTTCCTCACGATGTTTTCTTTCACATAAGCGAGTAGCATTGCTGCTATAACTTCACAAATGAACATAACTTAGAAAACAAAAACATAACTACATTCCATGGCCGCACTGGGAATCGAGATACCCAATCTCGCTTCAGAGTCCATTCGAGATTGTTTGAGAGATTGAGTATACTCAGTCAAAACTGCATTAGAAACAATTTTTTTATTTTGTACTTATTCGGTTCTGCTAGAATACCCTCGCATTTTTCTCCCACTGGGCTACCAAAATATGGGCTCAAAAATATGTTAATTTGAAAGTGTTCTCTACGACTCATGTCTGCCGATGACTGTATTGGAAACTCCGTTCAACATTCCACATTAAGATTATAAATCCGTTGTCCTAGAATTACAAGTTCAAGCAGCATTTTTGCAAAAGTGATGCAATTTTGGACGCAATGTATAGAACGCCTCCCACGATGTCGTAGCAAACATTAAGATTTGCTTTTTTATCCATGTTTCGTGATCTATCATCGACGTCAACACTCGATTTGTAACGAACTGTTATTCCTTTTAATACAGTTCAAAAATCCCAAGTCTCAAGCTCGCTACTTTTCATTTCATCAGGTTATGGGCCCAGCACTCTTCCACTGCACGGCATCCACTTCTTAATCCCCACTAATTTTGCGTTGACCTAAATGACTTTAGAAAACCTAATCACGCAAAGCAATCGAGTATTAACGAAGCTTCCAATTTTGAAGTCAAACACCGACACATGTATCAGACCGATATCCCATGCTAGACAGCAAAATCAAACAGAAACTCAATCTAAAGTTTCACTTAGGTAAGCGCGTCTGTTGTTGACCGCTTTGAACGTTGAGCTGAAGTTGCCACAGTATAGAATTGACTATGCAGACTGATTGCAGCTGTTTTACATATCGGTAGTAGGCTAGCGGCTAGATTAATTCACTCGAAAGCGGAGACCTAGAGTCGATTCCCAATGTGGACACGTATCTATGACTTTCTTTACTTTTAAAGCTACGTACATCTGCAAATTTGTAGTAGCAGGACCACAGGAAAATATCGTGAGGAAGTATAAATTGGACATTCTACTTCGGCAACATCCAACATTTACCATGTTTTTTCTTTACGGTATTTTTCTAAAAAATATAACTGGCTTATTACTGCTTAGTTAATGGGTTTTAATCTGATGAAACCAATCCAGACTTGGCATCCGTGGTGGAGTATGGCCTATACCTTCCTCGGGGAAGAGACCTCGGTGGGGACAATATGGGTTGATGAATCAGTTGCATTATGTTATGACCTTAAAAAAGGATTTTAAAAGATTTCTCATGGTGAGGTGGTCGGCCCACCGAAAATTATACAGGTTAATAAGATTCTTCGTGAAACTTAGTGACAAAGATCTGATAATGACAATGTAAGGTGGGTACGGGATTTCTTTAATAGACAATAAAGCCATTTGAGTGTGGTATAATTTTTCGGTATTTTAAGTAAGTAAGTAAGTAAATTATTTATTTGATACTCAAATCTTAATATCTAACAATACAATATTAAACGTATTGGGTTAGATTTGGCATCAAATTAGTTTTCGCTCAGCATCATGTCGTGGCCGATAGCGACCACGACGCTGGTTTTCAGCACGCTGAAATGTTACCATTTACCGCACAGACAAAGATAAAGAAACTAAAATACAAATACCAGTCAGTATAAATACCAGTACCAGTATTGGTGAGTTTTTTTGTGTAAATTGGTGACAAGAGTCTGATGATTATAATAGAACGCGATTTTCTTAAAGCCTGTTTGAGTTTGTGTTTTGTTGTGACTTGGCGTAAGCGACATAGCTTTTTATACTCAAGGCCAGGCCCAGTGTATTATCACTGCCTTGTTGGTCTAGCGGTATCACTTCTGATCTCCCTGCCGTGGTCGTGGGTTCCCACTACTGGCCGCCGTATGGCCTCAGTCTGGGTATCTTTCCACATTAGTGACCTCCTTGCCGGGTCCCCATAACACAGTATATCGCAATTTTAGACCCTTTACTTTCCTGGTTTAAGTCATACTTAAGTAACCGCGTCCAGAGAGTCACTACTAATGGGTACAGCTCCACAACTTTTTCTGCTGCCTCTGGTGTCCCTCAGGGATCCCATCTCGGTCCGGTCCTTTTTCTCCTGTTTATTAACGATATTACAGAACTTATAAAACATAGCAACTGTCTTCTATTTACAGACGACTTAAAACTGTATCGTCGAATAGAAAATATTAATGACACGAAATTATTACAGGAAGACATAAATGCTATCGAATTATGGTGCCAGGCAAACAGGATGACTCTAAATGCTAGTAAGTGCTCCTGTATCAACTTTACAAAAAAACTCAATCGTATCCCTGCGCAATACACAATTAATCAGACACCTTTAATAGAAGTAACGCAAATTCGAGATCTGGGTGTGATACTAGATAGTTCGTTGACTTTTCGGGACCATATAGACGCTATAGTAGCGAAAGCCTGGCGAATGGTTGGATTTGTTAAAAGAACTTGTAGGGATTCCAAAAATGTGGATACAATTGTGTGCTTATATAACTCTCTGGTCAGAAGTCACCTAGAATTTGCCTCGGCTGTATGGAACCCTTCATATAAGGTGCATATTGACCGCATAGAAAAAATTCAAAGAAAATTTACAAAATTCTTGGCTTTTAGGAGTTTTGATTGTCCATATCGTGCAGATTATGGAACGCGTGCAACTCACTTTAACCTACAGACATTAGAGAAGCGACGAACGAATATTGATCTAATGTCACTGCATAAACTGGTGAATGGAGTGCTAGACGCACCTGATCTTTTGAGTAAGGTGGCATTAACCATCCCAAGAGCTCCTCCTCGTAATCCTCTCATACGGATATTTTCTGTAAAGCCGTATAGAACGAATGTGGGTAAATTCTCTCCTCTCAACAGAGCAATGCTGACTTATAATAATCTTCAGGCAACCTCGCCATTGTCAGCCGAACTGGACATCTTTGGAATGCCATTCTATCTATTTAGGGAAAATCTGATGAAATGTAAAATTTAAATGCCTTAGTGTTAAGTCCACTAATATCAATTAATGTCCTAGATAATAATATTGTAAATTTAAATTTAATTGAATTGTTAACTTAATCTATTGCTAACCTAATTAAATTTAGGTTCCTTAAAAGCAGCAATGTAATGTAAAACGTGATTAATTTTATTCTAAATTCTAATTCATACTGAAATATTATTTAATTTAATGTAAACACCTTTACAGGAGTATACATCTTTCAAAATTGTTAATTTTAATCAACATTTGATATAATTTATTTAACTCGGACTTTAATGAACTATCTTATCTATTTTTAATTTTACTAAACACACAATTTTGAAAGATGTATACTCCTGTAAAGGTGTTTCACACTGAATCATACACAATTAGAATAAGTAGTTTTTAAATTAATTGTGAAAATACTGTTGGAGTATCTAATAAATAATAATAATAATAATTTTGGACCAGGACTAGGGATTGTGTTGTGCACAAGTTTTTTTTTTCATTCAAGTTGTTACACTTTATTTCATGATAAAAAAATAGTTTCCCTGAGAATAAAAAAAGTACAAATGCGACTAACAAATACGGCAGATTTGACAAAAAAAAAAGATTTATTACTAAATTATTTACAGTTGGCAACAAACGGTGTGTTGTGTTCCCAGTGAATGTGCCGCCAGAGACATGACATATCTTTAAACGGCGCTGTTTTGCAGCACTCAACCTTCTTAAATAACTACCTATAAACAAAACATTTCGACCGACGACTTCTGTGGCGCAGCGGTTAGCGCATCTGCCTACCATACGAAAGGTCCCGGGTTCGAATCCCAGCTGGGGAAAAAAAATAAGAAACCCAGGTCTTGGATGTTTACATGTTTGTGACGTCGCTGTTTCTGATTCCCACAACACACGGTATTCTAGTGTGGGGCCAGAAGCAATGTATGAGAGAAGAGAAAAAAAAAACCATACAGGCACATCCATTGCTTCTGGCCCCACACCAGGATATCCTGTGTCGTAAGAACCAGAAACAGCGACATCACAATAAATATGTAAACATCCAAGACCTTGAGTTATTTTTTTGTCTCCAGCCGGTGTTCTACTTCTATAAACTATACTTGAGTCATTACAAACGTGCAAACTGAGTCACAAACATTTGTATCAGACCTCTCTCTCACACATATAGGAGGCATATCAGGCATATCGGAACTTTCGCTCGCACTTTTATGACTGGGTTCGCACGTTTGTAATGGCTCAAGTAGGTATAGTAACTTATCCTAACTAATAAGTGTGACATAATTGAGTTGTCCAGTGATCGACCCTGGATTCAGGGGCGACTTGGAAGAATTTGGTAGAGCAGATTAAAAGAGCAGAGGTTTTTTCTTGGTAATTTTATTCCGACTCAACAATATTCGTTACCTTGGTAACCGTAGTACTAAGATTATATATACAGGTGGCGTTTTATGAAATAATTACAATGGCATGCAAGAGATGGCGCTGTCGTTAGACATCCAGTGATTCAAAATATCACACCGCATTTTTATAGAGAAGGCTCACCTGCTGTTAGTGGAGTTGACGGAGGTGTTGGAGCGGCTGCGGCGGTTGCAGATGGAGTCGCCGCAGTTGACCACGCCCCCTTTGGTCGTGATCGAGAAGGTGCGCAGGCGGTAGAGATCATCGCTTGCGCGGGGGTTGTACGGCTTCTCCGGTAGCGAGCAGACACGCGGTCTAGAGTGCTCCACCACTGGGGGACGGAAAGAGAGCGAGAATAGAATTGGTTTACAGACAAGGTTAGTTACCAGTGGGCATTTATAAGTGGCTGATAAGACGGGCTGTGGTTAGAAAAGTTGTAATAAAATTGATGATGATGATTGTATCCGACCGGGTTAAGTCACGGCGACTGTTGACTGATGGCTGGGGAGAGCGTCAACAATGTGCTCGCAGTGACTGATGTAGACTCTCTTGGATATGCTACGAGTATATATAGGGGGAAGTCCCGTAACGCCGGACGGCACCTACCGCCGGACACTCGTATTATCTTAGCAACTATAAGCCGGTTCGATTCAAACAACAAATGAAAGGGTCGCGGGGGGTACACAGGTACACGATCACGCAACGCGGCTCTCTTGTGACGCGCAAGGCTATGGTGGGAGCGGGCGTTTGCTGTTTTTAATGGGAGTGTACGGCGAAACATAAGATCAATGTAAGTGTTTCTGGATCGTTGTAGCAATAAAATGGTAGCCGAAATTAAATTAAGTATTTGTTTGTGTTTCATAAACTTGTAGAATTTTATTAAATTTTTCAAACAATTTTGGTGGGTACCATCTAATGTGCGAGATTACCTGTCCCTTAGTACCGGACACTAAGTCGTCCCCTAGCACCGGACAGTAATCAGATTGATATTTATTGTAAACACTTACCTTATTTATTCTAAGTATTTAATTTTGTTTTAGTGTATAGAACAATGAAGAGAAAATAAATGGAAGAGAAGAAAAAAAAGATCATGGTAGCCCCAGAGCTCACAAACTACTATTGATAAGATTTTGTCCAAGGAACTGAGTGTAATACAAACTGCAATGCTATACAATATTCCTAAAGTACTTTTTGTGACAAAATAAAGACGCTAAAACGTGGAGAAGAAGTGATGATGAAATCAAAGTAGGGTAGGTTCACTAAGACCTTCTCAGCAGAGTATGAACAAGTATTGGTGGACCACGTTAAAATAACTACATGCCGCTTTTCAAAAAAATGTTTTTAAATTAGCCTACGACTTAGCTGAAGCCATGAAAACCCCTCATCGATTTACTAAAAAGAAAAGCAGTGCCGGTAAGCATTTTTACTATGACTTCATGCAAAGATCCGGTGCTAGAGGTATGCCACAAATATCCGTCCGGTACTTTAAAAATCGACGGCCACTTTAAAAATCACACTTTTTGTTACCAAAGTTTGAATGATAGTATTAATATTTTATTAAGCAGAGGTTGTGTATTTTTTAATTTAATTTGATTTCTAACTTTCTTATCTATTGTAAGACATAAATAAATAATCATTTCTGGAAATACATTTTATTTTATTTATAAAAAACCTTAGGTGTCCGCCACTAGGGGACTTCCCCTCAAACGGGAAACTTACATGTTTCATAAAAGTACATTGTATTCTAGTTAATAAGTACAGCCGGTACCAACTGCTTAATGTGCCTTGCGAATCACGGAACCGATCGGAAAAATACCGCTAGCGTTAGCGTTAGAACGGTCACCCATCCATGCACTGAACGCGACCTATGTTGCTTAACCTTCGTGATCGCTTAAGATCACTCAGGCGGCCGGGGCTACGGGCGATTTATCATACGCAGTCCCTTAATTGTATATTCACGAAGAAGATTTGTGATACCACATGTGAAAACCGTTGTTGACAGAAATAATTAACATGCGGAAAGGTGTGTATTTTTTCGTCCTTATGTCACTCTGATTGATTCAAGAAATATCAACCACTACCATAAATTTCTTGACCTGGACCGCATTTTAACAAATGCTTGTGTATTCTCAAGAAACCCGCAGCAAACTGAATGAAAGGAACTATTGAAACTATTCTAACTTTCGGCGATTTGAACGCTAATTTAAATAGCAAAACACGGGTCCGACAATTCATTGATAACACTAAATTATTCAGGATCGCCTGGAATAACGCTTTAATGTATTTTTTATGTAATCAATTTAGCGGCCCACGCGTGAGGGTCGCCGGTGACAAAGTTATTTAAATGATGACTTAACTTACTCAGATACTTTAGAACGATTAGGCTAGCAACGCTATGTAGCTATAGAAAAAAAAAATTATTGCCATATAAAATTATAACAAAATATAGTGTACCCCCACACTAGGCGTTGCCTGTCCCGTGGGGGATTGAGTTATTAACATACATGGGCCTATTTAATATTACTGTACTGCCCAAACAGATTTTTGTTTTTAATTTTTTTTTAACATTTGTGAGTGGTCAATACGTCCATGTGAGTGGTTGACCAAAAAGGGACCTCAAGGCAAAATAATTGATTTAGAGAAAATCGCGTTTGAAGTTTTGTGTATCAAAAACAGGTTTCGACTCTTGCTCGGCTCACAAAAAAAAATCATAAAAAAATAACTACGGCACCTAAGAATATTCTGGTTAGACCAAAACAAAGCTAAAATATCACATATTATAAAATTCAAATAAAAAAATAACGGTTTCCAATCCCTCCAGGTCCCTTTTTAGTCAACCACTCACATTTACATACAGGCACATACATTGCTTCTGGCCCCACACTAGGATACCCTGTGCCGTGGGGACTAGAAACAGCGACATCACAAACATGTAAACATCCAAGACCTGGGTTTCTTTTGTTTGTCCCCAGCCGGGATTCGAACCAGAGACCTCTCGAATGGTAGGCAGATGCGCTAACCGCTGCGCCACAGAGGTCGTCATAAAGATAAGATAAATTCCCTTTTCACAGACCTTCACTCAGAGAGGCTTATTTACCACGCGTGCCCTCCGCGGGGTTCTCAAGCGCTGAGGGTTTCCTTCACCGTTAGTGAGTTTTCGAATTGCTCGTAGCCCCGGCTGACTGAGTGATCTTAAGCGATCACGAAGGTTAAGCAACATAGGCCGCATTCAGTGGATGGATGGGAGACCGTTCTATCATTAACGCTGGTGGCATTTTTCTGAGCGGTTCCGTGCTTCGCAAGGCACGTTAAGCAGTTGCTGCCGGCTGCCGTCGATAGATCTTAGTCGTTAAGCCTTAGGGCGGCTTGAAAACTTCTGACAGTAAGACCAGCCACTAGTCTTACAAGCCTCTACCAATCCGGACTAGGCCCAGAAGAGACCCGTGCCCCTGGTTGGGACATAATGGGTGGATGATGATAGTGAGTCGTAACTATTACTATTACAACTTCACAATGTAAATCTTCTTCGAAAACTAAATAATTGGTTCATAACGAGATTTTAACCCACTAGAACTATACCTTATAGAGTTAACACATTTTACTTAACTCCTCTTCAAAGAGTGGCGATACGAAATGAGCAACGATTTTCCGAGAAAATCCATCAGCTTTTCAGGACGTAGCACTTGACTAAGGCGGCGTATTTGTATGTAATCTATGAAATTATGCAGCAAATTATTCATTTTAACGATGACACAATGAAAACGTCTTCATTTTAAAATACATTTAAATTATGTAAACCAAATAAAAATAAATATATGAACAATAAGTGTTGCCGCTCTATTTCTAGTGTTTCTGTATTTTGCACTAACCACCCACCCATTACCCACAAACAAAAGCTTGACTGGTACAAAATACTGTTTAGCATTAAGTACGCGTTTGTGCCAGACACGTGTTTTGTGCAATAAAGAATTAAATAATAACAATAGACTAGTCAACAAGGGCAACAAATATTATGACGAAGGTAGCGTTCCAAAAGCAGTCTTTTTTTATTAACTACCAACAACAAAGTACTCAAAACAACGTTGCCAAATCCACGCTGTAAGCCTCTCCAAGCAAAATGAAAAAAACAATATTACACCTGGCTTGATCGGCTTTCCTCGAACACGGGTCCCGAAAAGTCAATTAACAGACGCGTAAAGCTCTTAATAAAACGGGGCAGAGAATTCTAATTCAGCCTTACCTGGCAGTTCCAGGAAGTTTGATGTCCGCCGCTGCCGACCACGCATTGTATTTTGGAAGTTCAGCGGACCGATGTCCTCAACCGAATCGCAGTTTGAAACGTTGGAATCTCTTGATCCTCTCCTACTGGCCAAGTAAGCGAGGCCACCCTTCATTGACCCTCTCCGCATAGGAGAGCAAGGTCTACTTATACTGGTCGATCTTGTAACCGGGGAATCATCAGTGACGTCTGTCAAATCCGACGTGGACTTTCGACAGAAGCGAGAGGAGGTTGTGGTCGCTTCGTCGTCTGCATCATTGATCGTCGCGGATGGAGTCCCGGGCATTGCGTCGATAGAGTCGTCCGTGTGACTCGACACTATACTCGGTGAGGTCGCCAGCCTTGGCAAGCTGACGGTGGAAGTGGACCCGTACAGCTTCCTAGTGCGGTTAGGAGATACGTAGCCAGGGTTCGTATGAATATGCACTGGGGGAGGTTTCGGCGAGCGTGACTTGTCTCGGCGACTCTGTTTGAGCGAGGCGGAGTAATGTAGACTGTGATATGTGACCTCAAAGTTCGAGGGGCTCGAGCGGCCCGAGGGGGTTTTTTGGGGGAAATTGAAGTGCCGGGGGCTCATGGGGCTTCTATGACCATGCGCGATGGGGGACTTTGGAGGTTGGTTATGTTTGTCGTAGCTGCAGCCAGACTGAGGGGTGTAGTACCCGGATGATGAGGTGCTGGAGGTGATCGAGGGGGATTTCTGGGGGAAGACGAAGTGACGAGGGCTTTTTGGGGTGCGGGGCTTAGGGGAAATGGGGGGATAGCCGCCGGGGCTATTCACTGCCATGGCCCAACACTTAACACTACACTGCAGTCATTCCACGGTTTGTACCAGCATGTACCTAGAACAAGCAAATTGTTATTTGTTAACAGCAATTGATGGTTGTAGAATACAAACGATGTCGTCCTGGATTTATCTCTGATTTATCTTTGTATCTCGTCTAATGGCAATAAGATTGAAACGTGAAATCCTCGGAAGATTTAACAAGATGTACCACTTAACGCCTTAGTCCCTCGGTGCTCAAATGAGTATTCAGTGAGCCACAAAACACTTGGCATGCGTTCCATTTGCTTTGTTATTAGCAGAGCTAAGGGTGAACCTTTGAATTTTGGTGAAACGTAGAACTTGTTGCAGTAACATAAGGTTTAATTTGCCTCGTAACCTTGTAGTCTGTTATCGGAATAATGTTAGTAGGTTGTACTGTACATGAATATTAATATTGCGAGGTTAGGTAATCCGATCTGATACGTCTACCTGCTGACATAGGGATTATTTCGACAAAATTAAAACGGGGATTCCCGATCTCGAATGCCGGTTAATATAGTAATTTATATAAAGTCCCTGTTTCGTTTACAGTCTGAAGACAAAATTGGTTTTTGTTAAGCTAAGCGTGGATAAGCTTAAACAAAACGTACCTAAATATGAGTACCTACAACCTATAGGTACTTAGATCTTAGAAGACATGCTAAATCTATCCGCGTTTCCAGAGATACAACATTTTGAAGTGCTTCAGTCCGAAGTCGGTATGAGGATCTACGACTAATTCCCGGAGACATAATTGAGACATGCTTTTATATCGTAGCTCGTTATATCGATTCTACGCGGGTGGAGTGGGTGACATAAAGAGAATTCCATGTAACTGCTCTATATTCTCAATGCTATGGATTAAACTACGAAAGGCATTAAAAATAGCTATTATGGAGTCAACACATGTTATTAAGTAACTTGGCTGCTTTGCTGAAAAATACATTCAATATTCAATATTTAAAACATTTGTATTGGATGCGTCTAAAAGAATACATGACACTAAGAAAGTAGAATTACTTTGCCGGGGCGAACTCCCCGACTTACTTTCTTAAGTGTCTTGTTGTGTAATGTTTTTTTTTTGCGAGTTTTCTTTTTTGCGTTTGGGTTTCTTTTTAAGTATTTATCGAATTCATTTAATTACATTTTAAATTTTGTTTCTGATTAGATTATTTATAAATTGGGAATGTGTATTTTTACATTTTCAGGCTTCCGTAGTCAACAACGAACCCTTGTCACCCTTCCGTTACCTTTGCCCGCCATGTCCATCCGTTTATGAGTAGTTCTTCAGAAAGTGTTCTCCGCGTAACTTTCGTGGCGAAATTTCTTTTTAGAGTTAAATAAATAAATAAATGAATACACGTTTAAGGCATTGAAAAAATAATGAGTAGAATTTTTATTATTTGTAAATTGGTGCATATATTATTTTGAAATTTCTTTGCCCACGAAAGTTACGAAAGTCGCCACGAAAGTTACAGACTATGGTTTAAATCTTTATTATTTCTCCATTTTTTGTGGTTTGAACTTTATAAAATAATAGACTTATTATTTATACATCATCTTGTATTTGAGATCAACAATTATAATTCTTTTGAGATCAGCTCATTATTACTTATTAGTAACTTAGGTTGCAATAGGATTGGTCCCAGTAATTAAACTGTGTAATTTACAACGTAAACATAATTATGACTTTCTACTATTGTAGTAGCTGGCAGAAAATGTGTGCTTTTGAATATTGAATTGAAATGTTTAGAATCACAAAACACACAGTTGCCAGTTGCTATAATATATTTATCTATTTTCAGTCTCGTATCGTTTAGAATTTATCAAAAGATATTTTCATGGCTACTCCTCATCAGTGAAATACCACTAAATTTAAAAAAATCACAATATTTAAGTAAATTAGTGATCAATATAATGAGCAATAATTGTTAAAAAAAATTTGCATCTATTTTTCAGCCTTCCTTCTTTAGATTTTTTTAAAATCTATAATAACACAATCTTAGCCTTAAATTTAAAATCACAAAAACTATGCTCTTCAAAATATTAGTTGTTCTTAAAATTTATTTAAAAAAGTATTTACTTCGTAACACTATATCATAGTATCTCAAATATGTCATTATCTAAATATTTTTTACTTCATTAAGTCGGTCTCATTTTTTATTCTTGCTCTTCTTTTTATCTCCGCAAGACGTTTTTTCTCCCGTCGCTCCTTTGAAGTTTGCGGTGGCATAGTTTCGGTTTGTATGTAAACTAAAAATCGTTTCTACGAAAAGAAATTAACATGACTGATGTGAGTAATTGAAGTAGGTAACATACAAGACAATCAGAAAGAATGCCGATGAAGTTGGGATTTACTAAGCAAAGATTTTTTAAACAATGGGCCAAACAGCCCAGTTTGGGGTGGATAAAATGTTAAATTGTCGATGTTACACGATTTCTTTTAAACACACACATGCATTTAAATACATAAAAACCTTTCTTTTGAGTTTTACGCTTTACGTAAATGCATCTGCAGCGTTATACAAATCTTAAGTTAATATTTAATGGAGATATGTAACTTTCGTTGTGCGCTAGCTAACTTTCGTGGACAGATTGCCACGAAAGTTGCGAAATTTTCACATTTTTGAGAATTACGATTAGAGTTATAGGTAAAATAATGATATTTTGTTCATTATTTTACCTATAACTCTAATAGGAAATAATCTCGAAGATCTATCTTGTTCCTTTATTCAAAATGAGCTGGTAAATTATAAATATTATCCTTCAAAATATGCCCATGAAAGTTTCTTGACTAAGGCTACTTGAAAATATTCAAAACTTACCTACGTAGTATTTTTTTGTTTTGAAGTGATGGACGTATGGTTATCCCCCACTAATGGCAGGACACTACTGAGCGTCCACACCGCTAAAACTTATAGCGGCAAGTTGCCGCTCTTGGAAGATAGGAGCCGTTTTGTTCCGCGCTCGCGAAACTAGCAGAATCGTGTGACAGAGATATAATGCCTATTAACTTTTGTAATTTAAGAGATAAAATAAATGTTCTTTGGTCATTATGATGCGAAGTTAAACACAATTTATTTGATGTATTACACTATACGCTTATTAATCGAATACAAAAGTTATCAAAGTTTTCCGTGAGCGCGAACAGAGTGTGACGCGCGAAGAACACAGATTTTGCTCCCGTTTTCGACAGTAGATATTTATTTTCTAAAACATCATTAATAATTTTAGTTTATTTATGTTGAAATTATACACATATATAAATAACGAGTAATCTGTTTTTGGTCCTAACACTGAATGTTTAATAAGTTAGGAATTAAGACCGTGTGACCGCGTTTTGAGAGTCCTAAAGAACCACTCTTATCCTCCTGTCGACGGCGCACACTAGCGACACGCGACAGGCGTCAGCTCGGCAACTAGACGCGACGATAGGCTACGGCCGTAAATTTTCATATTATTATATTCTGTTCGAATCTCCGCACACTTGGCGTCAGAGTCGCGGAATCGCGACGACAAGACGCCAGAGAAGCAAATGACAACCTCGCGTCTGACGCGGCGGCTAGACGCGGCGACAAGTCGCCCTGTTCGCGATGGCTCTAATTCAGAGATGATTAGTGACAGCCAAGTGTACAATACCGTACAATACGTGTTGCTTGCCTGCACCGGTATTCTTATATTTATTTTTATTAGTATCTACGCTTATCATACCTACGTACGTCTATCTGCAATGTCTGGGATATGTCTAAAAGGAATGCGCCTATCAAGAGACATGGCGCCATGAATGCGAAGAATGCGTCTCGAGTCAATCGTGTGGTCCCAATCAAGTTGCGACATCACCTCTCGCCCTAAATACTGTCCGGCGCCGGCGACCCGGGAGAAAATGTAAGCGAAATGGCTCACGATCACCTTGAGTTAATACTTCATAGATGCGTTGACAGATGTTTTTGAAGGTGTCGTTTGAAGCGTCCACCGCCCTATGGCAACGTTAGACCATGAAAGGAAAGCTGTCTGTAATGATACATTACACGTTACAAATGCAAAGTCGAAGTAAAAAAATTTAGTCAGTTTAAGAACAAAATGTTTACATAATGAAAGTCAAAGCTGTCAGTTTCACAACAATTGATAGATTATGCGGAGAAACAGCTTAGAAAGAAACTCCGCTTTTGTTGTTTACAAAACAGGCTTAATTATCAGAATTTTCAACTGAAAGTTACAAGTTACTACACTAGACACAATCGTCCCCGTTAACATTATTTAAATACCAGACATTTTTGTCCACCAAATAATCCGTAATGTTGCGCTTTTTGCACAGAGTATGATTAACACATTTCTCAAACCGCATTAAATTTGTGGTAACTCTATTATGGCTTGAGGAATCATATTGTAGAATCGTATACGATGCCCCACAAAGAATATAATTTAACTTGGTTCAAAAAGCTTTGTTTTATTATTGGTTTTTTATTGTAGTAGGAATCATCTTGTTTTCACAAACACTCGTGAATGCTTCTTATACTATTAAAACAATGTCTTTTTGTTGGCCTCAGAAACCAATACAGATTTAGGATACACAAAAGCCGTATAAAATTATCACGTGAATAAACGAGAGAACGCATCTTCCACCTACAATATAAGCTCTTCTTCGGGCCTGTATTTACGTGAGGGACTCGTCCCACTAGTCGATACAATCGGAAATCACCGAGATCAAAGCCAGTTCGTGTTAACTCAAGAGAAAATATCTTGCTAGGTACAAAAGAGTTGATAATGGAAAGGAGCACTCTGGTGGATGTGGAAAAAATATACTATTACTCTTTAAGAAAGATGGTCTCTGGACAATCGGCTGTTCACTTACTGTGGTGATAATGGTGTGATGTAAAACTTTTACTATTTATGACACCATGTGTAAAAATAAAATTTAAATCGTTATATTGTATAAGAACTGCAAATGTATATTATTATGCAAATGATGGCTGTAATATTATTATTCATAATTGTAGGCAGAAAACTAATGATTATTGTATACGTGCACATGTTAGCACATCATCCTTATGCGTGCACACTACTCAGTTAACTTACTAGGTCTAAGTTGGCCTTTATTATTTTTTACTTTTTTATTTAATGAGTTAGGTATGTCTCCATCGCGGTTGTCTGGAAGTAATTGCTTTAAGTAATAAGGCCGCCAATTGTACTGTATCTTCGTAAATGTTTTGTATTTGTTTTTCTTGGTACAATAAAGAATATTCTTATCTTATCTTATCTTATGCGGGCAAGTTTATATTAAAGTTGACGTTCTGTCTAGTCTATTTGCCGTGGATCCTGGCGAGACGATTACGATTTTATTACAGGAAAGGGCCCCTTTGTGGCGCATGAGTGCGCGCGACAAATTACTCGGCGCTTCGGT
Source organism: Yponomeuta plumbellus (assembly GCA_947310845.1). Lineage (NCBI taxonomy): Eukaryota > Metazoa > Arthropoda > Insecta > Lepidoptera > Yponomeutidae > Yponomeuta > Yponomeuta plumbellus. The sequence continues at coordinate 12,512,660 of OX371214.1, forward strand.
TTGTCCAAGAGAAATGGGATGTTCACACACACACAATAACTACAGTCTGTCAAACATAGCTTGAGCCCCACGATAGCCATCACACTGACAGGGCTAGGTTACGATATTGCTTAGACATCGAATAGTGTGCAGTAAGTACGGAGTTTTCACAGTACAAATATTGTGTGAAAAAATTCAAAACTTCATGGACGCAATTTCAATGACAGCTGTCGCGGAGCTCAAGCTATGTTTTACATACTATAGTTCTCAAACACGGTGATGTGAACCGGTTACAATTTTTAGCTCTGATGTTTCCTTTTTTTTTTGGAGACTATATACGTCCCACTGCAGACTGCAGGCCTTCTCTAACAATACCTACTAATCTCGCTTGAGAGTGTTTTAGGTCTTTGCTCATACATTTCTCATGATTTTGAACAAAAACGCGAATGCTGAGCATTAAGAGCCATCGCAAACAGGGCGACTTGTCGCCGTGTCTAGTCGCCGCGTCAGGAGTCTGGCGTCTTCTCGTCGCGACTCCCGACTCTGACGCCAAGTGTGCGAAGATTCGAACAAAATAAGTATATGAAAATTGACGGCCGTTGGCTGTCGTCGCGTATAATCGCCGAACTGTCGCTGTCGCGTGTCGCCTAGTGTGCACATTAGTATAAAAAAGGCGGGATCAACCTTGGTTCCTCTACGAGTCATGATGTTGAATTATGGTCCTGCCTGCTTAATAGTTCATGTATTCGAATTGTAGGCTATTTTATATTTCAGTTGGTAATTACTGATTTTTTAGCGTTTATTTTTTTTTATTTTAGTAAGTTTCACTTATTTCATTTTCATAATGAATCTAATTATTATTTTATTGGATTTACTATCAATATTGAGATTCTTGCACAATAGGCGGGCTTAATACTAATTGGAATTTTATTCTAGCCAACCAATAGGTGAAGAGAGAAGGGGGGGGGGTAGTGCCAGATTGAGAAATTGAAGAAATTCTGTTTTAAATAATACAAACTTAACTAAGAATATAATACTAATAATCAATTAAAATGTGAAAATTACTTTGCTAAATTCCGCCAAAATCCAATGTAATAGCAATGTTTTTTGCACATTTTAATGCTAATATGGATTCCGCAAAGTAACAGCTGATTCCATACAATAACCAATAATAAAACTAAATAAATAAATAAACATATACTTATAATGTATAGAGAGCTAAACACACAATAAGAATAATTGTCAAACATTCTTTTTTAACATTCGGTTTTATGTTTATCCACAATGGAGGTATTAGAGAAGTTAGTATAGGACATACATACATAGGAGCCAAAAACATTAGATACCCTTCTTTAGGGCTTCCTTGCAGTCGAGTAAACAAAGAGAGTGGGCTTTTAGGTAGGTATTGACGTATGAATGAGAAACTCGCTTAATTCTCAGAGAAAAATGCGCGCAAAATATTTTTCACACAGCCGACCACTATCGCTGTTGGAAAAACCTTTTCATAACATGGCAAAGGTACCTATTGTTTAATCAATACCTATTTGTCTGGTTTCCCTTTAATTTACGTACGTTAAAAAAAAACATTTACATACAGGCACCTGGCACATACATTGCTTCTGGCCCTCACTAAGATACCCTGTGTCGTGGGAACCAGAAACAGCGACATCACAAACAAAAAACATGCAACATTTGGGGGTTTTCCCAGCAACCCAGACATGCGAGAGGTCCAGGGTTAGAACCCGGGACCTCTCGCATGGTAGGCAAAAGTGCGCTAACCGCTGCGCCACAGGTGTCGTCAAATGTGTCCACATTATTAGTTGAAGAAGCCACCTCTACTTTTTGGCAAAGTTATGAATATAAACATGCTACCGACTACCGCTCACTCGTGATAGTCGATATCACATCAGCCTTTACATACGAGCTCTCTAATCAATTACTTTAAGGACTATTTTGGAACAAAAATGTAAAGGTAGACCCGCTTTCGACTGTACCAATAATGCCCGTGTTTTGTAAGTCAGCCGTTCCGGCGCAGGCATTTTCAAATTGATTGTAAACAATTCCCGAAATTGAATGTCAACAATTAGGAAAAGCTAATAAAAAGCGACCAAGGGCGACGCGGGCTCGCGCGTTGGGGGTTCACAAAAATTGGTTTGCAGCGCTTAAAGCAAATGCTTAGATTAAATTTTAATTTGAAGTTTAATCCACGTTCCGAATTTCGTGGCTTTGAATGAATATAAGAAGAAAGGGCCATGCCATACGAGCGTTGCGGCTGCGCTGCGTCTTCGCAGCGCAATGATTTCAACGCCGTGAATGCTATACAAGCGCTGCGTCGGCGTCGTTTCAACGCGACAAAAATACTGCGCTACCGCTGCGTCGTTTCAACGCAGCTCCCTTCTCTGCCTCGTCTCTCCCCTCTCTTTGTGCGTTGCGTTGCCGTCCGTCATTTCTACGCATCGTGTGGCATGTCGTTCAAATTTATACTTAGAACGACGAAGCGTCACCGCTCAGTCTACGCAGCGCTAACGCAGCGCACAGACAACGCCCGTGTGGCATCACTCTATGTTAACACGTAACGGATGTACACATAGTGTACTGTCAAAATGTAAAGGAGTAATTTCGGGCGTTGGAGCAAAAGAAAGCAACTGCAAAGGCATGATTAGTTTGCAATGTCACTCATGAATGGTAGCTATGAACTAGGCACGACAGCTTTCATAATGAACAGTCTCACCAAAAACCTTCCAAGCTATACATTCCCAAGGCCATCATGGGCTTACATAAAAAACATACAGCTGGCCGACCCCGAATTCAAGCAGGTGTACCTCACATAGTGTACTCTTGCTCACGTAATCTCTTGGACGAAGGCAGAAAAGACATTAAATTTGACCGAAATTTCCATGCCAAAGGCTGGCGCTGACATGTACGAATTTGACTCATACCTACATTATGTATGTAAGGACTTGTACTTAAGAAATGTTACAAAACATTGTACTATTGTTTTCTTAGATTTAGATCACATTAGGAAAGATGGTTTGATAATTCAAATCTAAATTCTCGTGTCACGGTGTTATACTTGAGCCATTACAAACGTGCTAACTGAGTCATAAACATTTATATCAGACCTCTCTTCTACACATATAGGAGGCATATCAGGAATATCGGAACTCTTGCTCGCACTTATATGACTCGGTTCGCACGTTTGTAATGGCTCAAGTATAGTACGCATACTCCTCTGATATGGCTCGGCTAGTAAGCTCTCGGTAGGTTGTGTATTTATCATAGCCCTAAGTGAAAAAATAAATTGCTAAACAACATTTACGGATCAACATACTAGCTGGTATCTCCATAACTTTGGAACCCGGAATGAGTTTGTCGATGCGAGATTTCTCTTCTGACAATCTGTTTTTTTAGTGAGACTCTGAAAACGATGGATTTATATAAATGGATACCATCGATACTGCGAAAAGGGAGTGTCGAACAGAAATCGAAAAAACAAAAGAACAAGTTTCAATTCTTTTATTGGAATTAAATTAATTTGCAGAAGAAAGCGGCGTGCCTTAGGAGAGGTAAACCTCCTAGACGTCCAGCCGTGGACAAATAGGGACTGATTGATTAGGAATTGGTTATGAAAAATGTATTTCAATTCCAGTTGTCTTAATTAAATCATGTTTAAAATTGATTAAATAACCTTCATCATGATCATCATCACCACCATAGGCCTCTCCCATTGCACGCCACTGAGCACGGTCCTCGGCTACTCTCATCCAGCTCTTGCCAGCCGCCCTGCGAAGATCATCGCTCCACCGAGTCTGAGGACGTCCTACACTACGTTTACCGACACGCGGTCTCCACTCAAGAACTCGTATACCCCATCGGTTATCAGTTCTTCGGGTGATATGGCCGGCCCACTGCCACTTCAGCATGCTAATTCGGTGGGCTATGTCGGTGACTTTGGTTCTCTGTCGGATCACCTCGTTTCGAATTAGATCTTTCAGAGAAACCACGAGCATAGCCCTTTCCATAGCACGCTGAGCGACCAGCCCCACCGTGAGTGTCCACGTTTCGGCACCGTATTATGTCAAGACGGGTAGGATGCACTGATTGAAGACTTTCGCCCTTAGACTCTGTGGGATTGGCGATGTGAAAACTCGACGTAGTTTCCCATACGCGGCCTAGCCGAACTTAATGAACCTGGTTAGTAACAAATGGTTGCAGTAAATGATGAGAATGCATTTAATAGGTGCATGTACTAGAATAATACCTACATGTAATAGATTAATAAAACAAATGTACTATGCACTGTTTGTTTTCCTTAATAAATAAAATAAAAATAAATAAATAAAAACCTGAAATCTAGGCAACTGAAATACAGTGCTCGCGGGACACGTTTCCTTCGAGCTTAAAGCTGGACTTCGACATGCCAATAAATATTTAAGTGTCATCAGTATTGCAAGTCCTATTATTCTTTCCTTCTGTTGCATTTTACTCTAGGTGGGTGAGGCTCAACACACTGGAATTGAAAAGAGGAACGAAAATACATTTTCCAAGTCCCGATTACAATGCAGAGTGTCCAGCATTTCCCAGAGTAACGGGTAATGGATACTGGATATTTGGATTTGAAAGTGATTTGTCAGGATCGCGCGAAGTGGCAGTCTCTGCTCTCTGTCTACTCCTCTAGGATACAGGTGTGACCTTAAGTATGACGACCTCAGTGGCACAGCGGTTAGCACATCTGCCTACCATGCGAGAGGCCTCGGGTTCGAACCCCGGCTGGGGCCAAAAAAAACATCTGGTCTTGGATGTTTACATGTTAGTGACGTCGCTGTTTCTGGTTCCCAAGACACAGGGTAACCTAGTGTGGGGCTAGAAGCAATGTATGTACCTGTATGTAAATGTTGTTGTTGTTGTTGTTACACTTTATTGCACAAAAAATAATACATAATATGACTTAAATGTGAGTTTGTGACAAAATATACGTGCAAAGGCGGACTTATTTCTTATGTTTATGTATATTTGGATTTGGCTTAAGACAGTACGATTTACATTACAAAGTCGATTAAACCACAGATGAAGAAAGACTAATTTGTATTAATTGATATGCAATTTACATCAGAATGGACTATGCTCGTAATGTTCCTGCCTGCAATATACAAGAATAGTTGGGCTACTCTGGAGAGGTTATTTAAGAGTATATAACGGCCTCTAGTAGGAATCAATCCCACGACCTCTGTTTTGGTAATCATACACAAGACCAACGCAGCAGCATACGCCACGTGAAATATTTATTGTGGTATTTAGTTGAGCTTCTCTCGTTCGGTGAATACTAAATGGACGCACCAGAGGCCTTACATCGGCAAGGAGAAATATTTAATTAAACGCGGCAAACGGAAACGGTTTGTAATTTAAAATTTATTCCGTAGAAAAGTAATTTCAGTATTTTATTTTACCTTTATAGCACACTTTGTAGGTACGTTACGACTTCAGAGTGCGTATACTGAGTTTTGTCATTCACTTTCGATAGCGAGAGCGTTTGCGTTTTGCATAGGAGTGACAAAGCGCGCCATCTAGTTGTCTCTTTGTCACTCCTATGCAAATCACAAACGCTCTCACTATCGAGAGTGAATGAAAAAACTCAGTATAAGCACTCTGTGGCGCAGCGGTTAGCGCATCTGCCTACAATGCAAGATGGGAGGGTTCGAACCCCGGCTGGGGACAAAAAAACCCCAGGTCTTGCATGTTCACCGGTTTGTCATGTCGCTGTTTCTGGTTCCCACGACACAGGGTATCCTAGTGTGGGGCCAGAAGTAATGTATGCGCCTGTATGTAAATGTTTATGTTATCGATTTAGTAAAAAACTGATTATAATAATTATAATACTATCTAAGTTATATTTATTATTATTTACAGTGAGTTGATTATTAATATTAACGTAATTTTAAGTGTTTAATAGTTAGTTCAGTTTTAATATCATTGTTGTTTTATATTTAGTTATCTTCGAAATAATTGCCATGTCAATAAAAAGTAATACATACTATCTACATTATCTTCTATACCCTCATAATAATAATAACTCCCACATAACCCAATCACTTGACCCGGTCCCAAACTAGGATACCCTGTCCTATGGTAACCAGGCAAGGACATTACAAACATCGTAAAAGACGCAGACTGAGGCCATTTGTACAAAATATACGGTAGGCCCCACTCGAATTGCTCGCAGCCCCGGCTGCCTGAGTGATCTTAAACGATCACTAAGGTTAAGCAACATACGGCGCGTTCAGTCCATGGATGGGTCACCGTCTATGACTAACGCTAGTGGCATTTTTCCGAGCGGTTCCGTGCTTCGCAAGGCACATTAAGCAGTTGGTGCCGGCTGTCGTCGATAGATGGCAGTCGTTAACCTCCTCAGTCCTGACCTTGAAAATAACTATTGAAAGCTGTGTACCCCGGGTTAAGCCGAGTCAGAGGCCTTAGGGCGGCTTGAAAACTTCTGACAGTAAGACCAGCCACTAGTCTTACAAGCCTCCACCAATCCGGACTTGGCCCCCGTGGTGGAGTATGGCCTATACCTTCCTCAGGGAAGAGACCCGGGCCCCTCGGTGGGGACATGGTGGGTTGACTGGTCTTACTGTCAGAAGTTTTCAAGCCGCACTAAGGCCTCTGACTTGGCCTAGCGACTGCCATCTGTCGACGGCAGCCGGCATCAACTGTTTAATGTGCCTTGCGAAGCACGGAATCGCCCGGAAAAATGCCACTAGCGTTAGTCATAGACAGTTACCCATCCATGCACTGAACGCGTTTTATGTTGCTTAACCTTCGTGATCATTTATGATCACTCAGGCAGCCGGGCTACGAGCGATTCGTAGGCTTCATCATCATCATCATCAGGCTATATTAGTCCACTGCTGGACATAGCCTTCCCCTAATGAGCGCCATAGCGCCCTGTCTTCAGCTTGCCGCATCCAGCATCTGCCTGCAGTTTTTTTGCAGATCGTCATCCCACCTGGTTGGAGGGCGTCCTACACTACGTTTTCCGAGTCGCGGTCTCCACTCAAGATCACGTTTACCCCAGCGGTTGTTGGTTCTTCGCGAAATATGGCCAGCCCACTGCCACTTCAGCTTGCTAATTCTCTGAGCTATGTCGATAACTTTGGTTCTCTGTCGGATGTATTCGATACGAATCCTATCCTTCAGAGAAACTCCGAGCATAGCTCTCTCCATAGCTCGCTGAGCGACTTTAAACTGGTGGACCAACCCTTTCGTGAGTGTCCATGTCTCGGCTCCGTAGGTCATAACAGGTAGGACACACTGATTGAAAACTTTCGTTTTCAAGCATTGCGGTATGGATGACGAGAAGACTCGGCGTAGTTTTCCAAACGCTGCCCAGCCTAGCTGGATCCTCCTCTTGGCCTCCCTCTCGAAGGCTTAATAGACTATAATCTCATTCTGACGTCGCAGCACGCACCGAAAAATCCAAAAATTACCTACTAATGTCGTTGACCCAAATGCGCAAACAAATGGAATGAAAGCTCGGGCCAAATGATAAAAGCAGTAATAGAGCAAGTCGTAATGCAAATCACAAGTCGTCGAGGGGATTTTCTCGCAATGTGTCACTAATTTGGTACGGTATCTACTCTCCTTTCGGCTTCTGAAAGAAGTACGAACTCGCACAGCAAAATAACTTTTTCAAGGATCATACACACGGTACCGATGGCGGTTAATATAAAAAATAAACATTTACTTAATTAAATAATAAATAATGAATCAGTGACACATTATATTAATTAATTGTATATTGACAATTGTAGAACAGTAGGTAAGCAATATTTAGCGATACAATTTTTACTGCGGCGCCACACTAGGCGAGCCTGTATACGTGGGTACCACTCTAGAGGTAAACATTTAGGATAAATTTATAAAGTTAGGAAGTACATATTACAGAACATGCTTATGCGCATATAGGTACATACAGGCACATACGTTGATTCTGGCCTCACACTGGGATACCCTGTGTCGTGGGAACCAGAAACACCTACATCAGAAACATGTATCCCAAGACCTGAGGTTTTTTTTATATACGTCATTAACTGCAGTATTTAGACGGAGACCATATGTATGCACCACCGCTACCAACGCTATTAACACCGCCAACGCGTTGGTGCAGACAACACATGGTAGTAGTGATAAAAAAGCGGCTAAGAGCGAGTCGGGCTCGTCCAAAGTGGGTTGAACGGAACTTTGAATTCCAAAAAAATTGTCTTCATTTTCTGGAATTCAAAGAAAGGTTTAAAAGTTTATGCTTAAATCCATAAATACATACTTAAGCTCACGCCTGTATCCCAGAGGGGTAGCCAAAGACCAGGGACCGCCACCTGCCACAATCCTGACAAATCATTTTCGCTTCATCGACATTTATACTCAAATCGAATCAATACATAAATAAGTTTAAAAATACTGCCGACGCAGCCCTTGTTTTATCAGTTCCGTCATAACCTTGAAAATAATTATTAAAAAACATTTCTATGGTGAATCTACCGGCCCACCAAAAATTCTACAGGTTAAGACTTCTTTGTAGTTTGTTTTTCATTACAAACTTGATTAGGCACTTCTATAGAGGAACAAACTTTGATATAGCGAGTTTTACAGCTCGTAAAGTAAAAGCTACTCTGCGCTTTTTCGAGTAGGCCCTTGACCGACATCAAACCTCAAAGATAGGGACTGGGAAGGACCACTGAATAGAACCCGTTGCCAAGACGGAATGTTTAATTATGAGGTTGCTTTATATGGACCTCTCTACTTCTGAATAAACACACGAAAGCTCTATATTTTTTTGTTATGAATATGAAGAGTACCTACAGATTTCAATTTATTACTTTTCTAATTGTATAATGACTTCCTCAAACTTTTACACTATGTATTATTTATATAATTTAGTTTATAGATTAGTTCAATAGAATTTTATTCAAGTTTTATCATATTATATTTAATTCAATCCCAAATAAAAACGTATACCATATAACATATATCATATTTCCACGGACTACACGTCTCAATTTTCCTTTAGCAACTCTCCATCGCCAATCGTCTGGAAGAAATTGTTTTAAGCAATAAGGCCAACAAAAGGCTATTTGACAGTGTAAAAAAAAACAGTATTATTTATACGTATTCGTATAAATTATGTGTTAAATTATTAGAACCGCTTTAAGGCATTTTAACTAAAAAAACAATTTTATGATTTGTAAAAAAAGCACAAGATAAAATTTGATAATTTGTGTAATTCCTGGTGTACATACAATAAAGAATATTCTATCTATCTTTCAATCTATCTGCAGTCGTTGTATCGAAAACGGCCTGGATTGGCCGATTCTATGATGACGTCACTTGTCAATAAAAATGGCGTCGTTTATTCATCATCAACCTATCATGTCCCCACCGAGAGGCACGGGTCTCTTCCCTGAGGAAGGTATAGGCCATACTCCACCACGGGGGCCAAGTCCGGACTGGTGGAGGCTTGTAAGACTAGTGGCTGGTCTTACTGTCAGAAGATTTCAAGCCGCCCTAAGGCCTCTGACTTCGCTTAACGACTGCCATCTATCGTCGGCAGCTGGCACCAACTGCTTAACGTGCCTTGCGAAGCACGGAACCGCTCGGAAAAATGCCACTAGCGTTAGTCATAGACAGTGACCCATCCATGGACTGAACGCGCCGTATGTTGCTTAACCTTAGTGATCGTTTAAGATCACTCAGGCAGCCCAGGCTACGAGCGATTCTTCTCATACGTCGTTTATTAATTCTTTCTTACTTTAATACATTATACATAAATCTTTGAACTCGATTCTTACCCACTTCAAAACGACATTGAAGACGCACTTCATTCTTCTTCAAATGTAGAGAACTTTGTTCTGTACTTTTGCGTTGGTCCGGTCTTGCCTTCTCGTCCCCTGAATTATTCACTGAAAGGAAATGTTTGGCAACAGATAAAACGGCTAATAGGACGGCCCTTTTTCTTGAATGAATATGAATAGGAAAAGTTTTTCTTTATGTTCCTGATGGAATTTTGCCAGCACAAAGGAGTTATGGCGTTTTGCCTTGGCCGACCCTAATTTTGATTACTGGCGGAATTGTTTACACATGAGTCGTCAATTTCGACCAGTTATGTGCAAACTCCGGTCAATTGGTGATTTGGGATACGAGTTTCAGGCAATTATTTAGATTCACAGTCATAGTCAGTGACAAGTTAGAATGTGCTCACGAATGTAACTTTTATTTGGCTGTGAGTGATAATAATTCAATTAGCGCTGCGAGAAATTAAATGACCATGATTTATTTTCGTACACAGAGTGCTTTAGATAGCCGGTGGGCTGATAATAACGAAAGTTGTGAAAAACTGTTTCAACTCTTTTCGAGGAGTCCCTGAGGAAGGTATAGGCCATACTCCACCACGGGGGCCAAGTCCGGATTGGTGGAGGCTTGTAAGACAAGTGTCTGGTCTTACTGTCAGAAGTTTTCAAGCCGATCTAAGGCCTATGACTTGCCTTAACGACTGCCATATATCGACGGCAGGCGGCACCGACTGCTTAACGTGCCTTGCGAAGCACGGAACCGCGCGGAAAAATGCCACTAGCGTTAGTCATAGACGGTGACCCATCCATGGACTGAACGCGCCGTATTTTGCTTAACCGTAGTGTTCGTATAAGATCACTCAGGTAGCCCAGGCTACGAGCGATTCTTAGTCTCAGTCGCGTAATTTTGAAGCTAATTTCAAGCGCCTCCGGTGCACGAATGAACCTCGCCGGAAACTAAGTATATACTTTCATTTAGTTTTGCGATGTGCACGGCAGTTGCCAGTTTGCACATGCATTAAAACTTCTTCGGGATGGTTTAAATAAAAGTGGCGCCTCTACGACTGTTAAATTAATTTACTGTGAAGAGAGACATCACACTTCACACTAATATTATAAACGTGAAAGTTTGTGTGTGTGTTTATATGTTTGTCAGTCTTTAGCGCTGAAACGGCTGGACGGATTTTAATAAAATTTGGTATGGAGTTAGCCGATACCCTGGATTAAAACATAGGCTACGTTTTACCGCGGGGAAATATCTTATTCCTACGGGAAAATCGATGAACCGCGGGTAACACCGCGGGGCACAGCTAGTGATTTATAATTCACTTTATCAAAAGGTTATAGTCACGAAACTAGTAATACTAAAAAATATAAGAATTCACCACGGGCTTCGTCAAGAAAATTAGATAAATAGGTCACATTATAAAAGTCAAACATTCGCTTTATGAGTTTTATGAGTTTTCAGTGGATTGTTTTACAATTTAGTGACAAATCTAAAAAATGTATAACATTCTCGTGTTACAATATTAGTGCGCTCCTCCAAAACGGCTTGACCGATTTTGATGAAATTTTATATGTATAATCAGTAACAATTTTCCTATTTTAAACGTCAATTTGCTCGACCATGTATAGTCGACATAAATGTAATAAAAAAACAGCTACCCATCCAAACAGTTTAGAGTGATGCTATGCACCAAACATAATTTGACTTCTATTCCACTTCCTGTAGTGTATATAGAGTCAAGAATATTCGCAGGGTGAACGCAACTTTGCACCCACTTAAGAGTTTCCGAGTGAGTTAAAGTTATATTATCACTACAGTACATATAACGCATATTATGTATAACGCATTTTCATACTTCGTTCACAAAAAACTGAAATAGGCCATTGGGAGCATTCTGATCTAGGTCTTACATAAGTTGGTGATTTAAACTGGTTTTATCGGACGAAATTCTACGGACGTCACTAATACGTTCTATGGGATTCTTTTTGATATCCAATGGTTAAATGATATCCAATACACCGAATCACTCTAAGAATGTGATATATATATTGGCGATTTTATTGATTCTGGAAAGTTTACAAATTCAGAAAAGTAATGGTTATATTTTAAATGCCAAATAAATTAAAAATACTAGCTGCCCAGGCAAACTTCGTGCCGCCAAAGTTTTTGTATTTCTTCCATATTTTCTCACCATTTAAACCTTTCCTGGAATTCCACAAACATAAAAAACCAAAAATAGGCCAAATCGGTCCAGCCAGCCGTTCTCGAGTTTTAGTGCGACTAACGAACAGCAGTCCATTTTTATATATACCTAACATTATTATAATAAATCATTGAGAGTACCTAAATTATAAAATAAATTTAATTCGAATTGCTAACGATTTGGGTTTCCGCAACTCAACTGCAAATAAGCTTCATTAATGAGAACCCAGTCTTAATTCAAATAGAGTTAGCATTTCGTGAAATTTCTCCGCGTCCTCTTGACATTTGATAGAGAACAATATTAACTGGACTAGATTTTCGGCAAAACGTGGGTCCAGTTCTAGAGACTGGTGCCTCTGCCTACCCCTTCGGGGATAACGGGCGTGAGTTTATTATTATTATTATTATCAGAAGTTTTCAAGCCGCCCTAAGGCCTCTGACTTGGCTTAACGACTGCCATCTATCGACGGCAGCCGGCACCAACTGCTTAACGTGCCTTGCGAAGCACGGAACCGCTCGGAAAAATGCCACTAGCGTTAGTCATAGACGGTGACCCATCCATGGACTGAACGCGCCGTATTTTACTTAACCGTAGTGATCGTTTAAGATCACTCAGGCAGCCCAGGCTACGAGCGATTCTAATAATACAATAGTACTCTCTAAACTAAAATCGTAGACGGTCGCACGGTCGACAAACTGACTCTACCAGGCTTCCGACTTTTGAGTAAAAGTTTTAAATAGGTTGAGATCAACATGATTTTTTTTTACTGTCCTAACCTACGTTGGTTTTCCAGTTCAGTTTTATAAATAAATTAGCTACAGTAGAGTCAGCCATTTAACACCATGTAGAATTGAAACACCATAAATAAGTGGCTGATACATTAATATTTTTTATAAAAATAAATATGTTTAATATTATGTTCTCCAAAATGTTACTACACTATAAAACGTTCATTCCTGTAAAATTAAGTAGAGTATTTACACTACGCTTCAATATACGAGTTTAGATAAACATTATAAGTGACGTGTTGATTTTCTGCGATGTAGGATTTCTACCCTTATGTGGTAAGCCTTTATGTTAACGCGCTGCGTATGTAGAACCATGTAAAGCGAATCCAATCATGTCGAGTGCATTGACGTTCAAATTAAGAAAATTGTTAAATTATTGCTGGCTGAACCGGCAAACGTTGTTTTGCTACATTATTTACCCTTGGCCTAATCTCAGCCCCATGAGGCACACCACAATGTTAAAGCCGTTTTGGAGGAGTTGTATAACAAACTCAAGACATTTTCTGTCTTAGATATTATTTATTCTATTAATTTATATCTTGTCAACTTTTAGTCCGGATTTACTTACGGGTGTTGTTATATCGGAAGAGTCCGACCAGGTTTCGCTCCGATTCGCAGAGCTTAATCATGGTGAGCAGAGACGGAGCTCGCGTCGTCGGTTGCTCGTCTCACACTGCGGGCAAGCGCGCGGCGCGCCCGCGCCGAGATGGGTGGGGCGGGTGCCGGCACCGGCTGCGGGGGACTCCCGCTGGCTTGCGACGCGGCGCCTGCTGCTTTCCCGTCGTCAATGTCGCTGGGCATGACGGCACAGACACAGCTCACGACGTCTTCGTTCTTGCAGTGTCGATCTCGATATTCACTTTCACTGTGTTTTCGTAGAACCGGTTTCCAGGCCGGCGGTAGAGCCCATCCACTGTCTCTATTGAAATTCGGGTGGCGACTTATTTCAATAGCCTCGCGCATTTTTCGTGGCATATATTGGCAATTGATCGCTAAGGATCCTAAAGAATTCGAATAACGAGACTTGTCGCTGCGTCTAGTCGCATACAGACACTAGTTGCAAACGACAACGCCGCGCCTGACGCGGCAACAAGTCGCCCTGTTTGGTTCTAAGCCTAGGCGCACACTAGCGATATGCGACAGGCGACAGCTCAGCGACTAGACGCGACGACAGGCTACGGCCGTGAATTTTCATATATTTTGTTCGAATCTATGCGCACTTGGCGCCAGAGTCGCGGAGTGACGACGACAAGACGCCAGAAGCAAATGACAACGTCGCGTCTGACGCGGCGACTTGACGCTGCGACAAGTCGCCCTGTTCACGATGGGTTTAAATGTTAAAGCAATACAATACATATATTGGCAATTGATCGCTTCATTTTTTTTGTACATACTTTTTCTTCTTAATACTGGTATTAAAGATATGTTCTTGTCACAAAACCGTCTTTTAAACAACTACATTAATAATTAACTTCTGTCTGAATTCCTTTTTTACGTACAATATTTTTTAAATGTATATATATATCTACATTGTCCAACAACTGGGACTAAACTTGAGTTTATCACAGGCTTTAATCAGGCATCAATATTGGCTGATAACAATATCGATTTCTTTCATGACAAGTACAGGTAACGTAATATTTGTTAATTTTACGTAATTTACAGTTTTTTTTATTTTAGATCAAAGAAAGATAAAGAGAATGGTCCGCCTTTGAAATTGCCAATACTTTAAAGGATTAGTAACCTCTCCGCCGCCGTCTGTACTCTTATACCTGTGTATTTTTATTTACAACTAGCTGTTGCCCGCGACTACGTCCGCGTGGGCTTTAGTTAAGAAAAGTGTTTGCAAATAAGATAGGGATACTTTTAGGGCATGCGGAAGAGCTTTCATACTAACTTTGCAACCCCCTCTTACCGTCTTAAGGGATGATTTTCGAAAGACTACTTTACACGTCTTTCATGACTTTCAATGAAGGACCTTCATACTGAATTTCATTCGAATAACTTCAAAAATGGCAAAGTTTCATACTAACTTTGCACCCCCTTCTTATCTCCTTAACAGATGATTCTCAAAAATTATTCTACATTGTGTTTCAAGACATTTAATGAAGGACCTTCATTCTGAATATCATTCGAATAACTTGATAAACGGCAAAGTTTCATACTAACTTTGCACCCCCCTCTTACCCCCTTAAGGGATGATTTTCGAAAAACTAGTTCACATTTGTTTCATGATCTTCAATGAAGAATCTTTATTCTGAATTTCGTTCAAATAACTTCAAAAACGGCAAAGTTTCATACTAACTTTGCACCCCCCCTTTTCACTCCCTTAAAGGATGATTTTAGAAAAACTATTTTACATGTTTTTCATAACTTTTCGTGAAGGACCTTCATATTGAATCTCATTCGAATAACTTCAAAAACGGCAAAGTTTCATACTAAGCTTGCACCCCCCTTTTTCCCCCTTAAGGGATGATTTTAAAAATACAATTTTACACGTGTTTCATAATTTTAAATCAAGAATCTTCGTACCAAAATTCATTCGAATAACTTTAAAAACGGCAAAGTTTCATACTAACTTTGAACCCCCATTTTATCCCCTTAGGGGATGAATTTTCAAAAATCCTTTCTTAGTGCTCCCCTACATTACAAAAGAAACCCCTGTACAAATTTTCAAGTTTCTAACCTTTATAGTTTAGGCTCTGCGTTGATATGTCAGTCAGTCAGTCAATCAGTCAGCTTCTCCTTTTATATATACAGATTTTCCCCCTTATTCATAATGGTCCGCTAACTTAAAACAGCTGCTAAAGAGTGTTATTTCTCATTCTAACTTAGGTCAATAGAAGAAGACAGAGCGAGAATTAGCAATGCTTTAAGTTAGCAGACTATTATGAATAAGGGGGTAAGTGTTCTGATGGCATTTTGACATTTAGTCGTTACGGACCGGAGGCCTGTCTATTCGCTTTCTATGTCCTCCTGAAATGGGATGTTCTACCGCTGTTTAGGCACTATGAATAAATTGAAGCAATTTTCAGACTATTAACTTTTTCCAGACTACTAAAAAAGTGTTTAGTCCAATAGGCTATTTGACCGATTTCTGAAAACTATCTCATATTTTTTGTTGGTGTTCATGGAGTCCTCAGAAAGTGGTAATTTTAAATTCTTTCGTGTATTTCTTCTACAAAAGGCAAATAAAAAGTTACTTTTGAAATAAGCCGCCAAAACGCTATCTTGGGCAATATGGCGTCGAACAGGAATTATGACGTCACTTGCCAGTAAACCAACCAATGAACGTAAGAACCAATGAATGACAGTGGAAATTTTATACACAGAAAATAATGCAATCGTGAAAAAACGATCAGCTGTTTTATACATCATTTTAATTTAGTATCTGATGGTTTTTTATACGTAATTTGGGATTTATTTCGCTCTGTTGATAGAGATAAATTTGCCGAGCCGTTATTTGGATCCATCGTACTGCGACGTTAATTTTACCAAACAAATAAACATATTATATTGAGGCACAAAGGCTGTGATTCCAACTCGTGGTATTGGATTGCCAG
Organism: Yponomeuta plumbellus; assembly: GCA_947310845.1. NCBI lineage: Eukaryota > Metazoa > Arthropoda > Insecta > Lepidoptera > Yponomeutidae > Yponomeuta > Yponomeuta plumbellus. Next base: position 12,529,042 of record OX371214.1, read on the forward strand.
ATAAACGTCACGCGGAGATAAGATTTCATAAAAATGCCGGAGTATAAACCAATAAAACGAGGGAAATGAGAAGCCAGAGAAATAAACCAATAATGTTATATCTCATTTCAAATGGGAAGGGTTTTTACGTATTTTGGGGTTCCGTATCAATGTCACCGTCTATGACTAACGCTAGTGGCATTTTCCGAGCGATTCCGTGCTTCGCAAGGTACGTTAAGCAGTTGGTGCCGGCTGCCGTCGATAGATGGCAGTCGTTAAGCCAAGTCAGAGGCTTTTAGGGGCGGCTTGAAAACTTCTGACAGTAAGACCTGCCACTAATCTTACAAGCCTCCACCAATCCGGACTTGGCCCCCGTGGTGGAGTATGGCCTATACCTTCCTCAGGGAAGAGACCCGTGCCCGTCGGTGGGGACATAATGGGTTGGCGATGAAGATGAAATTAAGGATTGACTGACGACCTCTGTGGCGTAGTGGTTAGCGCATCCCCTTACCATGCGAGAGGTCCGGGGTTCGATCCCCGGCTGGGGATCAAGCTCCAAAAAAAAACTCCAGGTCTTGGATGTTTACATGTTTGTGACGTCGCTGTTTCTGGTTCCCACGACACAGGGTATCCTAGTATGGGCCAGAAGCAATGTATGTGCCTGTGTGTAAATGTAAATGTTATAAAAAAGTATTATCAACATAAAGTAGAAAAAGTAACATTTTTTTAAATTGTTAATAAATGCTATTTTTTTTAATTTCCGTATCGAGCAAGTAGAAAACAGCGTTCATAAATTAACTTTATCCATATGCCCACCCGTTATAAACTGTCGGGATCCTTTATCTCATGATTGGAGAGAAGAATAAAATAGGTAACCGAGTGATGTTATTGTTTTGTGTTTAAATAAAAAGTTAAGTTTAAATATAAAGTAAAATGTTTTTGTCTGTCTGTCTGTCTGTCTGTCTGTCTGTCTGTCTGTCTGTCTGTCTGGTGTAAAACATTCAAACTTCGACGTCAAGGAAATACCATGACCATTTGACCATTTATTTAGAGGGAAGAATAGCTTCGCGATCCTAGCGAAATAGGTATTTATGGTAGGGTAAATAGGTATAGATATTTATTTACTTAGTAAAAAATCATGGATATTGGAAAATATTTAGAAGTGGAAAAAAGTTTTCTCTTTTTGTATGGAAGAGCACGTACTATTCTTCCCTTTAAAGTGAAATTCTTCGTAACGCAAGTATTTGTCATGAAATCAATTCACACACTGGAAGTCTCATCATCATCAACCCATTACGTCCCCACCAAGGGGCGCGGGTCTCTTCCGTGGAAGCCTCGCGCGAATCTAACTCGCACTTATTCGGTATTTTTATTTTTTACTTATTACTTAGACAATTAATAGGTCCAACCATTACCGTAAGATGGGGCCGTCAGTATACACAAAAGTCCACGAAAAGTTAAAATTAATTTAACTGTGCAAATTTAAATTAATGTTGTCGCAAATAGGTAGAAAAAATGCTCGACGTTGAAATTTTTTAGCAAATTGTAACCGAAGAATCGCTACGAGATCGCGTAGCAATATTTCGTAGACCTTCAACGCCGTAGGCCGTAGCGGTACTACGAACATAATTATTATTTTGCGCTTGTTCTAGAATTTCTCGGTAGAGTGATGTAAGTTAGCGAGACAGTCCTAAAACTGTTGTTTGCAAAACCTGGCTATACATATATCTTGGAGCCTTTTGACGTAATATTATAATTACAGCAATACATTACATTTACCGGCAATCATAACATATGAAAAACGTATTTTTTCATTTTATGTCTAAATATATTAACACAATGGAAAATTTCATTGACATAAGATATGATATTATTAGCTTAATTGAGGGGGGTAAAAGCAAAGCCGCCTCTGTCCATGAAGTGTCAAACTGAGTTATTTAAAGCGAAATTCGGTTTTTTTAGTCAACAGCGGTCATAGAAAAAGTTTGTTTATTTAAGGAATTAAAATAAAGACTAAGATATTCAAAAGTTGATTTAAAATGCTTATAAGATTCGAATATACGCAGGTACAAACTAAACTTCATTCACAGGTTAGAATATTCAAAAAGTGGATACATTGAATTTAAATTCAATGGTGGATAGAGTTGGGTTTGCTTTTATACCCCTCAATTTCGGATTTACCTAAAATTTTAAGCCAACAAAATAATAATTAAAAAAAAAAAAACTCACGCCCGTTATCCCCGAAGGGGTAGGCAGAGGCACCAGTCTCTAGAACTGGACCCACAAATTGTTTGTAAAATAGTGCTTACAAAAGTTTTAACATTTTAGAGATTATATCAATCTCTTGTTGTGACAATATGACATTTTTGTTACATTATTAGATCATTATTGTGTCTTTATATAACTCCTGATTGAAAAAGCTCTACCAATTTTCAATCAGTCAATCATGCGCTTTAGAGATATGTAGATAGGTAGAATATCCTTCATTGTACTCATAAGTTACATTTACAGATTATTATTTCTATTTCTATCTCTATTTCTTCAGTATCAATCACTAAGGAAAAAGACCCAAAGACTGACTTAATCATCATCATCAACCCATTATGTCCCCACCGAGGGGCACGGGTCTCTTCCATGAGGAAGGTAGATATAGGCCATACTCCACCACGGGGGCCAAGTCCGGATTGGTGGAGGCTTGTAAGACTAGTGGCTGGTCTTACTGTCAGAAGTTTTCAAGCCGCCCTAAGGTCTCTGACTTGGCTTAACGACTGCCATCTATCAACGGCAGCCGGCACCAACTGCTTAACCTGCCTTGCGGAGCATGGAACCGCTCGGAAAAAAGACTGACTTAATAATCAGTACTAAGCTTAATTTTTTTTCTTGTCCTACATCAACCCGAAAATCTTTCGTAACGTCGTTTTTCGCTTTCGGCCTCTATTTTGACGATTTATGGCTGTGCGCCTGAAAATAGACAAAGCCTCTTTCCCTGCCGCCCAAATACGAGTAGACAATGATCCTCAAAACGGGCTCCGGCCCGTGTCTGCATAAAACATTATTTAAAGGGTGCAAACACTTGATACTTGAACCCTCAAGTCCTCAGCCTCAGCGGCTTCTCCCTCAGGACCCGGGAACCACCTCCGGCTCCTTTAGAGGTGTGATTAACCGACATTCGGGAGTATTTCATTTTTGTACAAATAGCCTCAGTCTGGGTGTTTTTTGATGTTTGTAATGTCCTTGCTTGGTTAGCATATCACAGGGTATCCTAGTTTGAGGCCAGGTGAAGTGATTGGGTTGTGTGGAAGTTATTATTATTTTTATTTGAGTCCCTTTCACTAGTTGTAACTACGCCGTGGGCAATAAAAAATTGAATAAGATATACAGGGTGGACCAAATAGTGACTTCAATCGATTTTTAATAGCTTCATGACATCCAGGGGTGTCCAAAAATACCCCATGTTTGTTTCCCGAATTTTTGTGGTTATTAGGTTATGAGTATTATTGTGGGTTTTCAGAATATTATTTTCTAGTTTGCAATAAAGAATATTCTATACTATTCTATTCTATTCTAATATCCCGTCGGGCTTAAAGTTTAAGTTTTAAGTTTGAAAAATTACTTTGAAGCCATTTAATGACTTTTTAAGATTATTAATTTAATGTTGAAAATTCAACTTTTACTCACTGGAACGTACATTTTTGAATTTTGGTCAATTATTTTCTAACTTGCAATAATGTTGGAATGCTAATTATTTTATGTGTGATACATTAATAAAGATAATAACGCTAAAACAAAAACTTCAAAGAAGCAATAATAAAGTTACTTTTTGAATGTTTTAAGACGATCCGACCAAATATTCTGAAAAACCACAAAAAAAAACTCGTAACTCAATAACCAAAAAAATTCTGGGAACATACATGGGGTATTTTTGGACACCCCTGGATCTGAGGAAGCTATTAAAAATTTAATGACGTCACTATTTGGACCACCCTGTATAGAAAGAAAACGCTAAGATAGGTTTTAAGGTCTTGGGTCGATTCCCACTGGAGACCACCGTACATTTATACAACTGTCCTCGTCTACCTGCCCTCCATGTTCGTGATGTTTAGTCACCATATCTAAATATGGTGAAATCATATAAATGTTTTTCACTTTCACTTATATCACTGGCTATCTTAGTTTGGTACTAGGTCAAGTGATTGTGTTGTGTGGAAATTATTATTATTATTTATAGGTGACGTTTTATTAGGTATTTGGTTATGGGGTATTTATTATTAGGTTACGGGGCATCCTAGTTTGGAATCGTGATCGTGTTGTGTAAAAGCTGTATCCTAAGAATCTATATATATAAAAGGAGAAGCTGACTGACTGATAACTGACTGACTGACTGACTGACTGACATATCAACGCAGGGCCTAAACTATAAGGGTTAGAAACTTGAAATTTTGCACAAGGGTTCCTTTTGTAACGTAGGGGAGCACTAAGAAAGGATTTTTGAAAATTCATCCCCTAAGGGGGTAAAAAGGGGGTTCAAAGTTAGTATGAAACTTTGCCGTTTTTAAAGTTATTCAAATGAAATTTGGTACGAAGATTTTTATTTAAAATTATGAAATATGTGTAAAATGGTTTTTTTAAAATCATCCCTTAAGGGGGAAAAAAGGGGGTACAAACTTAGTATAAAACTTAGCCAATTTTGAAGTTATTCGAATGAAATTCAGCATGAAGGTCCTTCATTAAAAGTCATGAAACACAGGTAAAAAAGTTTTTCAAAAATCATCCCTTAAAGGGGTAAGAAGGAGGTCCAAAGTTAGTATGAAACTTTACCGTTTTTGAAGTTATTTGAATGAAATTCAATACGAAGTTACTTCACTAAAATTTATGAAATACATGTAAAATAGTTTTTTAAGAATCATCCCTTAAGGAGGTAAAAGGGGGGTGCAAAATTAGTATGAAACTTAGCCATTTTTAAAGTTATTCGAATGAATTTCAGCTTGAAGGTCCTTCATTGAAAGTCAATAGTTTTCCAAAATCATCCCTTAAGGGGGTAAGGGGGGTTGCGAAGTTAGTTAGAAAGCTCTCTCGCATGCGCTAAAAGTATCCCTATCTTATTTGCAAACTCTTTACTCAACTAAAGCCCACGCGGACGTAGTCGCGGGCAACAGCTAGTTTATATTAATTTTCATAATTAAAATTAGAGAACTGAAATTCAAAGCTAGAATTTCCGACCACAAGCATAAATTCAATGGAAATAGCAGCAGTACCCTTAATCTACGATTGTTTGATTGTGACTAACAGAGTGCGATTAGTACAGTCGACAGCGGGTCGGAGGATTTTGCAACTAACATGTTGAGGTTGACATACATACATACATACATACACATACATAAGCTCACGCTTGTATCCCAGAGGAGACCAGGGACTGCCACGTCATGATCCTGACAGATCACTTTCGCTGATTGGAGGTTGAACAGACAGTCAATATCAACTTTTTATTTGCAAAGTACCAAAACTTGCCTTTATTTACATATGTGCTTTTATTTAGATATTAATTTAGTCAGTTTATTTAATTTCTAGTGCTTTTAAATTCTATTTTTCCCATCCGTTGCTTTTAAATTGTGGTTATTCGAATAAGTACTTTTCAGTCTTTCAAAAGTCTTTAGACATACCGCTGCAGGGCACATGGCTTCCCTCACGATGTACTTCTTCACGACAGGAGTTGTAATGCTGCTGCAAATACATAAATGTACGTAATTCAGAATACAAATTGGTATACTTGCATGTTGGCCAAGCCGACCCAAGAGCTCTCGATTACGATGCGAACGTTCTATCGACGAGCTACCGCTGTTTTGCTATTCATTTATACTTTTATTGCAATATAGAAATGTACAATACGGCGGACTTCATTTCATAAGAATGGGATTGCAAGTATAATGAAGGTATATAAATATGACTGCCAATAACCCAAATCGGTAAATGTGTTCTTCTTACAACAAAATTATTCTGAATAATCCGGAGAATGTGCCTGACATCCATCACGCACGAGTCACTCGCATGCTTTAAATCCAATGGCAAATATCCTTGCCTCCAATGTACTTTAATTAATTTCAATATATTCATTTTTAAATTTGTAATTCCAAGTATAATTTCGTTACTTTATTATAAATAATGTAACTTTAATCTAATTTATCATGCTGTATACACATGTATTGGTGTTATGGTTTGAATTGAGTGTTTTTATGTAATTTCTTACTTGTAATTTATGTCCGTAACACTGTTTTGTGTGTCTAATAAAATAAAATTTAAAAAAAGCATATAAGAGAATGCCAGAAGATGTTTGTTAAGAAGTAGTGCTCAGTTATAATATTGTAACGCTGTGGTATAGTTAACGCGTGAAAGAGAAGAGGCCTATGCCCAACAGTGGGCTCTATTTAAGGGCTGATTAGATAGATAAATAGATAGTGGTATAGTTACTGTTATGTTGCAATATCTATGTAAGTAAATAAATAAATAAGCACTTTCTACGAGGTAAACGCACGTCTCTATGCGTTACATAATACTTTACTTGCGTGAACGCGTGTACTTTATACTGTTGTGTTTCGAGCCAATTTACAACAAAATGTTACGGTCAAGCCCCCATAGACTGTACACGTTCGAATCATTCGAATCGGTTTAGTGCACTATTTTCGTGATGCGGATTTTGCGATCGCTTTTTGTTTGCGGACGGAAATACACTAATGGGTTTTTCCATAAATTCAAAGGTTTTCTAGTCCGCGTAGTGTTCAATCGGGAATCGTGGATTCAGAAATCAACAAAATATTTTGACGTCAATAATTTTACAGTCTGTTAGCTTTTAGAATATACCTCGGGCTCTAGAGTAGGCTTCGGCTTTTGCCGAAAGCACACGAGTGTAATACTACATCCTGCTCTGTACAAAACTTTTCTTCACTATTTTGAAAAGTTATGTTTAGTTTTAAATACCAATACAAAATAAACCTTACCTTATTGCAATATAATCGATTCTATCCGATAGTAGCCGAGGTGTATTCTAAAGGTATAGTCTGTTAGCTTTTAGAATATACCTCGGTATATTCTAAAAGCTAACTGTATCTACTTTATGTATATTTTTTCTCTTTCACTCCTTAGTCACGGTCGATTATACGCCACTTCGATGGAAATTTCAGTAGACACGTCGAAACCACCTCCGTCTAAACATAGCCTAGCCCCAAGGGCCCTAAAAGCTTAGTGACTTGAAATTGGGACTCGCAAAGGGTATTTTGTCACCGAACTTTGCTCAGATCTCCGTTGGGAGGGTAAAAAAACCTTTTATCTCTCAGGAAAGTGACGGTAATTTATTAGTCAATTCGACCCAGATCCGGCCCTGGTGATCGTGAAACTTTCGTCATATGTTGTCACGATGAGATCAATTTAGGGTTGCATAATAATAATTAAAAATATAAAGTTACTGTTTATGCATGAACGATGCTAAATAACATTAATTAAATAATATTAATAATGAACTATAATCTGTACAGCGACAGCTGTCATCTAAATTGCGTACATGAAGTTTTGAATTTTTTCACAGAATATTTGTACTGTGAAAACTCCGTACTTACTGCACACTATTCGGTGTCTAAGCAATATCGTAACATAGCCCTGTCAGTGTGACAGCTGTCGCGGAGCTCAAGCTATATTATTATAAATTATTAGTTTCAATACATATTCTAACAACACAAAAAAAGGTCAATGTCACTATATCTAAGAAATAATACTGCCGTCTGCCCAATAAATAGACTACCAAATTGGATTTTATTTAGTTCTGGCAACTCGGTAGACAAGGATGCACTACTACTTTTAAACCATCTCACACGGCTCGTTTTGCTACTTTCACGTTTGACGGAGAAATATAAACTTTATATCGATGGCTTAGAGTGTAAGTTTGTGTTCATTGTAAATTTGTGTAAGCTATCCAGTTTACGAAGTATATAAATCCGTGGGCCAAATTGGCAGATTCTTATCAGAGAAGGCATAGACAATATGACAGCTAAAATTGTAAAATCTGTGCCAAGTTTCATGAAACTACAGTCTATTTTTTGAAGCGAACGACTAAGTGTCAACATGTCAAAAATTTGGTTTTTCAATATGCCACATTTATAACACTGCATAATATTTAGCAAAGTTAAACAAAACGATATGCCTAATAAATACCATTAAGCAATAAACACAATAACACTGCTATTACCTGATTTATCTCCCACTTGCAGTTTATTTAACTAAATATTTTATTTTATCATGAAAATACCATTTGCTTAAGAGATCTATGCCCCAAAAAATACCTAAAATTTCAGTGGTCCTCAAATAAAAGCGATCCTACTGCTGCCAAATATGTTCGCAACTAGGAAAGATGACGGACTTTTGTTTAAAGGCCGATTATGATCGACTATTATAAGCTAATGGGCTACGCAAAGTGTAGGAAGAAGTATGGAGAGCTGACTACGAACCTCTTTATTAATTAAAGAAAAAAAAAGTAAGATAGCCACCCCGACGCCATATTTACTCACTATTGATGTTGTTGTTGATGGGAGTGCAACTTCTCGAAGTTATTTTATTTTCTTTAGTCTGTTCATCATTGTAAATAAGGTGTTGGTAAAGTTTTTTGGTTCATCGTCCAGTTGTTGTTATACTTTTGTGTTTGTTATTACGAAACGGAAAATATGGGCGAGCGAGCCGGACCCAACGCTGATTCTGCCAAACCGATGTATACGATGCAAGCAAAACTGCGTGCATGAGCTATTTTGAGTGAGATGTAAGTTTGAGAGATGCTGTGTCTTTGTTTACCTTTAGTCGTTCGCTTCAGTAAATAGAATATAGGTCTTACTTAAGATTAAAACTTAAAACTTGCCACCTTTTGCAGGTGTTGCAATTTTTCCTAATCTAGGGTTATACTAACTTATACTATATTTGGTAGGCACTCCTTTAAAAGCATTTTTCTACAAGGAATTCTTGGAGTTTTCTTTTGAAAGCGGTTAAATCCTACAATTTTATATGAGGTAGGAGTTTATAATTTTTTATACAATTCAACATTTTAATTCTTGAAGATGGTAACACTAATCAACGCATATGTAATTTTGTCTATGACGATCGTGGCAAGAAGCGGAACGGCCACTTGCCACCACCGCTTCATTACATTTGAAGTGGTAAAGAAGGTTGCTTCTTCTTCTTAGCGTGTCAATGGCAAAACAATTTTCATCAGTCATCAGTTGCGGCCCAGACCTTTGCGACGCTGACTGTTTTATCACTTGCAGTCATTAGGTCCTCCTGAGTGCAGGTGTTAGGGCACGCAGGGCACGATAAGAGATGGTCCATCGTATGGGAAGTACCGCACAAACAGTTCAAATTATCGCTGACGGGAACCGCAAACCCCCACCTGTCCATGTTATCCTTACTTCGGCCGGTCCAGCTCCGCAGCCGGTTCAGGGATTTCCATATTGCCCAGGGCGATTTATTTTTTGCTGACGCTTTGAGATCTTTCAGGATTGGGACTCATCCTCTTCAACCCATTATGTGCCCACCGGGGGGCACGGGTCTATTCCCTGAGGAAGGTTTAAGCTATACTCCACCACAGGCCAAGACCGGATTGGTGGAGGCTTGTAGACTAGCGGGTGGTCTTACTGTCAGAAGTTTTCAAGCCGCCCTAAGGCCTCTGACTTGGCTCAACGACTGCCATCTATCGACGGCAGCCGGCACCAACTGCTTAGTGTACCTTGCAAAGCACGAAACCGCTCAGAAAAATACCACTAGCGTTAGTCATAGAACGGTCACCCATCCATGCTCTGAACGCTCCCTATGTTGATTAACCGTCGTGTCAATTTTTAAGATCACTCAGGCGGCCGGGGCCGTAGGCAGAGACCAGGGACTGTCACCTGCCACGATCCTGACAGATCACTTTCGCTTCATCGACATTCATTAGTCGTTATAAGCACAGACGCCGGTTTCGACTTATTTGTATCTTGCCCCTTTGCTAATAAACCCCCTGTTTGGTCAAAGTATGTCCACCTGGGGCGTCTCTTACCGGCCCTTCCACCCGCATTCACTTGATATATAGGTAATTGTTTCGTTTCTCTAACATCTATACAAGCATTTTTATTTTATTCAGGTTGCACTAATAGGCCGACTTATCCACAAAAACGACCAGGCATTACAACATCTGAGTATCACTTCACCCCTTTACGTTGAAAAGGCCACCAAATGCCCCATAAATCATCTAATATAGATGGAATAAATTCCAAAGGTCTTGTTACCTTTTCATGATACATACGCTCTCAACCTTTGGTCGCTGTGGCCGTCTGCCTCCGATTATAACTTCGAGTTACTCGAATAACAAAATCCTATTAAGAAGAGGATTAGTAGCAGCGTCGATGGGTTGACCGCATCATAAGGGAATGGAATATTACAAGAATAGGTTATGGCCGAAATGTGAGCTTGGTGCTTTGTGTGCGTGGGACATCGTCATTGCTGTGAATACAAGTAAAGAGAATAGACGTGCAATACAACTGAGTTTGATGATGCCCATGTTTTGTTAAAAAAATAAATTTTCTAAAACAAAGTGTTACGTAGAAAAATCTCATTATGTAATCGAATCAACGGAATTTAGTAAGAATATTTTAGCTCAAACGTTTTTGTTTTCTTTTATCGTCAATTATCTTTTATATTTTTTTTTTAATCCACGCTAACGAAGGTGTGCTAAAAGCTTATACCTATATAGAGCCCAATTCTCATTACAAAGCCAGGCTTAAGCCGTAGATAATGGGCGATGCCGGTATTAATTTGGATGTTCGGATTATTGTTACAATAACTTTACAAATAGGTGTTTGCTGCTTTCAGATTTTGAGATTCCATTTTCCTGTTTCAACATCACAAGAGTGAAGTTGCTGGATAAATGAAGGATAGTAGACCAGTGGTTAGATCCGTGGATATTTTCGGTCGGTTTTTTTTCGGTTTTTTTTCCACTAAGCTTTTACAGTCTGTAAAATATAAAATATTCTGTGAAAAAATTCAAAACTTCATGGACGCAATCTAGATGACAGCTGTCGCGGAGCACAAGCTATATTTTACAGAGTATAGTTAATGCGAAATCGTATTTTTGCGTTGATTGAGTAGAACCATAGATCAAGCCACAGTGTAACCGGTTTTGCGTCGGTGAATATTATTTCTTTGTGTGCGTGAATGTTGCCAGAGTAAAGTGAATTTGCCATAATGTGTGGTAAAATATTTCAGTCGTTCGTAGAACGTGAACAAAAATGCAATTGTTTTGAACATTATTATTCATACAATAAAACACGTCTAGCAGTAGAGTTGTCAATTAAACGTCCGCTAACATATTCGTATTATTAAATACACTTTTCTCACTGATTTACGGTAGTTTCATTTACATTTTACAGGTTGCATTTTAATAATATTAAATGTACCACTCGTGAAAACTTCAGAAATTTCTAATCTGTTCATGTGGGTACAAGAAATGGAAAGAAAAGTAAATTTTTTTCTTAACATTTTAATTTTCCTATTAACACCTGAAAATACTATTGTTAAATAACTTCACGTTCTGGTGTCTAATTTTTTTGCCGTGCGTTTACTCCCTAAATGCCGTCTGGCAAAACATAGAATAATTTGTTACTTGAAGACTTGTAGCAACTTTAGTTGAAATGTACAGAGCATGTTCGAGCATTTGATGTGGGTGACCAGTTCGCTCTTCCACATGCTAGCACTCATTTATCCAGAACAGGAGTATTTTGAAGAAATCTGGAATGGAAACATTGTGAAATTTCATAAATACTGTAATACCTAGATCAAAATATAATAATATTATTGTAATTGAAAAACTGCTGGCAGATGCTGGATGCGGCAAGCTGAAGACAGGGCGCTATGGTGCTCATTAGGGGAGGGCTATGTTCAGCAGTGGACTAACACAGCCTGATGATGATGATTGTAACTTTTGATTAAAGGCGATTTAAGTATGTAAAAAAGTGAATAGTATATGAAAGTAGTAATGGTCTCTAAAATGATAGTCAGATTTGTTTAGTTAAATCTTACTCGAAAAAATATTGACTCATATGTTTTTTTCTACAAAACAGAGTTCTCAACTGGAATTCATCTATTGTAATGCTTTGCATAACAATTTACTTTCGTATGTATTTGACTGCCTACCAGCTAAACTAACTTACAAACTCACTAATAAATACATAGTTAAAGTAATGATCGGGATTTTCAACATGCACGAATGGCAACATTTTTTTACTCTTCGGTTGCCCCCAAGAAACGTCAACTTGACACGGGGGCAAACAAAAAAAGCAGTTACACTTTTGCCTTTTATTCTGTCTCTTTTTCACCCATGATCGCTACGTAAGTTTGTTTCATTTACATCTTGTATGTGTGCGTTGTGGCTTGCTCCATGGTTTTACTCCCTCCACGCATAAACGTTTACATACAGGCTCATACATTACTTCTGGTCCCACACTAGGATAACCTGTGTCGTGTTAACCAGAAACAGCGACATCACAGACATCGCACCTTATACTTTCAACTTGAAAGTGACGTTATGGGAGTTATATTGTCCGGTCCGGTATAAGGTCAGGAAGTTAAAAAATAGCTAACTAAATGTTCACATATTATTTCGACTTAGTGGGGTTTTCATCTAGGGGTGCGACATGTAAGCATCCAACCTGGGTTTTTTTTGTCCCCAGCCGGAAATGGAACCCGAGATCTCTTTCAAGGCATATGTGCTAACCGCTGCGCCACAGAGGTCGTCGAAAAATAGACAGATGTATAACAGACCACTTGACTATGATCAGCACAATAAGCGAATCATTATAGCAGACCACATTAGCTTGTATCCTAATACTGTCGAGCGACGCAATCTAGATCGAATTAACAACAATAACGTGAGATCGTGAGAGCGAACTCTTCGGCAACTTTTAATGGATTTAAAAAGTTACCTAAATGTTCCCTAAAAGTTGTCCAAACTTCTTTGACGTCTACTGCGAATGGCCCTTGATATTCCTGACTTTTCATTAAGGCTCCTTTTTTGAATTCGATGATTCAATTTAAACTTTGTAATGTCGGAAAGTCATATACAATGTATACAGTCGACAGCAGGTCAATCTGCTGTTGTTGTTGCAAAGTCGGCCTTAACGTAACTGATAAAGTGCGTTATGCAAAGGTTGCCGTGCTGTCGACTGCACTCCTACCCTTATGAAGCCGTCAATATTGACCTAATGCGTATTACAGCAGCAAACTTAGAAAATATAAAAAATAGTATTTCAATTTATAAGAACATGTTAGGAAATATAAGAAACTTCATGACTATAGATAGGTAGCCAACACGACGTGTAAAGTAGTTATTAAGTAAATGCTTTTATATCATCCCTAGAAGCCTAATCTACGCCTCCGAGGCGTGCACGCATTCGGAAACTGTCTATTTCTTTCTAACGGGCGAAGTTACGGATTCGTCCACTTTTGTCAACTCAGACCCCCGGGAGCTTGCGAATGGTGCCCATATCGCTAAGGTAAGATCCGCCATTTTTTATTTATAGACGTGTAGTACGCCTGTGAGGCGTTTTCTATTGTTACTTGTTTCAGTTTTTATGTGTTTATTGGCATTGTTTCAGATAAAATATGTCACGGTCTAAACGATTAAAGTATGGGGACGTGTTTGCAGCTCAGTACAGATTTTCCGAAGCCTTGGATGAAGAAGGGAAGCTCGACGACGTTGAAGAGATCTTTACGTGAAAATATAACCCAAATTTTCGTCCAACCTACTGATTTTAGTAGAGAAGCTCTAGCAGCAGAACCAGACCCCTAAACACAAAAATATTGCTCCTTTTTTTCTTACAAAAAGAATTCTAAATTAGTGTGTCATAGGTGTAAAAAGTCAGTATGTTACGAACACAAAGTGGATGTGTGTGTAGACTACTCAAAGCTTTAAGTTAGTCGCTAAAAGTCTGATTAAATTTAATAATTGATTTAAGAATAATTCATTAAGTCCGGATTGGTGGAGGCTTGTAAGACTAGTGGCTACTGTCAGAAGTTTTGAAGCCGCCCTAAGGCCTCTGACTTAGCTTAACGACTGCCATCTATCGACGGCAGCCGGTACCAACTGCTTAACGTGCCTTGTGAAGCACGGAACCGCTTGTAAAAATGTCACTAGCGTTAGTCATAAAAAGGTCACCCATCCGTGCACTGAACGCGCCCTAAGTTGCTTAACCTTCGTGAGTCGACCGGGAGATAGTGACACAAATTACTTGGTCATTTATAACAGTATGGCGGTTCTTCAGGGGTCTTAGCACGCAATGAAAAAATAAAAATGATGGTCATAGCGCTGATGCCGGCGGCCCAATCGCGTGGGCGTTAGTCGAACTCGTCGGATAAACTACGAGTGTCAAACGATTTGTACCACAAAAATTTTGGTATTTTCCGATAGTCCACAAAAAACAAGTAGGTGGTAGTGTCATGCCATACTTCTCCGGTGTGACTTACAGCCCGCCATACCGACGCGAATGCGTTAATTAAAAAAATAAAAATGCAACCATTTGTACCAGGCTAATTTTTGCACAGTTAATTATCGTCGTACAGCCATTTACGAAAATCACCATGTCATACTTTTCGGACGGTTCCAAATGGTCGCCATACCGCCGAAAAGCAGCAAATTTTTTTTTTCGTCTAACGATTTGTACCACCCTAAAATTTTTTTTTCAACAGCTCCTGAATGATTCTAAATAGAAGTGTCGAATGTATATAATATTTATTTTTAATTGTAGGATTTTATTCGTATTTTGAACGATTTGTAACAGTATGGCACTAATTTCTATATTAATAAGTTTGAGGTTCAACGAATATAAATACAAAATTTCAAAGATCTAGGTGGCGGCAATCATGACTTATAACCAGATGTTTATATTGTATAATATTGATAATTATTTTTAGGTAGAATTTCATCCAAATGAACCAAACACAATGCTGTCATACTGTAACAAATGATTTTATGTCTTGCACCTTGAAAACCTGTAGAAAAATCAAGTTTTTTAAGTATGTTGCCCCTTTTTCCCTCCATTTTAGAAGTATGGCAAATATAATAATGGTCACATTGCATTATATTATTTCCAAAAATCGAAATGCCATACTGGTACAAATCGTTAAAAAAATATATTTTTGTTTACGTCTTGGCTTAAGTCTCACAGTCGTCCGCCCCATAGTTACAATCCGGGATATTTTTTTGTAGGTAGAATTGTATCCAAACAAACAGAATATAATGATCCCATGCTGTAAAAAAAATATTTTACGTATTGTACAGTCGTATTTTTGAAACGCGCCGAATTAATAAGTTTTTCAAGTATGGCAAATATGATAACGGTTACATTTTATCAAATACTTTCCAAAAATCCAAATGCAATACTGTTACAAATTATTTGGAGAAAAAAAAAATTCTTGATTTTCGGCGGTATGGCGACCATTTGGAACCGTCCGAAAAGTATGGCATGGTGATTTTCGTAAATGGCTGCACGACGATAATTAACTGTGCAAAAATTAGCCTGGTACAAATGGTTGAATTTTTATTTTTTTAATTAACGCATTCGCGTCGGTATGGCGGGCTGTAAGTCACACCGGAGAAGTACGGCATGACACTACCACCTACTTGTTTTTTATGGACTATCGGAAAATACTAAAATTTTTGTGGTACAAATCGTTTGACACTCGTAATTTATCCGACGAGTTCGACTAACGCCCACGCGATTAGGCCGCCGGTACCAGCGCTATGACCATCATTTTTCTTTTTGTCATTGCGTACTAAGACCCCTGAAGAACCGCCATACTGTTACAAATGACCAAGTAATTTGTGTCACTATCTCCCGGTATATCAGGTGGCCGGGGCCTCGAGCGGTTCGAGCGATTGATTTTGCATTCGGATAAAAATATATGTTTGTATTATATTTGCTGCAAATGCCTCTTAATCAGTTGCGTTAACAATGAAAAAAAAAACAATTAAAAAACCATTGTTATCGTCAGCCGATCAGCCCATCAAAAATTCTATAGGTTTAGAAAAGTACACATTATGAAATGAATTATATTGCTTTATTCTCATTCTAATCCGGACAACAATGGAACGCCAGCCTTTTCGGCTTCTGTCCTTTGCATTATACAAATGCCCTACATTTAGAACCTTTACACAGATTCCATAGATCTAAGATGTAACATGTCCTTAAGTCCGTCTTTTAATTCAATGCAAAAAAAACTGTCGCCTTGACATCTCCATACAATCCAAAGGCTGTCAATGTCTGAGTGTTGCTACTACGTAAAAGCCAAATGACCCCAGTTTACTTCCAAGTTAAAACTGTGTGCTACGTAGGTGTTTTTTTAGACTTTGCTCTTATGAGTAATTAAATTTTAATGTCTTTGACGTGATAAGGATTTTGGTCACATACCTGTTCACGGGAAAAAAATCTACCGAGTAAACCCTTATATAATGGTAATACCGCGTCATTCTTTTTTGACATCGAATTAAAAACCGGACTTTAAGTGTGGGGCACATAGGAAAGACTAAGGACTAAGGTCCGGAATAGACGCGAAGTGCATACAGTTCCCGTCGTCGCGTCGCCCCGTCTTATCTGTGTGGGCTATGTCGCGTTGCTTCAGTACATTTTATATGAGAGTGAATTGAAAAGTCGTCACATTTTTTCCCCGCATTTGTCCCATGTTCCTCATATGTCCCCCACGCCTTAAACGGAAGAGATATTCCAATCCAATTTTGTGTTACAATAAACATCGTTAGATGTTTATATATCTAATATTAGTCTTAATTGGTATTGGTTAACCTTCTAACTTTAGTAGCTAAGGGCTTTTTAGTATTTAATATCTATTGATTGCTTTTTGTTTGGTTTTGGAAACCGGGTTTTACCTAGCATAGGCGTCAAATCTGTTTTTTATGTAAGGCAAAGATCCCCCCCTTTTAGATCATGTGTCATCTGACCACTCCGGCAAGACATCAGAATTTATTTCAACTTGAAGAATTAACATTCTGTTGGTTGAAGGTCAGTGTAGGTACTTATAATGTTAGCCACTGCTATAAGACGCACGGCCCATTTTTTTTCGATTTTTTATCTTTTCGCCCTACATACTCTGTTTAAGTGAATGAATTTTGGGTAAAGACTATATTTTGGGAACCCATTTAATTCAAAACTAGCGCCATATTTCTAAGCCATAGTTAAAATGTCTCAGTAAAACTTGAGCTTCGAAGCCACCTTCAACGCGAGTAGCAACGCAAGGGATAAAACGTAAACGGCACTCAACACTAGCGCTCTCTGAGGAGTTGAGCACAAAAGGCGATACCTCTCGCCGGCGGCGCTGAGTAATTAAAATTATTGCTCTCTCATTCACTCGAGGCCTCTACTCTCAATCTATTTATCGATGCCATAATAAGTACCTAATGAATAACAGTAGTCAGTGCTAAGAAAGTTAAGTTCGAAGCGCGTAAACTGGCTCACTGGTCGAGCGGTATCACGTCCGATTATCATGCCGGAGGTTGTGGGTTTGATTCTCAGTAAGGATACACACATTATTTTGTACATATGACCTCAGTCCAGGTATATTTATTTCCATTTTTGTGATGCCATTGACTGGTTACCTGACTGTGGACCTGAACAAGTGATTGTCTTGAGTGGCACTTATATTTTTCGTCGGTGACCAGTGATCAAAAGAAACAGTATCGCCGCTCAGGCTTACCACATCCTGTCAATCGTCTAACTGTCAAATTAGTATTATGGTATGGATTTTGACAGTGACACGATTGAAATTGAAATCAATTTATTGCGATAAATTACAGTAAAAAGGTCTTAAATTGGTTTTATTCACACAAGTACAAGTGTAATTTTACCGGGCACTGCATGGCAATATCATAATCATATCATAATAATTATTAAAATAAAAGTTAAATGCAGTGAAAAACTACAAAAAGGTTTCGATCATTTATGTCAATTCGGCATCAGGGCAAGCAAGAGGGTGGTGTGTAGTGAGCTTCAAATATTTTTTTTGTATTATGTACTTACCTAGCATTTAAGAGTAATTTAAATTGTAAAACCAAGAGCATCTGCCAACAAACTGTTATGCAGTTTGGCAGAAACCAACTTCTGTATTTTTCTGTATATTAATTTAAATAAACATCTTCAATCAATCAATTGAATAATTTAAATTACTAGCATTATACAAACAAATTATATTTTTATATGTAACATTATATCGTACTGCCACTAAAACGTGATTTAATTATTTTATTTTATTTTTTATTTTCTTTATTAGGGACAACAAACAGAGGTACAATGTATACCACTACCACTACTAAAACATTGTTTGTCCTTGTTAAACATTGTTAACTTAGGGCGGCTTGAAAACTTCTGGCAGTAAGACCTGCCACTAGTCTTACAAGCCTCTGTAGTATGGTGACATCAATGTAAACGATGTCTATGTATTATACGCTCATAGTAGTGTTTGTGTGACATATATTCGTAGTGTTTAGTTAGCAATAAGTTTTACTTAAAATACATTGTTTTGTGACTAATCACGAGCACTTCATATTCGGAGGTGAACTAATAAACATGTAAACAGTAACAACTGCATTTTACATCAAGCAACCCCTTCAGATCAGCGACCCAAGTTTCATCATATTACATGGCGACCCTGCAGTGAAGAAACCTCTCTGTATATTTCATGGCAACCCTGCCACGTCGCACATCGCACCACCTCCCTCACAGCAGCCGTCCTACTGGCGAGGATCCTTCCCCTCGACTTAAGGGCCGAGGAGGC
Source organism: Yponomeuta plumbellus (assembly GCA_947310845.1). NCBI lineage: Eukaryota > Metazoa > Arthropoda > Insecta > Lepidoptera > Yponomeutidae > Yponomeuta > Yponomeuta plumbellus. The sequence continues at coordinate 12,547,861 of OX371214.1, forward strand.
CCTTCAACTCTATGAGTTGAAAAGGGGGAGGCCCCTCGCCTCGCTCCCGGGCCGGGACGTCGAGAGCCGCTGCAGCCCGTTCACGCTGGCACACCCCGCTCGCAGGACTCCGGTCGAATTCGAGGAGGTGGCCAGCGTGGAGGAGCTCAGCAAGGTGCCCGACGACTGGCCCCGGGCCTACACGGACGGCAGCAAGATCGAGGGTAAGGTGGGGGGAGCGGTCACTCTGTGGAGAGGCGGCGCTGAAGTCCGCACCAGGGGGTTCAGGCTCGAGGGATTCGCCTCCGTCTTCCAAGCGGAGATGGTGGCGATTTCCAAGGCTCTCGACCTCGTTGCCGGGGGACCCGTTCCCATCAGGGCGAGTATCCTGAGCGACTCCAGATCTGCTCTGGAGTTGCTCAGGAGCACCTCGCCCACACACCCGCTGGCCGTGAAGATCCACGGCCAGCTGGCGAACATAGTAAAAAACGGGGGCCTGATCCGGTTCTACTGGATCAAGGCCCACGTCGGGATCCCCGGCAACGAATGAGCGGATGAGTTGGCCAAGAGGGCGGCGTTGTCCCGCAAAGACGCGGCAGCCTACGACCTGTATCCCGTCTCACACGCAAAACTGCAGGTGAGACGGGAGACGGTGGCAAAGTGGCAGACCAGATACAGTGAGTCTGCCACAGGCCGCGTCACCTCACTGTTCTTCCCGGACGTGGCATCGGCCCACAAAGTCCTTGGCAAATTCACCATGTGCAATGCCAAGGCGCAGCTCCTGACGGGGCACGGTGGCTTTCGAGCGTACCTCCACAGGTTCAAGCTCGCGGGGAGTCCGTCCTGCATCTGTGATGACGTGACTCCCGAAACGCTGGAGCACCTGCTGGAGGAGTGCCCCCGTTTCGGAGCTGCAAGGGCCGATTGCGAGATACTCCTGGGAGAGGCGGTGAGGTGCGAGGCATTCGCCGCCTTTATGGCCGACTCCAAGAGTCGAGACGCCTTCCTCGCCTTCGCCCTGGGCGTGACGCGCGCGGCCTCAAAAGCGAACGGGAGCCGGGTTTAGCCAAGCCAAGTTTGGCCGAGCGAGAGGGGCACATTTTAAGCTGCCTTTCATTATGGGACCCCGGCGCCTTGCTTGTGACTACTCGATGGAGTAGACAGAGATAAGGCGCCGGGGAACACACAAAAAATTTAATTATGTTATAATTTAGGCAGTTCATTTTATTTAATTTGACATTTAATTATATTTTAAGTGAATTTAATCTTAATATTATTGCCATTTCATATTTGTAAAACCCCGGCGCCTTGCTTGTGACTATTCGATTGAGTAGACAGAGATAAGGCGCCGGGGAATAACCTTAACTTTAACCTAATGATACTATATTTTAATCTTACGATATTTTATTATAATTCAAATTAATTAATTTAATTTCTAATTTTAGTAATGTATATTATGTACGCTAAGTCAATGATTTTAAAAATTTTGACCTGTAACTTAATCTTATCTTTGATTTTATGTAAATGGGTTCAGAAAAGAAGGAAAGGAAGAAAAAAAAAAAAAAAAAAATAAAAAAAAAAAAAAAACATGGGAGAAAAGTAGTAACAAAAAAAAAAAAAAAAAAACATGGGAGAAAAATAGTAACAAAAAAAAAAAAAAAAAAAAATATATATATACCCCACGACATATAAAACCCATTACAATAAGTTTACTACAATAATAATTGCACAAGTTTTATGTAACATAATTTATAATTTAATTAAGCAAATGTGATGACAGAAGACGTTATTTAATAGAATCAAAGATATTTTAAAATAAATGACATAAAGGTTGCCACAAAATCAATAGTGGCAGTATCCCTTACAAAAAAAAAAAAAAAAAAAAAAACCCTGCCACGTCTTTCCTGCGAGTCTACTACCAAGAAAGGAGACTGAAAGACCGAAGATCAAGCACAAAAATGTCAGAAAAAATGCCAAAAACCAAACTATAAGAAGAAAGAAGAACCGGCTGCTAACCACCATTTTTGAAGATCTTTGAAGCAAAATGAAGCCTGATACCCTACCCAATAAGAAGAACGAAGCGTACGAGTCACGGATGGAGTTCAGGGAATAGCCCGGCCCAATAAGTAGCAGGAGTCCAGGGTATAGCCCGGCCCACTATCCAGAGCATCGCAACGCCGAGCACCATGGACCGAGGAGTCATCGCGCGCCGTCACCGTGTCATCGGCCGCTACAGCCAGCGTCAGCGGAATTCGCCGGCCCGGGTGAGCGCCGAGGCGTGTAAATAGGGTATTTGATTTTTTTTTAATTTTTTTTTTCGGGTTATTTCAAAATCATTATGTAACGCCTAGCGTCACAAGTATAGTCGTTAAATCCTAGTAGAATCCTTTTCATAGTATTTTCATAATCACCTAAATAGTAATTATTACGATGCATTCCAAGGTAAATGACCGTGGAATCGCCACTAGGTCAAGCAGTAAACACCGACTAGCGTTAACATTTTTTTTATGATGCAATCGAAATGCGTCCACTGTTTTGAGACAATAAAGTAAATTAGTAAATTATATTTAAATCCAATGATAAATCGATTAAATTAGCAAGTGGTTTTTGTTGCGAAAAAAAAGTGGATTGAATACGGTACATATTTAGAGAATTTGCGTAGGACTAATCCTTCGAGTTTGATCATGGAGCGAACTACCGTGTCCTCCATGAGAACAGCTGGATTATTACAGGTATTCTAAAAAGAATGACCTGATATGCCTTGAGATAGGGTGACCATGCCCTGGTAGTGTAGCTACCTTACATCATAAATAGATAAAGGGTGTAGAAATACACCCCAGTTAATGTCCTTGATCATAGTGTGAACTACTGTGTCCTCAGTGTAAGGCTTAACTTTGTTTGTGCTTGGAGCAGATGACTCCATGGCGTAGTATGGCATTAGTATAATAATATTTAAAATTAATGAAATAAAGGAAAAAGAACACCAAGGTTAAGAAGTCTTGAGTGACGATTGGACTGATCACCTAAAAGTTATTTAAAGTCCTTCTTCCCTGAGTTAATGTAGCATTAGGCTGATCACCTAAGTGTTATATAGAAGTCTCAATATGGGTTAAAAACCGAGTGTATAATGTTGATGTAATTTTGAGATTGCGATAGGGAAATGTACCGATACCACGATACGATCGATAAAATTTGACATCCTTGTAATTGATAGTGTGTTTAGTTAAAATTCGAATGTAATACATTAATAAAGTAAAAGTGAGATATTTTCCAAAATAATATTTTTTTATCATGTGACACGAGGTGGATAATTTAAAATAGGCTTTTATAGGCTTTTATGCATCTATGTTTTTTTGTCTTTTCAACAGAGTGTAACCCTAATAATAATAACTTAATAATAATAATAAATTGTAGTATCAAAAAGTAAGTAAAAATATCCTGTAAATTTCAAGTCAATGCATTTAATAATTATATACCTAGCTCATAATTATATTCTAATACATGGTAATTGAACACGATTCATGCATTGCCATCAGTTCTGAGTTCAAGGTTCAAAGTCTGTATCATGTAAAAATCAGGACACATACGTATTATTCAGAATATTGTACCAAAATGTATCTAAATTTGTATTAAGTTTGTTTTTAGAATATTATTGTGACCTAGATAATTCTAGGTCACAATAATATTCTAAAAACGGTCTTCAACCACAGTAATGTATCATGCTTTTTGTATTGTCAACAGTTTTGAGTTCAATAACCTGCAATTACTGTGTCACGTCTTGTTTTGCACATTGTTGATGTAATCACTTTTGTTATTCAATTTAATGTAAACTATAATTCTGCAGTGAAGCAATTTCATAACTCCGTTTTTGCTACTCAACAAATATTAGCATAGTTACTTGTTTATGGTTAAAAATAATTTTGTTAAGAGTACAAATTTTTTTTTTCACCACTCCGAGGGTGAAGGGTCTTTAAGGGGGAGATCTAGTATGGTGACATCAATGTAAACGATGTCTATGTATTATACGCTCATAGTAGTGTTTGTGTGACATATATTCGTAGTGTTTAGTTAGCAATAAGTTTTACTTAAAATACATTGTTTTGTGACTAAGCACGAGCACTTCATATTCGGAGGTGAACTAATAAACATGTAAACAGTAACAACTGCATTTTACATCAAGCAACCCCTTCAGATCAGCGACCCAAGTTTCATCATATTACACCTCCACCAATCCGGACTTGGCCCCCGTGGTAGAGTATGGCTTCCTTCCTCAGGGAAGAGACCCGTGCCCCTTGGTGGGGACATAATGGGTTGATGATGATGATGAATATAACATTTCTCACTCACAAAAATTTTGGAATCACTGAACTCGCAAGAATCCCGAGTAGACACGTCGTCCTGCCGAGACTCGATATTGTTCTTCGACGAGTACCCTCGGCTTTGTCACTAATTGGAGGACTAAGGTCCCTGCGAATCAATGCGGCTTTGTGCCCTGGAGTCTGACGGTCGAAATGCGACTCTGGTTTTCGATCACTCGAGGTTGGATTGAGGCGTTTCAAGTTGCTTTGTTAAGTGGAGGAGAACGCCTAGCATACTTGTCTTCGATAGTCTAAATAGGTTTCATAGTTTCAGCCAATATACACCACGAATTTGAGGCAGTTGAAAAACAATAGCAAAGTAAACAAAATAACATAGCGATAAATTCATTCGATTTTTAGTATTTTTTATTATTTTTACTAACTTTTGACATTAATACCCCACTAGTCTTGCAAGCCTCCACCAACCCGAACTAAAGTGGTGAAGTATATGGCCTATACCTTCCTCAGGGAAGAGACCCGTGCTACTCAGTGGGGACATACCTAATAGGTTCATTATGATATCGTGGTCTGTTCACCGTTTTCAAATTTGTCACAGATTTTGTCACACACTCTATACATGAGCACGAAAACATTTCATATATTACCTCCTGAGGACTAGAGGAGTCGTCTGAAAGGAAAAATAAAAGCAACCGTATCACACAGCTTTTCTACGAAAGACGGAGCAAAACGAATTTCGCAATCGGGCAGATATCGAGCGTCGCCTTCGAAGAGGCGTCCAGCTGTGAACTATTCAATACGTCGGGACCTATCATGAAGCTAACGTAAAGCCAGGGAAATCCTGATTTCCAATATCCCCCTAGGCATATCCTGAGGATCGCAATATTGACATTTAAGTTGTCTTTTTCTAATGGTGTCGCAAATCACATTATATTAAACAATCTCATGTGAAATTCCTGGTGTACATACAATAAAAAATATTCTATTCTATTCTTTTTCTAATTTCAGCGATTTTGGCCTTTATCTTTCGATGTAGAAATATCATCATCATCATCATCATCAGGCTATATTAGTCTACTGCTGGACATAGCCCTCCCCTAATGAGCGCCATAGCGCCCTGTCTTCAGCTTTCCGCATCCAGCATCTGCCTGCAGAAATATAAAGTACTTAATTACGCTTTGAGAATTAAGAAAAGATACAAGAGAACGTGTAGTAACCAGGAAAATCTCGAATGGTGAGTAAAGTAAGCTCATAGAAATATATAAAACTAAAAAGAATCCTATACCTTCCTCAGGGAAGAGAGCCGTGGCCCTCCGTGGGAACATAATGGGTTGATGATGATAATGATCAAAATTAATCCGAATCGAAGAGGTTACGTTCGTTCTTTTGACAGAGTTTTGAATTTGTGATCAGGACATCTTGGCTTTCTTTTACTCAAAGATATTGACAAGGAGTTTAACTTAACAAGGAGTTGTCCAATTCCTATCTTTATTGCTGCGGCCACACTTGAAGGCGAACAAAATTTCGTGTTCGCTCTTCGGTGAAGAGCTTGGCCACATCAAATAAACCTTCGCTACGTTGCGATAATCTAGAACGTTGCTAAATTCATTTTGCCCTTTGATGTGCGGTATTTTACCGACAGCAGCGCGAAGGGTGTTTGTATTCGCGATGATGATTCGCGATAGGACGAATTTTTTGGCCAGACATGTCGCGACAACGCAAATCGTCGCGTTATCGCGATAGTGTGGCCGTACCATAATTAACAGAGTTATAATGAAATTATTAAGCTGGGTTCATGATAGGCTGTCACAAGTATCCAATACTTTACAGGAGAAATGCAGCCCCAACAAAATGACTGTCACTCGGCGCTGAGGGCCATTGAGACTCCTTTTCCGTCAAGTGCCAAGAGACCACAGACATCTGAAGCAAAGTATCTATGCAAGAGACGCTTTTTTCTTTTTAATTAAAGACCGATCCTAAGGAGGGCGCATACTCAAAGGAGGTACCAAATTTGATTTAAGTAAAATATAAATGTATACTCTGATTTTTTATTCCGTAGAATTCTGACATTTCATAAGTGTTGCATCTGAAAAAGTTCTCCACCGAAAAAGGGACAAATTTGACCCATTTGAGGGCAATAAAAAATAAAATGCTACGTATTTTCTATGTTTTACCTACAAAAAGGTTAATGTAAATATTTACTTACTCAAGTGACCTAATACAAAAATAACAAATATTTCAATATCACGAAAAATATATCGAATTAACTTTAATTACTTTATTTTATTCTTTAGCTGACATCACTGCCTACGAATTCAAGGTTTCGTAAACCTTTTTAGAAAAGTGAAGTATGCCGCTGTTAGCTCTCTTAATAATTCATGTCAGCGATGATGACGATGATGAAGATAGTGATATTAGTATTAATGATGATTAGATCCTTTAATAAAAATATGTTTTCTTTACTTGTACTTTTTTACTGTTTGTGTTACGAAAAGGGACACAATTGTCACTCGCCTTAAATTCTCTTTTAATTTGGAGCTGTGAAGTTTATAAAATGGATACATTCACTAACAAATTAAATGTGTAGACTCAGATGTTCACACTCGTATTGAAATTGAAAAATGTGCCCGGCCAAAAAAGGTTTCCAATCTCTGACATGTCAAAAAATGATAACTGTCAGAATTCTACGGAATTAAAATCAGACTTTAGGTTGTCGCACGAAGTAGTTTTGAAGGGTGCGATCCGTAAAATGAAAAGAGGGGTATCCAGGGGCACGATAGAATATTTATTTAAATGTAAAGTAAAGGTACCTGAGAACAATAAAAAATAGAAAAGCTTAACTACGGTCTAAAATCGGAAAATAGAGCAATCGTAATAACAGTAATAATAAATTAGGTCGGGCGTAGTAAAATGGAAAGACGTTCACGTCCACTTAGTTCGGAGGCTGAGGAATGTCTGTGCCAAATACGTCCGAACACTGCGGCGAATGTCATAAAATAGTTAAATTTGGAATTGATAAAAGGCCGAAATGAATTAAAAAGCAACGAGGCGATCGCCTCGTTACAAGGTATTTAGATTTTAATCCTCAGCTGTAACTTAAGCTGTAGTGTCGATATTCACATAAACAAAATAATACTAATAACATTCAATTTGGTACTTATAATTTTTGTTTAGTTTTTCGGGCTCAATAATTACGTCTACAATTTGAGTAGTCCACAGAAATTATAAATAAAAAAATGCTCTAATAATTTGGTTAACAGCAAGAGAATATTTTATACATTGTTACAATGTATGATGGACTCTCCTTAATAAGTCTTTAAGTTGTTCCTACGCAGTGCATTTCCGAGTTTTCTAGTACACTACATCCGCTGAATGGTGTTTGGGAAAACGACAGATATTTTTGCGATAGTGAATTCATTTCCCTTATGCACGAGCTAGTGTATGTACTTTTTAACTAATAAATTAATGCGTAGAAGGGCACCCTTTTTAAAAAAAAAAAAATTGTATTAAACAAAACATGTTCATGTTATATCAACCCCTCAATACAGAAACAAAATTCCCATACACATCCGGAGATGTGTGATACCAATGTGATAAACACAACTTTTACTTTGCAGAAAAATTGTGAAATTAGTATCTTCTGTCTCCTACTAAAGTTAAAGCATAAAAACTTAGTTGCAACATTAATATGTGATGTTGATAATTTATTACGATTTTAGTTTTAACCAAAGAAAAAAGATTTTGTATTGACGAGTAGAATCCCCATTTTGTATGCTATGGGAGCTACTTCTGGGCAAAAGCCTTCTTGTAGCTCTCATACCTGTTCATAGCCACCTCTGGCCAACCCGGAATTTATGTGTTTGTGGCGAGCACAGTCATCTCTGAGCGCGCACTATAAACTCCGACATTTCTGCATCGCGCACTCAAGTGATACCATGATACAAAACATACCATAGATACAACTTCCGACGAACCACAGTCGGACCGGCCGTCGTCCCTAGGCATACGACCTGCCTGGCGGAAAATTTGCCTTTATAGTGGGAGAGCCCAATCACCCGCTCTATTGTTGATAGCACATAAACGGCATACTTCTGCGTCCTGATATATCATACCGGAAGCAGTGTAGGCGAAGGCCCACCCACCACGCATTGCCGTAATAAGCACTAGCTGTCTATTGGCCATAAAACACGGTATTGGCCCCGTAAACCGGCAAGAATCAATTTTATCGCCTCGTGGCTGATGTAATAACGTTTTATTACGAGGCATTAATAACAGTTCCGCTTTTTGTATTGAATGACGCGTTGGAGGGAGGGGAAGGATGTGTTACTACGTAAGACGAAATATGCAGTGTAAGCAATAAACGGATGACGTCGTAATTGAGAAGTTCCTAAAAAATATATTATTCACGCAGGAAAGATTCTTTTCTCTCCGTCTTACTTTTCTTAATATAACTTGTCAAATATTTGTTCTAGTGTCGAGGTACAAAAGATACCTAAGGCGATGGTCTGCAACAAATGTCATAGGCCGCGTCTCGGTAAACGTAGTGTAGGACGTCCTCAGACTCTGTGGAGCGATGATCTTCGCAGGGCGGCTGGCAAGAACTGGATGAGAGTAGCCGAGGACCGTGCTCAGAGGCGTTGGGAGAGGCATATGTCCAGCAGTAGACAAGCATAGGCCGATGATGACGAAAGAGAGTAATACTTAATATCCGTCAAAACGTGTGACAAAATAATTAATGGCTTTTCTAATTATCTAAAAGAAAAACACAGCATTCCCTTTACGTCGAAACAAAAATAATGGCGATCCCTTTGACCCTTTTTTTGTGAACAATCTTTAATTTAGGAAGCGATTGTGTTTACATTCGGCCTCGTCGTAAATCGTAGCCTGATAACGTTTATTAAGATAAGTATAAAAAAATATTAAGTACTTTTATCTCGATGCATTGTGTGTTTACAATGTACTAGCTGTATACATACACAGAGTCATATGCTTATAAGCTTGTAATTAACAGCAGTACCACAGCAATACTGGTTAAAATAAAATTTAATCGGATAGGTAAATACTTTTGGAGATTACCCCCTACATACAAAATTACAAACTTCTGTACGCACACATAAAGTATAGAAGAATTAAGCCATGGTCTTGTAAAATCATACAGTTGAGTTGGTTATACATTATTACTTATTACATACACCAGTAGATTATAACGAAGTACCTAGTTTTAATCTCTTTAGTAACCGAGCAATTTTAAAAGGCTAGATTAGCAATCTATAATAAAGAGCAACAACACTTATTCAGGTATGGTAGCAAAACTTAGTTATAAAAAAAAGAAAGTAGATTCAATACAGTATAAACTATGCCCAAAACCAGCGTGCGCGCATGCAAAAATAAATGTACCTATATGAAGCTAAAGCAGTTGGTGCCGGCTGCCGTCGATAGATCTTACAAGCCTCCACCAATCCGGACATACGTGGTGGAGTATGGCCTATACCTTCATCAGGGAAGAGACCCGTGCCCCATCGGTGGGGACATAATGGGTTTGATGATGATGAAGCTAAAGAGGTTTGTCAGAATCGTAGCCAGTTACAAGCCCTGGGCCTCGATTCTATTAGAGCATTATAGTTCAATTACAGTTACATAGTCGGGTCACGTGACACGTATTTTAGTACCATTGACGCGTGGAATTACGAATACACGTGCGCGCTTTGATTTGAATCAGCAATGAGATGAAACGGACGCAGTCATGCAACTGTCATTGTACTACAATGCTTTAGCAGAATGTAGGCCCCGGGCCAAGACAGTTGCATGAACATGGCGATTTAGTTTCATTGCCGCTTCAAGTCTACGCGCTCACTCAAATCAAGCAATCTAGGCGTCAATGGTATGAAAAAACACGTCACGTGACTCGTCCGTATATCTGTCATCGAACTATAATGCACTAACAGAATTGAGGCCCCGGTCTCTGCCCACCCCCTCCGGGATATAGGTAATGAGTAATAAGGTCCTTAAGACGTAAACAAATAATATTGTGTAACAAGTTACTAATATGTTTGTGGCCAGGGTACCTTTTTTGCCCACTTTTATGCTCGAATTACTATATAAATAATTCTATAACATATGTAAAACTTAATAAATTTCGTTCGTATAAATATAAAACTTTAAAAATTCTTTGAATATATTATTTCTACCATTAAATTTTCTACAAATTAACTGAAATTTCAAGTGGCCAAAACCGGTACTTCTACCCTAGTTTACGCAGAACGTGATTGGAGAACGCTCTGGACCGAAAGAGTATGTAGAGAAAGGAATTTTGCCTTGTAGACGATGTAGAAAAAGGAACAGCTGTACATTCGGAAAAGGATGAAAGAGTGATGAGAGAAATAAATCGAGCTATGGGTTGATCAATCGGCACGGCACGGCCCAGTCGGATCTTGGTACCTACTAAATTCACTATTAACATTCATGTTGACTGTATTTTCATCTTCCAATGAGACTTATTTTCATTTCCATCTCTTAGTAGCTCCTTTCTGAGCTGCTACGAGATGGAAATATCGCTGGGCGTGGAAAAATATATTAGATGAAAGGTGACAATATTACCACAGAAATGCTATTCGGCGTCCTACGCTGCGTTCGCCAGTTTGAACTCACAGGTTGGTCATATTATGTGATGTAACCAACCAACTGTCACTTCAACTTGTTAGTTTTGCGTGTTGCCATGCAAGTAAGCGCGTCCTCGCATGCGCTTACGAAACCTCTCACCGAGAGCTTGGTCAGTGAAAATCCCGATCACCACCAAGTCTTTAGCCGTAGTGCATGTCAATGGGCATTAGAGGGCTCGCATTTTACCTCCCAGGTTAAGGTGATTTCAAATGCGCGGGGTAGCCCGATCTCGCGTGAGCCGCGCCATACGTGGAGATTCGGCTCGGCTAATTCCGAACGCAAGCCTACTGACATATCTACGTGTTAGTGAACTTCAGATCATTATCCAGCAGATCACAAATAAATGAGAGTTCTTGTCGCATACAGCAGAGTTCTGATTCTTTTCAGAAATAATTGTGGCGATTTGACCCTGAAAAAACTCAATGGAAAAAATTATCTGCTATTATCTATACCGTAGTATATCATTTCACAACAAATCAAAAATGAACGTGAGTTATCATAGCGTGCAGCAGAGTTGTATAGTTCCTGGAACGTTTTAGACGTAGTTCTGGCGATTTTACCTGAAAAAATCAGATTGATCTGCCGAATTGCCGTAGCAGATCATTTTGGAGCAAATCAATACACGGCGAGGCGCGAATACGTAACACATACGCGTATACCGGACTTTGCCGAGCCACACCGAGCGTAGGCTGTTTAAATGTTGCTGTTTGAATCACAACCGAGCCAACCGAATACGAGCCTCGCTCGGCTCGCATGTTTGCGCGCACCTTTTTGCATCTTTAGAGCCATCGCAAACAGCGCGACTTGTCACCGTGTCTCAGACGCGACGTTGTCATTTGCTTCTGGCGTCTTGTCGTCGCGACTCCGCGACTCTGACGCCAAGTGTGCGGAGATTCGAACAAAATATATGAAAATTGAAAGCCGTAGCCTGTCGTCGCGTCTAGGCGCTGAACTGTCGCTGTCGCATGTCGCCTAGTGTGCGCATAGCTTATCCGACGCACGGAGGCGCACGCGTCCGCGTTACCACGTACTATCACGACCGAGCCCCTTCGCGTCGATTCGTTCTCACGCGTGGAGGTGCGCAATATCGCGCAGTGTGGAATCCTTAACACGCGCGTCACAAATGCTTGCAATAAAGCTATAAATACTACTCTGTGGCATGTTTATTGTTGCGTTTACAACGCGCCGGTAATCGAAGCAAATCAGGCTGTTCCCTTGATTACGCTATTCATGATGTTTACCTATTACACGAAATACACTCTCGTTCGTAAGTGTTTAGACGGCAGGTGAACTTTGCTAAAGAGAAATTAACTCTGTTTGCAGGCAAAATAAAGTCGAGCGATGGAGACGATGAGCAACTTTTTCTTAAATACTTTCGGAGTTATTTTTAACTGCACATTTTTTTAAAATACTGCAATTTAAATAGTCTCTGGTAAAGTCTTCCTCTTTTCTACAGACTAATTAATCTACATTTGAATAGTGTTTTAACAAATAAGAATGTTAATATTCTATTTTATCTCACAAAAAAAACATAAAGTCAATGTCAATGTAAATTCAAAATGTAAAATAATATCAAGGCTAATTCTTTAATATAAAGAATAGAGCTCTCCCCAACTAAGTCTCGTTAAATGATAAATGTTTCTTAATAAATTCTACTTCCTCAAGTAACATTGTAAAGTTGTAAGTCAAGTAAAGTTGGTCTATTATTACTCATTGTAATAATAGACCAACTTTAGCGGTTAATTAGGATTTATTGCAAAAAGTTTGTCAACGTATTTGTGTCTAATCTTTTTCATAGAATTGAACAGATCTACTCACTTCTCTGCAAATAAGAACCATGCGCGTTGATACTCTTACGTTAATTAACTAGCTGCAAAATAGCAACTGATAGCAGCAGTACAAAGGGCGGCAGAAGGGACGGCGAGTAAACGGGGCACAAAACTTTTACGCAGAGCGCCTAGTTTTCACACTTACAAGAAATTGAAAAAGTTTCAGCTGTGCAGTGTTTTGAATTAGAGTTCCGAAGTGCATCCTCGGGGCTTCTTCTTTAGGCATCTCCAGCAAGTACAGACGCTGTTCATATTTGTACAGTCGACAATAGATCAACGTCTGTACGTTCATCGATGATTCTGTAATCATCATCATCATCAACGCATTATGTCGCCACTGAGGGGCACGGGTCTCCTCCATGAGGAAGGTATAGGCCATACTCCACCGCGGGGGCCAAGTCCGAATTGGTGAAGGCTTGTAAGACTAGTGGCTGGCCTTACTGTCAGAAGTTTTCAAGCCGCCCTAAGGCCTCTGACTCGGCTTAACGACTGCCATCGGCAGCCGGCACCAACTGCTTAACGTGCCTTGCGAAGCACGGAACCGCTCGGAAAAATGCCACTAGCGTTAGTCATAAAACGGTGACCCATCCATGGACTGAACGCGCCGTATGTTGCTTAACATTAGTGATCGTTTAAGATCACTCAAGCAGCCCAGGCTACGGACTACTATAATATCTGGAATTAATGCTAACAAAAATTACTAATTAAATAGTCAGACCACCTGTGGCGTAGCGGTTAGCGCATCTGCCTACCATGCGAAAGGTCCCCGGTTCGAATCCCGGGTGGGGAAAAAAAAAACCACAGGTCTTGCTATTCGCATCTCCGCTTCTGGGCCGCCACCACTCCGTTACTGCCCTCCCCTCCGTGTTACTCCGTTGTGCTCTGTACAGAGCTGTATATTTATATTGTTAAGTAGGTTATTTGAATCGTGTATTTGAGAAACCCCATGAGTCACGTTTTTTGGAAAAATGATTTTTTGATGAGAATGTGTTCTTCGCATGTAAATGCATGTACACGTTGCAGAGAGAAATCCCACTTGTCAGTGCAAAAGAACGGAAGTTATAACAGGTTCCAATTTTGTTTATTTGAGAAACCCTTTAAGTCCGCGACTAATAGAGACATGCTAGATCTGCCTAGGGACAAAGCTTACCCAGATGGTCAGATCCCGATTAACAAAAAAAAAATAGTAGAGTATTTACTTAAACTAAAAAATTACTTACTAGAAGAAAAAGAAATACAAGAGTATTATGAAAAAAAAAATCCAGTGGCCGGTCACCGACCGCGAAATAGATGAGACAGTGGTCTAAACATTGTTAAGATGTAACATATTATGTTGATGTCTTAGTACTAAAGGTAATTTGTGTGATTTAATATATATTTTTGATGTCAAACGTGTCAAACTTGATTATTTTTTCGTATATTTGAGAAACCCCCTGTGTCCATGACTTTTAAGCTTTTTTTTTGTAATGAATATGACAATAATTATACCAAATCTTTTTCGATTGCTATAGATATCATTTTAATTAAACAAACTACATGGAAAAAGTATCACCGCCCATATATATTTTTTTTACAGAAAGGTTTTTTTCGTCTCCTGTAAAGTTTGGGTCTGTGGACTCATGGGGTTTCTCAAATACACGATTCATTTTCCCTTTACCGCTGATTTAACTAAGTTCTAATATTTCAAAAGCTTGAAAGACCAAGCCGTGAAATTCTGAAACAAAAGATCGCGCCCCAAATTCAAAGTTTCTGTTACCTTATCTGCAGCCTCGACCCGCTCAAAGGTTTCAAGCTTTCATTTGATATCAAGTTTCATAATCCTTTGGTCTGCTGATCCTTTAAAACCGATGTTGACGCTAAGTTGATGAGTTAATGTTATTAAAGGCTGTCATAATTTATTTGTTGAAATAGCTGAATTATACCGAAACGAATACATAATCATAACCCTGTATCTTCTTGTTCTACCGGACTTCTTCCCATTTATGTTGGGATTGGCTCTCCTAACCGCTTTCACAACTCAATGTTTATTCTACATACTAGCTGTTACCCGCGACTACGTCCGCGTGGGCTTTAGTTGAGTAAAGTGTTTGCAAATAAGATAGAGATACTTTTAGCGCATGCGAAAAAGCTTTCATACTAACTTTGCAACCCCCTCTTACCCCCTAAGGGATCATTTTCGAAAAACTACTTTACACGTCTTTCATGACTTTCAATGAAGAACCTTCATGCTGAATTTCATTCGAATAACTCCATAAACGGCAAAGTTTCATACTAACTTTGCACACCCCTTTTACCCCCTTATGGGGTGAATTCACAAAAACGGATATCGGAAATAATCATTATTGAAAACTTATAACCCAAATACCACTTTTTATTGAAATAACTTTGAAAATCAGAGAACTTTCATACTAACTTTACACCCCCCTTTTTCCCCCTTAATGGATGATTTTTAAAAAACTATTTTACACGTGTTTCATAATTTTAAATTAAGAACATACGTACCAAATTTCATTTGAATAACTTCAAAAACGGCAAAGTTTCATACTAACTTTGAACCCCCATTTTACCCCCTTAGGGAATGAATTTTCAAAAATCCTTTCTTAGTGCTCCCCTATGTTACAAAAAGAACCCCTGTGCAAAATTTCAAGTTTCTAACCCTTATAGTTTGGGCCCTGCGTTGATTCTAAGTCAGTCAGTCAGCTTCTCCTTTTATATATAGAAAGAACTACTTTCTGAAACATTCGAAATGACGACCTCTTTGACGACCTCTGCGGCGTAGTGGTTAGCGCATCTGAGTACCATGCGAGAGGTCCCGGGTTCGAATCCCGGCTGGGGACAAAAAAAATAGACCCGGGTCTTGGATGTTTACATTTTTGTGACGTCGCTGTTTGTGGTTCCCACGACACAGGGTATCCTAGTGTGGGACCAGAAGCAATGTATGTTGCTGTATGTAAATGTAATAAAAAAAAATAAAAAAAATGTTCAAGTAATCACCCGCGGGTCTTCACATAAACATAGAAAATTATCTTTATAATATTATAGAGTATTAAAGAACCTACATTATTTAGGTGTCTACGTAGTGTCAATTCAGCGAACTTTGTGCATGGGTGTCCCAAAGGAGAGTGAGTGCAACCTATGACAGTAAAGTTGCACTTGCTAGGCTTTTGTCGAAAAGTGGGTTGTTTTATTTGAAAGCAGACGGGAAACAAAAGGGAAGTCGACGTCCGGCTGCCATGCTATCTACATACATAGACTGTACCGTTGGTAGTTGATCAGATCAATCTCAACATTTTCTGTGTGAATTTAACGGTAGTCTCATGCAAACTTACTGACTCAGCTAACGTTGTTTTGCAGTTTTTTTTTGTATGTTTCGCCGCAAATCCTCTGACATGGGTCAGAGACTTTGTTAGACTAACATTGTGATTATACTACTTTTTTTTTCTTATCTTTGCGTATGTTTACATTGGTAAACTACGCCTGCTTGTATGTTTTTTATTATAATAGGCTAGTTTCCCAAAAAAATGTAATTAGTCCGTCTTTTAGATTATTCAAAAATAAGGGACACGTATTTTTTTATTTGTAAATTAGACCAAAAATGACAAAGATATAGCCCATTAAAGTTACGTGTGACGTCACGCCGTGCTGCATTTTGTAGCACTGAGTGACGTCACACGTAACTTCAATGGGCTATATCTTTGTTATTTTTTGTTTAATCGAAAAAAGAAAAAATACGTATCCAATATTTTTTTATAAGCTAAAATACGGACTAAATAGAATTAAATTATTTTGACCCTGGAAACTACCCTATTCTGTATGAGTACTGCTGGTATTGTGTGTCCTGGTGTTATGTGTACATGTTTCTTAGTTTTAATATTTCTTAGATTAATTACATTGATAAAAGGTAAGTGGGTGAATATACGGTATTTGATTTTTTTGTTTCCCAAAAGGAAATGTAATCTGTTCCATTCAATATTGATAATTTCTCTATTTGACACTATTTTTAAATGTATAATGATGAGGGCCAGAAGATTTTTCCATTTTTTTGAATTTTATAAGCACCAGAGGAAAATGTGTTACCAGAGGACTTACACTATTGGCAGAGTAGTCACAAATTAAAGCAGGGAAGTGACAGGCCATTGATTATAGCTAAGAAAGGGGCGTATTAAATAAGAAAAGTGACGCCAGAGAAGTGATAAAATCGCACAAAACCTACAAAAACATATCACTCGCTTTTCTAATCACCGTTTAACGTAATACATGATATCTACACACAATAAACATTGCATTGTGCAAATATACAATTTCGTAACTATAAAATACAAAAACATAGACTTACCAGAGGAAATACTCCAACGACTGGCAGAAACACGCTTTCCTACAGTGAATCGCAAATTGACGCTATATTATTGGAATTTTGCTCAACGCCAATAGCTTGTTTCTAACTTAACACTATTGTATGCGCGTAGTTCACGGACAAAAACATACCTTTGCGGTTTTAAGTCAAATTTTACTTCTTTGAGTTTCGCCAGATGAAGTGACATTATTGTAACTTGACATGAAAGTAAGTTATTTTTCTTTATATTAATAGTTTTTTTTACTGTATATTTTGATGAAATATGTTTCGATGTTTATAAAAGCATATGATCATATTAAAAAAAAATATAATGGCTTACGTATTTAAAATATCTCTCCATAAAATCAATCTAGAAATGGGGAGGCCAGAGGAATATACATTTACAACATTTTTTAACGATTAATGTCTTAAATTAAACAATTATCGTGAATAGACTATGTGGGCCAAATAAAAGACCATATTCTTTAATGTTTAAGCATGCAGACGCAGTAATATAATAAGTTTAACATGATATTTGTCTATGGGCCATAGAAATTCAAATTGCGTATATTCACCCAAGTATTTAATCATGTTACTTATTTCTTAATCGGCTTTTTTTTCAGTTTTTTTTTCACTCTTATGGTTTTTTTTACATTTCATATATTTACTTATAGTCTAGATTTACAATCTTATGGTCTTTGATATAATATCTTAAGTATTCAATGTACTTCAAATATGTTTTGCAGTTTGTTATCTACCTCCCCCAAAATGGCTCCCTCAAACCTACTAGACTAAAAAAATTCATTAAAAATTTAGCTACGAACTAAGCTAGTAACCTAAAAATTAAAACGCCATTTGCCAAGTCAGCTAGTAAAAACTTCACACAACACAATCACAAGTGACTCTTAACCCCGGTTTTGGTTTGTTAAACTACTGTTAACATCTCTTAAACTACTGTTAACATCTCTTTTTTTTCATACTGCGCTTTGCTATTGTGACGAGGACAGACATCACACACACCCACCCAGACTGAATGAATCGAAATGACAAGCATTCGAGTGCATGAGGCAGTGAAAACGTTTTTCGAAACAGCCTCTTTCGTGAGGCAGTGGGAAAAAATCGCAACAACGTTTGTCGCAACAACGCGTCGCGGTATGTCAGTTGTGTACCACTTTACAGGAGGAACTAAAAACTGTCCTTATTTTTAGTTAATGAATTGTTTACCATAATTGGATTCAAAATTATAGCTCAATAGAACAGAAGTCCTTATAGTTTTTGAGAATACTTACACGCTAAAACGGAAAATTGAATTTTGTTGACATAAGACTCTTTGCATGTACCACGACGGCTATTGAAGCTACGTTGCGGACCCGTTTGAATCAACCCTTAACTGGCATAGCAATAAGAGGTGATACCGCTTGGCCAGTCAGTCGAGACACGATTCTTTTTAGTCCGTAGTTTTCTAACCATTTGTCGAAGAAGAATCAACTTAGTTTTGAACTTCGATTTTTTTTTCTTTTTCATACTTTACAAATATTTGCAGAACTAGAACCAGTTTTGTTGTTTAGAAGTACTTAGCTAGAACTTAGTTTTGTTGTTGTAGGGCTTCGGCTAATGTCGTCAAGGCATTGTGTTGTGTTAAGCACAGCATCACCCTAAACGCATTGTCATTATTAGAGCCGACAAGCATTGTGTCTCTGTGAGTCTTTTGAGTGAGACCACGTAATTCCAAGTAGAATAATACAACGATCTAAACAACAATAACCGTATTTAGCTCATTAATAAAAACATTTTGAAACGCGTAATCAGAGTAACACCCCAATTAGAGCTATCTATTTATGGAAAATCAGGAGATAAGGGCTACGTGAGCCGTATTTATTTAAGTCATCTAATATCAAAGACGGCAAAATCCATTTTGTTGGATCTTAAGTGATACTTCATTTGGTGATGAAGCAAAACCTTGACTTAATTTGCTTCCTAAGCATTCAATTTCATATTCAATCACTATTAACCATTTTTATTTGTTAGAATATGAGTATAGGTTGGAAATAAAAAATAATTCTTGCTTGTTGTCATAGTTTTATTTAAGAAAAATAATAATAATTTGAAAATGTCTCCAAAACTACAGTCATTGGCATTAGAGGTATAAACATTGTCACTAATAATATCAGTCGTTGGCACTTATAATTTGTATGTATGTTTTGTACTTAACAATGCTAATTATAAAAAACTACCCAAATGCCCTTTAAGAAATTTTAATTCTTAATATTTGTGTTTAAAACTCACTGTGCCAATGACTAGGTGGGTGCCAGCAATACTATGGTTTACCCTATATGTTTGTGCCTGCCCATAAGTGCCTGAATACTTCACTAGGTAAGCCCGTGCTCAAGTGAGTAGATTCCATTATCGATTGCTGTGTAGGTGTGAAGAGGCAATGTTTCAGAGGCGCAGTGGTTAGCGCATCTGCCTACCAAGCGAGTGGTCCCGTAGTCCCAGCGGGGGACAACAAAAAAAGAAACCCAGGTCTTGGATGTTTAAATTTTTGTGACGTCGCTGTTTCTGGGTCCCACGACACAGGGTATCCTATAGTGTGGGGCCAGAAGCAATGTATATGCCTGTATGTAAATGTTATGTTTTGTTTAAAACAAATTAACAGACATCACATCATCATGACCGTATGTGTCCATACAGATGGGGAATAATTGCCACTGATTGGGTTCCGAGCAACGAGTATTGTTTACGAGGACGCCCAAGGAGATGGTATGACGACCTCACTACCTTTCTACCAGGTTGGCAGAAGATCGCTACGGACGGAGAAAAATGCAGAACTAAACAGGAGGCTTTTGTCCAACAGTGGGGGCATTTTGAGGCTACGTAGGGCTTATAAATATTATTTTAAAAAATTGACAATTTTCGCGTTCTACCTATATCGCGCGCAATTTTCTCTAAGCTTTTGTCCTATATAAAAGAATCCTTATTATACCTCTGTTTAAAACACACGGTTGTAGGTATTACCTATCGATCAGCGTCACTGTGAAGCATAAAAACTGTACAGAAACATTTTTTGTTTGTTTAACAGTTGAAAAATATAGTTAAAAAAATCTCAAATAGCTTAGAACTAAAGATAGAAAACTTAGGGCTGATTTTTCAATGGTCGGATAACTTTTATCTGAGGAATAAAAATGGCGGTTTGACATAACTTTCATGCATAAGCTGGCAAACCGCCATTTTTATTCCTCAGGTAAAAGTTATCCGACCATTGAAAAATCAGCCCTTAGAATATTTAACGGATATGTTTCAGGAATTGCACTTTTTTTAAAATAACCCTTTATAGAAAGCACAATATTTAGTTATGCCAGCTCGACAATCCGCTACTTGACTCTTTTTTCAAGTATGTCTCTTCCATTAGACCAAAAAATACTTTAGTATATTTTTTGAGGAACTAAAAGCAACAAAAACATTATTTTAAAACGTTGCTTTGCTAAACAGCCAAAAACGAGGTCCGCCATTTTTGTCTATGGTTTGAAGTCCTCTACGTTTGTAAACAAAGTTTGACATTCAACATAGGTAGAGTTCGTGCCACGAAAGAAGTATGAGTCACAATAGAACCTACGCACGCACGACTGACAGATGTTTGTTTACAACCAAAGGTGCTTTCAAGATGGCGGATAGTGTTATCACCGTTCCGATTTAAAAGCGAAAAGTATTTTTTTAATTTGCAAATTTTGCAGCCATCCTGCATATTTACTTAGCAAAGTCAATATACTTCGGTTTCTTACGTTAGATACTACAGAAAATATCCATTTATCGCGTCAAATTTGATACGAGGCAAGTAGCGTATTGTAGGCAATATTAACTTTATTCCGTATACGCTTACTTGACTTTTTGCCGGAAGAGTCCGACCAGGTTTCGCTCTGATTCGCAGAGCTTAGTCATGGTGAGCAGAGACGGAGCTAGCGTCGTTGGTTGCTCGTCTCTGATTAAAGAATATCATAACATAAACATTACATTAACATTACATACAGGCACATACATCGCTTCTGGCCCCACACTAGGATATGCTGTATCGTGGGAACCAGAAACAGCGACGTCACAAACATGTAAACGTGCTAGACCTGGGGTTTTCTTTTTTTGTCCCAGCCGAGACTCGAAAACGGGACTTCTTGCAAGGAAGGCAGATCCGCATATCCGCTATAGCGCCACAGAGGTCGTACTATTAATAAAGTTAATAGGTATGTCTAGTCCTAACGAAAGTTAGTTCCAAAACTGTAGGCATTCATACATTTCATTACTAGTCATTACACGACGATTCCATTTAATCGTTCCTACCGTACTAAATCCCTAAAAAGGTTAGGCAAGGTAATATCGGAGCTCTTACAAGTTGATCCTTTTGGTTCAGCAGTTTTGGGCGGAAGGGTCAACTTGCTAAGGGCTCCGTTCCGAAAAAAATGGGAGTTATCATGCCCAGCAAATAGTTTGCCTAAAAACCACTCGGACGAGTTGGGTTTGCAATGGAAACGTAATCAAATCATCATCATCGTCAACCCATATGTCCACACCGAGGGTCTGGTCTCTTCCCTGAGGAAGGTATAATAGGCCAAACTCCACCATGGGGGCCAAGTCCGGATTGGTGGAAGCTTGTAAGACTATTATTATTATTATTATTATTATTAATACGTTTATTGCACATAAGTAAAAATTACAATGGCAACGCGGTGGACTCAATGCTACAAGCATTTTCTACCAGTCAGTTTCTTTCAGACTAGTGGCTGGTCTTACTGTCAGAAGTTTTCAAGCCGCCCTAAGGCCTCTGACTTGGCTTAACGACTTCCATCTATCGACGGCAGCCGGCACCAACTGATTTATCGAGCCTTGCGAAGCACAGAACCGCTCGGAAAAATGTCACTAGCCTTAGCTATCGAATGGTCGCCCATCCATGGAATGTACGCGCCCTACATTGCTTAACCTTCGTGATCGTTTAAGATCACTGACGCGGCCGGGGCAACGAGCGATTCATAAATGCGAGCAATAAATTAATACGGCAAAACAAAGTTTGCTGAGTCAACTAGTCTAATGTATTAAAATCTCGTGTTTCTTATTGAACTCCTCCAAAACGGCTTCACCGATTTCAAAGAATGAGACGTAAGCTAGTTAGTTATGTTTGTTTATTTGACTAAACTAAGTCACAACTACAATAATACGGTATTTGACACTATCAAAAATAAATTATTTGAGATGCTCGATTAAAACAAAAATTACAAAATGATTCGGAAAATGTATTTCTTTTAATCATTTACTAGTTATTACAATTTTTAAATAAATGAAACATAAAAAAGTGCACTGAAATGTGACGTCACAAGAAAGTATTTTCCTACAAAATTCCGTTTTAAAAGTAACTCATTTGACATCCTGTCAAATACCCAATTCTGTATCCTGGTTGAGTGTTATGTATATATCCCGATCCTACCGTCAATAAATAGACAACTAACTTTCACACAACACAATCTCTTGACTAGAGTGCTTATACTGAGTTTTTTCATTCACTTTCGATAGCGAGAGCGTTTGCAATTTGTATAGGAGTGACAAAGAGACGCGCTTTGTCACACCTAGTAGTGAGGTGGCGCGCTTTGTCACACCTAGTAGTGAGAACACATCGAGAAAGTGACAGTACTGTATAGATAGCAGAGCCCTTAGTGCGAGTTTTTTCATTCACTTTCGATAGCGAGAGCATTTGCAATTTGTATAGGAGTGACAGAGAGACAACTAGGTGGCGCGCTTTGTCACTCCTATAGAATATTAGTTTACGTTAACGCGGTCGAGTAGTTAAAAAAACTCGCACTAAGCATACAGAACGTACAGTTGCTGTCTACTGGGTGGTCAGAGTGCGTATACTGAGTTTTTTAATTCACTTTCGATAGCGAGAGCATTTGCGATTTGCATAGGAGTGACAAAGAGACAACTAGGTGTCACGCTTTGTCACTCCTATACAAATTGCAAACGCTCTCGCTATCGAAAGTGAAATGAAAAACTCAGTTTAAGCACTCTAGTCCCAAACTAGGATACCCTGTATGACGGTAATCAGGCAATAACATTTTTACAAATGGGGGCCGCCCCCCAGTGAGAATCGAACGCACGACCTCCGTCTCGGTAGGTAAGCACCTTAACGGTTAGACCTATCTTCCAGTTGTTTGTCGAATGTTTTTCGGAAAGTTCCACATTAGCCTTCTGATTTAAGGGTCGACTTGTTTAACTTTTCGCATGTTGAAATTTTAGTGAGGCAATTGGGTTATCCTTTTACGAAGTCCGAATAGACGAATACTCACCGAAAATCAATTTATCACTTTGTTACTGAACAAAATTCTTAGTACCTATATGAAATCGATTTTGTTTTATGAAAAAAGTTTCAAATCGAACTAGCAACACAAAAAGGCAACCAAACATTGCGCTTTGAATTTTAAAGTCACATATTGTATAGAATGAGGCGTTACTTTGCGGAAATCCATAATAGCATTAAAATGTGAAAATTACTTTGCTAAATTCCGCTAAAATGTGAAAATTACTTTGCTAAATTCCGCTAAAATCCCACAAGCACCATGTGGGATTGCGACAATCAAGAGCAAATGTTTAAATCATTATGCAATTGGTTTGTTAGGTTAAGTAGGATTTTTTTCTCAAAGTATGTTGTCTCGGCGAAACATATGATGATATCGTGTTTTTAGTAATGATTAATTCATTACGAAAACTAATGTAGTTCTGAAAATGTTGTACTTGTTTTTGCAGTTATTAAAACTGATAATAGAAAAACTGATAGCTGATTGTTTGTGACGTACAGTTGTGAAGTTATCGTCAGCTGACGGTGGAAGATTGTCAGTCGGTGGGCACGTGTGGTTATAAGCCCATTCTCTCTCAAAGAAACCTGTGCCATGCAATGGGACGTATTCGTATGTAAGCTGCATTATATTATGAAAATGTCCGAAGAATAATATTGTAAGTTCCGCGTTCACCTGTCCCAATTGAAAGTTTTGACGGTTGCACACTTTGTCGTTTGTTCCTTTAGACCGTCAGTGCACTTTGGCATAGTATCTTTAAGGAGCCGGCGTGACCTAAGACGTCTAGTATGAGTCTTTCATCATCATCATCATTCAGCCACAAGAAGTCCACTGCCGGACATAGGTCCCCTCCATGGATTTCCAAAAAGACTGTATGAGTCTTTACTAGTATGCTATTCTAGTACGAGTCCTAAAGTTAGTACCATGCGAAAGTTATCTACAAGTTATTTGCCGGGCATTAAAGGCGGTTTTAGATGCCAAATTCTACCTGCAACTTTATCTAAAAACCACCTAACCATTTTAGTTAACCCGACGTTAATCGAGTTGCGTCCAGTCCGGGCCGAGGTAAGTGATGGGCCCGTGGCGGTTAGTCGAGAGGTAAATATTTTTATCTCGTACCCACCGACGAGTAGCGGAAAAAACACAACGGATCGATAGATATTACCAAGCATCTGCCTACGATAGGACACGATGAAATCACGCGGGAAAAAAGTTACCGCTCGTTCGTTACGTGATAAAAGAAATGCCGTAATTTGCCGCGGCGAAGGTAATTTCTCTTAGAGGTGTCTGCGCCGCATCACACCAATTATCCCCCGACAATAACAGCCGCCTCGTCTGCTTTGTGTCAACCGAAAATTACCTAAATCTCGTGCAACAGGTATTTTCATGCCGCACGCCGTAATGAGACTGAAAGCGCGACTTACCTTTGCTGTTCAACTTGTCAACGCGTCGGGTAACTTCACCAGACAGTCCAGTACAATTTTAATACAACAAATAGAGTTTTCTCACTGAAATGTGGCGAGGCGTGAAAAGCGCGCGCGTCCGCCCTCCATCGAGCGTTGAAGCCGACTGGGCTCAATCCGCACATTCTGCCCTGAAGGCCTATTGCGAACCGAATGCCCTTGCATTGCAACGACCATGAACGCTTGGCATTAGATACAAGGGGTGTACTATCAAAACCCACGATAATACATTTTTCACAATGTTCACAAAACACAAAACTGCTTAACACTTGACGCTATAGCATCCGATAATAATAAAAATAACAATAGATGACAATGACTGTCCGGGAAAGTGTTAAATTTATTAGGTATAAACAGCTAAGTACCTATAATTTGTGCTAAATGAAATTAAAATAATACATTTATTTATCATGTTGGTTTCTAAGTTCCGCACATTTGTGAGCTTGTGGTAGCAATACAGCTCGCTAACTGTGAAGGAAAATGTCGTGAGGATACCCGAGTCTCTGAGGTGGTTTTGAACTAAAGATTTCGTAAACAACACGTTAACATTATTTATTTTTGTTGAATCTTGATTTAAGTTAAAAGTCAATGGTGTTGATATACATCAGCGCTTCAAACGGACAATCCGCGGTGGGCACGTAATGTATCAATTTATTACGATTGTTATGCAGAAAAAAAACGGTAATAGTCTCATCTGACCAAAGTTATTGTTATTATTAACAAAAAAATTATTGCATGGTTAAAAATAAAATTACGAGGGTGAACTAAATGATAAAAGCATTATCTTCCTGTTAACCTTGTTATGTACAGATAAGTACGTTAAATTTAGAAACTAAAAGAAGAGGTCCGCTAATGTATCCCTAGACTACACTTTAAATAATAACAGGAAAAACGTGTATTTTGCTCACGGTGACATGTTTTAATAGACAACACATATTAGGGTGGCGACTGACATTGAATATTCACTTGATGTGAGCACGTTACAAGTCGGTGCAGCGAGCCGAGCAGCTCGATACGAGCACCGAGCGCCCGAGCGCACTCCATTCGGGTGTCTGTTTTTTGGCGAATCCCTTCTTAGACTGTTACGTTAAAAATCAGTCGCTGGCTGCGCGAGCACGGCACGTGTCTTGCTGCGCTGATTGTGTCGTGATATTTTAGCGATTTTTTAGGATAATTATTTAACTAGTCCAATGCGCCACTTTCACGTCTCATTCTGAATAAATTTGTTGTCCAAACACGCTTTTGTCTCTTCTTTAAATAGCAGTAACGCCATTTTGACGGCAACTGGATGGACGGGATGGAGCACAGGCGAGCAAATATTCGTCGCGAATATTCAGGTGTTGCGAGCATTTGCTCACAACAAACAAATATTCATGGGAATATTCACAACGAGCGAATGTTCAATGTCAGTCGCCATCTTTATAGAAACAATGGTTGCTGGGAAACGAATAATCTTCAAAAGATGAACCACACTATGAACACAACAAACCGACTTTGCTTCGAGTTCGTGATAGACCCTCTGGCGATTTTCACTGTTCAATTGACGTGAGGAAATGACAGCCGCCTGCTTCCCGGCTTCCAAAATCTTTCGCTGCTTTTCGAAGATTTTGAGTCCCAATAACACGATTTCTTTGTTTGTAGTATTCCGTATCCAAGGGTTACCAATGGGACCCTATTACTGTGCCAAAGCGGACGGTCCGTCGTCCCTTGATTCGTCTATCGGTCTGTCCATCGTCTTCGTCCGCCTCTTTCGTCTTAACGGTTGATTGTAGAGACGTGAAATCCATCGGACATCAAACATGAAATTAGGGCAGTAGCATATAGGTATGAAGCTAAAAGAAAAACATCATGGCTAAGTAAGCTTTACAACTTAACAAGTAATAGTTGATTAACTTATTAAAGGAAAACTACGTACACATTGCATTGAACATTAGTTTTAGTGAAGTTTTTAGTTATGGCACGTAGGTAAGTAAAAAAAACATAAACATTTACATATAGGCACATATTGCTTGGGGCTAGCCACACAAGGATAGGATAATAAAATCATAACATCAACTGAAAATCCATTAGCTAATGCTAATTAAATTGAGAAAATTACTTTGCTAAATTCCGCCAATATCCCACAAGCACCATGCGGTTAGTTAATGCACCGCCCTCCCTCCCACTTTTTCAAGCAGAAGCAAAACACGAACCCACTACCACCGACAACAATACTTGTGTGAGACAATGCGCGACGCGTTTCGCCTCAACACGAGGCATCCTCAGGGTCACAAGCACGAGTGACTCGTCTCTCACGCAAGTATTGTGGTCGGTGGTGGTGTGTTCGTGTCTTGCTTCTGCTTGAAAAAGTGGAGGGAGGGCGGTGCATTATCTAACCGCATGGTGCTTGTGGGATATTGGCTGAATTTAGAAAAGTAATTTTCTCAATTTAATGCTATTATGGATTTCCGCAAAGTAACGCCTGATTCTATAGAATCTAGAATTATAGAACCTAGTACGCCTGATTCTAGTCCGCGTGGGCTTTAGTTGAGTAAAGGGTTTACTTTTAGCGCATGCAAAAGAGCTTTCATACTGACTTCGCAACCCCCTCTTACCCCCTTAAGGGATGATTTTCGAAAAACTACTTTACACGTCTTTCATGACTTTCTATGAAGGACCTTCATGCTGAATTTTATTCGAATAACTTCAAAAATGGCTAAGTTTCATACTAACTTTGCATCCGCCTTTTAGGTAAAAGGGATGATTTTCATAAAAAATTATTACATGTATTTCATTAATTTTAATGAAGGAACTTCATATTGAATTCCATTCGAATAACTTAAAAAACCGCAAAGTTTCATACTAACTTTGCACCCCCCCTCTTACCCCCTTAAGGGATGATTTTCGAAACACTATTTTACATGTGTTTCATGACTTTCAATGAAGGACCTTCATGTTGTATCTCATTCGAATAACTTCAAAAACGGCAAAGTTTCATACTAAGTTTGCACCCTTCTTTTTCCCCTTTAAGGGATGATTTTAAAAGAACTATTTTACACGTGTTTCATAATTTTAAATGAAGAACCTTGGTACCAAATTTCATTCGAATAACTTCAAAAACGGCAAAGTTTCATGCTAACTTTGAACCCCCATTTTACCCCTTTAGGGGATGAATTTTCAAAAATCCTTTCTTAGTGCTCTCCTACGTTACAAAAACAACCCCTGTGCAAAATTTCAAGTTTCTAACCCTTATAGTTTAGCTTCTCCTTTTATATATACTAGCTGTTGCCCGCGACTTCGTCCGCGTGGGCTTTAGTTGAGTAAAGTGTTTGCGTTTACAATTAAGATTGGGATACTTTTAGCGCATGCGAAATAAATAAAACCATACTACTCTCTCTGAGAGAAGACCTATTCCCTGCAGTGGGACATATACTCGTATAGGCTGTTTACTATGGGTTGTATTTTAAAGAACTGAGAAATATTTATGAACACATGAAAGGAGAAATAATAAGAAGAATTGCGAAAATTTATTCAAGAGTTAGAACGACCAATATGAAAAAAAATAAGAAAGTAAGCAAGTATTTAAGGTGGTATTTAAACACATGGAAGA
Source organism: Yponomeuta plumbellus (assembly GCA_947310845.1). Classification (NCBI taxonomy): domain Eukaryota; kingdom Metazoa; phylum Arthropoda; class Insecta; order Lepidoptera; family Yponomeutidae; genus Yponomeuta; species Yponomeuta plumbellus. Next base: position 12,576,359 of record OX371214.1, read on the forward strand.
ACAAAGAAATTAAATTCAAAAATCGCAGCGAAATGTTTAATAATCGAAGCCGATACGAAGTAAATACGAAGAACTTTTATACCTTCTAAATTTGCAACCCTCATAAGTATTGAATTTACAAAAAGGGCTGTCGGCAATAATCAATAACTTTATCAGGAACTTATAACCCAAATACAACATTTTATTGAAATAACTTTGAATATCAGAAGAATAAATTGTGCCCGGATAACGGCGACAGGCTTGCCACTTGTCACGTTTGGGACCTAATAAACTCGGCAAAACGTGGGTCCAGTTCTAGAGACTGGTGCCTCTGCCTACCCCTTCGGGGATAACGGGCGTGAGGTTATTTTTTTTTTTTTTTTTTTTTATCAGAGAGCTTTTATTCTAACTTTGCACCCCCCTTGGGATGATTTTCTAAAAACTACTTCACACAATGTTTCATGACTTTCAATGAAGGACCTACATACTGTATTTCATTCGAATAACTTCAAAAACGGCAGAGTTCCATACTAACTTTGCACCCCCCTTTTACCCCCTGAAAGGAATGATTTTCGAAAAACTATTTTACATATATTTCATGACTTTTAATGACAAACCTTCATATTGAATTTCATTCGAATAACTTCAAAAACGGCAAAGTTTCATACTAAATTTGCACCCCCATTTTTCCCCCTTAAGGCATGATTTTTGAAAAACTATTTTACACGTGTTTCACGATTTTAAATGAAGAACCTTCGAACTAAATATCATTTGAATAACTTCTAAAACGGCAGGTGTCATACTAACTTTGCACCCCCCTTTTATCCCCTAAAGGGATGATTTTCGAAAAACTATTTTACATGTGTTTCAAGACTTTCAATGAAGGACCTTTATTCTGAATTTCATTCGAATAACTTCAAAAACCGCAGGGTTGCATTCATACTAACATTGCACCCCGTTTTACCCACTTAAGGGATAATTTTTGAAAGCATATTTTACATGTATTTCGTGACTTTTAGCGACGGATCTTCGTATTGAATTTCATTTGAATTACTTCAAAAACGGCAAAGTTTCATACTAAATTTGCACCCCCCTTTTACCCCCTTAAGGGATGATTTTCGAAAAACTATTTTACACATGTTTCATGACTTTTAATGAGGAACCTTCATATAGAATCTCATTCGAATAACTTGGATAACGGCAAAGTTTCATACTAACTTTGCACCCCCTTTTTTCCCCCTTAAGGGATGATTTTTGAAAAACAATTTTACACGTGTTTCATGATCTTAAATGAACGACCTTCATATTGAATCCCATTTGAATAACTTCAAAAACGGCAAAGTTTCATACTAAATTTACACGCCCCTTTTTCCCCCTTAAGGGATGATTTTCGAAAAACTATTTTACATATGTTTCATGACTTTAAGTGAAGGACCTTCGTACTAAATATCATTTGAATAACTTCAAAAACGGCAAAGTTTCATACTAAATTTGTACCCCCCTTTTTCCCCCTCAAGGGATGATTTTCGAAAAACTATTTTACACATGTTTCATGACTTTTATTGATGGACCTTCATATAGAATCTCATTCGAATAACTTGGATAACGGCAAAGTTTCATACTAACGTTGCACCCTCCTTTTTCCCCCTTAAGGGATGATTTATGAAAAACTATTTTACACATGCTTCATGACTTTAAGTGAAGGACCTTCGTACTAAATATCATTTGAATAACTTCAAAAACGGCAAAGTTTCATACTAACTTTGCACCCCCCGTTTTTCCCCCTTAAGGGATGAGTTTAGAAATACTATTTTACAAGTGTTTCATGATTTTAAATGAAGGACCTTCATATTGAATCCCATTTGAATAACTTCAAAAACGGTAAAGTTTCATACTAAATTTGCACCCCCCTTTTTCCCCCTTAAGGGATGATTTTCGAAAAACTATTTTACACATGTTTCATGACTTTTAATGAAGGACCTTCATATAGAATCTCATTCGAATAACTTGGATAACGGCAAAGTTTCATACTAACGTTGCACCCTCCTTTTTCCCCCTTAAGGGATGATTTTTGAAAAACTATTTTACACATGTTTCATGATTTTAAGTGAAGTGAATCGCTCGTAGCCTGGGCTGCCTGAGTGATCTTGAACGATCACTAAGGTTAAGCAACATACGGCGCGTTCAGTCCATGGATGGGTCACCGTCTATGACTAACGCTAGTGGCATTTTTTCCGAGCGATTCCGTGCTTCGCAAGGCACGTTAAGCAGTTGGTGCCGGCTGCCGTCGATAGATGGCAGTCGTTAAGCCTAGTCAGAGGCCTTAGGGCGGCTTGAAAACTTCTGACAGCAAGACCAACCACTAGTCTTACAAGCCTCCACCAATCCGGACTTGGCCCCCGTGGTGGAGTATGGCCTATACCTTCCTCAGAGAAGAGACCCGTGCCCCTCGGTGGGGACATAATGGGTTGATGATGAAGTGAAGGACCTTCGTACTAAATATCATTTGAATAAATTCAAAAACGGCAAAGTTTCATACTAACTTTGCACCCCCCGTTTTTCCCCCTTAAGGGATGAGTTTAGAAATACTATTTTACACGTGTTTCATGATTTTAAATGAAGGACCTTCATATTGAATCCCATTTGAATAACTTCAAAAACGGCAAAGTTTCATACTAAATTTACACGCCCCTTTTTCCCCCTTAAGGGAAGATTTTCGAAAAACTATTTTACACATGTTTCATGACTTTTAATGAAGGACCTTCATATAGAATCTCATTCGTATAGCTTGGATAACGGCAAAGTTTCATACTAACCTTGCACCCCCTTTTTTCCCCCTTAAGGGATGATTTTTGAAATACTATTTTACACGTGTTTCATGATTTTAAATGAAGAACCTTCATATTGAATCCCATTTGAATAACTTCAAAAACGGCAAAGTTTCATACTAAATTTGCACCCCCCTTTTTCCCCCTTAAGGGATGATTTTCGAAAACTATTTTACACATGTTTCATGATTTTTAGTGAAGGACCTTCATATAGAATCTCATTCGAATAACTTGGATAGCGGCAAAGTTTCATACTAACTTTGCACCCCCCCTTTTTCCCCCTTACGGGATGATTTTTGAAAAACAATTTTACACGTGTTTCATGATTTTAAACGAAGAAACTTCATACTGAGTTTCATTTGCGTAACTTCAAAAACGGCAGAGTTTCATACTAATTTTGCACCCCCATTTTACCCCTTTAGGGGGTGAATTTTGAAAAATCTTCCTGTGCAAAATTTCAATTTTCTAACCCTTATAGTTTGGGCCCTGCGTTGATATGTCAGTCAGTCAGTCAGTCATTCATTCAGTCAGTCAGTCAGTCAGTCAGTCAGCTTCTCCTTTTATATGTATATATAGATTAAGTTAGTCGGCTTCTCCCTAAATTTGCACAAAAAGAGAAATCAGAAATAATCATTATTAGGAACTTGTAACCCAAATAGTTACTACTTTTTATTGAGATAACTTTGAAAATCACAGAACTTCCATACTAACTTTGCACCCCCATTTTAGCCCCTTAAGGGATGATTTACGGAAAAATATTTTAAACGTGTTTCATGACATCCAATGAAGAACATTCATACTGAGTTTCATTCGAATAACTTCAAAAACGGCAAAGTTTTATACTAACTTTGCACACCCCCCCCCCCCTTTTTACCCCCCTGAGGGTTAATTTTCTAAAACTATTTTACATGTTTTTCATAACTTTTAATGAAGGACCTTCATATTGAATATCATTCGAACAACTTAAGAAACGACAAAGTTTCATACTAAGTTTCCACCCCCCTTTTACCCCCTTAAGGGATGATTATTGGAAAACCATTTTACACGTGTTTTATAATTTTAAATGAAAAACTTTCGTACCAAATTTCATTCCAATAGCTTCAAAAATGGCAAAGTTTCATACTAACTTTGAACCCCCATTTTACCCTCTTAGGGGATGAATTTTCAAAAATCCTTTCTTAGTGCTCGCCTACGTTACAAAAGGAACCCCTGTGCAAAATGTCAAGTTTCTAACCCTTATAGTTTAGGCCCTGCGTTGCTATGTCAGTCAGTCAGTCAGTCAGTCAGTCAGCTTCTCCTTTTATACAGTGTGTCCCTGGATAAAGTGCAATCCCGAAAGGGGATGAAACTAGACCATGAATCATTGACTAGAAAAATATTTAAAAAAAATTATAAAAAATTATTGTAGGATTTATTGGTATTTTAAGATTTTCATGTTTCATTAAGGACTCTATGTACAAAAGTATTGATTTCTTCCAAAATAATGGGTCTATTTCTTTGAAATAAAAAAAAACAGTATGCCTAATACCTGGCGATGACCATGAAATAATAAATAGTCCGCAAAAAAGTAACTATCTTGGGTAAAAAAATGTATTTTTATGAAAAAAATGATTTTTTTAGACGTTTATTTTAAAAACCTTCAAATTACTAAAAAAATGTGCCCTATAACTATGTAATTTTATAGCTTACTTTTATTCTTTACCATTTTAGCTTCCAAATAAAAAAAAAACAATGTTCTAACTAAAAAAACACGCTATCTACGAACTTTTAAAGTGGAGCCTAATCGTGTTACCGTGAAGGTAGAGACCGTTTTTTCCATTGTTTCCGTCCTACTCTGTGCCCTTCGGCAGTCGCAGTCCTTTTGTTCTACACTCAGGTGGAGGGAAGGCGAGGGGAGGGGAGGCAGGGGGTTCGAAACAGGACTTACACAGTCGCTCCGATATTCTCGTCGCTGCTACTACTGTTCTCGTTCTCGCATTGTGTTCTCGTTGATTTGTTATTAAGTTTTTGTTACATTGTTGACTGTTACGTTTTCTACTGTTCGTTACGTTTGGACTGTTCCTGTTCTGCTGTTAAGTGTTGACGAAATGCCGCGATTGACAGAGTTCTCACCTCGAGAAATAGCCGACATGCATTATTATTATGGCATGTCACATGGTCGCACAACAGTCGCTCGGACTGCATACATAAATGCTTTCCCGGGCAGACTCATACCCTCAGCTCGAAATTTTCAAGAGATTCATAGGAGGCTCTCCAACATTGGACTTGGTTTGGCACGAGATCGCCGTGAGCAACCAGCTGTCGTTATTGACAATGCGATAGAAGAGGCCATTTTAAACGATCTGTTTGCTGACCCTACAACAAGCATAAGACGATTAGCGTTGCGTCATGGCATATCGAAGACGTCTGTCTGGCGAATTTTGAAAAAGGAGGGATTGCATCCTTTCCATTACCAACGAGTACAACATTTACACGAAAATGTAGATAATCGTCCAAGATGCGTAATGTCGACGTGGATTCTAAGAAAAATTAGAGCTGACCCAAATTTTCCCAAACGCATTTTTTGGATGGACGAAGTGACATTTACCCGAGACGGCATTACAAACTGCAGAAATTTGCACCAGTGGTCTCACGAAAATCCACAATTGAAGCGGGCATCTACTTTTCAAGTAAAATTTTCAATAAACGTATGGGCAGTCTTAATCGACGACATTTTAATTGGTCCAGTCATTTTACCCAGAGCCCTAAATGCTGAACGTTTTTTAGAATTACTACAAAATTTACCCATGTTGATGGAAGATGTTCCCCTGGCTACGAGACGGCGTGGGAGTATGTATCTCCAAATAGATGGATGTCCTGCACATTATGGGCGGGAGGTGCGGCGATTTTTGAACGAAAATTACCCGAACCGGTGGATTGGCCGAGGAGGGCCAGTAGGCTGGCCAGCGCGTTCACCTGATCTGACACCCCTAGATTATTTTTTATGGGGTGTCATGAAGCAAAGAGTATACAGCACGCCAATAAATACCGAGGCACAGTTGCACGACCGAATAATTCAGTGCGCAAATGACATTAAAAATGATCCAGGAATGATTCGCAGAGCCACTAAACAAATTAATATTCGTGCAGTAATGTGCTTGCAAAATCGAGGAGGCCATTTTGAACATTTAATGCATTAAATAAAAATGCAAAATTGTAAATTACGGATAATTTTATTAATAAAGTTATTGTGATTAAAGTCTGACTTTTATTACCTACTAAAATGTAAATAGCTCCTACCTAGCCAATTTTTTAGTTAGAACATTGTTTTTTTTTTATTTGGAAGCTAAAATGGTAAAGAATGAAAGTAAGCTACAAAATTACATAGTTATAGGGCACATTTTTTTAGTAATTTGAAGTTTTTTAAAATAAACGTCTAAAAAAATCATTTTTTTCATAAAAATACATTTTTTTACCCAAGATAGTTACTTTTTTGCGGACTATTTATTATTTCATGGTCATCGCCAGGTATTAGGCATACTGTTTTTTTTTTATTTCAAAGAAATAGACCCATTATTTTGGAAGAAATCAATACTTTTGTACATAGAGTCCTTAATGAAACATGAAAATCTTAAAATACCAATAAATCCTACAATAATTTTTATAATTTTTTTTATATTTTTCTAGTCAATGATTCATGGTCTAGTTTCATCCCCTTTCGGGATTGCACTTTATCCAGGGACACACTGTATATATAGATAGATTTGAAAATCCATTCTTTTACCTCGAGTTTCTCGAACGCTAATAGTATGTCATCTGTCAGTTGGCAACAGCGTAAAACACCCAGACTGAAGCCATTTGTACAAATGTACGGCTGCCCTCAGTGGGAATCAAACCCACGACTTCTTTCTTGGTAGCTGAGCGCCTCGGTTTCGGGTACTTTTTATCTTGCCCTTTGCTCATACATCCCCTATTTGGTTGAAGTATGTCCGCCTGGGGCGTCCTTTACCAGCCCTTCCACTCACATTCGCTCCTTATATTTGCTTCGTCAGTCTGTCAGTCAGTCCTTCATGCTCTCCACATGTCCAAAACCACGCAACATTCCTTTTTCAATTCTAGTCAACACTACATCCTCTTTAAGTCCACAACGTTCTCTAATCACACTATTGCGTATTCTGTCATTCAAAGTAACAGTAACACCAAACATATTCTCAAGAAGCTCATTTCTACTGCATTAGAGCGGGTACACACTAGGCGTTTTGAAGCGCGCGCTTTTGTAACGCGCGTTGTAAGAACTAGGTATGAGGTCCGATTGAAGTGTACACATGCAAACGCGCAATAAGCGCGCTGTAAGCGCTGTAAGCCTAGTGTGTACCCGCTCTTAATCCTACTTTCATGAAAATTTCATTTCAAAATAATTTATTCCGGAAATAAGTAAATAAAAGTAGTAGGTACAAAAAATTGCGCAGAAGGCCGAAAGTGGTAAATATTCGTGCGATTTTACGGGAATAGCGCGTAAAATTAATACAAAAATTCGTCCAGAAAGACGAGAATCGCTTACATTCGTCTCATTTTATGGCATATTTCCGTCCGCTGATACAACGCAAAATGTTTAGTGGTACAAAATGATTGGTTTTCAATAAAGCTCCTTTAGATAATTCAATCTATTGCGGAGAGACGCGAGCGAGCACTAAGTGAAATGGAAACAAGTCGTGTGTGGAGACGATACCATCTTTCTTAAGGCCACGTACTAAGCTAACTGTACGCAATTTTAAACAATGAGGGCTTTTCAGAGCGTCATTAAAAAAAATAGTACCGCAAAATACCGATAGATGGTGCTGAAGTCATGCCATCACTGTACCTTATCTGTGGTTCCTGTCCTATGTTTTTACAATGCATGGGCTATAATCAGTCCAATCATTTATTTAACTTTTGACAGATGCTCACCCATGAAGTTTCTTATTTATTTGACAGGAAATCACAGGCGAAAAATGTACCACATCATGGACACCTTTATTTTTTCACAATAGTGATGCGACGTATTTTGCTTCGATATTTTAACGAGTAGATTGATGTATCGAAGACGATAAAAAATATAAACCTTATTTCAAAGATATATACTATAAGAAATTAGTTTTATTAATAAAATAAGTAAAAAATAATTGTGACAACCCGTTGGGTAATTTTAAGTTCATCTCGCTCAAACTATAAAAATATCAAAATAAAATAGCAATGCAACGAATCGATTTAAACTTTAACGTAACTTAAATCGATTATGTCATAAAAATCGAATCGGCCACTTCGTAGAACATCACTAAATTGAGCTGTCAAAAGTTAAATAAACCGTTGGACCGACAATAGTCATGAGCAAAGACATAATGAGCCGTTTTCAGAGGAACTAAAAAAAAAAAATATTACGGCTGTCAAAAGAATGCAATTTTGGACCTCAGCCCAATAGCCATGTGTGATACATCATAAAATAGGTCTCAGCGAGCTAAACAAAAGTTACTATGACGCCAACAGCCAAATGTTTGTCGTTTCGGAGTTATATTCTATTGAAAATGTTAGTTTTTTTTTTAATACAATATAACTCCGAAAGGACAAACATTTGGCTGTTGGCGTTATAGTAACTTTTTTTCAGCTCGCTGAGAACTATTTTATGATGTATCACACATGGCTATTGGGCTGTTTGACAGCCGTAATATTATTTTTTTTTTAGTTCTTCTGAAAACGGCTCATTCACGTACGTATGTAATGAACAAAGTAAAAAAACTTCGATAATTTTCAAGTTTCAACAGTTTCGAAACAAAGTCTAGTTTAGATCACAGACTACAAAGATATGTTTAGACTATCACAGATTAATAACGATTAAAACCACAGACCTAAAAACATCGTCTTCTTGCAGCGCCAGCTAGTTTTTTTTTAATGAACTCAACTAACAGCTGTCATTGAAAAGCCCTCATCATTTCACAAAGGTAGATAGATAGATAGATAACACTTTATTGCTCAACCAGGATACAGAGTTATTGTAATTTCCTTATGTCTAAGTAATGGTATACAATTGGCGGTCTTATCGCTTAGAGCGATCTCTTCCAGACAACTTTTGGATGGAGAGAATTGCAGGAAGAACATAGTCGGTTTCCCTGACCAACAATTTTTAATAAAATTTATATAGATACAGATAACAAATATGTGATTTTATCACCGATATGACCTATAATAGTAATAAACCTTAAAAAAACGGAGTTTCACTGAAGGAAACGTGAACAATTTTAATATCATTTTACGTGACTTATTGTTTTTTATAGTTCAGTTTTTGTAATAGCCATTTAGGTATTGAAAAATTGACAAATTCAGACAAATTTGATAAGGCCACTAATTTTGCCTTTTTCACTGTAACTTTTATGAATGAGTTTTGTTTCTTGTATGCATTCAGAACATATCTTATTTCCCTTTTTTTACATATTTTTATCGTTAGTTTATGTAGCTTTCCCGCCAATGTAGCCTTGTACCTTCATTTATACTTTAATAGAAGTATTAAAGTTGTTTTATGTTCCCTATTGTTTTACCATTTTACACCAAACTTTTATTTAAATCAATATGAACAATTTGTTTGAAGTTACAGTCTGTTAGCTTTTAGAATATACCTCGGGCGCTAGAGTAGGCTTCGGTTTTCGCCGAAAGCACACGAGTGTACCTAATACCTACTACTTCCTGCTCTGTATTAGTTTCTTTCCGTCATATTAGTTCCGATTTCGAAATGTAAGTGTCATATTAGTTCCGATATTTCTATTACACGAATATATCCAATTCTATCCGATAGTAGCCGAGAGATATTCTAAAAGCTAACAGACTGTACGTGTCGTTACATTTATACGGCGTCTTAATATAGGTAAGTGGATACAGAAATATGCTAGAAAACTCCGAGTAGCTCAACGAGATATAGACTAGATCCCAACTTCATCTACGAAAAGAGCAAAGGTCAAGTTAACCTCGTTGTTATTGGGAAGATACGGGGTTGTACTCTAACCTTAAGGCTACCATTCACAGGCGCGTCCATCCGCCAGATTTGTCGCTGGCGACACGTCCGCAGAGAAATCTGCGTATGAATGTGTTCACAGAGAATATAATCACTGCGTTAATGTGTTGGTTCTCGGCTTAGTACACGGCGCGCGGCTCGGCGCACAGTGGTCCCATCTTGAAAATCCGTGGACTTAGGGTCGAAAGTCAGAATTCCGGTCTGATTTTTTATATGTGGTATACAGTTATACGCCTAGTAATAGTTGTGGGGAAGACTTTTTTTAAGAAATTGATACTTTACCAGAAAAAAAATAATCAAGTTTTTTTTGTATGGAGAAATTAACCTTTTATTTTTTTTCTTTTTTTGTTTCAACTTGTTTAGCCTATGACTTTAATATTACAATAGTATAAGTCATGGCCAACCCAGAAAAAATATAATCTACAGCCGTCACTTGCCGCCGCGCGAGATTTCGATCGCGAAACATAGCTAATTTTTTTCATACATTTTACTAAGAATTTACCATCATGCTCGACATTTCAGTTGTCTGTATGTCACTGCCTCAATGAAAAATCAAACGACAATATTATTTCCTCAAAAAAAGTTAAAGGTAAACATTTAGCATTTTTTTATTATTTAAAGGTAATTTGTTTTTTGTCCAGCTTTAACCATAAGATTACGAAAATGTTTAATAACTTTTAGGTCAGCTCCCCAAAATGTACCAATTACCACTTATCTACCACTTTAAGTATCTACCTGAAGTTTCTGGGTAACGCTAATTCTGTTAGTGCGCGAATAAATGAGTCAACTACGAAAGTAAGCTTCCGTTGATCACTGTGCTCTGATCGGTCGTCATAACTGCTATCGCAGACTGCTGACGACCAATCAGAGCCCAGTATCGGGGACAATAGCTCTTCGCTTATATTGCTGGTACTGAATATGACATAGGATTGAAATTAATTTAGATGACCTATCTATTACTATGCTTCCGTTGACTACCTTGATTGCGCAAATTTTGTTGTGTGTTCTCTGCTATTGTATTTATATTATACAAAGTATTGCAGTAGCATTATTGAATCTGCATCCTAGCTGCTCAGATTAGACACTGTGAATAGGTATGGCGAAATCAAACTTTCATTCATGAATCGATTCACGTTCATGAATCGATGATCGTCTTCTTATATAGAAACAAAGCCATTGTGGAGGTAAGTCGGCAATGAGACGATTTTTATACGATAAGCCGTACATTGCTGCACGAAATGAACCCCTTTAGCTATTATGACAGTGATGTCATAATAGCTAAGGGGGTTCATTGATGAGCTCCTATTAATGAGCTCTCTGGTTTTAGCGTTGATGTCGAAAAGAAACATAGATTTATTTTCTGAATCCTTGACTATTGCAGTGTTCTCCTTATCGAATAGAAGCTAGGTCACTACATCTACAGCATCAGGATTCTTGCTTAGATGGTCCACAATCTTAGCTAATGCAAGTTTGCCTTTTTTTTATTTTGATGTGAACATGTATTGCAACTCTTCTGCCGTCACAAGAGGTTCAGAGCGTCTTTTTTTCTGTTTCTCACTCAACACTTGAAAATCCATCCATATTTTGTAGTTTTGTAGATGCTCCTGCTTCCGCAGTGCAGATGAATGGAATTAGACTTTTTGTCGGCGTTAGATCTGGAAGTTCCAATGGCTTTGCTGAAGTTTCCATCATCATCTTCAAATCTACAGAGTCACGAGTTAGCCACGTGATGCTTGTCTCTAACCACGTGCGGTTCACTTCACGGTACAGAAATGTTTTCTGACATCTAAATAAAATAAAAATAAACTCACGCCCGTTATCCCCGAAGGGGTAGGCAGAGGCACCAGTCTCTAAAACTGGACCCACGTTTTGCCGAGTTTATTAGTTTTTTTTAGTTTTCTGACATCTGTTTCTTTCATTCCACTTTTTAAATAGACATGTCGTGAAAAGTTGGGAGAATTCTATGATTTTAGCTTGGTCTTATTGGGATATTTCGACTGGTATTTCAGAAACTGTAACTGCCACCACTATCGCGAAGTTTTTGATACAGGTCGATATTTATGTGTAAAATCCAGAAATAGCACTTCCTTGACACACTAACTTCACTTCAAAATAAAAATATCTAAAACTTTTGCAGTCAAGCGTCGGGAGCAGAATGAAACAAATTTCGACATGATTTAAAAATAAAACCCTAATTAGTTGTCATGTAAACCAATCAGAGCCCAGAATCACATAAGTACTATCCGCGATACTGGGCTCTGATTGAATAAGAATAAGAATTGGTCGTCAGCAGTGTGCGACAGCAGCAATCAGAGCACAGTGAACAACGGAAGCTTGGTATCGTACATGACTCATTTGTTTGTGCACTAACTTATTTACCCAAAAACTTCAGGTCGATACTTAAAGTGGTAGATAAGTTGTAGTTAGAACTGTTTGGGGTGCTGACCTAAAAGTTATTAAACATTTTCGTAATGTTATTGTTACAGCTGGACAAAAAACAAATTACCTTTAAATAATAAAAAAAATGCTAAAAGTTTACCTTGAACTTTTTAATTGAGGCAGTGACATAAAGACAACTGAGATGTCGAGCATGATGGTAAATTCTTAGTAAAATGTATGAAAAAAATTAGCTATGTTTCGCGATCGAAATCTCGCGCGGCGGCAAGTGACGGCTGTAGATTATATTTTTTCTGGGTTGGCCATGACTTATACTATTGTAATATTAAAGTCATAGGCTAAACAAGTTGAAACAAAAAAAGAAAAAAAATAAAAGGTTAATTTCTCCATACAAAAAAAACTTGATTATTTTTTTTCTGGTAAAGTATCAATTTCTCAAAAAAGTTTTCCCTACAACTATTACTAGGCGTATAACTTTCCACCACATATAAAAAAATCAGACCGGAATTCTGACTTTCGACCCTAAGTCCACGGATTTTCAAGATGGGACCACTGTGCGGCGCGGCGCTCGTCGTCTGGAGATAAAGTACTAAGCAGCTCGGCGCTCGTGTAGTGTGTGGACGATGACAGATTTGTCCACGAATGGGTGCGGCTCGGGGCTCGGCTCGCGGTGCGTGTAGTGAAAGGTGGGCTTTAGAGTCTTTGTGTATCACACGTTGCCTAATCAATGAAATTGTATATTTTAAAATTACTTGCGAAAAGTCTCTTAATAATGAAGTATTATTAATTTACTAGCTTTCGCCCGCGAATCCGTCCGCGTGGACTTTAGTTCAAAATTTTGCATCCCCGTTCACCGCCTTAAGGGTTAAATTTAGAAAAACGGCGAAACACGTGTCCAATCAATTGCGTTGAAGAGTATTTATTTTAAGTTTCAAGAAAACAACATTCTTTATGCCTCCCATACAAATTTTGGCAACCCTTTTCGCCCCCTTAGGGGTTGAATTTCAAAAAATCCGCCTTATTCCTTGCCTACATTATATGTAGACCCTCTATATATAAAATTCAAAGTCCTGACTGACTGACTGACTCACTCATCAACGCCCAGCCCAAGCCGTTGAACCTAGGAAGCTAATATATATATATATATATATATATGTAGATAATAATATAAGAAGATGATAAGGACAACCTCTGTGGCGCAGTGGTTAGTAAATCTGCCTGCCATGCGAAAGGTCTCGGGTTCGAGTCCCGGCAGGGGACAAAAAAACCCAAGTCTAGGATGTTTACATGTTTGTGACGTCGCTCTTTCTGGTTCCCACGACACAGGGTATCCTAGTGTGGGGCCAGAAGCAATGTACTTTTGTGCCTGAATGTAAATGTTATGTTATGTAGTGTGACCGTGTAAAAGACGACGTGTTATCAACGGTACTAGGGACGCCTCGTCTTTAAATAAATGACTGTTCCAAACTAGAACAGTGTTTGAAACATTTTGTTACCAACCAATGGGTTGTGGTTTTCTAACTTGTCTGGCTTTTCATTAAAAGTCGATGGAATAACAGCTAAAACGCACTAGCGGTTAGCTCCCTTATTTATACCGGGTGTAACGAAAAAAACTGGACAAGTGAAATTGGATTCGCGCGCCGAGGGTTCCGTACAAATTTGTTATAAGAACATGTAAGTACTTACACATTTCCCGTTCTTTTTTTTGCCCGTTCAGTGCATGGATGGGTGACCGTCTATGACTAACGCTAGTGGCATTTTTCCGAGCGGTTCCGTGCTTCGCAAGGCACTTTAAGCAGTTGGTGCCAGCTGCCGTCGATAGATGTCAGTCTTTAAGCCAAGTCAGAGGCCTTAGGGCGGCTTCAAAACTTGTGACAGTAAGACCAGCCACTAGTCTTACAAGCCTCCACCAATCCGGACTTGGCCCCCGTGGTGGAATCAGAATCAGAATCAGAATCAGAAATTTATTTCAACGTAAAGAATTTACATTCTGCTTGTTGAATGTCAATGTACATACAGTTATGTATAATGTGGAGTATGGCCTATACCTTCCTCAGGGTGGGAACCATCCTCCTCCTTCCTCAAGGAGGATAATGGGTTGATAATTATGAAGACTTACACATTACAAATTTATAATATGTAAGAAAAGTCAAGCATAAAAAAGTATTTTTGAACTACAACTTTTGTAAGCATAAAAAAGTAATTAAGCAAAGCAACATTTTTAGTCGCCCCGGACCATGTCTGATGCAAAAGTCCCCATAACGCTGGCTGCATTGTACAGTTCTCACGTTGAACTGAAATTGCCAGGGAGATCAGTTGTAAGAGATATGTCCCAAAGTGACAGAAAGACTCAGAACTTGTGGTCTGAGCAGAAAGAAGTACCTATAAAGCTTCAGAAACTCAATCTCGCAGTTTCTCGCGAATTTCAGTTTTTCCAGCCCATCCGACCTTTTCCCGGACTCCAAAGACTAATATTCTTATGATTTAATTACAAACATACAGTTTCCAGACATTTTTTCTATACTTGCTAAATTTCATAGTTCTAGGTCAATGGAAAGTGTCATATAATTTTGATTCCGTTGAGATTGTCGAAATATGCGTTTTTTAAAGCACACTTTGCAATAAAGAAACTGGAAGACGTCGAACTCGAAAAAAAATGCGATAATTCTTTACTACGTTATCGATTCTCGTATTCTTGTTAAAAAGGGTCAAAGGTCAAGATCTAATAACGGGATCCGAGAGAAAATCATCCAACTCTTCAACTTTTTATTTCATGAACCGTAAGAAATTAACTCTTAACAAGAGACAAAATCACAATACATTTAAACAGAAGAAACAAACGGCCCATAAACATTACCAATAAGTAGACTCGATTTTTTCCCATATTGTTCCCATATTGGGATAGTCCCAAATTGGTCTCCTTGAAGTAACGTATGACCAGTGGCGGATTTGCATTCTTGGCCGCTCTAGGCCCCAGGCCATGTGCCGCCCCTTTCTCAGCACAGCACGCAGCACTTATCATATAGACTAGGTACATAATGAATTTACGCTAGACTAGGTACATAATGATTTTAGTGGCGCATACCTATAAAAATTGCTATTCGTTGCAGTGCAGCGCGGCCCGCCATAATTATGCACAGCCTTTTAAATATTTATGTACTTTGCATTTGAGTTATTTCTTGCTATCATCAGTGATTTTTTTGTCACGATTTGCCGCCCCTAAATCCGCCACTGCGTATGACTTGGGGTTACATACGGCCGGCCCTAGCCTCGTATTATATAAATTTCTCATCCTACACATTCCAGCAAGACGGGACGGACGAACCAATAGACTCCGTGTGGCTTACCAACAACTTACTGCTCGAGTTCACTACCATTTTACATGAGCGGTGCCTGCAAAGCAAATTCAGCCTTCAACTCTAAATATTAAAAGCCAATAACATCAGACTTAACCGAAAAGGAAAACTTGCCCAAAGCTCCCTGACAAGTTGGTTAAGTAAACACGCGTAATCTGAGCTTAAACCGTGTTCAAACCTTCGTTGTCTATACGATATTATAGAACAGACGCTTTTTTGTTATCATGAAGAACCATGTCGAGCGGAAGCCCGCTGAGCTACCCAATTTTCTCTATTGATTATAATAACTTACCACTTATCTCTACCGAGCGAGATGCTGAAGCGGCCTGAAATAGTATGTATTAGGCGTACCGTGGAAAGGGGTGATTAATAGAAGCTGGAGTATGAATAGAAACCAGAATGGCGACCTCTGTTGCGTCGTGGTTAGCGCATCTGATTACCATGCGGGAGGTCCCGGGTTCGATCCCCAGCTGGAGAGAAAAAAAAAACTCCAGGTCTTGGATGTTTACATGTTTGTGACGTTGCTGTTTCTGGTTCCCACGACACAGGGTATACTAGTGTGGGGCCAGAAGCAATGTATGTGCCCGTATGTAAATGTAATGTTAAATGCTATGTTAAAAGTGGGAAAAGGCTTTTTGTCACCGCTAAGGCGCGTACAGACATAGCGAGTCTCACTGTCAGAAGTTTTCAAGCCTTCATAAGGTCTAAGGACTTGGCTTAACGACTGGCATCTGTCGACGGCAGCCGGCACCAACTGCTTAGCTTTAGTCATAGAACGGTCACCCATCCCATCGTATCCCATCATCATAGGATATTTTTCCTCTGTCTTCTATGGTATAAAAGCAATATCACCCCAATCTAAGTGAGACGCAAGTTCCTCATTCGATGTACTTTGAAAACTGTTAAGCAATTTACCTCGAAGTGTGGGTAAGATATTTTTTTTTAATTTAGGGATAGTTCTACATACAAATATTAATAGAAAAGAAAAAATATATAACTAGTATGATGAACATAATCACAATCGATTTCAAATTTTTAATGAACTCTTGTTACGCTTATTTTTAAATTAAATCATGTTTACTTTCAACCTACACGTGAAAACGTTTTTTTAATTAAGATTCTCCTTGTTTTAATTAACCAATGATTTTCTTTTGATATATTAATTCACCGAACCGTTTCGATACCCGGCGTTTCTACCGCAAACATAAATTAATAAGTACAACGATTTATTATTTCAATTACTGACATTTCGCGTTGGGTAGGCTGGCCGCCTTGGCATCAAAGCCTTTCGCCTTTGACTTAGCTCCTTTCTAAATATAACCTGTGTTCTACTCAGAATACCTCACCATTACAACTCAACTCGGGCAAAAATACGGCTTCAACTAAACAAGCACCTTTAGATGACTTTCTCATAGATTTCAGCAACATATCTGACCTCCACTTCGAATGACAATACCTCGATGCTCGATACCTCGATGTCTCTACCTCGATGGTACGTTTTGTCGATGGGTCATTATCTCGAAAGGTCAGCACCTCGAAGGGTTTTTACCTCGAAGGTACACTTCATCGATGGCTTGTTGCCTCGAAAAATCATCAAAATCAAAGTAAAGGAGAAGCGGACAAAATGGTCCTTGATACCAATAACCACGTGACATATCTCATTAGAAAGGTATTTCTATACTATAGGGAGGTACCCCCAAAAATTATCGCTGAACATAATATAAACGAAGGACGAATCGGAAACCTCTCCTATTTTGAGGTCGGTTAAAAATGTACCTATTACGCAACTTTTATGCTACTAAAATTGTCGGTTGTCCTAGTGTTCATCCAGCAATTTGATATGTAGGTACGTATGCAAAGTCGTTTCGAATCGCTTATATTTTTCCGAGCGGTTCCGTGCTTTGCAAGGCACGTTAAGCAGTTGGTGCCGGCCGCCGTCGATAGATGGCAGTCGTTAAGCCAAGTCAGAGGCCTTAGGGCGGCTTGAAAACTTCTGACAGTAAGACCAGCCACTAGTCTTACAAGTCTCCACCAATCCGGACTTGGGCCCCCGTGGTGGAGTGTAGCCTATATTATCTTCCTCAGGGAATTTAAGAGACCCGTGCCCCTCGGTGGGGACATAATGGGTTAATGATGATGATGCAAAGTAGTTTGTGGTGTTTTTAGGGATCCTTTGTCGACATATAGCTTCGCCATGTCAGAGACAGACGTCTCTTTGCCAGCGGCCTAGCTCAGAGACTACTAGTACACGAAAGCGGATTTGCCATGGACATAAATTAATCACTACAGCATAGTGTGGAGTATTGTTGGATTGGTCGGCTAAAATATATTGTAAGCGTAACAAAAACTCTTTTTCGAGTAACGGATCCGTTTTCAAATGCTTCAAGATGCTTCAAAGCGCAATTTTTTATCAGAGCAGGACGCTGAACAGCAATCAACAAGCGTTGTTCGATTTCCGTGACACAATACTATTTTCTATTAAAAAATAATTTGTTACATTTTGTAAGCGACTCTTGTTTCAGTCTTTATGACAGTGATAAAGAGTCCCATCTGTACCCTAAGAGCCTGTCCAGACGGAGCGTTTTACCGAGGTACGAGGTAGGTACTAGAGCCACACACACCTCCGCCTTTGTACATCATCATTTGTTATTTAAGTTATTTTTTCTGTATTATTTCTTTTGTGCAATAAAGCGTAACAAACAAACAAACAAACAAACAAACAAACAAACAAACAAACAAACATACAAACAAACAAACACCCCGTCCAGATGCTCGGGAACGCGCGAGTGTCTAAAACGCTTCGTCTGGACCGGCTCTAAAGCCGGGTCCGCTGCTCCATGTTACGCGTGTTACAAAAAATGTAACATGTTACGGTTATCGTAACAGCCCGTCTGCTGCGACTTTCTAGTTCTGTTATGTTACAGTTTTTGTGACAAAAACAAAATGAGTTCCGACGAAGCAGACGTGTCTGCTATTTTGTCCCTTTAGGCTTATCCACTTTGTATTCACTTGTTCTTTTGAAATTCCTATTATTTCTGCTTTATCACTACATGAGGCGTCCCAAAGCACTTGTCTTTCTCGAAATAATCGTATGAAAAACAAAGTATTTTCTTTTTTCCTCTCCATCACCGAATCGCGAGACGTGTGCGTCCGGCGAGCCCTAACATAAAATGAATGACTTCACCCCCCCGCAGGCGAACGCGGGGGATGTTATCCATTCGCCGCGGCTACCGTGTTACGTGTTACGTAACATGTTATACCACGCCCCATTATAACGTGTTACATTTTTTGTAACACGCGTAACATGGCGCAGCGGACCCGGCTTTAGGGCCCTCGCCCACGGCGGCTTTTTGTAGCGCTGCAGTAGCCGCACCGCATCGCTGCGATGCGGTGGCGCGTTCGCCGCGCTACAGACGCGATGCGGTCGCTAGCTGTGTGCCCTCGCCCACGTAACCACGCTTCTGTCGCGATGCGAACGCGCCACCGTAGCGCTTCTCTCGCGATGCAAACGCGCCACCGTCGTGCCACCGTCGCGCCACCGTAGCGCTTCTGTCGCGATGCAAACGCGCTACCGTCGCGCTTCCAATCGCCACAGTTGCAGGATGGACTTTGTAACTAGGGTGGTTATGCGCGGAATCATTGCAAGCTGCGCTTGCAAGTGTGACGAGTGCTAGGTGAAAGTACTATCCAGGCTGCAAATTAGAAACAATGCCTCTAAACTTACTAAAAGTTGACCCATTAAGTGGTACTTGTTTTCGTCATTATCAGATTCTCGAGTCATCAACACAAACTTTATCGTTTCTCTAATGCCCGGCGATGCTGTATAAAGTTCTTTTAGCGAAAGTAAACAGTCTGGAACTAGTGCAAAGTTTTTAGATTCACTAATATCCTAAAACAAGTTGTACTTGTACTGATCATCATCAGGTCTCAGTTGTTTCCAATCCGGCGTAGTACCACAAGCGTCACGTACCCTCGACGTACACCGCTACACCACTCCGAGCCCGATTAGTGACACGTTGTTTACAAATACTACACGTTTTAGTTTTTTCCCATCTCATCGGATTTTAACGGGGGAATGACTGGGTCGAAACTGGGGCATTACCCATCTCTGCTCGGGGGGGTCATTGGGAGTGTAAATTCAAAAAGTAGACTGAATCAAGCTCCTGTGTATATTAAAAAAAACGGTTTTTCTTGAAAAACTCGGCCATTTTTGATTTTACAGTAAAACCGTGCGAACAAAAATTGTAGGAAATTTGATTCTACAACTTTGGTCTTTCGAATTTTTTTATTTTTTTTATTTCCAAAATATCAGTTTTGGACAAAAAAAAGGTAGGAACCCAAATTGTTCAGAATTTGATCCTCTATAACTTTATTTCTCTTCATTCATGTCGTAAAACGTGAAACATAGGAGATAATGATAATATTTTTAATTTGTCGGGTTTTTCAGGTTTAATTTCCAAATTCTCGATTTTGGGGGAAAAAAGATAGGAACCAAAATTGTTTAGAATTTTATTCTCTACAACTTTGTCTCCCTTCATTCATGCCGTAAAACGTGGAACATAGGAGACAATGAAAATATTTTGAATTTGTTGGCTTTTTCAAGTTTAATTTCCAAAATATCGATCCTAGAAGAAAAGTCGGAAGAACCAAACTTGTAGAAAATCAAATTGTCTACAATTTTTGTGCTCATGGTTTTACTGTAAAATCAAAAATGGCCAAGTTATTCAAGAAAACACCATTTTTTTAAAAAAAAAAACACATTTTTCGAATACACGCAGGAGTCTGATCCAGTCTCCTTTTTGAATTTACACTCCCCCCGAGAGAACTACGAAAAAAAATCCAAGAACTAATTATTGACGGGTCAAAATCTATAATGACTGAACTAATTTAATAAAGAGAGATTACTTGGTGGAAATTGTGTAACAACGTCTAAAATACTATAAAAACTAAGAGCGTAAATTCAGAAGTTGTTCTAAAATGTCAAGGCATATTTGACGTTTTGTGAATTGCTTTCCATTGTAAAACCAGAGTTGACACGCAGAATACAGTGATGAGACAATCATATCAGATGAAGAACGACTATCAATAACCATAAGGTAAGAAAAACCAAATACTATGTTAATTTATTATCGTTGGCGTTGCGTCGCGAATAGTTCGTCTCGCACGCTTCGGGTTGTCTGGAAGTGTAAGCTCACAGCGAGCAATCGTTGCGAACGCCGCCTCATTGCGAGCCGTGCGCTCCGTGTGGACATTACTCTTTCAAAATTGGAATGAATCAGCGATTCATAATATATAGTGATATAGGCCGCAGCTACAATCTCCACGTCTCGCCTTACCGGAGTCATTTTTCTTCTCGACGACCCTCTTTAAGCAATTTACTTTACAACTGAGTTGTAAGAAAAAAAAGTTCCTAATAGTTTAATTACATGTTTGTCATAATAGTTTTAAGTTGTTTTCTATCATAATGCCTTTTCAAAAAGGAGAAAATCTGTCAAATATGACTGAAAACTTGTTTAAAGCATTGTCGCTCACACTTGATAGCCAGGATATCGTTGACATACATCGTCTTCCAAGCAAGGACAAAGCCAACCAGTCTCTTTTGTTGGAAATGCGAAGTACCGAGATTAAAGGAAAACTGCTCAATGCGTTGAAAAGCTACAATCTTGCCCACCACCAAGAACCGCTCAGAGCCTCGAACGTGGGCCTCTCAGGATGTAACCATCCCATCTATATATCCGATTACTTAACAAAAAAAGCGGCCAAAATGTTTTATCAAGGGAGACTTCTTAAACGCAACCACAACTACAAATATTGTTGGTCAAAAGCGTGAAAATCTATTTAAAGAATTGAAAAATGAGGAAATGATCCAAAGACTGAACTCTGTTGAAAATAACATGTGACTACTTGGTTTTTTACTGTTTCAAAACTATGCTACACGTAACTTAGTGTTAAGTTTTTTGTTTTTTATGTTAGTATCAAATAACATTTCAGAGCGCACATATAGTATGAAACAGCAAAACGTGAAACAAAAACACCTAATCACAAATACAACTATCAAAACTTACTTGCTATTCGAAATCTATTTTATTCAACACAATAACCTACACGTGAACAACCACACAAATTTAAAACATAATGAACAGTCGTATCATTCACAATACAACAATCGTACTTACATTTTGAAAAACTACTTATAAAATACGCGCATTCACATCTTTTCAATCACACATACTCCAGCGGCACTGTCTCGCAACAGATTACAATAAACTGAAGCATAGATGGCTACAATAAAAGACATTATTACGGATCTTGATAACACCCCAATTATTCCGAACTATCTAGTGTCCGAACCTGAACTCTGTAAGGAAAAATAATTAGGCATCCATCACCTGTAAACATTTTTCTATACTGACTCAGAACATACGTAGTGTATGGAAAAATTTCAGAGACTTTACGATACTTTTGGAATGGTTGAAATTCAAAGTGGAATATATAGTTTTATAGTATATTATAGTTTTGACAGAATGTTGGTTGACAAATGATTCTGTCCCCCCTACTCTGTCAGGATACAATTTTTTCTTCTCAAAACAACACCGTAATCAGAATGATGGAATTATCATATACTGTAACGACAACATCCAAGCAGTAGTGGAAGAACCATTATTTGATGATGGTAGCTGTCTGTTATTGCGAGTGGGAAAGGAGTTGACAATAATTTCTATCTATAGATCGCCCAGCTTTTCAAATACCGATAAGTTCACTTGACTAAGTAATACAGAAATCAGCATCAAAAACAAATGTAATACTGGGCGATATAAACATCGACATATCACCAAACAGTAAAGATAGAAACTGTGATGCGTATCTTGAACTAATATCATCGCATGGGTTCTACCCCTCCCATACTTTAGCAACGCGTTTGACAACATGTTTGGACCACATTTTATTACATATTAATAAACCGGCCACAGCTGTAGTGTGCCAGTCAAGCATAACCGACCACTATACTGTAATACGGTATTTGACACTATCAACAATAAATTATTTGAGATGCTCGATTGAAACAAAAATTACAAAGTGATTCGGAAAATGTATTTCTTTTAATCATTTACTAGTTATTACAATTTTTAAATAGATGAAACATAAAAAGAGTGCACTGAACTGTGACGTCACAAGCAAGTATTTTCATACAAAATTCCGTTTTAAAAGTAACTCATTTGACATCCTGTCAAATACCCAATTGCGTCAATTGATATGCAGATAATAAAAGAGACAAAACGACCTAGGACTGTTACTAAAATCGACTTCAATCTTCTTGAATGTCTGCTACTTGAAAAAGACTGGTCTTATATTTACAACATTACTGACGTGAGCTCTGCTTGTGAAGAATTAACTACTTCACTGTCGGATTTAGTCAAAAAATCTATTAAAACTCATAAAATTGCACATAAGTTGCATAATATGAAAACTTGGATAACTCCTAGCCTGATCAAATGTATTAAAAAAAGAGATTTCCTTCACAGAAAACATCGCAAATACCCTAATGATCTAAACCTCAAAACACACTACTACAAGAATCGGAACGTCTGTTGCCTTATTATCCAAACTTTAAAAAATCAATATGATCAGTCGATAATTGAAAAAAGTCTTGATAACCCTAAAAATACGTGGCGTGCAATCAAATCGATTTGCAATATTGACAACAATAAATCCACAACACTCGACCTCCTAAAACTTTCAGATACACCTGTTTCATCACTAAATATTGTGAATTCATATTTCAAGTGTATTGGCAAAGAAATCGCCAGCGAAATTCTCGCAGCTACCAATACCACAGAAGAGCAACTTCAGTCAAGACTAAATAACAGCTTCATAAATTGTCCATTTTCATTGTTTCTGACGCCTACGGACCCTATGGAAATTTGTAAAATAATAATGAGATTGAAAACTGATGGATCACCAGGGTGGGACAAATTAACCCCTAGGCTATTCAAAGACTTTAAACATATTTTGGCTGAACCTCTCACTTACATTGTCAATCTTAGTAGTGCTACAGGAATAGTTCTCAACAGCCTAAAACTGTCCGAAGTTTGCCCAATTCACAAAGGTGGTGATTTGTTTGACCCCAACAACTATCGCCCGATATCTCTTCTGACGGTAGTTGCTAAAATACTCGAAAAGGTAGTAAACCACAGATTAATTACTTATCTCGAGGCTAATAATATCTTAGCAAGCCAACAATTTGGTTTTCGTGCCAAAAGGTCCACGGAAGACGCGGTTGTTTTGCTTACAAATTCAGTTGCACAAGCACTTGATAAAAGAGAAAAATGTATTGGGGTATTTTTAGACTAAAAAAAGGCATTTGACACCGTTTCGATACCCATCCTTCTAAAAAAACTGGAACTTATGGGGATCACTGGTTTACCGTTACAATGGTTTGTCAGCTATCTCACAGAGAGAAAGCAACGCATAAAACTAAATAATTATCAGAGTAACACAGAAAACACTTGTATTGGAGTTCCGCAGGAAGTGTCCTGAGGCCGACCCTTTTTTTTAGCTTACATTAACGACTTATGTAAGCTGAAGGCAGGGTCGGCCGAAATATTTTCATTTGCCGACGACACGGCACTAATTTTTCGAGGAAAAAGCTGGGATGAGGTTAAATCTAAAGCGGAAGAGGGACTCGTACGGGTTTCTAACTGGTTACAATCTAATCTATTAACACTGAACACAAATAAAACTAAATTTTTGTGTTTTCACATCTCGGACAAAACTAAACCACCAAATTTTTCACTTAAAATTCATAATTATAAATGTGTAAAATATGACCCCAACTGCACATGTGAAACCATATCAAGGGTGCAGTTTATAAAATATCTAGAAATTTTTATCGATGACAAACTGTCCTGGTCTAACCACATTAACACCCTTGTGTCTAGGGTTAGGAAGCTCTTGTTTGTCTTTAAAAGACTAATATCAGCTGCTCCTCATTCTGTGCTTAAATTAGTGTATTTTGCGCTTTGTCAATCTATCCTAGTTATTGTGTGGTGGCGTGGGGAGGTGCCCCGAAAACACTTTTACTAAAACTGGAAAGAGCTCAGCGCGCAGCACTCAACGTTCTTTTCAGAAAGCCTTATCGCTTCCCCACTAGCCAACTCTATCAAGATATCAAGGTACTCACTGTTAGACAGCTCTTCATACATAAATCTATTCTACGTTATCACAAATTCTCAGTTACAAATCGGTTGTCACCAACAAGATCCTACAGGCATAACCACTGGCCGATACCGAGAACTAATACCAAATTTGCAACACGTTTCTTCTTTTTTAAGGGACCATCTTTGTACACCAAACTAGATAAAATATTAAATATTATGAACCTAACAAGATACAAATGTAAAAACACTATACTTAATTGGTTACATTCTAAAAATTATAACGAAACTGAGTTTCTAATCAACCCATCTCAATAAATGACTGTCTCTGTAATTTTTCCCTATACTATGTTCGATTCTTTTCTGTACTCAATGTCTAATATGCTGTCATATAGCAGAGATGTTGTGGTGACCTCTGGATGCACTACATTTCTTAATATGAGCATGTATCCAAACAGAACTGCAAATGTGAGAAAACTATTTTATCTTGTGGTGATCTCCGGCCGCACTTTATTTACTGAAGTAAGCAGGCGACCAGTCGGTCTCTGTTTGGCATCGCTTGGCTAAACAGATTTTTGTTCCCTACCTACCCGAATGTACGACTTCTAAATAGATCGAATCGCTCAGTGTTTGTGGATTGTTCACACCAAAAACTAAATGTTCGGTACCTATACCCACAGGTACCTATATAAAATTTGTAAGTAGTTATTATTGTAAAACACTACCTATATTCTTATGTATTTTGGAAGAAGCCTGGCTACCCATAGCACAGGGAATCCTAGTTTGGGAGCCAGTAACCATTTTCTGTAACCGTTTTACAATAAAGTTTTTTTCATTTTCATTTCATTTTAATTTTCATAATTTGTAAACTGTTTCTAATGTTTATTCGAAAATTCTCTTCGTTATTTAGATTACTCAAGTCTAATATTTGCACACCTTAACCGGTAGAGCATGCATGTTCTTATAAGTTATTTTACCACCTACTGTAATTTATTTACCATGCTTTAGCAAATAAAATGTTTTATCTATTTATTTATTTATTTATCTATATTTACTGACGAACACCGTGCGTGGTTGTTTGCGTGCTCAGCTCGGGCATAATGTCGTTCGAGGCGCGTGCATAAATGTAGGTACCGTCGTATGCCTCAGGTTGCGACATGCGTGAAGAACTATTCGTGACGCACGCCTCGCGATGTCTCGATGCACCTTAAGGGTGTAACAAGGGTAAATGTTGCAAAATTGGCTAGCTTTAACTGAAATGTTAGGCAAAAGTACGCACTAAAAAATTCTGAATAAAATCTTTGGTATTACAGAATATATCAGTGACTAATTCGTACGGAAAAAAAATTTCATTTAACCTGTCTAGATGGCGAAAAAAATTTTTTTTCCAAAAGCTATAAATTCCACAGAATCTAATTTCGCATGGTAAACGATAGTAGCTTTTCATTTAAATCTTTCATGCAAATATCGGCCACATCAATATCTCCAATCCTAACTGCTCATATATTTTTTAATGTTAATATTAAGCGTGATTAGAACAAAATTGTACGATTTCTTAATTAGCGCAGGGAACCATCGCCATCGAACATCCGCCACATCTCTTATCTGTGTAATCTTTGGATTATGGATTAGCCTCTAAAGTATTCGCCAAACAAGTACAACAAACATTCAAGAGATTGCGCTAGTAGTCATTCGCCCTTGTTACAGCCTTAAGAAATATCTGAATGATTTCCTTTTTTATCTAAAGTGCCAACTATCGCGCTATCTATTTAGGTACATTTAATAATGCCTATACCTTCGTCAGGGAAGAGACCCGTGCACCTCGGTGGGGACATAATGGGTAGATGATGATGATGAATAATACCTACAATAAATCCACGGCGAGAGTAGAGGCTCAGCCTCATCAAAGGCGAGATTTGAGAGGCTAATTACACCTCGACATCGCGGCGATGATGGTTGCAGCCGCGGAGCCCGCCAGTGGGGCTTATTTGGGACACCACCCGGAATTACCAGTGAATTCGACTTTAAGAAACCATTTTATTTTATTTGAATCTTTTTTATTACCTACTAGAGTATTGATTTTAATTCAATGCAAAAAAAATAAACTGTCACGTTGACATCTCAATACAATCCAAGGGCTGTCAATGTCTGAATGTTGCTAGTACGCAAAAACCAAATAACCCCATTTTACTTCCAAGTAAAAATTGTTCGTGCTACGTAGGTGTTTTTTATAGACTTTGCTCTTATGATGAATTAAATTTTAGTGGCTTTGATGTGATAAGGATTTTGGTCACACAAGTCTCCTATTCACGTTAAAAAAAAATCTACCGAGTAAACCTATATTTTATAGCGGTAACACCGCGTAATTTTTTTTTGCATCAAATTAAAAAACGGACTTTAGTGTCATAAACAGCTCTTAAGCAGATTTCAGCGTGTGGATATATAATATTTTTGTTTTATGTTTAGTTTTTTGTGTTTGTGTGTGTGCAACCAAGTCTTTTTATACAGTTTAGGTCTAGATAGCATTAAAGCAAGAAACGACCGTCTCTGGCGTGCTATCTAGTCCCAGGATCGTGATCCTAGGTTTTGGGCGGTACGTCCAAAAACACTTTCAACGTGTTACAGAGGTACATGATTGCAACATCATTATCATCAACCGACTATGTCCCCACTGAGGGGAACGGGTCTCTTCCCTGAGGAAGGTCCACCACGGGGGCCAAGTCCGGTTTGGTGAAGGCTTGTAAGACTAGTGGCTTGGCTGGTCTTACTGTCAGAAGTTTTCAAGCCGCCCTAAGGCCTCTGACTGGTCTTAACGATTGCCATCTATCGACGGCAGCCAGCACCAACTGCTTAACGTGCCTTGAGAATCACGGAACCGCTCGGAAAAATGCCACTAGCGTTAGTCAAAGAAATGTCAGTCGATTGGCTGTTAAAAAAATTGACGTAACGATAGACTATATAGATACACTAGGCCTAGGCCTTTATAGTGGGATTGTGATTGGGAGTTTGATCTGATCGAAACTTTTTGAGAGATCGATCCTTAACACAACACAAAACAACATAATATTTACATAAAGGCATACACATACATTGCTTCTGGTCCCACAGTAGGATACCCTGTGTCGTGGGAACCAGAAACAGCGACATCACAATATGACAATATGTTATTTATTTTTATTGGTAGCATTAGCGAATTGGACGAAGGCTCTTGTGCGCATACTCACGTCAAGAGCAGAGGCATACTCTGTGGTAGAGAAGTTGTGATACAAATCCTCTATTTCCAATCAATAGCTTAACTTAGTACGCCCGCCGCTCTGATTAGAAACTTCCAACTTTGTGTTTGACTACACTACTTAGCGCGGCTTATTATGTACTCAAACGCAATGGCCTGCGGACCTACTACAAGAGTTTCAAAGTCCAGTACCTACCTACCTAGTAGGCAGTTTAACACTTGTACCGTTTCTCCTTATTTGATATTTAGTTCCGGTAACTACCGACATATCTATTCTATTCATGCTTAGGTAAAACCCGTGGAAATAAAGCGAATGCCTATCAGGCTTGAGGGTAGATATAGTCATGGTAAATCCTCAAGTCACTTTACTTTTTGTACAGTAAATCCGGCCCTGACACCAGGTAAATGCCAGTTCATGACATCGGTTCGATGTTAAAAGATTTTTTAATGTCTCTGAAACCCTCTCGTTGCAACCTGCCTACTAGGAGCTTAGCACAAAGAAAGCTCAGCCATCCCTAACAGCTCCGTAGGGACTCCGGAGTGGCGGTAAACATTTTCTTACAAAATAAACATCCTAATTTCTTCGGCGAGGATTTTCACGATAACATTATTCGGTTTTAAGCATTTTCAACGGAACGCCGAGTCTTTGAAGAACTCTTTTACCTAACTTGAGAGAGAAATGTTCGGAAATTTAGAAGTTGGAGTGGTGATAGTGCAACGCTAAAACTACGGTTTCCTTGCAATAAATTCCTGGTGTAGTTACAATAAAGAATGTTCTATCTATGTAGGCTAGGCTTCTAAGTTGTCATTTCGAAAGGCCCTGGATTCGATATCGAGGCTCTGGACTGATGGGTCCAATAGGTTTCTCAAGTTTTCATGGCTCCATTGATGAGTCCAACAGGATTTATAAATTCCGATGGTTCCATTTAGATGGTGGAGTCAATAATCGAAATTTTATCAGGCCCAAATCCGGTCTCGTGGTTCCATTGTCAAAACATTTACTTAAAAGGTGTCAAATTAAACTTAAATTCTGAACAGGCAGTATGGAGAAACAAATGAACACGACACATAAAAATGACTTCATTTTCTAAGTTAAGTAAATTTATGGATTTCTAGTTGCTATAAGATAAGAATATTCTTTATACTACACCTGCTTGGAAAGTACCTTGATACTTTATCAAATTTACGGTAGAAAGTACGTCATTGCATATCGAACAAATATGCGAGGAGAAAACGCATCTGAGCGGGAGAGAAAAGTGTATGAAAATCCATTTCTTTCTTACGTGGTTTTTCTTTTTTAATTTTGGGTAAGACTATGCGCCGGTAACCTAAATATCAAAAGCCAAAAAGTTTTTACAGTGAGTTTTTATCTCCAAGTTCGCAAAATGACACTGGCCACTAGCTGTGTGTTGGATGGTGTCGGGCTGGCAGTGCGACCCTGCAGCGGCAGGATAAACAATTTGAAAAAAGAACATGTGAAAATTGCAGACGCCAGTGGCGCCATTTCCAATTTGTGTGTTGTTTGAGGATTCAGTTTTCGTAGAAAGTAAAATAAAACTATCAAAATGATAAGTAGTGATAGTGATGATGAAGATTTTTTAACTCCGCCGCAGTTGATTCGTTTTTTATTTTCCTTGTAGGTGTAGTATAAAGCACTATGTATCACTCGAGAGAACCTGCGATTCCCGATCTCAGGTGTTTTAAAACACCCTCGACGGTAATCGGTAACTTTCTCCTCTCGGTGAACAATGTACTATTATTGCACACAAGAAACAAAAGATAGAAATAAAAGTGCTATACCACTCGCTAACCTAGAAGGAAAACTTTGTGAGGAAACGTGAATATCTGAATAATGTTAACATCATAGCGTTTGAAATTGCTAATAATAAAGAAAGTCCAAAAGTGATGATCAAAAATGTGACTAAACGCCCTAGTAGAGTTATTTAGTATTCCAGTCAAGCTATAAGCTGTCCCGCACCTTCGAGCTTCATGAAATTACAAAGTGCTCCAAGGCGGCAGACAAATTGAGGAGGTCACCGGGGGCTTCAGAAAATTATGTAAACGTCACGGCCAGTAACAGAATTATGCCAACAGGTAGCCTAGGGTTTGGCCGACGGAAATTCACCCCTAATGCGGAGGCGTTAGGGTTTAATCCGAGCTCGCCGGCGAGACGGCCTGAAGGCTTCTCGCTGTGAAAATTAAGTTTTCACAAGCGGCCACCCTGAACTTTTTACTCGACTGCGAATGCAAAACTGTTCAGTTTTTTCACGTCACAAACGCGCGTGACCCTTTTTTGTAGACACTCTCTGAGACACGCAAATTAATGTTTATGTTATGTTTGGCAACAACTTTTGTACTATGAGCTTTTATGATTTATACTTTTCCAAATTATCGGGGTTTAAATCACCATCATCATTCAGACACAAGAAGTCCAATGCTGGACATAGGCCTCCTCCATGGATTTCCAAAAAGACCGGTTGGAAGCGGCTTGTTTCCCGCGTCTCCCTGCTACTTGTTTGAGATATGCGGGGTTTAAATGATCGTAAAAAAAAGTTTCTAGTAAAAATGAGTTCGGCTTTTTCGCAGCCGGGTTTTTGTTTTTATAATAAGTTTTTTATTTGTTCGTAAGGACAGTAGGGAGCATACCCAACTTAAACCGTAGCCACTTCATTCAATTACGTTATGGGTGAATTTACAATGAAATATCAGAGCAGAGCGAATGTCGAGTGTACTTCATTCCGTTTTGGATCCTCTCTTTGTATAATTCAAATTCTGTGAGCTGTATTAGAAGCAGGTCGTACCACAGTAGCTACCTACTACAGTAATGCATTTAAAATGTTTTTATGGTAACTATAGGTACGGCGGATAACTGCGGCGGATAAATGATTTATACATCAATGGTAATCTGTAAGTAGGTAAGTAATATATCTTTTCTATTTTACTTGGACTTGGTACGGCGGATAACTGCGGCGGATAAATGATTTATACATCAATGGTAATCTGTAAGTAGGTAAGTAATATATCTTTTCTATTTTACTTGGACTTCTCTAGCACTACCCCTTATTCTTTCCACATTCATGGTTAGCTGGAAGAAAATACTTTTTAGTATTAAGCTCGCCTCTGTGCAGATCTTTTCTTGTGCAATAAAGAATTTTCATTCATTCATTTATAACTTGAACAATAATCCGAGCAGTCGGGATGACGTAGCGATGGCACGACCAAAATGACGAAAACCAAAATTATTTTTGAACTAAACCTTTCGTAAGCACAACACATAGTAAACTTTTAGTCCAGAGTGCGTATACTGAGATTTTTCATTCACTTTCGATAGCGAGAGCGTTTGCGATTTGCATAGGAGTGACAAAGAGACAACTATGTGGCGCGCTTTGTCACGCTCTCGCTATCGAAAGTGAATGAACAAACTCAGTATAAGCACTCGGATCCACTCACGGGTGTGTGAGACGAGCAACCAACGACGCGAGCTCCGTCTCTGCTCACCATGATTAAGCTCTGCGAATCGGAGCGAAACCTGGTCGGACTCGTCCGATAAAACAACACCCGTAAGTGGATCCGGACTAAAAGTTTACCAAAATAATTAATAGGCTATTTGACAGATTTCTCAAAACCATTTCATATTTTTATTGGTGTTCATGGAGTCCTCAGAAAACGGTAATTTTAAATTCTTTTGTGTATTTCTTCCAAAAAAGGCAAACGAAAATTTACTTTTGAAATAAGTCGCTAAAACGCTATCTTGGCAAGATGGCGAGGCACAGGAATTGTGACGTCACTAGTCCGTAAACAAACCAATGACAGTAAAGTTCAGTAAAACTGACAGACGCCACTTTTACTGAACATCATCATAGAATCGGCCAATACAGGCCGTTTTCGATACAGTGGCTGCAGATACATTATTATGAACTTTTATCTTGTGTTTTTTATAAATAATATTTTTTTTTAGTTATAATAAATCAGACATAAAATACTTGTATCTTAGGTACAATATGAGTACCTAAGATACATTAATTGAAAAATATATTTTAGAACATTCTGTAGTGAGGGCAGAAACACATAATATAATAAAGAGAAAAGAAAACCAATCAGGGTTAAGTAGATAATCTTTGCAAGTTAACGAGTAAGTAATAGTCGACCAGCTTAGAGGGAAAAGTTCGTAAAACTTCGTTGATGAAGATGCGGTTAACCGCGCAAGGTTCTACACGCACTTGACTGACTTTTTTTCGTTTTGAACAGCCGTAAAATCTTATGCAAATAGGATAATTTCACGTATATCGCCTCTGGGGCACGAGACGTGTGTTAGCGGTAGTGCCCGCCAGCGTGTTCCCAAGCGTTCGTATTTGTAGGTGTATAAAACATACTTCGCTCGTAGCCTGGGCTGCCTGAGTGATCTTAAACGATCACTAAGGTTAAGAAACATACGGCGCGTTCAGTCCATGGATGGGTCACTAGTCTATGACTAACGCTAGTGCCATTTTTCCGAGCGCTTCCGTGCTTCGCAAGGCACGTTAAGAAGTTGGTGCCGGCTGCCGTCGTTAAGCCAAGTCAGAGGCTTTAGGGCGGCTTGAAAACTTCTGACAGTAAGACCAGCCAGCTAGTCTTACGAGCCTCCACCAACCCGGACAATACGCGAAATAATATGTATTTAACAAATCAATCAATGGTAATTATTAAGTAAGATTCCCCTAGTAAAGTACGACGTATATGACTCGTACTTAGCGCACGTTAAGTAGTTAAATATTTTCTAAATTGAAACGAAATGTTTTCTCAATTGTCTTCTAGTAGAAGCGATGCCTTATGTAAGTATCTACCAACGACGACCCTTTATTTTTGTTCGATAACCGCACTTAAAACGCGAGACAAAAGAGCTACGCGAGTTGGCCGTGCTAGTAGGTAACCGAGTGTATCTCCGAAGGCACTCCCGCCGAGTACCAGGAGCATGCATTAGCTTATAGTGGAAGATAAGTGGCGGCACCCGTATTGGGAACTTGGCAAACGTTTTACAGACCATTTTTTTACTATGCATTTTTGTGTCCCACTGCTGGACAAAGGCTTTCCATATCTTTATCTCGCCGGCCACCTCGCACCATCCTGGCAAGGATGCATTTGACCATTAATTTATCCCGTAGAAAAAGTAAGTTACTCCGTCAGAGCCGAAAACAAAAGAAAGTCCTACATCATCAGTTCCTATATTACGTCATCATCAGGGATATAAGGTTCTATAAACAAACCGCTACTGTGGTTTCTTTGAGTTTGGAAATAGACCCAACTGACACTAAGCTCTACCAATCCGGACTGAGGCCCCCGTGGTGGAGTAGGTATAGCCTAAACCTTCCTCAGGGAAGAGACCTGTGGTCGGTGGGGATATCATCATCATCATCATCAACCCATCATGTCCCCACCGAGGGGCACGAGTCTCTTCCCTGAGGAAGGTATAGGCCATACTCCACCACGGGGGCCAAGTCCGGATTGGTGGAGGCTTGTAAGACTAGTGGCTGGTCTTACTGTCAGAAGTTTTCAAGCCGCCCTAAGGCCTCTGACTTGGCTTAACGACTGCCATCTATCGACGGCAGCCGGCACCAACTGCTTAACGTGCCTTGCGAAGCACGGAATCGCTCGGAAAAATGCCACTAGCGTTAGTCATAGACGGTGACCCATCCATGGACTGAACGCGCCGTATGTTGCTTAACCTTAGTGATCGTTTAAGATCACTCAGGCAGCCCAGGCTACGAGCGGTGGGGATATAATGGGTTGATAAGGACACTAAGCAGTCAGTACCTAAGGTCACCATATGTACCTACCTACAGTCTTTCCGCCCCTACAGATTTCCGCCTTTGTTTCACATTTGGGCCCTTATTGGCTGTGTGATCACTTAAGTCAGCCTACCTCCTTCCTCCAGAAACAATCAGTGTCCAATGTAACCCACTGTTGGCGTCCTAAACGCTGCTTACCTATTCATGCTTTCACATATTATAGTTATGTATACCTACATAGTCACATGGGCATGTGTTTCCTCTACCTTACCGTAGTTTAGGTTCGGTCTGTACCATGGTGCGAAAGTGTCTATTCAATTGGCAGTATCCCGTTAGAAGTAGCACTGCTTTGCGCCTAATGCCAGAATCAATCTCCTCAGACGCACCAGGCTACTGGTACATTCTTTCTGGCTCATTTACCCATATTTTGATATCCGTAGCACGTCATGCTAGGCCGAGTTTCATAAAACTATAAATCGTAGTGTATTATGACAAATGTATGTTCATCATCAACCCATTATGTCCCCACCGAGGGGCACGGGTCTCTTCCCTGAGGAAGGTATAGGCCATACTCCACCACGGGGGCCAAGTCCGGGTTGGTGGAGGCTTGTAAGACTAGTGGCTGGTCTTACTGTCAGAAGTTTTCAAGCCGCCCTAAGGCCTCTGACTTGGCTTAACGACTGTCATCTATCGACTCAGCCGGCACCAACTGCTTAGCGTGCCTTGCGAAGCACGGAACCGTTCGGAAAAATGCCACTAGCGTTAATCATAGAACGGTCACCCATCCATGCACTAAACGCGCTCTATGTTGCTTAACATTCGAGATCGTTTAAGATTACTCAGGCGGCCGGGCCTAAGAGCGATTCAAATTTATGTACTTCGACCAAATAGAGGATATTATATTAGCAAAGGGCAAGATAAAAAGTACCCAAAACCGGCGTGCGTGCATGCAACCACTAATTAATGTCGATAAAGCGAGAGTAATTGTCAGGATCGTGGCAGGTGGCAGTTCCTGGTCTCTGCCTATCCCTCTGAGATACAGGCGTGAGCTTATGTATGTACGTAAATTTATGTAAGTACGTTGCAATCTTCCTACCTACTTGTTAATCTTGTGATGTACAAAACCATGAATTTTCGTTCTAACAAACAAGCCCCTGGCTATCCTGGTTTCTATTTCGGTACGCCTTTAGTCCCGGCGAATTGGTGATTCGGGGAAGTTCACAATTTACGAGTACCTACGCTCTCTCAGAATGCAGAAGGGGGTAACAACATACGGAGACAACCAACTGTGGAACGCGGGGGGAGGCCGCACCTGTTGCCAGCGGAGTTGCTTCACGAGTTTACTACTTGCGTAGACTTATTGTCAAGATGTGGGACTCTTTAATCAGGCCTAGAACACTTTTTCTTTGACCTCTGTGGCATAACGGTTAGCGCATCTGCTTACCATGCGAGAGGTCCCGGGTTCGATCCCCGGCTGGGGAGAAAAAAAACTCCAGGTCTTGGATGTTTACATGTTTGTGACGTCGCTGTTTCTGGTTCCCACGACACAGGGTATCCTAGTGTGGGGCCAGAAGCAATGTATGAGCCTGTATGTAAATATTTATGTTTTATGTTCTTTCACAGCAATAAACAACTATATATATATATATATATATATATCCTCCTAGCCGTGTTCGGCCATAGCGACCGCATACAGGACTCTCATTTCTTTATGGTTGAGGGTTTCGCTGGTGTGCCCTCAGGTGACTGGTGTAGCCGATCTTGGCTCGGAAAGTGCGAGCACATTGGGCGCACGTCAAGACACCATTGACGTAGTTATATTGTATGGCCGCCGGTGGTCGGGCCTTTAGCTCGTCGCGCTTGGCATCTAAGTCGAGCAGTCTCCTCCTTTCAAACTCGTCCACACTGCCCTGCACTAGTAGTCTCCACGCTGGGCGATCTTCCGCTTTACGCTCCCACTGAGAGGGCTCAATGTTGCACCTTTTCATATGCCTCTTCTGAACATCCTTGTATCTAAGGAGCTGGCCGCCTTGTTTCCGATTGCCGTCCTTAAGTTCAGAGTAAAAGATGCGCTTCGCCACTCTCTCCTCAGCCATACGGGAGACATGTCCGCACCACCGCAGCTGTCGCCGCATAATGTAGGCCTCTATGCCGCAGACTTTGGCACGTCGAAGAACTTCCGTGTTCCTGACACGGTCCGACCACTTTATGTTCATAATATCGCGGAGGCATCGAAGGTGGAATTTGTCAAGGGCACGAATGTGCTTTCGGTATAGGCACCATGTCTCTGACGAGTAGAGGAGGTTTGGGAGGACGACCGCCATGTAGACAGATATTTTTGTGCCCAGCTTGATGTCATGGGAGCTGAAGACCTTGCTGCGGAGTTTACCGAAAGCTGCAGAAGCAGCACCTATCCTCCCGTTTAGTTCAGGGTCAAGGTCGCACTTTGATGTTATAGTACTGCCCAAGTATTTGAATTTCTCCACTTGCTTCAGAACTTCCTTTCCGAGTTTGATAGTTAGC
Organism: Yponomeuta plumbellus; assembly: GCA_947310845.1. Taxonomy (NCBI): domain Eukaryota; kingdom Metazoa; phylum Arthropoda; class Insecta; order Lepidoptera; family Yponomeutidae; genus Yponomeuta; species Yponomeuta plumbellus. The sequence continues at coordinate 12,612,612 of OX371214.1, forward strand.
GGTTCTTCGTAGAGTGTGTTAGCCATCACTTCGGTTTTCTTCACACTGATTTTAAGACCAAACTTCTTACATGACTCGTCGAGGTTGGTCATTAGCCTTTGCAGATCTTCTTGGGTTTCAGCTACAAAACACAAGTCATCGGCATACATTATGTCTGTTATTGTGGCGTATGACACTTTGGTGTGGGCTTTCAGTCTAGCTAGGTTAAAAAGAGAGCCATCTGTGCGAAAACGGATTCTAACACCTTCCGAGATATGTTGCAGAGCATCACGGACTACAACTGCAAAATACAAGGCAAACAGAGTGGGCGCGAGCACGCAGCCTTGTTTCACGCCGCAGCTTACAGGGAAGAACCCTGTTCGTTCACCATTGACTGACACAAAGCATTCCATGTCATCGTGCAGGAGTCTAATCAGTCTGACAATTTTCTCAGTGCATCCGACCTTTTCCAGAATCTTCCAAAGGGCTTCACGAGGCACACTGTCAAAAGCTTTCTCTAGGTCAACAAAACAGAGATACAGATTTTGACTCTGTTCTCTGCTTTTTTCCTGTATTTGACGAACGGAAAAGATAGCTATATTTGAGTCAACGAATAAAAAAACAACTGATTGCAAGTAAACAAAAGCCGCAGAAGAAAGTTTTTGTGTACCTAATATTTTTATTTAATGTTTCTCCTTTGAGGACCTCTGTGGCGCAGTGGTTAGCGCATCTGCCTACCATGCGAGAGGTCCCGGGTTCAAATCCCGGCTGGTGACAAAAAAAAGAAACCCAGGTCTTGGATGTTTACATGTTTGTGACGTCGCTGTTTCTGGTTACCACGACACAGGGTATCCTAGTGTGGGGGCAGAAGCAATGTAATGTAAAAAAATGTTAATGTTATTTGGGTGTAATCACGTTTGTGGTGTCCTTGCATAGCTGCATAGCGCAGGGTATCACAGTTTGGGTCCTGGATTATTATTGAATAAAGATGAGACTTTGAATAATCTCTAATGAGACTTTAATTGATTAATGTAATGAGGCCACTTACTTTCGAGGACACATTTTACCTATCTCCCCCCCCCGTATAATAACTTGAGCAAATAGCCTTGTATGGACCAAGTGTGAAAAGCTGATATCGTTACAAACTACAGACGTAGTTCCTTTCGCGAAAAACACCTATATCATGCTCCTAACTATTTTAGTAATGTTTGGTTTATGGAAGGCGCAGGCATGCGAGTGATGTAGCACTTTAGTTTATAGTTTAAAAGGTACGAGGGTCCATTGCAGCCGACAAGTAGATAACTTCACTAAATTATACCTAGTTAGGTGGCTCATACATAACGTAACATTTAAATGTAGGCATACATTGCTTCTTGTCCCACACTAGGATAATCTATGTCGTGGGAACCAGAAACAGCGACATCACAAACTGTAAACATCCAAGACTTGGGGTTTTTTGACCCCAGCTGGGATTGGAACCCGGAACCTCTCTCATGGTAGGCAGATGCGCTAACCGCTGCGCCATCTACAGAGGTCGTAGAGGTACTTCTGATAGATAACATGGCTCTGCTAGGTTGTAGGTAAGTCTAGGTGCAGTCAAAAGCACATTACACCTTTAGAAAAGGGGCAAATCGCTCGCACTGGGTAACTGAGTAGATTGCGTGGATGTAAAGGTTAATTTGCTATCGACTGACGACGATACATTTTAGTGAATCATGCCGCCATGCGTCGCTACAAAACTGGTGGCGGTGGCCGTGGTTAGGTCTGAGTCTGCTAGTAATGTTACTCACAATAGAAGCCCAGCCGAATGATCGAACACTGTAACTACAGAATACGACTTTCATCACCGTATTAATATACCCGTAGTGACATCTGTCGTCGAGTAGCGGTACTAACTACGAGTTAAATTACTCCTACGGAGACTACACTGAACTTTTCATGGTAACAAAGTTTGCACAAAGTATAAAAAACTCACTCACTGAATTAAGGTACCTAATTAAGTTGTTCTGTATTTGTATCGAATCTTGAGCTGGCTTCTTACGGTCCGCGATATCGCGGACGGACGCAGGCCAGCTCACACACAGAACAAAAAAAAAAAGAGTAGAAGTTGTAAGTGGGCGGTGCCCGCGTGCCTCACATTAGCAATGTATTGCCTATGCTTAGTCTATGACAGTTTTTCTTACCTCAGTTGCCGTGCGCTTCTAGTAAAGAAAACAATGTTGAAAACTCTACTAAAATGCCTTGTTGTGCTGTATTAGAGTGCAAAAATAAAAGTTCGGGACCAAAATATACCATTTATGCCATAATATTTCATCGGTAAATCGTAATTAAATTTTATTTGTAATGACATGAACAAGGAAACCCATCCTAAAGTGAGAAAGTGAAACCACCTTTATTTACTGGATCGTAATGTTCAATTTTCGTCGAAATCTGTGTACTTTTTCTAAAAATTTCTGTCAACATTTGAATGCTACTCAGTTACAGATGGGACGCAACATGATAAAAATCTATCGATTATTGTCTATGACATAGCGACTGCTAAGTTGATTGCTATGTCTAATTAGCCACGCTACATTTTTGAACATGAACGAAAATTTCAAAACCATTCCGAGAATTCATGCTTTCAGTACAATACGGTATTTGACACTATCAACATAAAATTATTTGAGATGCTCGATTAAAACAAAGACTGTGTGTCAATACATGATGTAAGGGTTTCAGTAGAAATATTTACTAAAGTTGTGTGACAAAACTCGTTTATTTATAACCAGAATCCTCTGTCATCTGTACAGTATTACAATTATTTCACAGCGCGCAAACACTACGCTACTTTTAGATATATTTAGTTCATACAAAATGTACAAACCAACGTAGACTTAGTGCATACAAAATAATATACAGGGTGTTTGGAAGCTGGGAAGCCTTAAGGGGGTGTTAGTATAGACCATCTAGAATATTTGAGCCATAATTTTGTCCCAACCAAAGTCTGATTGTTTTTTTTCTATTTTTTCGTTTATTTTTTTTTCTGTTAAGTTTAAATAGTCCAAAATTTTAGCAAGAACAGTGCTTTAAAATTATTTAATATCATTAAACACAAATCAGGCTAATAAAACACATTAAAAAAAAAATTAACGTTTCCGCTTAAACTTTGCTAATAGCACCGAATTGGAAAACTTTGGGATTTTGGTATTAAAATCGTTAAAATTCCCTAAAAAAAAAAAAACAATCGGACTTTGGTTAGATAGGACAAATTTAATATGGCTCAAAATGTTCTAGATGATATATACTAACACCCCCTTAAGGCTTTGCACCCAGCTTCTGAGCACCCTGTATATGACCAATCGTAATATTCTTAACCAAATTCCGGATACTTAGTTTTCTAGAGCTATTCCACGATATATGCTGCAGTTTATCTTGTGTATTTTTTGGTCAAAAAAATTAGGCTCAGTGGCTCGCAAATGTTTTAAAGAGAGACGCTTTTACATTATGCTGGACGCCATTACACTATACTGCGGCAACCGATGCGCAATGACCAGCCATCCTGACGTTAGAATGGACGGTCATCCTTAAGAGCGGATACACACTAGGCATTAGGAAGCGCGCGCTTTTGTAACGCGCGTTCTAAGAACTATTCTAAGAGGTCTGATTGAAGTGTACACATGCAAACGCGCTTACAGCGCGCTTACTGCTCGTTTGCACTTCAATCGGACCTCATAGTTCTTACAAAAGCGCGCGCTTCAAAACGCCTAGTGTGTACCCGCTCTATATGACTGAATTCTTCTAAAATATGTAATAAGCAAACATAAGCAATTGGTATGCAATTTTTGGAACATATTTCAAAGTAAAATACGACAGTTGACCGGCCATTCTGACGGTCACTTGAATGTCGATGTGTTTGGTCAGGAGCGTGTCAGGTGGCAGTCCCTAGTCCCTGCCTACCCCTCTGGGATACAGGCGTGAGCTTATGTATGTTGCTTGATTTTTATGTTGTGTATGTTGAGTCCGCCCATGTTACATATTTTTTTAGGAATTAGCCGCAGGTTTCCTCGCGATACAATTTCCTTCGCTTGAATTAAGCTTAATTCACGTAAAACTTACTGTGAATTGATTAGAGCTCTAACTAGGTACGAGCCCCTCCAGCGCATTTTATTGCATTGTAGAGCATTTTACTTATGAGATACATTCGAACACTTATTGCTAATGGTTTTATTATCTTTATTCCGGATACACTCACTTGACTGTTCACCATGTATGCCTCTGCGAATCAGAGCGAAACCTGGTTGGACTCTTCCGAGAAAAAGTCAAGTAAAGGCCCTCGGCCACGGCGACTTTTTGCAGCGATGCAGTAGCGATGGTGTCGCGCGTGCGCATCGATGCAGTCGCGACGCGTTCGCTAGATGCGTGCTCACGTATCACGATTAAGTCGCGATGCAAACGCGATACCGTCTCGCTTCTGTAACGGTGCAAGCACGATTCAATAACGACACAAAAATGCCTACGATCGTAACAGTTTTAATTACATCAAGAGGCCACCCTCCCTCCATTCTTTCCCCGATGTCGTCCAACACGGTCGTTCGTTTGTATCGATACAGTCGTTATTTTGAGGCGCGTTCGTCGCTCGTTGGCATTGTTTCTGTAGTGCGTTGCAAATGCGACTAACGCGCGTTAGTAGCATTGCTGTCGAGCGTTTAGGAAACGCGCGACAGCATCGCTACAAAAAGTTGCCGTGGGCGAGGACCCTAAGTGTATCCGGAATAAAGTTAATAGTGTCTAGTGCTTAGATAGTTTTAGCTCCAAATAGTTTTATTGTTGTAATTGACTATACCTAGGTCAAAGGAACAGGAATCCATATACTTAAGCACACTAAAGAAAGTAAATGTTTTCTGCGTGCACGGCTGGACATAATGTGCGTCCATAGGCGTGCGACCATGTGCGTTAAGGCGCTTAGCTACCAAGAGGACGTGGCACTAAGTGGCTTTTTAGCGATTTAGGCGGACGAAATCCGGTTTCCTAAATCTTAACCCAGGTATAAAAAAACGAGTAACGGTTGTCGTTGAATAGATGTAGAACAATGGACGACCCTTCCCGCCCGCCTTATGTTAGGGCTTGCCAGGTAGCATCAGTCGGAACTTATCGTCTCTTTGAGTGCACGTTTAATTTCTCGGCGTTCTTACGGAACTATTAACTTCGAAGGCAGTTACAGTTTGTGTGGAGCATTTCTTGTGAAAAACCAGTATGGATCCTGATAGTCAGGTATGAATATGTAAATTTAATTTTGTTTTTGGTAAATGTCGCAAACATTTTGGCATATTTTGGCCAATACAAATTAATGTCGTAATTTCAAAACTCAAAAATTTTTATTATCGCGCGAGGAATACTCCCTTAACCAAATGAAGGCTTTGAAGCATCAGTTTTCTTACCTGAAGTCTCAGTTAAAGCAAAGATGGACACGAGCTCACATACAAGCAGAGAATTTTTGACTGCAAATGAAGAATGGTTACAAGGAACCTTTCTTATACCTAGATCGTCTCAGCATTCAGCGGGCCAACCGACAAAATCATTTGAAGACTCCAGCGACAGAGTGAAACGGAGAAAAACCAAACACTTACGTACTACGAAAAACTATGAAGTACTAGTGCATGCTGCCCAATCGTCACTTCATGCCTCCGGAAAAAGAATTGCTTCTAATGTTCTTAAAGACATGATGAAGTCTCCACAGCGACCTGAAAAGTAAAAAAGGGCTTACTAAAAGTCACTACAACAGAAACATAAAACGAAGTTGTCGAAATTGCGTGCCCTTTCAATGTTCGTCGAAGCTGACATGACAGGCGACAATATGAAATCGCACGAAGCACTGATAAAAGTTTTTTCCCGCTGTACAAGGAGCTTCAAAAGGCTAAAAAGGAGACTTACCCCAGCAAAGAAAGTTATCGTGTGGTTGAAACATGTGCTGAAATTGAATACGCTACTTGACTCGTATCAAATTTGACGCGATAAATAGATATTTCCTGTAGTATCTAACGTAAGAAACCGAAATATATTGACTTTGCTAAGTAAATATGCAGGATGGCTGCAAAATTTGCAAATTAAAAAAATATTTTTCGCTTTAAATCGGAACGGTGAAAACACTATCCGCCATCTTGAAAGCACCTTTGGTTGTAAACAAACATCTGTCAGTCGTGCGTGCGTAGGTTCTATTGTGATTTGGATTGGATTTAGTGTTTTTGCAAAAACTCTTATTGTGCAGTTAGTGTCTTATCATTTTATTGATAAGCGCAATCATGGACGCTGGATTCATGGAAGCTGATAGTACCAATTTGCCAAAACCAAACCAAATCAAACCAAGCATTATTACAGCTAAAACAGTTCCTGTGTGCATTGATATTACATGACTTACATTGAAGTGATCTTCACATAAATACACCCAAGTTTCAGTCGATAAAGAATCGGGGTCTCTCTTGGCAAGTTTGAGCCAAGTTTTTTCGTGTGTTTATTTCACTGGGCACACGAATCCGCGACTTCCCGGCGGTCTTTATTGACGTGTTTTTGCAGTCTCGTATAATGCAATAATGATAATTGATATATTTTGCATGTAAACTCGATGAAATCATGAATGCGTTGTTGTTATTTCACTATGCTCACAGATCACTAACAGATTTCAGGACTAGGTAAAGATCGTTTCCCCAAACAAGTCCCACGGTAAAATCCTTAAGGTCATAACAATAAAAGCCAAAATTCATTAACTCATACTTCTTTCGTGGCACGAACTCTACCTATGTTGAATGTCAAACTTTGTTTACAACATAAAGGACTTCAAACCATAGACAAAAATGGCGGACCGCGTTTTTGGCTGTTTAGCAAAGCAACGTTTTAAAATAATGTTTTTGTTGCTTTTAGGTCCTCAAAAATATACTAAAATATTTTTTGGTCTAATGGAAGAGATATTTAGCATTTAAGACATACTTGAAAAAAGAGTCAAGTAGCGGATTACAAAGTTTGTTGGACCATACAACTAAAAGGTTGATTAGTTCTTTGGATGATGTGTTGGTTGATTGCAAATCAAGAAGAGCTCAAAACATTGTAACTTATTTCAAAATGGGGTTGCGATGGATCGCAACAAGCTCAATTTAAACAAAAAATGCAAAGCGGTGCCAGTGATAGCCACATTTTTATAAGTTGCTTAGTGCCACTTCAGCTAGTTAGTGGAACTAAAGTTGTGTGGCAAAACCCAACGCCCTCTTCGCCTCGACATTGCAGACCAATACGATTAAGATTCGTGAAAGAAACGGTGGACGTGACAAACGAAGAAACAAAATATGTTGAAAACCAAATCGCAAAATTGAAGAACAGCAATTTTTCAATGGAGGAAAGACATTTTTCTGTAAGTCACCTCATGACACTTACTATGGTAGATGGTAAGGTATGTAATGCTGTTACAGGAACTACCTCAACCATGAGGTGTTATATATGTGGCGCAACGTCAAAACAATTTAATGACCTGAGTATAAAACAGGATTTGGCCTCTCAATATTGCATGCGAGAATCCGTTTTTTTGAAAGTATCTTACATTTAGCATATAAAATACCTGTAAAAAATGGCAGCTGCGAACCAACAGCGACAAGGAAATCGTAGAAAAAAACCAAGGCAGAAATCCAAGCCAAATTTAGAGAGCAAACCGCCCTAATATTCGACATGCCCAAAGCAGGTTTTGGAAACTCCAACGATGGCAACACAAGCCGAAGATTTTTCAGCAATCCCGAACTCGCAGCTCAAATTACTGGCGTAGACAACAACCTTATATACAGGCTTAAAATTATCTTAGAATTGATATCCAGCGGCCACAAAATAGACTTGACAAAGTTTGCGAAGTACACGCACGACACCGCCAAATTGTATGTCAGCTTATATGCATGGTATCCAATGGCGCCTACCATACACAAGGTGCTCATCCATGGGGCAATGGTAATTAAAAAAGCTTTACTGCCAATAGGCATGCTATCGAAGGAAGCAGCAGAAGCGCGAAATAAGCATTACCGAAAGTACCGCCTAAATTAAGCCAGAAAATTTTCCAGAGAAGAGTGCAATATGGACGTGCTTAACCGTTTGTTAGTTAGTTCTGATCCACTTCTAACAAGTATCAGACCAAAACCAAACAAGAAGCACCATAAATTTAGCAAAGATGCTTTGGAGATGATGGTTTCTGATGAGCCAAATTTTGGCAGGGATGAAGCTAAGCCAGCCGCTTCTTCAGCAGAGACGTCAGATATATCTGGTCCAGAATTAGACGAAATAAGCTCTGATGAAGAACCATGGTTTTCCGCGTCGTCATAATTTATGTTAGTAAATAAGTTTTTTTTTAAATAAATTTTAATTATTATTTAAATAAAACTGAATTTTTCCTAAACTATCTTCTTCAAAGACTGCCACACATTACGATTCTACGGGATTTTCTATGCGAGACACAAAAAATCAAGGAAATAATTACGTCCGCCTAAATCGCCAAAAAGCCCTTGGGTTCAATTCCCACTGAAGGCCGCCGTACATTTATACAACTATTTGGCCTCAGAGTAGGTCTTTTTCGATGTATGTCATGTCCTTGCCGGGTAACTATAGCACAGGGTATCCTAGTTGAAGACCAGTACGTTTGTTGTTAAGTTATTAAGGCCAGTACAGTACGACACCCAGTGGGAATTGATCCCACGCACTTTGGCATAGTAATCAGATTGCTAGACCAACCAAGCAAAACATGTATGATTTATTGACACGCCAGTCGCCACCAGCGATCATGTTGAACCGTGCTTCTATCTTATATGGTAGCTAGTATTAGTAGCATCATTGCATCATACTCAATAAAATATCAATTTTATGTTAGATACTAACATCAGTCACGCAAGATAGCGCGTGTAGTGTGCAGCGAGTATCAATATAATTTTAATATAATAACTTGCAATGCATAGAGCAACCTTTGGAAGCACTATAATCTCACATGGAATATTTAGCTTCCAGCGCTAGAAAAAAAGTACTATTTCTTCTCTGATATAACAGTTTAAATTTTAAAAATTTTACCAAAATCGTCTTCGATTTCACACCCTATCAGTATCAAGTCCTTATTACATAAAATATCAATATCTGTCGCGCGGGTTTGCGCGTGTAATCTGCTGCGTGTTTCTTATATTAAACCCTTTGGCTCAACTCTGCAAATGATAAGTTCCCTTGACACAAGGGACTTTAGAACGACGGTTAATTAATATAAGGTTTAATTTCGCTTCCGAGTACCCGCTACCGAATTCGGTAGACGCCGAGCCAGCGGGTTAATACCTTAAAGTATCAATATATTATTAGGTATGTCAGTCGCACGGGTACAGCGCGAGTATCACCAAAAACTTCCTCGAATAGTCCACGCTATCACCCAAACGGCGCCTAGTTTCATACTCCTGGCATTAGGCCGGGCTTGCGGCCGGGCCAGGCCTCCTTGGCGTATTTCTTCTTCTTGGGCCCGCTCGAGGGACCCGCCTCCTCTGCAGCTGTGGAGGTTATGAGAAAGTTAGTACCAGTCTGCGAAAGTCATTTTACCTGCGAAAGTAAAACCGGTAACAAACAATCTATGTATAACATATAGTTATCATCATTATAGCAACGTATTGGACATACATAAAGATCCTCTACATAAAATTAAATATTTTCTGAACCACAACCAGTAACATATATTATTATCTATTCCACTTTACTTTACTTTTTGATCGGATGCAACTTTTACATCAGTTATTGTTTTAGAATTTAAGCACGTAATGTACGAGTAATCGTAGGTACTCAGCAATTAATTATGCATGCTGTGTTCCACTGTAATTAGTTAAGGTACATTAGTCTATTTATTATTGTATTAAGCCTCATGTATTTAATAGTACTATTAACTGTTATGGAACCAAATAAAAAAAATATAAAAAAATACAGAGAGAGCTTAATAGAGTAGATATAGAATGTCACCCAAAGCTTACACACAATGGTGGATTAAGGCTGCTGTAAAGCTGGCTTCCCACCGTCCGTGATATCGCGGACGGACGCGGACTAGCTCGCACGACACACCGTGGGAAGGGTCTCGGTGCGCGGTAGCACAGACAGACGACAGGTCAGTTGGAAAAGCCTCTCGTGGTGCGTGGCTGTCCGTGGTCGTCGCCCGTCCGCGTCCGTCCGCGATATCGCGTACCGCGGGAAGCCAGCTTTACGTCGGTCGGTCGAATGAGCCGTTTTCAGAAGAACTAAAAAAAAGTCCTTTCAGAGTTATATTGTATTGAAAAAAAATTTTTTAACTCTGAAAGGACAAACACTTGGCTGTTGGCGCCATCGCTCACTGAGACCTATTCGATGATGTATCACACATGGCTATTGGGCTGTGGTCCAAAATTGCATTCCTTTGACAGCCGTTAGATTTTTTTTTAGTTCTTCTGAAAACGGCTCATTATGCGAGCGCGATAGCATGCTCCACGTAACAGCAGCCTTAACTTAAGGCATTACACACGATAAAAAAAATGAAAACCGCGCCATCACTAAATGTTTTTCACTTTCCCTTCCGTGCCCCACGTCTACACAACGTGTCCCACGTGACCCATATGTAGTAACAGTAATATGTCTGGAACATTTATTACTGTTACTACATATTATTGATTTGTCTATCTAATCGTTGATTCTACGCAGCAGTTGATGATGTAACTGAAAAAATATTATGCCATGATCTGGTTAAGGCAGACAGGGCTTTGGCTTTGGGTCCAGTAGCTCAACATCTCATGCTGGGTCCCAACCCAACTTAAGATTTAGGGGCCACCTAATCTACTTAGGGGCTACTTAACGGTAGATTAGTAGCCCTAAAAGATTAGGTGGTCCCTAAATCTTAAGTGTTGGTGAAAACGGGCATTACCCGCGCCGATCAGACTGAGGTGCGAGCTCGGCGCTGACGACTATGAGAACTTTATCTCGATGCAAGCGAATTGTGCTTGTGCTAGCAATTCACTCGAAAAATCAGCCATTTTGCTTGTACACTTTTTTTTGTACAATGTAGTTTTTAAAAAAAATCGGGATGTTAGAGTCCCACGGATCACATATCGCACCTCCAGAACTAAAGTGACCCAACTCAAAATTTGGGTAAAATGAGTTAAGTACACAAAATGACTCAAAAATGTATACTCTTTCATGCCTATATGAAAAAGCGACTTTATTTGGTCAGAGAGAGATGGAGGAATATTGCGGTCTATTTTTTCTTGAGCAACTCGCTCAGAGGCCGAATACATTTTCTTCATTTCCCAAAAGTTGCAAATTTTGAGTTAGGTCACTTTAGTTCTGGAGGTGCGATATTTGCGCAATATAATTTTAATAATAGAGTCCCACTGACCAGGGTGGGGCTGGGGCTGCGGCAAATGCGGCTCCGGGCCCTCCAGTTCCACATCGGGCGCCGGGTTGGGCAGCGAGAGTCCCAGGCGCGCGCCGATTAGACTGAGGTGTGAGCTCGGCGCTGGCAATTCCGAGTAGAGGCCCGCGCTCCGGGTTATCTCCTGAAGGCGGAGCGAGTGGTGGTGCGCTGGGGGAGTTAAAGTTTTATTTTTCAGAATCAGAATCAGATACTCCATCGAACATAGGTATACAATACATGCCCCGTTTCCTGGTGGTCATACTAATTTGTTATATCAGTATGACTACGATGATATACATATCCTCCTGGTCATACTCACTTTTCTGAGCATCCTGTAGAGGGTAAAACAAATGCCTGCACATAAAACTACAAGTAAATACTGCTTAATTATAGAAGAAGAAGTATTTACTACTTTATTTACACAGAAAAGTATTATTATATTATACACGAGGAAGGAAAAACCTTTTCCTAAAAATATTGTGTTACAGTATGACTAGGAGGACATGTATATCCTCGTAGTCATACTGATATGACATATTGCAGGGTCTTATAAATATAAAATGCACGCTATGTCAATAAGGCATACAAATGTTTTTATTTTGGTTTTGTTTTTGGAAACTTGCCGCTTACATTAGAAATGATCACATACTTTTTTAACTAAAAGCTAAAAATAAGTTTCCGCATTACGCTAACAATGTGACAAAAAAAATGGAAGTATTAATAAGTTGAAACTAGGTTTAAAGTACACTAGAGCACCAAGAACTCGCCCTTGGTGACTGAAAGTGGAAAGAATATTGCAAAGAAAAAAACCACAGAAAATAACCTATTTTTATGTGGTTTTTTTTCAATAATAATAAATAACTTACACACAGCACAATGACTTGACCTGGTCTCAAACTAGCATACCTTGGGATATGGTAACCAGGCAAGGATACCACAAACATCGAAAAACACCCAGGCTGTGGCCATTTGCATATATTTGTACATATCTATATTAATAATTTCGTTCGGGTCTACGGTAGACTCGAACGATATGTACAACAAATGAAAGAGCGTAAAAAAATAGTTGATCTGAGTCGACAACATATGGGCGGAAAATTCGTATTATCGAGCAGCATCAATATAAAAATTATTAAATTCAACAATGGCGTTGCTAAGTAAACATGTCAATGTCATCATTGTTGTGTTAGTGTCACAAGTTTTCATTGTGAACTGTTATGGCCGGTTTACATTATTTTAGTGTTTAGGAGAGTGCTATAATACAATTAGAGAGGCAAGTGAATTAGTACATTACTAGACGTTCGAGTGAACGTTTATATTTCTTCCAGTAGAGTGTCACTTCGTCGACGTCGCGAATTATGCGCTATCCTACTCAAAATACTATGAGTTTTAATGGAACACATAAGTAAGTTTGGTAATTCGAGTTAATGAAAACAACACGCACCCGTCACGAGTAACTTGCGCACTCTCCTAAAGTTCTCACTAAATTTTTAGTTTATACACTGATAAGTAACGAGGTTAATAAACTCGGCAAAACGTGGGTCCAGTTCTAGAGACTGGTGCCTCTGCCTACCCCTTCGGGGATAACGGGCGTGAGTTTATTATTTTATTTTATTATTATAAGTAACGAGGATAGTAACGCGCTCAGGTGTTACTGGATAGAACAATAGAAACCAATTCTATTTTGATTCTAATTGAAAGGCAACTAGAACCGTACTATAAAGTAAAACGTACTAAAGCAAGTGGCGCTTACACGTTTCTACAAAAGCACTCTCCTTAAGAAAGAAAGAAAGAAAGAAAGAAAGAAAGAAAGAAAGAAAGAAAGAAAGAAAGAACGAAAGAAAGAAAGAAAGAAAGAACGAAAGAAAGAAAGAAAGAAAGAAAGAAAATTTATTTATTTGATACTCAAAACAAAACAAAAAAACACACACACACAGAATGCGTACAATAGAAAAAAAATAACACAGAAAAGCATTAAAAGCGTAAAAAAAAATAAACTGTACAACATGAAAATAATAATTTACATTTACATATTTACATTTACATACAGGCACATACATTGCTTCTGGCCCCACACTAGGATACCCTGTGTCGTGGGAACCAGAAACAGCAACGTCACAAACATGTAAACATCCAAGACCTGGGATTTTTTTTTTGTCCCCAGCCGGGATTCGAACCCGGGACCTCTCGCATGGTAGTCAGATGCGCTAACCACTAAGCCACAGAGTTCGTTAAAGGTTGAGCCCCCAAAATGGGCCCGATTCAGCATAATGTTGCAACAGAGTGTAAAGTAAAGCACTCTCCTAAACACTAAGATATTCTAAACCGGCCCTTTGATCTAATTTGTTAACTCCATGGTGTGTGGAATACCGTGGCATCCAAAAAGGTTATTATAATCTGTGCCAACTGAGAAGGTGTAGTAAGTAATCTGTGGTGTTTTTCATTGGCGGGAGCTCAGAAGAAGGTCCTTCTTCGAAGAAGGGAATACAATAATTTGACATTGAGTTTTGGAAGGGTCTGAAAAATAATTGAAAAAGGAAATCAGTCATAAATTGATCTTTATTGTTTTGCTTAGTTAGGTACCAATAAACTTATTGAAATGAAAAAACCACTAGATAAGAAAAATACCAAAAATTAAAATGATGAAGAAAAACATGTGGTCAATACAAAACTAAAAGCTGTAAAGCCAAAGAGAGGGAGCTGTTTTTAGTTGATTAGCCAAGTGGATTCTACGTCTCATACGTCATTAGATTCACTAGCTGTTAACTAAATTCAATGCTGTTAAGTTTATGAAGGAAGCTCATTTAGTAATTACCCATGACAAAGTTATGATAAGTATCCGATTTTCGCCTTGCATTCCTTCGTGAGTAGCCAGAACATGTCCAAAAGAGCAAGATTGGCTATCCGTAATAGTGTGCTGGTTCCAATACTGATGTAAGCATGGTAGCGAGATTTGGGTATGGCAGAAGTCAGAAGAATCATGAAAGTAGGATTAGTGCGAGATGATGACGAGATGAGATAATGAGATCCTTAAGAAATATGTGTGGTGTTACTTTGAATGACAGAATACGCAATAGTGTGATCAGAGACCGAGGATGTAGAGAAAGAGGATGTAGTGAGTGACTAGAATTGAAAAAAGGAATGTTGCGTTGGTTTGGAGATGTGGAGAGGATGAACGAAGAAAGACTGACAAAGCAAATATATCGAGCGAATGTGAGTGGAAGGGCCGGTAAGGGACGCCCCAGTTGGACATACTTCTATGTATTAGCAAAGGGCAAGATTAAAAGTACCCGAAACCGATGTGGGTACATGCAACGACTAATGGATGTCGATGAAGCGAAAGTGATTTGTCAGGATAGTGGCAGGTGACAGTCCGTGGTCTCTGCCTACCCCTCTGGGATACAGGTGTGAGCTTATGTATCTGAGTGTATTAAGAGATTTATATCTACTGGTGGTTGATAAATACAGAGGCGTCACCATATAAAAAAACATAGTGGAATATTATTTTGCGTCTACATTTTACCCGAGCGAAGCCGGGTTTTCGTCTAGTTACATAAATATTTAATATGTTTTAAGTATTATGTAGCCTATTAAGGGTCAGTGTGAGTAAAAGGCTTTCTCTTTCCTTCCTAGAAACCCTTCGAGGTGCTGATCTTTCGAGGTAATGACACCGACAAAACGTATCATCGAGGTAGGGACATTGAGCTATCGTCATTCGAAGTATAGTCCGTTTTTTAATTCAATGCAAAAAAAAATGACGCGGTGTTACCGTTATAAAATACATAGGTGTACTCGGTAGATTTTTTTTACCGTGAATTGAAGACTTGTGTGACCAAAATCCTTATCACATAAAGACATTAAAGTTTAATTCCTCATAAGAGCAAAGTCGAAAAAAAAACACCCACGTAGCACAAACAATTTTTACTTGGAAGTAAAATGGGGTAATTTGATTTTTGCGTACTAGCAACATTCAGACATTGGATTGTATTGAGATGTCAATGTGACTGTTTTATTTTTTTGCATTGAACTAAAAAAACAGACTAGAGTACGAGACGCTACGCCATGAACCTTTTCTGCCAACTTACTCTCATCCGGCCCCTGGAGCTTGAGTTTCCTGTGCGGTGCGTTGGCATTCGGCACGATGGTGGAGCGTACCAAGTTCCGGAACCTTCCGATGGTGGGGTCGATGTCCTCAGGGTTTATGATGTCCACCTCCTCGTTGAACGAGACGTTGCGTCGCTGCTTCTTGGGCTGGCCCGCCGGCATCGAGGCGGAACGCTTGGTGCCCGTAGGTGGCTACCGGGATTGAAAAACAATTACGGCCTTACTAATAATAAGTTATACACTCTGAATAACTATTTGACGTATATCAATTTATACTGGTTTAATCGCATTTAGCGTACAAATAACCAGTTTGTCAGACCCCGCATAACGGCTGTATACACAGCTCATAACCTTTATTAGGAAGGCCGTATATGTATACCAGAAAAAGCGGATAAGAGCGAGTCTGGCTTGCCCGCCGAGGCTTCTGTATTTGCAGTTTTTTCAAAGCTTGTCCCAAACTTCAGAGGCGTTAAATATTTAATAATAAATGTATAGTGTTTCTTTAATTTTATTGTTATTATTATGGTAATTTTATTGTTAATATTATTGATATATCTCAGTAATTATTGTTTTACTTATTTTGTACATCTGCTTCCTTCTCCAATATTTTGCTCCAGTCCATCCAAAGGATGTCTGGAAGAGATTACTTTCAGTGATAAGACCGCCGTCTGTACTCTCAGATTAAGAAATACCTGTGTAATTTCCTTTTTTATGTACAATAAAGTGTTCTCTACCCATATTACTTACCGATATTACCGATATTACTTGCCAAATTTCTTTGTTCTAGGTCAACGGGAAGAGGAAAGAATTTTGATTCCCTTGCATGTCGAAGTAGAGATTTTTTACGGCGTTATCGTTTTTTACGACACTTACTTAGAAGACATATTTTTCCACAGCTTTAGATACCAAGACTTGAGTGTTTGGTTTCAATTTCAACTCGATATCTCCATGCGTTCCAGAGACATTCAGACAGAGATTTTTTCTTGACAGACAGATAGACGAGCAGATAACAAAGTGATCCTATAAGGATTGATGTTATCTGTAAGGTTGGAAATCTTTATAGATTTCCTAACCTTATGGTTGGAAGAAAGATGTTCAGCATCACTCAAGAATGCTAACCTTACAGCAGCTATATATACAGCCTACGCTTTGCTTTGATATGACGATATTGAGACCACTGCTGACTACAATATATACAGACTGATATAATTATACTACATGCTCAGTGACAAAATATCTATCTAATTTATCTTTTAAATATATATATATATATATTCGTTCCACAGCCCTGGTCGTCTACATATTGATATTTCTATTAAAAAAATCATGGCCAACAGTGTGCTCTGCTGTAAAGTGCTTCGACTATAAAGGAGCCGGGGATCTCTGGGCCCAATTGTAATAAGCTGAAATATGGTTTAAAAAAGCGGAATTTTTTTCTGTTTAAAGTATTAAAAAATCTGCTCAATTCACAATCTGGGAGACGAGAAATCTTAAAAACAAGTTTATTGCACTGATGAAATAGAGTTTCGATTACTATAATCGATTACTGTGAATGATTTCAAGAATTATTATTGAACATAAAATCACTCTCATCGAATGATGGATTCAATCAAAGTGAACAAAATCTACGGAATAAATTATTATATTGTCAATAGTTTACAATAAAACAGAATATTAACTTTAAAATCGATTCTCGTAGATTCTCGTTTACAGATCGATTTATTACCTACTTTTTATGTTTGTCAAATGTATTTAATCTGTGCCGACAGTGACAGCTCCCGGATTTTCAATCTATGATCATGATGGGTCACTATATTGCACGGACCGAGAATTTACGGCACGAGAATGTACAACCCGGGAATTCGTGCCCAAATGACCATATATAACTAACGCTAGTGGGATTTTTCCGAGCGGTTCCGTGCTTCGCAAGGAAAGTTAAGCAGTTGTTGCCGGCTGCCGTCAATAGATGGAAGTCGTGAAGCCAAGTCAGAGGCCTTAGGGCAGCTTGAAAACTTCCGACAGTAAGACCAGCCACTAGTCTTACAAGGCTCCACCTATCCGGACTAGGCCCCCGTGGTGGAGAATGCCCTATAGGTATAGGACCGAGGGGCACGGGCTTTTCACTGAGAAAGGTTCCTCAGGGAAAAGCCCCGTGCCCCTCAGTGGGTTTATAATGGGTTGATGTATCGCTCATCTACATCTAAACTCTGATCATTTGGATTGACTTGTCTAGTGTAAGATCCAGCCAGATCAGGACGTCAATCTATTGAGACTCATAGCCTCGATAATGTCACGCACTAGATCGAGCGTGTAATGGCTGCGAAGTGAATGATTTACGCTTCATGGAAACGAGGCACACTCTGTCGTGTCTATTGCTGTACACGGATTCTCGCCCGTACCAATTTTATACAGCCTGATATGATAACGCATGACCCGAGAACGTACGGACGGGAATCCGTGTACATGTGCACTGATTCCGTGGCTGTACATTACCGGGGCGTACGTTCTCAGGATGTGCATTCGCGGTACGTACATTATCGTCTCCCATCAAGATCACCGGACTACCTACCTACTCGTCTTGTATCGGTTATCGTTTGCGTATTTTAATTATATTCCTCGACCAGTGCTTTCGCTCTACGGACTTCTAGTATATTGTTAAACTTGTACGACTGTGGCATACCGACTTATCGATGTAATACACTGGGCCGACGAGTTTTAGAGGATGAAATGACACAAATCCTTGTCTTCCCTGTCTTTTAATCTATTTGTGAGTTTCGTTACATTTTCCCACTTAATACAATAAGAACTACAATTAATGTAATAAATAACTGTCCATCATATGATCATAGTTATAAAATCAGCTGTTAAGTACCTATAGGTTATTGTCAATTTGTTGCATAGCCTCACTTTACTTTACTAAATCTCTTTTAACTTTGCTCTCAGATTGCTAAAATCCGCAAAATTTTCAAAGATGGCTTGACAATATATAAGCTGTTTATTGACACCACTCTCGTCTTTATACATCTGGGCCCAAGAATGTATGGAAGCGTTTCCGTCTCCTTTCATACCAAATTCACCTGTCAGCACAGAGCTACAGTCGATTTATCGAATAATTCTACAAAATTATTAAGACAGAGACGAGCAACCGACGTCGCGAGCTCCGTCTCGACTCACCATGATTAAGGGCCTTTTCACACGTACCACAACCACACCAACACCACAACCACACGTCAACCACACCACGTGGCCGGGAGTATATTTTGTATGGAAAATTAATAGGACCATTCACACGAACCACATTTTGCAGTCGTTATGGACCGTATGTGGCATACCGGCCACATCACGACCACATCGCAACCACATCCCAACCACATCGCAACCTATGAATGCCGGAGTCGTACT
Source organism: Yponomeuta plumbellus (assembly GCA_947310845.1). NCBI lineage: Eukaryota > Metazoa > Arthropoda > Insecta > Lepidoptera > Yponomeutidae > Yponomeuta > Yponomeuta plumbellus. Next base: position 12,631,498 of record OX371214.1, read on the forward strand.
GTGTCTGCACACGACGTAACCGCATCGCAACTACTTGCGACAACGCAACCACCTCAACATTTTGTCGATACCACAACGCAACTACTGGCGACAACGCAACCAGATCGACATTTTGTCGGTACCACAACGCAACTACAAAAAGCTGCAGCGACACTATTCACACGTAATCACTGCTTGACCGCATTTTGTCGTTGCGACGTGGTGTGGTTGTGGTACGTGTGAAGAAGCCCTTAGCTCTACGAATCATAGCGAAACCTGGTCGGACTCTTCCAACGAAAAATCAAGTTAGTATATCCAGTGTAATGTTAAAAACATGATTAAGGATTAGGAAGGAAGATAGAATTGTAGAAATAGCTGGACAAATTTTACATAACTGAGGACGTTTTAAATCAAATTATATGAATCACCTTCATGACGTCAGTGCCATCCTCTGTCGAGATGCCCAGCATAGAAATGCGTCGATTGTGAGCAGTATTGAACTCAGTTAGATTCTGTAACAAAACACAATTGTTTAATGTAAATGTTTTAGGACAACCTCTGTTGCGCAGCGGTTAGCGCATCTAACTACCATGCGAGAGGTCCCGGGTACAAATCCCAGCTGGGGACAAAAAAAAAACCCAGGTCTTGGATGTTTACATGTCTGTGACGTCGCTGTTTCTGGTTCCCACGACACAGGGTATCCTAGTGTGGGGCCAGAAGCAATGTATGTGCCTATATGTAAATGTTATGTTATGTAGGTATCAAGTACAATTAAAGTGTCAGCCCCCCCCAGCATAGGCATTTAATTAATTTAATAAAAGTTCAGTGTATTCTATATCACAACCCGCATCTTCCACCTGTATACCTGTAGCATGCTTAGTATCAACCTTAAACAAGAGCGAAACAAGAAGGGAGACAAAAATAAAGTGGTACACACTTTGAGTATGGCTGACTTACATCAAGTTCAGTCTGGTTCTCTGGCAGTCCGAGCAGAGCCCCTTCTGCTTCTGTGTTGGGCAGATCCTCCATGATACCTCTAGCGTTTCCCGACGGCCGCTCCCTGTTAAGCACAGTAATCAATTAATGGGTTCAAAGATATTAAATTCTCATTAAGAACTTACTGTCCAACGAGAAAAGGAACTTGAGAAATTAACTTGTTTATAGAGTGTATGTATAATTTGTGTTTTGGCAATAAATGTAGTTCATTTCCACTTTCAGTTTCACTTTGAAATTAGATTTAGATTTGACTATCATTAGTCTCTCCCACAGTTCAGTTTATTATGACCATTCAATGGAGTAGTTAATCTGTGTGTTAATGGACTATGCAATGGAAGGCTCAAAAGAACTAGCAACCAGGGCAATAAAAAAAAAACTATGTACATTGGGAAATGGGGCCCTGTTTTAAATCAGGAAAGCAACCTAAAGGACATTTGAAGAAGATTGAAATGAGACAGCAATTTACTGGAACTGCCTGATCCTCTGCAACTACTGGAAAACATTCTCAAGAAACACAACTGACTTTTGAAACATTGGTACAGTCAGCAAGAAAAGTGACACTTCTCACCTAATAGTTTTTATAAGCCAAATGTTGGTTACGACCAAATGTCTCTATGAGACTGACTAAACTTGGCTGTTTGAGGCAATAGCAATCAAACTTTTAAGGGATATTGTTAACACATTGTCAATAAATGGAATAAATGGATACAGTAACAGTAGCAATCTGTATTTTGTACTATTTTATTTTAAATTAATTTTTTTTTGTACCCAGCTTGTGTATATTTTTATGTATCGTTGATGTAACATAATTATCTTAGAAAACAATCAATTTTATTTCAGGCATATTTCAAATATGAAAATTCTAAACATTAAAGACATACATTCACACACATTCACTTATGCTTACACAACACACCTTACAAAAATAAGTCAATAAAAATCTATAGTTCATTAATCACACGTAATATGTAGAATGCTTATGTTTACTATGCACTTCACGCACACCACACCACACCTGTCTCATCATCACCTATCCGAACGTACTCTCGCGCACGATGGCTGCCTCACTACACCGAAATGATAGGTGATAGCAGATGCACAGCGCGTGTCTCTCTGATGACCCCGAGCGCCCACACATGCCATGGACGGTCGGGTGCCCAGAGGGCCAGGCGATTCGGGTTCTGCTAGCGTGATAACCCTACCAATTCTTTTTAAGTTACCCTCTCACTCGAAATCTACGCTCAGCTAACTTGTAAACCCTGCTAACCTTGCCGAGATATTTCTCCGCAAATACATTCTTGCTTAAAAACCCTACATTGTGAACCATACAAAACCTATGCTGTGGTTTTACGATGTGAGATCAATCGATTGTGCTATGTATAAAACAAAAAAACTACTGTGTCGTGCTACTTTTCTTTTTTCTTTTTTTTTAATTGATTTTAACACTGTGTTGTGCTTAAACAAACTGGTAAGTTTAAACGTAACTTAGTTAGATAGAAGTAAACTGCAATTATGCATAATGTATGTACAAGCAAATACGAAAGTGCCTGGCTACCCATAGCACAGGGTATCCTAGTTTGGGAGCCAGGACAAATTCTGTAACACTTTTTGTACAAAATAAATATTTTTCATTTTCATTTTCATTTCATTTTCATTGCATACATACACACAACATAAAAATTACATTTACAAGAAGTACACATCATTACGGTTCACAAACTCGCAAAAAATCCCTAAAGTCAATGTCAATATAAATTAAATAATATCAACGCAATATTACAAAATAAAAATAAAACCCTAACCAAATAAATCGCTCCTCCACATCCAAATCAATTTTTATTTTAATACTTATTTCTTCTAGTCGACAGGTATTGTATAAGTCTGCATTTCTAGTAGAAAATAATTTTAAGAGAATAAGTTTTCAATATTTACCTGCAATGTTTGGCTTGGTTAAGCTTGTCTATTTACCTAATGATATAATTTCGTGTGGATGCTCCAAAGTGGAAATTGGAGTCGATGGGCAGCTGCGTTGGCTTGTTTGATTCCAGTCTCATCTTGCCTATGTAAGTGCCATGTGCTGTAAGATTAGGTGAAATTAGGTAATATCAGCAAAGGCAGTGCAACTATGCGAGTAACACATTGTAAGATGTTCCTTGAGGTTAATACAATTTTGTCCAGCCATTTGCCATTAACTGTGAGACTTATTCATGTACACACGACCGTTTGATTACTAAAAGGCCTTGACAGCTTTAAGAATTTTTGGTTAGTTTACTTACTGCTTCCCAGATCCACCAGAAAGGCCCTGTTCAAGTCTTTATGGTACACGAAGGCAGCGTGAACCCGCGAACAGCTAGCGTGATCAATGCAAAAGTCGTTCATTTGAGGGTTCCGTCCAAAGAGGTAGCATTTCTTCTCATCAAGCATAAGCTTCTGAATCAGTTTGTCACCTTTTAACACGTCTAAATGCAAGCCGGTTGGAGGTTTTCCGGCCCTGTAAAGTAAAGGAGTTGATATATTTCAGATATAAATAAGGATCTAGAATTGCAAAAACTGACTGCCGTGAGCCGGTCGAGGTAAGATTGGCGTGAAACATAAAATTCTTACCAGCTAGGGACTTCATAGTGGTTTGCCATGATTCGTTATTGAACTATTTTCGATCGTTCCGTGTGATCACGAGCACATTGTGAGATTTTCCTGTTTAAAATGTTATAAATTTATACCGCACCGCACGCAACGCGCACAACACGAACCTCCTTCATTGAACTTTATTTATTGTCAGTTTACTTTTTCTGTTCACAGAATACGAGAGGAGAGCCATGCACGATCGTGCACCAATGGCCTTCCCTCCTGACGTCTGAGGAGCAACAAGAAAATCGATCGATTGAATTGAATGCATCAAGGAATGTCATCACTGTAACAAAAAAAAACTGTCAAGTTATTTATCTACTATTAGTGCTGCCAGATGAGCCGATTTATCGCCATTTAGGCTATCTCGAAAAATAGTAAGCAGCCTACAACATCCCATTGTAAGGAGAGAGACACAGTATGAGCTTAATCACCACGCTCGCCCATCATGGATTTGTGATTTCAAGAGCTGAGGTATATGATAATAACTCAGGCACTCAGATTTCCTCACGATTTATTCCTTTACTGCTAGGTGGTAGTTATTATTTATTACAATTATCATGATTATGTGATAGTTAATACAAATAACTTACAAAACAAACTCATAGACACTAGCCCGCACTCGGAATCAAATTTATTTATTTTATTTTTACATTAAGGAGATCTTAAATCTGGGTCTTTCGCTTTCGAGTCCAACCGTCTACCGACTGAGCTACCACCATGTATGTGCGGGATCTTGAAATGTAAGGACCAAATGTTTGAAAATTGAGCTACTCTGGCGACAATTTTTCAAATTTTGAGTATATTGGCCGCCCAGCGCAGCAACACTGTATTGTTGAGAATAAAAAAGAAAAAGTAAATAATTACCTGTTTATTTTTCTGTTTTTAGCAAATAAACTCAAACAAATAGTTGCTAATATCCATCATCAGTATGGTTTCCAGTGAAGAGGAGACAGAGACCAAAGCCGGCGACACGTTAGAATGGGATGTCGACATGGAAATACAGCTGTTTTACGCTATGGCAAACCATAAACCGGTGGGCATCAATAAACACTTCCAAATGGCTTGTATTTGGGAGAAACTATCCAATTCAATCACCAAAGAGATTACAACGCAGGATATATGGAAGCACTTAGACACCCTTTACGATATGAACATGCTGGATGAGACAGAAACCTTTCCTTTCCCGAATACTGAAGTCCCATTCAGCTTGCCAGAAAGTGAGTTTGGGGCGCTGATAAAACAGAAGTGCAAAGACGCTATTTTGGCCGACGACAGTGAAGGCAACGAAGCTACACCGACGTTGCATGGTAATTTACTCAATTTCATGTTGTTCTGGTATACAAACAATAATAAACATTATAAATTGCTCCCCGAAACCTGAGTGTGTGCATGTATCGACTAATGAATGTCGATGGAGTGAAAGTCATCTGTAAAGATTGTGGCAAGTGGCAGTCCCTTTTCTCTGCCTACCCCTCTAGGATACAGACGTGGGCTTTTTATGTATGTAAATTGCTATATTATCATGAAGTACCAACCTCACATACAGGTATAAACACAACATACAATGATGTATAAACAATGACAACATCATTTTGATTTAGTTATACTTTCAATTAGTTGTATTATGGTTATGACCTTCAAAAGAACAATTAAAAACCATTGTTATGGTGTTCTAATGGGCCAACCAATAATTCTACAGCCTAATAAGTCCAACTGTTGGGCCTAAAATTTATTTGGAGCACAACATACTAAGATTAAATTTTACATTTTGATTTATCATTCTAGAAGTGAGGAGTCCTTCACCAAAGACTTCCACACCAAGAAGCAGCTCTAGAGGCACAGCATCCAAAGACAGCACCCCTAGAGGTACCTATGTAATTAATTTTACTCCAAAGTCAATAATTTCAATAATTTTTATTAGTTCAATCTCTTCATAGGTCAATCAGAAACATTGTATGCAGCTCTAAATAGCAAGAACAATGTGTTATTTCGAAACCCTTATGTTACTTGAGAGCATATTTTTAAGGTTTTCAAAGTAATTGCCGAAAGAGATAGCGCTATAACGTGATGCAGTGTCTCTTTCGCTCATTATTCCGGCGTTTTAGGAGTAAATAAAATCGCGTTAAAATAAAAAAAAAAATTAATAAAAATGGTTTAATTCGAAATATCACGTTCTTGCAAGGGTGCGATATGGTCTGCAATATTTCACCAGTAAAAAGTGATACACCGCTGGATTTATTCTTCGATTCTATAGGTATCTTCGCCATCACTCCAACCTCCCACTTCCAATCTTGTCCATCACCATCCTGTTACTCTTTAAATGTCATTGTCCATTTGAGTAGGTGACTTACCCACTGACGGCAAGTTCTCAGTGACCACAATGACTGCCTTCATCCAGTGTTTGTACTCCTATCTAAGGTACTGTTAAGTAGAATAAGTAATTTAACAGTGGTTCTTGTTTACCAGCGGGAGCATCGCGCAAAGAGAACATAAGCGCCACTCCCGCCACTAAATCAAGGAAGGAAAGTGGCAGTTCTCATGCCTCCACTGACACGCCTAGTATTAAGTCTGAGAAAGACTATGGTAAGCTGCAGTCAAAATCTGATAAATTATTTTATAACATTACATGTGCATTTACTCTGATCAACGCAAATCTTGATGCTTTTCTATTCATTTAAGTGCATTCTGTGTTTTACAATTTCATTGAACAATACTTGGTAACATACAGCGGGCAGTTCTCGGATATGCTAAATATTAAACCAAATACTCTTAGAATAATAAAGAATATTTGGTCGCATCACATCACACAGGTTCCGCTGCCGCATATGACATTAAATTAATGAAAAGGGTTCAAGGTTTTTACTGAACAGACTCTGATACAACTATAGTATGATTTTGATTTGGATAATGTATGACTTGAAACTATACCAACACTTATCAAGAAGACAAAAATCTTAGAATTGCAAATAAACTAGAGCCTTGTAAAAAATAATTATTATAGAGGGTAAATAATTATTATGGTACCGTAACACTGCCGCGCTTACGAATAACGCACTAACTATGCTTGCAAAATATGGCACTTTTTCATAAGCGCGGCAGAACAATAGTCAAACACTTTAATGACAGAACCCTACATATTGCCATAATAATGTATGTTGATTTACCTTTTCTTCCCCAGATCGAAGGAGAGATTCGCGTGATTCCAACGCATCTGGACCAAGGGACAGCTCTTCCAGCAGAAAGTCAACGTCACAGAAAGACAGACCAAGCAAATCTAAACTTAGCACAGCAGGTAAGATGCAACATACTTGTAAAATTTGACTATTTGGCTGAAGCATCTCAGGCTATTTGACCGATTTCTGAAAGCCATATCATATTGTTTTGCTGATGTTCATGGAGTCCTCAGAAAGTGGTCATTTCTTTCGTGTATTTCTTCTAAAAAAAGGCAAACGAAAATTTACTTTTCAAATAAGAAGGCGCCAAAACGCTATCTTAGGCAATATGGCGTCGCACAGAAATTATGACGTCACTTCCCGTAAACCAACCAATGAACGTAAGAAATAATGAATGACGGACGCCATTTTTACTATCATGTGACGTTATCATAGAACCGGCCAATCCAGGCCGTTTTCGATACAATGGCGGCAGATACAAATTATCAAAATTTTTTCTTGTGTTGTTTTAGTTAAAATGCCTTAAAGCGGTTTTTAGACACAATCTTATACGAATACGTATAAATAATACTGTTTTTTTCACACTGTCAAATTTAAAAAAAAATTGTCCACTGTTAATCTTAAAAATATCTATCCTTCTCATTCTACTCAAGATTGGTCCAGAATCAGACAACTTTATTTGCTGTGCCAATTTATAACTGGCCTTTTTATTCCAGTTTTTAATTACTGTATTTCTTTTGTGTTCTATGAGATTCTTTATCACCAGTGGTAGTAAAATCGTCGTTCGTAAAAGTTGTTGCGAAAGTAAATCAAGTTAATTGATTTAGCACCTAAGATATGAGCAAGGACCAAGGAACTAGATGGCCTAGCCATCTTTGTGAAAATGCTATGTATAATAAATAATCTTTCAGTGTTAGTGCACATACCTACTCCTCTGAAACGGCTTCACCGATTTTGATGAAATTTTATATGTATATTTGGTAGGGCTGAGAATAGGTTGTTATCAATTTTTCATACGCCTCGATGATCAAGTGTAGAGCGAACTCTGAGTTGTAGGCGTGATTTCATGTAATTTTATGTGTGATAGTTTTTTTTCCTTTTTATATCAGTGCCACTTATTAACCTCGCCCCTTCTCTCCTCATAACAGAAACTTAGAGTCAAATCGCTTCACATAATCTACGCATGAATCTAACAACCTGCTCCCGCGCTTTATCTTTCAAGAAATCTTCTCTCCACCAGCCTGGGAGTCCCCCGTGGCGGACGAGGAGATCAGCGGGCGTCGGGGACGCCGCCGCGCCAATACCTCCACGCCGCCAGCAACCACCCCGGCTAAGCGCCGCCGCATCTGACACTCCCACCAAGCGCGCAAAACTTACCACAGATACTTCTGAGGCTTAATTACGCGCCAAATCCTGTCGAAATCATGAAGTTTCCGGTAGCGTTTAGTACGGAATTTGTCAGACGTAATTTAGGAGCTTAGTCGCAGGCCTAAGCTCCTAAATTAGCACCAAATACTCTCGGAATCTTAACGTTCGAGATAGCAATAAGTGTGGAATTTGACAGACGATTGAAATCGTTCAGGATTTGCTGCGCGTAGGTAATAAGGGGCAAATTTAATTAGATCTGCCCTTTAAAGACTAACTAGCTAACTAGTTATCAGCTTTTATGCACTACGTTGTTGATTAAATTGGCGGCCTGTTACGCCTATATTGTACGTTATGGAATAAATTGCTTAGGCACATATTTACGTTGTGGTTTGATTTTTCCTGTATAATTTCCCGTAGAGTTTTAGAGGAATGGTGGTAGACCACCACCAAAACTCTATAAGTAAATATAGGGGGTAAATATAAGTAACGATAGGCCGCTCCCCCTTGAACATTCCTTTTTTTTATTGTCATGTTCTGCCATCTAGCGTCGAGTAGTAGAACTCAAAGAACAATCTAAGCTTGCGATTTAGTAGCTCTATGGTTCGCATGGTGCGGAAGGAATTAAAAATTAAACTGTCAAATTTATTATCTTTGCGCCGCGTATGTAAATATTGTGAATTTTGTTTTTCGGAACAATTTTTCTAAATTTAATTACGTACTGAGCTCAGTGCTCTCCTGAAGAAATGGCACTCCCCGCGGCCCAGCCAGCGGAAGTACTCAGAGCCTGGCAAAAAGACGATCTATACGAGAACCAACTTGCAGGTTATATCGCTCGTCTTATACCTCCAAAGTATGCCACAAAAGCTGCTCCCTTATCTTCCCTTCTCTACAAATCACTAACGACACTAAAGGATCTTCAGACCCTCGGCGAAGAGTACTCAGGCATCGTACAAGTCGACGAATCGTACCACAAGCTTCCGTCATACAGCCACCGTCTGACCAGCATCCTTTTATCTGTATTCGGTGATAATCTGACAAGGCGACTGCTCAGGCACATGGAAAAGCAAGTTGAGAAGAATGGCTCCTTAAGACCCGAAGCACAGAACATGTTAATAGTAGTACTGAAAGGTCTAAACAACATTGTACCTCAAATCGAAAGTATACATAGAGCTTTGTGCTACATTAGAGGGGGACCAATACAAATAGGTAAAACAGTCACCGGTATAGACTATGTGCAGGTCAGACCAGCCGCTGCAGCATACTATGCTCATCTACGTCTTTTAGGCTTGGTCACATTACTACATGCTTTCATTTCATGTGGCCAGAGTATTCATCAAGCTAAGAAGCACATGGACCAAATGAGGGATGTTCCGAATGAAGTAGACAGTAGTAAATGCTGTGTGGCTTGTCTGGAGGAGATCATCCTCCCCTGTGCACTACCATGCGGGCATATCTTTTGCATGGATTGTTGTTATGGAGAACTAGACACTTGTGCATTGTGTCGGTCACCTTTTGCTAAAAATACTGTTGTGCCCTTGATGAATTATTGCCCTGGGGGCTCCTAGAATTTTGTTCAAATGTTGGTTAGCAAAGTAAAATATTGTTAGTAGGTATTTGGGTTCATGGAGTGATTTTTTTGTAATTTTATGATACAGCTACCAACCATATCCTCTCAAAAACTATAAGAAATGGTTTCTTGTAAATAAAAAAATCTGTTACATAAAACCTTTAGTTTTATTCTCAATTCATTAAAGTAATGTGTAAAGTGAGTTATTATCATGATAATTTTTTCCTTAAAATATTGTGCATAATTTCATTTAAATTAGACAACATTGTTTTCATTAGTCAAACTTCTGCTGAGAGATTCTCAAAGGATAAATGCATTTTAAGCCACTGTACAAGTGCAACAAATAAAATAAATGCAACATTAAAAACCTGTAAGTCACAGACCACTTAAATACTTTAATTTTATCAAACTGCTTTCTTGCACATCTAAATATGTTAAGGTATATTTTGTGCCTTCCTTTCCTTCAAACTGTTACTTATTTGTGAGAACAGTTTCTAATAGCCTTAAATACACATTGAACACACAGGCTATAGGTACCAAGCTTAGATTACAAACATAATGTAAATACCATTAGCAAACCTGAACCCTAACAAGGTGTTAGAAATATTTACTTCACCGTAGTTTAACAATAAAACTAAAAAAAGAACAGAAAAGTTAAATTACCATAATTTGTTATTTTACCAACTATAGTCAGCAAAATATAATTAGTCAGACTATGAAAACGTAACCAATAAGTCTAAGTTAAAATATTAAATTAGAGGAACATAATTATTCGACGCGCAGCAGTTCAACATCAAAGATCAGCGTGGAATTGGGTGGTATGACGCCCGGGTGGCCTCTGGAGCCGTAAGCAAAATCAGGGGAACAGGTCAGTTTAGCGCGCTCGCCTACAGACATCTGAAACAGTAGAACAACTTATTTATTACTAAGTATGCAACCAACATTAAATTATTTTTACGGATACAGTCAGTGTCAGTCGGTATCCATGAAGGTTTCCTTTCTTCCCACAAAACCAGAATTTGTACAGGCAAATACAAAATATACTTAGAAGTTTTTAGCAGTCATTATCTTTTATTAATATTATAGACTGAATTAAAAACGAGCGAACCTGTGTGTCGAAGAACAGCTACAGACTGATAATGTAGTAAAGTATATCAATCTTATAAGACATGTGAACATTATATATTATATTTAATATTATTGCAGTTGCACTTAACTGAAGAGGAAAAGAAAAAAAAGACAAAGAGCGAAGAGGAAAGGATACTGTGAAGGACAGTAAAATAAACGGAAATATTTCAGATTGCCAGCAAAATACGATATCTGTTGAGGTGAGATGCTTAGATAGATTATCGAAAATGAATTATTAAAATTATAAATCTTATTTTAATTTATTTTATTCAACCATGTACTTTTGGTATGGTGGTAATCTGGTATTTTGGGAATCTGATATAGTGGGAAGAAAGGAAAGGTTTATGTAGAATGTGGATCAGAATATACAAAGGTAATTCCTTCTTAGCATATCACTGGCAAATGAAGTTCGCCGATTCAGTGAAATTATTATTAATAATAATAACTTCCGCACAATAATCACTAGACCTGGTCATTAATCAGTATAAGCTCATAGATTTTGCCCAGGGTAACTGGGTAGGGAGGGAGATATTTTTTCAAGGAAAAAGATTTCTCTAAAAATGTTAGATTACTTTGACTTTGACGACCTCTGTGGCGCAGCGGCTAGTGCATCTGCCTACCATGCGAGAGGTCCCGGGCTCGAATCCCGGCTGGAGACAAAAAAAAAGAAACCCGGGTCTTGGATGTTTACATGTTTGTGACGTCGCTGTTTCTGGTTTCCACGCCACAGGGTATCCTAGTGTGGGGCCAGAAGCAATGTATGTAAATGTTAAAAAAAAAAACGTGCCTTCGCTAAACCTTGATCCCATCCTTTGATAACATCTCCCTTACCAAGGGTGAACTTGAAAGGCTGTCCCCTATCTCTCGAGGAATCAAACTTCTTTCCGTTTTGTAGAGTCCCTGTGTAGTGTACCACCACAGTTTGGCCAGGCTTTGGATACGTGGTTCCTAGAACCCAAAGGTGTATGTAATTTTAGGTTATGTTCCAGGTAGTGAACGATGAAATCTGTACATATTACGTATCAAGTTTTATACCGTTTCCAGGAGATAACGTTTCTACATCCACACCCATTGTAAAGGGAAAAGAAAGAAACGCAACTAGCAAGCCGAAAAAATATATGTTCTGATCGATGATTTATTCAGTGTTGCCGCAACTGAGCTCCCAAAAAGTACATGTCGTGTCGAGCGCTAAAAAGGTACATTTTGTGTTAAAAACGTACATGAGCATTTTTTTACTAAAAATAATCTAATACAGCTTCTTTCTTTTGTCAAGTTCAAAACGTACGTAAAAGCGATGCAATCGTACATCGTACATGCGAGGCCTAAAACGTACGTCAAATGTACTAAATGTACGCTAACGGCAACACTGGATTTATTCTGTCAAAAACTCAAAACAAATTGGTGCTGCCAGCGCTTCCACATAAAATATTAATCGATAGACTAAAATATATTCTGTCATGTCGGATCCTGTAAGGGTATCTCTGTTACTTATGTATATGAACAGCCAATCAGCGTCAAGTATTTTGAAAACATCCGTCATCCGGTCATAGACAATAGACGCAGAAAACAGTTGAAGTTGAAACTTCATTGCCGGATTAATTTTAGTTTTTATCTTTTTGACGATTTTTTGTGAATGTTTTTCCTTCTTGTTACGTTGCTATTTTCCTACGAAATTGTATTGTTGCCGTGGTGTCTCAGTTTAACAATAAAACATGAATATGGAGGTGGACAGTGGTGATACTTGGAGCAATAATTGTGAAGGTGGTAAATTTGCGAATCTAAAGGCTTTTGTTACAGCTGCTCGTGAATTTGAAGCCACGCATAGTGACTCAGCTGTAAACTTGATGGCCCGATACTTAGGGGTAAGTAATATTTCGCTTAGATTTTGTTTTGATGCCAACTTTACCCACCAACCCATATCACGTAATGTTTTACCTATTCCCATTGCTAATCTGAGCCAATACAATAATATCTATAGGTCCTAAAAAAAATATATAAAAATGTTGTTCACAATATTTGTTATCGAACTCCTCCGAAACGGCTTTACTGGTGTTATTTATTTTTGTGTACCTATGTTTGGTATTACTAGAATAGGTCGTACGCTATTTTAATGTGACGACGACGATTCCGTTGTCAGCTGTATAATTTTATAAATCCTTCTAATCACTCTGGGGCCCTGAATGTGTTAAGAATAAGACATTCTTAACACGTTCAGGGCCCCAGAGTGGTCTAAATCCACCCCTTAATTGTTTGGTTACTAACCTAAATCTATTGGTATTTGGTGTGATAGACTACCGCTCTTGAGGGCCAGGACGCCCTGGAAAATAACACTGCATGCACCAATTACATTCCTTTATAAATTTACCAACTCATCAGTCATTCCCAGCTCATAGCATCATCATGTGACCTCTCGATCTTCTCGCCCGGCCGGTCCGAGGTGTGTGCATTCTTCAGCTCACTGTGGAGAGTAATGTGCGACAACCGAGGGCCTCACTGGGCTGGCTTGGCAGTGCTGGCAAGAGCTGCTATGGAACCCAGTGCGAGACATGCTTTGACTCATACTTACAAGTTAGTAAGATGTTCGTTTTTCTGTGCACATGGGCCTACATTCTGCTAGTGCATTTTTGTACAATGACAGTAGCGTGATTACATTGCCTCTTCAAGTCTACACATACACTTGCACTTGTATCTATAATTCTAGGCGTCGATGGAATTAAATATCTTGTCACATGACACGACCATGCACTAATGCACTAACAGAATGAACATAAACATAAACATTTACATACAGGCACATACATTGCTTCTGGCCCCACTCTAGGGTACCCTGTGTCGTGGGAACCAGAAACAGGTGAAGCCCCTGATCAGTTAGTTAAGTGGCTGATATAACTTGACTTTGAAAAACTACAATTTTTATGACTGGTTTCTGAATTGAGAATTTCACTAAGTAAATACTTAAGTAACGTTCGGTCACACTCTTTTCTGAGAACTTTGACGAGACAGCACTACAGTTAAGTGGTTACTTAGCGAATTTATCAAATCAGAAGCCGGCCCTTAGACTTCACCTATTCCTCTGTGCCAAACTTTTGGGAACAGGCCTTCTCTTAGAAAGTCAGAGATTATGGACTTAATCATCATAGACAATTGAGGTAAGTGATCAATTAATTTTTCTTCACACAAAAATGTTGTGAGTACAGGAAATAAAGTCAATGGTTTATGCTGGAAATGTTTTGATCTGACAATCTCTTAAATGTGAAGCAATACACTTCTGATATGCTTGTTGTATTTAAAAAAAAAGTAGGTTCCACTAAAATACTCTTAAAACTGGTTATAGATGGCTTATAACAGGAATTCCTGCCTTAAACCAGCTTTAACTCCATCTTAGGAGTGTTTTAGTGTAATTGATTGCTTGTTTATATTTACTAAATTTTGATAACATAGAGTATGTTTTAGTACACTTTTACACACATACAAAGCTCACACCTGTATGCCAGAGGGGTAGACAGAGACCAGGGACTGCAACTTTCCACAATCCCGACAGACCACATTCACTTCATTCACATTTATGAGTCTTTGCATTGCCCTTGGCTAAAACATCCCCTATTTAGTCGAAAATTCACACTTTTGCATGTATTGTAAGTATGATTAATATAAGCCTTTCTTTCTTTCTTTGAGTACATTTCTTGAGTACAATTTTTTTACTTTTTATAGTCTAGATATAAAGGCTTATATTATTTTGTGTGATTAACAGAATCATTATTTTCTTTTTCAGATTTATGCCTTTATTGTCCAGGCTACTGACAGACTCTATCTCAAATGACAAGAAAATAAAATTACTGACTGTGATGCAGGTAAGGATTAAGAGAAGCTATCAAATATTAAAGCTAAATCTTAGATACCTGTTTCACAATGTTCAAATAAAGTTCCAGATAAGCTATCCGCAACCAGGGCTGCCGTTTGTACTAAATTTAAATAAATTTTCCTATATTGCGTGTGTTCGTTTATGGCTTCATATTTAGAACAAACAGCAGCCCTGGTTGTGGGTAGCTTATCCGAAACTTTATCTGCAGATTGTGAAACAGACCCCTCAGATGGCAATTGATAGGCAATAATTGAAATATTTCAAAGTCAAAGTCCATAATACATAAAATAAAACATATAAAAACAAATAACATAAAATCCATAATACAAATAGAACATTTACTTTATTTAACAAAATATCTTAAAAAAACATGTTACAGGAAATCTCCTACGGTACAAAAATCAGCTGGCAAGAATCCTACCTACTGGGTCTGATGAAACAACTAACAGAATGGATAAGACAGCCGATGTCTGACCCACAACATCGGGCTATCGGGCATAAATCCCTCACAGTGCTTGTCAATGTTTGCTATGGTAATTTACCTGCTATATATGCACTGATGAGGACAGTGGACACAAAGGAATTTGTGGCACATTTGGTTAATCTGAAGGTGAGAATTCTTGGATATGGCTGGTTCCTATTCACAGAACTACAATTCATTGCTTACTATGACAGTTAAATGCATTCCAAAGTTGATTAACCTGTACGAAGACTTGGCTATGCATTAAATAATAAGCTTTGCTTTTTTAATTTTATTGTAGTGTCTCATCATCATCATCAACACTGTTATGTCCCCACCGAGGGGCACGGGTCTCTTCCATGAAGAAGGTATAGGCCATACTCCACCACGGGGGTCAAATCCGAATTGGTGGAGGCTTGTAACACTAGTGGCTGGTCTTACTGTCAGAAGTTTTCAAGCCGCCCTAAGGCCTCTGACTTGGCTTAACGACTGCTATCTGTCGACGGCAGCTGCTTAATGTGCCTTGCGAAGCACGGAACCGCTCGGAAAAATGCCACTAGCGTTAGTCATAGACGGTGACCCATCCATGGACTGAACGCGCCGTATGTTGCTTAACCTTAGTGATCGTTAAGATCACTCAGGCACCCCGGGCTACGAGCGATTCAGTGTCTCGTATTAAAAAACAAAAAACTTTTATCAAGTCACAGTTTTGCTGGTAAATAGGTATTTGAGGTTTCTATTCTTGTGTTCATAAGTCAATAGTGTATGTAGACAAAGGAAAATGTGTTCTAGGCTAAGTTTCATAACTTCCAAATTCCTCTGTTTCAGGAGGGAGGCTATGGCGGTGTAGAAGTCTGCAGACTGTTGCTTTGCCTATCAGGTGCCACCAGGGGATCAGGAGCGACGCGGCATAAGGATGTCCACAGCTATTTATGTTGCACTATGAGAACCTTCAAGAAAGCCATTGTGTAAGTTGAATATGTTAGGTTTTCTGTTACCCTAGTAACTATTTACTTTGTTGCGAAAGTACTACAGTGCAGTATTGTTTTCTTTTATACTATTCTTAGCCAATTTAACCTTCATAAGTATGTACAGTGATGGTGTCCTCTGGCCATAGTACCTATTTAATTGGTTGTGAAAGTAATAAAGTACAACAGTATCAATGTATCAAACATTTCTATTCTATTCTATTCAATGTTTTCTTTTTACACGATTATTGTACAGTGCTCCCAAAGTGATAATGCGCATACCGAGTACCGACTTTCGCCACTGTTCGGCAACGGTCGTATTTCCCAAGTGCCGGGAGACGATATCTATATAGAGTGGTGTAAAATGTATTTACTTCATGCAATAATGTATTAAATAATTTGTGTGTTTCCGGGAATACGGCCACTAGCGAAGTACTGTATGCGCATTATTAATTTGGGTGTTCTGTAAGCCAATTTGAGTGCAGTTTTGCCGTCGTCAACTCTGTTTTCCTAGTAAGAGTTGCACTTCACTTCCCCATTTCCAGTCAACCAATGCATTTCATTCCAGCGAAAGAGACTCGACACAACTACTGCACGCGTACACGTTCGTCAACGACCTCTGCTCTGATAAAAACCTGAACAGCTATGTGATGACCTATCCACATTTCTCACCCGCCCTCGAGGAAGCTCTAAAGGTATCAAATTAGTAAAGTAATGACTTTTAACATTTACATACAGGCACATACATTGATTCTGGCCCCACACTAGGATACCCTGTGTCGTGGGAACCAGAAACAGCGACGTCACAAACATTTAAACATCCAAGACCTGGGTTTCTTTTTTTTTTTGTCCCCAGCCGGGATTCGAACCCGGGCCCTCTCGCATGGTAGGCAGATGCGCTAACCACTGCGCTACAGAGGTCGTCAACTTACATTTAAAACAATCATCGTCATGAACTCATTACCCACCGAGGGGCACAGGTCTCTTCCCTGAGGAAGGTATTGGCTATACTCCACCACGGGGGCTAAGTCATGATTGGTTGAAGAAAACAACTATGATATTTAACTAATCTTTGATGGAAGTAACAGTGTTCTACTCACTGGCCACGACATAAACAAAAAGAAAAGAAGTTCAAAAATTATTCTTTCAAATATGACGTTATAATAAACATTGGGATACTTCTGGGTAAAGTTTGGCTATGATTTTAGCCGAGCCTCAGAATGCTTGGCTAAAATCATAGCCAAACTTTACCCAGAAGTAACCCAATGTTTATTCATCTTTCATGGTTGTATAAGTTAGTATAACAGGTATAACTGTGGTACACCGCTGTGGCCCAGCCGTTAGCACATCTGCTACCATGAGAGAGGTTCCGGGCTCGAACCCCAGCTGGGTACAAAAAAACACGGGTCTTGGATGTATACATGTATGTGATGTCGCTGTTTCTGGTTCCCACGATACAGGGTATCCTAGTGTGTTTAAAAAGTTATGTTTAAAAAAAGATATTAACTCAGGACTAGGATTTTATAACTACACGATTTATTTACACAGGACTTACTGTAACAAAATCTAGCTTGTTAACAATTTATTGATTAATCGTTTACTTTATTTCTTAATTATTAGGGCTGGAAAGGCTATACAATCGTAAGAGTAAGTACTATGTTGACAGAAGCAGAATAGATCTAAATTGAATATACATTAAATATATTATAATTCATGTTTGTGCTTTCTTTCCTCGTGTATAACAAAGAATAATCTTGAATTCAATTCCAGGATGTCCAAGGCCTTTGCATCGCGCAACCAGAAAACAATATGGGCGAACCTGAGACCTCTACAGACTGTCTACGCAATGTTCTGAAGTTCGCCACAGTTATTGTGAACTTGGGTAAGAGTGGCTTTGTCTGTTTTGCCTTTGTTATGTGTGTTAGTCTTCCATATAATGATTTAACCGCTATAATGATTTGCAAATTGGCAAATCATTGTAGCGGTAGTTTTGATCTGTCTAGTGACAAAATATGGAAGTAAGAAAAGGAAATATCTTGCAAACATTGATTGGAGCTCCCTGAAATGATCTTATCTTTGATCTTTGATTATAAACATAACATAACATTTACACACAGGGACAATACATTGCTTCATTTTAAGTTTTAGAAAAGTAATACATGTGGTGTTTACCTCTAATTATTTTTTGTATCATGATTTAGCCTGTGTTGGTAGACCTAATAAAAATAAATAAATAAAACCATAATTAGTAGTACCAGGGCGACCGAGTTTCGCTTGTTAATTTTGTTTATTTGATACCTTCGAATGTCGTGTGATAGCTGTTGATGGACTGCGAAGAAACATGCTTCTTTGCATTTCTCGTTAATATTCGTATTTTTAACTAAATTTAACAAAAAAAATTATGAAAAAAGCGATCAAAAGTAATCAGTGACTACTCCTTGTTTCGTAGACTCCCAACTAAGTTACTGTAACGCTACCAACTGCAGGGAAATTATCTTTCCGTCCTGGATAATCTAGTGTCGGTCGTCATAACATTAAGTAGCTACCAATTTTTCTGCCTCTGAACATGGAGAAAATTATTTTCTATAAATTTGTCAACTTTAATTTAAAACAAATTATCAAAATTAATTTATTGTAATACTGTACGAAAATTGGGCCTTTAGTTGTCAATAAACGAATTGAATTATTATAAATTAAAACCTGACCAGATACATTTTGTTTCGAACTAAATAAATTAAATAATAAATTACAAAAATTAATAAATGTAATACTTAACACATTATTAATAAGACACAGTTGTCATCACCGAAACCTACAAACGAATTTTCATAGAAGTTGTTTCTGAAATTCTTACTAAATACAAAAAATTCTCGCTTAAAGTAGATCACTGTTGTTAAGATTGAAAGACTAGGCGCACATAAGACATTGGCTAGTTTTCTCACTTTATTACAGATCTCTACAGCCTGAGATGCCATCATAAGGATCTCGTCAACCTATGTATGAAAGCCAGCCCAATATGCTTACCAGAATCCCTCGAACTCTTCGCGGCCATTGTCTCCCAGTACCGAGGTATGTAATGAAAATTTATCAGTCATATTATGTGTTATTACCAGGGCTCCGTTCTATAGAACTACAATTTATGGTTTAATACTACAAATCGATGTACAGTCCATAGCCGATTAATCGCTTCCTTATCAAAAGGTATAAGTAGCAAAACGTCCAACAGCGCGACAGATTGTCTGTACGCCACAACGTCTATATAGGTAATCGTCATATGTGCACACTCATGATCATACCTACTAAATGGATGTATTATCTAATGATCGTGAAAGACGTTCTGCTATACAGACCATCTTTTAGTTAGCCGTTTTTCTACATGGACGTTTTGCTAATAAATTAGGCATACTGCTCATTAGACGTTTCGCGCTGTTGGACGTTTTGCTACATAAACCTTTTGAAACGGAAGCGATTAATCCACAGATCAACAAGTGCGAAGACTATTTGTACCGTCATAGAATTGTCATAATGATTATAGTTTCATGAAACTTGGCACAGATTTTACAATTTTAGCTGTCATATTGTCTATGCCTTCTCTGATAAGAATCTGCCAATTTGGCCCACGGATTTATATACTTCGTAAACTGGATAGCTTACACAAATTTACAATGAACACAAACTTACACTCTAAGCCATCGATATAAAGTTTATATTTCTCCGTCAAACGTGAAAGTAGTAAAACGAGCCGTGTGAGATGGATTAAAAGTAGTAGTGCATCCTTGTCTACCGAGTTGCCAGAACTAAATAAAATCCAATTTGGTAGTCTATTTATTGGGCAGACGGCAGTATTATTTCTTACATATAGTGACATTGACCTTTTTTTGTGTTGTTAGAATATTGAAACTAATAATTTATAATAAGAATTTTATTATCTCAGTTATTCAAAATTCAAATTCAAAATTCGAAAAGGTTTATTCAGTTCAGCAATGTCACAACAGGAGGTTTTTATTTGATTTTTTTAATTTGTGGTATTTTAGATTTGTTTTGGTCTAACCAGAATATTTTCAGGTGCCGTAGTTATTTTTTATGATTTTTTTGTGAGCCGAGCACGAATCGAAACCTATAGCGAACGAAACTTCAAACGCGATTTTCTCGAAATCAATTATTTTCCCTTGAGGTCCCTTTTTGGTCAACCACTCACATATCATGGACACTCTATTCGAAAGAGACGCACTACTACTTTGGAGCCTCTCACTCTGCTCGTTTTTTATTTCACTGTGCACAGTCCAGTTGTAATAAAGGTTCATGATTTGGCTACTAAAATCTGGAACTGAAAGAAGAAACATTGTAGGGCACAATCCTTCTCTCTCTCAGAGTGTGGGCTTAATCACCACGCGTGCTCACCGCGGATTAGCAATCTCAAGCGCTGAGCTATGATAATAGCTTAGACACTCAGATTTCCTCACGACGTTGTCCTTCACTGTTAGCGACTGGTATTGCTATTATAGCTTAACAAAATGTACATAACTTAGAAAATTGGGTCTTGAATTGTGACATTCTTAGGTAGATGGACATTCGTACCTACCAAACTCTTTATTAGATTTAAGATGATTTGAGAAAAGATGGTCAGAGTGGAGTTTTTTTTGCTGCCTTTTTCTCCACTACATTCGGCCCTCAGGCAGCGGCTAACATTATAATTTTATGTACATTGACATTCAACAAGCAGAATGTAATTTCTTTACGTTGAAATAAATTTATGATTTCTGATTAATCACTGGGCTGGGCCACCATCACTTCTCATACATAAGCAGCTAATATACGTATCACTGCATTATACACTTCTCTTACCGCCTGTTTCTCGAACGCTGACACTCTGTTAATCTACTGTTAACAGCAGTCAGTTGTCAAAAGTGGAAACAAAAAACAGTGACAATTGTTAACAGTAGATTAACAGACTGTTAGCGTTTGAGAAACTGGGGGTTACAGAGAGTATGGGCTTTACGGCCTTACTAATAAATAAGTTATATAATAATATAAGCTCTGAATAACTATTTGACGTATATCAATTTATACTGGTCTAATCGCTTTGAGCGTACAAATAACCAGTTTGTCAGACCTCGCACAACGGCTGTATACACAGCTCATAACCTTTATTAGTAAGGCCGTTAGAGTAGTATGGGCTTAATCACCACGCTTGAACATAACATAACATTTACATACAGGCACATACATTGCTTCTGGCCCCACACTAGGATACCCTGTGTCGTGGGAACCAGAAACAGCGACGTCTTAAACATGTAAACATCCAAGACCTGGGTTTTTTTTTTGTCCCCAGCCGGGATTCGAGCCCGGAACCTCTCGCATGGTAGTCAGATGCGCTAACCGCTGCGCCACAGAGGTCGTCAGACTTGAGGACTTGGACATTGAGGATTTCACGTGCCAAGATATGTGAACATCCAACTTCCGACATTCAGTCCCAGTATATTCAGTTCATCAGTAATAAATTATCCTGTAGCCAGCTGTCGTTTTGTATTCTGTCTTGGGTCCTACACATTGAAACATATTTTCAGATGAAGGCCGCCTCCCAGAACAGCTGGTATCAATTATAGCTGAAGGACTACCAGGCCTGCTGGTTCCGCCAGCCTTGGAGCCGGGGAAGTCGGGCTTGCAATGGGTATGTTCTTATGAAGCTACTAGCAAACGTTGTTTTGCCATATCAAGAGGCCATGAGAGTCACAGCGGCCTAACTGCTTATAAAAGTCAACGAGAAAAAATTGAGCCCTAATTTTAATTATAACTTTAGTAAATAAATTTATTTCATAATTTTTTGCTGTGTTACGCACTTTTTATGTAATCTTTAAGCGATTTTGTTATCACTAGGCATCTTATTCATTAATTTATTTTTGGATAGGTATTGAAAAAAATATAGGCCACTCTGGCTCATGGCCTCAATTAACCTACGACGTATTCTCAAACCTGCCAAATGTACACAAAAAACAACATAAAAATCGGCGATGCCGCTCCGAAACGGTGTCACAGGTATGTTTGGTATGTTATCAATTTAACCCGGGTCTTATATGTGTACATGTTTGTGACGTCGCTGTTTCTGGTTCCCACGACACTGGGTATCCTAGTGTGGGGCCAGCAGCAATGTATGCCATCATCATCATCATTCAGCCACAAGAAGTCCACTGCTGGACATAGGCCTCCTCCATGGATTTCCAAAAAGACCGGTCGGAAGCGGCTTGCATCCACCGTCTTCCCGTCACTTGGATGAGATCGTCTGTCCATCTTGTGGCTGGTCGTCCTACGCTGCGCTTGCAGAAGCAATGTATGTGCCTGTATGTAAATGTTATGTTTTGTTATCGAATTCCTTCGTTCAATTCGATAGCATACAAGTTAATATAATTAATTTATAAATTATAGTTTTTGTTATTGTTACACTTTATTGCACAATAAAAAAACATAATATAACCAGTGGCGTAGCTAGGTAACCAAGGGCCCTGGGGCAAATAAAAAATGGGGCCCCGCTGCTATCTGAACTGGTTAGGTTTTATCAAGTAAAAGTATTAAATATACAAATACATAAAATATGCTAAGCTACTTTATCATCAGCTCTTTTTGTGCACTCCAGGGTTGGTAATAGAAATATTAAACAGTAACAACATCATTTACAATTAATACTTGGTGTACTTAGGTAAGTTAAGGTAAATTTTCAAAAGTTAAGTTCGATCGAGATTTATTGGCGAGGGCGCCCTGAGCTTGAGGGCCCCGGGGCACTGCCCCGCCTAGCCCCTAGGTAGCTACGCCACTGAATATAACTAAAATAACATGTTTGTGGTAATAATTACGTGCAAAGGCGGACTTATTTCTAAAGAAATTTCTTCCAGCCACCCTAAAAATTGTAGGGCCGGGGTAGGGCTGATAAAGTGGAAACACAACTCGTTCTATCTAAATATTAGCATAAAAAATGCTACTTACTGATAACATACAACTTACATAAATGCCTAGATAACTATTTAGGACAATGCCTGTATTTTAATTTATTTTTCAGCTGCAAGTGGTGGGCGCACTCTGCGAGTCCAGCGAGACCCAAGAGCGAGTTCTTCTAGAAGTGAAGCCGGACTGCTTCGAGGATACGCTGCACAGCGTATTGCAATACACCTCACAGGTAAACGCCGCTGACGTCCTTATATAAGGAACGACATAAAAATAATCAATCAATATATTTCGTATTTGTAATGTATTTATATTTGTCAGCTCGCATGATATGACCAAGGTATTGTAGCTTTCCTCGCTTTACAGTCTTTAAGAAATCTGAGAAATCATTTAAGAAAAGAAATCATCTAAGAAATAATTTAGAAATCTGGTAAATATAAATTGTACTAAAATCATAATAGGCTATTTGACCGATTTGCTATGATGCACTTATCCTACTCGTTGACACATAAAATTAAAACTGATTTATTAATTAATCGTGAATGCTAGTATTTTGAACGCAACTATTGATGAGATCTAAGTAAAAAAAAAACCCGACGTAACTCAAATGACCCATCTACTAATGCGTCAATGTTCCATTAAGCATGCGATGTATGTATTATACTGTCTCTGCCAGCCTCTGAAAGTTTCTTTTCTCTCTTTCTGTTATCTTTTCCTTAACATCTGGTAAATAATTAACCTTTAGGTTAAGGTTAATTTTTTTTTTAAATAAGTTATCTGTGTAATATTTCCCATAAGCGTGTTTGTTATTTAAGCTTTGTTTTCGTTTTCATTCTGCAATTAAGTGCATCTAACAAACAAACCTTATAACCTCTTTCAGAACGGCCACATCGGCTCGGAGGCGGCACAGCGTGCAGTGATAGTCGGCTTGCGATGCGCCTTGACACTGGCGCCTCACTCCCGCGACTGGGAAGCGAGTCTGGCGCGGATGTTGGCTCACCATCAGGTTGGTATACTTACATACACCGTCGACGTCAGAAGGGTGATTCTCAGAACTGCATGGCGCATCTTTGGCGCATTTTTTTTTTATATTAAAAAATAAAAATAAATAAATAAACTCACGCCCGTTATCCCCGAAGGGGTAGGCAGAGGCACCAGTCTCTAGAACTGGACCCACGTTTTGCCGAGTTTATTAGGTCCCAAACGTGACAAGTGGCAAGCCTGTCGCCGTTATCAGGGCACAATTTATCAGCGAATGGTGTTGCTGTACAAACAAATGTACGTAACTAAAAGTCATTGGTACATGCGTGGTTCGAACCCAGACCCTCATGATCGAGAAGCAAGGGTCAACCCCACTACGCCACCACCGCTTTTTTTTATATTAACTCAGTAAAAAGTAACATATATTGTAGTAGTTGCCACCAGAACCTACAAATACCCTACAATACATTCTTCAGGGGCCAATAAACCTACAATATACAGGGTGTTGATTTGTACAGTTTAATCCGACTCAGGGGTGGTTATTTACATGATACTGAAGCAAAATATTTTTTTTTGTTGAAATTCACCTAAACTCCCCAATTTTGTGGCGCCGGCGGCAAGCGCGCGGGCGCACTCTCCCGCCCCGCCCCGCGAAACCCCCGCCGGACCCGTCAAGTGCAAATGATAGAAGCTAAGCTATAACTTTATGATCCTACCCGCGATTTTCACTAAAAATGTTTTTTTTATATATTTTTTTGCTTCAGTGTCATGTAAGTAACCACCCCTGAGTCGGATTAAACTGTACAAATCAACACCCAGTATGTTACTTTTTATTGAGTTAATATGAAAAAAACATGCGCCAAGAAATTATGCAAGTTGAGCCATTTTCTGAGAATCACCCAGAAGCATTTGGTCGGATTTGTCATTTTTTAATTCTTAACAGAAGACCGAGCGTACAAGCTACTATAAGCCTACAAGCGACATTATGAACTGAATTATCGAATAAGGAAAATGTTTTTCAGATGGTTAGAGAGCCGATGAGCTGAGATTACGGTTGACCTGTGTTCAAATAAAAATCTGCATAGTCTTGTCGAAAAATCAGAAAAGTAAATGAAGCCCAAATATTTTTTTAACTACCCATATTTTACAAAAAAAAAACGCAGCCATTGCAGCTCACAGTGCACTTTGCCCTTTTATTTCGCGCACCAAATCTAGACAAGTCCAATCGTCTAACTGTCAAAATCCATACTTTTCCCACAGGATTTTGTGCGGAAAATTAGGCCTATGATGACATTGGCAGGTCCGGAAACTCCTGTGCGCCGGTCTCACGAGCAGCAACGGGAAACGGCGAAAACAGATACTGCAGCTCATCAAACACCACTACTTCCCCACGGATCAGATGAACCAGGTGAGCCTACTTCGTTTTAAGCTGGGAGTAATGTCTAGGAGTAACCTAAACAGGTAAGCAACCTGTATAGGTTACTCCTAGTAATAGCCACCAGAGTTTGGTTTAATCTAGTTGTAGCCGGCCTAATATCGTTTAGACCTAGCATCAGCCACTAAAGTAAAGTAAAGTAAAAAATGTTTATTCAGTTAAAAGTACATAGTTATAAATTTGTGAGGCTTATAGAGCTTATAATTAAGACATAGGTAGAATGGCACAAAATACTATAACATCATAAAGTAGCAGTGTCCCCACACTAAGCATAGCCTGTATCGTGGGCGACGATTTCCGAGTTGTTTGGTTTGGTTAGACCTAGTTTTAACCGGATTGATACTGGCCAATAATAATAGCACAACACAAACATATCCTGGACCAAACTAGGTTATGGCAACTGTTCTACCCTGTGTAACAGTACTTAGCAAGGACATCACATTCCACATTTTGATGACACATTCCTCTCACAACCGCAGGTCTTCGGCGAGACTCTAACAAACATCGGTAGTGACGGCTCAGACTTGGCCTCATCACACGCGCGGGGTGATAACAAGTGCGACTTTGAAGGCAACTGGGCCGTCCACGGTTTGGGGGCGGCACAAGAGGACGCCGTGGACAGGCTGATAGCCAGTCTCAACGACGCGCATAGCAAGGGACAGGTGAGAAAACTAGCATCGCCTTAACATCACGTAGACGTCATTAGCTGTGACACTTTGTCAGTGACACAGTTACTGTGACACAGTTACAGCTACTGTAGCTGTGACACTTTGTCAGTGACACAGTTACAGCTACTGTAGCTGTGACTCATTGACAGTAATGGTACTGACACACGTGCTCATTAGTAGCACGAAAGCATGCTTATATTGAGGAAGTGCTTTACTCCTAATCTTTTCTGTATGTAGGCACATAGACATTCAACAAACAGAATGTAATTTCTTTACGTTAAAATGAGTTTATGATTTCTTAGGACGGTAACACGGCAACAACAATGCAGTCTTAGGTTATCAAACCTCAAAAAAGGAAGATGGATAGATTAAAACATCGAATACAAAAATACAGAAAAGATTGGGAGTAAAGCACTTGCTCAATAAAAGCATGGTTTCGTGCTACTAAACGTGTCTTCTTCTTAGCGTGTCGATGGCAAACAATTTTTAAGTCTACTATATGTATAGTTGCGGCCCAGAACTTTGCGACGCTGACTGCGTTATCACTTGCAGTCATTAGGTCCTCCTGAGTGCAGGTGTCAGGGCACGCAGTACACGATGAGAGGTGGTCCATCGTCTGCGTAGTACCGCACAGGCAGTTTAAGTTGTCGCTGGCGGGGTCCAAAAACCCCCACCTGGACATGTTATCCTTACTTCGGCCAGTACGATGAGCGTCCAAGAAACCCATAGAGATGAAACTCAGCTCTGGCCACACATTCCTGGACTCACGCTTATCGCCGAGACTTGCCACCCGAAGCACGGTAACGCAGTGTTTGTTACTCCCGGCGTAAGCACAAAGTCTACCAAGTGTATGAGCACGTGTGTCAGTACCATAATAAATAAGCTGCTAACTGTGAAAAAAAAAAACATCGTGAGGAAACCCCGGCTTCACACGCGTTGACTTGTCTGCGGTAGGCCGACTAAGCTGTTAGGATGGTATAGGCGCTGGGCAAGCCTACTCCATCTGAACAATTGGGTATTTGACAGGATGTCAAATGAGTTACTTTTAAAACGGAATTTTGTATGAAAATACTAGCTTGTGATGATTTCAGAGCACTCTGTTTCATCTATTTAAAAATTGTAATAACTAGTATATGATTAAAAGAAATAGATAGATAGATAGATAGATAAAAAGTTTATTTGCCATACCAATAACACACACAACAATATATGAGACAAAGACAACACAACTACAATATGCTAACAATAAGAAAGCAAGACAATATGTAACAATTAGAACATCTTATCATAATATACTACAACAAGACAAAAAAGTTACAAAACAATATCGTTATAAAAAATATAAATAAAACATCGTCATTCACAAAGGGCGTAAATCAAAAAGCCGCCATTCTCAAAAGACCATACTTACATCTAAGAAATTATATATTCCGAATCATTTTGTAATTTTTGTTTTTCTCTTAATTAGCATCTCAAATAATTTATTGTTGGTAGTGTCAAATACCGTATTTCCCAGTCACTGCAGAGTTCGAGTGGTCCCTTTACCATCTAGTGTTAGTGAAGATGCCACTAGGCGCTGTATAAATCATCTCATTACAGAAGCGATGTATATGTGACACATTAACAGTAATACAGTAGCTAGTAACAGTCACTTAGTAGCAGTGATACAGTATGCGTATTCGAGATCAACCGGTCTGGGGGCGCTCCAGCAGGACGAATTTAAGCGCATAAAGTTAGCAAAAGTCAAAAGTAACAGAGACGCAGAAACACAGTAACATGGACACATTAACTCAGTAACTGTGATATGTTTCAGATATAGCGCATTTTAAAAATAAACTTGTATGCTGTGTTGTTAAATAAAGTGGAGATAAGATGTCTTGCAAAATAGTCAACCCTTTTTGTAAGTCCAGTAGTCGAACTGAGGATTGAATCAAACAAATGTTTGCTTTTTGTTTCAGATATCAGACGTGGCGACATCTAGTGTAATGGAGCTGTACGGCTACAAGATGACGTGTTTAGAGCAGCGACTGCATTCCTACTCGGTTGCGTTGCAGGTAAGAGAGTGGTAGGGCACACCTTTACTAATGAGCTGTTGCGTAGTTCCGTTTTTTCTTCCAGAATATAGGTAATTTTGAGAAGCTGGGCCGAATAGCACTATTTGAACTAATTTTCGAAGCGAAAATAAAAACAGAGTACGAAACCGGAAGTACGTTTTGCACGGAAAAACGTCATCCACGGAGTTCCTACGAGTCGTCAGCTTCTACTGATACCATGGCTCGATACATCTCTGTAAATTAACAAATCTAAAAAGAGCAGGACTCTTTTTAGTTTGTTAATTTAAATAACATAAGAGATAAATTATACAGGATGTTAATTTGCAAGCGTGCCATATTTAAAGAAAAAATAGTAAGTTAGAATAAAAAAGTAGGAAGTAGATAACATACCCAAGTACTAACCTACCTTCAAATAAATCGTTGATCTGGCGTAGTTAAAAGTCTGAAATCACTGTTATTTACACTAATTGAGACGTTATTTACAGGGTACTTACAATGATTAAGTTGTACGGAGCAATTGTTCGAAGTGGCCACCGTTCTGCGCTATGCAAAGTCTCGCACGACGACACAAATTACTTTTTAAATTTTGCAACACAAACACATTTTGCCTAACAGTTTGGAAGGCAGAAATAATCCTTTCACGCAACACAGCCGCATTGTTAACTTCTTCAGCATACACTAGTCTTTTAACTTCTCCCCACAAATAAAAGTCTAGGGGAGTAAGATCCGGGGACCGCGCTGGCCAGGCCACTGGGCCTTCGCCTCCTATCCATTATCCAGCGGTCACCAAAAGTGTCATTGAGGTACTCGCGCACTATGAGTCCGTAGTGCGGAGGAGCACAGTCCTGCTGAAAATAGAGGTTTTGAAGATCGTTCAATGGCACGTCCTCCAACATCTCATCAACCATGTGGTGCACGGCGGTGGCGGCGCGCACACATTAGGTAGTAATGAAAGAGCGTGCGATACCGGCACGTGCGCATGTCACAAAGGATGTCCGGTCACTGAGTGGCTGGGCTAATTGGGGGTGCGCTCGCGCGGCGTGTTTGTTCTATCTGCGCATGCGCATGCCGCTCGGGGTGCGAATGTGTGTGTTTGTGTGGATGCGCGTGGTTGCCAAACCGTCGTCCGAAAATTTAGGGATGTGCGAGATAATTCGATATTAGAGCTGGGCGTTCTCTTTATCGATAAAAAATGTGACGTCAGAGAACAAAAGAAAAAAAATCGACTCTTCTTTTATGATTGATTTTTGTTTATAATCAGCAGTATAATCACGTCCTAAAATATGGCACGCTTGCAAATTAACAGCCTGTATTTGTTTTTTTTTACCGAATACTGAGATATCAATATACAGTGTGATTTTTTCACCGGTACAATAAATTTCACCATATCATTGGTATCGATAATAGATTACATTTATCGAATAAAATTACCATATATATTTTTTTCATTTTTATTAATTTATCCTTCATCCAATTTGTAACTCATGGGCACCCCTTACAAGGCGTCATCGCGGTGCGAGGCAGAGGGCGGCGGGGTGGGGTGAGTGAGCGGCGGGCTGGCCGGCGCACGAGTTCAGTGAGCCGCTAGCCGAGCCGGTCAGTCCGCGCGCATTGACCTAGGTGAGTGCACGTGCGCCGTTTCCGCACTTCCTGCAGTCGAAAATTACGCGCGCACGATGTTTACAAACCGCGAGTATTACGAAATGGTTCGTAGTTACTTTCTCAGTGGGGAAAATACAGTGCAGCTCGGCGGGTATACGGTGAAGAAAGTTTGCCCCGCCTGATGAATGCCGGTTTTATTTAACCTCAAATACTCAACACCAGGACATTCATGAGAGTGACGCAGCATTTGCTAGACTACGGACAGTTCACTGCACCAGCGCACGCTCAAGGCCGAGGAGGGAGACCTCCCTTGGCCGTGGAGATCGAGGAACAGATATTCGCGTTCTTCGAGGAAGACCCCAGAAGGAGCACCAACGACGCGGTACGCACGGCGCACTTCGGCGTTAGCCATTACGTGGTGTGGAAATTCATACTAGGCGTGATCGTTATTTCACGTCACCTTTTACAGCAACTAGCTACGAGGCCCGTAACGTGTCACTAGTTACAAGTGAAACGACTAACAAGTGATTTTTTGCAACCAGTGATTTTTGTGAGCATGCAAGTTTTGTCTTAATTGCTATACAGATAAAGCTATTTCTGCTACACTCCGTGGCTCCCTTGCCTACTCTGCCTAGCGACGCGAGATTATCGGCCGACCGAGGCGACCCGAAGACGACCCGAAATTTTCCGAATGACCGCGAGCAAGTGACTCGATGGAAATCCGAACACAATGTCAATAGTTTTTGAATTTTCGTACGTATGGCTTTGTGTTTAGAGACTACAGACCGGTCTTTGTTTATAGTAGTTAAGTCCGTTTAACTTCTTGGACAATAGGCGTGAAGGAAGGAAGCGAGTGTCACAAATAGCATTATTTTTTTTATTTTGGTTGATGCTTCATTGAGATTGCGAACAAATTAGTGCATAGATATAAGTTTCGCTCTGTTGTTGAAAGTAAGTTAGTCAGTGTATTTTAGTGTATTATACAGGGTGTCCCAAAACTCAACGTCAAGCCGGTTCCGGGTGAAAAGGCAAATAATATATAATAAAATACATATATAAAAAAAAAACGAAAGTCTCCTTTTCATCCATGCTGGAGCAGCTGGTTTTGAAATTTTGTTTACAGTTTAAAAAAGCAT
This sequence comes from Yponomeuta plumbellus, assembly GCA_947310845.1. Classification (NCBI taxonomy): domain Eukaryota; kingdom Metazoa; phylum Arthropoda; class Insecta; order Lepidoptera; family Yponomeutidae; genus Yponomeuta; species Yponomeuta plumbellus. Next base: position 12,662,439 of record OX371214.1, read on the forward strand.
TATTCAGAGATACAAAACAAAAAAAAAATTGAAAAAAGTAAAGATTTGTGGCAACAAGATTTTTAAATTTTTTTTTATATGCCTATTATTATTTTTTTCCCGCCATTTTTTTTTTGTTCTGATAACCAGTATGATTTGCCTTTTCACCCGGTTCCGGCTTGGCGTTGAGTTTTGGGACACCCTGTATAAGTGTAAATACAGAAAAAAACTAAAAAACAAATAAAAAAAGCGATAACTGTAAATAATTGTATATATAATCAAATCACTTCTAAATACACCTGCATTAATTAATAATACCTACCGAATAGGTTTTTTTGTTAATTACAGTTATTATAATAATAATTACGAGACATCTTAACGCAGTCAATCTTAAGCCTGAATAAAGTATGAAGGGAAGTTGGTTTGTGACAGTTAGCATTATGATACTTTATTGAAAATAATGACTTAGTCTGATTTAAGTAACGTCCAAGCTGCGCCGCGACACTGCGTTGCAGTCACAGGACGCCTATTGTAACTGTGAAACTAAACCTCCACCAATTTCGTATAGGTTTCGTATAGCGTTTCACAACAGGCGTGACTGTAACGCAGTCTAAAAAAAAACTAGTTACTAAAATCACGCGTTACGAAAACTGGTGACGCGCTCATCGTAGCTCGTTACGTTACGTTTCGTGAAAAACTTGTAACGACACACGCCTAATTCATACCACTACCAACCAGTGCAAGCATTCCACGCCGGTGACGGTCCTAAGCCCGTGCAAGTATGAAGGAAGAATTGAAATCAAGTAAGATTTTTTTTGCTACGTCATACATAAGTCATACCTACTGGCTGCGCCGCCGCCGCCGCTTCTTTTCCTTCCCGCAAGCCGCGCGCAGTTGCCAGTTCGTGCGTTTAGTTGTACTCATGCGTAATGAGTCCATATTTCTTTAAGATTTGCGGATAAGTTCAGACATTGGTATTTTTGTTTTTTTTGTACCAACGGGGTAGTAACAAAAAATGTTGGTATTTGTATTTTGGACTTAGTATTACGTATGTTGATTTATTGTACCGGTGAAAATGCCACCCTGTATTGGCGTTGTTCATTAAAAAATATTAAAAATACTTTGACGTGTGAAACGAACGTTAGAAGGTCGAAATAGTGTAAAAAAAAGTAAAGTATAAAGGCTTTTTTCCATAAACTTTTACATATTTAACAGAAAACAGTTGTTGAAAACAGTGTTCACACTTATTTACTAAAATTTAAAAAACCGACCAAGTGAGGAGTGTCTGTTCAAAAGGTCATATTTCCCTGTAGCAAGATATGTTTTTTAATTTTTGTTCCGAAACTGTAACTTAAATCTCATACATATTTGTCAAAATTCTGATCGAAAACAACGTATTACCAACACAAAAAAATCTTGAACTTTGACTTTCCAAACAAAATGGGCTTATTTCTCTGTATAAAACATATTTCGATCAAAAGGTTTTATTTCTCTAAACAAATTATGTTTTGTTAGACAATTCTGTTCAAAAGTTATTAAATCTTGTTCTACATTATTGCCTGCCGAAAATTGAGTTTAATCGATTTACAAAATCGATTTTTTGGCTGTATACTCCAAATAGCCATTGCTTGAATGATTGTCTATGCTGTGAAAAGAAAAATAATTACATTTCGAAGTTTCTTAGTCTGCGGTGTGGATGGAAAATTTTGAAGGGCGGCTTTTTCTGATGCGTGATTTTCTTGTTTTACGAAATACGAAGATAAGTCGCTTTTTATCAAAATGGATGAAGGCGACGGAACAGTACAGACATTAAATGAGGGAACTAGAATAATGAATCAAAAGGTCTTATTTGTGGAGTATTCTGATCAAAAGGTCTTATTTCTAAAAAATCCGATCATAAGGTCATATTACCAAATTAAAATAAAAAAAAAAAATAGAGTAATATACTAAAATTAAAATTTAAATGTATATTAAATGGCCTAATCTGCGTAAAATACAATAATAATAGTTATTACTATATTTCATTAAAGAGCTGATACACTTTTTATCGTTTCCTGTAAAATTTGTTTATAACCGTAATATGACCTTTTGAACAGACACTCCTCGTGTGAGTCGGACTCACGGACAAACGGTTCCGTACCATTATCTATACATTATTTTAATATTTCAAGCGTCTACTTGTTTCCGTTATTAGTATCGACCAAAAACACGGCAAAAAATAACGTTTGTTGTGTGGAGCTCTTAAATAAAAGGGGTCTTAAATATTTATTTTAATTATATATTTTTTACTTGCATATACCTACAACTATTTTGTGAATCTTTCAAGCGTCTACCTGCTTAAGGGCTCTTACACACCACGGTTTTTTCAGACGCCGTCGACGCGCGTTGTTCGCAACTATAACGCGCTGCAAATGCGATGCTATCGGAAGTAATCTGTTTTTTTCACGTTTAGCAGCGTGTGCGAAGCGCGATAGCAAAACGCGCGTCGCCGGCGTGGGAAAAAAACGTGGTGTGTCAGAGCTATAAATATTGCTGTGGCGAGCACATGTCAACTCTGCGCGCGCACTATAAACTCCAGCATTTCTGCATCGCGCAATCAAAGTTTACACACGACTTACTATAAATACAACGTCCAACGGATTACAGTTGGACCGGCCGTCCCCAGGCATACGATCTGCCTGGCGGGAAATTTCCCTTTATAGTGGAAGAGCATGATCACCCGCTCTTCCTATAATTGCTATTGAAATATTGAATTGACCCTGACGCTGGCCTCCCCAGGGTGCGACGGACCACATGGCGTCTCTGCAGCACACGCTGGCGATGCTTCAGGCCACCAACACATCACAACAGGATGTACTGTATACCACGCAGATGCAGAATGAAAAGTAAGTGGGCAATCATCATCATCATCAACCCACCATGTCCCCACCGAGGGGCACGGGTCTCTTCCCTGAGGAAGGTATAGGCGCCCATACTCCACCACGGGGGCCAAGTCCGGATTGGTGGAGGCTTGTAAGACTAGTGGCTGGTCTTACTGTCAGAAGTTTTCAAGCCGCCCTAGGGCCTCTGACTTGGCTTAACGACTGCCATCTATTGACGGCAGCCGGCACCAACTGCTTAACGTGCCTTGCGAAGCACGGAATCGCTCGGAAAAATGCCACTAAGCGTTAGTCATAGACGGTGACCCATCCATGGACTGAACGCGCCGTATGTTGCTTAACCTTAGTGATCGTTTAAGATCACTCAGGCAGCCCAGGCTACGAGCGATTCTGTGGGCAATAATGAGTATTAATCTAATCCGCTCGAATCGCTCGTAGCCTGGGCTGCCTAAAGGTAAGCGTCGGCAAGAGGCTGCCGCGACCCAGCAGTCGCTGCTCGGCAGTCGCTGCCGGGTAGTCGCCACACTGCTTTATAGGGATTTGTATGGGTTTACTAATGTATTGCCAAAAATCGTTTCCCATAGTATTACTTCCCAAACTATTTTCCGCAAATTATCACTTGGCAAAAAAACATTTCTCAAAACAACTTAAAGCAAATAAACAGTTAGCAAAAGTTATTATGGCAAGTTATTGTTTACCAAATAAATACTTGGTCAAAATTCATTTTACCAAAGAGGCAACAAGAGGCAAGGTAAGAACGCATCAAAGTCGAGTCTGTTTTCGATCTTACATAGAGAACCTAACGCTCCGACGCGCTCCGCTTCGCTACGCGCGTCGTCGCACCTATATTTCTGTTGTCACGTATTCTTTACACGTAAACGTTAGCATAGTAAACGTTTGTCTTAATAAAACTTGACGCAGTAAAATTATGCGAAATGATAATTTGACCAAATGAATAAAATGCGAAATGAAAACTTGCTAAAGTTTCATTTGGGAAATGAAACTGATGCCATAAGTTTATTGGGAAGTAAAATTTGGCGAAAAATACTTTGGCTAAACGGCGGTATCCCATTTGTATGAGACACCGTCCGATGCAGGCGGCTGAGCGGCGCGGCCGGGGGACGTGGCCAGGCCGAGCCGCTCCCGTAGCAGTATGGCAGCGCTGCTCGCTCGGTTTTAATGAAGAAAACGACGAATATTAAATTTTAGTGGAGCTTATTGCTAAACATCCAGCGCTTTATGATTCTAACTGCCTTCCTCAGCTATGGATGTATACAATGAATCGATACTACTCCTCTTTGATCAAAGTAAAATCATAATTATTTCATCATCTGCTTCTTCTTTTTTTTTTGCTCCACAAGTTTTCACTTTCGTGTAATGAAATTATCAGACTCGTTATTTTTAATAATACGCAACCGAATCGCACAAGCACTGACTCCTGACTGACTATATACACGTGGTAGTCGGCAGTCGCCGCCGGCTCGCGCCTATCCGAATGCTTACGGCGGCGCTGCCCAGCAGTCACGTTCGGCGGCGGCGGTCGGTCGCGGCAGCGTCTTGCCGAATGCTATCTTTAGTGATCTTAAACGATCACTAAGGTTAAGCAACATACGGCGCGTTCAGTCCATGGATGGGTCACCGTCTATGGCTAACGCTAATGGCATTTTTCCGAGTGGTTCCGTGCTTCGCAAGGCACGTTAAGCAGTTGGTGCCGGCTGCCGTCCATAGATGGCAGTTGTTAAGCCAAGTCAGAGGCCTTAGGGCGGCTTGAAAACTTTTGACAGTAAGACCAGCCACTAGTTTTACAAGCTTCCACCAATCCGGACTTGGCTCCCGTGGTGGAGTATGGCCTATACCTTCCTCAGGGAAGAGACCCGTGCCCCTCGGCGGGGACATAATGGGTTGATGATAAATGAGTAATTAACCCTTTGGCTCAACTCTGCAAATGGTAGGTTGCCTTGACACAAGGGATTTTAGAACGACGGATAGTGAATATAAGGTTAATTTCGCTTCCGAGTACCCGCTGCCAAACTTGGTAGTCGCCGAGCTAGCGGGTTAGTCTAATCTAAGTACAATAAGCTTAACAAAATAAGTTTGACACAAGTTCCCCTTTATGGAGAACTAAAAATAATACAGGCCAGTTTCATGACCGCCTGGTACGTTGTGCTGTCTCGTCAAATTTCTTTAGAAAAGACCGTGACGTGTATGTGCCTGTATGTAAATGTTTTTATTACATACGCGAAATTCTCAATTCAGAAATCGGCCCGATCTCCACTTTCACTTTCGTATCTTATCTACTGAACCGATTCGTATCGTATCTTAGTTTGGGACCAGGACGAGTTGTGTGGAAGTAATTATTTTTTATATATCGTCGCTGCGCCTGGAAAATCCGACAAACATAATAATAATTTTTAACAAAATTAGTTGTTTTTTGTATTTTGTGAGTATTTTTGTGCTAGCTAGCTTGAAACTTGAAATGTAAATATCAGCTATGTATGTACGGATTAAAAAAGACGTCGTACTTAATTATTTTTTTTATTTCTTTGTTCTGAATAATTAAACAGGTACATTTCACCTTTGTCGGTTTGTTCAAGCGCAACGACGATATGATACGTAACTTAAGATTACGTTCATTGTTGATGGCCAACGTATTTCACTGTGGGTTTACAGGAATTTAGTTTTCCAACTATAACTTATGATCGCGTGACAGGTTAACATAAATTAATTTCTTTATATTTTTTCGAGTAATAACTACAGACTTTATGAATCGTAATAGTATACAGGCGTGAGTCTATGTATTTATATACGTATCAATCATTTAGCTTATCAGCGAACGATCTACAGGTCGAAAGCCACGGAGCCAAGATAAAGTAATATTTATGGATATGCCACAGGGCATACACCATGCAAGACCGTACGAATGGAGCTAAAACTCTAGCGACACGTTGCAAGGAAAAATGGAGCATTATAAATATTTAGGGGGGATCTTAAAAGATTTTGTACTAAAGTTACTTACTTTCGTAAGAACTTGATATTGTCGCCAGAGACGAGCAACCGACGACGCGAGCTCCGTCTCTGCTCACCATGATTAAGCTCTGCTAATCAGAGCGAAACCTGGTTGGACTTAAGCTAAGCGTCCACTGCATCGGAATCGGAGCGTCCGCACCGTACGAGCCGTCGGCATTTACAAAATGCCGAAAGGGTGCGTCTACTGCATTCGGATTTGCCGTCGGCAGTATCGGTATTTTCAAAGCAATCGAGTTCGCTTGTGCACGTGTGTTCGCAATGGAGGATAGTGACGAGGATATTGTTGTCATTAGTTGATTGTTATCAGCTGAGGAGGAGAAAAGCAAAAGGAAACGCAAGATGTGGGTTCATAAAATAATCTCAAAAAGACTTATGTTTGGAGAATTTCATACATTATATTATGATTTATTAGAAGATGAAAATAGATTTTTAGTGTACATTCATATGTCTCGAACCAAATTCTTTGAACTTCACTATATTCTCGAACCGCACCTAACTAGGCAAGACACGAATTTTAGAAAGGCGATTGGAACAAGGAAAGGCTTTTATTTTGTTTAAGGTAAGTTTTTGTAATCTATAATAATAAGAGAAAAGGTAATTGTAAGACAAATGCTACATTTCATTTCCATACAGGCACACTACGTTTCCTGGTAACAGCTCATAATGAATAATGCCCTTCTAATCCAATAAACCTATCAATATTACTGTGTAAAATTCTGTAGTCAAATCAATAATACCAAAAGTATACTTTATTTTTTAGCTCGCATTGTGCTGACCTTAAATTGCTTTGTTTACATTTATTGTTTATCGAATTTGGCCCCAGTATAGTAATTCATGCACAATGTAAGCGTTGTAAACACGTCAGAACTCGAAGAGTTCGGAATCCGAATGGCGCGTCGGCTGCGGATGACGTCATCGGCAGTAATATCGCACTCCGAAGCAGAAATGCCGATCCAGTGCACGCAGTACCATAGAAATCAATACAAAGCAACAAATCCGTCCGCTCCGTACGGAGCGGTTCCGATGCGGTGGACGCTTAGCTAGTCGGTATCCGGAATCACGCTAAAGCTGGCTTCCCACGGTGCGCGATTCTGCCGACGGCCGACGCCGGCCGACGACCACGGACAGGCATGCACCACACACGCCGGTACGGCGCCACAGCCCAGACGTCTGTGCTACCGCGGACCGAGGCCCTTTCCACGGTGTGTCGTGCGAGCTGGTCCGCGTCCGTCCGCGATATCACGGACCGTGGGAAGCCGACTTATATTATAAAGGCGAAAGTTTGTGAGTGTGAAATCAGAAATCAGAAATTTATTTCAACGTAAAGAATTTACATTCTGTTTGTAGAATGTCAATGTACATACACTTATGTATAATGTTAGCCGCTGCCTTGGGGCTGTGTGTAGTGGAGAAAAATGCAGCGAAAAAAAACTCCACTCTGACCATCTTTTCTCAAATCACCTTAAAGCTAATACAAATTAGGTTGAGGTTCTACCAAGAACCTGAAGACCCATGAGTGCAATCAATACTTGCAAAGTCAAACATTATTTAATATTCTTAAAAGGTAATAAAACACCAATGCTGCGGCTAGACACGCGGACGGCACCCGTGTATGTTTGTTACTTCTTCACGTCTAAACGGCTGGAGCGATTTTAATAAAATTTGCTATGGTTTTAGCTGACACCCTGGATTAACACATAGGCTACGCTTTACTGCGGAAAATATATTAATCCCATGAGAAAATCGATCAAAATGAATTCGCGGATAATGTATGGGGAACTTTTAAAAAATTGTTTTAAATAGAAAATTAAAAATGATACTTAAAATCACGTCCAATTCCCATAAATGTGAATACTTGAATAGTCATTATTTTTACTGTTAATACACAATTTATTTTCCCTAATAAACCGCGGGTAACACCGCGGGGCACAGCTAGTCCGGAATGAAAATAAATAATTATCTTAAAAGATACTTCTAAATAAAAATAATTACGAAAGTACTGGCAACACTATCGTATTACACCTACATTACCCTGTCAATGACGGTTTCTAAATACTTTTTTAAGTGATGAGTGTTGCGCAATGCAAATCTTTATTCATGTAAATAAAGTTGATCTGCCTTAATAAATAAAATACCTAAAGCATTGTTTGAAAAAGCATTAACGCAGTGATTGCAGCACATGCGTTTATAATCAATTTCCATTTCATTGTGTGTACAGTCACCAGCATAAATATATGACGGTGGGCAGTAGTGCCAAAATATCTGATTCACCATTGAGATCATAAGAATATGATGACACTTTGCCGGTAAAAATATGTGATGCTTTGTGGGCGGTATAAATATCGTATCTCACTAACTGCATAAATATCGGACCATGTCGCTTAAAAATATGTGATCACTGCTAAAATCAAAATGTTGTGACTGCTCTGGCTGGAATATTTATCTATTCATTAGGAAGGAATAAATATCGAATAATGGCAGGCGTCATAAATATGTGTAACTTAAACACAAGCAAAAATATTTTATCGATTTGTCATTTCGTATTAGTGCGTGTCGGTGCGTGTAGTTCAGTGTCCGTGTAGGTACCGATATCTTTTTTTTTAATCGGGGTTAATTACTGAGATGATATTTATGTTAACTTCCTTGCACGCAAAACTTTGTCGTAAAAAAACATTTTATCCGTCAAGTCTGTCACAATAAAATGAACATAATATTTTATACCTACACCATTTCATAATTCGAGTCAGTAAAATGATAATTAGAACTGTCATGTTTTGAACCCATGTCTTGGTCTCATACCGACCAAGTGCGAGTCGGACGCGCGCACGGAGGGTTCCGTACCATTATACAATAGGAAAAAAATCACGTTTGTTGTATGGTAGCCCCCATTCAATATTTTGTATTTTTTTGTGTAATATTTTATAAAAAATATAATTACTCAGTATCTGCAGAGTTTAATTACAATACAATTGTAATATATTGCAGCATGTAGGACCACTCAGTACAGGAGAGAAACTGACCAACTTTTTAGTTAGTCATATTTTCTTATCCAGAAGAAAAATAGGTATTATTGGGAGTCAAGGTTTTAAATAGAAACGTGATTAGGGATCAACAAGAATTCTGATAGGTATATTTTCCAAGACAAGACAGAAACCAGCCGGGAGCTCGTTTTTGTGACAAAGTCACATATTTTTGCTTGTGTTTAAGTTATCATCATCAACCCATTATGTCCCCACCGAGGGGCACGGGTCTCTTCCCTGAGGAAGGTATAGGCCATACTCCACCACGGGGGCCAAGTCCGGATTGGTGGAGGCTTGTAAGACTAGTGGCTGGTCTTACTGTCAGAAGTTTTTCAAGCCGCCCTAAGGCCTCTGACTTGCCTTAACGACTGCCATATATCGACGGCAGCCGGCACCAACTACTTAACGTGCCTTGCGAAGCACGGAACCGCTCGGAAAAATGCCACTAGCGTTAGTCATAGACAGAAACCCATCCATGGACTGAACGCGCCGTATGTTGCTTAACCTTAGTGATCGTTTAAGATCACTCAGGCAGCCCAGGCTACGAGCGATTCAAGCTACGAGTGTTTAAGTTATACATATTTATTATGCCTGCCATCATTCGATATTTATTCCTTCACAGTGAATAGATATATATTCCAGCAAGAGCAGTCACATTATTTTGATTTTAGCAGTGATCAAATATTTTTAAGCGACCTGGTCCGATATTTATGCAAATTAGTGAAATACGATATTTATACCGCCCACAAAGCATCACATATTTTTACCGGCAAAGTGTCATTATATTCTTACGATCTCAATGGCGAATCAGATATTTTTGCACTACTGCCCACCGTCATATATTTATGCTGGTGACTGTACCTTTTGGATTATAACGGTCATTGGTTGCACCTATATTAGAAAAAATCTTCTGTTGCAATAAAACAAACGTCAGGACAATGATAAGAAATTTAAACATAATCTTAATGATAACATCTGTACCAAGACAAACTAGCCAATTCTAGTGAGCACTAAACAACCATTTCAACATTGTGGCAAGTTTGTGAGTCTTCATAACTTCATTTCTACCTCAGCGCTGATTAAAACGACTGCGTCTGTAGTAAACATTTCAGAATTTATTGTTTTAATAAAATTTTATTGAGTCACCTATGCCCTGCAAAACGTTTAACCTTGTGATATCGCCGTTGTTTATAAATAAAACGCCTCTACCTCTTATTCAAGATGGACAAAAAGACGGAACCCAAAGTGGAAAGAAACCTTCGGGTGAACTTAGAATGCGATGCAAAGCTCAGTGCGTTCAAGCCACCAACGACCAACGCTGCTGATAGTGGAAAAATGCTGTTCGACGACCTGCTGGCTTCGGCCGGCGAGCTGGGACCATACCAACTGCTGATATTACTCTCGACGATGCCGTTTTACTTGTTCGGCGCGTTTGTCTACTTCTCACAGCTGTTCATGACGCAAGTCCCGCGCCACTGGTGCTGGGTGCCCGAACTGGCAAACGCGAGTTCGGACGAGCGACGCGCGCTCGCCATCCCCCAAGACGGTACCGGCTATGCCCAATGCATGCAATACGCTAACTTGACTGTTGGCGGCGCGGTGACAACTTGCCTACACGGCTGGGAGTTCGCTGACGATATCCCCTACCCGACGGCGGGCAGCGAGCTCGGTTGGGTGTGCGAGCGTGGCACTCATCAGGCGACGGCTCAGGCAGTTTTCTTCGCGGGATCCGTTTGCGGTCTCATCGCGTTAGGCTGGCTGGCTGACTGCGCGGGCCGCCTCCGCGCGCTCGTGCTCTGCAACCTTCTTGGTTGCGTCGGTGGTATCGCCAGCTCGTTCGCCACCGACCTGCCAACCTTCGCCGTTGCCAGATTCTTCGTCGGAATGTCTAGTGACAACTGCATGATGCTGTCATATCTACTCCTCTTGGAGTACGTCGCGCCGAAGTACAGAACGCTGATCTCGACCACGAGTTTTGCTGTTTTCTACACTGCGGCCATTGTAGCTCTGCCCTGGATAGCCCTGACCTGCGGCCACTGGAGGACCCTCGGTCTAGTGACCAGCGCGCCGATGGCTCTATCAGTGTTGGCACTGTTTATTCTGCCCGAGAGTCCGAGATGGCTGCTGTCCCAAGGACGTGTAGACGAGGTGGTCAAGAACGTGGAAACGGTCGGACGTATGAACAAGAAACGGATCCCCAAGCATACAGTACAGCAGTTCAGAGACGCTGCCGCGTTGAAACAAGAAGAGAACAGCAGTCTCTTGGACTTACTCCGAAGGCCGCTTCTGAGAAGAGTATTCATCCTCATCTGTCTAGATCACGTGTGCTGCGACATGATTTTCGACACGTCTGTAAGGAGTCTCTCCTCATTGGACTACGACATTTTCACCTCTTTCTCCCTGGTTTCCTTTGCGGAGTTTCCGGCCTCTATCGCAGCCGCTTTTACCATGGACTGGGCGGGCCGTCGCTGGCTGACAACCGTCACGATGCTGCTCTCTGGTCTTTTCCTCGCCCTGACCGGGTTTTTAGGCGGTGGGTTAACATCTGTGGTATGCGCGATGATCGCTAGGGTCTTCATAAGTATGTGCTACTTGGTCGCCTATCAATGGGCCGCGGAGTTGCTCCCAACGTCGGTGCGAGCGTCCGGAGTCTCCGTCATTCACATGTTCGGCTACGTCGCTACAATGTTGGTTCAGTATGTAGTTTATTTGGGAACGTATATAGTTTGGTTGCCGTTCGTTACATCCGCTGGCTTGGCTGTGCTCGGCGCTATAGGGGCACTTTTCTTACCAGAAACTATGAAGAAGGAGATGCCTCAGACGTTTGATGAGGCGGAAGCGTTGGTTCGAACGCAGAAGTCGTTTGTTATGCCTTGTTGGCCGTGGAAAAAAGTTTTGGTGATTAGTGAACTTGGCGGTAAAAGGAAACTGTTCGGTTGAATATACTCTTGACTGTGATATGAGGATGGGGCTGATAATCAAACGCTCAAGTGACAGAAAAGGTCCGTAACTTAATCGGCCTTCCAAGGCCTATAGTTTGATAAATACATAGTTGTTCAATGGAATGAAGCACAATACCGATACCGTCACGACACGATACCGATAACGTCACGATTAGTTGTTACTTGACTTTTATCGTAGTCTGCTAAGCAATAGCAGTACAACGGCACTCCTATGGTATAACCCGGGCGAATATAATAGGCACCTCTCGCGAAAAAGATTGAACCGCGTGAGGCACTATATAGATATGAGTTAATTTACCATTGGAATGCGGTTGGTTTGTAGGCTAACAATTATGCCAATCAAACATTGGTGCTATTGATGGTTTTTAATACAATCGCCAGCACATCAACCTTTATTGTGCTCTACTTAGATACGTTACGGGTAATCTTGAAACTCAAATGTAAAGGTTAATGTGCTATCGACTGTATATACACAACGAGAAACGGTAAACCATTCCGTGAAACGGAAACACAATCCTCGTACTGCTTTGCTGTATTCCATTTTGCTCCATGGAATAAAATATGTTTACTCGAAACTCTCCTTTTTCAGAGACTCACCTAGATTCGCTTAGATTTTTGTTTCTAAAAAGTTTATTTTCACGCCAGATTTTAATATACAGCGTGTCCCAAAAATGACATGTCACAGTGACACTGGAGGTAGACCTGCTCAAGAGGCGTCGAACCAACCTAACATGACCTCAGTAAAAGTTGCACGGTTTTTAAGATATGGCCAATTTAAACTTATTCTAAATTTTCACTTTTTTTAACAACTTTAGTGCTACGCTAGCACTTACGCTAAGTTAGTAAGTTCGTGACCGAGTACAAATAAAAAAACCAAACACGAGGGCTATCTAACTTAAGGCTAGCACTAAACTTGTTTAAAAAAAGGGATAATTTAGAACAAGTCTAAATTGGCCATATCTCAAAAACCGTGCAACTTTTACTGAGGTCATGTTAGGTTGGTTCGATGCCTTTTGGGCAGATCTACCTCCGGTGTCACTGTGACGTGTCATTTTTGGGACACCCCGTAGGACAGCGTTACCTTCGTAAAATGAAATTATTCGAATGTTATCGAGGATGTAATCAAACTACGCTCTTATATCCTTGTTAGGAAGTGCCAAATTTCTGAAATTGTATTGTTAACAGCTGTCAAAAATCCTTTTAATAATAAATCCATAGACTGTTAATGTTCGAGAAATAGGTAGACTATAATTAATTTGTAATTTTTAAGATTCTGTGACTTGTTTGTTTGAAAACTAAGTATATTTGTGACATAACTGTTATGGTTTTTTTTCTTTCATGCACTAATTACATAAATCCATAATGGCGTGCTTAATCGAAGAAGCATTCTCTTCAAGCGTTTTTAATTCAGGAAGCATTGTCTTCAACCTTGTTGATGGCAACAAATGTATATTTACTTTCTTTACATTTTGCTATTTCAAATCTCTTGATTTTTATTAAAATTTTCGACAGAGGAAACGAAAAACTTTTCCTCCCATATTATATGTTCCGAAAGTGGATACGTAAAATTGGGTAGTTGACAAAATGTCAAATAAGTTGCTTTTAAAACGGAATTTTGTATGAAAATACCGGATATGACGTCATTTTTCAGAGCACTCTTTTTATGTTTCATCTATTTAAAAATTGTAATATTATGTAGTATTGACTAAAAGACATACATTTTCCGAAATATTTTGAAATTTTTGTTTTAACCGAGAATATCAAATAATTTATTGTTGGTCGTTCATTCAACTACCGAATTATCTAATGTAATAAATAAATATCCAACCTTTCCAAGGAAGCGGAACACCTAATCTAAAGCGCGCCGGGCGAAGTTATCGGCCGCTTGCACAGTTGTATACACATTTACACGAACCAAGTATCAATATTCAAAGCCAGCTATTGGACCGTGGCTACTCCGCCTTTTTATCTGTTCTATTGTTCGGCCGCTGGGAGTACACGATCCTGACACATATGACTAGTGATGGGAGAAAATCAACGTTATCATTCCTTACGTTATTCTTAACTAGCTTTTGCTACTGACTCACGATTAAGTAGTTTTGTTTTTTAGACGACCTTCACTCAGTCATCTCTTGTGCCATTTTCGCAGGTATTTTAGAAGGGTCATCATCTTTTTTGTGCCGAATGGCGCTGAAGTGTTGTGGCGAGCTGTGCGACCTTTTATTTGAGCCCAGATCAGCTCAATCGCTTTGTACGGCAGTGGTACGGAGAGATTCTGAGAACGCGATGATCATTTTCTAAAGCCTGTTCATCAACTTCGTATCGCTAAAGGAACCGTTATTATTTTCGTTATTTTTGGTACGTCACTACAAAAAAATACGGTTGACATAACCTTGTGACAGCGTAGTAAGGATTTTACGCACGAACATTAAATATTGATTTCTTCTTATTTAACATTTAAATCACTGTGCAAAATATAACATTGATTGTAAGTTTACACAATGATATAGTTTCAATGACAATTATTTGCTAATAGGATAAATAGGACATAAAAGTATTTTAATCGAAAACTTAACGCCACTTCAAGGTTACGTCGTCCGTTCCAACATGACCTGTCAGGTTCGTATACTCCCAGCGGCCGAACGGTAGGTAACAAATTGTTTTATTACGACTTCCGCACAGATAAGAGAAATTCAGCTTCTCTGTCAGAAGCATCGGTGGTTCAGTGGTAGAATGCTCGCCTGCCACGCGGGCGGCCCGGGTTCGATTCCCGGCCGATGCAATCTTTTTTTTTTCTTTGATGTTACTTGAACGCATTTTTATTTTATTTTAAATCCACATTCATAACCTCACGCCTGTATCCTATATTGGTAGGCAGAGGCCAGGGACTGCCACTAATTATCTTATTATTATTCTGTTATTAGTGAAAATAAAGCAGGAGATTGGGCAGAACCCCCAAATTCCCGGATAATTCATTAGATTTGTCTAATCATTATTACACTCATCCTTACTTTTTTACCTTATAAATAAAGTCTCAGCAGTTAAAATTAGCCGATCTACGTATTACACTCGCGTAGTTAACGCGAATTATTATTAGGCAGCCTATGCATTTTTAAAATTGGACAACGTTTACAAAAACCAGTTACATTTTCATATTGTAGGTACCTAGATAGATAGATAAAAATATATTCTTTATTGTATGTACACCAGGAATTACTACCTACTGCTTTCATTTTGCAATCTTATAATGTCGAACGAGCCCGACTGATAAAACCAATCTCGCCCGTCTCGCTTTCTCACACGGCAATAAAAAGAGAAAGAAAATGAAGCTCGAATGTCACAGCCCTCGCCCACTTTCGGGCTCGATGAAGGCGAGCGAGACAGCATTATTTGTCGGAGTGCGAGCAAGACAAACGTAGCGTCTACTATGATCAAGGTATGCTTATTTTTTTTTTTTTTTTCGTTAATGGTTGTCTGGAAGAAATTACTTTTAGTAATAAGGCAGCCAATTGTAGTGGACTATGTTATTGTCAAATCTCATGTGTAATTCCTGGTGTACATGTCGCAGTAAAGTAGTTAAATCAGAGAGTCAATTGAATCTCTAGACAGTCAATCAAAGATCGATATTCAATCAAGTCGCTAAAGTTCCGTCAGACAAGTGAGTGAACGAAACGTTCAACGAGTTTCCTAAACGTTCCTAGGTATTTCAACTTTGGTAGGGTGACCAAGAAAACCAGACTCTTCTTAATTTTGCTGAGTAACCATTTACAACAAAACAAAACACGGAATTTCTTCACAATGACACCGGAATAACAATAACAAATGAAATAATTGTGGCGGAGTCGACAGTTTAAAATTTCACCAAAGACAACAATTTGAAACAAAACACCACTCACACAACAAACGAACGTTGCACAACGTTTTCCAAAAGAAAGACTCTAAAAGTAATCAGCTGTTGTCGTGACCACCATCTTGTTTTACATTATTAATCAACATGCTGGCTTTCGGTTAGTTAGATATAAACGTTTTCGACGCTGCTTTATTTAAATCAAAATGCTAGCGACTTGATTGAATATCGATCTTTGATTGACTGTCTAGAGATTCAGTTGACTCTCTGATTTAACTACTTTACTGCGACATACATACAATAAAGAATATTCTATTCTATTCTATGCCGCTAGCATTCCGGCTTGTAGCGATCAATAGCGATAAATAATTTACAATTATTGTACATATGGAGAACTCGGAACGCCTGACATTATGAATGTAGCAATTTGCATTTGGTGGGTGTGGGATTCCTAAAAGAGAAGTCGCTGGGGATCTGCTGTCTTATATCTTCGCTTATGGTGGAGACTGACATGGAATATTCGCTCGATGTGAGCACGTTACTTTGAATATTCGGCATGTCAGTACATATTTGTTAGTTATACTTCAACAGCGCGAATATGCATTTTTAACGTTATAAACTTTTTGAACTTCTTGAGTTGAGGATAGAGAGTCGTACCGGATCGTATTTTTTCCGACAGTCAGAGTACAATAGTTCTGCCTAATTTTTGTATAATTGTATAATCGGCTCTTCGCCCCTGGTCTACAAATTATATAGACTAACCATTGCTCGAAATAGTCAAAATACGGGAAGCGATAATGTATAAAAAATAAAATTTATAATTTTATTAATCCACATGCATTCAACATAAATTCATTCGACAATAAACATTTTTTTTTATTTTATCGTGAGGTTAGTGACTGCAACTAGAGACGTATTGCCGCCAAGCTTCACCAAGTCTCTAACTTTATATGTTTAAGGATTATTTTAGATTCATGCAGTGGCGCCCACACGCCGCCTGCAAGTTATATGTACCTACTGATAAACTTTATTTTGAGTTTTGATCTACGATAAGATTTTTTCACCGAAAAACAAAACAATATTTACATAAAATACTCAAAGACGTGCATGCGATAGTGATCTGTCATAGGATCGTGGCAAGTGGTATCTGCCTACCCCTGTGAGAAAATAATTACATGGGTACAAATCGTCGGCCATATTGCTAAGTTTAGTGTGTACCGGCCTGCTTTAAACCTATTCCCTACCATCTCCAGACACAAGAAGACAATCGATGAACTCCACAAGCAGCTCGAAGACGCCGAGTATACCGTCAAGGGGTTCAGGGCCAAACTGGCGGCCGAGCGGGTCGATAAGGAGACTCAGCGGGAAACCCTTCAAAAGGAGTTCAAAGTGCAGCTGAACGTGAGTTGGTCTTTAGGTCCGCTTTATAAGTTTTAACTCCTAATAAAAAGACAGTCGACGAACTCCACAAGCCTCTCGAAGGCGCGGAGTCAACCGTCAAGGGGTTCAGGGCCAAACTGGCGGCTTAGCGGGTCGATAAGGAGACTCGGCGTTAATCACTGCAAAAGGAGTTCAAATTATAGCTGAACTTGAGTTTGTATATAGGTCCGCTTTATAAATTTCAACTTCAAATAAGAAGACGAACTCCACAAGCACTCGAGAGCGCGGAGTCAAAATTGAAGAAGAAAAACATGAATTATACCAACAAGACAAGGTCACTCAAACTAAATAAACAGAGAAGTAACATAATACATGTAACGCAACAGAAAAAAAAAACAAATTGAAACAAAACCAATATAGTCTACAAACTTACATTGCCACAAAAGGCAATGTAAGTTTGACATTACGTCTGCTCTTGATTGAAATAAATAAATGTTGCATCCTAGCATAACCTTTTACTTCTAAGCTTAGAGAATGCAACACTATCGCAGAAAGACGGCCGACCCCGTGCGGTTGACGGTCGTTTTTGCACTTTTAGCCTTCTGTGAAGTTCGTAAGTAAATGTATGTAAAGTCGGCTTCCCACGGTCCGCGATATCGCGGACGGACGCGGACCAATATAGGTAAAAAATAAAATATGCGTTGCAATATTTATATAGATAAAGTAAATAGTTATGTATTTAAGGATCATTTTAGATTGACATCGTGCTTATCACTTTCGCCGCTGACCAATATTGTTCTTTGTTCGTTTTAGAGTTACGAGGCGGAGGTGAAAGCCCGCGAGCGCGATCAAGAAGAGCGTCTACGGCAACTGGACGCCGAGAACAAAACCCTCACGAAGAAACTCGAACAACAGGTGAGAGAAACATTGCTAGTGATAAGATAGCGTTTTATTTACACACCAGCACACAAACGATTGATACATTTGGGGAAAATGAACATTAAAAACAAAAAAGTGAATATGTAATGCAGTTAAATGATTAACACTCAGAGGCAGCTCATGTCTTTTCCTTGTAAAGTCTGTCTTTTTTTTGCTCTAAGTTTTGCCCTGAATTATTTATGTATATAAGTGTTATATAAGTGTTCTCTATCTATCTATCTATTCGAATTTTCCTAATCGTCAAATTCCATACAAATTTCTCTCGCAAGTATTAGGATTCCAATAGAATTAGGACGCTGCTGTAATAACATTTTTACACTCAATAGTTTTAGGACCCTGATGTGATAACGTTTTTACACTCAAGAAGACTAAGATCAGCTTCTAATCTTGTTTCGGTCGATGGTGGACAGCTGCCAACGGGCTAAATGACTCTAAAATATGCCAAAAATTACCGTAGGTTATACTTATAAGATAAGAACATTCGTTATAATATTGTGCATTATAAAAACAAACTTAACATCGGAGGTGACACACAATACATTTCGGGCGTCATGAATAACGGTTTAGTATGGAACAGAGCTGCTATTTTATATTACGTTAAATAAACTTACGCCTAGATCCCGAAAGTGTAGATATAGACCAGGGTATCCACTTGCCACGATCTGGACAGCCTCTTTCGTTCTCTTAACCCTTAGTAGTTTCGAGTGCTTTTTCGAGACTTTTTTTTGGATTAGAACTAATTTGTTTTGTTGTTTTCCCCAGACCAATAAGAACACGGAGCTAGCGAGCGTCCTCATAAAGTTCGAGGAGCGCGTGAAGCAGCGCGATAAGCGGCTTGAGGAATACGCTGTCGTCGACTCCTCGCTCAAGAAAGACTTGGAGCACAAAGAGAGCGTGAGTACCTGGCCCCGATTCTGTTAGTGCATTATAGTACAATGACAGATGCACGGTCGGACCACGTGACGTGTTTTTTCATACCATTGACGCCTACAGTCTGTTGTTTCATTCAATGCAAAAAATATATATTGTCACGTTGACATCTCCATACAATTCTTAGGCTGTCAATCTCTTTATGTTGCTAGTTCGTAAAAACCAAATAACCCCATTTTCTTGTGTGTACTGCGCAGGTGTGTACGCTTTCAAGAATCGCTCGTAGCCTGGGCTGTCTGGATCTTAAAACGATCAATAAGGCTAAGCAACATACGGCGCGTTCAGTCCATGTATGGGTCACCGTCTATGACTAACGCTAGTGGCATTTTTCCGAGCGATTCCGTGCTTCGCAAGGCACGTTAAGCAGTTGGTGCCGGCTGCCGTCGATAGATGGCAGTCGTTAAGCCAAGTCAGAGGCCTTAGGGCGGCTTGAAAACTTCTGACAGTAAGACCAGCCACTAGTCTTACAAGCCTATACCTACATACTTAATTACATAATTTACATACGCAATCTCAATTTTTCTTTACTTTTATTTTTATTTTGTTATTTCCTTCACAGACAATAAAGCAACTGGAGAAGACAGTTCTGGAGCGCGAAAATCGTCTGTATCAGGTCACCACGCAGCTCGAGGAAATGAAGCGAGTGCAGGAGATGGTCGCCAAACTCATGACCAAGAGTTCGACCAACACCTCGGTGAGCTAGCGGCGGCCTCCTGCGCTTTCATGGTAGCCTAGTACTTTCACGAAAACTTACCTGTAGAATTTGACTGACACTTTTATTGCAAGCTCTTTGGACGTTATCGTTATTTTATTGTATTCAATAATTATTTGAGTTCTGGCCTTGAAAGTAACAATTGAAAACCATTTTATTTTCAAGATCAGGATTGAGTAGAGTATTAATGGATTGACATTATTCAGTAATTTTCAGTGTAGTTAGAATGTATGAAGGGGAAGCTATAATGGTGTCGCTACAAAAAAAACAGCCATTTAAATTGTGACTTCTAGGACACAACCGAAAATAAAAACGAATAATTTTTTTATAAGTGCTACGAGTATCTAGTCACAGGTTCTTAATCGTAGGATCTCGCTAGTGGGTCCTCAAGTCACAAGTTAGGCGTACATGACAGAGAGATATGTAAGCCACTTTTTGCAAGAAACTATTGGTTAAACAAAATATTATTTGGTTTTCATTGGTCTCATGGACCATTGAGAACCTCATGGGCTTATAATAGTCGTACACACGTCAGTGCAATGATCTTTATAGTCACATTTTGAACAAATGAGTTCTTCTTATCAAAAAATTGCTAATAATTGTAAGGTTGATTATCTGTCCTGTGTACGTTCTTTGAAAAATCTTAATATTGTAATAAATGACATCGAATAGCAATAACTATGAAAGTTTTAAGTTTATAAAATCTATATAATTCTTCTTTATAAAACTTTATCTTTTCTGCGTTGGCTGTCAGGTCGTTGCATCACTCCCTACTCAACGCAAGTTTGAAAAACGAAAGGTAAGTTTTCGTGAAAGAACATTGCAATAGATTAGTGGATATAAAGAATGTAAAGATGATTTGAGGTGCTTTGAAATCGTACTCTTGTATTAGAGTCTGCGGGGTCAACCGCGGAATCTATAATGATGAAGTAAAAAGCAATTGTAGACGCGGTAGTCTACTTATATGTGGGATTCTAGAGATAGCTAGCAAATAAATATTGTGATAGTGATGTTTTCATGTAGCCGCTGATACTTACTAATATTGATTTTTTTTTTAGAAATAACCTTGTAACGCTACAAACGTAATAAAATTAAGCAATAGTGTCACTCCAATGTCGATTATCATTGATATCCAATGATTGATAAATATGTATGCAATTTGAATTATTTGGAGGATACTTCACGAAATCGATTAAAATATAAGGGCATATTTTTTACTGTTTACGCAAAACCTTGTCGCGATCACGTGATGAAATTAATTCATGTTTTTACTGTAACAGAATGTTCCATATTGAAAATTATGTACCCGATTTTAATTATTTGGAGGACATTTCACGAAATGAATAAAATGTAATTATGTATGGACGTAAATAGTTCTTTTATTTTTAAACTAGCCCTTGTCCGCAACGTTTTTAAAAGTAGCTTATGTGGTATTCCAGACGAATCTATCTGAATGCCAAGTATCGTAATCCTTTCAGCTGCTCTAGCATGGTTAAGTAACAAACATCCATCCACCCAAATAAGTAAAATTAAACATTAAACTAACCAGGGAATAAAATTCAGCCCCGACCGTAAATAAACTAACAGACATCACAAATGTCACATTCGGAAATAAGTGTCTGGAAGCCGGAACGAGCACGCGCCGTGGAGAGCGCGGTAGCGTCAGAAATAGCGGAAGACCTTGAACTTTATACCTGGCGCGTTCTAAAACGGGGAATGCCTTTTACGCCCCAACTTGGTACAGTCACCATCATAATTCCAATCAAATAGTATACTTTATTATCTGTATTCCGGATACACTTACTTGACTTTTTGTCGGAAGAGTCCGCCCAGGCTTTGCTCTGAATCGCAGAGCTTAGTCACGGTGAGCAGAGACGGAGCTCGGGTGTCGTGCACAATTCAGAACATTGCGCAATTTAATTGATCGCTTAGGAGCCGCCTAAGTCGTCGGGATCTTTTTAGGATTCCGTACATCAAAAGGAAAAAAACGGATCC
The DNA here is from genome assembly GCA_947310845.1 of Yponomeuta plumbellus. NCBI lineage: Eukaryota > Metazoa > Arthropoda > Insecta > Lepidoptera > Yponomeutidae > Yponomeuta > Yponomeuta plumbellus. The sequence goes on from OX371214.1 coordinate 12,684,110, forward strand.
ATTACATATAGGATCACAATTCACGATTTATGAGTACAATAAAGAATAAGTATTCTATCTATCACTTTGTTGCCCTTCCGTCCGTCACGTCAGTCGGCCAAGACCCTTTTTCTCGGGAACGCGTGGAGGTATCATTATGAACTCATTATGTCCCCACCGAGGGGCACGGGTCTCTTCCGTGAAGAAGGTATAGCCCATACTCCACCACGGGGGCCAAGTCTGGATTGGTGGAGGCTTGTGAGACTAGTAGCAGAGCTGGTCTTACTGTCAGAAGTTTTCAAGCCGCCCTAAAGCCTGACTTGACTGAACGACTGCCATCTATCGACGGCAGCCGGCACCAACTGCTTAACGTGCCTTGCGAAGCACGGAACCGCTCTGAAAAATAACACTAGCTTTAGTCATAGACGGTTACCAATCCATGCACTGATCGCGCCCTATGTTGCTTAACCTTCGTGATCGTTTTAAGATTACTCAGGCAGCCGGGGCTACGAGCGATTGAAAGTATGGAGTTGAAATTAATACCATATACTTAGATCTACATTTATATATCTGGCCCCCGTGGTGGAGTATGGCCTATACCTTCCTCAGGGAAGAGACCCGTGCCCCTTGGTGGGGACATAATGGGTTGATGATGACTCAGATCTACAGTCTAGTAAATCTAGTAAAAAGTCTAGATCTACTAATTTAACGTTAAAAATAGCTACGGCCGTTTATGTCACAAAAAAACCTACAGCTTGTCCAGAAAGAGTAGAAATGAAAGAGTACCTACTGTTTTGCTAAGACTTTTGTCTGTGATTGTTAATAAGTTGCGCTTACAAGCATTATATAAATTAAAAACTTGAGCTATTACATAAAATAAGGTATTGTGTTTCAATAAATATAGTAAATGTTTTGACTTCTCAATAATACAATTCGTAAACTTTCACTTCCGGTTTCTAGTGTTTTTGGACAAACTGTATAATATGTCGACGTCCAAGGAAATCAGAGCAAAGGGAAGGCGCATGGACCGGTTTCTTATATCTTTTTTTGTTTGAAAGGATAAAATTCACAGATGGTGAATTCTTTAAGTCAGGATCTGATGATGGAATCCTGGAGAAATCGAGGGAACTTTTCTAATTTTAAAGACACATTTGAAGTGATTTGGTTGTATTATTTAGGGTTTGGTCATGTCTCTTGCATTTGATTTGGAAGACAAAAGCAAAAAATTGTGTAATGAAATTATTCTGTAATGAAATAGTCGAGTATTATGTGTAATGAAATAGTCGAGTGACGTCACGAGCGTCAAACGACAACATTGCACGTCCGAGTATTCTTAAATATCTTAAATTGATACAAAGTCTCTAACGAACTGTGAACTATCAAACTATATTGTGTTCGCTCTGATGACCTAGGTCAAGCGTTGGTGTGAGTGAGCGCGCTGCGAATCTAGTGTTAAAGCTCGGATAAATCTGGACCTATTGTTTGTTTGTGAGTACTGGGTCTTTAGAAGATTACCCTCACTAGTGAAAATTAAAAACAACCGACTTTTTCGCTTCGTTGACGGCGTAATAAAAGTAAAATAGCGAATATATGAACTATTTTCTGAATATTAAGTTTGATTAAAATAAACAAAAGTTCTACACAAGAAAAATAGCGCCATCTGGTGCTTTATCAACCCTACAATCGACTGTGTACAAAAATAACAATGGTTTAAAACTGTTCTTCCTGCGGTCGCTTTATCTCGCTGGCAGATTGCGTTACATGTTCCTCGTGCGGGGCTCAAAATCACAGACTGTTATCTCCAGTGGCGGTGGTGACCTCATGGATACATCTATCGCTACGGCGACGAATATCACTATGGAGCTTGACGTTGCTTTGGAGCTCCGTCTCTTCCGCGAGGAAATGCGGGCCACACGCAGTCAAATGTCACAGCTAGCATCGCAGATGTCATCGTTTTCAGCAGCGTTGGATGCAACTAATCAGCGCATAGATAGACTCGAGTCTCGCGTAGAGAATATTGAGCGAAATACGGGCCACAAACAAAACATAGAGGAATTGCAAAACACTATCGAACAATTAAAACTCGACCTTAATAACAGAGATCAGGAACTTTTATCGAATGACATCGAAATAACTTGTATTCCGGAGTCCAGTGGAGAAAATCCAATACATCTTGTTTCGCTTGTAGCAAAAAAATTAGGCGTTGCGCTGGATCCGCGTGATTTAGTCCACGCAGTCCGGGTGGGTCCCGTCCGGGCCGTCAGCAGCGACCCGACGGCCACACCTCCGCGCCCGCGGCCCATTGCTGTACGACTGGCGCGGCGAGCGCTTCGTGACGATTTTCTGCGAGAGGCGCGTGTGCGCCGAACCGTCACTACGTCAGAATGCGACCTACCCGGTCCCTCGCGACGATTTTACGTGAATGAGCGTTTGACGCGTTACAACAGACAGCTATTTAGCAAAGCACGAGAAATGGGCAAACAAAAAGGATGGCGATATATTTGGACCAAGGAGGGACGCTTCTCTGCTCGCCAGGATTCCGGCAAAGCGTCATATCGTATACGCAACGATGTCGATATAATGCGTGTTTTTGATAACAATTTGGTTGGTTCTATATCAGCGATCTAATATTTCTCTTAAGCTGGCTTTTACTTTAAAGAATCTGATTTTTTGCATGATAACCATTTTTTATTGTTTACTGGTAAATATTCACATGCTATATTTAAATCCTAAAGAGCTATATGAACTGGGTACTGTCTATGTGACGATGTGTGTCTTTGTTTGGTTTCCGAACTTGTATGATTTCTTACCAATATCGCAAGCTATAGTTTTAGGATACTAGTAATAGAAAACAGGATTATTCAAAGCGTGTCTCATTATTTACACCCGCTTTTTATCATATATATTTATCATAGATCCAATGGCTGCCATTATTTATATTACTTAGCAACTAAATTGAGGATGACAAATACATTATTTACTAAAATCTTTTTAATTTTATCAATAATTAATTATTATATTTTATTTTAGGATTAAGACAAATAACTTAAAGTTAGGTTTATTTAATGCGCAGTCATTGGGCACTAAACATGATGAATTCCTGGTAGCTTTGCAGCGGCACTCGCCTGATGTCCTGGCAATTAACGAGACATGGCTCCATTCAGGACAAAATGCTAGGGCACCGTTTGCCCCAGGAAATCGCTTACGTCACGTGCCCCGCCCACGGTCTGTGCGTGGTAGGGGCGGTGGCGTGGGCTGTTATATCAGGGATGGTGTAAATGTGAGAACATGCCCTCATCCTCCATCGGAAGCAAACGTTGAGCAAAGGTGGATTTCTTTAAATTTAAATTGTAATAAGATTAGGCCGATAGGTACAGCCTATCGGCCAGAATGGCAGAAAGTTGATGATTTCTATGATGCTCTCACTGAGTCAATAGCCACTTTTGCCCATTACGATTACTGAATCCTAATGGGCGATTTTAACATAAACGTTTTGGATACAAATTCGAGAAAGACCAGGCAGTTGAATGAATTTCTAGGATACACTGACCTTACAAATTTTGTCACTGAGCCTACTCACTTTCTAGAAAACAGTGAAACACTTATTGATCTAGCCTGCTGTCGATCTAGTGTTCATAATGTTATAGTAGACTTTGTCCCGGATCTGAATCATCATGCCATGGTATTTCTCGAGCTTAAAGTAAAAAAACCCCGACTAGAACCTAAAAGCATCGTTTTTAGGCCTTTAAAATATGTTAATCTTGATGACTTTGATTGCTATTTGGCACGCATTGATTGGAGTGGTCTTGATCTTTTAGATTCGGTGCATGACATGATTCAGGGTTTCAATGATTATATATTAAATATTTTCGACTTTTATGCTCCCGAAAAGAAGCTAATAATAAGAAAACAACCTACGCCTTGGTTGACCAGCAATGTTCGCTTTATAATGAAACTACGAGACAAAGCGCATACAATTTTTCGTAAGGAAAAATCTGCAGAATCTAGATTAACTTACAAAACCTTAATAAGTTTAGCGAATTCGTCACTTTATTACGAAAAAAGAGCTTATTTCGAAAAATGTATACATAAAAACATTAAAGATCCTAAGTTGTTATGGAGAAATCTGAAAGATACAGTAGGTTTGAATTTCAAAGCAACACAACCAATCCCTGATTATTTCTGTGATCCCGACGCATTAAATGCACAATTTCTAAAAGTTCCCGGTAACCGTGACGTTACTATATCAGATCTGACCTACTTCGAATTTAGTAGATTTTGTACATCATCTTTTAGACTCACTACCGTTGACGAATCATTTGTATCGCACGTCATATTTCATATCAGATCAAATGCACAAGGTGTAGATCGCATTACCATGGACATTGAAATGCCATGGATATGTTAATTATGACGTTGCCTACCACTTTGAGTATTATTACAAGTATCATAAACAAATCAATAACTTCGAATATATTCCCTAATTTCTGGAAGACCGCGCTTGTTAAGCCGATACCTAAATCTTCAAACCCATCAGATGCTAGTGAGCTGAGGCCTATTAGTATTTTGCCCTATCTCTCTAAGATAATAGAGAAAATTGCATATATTCAGACCGCAACCTATCTAGAGAACAATGGCATTTTGCCGGAGGCCCAATCCGGTTTTAGAAAGGGGCGAAGCACTAACACTGCTCTTTTAAATGTTGTCGATGATGTTCTAGCAGCGCGTGTGATTGGCCAGGGTACCATCTTAGTGTTGCTTGATTTTTCCCGGGCTTTTGATTGTATTAACATTGATCTCTTGCTCTCCAAATTATCTTTCTATGGTTTTGATGTCGATGCGGTTAGATGGTTCAACAGTTATTTAAGTCATAGACAACAACAGGTTGTATTACAAAAACGGGACTGTAGCTATTTGAAGTCGCGACTCTGTGAATCTCGTTGTGGGGTCCCACAGGGATCTATTCTTGGGCCGCTCCTCTTTATCTTGTACTCAAGTGACATAGTAAGCAACATCAAGAACTGCCAATATCACCGTTATGCCGATGACTTACAGCTGTATATTTCTTGCGCCCCTGCAGATGTTGCTGCAGCTACTGCCCAGCTTAATGCAGATCTAGAACGCTTATTTGTGTGGTCTACAAGGAATGCTCTTGTACTTAATCCTTCCAAGTCCAAGTTTATGATCCTTGGAAACGCTCATCAAATACGGGGTATATCAGCGGTCATTCCATTGGTTTCCATCGGGGGAGAGCAGATTAGGCGTGTATATGAGGCTAGGAACCTCGGAGTTGTTATGGACGAGGAACTCAGATTTGAGACTCATGTCGCTCAGTTGGCACGTTGTTGTTTTTACAGGCTAAGTGTTCTGTACCGTGTGCGTGAGTTTCTTAGTGTGGAACTTCGTTTAAGGCTCTGCGAGGCACTTATATTATCAAAGCTGAATTACTGTATCGCCGTATACGGACCTTGCTTGTATGCAAGGACTATGCGTGTGATTCAGAGAGTTCAGAATGCTTGCGCCCATTTTTGCTTCCGCATTCCACCACGATCACATATTACCCCCTTTCTAAATCGAGCTAACATACTGAACATGACGAGTAGACTTCAGTACCATCTTTCATGTTTATTATTCGGCGTAATCAAGACTAAATCACCTAAATACTTGTATAATAGGCTCAAATGGTCTACCTCAATACACGGTCAGCGTACATGTCGAATGGGTCTCATTTCGTGCCCACGACACAGGACAGCTGCTTTTAGAGGCAGTTTTAGATACAACGCATCCAAGTGTTGGAATAATATTCCACCGCCTATTCGTAATCTACATTCCAAGTATTCATTTAAGTTAAAAATTAAGGACTATCTATTAACATTACAAAAGCGGTAAAGAAATAAGTAAGTTATGAAAAATAAATTTGGAGAAATAATAACAAAATCGAACAACAAACAAAAAATTTATTTATGGTTGAGTGAGTGGTATTGAGTAGTTGAGTTTATGGTAAAATTTTCATTTGATTATCATTTATTTTGTTTGTTAAATATCTAATTTGGTTTTATTTAGTCAATCAAATTAATGCAACTAATTAATTGACTTAATGGTTATCGTTAGTAATTATTATTTCATTATAATAAAGTAATAATTTATTATTGGAGTAAATTCTTTTAATAATCAACTTTGTTGGCCATTGCATATTGGATGCGTTGTCCTATTGTCCTATTTTTACGTGTTCAATTTGACTCTGAGGGAGGTTGTGTGCACTATGGTGGGACGTATAAGAGGGGCTTTATGTTGTGTGTGAATTTATTATAGCAATTTAAGTGGAGTGATTGTAATAATATAATAAAATTAATTTATAGTTTAGTGTAATTTTTATTTAAATATTGTGATATTATCGTGATAACTAATTCTATATTTTTGCCAAAGATGGAATTTTATTTTTATGGCGAATAAATAAATGTCGCATCTTTCGTTTATGTTACTGTATAAGATAGCTATGTAATTTCACTACTTGTTCGTGATGCTCGTGATTTCACTTAGGGTCTGGCGAAAGACCAGCGTTATGGTTTTTACCCGTAACACATGCTGAGTCCAGACTCCTTTTTCAAGGCCATGACACACATCGTCACACCCACCCACTTTTCTAGTTATTACTATTAGTTAGTTAATAAAGTAAATCAACGAAATTTTTCGTCGAAATGTTGTAATGCATGCTTACAAGCATGCAATTTGTAAAATCGTGCTGTTGTTTTATTATTGTGTGTTGTGTTTTTGAAATAAAGCTTTTCTATTCTATTCTATTCTATTTAAACTAAAAATAAAAACCGACATCCAAACAATACAGCACTAAAGAATAATTTAAAAAATTAAATTCGATGTAAATAATGCTGTAGTGTTTTGATGTCTGTTTTTAACATAAGTTTTTTAGTTTAGAGTAGGCACCTAGTGGAAGTCTACGCTTTCAATCACTTTTGGGAAACAAACAGAGCCTCTCTCTACATTGCATTTGCACCGGGTCAAAGTCGAGTATTCCCAGCGCTGCCATTGAAAACCTTCCTGAAATAGGCGAGAATAGGCGAGACGAAAACGAGTCAAGGGCATTTTCCACACTAGCTTTGGAGAAATTGTCTGTTTTGTCTACACGGGTTGAAAGCGCTCGGCGAGATGAAGCCGACACCGAAGTAGTCTGGTTTTGATTTGCAAACGACATAGGTCAAGGTCATTTTGTTGAGTTTTGAGGTCGTTTTAATTTACAAACGACCTACATGCCGGAACTGCCCTTATATTTTCGAACATGAAAGTAAATCTCAAAAACCATTTCAAAATTATGCTTTTAGTGCAATTTCTATTTATCAGATTTGTAAATAAGTCTTACTTTTTAAGATATTCAATAAAAAGCCTTGACCTTAAATGGCTTTTCTATGACGTCAGTAAAGACATTATGAGTATTAATGCTTTTGCTTTGCCTTACCAAAAAAAAATGACCAAACCAAATCAACTGACGTTAATGACATTTTATTTTAAATAAATTATAGCTATAGTGCCACCATCTTATCTGTTCAGTTGATAGCGGCGCTAGTGGAGGATTTAGTAGTAACATTTAAGAAATTTACCTAGAAAAATTAGAATATTTTAACCCGTCTTTCAATTTTAATGAAAATATATCTATAAATCTTAGTAAGTGAATAAATAAAACAAAAAATGGCGAAGAGGATTTACAATTAATTAGTTACTTACAATTTTGCCCACCTGAACAGATAACTTGGTGGCGCTGTAATGGCATCACGTCTCGGTGGCTCCCTACATACTATCACGATGGAGGGGCTTTTGACAACTCATAGAAAAAAACAATTGATTGGTGAAATATGTACCCAACCGGACTTGGCCCCCGTGGTGGAGTATGGCGAATACCTTCCTCAGGGAAGAGACCCGTGCCCCTCGGTTGGCACATAATGTGTTGATGATGATGATGATGATGATATACCCAACCCACGAATGTGCGGTGCGCATATTGTTGTGACTCTTGATCAAAGCACTGTGACGGCCAATGAACTGGTGGAAAGGGGGCACCATATGGACTTTGATTGTTCAACATGTCAAGACGGGTGACACCCGTATTCTAAGACGTTCATCAAAGTCTCCTCGACTCAATACCTACTCGACGGAGTGGATGAATTTTCTGGAGGTAGTACCTACTCTATTAGTCAGTATTTAGAGTGTTCTCGGGTAAGAATTTGGTTTTTTATTTTGCCAATGACGATGTGATTTTAACTCTTTCAGTCTTGGTGGTTAGCGTCACTAACCACGAGACCCAAAGCTCTTTAAAAGCACATTTGCCTACCATGCGAGAGGTCACGGGTTTGAATCCCGGCTGGGGACAAAAAAAAAAAGAAACCCAGGTCTTGGATGTTTACATGTTTGTGACGTCGCTGTTTCTGGTTCCCACGACACAGGGTATCCTAGTGTGGGGCCAGAAGCAATGTATGTGCCTGTATGTAAATGTTAAAGTTAAATGTTATGTTGTTAAAAATTATAAAAACTGCCATTGACCGAAGGGGAAATTATGACAAATTATTTTCGCCGTTTCTTTATTCAAGAGAACGTTTAAACATAATGTAGGTAAACATAAACGTAACATAAACATTTACATACAGGCACATACGTTGCTTCTGGCCCCACACTAGGATAATCTGTGCCGTGAGACCCAGAAACAGCGACATCACAAGCATGTTAACGTGCAAGACCTGTATTTTCTTCTGTCCCCAGCCGGGATTTGAACCCGGGACCTCTCGCATGGTAGCCACATGCGCTAACCGCTGCGCCGAGGTCGTCGTGAAATACCTTAGCTTTGACAGTTGATTAAGACTCAAGTGAGTTTACTAAAGTGAAAGAAATTGGGTCGTTCTTCTTTTTTTACCGACAATGGACATGACTGATAAATCAATATTTAACATTTACATTTTACTAATATGTAATCATTGGTAATATTTCCTAAATTTTTGAGTGAGATATCATTTTTCAGATGGTCTATCTTACGATGTCAAATTAATTTTTAAGCAAACAATATGAATCAAAATGTACACCTCCGTCACGTAATGTAACTTTTTTCGTAAGTTAAATAATTAAGAGAAGTACCTACGACATGATAACATAATTTCTAATCTATCATGCATCAGGAATATTTTCATAGTTTGAAGTACCTACTCATATTTTTGTTTTTATAATTATACATTCGTGTTATTGGGGACAACTTGTCGGTAAAAAAGAAGAACGACCTAATTTTTTTTTTTTTTTTTTTTTTTTTTTTATTAAAAACTGACCAACGATTGACCCCGATCTCACCTGATGGTAAGTGAAGATGGAGCCGACGATGTTCCTCGTTGGTTCAGTAAGAGCCTATTCACTCTAGCCTTAAAGGCACCCAAATTGTACCTTTCCGGAAAAACAGAGGAAGGGAGCGAATTCCATTCCTTAGCGGTGCGCATTAGAAACGACGAGGCGAAACGCTTCGTGCGCACAAAAGGTGTCTGTACCACATAAGGATGAAGTCGCTCCCCTCTCCTGGTTGTCCGGTGATGGAAAGGAGATGGCGGGATAAGATCGTGTAATTCCCGTGCGCACTCTCCAAAATGTATCCTGTAAAATACCGCCAAACAGGCTACCTTCCGTCGGTGTTCGAGGCTTTGGAGTTTGGCCTCTACCAAAGGAGCATCACCAATTAGCTTGCGCGCTCGACGTTCTACGGAGTCCAAAGCAGCCAACTGATATTTGGCCGAGCCGTCCCAGAGGTGACAGCAGTATTACGTTCTATAATACCATTTTCCTCAGTTGCTTTCCAAGCTGTTGCTTGGAGTACGGGTGTTAGTATGGTCATTTCCATGGTATGGTGCCTAACTCACTTGGCGACGGTCTGGCAACGTCGCCATTCAATACAAACTGCTTGGATACGTAGCTGGCGACGTCGACATGGCGTCCTAGTGAGGCAGGCACTTAATCTGACACTGGATCTACAGTTTGTCGCTGAGGCTGACTATTCATGTGAGTGGTGATTTTTTTTTAATAAGACATTATTACGTAATTAATTTATATTTAATAGATAGTCTCGATGAAAATGACCGAAGTTACAATAATACATAACAGTAAATAAAATTTATATAGTAGCAATAACAGCGTACAGCCAGCAACGAAAATAACTTTACATCGAAAGGTTACATTTAGTTATTGCAGTGGGAACACATTATTTTAGTTGCCAACCGTACTTAGACTTAAGTTAGATGAAAAACGTGTTCAGCTAAAGTATACTTAAGGTAGCTCAAAGATTTATTATTTTTCTTTTTGTAAATATTTACAAGCTTTTAAGAAAAATAAGTAAATTTCACTAAAGAGCTCATATTAAAAGTATGTGTCGTAGAAAAAGGGAACAACGGTTTGAATTAAATTATTGTAGTCATAGATAATCGGTTAGACTATGTAAGTTGTGGTAGGAAGAAATAACGGACTTGGACCCTTATAAGTTATTCTACACTAAAGCTTGTAAATCATTGAGAGATTTTTAAGAATAATTTAACAATAAATTTTATGAAGTGTTCTTTGAACTGTTTTCAAGTTGATTTAGATTCACGGTTACAAGAGTAATGTGAGTGAATCGGATTTTTTTTTTTGCGGATATTTCTAAAAATTATTTAAATGGTGAAACAATGGCTACTCGGAGCCACCTATGAAAAAGACATTATAGGTATTCACATATAATATTAACCGGAATAACCGGTTTTTGAAAAAAAACTGACAAACTTCAAGAGTGGCAATACTTGGCTGTAATTAGAACCTCCGACATGTGAACCTGTGATCTAGAGAGAAAAAAACTAGAGTTATTCCAATGTTCCAAGGTCGATTATTCAAATGTGTATTAGTAATCTTTAAGTTTGCCACTTTTTACGTTTATGAAGATTTCGTCACTTTTTACAAGAAAACATGAACGAAAATAAATAGGTAGATAGGTAACTATTTATTTATTATTTTATTTATTTCATGGCGCTAGTTAGCTCTTGTTAGCCCAATGACGACTTTACTATAAGTTAAGCAAATAGGTACGCAATAAGGCTTCTTTCAGACGCAAATATTTCGCATGCTTAATGGAACATTGACCCATTAGTAGATATGTCATTTGAGTTACGTACTTGCTATGATGGACTTATTCTACTTGTTGACGCGTAAAATTAAAACGAATTTATTAATTAACTAGCTTTCGTCCGCGACTCCGTCCGCATGGACTTTAGTTCAAAATTTTGCAACCCGGTTCACTCCCTGAAGGGTTAAATTTAGAAAAAACGGCGAAACACGTGTTCAATCAATTGTGTTGAACAGTATTTATTTTAAATTTCAAGAAAATTAGACAACATACTTATAACCTCCCATACTAATTTTGGCAACCCTTTTCGCCCCATTAGGGGTTAAATTACAAAAAATCCGGTCTTATTCCTTGCATATGTCGTAGGACGATTTGATAAATTGGATTTTCGCAAAAATCCTAGGTGTATCGCGAAAACACGGATTATTGGATAATGGCTTTGACATTTCTCAATTTTACGGAAAAAAGATAGGGCTTTTGCAAAGACGCGAGTTCGTTTAGTAAGATTGAATATCTTGAACCCTGATTGGTTTGATTTTGGTTAACAGGCCAACTTTTGTTGTGATTGGTCCCTAGTTTTCCTTGTATTTTGTCATAGAGTTATAAAGACTAAGAGAAGACAATTGAAACTATAGTATATTTACTTCTTATTGTATACTAGCTGTTGCCTTGTCCTTGACTTCGTCCGCGTGGGCTTTAGTTAAGAAAAGTGTTTTCAAATAAGATATATGTGCACATTTACATACATCTTTATTTTGCCTAGCATTCGTCGAATAATAATCGAAGCGACTATTAACGACGTCTGCCCGCGTTCGGGTTGCCCAATTGTCGAATACGTACAGTCGACAGCACGTCAACCTCCACATTTTAGTTGCAAAGTCGCCCGTAACGCAACGGAGTAGAGAGAGAGAATAGGTGTATAAGATGATGTGCTATTGACTGTACGTGCTGCCTGCTGCGATTGTCCCGCTAGATGGAGGACTTTCTACATTTTTGAATCCGATACTTCAAACTGAGAAGGATATCGCCAATAATCGTTATTGGGAAGTAATAACCTAAACACAAAATTTCATTGTAATAATGTAGGTTTTTCATATTTTTATTTAAATTTGCAACCTTTTTTTCCCTTAGGGATTGCATTTACAAAAAGGGATGTCAGCAATAATCATTATTAGAAACTTATAACCCAAATACGACATTTTATTGAAATAACTTTGACGGTCTTGCACAACTTAAGGAACATTGTTATAACATCAAATATTTAGGCTATCTATCGTTTTATCTCGACTCGCATTGTCCAGTCGATGTATGTGTTTGCAAAATAATATCATAGTACTTATTAGTTGGAGGAACTTGAATAACAGGAGAGGTAAGATGTTGTCTTTTCAAAAGCAGAATTTTTTTCTTACCAACACATACATAGCACGTCGTATTTTTTTTCATTTCTATGCTTTTGTTGCGTTTTCGATCGCTAAATACCTAATCCTTCTATTGAAGCAATCACACTATTTATCCGTTCTTTAGTCCGTTCTGGTTTAATAGTTCCGAGCTGTCTATTAGCTTAAAACTTTCTTAATTCTATGTTGAATCTTTCCTTATCAGACATAAATTCAAAATTGGTTTCCCTTTCGGCATTAATTTCTTTTGTATCTGTAATTTTGCACTCACAAACACACCTTATATTACACGGCACACTATTTATTTATCATAAAACAGCGAATGCAAAAACATAAAAACATCGCCAGTAAGGCCCGTGACAGAATAGAATTTATAACAGGTGAAGCGTCAAGTCGTCAACCAATCAGGAAAGATGTTGTTTTGAGCGATGCAATCGACCAATCAGTGTGCTTAGGTCATAAAAGCCAACGACTCTTTTCGCAATCTTTCTAAAGGAACCCGCGTTTTTGCAAAAGCCCTATCTTTTTTCAGTACGATTGAGAAATGTCAAAGCCATTATCTAATTATCCGTGTTTTCGCAATAGCCCTAGAATTTATGCGAAAATTCGATTTATCAAATCGTCCTACGACACATACATTATGTATAGACCCTCTGTGCAAAATTTCAGCTTCCTAGGTCCAACGGCTTGGGCTGGGCGTTGATGAGAGTCAGTCAGTCAGTCAGGACTTTGAATTTTATATATATAGATAATATATAGATAGATAGATAGATAGATAGATCATGAATGCTTGTATTTCGAATGTTATGATTGATGAGATCTGAGCTAAAAAATCCGTACGTAACTCAAATGACCTCTCTACTAATGGGTCAATGTTCCATTAAGCGTGCGATTTGTCGCGGAAAGGGCATGAAAACATCAATAAGGCAAAATCACGATCTGTGCGTTCGATTACTCACTAATTTAAATATTTATTGAATAAATTTTATTGCGAATAGAATAATACTCGTACCTACTATTATAAAATGTCTATTTCTATTTGGAGTCAATGTTTTATGGCTATCAATTACGGCTTCACGATTTTCATAGGGTCGCGTCAAACTATTTCTCTATGAGGACTCTTCTCGGCGAAATCAAGGGAAAATTCTTCAGGAGTTCTTAGCAACGCACGTAGGGAATATTACTCCGGTGTTCTTTTATTTCTAACTCTTCTCACTACGTTTATCGCAACGAGCCTTACTTAAACACCTTCTAAAAGGTGCAATAAATATTTTAAGCTACGTTTTCCTCATTAGGATTAAATGAAGTCGTTAAAAGGTATGCTACTTTCACTAAGAAGTAATTTCGGCTAGTTTCTTTAATTCTTAGGTATAAGACTTTATTTGACGTGAAGTAATGTAATTAATGACGCTTTGGCACTTAGGTTTTTTGTATCATAATACTTACAATGTTTTTGTGTGCAAAATTGTATTTTATGTTAAAAGTATCTCACTCAAGCAAGCGACACACCGATGACGTCACACACTATCATGTTATTATTATTTATTGGATCACTCGCACATTTCTATCCTATAAACCATACATTTTTCAGGGCAGGTCGTCCATGAATCACGCGATGTTTTTTAGTTTATGTTTCTTTCTTTCTTTTCTTTCTTTAGTAATAGACCAAGAGATAGTGACACAAATTACTTGGTCATTAGTAACAGTATGGCGGTTCTTCAGGGGTCTTAGTACGCAATAACAAAAGGAAAAATGATGGTCATAGCGCTGGTACCGGCCGGCGGCCCAATCGCGTGCTCGTTAGTTGAACTCGTCGGATAAATTACGAGTGTCAAACGATTTGTAGCACAAAAAATTTAGTATTTTCCGATAGTCTATAAAAAACAAAGTAGGCGGTAGTGTCATGCCATACTTCTCCGGTGTGACTTACAGCCCGACATACCGACGCGAATGCGTTAATTAAAAAAAAAATTCTTTACTTAAATACTTTCCAAAAAACCAAATGCAATACCTACTGTGACAAATCGTTTGGCGAAAAAAAATAATTGCAGATTTTCGGCGGTATGGCGACCATTTGGACCCGTCCGAAAAGTATGGCATGGTGATTTTCGTAAATGGCTGCACGACGATAATTAACTGTGCCAAAATTAGCCTGGTACAAATGGTTGAATTTTTGTTTTTTAATCAACGCATTCGCGTCGGTATGGCGGGCTGTAAGTCACACCGGAGAAGTATGGCATGACACTACCGCCTACTTTGTTTTTTATGGACTACCAAGTAATTTGTGTCACTATCTCTCGGTCTATAACTTTCTCTCTCCCACTGATTTTTTCCCATCGTGAAGTTTTGGACTAACGCCCCTAGGGGTGCAATCGTGTTAAAATGAGTTTGAAAATCGCTGGTTCAATGAAATGTCAATGTCACAATATCACATCTCCCCCGTTTGATTTTTCGTGATTTTTTCCAAACACCTGCTTTCGATTTTCACGTTATTAATGGACGATCCCAAACACAATTCTTATTGTTCATTTAAATTATATGAACAATAGTTGCAGTGTGTACAGTCAACAGCACATCATGCTATACACCCATGCACTCTGCATCGTTGCATTACGGGCGACTTTGCAACTAAAATGTTTAGGTTGACGTGCTGTCGACTGTACGTTAAGATATTATAGTGTGTACGTTTCGTTCCTTTAACAAGAAAAGTGACATTCGACTAAATTCTAATTTGGAAGAGTGCTTGCTTATTTTTTACATTATTTATTAAATTTTTACGAAGTAATATTTCACTATCGTTTATTGCTATTACAGTGTCAGTTTCACTATTATAATAATTTGCTAATAGTAATAGTCTAATAGTTAATAATCACTTTTTAAAATTTCTAATTATATTTATTATTTTTATATTAGAATCGATTTTTATAAACGTTTTTAACATTCTATTGGTCAATAAAACTGATTAATTATAAGATAATTACTCTTTTAAAATGTATGATTGGTAAGAAAAATCATGCAACTATCTTAGCTTAAAGTAGAGTGATGAGCAATATAATACCGAAGTCTGATTGACATATTTTGTCATACAATATAATAATATACTGTATTTGTAATGACTTATCAATATACTTAGTTTGTATGACTAAATATAGCAACCATATCATAAATATTGAGAAAAATTGTTTTCGAGGATGCTCGAAAGTAAATTATCTAAATTACTACTTAATACTCGTATTAGGAAATAATCTTATGAATTTCTGTACATTTATTTGTCATTTAGAAATTACACTTTACCATTTTTTTAAGGTAAAATGTTTAGTCACAGAGATGGGCCGTCGAGAATATTCTAATTCTTGCATGACCAGACTTAAAAGTTGATTAATAAAATGTCTTCGTTCAATTATTTCTGCTTAGTTAGTCACTGTAAGCCACAAATTAATTCTATGTGAATTAATTCAATAATGATATGGTCACACTTTTTTCCAATTTGAAGTTCTGGACATGCGAGAACATTCTCGCCAGCCCATTCCTAGTCACAACACAGGTGTGACGAGTTCTTAGGATTAAAACCAAATAAACTTTAAAAGAAAATAGGTACAAATGGTCATGTTAAATACTAAGATCACATAAATGATTGACTAGAAAACTACAGTCAATTCCTTCACTTTGTTATAAAGTACAGATTTTTTTGAAAAAAATGTTTTTATTACATTCGACTGCATTTTGATATTAACCTGCATTATGCCGTTACGGCAAAGGTGAATTTGCAATAAACATGTATTGCAATAGGGCGAGTTGCTGTCGACTGTACTTTTGAGATTTATTTTATTTTCTTTATTGCTCTCCTTAGAGTTGAATTGAGCGTTTCTAAGTACAAATAGGTAACTATTTGTTTGTTTTTTTATACCATAAAAGTAGGAAATCTTATCTACGAAAACGAATTGTTCATTGTAATTGAATAGGACTGAACAACTACTTTGTTGGGAAAGGAGACACTCTTATACCCGGTTACTAAAGGTTTCACGTGGACTCAGGATCGCAATTATACTTACATCACGAACTTCAGTGGGTTTTTAGTGGGTAGTTAAATCGGAGGTTTTAACTTGCTAATTCAATTTCAATTTCAAATCTGCGAATAAAACAAAACTGCTAGGTATGTTAGTATAGCTAATCATACTACATTCAACCATTATAAAGTCGAGTACAAACTTGACAAAGTCAATGTATGTTTTGTAAAGCACACTTTGTAACTCGTCAAGTGTGTACGCGTATTTATTTTTCGCAAATCGATTTATTAAAATGATCACTTGGCAGCTGAGTATTTCGTTTTGGATATGAATCTGTTGTACTAAACATTTTCTGGATATTCTGAGCTTCCGATTACCTGAAAGGAACAAAATAATAAATTATTGAAATTGTGTAAGATTCTTTGCAGTTAGGAACATATTACCCCGTGGATAATATAGTAAACCCAACACGTTCGGTTCATTTTATTAAGTATTATTGACGACCTCTGTGGCGCAGCGGTTAGCGCATCAGAGTGCTTATACTGAGTTTTTTCCTTCACTTTCGATAGCGAGAGCGTTTGCAATTTGTATAGGAGTGACAAAGCGCGCCACATAGTTGTCTCTTTGTCAGGTCCGTTTGTGAGGTCCCGGGTTCGAATCCCGGCTGTGGACAAAAAAAACCCAGGTCTTGGATGTTTACATGTTTGTGACGTCGCTGTTGCTGGTTCCCACGACAAAGGGTATCCTAGCGTGGGGCCAGGAAGCAATGTATATACCTGTATGTAAATGTTATTATAAATGTATATGTAAAATTTTTTTTATTATAAAATGGCCTAATTAAGTATGTATGTGGACAAGAAGATCACTTAGATATTATGTCGACGATTCCAACATAGTGAATTTATATAATTTTTACTATTCAGTTGACGTATTCGGTTAAGGTATGGTACTATTCAGTCATTTTTTTCTCCAGGCTGATGGTGGTCCTAAGCTAGACTACGGCAGCACAGATTACTCATCAAGTGCTTTTTGATCCAGTTCTGCTCCTTGGTCTTCCACGTCTTAGACGACCATGTTCTCATGGTCTATATTTCCAATTATAGGTTGGAAAGACCAAGTAGATGAAAAAGTGCTAGGGTCGCACAACTCACTAAGAGTTTAGGTGGTCTTCTTTCCACGTAACTCAGTTGAGGGCCCACAAAGGACGAGGGTTCAAACCGACCAAATGTATAGCAAAAGTAGTAGGCCATACAACTCACCAAGAGTTCATCTCTACGATCCTCTGCTTCTCATTCGGAATTCTCTTTCTTCGTGAGTATTACTGCAACAGCTTAAATTGTCTCAGTCGAGATTTTACTTTGGAAAAAGACCCAAATCTTTGGCAAGAGTACCAGGGCTGCACAACTCACCAAGAGTTCAGCTCCTCGTCCCTCCACGTGTCTCAGTCGAGGTTTCCCCCGTTCCGCAGCCCCGCCTTCGTCTCTGGAGGCACTTGCTTCCGGAAGCAGTCGTCTAAGAACGTCGACATCGTGCGGTAGAAGTGTCGGCGGACGCCTTCGAGTTCGTGACCCTCATCTGGGTAGATCTGGAGAGAGAGAGGATGGACGATGGTATGTTCAGATCAGTGCAAACGAGCAAAAAACGGTTCTGTGAATAAGTCAGAGCAATCTAGATAAGACCATCAGTGTCATTTAGGGTATTTAGGACTCAAATCAAATGGAAGAAACATTTCGATGGAGGACCTTTTTAGCAATCGCTAAATATCAGAAATTTAACAGAGTTGATCGATTAAAGATAAACTTACCCGCTGCCGGATATGCTAACCTGATCCGCTAACGTCGGCGACTCCATCTACTCTAGACTAGTCTACGAACTCAAATGTAAAAAACGTGGACGGCAGTTCCTCTTCCGCGTTTACCATTTCATTATCAGAAACTATGCCGTTTCCCGATTTAAAATAAACCTACTTGCTGAGCCGCCAAAGCCTTCGCCAACAACATTGTCTCCTACAGCTGCACAAAACTAGCCTCTCAACTCAAATGAAAAAAAAAAACATCTGGATGGCTTTTCCGTTTGCCATCCTAATATCAGAAATTAAAGAGAGTTTCCCGATTGAAAGTAAACTTACCTGCTGCCGGAATATGCTGCCCTGATCCGCCAAAGCCTTCGCCAACGCCATGGTCTGCTGCAGGTGCACATTGTCGTCGGCCGTCCCGTGGATCAGGAGCAGCAACTTGTCTTGCAGAGACGCGGCCTGCTTCGTGACGTCAGCGTCGGCGTAGCCTCGGTAGTTTCCGGTGGCGTTCGGGAAGCCCATGTAGCGCTCCGCATACGCTGACGCTAGAGAGGGATGGAAAATGTTGTGGGATATAATTTTTGGGTACTAACTGGTGGTTTGTTGGCGTCATGCAATTGTGGTATTCCGGTTTGCTTCTAAGCAAGACATTTGTGATCTTCGATTGCGATTTTAGATAGGCATCTGAAATGGTTTGGTGATTTTATTACTTTTTACATCAACTGTTGGGTACCTACTGCTTAACCCATGTCTAAGTTCACAATAAACATACTTGATTTTTTATTCTAATGTAGGTTTCTCATGATAACTCTACCGTAACATCACGCACTTATACTCTTAAGAAGTATCTTTGAATGACAGGGTATACAATAGTGTGATTGGATACTGAAAGAGGGTACAGTGACAAGAATTGAGACAAGAATGTTCCCTTGCTTGAGACATAATAATAATAATATGGAGACATAATAATATGGAGAAGATGAAGGAAGAAAGATTGACGTATTACCGAAGTTTGAATGAACAGGTTTAAATATATCCAAAACCGGCATACGGCGTGTGACAAAAAAAACTAATTAATATTGAAAAGGTTGGTCAGGATCATGGCATATCCTGCCTTTATCTCCCTCCGGGATGCATTCGTGACTTTATCCTCGTGAGGCCCAATGTCTTTAGGTGATCACAAAATCAATTGTTATTTTCAAGGTCGGGCCTTACGAGGTTAAGTAAAGTAACTCGCATTTGAACTTGTCCGTTTTCTATGAAAGACACCCCCATTGCAACATCGCATTTACCAAACTCACCGTAATACCTCCACCTCACAATGGGCGTGATGGCGATACCACAATGGAAGACGTTGAGCGGACTGGCCAGCGCCATGGCCGCCAAGAAGCCGCCGTGAGCGCGCCCCCACACCGCCACGCGCCGGGCGTCGATAAAGTGCAACGAGTCTCGGAGATATCTAGGGATAGGACGCAGCGGGTGAGTGAGCGGGATGGCTAGCTGTTGTATAACTTCTGCTCAGAGCGGATGTGCTCTGCTGTTATTTTGTATCATCATCATCAATCCATTATGTCCTCACCGAGAGGCACGGGTCTCTTCCCTGAGGAAGATATAGGCCATACTCTACCACGGGGGCCAAGTCCGGCTTGATGGAGGCTTGTAAGACTAGTGGCTGGTCTTACTGTCAGAAGTTTTCAAGCCGCCCTAAGGCTTCTTGACTTGGCTTAACGACTGCCATCTATCGACGGCAGCCGGCACCAACTGCTTAACGTGCCTTGCCAAGCACGGAACCGTTTGGAAAAATGCCACTAGCGTTAGTCATAGAACGGTCACCCATCCATGCACTGAACGCACCCTATGTTGCTTAACCTTAGTAATCGTTTAAAATCACTTAGGCGGCCGGGGCTACGAGCGATTCTAGCGATTCAAGCTCTTTAGTATATGCAGCACAAATCAACTTTACTTATTTGGAATAAAGAGACTTTCTGAAACTAGCCGTTAAATACAGTATTTTATCACCCCAATCATATTGCGAGAGGTCGCGTGTTTAACGGTTTCTTCTGAATCGTTTCTTTAAAGACGTGTTATATATCATATTGTGTTAAAATTAACCCTTAATCTAAATCATGACTTAAATATAAATATGTTTCTCATTGAGCTCTGCTTTAGCAAATAATGATGCAGTCATGAAGTGTTATACGTTCCACAATAGGGCACAGGCCTTCTCCCGGAGATTCTTCCAGAGATAGAGAGAAGATACTGCGGATTGACAATTTCAGGCTCTGAAGTTTTTAAGTATCTCCTTGTGACTTCCATCTCTGTTAGAACTTAGAAAACAAAGTTTGTTTTACATGCCGGAATTCCAACTCGACAACCGCACCGCTACCACCGCAGAATCTGAATAACTCATGCTGCCCTGGTACTTTGAGCACTCACTCAGCGACTTCCAGCTGATCCTGCAGCTCGACGGTGCCCAGACGTTTGTGCAGCGTGTGGTGCGCCCCCAGCCCCCTGCCGCCCGCGCCCCGCGCGTCCACCGCCGCCAGCACCGCCCCCGCTCCGGACGCCACCGAGCCCCAGTCCAGAGACCACTGCTCTGTCACCAGCTGCGTTCCTGGTGCCCCGTGTCTGTTTAAAGAAGGTTGGGGTAAAAAAATGGTACAAATGTTTTGTTTAAAAATATATTTGTAGGTAGGTTTAATTTTAAACCAATGATAAGGTCGTACACACTTAACTGCAACTAACTGTGTTACGTAAGACTAAGGGCCAGTTTCTGAATTGAGAATTTCGCTAAATAACTACTTAACTGTAGTGGTGTTTCGTCAAATTTCTCAGAAATGAGCGTGACAGAACGTTAATTAAGTATTTACTTAGTAATATTCTCAATTTAGAAACTGGCTCATAACCTTAACACCACTTCTTCAGTCAGATCTTTATCTCGTCTTACATTTGGCTACAGCTCCGAAGAAGTAGGCAGTGGTCAGCATGGTAAAATAATTTACCTGCATTTTCCACTTCCTCTTTAATAAATCTTGAAGAATGCCTATGAAACCAATAGTAATGTATAACGGGAAAGGATCTCACATGTTTCGGTCCAGTAAAAACTGATATTAGACTATATTTCAACCTACAGGTAACGGGTATGTATTCCACTGTAAGGACTTGTCCAATAGAACCTACCCCGAAATGTCAGATACATGCATATTTTGACACATTGGAGTCGTCGAAACGGTTGCTCTATCACAAAACTTTCCACTCTGTTGGCTAACCCGATACAGTGGAACTTTTTGTAATAGAGGGGTTGGTCTCAGTCCTATTGGATTAAATTAATAATAATGAATAAGAATGTTGCACTTTTTTTTACAATCACCTCGGCTACAAACCGACTTACACTTTTAACAGCAGCGGGTACTTGGTGACCTCATCCTCCCTCAACCCTGGCGGCATCAGCAGCCTGACCCTGGCTGCGTGACCGCTGGACAGCTGCACTGAGAAGGTACGGATCGTCGGCAGTGCTATTGATGACAACCGCTCCTGGAAGATGTCTACTTTGAACAAGGTCTTCTCACCCAGAATATTACACATGGCAACGTTGAAACGAGAAACATTTATATCTAGCGCGCGATATCCTAGTCATTTCGAACTCTTGAAACACGTGATTTGTAGCATTATTTTCATTGATTTTAATAATAATCATTTCACTAAATGTAATCGTCTTCAACCGTAGCAGAAAACTAAAACAAACTTTAAGGAGCCTTGACCGTTTTCACCAAAAATCCTTGGTCTGATCCGTAATCATCAAGCTAATACCATCACCCTGCCACGCCTACTTGATCTTAGCATACAGGACAGATGCCGAGAGACGTGTTGTATTTCATACCTTGACAGCAGTGTTGTTCTCCAAATGCGCCACTAGCCGCGGCTCAGGCAGAGCCGTCTTGTGCAGACTCGACGTTGGGACTCCTGGTCCAAGGCACTCCAGGACGAAGTAGGCGGCCGAAGGGCTGAAGTGTGCTTCGTGGTAGAGGCACGGCAGGATTTGCAGTGGACCTTCTGTGAGGTAAAGTTGGAGGTTGATAGTTTGAAACTACTAAGCGATCAATACAGAGGTTATTATTAATTAATTGAACATTTGTCCACTTGACATAATTTAATGTTGAGTCTGGAAGTTGTTCCCTGTGGTTGTAGGTAAACTATAATCAACTACTAATCACCACTCGACATCAACTCGCATCACGAAAATCTCGCACTAACTGGTCGCTAATGCACAGTCACTGTTATTGCAACCCTTACCAAACTATAGAGCACTGCAACCCGCCTTCCGAGAATCAATCAATCAGTCTGTACTAGACCACTGCTGGAAATAGACCTTCCCAAGGCAAGCCAATTCTTTCTCTCCTCGGCCATCCTCATCCAGCCTCTGCTAGCAATGTACGTCAGAAGATCGGTCCAGCTAGTAGGCTATTGCCACTTGTGGCCTCTAATCGAGAACCTTTACACTGATTTGCTTTTCGAGAATGTTCGTTAGCAAAAACTCTCTTTCACTTTTTCGCTCTCACCTTCTCTTCTCTCTTCGTGTAAAATTTTTTTCGGAAGAGCACTGCTAATCCAGAACCACAGGTTCTTACTTCTTTTAGGGAGCAGGTTACCACCCCTTAGACATAAGGTTTCCTATCCTATCTTTTTATCCCCTCTCTCTCTTTTCTCTACCACGAGTCGCAAATCCAGCTACTCCATACCTTGCTGCTTCTTTCGCCTCTTCTTGGGTGGCGAGGGGTTGGTGGTGGCTGGAAGCACCTCGTCCCACTCGCCGTCCCACGTGCTGTCTCCAGACGACGCCAGGCTCCCGTAGTATTCCAGGTTTATTGACGGCGATGGCTGGAAGTATATTCCATTTTAATCTGCTTTTCCTTGTACGTGGCTGCATTATGTCCCTGCTATAATGCTCTTAAACGGATGTCTAACTATAAAACGATGTACATTGAAAAGTCGTTTAACCCTAGATTTCTTTGACAAATGTACCTAGATTTGTCATAATAAATACAAATTATCGTAATAAATTGCAGTTTTATAATATCCGGCGCAGGTTGCATCTTGATATTCAACAGATGCAATCAGCAAATTTTATCAAGAAATAACAGGCGACAACAGTTGAATGTAACCCATATATTAACAATTTAAATAATTCATTAAGTAGGTATTCTTACAAATTCAGTCTTGCATCAGCTGTGGCATAAAAATAGACATGAATGTATATACCTGGGAGTTACAGGTCACGCAGTAAGGTAGTTTCTGCGGTGATCCAGGTCTCGGTGCTTCTGATGAAACTCTGTACAGGTGCTGCTGCCCTGGTTTGCCTTCCGGGATGCCGAGGTAGTATCTGAGAAAACAATGGTTCAAATAGCATATTTTTGTATATATTGACAGAATACCTAACATAACATAACATTTACATACAGGCACATACATTGCTTCTGGCCCGACACTAGGATACTCTGTGTCGTGGGAACCAGAAACAGCGACGTCCCAAACATGTATACATCCAAGACCTGGGTTCCTTTTTTTGCCCCCAGCCGGGATTCGAACCCGGGACCTCTCGCATGGCAGTCAGATGCGCTAACCGCTGCGCCATAGAGCTCGGACCTATGCAACAGTTTTATTAGAGAACGTTGTGGAGTAAAAGAGGCTGTAGTGACTAGAATTGAGAAAGTAATGTTGCATTGGTTTGGACATTGTAGAGAGGATGAATGGAAGAAAGCATCGTGACATATAAGTTGAATCTAACTCACATGTGCTGATTGGCATGATCCCAGGCGAGTAGCCTGACTACGTCGAAACTCCCGTGTGTCAACGGCAGTGCCCTCGGGCCATGAGCGTTGTGTTCAGCCCTGACGACGTGACGGAACAGGCCGGCCGGCCCATCCCTGACTGGGGCCAAAGTGACCAGGGCACCTCCACCAGCCGACCAGAGCGGGTTCGGCGCTGACTCCACCCACGACTCTGATGCTGATGCGATTCTGTAGACCTGTGGGGGTAATGGTGCGTGCAGACTGGTGAAACGTAACATGAAATGCAACATTCTGCCTTTCATTTTATGTTCGCTGCAAGCATGGACGCGTAGCGCGCTCTAAGCCAAATCCGAACAACCGTCCAGGCTGCCGCCACGCGCCCCTTTGTATTCGTCGAAAAATCGACAAATCACGGATCGCTCGCTCCGCGCGCGGCGGCATTTTAATGGATAAAAATGACGTCAATGATAATTATTAATTAATAACATAAAGAAACGCATCTTTGAGTAAAAGTGCTTTAACTTGACCCATTGAATTAAGAATTTAAGATTTCATTGTTGTCCTTTCATTTAATTTATGAAATTAGTTAGAGAGATTTCATCCTTGTAATTGACCTTAACGATCGATGCAATAAAAGTACAGCGTGCAACTTGCACAGATTTTAGTCGGTTCGATTACCGGATGCGGCAAGCGAATTTTTAAAAATTTTTGAATGCAGTTTTCTTTCTTTTCAAAAATAAAGGAATGTTTTCTTTGAGTATTATTTTATATCTACAGTATTAAGAATACTTCCCCTTCTGGTGGCATTACAAAATTCCACCTTGTATAATTCAAGATTCCAAAGAAAAAGGCAGTTTCAGAGTTAAACGAAAATTTGCTGGATTTTTCCAATTTTCCGCGTAAATTCCCCTATTTTAAGACACCCCTCACCTCCTGACAGTGCCACAGCGGGCTCTTGCACACAGAGACGACGGACAAGTTCTGCGTTCTGGTCAGCCAGACCACGCAGACCTCGGTGAGTGACACCCACTGCGCTGACGTCACGTAGTAGTCCCTGCAACAGAGCATGAAAGCTTTTAAACACATACATCTATTTTTTTAAATATGGGGAAAAATATCATAACGCGCTCGTAGGCCTACCAATTCCCAATAATTACATACGTATAAGCAGCCCATATTCGTTGCACTGCTAAGACCGGACTTATTTCAGAGAGAGAGAGAGAGAGTAGAGTATTTAAGAAAAGAAGGCTTTCTCACCACGAACTTCACACACTCTGGGCCCTATTTCATAGAACTACAAGTAGATTAACCCAAAGATTGACAAGAACAAGACTCGGCTACGCAATGTGCGTCGAATCGTCATTATAAACTATGTTTTATGAAACGTTGGCGACGCAACGTAGTTAGCTAAACTCTTTTATAAAATTACTATTCCAAACTCCTTTGTTATTCCTCTTTGAAGATGAGATATAAAAAGGTTGATGAATGAAGAAAGGAGAGCGACCCATGTCCAACCTCTTTTCTATGTATGAGACTGGTTATTAACAGCCATGTGTTTTCGGGGGCGAAAATTCAGAGAGTTAAAAGGACGCCCCGATATTTTTCGCTTTTATTGGTCATAATGGTCAATATGGTCATCCTCGCTTACAAAACTCCTATTACATTTTCCTTTATTACCGCCCTACATCCACTACAAAACGCATCCATGGTTTCCTCACGAGGTTTTGTTCCACAATTATTAGCGAGTGGCATTGCTACTAGAAATTCACAAATCGTCGGTCGGAGTCATTACCGGAACATTTCCAAAAATACGATTTTTGAGTTAAGTATGCAGAATGGTGGATCCGAATCACTTACGGTACAATCGCTCGTAGCCCCAGCCGCCTGAGTGATCTTCGACGATCACGAAGGTTAAGCAACATAGGGCGCGTTCAGTGCATGGATAGGTGACCGTTCTACGACTAACGCTAGTGGCATTTTTCCGAGCGGTTCAGTGCTTCGCAAGGCACGTTAAACAGTGTATCGGTGCCGGCTGCCGTCGATTGATGGCAGTCTTTAAGCCAAGTCAGAGGGCTTAGGGCGGCTTGAAAACTTCTGAAAACGTATGACCAGCCACTAGTCTTACAAGCCTCCACCAATCCGGACTTGGCCCCCATGGTTGAGTATGGCCTATACTTCCCCAGGGAAGAGACTCGTGCCCATCGGTGGGGACATAATGGGTTGATGATGAACGGTACAGTCGGGGTCTGAAAATGTTTACCACCTCAAGGTTCATAATTGTACACACAATTATACGACACAAGGTCGATATTTGTATTGATTTGATTACCAGAATAAAGAGTAGAGTACCAACCTGCCTAAGTTTAGAGCAAACCTTCTTCGCTCCCTCAAGGAGATTTTATTTTGTTTATTTTGTAAAAATAGTATTCGATATATTTTCAAACTTTCTATTTTGACAGAGTTTTGATCTGTGTCATTTTAACAAATGCAATAATTTTAAAATAAGAAATGAATTTAGATACTTGTTTGAATCGAGGCTTCGGAACTTTGAAAGGTAATAAGTACATTGTGAAAGCATTATAGACTATAACGCACATCTTGCGACAAAGAATCAAGTTTGAAAACTGGTAAACATTTTTAGACCCCGACCGTACAAGTGAAATAATTTTTTATCCGTCACAAAAAGACCAAACAGAAGAGAAACAATGATTTTAACGTATGACAATTTTACTGAAAAGAAAATATTATTTTGAAATAACTGAAAAACAAATTATGACAATTGTTGCAAAGTAAATAACATTGTGGATTGTAAAATGTTTTGTTATCGTTCGTTTTCCGGTCGGAAACCGCCATTATAACTTTGAACATAGCGGAAAATTTTCATACGCCAGGGTCGCTGAAAAACGGTTTCGTTTCCGTGAGATCAAGAGTTATAGGGTCCTCGTCGAACGGAGAACCCTAAGCATGGTGAAGAGGTCTGAATAAAATGGTAGAATTATCGTGATAAACACTTTAATTTATAGGTGATCGGAGACCAAGAGATTCTTAGGGACAAAAAGGATAACCGGCAAACATGTATGGAGGCTGGTCCAAGAACCAATAACGACATGACATATGTCATTAGAAAGGTTTTTTAATATACTACAATAGTTACTATGGGAGCTCACTTCAATTACCTCGGGCAGATTCTGCAGTTAGGTAAAATTAATTTCGAGAAGGAGGCCACGAGGAGGATCTAGCTGGGCTGGGCAGCGTTTGGGAAACTACGCAGAGTCTTCTCGTCATCCATACCACAATGCTTGAAAACGAAGGTTTTCAATCAGTGTGTCCTACCTGTCGTGACCCACGGAGCCGAGTCATGGACACTCACGAAAGGGTTGGTCCACCAGTTCAAAGTCGCTCAGCGAGCTATGTAGAGAGCTATGCTCGGAGTTACTCTGAAGGATAGGATTCGTAACGAATACATCCGACAGAGAACCAAAGTACTCTTCTTCAGCTTGCTAATTCTCTGGACTATATCAGCTGAGAGAATTAGCAAGCTGAATTGGCAGTGGGCTGGCCATATTTCGCGAAGAACCGACAACCGCTAGGGTAAACGTGCTCTTGAGTGGAGACCGCGACTCGGCAAACATAGTGTAGGACGCCCTTCGACCAGGTGGGATGACGATCTAGGAAAAACTGTAGGCAGAATGCTGAATGCGGCAAGCTGAAGAGCGCTATTCGCTATTCGACTCGCCACACACGGTTGACGCCGGTTGCCGCCACACGCTACAATCGTCGCTGCTCGCTTCTTGTGGCCCACACCGGCCACTAACGCCGACACAAAACGCCGCCACACGCCACTCGCGCTATTCCGCACCCCTCTCTCCCTTACCTCAGTTAACCTGTTCGAGTCGACGGCACAGCCACGTAGTCTGTTGTTCATTTAAATAAAAATAATGGATATAGAATTATTTATATCAGAGATTCAATCCCGTCCTGCGATTGCATTGGTTAAATAAAAAAGTAGCGGCCACCGACCTCAAGTGTCGGCCACCGGCCACAAGTGGCTGTCGCGCGCTTCAGCCACTCTATAGCCGCTTTTAGCTTCTTGTGGCGGCGTTTGTGGCTGTGGCGAGTGGCTCGTGTGCAGGGACACTTAGCTCGCCTTATCGGGAAGTTTTACATAATAATAATAATTATAAGGCTTCATTAGTTTTAGGTATCATATCATTGATGTTATTATTATTAATGTGAGTAACAAATAACGGTTTCTTATGTTTAGATAAATAAATGTAAAACAGATTATGATATCGAGTCTAATATAGGTAAATACCGTTTTCAATAGGTAGTAAGCAACGATACTCCAATAACAAGCCTAGGGTCAACGGAAAAGTAAACAAAGTCCAATATCAAAGTCGGGTCGAAAATAGTCACGGCAATCAAGAATACAAAGAAATTCACTTGTGACGTAGGTACTCACAAAGCGACTGCCAATGCCGTTTAAAAGTGAATTTTTTTTTGATTGCTTAAAATGGTCTATGAAAAAATTTTTTTTTTTATCGCTATAACTTTTTTCACACAGCGTTTTGAGCCGAGCTCCGATAGTAACTATTGTAGAGTATAGAAATACCTTTCTAATGAGATATGTCACGTGGTTATTGGTATCAAGGACCATTTTGTCTGGTCCTCCTTTGAATGATGGATTCAAATTTTGATTCGAATGATTGAATCCTGGAAAGTTGTTTGTTTCGCAGCCTCAAGATGATGCGTAGTTTGAGATCAAATTTAAATCATAGGATGGACACAGGTGGAACAATTTAATAATATTGGACATTATACTCCTCTTGAAATAAGTTTGAGTTTACGCCTCGTTGCGCTACTAGTGAAATGGAATGCATTAAATAACTTAAGGCATTCCATCCCACGAATATTATTCACATTCCACCATATTATTATAAGATAAGATACCTAATTTGTTTATTTCAACACAAAAAATAAAAATAAAATAAATAAATAAACTCACGCCCGTTATCCAAGAAGGGGTAGGCAGAGGCACCAGTCTCTAGAACTGGACCCACGTTTTGCCGAGTTTATTAGGTCCCAAACGTGACAAGTGGCAAGCCTGTCGCCGTTATCCGGGCACAATTTATCAGCGAATGGTGTTGCTGTACAAACAAATGTACGTAACTAAAAGTCATTGGTACATGCGTGGTTCGAACTCAGACCCTCACGATCGAGAAGCAAGGGTCAACCCCACTACGCCACCACCGCTTTCAACACAAATAAGTTAAATTTTCAAATAAGTTAAATTAAAAATATTTCAACACAAATAAGTTAAATTTGCTTGCAATATCAATTAATCAATATACGGCATTTTTCTTTTATTACTTTAAAGTTGCACAAAATCTAATGCAAAACATCTACTGGCGATTTACATGTTTAGCACACTCTTAATATGAATGATTTATTGTAATTTATGTACTTTTGTCTTCATTGTGTTTCTGTGACAATACTAATAAAATCTTTCTTTCTTTCTTTCTTTCTTTTAATCCTATGCGATATGAATCCATAATTAAATATTTTTCATTGCACAATGAAAGTAATCAAAATGAGATATTTTATACATTATGGCGCAGAATCGATACAAACTTCATGCAATAGATCGAGATTGCTATCTATTTTTTCACAAAAAAATCCACATTCCCTTAGTCTAAGGATAAACGGTAGGTAGCATAAATTTTACGCTCCGCATCTTTCCTTTGATTGCACAAATATACCGAGCTAACCTCGTGCAAATAGGCCCGTATACTACTTTATCCCACATGCAGGCCTAAGCTGCAAATAAATTCGCTAGAATCCACGAAGTTTTATGTCCCATATAACTTTTGAGCTCGGACATTATTTATCTAAAGCCCCATAGCTTCGAATGCACGGGTGCTCTCTTCTGGAACTGTTTTTCGCAACGACACACTAATGTTCACATTTACAAATTCAATTTTTATATTATGTAATCCATCGGCCCACTTTCGACCACTGCTGAACGAAAGCCTTGCTTTAGGTTTGAAAGAAGAATGGAAAAAGAAGAATGAAAAAACGTTTATTATACCAACAAGACACATCACAGGAACAAATTAAACGGACAAGTAAAATAATGTAAGTACGGCAACAGACAAAAAAAACCATAAGTCAATTAAAATAAAACCATTGGTATAGTATGTGGTGTGTCTAGGTTGCCACAAAAGGCAACTGACTCAGCATTGTGCT
Source organism: Yponomeuta plumbellus (assembly GCA_947310845.1). Taxonomy (NCBI): domain Eukaryota; kingdom Metazoa; phylum Arthropoda; class Insecta; order Lepidoptera; family Yponomeutidae; genus Yponomeuta; species Yponomeuta plumbellus. The sequence goes on from OX371214.1 coordinate 12,714,451, forward strand.
GAGGGTATTAACCCTCAGCGCTGATTTTCAGTCAGTGCCTACGGTAACTCACAACTGTACTCCGAAGTGCGTGTCGTGGTGCATTTGCGAAATAATTGAAAACAAATACAATAATATACCTACTTGGACTTTGGACTTCATAGGAAGGTCGTTGGACGCTTTAAGTACCTACAGGGCGTCTCATGGCTATGCCACGAGGAGGGAAAGCACCTTGAATATTGTAGATGCAACATTTTACTAAAAGAAGACATTATTTTAATTCAGGTGGAATAAACAATTTAGTCCATGGTAGAATATGGGCACATGAGAGGAGTCTTAACAATTCCGTGCCTCCTATCAATCTAGTCAGCCATCTGTGTAAGTTAGTAAATTCGTCTCAAATATGTAATATCTAAATAGCTTAGACGTCCTGAAGGCTGAAGCCTAGCCTATCGGGAATACAAGTTAATTTAATTTCACCTGATAGATAATTTCAATTAGACCCGTTTAATATAGAACTATGTTTGAGCATCGTTACCCTACAAAATCCAGCTATTTTCAGAATGTCCGGAAAATTAATAATTACTCGCGACGCGAATGATATTCCGGACATTCTGAAAATAGCTGGATTTTGTAGGGTAACGATGCTTTTAGAAACTAATGGGAAATACCTCATTTATGTACCTATTTCAAAATTCTGATCTATCCGGATACACTTGTTGTTCAATTCTACAACAATGCGTTTCTTTACGTAGCCTATTTTCGTCCCACAGCAGGACACAGAGATTCTCTCAGAGAGATAAAGTGAGAGAGAGAGAGAGAGTGGGCTTAAATACCACTGGTGCCCATTGTCAATTTCAAGCGCTGAAGTATGTATGTGAACATCTCCGACATGTGTCCAAAAATGTCGTTGAATGAGGCATCGAGTTCCGATACGTTTTGTAGTAAATATCCAGCGATTTCTCTGTTTTTGTGTCTTATCTACATTATTTATCAGTTCTAAGGTTATTTTGTATACGAACTTAAAACTACAGTCTTTCACATAATATACACTAGAGATATATATAGGCTGCCATAAGCGTATAGGAACTCACCCCTCCTCCACGATAGCCTTAGGCGGCGTGATGTGTCTCGTGCGGATGTGCTTGGGATCGGCGATGTCTGCTACCGTTAGCTTTACTGTTGGGTTGTTGGTGCCAGGCTTGGGGTACCGCACGCTTCTGATCTCCGGGTAGGTCTGGACAAAAAAAAATATCTTTGTATTTACGTACATAAACTCATGGTATGCAGAGACAGGGACCCTGTCACAGGGTCAGCACTTGTCATGATTTTTATAAACCATGTTTCGGTTCATCAATAGACGACTAATGAACGAAACTCAAAAATAGAACCCATTGTATCATTGCTGGGCAACCTTTTCCCTTACAGACCAAAAATGTTTATAAGCATACCTATTATTTGATTTAGACAAGATTAGATTTCTTATCACAAAACTCACAACTCCTCCCAAAAGAGTATTGACCTCCAAACATAATTAAATCAACACATTGATGCTTCCACTGTTCTATATTACAATCGTAAATCGATTGGTTGCGATTTGTTTCTTACATTTTTTATTAAAGATAGAGAATAATCTATCACCTATCACTATCGTAGCCCCGGCTGCGTGAGTGATCTTAAACGATCTCGCTGGTTAAGCAAAACATAGGGCGCGTTCAGTGCATGGATGGGTGACCGTCTATGATTAATGCTAGTGGCATTTTTCCGAGTGATTCCGAGCTTCGCAAGGCACGCTAAGCAGTTGGTGCCGACAGCCGTCGATAGATGACAGTCGTTAAGCCAAGTTAGAGGCCTTAGGGCGGCTTGAAAACTTCTGACAGTAAGACCAGCCACTAGTCTTACAAGCCCCCACCAATCCGGATTTGGCCCCGTGGTGGAGAATGGCCTATATATATCTTTCTCGGGGAAGAGACCCGGGCCCCTCGGTGGGGGGATAATGGGTTGATGATGATGAATCTATCACCGCTGTATTATTAAAGTACCTAGATAACACTTTATTGCACACTATGCGTGGAAACAAAATACAATCACTGCCATTTTCACCAAATAGCTTAGCCATTTATTGGGCATAGTTTTCTGTTTCCCCTCGCTAAATATATTTACGAGAAAGAACATACGCCTTTGTATTATCAGAGAAACATTAAGACCTTGCTTCGCACGGGGCCGGTAGGGAAAAAAATATGACTCACGCACGAAGGGTTCTGTACCATTGTCTACACAACATTAGACACAATATAATAACCTTTTTTAGTTTCAACTGTCATGGGTACTATTTGATTTAAGATTAAAACATTATTTTAGGAGGACCGGTAATTTATAAAATGTATTTAACATCATTTTTAATATTTAATTATTTTAAAAGTGGCCATTTGAATAGAATTGTATTTTAAACGGATGTGTCAAAAATTGGCGCTAAGAACAACCAATACAATGCGCTCGCCTTTAGTCTATAAAAGGGAGGGCTCGACGATAATCCGGCAGTCATGTTCTGGCGTTTGATGTGGTCGGGCGGAATCTCTGCCCGATTTAAGAATTTATCATCATCATCATCATCAACCCCTCATGTCCCCACCGAGAGCCACCGGTCTCTTCCCTAAGGAAGGTATAGGCCATACTCCACCACGGGGGCCAAGTCCGGATTGGTGGAGGAAGAATTTATACCGGGCTAAAAAGTTAAAGAATGTATGAAGTGATCATACAGTGATGTAAATTATAAAGTGAGATTTTTGAAGTGAATTGTGTTGTTCATGTTACAACTGTCTCATTATTTTTCAAAGCGGTTGCGGTTATTAAAATCGGCGTCGCGAAAAAAAACAAAACCGACAAAAAAAGGCAAATAAATCACATTTGTAGTATGGGACCAGCACTTAAATATTTATTTAATGCTGTTTTAGCTTTTATTATTATAGAGTTAACACAATAATTTATCTGTAAAAACTTCAACGGTCTAGCTATCAGGGTTCATTAGATACAGTTATACAGACGGATGGACGGACTGGTTGACAGGCATACAGACAGACCCAGACAGTCTCAAGGGTCTGTTTCACAATCTGCAGATAAAGTTCCGGATAAGCTATCCGCAACCAGGGCTGCCGTTTGTTCTAAATTTGAAGCCATAAACGAACACACGTAATATAGGAAAATATATTTAAATTTAGAACAAACGGCAGCCCTGGTTGCGGATGGCTTATTTGGAACTTTATTAGAACATTGTGAAACAGGGCCAATATAATCCCTTGCCCTTTGAGGATGGAACTCTAGAAAGTATACCGGCTTCTAAAGTACGTATTTTTACCCTTTGAGGGAGGTGAGTAAATTGCCTAACCGCTTTTCCGGTCCCTTAATAAAGTAAAGTAGATTATTCAAGCCCAAATTCTTTTTTCCTACCCTTTGTTGTTATGAAATGCAACCTTTTTTATTGAGTACCTGTAAGTAAGAATCCCTTAAATTTGCCTTAGATTAATCGTACTATGCAAGGTAATTTGTGGATTATTTTCCTTGATTATGATTTTACCCAAATGCGGCAAAGCCCAAAAGGACGGTTATAGTTTGGTTCGTATATTTAGTATGTCCGATTCTATGTTAACTCATACTTCCTTAAATAATTGTCAAATTTTAACAATTAAGATTTGAACCGATTTGTCATGTTTGTGCAATTAAATACTAGACTGTACATATAAAATTTGTATAAGTTTAGAAATAATTTCAGAAAAAAGCCTGTGTAGTGGAAAGTTTTTTAGTGCCACTACCAGGAACCCATACCTTGGCAGGATCATCGGTGTGCAGCGCGGTCCCATACCAAGGGTACTTCTGCTCGTGGACCAGGCTATCGTTGAATGTGGCGTAGAGGACCATATGCCCGTCGGCGGACATCCAGAGTGCGGTTCGAGACTTGAAGATCTCTTCTGCAATAACGAAAAAAAGGTAAGTACAGTAGAGCGTCGATTATCCGAACTAATTGTGGGACATGGGTGTTCGGAAAACCGGTATTTTCGGATAATCAGACTACCTATACAGGGTGTCCCTCAACTCGACGTCAAGCCGGAATGAAACATACAATTATCAGAAAAATACAAAAAAAAACAAAATTGCAAGCATATAAAATTATAGGCATTTAAAAAAAATTAAAAATCCTGTAGCCACAAATCTCTTTACTCTTTGCCAATATTTTTTTGCAACTCTGAATAATGCTTCTGTAAACTCTTAACAAAACTTGAAACCAGCTTCTCCAGCTTGGAAGAATAAGAGACTTTAAAAAAAATACCCAGTTTTACTTTGGTTTTTAATAATTTAGTAATTTGGTTTCATTTTGGTTTTTATTATTACTGAAAAAAACAACGTTTTTTTTAATGTTTTGTTGATAACCAGTATGACTTGGCTTTTCGTCCAGTTTCGGCTTGACGTCGAGTTTTGGGACACCCTGTATGAATATTGATTCAGCCATACATATTTACGTACAGTTAAATGAAAACCATATTTACATTTATATATTTAATGAAAAATAGAATTTATCGAGTAGCGGTTACTTGGAAGTGACATACGATTACAATTATTAACAAATTTTAATGAACGTTTCGCGACAAGTGCGCGGGAGGCGCGAGAGAGGCATGCGCGGGTCGGGCGGGCCGGCGTTCGGATAAGCGGTCGTTCGGATAACCGACGTTCGGATAATCGACGCTCTACTGTAGTATTGTAATCTTCAACAACTTACCTACAACTTCAATTAATTTCAAATATTTTATTCACAATAAAAATGAATGTCTACTTTATGAACGTCAAAGTTGTTAGTTTAATAAATTAGTAGTAGGAACTAACGATGAAACTCCACATTTATTATTTTCAAAACAGTTTTAGCTTAATTAACAAACTTGAAGGGGGCTTCTATCGTGCAAAATGGCTGATGATATATAGATAAGGCCTCTGACTTGGCTTAACGACTGCCATCTGTCGACGGCAGCCGGCACCAACTGCTTAGCGTGCCTTGCGAAGCACGGAACCGCTTGGAACAAAAGCCACTAGCCTTAGTCATAGAACGGTCACCCATCCATGCACTGAACGCGCCCAATGTTGCATAACCTTTGTGATCGTTTAAGATCACTCAGGCAGCCGGGCTACGAGCGATTCTGGATCTGGGCCATCTACTCGATTCGATAATGGACCAGAGTGCGCCACCTAGTTGTCTCTTTGTCACTCCTATACAAATTGCTAACGCTCTCGCTATCGAAAGTGAATGAAAAAACTCGGTATAAGCACCCAGTATACGCACTCGGATCAACTTACTTGTGTTTTTATCGGACGAGTCCGACCAGGTTTCGCTCCGATTCGCAGAGCTTAATCATGGTGAGCAGAGACAAAGGTCGCGTCGTCAGTTGCTCGTCTCAAACCGCGGGTTTTATTGTGTACTCATAAATTACATTTACATATTTCTTATAAATGATGATAATAATGAATATTTTTTCTACGATTATTCGAATTTTTTTCTACGGTAATCTTTGTCCGTATTACTGAGTAGAGCCCCCTATTTTCGGATAAATAAGGGGATTCTTTTACACCGGGTAGAGGTGAGTACGGAAGCGTTTTCTGCTCTCCGCAAGGCATTAAATTCTCGTAAAATTTTACTTATGGAAAGAGACTAGGTCAAAACACCATTTTCTAAATGGAAGGAGCGTAATCTGCAATTTATAAACACGAGCGCGAGACGAGTGCCGTAGCGACGTCATCGCTCAGATTGCTATCGCAGATGTGTGTCCCGCAGACTAAGCTCTTTTGTGGCAAAGAGAGCTTTCCTTTGTTAAGTTTTTTTTCCATTGACATTCGACCAAAACACCCTTAGTCAGTTCGACTTGACAGTTCCGCACATTGTACGTAACAATAGGGTAGTTTCCAGGGTCAAAATAATTAAATTCTATTTAGTCCGTATTTTAGATTATAAAAAAATATTTGACACGTATTTTTTATTTTTTCGATTAAACAAAAAATAACAAAGATATGGCCCATTAAAGTTACTTGTGACGTCACTCCGTGCTAAAAAATGCAGCACGGTGTGACGTCACACGTAACTTTAATGGGCCATATCTTTGTCATTTTTGGTCTAAATTACAAATAAAAAATACGTGTCCCTTATTTTTGAATAATCTAAAAGACGGACTAATTACATTTTTAGGGCAACTAGCTCATTGTAGTAAGCGCTAAGGTATGTTAATACCTCAAACACTATGTTTTCCTCACGATGTTTTTCTTTACAGTTGGCGAGCGGTATTGTTACTATAACTTCACAAATGTCATACTTACAAAATAGAGTCATAGGTACATGCCCAATTGCCCATAGGGCACGCTTATGAGCAGTGAAGGAAAACATTGTGAGGCAACCTGAGCGTCTGATCTATTCACATGCCACAGTGGTTGAAATCGCTAATCTGTCACTATAGGGCACAAATATAGGCTGCCTACGTAAGCTCTGATGACGCACGATGCGAATCTAGCGCCAATGTGAAACAAGAAAGCCAAAAAAGTAAAGAAAACAAAATAAAAGGACATCCAAATGTTTATAGAAAATTCTTGAATCTTCATCTCCGCTACTTACTTGGGTCGTTCTTCTTTTTTACCGACAATGGACATGACTGATAAATCAATATTTAACATTTACATGTCATATTAGTAATCATTGGTAATATTGCCTAAATTTTTGAGTGAGATATCATTTGTCAGATGGTCTATCTTACGATGTCAAATTAATTTATAAGCAAACAATATCAATCGAAATGTACACCTCCGTCACGGTCTTCAAAAATAGTACCACTTACACCTCCGTCACGTAATGTAACTTTTTTCGTAAGTTAAATAATTAAGAGAAATACCTACGACATGATTACATAATTTCTAATCTATCATACATCAGGAATATTTTAATAGTTTGAAGTACTCATATTTTGGTTTTTATAATTATACATTCGTGTTATTGGGGACAACTATTGTCGGTAAAAAAGAAGGACGACCCACTTACCTACGTCCGCCGATGCCATTGGTTGGGCATCATTTAAACGATCACAAAATAAACCAATATTAGATATAAATAAAATACTTTCTCTCAGCAATCAAAAGCTGCTTATTCCGATACAATTTCTTGCTCCTTAATTTATTCTGCTGACCAAGTTTTATTAATTAGCTGACCACGTGTTCGCAACACAGACCTGTTACTCATTGATTTATTCTGCTGTACAATTTAGGTTAATGTTGGCTGAGCCAAAGACTTTTGTGGTAATCAAATATTTGTTTCGCTGATCGTTTAATCAGTCCTCTTGAAAAACTCTCGCAGAATGGGCTAGTTGCCCTAAAAAATGTAATTAGTCCGTCTTTTAGGTTATTCAAAAATAAGGGACACGTATATTTTTATTTGTCAATTAGATCAAAAATGACAAAGATATAGCCCATTAAAGTTACGTGGGACGTCACGCCGTGCAGCATTTTTTAGCACGGAGTGACGTCACACGTAACGTTCATGGGCTATATCTTTGTTAGTTTTTGTTTAATCGAAAAAATAAAAAATACGTGTCCAATATTTTTTTTAAAATCTAAAATACGGACTAAATAGAATTTAATTATTTTGACCCTGGAAACTACCCTATTATCTTCTCGGCAAAACAGCTACAATGCACGTCAATGCAATCTCCCCAATCGCATCGTGCCAATAAATGTACCAACAGGGTGATGTATGTAGTCTCTTCGACGAGTCTTTCCATGATATAGATAGATAGATAGAGAACACTTTATGGTACACTAGCTTTCGCCCGCGACTCCGTCCGCGTGGACTTTAGTTCAAAATTTTGCAACCCCGTTCACTCCCTTAAGGGTTAAATTTAGAAAAAACGGCGAAACACGTGTTCAATTAATTGTGTTGAAGAGTATTTATTTCAAGTTTCAAGAAAATCAGACAACATTTTTATACCTCCCATACAAATTTTGGCAACCCTTTTGGCCCCCTTAGGGGTTGAATTTAAAAAAATCCGTTCTTATTCCTTGCCTACATTATATATAGATCCTCTGTGCAAAATTTCAGCTTCCTAGGTCAAACGGCTTGGGCTGGGCTTTGATGACTGAGTCAGTCAGTCAGGACTTTGAATTTTATATATATATATAATAAGAAGATAGATAGATAAAAAAGATGAGATTGAGATGTAATATTTTTGGAGGATTTAAAATGTTTGTACACCTAAGTATTATCAAGGAAAATAATTCTTCATGGTATTATACAGTCTGTTATATTTTAGAATATACCTCGGCTGCTATCGGATAAACCGATTCTATTGCAATAAGGTAAGGTTTATTTTCTATTGTGATTTATAACTTCGCATAACTTTTTAAAATAGTGAAGAAAAATTTTATACAGAGCAGGAAGTAGTATTAGACTCGTGTGCTTTCGGCGAAAACCGAAGCCTACTCTAGGGCCCGAGGTATATTCTAAAAGCTAACAGACTGTACTCATTAATTTACGTTTAAGGTTTGATTGTTGGGTTGAGTCTGATACAGGAACTGGACTCCAGTTGGACGGCGACGAATTTATAAAATAGTAATTTAGGTTTGCACTCCTAAGGCACTTACTTTAGTTTATTACACAATTACGTACTATAGTAACATTTTATATAAATATTATGTTATGTAAGAAATAATAATCGTAATTATATTAAAACTTTCCTTTGCAGAAATACGTACAAACGTACGTAAATACGTGTGACTAACAAAAAAATCGCTATTTTCTTGTGATACAAACTGTATTTGATAGAAGCGTGGATGCTAAACCAAACAAATATGATTTTAGACCATCTTTTGTACGTATTGACATTTAATTTTCAACCTTGTATCTACAATCACAAGACACAACATTTTACGGAGTTGCACAAGGCTTTGAGGTGAGGTTTGTTTTCTTTGCTAATGGAATACCGGAATTGATGGAATTTTGTATACATAATTCCGTTTTGATAACTGAAAGCAATCAATATTGCTCCGTCGCTCTATTGTTAGATCTAAGTAATCACTACGTGTACTGTACATGTACAGTACACCCGATACCACATACATATTTTCACTTTGACCAGCTCTATTACTTTGCGATATGAACCGTCCCTACTCCAAAAGGTAACCGTTGATCTTAGACATGATAAATGATAATAATATTTTCCTTAATACATAGACACTTAGCCTAGGCGCACATTAGTGACACGCGACAGGCTAGAGCTCGGCGACTAGACGCGACGACAGGCTACGGCCGTCAATTTTCATATATTTTGTTCGAATCTCCGCACACCTCTGGCGCCAAAGTCGCGGAGTCGCGGCGACAAGACGCCAGAAGCAAAACACAACGTCGCGTCTAACGCGGCGACTTGACGCGGCGACAAGTCGCCCTGTTTGCGATGGCTCTTACAGTCACCTACTATGATAAAAAATATAATTATGTTTATGACGTCGCTGTTTCTGGTTCCCACGACACAGGGTATCTTAGTGTGGGGCCAGAAGCAATGTATGCGCCTTTAAGTAAATGTTAAATGTAAATTTGTAAAAATGTAAATAAATGATTTCTTTGGTCAGGTTTTAAAGCCTTTTGAAATAAAATCCAATTAGATACCAATCGTTAGAACATCCTCATGTATCCGTTCCTCAGTGCATGTACGTATTTTGGCTAGGCTAATTATATTACTGGGTTACAGCTGCTGCAACTAATACATTTGTTTATAGAAAGCACGGACGTTGACTCTCCGTACGAACAGCATTCTTGAAAATAAATAGAGATGTTTTTGACTCGATAAATACATTCAGTCTGTTAGCTTTTAGAATACACCTCGGGTACTATTGGATAGAATCGGATATATTCGTGTAAGAGAAATATCGGAACTAATATGACACTTAATTTCGAAATCAGAAGTAGGAAGGAGTATTACACTCGTGTGCTTTCGGCGAAAACCGAAGCCTACTCTAGAGCCCGAGGTATATTCTAAAAGCTAACAGACTGTACTACTTATGTAGCAGGTACAAATAGTTCTCCAGACCGCGGTCTCGATTACTTGCGTGTAAATTTCAAACCGTGGAAAACTCGAGTTCCCAATAGAAATCATGATGATTCGAGAATGATGCGGCGTTGGCAAAAATTTTTCATTGTTTCAGCGATATAGGAGTACGTATACAAAGCCATGGATAAAAAAACAGCGCAGAAGCAGGATCGATGGAAAATTTTGACGTAACATTTTTAATGACGTATTTAGGGCCTACACAATAATCAGGCTTGTTAGGAATGAATACAAACTGGAATGTCTATTTTATCAAAAACGATAATTATGCTAGCAAAATCAGAATATCGAACTGAAAATCATTCGGCGCAAGTTTTTGGTGCCTAAATAATATAAAAGTAAATTGTTAAAGATTATAATGGAGTTCGATGACACTCGTTCTAGGCCGGTATTTTGAGATTGGTTTAAGGAGGACAAAAAAAAACGCTTTGAGAATAAGTTCGAAACAATGTAGACCCTTGTAAGACTTGTTTACCCAATTAACTAGATTCAGCTACTTAGCCTCCGGAGAAATAACAAGAAAACACAATAAGGAAAACCGATACCCGATAACTGTGAGTACCTATTTCAAGTACCAAGAAAACAGAGTGCAAGGAAAGTGGCAGTAAATCACCCGTCGTCGCTGCAAAAAAGTTGAGCAGAAACACAGGTAACGTAAAAACTCTTTTGCATTTGCACTGGCCGGCACGGTACATGTGGGTTTTAAAGCCTGTACTGTACACATAATAATAAGTATTTCACATAGTTAGTTTACTTGTTGAACCCCTTGTGTAACTGTTTATTATGTTGGGATATTCATCTAAAGGTTTCTGTATGGGTAGTACGATTGTTCGAGTCACGCGTTTGTCAGATTTTGACACTTAATATACTTTAATTAAGTCACGACTTTTGGCGTTCTAAGCTAACGAATAGCATTATCAGCCCTTATATATCGTAACTTTACACTCTATTGGGTTGAGTTAAACCACTCCAAGGTGTCAAATTGTGTATGTATTTATTTGACAGTTCGGATTAGGCATACAAAAAAGATAATCGGCGCCACACAACCTGACTGACTGACTGACATAATGTATGCCATTTTGTTTTTTATTGTTACTATATCTTCTTCTATGTAGGTAGTTCAAAATTGAACAAAAGTAAAGTCAACGAACATACTCTCCTTATTCATGGCCATAGGCCGGTTTTAGAGTCATGCTGACACTCGGCGCTGACCAGGCTAATATTTTTTACGTCATAAGGAGCGCTGACCAGCCATACATTTTGTCTATCAGCGCTGACGGTCAGCGCATGGTCAGCGTGACTCTAAAACCAGCCTAAGATTCATGAACTGAATGAAAGAATACATTTTTTTTAAATATATAAGTAATTTTATATTTAAGGTGATATGCGCGACTCCCATTAATTTTGGGTAGTTTATTGTTCGAAGAGATTTATCACAAAGTATTTAGTTCCGGATATCCGGATATTTGTCCCTGTCCTATCTTTTTAACTTTACACTTCGGCTCTTAAGAACTTTCGCTGCTTTGGATGAAAGCAACAAACGTAGCTTTCATTCAAATGTAAATTGTTTTTTTTCGCCCAACTTTTTCCACGCAAACGGGAGTTTAATTAATGTTTTCAAAGCGCTTTCAACAGAAAGTTCCGTATAATATCTCATTACCTTTTATGTTGGGACATTACCGTACAAAATACTAAAAAAGCAAGTAATGGACCCATTGTTTTGCCGAAAGAAAAGTGGCCTTGAAAGGAGCTTTTCTATCTATTCTTCTTATCGGAAACTCTTGGATATAAAATATTAATTCAAGCCCAGAATATAATGCGTAATATATCTCCATACGCATCCGCATATTTTATTTAATATCATATATACATGCAGAACAATCAATTGATTGATTGATACCAAATTACTACTTATATATATTAACCCGTCAAAAATCCGTCCAAAGGTTGTCTGTAAGATATTACTTTAGTTATAAAGTCATCGTCTTTACTTTTAGGTTAAGAAACATCTAGGCAATTTCCGCTTTTTCTATCTGTCTATCTATAACACTCAGTATAAGCTCTAGCAAGCTTTCTTATCAATTTTTTTTTTATATAAAGGCGTAATAAAACCTTAACATTTGCTTCAGACTATGAAAAGCTATACCTACATACATACACGCTTCAGTGAAAAATACGGCGGCTATGCGGCTCTGCCCTATTTACATGACGCTTCTCGTACTGCTGTTTGCGTTGCAGTGTAACTACGCTATTTTAAATATGTACGCTATTGCCCGAGCGTGATCGTATGATGCGGTATGTACAGGTCTTTCTTTCAGAGAAAGTTTACGGGTTTGTCACCAAACGTGAGCACCGCGGATTGTCATTTGTGAATTTGTGGTAGTAAACCCAAGCTTTTCTGCAAAACTGTGGTCTAACTAAATCTGTATCTAATCAATGATATCTAATCTGTACTAAATAAAATGCTTAGAGCGGATAGGTAAATAGAAAGCCATAACTTGGAAACCATAGAATTTGAGGGACAAGTTGGTTGATAGATTGTGCAAATTCATTAAAATAAGATTAAAAAATGATGAAACTCTGATGAGAACTTTGGACAAAAAAGAACAAAACAAATCGTTACTAGTTTTACATGTACGTACAATGTACCTTATAATAGTGTATCTTAGTTTGGGACCAGAAACAATGTACATTACCTGTATGTAAATGTTTATGTTCTTTGTTATTTATTTATTTATTTAACAAATAAAAAATAAAAACAAATAAAATAAAACTTGACTGAGACAAATTAATTTAATTGAATAAGGATTTAATTTGATCAGGTAATTATGACCAGAACTGAGAGACCCGTAGGCTAGCTGGATAAAGTCGCTTTCATTGAAAAGGGTAGGATTATTTCACTAATGTAAGCGGAATTATCACTTCACTACACTCATCGAGTAAGTGAGAGGTGTGATGTAAACACATCACGGCACTCGCTCCACTGGGCCGAGTTTTCAACAGGGGAAATATGTAGCGTCAGCAGGCCAAATGCCTCGTTCAAATTTATTGTGTGTACACCTCGCTTGGGGTAATGTTTTGAGCTTTATTTTGTGGATATAACACATCGACCTTTACACACGTGTATTTTTGATAGAGAGATAGGGAACACTTTATTGCACAACTAGGAGTTACGAGTTGAACGAGTAGTAGTATGTTTACTCAATTATGTTAAATACTTTCATCATCATCATCAACCCATTATGTACCCATCGAGGCGCACGAGTCTCTTCCCTGAGGAATGTAGGTATAGGCCATACCCCACCACGGGGGTCAAGTCCGGATTGGTGGAGGCTTGTAAGACTTGTGGCTGGTCTTACTGTCAGAAGTTTTCAAGCCGCCCTAAGGCTCTGACTTGGCTTAACGACTGTCAATTATCGACGGCAGCCGGCACCAAATGCTAAACGTGTCTTGCAAAGCACGGAATCGCCCGCAAAAGTGCCACTAGCGTTCGTCATAGACATAGAGTCACAGACGTCAACCATCCATACACTGAACGCGCCCTATGTTGCTTAACCTTCGTGATCGTTTAAGATCATTCAGGCAGCCAGAGCTACGAGTAATTCTGTTTTCAATGTTAAAGATTTTGAAAACTAACAAATCTGGTGGATTTGCTGACGACTTTTGACGAAAAAGGCTATTTGTTTGGCCCCCCTAGGGATTGAAGTCACGACTTCGGGGATTGTGGTCAGACATGCCGCTAGTTATATTTTTTAAATGGGTGCAGTCTATAGCTTCATCATCATAATCAGCCAGCGTCCCCCATGGTTTTCCAAGTTTTGTTTTGTTCCGCCCGCATCAAGCGACAGCTTCTTTCGACAATCTTTATTGTTTTTGATAAGTTACCTAAAACATAACTGAGTGGTATGACCCTAGCTCGTCGGCGAGCCATATTATATAAAAACTACGTACTAATTTATGTGTTGACGGTTTTGTGCGGTAGATATAACTTCTCGTTACTATCGCTACCTTCCCGCCTCAGAAGGCCATCTCTATATTGGGACCGCAATATCCCCTCGTCGTAGCGCATTGTTTGTTCTGACGCTACATGCACAGTAGACTTCTAGTTTATCTGTTGACTGTACGGTGCAACACATAATAGTATGTCTAATCATGTCGCAGTATATGATTTGGCAGATGCTCTAGCTAGATTGATATAATATTTCCTAATCAGAAATCAGAAATAAAATTTTTATTTCAACGTAAAGAATTTACACTCTGTTTGTTGTCAATGAACTTAAAATGTTAATGTTAGCCGCTGCCTTAGGGCCGAGTGTAGTGGAGAAAATCCATCTTTTCTCAAATCACCTTAAATCTAATACAGTATGAATATCCATCTACGAAGAACCTCCAGACCCATTAGTGCAATCAATAGTTGCAAAGTCAAACATTATTTAATATTCTTATAAGGTAACAAAACAGCAATGCTGCGGCCAGACACACGGACGGCACGCGTTCACGATTACAGCCATTGCCAGTCTCAACCATTTTAGAGGGAGATAGGCGACCCGGCCTATTTAATATTTTTTGTTTTCTAAAATGAGAGAAAAAAAACAGAAACTGCAAAATTTATTGTTCGCTTCCATTCAACTGAATATTTTCGTGTCGAAAATTGCGAAAGTAATAGCCTCGAAACTCGGACGCTCACAAAAGGGCAGGAAATGTGCTAAAAGAAAACTCAGAAGACAGATCCCCGACAGATTCTCCATTAAATTATTGAAAGCTGCTTTTGTTCACGGCTACGCCCCGTGGCTCGATCTAATATTTTTCGTTCATTTTCAATGATCGAAGACGGTTGAGCATAAAAAGATAATGATACACAGTTTGCTCTACATTTTTACTCCTTGTCGGGAGTAATAAATTCCATACTAATTTGTCAGTCAGACGATTGGCATCCGCATAGGTTTTGGTGTACATTATTAGGCCCATGAACATGGATGTCATATTTAAGTTTTCCTTCATAGCAAGTGGCTAGTGAATGAAAGCATAGTGATGTGAAACCGAGGTGTCTGAGATGTTTGTGGGGTGGGCACGCTAGGTAATTAAGCCCATATTCTCTCTCTGAAAGATCTGTTGCCTGCAGTGGGACGTAGGCTACATAAGAAAACTGTCTGACATGGACGACTGTACAAGACTTTTTATAGCTAAGTAATTGTATCCGTGTGCGTTAATTTAAAAAGATGCCTGAAAAGAATTGATTCCCAGAAGTTTTGATATGTCTACGCGCATAGTCTTGAAGTGGAAATATAATACATAACAAATAACAATATCAAGTAATATTACGTAATAAATAGCACAGAAACTGCGATATAATTAACGTTACAAATTAAACTGGTGTTTAACATCTACATAATTTTTCAAATCTAGATAATTTGGGACAAAAAGTTGACAAAAAATACTCAAACTTAGCCATTTTGGTCAAATGTGGTGCTGAATTAATAGAGTTTACATAATGATTCTTCCGCAACATAGGTCGCGTTCAGTGCATGGATGGATGACCGTCTATGACTAACGCTAGTAGCATTTTTCCAAGTGGTTCCGAGCTTCGCAAGGCACGTTGAGGAGTTGGTACCGGCTGCCGTCGATAGATAGCAGTCGTTAAGCCAAGTCAGAGGCCTTAGGGCGGGCTTGAAAACTCCTGACAGTAAGACCAGCCACTAGTCTTACAAGCCTCCACCAATCCGGGCTTGGCTCCCTTGGTGGAGTATGGACTATACCTTCCCCAGGGAAGAGACCCATGCCCCTCGGTGGGGGCATAATGGATTGATGATGATGACATAATTATTCTAAAACCTAGAGCTCATTGTACCCATTTTAATTCCTGACTGACTTTTGAACCGCGATTCTCATTGGCCTCTTCTTCATCTTCAGGGATCTTCCTAAGTATCAAATATAACGCCCCATAAAGGATGTATTAACCGAAGTACAAAATTAACATAATCTAGGGCCAGGTGAGATGGAGACACAATGTAAGCCAGTCTTACGTCAAAAGAAGTCTGTCCTTCGAAGCTTTTTTACGTTTAGTCAATCCATTAAAAGCGGAGTTTTAGGAAACAAAGCAAGAAAAAAAGTTGACCGCCAGAAAGTTCGTTAATGGCGGCGTTGGCAACCTGCGTCTGGGCCAAATGGCACTTTTATACAGACTTTATGCCACAGTTATACCAACCTATGTTCAGTAAAATAACAGAAGTATACAGGGTTACCTCAAAAGTGCGCAGTTATCTAAATACTCTATAATTGGTTTGTGTTTTACGACAACTTTTGTCCTATGGGTTTTTTCACAGAATTTTATTTTCAATACTTATGGGACGATAATTCAGCTGTTCTATAATTTTTTTAAGTTTTTTTTGTAAAAATATCGAATTTTTACTAATTTTTTTCTGATGTACATATTTTATGTAGTTGCTGCTTGATGCTTTAGACCAAATGATAAGATAAGATAAGAATATTCTTTATCAACCAACCAACCCGGACTCGGCCCCCGTGGTGGAGTATGGCCTATACCTTTGTCAGGGAAGAGACCCGTGCCCCTCGGTGGGGACATAGTGGGTTGATGATGGTGATGATTCTTTATTGTACCTACACGAGGAAAAACACAAACAAAATATCAAGGTAACAGTACAATTGGCGGCCTTATTGCTAATAGCAATTTCTTCCAGAGAACCCTAGTGTTAAAAAGAATACTTTTTCTTCTATGTACATTGGATTACAAGGCCGTATTGGTATAGCGTCTATTTCATTTCATTCATAAACTAAGTACGTACTTATAAAGCTTTAGTAAGACAAAGGTAAAAAACAGATGCCAATACTTCTGTCACTTTTATCCAGACTGTTAATACCAGCACATTGCGAATTCTGCGGATTTTATCTTCATCCCCCGCTGATCCACCTTTCTTTCAGGTCCTAAATGGGGGGTACAAGATTTTGCGATAAACTTAAGATCCAGTTTCCGAATCATAGACTCCAAAATTATATTCAATGCTTAGCTTAATACCTACTACGAGATACTACTTCGGAATAAAAGTTAAGAAACATAATTGTTTGCTAACTTTCTGAGAGTAATTTAGAATCTATACGAAAGAGAGCGTTCTAAATTTGACGTTACTCCAACTTAATCATTATTACCACAACCCATCATGTCCCCACCGAGGGGCACGGGTCTCTTCCCTGAGAAGGTATAGGCCATACTCCACGGGGGCCAAGTCCGGATTAGTGGAGGCTTGTAAGACTAGTGGCTGGTCTTACTGTCAGAAGTTTTCAAGCCGCCCTAAGGCCTCTGACTTGACTTAACGACTGCCATCTATCGACGACAGCCGGCACCAACTTACTACAACAACTTAATACAAAAGATAAAACTTTAATTTGGATTAATTAATTACTCCAAACATATGCACAATGTCCACCAAATGTTTCGTCGACAACACAGAAACAATACTTTAACATATCTCCCCGAAAAAACCTGGACAAAGGTCCCCAGCACGCTGGCAGTATTGCCAAGCTGCACCGCCAAAGAAATCACTTGACCAAGAAGCCCCAGAGCGGCAGTCAAGTCCGCGGACCCTCAATCGGCGCCCCAAAACTCCCTCACATAAATCTTGGCCTGTGCCCCCAAGCCCTAGAACTAGTTTCATAGTCTCCACGCTAGTGAGACAAAATCTAATCTATGTATACTAAAATTATAAAGAGGAAAGATTTGTATTTTAGAATTTTTGTGTGTATGTTTGTAATGAATAGGCTCAGAAACCAATGGGCCGATTTTAAAAACTCTTTCACTATTAGAAAACTACATTCTTCATGAGTAACATAGGCTATAAAAAGTTTAGGCTTCCGTACGAAGTCTCGAATAATGTAACCCAAGGTGTAAAAAAATTACTACTCCGGGAAAATTTTCCACGGAACTAATATAACTATTTCCACGGAAACGTTTTTGCCACCCGTGCGAAGCCGGGGCGAGTCGCTAGTTAGCCATAAGAGCACTATAATTTTAGAGTTTGATCCACGCTGCCGATTCAGTAGCGGCACCGGGAGCAACTACAGACAAAATGTTTTATGCAGCCGATCATCTTAGGTAGAAGTTCCTACAGAGCAGCGTGCACTCTCACCAATTAGTACTCCTCCTGCCTCCGCCCCCCTTTCGTTAAAATTTACCTCATTAGCGGATGGAACCAACTTATTTCGCAGGATTCCAAGATTGGGGCCCGCTTAGTTGGCAAGTACGTGAGATTACAGTGGGGTTAAGAAAATGAGAAATTGGAAGTAAGTACCTACCTGCCCTTTATCTGTATATATTTAAAAGGTTAAAATTTACAGCGTTAAACCCCTTTATGTTCCTAAAAGGGAGGATTCTAGTATTACGAAGAAATTTGAATTAATGGTCAACAAAAACGTCGTCTGTTTCATTAAAGCCAATTTAATAGCGGCCGGTCTGTGAACTACAATCTATTCAACTTCTAAACATCATCAATATAACTTACCTACGACATCAAATATTATTTTTGCGATTTTTAAGTTGTCTTCATAGTGAAGTTCGTGATGATGGATAGAAAATATAATATGTCCCATTTTTTCACGTCAATTATCGGGAAAATAAAAATATCATGTTACACCGCCGCAAATACAGCATTTCAATAATTACGATACGAACCTCACCTGGATGTAAAACACGTGTAATTAGAGTGGATTCTATTATCCTCTTAAAAGACGAAACCTTTCTTAGGTAAGGCCTTACAAAACGCGTATTTATGAAAGGAATTGGATAACATCTTTTGAGCGTATGTTTTTTACAAGAAAACAACGGATTTATTTCATTCATTAATTTGTGTATTTTACTTGAAATTCAATGATAATACGAATAAAAGTAAGTCCACTTTTTAATACAGGATGTAGTCTCAGTCTCAGAATCTCGAATAAATTTCACGCGTGGTCCACGGTGCATAGAAAAAAATTTTTGTAGTTAAATAGGTTGTAGCTATAATACATTACAAATAGTCTACAGCTACAACTTACCAAATAATTTACAGTTGCAGTGCTGTTGAAATAGTGTGTAGCGACAGTTTAATAGATAGATAGAATATTCTTTATTGCACACTAAAAAAAACAAAAAGAAACACAAAATATTTACAAAGGTTCATGGTTTAATAAATAGTTTGTAGCTACAATAGTGTAAATAGTACAAAGCTACATCACAATAGATGAAATGAAGTCAGCCAAATAACACCACCAAACTTCGTAAATCCAGTCTGACCGCGGTGCGGGTCGGTAGATGTCTTGATCTTTCACGATGATAAGCCCGAGCTAAATGTGGCACAGAGCACACAGTACAGTAACATAAGCGATTGTAGTAATAGTACTGTAATACTGTACTATCGGCCGGCAATTGTACAGTCGACAGCACGTCAATCTTCACATTTTAGTTGTAAAGTCGCCCGTAACGCGACGGAGTAGAGTGCATGGGTGTATACCATGATGTGCTGTCGACTGTACTGTTACCTCGTGAATATGTTGTTTTGAGTTGTTTTTCCTCGGATACAATAAAACATATTCTTATTTAATCTTTTCTTGCTAGTAATAGTCTAGCTAAAGCGTACAAAATAGTTTGTGAATGCAGTACTATATGAATTGTGTATAGCGACAGTTCAAGAAATAGTTTTTAGCTACAACATACTGTAAATAGTATGCAAGTACAGCATACTATAATAGTTTGTAGCTATATCTTACTACAGACAATTTGAAGTGGGCCAAATAACACCGCAGAGACCCGGGCCCCTCGATGGAGACATAATGGGTTCATGATAAAAGCGTACAAAATCATTTATAACTGCAGAACTATATAAATTGTGTGTAGCGAATAGTTAGCAGCTACATCACGGTATAGAATCTAAAGTGGGCCAAATAACACTACCAACCTTCGTACAGCCAATCTGGGATCCCGTTGTAGACGATGCCCGGCACGCCAGTCTCCGTGACCCTGTATCCCGTAGAAGACCGCGGCGCGGGTCGGTAGTAGATGTCTTGGTCTTTCACGGTGATCAGCCCGTGCCCCTTGGGGGTCCACGTGGCGTAGAGCAGCTGGGGCCCTTCCACGGCCACTCCACCCCCCACCTCGTCTGGAAGCGGCGTCAGTGGGTACGACTCCCTAGGGACAAAGAAAGGTGCAGTAAATACAATTGCGTTTAAAAATGGACGCAGTTTAGCAAAAAAGATTTTGAGATATTTGAGTTTTTAGTTTTAACCTCCTCAGTCCTGTGTCGACAAAATAACAATAGAGAACTATTGTTATTGTCAAGGTCAGGACTGAACAGGTTAAGCTGATTTACTATCTCCATACATTTGGATTGAACTTCCATCTGCCATAACTTTGCACAGACTCATCGGATCGCTGTGAAAGTCTTTGATTCTTAAAATATAGAGCATAGTAATCATTATGATATATTTAACTCAAAATGGACCATGTTGTTGGCTGGAACCTTTTCGCTAAACTACGTCCAAATATATGCGAAAGCTGTAACAAATGCAAAACATGTCGGAATGAGATAGTTATTCCTACTGTACAGTTATTATTAAAATTTCAAATTATGATAATTTAATTCTATGTTATTGAACTAAAACTTTCGTAAGCACTACACATTGTAATTTTTTGGTTTGAGACGGGCAACCGACGACGCGAGCTCCGTCTCTGCTCACCATGATTAAGCTCTGCGAATCGGAGCGAAACCTGGTCGCACTCGTCCGATAAAAAGCCAAGTAAGTTGATCCGGACCAAAAATTTATAATTCTACTAGCTCACCCCGCAAACGTTGTTTTGCCTGATGATAGGGGTATGAAAAATAGATAACAACCTATTCTCAGACCTACCGATTACTATTATATAAAATTTCATCAAAATCGCCCAAGCCGTTTCGGAGGAGTGTGCGCACTAACATTGTGACACGAGAATTTTATATATTAGAGATGTTATTCTTTGCTTCTTTCCTTTGTTATTTCCGTTGTTCCATTGATTAAAACTTTGGGAAAATATATAGTCTTTCAAAATTATTATATTTTTACATCCAATGATAGCGGTTTTTCCTTGATAGTATGAAGAACTTTCACTTTGAGGAAAACTTTAGAATGACAAAAAAGTATCAGCTGTTACCTACAAAAGTTCCCACCTGGAGCATTAAAATGGATAGCAGTTGATATTTTTGTTATAACTGATTTTACCAAATTATTGCTGGTCTAATAATAATACTTTTAAAAATTCTGTATCTTCGTTAAGGAAAAAAGTATCTTGTACTGAAATAAATAGGTTTACAAAAATAAAAATATGGAGGTATTATTAGAGGCAAAACGAGCTGGGACGTTACGAATGACCACCCAAACCAGATTCCCATATTTAATACGATTACTAGTCCATAACTCAGAAGCGGCGAATAGGGCAAATAGTAAAGGCAAATAGGGCGAGACAGTCACTGCTGTTCGAGCAAATATAGCTTGACTTACGCCCGAAGCCATATCATGGCATATTGCGGTAAAAGATCCCGTTCCAGCTATTCAGAATTAGCTTTATATTTTCTACGTATATTTTGAGGCTTAGATCCACAGAATACACCTATGAATAGTTACCCAAGTTTCTGGGTCAAACTCGAAGAAGCAAGTTCGAAATTTCAATTCTCTTTGTACGCCGCAAACTTGGTGTAGATTTGGCAACGAGATACCTGCGGGCACTGGGGTAGAATAGTTGGAGACCACATGCAACCATCTGTGGAGCAACTTGTCCGTTGCAAGGGCTGCCACCTTTAAAAAGTTTTGAAAAAGTTTTATATCAACGCTTTAGAGAAAGCTCCTTCTATTTCTATCCTTTGTTTGTGCATTTCCTGGTGTATACAGGGTGGAATTTTGTAATGCCACCTGAAGGGGAAGTACTCTTAATACTGTAGATAGAAAATTTTACTCAAAGAAAACATTCCTTTATTTTTGAAAAGAAAGAAAACTGCATTCAAAGATTTTTTAAAATTTGCTTGCCTCACCCGGTAATCGAACCTACGAAAATCTGGGGAAGTTCCACCCTGTACTTTTATTGCATCGATCGTTAGGGTCAATTATAAGGATAAAGTCTCTCTAACAAACTTTATAAATTAAATGAAAGGAAAACAATGAAATCTTAAATTATTAATTCAATGGGTTAAGTAAAAGCACTTTTACTCAAAGATCCGTTTCTTTATGTTTACTCATGTTATTAATAAATAATTATCATTGACGTCATTTATCCATTAAAATTACGAATTACTATTTAGATAAGACGATTGCAATTTGCACCTGTTTGTAATGCAGACTCCTTTCTTAGATGCGACGTAACTTAGATATGTAAAAAATCAAATTTACATTATTACATTTATTATAAATTTACAAAAATCTTATGAGAATGTAAACGAGTTGAGAGTTGAAGTTCAGAATACGATTTATAACATTCACCACAACACGTTATTAAAGGTTACTAGAAATGAATTCGTTAAAAGAATAAATTTTTGTATCCAAGAAAATGGAGCCCATTTCAAGCAGTTCATTAGTTAGTTTACCATTTTTGGAAATAATTAAAACAATTTAAGATTTCATTGGTTTCCTTTCCATTTATTTTATGAAGTTTTTTAGAGAGATTTCATCCTTATGATTGACCTAACGATCGATGCAATAAAAGTACAGGGTGCAACTTAAACAGATTTTCATCGGTTCGATTACCGGGTGCGGCAAGCAAATTTTTAATTTAAAAAAAAAATGCAGTTTTCTTTCTTTTCAAAAATAAAGGAATGTTTTCTTTGAGTAAAATTTTCTATCTACAGTATTAAGAGCACTTCCCCTTCAGGTGGCATTACAAAATTCCACCCTGTATACTGTAAAGAATATTCTATCTATCTGCCGAACAAAGGATGTTGACTAAAATAATACTAACATTTCGGAACTAAAACTTTCGCAAACACTACACATTATTAACATTATTTCGGATATGCTCCGCGAATCAGAGCGAAACCTGGTCAGACTTCCGAGAAAGAGTCAATCAAGTAAGTGTATCCGGAATCAATTTAACAATACTGATATAGAAAAATAACTACAATATCCATTTAAAGGAGACCGGAAAAATTATAATGTTCACGCGGAGCCCGAACAGGCACCATTCAAACCAGCGGAATTCCTCCCTAGAGTCTAATACACACATAATTTTTCAAACTAATGATATAAGCACGACAATTACTATTATTTGCCTCTATTTGGTAGTCTATTAAGCAACAGCAGCACGATGTCATTGCAATGACAATTTGCGCAAAATCTATATCTATAAATAATTTCGAACCGGTCTACGCAAGACTCGAAATGCACATCAAATTGAAGAGCGTAAAAAATTAGTCGATCTGAGTCGACTGTCTTACAAGGGGAAAATTCGGATTATCGAGTATTTTCAATGTAAAAATGATCTTTCTGTACACCTAATAGCGTTGGGAAGTAAACATGTCAATGTCACCAATGTTGCGTTGGAGTCACGTCATTAAGTGTCATAAGAGTCCATTGTGAACTCTAAGGTTTAATTTGTTGAAATGAATATGAAAAATACTAAAAAATTAATAACGAAAATGAACAAAAGTATGTGGTCGATACAATGTGGAATATCACTATGAGACTAAATTTTAGCCGAGCGAAGCCGGGGTTTCATCTAGTACATAAACTGTATATAGACTATTGGATTACGATTGGTAACTAGATTACCAATAATGTCAATGAGACAACCATACTAAGATGACACTTTCGAACAGCGATGCATTTTAGAGCCTCGCCCCAACGGACATACCCGGAGAGGAGCAGCCCTAGTTGTAGTGCAATGGGACCGCAACAAATTAATCAAAGTCTATGTCGCAGACCGAACAGGAAGTTCCAGATAGTCCAGCTACGCGGTTCACAGGAATATAGCCCTTAGTACGTGCGGCGCCGGTGGTCTATATGGGTCTTAGTCGTATGGAGAGTGGATTCTATGAACACATTGGTTTTAAGAATTTACGTGAAACAGCGCTATTGCATAGTTGAAATACTGCAAAAGTGAAATTGGAAAAACTTGGAACTACCTATTAGTTGATGTAAAAAGCGTACTGTAATAGGTTTCATAAAAAGGTCATGAAAAATGTAAGTAGACGTCATTGTTAATTTTTTAAAGATAGATTTATGAAACTGAAACTAGCTTATTCAATACTAGTACTAAAGAGGTTATAGAATCTTATTACCTTCCAATATGAAAATTAGTAGATACATATTTCATTAATAACTTCTTCAAAAAGCTACTTTTCTTCGTCTTTTACAAGACGCGCAATTTCTAAAACATTGCGCATTATTTGCATAGTTTAGTTCCGTTCTTGACCAAATTACAAGTTACAATCATAGGTATGGAATTTTGGCGCTATAGGGCGCTCTATGAGGGAGTTTAAATAGACAAAAAATATAGTGAATGGTAACTTTCAAATAGTGTTTGTAATAATTTGTAGCTTTCAAGAGGCAAAAGGTGTGTTTGGCATAAAGAGGAGTTTCTGTTTCTCTTACATATTTCCTGCAAAGGAATTTAATTTTGAACATGGAACCATTTTTCATTTTTTTACTTAATCGAGTAAAAAAATGTCGCGGTTCCATTTAAAAAGTACACAAGTAAAACAAGGCAAAGGCTGGACAGATAAAATTACACGGTTTAAAAATAGAACTCACAGTGATAAATGACCATACCCGTCTTTCGAAATGGCCTTGGATAAATATTTTCAGCCAGCACTTTCGAAACAAAAATGTTGCTCATATTTTTCCTCCAATTCGTATTTTATTTGAGCGGAAAGGGGTATGGTAAGTTAGGTTAGGTTTGTTATACCCAGGTACATACTTTTAGAGGGTCGTCGTATAAAAAACATAATATTACATAAATGTCTGCTAAAACACTCTTCAATTAATAAGATTGTAAGATCTTGACTGAAAGCCGATTCTATGAGTCTCCACAAAGTCGATGCGACGATAAAAAATGAATGTTAGGAGATGAAAGAAAAAAATATTACACCATGCTCCAAAAACGAGGTAGGTAGTTTTTAGAAACTACCGAAGAAACCGGGAGTACCAAATTACCCTCTTACCAAAATAAAGGGGCTAGTTTTATACACGATACAAAATAATTGTTGCAGTCTAAGGCTCAATTCACAGCATTTCAAAGTAAGTCTGTGCTATTCGGATCTAGATACGGATGTTGATAAAGTAATTACATGTATGTTAATGTAACCAATTTTTCCTCTTTTTTCGTGATATTTTTTTTAAGCTGCTGTATTAGCTGGAAAACCTGTAAGGATGGGGTCCATTATGAAATAAATAATAAAATAAGTCTTAGGGTCTTATTTATAACAATACGATTCCTCTAAAATAATCCTTAGTGACATGTTAAGTAGTTTGTGGTTACGACTTTCGGTCTCCGCAGATTATTTAAAAAGCATCTGGGATTTAAGGAATTGTATTTTTAAAACGATGTACAATTTATATTTTTCAAAATTTCAGGGCGTAGATAATTTCAGAACATTCGCTTTCAAATATCCCATCATCATCAACATCATCATTCAGCCACAAGAAGTCCACTGCTGGACATAGGCCTCCTACATAGACTTCCAAAAAGACCGGTTGAAAGCGGCTTGCATCCAGCGTCTTCCTGCCACTTGGATGAAATCGTCCGTCCATCTTGTGGCTGGTTGTCCCAAATATCCCATAAAAAATATTATGAAAAATGGAATATTAAACAAAAATATTCAAAATTCGTAGTACAATAAAAGTTTTTGCAATATCAAACTCAAATTGACTTGTTTCGGTAACCCTGTGTAATTTAAATCAGACAAAGGGGATTAAATGTAACAAAGTCTTTAATCAGAGAAACTGTTTAATCAACTCATGTAATTCATCAAAGCTCAATGATCGTTCACTCAAACACAACTCAAACATTTTAACGAGTGCCCGTCGTCACAGATCAAGTAGGTACTTGGAGGGCCAGTTTTTGAATTGAGAACTTCGCTAAGTAACTACTTAACTGTAGTGCTGTGTCGTCAAATTTCTCAGAAAAGAGCACGACAGAACGTTACTTAAGTACTTACTTAGAGAAATTCTTAATTCAGAAACTGGCCCTTAAAGTTCCCATATAAAGGTTGACTAGGACTAAAAATATTTAATAAAATCTCACCACACCTTCATGCGATACAGGGTTCGCCTAGTGCGGAAGCCACCGTGAAGCGTAAGTGCCTTCTCACATGCACCCGGCCGCCGGCCGGTCGCCGGGGCGGGTAAAGTAGTAATGTATGAGCTCCAATGGCAGCTTTCACATGCACAACGACCGGCCGGTCGTTGGAGCTCATACATTACCCGGTGACCGGACGGCGGCCAAGTGCATGTGAAAAGGCACTAACGACATAATTTTGGTGTTACCCTCATTAGCTTAAGTAAAAATAATGTCACTTGTAACCTGTTGGTAAATAAATAAATTGTATTTGTATGTTTTTTTTCATTAGTGCACTACTAATGAAAAAAAAAACATACATATTTAGCGCTTTACGTACTATAAATCAATATTTCGTTCATAAGCGATAATTTAAATAATGAACTAAATGAATGTTGATTGAGTGATAAAGATTTGTCAAGGCAAGTGACAGACCCGGGCTCTTCTGAAAAGCCCGATCTAAAAAAATTATGCCGTCAAATTGAGTACCTCCTCCTTTTTTTTAAGTCGGCTAAAAACCAGCCTTTGTGCGTTTTTGTTATATTATTTTTTATTTTACCTATTACTATCTATTTTACTAGACGATTTATATTTTTTTTAAATCACCGTAACTACTGTTAACTATACGCATACGCAACGTCTGCGTAAGCAAAATCGCTACTAAAATCTTCTGTACATTTAAATATGGAATCCAAATCTACTTGAATCAGACCGCCCCGACGAATTTAATTTAAACTTTTGATTTTGGCTTTACTCTGTGGCCGATAGAGCCTGGCAATGATTCGGCGTAAGCGAATCACTCGTGGGTTGAACTTCGCAAAATACTGGTTGAAATAAAAACAGAATAGAAACCCGTTTGTTCGGAAATGAACAGAGGGTTAATCGATTTCGAACTTCAGCGGTGCTAGCGCAGTGGATTAGGCTTTTACTTTATGTGTGCGAGGTCCCAGTTATTTTATCAGAGGGTGTCCTACCGGGATTTTAACCTGTGTAACCTGTACAGTCGACAGCACAACATCGTATACACCCATGCACTCTACACCGTTGCATTACGGGCGACTTTGCAACTAAAATGTGAAGGTTGATGTGCTGTCGACTGTACACAGGTTAAAATCCCGGCATATGAGTTACATGTTTTTCGCACTGATTACGTGTATTTGCGAATTTATGGGGGCAATAGAATAAAATTAATAGATTACGCGGAGAAGAAATTAACAAAGAAACAATTGTTATTTAATTTGTCTATTTCTGAATTGAAATTAATAAAGTTTTTTTTTTCTTGACTTCTGATTAGTATTATGAATAATGAATGAATGTATGAATTTATTTACTTATGTTGAATTAAATAAATTATCTCAAAAAAAAACAAAGAAACTCTACATTTATGTAGAGTTCTTTGTTAGTTTCTTCTCCACGTATAATCTATTAGTTATGATACTAACAACTTTGACGTTCATAAAGTAAACATTGTCTTGGATGTCCAGGTCTTGGATGTTTACATGTTTGTGACGTCGCTGTTTCTGGTTCCTACGACACAGGGTATCCTAGTGTGGGGCCAGAAGCAATGTATGTGCCTGTGTGTTTATGTTGTGTTTATAATGTTTATGTTTATATTGTATTGTAACTAAAAAAAAATGAATTGAATACGAAAACTGTTAACAAGCAGTTTGTTTCGAAGTAACACTCAACAACTGAAGGCTAATCTAAGCAAGCGATTTCAAACTTCGGCTTTGATTTCACACAAAGTTGAACAGACATGTTATTGAAATGGCAAGTTTAATTTGTATTAAATCCGGGCTGCTAGAAACGCGAAGTTTTTAATTGAGTTTAGAGATTTCAGCCGACTCATACCACCTCTCAACCCACGGGAAATTCTGAACAATAGAACAATAGACATTTGGACATATGTAGCAGTAATATCAACAGTAATACTGAGAGAGTAGGAGGACCGTTAGATTGTGCTTAAGATTACTAGATTTAATTAATCAGGCTGTATTTGTTCATTGCTGACATAGACCTCCTCAAGGTACTTGAAGCGCTCTGCTCACTATTATTAAAAGATGCTTATTATACTTGAGCCATTACAAACGTGCGAACCGAGTTATAAAAGTGCAAGCGAGAGTTCCGATATGCCTGATATGCCTCCTATATGTGTGAGAGGGAGGTCTGATACAAATGTTTATGACTCAGTTTGCACTTTGTAGCGGCTCAAGTATAGATAATCATATACCTAGACTGTATTCGTTCATTGCTGACATAGAACTCCTCAAGGTACTGGTAGCGCTCTGCTATTATTAAAAGATGCTTATTAGCAAAAATCTTTTTACTTTATCTTTTCGTCGAGAATCGCCTAGCCCAGCTAGGGATCGACTGACATCTAAACAAAAACGTAGCGATTCCCTTTCGCTAATTTAAAATCGTCCTAGACGGGTGTGCGGGCCAGCTACTACGAGTATAAAGAGTAATCGCTACAGTACACCCTCAGAGCATTAAATACTAGAGAGAGGACAATCCACCGCGTTGTCATCCGCTGTAGGCCTACCGGGCATACACTGCAGTTGTGTGCGTCCGTATAAGTATACATACACACGTAACGCACGTGTGACCACTAGTGGACAAATGTGTCCAAGAACTGACCTTGCGACAGTCGAACTCCATAGAGACAGACAATTTGTCCCATCTCCCTATATTGAGATAATATCATCATCATCATCAACCCATTATGTCCCCACCGAGGGGCACGGGTATAGGAATAGGAAGGTATAGGCCATACTCCACCACGGGGGCCAAGTCCGGATTGGTGGAGGCTTGTAAGACTAGTGGCTGGTCTTACTGTCAGAAGTTTTCAAGCCGCCCTAAGGCCTCTGACTTTGCTTAATGACTGCCATCTATCGGCGGCAGCCGGCGCCAACTGCTTAACGTGCCTTGCGAAGCACGAAACCGCTCGGAAAAATGCCACTAGCGTTAGTCATAGACGGTGACCCATCCATGGACTGAACGCGCCGTATGTAGCTTAACATTAGTGATCGTTTAAGATCAGTCAGGCAGCCCAGGCTACGAGCGATTGATATAATATAAGATAAGAATATTCTTTATAGCACACTGGAAAAAACAAAAAAAAAAAAATTACAAAGGTTCTTGGTACGATTGGCGGCCTTATTACTAAAAGCAACTGAATAAGATAACTGTGAGTACACCATCTCTTTCAGTCTTCGCCCACCTGCTACAGCCCAGTGACCATGTAGGTAACTGTAATTCAACTATAATGCACTAGCAGAATCGAAGCCCAGAAGAGTATTACTGGTCATTTTTGGTACATTAAGTCTTTTTTGAATTTTAAGGTCAACATAAAAGGAGGTCACATCAGAACGTTACACTATGATAAATGAAAGGAAAGGATACCCCTTCAAAAACATTTAGGCGAGATCGCGGAGTATCTGGGCCCTTTGTGAGTTGTGAAGGACATTCGAGTGATATTACCCCACTTCTGAGAGATTTGCGACCCCATAGGCGCAGAAAAACTAGTACAGAACGGTTGAATCTGCGGGTTGAGGCATTACGTAGGTACACGCCGAAATCTGGATGGTTTTAAAGGCACGGTCTCCACTAATAAAAAAGGCGTATCTTCTTAGGGTCAGTTTCTGAATTGAAAGTTGCTTCTTAACTGTAATGCTGTCTCGTCAAAGGAGTTTGGGTAATTTTGTATAGACCCTTGGCATGATTTTTTTTTTAGCGGCCAGGAACGGAATTATTATTTTTGGATAGTCCTTTAATTAATATTGAAAACCCATAAAAGATTTTTGTCGTAAGTAATATCGGAGCCGAGATATTTGGGTTCAAAGTTCCTCAATAAACAGTAATAATATCATCATTTTAAACATGTGTCTTATTTTTACTATTGTTAACGCTGGCATGAATCATCAGAACGTAAAAAAGAACCTGTCAGCTGGACAGATAGTGAAAAAACAACGTACTAGCGTTTTAAAACTCGCAACAGAGCATCTGAATTTATTGTATGTTTATTATTTTCTAATTAAAGCCAAAGTAGGAAAAATTAGTACTTTATTTGACGAGAAGACCTGCGGCTTCAACGCTATAAATTCTATTTGCTTCAGGATTGTTTCAGTAAGGAACATAAATCCGATGCAAATAAAAACATGAAAAAAATTAACTCACGCCCGTTATTCCGGAGTGAGAAAAACCGCCACAGAAGAAAATCAATGTCTTAATGTGCTATCATATGGAACAGTCATGCCATTTTTACCCAAACCCTTCTAAAAAGAACGTGACAGAACAATACTTAAGTATTTACTTAGTGAATTTCTCAATTTAGAGACAGGCATCCTTAGACTATTACGTACTTTTATGTGTGAAATATGCATTTTTTCGAGCGCTTCCGTGCTTCGCAAGGCACGTTAAGCAGTTGGTGCCGGCTGCCGTCGGTAGATGGCAGTCGTTAAGCCAAGTCAGAGGCCTTAGGGCGGCTTGAAAACTTCTGACAGTAAGACTAGCCACTAGTCTTACAAGCCTCCACCAATCCGGACTTGGCCCCAGTGGTGGAGTATGGCTTATACCTTCCTCAGGGAAGAGACCCGTGCCCCTCGGTGGGGACATAACAGGTTGGTGATGATGATCACTACCACTCCGCAAAGTTTTTTTTCCGAAAGCAAATGTACGAATCACCATAAAAACACTTAGAGATTTAAGTGTTTTTTGTGGTGTGCCTTTAATATTTGAAGAGTTCCTTCGATTTCTCCAAGATCCCACCGTCAGATCCTGCATTGGTGACTGTGGGACCAACTCTGTGAAGGTGACCCTTTCAAACAAAAAAATATTTTGTCGTGGATGGATTTCACGCGTTTTCAAGTAATCGGAGAACATACGTAACAATAAGATCCTGACTAGATAACATTAAAAATATTCTTTATTGTACCAGGAAAAACACATTGAGAAGTTGTTGACAAAAACAAACTCCTTAAAAAACTGTTGACAGAAAAAAAAAAATTTTTTTTTTAATTCTGTCAAAAATTGAGAATGATCGAAGGCAAACTTAACATAACATAACATTTTACCTACAGACACATACATTGCTTCCGGCCCCACACTAGGATACCCTGTGTCCTGAGAACCAGAAACAGCGACGTCGCAAACATGTAAAAATCCAAGACCTGGAGGTTTTTTTGTCCCCAGCTGGGATTCGAGCTCGGGACCTCTCGCATGTTAGGCAGATGCGCTAACCGCTGCACCACAGAGGTCGTCATCGTAGTAAATGGAGATTAGACTGACTGGTGAAGAAAGGACTTCTGTGCCTAGTCCCAAGTGTTTGCATTCCCACTTCTGAGGGCTCAGTCTTTACAATAATATTAATTAGGGTCGCGGGCGTACCGAGGAAGTTTACTCTGTGTTTAGAGTGGGCTGAGCTTGATGGGGGTGCAGAAAGTTGTCTTAGTCTGCGCTGCCAAAAAGGAAAACTTTTGTACACGACTTTGGTTATTCCGTTTCTTTATTTCGTTTAAGTCGAAACCAGCGTGGGATCCAGACGAAACATCTTGTCTTTGCCTATCTATTTGACGACCTCTGTGGCGCAGTGGTTAGCGCATCTGCGTACCATGCGAGAGGTCCCGGGTTCGAATCCCGGCTGGGGGCGAAAAAAAAAAGGCAAACCCAGGTCTTGGATGTTTGCATGTTTGTGACGTCGCTGTTTCTGGTTCCCACGACACAGGGTATCCTAGTTTGGGGCCAGAAGCGATGTATGTGCCTGTACGTAAATGTAAATGTTAATGTTATCTATTTTCTAAAAGTAATTCAAATCCAATAAGCCGTTTTGCTTGAGTGCGTCATAACATAACCTAGAGGTCCAACCCAGTATTATTTAGTTAGACACAGACTGTACTTTAGGCATAACTAATTGAGAGCAAGAAGTTGAAGACTACTGAACAACAGTCAAACTTAACAGCACCGTCTAAATGTGTAGATGCCTTACAGACTCACGCTCTCTATTGGTGCAAATTCTATTCACTACTGTTCGGCGTGAGCCAGCAGAAGCATCACAGTATTTCCTTTTACAACATGACAACAGTTAACAGTTTCAACCCAGTGGTCTTGACACGTTACTACTTACTTGTCACCAACAAACCTAGTTATAAATGGTATGACTATAGACTCACGCGGTCAGTATATCGTAGACGGTGTAGCGCGCCAGGTAGGAGTACCGGTGCAGTTTTTGAACGCTCTGGGCTAGCAGGAGAAACCGCCGGTCCGCTGACAGGCTGTACGTGGTCGGCTCTAGGACCCTCTGGAACAAAACGGTGATTTTACTTATTTCATCATCATCATCATCAGCCCACCTCAGCCAACTGCTAGGGCTTTTCTCCATTACGCCGCACCTCGCCTCCCTCTCAATTCTCTCTGATATCTCGCCATTCGCATCCACGGACTCCCTGCCAACCTGGCCACATCGTCCGACTATCGGGCCATTGGTCTACCGTCTGACCGCCGCTCGCTTCTCGGGTGCCACTCCGTTACTGCCCTGGTCCACCTGCAGTCTTCTCGCCGCGCCAGGTGTCCCGCCCATCGCCATTTCAGATTCAAAATCCGGTCAGAAACATCGTCAACCCTCCTCCGACGTCGGATGACGACATTGGGTACCCTATCCACCAGTATGAGGTCTAGCACGGCTCGCTCCATAGCTCTTATTACTCTTATTTACTTTATTTATGCAATCAGAAGTAGCTAAAGGCTCACAAACAATAATAATGGAAATAGCCTATAGTAACACAAAATGGATGCAACATGTAAACGAGCGGCAAATTTCAGTCTTCGTTTCTCTCAAAAAGCCGGCAATGAAAGAAAAAACTAATGATAACTGAAGGTCTAAAGTTAACGTTAACTAATTTCCTTCAGTCCGGCTGAACAGAACAGGTATTCCGCAGGTGCAGTAATTGTTTTTATTTATTAAATTTAAAAAAAGGACTAACAAGGAAACAATCTTTCAAGTTCCATCTAAAGTTCAGTGTTTATCAAAGTACTCACAAAGGTGGTATTCGGCATGAGTGTTTTGCTGGTCTGGTTGGCCGCGTAGAAGATACTGATGCCACCGTACGGGTCCTTGTAAACGAACGCGTCGCCTGTGGACAAACAGGTGTTATGTTTATTGATGAAATAATAACAATAAAACTTTCACGCATCACAATCACTTGACCTGGGCCTCTATACTCGTAGTGCATTATAGTATTTACAATCGTCGTAGTAGATGGACAGACGATCTCATCCAAGTGGCGGGAAGACCCTGGATGGTAGATAAGGATGTAATAATATAAGTAAACCCCTGAAAAAAAAAATTGGTATTGTTAGAACATATTTAGATACTTAATGTAATAAAACAAAGATGTAAAGCGAGAGACCTTCCCATCGAAAATAAACAAAGCGAAAGAAAGTATTGTTTAACGTAAAAAGAGCACGGACTCACGTCTGTGGAGAGACTGGCGAACACTCAAAAAAAGACCCTGGATGCAAGCCTTCCAACCGGTATTTTTGGAAATCCATGGAGGAGGCCTATGTCCAGCAATGGATATCTTGTGGCTGAATGATGATGATGATGATTATAGTACGATGACGGGTACACGGACGGGTCACGTGACGTTTTTTTTTATAACATTGACGCCTAGAATGATTTATACACGTGCTCGCTTTGACTTGACGCGGCAATGAAACTAAATCGCCATGTTCGTGCAGTTGTCACTGTACTAAAATTCATTAGTGGAATCTAGGCCCTGTGGGCTTAGTGCGAGTTTTTTTAACTACTCGATCGCGTTAACGTAAACTCATATTCTATAGAAGTGACAAAGCGCGCCAGCTAGTTGTCTCTCTGTCACTC
Source organism: Yponomeuta plumbellus (assembly GCA_947310845.1). Taxonomy (NCBI): domain Eukaryota; kingdom Metazoa; phylum Arthropoda; class Insecta; order Lepidoptera; family Yponomeutidae; genus Yponomeuta; species Yponomeuta plumbellus. Next base: position 12,748,706 of record OX371214.1, read on the forward strand.
CTATACAAAATGCAAACGCTCTCGCTATCGAAAGTGAATGAAAAAACTCGCACTAAGGGCCCAGAGTGCGTATACTGAGTTTTTTCATTCACTCTCGATAGTGAGAGCGTTTGCGATTTGCATAGGAGTGACAAAGAGACAACTAGATGGCGCGCTTTGTCACTCATATGCAAATCGCAAACGCTCTCGCTATCGAAAGTGAATGACAAAACTCAGTATACGCACTCTGGTCCCAAACTGTAGGATACCCTGTGCTATGGTAACCAGAAAATCCGAAGGAATCACACACATAAATACACCCAGACTGAGGCGATTTCTACAAAGGTATGGCGCCCCGCAGTGGGGATTATCAGATGTGATACCGTAAGAGCGTTGAGGCAGTCAGTAATTAAGTAAAATGTATTGATACCTAGCTTAAATAGATACAATAAATTCTGGGTAGTTTGTTGCCATGTCTGCTCTTAATCTTCCTTTGCGTGGGTTAATAGGGTGTGCTATTACATCGAGTTGTTGTAGGACTAAATGCCGGTTTCTGAATTGAGAATTTCCCTAAGTATAATTAAAGCGGTGGTGGCGTAGGGGTTGACCCGTGCTTCTCGATCATGAGGGTCTGGGTTCGAACCACGCATGTACCAATGACTTTTAGTTACGTACATTTGTTTGTACAGCAACACCATTCGCTGATAAATTGTGCCCGGATAACGGCGACAGGCTTGCCACTTGTCACGTTTGGGACCTAATAAACTCGGCAAAACGTGGGTCCAGTTCTAGAGACTGGTGCCTCTGCCTACCCCTTCGGGGATAACGGGCGTGGGTTTATTATTATTATTATTATATAATTACTTAAGATTACTTAACTGTAAATACTTAAGTAACATGCTGTCACGCTCTTTTCTGAGAAATTTGACGAGGCAGCACTACGTATTTACTTAGTGAAAAATCTCAACTCAGAAACCAGACCAGGCAGAGACGAGCAAGGGCTCACGCGAGCTCCGTCTCTGCTCACCATGATTAAGCTCCGCGAATCAGTTTTTTTAATAACTTCCTATGCTAGCCCATCTCAAAGTGTTACCCATTGTTGTCAAACGCATTCAAAAATCGATAAATAAAGCTTTGCCGCATAATTTGTGCGCAATTAGCGTTCACATGACGTGACTGCGTAGTGCAATTATGCGACAGAGCCAATTAGTTAGGCAACCTTTATGGCCTGTTTGTATTGTGAAATGTCAGGAAAATCGGACAGAATACAAATGAAGCCAGTTAGGGTCTTTCTCCGCTTCTCCGGTCCGGCAAACGTTAATTACCGGTCCGATTTAGAAACACACAAGAATACTAGTAAGCTTCTCCACTACTCCGGCATACGGTTTTTAACGGTCCGATAATTTGCTAGATCGGAACGGTATTTTACCGGGCCGAAGTGATCGACGTACAAAAACAATACACGTTTTTACACCGCGCATACAACCCGGAAATGTTTCCATACTATTTTATTTACATCAATAGAATATGTGGAAACCGTCTCCTGCCTCGAATAGAAAAACCGAGGAATTTTAATAAAGCACTGCGTTACGTCCATTGCCGATTATAATTGGATGAAGTGGAGAAGCATGATGCGGCATCCGATATTTTTCTCATGACTGATTCCGGTTCCGACGCCGGACTGGAGCAGTGCAGAAAGGGCCTTACTGTTATATTGTTCGACACACCTTGTGGTTGGTAAGATTAAGCTACGGTTCCCGAACACTGAAAACATGTCAATATATTGTTAAAACGTGTCAGTTGGTTAAAGTGAGTTAAAAAAACCTGACTGTTTTTTCGGGGCTTATTTACCTATTGTAGTTTTTGACAGTGCCTGGATTAGTGAAAGAATTCTGATGACAGCTATTAATAAAAAAACAGATAATGGAGCTTGCCCAAGTTTTTGCTTTTGCAATTGCTTTTAGCAATAAGGCCGCCACTTGCCTTTCGGGGCACTTGTTCCATATTATCAAAATGACAAATAAATAAATTAAGTTGTCCATGGTAGCAAAATGACAAATATCAAAATTATCAATTAGCTAAAATGAATACAGTATCAAAATGACCAGAATATACAAATGACCGAAATTGTTAGTGTCAAAATAGCTACCCCGTGAGCGTCACAAACTGCGCTGTGATATAACCGTGAGCAATATGGTATAAATTCAAATTCAATTGTTTTTATTTAAAATTCAAACAAAATGTTTACTTTATGAACGTCAAAGGTGTTAGTTTCACAATTAATAGATTACGTGGAGAAGAAACCAACAAAGAAACTCCACATTTTATTCTTTTCAAAACAGTCTAAGTTTAATTAACAAACTCTCAAACTTAAATATATTACTCATTGTTGTGTTGAACACTAGACGCAATTGTCAATATTAAATTGTAATGAAATTAAAAATCTCCTCTAAATACATTTTCTCAAACATGCTTGGAAATGTGAGCATTATTTCGATAACCTTCTTCGAGATAAATCGACATTGCCGTACTGGCCAATTACACGCGAGTAGCGGCCGGAAAAAGTTCTATGAAAATTCATAACTGTCGTGTTTTGCGGCCAAATAAATTACATTGTATACTAAACTCATATCTGTCGTGTTATTTAAAAATGGAACGATCTTTTACTCCGAACAATGACAACCAAGGAAGTAACTTATCACAGGTTTTTTTTTAATTTCGAACTATTGAAAAAAAAAAACACTTTAAAGCGGCCAAAAATATTGTTGTTCGTGGTTCGTCTGATTTTGAAAGTTTATTATTTAACAGAATGAGTTCAAGTGAAGTGATGAAAATGACTGCGATGAACTTATTTTAGCGCCACCTGAAATTCAAGAGGCGGCAAGAGCCGTAACAGGAAACTGTTATAGCCAAAATCGAAAGGAAAAAGTTCTGCCTTAGTAGGTAGGTACTACTTATCAGAAATCAGAAATTTATTCCAACGTGAACAATTTACATTCTGCTTGTTTTAATTTTAAACATTTACACAGGCACAAACATTGCTTCTGGCCCCACACTAGGATACTCTGTGTCGTGGGAACCAGAAACAGCGACGTCACAAACATGTAAATTTCCGCGCATTGTTTGAAAAAAATAATATACAAGCCTTGGCCACAACTAGGCATTGATGGACACACGTTATGTGTGCCTCGGCTTCGCCTCGGCCCACATTTCCACATTCGTCCATCAATGTCTCTTTCGCTGGCCGCTGCAGTAATGTACTATTAATATTATTGTGCTGTTTAACACCAGACATCCTTGTCCTCCAAATAATCGTTGATTTTGTAAATAAGCTTTTTTACACAGAGTGAGCTTGACACTTATAGAATAGAATACTTAGATATTGTCCACACATAAATGGAATAGATAGATCTAGTATAGCTCCAGTTATGGATACAGAATCGCTACAGACAAGACGACTCTGACTCGCTAGACGACCTCTGTGGCGTAGTGGTTAGCGCATCTGCTTACCATGTGAGAGGTCCCGGGTTCGATCCCCGGCTGGGGAGAAAAGAAAAACTCCAGGTCTTGGATGTTTACATGTTTGTGACGTCGCTGTTTCTGGTTCCCACGACACAGGTTATCCTAGTGTGGGGCCAGAGGCAGTGTGTGTGCCTGTGTGTAAATGTTTATGTTTAAGAGTTAGGGCCAATTTCTGAATTGAGAATTTACACTAATTTACTTAAGTAACATTCTGTCTCGCTCTTTTCTAAAGAAATTTGACGAGACAGCACTACAGTTATGTAATTACTCAGCAAAATACTCAATTCAGAAATCGGCCGAAATAGTGCGGTTTTACTGAACGGTAAGAATGACCCATGTCTAATATTGTCTAACTCGAAACAGGAATTTGTTTTAAAGGAATGAATACTTAATGTAGTGAACACAATCAAATTGTTCACGACCCAAGGGGCCGTTAGAGTCTTACTCTGACATCGGAGCTTACACTGACAAAAGCTTAGAGAACCATCAATCAATAAAATTAATTAAGGTTTCTTCGCTCAGTGTCGTCTGGACAACTGTTGCCCCGGTTACTAACTCGGCAGATGGAGCTGAGCCGTTGTGATCCCACCCTGGGCAGCGCTGACAAATTTAATAATAATATGGATGGATATTTTACGATCTTTGAAGTTACGTTGCTACGAGATCGAGAGGTGCTCGATCCTTAGGTATACAATTACAATAGGCTATTTGACAGGTTTGTGAAAATTAGGTTATAAATTAAGTCCTCAGATAGTGGTAATTTTAAATTCTTTCGTGTATTCCATAGTCGATCTCTGTGGCGCAGTGATTAGTGCATCTGCCTACCATTTGAGAGGTCCCGGGTTTGAATACCGGCTGGGGACAAAAAAAAACTAGGTCTTGGATGCTTACATGTTTGACGTCGCTGTTTCTAGTTCCCACAACACAGGGTATCCTAGTGTGGGTCCAGAACCAATGTGTGTGCCTGTATGTAAATGTTATGTTATGTATTACTTCTAGAAAAAGCAAACGAAAACTTACTATTAAAATAAGCCGCGAAAACGCTATATATTGGGCAATAAATAAATAAGGCGTCATGACGTCACATGGCAGTAAACAAAACCAATGAACGTAAGAACGACATGAATGATAAACGCAATTTTTACCAAACTGTGACGGCATCATAGATTCGGCCAATCCAGGCCGTTTTCGAAATAATGGCTGCAGATGTAATTATCAAATTTTATCGTGTTTGTTTTTGAAAAATCATGTTTCTTTTTTAGTTAAAATGCCTTAAAGCGGTTTAAAGACTCGTAATTTTTAAGAATACGTATAAATAATACAGTTGTAAACTTTTAGTCCGGATCAACTTACGGGTGCTTAAAGTTTACAATGTGTAGTGCTTACGAAAGTTTTAGTTAAAAAATAATACAGTTTTTTCACACAGTCAAATAGCCTATTGAATCACAAACTCTACAGTTGAAATAACAAATATTCTATAATAACTGTCTATAGAATATAATTTTTTAATAGCTGATGCCCGCGACTTCGTCCGCGTAGAAACTTTGAGGCGTAGCTTTCGGGAAAAACTCCTATCAACCAATAGATAGATTGAGAACACTTTATTGTACATAAGAAGCAGATTACACAGGTATTTCTTAATCTAATGGTACAAACTGCGGCCTTATCTATAAAAATGATCTCTACAACAATATTTAGTTCTATAAGTTTGTTTAAACGTTTTATATTCATATAGTAGTTTATAACATAATTATAAAAGATTTATGTAAGTTTATTTTTAAATATAAATGTGTTATTCGTATTTGCACCAACTACCCGTCCCTTTTTCCTTCGGAAATGTTATAACATATGAAGGGTACAAGGCTAGAACAATGAATGTCCTTTTTCCAACATTTCGAGATAATCGAGTTTGAAGTTTAAACTCTCAGCTAAAAGCTGCTATGGAGCGGAATATTTTGTTTTTGATACATCTCTTGACTCACAGCGTTCTAGTGTATGATACCTAGACGAAATGATAGAGATCCAAAAGTGCTACCATAAACAATAATAAAATAATAAAAAATTTTTTGGACATTCATCGTTCTAGCCTTGTACCCTTCATATACAAAAACAATATTTCCGCACAAAATTTCTGATTTTTTTACTCCGGACGAACGTGATAATGTTTTATGCAATATGTACGCGTACGTATCCAGACATGTCCATGAAATACGTGATATGTGTATGAAAAACGGATTCAAAAAACACTCCACGTGTCACGAACGTGGAACTGTCATTGTACAGTAATGTGCTACAAAAAAAAAAAAAAGCTAGCTACTCTGTTGTTTAATATTTGGACGAACAAACGAATTGACATTTATATTTTATTATCGATGATGTATTTTTTTTATGGATTATTGATTTAAATTTATTGTGGGACTTATTATTTTTATGTTATTTAAGCTAAGCATCTGCTTAGATCTTGTATTTTTAAGATTATTTGACGATGTTGTTATATAAACTGATAAATGAATATGAGTTATGAATATGAACCGGGGCCTAGATGTCGTGTCAGTTAGTTAGTTAGGCCTAAGATTTCCACACTTAGGCCCAGTTTCTCCAAGCTCTGTTAATGGTCTAACAGTCTGTTACATCTTCTGACGGACTGTTAAATGCTGTCGAGTGTCCCACCACGCTCTAATGGACCGTTAACTTCTTTAACAAAGCATCAAATCTAATCCTGGCATTGGAGGTCCGTTAAAACATTAACAGTCGATTTAGTTCCGTCAAAACTGTCAAAATGGACGCTGCCTACAATATTATTTTTGAAAATGAAGATGTTTTAGAAAATTTGGATAATTTGGAGCACGTTATACGCCGTCCTAAGATTTTCAAAACACAGCGTGACTACTTTGACGAATACGCTGACATGGGCCTTAATTCTGTTGGTGCATTATAGTTCGATGACAGATCCACGGTCAGGTCACGCGACGTCTTTTTCCATACGATTGACGCCTACATTGCTTGATTTGAGTTTGCGCGTAGACTTGAAGCGGCAATGAAACTAAATCGCCACGTTCATCCAGTTGTCATTGTACTACAATGCATTAACAGAATCTAGGCCCTGGACTTCTGCAGCCATCCTTCGTGTTTCATAGAAGTCGTAACGGCGTGTTTTTTTTTATTTTCCACTACATCTTTGTTCTTTGACACTAAATGGGTGAGGATATCCTTTTCGTTAGCAGAAAAATTGGGTTATCATGTTTTCTTAGACATCCTTTGTAATTTAATTTAGAAAACGCACGAATTTAACAAAATCACAACAAAACAAACCAGAAAAATCTTTTCACAACCTCAAAAGCGTTGAACCACAGACGCAAATGTTTAACGTTTGACAGGAATTTGAATGACTGGTTTGCGTTTCATTCACGTAATGCTTGATTTACTAATGGTCTGTTAAATTTAGCTCATAGGACATGGACATTTTAACATTGCTTTAACATCCTTGTTAGTTTTGACGGCTGATTTATAAATGCCGCGTTTACCACTAACAAACAGAGTTTGATGAAACCGGGTCTTAGCCACATAGTTGGGTGATTGTACGTAGCAAGGCCGTGAGTTTACTCCAGCCAGACTGCCTCTTCCCAGAAGGCCAGCAATGCTCTGATATCACTACAGAGCTCCCGAAGGAATCCCAGCTTCCCAACGATGGCGGTCCGTTGTTTTTTCACGCCTTAACAATAGATGGTCACGTGGGTGGGTGTGTACTCTTCTTTCAGGCATCCCCGGAAAAGCGGGCTTGGCTGATTAGAAAATGGCTCAAATTGGATAATTTCTTTCGGGCATTCTTTTCATATTAACTTAATCAAAAGTAACATGCATATGTTGTAGGCTCACATGTTACAAATCCACAACATAATTAGGTACTGTTCTATTATACTTTTGTACCATAATTAATAGATTATGTGGAAGAAAAACTATCAATTAAAATAAACTTAAAGTAGATCTTAATTAAATTATGAGTTCATAATTTAAAGTCTTCTCATGAATATGTGTATAAGTATTTTACACCAGTAAAATCTACTCAGTTTTACATAGAATAAGTACCTATATCATAGCTTATCACCAATTTTCGCAACGCAGATTGCCAATAAATATTTTGTAGGTTTATTGGCCTCTGAAGATTGAATTGTAACGTATTTATAGGTTTTGGTGGCATCTACTACAATATAATGTTACTTTTTATTGAGTTAAAATTAAAAAAAAAAAATTGCCAAAGAAATTATGCAGTTCTGAGAATCACCCGCTTACATTATCGTATCGTTACGGCTATCGTCCAATATGAAACCAATGACAGAAGTTTATCCAACGGAAGTAGTAAATAATGGCGTCATCCCACACGGGCGTCTCCGGAATTGGCGTCAGCTGTGCCTAATGGCCCCCGATTGGTCCCGTAGGATTCATTTAAATTTAAGCGAGCGCTTTTAATCTCGACCCATGATTTTGATAGTTCACCGCGAAGCGAAATGGCGTTGGTTATAATAGGCTAGTTTCCCAAAAAAATGTAATTAGTCCGTCTTTTAGATTATTCAAAAATAAGGGACACGTATTTTTTTATCTGTAAATTGACCAAAAATGACAAAGATATAGCCCATTAAAGTTACGTGTGACGTCACGCCGTGCTGCATTTTGTAGCACTGAGTGACGTCACACGTAACTTCAATGGGCTATATCTTTGTTATTTTTTGTTTAATCGAAAAAAGAAAAAATACGTATCCAATATTTTTTTATAATCTAAAATACGGACTAAATAGAATTAAATTATTGTGACCCTGGAAACTACCCTATTGCTACAGTAATTTTATGCGACGTAAAACTATGGTTTTAATACGTTATCTATCGAGATAACGGGACTCAACAGGAAAGAGTTAGAAATTGCCGCACAAGACCGTGAGAAATGGAGATCCCTTCTACGACCCCTATGTCCCTGATAAGAGATAAGAGGAAATCATCATCATCATCATCAATAAAAACTAACACGGTACAACTACTGACTTAGACGGCCGGCTCAAGCGCTCTCCCAACACACGCTGCTAATGCATTCGATTAGCCATGAATATCTTTAGGTTATTTTTAGTAACCAATACATTTATCGAAATGTTTCACATAACTGACACCCATGTTGAAATGCTACAGATCTGCTGTATTTACGTTCGTGAAACCTTTGCGTGCTCGTAATTTGCCTCAACGTTCTTTATAACCGGCAATAAATTAAGTGAAAATCTTGTCAAATCGCTGTTGTAAATATTTATTGGACAATTCTGTCGTTTATAGGACCTCAATCGAAAGAGCTTAGGTATTTTACAACCAAATATTGGCAGTGTCCCGGGCAATATTACAGAGGTAATTTGATAGCAGGTCAAAGTATACATTATGTTGGCGTGATTTATATCTTTTTTTTTACAGATTTCAGAATTTAACAAAAAAAGAACACAAAATATATGAAACAGTAAGTATAAAAAGCTTATTACTTTATAAACTAATAAACTTGATCTTAATTCTATATTAATGGTAATAAATATAATTTCGAATTAATCTATACATATAAAAGGAGAAGCTGACTGACTGACTGACTGACATATCAACGCAGAGCCTAAACTATAAGTGTTAGAAAGTTGAAATTTTGCAAAGGGGTTCCTTTTGTAACGTAGGGGAGCACTAAGAAAGGATTTTTGAAAATTCATCCTAAGTGGGTAAAATGGGGGTTCAAAGTTAGTATGAAACTTTGCCATTTTTGAAGTTATTCGAATGAAAGGAGGACCAGACAAAATGGTCCTTGATACCAATAACCACGTGACATATCTCGTTAGAGAGGTATTCCTACACTCTACAATAGTTACTATGGGAGCTCGGTTCAAAACGCTGTGTGAGAAAAGTTATAGCGATATAAAAAATATTGTTTCATACAGCATTTTAAGCAATAAAAAATATCTTTTCACTTTTAAACGGCATTGGCAGTCGCTTTGTGAGTACCTACGTTACAAGTGAATTTCTTTGTATTCTTGATTGCCGTGACTATTTTTGACCCGACTTTGATATTGGACTTTGTTTGCTTTCCGTTGACCCTAAGCTTGCTTGCTTCCGGTTCTCCTTTGGTACGAAGGTTCTTCATTTAAAATTATGACACACGTGTAAAAGAGTTTTTTTTAAATCATCCGTTAAGGGGGAAAAAGAGGGGTGCGAACTTAGTATGAAACTTTGCCGTTTTTGAAGTTATTCGAATGAGATTCAATATAAAGGTCCCTCATTAAATGTTATGAAAATTTGTAAAATCGTTTTTCGAAAATCATCCCTTAAGGGGGTAAAAAGGGGGGGGGGGTGCAAAGTTAGTATAAAACATTGCCGTTTTTGAAGTTATTCGAACGAAATTCAGAATAAAGATTCTTCATTGAAGGTCATGAAACACAATGTAAAATAGTTTTTCGAAAATCATCCCTTAAGGAGGTAAGAGGGGGTTGCGAAGTTAGTATGAAAGCTCTTTCGCATGCGCTAAAAGTATAACTATCTTATTGGGAAACATTTTACTCAACTAAAGCCACGCGGACGTAGTCGCGGGCAACAGCAAGTTAAGTATATATTCACAGGTGAATACTTGTCCCGGTCCATTAAGTGAAAGAAAGAAAGAAAAATATATTTATTTGACGACACAATACTCAAAAACACAAAATCACGCAACATAATACAACATTCAACAGAAAACACAAATAGGTGACGGTAGAAATACAAGTAACAACGGGAAGTTTTAAGTATTGAGTCCAAAATGGGCCCGACTCAGCATAATGTTGCAACCAATGCGTTATTGAGTTATTGTCCAATACAGTGATATTAGTACGGTTGGGGTTAGTATAGGGTATGCCGTTTAGTTGGAGACCAGGGATATAGAAGAATAATCTTATCTTATCGCTTGTTATGATAAGATTATTCTTTATTTTGCCATTGACTTTTAAGAATTTAAATATTTTTAATTTAATTTTAATATAATTTATTCAAGAGATCAGATGAGAAAAAGAAAATCGTATGAATCAGCAGGTGATGTGCCAATAAATCATTGTCGTACGGACTTTCATTCTATTTACCTCATTTAGTTTTAAGTATCATCATCATCATCATCATCATCCCATTATGTCCCCACCGAGAGCACGGGTCCCTCAAATTATTTCAATGAAAATTTAAATTGGAATGAAAAATTCGGAAAGTACCTAGTTGAACAAATTCTGTTCTATAATATGCTGATGTTGCTTTATGATTTAATATGTGATGCTATATGTGAAGCAGTTTGTGCCGGCTGCCGTCGATAGATGACAGTCGTTAGGCCAAGTCAGAGGCCTTAGGGCGGCTTGAAAACTTCTGACAGCAAGACCAGCCACTAGTCTTACAAGCCTTCCTCAGGGAAGAAGGCTTGTAAGACTCCCCCCGTGCCCCTCGGTGGGGACATAATGGGTTGATGATGATGTGATGCTATGTGTACGTGTATGTGTCTTATGGAAATAAACCTGTTATCTATGTATCTAAATTGTTGTAAATGATAAACTCTAACCGTCGGGTTTTAAGGATTGGGCTTTTTGGAAATAAGCATGCTTTTAGTAGATTTTTGGTTGAAGTCAAAAACAGCAAATAACGGGCCAGATCAGTTTCAGGAGCTCTCGTTTCAAAGAAGCTCTTATAGCAAAGAGCCTTCTTGTCCAATCCACTCCGCCAGATAGCAGTTCTTTAAATAATACTTATCTCGAGCGGTTGATCTTGCCTGTGCCGTTGACAATGTTTATTGAGTTTAAATTGCATTGTATTTTCAGCGGAAATTCTCAAGCTAAATGCAACAAATATTTTTATTTCTTCATAGGCAAACATATATATTTTATCAAATGTTTTATGTCTAACGATAACTAAAATTACCTATTGTTAGTATTATCTAGTGCCTCTTTTATATATCACTAGCTGTCCCGGCAAACTTCGTACAGCCAAAGCTTTTTTTCTCACCTTTTAAACCTTCCCTGGAGTTCCACAAATATACAAAACCAAAAATCAGCCAAATCGGTCCAGCTGTTCTCGAGTTTTAGCGAGACTAACGAACAGCTATTCATTTTTACAATACAATACAATACCCATTCTCAAACCTACAGAATACATCGGTCAAGCCCTAACACTGTGACATGAGATTTTTGTATATGTTACCGGCCAAACCCGATTTCAGGACAAACTAGTTTGGCCTAGGCTAAACTAGTTTTTCCTATACGCGATAGGATTAACTAGTATAGCCTAGTCCAAACTAATTTGTCCTAAACCCGATAGGATAAACCAGTTTAGGCTAAGCCAAACTAGTTGATCCTGATATAAGTACGCACACTCTAGGATAAGCTGGTATGACCTAGTCTAAGCATTGTAGTAGGTATCTAGAAAGTTTGAATTTAAAAGTACTCTGTACTAGTTAATCCTATCGCGTATAGGAAGAACTAGTTTGGCCTAGGCCAAAACTAGTACGTCCTGAAATCGGGTTTGGCCGGTAACATATATAATATTAAACTCTCTTTATAATGTTAAGATTTGTTAAGATGAACCTTAAGATGAGTTAAGATAAGCCCTTCAGCAGATGGTATGACGACCTTAACGGTGGCGAGGAGTCGCAGGATGCGGGCGAGCGGCGTCGGGAAGCTTGGAACACCACGAGGGAAGCCTATATCCTGCAAAGGGCATCAAGAGGCTGATTATATGAGACTATCCTAAACAGATGTCCGGATTTCGACCGGATTTGGTGCGCGAAATTAGGCCCCAGCCCTGTGAAAGGACTTTTAAATGTAACGGCGAGTGAATTATTTATTGTGTCCTGGGCAGTACTGCACTGCGGTTCGAATACGAGCTCTTTCGTTCGTGACGACCTCTGTGGCGCAGTGGTTAGCGCATCTGCCTACCACGCGAGAGGTCCCGGGCTCGAATCCCGGCTGGGGACGAAAAAAAAAAACTCCAGGTCTAGGATGTTTACATATTTGTGATGTCGCTGTTTCTGGTTCTCACGACACAGGGTATCCTAGTGTGGGGCCAGAATCAATGTATGTGCCTGTATATAAATATATATATATATATATATATATTTTATTTATATTGAAATACAGATAGTTTTTCAATATGGTAGGTTGAGGTCAGCCGCATGTGCAGTTATTAGATTTAGGGAATTCACAGACGAATCGACTGAGAGGCTGGTTTATTTTAGTTATTTTCACAGTACGTACTATGGTTTGTTATTATGGGGAGCGCAAAACCGCAGTAAGAGCTATTTACAACAGCGTCATTTCAAAAGGACTTATTTCCACCTTATCAGATTTTTAAATAAATGCCAAAAACCTTTACGTTATTAATTGTGTTATATACATTTTTTTTTCATGTCACCATGCAAGAAGATCGTATTTAAGTGATTCTAGCACTTGCACATTCGGTTTGTAAAAGAACATATTTTGTGTCTTGAATACTGCTAGCAAATGACGTGAAAATAAGCGAAATTGTTTTAGATTCGTGAATTGAAAGTCAAATTTAAATAGAAATTAACCGTTTTGTAATACATAATTTGGTATAGTGGTGTAATCGTATGTTAAAAATCGATTCCCATCACTAGTTAATTTATTTTCAAAAGTGAAAGGTAAGTCACTTTGATATGACACTCCTCTAACTTAAGCAGTAGAGATTCGCTAAGGGAACCTTGTACAGAAATAGGCATTCTAACACTGTTCTGCCAGTTCTGCCAATGTGATATAATATATTCGATAACTTAATGATGACTCGATAACGATAGTGCATTTAAAAAGCGTTTTAAAAAATGTTTTTTATAAACAAGATTGTAAATTTGTCAGCCACGCAGGTTTGTTCCTGACCTTTCCCTGTAAAGAATAATTTATACTCGCACATTCTATGGCGGAAATTCCCAAATCTCAATGGGCACTCAATTCACCTTCCAGACTCTCTAACGAGCTTGTCAGATGCAGACGAGCACAGTCAGGGGGGCGGAAAAGAAAATGAGTCATTTTCGTCGAAAGTAGGTACATTCCTTCGCGTCAGACGAGCTTGGCAGGGTCTACGTGAGATGGGACAAACACTAGTAGTGTATTATGTTAAGAAAAACCCAGGTCTTGGATGTTTACATGTTTGTGATGTCGCTGTTTCTAGTTCCCACGACACAGGGTATCCTAGCGTGGGGCCAGAAGCAATGTATGTGCCTTTATGTAAATGTTTATGTTTAAGTTTACTAGCTGGGGCCCACCACTAAGTCGAGCTTATCTCTGTAAGAGATTAGAGAGGATATGCGATGAATGAACTTATAAAGAACCGCTTGTACTGAGTAGGGGCCCCAGACCGTTTCAGCGATTTCACTCTCGATTAAGTTCATTTGTTAACTGACAGAGGCAGGAGTAGCACTCGGATAAAATAAGTTTGAGACCCTCTGGTCGATGGAATATAAAGGCAAGATGTTCGGAAGTATGTGACCATGGACTTCCAGGATTTTGTGAATGGAAATTGTCTTAAAAATTTAGGTTCTGTATTTGGATTTTCTTTTTGAGAAAATAGATAATTTTGATCGAGGTCGGGGACAATCCATGATAGAGGTCGTGGGTTCGATTCCTACCGGGGGCCACCGTACATTTGTACAAATGGCTTTAGTTTGAGTGTCTTTCCGTGTTTGTAACGTCCTTGCTTGTTGATGTTACACTTTATTGCACAATAAAAAAAATACATAATATAACTTCATCATCATCATCATCATTATTCAGCCACAAGAAGTCCACTGCTGAACATAGGCCTCCTCCATGGATTTTCAAAAAGACCGGTTGAAAGCGGCTTGCATCCAGCGTCTCCCTGCCACTTGCATGAGATCGTATGTCCATCTTGTGGCTGGTCGTCCTACGCTGCGCTTGCCGATGTGTGGTCTCCATTCAAGAACCTTTCGGCCCATAATATAACTTAAATAACATGTTTTTGATAAAAATATATTACATTATACATATTTGGTTACCATAGCACGGGGTATCCTAGTTCGGGACCAAATGAAGTGATTGTATTATTCTTGTGATCTTGGTATTTTTATTCAAAAATGTTATAGAAATTATAAAAACATCTTTCATTCACGTGTGAAGTGTACTTTAGAAGGTCGATTAAAAATCTTACGTATTTTAAGTCAAAAATTTAAGTCATCTGTGAACAGGCAGGGCATAAAGAAAGATACTGAAAAAACGATTTTCCAGGTACTGGGTTGTTTCAGTAATCCAATGGAAAAGCTCTGTGTGAGACAGATCTTTTAGTTTTTGTATACTGCGAAATGGAAACAAAACGAAATTTATATGGCGTTAAAATAAGAGTACGAGATTAAAATACCGGAATGTGCCCAAATTAATGATAGTATTCGGACGAAGGGACTTTTATTCGGAAAAAGGTCGAGTGTTATTTATTGACCATTAACCCGCGGGCCATTTATTCTCAGGGGGGCAAACAGTGACGTCATTAATTTCGAATTAAAGCCGTTTTTCTCATTGTACCCTTTTATGGTCGCTACAAAGGACAATACGCTTAATTGAGACCTTAATATCTTGAATATTCCCAGGCTTCAGTTGCCAGTTGGCGAAACTGCATAGAAAAGTGTTAGCTATCTATCTAAAAGAAGATCAGCGGGCAAAGAATACCTAACCACATAGTAATATAACGACAATAGCATGATCGCGTCGGTTTCTCCTAATGTTGCTGCTGAAATATTAATTTATAAATGAAACGCACCCTCTTCACAATATATGTTGGTGTATTTTTGCAGTTGTTTCTCAATTTGTGCCTGTCTGTCCATATTTGGTAACCTTTTTTCTATGAAATAAAAAATAGGAATTATTAAAGTATAGGAATAATCTCTGTGAATTAGATATGGATGGCAGTCGTTAAGCCAAGTCAGAGGCCTTAGGGCGGCTTGAAAACTTCTGACAGTAAGACCAGCCACTAGTCTTACAAGCCTCCACCAATCCGGACTTGGCCCCCGTGGTGGAGTATGGCCTATACCTTCCTCAGAGAAGAGACCCGTGCCCCTCGGTGGGGACATAATGGGTTGATGATGATGATGATGATTAGGTATATCGAAAAACTTATAGTTTCCAGATTTTTTTGTAAGTAGATTAGGATTTTTAAATTGACACCTCGTTTACCTTTCTATGTTCATTGATTTGTTGTGTTATGACCTTGACAAGAACATTTAAAAACCATTGTTATGGTGAGATGATTGGCTTACCGAAAATTCAGTACTGATATTGATGGTAAGATTGTAGTGTGGTGACACCTCACCCACACATTCATAGTCCTATATGTATGTAACATGCTCTCTCCTCGACAGTGGAATACACAACGCTACTCCAAATAGACGCCGTTTCAATCAACATACCATAAGAAATCTTACATCATTACATGGCGACCCTGCCAGGATCACCAACACCCATTACTAAATAGTTACATCATTACAAGATTAAGGCCCAGTTTCTCCAAGCTCTGTTAATGGTCTAACAGTCTGTTACATCTTCTGACGGACTGTTAAATGCTGTCGAGTGTCCCACCACGCTCTAATGGGCTATTAACTTCTTTAACAAAGCATCAAATCTAATCCTGGCATTGGAGGTCCGTTAAAACATTAACAGTCGATTTAGTTCCGTCAAAACTGTCAAAATGGACGCTGCCTACAATATTATTTTTGAAAATGAAGATGTTTTAGACAATTTGGATAATTTGGAGCACGTTATACGCCGTCCTAATAAGATTGTCAAAACACAGCGTGACTACTTTGACGAATACGCTGACCTGGGTCTTAATTCTGTTGGTGCATTATAGTTCGATGACTGATCCACGGTCAGGTCACGCGACGTCTTTTTCCATACGATTGACGCCTACATTGCTTGATTTGAGTTTGCGCGTAGACTTGAAGCGGCAATGAAACTAAATCGCCACGTTCATCCAGTTGTCATTGTACTACAATGCATCAATTTGATCTTCGATCTTTGTTCTTTGACACTAAATGGGTGAGGATATCCTTTTCATTAGCAGAAAAATTGGGTTATCGTGTTTTCTTAGACATCCCTTGTAATTTAATTTAGAAAACGCACGAATTTAACAAAATCACAACAAAACAAACCAGAAAAATCTTTTCACAACCTCAAAAGCGTTGAACCACAGACGCAAATGTTTACCGTTTGACAGGAATTTGAATGACTGGTTTGCGTTTCATTCACGTAATGCTTGATTTACTAATGGTCTGTTAAATTTAGCTCATAGGACATGGACATTTTAACATTGCTTTAACATCCTTGTTAGTTTTGACGGCTGATTTATAAATGCCGCGTTTACCACTAACAAACAGAGTTTGATGAAACTGGGTCTAAGGCCCGGTTTCATCAAACTCTGTAAACTGCAATAAACGATTTTTTTACATTTTTTACTTTACTTTACTTGTGGTTCAACGCTTTTGAGGTTGTGGAAAGATTGTTCTGGTTTGTTTTGTTGTGATTTTGTTAAATTCGTGCGTTTTCTAAATTAAATTACAAGGGATGTCTAAAAAAACACGATAACGCATTTTTTCTGCTAACGAATAGGATATCCTCACCCATTTAGTGTCAAAGAACAAAGATGTAGTGGAAAAAAAAAAAAACGCCGTTACGACTTCTATGAAACACGAAGGATGGCTGCAGAAGTCCAGGGCCTAGATTCTGTTAATGCATTGTAGTACAATGACAACTGGATGAACGTGGCGATTTAGTTTCATTGCCGCTTCAAGTCTACGCGCAAACTCAAATCAAGCAATGTAGGCGTCAATCGTATGGAAAAAGAAGTCGCGTGACCCGACCGTGGATCTGTCATCGAACTATAATGCACCAACAGAATTGAGGCCCAGGTCGTCGTATTCGTCAAAGTAGTCACGCTGTGTTTTGAAAATCTTAGGACGGCGTATAAAGTGCTCCAAATTATCCAAATTTTCTAAAACATCTTCATTTTCAAAAATAATATTGTAGGCAGCGTCCATTTTGACAGTTTTGACGGAACTAAATCGACTGTTAATGTTTTAACGGACCTCCAATGCCAGGATTAGATTTGATGCTTTGTTAAAGAAGTTAACGGTCCATTAGAGCGTGGTGGGACACTCGACAGCATTTAACAGTCCGTCAGAAGATGTAACAGACTGTTAGACTATTAACAGAGCTTGGAGAAACTGGGCCTAAGTCAATGTTTCTGTAGTATATTAAACAAAATACGTTGATTAAAGAATATTCTTATTCTGTCTTGATCTCATTGATTAAACTTCATTTCATTTCATGTGTAAAAGTAGTTATCTTGTCCAAAGAAGCATAAGTTTCTTACGGTACCTAAGACCCGGTTTCACCAAACTCTGTTTGTTAGTGGTAAACGCGGCATTTATAAATCAGCCGTCAAAACTAACAAGGATGTTAAAGCAATGTTAAAATGTCCATGTCCTATGAGCTAAATTTAACACACCATTAGTAAATCAAGCATTACGTGAATGAAACGCAAACCAGTCATTCAAATTCCTGTCATACGTTAAACATTTGCGTCTGTGGTTCAACGCTTTTGAGGTTGTGAAAAGATTTTTCTGGTTTGTTTTGTTGTGATTTTGTTAAATTCGTGCGTTTTATAAATTAAATTACAAGGGATGTCTAAGAAAACACAATAACCCAATTTTTCTGCTAACGAAAAGGATATCCTCACCCATTTAGTGTCAAAGAACAAAGATGTAGTGGAAAATAAAAAAAAACAGACGCCGTTACGACTTCTATGAAACACGAAGGATGGCTGCAGAAGTCCAGGGCCTAGATTCTGTTAATGCATTGTAGTACAATGACAACTGGATGAACGTGGCGATTTAGTTTCATTGCCGCTTCAAGTCTACGCGCAAACTCAAATCAAGCAATGTAGGCGTCAATCGTATGGAAAAAGACGTCGCGTGACCAGACCGTGGATCTGTCATCGATCTATAATGCACCAACAGAATTAAGGCCCAGGTCAGCGTATTCGTCAAAGTAGTCACGCTGTGTTTTGAAAATCTTAGGACGGCGTATAACGTGCTTAATTATCCAAATTTTCTAAAACATCTTCATTTTCAAAAATAATATTGTAGGCAGCGTCCATTTTGACAGTTTTGACGGAACTAAATCGACTGTTAATGTTTTAACGGACCTCCAATGCCAGGATTAGATTTGATGCTTTGTTAAAGAAGTTAACGGTCCATTAGAGCGTGGTGGGACACTCGACAGCATTTAACAGTCCGTCAGAAGATGTAACAGACTGTTAGACCATTAACAGAGCTTGGAGAAACTGGGCCTAAATAAGCCAGACGAAATCGACATCGAATAAATATTATCGCAAACTAAAATCAACTCAAATCGTAATAAACTGAAGCACTAAATTCGCTAATATCCGTTACATTGTACGGGCACAAAGCAAAGAGGAAGAGAAGCACAGCTCAGTTTCGCCTTCACATTACATACAGTCTGTTAGCTTTTAGAATATACCTCGGGCTCTAGAGTAGGCTTCGGTTTTCGCCGAAAGCACACGAGTGTAATACTACTTCCTGCTCTGTACAACCTCTTCAGTTCTGACCTTGAAAATAACAATTGTTTTCTATTGTTATTTTGTCGACACGGGACTGAGGAGGTTATGTGAAATTAAGTGTCATATTAGTTCCGATTTCGAAATTAAGTGTCATATTAGTTCCGATATTTCTATTACACGAATATATCCGATTCTATCCGATAGTAGCCGAGGTGTATTCTAAAAGCTAACAGACTGTAATTACATTATTTTGATGCTATCATGAGAGCCGAGAGCACACTTAATAGACGACCTCTGTGGCGTAGTGGTTAGCGCATGTAAATGTTTATGTTTATGTTATCTGCTTACCATGCGAGATGTCCTGGGTTCGATCCCCGGCTGGGGAGAAAAAAAAAACTCCAGGTCTTGGATGTTTACATGTTTGTGACGTCGCTGTTTCTGGTTCCCACAATACAGGGTATCCTAGTGTGGGGCCAGAAGCAATGTATGTGCCTGTATGTAAATGTTATGTTATGTCTTGTCATATAATTGCCTCGTTGCTCTACCGGTATCATGTGGCTTCTCTGATTCCCACTGGGAGCTGGCGTACATTTGTACAAATGGCCTGTCTGGGTGTATGTTCATGTTTTTGATGTCCTTGCCTGGTCACAATAGCACAGGGGGTCCTAGTTTGGGACAGGTGATTATGTCGCGTGAAAATTTTGACACAACCATACCACGATGGAGATTACCGTCAGCGCCACCTAGTGATAATATTTGCGAACTATAGCTTATTTTTATTTTTTGCTATTGTTTCTCACCATCATTAGAGGTTGGCAGTCAGCTCTTTAAAACGATCTCTGTTAAGCCGATAAATACTAAAATGATAGTATTTATCGGCTTATACTAATCAAAATACGTACAAGGCGGCTATCGAGACAACTAAGGAAGCATTAAGGAAAAGTATTGTCTCTCTATCGGTTAGCAGCATCTCGCTTTACGCGGTGTATTAAAGTAAGATGGCGCTGGCTGGTTATGGTATAAAACTTCATCGTGACGTTGTGTTTCCCTAGCTTTATAAATACAAATACAAAATCCTTTATTTGTAGAACGTAGGTGGATATCGTCAGTTAAGTTCTAACAGTGCGTAAGTAAAAAATGTCAACTTTACAGGAGAGCGAAAAAACGGTGTAAAATTTCAAAATTTCAATTAGCTACATTAGAGGTGTACATTATTTGGGAAAAGTATTTAAAATCAACTTATTGAAGATAAAAAATTGGTCGGCCGAAAGAAGCGCGCCACTTTTCTTCATCAAATGGCATCAAAAGGTCGAAACAGCCAAAAATGACTTTCGCACTGTTAGAACTTAACTGACGATATATAACTTGGTAAATGTCTTAGGACAGTAAGAACAGCCACTAGTCCTACAAACCTCCACCAATCCGTACTTGGCTCCCATGGTGGAGTAAGGCCTATACCTTCCTCAGGGAAGAGATCTGTGCCCCTCGGTGGGGACATAATGGGTTGATGATGATGATGATGATGATGAAATGTCTTATACTTTGGGCCACTACACAAGAGTACTTCTGCGTCAGCGTAGTGACAGTGATTTCACGAAAGTAAATACCAAAATTAATGACCACGAGCCGAGCAATATTATTTAGCCGACCCGATCAGGTTTCGGGGGTTATTCTGGCAGCAATAAAAGGAGTTGTAAAAGTTTACTGCCGACGTAGTATTACCTTCTAACGAGGTAATTCTGTGGTCGATTTCCGTGCACCAGGATTTGTATGCGTCTCACTATTTGTAATTGAATACGGAAAGGCAGAACTCAATGTTTCACACTTCATAATAAAGAGTTCCACTTTTTTTCTTTTGAAGGTCAAAATAAACGATACATTAAAATGTACATACAAAAACGTACCTACTATATTGCATAAACACAAGTCCCCCGCTTCCCAGGGAGGTAGGCAGAGCCCAGAGCCCGTTTCATAAAATAACAATTCGTAGTATATATGACAGTATTTTATATACATTGCGTAGCCGAACCATATTCACCACTTTCTGCAACAGGCTGTATAATTCCTCAGAGTAGTTCTTATTCTGAGTATAATTCAAACACCAGATAACAACACAATAATACAATGGGACGAAGTTTAGCAAAAAGGTTCAAACCCACAACATGGTCACATTTGAGTTAGTTAAATATACCAAAATGATTACTATGCTCTGTATTTTGAGAATCAAAGATTTTCATAGCGATCCGATGAGTATGTGCAAAGTTATGGCACATGGTAGTCAAACCCACTACTCTTGTATGGAGAGGGTAAATCAGCTTAAACCTTTTTGCTAAGCTACGTCCAGCAGCAGTTGTTATATTTTATTAACAAAAGAGGAGGGTACGGTCTAACTGTAGTCTAGTAACTAGGCGAGGCCTGTATCTTGGGGACTTTTCTGACAAGATTAATTTTATAAGGTGAAAAAAAACTTTCTACTACTCTCTGATTCGGTAGCATTACGTCCACCAATGCTTTCTTAATTAATTTCAATACAGTCAATCGTAGTACAACGACCACTTTTCTAAATCTACAACCCTTGGTACAAAGGCGTACTTAAAGTTAAATAGCATTTTCTACCAAAATAAATAAATAGCATCTTCAACATGAAATCGCACCATACCCACTACGAATAAGAATACATCATCATCAACCATTATGCCAAGGGACACGGGTCTCTTCCCTGAGGAAGGTATAGGCCATACTCCACCAAGGGGGCCAAGTCCGAATTACTGGAGGCTTGTAAGACTAGTGGCTGGTCTTACTGTCAGAAGTTTTCAAGTCGCCCTAAGGCCTCTGACTTGACTTAACGACTGCTGTGACGTGAGTGGTTCCTCCCGGTAATGAGGAAACCAGCCGTCAACAGATCTAAAATCTTAATGTCTGAAAAATGTGGCCAGAGCCACCAAAAATCTGAAAATTGTCTGGAAGCTTTGAGCTATCAGGGCCTTATATTAGGGAGATAAAATAAACAGTTAGTGTTGAGCACAATCTTTATTAGGTACCTATTTCTATACAGGTAGCAAGAGTATAATTGTGAAACCTTAATGTCTAAGCCCAGACAATTACTTAACTTCTGAAAAGCTCAGAGCAGAGCGGGGTCGCTACAGTAAGTGGTTCTTATTGGTTCACAAGTTACACTGTATAAGTGGTTAGTCCCTACTGAAAAAATCAGATTGCCATCAATTTCAATACCTAATTATTTTTATGTCTTGAAATCCTAATTCTCTACTTCATAACTGAAATTGTTTCACAGACCTTGCTTGGAAGAAACCTCCATGTGAAGTCAATCCGGCCGCAGGCGAGGATGCACGGTGCTAGCCAGAACGCAGAGCCGGCAGCCTCGCCCCCATGCGCCGTCACCGGAGCAGGACCGAAGGGACTTCACACGAAGACACTGGCAAGCCGTCCCGATCCAAATCCTTCTCCCAGCATATGAGAGAAACCAAGCGCATGTAGCACAGCCTATCATAAATTTCTTAACCCAAAAGAGCAACTGTTTCTCGACAGCGAAAAGAGAACACAGCCCCAACCAAAATCACTTAAGGTTGAAAACACTAAAAGTTAAGCAAACCCCTAAAAAGTAAATATATCTAAAAATCTCGTAAAAAAAACAAACAACCCTATCCAGCTGAAAGGAAGAAAAATTGCTTCTATTAGAAGATTGCAAATGGCATAAGCATGTGGCAGGCAATTATTAAAATCAGGATAAATCTTACCGGAGACATTCAGCAACTAAGGATTGTCTCAACGCTGGTAATCCCTCCTTCACCCTTTTGCAGGAATCTGATGTTTCCTAAAAATAACCACGAGGATGAGAGATGACCTAACCGGAATTGTACAAGATTCTACACACAGCTTTCCATATAAGTATTTACTTACAGATTTCCTGCTGCTACGAAATATGACTTAAATGGGCTGCTTCGACGCCATCTGAGCCAAGTCTGCTCACCATGGAGGACCAGACCTCCCTTAATCACCCGATTCTCGTCCTTTAGGAGCTCTATCTTATACCAGCAGCCAGTCGCGTCACGATTGTCAATCTTATGCTTGGGTGGCCATATAAAAGAAATGATTATCTCCTAAAACAATATTCCAAAATTTCCATATTGTATGAATAACATTTACCTGTATTTTTCTTTACTAGCTGTATTAAGTCTTTGTTTATTATGTTATTATTTTTCTATCTTTTAATTAAATAAATGATATTCATCAACACGTGAAGTTACTATTTTTTTCCCTGAAATGGGGTAACTAGATTTCCTATGGCATCCCACAAACAACGACCAATCACAGGCGGCCATCTCATCAAACAAACCTAAAAGAAGAAATGTCAGCCTACAAAATTCTATGGTGATACCAGAGTAAATCGAAACCTGAGCCGTTCAAGTCATTGGAGAAAACACACAACGTGACACTGTCATCTATCGATGGCGATATTTAATAATACGTTTACGGATAAATTTTACTGTACGTGTATTTGGTTTCATTTATTTTGGATAACTAACAACTTGTATGTAACATTTAACAACTGATATCGAGGAATAAATATGCTTTATTCAACATAAAATACGGCTACATATTTTAGCACAACAATAACAAGACAAACAAAGGTAATAGAAATGCACAACACTGATTGACAATGTCACTACAAATAATATAACATAAAAGATTCATCTAAAGAAGAAAAGAGGTTCGTATCATTCACCCCCCGTTTATGGAAGACACATAGTCCCGAAGGTATGCAGGTGGTCTTCGTGTTCGTGTAGAACGACGAGTCGAATCGACATCTGCTTGTGTGGTAGCTGGCGGCGATGGTAGAACCTCTTCGGCTTGAGTTGGATGGGACACATCCACGTCGGGCTGTTGGGTCTCAGCTTGAAGTGTATCAGGAGGAGATTCGTCGTCAGAGAATGCATCTTCTTCAACATTCCCCGGCGAAATGGGAGCCAGTCGCCGATTAGAGACGGTAGTCTCGCGTCCATCAGGTAGTCGAATGTATGAATATTCCGGGTTGCTTTGGAGAAGTTCTACTTCTTCGACGGCTGTGTCGTACTTAGAACTTCGTACGTTCTTCTTCATAAATACTGGACCCGGTGACATCAACCACGTCGGGAGCGAGGAACCGTTACAAGAGCGTCTCGGGTGATTAAACATTCTTTCATGCGGAGCTGTGTTTATGCCAGTTGAAAGAAGAGATCGGATAGCGTGGAGTGCAACAGGCAGGGCTCTTTCCCAATCAGCTCCGTCGAGATTATTCGACTTGAGATGAAGTTGTATGGTTTTCCACAAAGTACCGTTTAAACGTTCTACTAATCCGTTCCCTTGTGGATTATACGGGCTAGTCCGGCTACTACCTATCCCAAGACGTGTCAAAAACTGTTTCATCTCTTCCGATAAAAATGACGTTCCTCTGTCGGAATGTATGTATGCTGGCGTGCCAAATAATGAAAATAGGTCTTTCAAACATTTAATTACAGTGTCGGAGGTCATGTCTTTGCAGGCATATGCAAAAGGGAACCTACTGTATTCGTCAATGATAGTTAATATGTACTTGTTTGCAGAACTTGACGGTAAAGGGCCTTTAAAGTCGAGGTTGAGTCTTTCGAAAGGCGCAGTAGCTTTTATCAGATGTCCTTCAGTATTAGCGTATTTAGGCTTGATAAGATTTTGATGGATTGTGTAACCTAAAAGGTTTATTGATTCTGTTTCAAAATTGCATTTGTTTAAATTTAATGTAAGATTATACTTTTTCGCAGTTTCCATGAATCTTCGTAAATTTTCATCGTGTTCTATTTTGTCTTTTCCACAAACAGTGACATCATCCAAATATGCAAACGTTCCGGCAAAATTTTCAGTGCGAATGATGTGATGAAGGGTTCTTTGAAATGCTGCCACACCGTTAGTAACCCCGAAAGGTATGCGTGTAAATTGGTACAGGTTCCCGCATGCTTCAAACGCTGTATAAATCTTTTCTCTTTGTAAAATTGGTACTTGGTGGTACGCACTTTTTAAATCTATTTGGTTAAAAAAATTGTATTTAGCAACTTTCGTGACAATCGAGTCTATGTTTGGAATTGGATACGCATCTAAATCTGTGTATCGGTGGATGGTGCGGGAATAATCGATGACCATGCGCCTTTTATGATTCCCACCCCCGGCCACAAGAAATTGGGCGCGCCATGGGGATATGCTAGGCTCGATGATTTTGTTCTCGAGGAGGCTGGCTATTTCCTTTGATATGAATGATTCATCCTCTTTTGAGTGACGACGGGATGCGATAGCGATGAGTTTGATGTTAGGTGAAAGGTTTGTGAATACTGACGCTGGAGGTACTGTCGTACTGCTTGTAGCACGTTGCATATCTTCAGGGACTCTTTATCTCCACCAAACTGTAACACCAGAGAAGAATGGTGTTTCAATAAGTCATGTCCGATGATGACATCAGCGCATAGGTTGTTGATAACAAATAAGGGCTGCTGCTTGTATGTGTCGCCATTAATTTTAATCGTCGCGTTGCAAATGCCGTTAACATGAGATACATTGTTGTTAGAAGCGAGAGAGATGGTTTGATAGCAGGGTTTCGTTCTTAGTTTCATTGTCTGGGCTATCCCAGACAATGAAATTCGAGTCGATAAAACTGATAGAGCTCCCAGTGTCGATCAGGGCATCGGCTTTATAATCATTTACAGTGATAGAGATGGTTGCCTTACGTAGACTTCCTGGGGCCGCCGCACACGTAGCTTCAGAGTCCGATGCGCTCGATGAGGAGTTTTGCTGCTCGTCAGTTGTTACAGCAGCGCTTACGTCCTGGCGAGGTCGCCCCGAGCTGCGGCAAACATTTGCAAAATGGCCTTTTCGAGAGCAAAGTTGGCATTGAGCATCGCGAGCGGGACATTTTGCTCTTTGATGAAATCGTCCACCACAAAAGAAGCAGTTTCCTTGTTTGGGGCGTGAGAAATCGTGATTCGTGTTCTTGTAGGTAGCACGAGTATTAGTGGCAGCTAATTGTTGATGCTCAACTTCTCCAGATTGGTGATGTGTTGTCGCGGCATTTAGTGGAGCGGCTGAGTTACTTGTTTGCAAGATTTTCGATGTATTTTCCGCTGTCTCAAGTGAAATTGCTAAATTTAATGTATCTTCAAGTGACATTTCAGATTTTTCGAGCAGTCGTTCTCTTATCCTTTGCGTCGCAAGACCAGCAATAAAGGCACCACGAACAGACTCGTTTTGATGTTCTTCGGAGTTCACAGCCTTAAAATGACAGTCGTGCGCTACACTAAAGAGGGCTCTAGAAAATTCTGATACAGTCTCCCCAGTCTGCTGTTTACGAGTTGTGAGTCGATGGCGGGCAAGCGTTATGTTCCTTCTCTTTTCGTAGGTGTCATTGAGCAGTTTTATTGCATTGCTGTACTTTGTACATTCCCGTACAATGTTAAAAATGGATGGCGAAATATGGTTCACCAGAAGTTTCATTTTTACTGCATCTGTGGCGGACGATGCCTCTTCTGCCAAGAAGCTTTCGAAAGAGTATTTCCAGTGCTGCCATTGAAGGTCTGAGCCACTGGTAGAGGGTTCGATGTCAAACCTGTTTGGGCGTAGGTAGCGAGATAAGCTTGAGCTCGGAGGAGGCTCCGGATTAGCCATGATGCTTTATTATCGATGTAGGTGATGCGAAAATCATATGTTGAATAAATTGTAACATTTAACAACTGATATCGAGGAATAAATATGCTTTATTCAACATAAAATACGGCTACATATTTTAGCACAACAATAACAAGACAAACAAAGGTAATAGAAATGCACAACACTGATTGACAATGTCACTACAAATAATATAACATAAAAGATTCTTCTAAAGTAGGAAAGAGGTTCGTATCATTGTACACCAACACGTTTACCAAATAAATGCTTAGGTTAAATCAACTTTAACATAAATATTCAAGACAATTACAGATAATCATTGCTTACAAAATTATATAGGTATATACTAAAGGCATATTTTTCTATGTTTTTGGTGTTAAATTTGTTAATTAAAACAATATTCTGAGAATAATAGAATCAGGACCGAATACTGTAAGTTTTGTAAAGGAGGAGTAAAAACAGTCAAACGTTTTTGGAGATTCATATCAAAACGTTATGCACGGCTTTTTCAAGTGTAATTAGTGGGAATGAACATATAAAATTCCGGCTGGGGAAAAAAAAGGGAACGAGGTACCTAAACATCCAAGATGTTTACATGTTTGTGACGTCGCTGTTTCTGGTTCCCATGACACGGGGTATCCTAGTGTGGGGCCAGAAACAATGTATGTCCTTGTATGTAATGTGTTATACTTTGTTAAAATTTTAAAAAGTCTAATACTGGTAACGGTTCCAACTATTTATTATTTTTTGCCAAGTATAACCCAACTGTAATACGAGTAAGTCCCTTCCGTACTAACAGGGTCTCTTCCTCGTCGAAGTCTTTACGACCCTATTAAGAGGAGCTCGGTCGGTGTTGCTAGTTCCTGCTTCGATTGATTGCCTAAGATTAAAGGAATCACAGTTTGGAAACTCCTTTTCGGCTACGTGGACATATTTTATGGTCAAGAAAATAAGGAAATAATTATATTGTATTCACTACGCCCTATCTGCTCCTACTCATGAGCCGCCTTCCTTCATTCTTAAGTACATTTCCCATGCTCCCAAAAGCAATAAGAAGATGATGATAGTCGACAGTTAGAAGGCAACTGTGTAAAAGTTGAAGTGCTGGCGACAGTACTTGCGCAAGTGCTGGGTTAGCATACTAAAAAAAGTGTTGATATGTACTCAGCATCCAACATGTTTGTTGTAAAATTACTTTCCTCTAAAGAGAACCGCAACACATAAAAATGCAAAAGTACTGAGTTCAAAGACCTAATGCATCATGCCATGCCAACAAGTCTACTTACCTATGGTCGTAGAATAACAATGCGCGACTTTGTTTGTCACGCGTTATCTCGAGCACATCTGTCAAAATGAGCGACATACCATTGTCCTCACAGATAAGCCAGGGAAGTCCGACAAACAACCACGAAACGCTTCACAAGTCACTCGCAGCCTGTTGCGTCTGGGATAAGCATTCTGCGAAAAGCAGTGACACTTATGACACATGGCTTTTCACATTTGCCAACTTTTCACATTTAAAACTCATATTAACGTGCTACCTATCCATGTTACTGAATACCGTTACTGTTACTTGCACAACATTAAACTGACCAATAGCCCACTACGCCTCAAGGATATTTCAAGGCAGATGAAATACCCGACTGTCCTACGTTACTATTACTGCGAGAGCATGGAAAAGTAACGGACCGTCATCATTGGGAAGATGGAATCTCTTCACGAGGCCAGCAGTAACATCGGGACACTGCTGGCCTTCTGGAAAGAAATAGAAAGGGTAGTGTGATCTCACAGAAATGCTATGTACAATGGCACACAAGAGACTAGATTGTGTTCTCAAAATCTACGTCGCGTTGAGACGCAGCACAGGAGAAGTCGCGCGTAGTTATACTACGGCCACTGGAATGAAATGAAATGCAATATGCTAAACTAGGTACCAGAGCAGCATAAACTCAAAGGAAGACAGGGATCAGGGTGTTAGAATAATCTACGTCGCGACGACGAGCCCGGGCGTAAACCCGTCTGTTTTGATTTTATAATGTCCCGCTTGCATTGGAGCAAAGAAGACAGTCTGATATTTCATACTCATTTTAAAATCCCGACTTATGATACTTTTACGACTACTAAATACGCGATGGCTATGGATTGAAAGGCTTCAAACCTAATTTTTAGTAGGTATGGATAAGATATAGCCATTCGCATTAGCTCAGCCATTTCTACCAACCAAAGTACGGCGAGTTCCAGCGGTAATCAAACCCGCGCCCTCTGTTTTGGTAGTGAAACGTGTTACTATCATAAACATTTACATACATTCACATACATTGCTTCTGGCCCCACACTAGAATACCCTGTGTCGTGGGAACCAGAAACAGCGACGTCACAAACATGTAAACATCGAAGACCTGGGTTTCTTTTTTTTTCTGTTCCCACCCGGGACTCCAACCCGGGACCTCTCGCATGGTAGGCAGATGCGCTAACCGCTGCGCCACAGAGGTCGTCCAACGGGGCACGCAGATGACTGTATCTAGCTGAAATATATACAAGACTTTAAAATGCAGCTGTAAACAGCTTCCCCCGAGAAGAGTATAAGTGCTTTGTATTATTCATGTCGCTTCGAATGCATACTTCTCGGCTCACACTTAATTCAATGTGTGAATTCAGTTGCTACGATGTAGGTTGTGTATAGTCGACATTATGTCGGTATTCGTCGTACCAGTAATATTCTTTGCGTCGTACCAGTAATACCTTTAATATCTCTACGTTCTTACGTAACGGATGACTTGGCAATGACCAAGGATTTTCTAGAAGGGAGCAATTGCTTTCTGATGAAAATAGAAACATTCAACGTAAATACTTAATTATATTAAGATTAAGGTAAAAGTACATAAAGAAAGGTTAAGTGTGACATTTATTTATTTATTTAAATACCGCAATAAGGGCTTACAGTTTCCCAAAGCGCCCCTATTGCTATGATTACATAATAAACCTTATTAATTACTTACATAAGTGTAATCTTAATTCAAATGTTATTTTGTTAATAGAGTCAACAAATATGTCGATATGTTGGACCTCTGTAAGAAAACGGTTGAGAAGAACAAGGGCTCTCGCGTCGATGCGTTGTTAGCGCGGCGCGAGTGAATAACTATTTCATTGTAGGTTCTAAAGTCATTCACTGTTCTCGGATCGACCAAAAAGCCCCAGGTCTTGGTTGTTAACATGTTTGCGAAGTAGCTGTTTCTGGTTCCCACGGGACAAGGTATCCTAGTGTGGGGCCAGAAGCAATGTATGTGCCTGTATGCAAATGTTTATGTTTCTGTTGTTTACAATACTGTGAGGAAATCCGGCTTAGTAGCCTCTGCACGTATTAGACGACGCTCCAATATATAACTGTCCCCCGCATTAAATTAACCTGTGTTAACGTTTATATAAGGTTATGACCTTGAAAATAATAATTAAAAACTTTCTTATGGTGAGCCGATTGGCCCACCAATAGTTCTACAGGTTAAGTGCGAAATGTATGTATTTCACAGGAGCTGGAGTGGCATTAAAAAGTCTCCAGTGGAGACTATTATTACCGTAAATTTTTGATCTCAAACTGAGACGAACAACCGACGACGCGAGCTCCGTCTCTGCTCACCATGATTAGGTATGCTGTGTGAATCGGAGCGAAACCTGGGCTTAGATTCTACTAATGCATTGTAGTACAATGACAACTGTATGAACATGGCGATTTAGTTTCATTGCCGTTTCAAGTCGACACGTGCAATGGTAGGTATGTAAAACCACGTCACGTGACACGACCGAGTATCTGTCATCGCACTATATTGCACTAACAGAATCGAGGCCCGGGTCGGACTTATCCGATAAAAATATACGTAAGTTGATCCGGACCAAACATTTAAAATGTGTAGTGCTTACGAAAGTTTTAGTTCCAAAACTATTACTACTAATTCTTTGTAGGATAAAAGAAAGTGTACATAAGATGTACCTAAAATGCTAATGGCATTTTTACAAGTCAGCCCGCAGGAGTTACAGAAATGTTTATTTATAAACAGGGGTGGCTGTGGATTTATTTTGAATAGATTAAAACAGTTTTGTCGAATCGAAAAATCGAACGATAAAAAGTTTCGAGTCTGTTGTAGCTCGCATTTCAGACAAGATTAAAGAAAGTAATGGTGGGTACTTAATTAATTCCCGGGGAAAGTAGGTATTTCATATACCTACAAACAAAACGATAATCTTGTGCTTGAAAGAAATCTCAAAGTAAAAAACTTTTATAAGCCGGCTCTCCCAACAAAAAATGTAAAAGAAACTCATTTTTTACCATTTTTCCGTGGATGGCCAATTTAATAAATATGATGTAGATTGTGCGAAAACTACGGGTAGATTAATGAAAAATTGTGCTGCGGCGCGCTCTCTGTCACCAAGTTGGCTCATTTTAATGTATCCTTCTTTGAGTTTTACTTTTTCGCTTGACAAGCTATTTTCGCTTATTAGAAAAAAGTTTTAGATAGGTACTTCATAGCCAGCCAGTATGCTTTCTACATATTTCCCTTGGCCATAAAATATCACAATGAATTTCTACAACAAACAATAGGAATGTATTTTAATATCTGACCCGACAAAGGTTGTTTGCCATAATTAATTAGCCTACGACCTTAGCAAAATTCACAAAAATATTATTCAAAATCGGTGAAAGTGGTTTTGGAGGAGTTTTAATAACAAACAAGGTGACACGAGATTTTTAGTATAATATTAGATTAGATTTTTTTTTATTAAACAAAAACGGCTAGAGTTTTTGGTGACAAAGTATTTGCGAGTTCATGAAATCATAAATTACGTCGCATGGTCAACTCACAAAATACCGGGAGTGCATAAAACCGGTGCAGCATAAATTTATTTGTATACGGTGTGGCGTATACGCTCCGCTGGGAAACGGGTAATGAAATATCGACCTAACTTGTCGCGGGAAGTTAGCTTACACTGTATTAACTTTTACCAAGCTCGACCACTTTAAAAGACTAAAATTATGGATTCCTCCGTGGTTTATTTCACAAAGTTTTCTAAAAAAATGTGTATTATTATTAGCAGGGCTACCTCTGAAACGCGCAGTTCTTCAAACGTGTCAATTAGAACTTCTATAGTCTCTATAGTTTTACTTCTACTTCTATAGTTTTTCCCAAAGTTACCGTTTTTCCGCTTTGTCTGAGTAGTGTGTTTTAGTAGCGTTAAAATAAATAAGCCAGTCTTTATGCTCTTCACTGTAGGGGATTTGCCTTCTCTCAGAGAGAGAGAATATAGACTTAATTAAGCGGAGTGCCCGCCACGGATTGGCAATTTCAATACTAGGGGTGCCCAAGGAGAGGGGATTTGGGGATTTACTATAGCGCGGCAGATTAATATACAGGGGGATATCTTGTACTCAGTTAAGTACTTCCAACAAATATGAGCCCCATATATGTATATATGGCCTGGCCGCCCGTCAAGGATAAAGGATCAGATTAGTAAAAAAAATTTGTTCATCTGAAATTCTCGAGCGTGTCAGATTATGGTAGGGTGAAACGCTGAGGTATGTAAACTCCTCCAACAAGCAGCTCTCGTCACGATGTCTTCTTTCACAATTAGCGAATGTTCATGCTATGCAATAGTACATGCCAGGAATAATGTATTTTATAAACGATTTATATTACAACTTTAGATACAGCCTTTCTGTTACAGCGTGACTGTGCTGAAGCCGACATTGTTGGCGCTGCGCCAGAGTTTGTAATAAATGTGTCATTGTAGTTAACAGCTACTGGGAATTCAGAGGTTACAAATTTCCTTCCTAGCCGTATAAGAAGACCTACTAAAAGTGGTTTCCAAAGCTATCATGCTTTTTCATGATAATGAATTCATCAACAACCCATTATGTCCCCACCGAGGGGCACGGGTCTCTTCCCTGAGGAAGGTATAGGCCGTACTCCACCACGGGGGCCAAGTCCGGATTGGTGATAATGAATACTGGAATGAAAAATAATGATAAGGAAAAATTGGGAAATTATAATGAAAATGCGAATGGGGATGTGTTACGCGTCTCTGGCGCCATGTACCGCTACGTGTCAAGAGGATTTGAATAATGGTACTTTGTTCTACTCAACCATAATGTGTAAATGAATTGATCTTCATTTACTCTTTCTCTCTTTACCTCTGTCTTGAGACCTCGTCCTTGCAGAGTAATGATTGATTGTTTTCTTTAGCTAGTAACTCCAGCGTATGACGACAAAAGTACTGCGGTCAAATTTATTTAAAAAGAAGAAAAAAAACCATTTATTATACCAACAAGACACAAATAGACAAGTAACATAATACACTACGTAATAAATAAAAAAAAAACATATAAATTATAACAAAACCATAGATATACTCTGTGGTATGTCTAGGTTGCCACAACTGACTCAGCGTTGTGCTGGGGGTGTGAACCCTCAGCGCTGATTAGGACATAAATGATTAGGCTGAAATGACACTGATTATCAAATTCTGACACATTATAGCGACGGGCACTTTTTTTATTTTTTTTATAAACAAACAGGCACACACATTGCTTCTGGCACCACACTAGGATACCCTGTGTCGTGGTAACCAGAAACTTTTTTTTTGTTTTGTTTTTGTGTCCTGGACCCCTTAATCTGTGGATTAATTGACTCTGCAATGTAAATCAAATCGTCATAGAAAACCTTCAATGGTAGTTCTCCTGTTCAGTCCTGGTAAAATACAATAAATATTATTGTATTTATCTTATCCTTATCGGCTTATCATCCTATGTCAGGTAGGCAGATTTCCTCGTGTCACGAGTATATGCAGGTTTTATTCTAAAAACCCGTGTTAGAACCGCGACCGTTTCCATGGTAACCGCACGGCTCTGACGTCATTCCACGCTCGCTCATAACAAATTACGGGGCGCTTTGATCGCGTCCACTAAAACGCGACATCTGAAGAGGGCTTTAGCGTGTTCTGTTTGCGCGCTGCTAATGGACGCGAGTAAGGTCGCCTGCACATTGAGCGGGAATTTTAATATTGTAGTACAAAAGTGTTGAATAAATATATATCTATCTACCCATCTAATTATCCATTTAATAATGTGACTTGTAATGAATATTATCAATAAATGATGTCTAAGACCAGCCACTAGTCTTACAAGCCAATCCGGACTTGGCACCCGTGGTGGAGAATGGCCTATACCTTCCTCAGGGAAGAGACCCGTGCCCCTCGGTGGGGACATAATGGGTTGATGATGATGTCTATGTCTAATCAGCCCATAAATAGAGCCCACTGTTGGACATAGGCCTCTTCTCTTTCACGCCAACCCGTCTGGTCCAG
The DNA here is from genome assembly GCA_947310845.1 of Yponomeuta plumbellus. Taxonomy (NCBI): domain Eukaryota; kingdom Metazoa; phylum Arthropoda; class Insecta; order Lepidoptera; family Yponomeutidae; genus Yponomeuta; species Yponomeuta plumbellus. The sequence goes on from OX371214.1 coordinate 12,782,849, forward strand.
TGCTAGTCTCGACCAATGTTTTCCAGCCGCTTTCACAATATCGTCCAAATCTATCTAATTTATAAAAGTCTCGTGTCACAGTGATTGTTACTGAGCTCCTCCTAAACAGCTTCACCGATTTTTGTGATATTTTTTTATATATTTGGTTGGTTTCAAAATATAGATCGCAGACAAAACAACGTTTGCGTGGCCAAGTAGTAACTTATGGGTACAATACAGGACAGGACATGTTTTTCAGGGGACCCGCTTACTTCCAAAGTATTATCAAACTATCCAAAGTGTGTTTAGTTCAAATATTTTTATTTTTTTTAATAATTTTTAAATGCTTCTCTCCCGCATGCCAGATATATGGCACTTTTTATTTACTACACCGTTAATCAACACACAGACAATGACATATTTTGAGGCGGTTTATTAAAAATTATTAAACAAAAAAACGCCCAAGTGCGTTGGGCCACATCTGTGAGGACCCGTTCGTAATTGGGAGGTCCTGCTTAAGTAGAAGAAAAGAAAAAAAAACTTACTTGAGTAGAAATAAAAATATAAAGTTTTAATGTTTCAGAATATTCTAATCGAGGGTCAGTATTGTGCAAACAGGTTAACGCAGTAATCTTGACCATTATATCAGTAGCCTATTTCATACACCTACAATTATTCATGTTTTACTATGACAGTTCGTTGTAAACTGCAAATTCGATTAACCGAAATATTAACAAGTAGACTGTGCTACGCAGTGTACCTCGAATGTCATACTAAACTACAAATTGTAATATTATGAAAATCAACCTTGATGTCACTAACGGCACAATACACAATTTTATTTTATCGTTTGAAAGGGGCCCATTAAAATTTGTAAAAGCACAGCTAATTAAAGAGAAGCTAAGCAGGCAATGTTGGTCCCAATGTGGCTGTCTGTGGTCATGGTCAGTCTAATTCCGCCACGTCGTTATTCTTGACATTCGCCCTCCCGTTGGTACAGTCGGGTCGGGAGATGATTTTGACATGACATTGTGTTTTTGCTTAAATTACTTAATTAAGTACCACTTACATTGTTTCTGTATGTGGATGGTTTTTAATGTTTTTGGTGTTTGTTAAGTGCAGTCTTTTTAATATTATATCAATAAAAGTGTTCCCAAGGAAATTTAAAGGTTTATATGCAAAGTCAAAGAAAAAAAATAAAATCATTCGCTATAAAAACGTTATTTTCACAAAGCGGTTAGTTGCACATTCAATAAATTATGCGAAAAAGAAGCTAACAAAGAAACTCTACATTTATTCTTTTAAAACAGGCTTAATTAACGGAGTTTTCAACTTAAAGTTACACTACACTATACACAGTAGGCTACTTGACCGTTTTCTAAAAACCATCTCATATTTTTTATTGGTGGTCATGGAGTCCACAGAAAGTGGTCATTTTAAATTCTTTCGTGTATTTTCTTCCAAAAAAGGCAAACGATACTTTTAAAATAAGCCGCCAAAACACTCTCTTGGGCAATATGGCGTCGCACAGGCATTGTGACGTCACATCCCAGAAAAACAAGCAATGAAAGTTAGTAAGAATTAATGATAGACGCCATTTTTACTGACATGTAACGTCATCATAGAATCGACCAATCCAGGCCGTTTTCGATACAATGACTGCAGATCCAGAATTATCAAATTTTACTTTGTGTTTTTTTACAAATCATAATTGTTTTTTTTAGTTGAAATGCCTTAAAGTGCTTTTAGATTTATAATTCATACGAATACGTATAAATAATACTGTTCTTTTCACAACGGGGCCTATTTGAGGCTATTTGACGCTTCAAATAGGCCCGTTCACATTATTCAAATACCAGACATTTTTGTCTTCCAAATAATCCTGAACGTTATAATAGGTTTTTTGCACAGAGTATGCTTAACCATTTCTAAAATGGCATCGCTGATAGCTAACCTAGTATCAATATTATGACTGTGAGCAATATTGTTTAAATTGCTGATATTTTTTCTAAAATTCATAGTATTTTCATCATCATCGACCCATTATGTCCCCACCGTGGGGCACGGGTCTCTTCTCTGAGGAAGGTATAGGCCATACTCCACCACCAGTGTTTTCATAAATGAACTGAAATATGCTGTCGTCTGTACGCAGTTTCGGCCTAATGTGGGTGGAATAAATCTAGGTCAATTAGAGGGCCGCAAAAACCAGAGAGGTGCTTAGGAGGTGACGTGAAAAAAACGTCGTTTGGCTGCGTGAGTTAATTAGTTAGCTCGAGTGGCCTAGAAATATACCTGAGTTAGCAAGAATCTATCGTCTGGTATGCGTAATCAAGTGAAAGAACGACTGAGTTGGTCGACGCTGGCTAACGGACACTAGAAACATTTATTTTTTATATTTATGACTTTTCGTCTTGATGTTGTTAAGTATATAATAGAGCATACAGAGTTATACAGAGCAGCTAAATAATTTTTTAGAGGCTCTGTTTTTTTTAACTGGTCCAGCCTACAACTTTAAAAGCTGTACAACACCAGTTACAGTTCTAAATAAAAGTTAAAATATTAAATAAAAAACTTCGAACAAATTCAAATCACAGTGTGGTCACAAGATTGTTAGAAAAAAATTTTTTCAGGGTGTCACAGGTCTAAAAAGAAGCAAATATCATGTAGCTACAGAAAACAAAAAAAAATAGTAGATTCTGTTCATTCAATAGGAGTTATAAGTAGTTTAATTTATCGATACTGAGGAAAAGATTTATCGATACTGAGGAAAAGTTTTCAAATCTCGTTATAAGAGTATAAAAAAAACACTGTACCTATGAAGCAATAAAACCATATTTTGGAAGTATCTAGTGTTTTTCTATAACTGGCACATTATTAAAACGTTGTAAAACATCGAACAAATTAAAAGTCATCTTGAAGTCACAATTTTTTTTATTAAAAAATATTTTCAGAGTTTCACAGGTCTCCAAAAATGCAAATATCAATGTAAATTTAGACAAAAAAAACTTACAAGATTCATTTATCGATTCTAAGGAAAGGATTTCAAGTTTCAAGTTATAACAGTACTAGCTGACCCGGCAAACGTTGTTTTGCCAGATAAAATATTTCTAGTGGACCACCCTTATCATTTTGGTTATACCCCTAAATGAACATAGATTTTATCAAATTTCATCAAAATCGGTCAAGCCGTTTCGGAGGAGCATGCGCAATAACACTGTGACCTGAGAATTGAATATATTAGAAAGAAAGATAGAAGATAGATAAAATAAAAAAAACACTGTATAAAACAAATAGTACCTGGGTGACCGGGTACTTTTTTTGTAATATAAAAGTAATATAAAATTAAAATAATCCTTTTTTAACAAAAAAAGAACTTGGAAAATAAATCATGACTCGAACCGGGTCACTTGAAATCGGCCCGAAACGGGTCGCCTGTTTTCCCGTCAGAACTATCCTAACCTTGCAGGTAAACCCGAAATTTACCTCTGTATGTTATTATAGCAAATTTCAATTGCCTTAAAAAACGGATAAAACAACGTTTTCTAAAAATGTAACCTAGTTAGATCAATTAAACGCCCCCGAAAGCATCTGCCTACAAAATTTCGTGAAAATCGTTGGAGCCGTTTCCGAGATTCTGATTATATATAAATATATGGGTGAATTTCAACATACCCATTTTTTTTTTTCATTTCGGTGAACTTTTTTGTTTGTCTTTTTTTTTTCGTGTTTTTACTTATATTTGCTAATGTTTTCTAAATGTTTTATAACTTTATGAATAATGGTTACATTGGAAAACAAAAAACAAATGGATGACAGCCATTTCAAAGTTAGGTGTCACCGAAATGAAACAGTCAATCACCGAAGTGAAAGAAGGATTCACCGAAATGAAGATTCACCGAAATAGTATACAGTATGATGATTACACGACATGTATTTTTTTATTATATTTTATTTCGGCACAAACAGTTACTGTTACAATGTTGGTAAAGTTATACATGGGGCACACTAAAAGTTTTGCACTTCTAGCTAATCGGAACTATTTGAATTTCGAATGTTATATTATTTGAAGTGACTTGAAACCTTCTTAGTAATAAAATAAAAATTGGCGGGAAATCATTTGTCAATTGTTTTTATTTTCACACATCAAGCTGTACGTACGGAACGAAAATGAAGTTGAGTCGAAAAGATTTTAGAGCGATGATTTTTTATGACTTTAAAAGTTCTCTCTCTCCACAAGACTGTGCCGCTCGTCTTCAAAATGCTTTTGGGAGAGAAGCACCTTGTTTGAGCACCGTGAGGCGATGGTTTGCTGAATTTGAAAGAGGTCGGGTTTCTTTACATGATGAATTTCGTGAAGGGCGGCCTTCAACTGCCGTCAACGAAAATAATGTGGCTACTGTTAAGCGGCTAATTGAAAAAAACCCGCGGATTACCTATGAGACAATTCTAGGACTATTGGGGATTGGAATGAGCCAAATTCAGAAAAAATTACACGAAGAATTAAAAGTTAGGACACTTTGTTGTCGTTGGATCCCTCATGAACTGACAGCGGAGCAGAAGCGGGCTCGCGTGGAATGGTGCTCATAGATGCTAATGAAGTACGACCACGGACATTCTAATGCTGTTTATGACATTGTGATAGGAGACGAAACGTGGATTTAATGTTTTGAACCCGAAAAAAAAAACAGCTATCTTGTGAATGGGTGTTTGAAAATGAGAACAGGCTAACAAAAGTGAGGCAGGCGAGAAACGTTGGTAAAAAATGATCGCATTTTTTTTCTCAGCTACTGGTCCCATCTGCACAATTCTACTTGAAGATCAAAAGAGTGTTAATACCGAGTGGTATTCTACCATTTGTTTACCCAGGGTGTTAGAAAAAGTTTGCGAAAGACGCCCAAAAAGCCGCGTTCTCCTACATCATGACAACGCTTCTTCACACACGGCCAACAAAACAAAGTCATTTTTAACTTCCGAAAAAGTACAACTCGTCACCCATCCTGCACATATCCCCGACCTAGCACCCTGTGATTTCTGTATTTTCCCCAAAATCAAACATTTGATGAGAGGTTTCACTTTTACCAACTCTGAAGAGGCAGTGATAGCGTTCATCAGCAAGTAGAAAACATGCCTTCAGATCTGTGGTCCTCCTGTTTTAAAATATGGTTCGATTGCATGAAAAAATGTTTAAAATGTAAAGGAGAGTGTTTTGAAAAGCAATAAACATAATATTTTGGTTATAACATGTTGTTTTTTTAAGTTACGCAAAACTTTTAGTGTGACCTACGTATATATACTATAACTAGCTTTTGTCAGCGTCTTCGCACGCGTGGAATTTAAGATTCCAAAAAAAATGTCTGAGCGCTCATTACGATATTATATTAGAAACCTCTAAAATTGTCATTGTTTCTCGTCAAAATCCGTTGCGTAGTTTTACAGATTTAAGCATACATAGAGACAGACAGACAGCGAGAACGACTTTGTTTTATACTATGTAGTGATTACTAAAAAACCTTCAGTGCCGACTATTTTATGTATACTTAGGTATGTGTAGGTACTGGATAGGGAAGATAATTTTGAAGAAATCAAAGTTTGTGAAAAAACAAGATCACTTAATTATTTTTACTAACTTTTCAAATAACTTACATAGTTTTCAGACAACCCAGTATAAAAAGAGGAAGTTGATAAAAAACCCATCCAGATAGATAGGTAGATGGTAAGTAATTTTAATTTTCGTATAAATGACTGTGACTTAACATTATAACTTTTAATATAAACAAGATCGAGAATTTCGCTACTATTTTTGATTATGTTATTCACCCTGTATAAAGAACCTGTAAAAATCACCGAAATGAAAGAAGTATTCACCGAAATGAAACAAATTATCACCGTAATTGTTTAAAGTCACCGAAATTAAAAAAAAAACACTGAAATGAAAGTTTTCTTCATTTCGATGATTTTTTTTAATTTCGGTGATCCATTCAGGTCACCGAATTCACCGAAATTAAATCACCGATATTAAAATACACCTAAAAACATTAAATATTTTGACATATACATAAATTAGGCCGAGATCTATACTACGTCCTTGAACATATTACTAGAAGTGTTTGTGCGAATATAAAATCAACAGTTTTATCTTGTTCATTTATAATATTAATTGATTCACGGAAATGAAAGCAAATTGTCCCGAGTCACCGATTTGAAATACTTACTTTTTTAGCGGGAACACGCAGCGACGTAGCAAACCACCACTAGCTTCAAATGCTTGTGCGTCACTGGTGCTTGAGTTACAGAAACGAGACTATGTTCAATAGCTCTCCTGTTCTCGACAATCCATATTTCTTTTTCAATCACCGAAATGAAAAATAAATTTGGGACATTCGTATTTGGCTGACTGTTTACTGAATATAACGATTAAGATTATGAAATATATATTAAATTATACCTTTATTCTTTAGGAATCGAATAAAATAATCCGTATGTATGTACAGTTTGTATTTTTTCCTTAGCTAAAGAAATTAGAACTAAATAAGGTTTGGGGACAGTCACCGAAGATGAAAAATTTGACATTTAGAATTTTTTATTTATATGTAAGAGTGATCCAAATAAAAACGTAACTGTTGCCTCTTATGGGTAATTACACAAACTAAACAAAAAAATATAATTTTACCACGGCTTTTGACACTGCCATTTTCATACCAGCCGCGTAAAAAATGCGTCTGGGAAATTCACCCATATACAAGAATTGCTCGTAGAGATTAGATATAACACTGTCAAAGTTATGTTCCTAGGATTCTTAACACAAAAGTCGTTTTAGTAGTTCAAGTCGTTACAACGGTCGGCGTACGAATTCAATAACAACCTGGCACGAAAATGGTACGCGAGTTTAGTTAATCAATCAATACCCAATTGGCAAGTGCCACATTGAACCGCAAAGCCGAGTTGGAATTTGTTCTCGGGGTAACAAATCGTCGAGCAGTGCATTCCGGCTGGCCACTTGCCAAATACTATCGAATGGTAATGTTTCATGCAATGTCGTCGAGTTTCCTGCGAGCCTGGTACCCGGAAACGATGAGATAAGCCATTTTGGGCTATATTTCAAAGGAAAAGACGTAATTATGGACTGCATTTAAAGAGCTCGAAATGTCAGCACATTTTGTTAACAAGAGGCTGTCAATAGTTATCGAATGGAAATAATTCATGGGAAGTTGTAGAATTCCTACGTTGCTGGTGGTTGTTGAAAGACGTATTGAAATCTGCAACTTTATTTAATATAAAATAATCTCGTTTCAGTGTTTGTTATCAAACTCGCTTCCAAAACAGTTTCGCCGATTTTCTTTTGGATATTTTTAAATAACAGGGAGACAGGATACACAATAATTTGATAAAAAAACTATGGTGGACTAAAAGAGGATGTAGTGACTAGAATCCAGAAAAGAATGTTGCGTTGGTTTGAAGATGTAGAGAGAATGGAGGAAAAAAGACTGACGAAAAAATATATCGAGTGAATGTGGGTGAACCAAATAGAGGATGTATTAGCATAGGGCAAAATGAAAAGTACCCGAAACCGACGTGCGTGCATGTATATTTAATGTGAACATACATACTTAAATATATTTTCACATACATGCATAAGCTCACGCCTGTATCCCAGAGGGGTAGGCAGAGGCCAGGGACTGCCACCTGCCACGAGCCTGACACATCACTTTTGCTTCATCGACATTCATTAGTCGTTGCATGCACGTACGCAGGTCTTTGTTGCTTTTTTTTTATAACTTAATATTTAGTTTCACGTGCAAGGCCATAACATAATCATCATCATCATTAGGCTATATTAGATAATACATATCTATATTTTATTATATTACATAATAAAATATCGAGTTGATTTCCTAAGCTCTGACATGAACAAAATACCATCTCTCATAAATAACAATGCAAACCCTCGTGATGCAAAACAAATTTCATTTCCGTATTGCACACGAGCATCAATCATGATCGGGATACAACGACTCTGCACCGAATCAATCACTCGGTGTTTCAATCTAGTAAGAGAAAGAGAAGCACTTGTTATCGCATAGACATCTCGCGAGGGACTCTCTACCATTTTTCACTGTTTAAGAAAGCCATTACAGCGGGAAAGACAAGGGGAGTATCAAAAAAGAATACTGTTCAATATCGAAGTACTGTGACAGCAGTCGAAGTGATTCAGAGTGCGTTGCTTTAGACTTCAGAGTAAAGTGATATAATTTTATGTACGTGTTTATTGTATGTATATAATAATGGCAAGTAGTTTGTGAAGTAGCATAATAACAATAAGTAGTACCTATACCTATATACGGGTGACAAAAACGCTTTTTTGACAATTTCTTCCTCTTAAACGATGTAGCTCAAGCTTTTACCAAAATGTTTACTATATTACGCTACTATAAGTACGCTAATATGGACACGAACTACACATTCTTAATGGTACGTGTCAGTTCATTTATCTTAAACAAAAATGTCCACCAGTGTACAGTCACGAGCATCTAAGAATCTTAACTTAAAACAAACTAGAAAGAAGTGTAGTACGACAATAATTTGTCCTAAATTATGTAACCAATGGTTAGATAATTTACGACGAATTGTCGTACACATGTGCAATACAAAAAAAAGTGACAGTGTATAATTATGTATTTGTAATTATACACTGTGACTGTACAAAAAAAAAAGCTATTCCACGGTCCCTTACATTGAAAAGTGGAAACTGATAGAATATTCAATAAAAATTCACACAGTTGCGATGAGAAGTTTTCTTTTGATGCTTGTTAATTTGACTAAAGTAAGCCAATGAGGCTCGAAATATTGGAAATATTAAATCAAAGTAATTTTCTTGAGTTATTTGTCTTAAAAGTACCCGAAACCGACATAATTATGTGCAAGCAAAGACTAATGAATATCGATGAAGCGAAAGTGATTTGTCAGGATCGTGGCAGGTGGCTGTCCCTGGTCTTTGCCTACCCCTCTGGGATACAGGCGTGAGCTTATGTATGTTATTTGTCTTGCAATGTACCATTGCAGCCACATAAGCCATCATAGCATTTATTTGTTTACACCGACAAGCTTATCTTTTAGTTACGAGTACGACAGTCACTTCCTTCCCCTTGAGAAATAAGCTCTAGCGTGCTTGATAGTTCGCTAGAGTAAACGAACCAGTAATGTATGTAAGTATTTTTTTCTCCGGTGTGTACAATAAAGAGTTCTTCATACTATATTTGTTCGCCATAATCTTTCTTCACTCCGCCATTTCCATGTCGATCTCTTGTAAAATAGCTTAAGAGAGATGGAAGAGTGATGGAATCTCATGTAAATTGGAAAGTTACAAATACGAAAAAGAAATGAAAAGAAAAATATGTTTAAATTATCTTAGCAATAAGGCCGCCAATTATACTGTTATGTTGTAAATATTTAATGTTTGTGTTTTTCCTCGTGTACAATAAAGAATATTCTTATTTTGTCTTATCTTATCTTAAAAGAAAAAGTGATATTAATCACTGATATTACTTCAGTGATATTAATCAGTCTACCTTATAAGAGATTTTTTCTTTAATTTTAACGGATATTTTAACATAACATAAACACAAAAATATCTTTATTGCTTGAAAAACTTAACAACTAGTGGTTTGTTTACATTTTTAAAAGGTACCTATTACATTCAGTATTTAAGGCAAAGCTGCATAAAGGTAAACAATTCTCTTCTGTGCCTGAACTAGGTTCTAGACCTGTACCTCAGGCAACAGTGCTCTTCATCGTTCAATACCTACAGTATGTAGCTTAGACAGGTGTAAGTTTAAATATGTTTTACTATACCTAATCAGATATCATAGATAATTAATCGGACATTACTGTATTTTAAGATATTCTATAGTATACATTAAGGTAGGTACTTGCAGTTTTTAGTTGGTGTATGTGAACCTCTCTGTGTGTTTGGTGAATATGCTTGAGTGTGTGTGAGAGGGTGTAAGTAAGTATAGAAGGACCAATTCAATGTACTAGGTTAAATCAAGTTTGAGTTTTTAGTAGCAACTCGGATTCTTCGTAATTAAGTTTCTTTAGATATTTAAATAGTGCAATTTCGCATTCATAGGTATTCAGGTTATATAACGGGAGTTTTTTATTGATTTTGTTGTATAAGTAAGGGCCAAGAAATATAAAGTATTTTTGTATATAAGAGAATTTGTGTTGAATTGTGGGCATAACTTTATTTTTGTGACGTTGGGATAAGACGAGATTCGGATCATACTATGGAGTGAGTGTTGTTATGAAGCCGTGAGGTAGATAAATAATAATTGTCTCACGGTTAGTACCTCGCAGAACTCATATAAGAGTTTTGTAGGGAAAAGTATAGGGTGAAAGGTACATACTTTTAAGACCGCCCTTTGGCACGTACCTCGACTAAAGGATAAGCCTGGTTATCCAAAGAGGCAACGTCGCCATTTGAGGTAAATGAAATTGGGAATGTTGTAAATTTATGAACGTAGTCTGACATTTATAAGCCTAACAAGTTCTTACCGGTAATCCAGGTCCCGTTCCAGTGCACCGGCTTCAGGTCCTCACTCAGCAGGTCCTGGATCCGGAGCCGGCGGCCCTTGATCCGCGGGCCCTCGTCTGGCGGCGTCAGCAGGACCACAGAGGTGACGATCAGCGCGAGGACCACTACGATGACCAGCACCGCGATGAGGATTCCGCGCCAGTTGCGCTGGTTCGGACTGCCAACCACCAACTTCTGGAACAAGTGGCGAGGATTAGATGGTGAGCAAGATTTCAAACGGCAAACCAGGCGCGATGACGATCTGCGAAAAAATACAGGCAGGCTGCATGCGGCAAGCTGAAGAGAGGGCGCTATGGCGCTCATTAGGGGAGGGCTATGTCCAGCAGTGGACTAATATAGCCTGATGATGATCAAGATGAAAATTTTAAACACTGCATAACACTAAAAAAAATGCTTTGGTCTTGGACTTTATTACAATGTTAAGGGTTAAGGCTGCTTCACACCCTGAACTGATTCTCGAAAACATGCAGCTCTAGTAATTTAGGCCCCCGAGGTAGTTCAAAGGACACGATTCGATTCCCATCACCTCTACCCGCACCTAGCTTCCCTTTTTTGCCTGATTTTTTTTTACCATGAAGCCTGAAATGTTTGACTAACTAAACTGTATTTTTTTTATGTCCATACTAGCTTTTGCATTATAAAAGTAATACTATGTAGTTTTACATTTGCGCCGATATACCTATTCATTTCCTAAATCAATCTGATTGGTCTACAAAAGTGTACCAAGATGGTCCCTTGCAAAAATACAAATAAAGTTGTTAATCTCAACTACTTACTAACAAACCTATACATAGTAAAACCAATGGCCGAGATGATAAACTTAAACTTCGAATTCACTTTTTGGTACCAACTTTTAAGCGGCCTACAGACTATTGAAACGCGACGCGACACCACGTATCGACACCCCGTTGTGCATCGTGCACATTGCCAACACGCGATGCCCAAAATGATTCTGATCATAGAAAATAGTAGATTTGATTTGACGCAACACGCATCACGTTGCGTCACGATTCCATAATGTGTTTCCGCCTTTACAGACTTTCCTTCAAACAATTTCTACTACTTTTCCAAGACACGAGATGCGCCACTCGAAAAACGGTCATCCGTTCACGATCTCTTTACGAGTTGTCTACTTGACTGCGCTACAAAATTGTTACTTCTAGAAAGACGGCTGCAATCGCGAGAGTATAGAATGGCTTAACCCATGCTATTAAAGGATTTCATCATCAACCCATTATGTCCCCACCAAGGGTCACGGGTCTCTTCCCTGAGGAAGGTATAGGCCATACTCCACCACGGGGGCCAAGTCCGGATTGGTGGAGGCTTGTAAGACTAGTGGCTGGTCTTACTGTCAGAAGTTTTCAAGCCGCCCTAAGGCCTCTGACTTGGCTTAACGACTGCCATCTATCGACGGCAGCCGTCACCAACTGCTTAACGTGCCTTGCGAAGCACGGAACCGCTCGGAAAAATGCCACTAGCGTTAGTCATAGACGGTGACCCATCCATGGACTGAACGCGCCGTATGTTGCTTAACCTTAGTGATCGTTTAAGATCACTCAGGCAGCTCAGGTTACGAGCGGATTTATTAAAGGATTTATCCCCGTTTAATTTGTCATTAAACTTATTAACGTTCATTAAGTTCGTTTATTGAATGAGAAGTTTCAAAATTAAATAAAAACGTTTTAATTTTACCAAAGACTACCCACCAAATATAGTCTTATCTTGCTTTAACCATATCACAATCTATAATAATAGTCTTTTAATTGTATACAATTACATAATTCCTCATCATCATCATCATTCAGCCACAAGAAGTCCACTGCTGGACAAAGGCCTCCTCCATGGATTTCCAAAAAGACGGGTTGAAAGCGGCTTGCATCCAGCGTCTTTCTGCCATCTAGATGAGATCGTCTGTCCGTAATTAATATTTCTTAAATATTAATGCTAAGATTAAATGAAATTTATTTGTACGGCTTCACCAATTTTTTAAAATATTTGATAAGTATGGGAATAGGACTTCTTTCCACTAATAATAATTGAGCCTTCTATTCATTTCGACATTGTCCTTCCATCAATAGTCGTTGCAGTTGATAAATTGACTCGACGAGACCGCATTCTATTAAGTTGCAGCACGCTTCTTACCAGCTCGTGACTGAACAAAACCGCCCATTATTTATTGTGCTGGCTAGATTTTCTTCATTAAACTTTGGTACATGGGGGTTGAACGGTTTATTTCTTTAAAAAATTGCCATTTCTAATAGTAAATTGTAATAGTTTTTTAAATAGTTCTATAAAATACTGTTGGTAACTTTAACTTGTTTTTTTTGACACGCTCAACCCAATGGTACAAATTGTTGTATTGTACAGAAGTGTAATAATAATTCAATAGAAAATTCAGAATTGGAACGCAGCCTATTTTGCGTTATGTAACAGAGCTTGTTCGACTGTTAACGTTTAAAAATTATTCCAACGAATTCTAATAATGAAATGAAAATGAAAAATCTAGCATATAAAATTCTGAGAATAGGTTTTATCTAAATTTAATACCCCTATCTGGCAAAACAACGTTTGCCGGGTCAGCTAGTAATAAATAAAAAATAGAAAGTGATAAGCGTAATACATCTCTCAAGATGAAATAAATAGGTATTTTAATTTATTTTGGTACAACTATCAGACCAAAGTCTATCAGGTACAACTATCAGACAAAAGCACTGTGTGTGACACGAGATGTCACACACAGTGCTTGTCATCGAACTCCAAAACGGCTTCACTGATTTTTATGAAATTTTCTATGCATATTTGGTACGTCTTAGGCTTATTAATATAGTAAAACAATATTTGCAGGGTCACCTAGTATTACATAGATAACATAGTTACCGTTAACCCAGCGCCTCACCTTCTACCGCGCAGCAAAGCGACTACGTAGCTTCGTAGTACCGTAACCAATTTATCGACTACGCAGCGTAGCACAATGAATAGGGTGAAAAATGAAAAGTCATTCCGTTGGATTTATATTTGCGTTTTGTACATTTTATTTGTTTGAGTTAAAAGGGGTAAGCTTGTTTATTGTGTCATTTGTTAGATAGGTATTGTGCTACATTGTTGAAGGAATTGTATATTAAAATTATGTACTTTTTCGTTAAAGTAAAGAATTTAATTAAACGTTCGTCTTTATTTAGGGGCAGTTGAAACTTTGTTTGTATATTGTCGATTTCCTTCTCTCCTAAACTGAATTATCATCATCATCATCATCAACCTATTATGTCCCCACCGAGGGGCACGGGTCTCTTCCCTGAGGCCTTCCTCAGGGAAGAGACCATAGGCCATACTCCACCACGGGGGCCAAGTCCGGATTGGTGAAGGCTTGTAAGAGTAGTGGCTGGTCTTACTGTCAGAAGTTTTCAAGCCGCCCTAAGGCCTCTGACTTGGCTTAACGACTGTCATCTATCGACGGCAGCCGGCACCAACTGCTTAACGTGCCTTGCGAAGCACGGAACCGCTCGGAAAAATGCCACTAGCATTAGTCATAGACGATGACCCATCATGGAGTGAACGCGCCGTATGTAGCTTAATCTTAGTGATCGTTTAAGATCACTCAGGCAGCCCAGGCTACGACCGATTCTGAATTATAACTATTTATGACATTCTTCGTCACAATCATTGTCATCATCACAGTGTTTCGATTTCGTACAAACATTCACAAAACAACCTTAATCCACGCTTTCTCGTACATCAACAGTCTGTTAGGCTATAAACAGCTGTCATATGATTTTTTGTGTATATACTGTGGTCGTCTGACAGCAGTCAACAGTAGACTAACACATTCTTAGTGCACGAGTAACAGTTAGTCGTATTTTTGTGCGAGCCTATGCGACCTCTTCCTCATATTTCACCCAAAATTTAATTTCAACGTTATAGGAGGCAATTCCATTATAATTTATAAACAGACCACCTGCGGGCCCGCGCTTAAATTAGAAATAAGAAAGCTCACGTAAAAGAAAAACCAGATGCACTTAATGGACCGTTCAGTAGGTTACAAAAAAATATGACTTTACTGACTCTGAGAAATTAACTAACTGAATAAATATGACATTCATTACTGCTTACATAATTACGGAGCTATGCTACAAGGTCAATGCCTTGCCATAGAGCTATGGAAAGGGCCGCCTCTTGTACTGCATCTTATTGTTAATGTTCTGTATTAATGTTTTTCCTGGTACAATAAAGAATATTCTTATCTTATCTTATCTTATGCTCAGAATTTCTCTACGAGACCGAATCAGTAATGATGGGATCCCTAGACAAACGAAAGTCGTCAACATAGCCCAGGGGATAAGTAAGTTGAAGTGGCAGTGGGAGGGGCACATAGCACACAGAACTGATGGCCGATGGGGCGGAAAAGTTCTCGAATAGAGACCAAATATCGGCAAGCGCAGCGTAGGACGACCAGCCACAAGATGGACAGACGGTCTCATCCAAGTTACAGGAAGAAGCTGGATGCAAGCCGCTTCCAATCGGTCCTTTTGTTCTGTAGCCTATGTCCAGCAGTGGACTTCTTGTGACTGAATGATGATGATGATGACCTTGTAGTAGCCCTGATGTCATGGGACTATCGTGCAGGCCGGCTGCCCACATTTCGTGCTCCTGTGGGCGGTTGGGTTGTTACTTATTGAAATTCCAGTTATTTTGAAGAATTCTACAGGTAGAGTATTACTTACTTACTGTATTTAATTAAGACCCTCTCGCGTCAACACGGATACTCTGGAAGTTAATTATGTTTTCATTTTGTCACGTGAACAGCAGCTGTTGTGCCTTGCGTCAATAATTGTATTGTGCTCTCTCGAGAACAAAATTATGAAGCGTAGGGCTGGTGATTTAACTTGTCTAATTAAATACGGGACGGAAAGGCGTGGCTAGGGGGCTACTTACGCCTGTGTCTTGTCTTTTGTCTTCTTTGTGTCTTGTTTTGTCTTGTATCTTGTCTTAGGTCTTGTGAACGAATTCAGAATTCGTTTTTAATTCAACGAACATATTACAATGTAACACTCACACAATAGTACGACTTAGACCCTGATTTATAAATTCAAAAGTGAATACGTCCTTTATGGTGCGCATAGCACTGTATAAGGTTGTACAATAAGATTTCCTTAGATAATATTACAGTTACCTCTAACACGGTTAAAGAAAAGTGTTAAGCACACTATGAAAAACTACTATTAGCGATCATTTAGAAAGCAAAGATGTTTGGTGTTAAACAGTAGATTAATATTAAAGGTATTCAGAGGACAAATATCATTGTGTTTAGTGTTCAACACATTCATAAAAAAAAAATGTTTAAGTTTAAAAGTTTGTTAATTAAGCTAAAACTGTTTTGAAAAGAATTTGTATGTATGGAGTTTCTTTGTTAGCTTCCTTTGATTTGATAGTGAAAATTCTTTTCAACGTAAGGAATTCGAGAGAATTCACATTATAACTGTTGAGTGACAAATTACAGTATTAGCCGCGGCCGCTCTTAGGGTCGAGTTTTAATGACGAAAAATTAAGTAAAAAAAAACTCCATATTCTCCATAACCAGGCAAGGAGTGCATCCAGACTGAAGTTATTTGTACAAATCAAAGTACGTCGAGTCTCAATGGAAATCGAACTTACGACCTCTGTGTTGATATATCAATCGTACTAGACCAACGGGACAAATGAAGACACGGAAAAATATCATTATTCGTGACAAATATAAGTAATATTGTCATTATGTATAATAATATGGAACGAGGCAAATTAGAAAGCTAAAAAATATAATTATTTAAATTCTTACTACTAATTTGTTCTAGCGTAGACATCCGCTGATAATAAACGAGTGTCGTCAGTTGCTTGTCGCCCCGCCCTGCGTTTGTTGAGAGAGCTAATTACATCCTTTTATTTCCTGTTATCCTGGTGCTCGACAGCCAGGGCTGTTGGCTAATTTGTTTAGGAAGACTTTAGTATTTTTTTAAATATGAGAATAAAAAGAGTCTTCGCTTTTTGTACTTTCTATAATTACTTTTAAAATCGCGGCAGGTATAACATCAGACAAATAAAATAATAAATACTTTGACTTTGCATGGATTTTGAATTTGATGAATTTATTTCTAGTTTCGTTGGCGGAGAATCAGCCAACGAAAGTGTTGCTTCAGTTTTTCGAGTTCGGCAACCAGTAGATCCATCTTGTCGACGGTGGTGGCGGCGGCGGTGGTAGGTTTTATTGCACCTTGAGCGACAGTGTCGACGTTAAAATGCTCCATGCTTATATCGGCCATGGTAGCCAAGTCGTCAGTAGGTAGGCATGTTGGTCAGCTGTTTCGCCGTACTTTCCGTAATCCGTGGAAATATTGTCAAAACGAGAAAATATAAATAAAACGGGCACAAAATTGGTATTCACTCGAAAGCGCTCACTTGAGAACTAGCTTTCGCCCGCGACTCCGTCCGCGTGGACTTCAAGATTTTGCAACTCCGTTACTCCCTTAGGGGTTAAATTTAGAAAAACGGTGAAACAGGTGTTCAATCAATTGTGTTGAAGAGTATTTACTTTAAGTTTCAAGAAAATTAGACAACATTATTTTTACCTCCTATACAAATTTTGGCAACCCTTTTACCCCCATTAGGGGTTGAATTTAAAAAAATCCGGTCTTATTCATTGCCTACATTATATATAGACCCTCTGTGCAAAATTTCAGCTTCCTAGGTCCAACGGCTTGGGCTGGACGTTGATGAGTGAATGAATCAGTCAGTCACGACTTTGAATTTTATATATATAGAAGACTATTGACAGTTGACAGAAGACTATTGACAATAATTAAAACTATTGACAGTATTAAAAATAAAAATAAATTATTTCCTCTGTAGAGAGCCGCTACACCTTAAATGTTCAGTTAACTGACTAAGGCTAAAGCCCGTTTCCGTCAAAACGAGTTATTATCGTAATTTTGGCTACATTATGCCGCTTTTTTTTTCAATCAAAAGCTACAGAATAAAATACCAAAACATGTATGTCTTATATGTCCATGATTTCATTATCTGCCAAGGCTTCAAGCCTTTAGAACTAGACTTAAAAATGTTCTTGCTATTTTTTACAATGATTAAAAATGCTGATGCTGAAATGTAACAGCAGCCTTAAAATCTTCTTAGAAAGGTTTTTGTTCATCTTTGTCTAAAAACTTTCTTTAGTAACTTTGCCACATTATTTCACATAATAGCCCATATTATGTGAAGCTAAAGGGTGTTTATGGCCTGCATGATGGGTAAAAGTTAAGTTTCTCTAGCAAACATTGTAGGTTCACACGTCAGGTCCTATCACGAGGTCGTAAGGTCTATATTTCCACGTAATAATTTTACTGTAACTTGGTTGAATCTAGTTGTTAAAATGCAGGCTTTATCTCGGCTATTACATTTATTTATGTGACGTAATAAAGTGAAGCGTGTCATTAAATGAGGGCTGTGAATGAAAATTATACCTCACAGTGCAGATTTGGCTTTCATTTTACGCTTAATACGAGGTTTTAGTCGTGATTCTATGTTTTATCTGTGGTTTATGCTGGGAGGGATAAAATATCCTAAAGCTCATTGTCTGCTACCGGTTTATGAACATTATACGGGATATGAAAATATGTCTTGGAAATCTTGGAAAAAATATGAAGGTTGACTTTGGATCTTCAACCCATTATGTCCCCACCGAGGGGGACGGGTCTCTTCCCTGAGGAAGGCATAGGACATACTCCACCACGAGGGCCAAGTCCGGATTGGTGGAGGCTTGTAAGACTAGTGGCTGGCTTAACTCGTCTTGGATGACATAGTTGTGATGTCGCTGTTTCTGGTTCCTACGACACAGTCTTACTGTGGGGCCAGAAGCAATGTTTGTGCCTGTATGTAAATGTTTGTTTAAAAGTTCCTATTACTAGTATTTCTGTTGGCATAAACGGATTATACAAAAAAATAGATTTTTTGAATTGGTGGCCGCCTTTGTTTTAACCATCAAACACTCCATTCATATTTAGCTTCTAAAAGTTCCTATTACTAGTATTTGTAGAATCGCTCGTAGCCTGGGCTGCCTGAGTGATCTTAAACGATCACTAATGTTAAGCAACATACGGTGCGTTCAGTCCATGGATGGGTCACCGTCTATGACTAACGCTAGTGGCATTTTTGTGAGCGGTTCCGCAAGGTAGGTTAAGCAATTGGTGCCGGCTGCCGTTGATAGATGGCAGTCGTTAAGCCAAGTCAGAGGCCTTAGAGCGGCTTGAAAACTTCTGACAGTAAGACGCAAGCCTCCACCAATCCGGACTTGGTCCCCGTGGTGGAGTATGGCCTATACCTTCTTCAGGGAAGAGACCCGTGCCCTTCGGTAGGGAATAATGGATTGATGATGTATTTCTGTTTCCATGAACGGAATATAAAAAAACTAGTTTTTCTGCATTGGTGGCCTTTGTTCCAGGAGTAAAGCGACCTTCGGACACCAACAAATGACACCTACAAAAACAGTCCCCCCCATTGATTTCGAAGCAATGTCCCTTTGCAAAGGCGATGGCCTTCGTCTCCCCTCGAAACAGTCATTTTGTTTCGCGTAAAAGACGTCATAAAGGCTACAATTATACACTCGACAAGGCGTCGGGTGAAATTTTCCGTTGGCGACGCTTACTGTGTTATGGGGCGACGGGTTTCAGTATACTATCCGACTGCCTAAATTATTTTTAGTTTTCTGCGATACAATAGGTCAAACAACCAAACACTACTGGACCTATGTATTATTATTATTAGTATTATTTTCAGTCAGCTTAAGAGATCTCTGTGGCGCAGCGGTTAGCGCATCTGCCTACCATGCGAGAGGTCCCGGGTTCGAAACCCGGCGGGGCAAAAAAACCCTAGGTCTTGGATGTTTACATGTTTATGATGTCGCTGTTTCTGGTTCCCACGATACCGGCTATCCTAGTGTGGGGCCAGAAGCAATAATGTTTATGTTTATTTATTTTTACTCGATATGCTTATATACTTACCCCCTTATTCATAAAAAGTTTTAAGCATTGGATAAGTAAACAACTGTTTAAATGTCATGTTGTCTTTTATATTTCAATGACATCTGTCAAGGACAGCATGATATTTAATCAGTTGTTTACTTAACCAATGCTTAAATTTTTTTATGAATAAGGGGGTTAGTTAACAATAAAACGTTTCAATCCACCTAAATCAGACCAAAACCGAACATCACCCATTTATTGAAACGGGGTGGAGAGCGCGTAATACATCGACAAGGCAAGTTTACGAGTTCACAAAGAGGTAATGTGCCGTGTGGGGCGTAAATACTCGGGCGGTAAGTGGAACCGCCGCCGTTTGTAGGTACTGCACATATGGAAGACATGAAACAGCTTAGGATTTAACATAAAATATACATTTACATGCAGGCACATACATCGTTTCTGGCCCCACACTAGGATACCCTGTGTCGTGGGAACCAGAAACAGGAAAATCACAAACATGAAGACATCCAAGACCTGGGTTTTTTTTGTCCCTAGCCGGGGTTCTAACCCCGCATGGAGCTAGAAATCTCTCGCATGGTAGGCAGATGCAATAACATAATAGACCATTTTCATTTACATACAGGCACATTCATCGCTTCTGGCCACACACTAGAATACCCGTCGTGGGAACCAGAAACAGCGACATCACAAACATGTAGACATCCAAGACCTGGGGTTTTTTTTCCCCAGCCGGGGAGCCTAGGTTCTAACCCGGGTAATCTCGCATGGTAGGCAGATGCGCTAACCGCTGCGCCACAAAGGTCGTACACCATCCTTCTACGCTCATTAAACACATTTATGTGTATCAATCAGCCTTTATCATCCAGCCGTTGCCAGCAGTCTGCCTCCGTTGGTCGGTCCAGCGAGCCGGTGGCCGTCCTACGCTACGTTTGCCAATTTGTGGTCCTCACTGGAGAAAAATTGCAGCCCATCGACCTCGGTTCTTGAGCATAATTATGTCAAATCTCATGTGTAATTACTGGTGTACATACAATAAAGAATATTCTATCTATCTATCTATATATGTGACGACGATACAACCAGAGTGATCTAGGGCACAACAGTGATCTAAGTGCATCACGTGACTTAGATCGGTCTGGGATGGCTTCAGTTTGCAGATCGCACCAATTCTATATGTTGTTATGTCTCAATGGTGTTAGCACTGAGGAGCACTTAGATTAGTGTGGCACGAAAGATGAGATAGAATGAGTTGTTCTCTACTTTATCTGCCCTACCCCACTCTCTTTTTTAATACGAGTATTCCAATATTTCTAGGCTGGCTGGAAGAAACTTCTTTAGAAATTATTTTTTTATCTCAAACCTGTTATTTAAGTTATAGGTATTATGTATTTTCTTTTGTGCAATAAAGTGTAACAACAACAAGATTTATGATTTTTCTATGCCATTGTGTAACAGCCTAGTTACTGGTAAAAAGGACACTTAGATTACTCTGGTGCTAACGTCGTCATGCGACCTGCTTACTACTACCACTTCAGCTCTCTAATCTGTAATTTACGCCTACGCTAAAGTTTAGAGAAGCTACTTATGTCTGTCTGTGACTTAATACTCGCTCTATGGGGTAGTCTTCGTTATGGTCCAGCATAACGCTATTTTCGTCCATCATTTTCCTCAAGCAACCCTGAAATAATGAAGTGCCTCGCCGGTTCATTGCTTGATTCAAGGAAAATACTCTCCCCTTTCGAGTAGCTACTTTTAGGACCTTTTCCGAGAAGTCAGCTTCGCCGAATCTAGCCAAAACTAATCGCTTGATTTGCGCGTAAGTTGTCTGCCATCATAATGAGACTTGTTTAAGAATTTTTCATAATAAATAGCCCCAAGTTTACAACCGGATTAATTTGTGATGAAACTTGCGAATAGATAGCGAGCAAACATTGAGCAGTGTCTCCCAAAAAATAAATCTAACAAATTAGATAACTTTGTTAACCTGGGCCGAATATTTGGATTTCGACTAATGAGGACTCTGGGGCTACAAAATCGGGAGTACGTCATTGCATGGAAGTACTGACTGATATCCTTTATTAACACGCTTTTATTAGGTCGACCTGTATGTAACTAACTATGTAATGGAATCTAAGGTAACTAATTTAATTTTTGAACTAAAACATTCGTAAGCATGGTCAACTTGATTTCGGAATCACTTATTTCCTTTTTGTCAGACGAGTCCGATCAGGTTTTGCTTTGATTCAGTCAGAGACGAGCGAACTCCGTCTCTACTCACAATAATAAAGCTCTGCAAATTAGAGTGAAATCTTTGCGTTTTTTTATTCATAAATAAATAAACTTTCTTTCATTAAAGTGCAAATCGTCCGTCATCATCATCATCGTCCTTGACACTCCAATCCCACGCTCACTTCTTTAATCTAAACTCCACTGACGTAGCTGAAACGCATTACAAAGGTCACCTGTTGTAAAAACACCTAATTATATAGCAACATCGGCTAGATACGCGAGACTGTTCCCGCCAAAACGGTCCCCCATTATGGGAAATTCCGCCCGTTTGTTATCGCTGCTATTTTTTTCAGCTTTTTTTATGCCCGCCCTGTTTTTGACAGCTGAGTTTTTATTCTTTTATTTTTCTAGAAGACCGAGATTTAAATGCTGGAATACCAGATGGTTTTTCATCGATTGCCAAACGGCAGGTTGACGGGTTATGGCCCTGATCTCCATGATGGCTAACGTGAACTAAAAAAAACGATTCGTTTTGCCTAGCTACCGATAGTAACCATTCTTCGTCAGGTCAGATTTTTGATTTTTAAAGTTCTTTATGTTACATATTTCTTTTTACAATGCTTAAAACCTAGTGTACATTTAGCCTAGGCAAAAGCGGTCCTCATTTGACATGTTTATTAGGCTAAATAGGTAAGCCTATTATAAACATTAATGCATGAAAATGACACATTTTTTTATACATATTATAGTTACGCTTACGTCACTATTTATATGAACAGTACAACAAAAGGTGATGAGCAATGCACATTTATGATATACCTAATGAGGTAGGTAGGTATGTATAATTGTTTTACTATATTTATACTTGGCTAAGGCTAATTCTTTGCTAAGGCTAATTCGGACCGCCTCTTCCAAGTATCACTCAAGTAGTTATCCAAACAGATTTTTTTTAAATCTATGTTGAAGAAGTTACGTTTAAAAACAAATCATTAACTAACTTTCATGTAGAGTACTTTTGTATCTATGCACTCTTATCACAGTTTCATTCAAAGTGTAAAGTGAAGCTTTCCATCGATCATAGGTGAGTAGCAAATTTTTTTCAAACCTCGCTTCCACCGAAAACATTGTCATAATTTTCCTTGAAATTCAAGCCTAAAATACAGTCGAACTAACATAATCTATCAAAATCCCCTTTGTGACCGCCACCACGCAGTCATTAACCCATTTCCTGCTGACAATGGCAACTTGTCATTAACGGGTGCATGGAAAACCAAACCAGCGCTGGTGACTCTTGCTTCTCGTAATAGAAGTACGACCAGAGAAAGTCACCAATGTTATAGTCATACAAGTTGTGTGTTTTAGACTGATACGTCCGCTGGTATGTTAACGAGAATGCTGCATAGGCGGTTAATTGAAATTCGATATTGCTCAGCTGCCTTGTGCTAAGTAGTAGATATTTTGGAACACCGAATATGGTCCCTCGGTATGGCGATACCAACGAACGTCAGATTCAGTGTTGGAAATGTGATTTCAATACTCCAAGTGATCGTAATTCGACCTATATGGTCGGATGATGTATCAGCGAATATCCAGCGAAGTCCGAGAGATGTCTCAGCGAAGGGCGAGCCAAATTTCCCCAAAAACCAGCCTATACTCGTCTTCACTCTTCTCCTCTACTCTCGTTGTTGTTGATTTGCAACTGCGTCACAATTAAATGCAATACTTGGTACGTGATTTAGTTGTAAGAAATTCATCTTCATCATCTTAGTCCACTGCTGGACATAGCCCTCCCCTAATGAGCGCCATAGCACCCTGTCTTCAGCTTGCTGTATCCAGCATCTGCCCCTGCAGTTTTTCGCAGATCGTCATCCCACCTGGCTGGAGGGCGTCCTGCACTACGTTTGCCGAGTCGCCCGTTTACCTGCCGTGCGGTTGTCGGTTCTTCGCTAGATATGGCCAGCCCACTGCCACTTCAGCTTGCTAATTCTAAGAAATTGCATTATACTTATTGGCACTTCAGATCGCAATAAAATGCAGGGTTTGGCTCAATTTTGAAATACTAGCAGTGCCCGCGACTTTGTTCGCGTCAACAGATTAGCCTGTAGGTCCACCCTGGTTTCTAAATAGTGGTGAAAGATTTTTTAGTTCATTGTGAGTACTTTCTAAGATTATCCCCTACACACAAACTTACAAACTTTTTCTCTTTATAATATTAGTTTATAACAACAATACACGCAACTCCTCAGGTATCCGTAGTAAACCGATAAGATAAGATAAGATAAGATAAGAATATTCTTTATTGTACACGAGGAGAAACACAAACATAAAATATTTACAAGATAACAGTACAATTGGCGGCCTTATTGCTAAAAGCAATTTCTTCCAGACAACCCTAAGATGGAAAAATTTCTGAAGGAAAAAGGAGACGGGTAGTCGGTGCAAACATGAATATTAATATACATACTTACATAAATAGCAATACACCTACATAAAGCATTACATACATATATAGTTATGATAAACATACATAAATATATAATAATAAATAACCTACGGGAGGAGGAAATAATAAATTATAATATACCTACTTACATGGGGGAGAAAAAAAAAAAATACACGACAGAATACTGCACAAATATCATAGAGAGAGATAAAACTCTTTTACCTTGGTTTTAAAGACAGCGGGGGAGGGCGAGCGCCTTATTAAAGTCGGTAGATCATTCCACAGCCGAGCAGCCGTGACAGTAAATGAGTCACTGAAAAACCTCGTCGAATGCGCCGGAGTCTTCAGCGAGAGATTCCGATCAGATCGTAATGCCCGGCTGTGGGAATCACCGAGATAGGTGAAGCACTCTTTGAGATAGGAAGGGGTGGCTGGATTGAACAGTATTGAATAGAGAAGAGAGAGGATGTGAGCATTCCTACGAGAACGGATTGGAAGCCACTTGAGCTTAGCGCGAAATTCGGAGATGTGGTCATATTTGCGTAGACCAAATATGAACCTTATAGCGAAGTTTTGAAGGCGCTCAAGTTTGTTAAGCTGGTCTTCGGTCAAATCAAGATAGCTGGCATCAGCGTAGTCGAGGATAGGTAGCAACAGAGATTGCGCAAGTGCGACTTTGGTCGCAGTTGGCAGAAAATTCCACAACCTTCTCAGGGAGGCCGCTGAAGCGAATATTTTCCGACTCACCTCCGCCAGCTGAGGAGACCAAGTCAGGCACCTATCGATAATGACCCCCAAGTTCTTCACCTTCTCACTGAACGGAACTATGACACCGTCAAACTTCACCCGTGGAAGCTGTTCCCACTTGACCCTTGATATCATTCTAGGACTGCCAACCACAATCACCTGAGTCTTAGAGGGATTGACCCTCAAACCATGAGACCTACTCCATTCCAAAATATGATTGAGATCGGCATTCGTATCGTCAATGGCCAAAGGCAGATTATCTACAGGGGAATGTGCATAGATTTGGAGATCATCTGCATAAAGGTGGTAAGAAGAAGAAAGGTTGCTGGAAATACTATTGATGAAAATGGCAAAGAGGAGAGGAGACAACACGCCACCTTGCGGGACACCGGCAGTAGTATCACACCAAGTGGAGAAGGATTCGTCAATACGTATACGCTGCCGGCGCCCATGCAAGTAACTACGAAACCAGTCAATAACTTTTGGAGATATGTTAAGAGAACATAGTATTCCTAGCAGGATGTCAAAGTCCACCGTGTTGAATGCATTGCTGAAATCCAACAGCGTGAGGATTGTGACCTGAGCATTCTCCATCGCAAGCCGTATATCATCCGTGATTTTAATAAGTGCTGTAACCGTACTGTGGCCTGGTCGGAAGCCGGATTGGAAAGGATTAAGGAGATTGTTTTTATTCAGGAACATACTAAGTTGACGATGGATCAGGCGTTCAAGGACTTTTGAAAGGAATGGCAGGATGGAAATCGGACGGAATTCGGAGAACGAAGAAGGATTTGGTTTCTTGGGCAATGGAGTAACCTGTGCTTCCTTCCAGGCCGCAGGAAAGGCACCAACCTTAACAGAGTGGTTCAGCATTGCTGTGATGACCGGAGTGATAATATCTAGGATTGGCATTATCATTTTCCGGCTGATGCCGTCGCTACCAACAGCACTGGAGGTAATGGATACTATGCTCTTCTCAACATCACAATCAGTAAATTGACTAAGATAAAAAGGCGGGAAATCAGGAGTTGGAAGTGCAGAAAGATTGCTTAGTGTGTTCGTTTTAATAGTTCCATCAACGTTAGGAACAGAAGTGAAATGACGATAAAGAGCATTGACATCGAGGTCGTGAGAAACTGAATCCTGACGTGGCTTTCCAACTCCTAGTGATTTAAGAAAATTCCATACTTTGGCTGGATCACCGTTTTGAACAGATTCATGAATATGGCGTCGTTGTGCGTCCCTACACACCTTATTGCAGTGATTTCTCAAAGTCACGAAGCGCTCCTTGTTGTAATCTGTAGGCCTGATCTTATACTTATATTTGGCTGCAGCTTTTTGACGCATGGCAGTCCTAATGGCGTCTGTGAGCCATGGTGCAGGCAGGTGCCGAACTTTAATTGCTCTAACCGGTGCGTGCATGTCATAGAGATCAGTGAGAAGGCTATTGAAAATGGCGATCTGCTCATCGACAGTGTCCGAATTCGCCACCACAGACCAGTCGGTACTCATTACGTCCTCCCTGAGTCGGTCCAGATCCATTCCACTAAAGTTGCGTTGCATGAGTATCCTCGGCTTAGCTTTGGGAGGGCGAATTTTATAGGAAAGAAATATCAGATCATGGTAAGAGAAGTCATCAGCTGCAAGCTGACCGTGTGTCAAAACATGCTGAGAAGAAGAAACTATCATTAGATCTAGGAGAGAAGGCGTACAGTTTGGAAAATTGTGAGTTGCAGCTGAAGGAAGAATGGACAGGTTATTAGCATTTATTAGGGATTGAAGAGAGGAAGAACGATGGTCATTTTTCAGTAAGCAAGTGTTGAAGTCGCCCATTATTATAGTGTGACTGTAGGAGGGGAGGTTTTTATGAAGGAGAGCGTCAAAAGAAGAAAAATGTTTATGTGTAAGGAAGGACAGTAATAGACACCAAGTAAGATTTTGGTATGTTTTAAAAATACCTCTATGAATAAATATTCTCCCGAATTTGGTGGGGGGGGTTGGGCTGAGGTAGAGATGATAGAAAACGGAATATGAGCTCGAAGATATATTGCTACCCCACCACCACCGCGACTGGTGCGGTCGTTGCGGATTAGGTGGAATCCTGGGAGAGAGTAGGAAGTGGAAGGAAGACAAGGCTTAAGCCAAGACTCTGAGATAAGAATAGCATGTAAATGTTTTACATCGAAGGTGGCCAGCATATCAGGGAAATGTGCAGGAATGCTCTGTGCGTTAATATGAACGACATTGAAGTTGTTAGGTGAGTCAGAGAATTGAGAAACAAGGCTGTCAGAGAGAGAGGGGATACTATGGAAACTGCAGTCATTACTGTTCAATCCCTCCGAAGAAGAAAAAGATAAAATTAAATAATCGCTGTGATCAACATCAGACATAAGCCAGTAAATATTGTAGGTAATATATAAGATAAAAGTATAATATATGAGATAAAATAAATAAATAGATACTATTCAAAAGAAAAATAAAATAAAATATATCACACGACCACCCGCCAGCTGTATACAAAATTAGTACCTACCTATGTAGGTATGCTTAAGCCTAAAAAGTAAAAACAACACATTAACAATCCAAAAACTTAGAGACAATTAAAACAGACAGAAATTAAAAAAACCGATATCCAAAATTATTACACTCCACAGATACAAAATTAGAATGCGTAAAACGAAACGCGAATTAAAAAGTAAAGTGTCATTGTCATTCTGACTGACGTGAGTGAGTTAAAGAAAGGAAATCGTGGGTAATAAACATAAATGTTAAGAAAAATGGATTGGATAGATAGATTGCACACATATACACACCATAGAGCAACATAAATGCAAAACATTTCACCGCAACGAGCCACTTATTTGGAGACAGCTGCCTTTCGTTTTGGACGAACAGCGACGTTCGACTTGGCAATGTTTTGTTTAGCGGGGGCTGCCGCTGAAGCTTTGTTGTCTACCGTTGCAAGCTCTTTGACCTCCGGCAAGGAGTGCACTTTGTGTCGCGTACCATCCGACGTCAGTACATGAATGGTGCCCTCGCGCGTCCAACAGTTCGTTACACCAAATTGCTGCCTGGCCTCCATAAACACCTCGTGCCGTGTCTTTGTGAGAAACTCACATAAAGTGATACCAGATCCTTTCAATTTGGTCTTGGATTGCCATGCTTTGTCTCGAACCTCTGCGGAGCTAAACTTAACCAACACTGGCCTCATTCGACTCACGGCGGGGCGGCCCATCCTATGAGAATGCCTGACATCACTTGCACTGATATTTATTGAGTGCTTCCCAAGGACTTCCACCACTGCAGCCGATGTTACTTCCTTTTCTGCCTCTGGAACACCATGGATAAGAAGCATCTTTCTGCGGCTTCGCATCTCCATAACATCCATGTTGCGGGCCAGCATGTCAACTTGCTTCTGGAGTGTGTTTAGAGCCAGCACGACGAATGAGCGGAACGAGTTAAACTCCACCTGGATGCTTGAGCTTGCAGAAGAGGACGCAGATCCGGCTCCCTTGTCCAAGGCGTCTTGAAATGAAGCCATTCTTGAACCAAATAAGTGTGACAGCTCATTGATCGAGTTCTTGATATCGTCCATTGATTGAGTTTGTGAGTGTTGCTGTGATTTTTATGGAGATTTTGTGTGATACAGCTGGCAGGTAATGCAGGTCTCTAGTTAATTACTATTCATAAAGTTAATTGGTATTTAACTATTTTAATGAATTAAGTAAAGTTAAGCAATTAAAAACGTGTGTAATTTCTAACACTACCCCCTAAGCCGATAAGCCTATAGTTAGAAGGTTCATTCTAAAAACTACTGAAAATATTTTTAAATCTATTTAGTAGTTTCGGAGATAACTTCTCTTTATTGATATTAGGGTAGGAATGCACTAAATTGTAACGCGAGTTGACTAACGTATTGTCGATAGAAGAGAGGGTTGGATTTTCGGAGGGCTCCTCATCCCGGGGCCTGAAGTGAGAGCCCTTCCATAGCTAGATGCAAATCTGATTTACCTGGAGTGTAGAACCAAGCTTGTTGCACTAGCTGAAAAGGTATTAAACATTTAAACAAACATTTACATACAGACACATACACCGCCTCCGGCCCCACACTAGGATACCAGAAACAGCGACTTCACAAACATGTAAACATCCACGTCCTGGAGTTTTTTTTTCTCCCCTCGGATCGGATCGAACCCGGGGCCTCTCGTCTGGTTAGCAGCGCTAACCGCTACGCCATAGAGGTCGCCAATATTCTCTATCATATTACCCACTCTATTTCACAGTAAATTACAAAATCGATTCGAATAGAGCCGTTGTTTTTGCGCCCTCTATTAGTATGCGGCGGAACGGGCCAGGTTGCGTGCCCTGATTATCGTTAGCGACTAAGGGCTACTTACCAAAGGTAGAACTTGAATGCCGAAAATATCACATCAATTTTAAAGCTCTTAGTTACGACCAAGTAAGAATGATTAATCGGCGGGCCACGTGCGGCTGTTCTAATCTTCTTCTTAGCGTGTCGATGGCAAACTATTTTTATCAGTCTTTACTACATAGTTGCGGCCCAGAACTTTGCGACGCTGACTTTCGACGCGACGCTTGACGCTTTATCACTTGCAATCATTAGGTCCTCCTGAGTGCAGGTACACAGATGATCGCGTCTGCCGGGTTTCCGGATTTCTTTGCCATTATCCGTAACAGTTGCCTCGTTTTGGAGCCGACTGCGGGCCTCCAAGAATGAGATTCTGTCGTGTCTGTGTGAGGATGTGGGCAGTTCACTGTACCAACATTGGCATTCCGTTCAGCGCGACAAAAATCGAAAATGATTTGTAATTATACCTATTTCTTCTATGTATTTTATTTTATTGTATTTCTGTATAGTATTATTATGATCTATGTATTTTGTAAGCTGGAACCTTGTATTCCTAAATAAAAGCATTTATTATTATTATTAATTCAAAATATAGTAGTAGAAATGTACTAAAGTGGTGTTATTATTCATTTTTTCTTTTTTAATGACCAATAAAGTGTTCTCTATGACAATGAATCAATAAAAAAGGATTTACATTCTGTAGAATGTAAATTCTATTTATTGATGTGCCCTATTGGCCGCTGCCTTCGGGCCAAATTTGTAGTGGGAACACGCAGCGGGAAAAAAACAACTCTGACCAAAAAACTCACTCAAAAACACGGTCTATGAATAACAGCACGAATTGTAAGATCGAGGTAGATGGGAAGAAAGATCGACAGTAAAGGGGTGAACATGATTGATATGCTCAATAATATCTCTTGACGTGCCATTTGAGTAGAAAAACAACTCAATAGGTAGAGAAATTATATGCTTTATGTTGACATTCTAAAGCAAAAACACACGCGAAGTCAATACTTAATTTTTAATGCGGCTCGACAGTTTTGTTGCCAAGTCGCCCGCAACTGAATTGACTGCTTTTGTGTTAAAAATTTCTTAGCGAGGACTGACCGTACATTTTATTGAGAAAATCCAAAGTTCTCCACAGCTATTTGATTTTGCTGCTACCATTATTTTACGACATAATAGGGAAGTTTTTATTCTTCATCTTGTACAGTCAATTTCTTCAGTAAAGTAACATAAAAGTAGTTCTGAATGGCGCTCTTCAGTCTAGACGAGGGGTCTTATTTTAACGCTGTTGTGAATAGCTTTTAAAAATCTGTATATTTTACTCTATGACAGTAATACTGCCATCATAAGGTAAAAAGACGCATCTGACATCAGGTCGAAACTGAGAAATGCGTATTTTTATTAACTTTAACTTCGCAGAAAATGCTACTATCAAATTACAAAACTACAGAAAGATTCGTCTTTTTTTCTTCGTTCCAAATGTGTGTATAACTTAGTTTCGGCAAAAAATTTAGTTGCGTCTTTTTCTCTTATGACGGCAGAATACGGCATTTTTTTATTTGTAAGTTTTCGCATACTTCCGAGTGACCTCGAATTCGTTCACTAGAGGGTTTTGAAAAAATAATCTTTCACTTGGATTCTGAGAAATGAGATATCAGTCGATTCGTTTTAAATAACATAGGCTATATGGTCTTTGACTTTTTTGTCTTTATTTTTTTGCTCAGCCGTCTTGTCAGTTATTTTTATTATTGAATAAATGGTCCAAATAAAGGAAGAAAAATATGTATGCTTCGGTTTACGTGAAATTAACAATCGGTCCAATAACTATTGGTCCATATCAGCGAATTACGGCATTTTTTTATTTGTAAGTTTTCGCATACTTCCGAGTGACCTCGAATTCGTTCACTACAGTCTATTTTTTGAAGCGAACGACTAAGTGTCAACATGTCAAAAATTTGGTTTTTTAATATGCCACATTTATAACACTGCATAATATTTAGCAAAGTTAGACAAAACGATATGCCTAATAAATATCATTAAGCAATTAACACAATAACACTGTTATTACCTGATTTTATCCCCCACTTGCAGTTTATTTAACTAATATTTTATTTTATCATGAAAATACCATTTGCTTAAGAGATCTATGCCCCAAAAAATACCTAAAATTTCAGTGGTCCTCAAATAAAAGCGATCCTACTGCTGCCAAATATGTTCGCAACTAGGAAAGATGACGGACTTTTGTTTAAAGGCCGATTTGATCGACTATTTTATGCTAATGGGCTACGCGAAGTGTAGGAAGAAGTATGGAGAGCTGACTACGAACCTCTTTTTTAATTAAAGACAAAAAAAAGTAAGATTGACGTTGTTGTTGATGAGAGTGCGACTAAAGAAAATAAAATAGGTAACTTATCTTTAGTCTGTTCATCATTGTAAATAAGGTATTGGTAAAGTTTTTTGGTCCATCGTCCAGTTGTTTTATACTTTTGTGTTTGTTATTACGAAACGGAAAATAGTATGGGTGAGCGAGCCGGACCCAACGCTGATTCTGCCAAACCGATGTATACGATGCCACAGAATACATAATAGTACAACGATGTAAGCAAAGCTGCGAGCTATTTTGAGTGAGATGTAAGTTTGAGAGATGCTGTGTCTTTGTTTACCTTTAGTCGTTCGCTTCAGTAAATAGAATATAGAGGGTTTTGAAAAAAATATCTTTCACTTGGATTCTGACAAATGAGATATCAGTCGATTCGTTTCAAATAACATAGGCTATATGGTCTTTGACTTTTTTGTCTTTATTTTTTTGCTCAGCCGTCTTGTCAGTTATTTTTATTATTGAATAATTGCAACTAATGGTTTATTAACACACATTACTCAACCAAAACAGTGGACACAAGGCAAACATCAAAAACCAAAGTCAGGGTCACCCCGACCGCGTTTAGATAGGAAAGGCATTGCGGCCGTTAAACTCCATCGGCTTAACCCTGAAATGGATAATGTATGATCGAGCAGAAACTATTATGGCAGCCACAGAGGGGCCCGAAACGATTGATCATCTCAACTTGACAGAGGCAGTGGGTCTACTTGGGATGTACTTACATACGTTTTTAATTTAACAACATCTTGTTCCATCGATATAAAGTAAATGACCATCATCTGCCTCTACCTCTGCCCACTGTTGGGTGTAGGCCTTTTCTTGGCCACGTCGTCCGACCCGTTGGTCGGCTTGGCTTGGTTTACCGACTGACCGCCACACAATTCTCGTTCGCTACTCCGTTACTGCTCTGTTCTGTTGGTCCATTATAGTACGATGGCTGATGCATGGTTGGGCCACGTGACGTGATTTTTCATACCATTGACGACTAGATTGTTCGATATGCATGCTCGCGTAAACTTGAAGCGGCAATGAAACTAAATCGCCATTTTTATCCAGTTGTCATTGTACTACCATGCATTAACAGAATCTAGGCCCTGGTCCACCTGCCGTCTTCCTGCCTCGCCAGTTGTCCCGCCAATTGCCATTTCAGACTCGAAATCCAGTCTCCAATATCGTCGACCCTCGTCCGACGTCGGATGACGACATTGGCAAAGACCATAAATGATAAGTATTACTTTATTATTAAGTTGACCTGGCTCTAAACCAAATAACCAATTTTATTTGAGTATATCGATCTTAGTCTATTATGTCATCATCATCAACCCATTATGTCCGTACCGAGGGGCACAAGTCTCTTCCCTGAGGAAGGTATAGGCCATACCGGGTACAAGTCCGGATTTGTGGAGGCTTGTGGCTGGTATTACTGTCAGAAGTTTTCATGCCGCCCTAAGGCCCCTGACTTGGCTTAACGACTGCCATCTATCGACGGCAGCCGGCACCAAC
Source organism: Yponomeuta plumbellus (assembly GCA_947310845.1). NCBI lineage: Eukaryota > Metazoa > Arthropoda > Insecta > Lepidoptera > Yponomeutidae > Yponomeuta > Yponomeuta plumbellus. Next base: position 12,816,101 of record OX371214.1, read on the forward strand.
TGCTTAACGCTAGAGAAATCGCTCGTAGCCTGGGTTGCCTGAGTGATCTTAAACGATCACTAAGGCTAAGCAACATACGGCGCGTCCAGTCCATGGATAGGTCGCTGTCTATGACTAACGCTAGTGGCATTTTTCCGAGCGGTTCCGTGCTTTGCAAGGTATGTTAAGCAGTTTATTCTATCACTTCGTAAAAATAATTTCAAGTTAAAATGTATTTTTGGTATCAAATGATATTAATTACTCAATAGTGTTTACCAGCAATATCCTAACATGTGATTTATCGGAAAATAAAACCAAGCAAGATTTGAATTGTCAGCACATTGGCAGTAGGGGCCCAAGCCTCTTATTACAGTTACGTGACTTTGCCAAATTTGAACGGGGAGTGACGTTTTTTTTCCTCCGTAATCCGTCGGAGGACTCTTTCAGGACGCGAATTATTTGTTGGGGTCCTTTTTACCGTGTCGCCGACGTTTTAGTGTTTAACAGTTTGATGAGGCGATGTCATTGGTTGTTTTTTTCCACTACCCGACGGAACACTGGTGAGGGCACGGAATAGCGCCATCGATAAGAGGCGTATTTATCCGCACCAAAAAATAAGAATGTATATGACAGTTTGGTGTAGGAGTATGTACTAGTACCTTCTGGGAAAAAAAGTCCCAGTATGTAACATGTAACGGTGAAACACGGTAATAGGATAATCACCGTGTTTCACCGTTTTATCGAGCCATTACAGCGGGAGCATAAAAATAATATTGAATGATATCAAAGTGCATATCAGTTTTTACTAAGGTACTATAAATAGTGTTTGTTTACCTGTAAATAAGTTTAACATAAACATAGACATTTACATACAGGCACATACATTGCTTCTGGCCCCACACTTTGGAGCTTTTTTTGCGATTTCTTTCCCTTAGAATAATATACTTAACTCTTGAAATAGATACCTGTGCTTATCTTTCTATTTTTTAACAAAATCTGTTTGCTTTCAGCAACATTGCACTTACGTAATTTGTGTAGTCTACTTGTAATATCTAGAATAACAATAAGAACGTTTTGGGTAACTGTAAGTTCTTATGGTATAATAATAAATCAAATCAAATAAGGCCGCCAATTGTACTATGCACATTCGAAAATATTTTGTGTTTTTGTTTTTCCAGTGTGCAATTAAGAATTTTCTTATCTTATCTTTTAGTATATAATTTCAGTCCTGTATTCCAGAGGGGTAGGTAGAGACCAGAGTCTGCGACTTGTCACGATCCTGACACACCTCTTACGGTTCATCAACATTCATTATTCGCACATTCATTATGAGAGATAAGTATAGAGTTATAGCTGGCAGATATGACTGCCCGGTCATGTGGCGGATGGAGCAGTGGCACCTCACAAAGTGAAGTTTGGTGACAATTAAGCTGAATTTAATAATGTGTACATACTAACATAGTATATGAGTCACCATTGTTACTAACAGTATATGGGCATTGCCTGAGTTAAATAAATACAATACAATTATCCGTCGCTTGCACGTACGCCAGTTTCAGTTGTCCGGGTATGTTTTTTTTTTGTAGCTTTTTATCAACTTTGCAAATAATTGAATTTATCAATGTTTATGAGTATGAACACTGAATCGTATCGCGCACTTCCGTTTCATGCGCTTTAAACGGTTCCCATTGAAATGTACGCCTAGCACGATTCTGATTGGCAAATGTGGTAGATAAAATTATTTATTCTCACTTGTACAAACAAAATAAAAACATTAAGCATATTGCAAAGAATTACACATATACTAAGGAAAGCTAAACGCACACGAAACACAATTGAGCGATATTACAATGAAATGTCGAACCCCCGAACGGCGGATTATGATTTTTTTGTGTGTATTTGGTAAGTCTGAATATAGCTCGTAGGCTATTTAATATGGCAAGACAATATTTTGTCAATATTTTGAAACACAGATATTTCGGAACACCAAAAAAAAAACAAAACAAACAAAAACAGATAAGGAATACATTACTTTGTATAAGTACTGTGGGTGTGGCGGACACATAAAAGGTCTAACTCAGCATGAGCTGCAGAGTAATATTCCATTGCTGGTTTCCGCACCTATAAGGACTCTGAGACGTAATGAGAATTTAGAATGTTAATAAAATAAGTAAACTTTAGATGAAAACTTTTGAAATGAATTTTGAAAAAAAAAGCGTTATGAAAGATAGATAATTCTTAATTCTTCATTTTAATTCAATTTTACTCTTCATTTCTATTTTATAAATTGTACAAACGCAGTGGCGCGCTGTGTACTTTGTAATTTTACTGTATTTTTTCTGTCGACTGTGCGTGCTAGGTACACTGAACCCAGCATTAAACTCGATCAATCATTGCCACTGTTAACGAGCACATAAAACGGGCTCAAACGGCGTTATTCTCCACCCAAATGTTTTGTATTTCTGTTTACTGTACGCCCGCGGCCTATGAGCGCCTGGTACTGGCAAATTTACTTCGTAGTTATAAGTTGAAAAGGTATTATCTGAATTGCAGCAAAAGCTACTTCAATGACAATAACAAAGTATTCTTGACGCTATCTGACAGATCTGTCTATCTATTTATCCAGGGGTAAGCTCTATCCAGTGAATAAGTCCAAAAAGTTACTGTATCATGAAGTTTGCAGAGCTGTTCATAAATAATGGAAGCCAAATTGTACGGACAATTGTAAAAATGGCCTCAGCCTGGGTGTATTTTTATGTTTGTAATGTCCTTAAAGTGGTTTTAAGACACATAATTTATACGAAAACGTATAAATAATACTGTTTTTTTCACACTGTCAAATAGCCTATTCTAATCTCTCTGATGTTTCACATGCCTAACAGAGCGAAGCAAAAAGTAAACTGAAAACTCACAACAAAAACCTTAACTCGACCCATTCCCTTGCACAATGACGTCACACTCGGAATAAGAATTCAGAAACACAAAGTAAGAACATCAAAGGAATTTGTTGGAGCAATCGTTTTGCCCAATAGGACCACAGAAAACGACCCCGAGGTCGACCCTTTGGAGAATAAGGGCCCTTCGTTCTTAGGAAACATTGTTGTACCATTTCCAAGTTAAGCGACTGTTTCTGATGTCCGAAAATTGTATCAATCGAACAACTTTATTGGATTTGTCACGAGCTCTCTAGAATGCATGACGGTCAACTCCTAAGGTAAAATATATATCAAACCAAATCTAAACAATTTATTTCAACGTAGAATTCACATTCTGTTTGGTGACTGTCAATGTACTGTTGCCTTTGGGTGGTCGTATTAGTAGTGGAGAAAGAGGCAGCGAGAAAAAATAAACTCCATAGCCCAGGCTTCACCCTACGCGGAACTTGACTCGGAAGGAGATTTAACTGCTAACATCTATCTCAATTCTTTCTATATGATATAGAAGTTTTCTGTTGCAAGGTAACGCGTAAAGTTGCATTTGACTTCTGCCATGTTGTAGGCTAAGAGGTATTAAAAAAGATGAGATGTTAAGTTTTACATTACATTTATGAAAATAGGTACTTTGAAATTGTTGTTTTGTCGGTCGCATTAGGTTTAAAGGTCATAGCCCACTTACACGACTCTGCTCCCACCCGGCAAAAATGTCGGCTCGCTGTCAGCTATCAGCTAATTTATGATACCAATCACACTAATATTATCAACGTGAAAGTTTGTGTGTGTGTTTATATGTTTGTCAGTCTTTAGCGCTGAAACGGCTGGACGGATTTTAATAAAATTTGGTATGGAGTTAGCCGATACCCTGGATTAAAACATAGGCTACGTTTTACCGCGGGGAAATATCTTATTCCTACGGGAAAATTGATGAACCGCGGGTAACACCGCGGGGCACAGCTAGTGTAAAATATATCTAAAGAACAATATTTAAAGCCCATATTTGAATTATATTATTTTTGCCGGGGAGCAGAGTCGTGTAAGTGGGCTAAGACCTTAAGCCTGTAATGATATACTCAGAAGCACAATTAACCGCCCACTTTAATTTTCCGACGTAACTTGAAATATTCATAAGGGAATGATTCGCACTCGCCATGACCACTTACGTAGTACCTTGATGCCGTGGGTATACCCTATCAAATTCATTTGGGACAATCTTAAAATGCGAGTGGAAATCATTCCCTGATTAATATTTCAAGTTACGTCGGAAAATTAAAGTGGGCGGTTAATTGGGCCTCTGAGTGTAGATGTAAACTTGTGGTAATAATAAATAAACAAATCTAGATAGATGATAGGATTTCTCTCGCAATGCGAGGTAACGTTATGGGTACCTTTGCGTCGGATGGGTCTCGGTGCGGCTTATTTTTTTAGTGTTTTTATTTTTATTGTAATGTGTGTGTGTGTGTGTGTGTATGTGTGTGTGTGTGTGTGTGTATGTGTGTGTAATTTTAGTATTAGTTTTGTTAAAATGTTTTATTTTTTAATTTATTAACATGACTATAATGCTTTTTATGCTAGACATTGGATTTTTTAACAGATGATGTAGGTATTTCTATCGCTGCTGTTACAACAAAAGCAATTTAAAGGGCTAAAATAAATACAACAAACGTGATTTTTTGCCGTTTTTTGCTCGATATTACTAAGGGCAACAGGTGTTACAAGTTAAAACGCCTTGAAAGTTTAAAAAAAATATTAGTTTATTTAACCTACTCTTAGGCTCCTACTACTATAACTATACTCGACCAATAATAAGGATGAACTGCTCATCGGAGGATTGCGATTATTTTTTGTATTCGCTAATTACATAGGTATCTACTGGATATAACTGGTTGAGAGTAATTTTCCGCGGAAACACGTATAATGAACAATATTATCTAAATACAATAATATAATTATGCCAAAAGAACTTGGTGACTGTGAGAGTTATTATTCCCTAAATAGCTTTGATAGTTTTGGTTCCTTCAATTAGCAAATAAATGGATTAAGAATACAACGATCTCATTGTTGGTAAGTATGTGATAATGGTTGCTATGGTGGAAATTAGAGGTATTGTAATGTTGTTCCTACAACACTCCCCTTAGATCGGAAAATTATACTTGAAGAAGACATAAGTATTTTCCAAGTTATAAGATAATAATGCTATGCATGTGAAAATTTAATTTGTAGTACCTGGATGACCGAGCTTTGCTCGGTATTTTTTTGGTAAATATAATAGGGCTCCTAATAATAGTTTTTCACATAAATGAAGGAACTTGAAAAAAAAAGAGAAACTTCATGATCAAGTCTCGAACCAGGGTCTTCTGCTTACGTTACCGTCCAATTTCCCACCTCGGCTACTACAACCATACAAATTAATGCGAAATTTACGTTCTTATAGGCTAGCAGTTATTTCTTTGCCCAAAAACACGGTTAAAACGACATTTTCTTAAAATGAAACCTAGCTGGATCAATTAATCGTTCTCGAAACCCTCTGTTTCTCCGTTCAAAATTTCATGAAAATCGTTGGAGCCGTTTCCGAGATTCTGAATATACATTATACATACATATATACAAGAATTGCTCGTTTAAAGAGATTAGATTTAATTCTTGAGTATACGAACATAAAACAAGTTAGTTGCTTATAGCTAACAAAATATAATAGCTTATTGCCTACACTTGCACTTAAATGTTCACAAAACATTATTTTTTACGTAACGTAAATATGTTCCCGAGGGCGTTCTTCAATAACTGGAAAAGTTACACGATTTTCAGGGGCTGTTCTGTTCTGGCTATTTTGCTCTCTTGAAGATGGTGCGCGTAACGCCATGAAGATCACACATCTGGCACTGTAAGTCCTTTTTATACTCTGTTTTGCGACTGATTTGGGTATCTCTGCTTTTCGATCCCTTTTTTCCTTTTTTTCCTACGATTCAATTACGTTCGAAGCGCGTCATAGAAAGTACTGCAGAGAAAGGAGTTCCTGTAGACAATCCTTAGCTTTACTAAACTCAGGGTGCAACCCTGTAGCCAATCATGCCGATAGCTCACTTGTGCAGCTTAATAACATAACATAACATTTACATACAGGCACATACATTGCTTCTGGCCCCACACTAAGATAGCCTGTGTCGTGGGAACCAGAAACAGCGACGTCACAAACATGTAAACGTCCAAGACCTGCGTTTCTTTTTTTTTGTCCCCAGCCGGGATTCGAACCCGGGACCTCTCGCATGGTAGGCAGATGCGCTAACCACTGCGCGACAGAGGTCGTTAATCCCAGCAACCCAAATACTTTCGTAAATAATTGTAGAACAGCATCTAAATTGGAAAACGCACCACAAAAGGCACAACACCCAACAACCGAAACGCACAAAACTTACTTTTACATTTTGTGCTTTCACAATGGAAAGGAAAGCGACAGTTAAAAAACTAAGTTAGCGAAAGCTACCGTCAACACTAAAACGTTAAATAGTATTGACAATTTTTTGGAAATATTTTTGACTCACTTTGGGCAGGCCAAAGATCCAAAAGAAATAATGTTGGAGGCACAACATACCAGACAGACTGGATCGGTAGAGTTCGTTTCACGAAAGAACTCCCTTGAGTTAATGAATTTTGGCTTTTATTGTTATATTATTAAGGATCTTACCGTGGGACTTGTTTGGTGAAATGATCTTTACTACAATATGTAGAAAAGGCTAGAACCTTAAGCGATGAACGCCTAACCAATGAACATTGCTCGAAAGATGTCACTGGTCAGCTGTCGAATATGTACGACGAGATGATGCTTAGCACCATTCTTGTGGGTCTAGCCTCAATTCTATCGTAAGGTTCGGACACAAAAGCCTAATTCGACCAAGAAACTATTTAAGCTTGTACTTCAAGAGGAAAGAGCAGTACAATTCTATCACCAAAATCAAAAGTCTAAATATAATATAAAAAAACCTCTTCCAGCAATTTGCAATCAAATTCAAGCCCAATATCGGAATAAATGAGCGCGGCCCATTCCCGAACAATGCAAGTACTAAAAAACCTCTTCCAGCAATTTGCAATCAAATTCAAGCCCAATATCGGAATAAATGAGCGCGGCCCATTCCCGAACAATGCAAGTACTAAAAAACCTCTTCCAGCAATTTGCAATCAAATTCAAGCCCAATATCGGAATAAATGAGCGCGGCCCATTCCCGAACAATGCAAGTACTAAAAAACCTCTTCCAGCAATTTGCAATCAAATTCAAGCCCAATATCGGAATAAATGAGCGCGGCCCATTCCCGAACAATGCAAGTACTAAAAAACCTCTTCCAGCAATTTGCAATCAAATTCAAGCCCAATATCGGAATAAATGAGCGCGGCCCATTCCCGAACAATGCAAGTACTAATAAACCTCCTGATAGCCAAAGGTTTTGAACTTGTAGTAAAATGACAAACCCTACTGTAGAGTTTTGCAGAAATAAATGTGAACTTAACAATTGAATAATTAACGTTCATAAAACACAATCACTTGGCCTGATCCCAAACTAGGATCAAAAAGGTCCAAGATTCAAAGAAAATAATGCCAGAGGCTCAATATACCAGGCAGACTGGATCAGTACTACAATATGTAGAAAAGGTTAAAACCTTAAGGGATGAACTCCTGACCAATGAACATTTATCGAATATTTAATGAACATTTGTCGAATATGTACGACGAGATGATGCCTAACACCTTTCTTATAGGTCTTGAGCCTCATTTCTATATTAAGGTTCGAACACAAAAACCTAATTCGACTAAAAAACTATTTAAGCTTGTACTTCAAGAGGAAAGAGCTGTACAAATTTTATCACCAAAATCAAAAGTCTACATATAATAAAAAAACATCTTCCAGCAGCTTGCAATCAATGCATTCTCAATCCATAAAATTCAAGCCCAATATCGGAATAAATGAGCGCGGCCCATTCCCGGACAATGCAAGCACAAATAAACCTCTCATAGGCAAAAATTTTGGACTTGTAGCAAAATAACAAACCCTACTATAGAGTTTTGTAGAAAGAAATGGGAATTTAACAATTGACTAATAATTTCCATACAACACAATCACTTGACCTGGTCCCAAACTAGGATACTCTGTGGTAACCAGGCAATAATATAACAAACATCGAAAAACAATCAAGCTGAGGCCATTTGTACAAATGTACGGCGCCCCTGTGGGAATCAACCCCACGACCTCTTTCTTGGTAGCTAAGCGCCTTAATGGTTCAACTAACCAGGCAGTCAACTAAAGAAAAATAATGATCAGAAGTCGCGTCCTGGACAATCAAGTTCCAATTCCAACCAAAGCCACAATATTTTGAAGTTATGCTGCACATTGATCTATCGGCATAATAGGCTCCATTTTAATATTAGGGTTTCATCCTGAGTTTGGTGAAGCCAAGGATTGTCTTTCAGGGACTTCTTTCTCTTCAGAACTCATTATGACTCGTTCCGGACGTAATTAAATTAATTAAATAAATTATTAAAAGGAAAAAAGGATCGTAAAGGAGGTATACTTAAATCAGCCACAAAACAGAGTATAAAAAGAACTTACAGTGTCAGAGAATTACATCTGCAGGCTCCTTCCTTCTGTCCCTTCCTGGGTTTTAAGAAGCATCTCCTTGGAAATCGCTGACTGGGCTGACTCTGGGTCTTCACGAGTTATTATCCTGACGCTTTCAGTAGTCAAATCTTCGCTTTTCAGTCTCCTACCGCTTGCGCCAATTGTTACGAGTTAAAACGTGTCGAAAGTGATTTGTCAGGATCGTGGCAGGTGGTATCAGGCTACTCCTCTGGGATACAGGCGTGAGCTTATGTCTGTATGTGTAAAACGTGTCGAGAGTTCTAAAACGAATATTATTTTATTTAAGCAAGACTTAGGTCGACCACTATAACTATTGTGCGCGACGACGAAGGCGAAGGGCGAAGGGTGACGTCACACGGCAGCGGGCGAGCGTTCAGTGGACTGTATATTATGTTCGATGTGTGCCCGCCGCGCGTGTGGAGAGGGGTTTCACCGTCGCTTGGTGCACAGGTTGCGCCGGTTGGTTCGAGATGCCCTGGTCTATGGGTTCGCCTTCCTCTGCCCTCGGTGACCACGCGGGAAACTATAGCGTGGGCCGCCAGGCGGGAAACTATAGCGTGGCGACTCGAAGGTGGAGCAGTGAAAGGCGCGTTCTATGAAGATCGACCGTGCTGTTTCGATGGAGGTCAGGAGCCTCTCGGTGTTAGACCGGAGCGAAGCGAGTGTGCGAACTGGACTGCAGAGAGCTCAAGTCGAGTTGAGAGCTTTTCCTTTTCTTCTTCTAGTTTTCTCCGTCTTTGTTAGGAATTTATTTCCAATGACTATTCGAACCACAAGGCCGCCTAATATAGCGCGAGGTTGGTTCGCAAGCGCCAGTGATTTGTGCGAGCTTGTGGCGTTTCGACCAATCAGAGTGCGCGAGAGTGGGGAGATATACCCCATCGCCTCTACGCCTATTGGCTAATAATCTGTTCTCTGATTGGTCGCCTATTTTGACCAATCAGAGTGCGCGAGAGTGGGGAGATATACCCCATCGCCTCTACGCGTATTGGTTAATAATCTATGCTCTGATTGGTCGCCTATATGTTCAAAATGAACATTTCCTATTATCAATTTGTCTTAAAGACCTATCTATTATTCCTTTTTCAAAGGACTATACTATCTTTATGCAACTATTTGCCTATTCCTAATTGTTCCCTATATCTATCGGCTCCTGACCCTACCATTAAAAAACCAGCACGGGTATTCTTTATTCGTAAAATCAAAAATATAAAAAAGTACAAACTTATAAACTGTGAACTATAAACTAACTATGAAAATAACATGTAAAACTATATGTATCTATAACTATGCTATCTAGAACATGTAAAAACTATCTTTAATGTACATGTTCACTATAAAAATCTATTATATACAGAGTAATGTTCCCTATAACTATATATATCTATGTCTATGTCCTAACCGTCGGGAACAACTATACTCGACAAATATTGAGGATGAACTGCTCATCGGGGGATTGTGATGGCTTTTTATATGCGATGGTGATATACTGGATATAACTGGTTAAAAGTAATTTTCCATGGAAGCACGTATGATCAATATTATCTAAATACAATAGTCAATAATATCATTATGCCAAAGGGGTTTTCCGACAATGCGTGTGATTATTATTTAAATAGCTTTTATAGTTTTGGTTTCCTCAATTAGCATATAAATGGATAAAGAGTACAACGATCTCATTGTTGCTGAGTACGTGATAAGCGTTGCTATGATGCTAACACAGGTAGGCGATTGAAATATTCACAGAGCATTTAGTTGTAAGATAAGATAAGAATATTTTTTATTGCACACAGGAAACAAGATACTAAGGAGGGCTCCCATGTTACATAGAAATAGACGTACATATAGACATCATTAATTTATTGGTAATATTCATTACAAGTCACATTATTAATAAAAAATTTGTTCTTTGTTAACAAATATTGTTTTTCCATTTTTTGCTCGATATTAATATTGGTAACAGGTACCTAAACGCTTGAAGTAATCAAATGTGTTATAAACGGTACGGAACCCGTCGTGCGCGAGTCCGAATCGCACTTAGCCGGTTTTTATAATGTACATACATCCCACTGCACGGCACTGGCCTTCTATTCAGAGAGAGAGTGAGAGAGAGAGAGAGTATGGGCTTAATTACCATGCGTGGCGTGGCCACTGAGAATTGTATCTCCGGCACTGAGATTTCCTCACGGTGTTTACCTTCAACAGCGAGTTGTATATTAGTACTGCAAGTTCACAAATCTTCATCTCCTGTAATCTGTATCTTCTTCTGTCTTCTTTGTTCATCTATAAATCTCTGTAGCTCAGCGATTCGCGCATCTGTCTACCACGCGAGAGGTCCTAGGTTCGAACCCCGGCTGGGGACAAAAAAACCCCAGGTCTTGTATGTTTACAAGTTTGTGATGTCGTTTATATATCCTACTACACAGGGTCTCCCAATTGCCAGAAACAATTTATGTGTCTGTCATCATCATCATCAACCCATTATAACCAAGAGGCACGAATCTCTTCCGTGAGAAAGGTATAGGCCATACTCCACCAGGGGGGCCAAGTCCGGATTGGGTAGGCTTGTAAGACTAGTGGCTGGTCTTACTGTCAAAAGTTTTCAAGTCGCCCTAAGGTGGCTTGGCTTGGCTTGACTTAACGACTGCCATCTATCGACGGCAGCCGGCAGCAACTGCTTAGGTTAGGTTAGGTTAGGTTATTGCTGAAGCACGGAACCGCTCGGAAAAATGCCTCTAGCTTAGTCATGGAACGGTCACCCAAGCCGGGGCTGCCTGAGTGATCTTAAACGATCACGAAAGTTAAGCAACATAGGGCGAATTCAATGCATGGACGGGTGACCGTTCCGAGCAGTTCCGTGTTAAAGTTTAAAGCAAATTAGAGCGAATGGTCTGCAACCGTAACGGAATGAACGACCCAACCGCGGCCCTAGAGCAGTCACATTCTCGGTAATTATGTAGTTACACGCATAAAATATTTATAAACCACCTTCCTGCTTACGCCGGGTGAAACTAAACAGTAAACATAGAAACAACTAAGCGTTAGGTGTTAGTTTTGCAAGGACCAAGTGAGAGAATGGGCTTGCGCTGTAAATCCGGATTTTTGGTAGCTTTTGCGACGCTGGCTCTTGTCGAGGGGAAAATGACGAATAACAGTGACAATATCGAGAGCGGAGAGTCGGCTGGTAAATATACTAGTAAAAAAAAAACAAAAATTTACGTACAGGCGCATACATTGCTTCTGGCCCCACATTAGGATACCCTGTGTCTTGCGAACCAGAAACAGCGACATTACAAACATGTAAACATGCAAGACCTGGGGTTTTTTTTCCCCAGCCGGAATTCGAACCCGGGACCTCTCGAATGGTAGGCAGATGTCATAACCGCTGCGCCACAGAGGTCGTAAAAAAAATTAAATTTTAAACTGTTTATTTCAGAAAAATACAATCTTTTTTCTAGCTACCCATAGTACCCATCTTTCAAATTTCTCTCATTTCCATCGTAAAATCGTCTGGAAGAAATTGCTTTTAGTAATAAGGCCGCCAATTGTGCCATGAACCTTTGTAAATAGTTTGTATTTCTTTTTATTTTTATAGTGTGCAACAAAGAATATTCTTTCTTTCTTTCTAACTCTTCAAGCTAAATCTTCCATGCCTCCATAGAGGATCCTTTTATGGGTCATTCTCAGAAGATGGCTCAAATTGCAAATTTTCTTTAGCGCAGTTGTTTTTGTTCGTTTTTGGACTATCCAGGTCCAGGTTCCAGGTCTTGGATGTTTAAGATGTCGCTGTTTTTGGTTCCCACGACACAGGGTATCCTAGTTTTAGGCCAGAAGCAATGCATGTGCCTGTATGTAAATGTTAATATTATTCCCATCGCGGTAAGCTATCCACGTAGCATAAAATATACTAATTTCACGGCTATGTTATTTTTTTTAATATAAAAAAATATGTTTATCCAGTTACAAAATGCTCTGTTCGTCTAACGGTCATAAGGCCGTCCGACTGTGGAATGAGTTGCCATTAGCAGTAAGACAGTCCCCTTCACCAGCGGTGTTTAAAAAGAGGGTGAAAGAATATTACCTGTCCACTGCATAGATAATGCAGAATTTGATCTAGGTATCCAATATTATGTAGGTATATTATGTTATTTCCTCTTCCCACATATAATTTTTATTATTACTATGTATGTATGTTTATTTATTTAAATATGTATGTATGGTTTAAGTAGGTTTATATAATTATAAAAATATTTCTTAATTTCTCGGTTGCACGACTACCCGTCTCTAATTTCTTTCTTGTCTCCGTCTGTGGTTGCCTGGAAGAAATTGCTTATAGTAATAAGGCCGCCAATTGTACTTAGATTTATAAAAATTTGTAAATGTTATTTATGAGTACAATAAAGAATATTCTATCTATCTATCTATCTAAGGTTGACTAACAAGAAAAAAACCGGAGGTCTTTTTTATAAAAAAAGGGAAGTATTTTTCTCCTAGAGTATCTTTAATGTAAAACTCTATTAGATTCAACCTTATCGGGCGTTTTAAGTTATCTTGATTTATAAAAAGTTCGAGCTAAAAATCTGTTTTAAAAGTTAAAAAAAACATATAATGCATATAGTTTATTCTTTTGTAGTCTGTAGTCACTGGTTGTATCAGAAAATATATGTTGTGTTAAATTCCTAAGAGTTTGCGAGTTTTGCGAGTTTTACGAGGTTTTTTTTAAACTTGAAGTATTTAACAAAAACATAAAAACACAGCGGAAAACTGACAATTGCCTCCTAAGAAGAAGAAAAGTACGAGCGATTGCAATTTTTGATGATACCTTCCTCAGGGAAGAGACCCGTGTCCCTCGGTGGGGACATAATGGGTTGATGATGATCTGTAGCGAACCTTAAAACAGTTTTATTTATACTAACTTTGACCCAACTGAAACACTATCAAATACAATCGGGAACCATATCCCCAATAGGGAACGGGGTACCGTTCTAATGAGAATTGATTTATTAAAATTAACACAATACAAAAGGCCAACGTGGAAATATCATTTCGAAACGCGGGATCAAATAAAACTCCATTAGCAATACACGTGATGTAGTTCCAAACCTTGTTTTGGGCAATCAATATAACATGGCTGATACAATATCGGCTATTCAACATCGCTAGTTAGTTAAGCTGGAGTTTCGTACAAAAGCGTCCCTTTCGGAGATCCAATAAACGTTATTCAGACAAAGTGTTATACGCGAAATACAGGCCTACACCTAGTTTAGGAGACAGAGTCAATTTTTGTAACTCCTTACAACCACCACAAGAATTTTATATTCCCGAGGTACTTTATGGTTATTTACATAGTAATATGGTGTGGTGAGAAATAAACATTTCATTTCATTTCATATTCTTATAATTTATTACTTTCTATAGCTGTGTATAACTTATCCGATGTTGTTTTATGTATGAACGTACTCTGTGGACAGAAAATAAACAACATCTTTTCTTATTCATAAAAAGTTTTAGCATCGATCTGCATTTTCAAAAGGTCTAAAAAGACCTTAGAAGTTGGATTTTGAATATTGAAAAACCTAGCAAGGGCACAGTATCTAGTTGTAATGCTGGAGAACGCAAAAAACCTAGTAAGGGGTGTCCCTTGCTAGGTTTTTAAAGTTGTCAATCAAACATGCATTCAATTAAAAAAACAAATTAATCATTAGTAAGGGCCATAAAACGTGATCTATTATATATTTATGATAACTATTGAATTCTGTGTACAGCCAAGGATATATAGCATCTTTTGATCCAATTCTCAAGTCTCTAGCTTTTATATTCTCAGTAAGGCAAGCTCTCGAAGTGACCAACTCGTTTTTTGGCTCTCCTGTAAAATTTGTCTCAGGTCACTTACTAGGTTTTGAAATTGTCCAGTAGCCGAGTTGATTCCACAAATACACTCTTAAGACGGACTTAAGGACGGTTTGTGGGAGTAGTTCTAGTTATCAAGGCCAGTTTCTCAATGGAGAATTTCGCTACGTAACTACTTATTCATTTGTAGTGCTGTCTCGTAAAATTTCTCAGAAAAGAGCGTGACAGAACATGTCTTAAGAATTTACTTAGTGAAATTTTCAATTCACAAACCGGCCCATAGTGACACATAGTGAAATTCTCAAACCTTTTACGGCTCTAACTACGGCTGTAACTGTGACTTATGAGGGTCTATTAATCTCGTCTCTCATCTCTTTCTTTCATCTTCTTTCATCTCTTCTGCTTCTCTTTCTTCCTTTTATTCTCTCTCTCTCTTTACTCTATTGACACTTTGCGTTGTGTCATGTGGAAGTTATTGTTATTATTACAACTTTTTGAAAATTAGAATTGTAATAAAAGATGTTTTTTCTCGGTGCCCTCGCACTAGTGAGGTAGTCCAGATTGCGCACCCGTTTAAATAGCACCTGGCCTAGTCCAGATTGGGCACCTATTGATATTTTTGGCAGGTGCTGTTAGTGAATTCAAATGTACTTATTCTGCCAAAAATATCAATAGGTGCCCAATCTGGACTAGGCCAGGTGCTATTTAGGCGGGTGCGCAAACTGGACTACTTCGCACTACTAGGTTTTGCTCAGTGAATAACCCCTGTAGAAGCAGGAATCCCAGCTTTATCGGCCGAAGTCAATGTAGTACGTCGTACAAGTCAAACAAACGAATCTTTGTTATGTATAACAGAATGGGCTACCAATCAACATCCAAAACAAACCGTGGGCTTGATAATAATGTTACCGTTAACGCTTTAACTTGGGAATTGCGAATAAAGACCGATCATACTGAATTTCATAATTGTAAGAGTTAGAGGGAGGTAAGATAAGATAACAATATTCTTTATTGGAAACGAGGAATAACACAAACATAATATTTATAAAGTAACAGTACAATTGGCGGCCTTATTGGAGGTCGGAAGGATCTATTTTCTTTATCACTTTTAGAAATATCGGTTTGAATAGTTAAATGGTAAAGTCCGTTCGCTTAGATAGTGTCGGTACACACGAAGGCAATCTTTGTTTAAATAAAA
Source organism: Yponomeuta plumbellus (assembly GCA_947310845.1). Lineage (NCBI taxonomy): Eukaryota > Metazoa > Arthropoda > Insecta > Lepidoptera > Yponomeutidae > Yponomeuta > Yponomeuta plumbellus. The sequence continues at coordinate 12,831,692 of OX371214.1, forward strand.
AAACATTTATTTCAATAATACAACTTAGACGGCAAAAATACTTTAAATAGAAAAAAAAGCATGGTACACAATATGCCTAATGAAGCACAAAATAAAATACTACTCTTCGTCACTCAAAGTGTCCTCAGAATATTCATCTCCACCGGTATTTAGAATAGGTACCTACCTAAGTGATGCTCCTGCATCACTTTGGTACGATCCTTCGTCTCGTTATAAATCCATTCTAAAACATTGATTGATTTACTTCGTTAATTGCGTGATCTACATAATAGTAGAATGAGACAAGCTGCGAGCCAAATTCACTGGCGTGTTTGCACCGCGTCGTCTTCCTTCACTTTTTTTTGTGAAAAGCCGCCGCGGGCCATGGCGGTAAATATCAAAGTAACACTATGAAAGCGAACGGACTTTAGCGTATCATGTACACTGAACATGAGGCAGTGTATCAGCCTCATGTTCGTAGGTTCGTGTCCCGGAATGTACTTTGTTTTCTAATTTACGTAGATTTGTGAGCTTGTAGCAATAGCACTCGTTTATTGTGAAGGAAAATAGCGTGAGGAAACCCTAGTTTTTAAGGTAATTATGTCTATTAGATAATAATAGTTTATAACTATGCATATACAAAGGATTTTAAAAGGCATTGCAGACTAACTACAGAAAACTTTGATGTTTTTCTACTTACCGGTTTCCAATACAAATCAATGTTACTCTCCTATCCACTAATCCGGACTTGGCCCCCGTGGTGGAGTATCGCCTACACCACCCCAGGGAAGAGACCGTGCCCCTTGGTGGGGACATAATGGGTTGATGATGAATTTTCATGAGCAGATAATAAATCAATTTCTGTACTAAATCTAGTGGAGTCAGCTTTCCTCTCCTCCTTAACCTAGCTTTCCCACAGCTCTTTTGTAATAAAGGCCAATTTGGCCTGCCACTCTCCGATATCGAGCCGCCGTCAAACGTGACTCAACAAGTGACAAACTTCGCCAATCAGCTGCCTAACGTTGGCGGCAAACATGGCAACGTCAGAGTTGTCGGTCGCAAGTTGCTCTATCGGCGGCTGTCGATCAAATCGGAGATGCGCATCGGATGGACGTGGAATGGACAGAGGGGCCGTGTGGCCAACGGCATATTACTGCTAACCCTTTAAATGGCAGAACTCGCATATTTTTTTTAAAGATTTTGGACTTTATTTCAAAGTGCTAAGGTTCAATTTGAGCGGGGTTGCTAACGTCATATTACTGTTAAAGACTAACGATCTTGCATTGAATTTAGAAATTCAATGGATCTTGTTTATAAAAAAACAGCCAAGTGCGACTCGGACTCGCGCACGAAATCACATTTGTTGTATGGGAGCCCCCCTTAAATATGTATTTATTTTATTTTTTATTTTTTCTCGAAGTGAATAATATAATTCAACATTCTGTGAATATATTAAACATCTACCTGTTGTCGTTATCAATATCGAGCAAAAAAACATTCTAGGTATTTTTTTAGTATTTTAAATTTATTGTTATAGCGGCGACAGAAATACATCATCTGTGAATTGTTTATAATTACTATTGATTTAATGTCAACGTGACAGTTTTTTAGCATTGAATTGAAAAAACAGATTTTAAGTACATAATGTCATAGCTAAGTTAGTTTGATAATTACACCAGTTTTACACCAATTTTATATGACTGTTAGGAATTTGAGGTTGACAGTTGTTACAGTAGACCTTCTTTGTTCCTATGACACGCAACGCGCGCGACAAAGACATAATACAGTTAGGTTAAGTTAAGCCCGAGTTAAGTGCCTCGTAAGTTAAGTTTATAGCGTCTCGTGTTTGGGCGAAGTAAGTTAAATTAGGACTAAATTCGACAACGTGATTCGCCGTACAGATAACTGTGTATCGAGGCCTAGCCTGATAAATAATTCATGCATTTGATCTGAGGACATCGACTACAACGATATTATAGTCCCTGGAGGCAAGGTAGCTGTAGAGTTTTATTGATCTTGTATTATTTATGACGTTCCTAGGGTTTAAATCGGCTTCAATAATGTACATAGATTCAATTTATTAGATTTTTGCTATTTGCTTTTTATGTAGTCATATACGTCCTACTGCAGGGTATGGGCCTTTTCTTAGAGAGATTCATCATCATCAACCCACTGTGTCCCCACTGAGGAGCACGGGTCTCTTCCCCGAGGAAGGTGTTATACGCCATACTCCACCACGGGGGCCAAGTCCGGATTGGTGGAGGCTTGTAAGACTAGCGGCTGGTCTTACTGTCAGATGTTTTCAAGCCGCCCTGATGCCTCTGACTTGGCTTAACGACTGCTATCTATCGACGGCAGCAGGCACCAACCGACGGCCTTGCGAAGCACGGAACCACTCGGAAAAATGCCACTAGCGTTAGTCATAGAACGGTCACCCATCCATGGACTGAACGTGCCCTATGTTGCTTAACCTTCGTGATCGTTTAAGATCACTCATCCAGCCGGGGTTACGAGCGATTCGTATGGTCGTATGTTCTTCTAGAGTATGCATAATTTTCATAACATTTATTTATTGCATATTTATTTAAAACATATTTTTTTGGCCGTAACGCTTAGTCTCATATCTTTGATGTTAGGTTCAGGATCGTGTGCCATAAAAATCACTTGTATACGATCGACATTTGTTAACTACTTTTTGTAGTAAGATTTTTTTCTACGAAAGTTTTTTTTTATTGGTGGGGCTAGTAATCCTTCTGGAGCCCGTCAACTAAGGGCAAAGGTTAGATGTATGACCTGCAGGGAGGTGGAAAAAATAAATAAAACCAAAAACAAACCTTCAAGCAATAAACGTGCGGGAAAACTCAAGATTGCATCTTAACACTAGGTGAAAAAAAAAACACAAATGCTACCTAAAAACGTCGCTCATAAAAACAGGGCAAAACAGATTTCGTCGAGCTCTTTTCTAACCACCTGAGAAACATATTTCTATCTTATTCTATTGCTGGGATAATTCAGGTCCGTAATGTCGTATGTAGGTTCGTAGCTCGCTAGAGGCTCGCTCTCCTATAAACTATAAAAATCATAAATCTGATCAAATGCTTCTATGTCGACAATTATATGACGCGTTCCCACCGCGGATTGACAATTTCTAGAGCTGAGGTACCTAGTAAATACTTCAGAGCCTCAGGTTGCACTTAAATAATATAGTTAATTTGCCAGCTTCAAGCTAGCAAATTAACTTTATTATTTAAGTTGATTGTATCTGTGTGAAAGTTCTTGTACTTGGAGATAAATCACTTTCTACCCTTTAAACAAAATAGAGTAACAATGTGGTTTAATTCAAAATTGGTGTTCACTTCCAATGGAAGGGAGTAAAAGAAAATTTGCAAGCCGCGTCCAACCGGACTTTTTGGAAATCCATGGAGGAAGCCTGTGTCCAGCAGTGGACTTCTTGTGGCTGAATGATGATGGGGATGATTATGATAAAAAGAAAATTTTCGTTCGTCACGGACTATGAAATCACTCATTGGAGTTAAAACTATGGCTTAAAGTTAGCCTTATGGCGTGACAGCTATTATAAACATAACAAAAACATTTTACATTCATTGCTCCTGGTTGCACGCTAGGATAACCTGTGTCGTGGGAACCAGAAACAACGACATCATGTAAACATCCAAGACCTGGCTTGTACTTCGCCCCCAGCCGGGAATTGAACCCGGGAGCCCTGGTGACTGCCCGGGATGGTAGGCAGATGCGCTAACTGATTGTACTATTGACGTATTGAGATTGACCAGGTTCCAGAGTATATTAATCACATAGTTTTTCAATATAATAATATAAGCACTGGCTGTCATAATAGCTGTCATTTGCATCTATTTGGTAGTGTACTAAGCAATAGCAGTAAAATGTCATACCATTGGTACGTATAACCCGCTTTTAATAGGCATCTCTCACGAAGAAGACTGAATCGTGCAAGGCCCCGAGTTACGGGTTATATACTCGTAACATTAGAACGCGATTGGTTACTGTACTTCGTTCCACGAATCACACTCCAAGGGAACCAAATATAAGCGTCTCATTGTCATTGTCAGTCAATGCACGGCTAGATATAAACGAAACAATAAGCGAAGATGGAACGAAGGTCACGCATTAACCAATGAGCGCATGTGAACGACTTCTTTTCGGAGCTCCGTTCGTGGAATGGAGAAAAGAGACTACGATTTGTTCGCGTGGCGTCTACCGGCACAGGAGTATTAGGAGTGTGTTATAGTAGGGGGAGCCCATGATACTAAATCGGGATTTACTCGAGCGTCATAGAGACCTATTTGATTGTGAAGTTTAGATGATAAGAAGAAAAAAATGTCATATAATATATACCTTTTCGTCGGTGGGGGGAGCGACTATAGATTTTCAAATATGTAAAAAAAAACTGTTGCATCGACATACTCAGCGCGTCAGATATTGATAGCATCTATATCCTGTGTAATTTTGAAAATGTACGTATGTTAATCTGATTGTTTCATTGTTTTGATGGGGGTGGTCGTACGTAAGGGTTGAAAATGAAAAAAAAAAAATTTCATCGAGCGCGTCAGATTTTCTAAGGGGATGTTATTTGCACCTAAAAAAAGCTCTTATATAATAATCTGACGATTTGGATGTAACGCAAACTCGCGGCCATTATTGAAATCGCGGAATGTGCAAAAAAAATTCGCCATTTTGAAATACTCGAGCGCGTCAGATTAAGATATATATGGTTCTTCTTAATGCCCTAGACGTGCTGTCTCATAATCTGACGATTATCTAGAGGGATTCGCCTAATCTGACAACAAAAAAAAAAATTCTAATATTTTTTCAAATCATTCAACTTAATTAATTGAAAAGCTGAAGAAATAGCATGCAAATAAAAAAGTACAGGTTTTTTAAGTACAATGCTTGTATTTATAAGAAAATAATTATACAAAATTAAATTTTTTTGCGTAGTTTTTTTTAATCATCATCTTCTTCATCGGTAGAATCATATTCGTCCTCTGGCTCGATTCCATCCTCATCCTCCCTATAGCTACACGCATTAAACTTTACCTATTATTTTTTCTTACTTCCGCTTATGGAAATCGTCAGATTTTATATTTTTCATTAACGTTGAATTATTTTTTTCAAAATAAAAATAAAAAATTAGCCACGCTCGAGAAAGTCGAGATAACGTTTTTTTTTACAAGTTTGTAACCCTCTTACTTCTCTACGTCACGCGAAAATTGTCAGATTAGTGGAATATACACTTTTTAGCATGTAATTAACTCACCCTACCATATCTGACGCGCTCGAGAATTTCTGATGATCAATTTTTTTTTACTAATCTGATCCTTTATCCTTGACAGGCCATATATATGGGGCTCATATTTGCGGAGGTACTTTACCTGGTACAAGGTATCTCCCTGTATGTTAATCTGCCGCGCTTTAGTAACTCCCGAAATCCCCTCTTGGGCTCCCCTACCATTAAGGAATTCTGTTTATGTAAACAAAAAGAAAAAGAAGACTGCCAGTCTCATAAGGGACTAGTCATAGAAAGCGCCCGGGGCGCGCGCCCGGAACGCTGCGCATTAGGCGCGCACCACGGACTTCTTACAATTTTAAAGAGCGCGAGCGTCCGATACGCAGCGTATCGTACGCGCGCCTCGGGCGCTTTCTATGACTAGTCCCTAAAGGTCAACTTCACAGGCGCAGACCGCGACGACAGCAGCGAGCGCATCGGCGCGGTCGTCACACAAGTGGGCAGGCACCCTTACACCGCCGCGCTTCTCCGGAATGGCAGCTACATTTGCAGCGCTGTCGTTCTCAACACCGAGTGGCTACTCACGCATTCCAAGTGCTTTAGCGGGTAAAGTACAACATTTTGTGATAAAACATTTAAATTCAATTTTCAATTTTATGGTCTTGGATGTTTAAATGTTTGTGATGTCGCTGTTTCTGGTTCCCCCGACACAGGGTATCCTACTTTCGGGCTAGAAGCAATGTATGTGCCTGTATGTAAATGTTTATGCTTGCTTATTGCACTGCTTGTTATGGCTTAAAAATCTGTACGAAGTGTTTAGACACCATGTAAAGGAAACTGAATGCTGAAACACAGACTATTCGTCTAGTTCAGCAGCAGTCGCTTATTAATTGGACAAACAACCTACTCTTGTACCACTTAGCGTAAGCCAATTTACATGTAAATTATTTTTTCTGAATAAAGTATTATTATATCCTCGTGAGGCCCAATGTCTTCAAGTGATCACAAAATCAATTGTTCTTTTCAAGGTCGGGCCTCACGAGGATATTATTATTATTATTATTGCACTCTCGCTTCGAATCGCTCGTAGCCTGGGCTGAGTGATCTTAAGCGATCACAACGGTTGAGCAACATACGGCGCGTTCAGTCCATGGATGGGTCACCGTCTATGACTAACGCTAGTGGCATTTTTCCGAGCGGTTCCGTGCTTCGCAAGGCACGTTAAGCAGTTAAGCCAAGTCAGAGGCCTTAGGACGGCTTGAAAACTTCTGAGAGTAAGACTAGCCACTAGTCTTACAACATCCATTGTAAACACAAGATAAAACTATGTAGTATAGACTAGACTGAACCCAAGACGAAGACAGAGATAAATTACTCTATATAGTATTTCCAATAATACCGACTAACGCGAACTAAGTACTAAACAACTTTTGGAAAAGTCATCTCACTAATCGCCAAGTTAATGTTTATCTTATAGTCCGTGCAAAACCTAGCGTACCTAAAGTTAGTTGAGAGTCGACCGGGACACAGAGATTAGTGTTCTGTCAGTTTATTCAGAGACTAGCTTTCGCCCGCGAATCCGTCCGCGTGGAGTTTAGTTCAAAATTTTGCTACCCCGTTCACTCCCTTATGGGTTAAATTTAGAAAAACGGCTAAGCACGTGTTCAATCAATTGTGTTGAAGAATATTTATTTGAAGTTTCAAGAAAATTAGATTATACCTCCCATACAAATTTTGGCAACCCTTTTCGCCCAATAAGGGGTTGAATTTAAAAAAAATCCTGTCTTATTCCTTGCCTACATTATTATATAGACCCTCTGTGCAAAATGTCAGCTTCCTAGGTCCAACGGCTTGGGATGGGCATTGATGAGTGAGTCAGTCAGGACTTAAAATTTTATTTATATACTGCTTATACTCTATTCCACGAGTCGAATTGAACATTTTAAGGAAGAAAGGAACAAATCATTTCTGTAACCCTAGTTACAAAAAAGAATTGTTCCTTCGAATGTCATATATCATCATCAACCCATTATGCCCTCAACAAGGGACTCAGGTCTCTTCCCTGAGGAATACTCCACCACGGGGGCCAAGTCCGGATTAGTGGAGGCTTGTAACACTAGTGGCTGGCCTTACTGTCAGAAGTTTTCAAGCCGCCCTAAGGCCTCTGACTTGGCTTAACGACTGCCGTCTATCGACGGCAGCCGGCACCAACTACTTAATGTGCCTTACGAAGCACGGAACCGCTCGGAAAAACGCCACTAGCGTTAGTCATAGACGGTCACCCATCCATGAACTGAACGAGCCCTATATTCTGTAATTGTTGGTACTTCTCGACTTACTCATTCTCTAATTGGTCATCAAAATACTGAGGTACTTCTTATTGCTCTAGAACTTAGAATTTAGGACGTACTTAAGCAGCGTTTAATGAGAAGACAAGGAAAAAATTAATTAAAAGATTTGTTTAAGGAAAAAATTAATTAATTTGTGGAAGCCATTATTGGCTTTTGAACATTGTCACTACATTACGTTTAAACTTCTACTGTTATTTAATCTGTTCGTTTCACTTATAAACTTAAAATAAGTATGTCCAAGTATGTAATATGATTACAGTTTTATAAAAGTAGATGCACTTTATGTAATTTTGTCACAAAGTGCTTCTACTTTTATCATTGCAGCAAAAAATTTGTTTTGAATGAATTTATCAGTGTTAAGTCGGCTTCCCACGGTTCGCGATATCACGGACGGACGCGGACCAGCTCACACGACACACCGCGGAAAAGGTCCCGGTCCGCGGTAGCACAGAGAGACGACACGACAGGGTCAGTTGGAAGAGCCTCTCGTAGTGCGTGACTGTCCGTGGTCGTCGGCCGTGCGCATCCGTCCGCGATATCGCGGACCGTGGGAAGCCGACTTTACAGGAGAACTTGTTATAAATCCTAAAGTTCTAACTTAGTCATACGGCGTTATACCTAAAGAGTCTCTGAGAGAGGTTTTTTTATTTTTTGTAGATAAGACCGTTAGTTCCTAAGTAATTATGAAACGCCTGAACATAAGTTGATTTAACGACATGAAACTCCCGCGTGCAAACCAAAAAAAAACCCAAGACTGAGCCATTCACAAAATCACGGGCCTTTTGAGCCCCGACACAATATTGTAGCCTCGCAAATAACCTCTTCTTTCTGAAGAGGGTTAGCGCGTGAATATGTAAATCTACGGAGGTCCAATGGATAGGAGGATGGACGGGTTGAAAAAGGAAATTTTTGTATTGACATTTCAAAACAGGGCACTTTGTGAATTGATGCCTAAGGTGTCCGTTCAGTACAATTTGGAAACTAGCTTCAAACTTACTACGGAGAGTTATTAACAAACATAAACAAACTACAACGTTTTTAAAATGAGTAAAGAACACATTAACGTTAAACATTTACATACAGGCACATACATTGCTTCTAGCCCCACACTAGGATACCCTGTGTCGTGGGAACCAGAAACATTGACATCACAAACATGTAACCTCCAAGACCTGGAGTTTTTTTTCCCTAGCCGGGCTTCGCACCCGGGACCTCTCCCGTGATAGACAGATGCGCTAACCGCTACGCCACAGAGTCGTCAGAAAGAAAGAAAGAAAAAAAAGAAGGAAAGAAGAAAAAAGCAAGAAAGAAAGAAAGAAAGAAAGAAAGAAAGAAAGACAGAAAGAAAGAAATAAATTATTATGTTAAAAACATATGTTTATTATGTTAAAAACATATGTTTATTATGTTAAAAACACATTCCATTAACTAATAATCTAGGTATTTGGTTTTCAATCCTATCTCATGCAAACATACACACACAGTAAAACCTTAAGTTTTTATGCCACTACGTTGCTTTTAGTGTGTTCTATACTAGCGATGGGTGAAAGTTACTGATACGGTCGAATTATTCAAGCACAGCGTTTATTCGATAACAATTTTAATTCGATAGTAGCGGGCCAATGCCGGATCTGCTCCTATATTCATAATCATCCTTCGGTAAGGACATAATGGATTTTATTTCCAGTGTGGCCATGTACCTATGACTTTGTTTTCTTTTGCACTCGTTAATTAAGGAATATATCGTGACAAAACCCGGATCGGAAAGTGTCTAAGCTATTCAATACCTCAGCGCTTGAAAACGCCAATACACGGAGAGTACGCGTGTTGATTAAAGTACATACTTTCTTTCCGAGAGAACCCCAGTGCCCTATAGTAGGACTTATGCACGAAGGCTGCATTACATTACATACAATAATCAATAAAATCATAGATATGACCAACTCATAAAAACAGCCCATGTCAGTTATAGACCATTTTAGAGTTCCGTACCCAAAGGGTAAACGGATCGTCTATCTGTCACCAGGCTGTATCTCATGAACCGTGATAGTTATACAATCGAAATTTTCACAGCCGATGTATTTCTGTCGCCTCTATAACAACAAATACTAAAAACAGAATAAAATTAATATTTAAGAGGGTTCTTATACAACAAACTTAAAACGGAGTCGCGGGCGAAAGCTGGTATAAGATAATCGTTTGATAGTTAGTTTAGTTTTTCCTACCTCTCGATGTTTACGCACGTCAGAACATCAACCTTTACACCCATGCACTCTAGTCGGTTACGATACGGATCGTGGTACCTACACACTACATAGATTATACCCGCAAGTGTACTATAGATTGTTAAGGTCATAGCCCACTTACACGACTCTGCTCCCACTCGGCAAAAATAATATCATTCAAATATGGGATTTAAATATTGCTCTTTAGATATATTTTACATTGACATCATAAATTAGCAGACAGCTCGCAGTCGTGTAAGTGGGCTATGACCTTTATTCGTTAACTGAATCCCAGTTTTAATCGAATCAGTGAACGACTTTTTTCGAATAAATTCCCATCGCTACTGTTAGCAAAAGCGATATAGCTTAGAGGTAGAATTACTTGGGGAAGTTAATACCGGAGCTTTGCATACCGTATTACTCAGCCGGGGATATTTATTTGTTTTGCCCTCGCCCGAATTGTTCAGAGTTGCGGAAGGAAGCAAATACGTTTCAATTTCGCAACTGCGTCGTTTGAATTGTTCTTGTTTCCTGTATACAGTGTGGGAAAACCTGATTTCGAGATATTAGATTGCGTCGTTGGTGTTACGGTGACGCGGTGGATTTCCAATCTATATATACAGGGTGTCCCAAAATTCAACGTCAAGCCGGAACCGAGTGAACAGGCGAGTCATGCTGGTTATCAGAAAAATAAAAAAAAAATTGCGTGAAAAAAATTTATAGGCATTTAAAAATAAATAGAAAAATCCTGTTGCCACAAATCTATACTTTTTCCAAATTTTTTTTGTTTTGTATCTCTGAATAATGCTTCATTAAACTTTTAACAAAATTTTAAAACCAGCTGCTCCAGCTTGAAAGAAAAGGAGACTTTTAGAAAAAAAATAACTTAAAAATTGCCCATTTATAAATTTTAATTTTAGTTTACATTATGTTTGTGAAATTTCTTAAATAAATAATAATTAAAAAAAATATTGTACTTAAAATGAAAAAATCGATTTATTTTATAAAAAAAAATGACTTGCCTTTTCACCCGGAACCGACTTGACGTTGAGTTTTGGCACACCCTGTATAGGTCTAGTCGGAGCGAGATAGGAGAGGATGAAGGAAGAAAGATTGACGAAACAAATATATCGAGTGAATGTGAGTGGAAGGGCCGGTAAGGGACGCCCCAGTTGGACATACTTCGACCAAATAGGGAATGTATTAGCAAAGGGCAAGATAAAAAGTACCCGAAACCGACCGACCGACAGCGACCGACTAATGAATGTCGATGAAGCGAAAGTGGTTTGGCAGGATCGTGGTAGGTGGCAGTCTCTGCCTACCCCACTGGGATACAGGAGTGAGCTTATGTATGTATGTAGGTCTAATACCTGCGCCTGTACTTAGGTTTGTACGAATGGCCTCAGTCTGGACGTTTTCATATTATGTATTCTTTCCAATCAGAAAATGTTAAAAGTCGTCAATTTAATTAAAAATAATGTAAGTTTTATTACAAGAGAATTGTATTACTGATCAAGGCTTGTTTAGTTATATTAATGATGTACCTATTGTTATAAACTAAGAAATTTATGTGGATGCAATCATAATTTAATAGATAAATAGTCTAAGTGATGCACAAACCCACATTATGCTTTTGAACAATAAACAAATTTTTAATAATTTTTTTAATACTTACTAAAGAAACGTGTTTCAAGTTTTTCCTTGGATTACTAACCCTTAGTTTGGGATCAAAACCGGTGATAATGGCTGACAGATAAATTTGAACAAAAGACCACGCGGTCGGGATGAGTTTGCAAGGATCCGTAAAAGCACGGACATTAGGGTGGGTCGAAAAATTTTTTTGTAGGTAATCGATTTTTAATAGCAAAAAAAGGTGACGTGGGGTATCGTTATAAACCCTGTAAAATATTATTGAATTATTTTAAGTGGAACAACCCGCGCAACGCCATTCAAGTTTTGAAAAAGAAAGTTCAAGTCCCCACTTTTACACCTTAAGTTACGCGTTTGACGTTGGGTATATTTTAATGTTTTGATTAGTATTAATTGAAATACACGTTGCTTTTGTTATAAAAACTGTGTTGTTCATTAAAAGAAGATTTTTTTGAGATAAGCACATTCAGAGAATTCATGTATAAATGTGACTAGTTTCGTGTGAAATCTTATGAAACTGTAAATTGTGTATTTTAGTTTCAGAACTTGGAAGTGAAAATTTTCTATCATGTCAAATAACAGACAGTATTATAAGTGCTCTATAGTTGGAACTATAGAAGATATAAGAGAAAACATACCAGGATGTCATAAAATGTTACGAGTGGTGAAAATTAAAAATAGCAGTAAAAAAGAGCCCGCGTTTCCCGAAATTGTAACCCAAAGTTGAAGGAGAATGATAAAAGGCATCAATCCCTGTTGTCTTGCATACAAGAGTCATTCAGCTCCTGAAAGCTTATCATTCCAAATGCAAAAATATTGTCAAACTAGCTGTCCCGGCAAACTTCGTACCGCCAAAGTTTTCGTAATTTTTCCATATTTTCTCACCATTTAACAAAACCTTCCCTGGAATTCTAGAAATATAAAAAACCAAAAATCTGCCAAATCGGTCCAGCCGTTCTCGAGTTTTAGAGAGACTAACGAACAGCAATCCTTTTTTATATATAAAGATCACTGAAAAGGTTGTCAACTGAGAAAAAAACTAAGTTCTTGCAGCAAAGCGAAATTTCGTTCGATATTTGTTCACGCAAATGTAGATTATTAAGTGAGTGAATTGTTCCAAACAAGTTAAAGTTCCTTAAGAGGAACACGACTATTTGATTGATCAACGGGGTGAGAGAAAAAGAAAATCAGCGGCATTGATCGCAATGGAACAAAAAGTTTGTTCGAAAGCAAGCTTCAACAAAAATCTGTCTGAAGAGCGATAACAACTAATCCAAAATGGCAGAACAAGAATTAATGTTATCAACACGTAGTGATTCTGATATAAGTGTTTCATTTCCGGAAAAGCTACACAAAAATATAGAAGAGCCCATACCTTTCACCTCAGGAACCTACATCTAACTGGTGTTGTCACAAATTTGGAGTATGGAGTATCCAGGAGAGCTGATGCTGCGACAACTTTCATCAGATATCGTTATAGATAATTACGAGTATAATCCACCTTTTCTAAGAAATCAAACGTATGACGAACTTATTCAGATAATAGAGTAAAAAGGCGACGAAATTATGTTGTTTTTTAGGTTGCCTTGCCATACATAAGCGGTTGAACGAAGTGTTAAGATAGTGACAGATGCTACAATGTCAACATGTGATAAAAAAACAAGAGACGACATGATTTATGCAAAACTTTCTTCAAGAAAAGTTATGCCGATAGTAAGCGGGATTGTTTGTATAAAAATAGAATTTTTTTTTGTAACCTTTATGTGTAGTGGCTTAAGTATTTTGGTTTCAAACATTAAAGTATCTCTTTCACAAAATTTTTAATATGTTTCAATAATATTTTAAGTCATTTCTAATAAAGAACAATGTCATTTAGTAATACGTGTTTATTTTCAAAAACGTATAATTTTGCAGCGCATGCGCGGTATGAAGATGTATGTTTAATAATCCGTTTTTTAGCTAAAACTTCTTTTTCTAGTACACAACAACTTAATATCACTATTAGAATTTGATTCATCAAAATTATTATTTTTCCATACTAGAGCGACCCACCCTAACGGACATTATGAGAGACGAACATTTTGCGAAACGGGCATTCTGCAGAAGGGACATTTTACGAAAGAGACATTCTGAGAAGTGGCCATTTTGTGAAGACACTGTGAAAAGTGGACACTGCGATGGAGCGACCTAACGCACGTACTGTAATAACTTCTCGTGCTTTTTGTCGACAGTGGCGTCATAACATCGTACGTGACGCACAAAAATCTTGCCAACTTCACAATTCGGGTTGGCAGTAACTACAATAACAAGGGAGGATCCACACATAAAGTAAGCTACTTAGCGATAAGTTCACACAATAAATAATATCACAATCATTATCATCATCATCATCATAAACCAATCATGTCCCCACCGAGAGGCACGGGTCTCTTCCCTAAGGAAGGTATAGGTCATACTCCACCACGGGGGCCAAGTCCGGATTGGTGGAGGCTTGTAAGACTAGTGGCTGGTCTTACTGTCAGAAGTTTTCAAGCCGCCCTAAGGTCTCTGACTTGGCTTAACGACTGCCATGTATCGACGGCAGCCGGCACCAACTGCTTAACGTGCCTTGCGAAGCACGGAACCGCTCGGAAAAATGCCCCTAGCGTTAGTCATAGACAGTGACCCATCCATGGACTGAACGCGCCGTATGTTGCTTAACCTTAGTGATCGTTTAAGATGACTCAGGCAGCCGGGGCTACGAGTGATTCATAATCATCACAATCATCATAATCACAAGCAAAAACCTCCCCATCTACTCTTTGATAGATGAAAAAAATAACTAGAGGTCTATCCCGATACAAAAAGTGGGTGGCACTATTTCAATATAACATAACCCTGGAAATCTGTAATTGGCCATGTTATTAATAATGTGTTAAGTTTTTTTGTACTGATATCGCTGTAGATTTCCCTATCATTAAATAAATAAATACTTATGAAGTTAGATACTACAATAGATACAATTGCAAAAAAGCTCGTTCCCGCGTTTCTCCTTGGTCGCCTATCGACCACATAGCGGGGTTTTGTTCCCCGATGGCATTGCAGTGTCTAACCTCTAAAGTATTTAAGGTTTATTTTAGTTTGTGACGTTGCGTCCGCACTTTGCTGGCGCATTATTGCCCCTTGGTCACAGCCAACGCGATGCGAATTACTTGCTTCATTCATTAGTTAGTTTTAAGCCGATTGTACACGGCAAAACGTGGGCCCAGTTCTGGTGATTGGTGCCTCTGCCTACCCCCTCAGGGATAACGGGCGTGAGTTTATTTATTTATTATTTTTATTTTTTGTACACTGTTATGATTGTATTGTACTGTTATGACTGTAGCTGTGACCAGGCCCTTATGCGGATAGTCCCTAATGCTTTGAACTGTTGAACATTGAAGATGTACGACGTAGCGTTAAGGATACTGACCGTAATTATAAGATGCTCTTAATTCTGGAATCTCTACTACTAATTTAGAGATCCTTTAAGAAAAAAAGCAACAAATTTTTCAAGAGCGCAGATTTTAAAATAGTGCTGGCAGTAATATAGAGTATCAAAAGAATTCGTGTTGCTTTTGGTGTTTTAACAAGAGGAAAAATGCTCTCAAAGAATCTTGGGCATTGCTATTTCGCATTGCAATGCCCTTACAGAATAATTTAGCGCTTGCAGTACGTTGTTTTCGGCAACCAAAAAAGAAGTTCATTATGACGTCATACCCCACTCAAGAATGACTTCGTAATGCACGAGGTAAAGTTAGACAAACAATGGCCGCATTCAGCAGAACACATCGATGAGTAATCGATTACAAAGGTTCTGCTGAACGCACACAAAAATTGATAGACAATTGTAATCAGCGAGTAATCGATGACTTAGCGATACCTGCATTTAGATAACGAGACCAGTGGGCTCATTATGTAATTTTCGCAACGGATATTCAGGGGTCGTTCTTCCTTTTTACCGACAATGGACATGACTGATAAATCAATAGTTAACATTTACATGTCATATTAGTAATCATTGGTAATATTGCCTAAATTTTTGAGTGAGATATCATTTGTCAGATGGTCTATCTTACGATGTCAAATTAATTTTTAAGCAAAACAATGTCAATCAAAATGTACACCTCCGTCACGGTCTTCAAAAATAGTACCACTTAGGTACACCTCCGTCACGTAATGTAACTTTTTTCGTAAGTTAAATAATTAAGAGAAGTACCTACGACATGATAACATAATTTCTAATCTATCATACATCAGGAATATTTTCATAGTTTGAAGTACTCATATTTTTGTTTTTATAATTATACATTCGTGTTATTGGGGACAACTTATTGTCGGTAAAAAAGAAGAACGAACCTCATACGTCTTAAAAAGTCATGTATAGCACTATCTTCTTTTAAGACCCTATGTTAGAGTGAGACGTATGAATATCCGTTGCGAAAATCACATAATGAGCCCAAAGCTCATCAATACAGACATAACCGACACACGATTTGCATCTCTTCGCAGGTCGTCAAACTAATAAACAACTTTGACATGAAAGTATCAGCGGTCAAGCTGTATGAACCTCTCGAGTTCAACACAACCGTTAAGGCGGTACGATTGCCCGACGAAGACACTGAAGTTGGTCTAGGCCAACTGGTCGGTATGCTGGCCTGGACACCAACTGGAGTGAGTTTCCTTAAGTCTATGTTAGCCTAGTAGTTCGGGGTACGAACTGCAATAGTTGGTCAGTCAGAGCAATGGTAGGGGTGAACTCCAACTGCAGTTAGTCTCTTTCCTTCTCTGAGAGCCTAGTACTAAGGCCGCTGAACTGTACAACAAAATTAACAATGCTTTGATATCTAACTGCAAGTTTCTGAATATTGAGAATTTAGAGACAGTATGGTCCTGTTTCGTTTTTTTTTTGGAGAAATCCAGATCAATTCTCAATTCAGAATCAGACGGTATGGGTTCAAGACGCAAATGGAACAGTTAGCGAATAATTACTCCATTCTTATTTTCGGTTGCGTAAGTTAAACGATCATCGAATAACCCCCGGTTTCTCGAAAGCTAACAGTCTGTTAATCTATTGTTACAGCTGTCAGTTGTAAGAAGTGCATAAAAAAAACAACTGACACCTGTTAACAGTAGAGTAACAGACTGCTAGCCTTCGAGAAATAGGGGTAAGTGCCACAGGGAACTGTGACACTGTATATAAATACATTCTGTGACTCTCAGTTTGACCAAAAGTAAAAGGTCGACAGTAAAAAGGCTTAAGTATTTGCACGTAGTAAAACGCGAAGATTTTTACTGCAAATGAAATTTTATGAGACCCGAAACCACGCTTCATTATCCCGCGAAGATTTTACGTTTCTCCCTCAGCGAATTCGTTAATCAAATTAGCATCTTTTTTGTGTGTTTTTATAAATATTTAAAAGCATTCCTCAAGGTTTCTCTCCAGCCATTACGTTGAGAGCGAAATTAATTATACCGGAAAATTATACGGGAGACGTGAGACGTTTTCGCAAGCGGACTGAAAAATTTAAATAAAAAGACATTGTATTTTCATTCCACTCTTGACATTGTCTGTACCAATCGACACAAATTGATGAACGAAATATTAAATTATTAACTTCATTCCTGAATCACTTGCTGGAATTTGAGAGACAAGCAAGCAATCGACGACGAAAAACTAGTGATTCCAGAACATTTACAGGTTCATGTACATGTTCATGTTCATGTTCGTTTTCATGTTCGTGTTCATGTACATGTTCATGTTCATATTCATATTCTTTATTGCTAAATCATGTATAGCTATAAGTACAGGTGGTATTGGTATGTGTAGGTAGGTACCTACATGATACCCTGTAAGGACAATGCAATACAGTTAGTCTTATGAGACATGTTGGCGTTAGATTAATTAATATTGTTTAGGTATTTATCTCATGCAAAAGAATAGATTTAATAACAATCATACAAGATACTTAATAGTTCCTCAACGAGATTGCGGGTTAAGCAAATATTCATTTAACATATTTTTTTAACATTGTTGATTTTTTTTTGTAAATAAGTTGTCTTTTGTTTCATTTTTTAATGAAACTTTTCAATAAATAATGTAATAATAACTTCCAGACAACAAAATCACTTGCACTGGTCCCAAACTAGGTTCTAGACGAATGTTTTAATTTAGAAATGTAAAATCCCCAATGAAAATTTCCAAGTTTTTTCAGGAGCTACTCGTATATAGGGAAGAGTGGGTATGATTCGTACACCGGGAGCATTCGTACAAAGGCCATAATTCGAATACGCAAAATAGTGGTGCCTTCGTATCTGTGTATGTGATGCCCACTCACACGCATAATCTAACCGCGGAGTGGCTCGCCCGTGCGGCCGCCGACTTCGATGTGATAGGTTACGTTACGTGTTTTCGCTTCGCGTAAATAATTTTTCGATGCAACTTTAAACGTATTTTTCTTCTATAAGTTTTGCTGCCATTGTTAACTGATTTTTTGTGGTGTTTGAGTACATATTTCAGTTAATTATTTCGACATTTACTTGAAGATAATCTCAGCAGTTATTTTTATTTTCAATATATTAGTAAAATTTCTTGATTGGGGTAGCTTCGTACAGGTCTGAACGGTCTGGATTCGTACTGTATGAATGTACCCCACGTATGATATACAATCTTTATTTTCGTAGCTGATTGAGCTTGATTTGCCATCGACATCTGCTCAAGGATTAGTAACGCCAGAAATGATCCAACCCTACCCTAAAGTGGCTAGAGATGTGACCAAAAAGTCCAAAAAAGGTAAACAACAGATACTCCCGAAAAAAAATTGGCGAGACAAAATAGATAAAGCAAAACAGTTAAAGAAGCAAGAGCAAGAGATAAAACAAAGAGCTAAAGAGATGAAGAGGGCATTAAATTTGATATCAGGTAAAGATATGTTAAATAAACCAAAAAGAAAGAGGCAAAGTTCCTGTTCCCCCATTAAAGTGATTGCTCAAGGATCTGATGTGGAGAACGAAACTCCAGTTTTAACTGAATTTGTGAAAGAGAAAGGCTTTATTCTAGTGAAGTTCAAGAAGAAAAAATCTTTCAAACACTATGTTGGTCAGGTGATTACAAAATATAGTTCCACTGGGTACAAAGTTTCATTTTTAAGAAAGAAATCCGGCGCCTGGAAATTTGTTTTTCCCAATAACATAGACCAAGGGACTGTTTACATATCTGACATCGTATATTATATTGCTGGAACCCAAATCTGCTTCTACAGCAAGAACAGCTAACATTTAGCTTTCATAAAGATCTGTCTATGTACAATGTGCATTAAGTAGATTCATAAAAATATTATGACTCTTGTTACCCTAATGGTAAATATTATTGTTGATTCATTTCTATAGAAAAGCCGGCCGACAGCGATCTGGCTCCAATATTTTGTTTAAATTAGCTTTAGTTTACTTTTTTTTAAATAGTTTCTGCCAAATTAATTATTTTTCCAGACTTGTGGTTAATTTTCTATCTAATATCTTGTAAATTAAAGTTAATTCGATATATTGTTCGTGATTTTCTATAGGACATAAGAAGTTAAATAATGTTAAAACAAAAAGTTTAACTAATTATTGTATTTAAAACTATTTTATTATTAAGTACTTAGGCACCCAAGGCTGATTACGTGAAATTTTGATCTCAATAAACGGTAAATTTTCTATAAATAGCATTATTAATCATGATGTACGGAGGTACCCCACCATGTACGAAGCTACCCCAACACATGTACGAAGCTACCCCGTGAGTGGGGTACATTCGTACGACTTCTACTTTTTTTTTAAATCGTC
Source organism: Yponomeuta plumbellus (assembly GCA_947310845.1). NCBI lineage: Eukaryota > Metazoa > Arthropoda > Insecta > Lepidoptera > Yponomeutidae > Yponomeuta > Yponomeuta plumbellus. The sequence continues at coordinate 12,851,008 of OX371214.1, forward strand.
ATAGCTTGGCCACACTTCTTTCTATGAACAAGTCGTCTAAGGGAATATTGTAGGCAAATATATAAGCAATCTATCATTGCTCAAATTGTTTTCAAATAGCGTTTAGTTTTTCTGCTATAGGGCTCGAAGTGAACAGTGTACGAATCCTACCCACTCTCCCCTACGCTCTGTTCGAATTTCGATTCAATTTCTGTAAGTATCTTGGAACAATCCAATAACGACAAAATGATTGCAATATGATGAGCTCAGCAATATGACGTGACGACATTCACCTTTGCCCTTCTCATTCAATCAATCAATCAAGTCTTTATTTGTCAGCAAACACGGTACATGTAGGTTTTATAATAATACATTGTTACGGACAAGCGTGTAGCATCATTGAGTCTACCATATTATTCAGTTCAACCCATTATGTACCCACCGAGGAGCACGGGTCTCTTCCCTGAGGAAGGTATAGGCCATACTCCACCACGGGGGCCAAGTCCGGATTAATGGAGGCGTCGGCCAGGATATGTAAATGTGTTGTGTGTCAATTGCTTATTTATTAATAACCCTACAGCACATACGTGTGGTCAACTCGGCCATCATCGACTCTTCGATATGCGATCCGTACACCAAACTGCATCCTGGACACTACATCTGCATCGGCGGCGTTCAGGACCCGAACAGGCACTTTTGCAGGGTTAGTATTTATCATTATTATTAACTTTATTCCGGATACTGACTTGATTTTTTGTCGGAAGAGTCCTACCAGGTTTCTATTTCTAATGCTAATCGTCTGTGGGTACAACGAGGGTTAAGACGTTTTTCAAGTATTTACGCATATCGTTGAATCAGCAGAAGGGCCGTGGATGCGGATGGCAAGAGACTGTGAAAGATGGCATTTAGAGGAAAAGGCGTAGGTACGCCCAGCAGTGGGCTATGGTGGCTGATGATGATGAAAGTTATTTTGGAATGCTCCGTAATTAGTAACTCAAAAGACACAAAATAAGCATAATAATTATTGTATGAAGTTTCAATTATATGAAAAAAAATTTTTTGCGTACAGCCGACATTTCAATATACTTGATTGCGGATGGAACCTATCGAATAAAACAGACCGAAATGGGAACCACTAATAGACACAAAAGCCAAAATAACACAGAAATATTTCTCGTGTCGCTACGTTTTCCACTTTTATTTCGATCATCGATTTTGTCTCGGCACACATAATATACACGTTCGTCCATCAATGGCTCTTTTGCAGGCCGCTGCAGTAATGTACTATTTATTCACGAAAATGTGTCTTCTATCATTCAGTTTTAAGCGGTCATTTAATTTTAAGGGTCCTTAGCGAGAGTCGGACTCACTGTTATACTAAAGAGACTATACCATAACCATACTAAGCTTGAAACTTGTATGTACACCACCGTTTTTACGATAGAGTGAAAACCAAAAGTTGTACTTTTCAAAATCACAAAAATTAAAGTTGTTTTGGATCACTCCTTATATTATTACTTTTTTACTGTTTGTCTGTCAATTCAACAAAAGACGACATAAAAAATAGTACATTACTGATTAACCTATTTTACAGTTTTAAGAGAAAATGCCGTTATTGGTAATACCGACAGACACATATCTAGCCATATTAATAAAATTACGTTAACATCAGAATCCTAAACAGAATGACGTCTCTCCTTCACAGAGGGATCACGGTGGCGCAGTCATCCAGAACAACACCCTAATTGCCATCAGCGCCTTCGTCAACCCCTGCGCAGTCTACACCAAGATCCACGCGTTCCCTAAGACGGCCAGCTTCGTCCACTGGCTGGACTCCGTTATCTGGGAGGACGGCCACCGCCCGACCAGTCGGCCACCGCCATCCACCACCGACCAATCTACAAATGCGGATAACGCGACGGAGTTAGCCAATGAAGACCACAGCACGGTATTCGCGGAAAGCAACTATATGCTGACGCTGCCGTTTGAACCAATAAATGTGCCTCTAGAGCCGGCTGAGGATAATGTGGTGCTCCCGAGAATGAGCATGTACGAGTCGTATCTGCAGAATTTGCAGAGGTAAGTTTTTTTTGTGCTGGGATGTCGCTTTGTTATCGGTAATAACGGGCTTCAGGTCGTAAAACTAGCGCCACAGAGGAAAAATAAAGTCTTTTTCGGAGATCGAATTTTCAAAAAGTTTGTTTTTTGGATTTTTTTTATTTAGGCTGATTTTTAGGACCCGTGACGGGACTGGTGATCTTAGTTCTTTGTCGTTGGTTCTAAAATCACTGTCTACATGATTGAAGGATTGTATACGCTTTTTGCAAATTATATCTGTAAAATAGATATGATGTTTTTCCTCGGTGGCGATACGGTGGTGTTACCCCCAAGTGAAGCGTCGGCTTAACACAACTTTAAAAAAAAACTGGACTGCCAAAGTAAGCACTAAATGAGGCGGGACCTCCCATTCGATTTGTGTATGTTTGTTTTGGTCCCGCCTGCTGAGGATGGAAGATGAATAGACTCATCTAAAGTTTATGTATTTTTAGCAGTCCAGACTGTAGTCTTGTTTTTGTAGCTACGATGCAAGACTATAGTTCAATATCTGTTGTTTTTTCTGCATGTCGCAATTTGTGCCTATTGTTTGTGAGCCTGCCTGTGGTGCTGTTCCGATCCCAAGCCGCGGGCGTAGGGCGGGCACGGGGGGTAGCCAACTAGAGCCATAGAGTTAAGAGTGCTTTTTGCCACGCAACTGCCACGCAGTTTGGCGAATTATTTGTTAATTAAAGCTATGTAGAAACTCTGATAAAAAAAATAAAAAAAAACAGTTATTTATTTCAGAGCGCAGTTCGGCATAAATACATAGATAGATAAATACATGTCAAGGTTTGATTCAGGAAACCACCTGAACTCCTGAATTCCTGACTCTATTGTTAATGCAGACTCAGTGAACTGTTTTAAAAATAGACTGGAAAAACCAAAAACGATCAAGTGCATCGATAAGACATACACGCATCAGCTCCAAGCTGCTAGTGTGTCAAATAGGAATAATAATATCAATTGAAATCCATGGTCAGTACGTAACATCGCAATCTTCCAAAACAGGGTATTTACAGAGGAGAGACCTGTCTCCTTGATTGATTAATAGTAGCAGGCTGATGAATGATGCTGAATGAATTTGAATGAATTGCTCGTAGCCTGGGCTGCCTGGGTGATCTTAAACGATCACTAAGGTTAAGCAACATACGGCACGTTCAGTCCATGAATGGGTCACCGTCTATAACTAACGCTAGTGGCATTTTTCCGAGCGGTTCCGTGCTTTGCAAGGCAGCCGCAAGTTGGTGTCGGCTGCCGTCGATAGATGGCAGTCGTTAAGCCAAGTCAGAGGCCTTAGGGCGGCCAGCCACCAGTGTTACAAGCCTCCACCGATCCGGGCTTGGCCCCCGTGGTGGAGTATGGCCTATACCTTCCTCAGGGAAGAGACCCGTGTCCCTCAGTGGGGACATAGTGGGTTGATGATGAGAATGAATTTAACCATTTACTTAGAGATTTTTTCTCTCTCCTTCTAGAAGGAAGACTTCAACGACCGAGGACCCCAACGGCAGCCCTATGGATGAGAAGGCGAAGCAAGCCTGGATCCAGAAGATCAACAATGCCGTGAGGATGATGCCAGCTCCGGCCTACACAGCCCGTCGACACGACCAGACGTACGATTATTACTGAATTGAACCTTAGTAGCAATTAGATAGATTTCAAATCAGACTGGCTTTTCTTTTTAAACGTATATGAAGTCTCACTGGTAGGCCTTAGTAATTTATACGCAGTCAGTCCGTTGGTGCGACACTCTTTAAATGACCCGCAATGGCAGAGATTTTTTATTGTATGTTCACAACATATCATGGACAGTATGTAAACAACAAATCAATCTAATCTATAGGATTCATAAATTGGGACTAAGCTATTTGCTACTGTAACATGTAATTGGGTAGGTATTTGATAGGATGTCAAATAAGTTACTTTTAAATCGGAATTTTGCATGAAAATACTTGCCTGTGACGTCACAGTTCAGAGCACTCTTTTTATGTTTCATCTATTTAAAAATTGTAATAACTAGTAAATGATTAAAAGAAATACATTTTCCGAATCATTATGTAATTTTTGTTTTAATCGAGCATCTCAAATAATTTATTGTTGATAGTGTCAAATACCGTATTATGGTTAGTTACTAAAACACTGTTAAGTAAGAACACTTCAATGTGGAGGAGTACAGGGGTTAGTTAGTAAACTCACAAAATATTAATATTATACATATATTGAATATCAGAACACCTCATATTTTTCTTATCAGGCAGACTGATTTGAAATCAGCCAGTGATTTGGAAAACCGTGCTAGCAAGGGATGAAGGTCGATTTTCCACCATTTAACAGCCGTCCTTTTTAGGTACGAATCCAGCGGCAGGCGGGCACCGGGACACAACTACATGCAGGCGGAAGTTCACGAGAGATTGCCGAAGATGGCCGAGCTCGCATACACTGCGCGTCGGTGGAACGGCCACGTTTAACAAGGGGAGCATTCACCACAGAAGCACCACATGCAATGCATACGCGACACGCGATCAGGCTATAGAGTCCAATCCATAAACAGTTTTTCACAGAATGATTTAAATTATTTGGTAACCAACTAAGCAACCAATCCGCACTTGGCCCCCGTGGTGGAGTATGGCCTATACCTTCCTCAGGGGAGAGACCCATGCCCCTCGGTAGGGACATAATGGGTCGATGATGATGACAGCTAAGCAATAGCAGTACAATGTCATTCAATGGTTGATATAAATAGGCATTTCTCGCGAAGAAGATCGAACTGTGCAAGGCGCCGTTTTGCAGTGAAACGCCCGCGCTGTGCGTTGAGTAAACATCTGTGTGTGAACGTTATATTAGTTTCAGGAAATTATTATGATTGTTTGTTACAGAATAAAACTAAAAGACTGATTCTGGTTTGATATTTTCCCTGCCGTTTGCCACTGTTAAGACGTAAATGATACAGTTGAGTGTTTTTGTCACGCCTCGCTACGAAACCTGAAGTTACCAAGAAGGATACAAATACTCTTGATATTGAGTTGTGTTGTTACAGGGTATTGTTAAATTAGTATACACGGTGTTCCACTAGAAGGGACAGTATCTTATATCTTTCGATAATGATAGGACAGTTTTTATATGTAGATAGATAGATAGATAGAGAACACTTTATTGTACATAAAAAAGGAGATTACACAGGTATTTCTTAGTTTAATGGTATATTGTTAGTTTGGGATTCGAACCGACCAAATGCGAAATATATATCCTTATTTTAACACTGCCAATCATAAATGATAACTTACAACAAAGTAATACAAGCGACCAACTTTTACTGTAAAGAATTAGAAATTCTAAGAATTTTCAGATATAGATCTCGTTACAACCATTTTACAACTCACTCATCAACGTCGTTGGACCTAGGAAGCTGAAATTTTGCACAGAGGGTCGGTATATAATGTAGGCAAGGAATATTTTTAATTCAACCCTTATGGGGGCGAAAGGGGTTGCCGAAATTTGTAAGGGAGGTATAAAGAAAGTTTTTTTGGAACTTAAAATAAATACTCTTCAACACAATTGATTGAACACGTGTTTCGCCGTTTTTCTAAATTTAACCCTTATGGGAGTGAACGGGGTTGCAACATTTTTAAATAAAGTTTAAGTGGACGGAGTCGCGGGCGAAAGCTAGTAATCAATAAAAATCTCAGTTCACACGGCGAATTTATTCAAGAGCTCAAAAGAGAGCACACCTCGAGAAACAATTTGACAGCGAACTCACCGCCCCCGGAACGATCAGAATTGCTATTCAAATTCCGTCACCGGAGTCCTCTGGGAGAGGAGGTCTACTGGGGATTGGCAGGTCGGTTTTGTCATGATTTTAACTCTGTATGTAAGAAGCAGACTAGAAACGTAAGTATGTTTAGTTCACATAGCTTACTAAAGAATTTATTGATTACACCGAAACTTACCTGATTAAATTATTTCCTTTTATTGATTGAAGTCCTGGGGCTTCGTGTACCACACTTTAAGAATATCTGAGATAGATAGACATAAATGTGGTAACAGCTAAGTTACAGTAATACTATATTTTAAGATACAATATCGCTCGATATACATGCCAATGGGCAGATGCGAAAATATGAAAATATATCTGAATTATACGTAATAAAATTCTCGAGTCACTGTGTTAGTGCGCTTACGAGTACTTCTCCGAAATGGCTTAAACGATGCCTTTTTTTATATGTATACAGGGTGGAATTTTATAATGCCACCTGAAGGGGAAGTACTCTTAATACTGTAGATAGAAAATTTCACCCAAAGGAAAGATTCCTTTATTTTTGAAAAGAAAGAAAACTGCATTCATAGATTTTTACAATTCGCTTGCCGCACCCGGTAATCGAACCTACTAAAATCTGTGAAAGTTGCACCCTCTACTTTTATTGCAGCGATCGTTAGGGTCAATTATAAGGATGAAATCTCTCTAACGAACTTTATCAATTTAAAAGAAAGGAAAACAATGAAATCTTAAAATGTTTTAATTTTTCAAAAAATGGAAAACTGACTAATTAATTGCTCGAAATGGGCTCCATTTTCTTGGATACACAAATTTATTCTTCTAACGAATTCCTTTCTAGTAACCTTTAATAACGTGTTGTGGTGAATGTTATAAATCGTATTCGGAACCTCAACTCTCAACTCGTTTACATTCTCATAAGATTTAATGTAAATCTAAAGGGATAAGATCTGGTGATCGTGCAAATTGCAATCGTCTTATCTAAATAGTAATTCGTCATTTTAATGGATCAATGACGTCAATGATAATTATTAATTAATAGCATAAGTAAACATAAAGAAACGGATCTTTGAGTAAAAGTGCTTTAACTTGACCTCAATGGGTCTTCAAAATTAATAATTTAAGATTTCATTGCCTTCCTTTCATTTAATTTATGAAGTTTTTTAGAGAGATTTCATCCTTATAATTGACCCTAACGATCGATGCCACAAAAGTACAGGGTGCAACTTTCACAAATTTTAGTAGGTTCTATTACCGGGTGCGGCAAGCGAATTTTTGAAAATCTTTGAATGCAGTTTTCTTTCTATTCAAAAATAAAGGAATGTTTCCTTTGAGTAAAATTTTCTATCTACAGTATTAAGAGTACTTCCCCTTCAGGTGGCATTACAAAATTACACCCTGTATAAAATATATTTATTTAAAGGTATATAAATATTTTATATGTATATGTGGTAGGTTTGAGAATAGGTTGTTATGTATTATTCATAGCCCTAAGTGACAGGTGGTCCACCCAATTTTTTTTAAACTATAATTCCTCCAAATAATGTAGGTCTATGGCGAAACGTTTGCCGGGCAGCTAGTATTATCACCTTCGTCTTTGTGATAGTTCCTTGAATGGCGAGCGATGCTTAGACTTTAGGGCCCTCGCCCACGGCGGCTTTTTGTAGCGCTACGGCCGCGCGACGGTGGCGCGTCCGCCGCGCTACAGCCGCGATGCGGTCGCTAGCTGTGTGCCCTCGCCCACGTAACCACGCTTCTGTCGCGATGCGAACGCGCCACCGTCGCGCGGCCGTAGCGCTTCTGTCGCGATGCAAACGCGCTGCCGTCGCTCCCAATCGCCACAGTTGCAAGATGGACTCCGTTGAGGCAACATTAGTCACGTTGTCTTTGGTGCTGCTTTTACGTAAGCAGCCGAAGCGCCGACAATGACAGCGACGTCACGTAGCCCCGGCTGCCTGAGTAATCCTAAGGGCCCTCGCCCACGGCGGCTTTTTGTAGCGCGCGGCTGTAGCGCTACGGCGGCGCGTTAGCAGCGCTACAGCCGCGCTACGGTCGCGCGTTGCAAAAGCGACCTACGCGCGTTAGTAGCGATGCCGTCGCGCGTTTACGAAACGCGCGACGGCAGCGCTACAAAAAGCCGCCGTGGGCGAGGGCCCTTAATAGAGTAACCCAACCACCATTATGTGATTGTTTATGTAAATAAATAATTTTGAATTTTGAAAGTATCTCCGCTGTGTGTGGACACCCATAATTCCCGAGTAGAACCCCAGCACGGGGCGAGTGCAATTCTCATTAACCGGCGGATATCTCGAACTCGATTAGCATAGCTATTTTGTACATTGAGCGGCGATCAACCGCTTAAGGAATTAGGCCGCGGCGACTGCGGCGACCACGGAGCTGATTGAATTTATTCGTCGACGGATTTCGAATGTCAACTCTCGGTGGCGATAAGATGAAGTGCGGCAAACGGAGGGTTAAAGGCTGATTTACATTGATACAGTAGCTGGCGCCAGCATCACTGTATTCCGGCGCTGGATCACCACTGTATCAATGTGAACATGTTTCAATCCAGTCCAGCATCCAGTATCCAGCACTGGGTCGAAATAGCCAGTGAAGCCAGTCGCTTTTAAGAATGCAAACGTGTAGTCACCGTAACAAAGTAGAAGTGACTACTGGACGCGTGTAAACGACGCGATCTAGTGCCAGTGCAGCTCCGGAATACAGTGATGCTGGCGCCAGATACTGTATCAATGTAAATCAGCCTTTAGTCTCGGTGCAATGAGCTGGAAAGTTCGGCATTATGAAGTAACATAACATTTAACATAACATTTTACATACAGGCACATACATTGCTTCTGGCCCCACACTAGGATACCCTGTGCCGGACGTACAGTCTGTTAGCTTTTATGCCCGGTTCCAATATCCACAAAACGCTTCGTTTTTGCTTACGATCGGTTACAATTCCTACGAAATTCTTATGAACCGTCAATAAATTGTAGGGAAAACGGATCGTAGGCGGTAGGCGTATATTATAGGAACCGGGCATAAGAATATACCTCGGCTACTATCGGATAGAATCGATTCTATTGCAATAAGGTAAGGTTTATTTTGTTTTGTTATTTATAACTTTACATATATTTTCTAAATAGTGAAGAAAATTTTTATACAGAGCAGGAAGTAGTATTACACTCGTGTTCTTTCGGCAAAAACCGAAGCCTACTCTAGAACCCGAGGTATATATTCTAAAAGCTAACAGACTGTATCACAATACCGAAAGTTCATAATACATACTGTTGAAATACCTACGATGGAAATTCCAAGACTCAAGAAACCGATGGAACTAAATGACGATAGCCGATTTACCGATTGCCAAAATGCCGATTTTTGGTATGGGGAATGCTCTAAAAACTCAACTCAACTCAATAACGAAAAGTTAAAATGTAAAGTAATAAAGTTTACTTAGTGAAATTCTCAATTCTAAAACCGGCCCTCAGTTTCAAAAATAAGTTTCATAACATTTTGTAGGTATTCCCAGTGATATTTAATAGGGCTTTTTAAATGCTTACTTGTCTCATGTTCCGTATCGTTACAGTACAGTCTGTCATTTGGTGGGATTACAGGCATACGTCACTGTTACCCCAGCGGAAAACATAGCTGCGTGTCACAACTTTTCTGAATATGGGCTCAACTTCAGAAGAATATTAATCTTGGATAAACTTTTCGAGTGCTCAAAAAGTTAGCGCGTAAAACTTAGAAGCGCGTAACACATGGTGTAGTAGAAAAATTGGTAAGCACGCCACTTTTCGATAAAAAACACTTTTTACGTTGCGGAGTCTTAGTCGAACCAATGCATTGTTTTTGATCTGGTACTAAGCTATAAAATGGTTTAGATAATGGTTTTATTTTTCTGTCCACAAATTACATTCGTATACAAAATAATATTGACTAAATGATACAATACAATAAAATGCACTCTTTGTGGAAATACTGGAGCCTAAACTAGATCAAAAGATCTTGTTAGGTTTCCAAGCCTCCCAATCTACAAAAGAAATGTATCATATTCGACGCGTCACCAGCACAAGGTGCACAGTATTAAACATTATTACATTATGTATAAAAAATGACACACTAAAGCTAATTTAAGATTTCACTACAATTACACAAAAATAATAATAAGTCCCAAACAACACAATCACTTGACCTGGTCCCAAACTAGGATACCCTGTGCTATGGCAACCAGGTAAGGACATTGCAAACATTGAAAAACACCCAGACTGAGGCCATTTGTACAAATGTTCAGCGGCCCCCAGTGGGAATAGAACCCACGACCTCAGTCTTGGTAAGTAAGCGCCTTAACGACTAGCTAGACCAACGAGGCAGTCGTCATACCAGGCGTGCCCCGGACTTCGCAGTTAGATTCGCTCGTATGGTATTTGCCAATAATCCTCTAGGCTGTGTTATTTAAGCGTGCTCACACCTAGTCGCACACAAGTATTTCGGTGGCAAGTCTGAAATTTACAAGAGCCTTTCAGGCATTCGGTTGACATTATCGAAACGAAGAATTAATTGATAGCAAAAGCAATATGGAAGCGGCTTGCATCCAGCGTCTCCCTGCCACTTGGATGAGATCGTCTATCCATCTTGTGGCTGGTCGTCCTACGCTACGCTTGCCGATGTGTGGTCTCCAGTCAAGCTGGATGCAAGCCGCTTTCAACCGGTCTTTTTGGAAATCCATGGAGGAGCCCTATGTCCAGCAGTGGACTTCTTGTGGCTGAGTGATGATATGATGAAAAGCAATATGCTACCTACATACCGAGGCGAACGAATCAACGACTGTCAATGAACGGTTCGGCGTGGCAATCAGCTCATATATTCATCATCAACCCATTATGTCCCCACCGAGGGGCACGGGTCTCTTCCCTGAGGAAGGTATAGGCCATAATCCACCACGGGAGCCAAGTGGTACCTAGTGTGGGGCAGACTATGAATAAATTACGACAAAATGTGTTTTTGTATAATTCAATTTCATTCATAGTTATGATTTATTTTACATTCTATATTGTTAAGATGATCATTGTGCTTTATGTGTGTGTGTCTCACTCAAAGCGCAAATAAATGTCATATCTATCTATAAATCTATCCATGATGGTCGGAGAATGGCAGTGATGTGATAAATGCACTACATCTAATCCCGATATGTCCAAATATAAGCAAAGAGTAAGCAGTAGAGTCGACAAGTCACAGATTGAAGCAATATTAATAAAATCTCAGAGAGAGATCTTGTCGCGACGTGCGGCAGCGTCCCAGAAGCATAATAATGTATCGTCACAGTATTCGGCGGCACGTGTTCCCAATATCCAAATATGAAGAGTAGAAAACACTTCCGTCATATTGGAGAGACGTCATTTTTAACCGACTACAAAATTCTCAGTTTTTCGGGTGTTTTTTTAGCGGCTTTTTTTTTAATGTTTCATCCGCTGTCTTAGGCTGGCTTCCCACGGTCCGCGATATCGCGGACGGACGCGGACGGCCGACGACCACGGACAGCCACGCACCACGAGAGGCTCTCCCAAAGCTGGCTTCCCACGGTCCGCGATATCGCGGACGGACGCGAACGGCCGCGGACCGAGACCCTTCCCACAGTATGTCGTGCGACCAGGTCCGCGACCAGTATCGCGGATCGTGGGAAGCCAGCTTTATACGTGAACTCTGATGCGAAAACAGCGCTGAACGGATAAATAAAATTTGTAACATAGAAAGATTATTGCTTGGCTTAATATGCAAGTAGTTGATTTGTAACATAACGCCCTATGCCCGTAGAATCGAATCGCTCGTAGTCCCGGCTGCCTGAGTAATCTTAAGCGATCACGAACTTTGACCGCTAGTGGCATTTTTCCGAGCGGTTCCGTACTTCGCAAGGCACGTTAAGCAGTTGGTGCCGGCTGCCGTAGATGGATGGCAGTGGTTAAGCCAAGTCAACAAAAAGTTTTTTTAATTGTGAATTGTTTTACTAACAAACCAGTAGGTTTCCTTTTGTACCTCGTCATTTTTTGTACCTTTTCACTTGACGTACCCTGCACACATACATACTATTTCTAAACTGTGCAATAGTTGTGACATGTCGGTTAGAGATTGTCATTTACAACAACTATGGATCTTATTATAGAAACTTACTTGAAAAGAAAATAATATATTTATTAAACATTTATTTATTTACTTGAGTATGATATAGTAAGTAAGTAATATAAGATAAGTTAAGAATATTCTTTATTGTACACGAGGAGAAACACAAACATAAAATATTTACAAGGTAACAGTACAATTGGCGGCCTTATTGCTAATAGAAATTTCTTCCAGACAACCCTATGATAGACAAATTTCTGAGGGAAAAAAGATATATTTTTTTTATTTTACTTGGACTTCTTTAGCACTACCCCTTATTCTTTCCACATCACCCATGGTTAGCTGGAAGAAAATACTTGGTAATATTAAGCTCGCCTTTGTGCAGATCTTTTCTTGTGCAATAAAGAATTTTTAATTCATTCATATATGGTTTCCATTTCAACTGGATACCTCCCTTCACGCGTTCCCGGGATCAATAGTATGCAATAGGCGTTTTAATCTAATTTAATCCAATTTAAATTGCGCGACGTAATCTCACTCAGTAGACAGCATAAACTAATTACCCCATTATCCCGTTATTACCGTCAGCAGACGCGTGCGATAATTGTATTACTTACGGATGTTTACATGACGCTTATTGTGTTATGTTAGCCTGGTAACTTCGGCGAGATCACGAACTTGGCTAATAGTTCAAGCTAATCTTTTAACGACCTAGACCTATATGGCTTGACGGAACGTTAATTCAGAATTATCCAACAGGGAGTATCGATTCTGTTATTGCATTATACTTTAATGGAAATCTGACTACCACGAGAGAGGTCCCGGGTTCGAATCCCGGCTGGGGACAAAAAAAAAAGAAACACAGGTCTTGGCAACATGTTTGTGACGTCGCTATTTCTCGTTCCCACGATACAGGATATCCTAGTGTGGTGCCAGAAGCAATTTTTGTGCCTGTATGTTAATATTTTGTTATGTTATGGTAATGAAAATAAATGCACTTGTTTGGGCAATTGTCATTACCATTATGTCCCCACCGAGCGCCACGGGCCTCTTCCCGTGGCCTTTTTCCTTGGCCTTAAGACTATAGCGGCTGGTCATACAGTCAGAAGTTTTCAAGCCGCCCTAAGGCCTCTTGGCTTAACGACTGCCATCTATCGACGGCAGCCGGCACCAAATGCTTAACGTGCCTTACGGAATCCCTCGGAAAAATGCCACTAGCGTTAGTCATAGACGGTCACCCATCCATGCACTGGACGCGCCCTATGTTGCTTAACCTTCGTGATCGTTTAAGATCACTCAGGCAGCCGGGGCTACGAGCGATCTTCGAGCGATCTACGAGCGTTTGAATTGTCATTATACTGCAATCTGTCTCCATAACCTATGAAATATGCCCGCTGTAGGGCATTTGCCTCTCCCCCGTGAAGTCAACCCCACCGGTCCCCTGCCAATCTCTTCAATTGTCCTCCTGCGCCTCCTTAATGTGATCGACCCGTCGGATGGGTGGCCTACCCACTGAACGACGATTCTGTTAATGCACTGTATTACAGTGACAACTGTATGAACGCTGCTTTCATTTCATAGCCCCTTTTAATCTGCCCGCGCACATGTACATGTCTGGCAAGAACTGGATAAGAATAAACGAGGACCGTGCTCAGTGGCGTGCAATGGGATAGGCCTATGGACAAGCATAGGCTTGGCGATGATGATGATGCACATGTACCAATCCTTCTAGGCGTCAATGGCATAAACATAATGACCAATGAACTATAATGCACTAGCAGAATTGAGGCAAAGTTTTCGGCCACCGCTTTACGACCGCTTTCAACCATCGTCCGCTTTCCCTTCCAACCAGATATTTCGCTGAATCATATGCCCATGTGTTACACTTTTTTGTCGAATTACGGATTGCACAATCGAAATCTTTGAACAATAGAAGCTAATGAACCTGCCCACACAGCTAGTTTACGTATCCGTGGCGACTCTCAAAAGGCGTTTCTTAAACTAAGAAAAGTGATAGAGTCAACAGAATAAGCGGGGATTTATTTGCGTGGCTCCCCCAAGGGCGGCGGATTCGTCCATAATGGAAAACTGTGGGAGGCGAGGCGTCTCCGATATAGTTTGTGTACAGTCGGGGTCTAAAAATGTTTACCAGTTTTCAAACTTAATTCTTTATCACAGTGATGTGCAGTATAGTCTATAATGCTTTAACAATATACTTATTACCTTTCGAAGTTCCGAAACCTCGATTCTAACAAGTATCTAAACTCATTTCTTATTTTAAAATTATTGTATTTGTTACAATGAAACATATCAAAACTCTGTCAAAATAAAAGGTATATCTTATATAGAACCCCTTGAGTGAGCGAAGAAGGTTTGCTCTAAGCATTGACAGGTTGGACCTCTACTTTTTATTCTGAACTTTATATTATCAAATCAAAACAAGTATCGCCCTTGTGTCGTCTATATATCTATACAATTATGAACCTTAAGGTGGTAAACATTTTCAGACCCCGACTGTACATATGTTTAGTTCTTGTGTACTTTTCCACGCGACTTCGGGATTTATTATCCTCAGAGCGGGTTTACAGAAATCAGAAATGTATTTCAACGTAAATAATTTACATTCTGTTTGTTGAATGTGAGTGTACTTATAGTGTTAATATTAGCCGTCAGCCGCCTAATATTAACACTATAAGTACCTTGGGGGGCCTTGGGGCCAAATGTAGTGGAGAAAAAGGCACCGAGAAAAAATTCCACTCTGACCATCTTTTCTCAAATCACGTTAATTCTAATACAAAGTTGGCATGAATGTTCATCTACCTAAGAATTTTTACTATAAATTTTATTTTGACATTGTGGAAGAAACATTTGTGAATTTCCTGAATTAATCATTCGTAATAGTAACTATAGCTAGTAGGTAGTTACTTCATCTGTACTTCACTTATAACATTCATTCTTACTTTCCCCAAATAAAGGATTTTGTCCAGAAGCTCAAGACCCGTGAGTGCAATCAATACTTGCAATGTCCAACATTACTTTAAATTCAAGTAAGAAAACACCAATGCTGTGGCCAGACACACGGACGGCACCCGTTCACAATCGCCATCGCCAGTCTCAACCATATTAGAGTTATACTTGAGCCATTACAAACGTGCGATCAGACAGACGTGTATCAGACCTCTCTCTCACACATATAGGAGGCATATCAGGCATATGGGAACTCTCGCTCGCACTTTTATGAGTCGGGTCGCACGTTTGTAATGGCTCAAGTATAGTTAATATTACTCCTTGGCTATATTCCATTCTAAGGAAAATCGTAAATGTGCGCCCAGTTCAATAACCACTGCCCTACCCTATGAAGAGGACCGTCTTCGCTTATTGTTTTGCTTATGTAGCCGTTCGCGCCAATAAGATTTGCATCTCATTGGGGAATGCGAGTATTTGATTCTCTTGGAGTCAGACTCATGGAACTCGACTGTGTCTGTGCAATAACAGTACGTCATAAATTTCTAAAATGAGGCCACAATAAGTTATTGCGAGCATAGCTGGGACTATTTCTTACATTACATCAATCCTTTATGTCCCCACCGACGGGCACGGGTCTCTACCCTGAGGAAGGTATAGGCCATACTCCACCACGGGGGCAAAGTCCGGATTGGTGGAGGCTTGTAAGACTAGTGGCTGGTCTTACTCTCAGAAGTTTTCAAGCAGCCCTAAGGCCTCTGACTTGGCTTAACGACTTCCATCTATCGACGGCAGCCGTCACCAATTGCTTGACGTGCCTTGCGAAGCACGGAACCGCTCGGAAAAATGCCACTAGCATTAGTCATAAAACGGTCACCCCATCCATGCACTGAACGTTTATGTCGTTTAACCTTCGTGATCGTTTAAGACAGTGATCAGGCGGCCGGGGCTATATTAAATAGTGAATATTAAATAATTTTTGACTTTGAAAGTTACGATTGCACTCATTAGTCTTGAGCTTCTTAGGTAGATAATAGTTAGTTCAGTGATAAATATCCTAGCTTTGCCGTTAGCACAGATTTTCAATAAATGCGTAGTTGAAGGAGTATTTCCAGACCTCATGAAAAATAGTAGGTTAGTACCCTTATTTAAAAGCGGTGATAAACAAGATCAAACAAATTTTAGACCCGTTTCAGTCCTACCTGTATTACGTAAAATATTTGAAAGAATTATATTAGATCAATTACTTATTCATTTCAATAATTACGAACTCCTCCATAGTCAGCAGTTCGGTTTCATTAAAGGGCGGAATACAACAGACGCTGGAGTCATGTTAGTTAAACATATTTTCAGTGCGTGGGAGGATCATAATGATGCGATAGGAGTTTTTTGTGATCTGTCAAAGGCATTCGATTGTGTAGACCACAAAACTTTACTCTCAAAGTTAAAACACTATGGAATAAAAAAATTAAGTCTAGATCTTTTAAAATCATATTTAGAAGGAAGGGTTCAAAAAGCAGAAATAAATCGTATTAAATCGTCAGGCTCACTTGTAAAAATGGGAGTCCCGCAGGGATCTATCTTAGGGCCGTTCCTTTTCCTAGTCTATGTAAATGATTTACCGTTTTTGGTACAAAAAAATGTGTGAGATAGTGCTATATGCTGATGACACGTCACTTGTTTTTAAAATAAAGAGACAGGAAAATAATCTTGACGAAGCAAATAATGCTCTCTCGTACGTTCTAGATTGGTTTACAGTAAATAATCTATTGTTAAATTAAAAAAAGACAAAATGTATGAAATTTACCCTACCCAACGTAAAATTAGTTGAAAACAACATTGTAATTGAAAATGATAGACTAGAATTTGTTGAAGATACTGTATTTTTGGGCATCACAATCGATGCCAAACTACAATGGGGTCCACATATTATAAAATTGGCACATAGACTAAGCTCCGCAGCATATGCCGTGAAAAGAATTCGAGAAATTACTGACGTTGCAACTGCTAGGCTTGTTTATTTTAGTTACTTCCATAGTATTATGTCCTATGGTATAATAATATGGGGCCGGGCAGCAGACATTGAGACTATCTTCTCAAGCAAATTTTAGACCCGTTTCAGTCCTACCAGTATTACGTAAAATATTTGAAAGAATTATATTAGATCAATTACTTATTCATTTCAATAATTACGAACTCCTCCATAGTCAGCAGTTCGGTTTCATTAAAGGGCGGAATACAACAGACGCTGGAGTCATGTTAGTTAAACATATTTTCAGTGCGTGGGAGGATCATAATGATGCGATAGGAGTTTTTTGTGATCTGTCAAAGGCATTCGATTGTGTAGACCACAAAACTTTACTCTCAAAGTTAAAACACTATGGAATAAAAAAATTAAGTCTAGATCTTTTAAAATCATATTTAGAAGGAAGGGTTCAAAAAGCAGAAATAAATCGTATTAAATCGTCAGGCTCACTTGTAAAAATGGGAGTCCCGCAGAGATCTATCTTAGGGCCGTTCCTTTTCCTAGTCTATGTAAATGATTTACCGTTTTTGGTACAAAAAATGTGTGAGATAGTGCTATAATTATGCTGATGACACGTCACATATAGACACACACGACAGGAAAATAATCTTGACGAAGCAAATAATGCTCTCTCGTACGTTCTAGATTGGTTTACAGTAAATAATCTGTTGTTAAATTCAAAAAAGACAAAATGTATGAAATTTACCCTACCCAACGTAAAATTAGTTGAAAACAACATTGTAATTGAAAATGATAGACTAGAATTTGTTGAAGATACTGTATTTTTGGGAATCACAATCGATGCCAAACTACAATGGGGTCCACATATTATAAAATTGGCACATAGACTAAGCTCCGCAGCATATGCCGTGAAAAGAATTCGAGAAATTACTGACGTTGCAACTGCTAGGCTTTTTTATTTTAGTTACTTCCATAGTATTATGTCCTATGGTATAATAATATGGGGCCGGGCAGCAGACATTGAGACTATCTTCATCTTGCAGAAGAGAGCGATCCGATTTATTTACAAGCTAGGTAGTAGGGACTCGCTAAAAGATTTTTTCAAAGAAACTAACATCTTAACAGTTGCAAGCCAATACATTTATGAAAATATTATGTACGTTCGGAAAAATATTAAGGACTTTGAAACTCTTGGTAGCCATCATAACGTTAATACTAGGAATAAACATAAATTGTCATTTCCACGATTTAGACTTGCAAAAGTTAATACTTCCTTCATGGGGCACTGTATAAGGTTCTACAACAAGATACCCCAAGATTTATTAGAGTTACCCCCAACGCGATTTAAGAATTGTGTTAAGCACACTCTTTGCAAAAAAGCTTATTATAAAATCAACGATTATTTAGAAGACAAGGACGTATGGCATTAAATAGTAGTTTAATATTAAATTAAATCAGAGGATAAATGTGTCTAGTGTTCAACACATCCAAGATATTATTTTGTATGTTTTATTTGTATTAGCTTTAAGGTGATTTGAGAAAAGATGGTCAAAGTGGAGTTTTTTTTTCGCTGCCTTTTTCTCCACTACTGACGGCCCCAAGGCAGCGGCTAACATTATACATAACTGTATGTACATTGACATTCAACAAGCAGAATGTAAATTCTTTACGTTGAAATAAATTCTTGATTTTGATTTTGATGGACATTCGTGTCAAATTTGTGTTAGATTTAAGGTGATTTGAGAAAAGATGGTATGAGTGGAGTTTTTTTCGCTGCAATTTTCTCTATTACATTCTGCCCCAAGGCAGCGGCTAAAATTAACTAACATATAACTACATTGACATTCAATAAACAGAGTGCGAATTCTTTACGTTGAAATAAATTTCTGATTTCTAATAAGCGAAGTTTAGAGTTCAAGCGTTCAGTTCCGTCAGACGGATGGATTAATACAAACTAGCAATTGAAGAAAACTGCAGTTTTTGCTCGTTCCATTCTTTCCTTCCGAGTATCAATTCCAATTGGGCCAATAGATTGGAGGCATTACTCTTCCTGAGTAGCTTTTTCACTTACCTCCTTTGTAGAATGGCAAATACGAGTGACTTGCTCTTACGAATCACTGAACGCTGAGATAAATCGACGAGCGAATATTTTCTTTAATTTTCCTTTCCTTGTTCTTTGGCTGATGTAAAACTCATAGCCATAAATTGGTATTTATCGAATATATTTACATATGATTACAGGTTTCGCTCTGACTCACAGAGCTTAATCATAGTCTTGAGTCTTATACAGGGTGTCCCGTTACGAGTGGCCAAAACGGTAATTGGTTAAGGGTTGGCCTATCCTCTATCAGAAAAAACAAAAAATAGGTTTAGTAAAAATGTCATGGTTTCTGAGATATTCGATATCAAAGATTTTTCTTTTCTTTTGCGTGAAATTTACAAATGACAGATTTCTTTAATTTTGTTTTGTGAATATTTGTAACATTATGAGCTACAAGACTTAAATCATAGTTTTTAATTCTCATAAATAAAATTAAACAAGTTTTAATTTTATATAGGACACTTTAATAAACCTATTTTTTGTTTTTCAGATAGAAGATAGTCCAACCAATTACAGTTTGGACCACTCATAACGGGACATCCTGTATTTAACAAGACTAGAAAAGAAAGAAGAAAGAAAAAAGGTTTATTTTTCGCCACATGGACATACATATTATACAAGAAAAGTAGATACAGAAAATAAGGCAAATATTAGACAAAAATAGAATAAATTTGAAGCTACAGTGAGAAAAAACAAAGACAAACAGTGTTTACAGTATATTTGCGCTGTATGTCGATGCAGCAGAAAAAAAGGTCTCTAGCTCAGTATTTGCTGAGGGTTTGCACCCAAAGCACTGATCTTCAGCTAGGGCCTTCCGGTGACTCACGGAGCATCAAAACGGAACAAATACGTACTCATACTTATCCTCGTAAGGCCCAATATACTAAAAAAAGTATGAAAACAATTGTTATTTTCAAGGTCGGGCCTTACGAGGTTATATACATAATATATAACGTGTCTTGCTGTGACTTTTACGTAATTTTTTTGTACTATTACGTTTATGTAGATTTTATTACACAATACAATATCACACCATAACCGAGATCCGAAGCCCGACACGACGCAATATCGTCGCGACAGAAAAAACAAAGCGAATCACAGACCATTTATTGCCACAATAACACAAACAATGTTAGAGGTAACTTACATTTCGCACGAATGGCACTGTCCAGACAAATATAGTAGGCTATAGAGGGTTCACTTTGCTATATGCTATAAATGAAAGCTTTTTGGCAGAAGAGTCCGACCATGTTTTGTTCTGCGAATCAGAGGTTAATCA
The DNA here is from genome assembly GCA_947310845.1 of Yponomeuta plumbellus. Classification (NCBI taxonomy): domain Eukaryota; kingdom Metazoa; phylum Arthropoda; class Insecta; order Lepidoptera; family Yponomeutidae; genus Yponomeuta; species Yponomeuta plumbellus. The sequence goes on from OX371214.1 coordinate 12,871,307, forward strand.
TAGTGAGTAGAGATGGGGCACGCACCGTCAGTCGCTCGTCTCCGACTGCGGACGAGCGCGCGGCGCGTTATAATAATAAATAAATTCAACACAACACAATCACTTGACCTGGTCCCAAACTAGACGTTTTTATGTGTAGTACTTTCGAAAGTTTTAGTATGAAACATATACTTTACGAATCGCTCGTAGCCCCGGCTGCCTGAGTGATCTAAAACGATCACTAAGGTTAAGAAACATAGGGCGCGTTGAGTGCATGGACGGTCTATGACTAACGCTAATGGCATTTTTCCGAGCGGTTCCGTGCTTCTCAAGGCACGTTAAGGAGTTGGAGGCGGCTGCCTTCGATAGATGGCAGTCGTTGAGCCGAGTCAGAGGCCTTAGGGCGGTTTGAAAACTTCTGAAAGTAAGACCAGCTACTAGTCTTACAAGCCTCCACCAATCCAAACTATAGGCCCCCGTGGCGGAGTATGGCCTGTACCTTCCTCAGCGAAGAGAACCGTGCCCTCGGTGGGGACATAATGGGTTGATGATGATTCTGTTGGTACCTTTGCCATACATTTAGCCGGTGATCATCAGCCTCTCCAAACTATGCCTAGCCTCCTAGACATAGTTTAGAGAGGCATGACGTGTCCTAAGACTAGAATAGGTAAGCCTTCTCTTGGAGGTGCTTTTTGATGGAGAGTTCTAGGATAGACAGACTCGTTGGTACTTTTTGCACTAGAATTATAGCCTCTAAACCTTTTCATGTTTACGGATTATTTTGATTTGTATCGTTGAACACTCACGTTCCTGGCTTGCAATGTGGATAAACTTTTATTGACACACGGCCGTCATAGGTGTATTTGCAGTCAAATTATCTACGTGGCACTGTATTGTCTTCCTATTCTTAATCCGATTCAATTACAGCGGCCTGTTACTATTTCCTAGCCGAAAATAACAGGTAAGCGAATTTGAAACGGCTTATGAACAGAATCCATCTACGCGTAACGGCCAAAATCTTGGTACGTAACTACTTTGGTACAAAAATACATTTAGTATTAGCTTACAACTACGCCACTGTAAATATGTTATTTTTGTTCACTAGACTTTCTTATTTTAGAGCTTTCAATCTACAGACTGGATCAGTGTTTTTCAACATTAAATCCTTTTTGATCCAAGTTTGAGAGGTTTAATCGAAAACTAAGACTTTATAATGCCGGGATAAAAACTTGAGATTGGCGTCCTAGATGCTAATTACTTAAATAAGTTTGGTTTTCAATTGGCTGTTAGTTGTTTTATGTATTAGTTGTTGCATGTCCGTCGGCTAGTTGACAGATGTGAACAGTAGATTACCTCTGTACGTTGAGTCAGTTGCCTTTGTGTGGCAACTTAGACACACCACAGACTAAGGTTTTTGATTAAATTTATTTGTGTCTTTGTCTGTTGCCTTACTTATTTATTTATGTTACTTTTTTTGTTTGTATTGTTTCTGTGATGTGTCTTGTTGGTACAATAAACTTTCTATCTTTCACTAAGGGCAATAGTCATCTAGAATAGAATAGAAAAGAACTTACATACAAACATAACCTAACGCCTGTATGTGAGTAGAAGGGCCCGTAAGGGACCCCCAGGCGGACATACTTCAACCAAATAGGGGATGTATTAGCAAACGGCAAAATAAAAAGTACCCGAAACCGACGTGCGTGCATGCAACGACTAATGAATGTCGATGAAGCGAAAGTGATTTGTCAGGATCGTGGCAGCTGGCAATCCCTGGTCTCTGCCTACCCGTCTGGGAAACAGGCGTAATCTTATTAATGTATTGTATGTATGTGCGTAACTTAGAAAACAAAGTCTGTGGCAGGATTCGAATATAACCCACGACCTCCAGAATAAGAAGCTATCGTTGTACCGCTCCACTGCCACTGGCACCCCTGCTTGCAACAGCTATATCCGAGCAGCCAGCTGTTCTTTCGTCGCTACTAAACTATTGTTTGTTCCGAAGCAATATCGTCTAATAAAAGTGTGAGACAGCGCGCGTCTCCTTTGCGTCGACGGAAGACTTTCCCAATTAGTCGACCGATATGATTGGCCACACATTGTGTGGAAGTAACACGAGTAAATATACAAGTTGGCGGAAGTAAGTAGTCGTTCGGACAAGATGATTTGTGTACTACCTCATTCTCTCACCGCTGTCTTGTCTGACTCTGAAATCCTGATCCTTTGTTCTTTTATTTGGGGTGTGTATTACATCATCGGGGCAACAAAATCCCACCGAATCTGTGGGCTTGGTCACGTGGAAAGAATGGAAGAGGACCGAGCAGTTAAGAGAGCATACTCGGGGCTTCCAAGCTGCCAAAGACCGGTGGGCGGCCCCAGACATCGTTGGAGGGACGAAGTAGCGTGAGCTCCAGGCCAGTGACTGGCAGGAGACCACGCAGGATAGAGACAAGTGGCGACTTCTTGTCTCTGAGGCCAAGACCCACTTCGGGTGGCTGCGCCATCGCAGTAAGTAATCAATGAAACGCGCGACAGCATTGCGACACCAACAGTAGCGCAAGTGTGTAAAGGTGGACCATTTGCGACTGCATCGATGCTGCATCACGACAGCATCGCGACTGGATTGATGCTAAAAGTCGCAGTGTGTAAAGGGTCTTATGGCACTATATAAAGTCTCCAGAAACAAACACTTTTGGAAAATCCTGAAATAGGTCTTAATGAATTTATTCGTAGAGTATTTTCTGTTTGTGATTTCGATTATTTTTAAGCTATTACGCAAAAGACGTCGTTGCCCAAAAGCGGTGGAAAGCCGAACTCAATTTCTCCAGCCGACAGAATCGTTCAAATTGTGATTTTTCACGCCACGTTGCGGTAAAATAAAAACTTAAAAGGAACAGAAGCCCTTTCGAACAAGCGCAGTTTTCAGAACCACTAGGTCAAACAAGGTAGAAAGAAAAATCTACCTTAACTCAATTCTGATAAGGTCGATTTCCTCCAAAAACGATGATCAGCCCATCGTTTGGGATAGAACTATTTGAGCTAATCTACCCGTATTTCATTCATTTCAGAAAACTATAAATAACAAATGCCATAAGTAATTGGTCGTCTCAGACATTCGTTTCTTCAAGAAACATCGACCTTCTTCTTCGGTACTTTAACTCCTAGGGGAGCATAGGGCCTCAACCAGACATTTCCTTTTCTATCGATCGTTCGCGGCAGCTTCCTTTTAAGGCCAGCTAGTGCCGATCAACTTGGCCTCTTGGTACTGACACACGTGCTCATTAGTAGCACGAAAGCATGCTTATATTGAGCAAGTGCTTTACTCCCAATGTTTTCTGTATGAAGGCACATAAGGTGTAATCCATAATTCGAGATACTAAATTGACAACTGTTTGACGGATAAAGGGTTACCAGGGGTAGAGAAAATTAAATAGTGACGTAGCCAATATCATAACATAAAATAACATAACATAACATTTACATACAGGCACATACTTTGCTTCTAATAATAATAATGCTTCTAATGATAATGAATATCGACTCGACCAATTGGTTTGCTAAGTTGTAATAATTAGCGAATATTATAATTGCAATAAGCCATTTTCACGTAAGCTTTTTTGACAGTTGTCAGTTGGTTTCACCAAAATTAATCAAATGGCGCTGTATGCAGCCCCGCCTGGGAACAGTATGAAGCAAGGAGCGCTATCAACACAGCGTATCCACCACGAAATAGTTTGAATAACTTCGGATGGCCTTTCTTCATTCAGATAGGGGTTGCGTCAGCGCCATATATCGATCAAAGGAGTACCATTTTTTTTAAGTCTGAAAGCCGCTATCCTCTTAATAGATCCTTAAGTACTAGGTTAGAAAGAAGAAAGCACTTTCAGTAAGATTTATTAAGAATTATGATCCTCTCATTTCATCATCATCAGAGAGGTTTATAATAAATCGAACGGATACTAATCAACGTGGTTGACGCAACTCTTTCCATGAAGTTATGTATGAATGTTCGTATGTTATGTATTAATCTGTTCCCTCACAGAGCCTAAACGACTGATCCGATTTTGACAAATGAGGATCGTTTATTTTTTCTCAATAAGCTAAAAAATTATATATGGCAGCCGTGGGGTTCCATAGTGAGGACTTCAAAAATGAAAATTATCGCATTCCATTGTCACGGGTATCAAATTAAAGGTATTTAATAGACCTTTTCAAAAATGTTTAACAAATGTAGGGTCAATATAACAAGGAAAAATAAAATGTGTTTGTAGGAGCTTTTCGAATCGTCCAAAATTACTTTGATAGTAAAAAAACTTAATAAAAATTAAATTATGCGCTAAAGAAATTTATTGCAGAGAATATTTGCAACTCTTATGAGTCGCGTGGTGATTAAGCCCCATACTCTATCTCTGAGGGAAGGCCTGTGTCCTGCAATGGGACATTATACGCTAGTTATTTTAATGATACATTAATTTATTATCTTATTTTTTATTTATTTAAACCACTTTACACAGTGTTACTTATATAATGAGAAGGTTAAAAATTAATCAATTTACATGGGACTGTAAATTATTAAATTAATTTGATTAAGTCATCATAACAAATGGATAAATTCCAATGGTAACAAAGCCGATATCGATACCAAAGCCGATTAAAATATCGATAAGAACAGCATTAGCCTGACTATTGCAACACTTGTGCGAAATGAATTGTCAAATTGGTCTCTCGAATTATGGATTCTACCTTAGATATTCAACAAACAGAATGTAAATTCTTTACGTTGAAATGAGTTTATGATTTCTTAAGACAGTAACACTGACAACAACAATGCAGTCTTAGGTTATCAAACCTCAAAAAAAGGAAGACGGATAGATGAAAACATCGAAAACAAAAAAATACAGAAAAGATTGAGAGTAAAGCACTTGCTCAATAAAAGCATGCTTTCGTGCTACTAATGAGCGAGCACGTGTGTCAGTACCATCAGGCTATAGATCTTTTCCAGGTGATCTTTACAGTCTTTCGGCTGCTCGAGGGCGTATCGATCCGTAATGTCAATTTCTTAACTTGTATAGTATTTCAAAATAATTTTGTTTATACACAGAGAAAAACTCTATCTAAACTTCGGATTTCGATCTATACTTGAGCCATTACAACCGTGCGAACTGAGTCATAAACATTTGTATCATGCCTCTCTCTCACACATATAGGAGGCGTATCAGGCATATCGGAACTCTCGCTCGCACTTTTATAACTCGGTTCGCATGTTTGTAATGGCTCAAGCACAGCTTTCACAGTAGCTAGATTGCAAATAACCTTCTTCGATCCTTATTTTGTGCCCTCGTTGAAAAATATCGGGTCCGTTAGGGGCACGTTGCAATGCAGCGGAGTGATGAAATAAAATTGACGTAGAAGGGAAAGCTTTTATCCCGCTTAACAAACCATGTACACAAAGCGACCAAATTTTAAAGTGTTTATTAATTATAATATAAACTCTACAATTACATTTTTTATGCACTAAACATTTCGTAAGCAGTCGGTGCCGGCTGCCGTCGATAGATGGCAGTCGTTAAGCCAAGTCACAGGCCTTAGGGCGGCTTGAAAACTTCTGACAGTAAGACCAGCCACTAGTCTTACAAGCCTATACCAACCCGGACTTGGCCCCCGTGGTGGCATATATCTTCCTCAGGGAAGAGACCCGTGCCCCTCGGTGGGGACATAATGGGTTGATGATGATGTACTAAACATATTGTAAGCACTAGACAATATTAACTTTATTCCAGATTCACTTACTAGACTTTTTGTCGGAATGGTTCGAGGCCTCAATTCTGCTAGTGCATTATAGTTCAACGAAAGTCGGTCGGGTCACATGACATGATTTTTTATACCATTGAAGCCTAGGAGGACTAAAATGGTAGGTGTACGCGCGTAGATTAAAAGCGGCAATGAAATGAAATCGCCGCTTTCGTACAGTTGTCATTGTACAGTCACGAGCACAATATGTATACACTATCACATTTTCTGAAAATCTTAACTAAAAACTATCTAGAAAGAAGTGTACGACAATTTGTCCTACATTATGTAACCAATGGTTAGATAATTTAGGACAAGTTGTTGAACACATGCGCAGTACAAAACAAAAGATGTACGGCGTACAAAATGTGACAGTGTATACATATTATTGCTCGTGACTGTACTACAATGCATTAACAAAATCTAGACCCAGGTTTCGCTCTAATTCGCAGAGCTTAATCATAGTGAGCAGAGATGGAGCTCGGGTCGTCAGTTGCTCGTCTCTATTTTGTATGTAGCCTATAATAATAATAATAATAATAAGTTTTATTCTGTAAAGGTAAATACAATTTTTACAATATTTCATTTCCGCCAAACTACATAATAGTTTATTGGCAGACTTACTCTCAGCTTAGAACTACAAACATCTAACTAAACAGGCCGTTTCTCAAAGAGAGTATGGACTTACTTACGGATTAGCAATTTCAAGCTCTGAGGTATGTTAACGACTCATACAGTCAGGTTTTCTCACGATGTCTTACTTCACGTTAGGGAGTGGTATTGCAACTAAAACTTCTTTTCTCTGCTTATCCTTCCGAGATATAGGCGTGATTTTTTTGTAAATTAATAAATTGTTTTGCGGATCCCGCTAGCGACAATTTGAACTGCCTGTGCGGTACTACCCAGACGATGGACTACCTCTCATCGTGCCCTAACACCTGCACTCAGGAGGACCTAATGACTGTGTCTAACGACAGCATCGGTACCGCCATCTGGTGGCGTTTCCCCGAACGACTTCACGCCATGATTTCCTAACCAAATCTATATTCAACCATCGGTGTGATAGCTTGTTCGGGATTATGCCGCTAGACGGCGCTATTGTCGCCTTTTGTACAAAACCAATATAAATAGAAGTGTTTAGTTTGTAAGTCTCTTTTTCTCGAATACACAGCCGACCGCACCACACGTCTCGAGTTTTCTTCCTCGCCTTCCATCCCGTGCCTCCTGGTTCACGTCTTTTTCAGACTGCAAGTGATAACGCAGTCAGCGTCGCAAAGTTCTGGGCCGCAACTAAATAGTAAAGACTGTTAAAAATAGTTTGCCATCGAAACGCTAAGAAGAAAAATTAATAAATACTTTAACGTAAGAAAGTGCTTTATTTCGTATTAGGAGTATAACAGAACCTTCGTTTGCAGATTTCACAACGCGTTGCGTTTCAAATAAACTCTTACCTAACTGGACAACTTCATCAATTCGGCAGGCTCTATAATAATTAAATAATAGCTCCCACACAACACATCACCTGACCTGGTCCCAAACTAGGATACCCTGTATCATTGAATCTGGCCTCCGTTGGTAGTACTAAAAAAGTGCGCTTTTCTATGGAAAAGTTGTTTTTTGGCATAATTTTTTCAAGTAATGTATGAATTTTTCAAACTGTAATGACTCTGTAGGTGACCTGAGGGGGATTCGCTATTATTGAAGGGGGCAGCCTAGCGTTGGAATAAAACTGAAGTACGAGGAACAGACTACTCAGCATATTTATTTACAAAGTTAAAATATATATATGTCGTAGGACGATTTGATAAATCGAATTTTCGTAAAAATTCTAGGGCTATTGCAAAACCACGGATAATTAGGCAATGGCTTTGACATTTCTCAATCTTACTGAAAAATCTGGCCCCCGTGGTGGAGTATGGCCTATACCTTCTTCAGGGAAGAGACCCTTGCCCCTCGGTGGGAACATAATGGGTTGACGATGACTGAAAAAAGAAAGGGCTTTTGAAAAAACGCGGGTTCCTTTAGAAAGATTGCGAAAAGAGTCGTTGGTTTTTATGACCTAAGCACACTGATTGGTCGACGACATATTTTCTGATTGGTTGACGACTTGACGCATCACCTGTTATAAATTCTATTCTGTCACGGGCCTTACTGGCGATGTTTTTATGTTTTTGCATTCGCTGTTTTATGATAACTAAATAGTGTGTCATGTAATATAAGGTGTGTTTGTGAGTGCAAAATGACAGATACAAAAGAAATTAATGCCGAATGGGAAATCAATTTTGAATTTATGTCTGATAAGGAAAGATTCAACATAGAATTAAGAAAGTTTTACGCTAATAGACAGGTCGGAACTACTAAACCAGAACGGACTAAAGAACGGATAAATAGTTTAATTGCTTCAATAGAAGGATTAGGTATTTAGCGATAAAAAACGCAACAAAAGTATAGAAATGAAAAAAAAATTACAACGTGATAAGTGTTGGTGAGGAAAAATTTTTGATTTCAAAAAGTCCAGATGTTGTCTTTTCAAACTCAGAATTTTTTTGAATAACATCACCTGTTATTCAAGTACCTCCAACTAATCAGTACTATGATATTATACTGCAAATACATAGGTATATTGACTGGACAATGCGAGTCGAGATGAAACGTTAGATAGCCTTAATATTTGATACCGGTACCAATTATAACAATATTCCTTAACTTGTGCAAGACCGTCAAAGTTATTTAATTAAAATGTCATATTTGGATTATAAGTTTCTAATAATGAATATTGCCGATATCCTTTTTTGTGAATTCAAAATTCAATTAAGATGGGTGCGAATTTAGTATGAAAGTTCTCTGATTTTCAAAGTTATTTTAATAAAATGTTGTATTTGGGTTGTAAGTTCCTAATAATCATTATTGCTGACATCCCTTTTTGTAAATTCAAGCCCTAAGGGGGTAAAAGAGGGTTGCAAATTTAAATAAAAACATAAATAACCTACATTATTTCATTGAAATTTTGTATTAAGGTTATTAGTAATGATTATTGCCGATGTCTTTATAATGATTATTGACCATATCCTTCACTGTTTAAAGTATCGGATTCAAAAATGTAGAAAATCCTCTATGTAGCGGGCCACGTACAGTCAATAGCACATCATCTTATACACCTAGTCTCTCTCTCTACTCCGTTGCGTTACGAGCGAATTCGCAACTAAAATGTGGAGGTTGACGTGCTGTCGACTGTACGTAGTCGACAAGTGGGCAACCCGAACGCGGGCAGACGTAGTAAATAGTCGCTTCGATTATTATTCGACGAATGCTAGGCAAAATAAAGATTTGTGTAAATGTGCACATATATCTTATTTGAAAACACTTTTCTCAACTGAAGCCCACACGGACAAAGTCGCCGGCAACAGCTAGTATTCAATAAGAAGTGAAGATACTATAGTTTCGATTGTCTTCTCTTAGTCTTTATAACTCTATGACAAAGTACCTGAAATCAACAAGGAAAACTAGGGACCAATCACAACAAGTGTTGGACTGTTAACCAAAATCAAACCAATCAGAGTTCAAGAAATTCAATCTTACTAAGAGAACTCGCGTTTTTGCAAAAGCCCTATCTTTTTTCAGTAAAATTGAGAAATGTCAAAGCCATTATCCAATAATCCGTGTTTTCGCGATACACCTAGGATTTTTGCGAAAATCCAATTTATCAAATCGTCCTACGACATATACACGAAATATAGAGCGACTAATGGATGGCCAATTTGAATAGTCCAGTGCGTCGGCAACATGACGACGCGTCGTCGCCATGTTGCCGCGACGGACCCAACTAAACAGTAGAAGTTGTGGCATGCATGCCTGTATGATTAAGGATTAAGCTATGATTAAGCTATGGTAACCAGGCAATGACATTACAAATATGATAAAACACTCAGAATACGCAATTAATTAAACTTAACTTCATCAAACGGCTGTCTGCGAACAACAAAGAGATTTCTCCACGAAAACTGTACGTTAAGAAATTAAAACTACATTTTGCCGCGACTTAAAAAGCCTAGTATTCTGATGATGACTTTTGTCTTTAAGATTTCCTATCATATCATCATCATAATCAACCCATTATGTCCCCACCGAGGGGCACGGGTCTCTTCCCTGAGGAAGGTATAGGCCATACTCCACCACGGGGGCCAAGTCCGGATTGGTGGAGGCTTGTAAGACTAGTGGCTGGTCTTACTGTCAGAAGTTTTCAAGCCGCCCTATTGCCTCTGACTTGGCTTAACGACTGCCATCTATCGACGGCAGCCGGCACCAACTGCTTAACGTGCCTTGCGAAGCACGGAATCGCTCGGAAAAATGCCACTAGCGTTAGTCATAGACGGTGACCCATCCATGGACTGAACGCGCCGTATGTTGCTTAACCTTAGTGATCGTTTAAGATCACTCAGGCAGCCCAGGCTACGAGCGAATCGCTCGTAGATTTCCTATGTATTTGCGTAATTTCTGTATTTTGGAAGAAATATTTCGTGAACTAAAACTTTCGTTAGCACACATGAATCCTGCATAGGTAATAGATGACGCGAGTCACGCGTTTTGTGGCGCTATACCGGCGCCAGACCTAGCTTCACATATTTGAACACACCTTTGAACACATCTTTGAACATATCTTTGAACACATCTTTGAAGACTTTTGCAAAGTTTGAAGAAACATTTGCGCTTTGCCATGCGGTGTCGGTTTTTTAGCGCACATCAAAGCGTTCAAAGATGACTGTGACCAAATGTTTGCGGAGCCTGCCACACTTGCGCAAAGTCCACTCGCGCGAGCGTTGTCAAGCGAGACGGTTGTGTGAATGCAATACATGCTTGATTGTTCAAAATGAACTGGAGCAACGAGTGCGTCCTTGAATTTGTTTTTTTTTTATTATTTTTATTACTCTCCTTACATACGCCTGATTTATTTATTCAGGGACCTTGAATATTGTACAATATTAATTACAATAAATATATTGGTAGAAAAAGATAAATTTTTAAATCTAAAAAATCCAAAAGCCCAAAAATAGAAACTTGGTGCATAACGAGTGGGTCAGAACAAAAAATATTTTTTCCGTGCCTTGTTAATATAGGCTAACTCCGTCCACGACATCGCCGTCCATCTTGTTTGTTGTCTACCAGCACACTGTGGAGAGAAGTGTTTGCGAAGCATATCTGGCAGGTTGCGCCAATATGTGTTCAAATATGTTTTCAAATCTTTGCAAAGTCTTCAAAGTTGTGTTCAAACATGTGTTCAAAGACGTGTTCAAATATGTGAAGCTAGGTCTGGCGCCGGCATAAAATGTGAGAATTTCACAGTTAGTGTAGTGGAAAGTCGCCACTTTTGATGTTATGGCGCGCGACTCGCGTCGTCGTACTACCTATACTGGTCGGACTCGTCCGATAGAATCCAAGTAAGTTGATCCGTTTAAGGATCGAGCGGCGCGCCTAATCGACTCATCAGGAGACCAGAGGGCTGGCGCGTACCTCGGTCAAAGAATAAGCCTGGCCATCCAAAGAGGCAACGTCGCCAGCGTTCTGGGCTCTTTGCCGCGGGATAGTGACCTGGGGCACGTGTTTTATTTGTTATTATATATATTTTTAGCATAGTTTTATATTTAAGCTATAGTATTTTTCATAATTTAATTAATAGTTTATTTAGTTCTGTGATTCTATTTATAACGATTGATAAACAAAATGTAAGTTTTGGCTTTAATGTTACATTATAATTATTTTGTCTTAAAAAAACCAAAAATTTAAAATTGTTGGTGGATTTGTGATGCATGTTTTAGAATAGGTTTATTTATTAATAACATACAACCACAGATGTAACCCACCGAAAGTAAACGTAAGTATCCAATAATAGTAATGGTCCAATGTCACCTACCTCATCGTCAAAAGCGTCCGGGTCCGCCATTTTGACCGTTTTCTTCTTCACGGTTCCGTCAGTAACTGACACGGGGCGGGCTCAGCACCCGGGGCAGTCTCGTCCAGTCAACACTTAAAGAGCGGACCGGCTTGGACATTGGTGTACAGGGCGGCAGGGGCGAAGATCGAAGTCAGCATTGATTCTGAAAGGAGAAAACATTCCTTAGTATATGTTAGTGACTCGCAATGCTCGTACATAATATATTAAACGGGTTTATTATATTACTAGACGAAAACCCGGCTTTGCTCGGGTAAAATGTAGACGCAAAATAATATTCCACAATGTTTTTTTATATGGTGACGCCTCTGTATTTATCAACCACCAGTAGATATAAATATCTTAATACATTCAGATACATAAGCTCACACCTGTATCCCAGAGGGGTGGGCAGAGACCACGGACTGTCACCTGCCACTATCCTGACAAATCACTTTTGCTTCATCGACATCCATTAGTCGTTGCATGTACCCACATCGGTTTCGGGTACTTTTCATCTTGCCCTTTGCTAATACATCCCCTATTTGGTCGAAGTATGTCCAACTGGGGCGTCCCTTACCGGCCCTTCTACTCACATTCGCCCGATATATTTGCTTTGTCAGTCTTTCTTCGTTCATCCTCTCCACATCTCCAAACCAACGCAACATTCCTTTTTTCAATTCTAGTCACTCACTACATCCTCTTTCTCTACATACTCGGTCTCTGATCACACTATTGCGTATTCTGTCATTCAAAGTAACACCACACATATTTCTTAAGGATCTCATTTGTACTGCACTAATCCTACTTTCATGATTCTTCTGACTTCTGCCATACCCAAATCTCGCTACCATGCTTACATCAGTATTGGAACCAGCACACTATTACGGATAGCCAATCTTGCTCTTTTGGACATGTTCTGGCTACTCACGAAGGAATGCAAGGCGAAAATCGGATTCTTATCATAACTTTGTCATGGATACCTCATCACAAATTCCTAAATGAGCTTCCTTCATAAACTTAACAGCATTGAATTTAGTTAACAGCTAGTGAATCTAATGACGTATGAGACGTAGAATCCACTTGGCTAATCAACTAAAAACAGCTCCCTCTCTTTGGCTTTACAGCTTTTAGTTTTGTATTGACCACATGTTTTTCTTCATCATTTTAATTTTTGGTATTTTTCTTATCTAGTGGCTTTTTCATTTCAATAAGTTTATTGTTACCTAACTAAGCAAAACAATAAAGATCAATTTATGACTTTCATTTCCTTTTTCAATTATTTTTCAGACCCTTCAAAAACTCAATGTCAAATTATTGTCTTCCCTCCCGCCCTCAGAAGGACCTAAGAAGGACCTTCTTCTGAGCTCCCGCCAATGAAAAACACCACAGATTACTTACTACACCTTCTCAGTTGGCACAGATTATAATAACCTTTTTGGATGCCACGGTATTCCACACACCATGAAGTTAACAAATTAGATCAAAGGGCCGGTTTAGATTATCTTAGTGTTTAGGAGAGTGCTTTACTTTACACTCTGTTGCAACATTATGCTGAATCGGGCCCATTTTGGGGGCTCAACCTTTAACGACCTCTGTGGCGTAGTGGTTAGCGCATCTGACTACCATGCGAGAGGTCCCGGGTTCGAATCCCGCCTGGGGACAAAAAAAAATCCCAGGTCTTGGATGTTTACATGTTTGTGACGTCGCTGTTTCTGGTTCCCACGGCACAGGGTATCCTAGTGTGGGGCCAGAAGCAATGTATGTGACTGTATGTAAATGTAAATATGTAAATGTAAATTATTATTTTCATGTTGTACAGTTTTTTTTTTACGCTTTTTATGCTTTCTGTGTTATTTTTTTATTATTGTACGCATTCTGTGTGTGTGTTTTTTTGTTTTGTTTTGAGTATCAAATAAATAAATTTTCTTTCTTTCTTTCTTTCTTTCTTTCTTTCTTTCTTTCTTTCTTTCTTTCTTTCTTTCTTTCTTTCTTAAGGAGAGTGCTTTTGTAGAAACGTGTAAGTGCCACTTGCTTTAGTACGTTTTACGGTATAGTACGGTTCTAGTTTTGGTTTCTATTGTTCTATCCAGTTACACCTGAGCGCGTTACTATCCTCGTTACTTATCTGTGTATAAACTAAAAATTTAGTGAGAACTTTAGGAGAGTGCGCAAGTGACTCGTGACGGGTGCGTGTTGTTTTCATTAACTCGAATTATCAAACTTACTTATGTGTTCCATTAAAACTCATAGTATTTTGAGTAGGATAGCGCATATTTCGCGACGTCGACGAAGTGACACTCTACTGGAAGAAATTTAAACGTTCACTCGAACGTCTAGTAATGTACTAATGCACTTGCCTCTCTAATAGTATTATAGCACTCTCCTAAACACTAAAATAATGTAAACCGGCCATAACAGTTCACAATGAAAACTTGTGACACTAACACAACAATGATGACATTGACATGTTTACTTAGCAACGCCATTGTTGAATTTAATAATTTTTATATTGATGCTGCTCGATAATACGAATTTTCCGCCCATATGTTGTCGACTCAGATCAACTATTTTTTTACGCTCTTTCATTTGGTGTGCATATCGTTCGAGTCTACCGGAGACCCGAACAAAATTATTAATATAGATAGATATAACATACAGAGAGGGGTCAATAGAGTACATCTAGAATTCACCCATGATAAATGGTTATAATTTAATTTTCATTTCGTTCATTTCATTTCTCACGTGTGTGTTAACTTTGGGTGATATTCTAGATCTACTCTATAAGAGCCATCGCAAACAGGGCGACTGGTCGCCGCGTCTAGTCGCCGCGTCAGACGCGACGTTGTCATTTGCTTTTGGCGACTTGTCGTCGAGTCGTCGACTGACGCCAAGTGTGCGGAGATTCGAACAAAATATTTATATGAAAATTGACGGCCGCAACCTGTCGTCGCGTCTAGTCGCCTATGCTTTAAGCCCTATTCCGTTTCAGAAAACAGAAGTGCACATTGTATGTTTTGTCCAAGAAGATTAAAAGGTTAGCAGTCTCAAAGTATACCCAAGAGAGAAAAATACAATGAAATGGTAAGGAATTCAACTAAAATAAACATTCCTAAGACGCAGCGAGACAATCTAAAACTATAAAGTTAGTTCAACGAAGCCCTTGTGGATAAAACCTTTACAAATGACCTGGCAGACTTTCCCACAGCAGCGGTTTTTATTCCTTGAGCATCTAAGGTGGTATTGCAACAGCATATAATATAAGTAAGATAGTTGTATCACAAGTGAAACTGAACGTAGTTTTTGTAAAAGAGGTCTTAAGGACGAATTTTCTTCAGCAAGGCATCCTCATTGAAGTTTGTTAAGAACTGTGGCCGTTCTTTCAATAGTTTAGAGATTAAAATGTAAGATTCCGAGTGCTTAAGAACTTGGATAGCTTCTAGAACAAGGAGTACTTTGTAGTTTTAAACGAAGACCGGAGTTTTAAGTGCAAGAAGGGCGTTCGGGGAATAATAAATGGTGAGACGAATTTCACGGTGTGCTTAGTTTGCATAGCAATTATACTTTGCACTGAGTTAGCTGTACCAGATTAGCTATTGAAATATTTTTTAAAAATTTAAAGAAAATAGTTTTTAACACAGGCACATAGATTGCTTCTGGCCCCACACTAAGATACCCTGTGTCGTGGGAACCAGAATCAGCGACGTCACAAACATGTAAACATCCAAGACCTGGGTTTTTTTGTCCCCAGCCAGGATTCGAACCCGGGACCTCTCACAGGGTAGGCAGATGCGCTAACCACTGCACCACAGAGGTCGCCAAAATTTTGCATAGCTTTTCGATCAGTTGAATAAACCAAGATAATTTTGTGTAAATTAAAAATGTGTTTTTGTATTTTTTACTAAAGGATGGGTTCTCCTACATTACCATCGGTCATAATAATTAGCATCAAAAGAATGGTCCCCACTTTTTGCTCGCGCAGCACTATAAGTCCCATGCAAGTCCGTGCTCTCGAAGAACCCAGTCTCATTTGTTTCATTGTACACACCAGAAAACAAAACATAATTTTGGCTTCCTTTATGAAAAAAGTACCGCTAATAGATTCTAAAAGTATCTGCTAATTATTAGAAATGCGGGACAGTGGAAGACATTCAGCACCTATTACTGGACTGTATTGAAAACCAGAATGAAAGAGACGCGGTAATTATTTATTCAATATTAATGTTTTAGATGTAGGTATATTCCAAACTTTTTTTTTCTGAACCTTTTTCTAGAGAGGCATTGTTATAAGTATGTTAGAGATACTTTAGTTAAGCGTTGATTTATTTTATAAGTAGTTTGTTAATTTTAGAATAAGTTACAATGGAACTGACATGCGTCCTTAAATGCCTAAGCCCCTAAATAAAAAAATAAAACAAAACGGATAACTTGATCACCTAATACTACAAATTAACTCAGGAACATAGAGCGTAATGAATACACTTTGACTTGGATTTTATAGTACTTTGTTTATGTAAAAAATATACTCCAGCTTTACCTTTAAAAACAGAGTGATTTTCCCTGAAAGAGTGTCTAGAAAAGCTGCTATTTAAAACACGTTTTAATTGTCACGCTCGCATTTTCGGAAAACGCCGAAATACTGCTTAGTTCTAATTCAACTTTTCCCGCATTTCAACCACAAGAGAGGCAATGGTATAATACCGGTGTCACATTCGAGGGATTTTGAGTGCGGACCCTGCTATGTAACTATAGGAATGTTTTTTCCCATGTAACATACATAAAATATGCCAATTTGCAGTGGTAACAACACCACTTGCTAACCGTGAAGGAAAACATTTTGAGGAAACCTGAGTGACTTAGGTAGTCACATACATAGGGTTTGAAGCCGCCAATTGGCAGTAGATGCGCGTGGTGATAAAATATATCTTTCTAAAACAAGGCCTGTATTCTGCAGTAAGTACCTACATAGGCTGCTTGCATAAATAAATAAGTAACAATAAAAATTGTTTATTGCCAAATGAATTATGTATGCATTTGGATGCAATCACATGCAACGCACTTTATTTGTTTATTACACTTTTTTGGCACAAATTACAATTGATTGAAAAAATTCTAATATTTTTTTTATTAACACCTAGAAAGCAAAAATTGTTTTTTAAGCGTCCATTTTTTTATATATATATCTAACCCTCAGTCTACATTTATCAAAAGTATGATTTTTTTGCACGAGGTAGTCCGTATGATATTTTTGGGAGAATTTGAACATTTGAATTCACTAACAGCACCTGCCAAAAATATCAATAGGTGCCCAATCTGGACTAGGCCAGGTGCTATTTGTGCAGGTGCTATTTAGGCGGGTGCGCAAACTGGACTACCTCTTTTGCACAATACTAATTTTTCACAAAAAAGTTGAAGCGAGTGCGCGAGCGCTTGTGCAAAATAGCATACACCTACGAGACGTAACAGCAGCCTTCACCCAACTTTACTCGTTATACATTCATCTATGTTAACCTGGTAGTCTCTCGTTTTGCACTGTTTGTTCAGATACACTGGTCTCCATAACTTAGTTAAATCCGCTCATGCGCTAACAGGACTAACTTTCTGGCAGCCCATGTGGTACCATTAGCAGCATTGACAAAGAGGCCAGGGTAAACTGGTTGCTGGAACGAACGTTTTAACTAACAACCGAGTTTATTTCAGAAGTATAATTAAAGCTTTGAAGTTGGTTTTTTCTTCATTAATATACAAAGGTTTCACAGCTGCAGCAGTTGTACGTAAGTGTGCATTACTAGGTTTATCAATTTGCTTTACCAGAAGCAGACATAATTTTTTTGCCATCATTAAAATAATTATTTCTCGTAGTTAGAGCTGCCTCTCGCAAGGCGGAAGACGCGTTTTTCAGCAAAACACGCTTTATGAATATTATAGCTGAGCCTGATTTTACGGTGAAAGAAATACTTGTTGATGTATCAAGAGCTAACAAAAATTGCTATTCTAAACAAACAAACGACGCTACAGTGACTGGGCTATAAACGAATATCCCTTATTATTCGATGACTTGGAAAACCTTAGTCGAACCAGAAATCAGAAATTTATTTCAATGTAAAGAATGAAACAATAATGAATAAAGAATGAATTCTGTTTTTGTTGAATGTCAATGTACATATACTAGTCTTATGTATTTGACATTCAACAAACAGAAACATGTTAGCCGCTGCCTTGAGGCCGTGTGTAGTGGAGGAAAATTTTATGGTGAGATCGCAAATAACTCGCGTATTAAAGTGGCATAAAGTTATTATTCAAGTCTCAAAAGATTTCTCGATGTACAATGTACAGTACATATAATCTATTTTTTTATACCTAAAGATAATATATTATACTAAAACTAGCTGACACAGCAATTTCATTTCTTTGCCATATCAGTAAACCTAGGACCTATTCTCAGTCCTACCAAGGAGAATTTAATTCTCCTTGGTCCTACCAAATATGCAAAAAAAAATCATATCAATCGATGAAGTCGTTCCGGAGGAATTCCTTAAAAAACACTTGACATGAGGTTACTATTAGATTATGAAATGAATAAAAATTAATTGAACTATGATTGTATGCTACGTTCGTAGCCTTGTAGTAGAAGGTCAACTGCTACGCGATTTGCTACGAGGGCTACGAAGTTGCTACGAACAAAGCTACCGTAGTGTTCCAGAGACCAAGACAAAGTTATTATTATTGTTATTAAAATTATTTATTGCACAGTTTTATAAAATTAAAATCGCAAAGTTTTATTAAGTTATTAAGTACTTTTATTTTATTTTAGTTTGGCAACAAACAGTCATTACATGGAAACTTAAATAACTATTACCATCGCAAATATGAATAGACCTATAGTGCCAAAAATTTACAAAAATGATATGCTCTGGTGTTCAGAAAATAAATTATTTTATACTTTGTGACTTTGGTGCGTTACCGGGTCGATAGTGCCCCGTATACACGGGTCACTTAATTTGGCTGTCATTTTATTAGTTTTTCAAATATTTGAATTTTTTTTTTCACCTTATGATAGACAGATAAATTCCCTATAATCCGCTATTTTCACGCTTAGTTTTGATGAAATATGACGAAGTGAGAAACTTTAAAAATACACTTAAAGTCCCTTTTTGTTCCCTTTTAGGCATGTAAGTAACGAATTTATCTATCATATTTTTCGTAAGATCTTTAAGTATTCTTATTACTCTTATTAGGGTAATTTATGTAATTGCCACTTTTAAACTTACTTAGGGATGCACAAAAATATCAAGATCATTAAAGTCTCTGTTATACATAGTAAGCGATCAATAGTTAGTTTTTAAGATATAGGTTAGTACTTAAGATAAGATATGACAAAATTTATTCATAAAATCATACATATATAGTGTACATAACAATTTAACTTTTAACAAATGTAAGAGTAAAAACTTAGCCTATATGTACTAGGAATAAACCTGTATTTTAGGCTCTTTATGTAAAGACTTAATTGTACACAAGGCAGGAGTGATACTGGCAGAGCGGTAGAGCACTGGATTCTCATCTAATGACTCATAGGTCAATGTGCGCGGCTAGACATTAGGTGGACAGAACATGGACGACTTTCTTTGGGACCTCTGCGGAATGGAGAGTATAACACGACATAACATTTACATACAGGCACATACATTGCTTCTGGCCCCACACTAGGATACCCTGTGTCGTGGGAACCAGAAACAGCGACGTCACAAACACGTACTTTGACAGAATTTGTATGGATGCCTTTATTTCACCGGCAACAATGTTATTACGTTCCCTCCCATTTTTCCAACACAATATATTAATTCAATTCTACGCTTTGAGTGGACTGTGGTGAGTAAAAAATAAACAGAACTTTGGCTTCGATTATATTATTTGAGAGTTATCAGAAGATATTTTGTTAGTGTGAAAGGGAGACAGCATACTGATATTATTACACCGCCGTCTACTACTAACGCTAGTGGCATTTTTCCGAGCGGTTCCGTGTTTCGCAAGGCATGTTAAACAGTTGATGTCGGCTGCCGTCGATAGATGGCAGTCGTTAAGCCAAGTCAGAGGCCTTAGGGTGGCTTGAAAACTTCTGACATTACTGTCAGAAGTTTTCAAGCCAGCCACTAGTCTTACAAGCCGTGGTGGAGCATGGTCTAGATACCTTCCTCAGGGAAGAGATCCGTGCCCCTCGGTGGGGACATAATGGGTCGATGATGATACGGATATTATTAGCTTAATTTTGGATCACTTGATGTTTTTATGTAACAGAGAAGACATATTGCTTTTATTCGTAGAGACAAATAGTTAAAGAAAACTGAAGCAATATTTTTTAATCTGCAGAATTTTAGGGGACCCGATCGGGCTACTACAACAATGGTATGTATATAATATGTATGTCCATTGTTAATTATTTAGTATACTAGACCGTATAGTAAATAATTAACTATTGGCATCACTCGAGGGTGCTTTAATTCTTCGACAGTAATATAAGACTTATATAAAGTTTGGCATATACTTTTTGGTGTCTAGGTAGCATGCATCAGAAAACAGCAAAATCTATTAACTGAAAACCGAAAATCAATGCCATTGAAAGGTTTCAGTAGCTTCTTAAGCCTGGTTTTCACAGGCCCAGGTAGACAACAACTGTCTTACAGCAACTGATCGGTCAGTACTGGGTCAACTTTGTTCAGCAACTGATCGGTCAGTACTGGGTCAACTTTGTTCATCAACTGATCGGTCAGTACTGGGTCAACTTTGTTAAGCAACTGATCGGTCAGCACTGGCTCAACTTTGTTTTCACGGACCCAGTAGCTGCCAGGCAGTAACTGTCCTTCACTGATTGCCAGTTACTAGGCCTGTGAAAACCAGGCTTTGGTGTCATTTACGACACTGAGCAGATGTTTGTAGTTACCTTAAATTTGTTTTGTTTTACAGTGTTTCTCTGTATCTAAATCACAGGCACCAATCCGAGTAATTTCTTCACATATCTAATATTAATGATGGTGCCACTGGACGCTATGCATATCATCTCGTTAAGTAAATGCAAAGGCCAAAGTTTTTTCTCTGTATTGGATCACAGTATAATTACGAAGAAAGCCTTAATTGTCCAAGTCAAATCTATCCTTTGATACTTTGTAAATGTTGGTAACATTTTCACAAACTGTTCCTTTTGTGTGTCGTTTTGAGTGTGTGGGATAATTACCCGCTTTGTTTTTCCAAAATGGCCGCGCTGGAAAAGGCGGAGGACAAATTATTAATTGCCATGCCCTGGGGGTGTCAACGCTAGAGGTGATATCTTCCGGCATCTGGCTTGGTCTGGGTGTATTTTATGTTGGTCTCGAAGTAGGATAAGCGTTAAATTCTGTTAAAGTTATTGTCAGTATTTATTAAGGGCGGCCTTTCCTTAATCACTTGCGTTATAACCTTGGAAAGTACAGTCACGAGCAATAATACATATACAATACATATATCCTTTTCAGTCCTGACCTTGAAAATAACAATAGTTTTCTATTGTTATTTGGTGGACACGGGACTGAGGAGGACATACAATGTCACATTTTGAACGACGACCTTAATTATCTACCTAGTGGTGACATCATTTAGGGGAAATTGTCGTACAGTTCTTTATAGATTGTTTTAAGTTAAGATTTTTAAAAAATGTGATAGTGTATATCGAGGGTACTCTGGCAGAACCTAATTTCAAATGTAAGTACAAAATTTCAAACAAAATAGTTTATAATGCAGTTTTGACTGAGTATTTAAACTGAGTATACCTGCATTAGAAACAATTTTTTTTTTATTTTGTACTTATTAGGTTTCACCTGAATACCCTCGATATATCTTATTGCTCGCATTGCTCGTGACTGTACCATCAAAAACATCAATTTTTTTTTAATAATTCTACAGTTTTTTTTGGGGGGCTAAGGCTGATTAGGTTAAGGTTCAGGTTAAGGCTGATTAGGCCTGGTCTTGCTGGATTGCAGAAAATTAATTTCGCCGCTTATTATACAACCACCTACCACATAATATTTTTCTTACTCAACAGGAGACAAAAAAAAACAGAAGAAGCAATTAGTAAATCTGGAATTGAGTTAATGGTACAGCCAAAAAAACTTAATCAATTCTTAAACAGTTTCTGTAGTATTTCCTAAAAAAATATATGCGCTTGATACAAAAAAGATTACGCGTGGGATAAATTTTCTTGAATAAACGCCTCTAATTATTCAGAATGCTTGAATCTTATACGTCTATATCTTATCATCTATTGGCGCTTTAAATCTGCATATAATTAATGACGTTTTAATGTCAAGTTTTGACAATTTGTAAATTTTCGACTTAAGCGGTGTTGTTTGCTAAGCGACGACTTGAAGAAAAAGACATAACATTAATATGATGAAACCGTGTATCTGTCATTGTACTACAATACACTTGCATCATATAATCACGTGCTGTACAATTTAAACTGTGTTTTATTTAACCAATAAACAGAAAAGTTGATAAAAATAGAAGGAAACAGAATAAAATATTTTTAGCAAGTAGAAAGTACTTGATCGCGTCAAAATGTGAAGTAGGAATAGATGTCATTAAGGAAATCTAGAAATGGGTGACGTAATTTTTAATTTAGATTTAAAAATTATAGACAGAGTTAAAAGAAATATAAGAAAATGATGTAGAAATGTTTACATCGTTACACACTATCAGACTCGAGACCTTGAAGTGTTGCCGTCTCACGAGTGAATATGGAACATAATCCCCACTCTTCCACCGCCGATTTCTATGTATTATCTTAATTCATTTTTATATGCCTAAGTAGCAACAAGGTCGTTAAGGACATTGAAACGAAGGTCCGTGTTTGAATTTGATAAATTGTTTGTCCGTGAAAATTCGGGCGGCGGAGAGTGACAATTCGCTCATCTGGTCATCGAGGTAAGTCTCATAAAATATTTGAGTGAATATGGGTGGAAGGGATGGTAAGGGACGCCCCAGTTGGTTCTTCTTCTTCTTAAAGTGCTCCATCACTGGAGGTTAGCAGTCAGCTCTTTACAACGGTCTCTGTTCAGTGTAAATCTGAACAGCTCCATGACATCTTTCTCCTGCCTGGCCTCCTCTTTCCTTCTGGCTTGCACATCAAATTGATCTGCAGTAGTAGATATTTCTTTAATCGCTCATAGCCCCGCTCGCCTGAGTGATCTTAAACGATCACGAAAGTTAAGCAAATAGGGCGCGTTAAGTGCATGGATGAGTGACCGTCTATGACTTACGCTAGTGGCATTTTTCAGAGCGGTCCCGTGCTTTGGAAGGCACGTTAAGCACATTGTGCCGGCTGCCGTCGATAGATGGCAATCCTTAAGCCAAGTCAGAGGCCTTAGGGCGACTTGAAAACTTCTGACAGTAAGACCAGCCACTAGTCTTACAAAGCCTCCACCAATCCGGACTTGGCCCCCGTGGTGGAGTATGGCCTCTACCTTCCTCAGGAAAGAGACCCGTGCCCCTTGGTGGGGACATAATGAGTTGATGATGATAATGATGATGAAATGGGTTAATTAATAGGTTAAATATCATCATCGTCAACCCATTATGTACCCACCGAGGGGCACGGGTCTCTTCCCTGAGGAAGGTATAGGCCATACTCCACCACGGGGGCCAAGTCCGGATTGGTGGAGGTTAAATATACTCAGTAGTAAACAGCAGGCCTAGATTATGTTAATGAATTGTAATACAATGACAACTGCGTGGAAGGAAGAGACTACTTGGACGGTACTGCGCCTGGGCCATTGTTTTAGATGTTGTAGGCTTACTAATCCTTAGATCCGTTTTAATTAAACACTCTCTCTCATGTTGATCCTAAATCACTACATCAATTCACGGATTACTTTGATTGCCCGATGCAAATTGTAGTTTCATGGGACCTCAAAGCAATACATGTTGGCTACTCGTATAATCCTTATGTCTTAACACATAAAGTAGGTATAAGTTGCAACGTTAAGGTTCAATGACTATTGTTAGAATGTTTTTCTGTGATGTGTGATTATGTGATTCATTATGACTCTGAATCTCTTTCATTTTATATACATCATCATCATCATCATTATAAAAGAAACCTTTCACCTACCTTTGATGTTGTTCTACGGATTCCTAATTTTAATCTGAAGTACAATTTACTCTGAGACTAATAAATAAGTTCATCCCTACTATCGATTTACCCTTTCACTCTTGATTGTTGCCACAAACATGTGCTTACTATAACTTCACAAGTTCACACCTTATGCGTCTACCCGATCCTGATTTTGTTTATTGGATGGGTGTTTATTAGAACAAAAATACTGATGCAGAATCTTTCTATATAATATTCCAAACAATATAATATTATGACACTTTGAATTTGTTGAAAGAATGTTTTAACATTAACATTTACATACAGGCATACATTGCATCTGGCCCCACACTAGGATACCCTGTGTCTGTACAGCATACTAACTTAAATTTGTAAATATTGTAAACTAGAGTCAATGGGAGGAAATATAGTCTTATGCCCGGTTCCTATAATATACGCCTACCGGCTACGATCCGTTTTCCCTACAATTTATTGACGGTTCGTAGGAATTTCGTAGGAATTGTAACCGATCGTAAGCAAAAACGAAGCGTTTTGTGGATATTGGAACCGGGCATTAGAGCCTAGAGTTGTACCATGCAATTATTACTTATAAATACCTTGTAAACAATACGTACCTATAGATACATAGAATAAGATAAGATAAGAATATTCTTTATTGCACACAAGAAACCAGAGACCAATAAAATTTACAATTAAAAACATACAATAGGCGGTTTTATTGCTAACAGCAATTTATTCCAGACAACCGTGTGACGGAAAGATTGCCATAACATAATATGCTTAGCGTTCCTTGCGAAGCACGTAAGGCACGTTACGCGGTGGTGCCGGCTGATGTCGATAGTTAGCAGTCGTTAAGCCAAGTTGGGAACATAGGGAGTTGATAATGAATGATAAATAGATACATAGGTATGTAGCTAGAAAAGTGCGCAAACAAACTTTTTATTATTTATTATTATTACATTATTACGTCATAAGCCATCCATTAGCAACAAAAGTGAGATATCATCGTGTAATGGCGTTATTTGCATACGAAACGAACATAACATCGATTATGTAAACACGAGGGCCTGAAACAAAAGTGGAGAAGGAAACATCGATTACAGTGGTAGACGGTTGGCGTGACACCTTTCAAATAGATAGAAAGATAAATATTTACATGTCTTTTATTATTTATTGATTTGCCAAAAAACTTAGAGCTTAACATTACAGGATATGAAGTAAAATGAGAGGAGACTGAGGCCCGATTTCTGAATTGACAATTTCGCTAAGTCGTCAAATTTCTCAGAATAGAGCGTGACACAATGTTACTAAAGTATTTTCTTAGTGTAAATTCAGAAATCGGCTCATAATGATTAATATTAGTTGACGGCTGTAGAATATTTATTAAAAGTACCCGAGAAGGATCAATCATACTGGTATTAGAATTCGATTAGACTATGATATCATGAAAAAGAGGAGGTCGTTTTATTTATCAGTATTTAGTAAGAGTTTATTTCTCAATAAAAGTCTTCGAAGAAAACCCGGTATAGAATTAAAAAAACCGTTCCCAAGTCTGCGTACCTCAACAGTGAGCACACAATGCCAGGGATGCTCCAATTGAATTAGTAAAAAATACGACCCGGTTTTTTAGAATTTAGCTTAGGAACTTCTTACAGTAAATTAATTCAGTGGCCTGGTGCTAAAAGGGCCAAAGTCAGATTTTAACCAAAATCAGATTTTGATGCCAAAGTATTGAAAAATGTATATATTTATTTGTGCTAAAAAGGCGTAGGTAAGTGTAACGACAATATTTTCAAAGATGAGATGTAAAGAGGCCAATGGCAAGGTGTATGACTTTCTACCGGTATAATAAAATTTGTTAGTTTTAAAAGGTGCGGAGTGAGGATGGGGATTACTGACATTGATCCTATTCGCACCAGGCCACAGAATTTATGGTGTTACATAAAAAAAAATGTTGACGGTGGCGTTGCAATTTTTTTTGCTGCCTGTGTTGGAGTCTCAACGCCAACCCCTCTCTTTCTTGAGCCATCGTGTCCCTGATGAAGGTGCTGATCCAGCCTTTGCACCCCACTTCAGAGGCCTTCTCTCAGAGAGAGAGAGATCACCATGCTTGTCCACCGCGAGGTCTCCCATCAAAAATCGCAAAAATATTGAGAGTTTTTTGTTAACTTTATACACTAACGAAACCTGGTCCGACCCTTCCGACAAAAAGTCTAGTAAGTGTAGCCGGAAATTTGAGAGTTCAAATTGTGATTGCCGTAAAAGTAATAAAGTTATCCGGAATGAATTTAACAATGTCTAGTGCTTTTGTCTTATTATTATGTATTTATGTAGAAGCCCCTCCCCCTTGTTCCCCACCCGCCCCCTTATTTTAGGCTTACTACTATTATGTTTAATGTAGATCATTTATTTATGTATGTTATATTTAGGCTTATAAGCACTCTCCCTTTTAAAATATCCACATAAACAAGGGTTAACTGGAAGATAATGCTTTTAGCATTAAGTTCGCCTTTTTATTTTTATTTTTAATAATACTATGCGATAAAGAATTATAATATTAAGTTTTTTGTCCATTTACCCCTTCCAAAGCATTAAAGCCAGCGTATGTGCTTACAAAACCCGAGCATCTCCACGATATCGGACAAGCTCCGCCCACTGCCAAGACCATCAGCCCAACTCATAAATCAATGAACATGACGTCATAAAAACGCTCTTAGCCACGCAGTACAGCCACATGCCATAAACTGTTTCTGAACGCAACTTTGCTTATTACGATAAAGCGAGTGAATTATTGCCGTATAGTTTCTCAACGGTCGTTGTGAACACAACTTTGGAGAGGCAGGTTGGAGTAACACATAACTTTGTTGCTAATTGTTTAATTCTTGCAGTCTCCTTATTAATCTTAAGGCCAATAAATTAAAACGCAATAAATTAAAATTATTATATTTCTCGAAGTCAGAAGCATATGGTCGTATATTCGATTCCGATGAAAATTTGTTATTATACCTAACCTCAGCTAGTCGAGCTCTGTCTATCATTCTGAGAAACATATTTCTTGGTATTCTATTGCTGGGATAATGGATTATATGACAAAAAAATATGTTGCTGAAATAAAAAATACCGTTTCTAGATTAACATCGATAGAGTACAGGGAAAGTACTTTGTAAATTTTTACTTCAATAATTATGGAGAAATTAAATTAAATTTAAAAACCTATGTGTGACGTCACAGCTCGACCACAATAAGCAAGTTTCCTTATCACGCGTCGTCGCCGCCAAAAATAAATTTCAGTGTCTGTTTGACAGATGACCATCCTATTAGTTTCAGTTTTTTTAACTTGGCAAAGTGAGGCATTGACACAAAATTCATACAGGTCTCAGAGCTATGTCACTTTCGGTTAAATAGGTAATTATTTTTTTCTAAAATCTTTATCTTATTAAATATGTGTCCAGGAAGAAACCGAAAAGATACGAGTATTTTAATTTTTCCCCCTCTAGTCAAAAATAATTTTAAAAAGGCAAGCATTTTTTTTGTGGCGCTGTCCATTCCGGTGCATAATGCCGCATGTAGGCTTATAGTAACTTGTAGGTACGCTCCCCTGTAAAGTTTAAAAATGACAAATCGGTCCAAATACTTCTGAAGTCAAGATTTTTAAGTTAAATAAAACAAGTCTCACGTTCCTGGCCTATAGTTCGTGCTAGGCTATAGTTTATAAAGATAGCTGTTCTTAAGACGTTTAATTGGTTACTTTTGCAAAATTAGTTGATGTAAAAGATATGATGCAAGAAGCCTGTTATCATTATCAACCCATTATGTCCCCACCTAGGGGCACGGATCTCTTCCCTGAGCAAGGTATACTCCACCACGGGGGCCAAGTCCGGATTGGTGGAGGCTTGTAAGACTAGTGGCTGGTCTTACTGCCAGAAGTTTTCAAGCCGCCCCCCCTAAGGCCTGCTATATAACATTCATTCATGATTTACTAATATAATTCGATGTATCTTCCAAGATACAGGCGTGAGTTTATGTATGCATGTCAAAGAGATGATATATTTCGTTGGTTAGTCATCTTAAAGCTTTAAAGATGGATATTCTAATTACATAGCATGAATAAAATTCCAGGAGTCTTGTGTAAATGATCGATAATAGTGCGGTCAGTAGAACGTATAGGTACTTCATATTCAATGCAATGGAATTATCATAGTGTAGGCATAATGCAAGTGTAAGCATTTTCTAAATGTGCAGCAGAAATTATTGATACCGCTAATACTACGCTGATAATAGTTGAACATCATGAATTTACTTCATTTCTTACCCAAAAGCAGTGACGGACTGGTGGTAGCGGAGTGCTAGCTGACTTCTCATTCAGAGGTCCAGGGTTCGAAGCAGGTAGGGACCAATGACTACGCTTTCTAAGTTGTGTACATTTGTGAAGTTAGAGCCATAGCAAACAGGGCGACTTGTCGCCGCATCTAGTCGCCGCGTCAGTCGAAGTCAGTTGAAGTATGCCCAGTGGTGGGGGGAGTGGTTGCAGGACGGCGGCGCAGCAGAGAAACAACAGGAACGGTTGATCACATTTTAATTAATACATCGTTAAGACTCCAGTCTCTTAACTCCCTTATTCTAGTCTTACACTAGCTTATATATAATAATCCTACGTGCTTTGGGAGGAGTTGTCTATATTTCAGATACGTGAAGGCATGTGGCGTGATGATGTTATTTGCCTATCACACCTCCCCTGAAAAGGTAGGGATTCCCTCCCCTGAAAAGATTATTCATAAAATAATTTTAATCTATTCTTATGCACTAAATAGTCCTTATTGTCTTTATCTATTCTTACATTAGTTCCGGCTATTTCTTTTATTCTAAATGGTCCTAAATACAGTTCATCTAATTTACTGCTATTTTCGTTCTTAATTAATATTAAATCTCCTACTTTAAATTTTACAACATTGGCTGTTTTATCATAATAAATTTTTCTCTTAGTCTTATTTATTATTAAATTATTTCTAGCATCTACATGTGCTTTTTGCAGTCGAAATTTTAATTCAAATGGGTAATTATCGTATACATACAGTGGTTCAACTTTATCTACAAGATTACTAGGGATATTACATGGTTTACCAAACACTAGTTCAAATGGTGAATACTTTGTGCTGGTATTTACGGATGTATTATAAGCAAAACACCAATATTGAATCCATGTACTCCAGTTTGCTGAATCGTTTTTTGTTTGAATTCGTAAATAACTACCAAGATGTTTATGCCAATTTTCTAATGACCCTATGCTTTCATGGTGGTAAGGCGTTGAGTTTAGTTTCCCAACATTCAACAGTTTACAAACTTCATTCAAGGTGGAATTCATGAATTCTGTACCACAATCCGTAGCTATAGTTTTTGGTATCCCATATCTTAAAACAAAATTTTCCACAAATGCTTTAGCTACAGTCTGAGAATCTTTTCTATCTAAAGCATAAGCCTCTACAAATTTTGTTAATTCACACTGTAATGTTAAAATATATTTATTTCCTGCCAAGTCTACATCTAAAGGACCTACAATATCTAAGTACACTTTCTCAAAAGATGTTGAAGCTGTGGTTGTTATGACCATATTGTCTCGAACTTGCCTTGTATTGAACTTTTGTTTCTGACAGTCCTTTACAACGTCTGACGAAATCTTCTACGTCTTTACGCATATTTTGCCAATAGAACTTCTTTTGAATACCACTCAACATCCTAGTGATACCTGCATGCCCGCTAGTGGGTAACAAGTGATAATCATTTAGAATTATTCTAATCATGTCACGATCGGTTACTTTCGTTTTTCCTTGTATTATACATAATCGCGGTAAATTACTTTCTTTACTCTGTTGGTAATTACGTATTAACGTTTCTACATTTGATTTATTAAGCTCATTTTTAACTATTACCAACTCTACTATCCCTAAACTCCTACATAGATCTACCAGGTCTCGTAACGATACGTCTAAGCGTGCCTTCGTCAATAGAGAATCCTGATTCAAATAAACCGTAGAGTCCACAATAAGTACATTATTCGCGGGTCCGGACCGCCTTGTTTCCAACATTAGTTTCGATAATTCTCTATATACTTTACTCGAGCAAATAATCAATTCCGTATCTCGTTGTGTCCCTTTGATTATGTCAACTACTTTAGGCTGGCCGGGCACTAAAGGTGACAACCCTGTATCGCGGGGAACGTTTGTCGTGTCAGTCTGTGTATTCGGTGAGCGACTCATACAACGCGTAATTATACCTATAAAATCCGAACTCAAGGATTTTAGTTTGTCTGAAGTTATTATGATCCTTGATAAGGCATCTGCAGTTACGTTTTCAGAGCCCTTAATGTATTCTATCTCAAAATCATACTCTTCTAAACTTAATCTAAACTTAGTCAAACGACTACTAGGATCTGTCATGCTAAATAAATGTACCAGAGGTCGATGATCCGTAAGAGTTTTAAACTTCCTACCAAACAAATAAGGATGGAAATGCTTCACTGCCCAAACCACTGCTAATAATTCTTTGTGAATAGTTGGATAATTAATTTCTGACTTATTCAGCTGCCTACTAGCGAAAGCTACAGGCTTGTTATTAGCGTTTGACAAAACGGCTCCAATTGCTACTCCTGATGCATCTGTTTGGAGACGGAAAACATTGTCATCTGATAAACCTGGGTAATCTAGAACTGGAGGAGAGCTAAGTACTGATTTAAGCTTCTTAAACGCATCCTCGCAATCCTTCGACCACTGAAGTTCCACGTTCTTTTTGCATAACCGATTCAACGGATAAACTATATCTGCAAATCCATTTACAAATTTCCTATAAAAATTAGCAAAAGCTACAAAACGACGAACCTCATCTGCTGTTTTTGGTGAAGGATAATTTTTCAAGACGTCAATTTTACTACTATCTGGCAACACTCCACTGGAAGTTATTATATGCCCTAAATAATTAATCTCTTTCTTGAGGAAGACACATTTGCTTGGATTAAGTTTTAAATTTACTTTCCTAAACCGTTCGAAAACTTTGATAAGGTTAACGTTATACTCACGAAGATTTTTCCCAAAAACAATCACATCATCTAAATATAAGAAACATGCATCATAAGTCAATCCTGATAAAGCTACTGCCATTAGTTTTGAAAACGCACTGGGACTAGTTTTGAGTCCCATGGGCAATCTCTTCAACTGGTACTGCTTATCCGCTGTAAACGCTGTAAACTCTCTGGAGATAAACTCAACTGATAATAACCAGAACTCAGATCCAAATGCGAGAAATAAATACTACCCGACAAAGAATCCAATATTTCCTGTATATTAGGCAAGGGGAATTTTTCATCTATTATTTTCTTATTTAGAAGCCTATAATCGATAACAATGCGCCATTTTTTTTCGCCACTACTATCGTCTTTTTTTGGCAAAAGCAATAGAGGTGAAGACCACTCACTAGCACACTCTTCAACTACACCTTCTTTCACTAACTTATCGATCTGCTTCGTCAATTCCTGTTTCTGCGAAAATGGTATCCTGTACGGCTTCACGTAAACTGGAGAAACATTTTCCTGCAACTTAATCTGGTAGTCGAATAAATTCGAAACAGACAGTTTATCACCTGGCATAAGAAAAATATCTGCGTACTTAGCACAAATGCTTTCGATGTTACGACTTCCTTCATCGTCAAGATATGATCTTAATTTCAACAACCCCAAAAGCTGCTTAACTCTGTCTACAGTCTTTGCTCCCTGAGATTCAAGAGAACAAACAAAATAATCTGTCAACCTATGAATCTTCGGACAAAAATTACTAAGCTCCACATCACTATCACGCGTATTCAGAAAACGCACAGGAATCTTCCCATCAACCGATAACGCGATTGCTCCCGCTACAAATACACCTGTGGAAACCTCGTGTGGAACTATAACACACTCTCCTTGCAAATCTGTTGGGACAAGCTTAACTATCTCACATCTACCAGGAATAACTGCTGAATTTCTCGCTTCAAAACCCAACTTCAGAGTCAACTTATTCCCTGATGCAAGCTGAACACTCAATATCCCCAATTCATAATCTATACTACACTTATACCTATGGAAGAAATCTTCTCCTAAAATACCATCACCCTTACAACGTAGTCCTTCAAACACATAAAACTTGTGAACAACAGTCTGCTCCTTTATACAAAGCTGTAAATCGACATAGCCTAGAGATTGCAATTCTCCGCAAACGCCTCGAATACTTAACCTATCCGGAACTATATGTAATCCTAATTTACTAATCACTCCATACTTTATAATCGACACATTAGCACCCGTATCTACTAACAGCGACAAATCGTTATCTAAACATGAAAACACTACGTGATTACTATCATTATATGACAAAATATCTACATAATGGTGGTGGCGTAGTGGGGTTGACCCTTGCTTCTCGATCATGAGGGTCTGGGTTCGAACCACGCATGTACCAATGACTTTTAGTTACGTACATTTGTTTGTACAGCAACACCATTCGCTGATAAATTGTGCCCGGATAACGGCGACAGGCTTGCCACTTGTCACGTTTGGGACCTAATAAACTCGGCAAAACGTGGGTCCAG
The DNA here is from genome assembly GCA_947310845.1 of Yponomeuta plumbellus. Taxonomy (NCBI): domain Eukaryota; kingdom Metazoa; phylum Arthropoda; class Insecta; order Lepidoptera; family Yponomeutidae; genus Yponomeuta; species Yponomeuta plumbellus. The sequence goes on from OX371214.1 coordinate 12,903,760, forward strand.
TTCTAGAGACTGGTGCCTCTGCCTACCCCTTCGGGGATAACGGGCGTGAGTTTATTTATTTTATTTTTATTTTTATCTACATAATCTTTGTTACGGACGAAAAAATTCTAACTCCTCATTACGCTGACTATCTGTCGATTGTGAATCACGTTCGGTAGCGTCCGACTCTATATGATTCACGGAGCGCTGACCGCCTGACCTAGAAAAACCATACCTAGGCAAATTGTTATACGCCCGATTATCTGAGTTACGTAATGAGCGCCCGCGACCTTGCTGACTTGCTGATTTATGTCCAGCGGTGCGCGTAGCATTACCTCTAAAACGGTTCCCTTGCGGTGGCCTACTCTGCTGAAACTGTTGTTGTCGCGTACCCATATTACGACCGTTGTTGTTAAAGAACCGATTACCCTGCCTACCGTTCGGTTTTGCGATATGAAAACAACTACTCGAAGGTTTCGCTTTCGGAAGGTGATCGCCTCCCGCATGGAGTCGACGGCTCGCGACGCGACAATAGTACTCAGCCTATCGCTATTCAGCCCATCCGAAAACCGCTTAATAGCTATCTTTTCGTTTATCGGCTTCAGAATAGCGTGCGATGCTGAATTACCATCCGCTTGCGCTAAAGTCAAATCCGTTAATAATTGTTCTATTTCTTGCCCAAACTCGCTTACACTCCTATTACCTTGTCGACAACTTTGTAGCCGGGACAGAATAGCTGTGTATGACTTTTTCGGCAACAAATACCTACGAATATCTTGAATTAAATCTGAGACGGATGAGTAAGCATTCTTGAGTTTTAATTTAGCCTTATTAGAAAGACGAGTTTTAATTACAAAGTTTGCTAGTACTGACTGATCATCCTTCTTTAGGGTACTGCTATAAAAATCCAGACCGTCAATCAATTGATTAATTTGTTTTTCATCCACATCTACTAATGGCAGCAAAGAGAGAGCAATCTTTAAGTCAAAGTCGGCCATTTTTGTTTCGTTAATACTCGTGCTTACCAATTCCTCGATTTCATTAAAACATTGGTCGAACTGCCGCGAAACACGATTGGCAAGGTCCAAATCCGCAGCTTCAACATCTTTTTACTAACCTCATCTAACAATGAGTCAAAACGTGACTTAATACTCCGCGCTGCTAATAACTTATTGCTACCTTGCGACGACACACGTTTAATTTTACTTAGTTTAATAATATCGCTACGAATAACCCGCAATTCTTCTAATATACTGGTGAGACTCGCCATCAACGTAAATGTTCACAAATAATAAAAAGTTATAACAAAAAAACATTACACTCACAAAAAAAAAAATTTTTACTGCACGCGAATCAAACAGTCTCGCTACGGATCGCACGGCGAGCAGCCCGCTGCTCCCAACTGGCATATAGGTATTCCTTTAATTTTAAATATAGTCGGGACAGAGCATAGGCCGAGAGGAATCCAACTACGGCCATGAGTAGTATCTCTGACAGTTCCAGAGCCGTAGATGGAGTTGATGATGGCACCATACTGCTGCTAGGGGCGGACACAATAATATTATCTTTGCTTTCCTGGCCGCCCATTGTCACTGGAAATCGGGGACTTGTTCCCAACACAAACAATAGCACCTGCACAAGTCCAAAAACTCACGCCCTCTGCTGACGCCTCGACATCACGGTCACGCTGTCACGGTCGCCATGAAGTATGCCCAGTGGTGGGGGGAGTGGTTGCAGGACGGCGGCGCAGCAGAGAAACAACAGGAACGGTTGATCACATTTTAATTAATACATCGTTAAGACTCCAGTCTCTTAACTCCCTTATTCTAGTCTTACACTAGCTTATATATAATAATCCTACGTGCTTTGGGAGGAGTTGTCTATATTTCAGATACGTGAAGGCATGTGGCGTGATGATGTTATTTGCCTATCACAGCGACGTTGTCATTTGCTTTTGGCGTCTTGTCGTCGCGACTCCGCGACTCTGACGCCAAGTGTGCGGAGATTCGAACAAAATATATGAAAATTGACGGCCGTAGTCTGTCGTCGCGTCTAGACGCCGAACTGTCGGTTTTGCCTGTCGCCTGGTGTGCGCATAGACTTATAGTAGCAATGCCACTTTCTAACTGTGAAGGAAAATATCGTGAGGAAATGTAATTGTCTGAGGCATTCACATAATCGTAAAAGCACCAATCCGCGGTTGGCAAGCGTGGTGAGCCTAAAGTCTCTTTCTGTCAGAAGGCCTGTGCCCTACAGTGGGACATAGTTTGCAACAGGCCGCTCTGCGCTCTGGATCATTTAGGGCTATTGACACTGACTCAAAATCAGCGCTGAGGGTTCATGCCCTCAGCACTATGCTGAGTCAGCTGGGATTTGCAGCAGCAGAGGCACACCGTGACAAAGTTTGTAAAGTGTTTTTATTGTTTTTTGCTACACATATGTTTGTTTTGTTTTGTTTTAAGATTTGAGTAATGCGTGTTGTCTGTTGTTGCAATAAACGTTTATCTTTCTTTCTTTTCTTTCTAGTGTGCATTTTCGATAATGTACATAAGCATTATATTCCCCTATTCTACCTTATTGTACCGTGACTGATATGCAGTTCTAAAATGCATATTTATTTAGTTTGACTGACACGCGTATGCTCAGAGTGAAACATTGACCCATTAGTAGATAGGTCATTTGAGTTACGCACTTGCTATGATGGACTTATCCCACTTGTTGACGCATAAAATTAAAACTGATTTATTAGTTAATCATGAATGCTTGTATTTTTAGCGTACGATTAACTGTTGATGAGATCAGAGTGCTTATACTGAGTTTTTTCATTTCACTTTCGATAGCGAGAGCGTTTGCAATTTGTATAGGAGTGACAAATGTGAAAAGTGAAATGAAAAAACTCAGTATAAGCATGTATAAGTACTCTGAGTAAAGAAAATCCGAACGTAACTCAAATGACCTATTTACTAATGGGTCAATGTTCCATTAAGCGTGCGACGTATTTTAGTAAATAAATAAATAGTTTTCTGAACGGAACGTTGCCTGTGAATAAAGATCTTGTCCGAGTGATACTTCTCCAAAATGTCTATTCCGTAACGTCTCTCAGTTAAGTCAGTAAGCATGAATAATGCTTTTTGCTAGCTCGCAACTGAAAGAGACGGCTTGTATTCAATTGCACTAGGGCAAGCGGGACGGCCGTATATAAATTATTCATACTATGTAATTCATTGCGCAGGTAAACCATTTGTGTAGAGTTTGTCATTCCCGGGAGGGGTTAGTTGAAACGTTTTTCCGGAAAATAAGAGTAGGGAAAAGCCCTAAGGCGCTTTGACCTACCTTAAAATAAGAAGCGGAAAGCTTTTTTTAGTGCAAAAAATCTTTCACAATAGTCTTTTTGACGTCTTATTTATACGTCTTCGTATAAATTATGAGTCTACAAAAAAACATTATTATTTGTAGAAAAACACAACATAAAATTTGATAATTATGTATCTGCAGCCATTGTATCCAAACCGGCCTAGATTGACCGATTCTATGATGACGTCATAATATGTCAGTAAAAATAGCGTCTGTCATCCATTCATTCTTATGTTCATTGGTTGGTTTACTGACAAAAAATATGAGATCGTTTTCAGAAATTGGTCAAATAGCCTATTCGCATTATCAAACATAAAATAAGTCCTGTTTTATATTTTCGAGAAAATACGTCATTTTTGAGATCCTTGGCCTAATAATTCGTGAAACCGAAAAAAAACTGAGTTCACGTTACGTTGAAAAAACGTCATCAACTGAGACCCTACGAGCTGTCAGTTTCTAGTGATAACCGCTGCTCAATACAAAAACTCTTTCATCATCTTATAGGGCATACTCCACTACGGGGGCCAAGTCCGAATTGGTAGAGGCTTGTAATACTAGTGGCTAGTCTTACTTTCAGAAGTTTTCAAACCCGCCCTAAGGCCTCTGACTTGGCTTAACGACTGCCATCTATCGACGCTAGCAGGAACGAACTGCTTAACGTGCCTTGCGGAGCACGGAACCGCTCGGATAAATGCCACTAGCGTTAGTCAAAGAACGGTCACCCATGCATGCACTGAACGCGCCCTATGTTGCTTAACGTTCGTGATCGTTTAAGATCACTCAGGCGGCCGGGGCTACGAGCGTTGACTTGACTTGGCTGACTTAAATTAATTTATTTTTTAAACTGTAACCTAAAAAAAAAAACGAATCTGCTAGGCCTCGTAAATGGTAATTGCTTATTCAGAGAAAAAAATTGAGACTAAAGGTTACAGTAATACGGTGTGGGTCTTGAAAAAGTGAAATAAAAGGCCCTACTTTGGAATTAAATTCTATGGAGAAAATGTTACCGAACCGCGTTTTTGTTTTTTACTGGCTCTTGGTAATATAATCAATATTGACATACTAAAACCTTATGTACATTACGGTATTTGATACTACCAACAATAATTGAGATGCTCGATTAAAACAAAAATTACAAAATGATTCGGAAAATGTATTTCTTTTAATCATTTACTAGATATTACAATTTTTAAATAGATGAAACATAAAAAGAATGCTCTGAAATGTGACGTCACAAACAAGTATTTTCATACAAAATCCGTTTTAAAAGTAACTCATTTGACATCCTCTCAAATACCCATTTGTCAACTTTGTATTTAAGGAATAAAACTGATCTAAAAATGTACGAAGATCCTCGTAGGTCCCAGTATACCTCCTTAGGCTCTAATTATATGCGTCCGCGCGACCGAGCGGCCCGGCCGCTACACCACGAAATTACAAGCAATTGTGTGTAACGATTTAATTAAATAGCAGCGCGGTCGCGCCTTCGAGCGGCGTGGTCGCGCGACCCGGCCGCTCGTACGAGTTTCAACGTGTTCACTTGTATCGGTGCATTTGAAGCGGACGGGACGCTCTTTTGTTGTTTGTGAGAACGTGTGGAGAGGCTCGGGCCGCTTCATATTAATCGAAAAGCGACTTGGCCGCGGTCGCTGGAATCTGCGGTCAAACCGCTCGGATGCGCAGACGCATATAATTAGAGCCTTAATTTCAACTCGATGCGTCTCACGCGCTCCCGAGATGTAGAATCTTGATAGACAGATGGATGGACAAGAAAGTGATGCTATAAGGTTTGTTATTGTCCTTTTTACGTACCCTAAAAAATATTGTAGAGCAATACAAAGTCTTTTCCGGACTTAGCCCCCGTGGCGGAGTATGGCCTATACCTTCCTCAGGGAAGAGACTCAAAGAAATTCAAAGTCCTGACTGACTGATTCATTCACACATCAACGCCCAGCCCAAGCCGTTGGACTTAGGAAGCTGAAATTTTGCACAGAGGGTCTATATATAATGTAGGCAAGGAATAAGACCGGATTTTTTGAAGGAGTGTGGTGTTTCTGGATCTTCCATCGGACGCGTCCCCCGGGTGGCGGATAGGGGAACGCCCTCCAGATATGGAGGGTACCGGCTTCGGCCGGCGCGGACCAAAACCAGAGGGAGGGGGACGTCCAGTGGCTTGCGCTGCTGGATGTCCCGCGGGGTCCACCATGGGCCCCGCACCCGTAACCCCACATTGAGCGGGGCCGGGGGCCTTCGGGCCGCGAGGAGACAACCTCTATAAAAAACACACGGTGGGGGCCCTCTCTATGTCCCTCTGTCCAGCAGAGGGCATGGAAGAGGGCTGGAGGGGCGGGGAGAGGCGCGAGATCCACAAGCCGGGCCTGGGAGGGACATTGCGGGTGGTAAGCTAGGGACCAGGGACTGGGCACCCCATATGGTCTCTGGCCGAGGGGTGTTTTCTTGGGAGGGCATTCGATGGGCCGAGGATCCGGGCAGAGGGCCACAACGGGTCCTCGGTAGTTGGAGGCTTGTGGAGCTCGCGCCTCTCCGCCGGGAGAGCCGGTGGCGCGGGGGACGCTGTGCGGACCTTGCGCCGCCGGTTGAGGGAGGGTTACAGACGGCAGGTTGGGGGACCTGCCGTCCGATATGGTGACAGGAGAAGGGGGTGGGGGGCCCATGCCCCTTCTCCAGTGAGGGTGGGCCCGACTCCTTGCGAGTCGGGTCGACGTCGCCGGGGCGCCGCTGTAGCATTCGCACTGTGGTCTACCACTAGCGAGATCCGGCGGCGCCCCATTGCACGAGCGACAGGACGGCCCCCGGGGTGTTTTAGGAGGTATGCCTCTCCTATTATTAGGAGAGGAGAGTCCGACACACGGCCGTCGCCCTCCCCCAAGGGTGGCGGTTATGGTGCACAAAGCATTTCACCCCGTTAACAAAAAAAAAAAAAAATGTATGGGCCAAACTCCACCACGGGGGCCAAGTGGTGGAGTATGGCCTATACCTTCCTCAGGGAAGAGACCCGTGCCCTTCGGTGGGGACATAACAGGTTGATGGTGACGAACAGAAAGTAAAAAAGTCAAATCTTTTAACCTTAGTTCTTCTGTTGAAGCTGGTTAATTGACACGAAGATTTAACAAATATAATTTACTAGCTTTCGCCCGCGACTTTACTTTAGTTCAAAATTTCGCAACCCCGTTCACTCGCTTAAGGGTTAAATTTAGAAAAACGGCGAAACACGTGTTCAATCAATTGTGTTGAAGAGTATTTATTTTAAGTTTCAAGAAAATTAGACAACATTCTTTATACATCCCATACAAATTTTGGCAACCCTTTTCGCCCCCTTAGGGGTTGAATTTCAAAAAATCCGTTCTTATTCCTTGCCTACATTATCTATAGACCCTCTGTGCAAAATTTCAGCTTCCTAGGTCCAACGGCTTGAGCTGGGCGTTGATGAGTGAATGAATCAGTCCGTCAGGACTTTGAATTTTATTTATATAGAATACTAGCTTTCGCCCGCGACTCCGTCCACGTGGACTTAACTTCAAAATTTTGCAACCCCGTTCACTTCCTTAAGGGTTAAATTTAGAAAAATGGCGAATCACTTGTTCAATCAATTTGTGTTAAAGAGTATTTATTTTAAGTTTCAAGAAAATTAGACCACATTCGTTATACCTCCCATAAAAATTTTGGCAACCTTTTTCGCCCCCTTAGGGGTTCATCATCATCATCATCAACCCATCATGTCCCCACCGAGGGGCACGGGTCTCTTCCCTGAGGAAGGTATAGGCCATACTCCACCACTTGGCCCCCGTGGTGGAGTATGGCCCATACCTTCCTCAGGGGTTGAATTTCAAAAAATCCAACGGCTTGGGCTGGGCGTTGATGTGTGAATGAATCAGTCAGTCAGGACTTTGAATTTTATTTATATAGATAGATAGATGATTGTTATCCGCGCATAGGCTGTTTCAAAGCTTAATTAATTTCCTTAAGTACCAAATGGTCAGACGCCTCTTGGCTAACCGATTTATATCCACCTCAATTATCAAAGCGCTGCTGTATTCCGTATTCTGTACCCAGCGAGATTGCTGTGTAAGGAATCCTGGACCCGGACGTTAAGAGGCTAGGCCAGTACCAACTAGCGCCGCCAGTAAAATAAAACATTCTCTTTATAAGCTTACGAATTAAACACTGTTGCAATATTGAAAAATTAAGAAAAAAACTAAACAAATCACAAAGTTTTTAAATGACAAACGCAGCGTTGCAACTTCTACAACTGCAACCGCAGGAATTACGCAATTAGAAATATATTTTTTTATGTACCCTATATACGTCCCACCGCAGGGCACAGGCCTGCTCTACCATAGCACAAGGGTATCCTAGTTTGGGACCAGCCCTTATACTACGTAACTTTCCACCCCATCGGGTTAAGCATTTAGACAACACGAAAGAGTCAAAATAAGAATGTATATGACAGTTCGGAGTAGGAGAATGAGATACCTACTGGGAAAAAAGTCCCAGAAAGTAGCAGTGTAACATAAGGTGATGTGACATACTGGGAACAAAAGGGCTAAATCAGACAACTCCATACAGTGGAGTCTTACGTAATTGCACCCCTGGTCTAGTGATTATGTTGTGTGGAAGTTATTATTATCATTATTATGTAAGTCAGCAAACTGTTATTTAGCTAACGTAAGAATGAAAATAAATAAAAAGATTCTCTTGGGCCGCAAATTGTACTGTACTATGTTATTGACAAATCTCATGTGTAATTGATGTACATACAATAAATAATATTCTATCTCTTGACCCGAATAATGATAACCCGGTGCCCGGATATGCAACCTTCAAACCTGAAGATTCTAGGTCAAACAGAAAAGATGGCAGCCCTAGGTCCCACTCTACTTAGAGCCCCACACAACACGATTCATTATTAAACCTTACATTAGGCTCGAAATCGATAACTCCATTACCCATACGTGTGTTGGAACGTTGATTTTCTACCTGAATAGGTTAGTAGGACCTTTGTATCAGGTACACTCGAAGACACAACCTTAACATTTGAGTTGCAAATTCACCCGTAACGTAACTGAACAGAGTTCACGGATGTTAAAGTTGTTGTGCTAGCGATTGTACTTTGCTAAGTGAAGTAGGTAATTGTGTGACAAAGAGTGGTGACTAAGGGACTATCTACATTACACGCTCCGGTGACGTGAGGGCGTATCGCTACAAACTAAAATAAACCTTAAATACTTCAATGTTAGGTTAGACTACAATAGTGGCGCAAAAAATCCCAGCCACGATAAGGGAATGGGCTTTTTATACTTGTAGATAGATAGATTATTCTTTATTGTATACGGGGTGTCCCAAAAATAACACGTCACAGTGACACCGGAGGTAGACCTGCTCAAAAGGCATCGAACCAACCTAACATGTCCTCAGTAAAAGTGGCACGGTTTTTGTGATATGGCCAATTTAAACTTGTTCTAAATTTTCACTTTTTTTAACAAGGTTAGTGCTAGCATTAAGTTAGACAGCCCTCGTGTTTGGTTTTTTTATTTGTACTCGGTCACGAACTTACTAACTTAGCGTAAGTGCTAGCATAGTACTAAAGTTGTTAAAAAAAGTGAAAATTTAGAACAAGTTTAAATTGGCCATATCTCGAAAACCGTGCAACTTTTACTGAGGTCATGTTAGGTTGGTTCGACGCCTCTTGAGCAGGTCTACCTCCAGTCCTCCAGTGTCACTGTGACTCATTTTTGGGACACGCTATATAAATACCTACTATACGAAAAATAGAGTCGCCTTTAAAAACATTCGTTGCAGTGAAATTTGCAGCCACACATACTGACGCTTACTATATTTAAACGTTGTCCTTAACCATTCTATCTATTTATCTAGATACATAGAGACACATGAATAAAGCCCATTGTAAGCCATATCCCTCTTCCTTGTCGCGCCAACTCCAACCCTAGGAGACCAAATGGAGACCGTTAGGCCTTCAGTATATATAAACATTAACATATACAAACAGGCACATACGTGCAAAGACGTGTCGACCTCTGTGTCGTAGCGGTAAGCGCATTTGCTTACCATGCGAGAGGGTTCGGGTTCGATCCCCCGCTGGAGTGAAAAAAAAACTCCAGGTCTTGGATGTTTACATGTTTGTGACGTCGCTGTTTCTGGTTCCCACGACACAGGGTATCCTAGTGTGGGGCCACAAGCAATGTATGTGCCTGTATGTAAAAAAAAAATACATTGCTTCTGGCCCCACACTAGGCTACCCTGTGTCGTGGGTACCAGAAACAGCGCCGTCACAAACATGTCACAATATAATCAGGTTATTCTAGTAATGGACGATACTGGACATTGGCCTCATTTTTCGACCACGGTTTCCGTCCTCCGCTATTCTCATCCATCCGCTGCCAGCAATGTGCTCGTCTTTTTGTGTTCTGAGAATGTGCAATTGCATTCATGGATCTTGAGATTCTTGGTATACGAACACTCATACCTAATTTGTATTAGCTTTAAGGTGATTTGAGAAAAGATGGTCAGAGTGGAGTTTTTTTTCGCTGCCTTTTTCTCCACTACAGACGGCCCCAAGGCAGCGGCTAACATTATACATAACTGTATGTACATTGTCATTCAACAAGCAGAATGTAAATTCTTTACGTTGAAATAAATTTTTGATTTCTGATTTCTGCCTAAAGCCAGTGAACTGTGGATGTCATACGCTGTGTCTGCCAGTTTGTCGTTTGTGCACTCTGGAAGCTTTGTGCGTAGTCGACTATGGGTCCTTTGTGTGACCAGACTACTGCCACTTTGATTTTGCAGTCTTATAGGCTTTGTCGAACACCTGGACCTAGATTCTGTTAAAGTGTTGTAGTACGATGACAATTGCATGAACGTGGCCATCTATTTTCATTGCTGCTTCAAGTCGCGCACAAATATCAAACAATCTAGGCGTCAATGACAACCTCTGTGGCGCAGTGGTTAGCGCATCTGCCTACCATACGAGAGGTCCCGGGTTCGAATCCCGGCTGGGGACAAAAAAAGAAGAAACCCAGGTCTTGGATGTTTACATGTTCGTGACGTCGCTGTTTCTAGTTCTCACGACACAGGGTATCCTAGTGTGGGGCCAGAAGCAATGTATGTGTCTGTATGTAAATGTTATGTTATGTTAGTGGTATGAAAAAACGCGTCACACAACCCGACCGTGTATCTGCCATCGACCTATAATGAACTAATAGAATCGAGGCCCTGAGCGGAAATGAGACTATTCTTTGGGGAAGAGTTCCATATTTTTGGTATATTTTTAGTAATTAACGGCCTGACCACCGTTCAGAGAGTAAGACGGTACCTTATCGATTGTAGAAGCACCACCCGTCGCATACGAATATGACCCTCGTAATCAGATTCGGACATACACCGGTTGGGCACGTTGTAGTTTGAATAATTTGCTTTATTTTATAAATAATGTAAATAATGTTTACATGTTTGTGACGTCGCTGTTTCTGGTTCCCACGACACAGGGTATCCTAGTGTGGGGCCAGAAGCAATGTATGTGCCTGTATGTAATAATAATAACAATAATAAATATTTTTATGGCCATTCACAAAACTAGCTTAGAATTAAAAGTTAAACATGTATTGTAACATTATAATTTACAACTAGTCTAGTGAGGCAAAAGGGAATGACTCAGCTGATGCTATCACGCCTCTTAAGATGCGTGTAGCGCTGATTTTCAGTCGTTCCCTACTCCTCGAGCTGTTGTGTGGGAGTATTTGTAGTTAGGACACGACTGTACTTCGAAGTAACTTAAAAAAGGTAAGTAAGTAATAAAAATTATGTTCAAATCTAAAAGATACAAAAAGTTTATGTAAATGTTTATGTTTACGTTTTATGTTTAATTATTACTATGTTGGTTGAATTTATGGAGGAAGAACGTGCAGTATTTTTGTACAACAAGTTCTATGTGTACTGTTCTATTGGCCCATGTTTCATAAGTCGTTGCGATATTTACCCCTCTTAGTTACCAACTGTCTATTTTTGTATGATTTTTAATATTGTGATAGAAATAATTATTTTTAAAAGTAATCAAATAAATTTCTAAGATTCCTCAGTCAGTGCCTGGTTACCTGGTTATTCTGTGTTACTTAGAATATCCTAGTTTGTGACCAGGGGGGTGCAACTACGTAAGACTCCTGTATGGAGTTGTCAGATTTAGCCCTTTTTTTCTCGGTATGTCACACCACCTTATGTCACTGTTACATTCTGGGACTTTTTTTCCCAGAAGGTATCTCATATTCCTACCCCGAACTGTCATAATATAACATTACTATTTTGACTCCTTGTCCGCTGTCTAAATGCTTAACCCGATAGAGTGGAAAGTTACGTAATGGCCAAGTGATTGTGTTTTGTGGGAGTTATTATTATTATCATTGAAGAAAGAAAAATTAAGATAATTTTCTCATTTTGTTTTTCAAAAGTCGTGCAATGAAAGATTTTGTTGTTGACTTTTACCAGGTTTGCTCCATTCAAAATAAGTCAGTCCATATATCGGAGCGGGAGTCTGATTCACACTTGGCCGGGTTCTTAGGATAGTACTGAAAAATCCCAAGTGTGGCAATAAGGTACACAATTTACTGCGGTAATTTCTTATCCTTTAATCCTACTAATGAGTCGCGCCGCGCTGATGTAGCCTCGTCTGTCAGAGTGTGTGCGCAAACAGCCAAGCACAAATCGGGCTCTAATTAGTGAGAGAACTCACGCGATCTACCGACTGGCACCGAATCGTTGATGTCTTGAAATGAAATTAAATGAAAATGTAAGTAAGACAAAATATGAAAAAGAAACTTGGCAGAAAAATATTGTTTTCTTTTTCGTTTGCCTTTTGTGGCATCCTGGCCGGCAAGAAACCACTAGATTAAAAAATCGTATTTTTTTATCTAAATCATAATTGCCTTCTTGAAATGGATAAGGTAGCTATATAGTAAAGAACTATTTAAAAATTATTTAAATAATGAGACAATAAATCCTTTTTTTAGTTAAATTGATGGTGTCTGGGAAATCTCTGTAGTGAACAGAATATAAAGTGACAAAATTGATAGGGAGAGTCAAGTAAATGACTTGAAACACTATTTCTTATTTCCATGATATCTTAAAAAATACCAACGCAAAATTAACGTAGAACTCATGCACAGTGGGTGAAGAACAGTGCCACGACTGCGCTATTGTCTTAGGTAGGCTTAAAACTGTGTTTTTATTCTTTTATGCCTGACTTTTATGGGGCCCCCTTAGTTTTTTACTTATTACAATTTTTGGGCAATCTGCCAAAAGAACAAATACCTATTCTGTAAAAAAAAATTATGCTTATAACAGGTCAAGCAAGACAAAGATCTTTAAATGTGAGACAGACTGATGGATAGACAGCGTAGTCTAAGTAATGAGATCCGATGGACACCCTTTAGCTACGAAACCTTAAAAAATAAAAAAAGTTCCGTAGAAAAAAAGCAACGATATCGATAGTTTCATTGTGTGTCGAGGAATGAATAATTTTCCTTTAGAAAAATCTACATAAAACATTTGCACAATGTGTGACCCACCTGCCAGTATGCTCCGCGCAGCAAGCAGGCTTTTATTAATATCCTTGTTTTGCCCCGATCCTTTCCGCACTCTTCACACAACCTACTTTCATTTTAAAAATGGAACTCACACTTCAATACTGGAGAAACTAAAGAACATTCAAATTCAGAACTCAAAAATGTTTCCTTCCCTACTTTTTTAGTGAGGTTATGCGGTTTTCTTTTTTTAATTGAGTCGATTTTTCGACTGAGTTGTGTTAGTCGTTATATTGCGTCGGCGCGCGCTCGGTGCCGCGGTCCCGGCGGGTGACTGAAGTAAGCTCAGCCCGGCTGGCTTTCCCGGCGATTTTCTCTCGGTGTTGCCAACGTTAGACGCGACGCTTTCCCGATGAGTGGGACGGTAAATTATTAATTGATTCAATGCGTTTTGTGAGATCGATCGCTCTGCAGCATTTAAGTGGTGTAGTGGCATGTTTTGAAACATGCCACCGTTAAAATCTTAGAAATGTATTGAAAACATTCAAAGTTTTCGACGGCAGTTTTCCTTAATTATTTATCTGGAAACTTATCAAGCCACCCTAAATAATCAAAATCTATTGTCTGATCTTATAGTCCAGAACATTTTAAAATTAAAATAACAATAAAGGAGCAATGCAGCCGTTCTGGCTTACAACTGTTTAATTTATTAAACATTTTTTTTGTCTTTAAACAACGTAAGAAGTAATTTTGGTATGATTTATATAAAGTTTAGTGTTAGTCCTTAGTTTTAAAAACTATTTTGCATATCTACCTATGTAGTTATAAAACACTGCTGGCTGAGAAATAATCCTAAAAGCATTCTTACACAATTTCATTCGAGAGTGAACTCAACGTTTCCCAGTTTCCAAGGATATATTTTATTTCCGGTTCATAACAAATGTAACAGTTTTCCCCATTCGCCGGGTGTTTTCCCACCATTTCCCAGTGACCCCCATTGCGTACTGGCGCGGCGTAAGCCGCGTTTCCACTTGCGACACTGTGCAGCTTACCCTTGCACGAGAAATTGTATTTGGTAACTTTGCGACTTTTATCACCGAGGAACGACCACAAGTTTTCCAAATTCCAAAATGGGCTTACCTGTCACAGTAAGCGCCAGTAAAAGGTAATTTGTGCTAGGTGTTGTTTCTTTAGATGATATTTTTATTGCTGGCCAGTAAAAAATACTTTTGATTTTAAACTCATACCTACCTTTGAAAATAGAACGCTGAACTCTATTCCATTTTTAAAGTTGATAGAGCTGGCGGGCGCGCTTTACTCTTTTTGACTGCCTGATTAAATTGCACGCGTTATTTACCATTGGAATACGATTCGTTAGTAGACTTCACACAATGTCAACATTACAGCGGCTACCGGCGGTTTAATATCTATCTATTCCACAATTTCATCATGCAAGCTCAGAGAACAGTGTTAGAGAATCAAGGCCTCTGACTGAGATTAACTTAGGACATAGTCTCTCAATGAAAGAAGCACTGTGAGCTGATAATGCAGTTAAAATTGTGCTTTTCATGGTATAGTTACTTTTTAGAATTCCGTACCCAAAGTCAATATAAATAAAATTCAAAGTCCTGACTGTCTGACTCACTCACTCATCAACGCCCAGCCCAAGCCGTTAGACCTAGGAAGCTGTAATTTTGCACAGAGGGTCTATATATAATGTAGGCAAGGAATAAGACCGGATTTTTTTAAATTCAACCCCTAAGAGGGCGAAAAGGGTTGCCAAAATTTGTATGGGAAGTATAAAGAATGTTGTCTACTTTTCTTGAAACTGAAAATAAATACTTTTCAACGCAATTGATTGAACACTTGCTTCGCCGTTTTTCTAAATTTAACCTTTAAGGGAGTGAACGGGGTAGCAAAATTTTGAACTAAAGTCCACGCGGACGGAGTCGCGGGCGTAAGCTAGTGTAAGATAAAGATAAAGAATTTATATGTGAAACATAGATATAAGGTATAAGATATTGAAATATGTCCTGTACATGCTTCGCCCATAAAAACGTAAGTCGGTCTGGGATCCTGTATGTCTGTCTGCCACCGTCTCATGAACCGTAACAGCTAGACATTTGATTTTGTATTTCTGTTGCAGCTATAACAACAAAATACTAAAAGCAAGATAAAATAAATATTTAAATGGACTCCCATACAACAAACGTTTTTTTTTGTGGTTTATTTACTAATAACTACAGCAGGTAAATGCCGTAGACGCTTGAAATATTCACAAAAACATTTGTTTGTATATTCATACATCCATACATAAGGTATCACGCCTGTATCTCAGAGGGTAGGCAGAGATTAGGGATTGCCACCTGCCACTATCCTGACAAATCACGATCGCTTCATCGACATTCATTAAAAAAAAAATTAAATATTTAAGGGGGGCTCTCTTACAACAAAGGTGCACTTTTTCCCATCTCTGTCGTCATTAATATCGGCCCCCTACCCCCTCGGGGATAACGGGCCTGAGTTTATTTTATTTTTTTTTATTTTAATATCGGCCGCATCTTCACTTAGAAGTTTGATTTTCTCACACATCTGTTTTAGGAGACCGTAGATGGTCTATGGTTTTAAATTCAACTCTGTACTTCCACGCGTTTCCGAGATAAAGGGTTCCGTTTTCTCCCCTTGAGGTACCCTAAAAGACATAATTTTAGATTGGTTTTCAAGGAATCGTGTTTTTTTTATTAATAAGGGTTATTCAGGGTGTAATTTTGTAATGCCACCTGAAGGCGAAGTACTCTTAATACTTTAGATAGAAAATTTTACTCAAAGAAAACATTCCTTTATTTTTGAAAAGAAAGATAATTATTAATTAATAACATAAGTAAACATAAAGAAACGGATCTTTGATTAAAAGTGCTTTAACTTGACCCATTGAATTAATAATTTACGATTTCATTGTTTTCCTTTCATTTAATTTATGAAGTTTGTTAGAGAGATTTCATCCTTATAATTGACCCTAACGATCGCTGCAATAAAAGTACAGGGTGCAACTTTCACAGATTTTAGTCGGTTCTATTACCGGGTGCGGCAAGTGAATTTTTAAAAATGTTTGAATGCAGTTTTTTTCTTTTCAAAAATACAGGAATGTTTTCTTTGAGTAAAATTTTCTATCTACAGTATTAAGAGTACTTCCCCTTCAGGTGGCATTACAAAATTCCACCCTGTACAACGTACTCATACCAATCATACTCAGTGTGTACTATAAAACTGCTTTGGTACGCCGTCTGTATCCATATTACTACACATTTATATAAGATAGAGTTTGGCTCAACCGTGCCTAATGTAAGTAGATTTCCAGTTTAATTTCGCTCGTGCTCCCCATATTGAGCAGCGCGTGTAAAAACTAATTAGCTTTTCAGGGTAACCCTACACTGGCGACCAGGGTAACGCTGGGGTAACGTTTTTGTGGTTCAGTTCGGGAGTAGGGTAGGTGGTGACACGACTTGGTAAAAGCCTTACGCAGCGAAAACATATCGACTCGGCGAGGATGTTACTCTGTTGTGTGCAATTCATTAATCATAGTATAACATAACATGACGTGACGAGACGTGACGTGACGTGTCGTAACGTAACGTAAAAAAAATAGAAATTTATAAGGATGCCACGTCACTTGATATTTCTTGAAATAAATGAACTTATAGGTGATTGACAGGATTGTCAATATCACATTTTATCTACAGATCTAAATCTACAGCTCTGAAAATGTCATCATGACAGATATTTGAAGATAACCGGACTTTTGGTGACTTTTTACACGACAATAAATATCACTATTTTTCTACAATGACAACTCTCATGAACTTGTTAACAACAGTCATTACTAAGTTATCAAAATGACTTCACCATCCTAACTTAGAATAGCTGCGTGGAACGTTAATGGGTTTTCTGAAAGAAAGCAAGAAATTATTACTGCCATAACGATAAACAGACTTGACATTGTGCTAGTTACTGAATCACATCTAATACCGAGTGAACCAATCTGCCTTGATGGATACAATATCTACGCAACTTGCCACCCAGATGGAACTAAACATGCTGGATCGGCTATAATAATTAGAAAAGCAATAAAACACCATGTTATGCCTGAATTTAGAAAGTCTTTTCTGCAAGCAACTTCAGTTATGGTTAAAGACAAAAATGGTAATATTGCAGTTTCAGCAGTGTATTGCCCACCAAAGCCCAAAATTAAAGAAGCTCAATTTTCAGAATATTTTAATAGTCTTGGTGCCAGGTTTATTGCAGGAGGGGACTGGAATGCCAAAAATACCTTTTTCGGTTCAAGGTTGAGTACAACTAGAGGGCGAGAGTTAAAAAAAAGCATAGAAAACAATAATATAGCAGTTTTGTCAACAAGAAAACCCACGTATTGGCCTACTGACCCCAAAAAAAAACCAGATTGTTTGGATTTCTTTTTCTACAAAGGCATGTCTGAATACTACCTCAAAATTGATGACTGTTATGATGGGTCCTCTGACCATACTCCTGTTATTGCTACAGTCAGTACTACAATCATCGAGAAACAACAAAGAAGTAATATTTATAACCAACGCACTGATTGGGATCAATTCAAAGATTATATTGATTCACATATATTTCTTAATATCCCATTAAAAACGGAAGAAGATGTAGAAAAAGCTGCTTTTAAATTTACCAATCTTATCCAAATAGCGGCTTGGAAATGTACACCAGTGTCCCGAAAAAAGACATCTATGTATCAAAATATCCCAATTGAAGTCAGAGAAAAAGTATTAGAAAAGCGTCGACTAAGAAGAGTCTGGCAGAACACGAGAAGGGATGATGACAGAAAAGCGTTTCGAAAGGCATCTGTGGAACTAAAAACATATCTTCAAGATATTGAGAATGATACGCTTCAATCACGCCTAGAAAACTTATCACCTACCAATAAAAAAGAACACTCTCTTTGGAATACCGTTAAAAGCAGGCAAAAACCCCAATCACCCGACCCACCCTTAAAGATTCGCGAAGGACTGTGGGCAAAAACAGATAAGGAAAAGGCAGAAGAATTTGGTACATTCCTGAAGAATGCTTTTCAACCAAATGAAACTGAAGAAGACAAAAACCCTGACGGTGACATTGAAGAACTAATTGCTAGTGATAATCAACTAAGCCTACCTATAAAAACATTTACTCCTCCAGAAATAAAGAAAATGATATTTAATTTGGAGCTGGGAAAAGCACCTGGTTACGACCTTATCACGGCTGAGGTATTAAGACAGTTACCGAAAAAGGCAATAATATTTATCTCAATCTTATTTAATGCAATTCTACGAATATCATATTACCCGAAAATCTGGAAAGTCTCACAAATCATACTGGTTCCCAAACCTGGAAAAGACCACTACCTTGTTTCCTCGTATCGTCCCATCAGCCTTTTGCCAACACTATCCAAACTGTTTGAAAAATTGCTTCTGACCAGACTTAATAAAGAGATACAAGAAAATAAACTTATTCCTGATCACCAGTTTGGATTTAGAATAAGACACTCAACTATTGAACAAGTGCATAGAGTTGTTAACAAGATACTACAATCTTTAGAACGAAAACAATATTGTTCTGCTGTATACTTGGACGTCCAACAGGCATTTGACAAGGTTTGGCACAAATCACTCTTATACAAAATCAAGAGGAACCTCCCACATAACTACTTTACCTTGATTGAATCTTATCTCACGGATAGAATATTTCGAGTTGGTGTTGGCGAATCATTTTCAAGGTTCCATGATATCCAAGCAGGTGTCCCACAAGGCTCCGTGCTGGGACCAGTTCTCTACACACTGTATACGGCAGATATACCCAAAACTATGAATGTCATGTCAGCTACTTTCGCGGATGACACCGCAGCACTGAGTAGTAACATAAATCCAAGGAAAGCCACTGAACAACTACAACTGCACCTAAATAAAATTGACACATGGATGAAGAAATGGAAAATTAAAGCAAGCGCAACTAAATCCACACATGTGACATACACTCTGAGACAAGGTAACTGCCCACCAGTAAAACTAGGCGCTGAAGAGCTGCCGCAAAAAGATGTAGCAAAATATCTTGGCTTACATCTTTATAGAAAACAAACATGGAGAACCCACATTCAAAAAAAGCGAGATGAACTAAATCTAAAAGTACGATCCTTATTATGGCTATTAGGAAAGAAGTCCAAACTGTCAGTCAACAACAAACTACTGATATATAAATCAATATTAAAGCCAGTGTGGAGTTATGGCATAGAGCTCTGGGGAACAGCAAGTAACTCGAACATAGAGATACTCCAACGATTCCAAAATGGTGTCCTTCGTACGATTGCTAATGCACCATGGTTCACGAAAGTATCAGAAATACACGAATATCTGAAAGTTCCGACAATTAAGGAGGAAATAAACAATGCTAGAGAATGTTACGAAGCAAGACTTAAACAACATATTAATAAACTGGCTTCTGATCTTACTGACACTAGTGGTCATGTAAAGCGTCTAAAAAGACACATGGTTTTGGGGCCCCGGGAATAACCCACCTATACGAGTAAACCATCCATTCCTGACGATAAAAACAATTTAAATAAATATAAATTAGTGACTAAATAAGAGAGTTAAGGCCAGAGGGCCCACATCTCTCACAAATAAATGAATCTTAGAGAAAATCAGCTTATAATTTTCAAAATTGATTGCAGATAGTGAAAAAAAAAGTTTTCTTCACCATCATCATCATCAACCCATTATATCCCCACCGAGGGGCACGGGTCTCTTCCCTGAGGAAGGTATAGGCCATACTCCACCACGGGGGCCAAGTCCGGATTGGTGGAGGCTTGTACATAGGCTGCTACTTATGTATGCGGAATCTGGGATTCCAATAATTTTAAACGCAATGTCTGACCTCCATGGTCAAATTCGATCTTTTAATAAATACTGGCCGCTAATATTTTTATCTTATATACGTTAGTGTTTTGTTTTTGTTGGGTTTAAAATGTCATATTGCTGAAAAAATGGAAATCACTCGTGAAAATATTCGTGCTATGATTTATTACGATTTTCGCCGTGGTTTAACGCAACAACAGTGCGTAGATCAATTAACTTCGACTTTTGGTGGTGAAGCTCCATCAAAAACGACTGTGTATCACTGGTTTAGTGAGTTTAATCGCGGGCGCAGTAAGCTCACGGACGAAGTTAAAGAAGGTCGCCCGAAATCGGTGGTTGTTTATTTTTTCTATTCCGCATACATAAGACTAGTGGCTGGTTTTACTGTCAGAAGTTTTTAAGCCGCCCTAAGGCCTTTGACTTTGCTTAATGATTGCCACCAATCGACGGCAGCCGGCACCAACTGCTTAACGTGCCGTGGGAAGCACTGAACCGCTCGGAAATATGCCACCAGCGTTAGTCATAGACGGTCACCCATCCATGCACTGAACTCGCCCTATGTTGCTTTGTGATCGCTTAAGATCAGTCAGGCAGCAGGGGCCATATTTTTTCTTATACTACTCCATCGTCTCTCCATATCAAAGTAGGTTAGCTTTGATAAAATACTACCTAGTGTTAAGCTCGTGTATTGTTTCTTTAGTGCAATTTAGTTTTCAGTACAATTCAAAATCTCTCTTTTTCTTTGAGAGAAAACTAATGATGCCCTTTAGTAGGGCGTATGTAGTTTGCTTATATTATACATTTTCAATTCCTCTAGGTGTAAAATGAATCGCACAAATCTCGGCATGGTAACATCGCACAATATTTTCCCCATAGCAACGTCAGTATTTATGTAGTAGCTACCTACCACAAATCTGATAGTGGTGACCTACATACTCTTAAATTAAATAGTAGAGGCCGATGACCAGAAGCGTCATTGCGTATCTCAGCGCTGCCGTAGTTTATTAAGTTGTAGTATAAACTCCGTTGGCTTTATGAGGCCCTGGTACCTTGTGGCTAATGGATTTCCCTTGTACCTTGTTTTAGTTAACAATTTGTGCCCTTGATTAACTAACTTAGCAGACTGTTATTGTAACTTGGTCTCAACCCCGAAAGGTAGGTAGGGTAGAGACACCGAGCTATTTCTACTATAGCACATACATGACATTTGACTCAGCAGTGTCAATATTATCAAGAACATCATAGACCCTTGCAAAACTTATAATTTTACTTGCTCACTCACTCACATAGTTATTTCACTCACCCATTCATTCGCTGGATTTGCCTGGCACCTCATCTTAAGCCGTACTAATTAACTGGAAATATTTCTACACGTAAATGTTTTCATAAGATTTAACTTAAGCTAGTGCTGTATTTAAACTGCTTTCACACAACCTATGTCACTTGCACAAACACGACCATTCGATTGAGATATTATTTGTCAAAATCTGGAATTAGTCAAGGAGTTATACGCTTCGCCGCAGTCGGATAAAAAGGTCAAAGTTTCTGACTCCCAATGGCAAAATACAGCTGGACCTGCAATCAACGTTACGTGACACGTCTGAAAAGGGAATAGCCGTGAAATCTAATTACATCGAAGTAGGTATAATGTGTTCTCACGCCTAAATCCCAGAAGTGTATTCCACGTGGCTTAGTTCAACATTCCTCAACATTTGATTGCAGTGACATTGTAATAAAACCTAGATGACATAGAAAGACTGAGAGAAAAAAGTAAAAGAACGAAAATATATTTTTCAGATTTTATAGGTTTAAAAAAGTAAAAATAGTTTCGACCTCTGTGGCGACCTCTGTGGCGCAGTGGTTAGCGCATCTACCTATCATGCGAGAGGTCCCGGGTTCGAATCCCGGCTAGGGACAAAAAAAAAGAAACCCAGGTCTCAGATATTTATATGTTTGTGACGTCGCTGTTTCTGGTTCCCACGACACAGGGTATCCTAGTGTGGGGCCAGAAGCAATGCATGTGCCTGTATGTAAATGTTTTTAACTAACTGTGAGAGATAAAACAGAGAAATGGACCAAAAGAATAATAGAATATAGCCCAAGAGACGGAATCAGGAGGAGAGGAAGACCACAAAAACGATGGGAAGATGATCTGCCACAGAACTTCAGAAGAGCAGCATTGGATAGGGTGAAGTGGAAGAACATGGAGGAGGCCTAATGTGGAAAGACAACTTGACAAGTTTCAGTTGTCAGCGTAAAATATGAACAGTGGCGACCTCTGTGGCGTAGTGGTTAACGCATCTGCTTACCATGCGAGAGGTCCCGGGTTCGATCCTCGGCTGGGGAGAAAAAAAAAACTCCAGATCTTGGATGTTTACATGTTCGTGACGTCGCTGTTTCTGGTTCCCACGACACAGGGTATCCTAGTGTGGGGCCAGAAGCAATGTATGTGCATTATGTTTATGTTTAGTTTAAGGAAAACTTGTAGTGAAGGAATAAAGGCTTATAGTACTATTATAATAAAGATATGACGAATTAAAACATTCTTATAATGGAAGTATATTTTAGTATTCCTGTCATCAAGTTTTCCTTTTAACATCTACATTACTTTTTAAATTCATCTTTTCATTGTAAATTAGGTAAAGTTAAAAATAGAAAAGTTCTGCCAGACCAGACCAAACGATTGACCAGACGGGCAATGCAAAACTATGGAATATATTCTTGCTCACTACGGAACCCTAAGGAAATAAAAATAGTATCTCCCTATTGAATTAGGTTACACCTGTAAGGATAGGGAATGTACGGAAAAAAATGGTTCTGAATTAATAAACATTTTCCTGGCCGAAGATACTGCGATATCTTTTTGTTGACCTTTCCGTATATTTGTGAATTATGTACCGTGGTGTTCCATATTATGTTGATTCCAATTTTATATTGCAAATGCATTGCATATTGCAGTAACACCTCAAATCCTATACGACCGAGTAAGGCCTTTTTAGAAGATACTAGCGACCTGCCCCGGCTTCGCACGGGTGGCAAAAACGTTTCCGCGGAAATAGCTATATTCCCGAGGTAGTAATATGTTTACACCTTGGGTAACATTATTCAAGATTTCGTACGAAACCCAAAACTTGTTGATAATCCAATATAGCACGGACGGAGAAAGTAGCTTTCTCATGGTGAAAGAATTTTTAAAATCGGCCCTGTAGTTTCTGAGCCTATTCATTGCAAACATACACACAAAAATACAAAACTACGAATCTTTCCTCTTTATAATATTATTAGTATATTAGTATAGATAAGCAAGAGCCCGCTCTTGGGTTCGAGAACAATCCGCTCAAGTCTTGCTAGGGGGCGCAGACGCACCCGTCTGCTCGCACCTGAATGCGCCTCTGTTGTTAACAGAATAAAATAAATCGCATTACCTAGCCACCAAGCGCATGGTGCAGTGTATCCATGTATGTACAATAAAGAATATTCTTATCTTATCTTACAGTATACATTGTGGGAAGTCCATTGCTGATAAATATTTCTCTCATAAACAATTTCGTACTTACCTATTTTGACTGGTATTCCCACATTTAAGCATGTTCATGGTATAACTAAATTGTCGTACACACACTCTGTATCATCATCATCACCATCAACCCATTATGTCCCCAGCGAGGGGCACGGGTCTCTTCCCTGAGGAAGGTATAGGCCATACTCCACCACGGGGTCAAAGTCCGGATTGGTGGAGGCTTGTAAGACTAGTGGCTGGTCTTACTGTCAGAACTTTTCAAGCCGCCCTAAGGCTCTGTATTTTTACACGTCTGTAATCTCCCTCCTGTATTCCGAAGGGGCAGGCAGAAATAAGGGTCTGCCCTTGCACGACGATTCTGACACATGCCCTTTGCCTTTGCATTCATCAGTTCAGGCACCTTCATTATTTGGAATATCAGCAGACGAGCCATCCAATATGATAGCGTTGCAAATACTCCACGAAAGCCAAGAGGTCAACCGCGATAGGCCTACAGCCCGGGTATAAATTTCAAGGCGAGCTCGGTCACAGCGCAGTGATCTTCATTCTCTCGTTTCAAAACATGGCGTGTGTTACTTTCATAGTTTTGTGGTTGGCTTCGGCCGGGCCGATGTGGCCGGGGGCTGGTGACGCTAATGACGGAGTATTGGCTGACCAGGCGTTGGGGCGAGGGGTTAGCGGGCGCCGCTGTGATACCTCGT
Source organism: Yponomeuta plumbellus (assembly GCA_947310845.1). Lineage (NCBI taxonomy): Eukaryota > Metazoa > Arthropoda > Insecta > Lepidoptera > Yponomeutidae > Yponomeuta > Yponomeuta plumbellus. The sequence continues at coordinate 12,927,797 of OX371214.1, forward strand.
GCGCTACCGGAGGTGAGCGCTGCATTGTTGATATTGAGAGGTGGTCACCGCAGCTGGAGCCCTGCTGGTACCTGCAGTACTACACTTATAGACTGATTGCTTTGAAAACCTATCTGTTTTGCAACAGGCTACGGAACCGATTTTTCACCGCAATCATTCAACTGCTTAATTAACATTTTTTATCCGACTTAAAAAAGAAGGAGGTTCTCAATTAGACGCGTGTACGGGCTGTAAACAAAGCACCGTGGATCGCTGCGTGTCATCATCATCATCATCAACCCATTATGTCCCCACCGAGGGGCACGGGTCTCTTCCCTGAGGAAGGTATAGGCCATAATCCACCACGGGGGCCTAGTCCGGATTGGTGGAGGCTTGTAAGACTACCCAACCAGCAAAATAGTCTCAGGGTCCGCATTTTATAAGAGTGGTAGGCTTAAATCGCTCTAATAACTGTTTTGTAATATGTATTCGTTCTTATATCAGTCTAGAACAAGTCACTTCGTACTCAAAAACACTCAGTCTTATTGATTGGTCTTATATATGTATATAAGAGCATGTTATAAAAGTATTTTAAGCCTCTGCTCATTTGATCTTAAAATAGACTTGATGAATGCTATTATAAAATTTTCATGTCTAATATCAGCATTGCATAAGAGTATTGTTAGTATGGTTGTTTTTGATCTTATTGAAAGCTATAATAAGATTAACAGCTCTAGTTTAGTAAGATATAAGAGTGATATTGGATCAATACATTTACAATATAATACACAAGAACAATATAAGATGGTTTAATCTTACATCGATCCCGGAAACACAACTGTAAGAGTAATGTTGGATGAATATACTTACAATACAATAGACAAGATCAAAATAAGATCGCTTAATCTTATATCGATCCTCGAAACACAACTGCAAGAGTAATATTGGATCATACTTACAATACAATAGACAAGATCAATATAAGATCGCTTAATCTTACATCGATCCTGAAAACGCAACTGTAAGAGCAATGTTGGATCAATATAATAATAATAATAATATAATAAATTCTTTATTTCAAAGTAGTGGTTACAAAAATAGAAATAACATAGAGTTCAACCATTCGGTGTGAATAGAAGAACCCAAATGATATTAGTTGGTATCTGGTGCTATAGCTAGGTTATCATCTAACCTGTATTTATAACACACAGGCCCGTTCCTCATTGCGAGTCTGTCTTATTAAGAAATTTACAGAGGTGGTGTGAAATAAAACAAAATAAATTATAAACTAACATGCAATAAGCACGCACGCAGAACATCGCATGCGCGCGTGACGTTAGTGTTTGTGTGTGTGTGTGTGTGTGTGTGTGTGTGTGTGTGTGTGTGTGTGTGTGTGTGTGTGTGTGTGTGTGTGTGTGTGAGTGTGTTTGTGTGAATAGGTGAGTGAGTTAGTGCGTGTGTGAGTATATGCGTGAGGGATAGACTTTGCCATCATTTAGAGGATATTATTGGATTATTTAATTTAAATTGACGTGATATATATATATATATATATATAACAGTTAATGTTATTATGATATACGACTCATTGTAACGGGAAGGGATTAGTGGAGGTCAAAAGGTTTTCGGTTTCATCATAGGAAAGACGTTTTAGAATTTTAGTTGTAATAATTTTGCATTGGGATGTGCACAGGGGATATACGTAATGGTTTCTATTTAGTTTATTATACAGGGAAGGACCGAGAAAAAGGTAGTGGCGCTTAGTGAATGATAGCTTAGGCATAGGCACTTTGCAAATCAGATCAATACGCCTTTTACGTATTTGTTTGTATGGAGTAATTGTATGCTGTGAGATGATAGTGTTTAGGACAAAAAGTTGCCTCACCGTTAGGACGTCACAGAGACGGTACAGCTCAGAGGTAGAAAATAAAATAGGCCTTTAAATAGGCCAAATGTCCAAGATATGGACTTTAAATAAAAGATGACTTGCTTTTACAAATATAATAAACGAAGCAGTAATTTTACAGAAATAAAAATGCGTCCGTTCGTAATCCAAGATAGGTGCAAGTGTAGGGCGGTGCGCGGGCGCGGGACGGGGTCCGCGAACTTGTCCCCCTCTCCCTTCTCCTTCCTCTCGGTCGTCTGCGCGTATACGAAGCATAGACATCCTCCGGCACGTTGAAAGCCATAGCTTTCAAGCAGTGATTGGGGGCCTAGATGCGGCTCCCTTTTCTACATCGTCGGCGTAGGATTCTGCCGTTGGTAACAGGCACATCTTATTGACTGCCCGTCGGATGATTCCTCTTGAGGTAGTAATATCAGCTACCCTGGTGACTCCGTCTGTGCCTGGATACAGACGGCACACTCGTCCTAGTCGCCATTGTAAGGGCGGCAGATTGTCCTCCTTCAGGACAACCACGTCGCCGCATGTGAGCTCCCTCTCAGGAAAGCGCCACTTGGTGCGCTGCTGCAATTCGGCGACGTATTCCCTGCTCCATCTGTCCCAAAAGTGCTGGCGTATCTTCTCAATGAGCTGGTATCTGTTGGGCTTAGCTGTCGTCACAGGCAGCGTCGGGATGGACATTAGCGGTCTCCCAATCAAGAAGTGGCCTGGGGTCAGTGGATAAGGATCAGTGGTATTGGACGAGAGTGGAGTCAGAGGACGTGAGTTTAGGATGGCTTCTATCTGTATAAACAGCGTTGCTAGCTCTTCAAACGTCAAAGCAGCACTGCCAGCAACACGTTTTAAGTGGAATTTAGCTGCTTTAATTCCGGCTTCGAATATTCCGCCGAAGTTAGGACTATAGGCCGGGCTGAATACAAATCTGATTCCCTCGCTGCTGGCAAATTCATAAACAGACTGACGGCTCGACTTCAGTACCCTACCTAATTCATTGCTGGCGCCAACAAAGTTTCGCCCGTTATCGCAATAGATCTCGTGAGGTCTACCTCTGCGCCCAACGAATCGTCGCAAGCATAAAATAAAACCTTGAGTACTTAAATCACTCACTAGCTCTACGTGAACAGCCTTCGTACTTAGACAAACAAATAGGCATAAATACGCTTTAGTTATGCGACTACCGCGACCTCTACGACTGCATATCATAAACATAAACATGGATTTAAATATGTACATCAGTTTACGAGTCCTTGATGTTAGGTTATCAATATGAGGTTTATAAGTAAGGTTTTTATCGAGGATTACACCGAGATATTTAATAGTGTCAGCCTGACTTATTTTAAGACAATTACATGGTGAAAGATTTGCGCAGGTATGGGCTTGAATGATTATGGGAGATTTAGGTTTGCTTGCTGTGGTGACAGAGAACGGAATGAATTTAGTTTTAGTGGTATTGAGCGTAAGGGAGTGCATAGTAAGCCAGTTGTAAGTTGTATTGAAACCACTTTGAGCAATACTTTGAAGTGACGCCCAAGAGTCTGCGTGGAAGAGAAGAACGGTGTCGTCAGCGTAGGTGGTGATAGAGCAATTTTCTAAGGATAGGTCACATAATCCATTAATTATGATTAAAAATAGCGTGGGCCCTAATATGCTGCCCTGGGGCACACCATAATTGATTACCAGTTCATCACTCAAATGAGGACCAATTTTGACTGTCTGGGTTCGACCCGTGAGATATGATTTGAAAAGATCATGTTGGGATCCTCTAACACCAATATGTTGTAATTTTGAGAGCAAGGTAGAGATGCGCACAGTGTCGAACGCTTTCGCTAGGTCTAAAAATATTGCAAGTGTTTTTTTATTACGATTCAAGTGGTTAACTATCTTATTTGTTAGACCTAGGACTGCGTCGACTGTGGATTTCTTTCTACGGAAGCCGTATTGGTTCGGAGAGAGTAAGCCGTGCTTTTCAAGGAAGTTAATTAGTCTATTATTGATGAGTCGTTCCAAAATTTTAGAAAGTGATGTGAGTACAGCAATAGGACGATAGTTGGTTGGACATGATCTATCTCCACTTTTATGAATTGGATGAATTATTGCTCTTTTTAATGCTGTAGGGAAAACACCATCGCGAAAACATAAGTTAAAGATGTGGCTAAGAATAGGAGCTAGAGATGACGCGTATCTTTTAAGTATATGAGGCGAAATGTGATCCCAACCCGTAGCAGCAAATGGTTTAAGAGAGTTAATAGATGTATAGATCTCGTCTGGATCGGTGTCTAGTAGAACGAAGGAAGAAGTTGAATTAGGTACAGTTTTGTAGGGTTGGTCTTGGGCCAACGATGGTTGATTTGTTATTTTATCGGCGAGGGTCTTTCCTATGTTAACGAAAAAATTATTGACGTTATTGCAACAAAGTTTAGGAGAAATTAAGGGTGACAAAAGTTGAGTAGGGACTGATTTAGATTTGGAAGTGTTTGAAATCCTTTTGATAGTTTCCCAGAGTAGTTTACTATTTGAACCAGCTTTTTTAATTTCATCGGTGTCAAATTGTCTTTTTAGTTTTTTCAGTAATTTAGTACAAAAGTTTCTATACCGGGTGTAAGTGGTTTTATAGGTGTTGTTGTTTGGATTGTCTTTTGACTGCTTATGTAGACGGTCTCTATTACGTATACATCTCAAAATACCAGGTGTGATCCAAGGTTTTAGGATTTTATATTTTTTTGGAGTGGATTTTGTAACTGTATTTTTAGTAATTATGTCAGACAGATTTTTTATCAATGTATTTACAGCGGCCTCTGGGTCAGAAAATGATTTTATTGAGTTTAAGTCGAGGGTTTTAAAGTCATTATCTAAGTTTTTATAGTTTACGGTGGATGTTGTAGAATAAGTTGTATTTCGTTTAGGTTTTAAATCGAGTGTAAAAATTACTGGGCAATGATCTGTAGTATAGGTATCCAAGATAATAGTATGAGAAGGAGAACGTGTTCTGAGAATTATATGATCGAGACAGCTATTTTCGCGGGTGGGTAAATCGTGAGCGGGAAGCAAACCGTGAAAAGCTAACCTATTAAGATACTCATGAGCGCGAGGCTCCATGGAGGAGAGGGCTATGTTTATGTTTATATCGCCGGTTAGTACAACCGACTTGTACGTAGCAAGGAGTGGAATAATACGGTCAATTGCTTGTAGGAATGGATCAATATTAATAGTGGATGGAGATCGATATACACACAAAATAGCTGTATGTTTTTCTAATTTTATAAGGAGCCCAGAAGCCGTACCTTGAAGGTCAAGTTCCTCTGATGAATATGAAAGATCCGACCTTACATAGACGACTACGCCGTCGCATTGGTTTTGGTGAATGGTAGTTGAGATTGGAGTGTAATGATTCAGTGTAGGGAGGATAGAGTTAGATAGGCAAGGAAGCCAGCATTCCGTAAGGACTAAAATGTCACTCTGTAGATTAATACGTGTAAGTAACGTTTGAAAGTTTAAGAAGTTGCGATTAATAGAGCGAATATTTAGCGTCAGTATTTTAAGCTTCCTATTTGCGTCGGTTATTATAGTATGGCACTGTTCTGGGGAGCAAGTTGAGACAGTTGAGAGATTGAAAAGGTCAAGTTTGTTGGCAAGTTCTTCGTTAATAGACATCTTTTTTTACTTTTACTTTACCTTTTTTTTTTTTTTCTTTTTTAAATGTAACTAGTTAGGTGTGTAATGGTGGTTTTGAAAAGGTTGTATTCGTATTTTAATTCTTCATAAAGCTGTGCCAAAAAGTGTAATAATAAGTACCTGTACATAGATAGATAGACTAAATATGGTTTATTGTTTGTTGTTTTACTTACAATATACTTACAATACAATAGACAAGATCAATATAAGATCGCTTAATCTTACATCGATCCTGAAAACGCAACTGTAAGAGCAATGTTGGATCAATATACTTACAATACAATAGACAAGATCAATATAAGATCGCTTAATCTTACATCGATCCTGAAAATACAACTGTAAGAGCAAAATTTATTGGGCCAATGTTTTGTAAGTGAAAGTCTGATTAAATTTTTTATAACGAGAAGTGGTATCATGGATTACAAAAATTGGAATAAAACGCACAAGTCCTTGTGGGTATCGGTGGCAAGTTCAGAAGAATTACGAAATGATAAATAATTCAAATGTTCTGTTGCTGCCAGGACAAGCATGTGGGAACAAAAATATTTGTGAGGGTTCTGCAGGTTCTGCTTATATACGATATTCATGAAAGTGTGTTACATAACTGATCTTAGTGAAAATGAATTGCTATTTATTTTAAACAGGCAACCACCCCCACCCCAATCCCCATCCCCGTCCCCGTCCCCGTCCCCGTCCCCGTCCCCGTCCCCGTCCCCGTCCCCGTCCCCGTCCCCGTCCCCGTCCCCGTCCCCGTCCCCGTCCCCGTCCCCGTCCCCGTCCCCGTCCCCGTACCCGTTCCCGTCCCCGTCCCCGTCCCCGTCCCCGTCCCCGTCCCCGACCCCGTCCCCGTCCCCGTCCCCGTCCGCGTCCCCGTCCCCGTCCCCGTCCCCGTCCCCGTCCCCGTCCCCGTCCCCGTCCCCGTCCCCGTCCCCGTCCCCGTCCCCGTCCCCGTCCCCGTCCCCGTCCCCGTCCCCGTCACCATCTCCGTCGCCGTCCCCGTCCCCATCCCCATTCCCATCCCATCCCCATCCCCGTCCCCACCCCCATACTCATCCCCATTCTCATCTCCATACTCATCCCCATCACCATCCCCATACTCATACCCATCCTCATCCCCATTGACATCAGTAACCTTGGCGCTTAATAAAAATACATTTACTTAAGTTGCAAAAAAAAAAATTGAAGGTTTTATTATTACGATGTAATATTTGATAAGGCGCACGAAATTTGAAGCGTAAAACAGGGTCTAGTTTACAGTAAATAATTATTCCCACGAGAATATTTACTATTAAATATAAACAAACACCAGACGATAAAGACAGTTTTATTATTTGCTATTTTTATTGTCACGCTGCATTTATCACACGCAAGCACCCATTACAATGAATTGTTTCGCGAAGACTTTCTGGTCTTACGTCAAACTAAAATAAGATTGATGATACTAAGAATATTCTTAAGCAAGACCAATTTTAGCCTACGTAGTCTTAAAAGATACTTAGGTAAAAGCGATATTAGCCTAAAGCAGCTTAAATTAGTTTTGGCTGGATTACTATAATAGTGAACAGCATTCAATAAGATTGATATTAGAATGATATTAAATCACGTACGCTTATAATCGTGAGCAAATGCAGGCTTATACGATGATTTAGGATCAATATTAGAGCGAAAAAATAGTAGTCTTGAGACTGTTTTAAGACTGGTTTTTGCTGGTTGGGTAGTGGCTTGTCTTGCTGTCAGAAGTTTTCAAGGCCCTGAGGCCTCTGACTTGGCTTAACGACTGACAGCGAGCTGTCTTCAAATTTATGATGCCAATGTAAAATATATCTAAAGTGCAATATTTAAAGCCCTTATTTGAATGATATTATTTTTGCCGGGTGGGAGCAGAGTTGTGTAAGTGGGCTATGACCTAATCTATGACGAATTCGTCATAGCCATGTTGCAATTGCAACATTGACTACTTAGATGTGTATTTCCTACAGACGAATTTGATTACTGTGTGAACGGAGTAGGTGAACGCTGTGGTTTATTTTTGTTGTAAGGTAACAATTTAAATTGTTACATTATTGAAACTACTTCAGTTTCATCTTCATCAGCTTTTATGGTACAGGTTTCCCTGCTTGAGAGTCAGGGCTTTCTGTAACTTCGTTCCTTTTATAAAGACTTTTTGAGTTTATAATTTTTGAACTTTTATAATTTCTAAATTAGTATTATCATTATATTTTATTATTTATTAATAGAAAAAAAACCTGTATGGACAGTTTCAAGTAATGTTCCACATTTATTTTAATTTAAAGTACCTATCTTTAATAATTTTCATACTTTCTGTTTTGAATTGTTAACGGCTTTTCAACTCTATTTTTAAGCGACAGGCATTCCGTTGCCAGGGCCATTGTAAAACCTACTATTAACTGTAACACTGATAAAGCAGAAGCTCTGCCCGAAAATACACCGAAGCACCTACACCTGCGTTTCACTCCGAACGGCTCCGACCATCCCTAACTTCTGTCACACACATATGACACTTACGTTCAAGTTATTATATCACCTTTATTACGCACCGGGCGTGGCATCCTTCCGGTACCTACGGAATCTTAAACATAGTCCTTCCGGTTTTTTTTTTCTTTACAGCAGACCAAGCAGCTCTGCTTCGGTCACTGCAGGTTCATCCGAGGGGCGAACAGATGCGCGGTCAACGCCGTCGAATGGGACTACTGCAATCCTTACCCCGGACACGAGCTGGTGTACGAAGCCCGCACGCTGGTCGGCGACAGACCATGCTTGGAGCCCTGCGCCGCGGATTTGGTCGGGGTGCCCGTCTGCCGCACATCCTCGGGAGGGTACGCGGCGTGCGACCCGCTCGCTCGGCACTACTTCCTAGCGCACAAGTACAACGGCGAGCCATGTAGAAACTAAGGGGTGACTTGGAATTAGTATTCTAATTTTCTTATGTACCCGGCTGTTGTGGCAATACGAAGCCGTTTATAGGGCTGTGTAGTGAAAAAGGAACCCTTACAGTTCCGTCATGTCTTTCCGTCTGTCTGTCTGTCGGTAAGATAAAATTTTAAAAAAAGTTTAGAGTTCCTCCTCGACCATCCTCTACTAAACGTGGGAAGCATTTTTTCCTCGCATAAATTCAAATTCAAAATTCAAATTCAAATATTTTATTCATAATACAAATAGAATATTTACTTTATGAACGTCAATGTTGTTAGTTTCACAATTAATAGATTACATGGAGAAGAAACTAACAAAGAAACTCCACATTTATTCTTTTCAAAACAGTTTTAGCCTAAATTACAAACTTTCAAACTTACAAAATAATATCTTGGATGTGTTGAACACTAGACACATTTATCATCTGATTAAATTTAATATTACTACTATTTAATGCCATTCGTCCTTGTCTTCTAAATAATCTTTGATTTTATAATAAGCTTTTTTGCAAAGAGTGTGCTTAACACAATTCTTAAATCGCGTTGGGGGTAACTCTAATAAATCTTGGGGTATCTTGTTGTAGAACCTTATACAGTGCCCCATGAAGGAAGTATTAACTTTTGCAAGTCTAAATCGTGGAAATGACAATTTATGTTTATTCCTAGTATTAACGTTATGATGGCTACCAAGAGTTTCAAAGTCTGAATCGTTGGGTTGGTCGTTTTAAAATATTGTGAGTGTACGTGAACTTCTTCGTGAAAACTTCGATTTAAGGCTTGACCAAACCAACGCGTTCAGCTCGCGTTCGCGGTGGCGTGCGCGGTGGCGATCAGTTTTTATGTACGAAGTTGTAGCGATCAAGAGAACGCATCGATGTGAACACGTCGCTACAACTTCGTACACAACAACTGATCGCCACCGCGCACGCCACCGCGGACGCGAGCTGGACGCGTTGGTTTGGTCAAGCCTTAAAGGCTCCGTTTATGAAATATTATATTAAGGTCTAAAGCGCCATTTTTTGTTAGAATGTACTCAGGCACTTGCCCGGTTTTTAGCGCATACGCATACGCTATGAACTTTTTTGCGAGCGGCCATATTGGCGCCATTTTATGTTTAAAACAACCTTTAACGGATTTGAATTTTGCAAACCTCAAACCCTCCAAAGGGAAGATTCGGTCGGCCAAATATAACGCCGAAATCCCGTATTACGATCATATACTTCCTACTCGTACAACTTTCGTAGATTCAACTAAAACTTGTAAAAGATCAGTCGCTAGTAAGTGTATTAAGGAAGTAATAAAATTAATTTTTGTAAGGTACTTTTCGATCTCAAGAATTTTGTTTAATGACGATTTTTTAAATTTACAGCCAAAGAACTGTGAGCATAATATGAATTTAAAAAAATCGTCATTTAAGACATATATTCAGAAAAACTTACATTCAACAAAATACAAGCAGTAAAATGTAAAATCTTGCCTCTAACATTAAATTATACAAAACAAAACATAGAAATATACAAAATAATTTTAATACATTTGTGAAGTATTAGTGGTATACACTCGCTAACCGAGCGAAAACATTGTGAGGAAACAAAATAATAGTCAATTCTGATATCACTATTACACCTTCATCTCTATGAGGTTACATTTTTTTAAAACTATGAATTGACTGTTACGTACATTTTATTGAAGTACACTTGTCCTAAGTTTTATGAAAATTCGACCACAAAAATATTATTTTTATTTGCAATGTTATATGGAGACGAATAGATTTATAAAAATTTATAAAAACATGTAATAAACATTTTAATGTTAAACTCTGATAAAATAAATAAATAAACTCACGCCCGTTATCCAGAGGCACCAATCACTAGAACTGGGCCCACGTTTTGCCGAGTCTCTGTTACTTGATGTATAATTTTAATGAGAGCTATCATGCTGTGTAAACTGCATTTGGGTTGCAGCCTAATTCAAGACTGATGACTATAGTATTTAATGCCTCTTTAGTCGTTATCTGTAAGTTTACCTTAAATAAATAAGTAAGGTTGGATTGGTATTTCTGTTCCGAACCGGTCGTCCGGACGTTCTGTTATGAACCGTTCCATGACTAATGCCAGTGGCATTTATCCGAGCGGTTCCGTGCTTCGCAAGGCACGTTAAGCAGTTGGTGCCGGCTGCCGTCGATAGATGGCAGTCGTTAAGCCAAGTCAGGAAAACTTCTGACAGCAAGACCAGCCACTAGTCTTACAAGCCTCTACCAATCCGGACTTGACTCCGTGGTGGGGTATGGCCCATACCTTCCTCAGGGAAGAGACCGTGCCCCTCGGTGGGGACATAATGGGTTGATGATGAAATAAGCACCTTCCGCTTTAAACCATGATGGCGGCCTATGTCCTACAGTGGGCGTCAAGTGGCTGATGATGATGATGACGGCTTTGGAGCGAAGAGAGAGAGGGTTTTCCCGAAGTTAAAATTATGTTTTGTAAGAATTTAGACAGCACTGCTAAAACACAGTATCTTTAATCTTTAATTTGGACTCTTATTGAGTCCACCTCACCTAATGGCCGGCTTAGATTATCTAAGTGTACAGGAGAGTGCTTTAGTAGAAACGTGTAAACGCTACTCGCTTTAAAACGGTTTAGTACGGTTCTAGTTGCCTTTCAATTAGAATCAAAATGGAATTGGTTTCGATTTTTGTTTCCAGTGACACCTAAGCGCGCCACTATCCTCATTTGTTATCTGTGTGCAAACTGAAAATTTAGTGAGAACTTTAGGAGAGTGCACAAGGTGCATGATGCTTGCGTATTGTTTGTATTAACTTGAATTATCAAACTTACTCACTTGTTCCATTAAAACACTTAGCATTTTGCGTAGAATAGCGCGTATCGCGACGTTGATTAATCATCCTAACGATGAAATGACACTCTACTGGAAGAAATATAAACGTTCACTCGCACGTACTAAAAAAGTACTAAAGGACTTGAATCCCTAATTGTACTAAAGCACTCTCCTAAGCACTAAGATAATCTAAACCGGCCACACACACCTCTCCCTATGGCTGTCTAACGACTTATTTACCTAGCGTACTCTACCCACGTAGCGGCTGTATTTTTTTTTAAGAAATACAAATCATGCAAAATGGCTAATATTACATTTTAATGCGCTTATTATAAGGTTAATAGTTTTTTATTATATTAAATTTTGAGGCTAAAAAGTTTTTATTAAAGTTGCAATGTGGTTTAAAATTCAAAAATTTTAGAACGATAATCAAAAACAATTACTTCTAGAAGATATTTTGAAAGACTTCCCATTTGTAACTGATTACCGTGCTCAGGGACAATATTTTGTGTGAAAAACTTTGGTTGCGTTACTAAAAAATACACCGTTCTTACCATAATTTGTAACTTAGTTTATTCATTGAATTTAATGGTTTATTCAACATGTTTTATATGTAAATTAGGGTTACTTTTTCAGAAATGTGTACTATTTCCCTGTAAAAAGAGAAATATAAGCAACGACAACGATTTTCAGCCATAAAAAAGTATGTTGTTCCATAAACATGCAGAGTAAGTAATAGTAATACAAATAAAATTAATAATGATACCGCGTTTAGTATGCGGACAAATTAACAAGATGTGCGTTATACTTAAGAGTACAGTCGACAGCAAATGAACCTACACATTTTAGTTGCAAAGTCACCCGTAATGTAACGGAGTAGAGTGCATGGGTATAGATAGGACGATGTGCTGTCGACTGTACGATGCGTCCTCGGCCAAAAAATATTATTTTAAAAATGTACAACGTATAGCTGCGGTTGACTGGTAGAAAATGCTCAAGGCATTAAGTCCGCCGCATTGTACTATATTTTTAACTAAAATGTAAGTGCAATAAAAGTATCAATAAATTTATAAATATATTATTTGAATATTTTGTTCAAGTCTCAAATGATATTCTTGGTGTTCATGTAATAAATAATATTATACCTATCTGTCTGTCTATCAATGTATTTAATGTATTGCGTAATTTTAAGTCTATTTACTACTAAAAGATTATAATACAATTACTGCCTTCCTTATTTAAACGGCGAGGAGAGAATATTTACGCCAGTAGAGGTGAAGTGGACATTGCTTTCCCTTCCTAGTCTCCTACACAGTGGAGCGGAGACTTTGAGCGTGAGTAATCACTAGTTAATTATAAACTTTATTAATTGAACGTTGAACAATAGAAAATAACAGAACATTGAAGATGAAATACAGTCAGTTAGCTTTTAGAATATACCTCGGGCTCTAGAGTAGGCTTCGGTTTTCGCCGAAAGCACACGAGTGTAAATACTACTTCCTGCGCTGTATAAAACTTTTCTTCACTATTTTGTTAAAGTTATAAATAACAATACAAAATAAACCTTTCCTTATTGCAATATAATCGGTTTTTGATTGCTCAGTTGAGGTATATTCTAAAATCTAACAGACAGTACAATGAGATTGTCAAGCGATGCGATAGAAACGACGCAACAGTTAGCATCGATTGGCAGTCCACAGGTGCCGGCCATCAAATATCGCGCGGAAACGACGCATTAGGGTTACGGCACCCTGCCGAGTTCGATATTCAAATAGAATCACGTATTTGTGTTTTTTTTGTTGTGTGCCAGTATTTTTTACTATGTTATTTTCTTAACTGTATTAGCAATAGATAATGAGTAAAAAGGTGAGATATAACCAGAAACTATTCGACATCACAGGTAAGTACAGTTTGTCCAAAAACACTATAAACCGGAAGTGAAAGTTTACTATTTGTTTTATTGAGAAGTCAAAACATTTACTATATTTATTGAAGCACAATACTTTAATGCCTCGCCACACAGGAAACGTAATTAGCGCGCGTCAGGGCGCTAAAGCGTCCTGCGTTATAGCACCGGTTGTTACCTGCGAACAGGTAACAACCGGTCAAACAGCGCTAGCGCGCTACCAGTACGCGCCGCGTCATGACGTCGCGTTGTATTTTATTACAGAATATTAGTTAGCGCCTACTGAATAGCGTCGAAGCTGTCACACACAAAGTGTACCACGTTACGGCGCTTTAGCGTTAGCGCCCTGACGCGCGCTAATTACGCTTTCTGTGTGGCGAGGCTTTTATTTTATGTAATAGCTCAAGTTGTTAATAAGTGTAAGCGCAAGCTATTAACAAACACAGACAAAAAGTCTGAGCAAAACCGTACTCTTTAATTTCTACTCTTTCTGGACTAGCTGTATAGCGTGATAATGAACATAGAATACCTGAGTTAAAGCATTTAGTATAGAGATACCATTTAGAATTAGCCACTTTATTTGTTATCAATTTTGTAAAGTTACTAGCTGACCTGGCATCCTTGTTAGGCCGTGCCATATTAATTAGCCCACGACCTATTAAAACGGCATATTCATAGATGGCATACAAAATTATTGTTGCCAGTAAAAGAAATTGTGTCTCCGGTTTTCCGCAATATGGCAAGGTTGTCACGCTTGACATACAGTGCCACCAAGTTATCTGTTCAGGTGGCCAAAATTGTAACTAACTATTAGTAAATCCTTTTCCCCATTTTTTGTTTCATTTATTCATTTACTAAGATTTATAGATACATTTTCAGTAAAATTGAAACACGGGTTAAAATAATAATTATCATTTTTCTAAGTAAATTTCTTAAACGTTGCTACTAAATTCTCCACTAGCGCCGCTACCAACTGAAAAGATAAGATGGTGGCACTGTACATACTGCAATCATGAACAAAATGTAAAAGTAAAGCTACGGTTAGGAATAGTCAAAACCAGAGAAGGTAAATATCATACAATATTTTTTTTAAAGTACTGGCTCTCTCAGAAGAATTTTAAGTAAAACACTGTGTATTGTACTGTACACATGTATTTTTTTAATTATTTATAAGGAAATCTGTAAATGCTGTCGCGGTATGCGATTCGGGAGTGCGATCCGTAGAAGTAAAAGAGGGTATCCAGGGGCACGGTAAAATTATGTATTATTTATAAGGTAAACGAAAGGCACCTGAGAACCATAAAAAATAAAGGTCTTAACTAAGGTCTAAAGAATAAATATAAAAATACAATTTGGAGTATAAAAGAAAGAACACTTACATTAATAAAATTAATGTGCCTTTTAAATATTTGTTGATGATTTATAATAATAAGGTATGTATAGAGATTAGAGCAATCGGGTAACGTCGTACTGGCAGACGTGTTGTAATACTAATGATAATAAAAGTAGAATGACGTTTACGTCCACTTGGTTCGGAGGCTCAGGGATATCTGAAGCAGATACTTCCGAACACTATGGCGAATGTCAAAAACTAGTTAAAGGAGAATGGCAGGCTTCTGTGGAAGTCTCGTACACCTACAAAGAGTCTTGTTGAAACATGAAATATTTACATTTAGATACAATAGATCATTGTATTAGAATTTGTTCCATTAATTTTTCAATTCAAATTGTTCAATTTAGAGATAAATACCTACACAAATAATTAAATCAAAATCATTCTAATATACACACACGTACATACCTATGCATATATGCTGGTCGCGTCATCGTCACTCCCTCACGGAGAGCATAGCCCAGGTACCAGATGATACTCATCACATGGGAGCAACACCCCACAGTTCTCAGCCCTACAATGCAGTTGCAACAATAACTTATTATTGCTTCTCTGCCACGATTAAATCTTTCAGTTACAATAAAAACAAAGTATGTTTTTCCTGAAGAGTGACGAGAGTTAAATTCAATTAAATTCTTTTTTAATAGCACCCCTAGGATTCTGCCAATGTCAAGTTTGTTGTGGAGATGGCATCTTCTTTTTTTTATTTTTGTCCGAAGCAGTCCCACAAAACACCTAAAGATCGTTTCACCAAACAAGTCCCACGGTAAGATCCTTAATAGTATAAAAATAAAAGCCATAATTCATTAACTCATGGGACTTCTTTCGTGAACCGAACTCTACTGATTTTCACTTTGACAACGCTTTGAAATGACAGTTGTTTTTTTCTCGGCTTGAATGCATAGATTATTCTGAGCTTGCAAGATAAAACAATCGATGGGGCGTTCCGTTTCTGTTTCTAAATTGCGTTTTATTTAATTATTTTCTTCCCCCAACTTTAAAAAAATATTTGAAAAACTGAACAAAGAGCCAGTTGCGAAATACTAAAGTTGGGAAAATATAACCCCAAAACATTATTTTAATAGGGCGGTACACCATTGGCCGTTGTCCTTTAGAATAGTTAAAGGCCAAAAATTATTAGAAAGCCACTAGGCGATCATCTCGTTACAATGCAAAGATAGATCCATCCATTATGTGGAGATATGTCGAAAAATGGCAAGTGGCAGTCCCTGGTCTCTGCCTACCCCTCTGGGATACAGGCGTGAGCTTATGTAATCCACCCAACAGTACCCACAGTACTTTATTCAGCATGGGCGTTAGGTGCATGACGTAGTTATACATACACTAAAAAGAATGCTAATAAACTGAATATTTACGACCTCTGCGGCGCAGCGGTTAGTGCATCTTCCTACCGTGCGAGAGGTCCTGGGTTCGGTCTGGAATACCGGCTGGGGACAATAAAAAAAAACCCAGGTCTTGCATGTTTACATGTTTGTGACGTCGCTGTTTCTGGTTCCTACGACACATGGTTTCCTAGTGTGGGGCCAGAAGCAATGTAGGTACGTGCCTGTGTGTAAATGCTTGGTTATGTTATTTGAATACTTAGTAGAACATGACCTCGAATTGTGCAAGGGGATGATAGCTAATCAAACCTACAACCGCTAGGCATAAATCTAAAAAGCAACCACCCAACCAACGAGCCAGGCAAGCAATAAACTGTAGCGCCCTAGTTCGACGCGCTAACAAGATGGCCGCTCCTGCAAATTCTTGACGCAGGGGTAAACAAGGTCCGCCAAATTGTCGGATGGCTATTGCTATGGGTCCCTGAGGATTTATCGCCCCCGGGGAGAAGGGTCCCACTTTCCTGGGAACGGGATGGAAGGGGATTACCTAAGGTCTGAAAATATAAGCCTCTTATTACAAAATAAGGCCCTAAGCACACTGAAGAGGCGCAGCACTGGCGCGGAAAAAACGTGAAAGTCTTTGGGAGCCGAATACACATAGCAGCAGACGACGTGTCGTCGCTTCATGTCGCTACGACACGTCGTTGCGTCCTGTCGCGGCAGTCATGATTTCGAACCCGACTGCACACGGCAACAGCAGATGGAATCCAGTTGGTTCCGAGTGTTCCGTGAAACAAGATGTCTGATGTGTGTAAAAATAGAGATTTTTTTATAAATTTTATTAGAAGAGGAAGAAGACGATATTGACTTCTTTTCATTATAGAGAAAAAGACGAAAAGCGACACGGCTTATGCTTAACTGCAGAACAAGTGATGGAACTTATTCAATACTGGTCAAAAACCATTTGAAAAGCAATATGAGAGAATCAGAGAGTATTGTCGTTTAAATAAAAAACGGTTTGATTTTATATGTCAGCGGCACTACAGATCTGTGGTCGGGTGACACTGGCCTCTGCCACTCGACGACGCGTCGCTAGCTTCACGTCGCTAACTACGGAGGGAATTTCATAGATATACATAGAAACCAATAGTGTCGTTGTGACACGTCGTCCGCTACCAACTTGTATCTTTGTCGCACGTAGGGAAAGTTGAGGTGCGATCCGTAAAGTGAAAGAGTGTATCCAGGGGCACGGTAGAATTTCGGTTTATTTAAATGTAAAGGAAAGGCACCTGGAACAATGCAAATAAAGGTATCTTAACTAAGGTCTAAAAATAACTATAAAAATACAATGGGAGTATAAAAGAAGGCAGGAACACTTACATCATAATGTGCCTTTAAAATATTTTATGAGTAATTATCAAGGGATAGATAGATCTCAATAATGTGCACAGCAGAGCAATCCGGGTGGTAATAAGGTTGTGTGGTAAAAAAATAACGACGGATGTTCAGGTCCACCTTGGGTGGATGCTGAGGATAATATGGCTGAGCTACGTCCGTCCACGGTGGCGAATGTCAAAAACTAGTTAAATTTAGAATAGTAGATGGCCGAAAATGATTAAAAAAACAAGGCGAATGCACCTCGTTACATCTTGACACGTTACAACGACGGTGGAGGCTCGCGCCCTCCACCGTCTCTTCTGTGTGGGCTTTGCCCAGTCCCTGCTGTAAACTTCGTATGAAAGTGCATTGAAAAAAGACGCGTTTTTCTCTCGCCCCACGCCCTTACTGTGTGTCTCAGGCCTAAGGAAACTACATGTAGGTAAGTACCTAGCTGTAATCTACATCAGCTTTGAAGTGTTACTAAAGGAGATACATGATGTTCACTAATGCCATCAATAAGACAAGTTACATTTTATTAAGCAAATAAGTCAAAATGCAGTAGAAATTATGTCCTTGAAGGGTATATATGTGTGGTGTTACTTTGAATGAGAGATACGCATATGTTGAATAGGGGTGATGAGGATTCCTCTTCCTCTTCCTCAAAATGAGGAGTTTCCTCATATTTTGAGGTTCCTCATCCTCTTCCTCTTCCTCAAAATTGATTTTAAAAAAATCCTCATCCTCTTCCTCTTCCTCATGGGGAATTTAAGAGGAAGGAGAGTTATAAGTTTTGTTGAAAAGAAATGTGTTTGAGAGAGAGAGAGAGAGAGAAGTCTCGCCGTATTAAAAAGTTAAAGGAAGACAGAGATGGAAACATGTAGGTAAAGAAGTTCAATACTAGCGTAATCTACGAAATGTTATTTTGTTCTTTAGCATCCTCTTCCTCATTCTCATCCTCTTCCTCTTAGTCTACCAGATTCCTCATCCACATCCTCTTCCTCAAAATCGACTTTAAAAAATTCCTCTTCCTCATAATAAGTTCCTCAACAACCCTGATGTTGATAAGAGAACGTTGTGGACTGAAAGGGGATGTAGTGACTAGAATTGAGAAAGGAATGTTGCGTTGGTTTGTACACGTGGAGAGGATGGAGGAAGAAAAACTGGCGAAACAAATAAGTAATCTGTATTATTTCGTCCCCCTGGCTTTAGAAACCACTGGGGTCTGCTGGGGTTTTCAGGGAAAAGCCTTTATTAAAGAGATAGGGTATCGTCTGAGGAACCGTGGCTTGGACTACCGCTCTGGGGCATATTTGATGCAACGGATCTCCCTGGCAGTGCAGCGCGGTAATGCTGCCAGCCTCATGCTAACCTTTGGGTCGGATATGTCACGGGGTGATTTGATTGACTGATTTTATTTTATTTTTATTGTGTGCGTGCTAGTAATAGGTTATAATATAATTTGATATTTTAGTAGGATGGCGGACCCAATTATCAGCACTCTAAGAGATCATTAAATTTCAACTCTAAATATTTCATGTACTAAAATATTCAATAACGTTTATGTTGCGTTATTAATGTTCAGAATATAATCACCTGTGGTGTAAAGTAAGACTTTTTCAATATTTGTAGTTTTTATTGAGTCAAAATTTGAATTTATCAAAAAAACAAGCCTGTCACTAATTATCAGCACAGTCGTCACCAATTATCTGCACCTATTGACCCAATTATCAGCACTGTGAATTGTAATACGTTATAAGGGTAAAAAAGTAAAAATTATTTTAGAAATGAGTACTCTTTTTAGTGATAATCACTCTTTTACGTTTCTATTAATTATAGCACGTCAAAATGTGCCTTAACATCTACTTTGTTCAACTTTCAGTCGACTATAATGGACAGATTTTTGAAATCAGGAACTTTACCTTGAAACCAAATATCAGCACCATGATGATAAATTTTAATGTTAAATGGATTTTCAGCATGGGGTTAAAATTTGGAAAACAAGGCTAAAATCACTTTCTACACAACACTCAACCATACTTTTAGTTACACGCAGTCAATTACCTCTATTTTAACCTATTACCGGCAGGGTGCTGATAATTGGAAAACTTGAAATTTCTGTATCCAGTTATTGGCACCATTATGTATCTACTGTAAGTAACAAATAACCTAAAAATTTAGGATGCGGAAAACATTAAGAATGTGTTTAAATACCAGTATTTATAGATAGTGCTTTAAAAGCATAACTCAATGATTAATAAACGTAACCAAAATCTTACCCTTGATGACTCAAAATGGTCGAAAATCACTTTTAATCACACAATGTTCACTTCTTCTCAAGATAGAAGCGCCATGATAAAGGTAAAACTATACACATTGTTATTAGTAGAAATTAAACTATCAAAATTTGCTTTTTATCCTTGCAACTTTGAATTTATAGATATTATATCTTACTAGCTTTCGCCCGCGACTCCGTCCGCGTGGACTTTAGTTCAAAATGTTGCAACCCCGTTCACTCCCGTTAAGGGTTAAATTTAGAAAAACCGTGAAACACGTGTTCAATCAATTGTGTTGAAGAGTATTTATTTCAAGTTTCAAGAAAATCTGACAACATTTTTTTATACCTCCATACAAACTTTAACACCGCCGTTTACCCCTTTAGAGGGTGAGTTTCAAAAAATCCTTTCTTAGTGCTCCCCTAGGCTCCCTAAGGAACTCCCATGCCAAATTTCAACCCCCTAGGTTCAGTAGTTTGGGCTCTGCGTTGATTCTAAGTCAGTCAGTCAGCTTCTCGTTTTATATATATATATAAGATATTGTTAGGTTTTTTTCGGGGTGCCGATAATCTGGTGCAGTGCTCAGCATTTGGGTCAGTCACAATATTTTCATTCCGAAATTAATAAAAAATCTGTAAATGTAATTTATGTGTACATTACAGAATATTCTATCTATCTATCTATAAGTGAGTGGAAGGCCCGGAACAAAAAAGACGTCCTTGGCGACATACTTCAATCAAATAGCTCTGCTGATGTTTAGCTAAGGGTAAGATAAAAAGTACCCTAAACTGACGTGCGTGCAGGCAACGACTAAGACTGTCGATGAAGCGTGATTTGTCAGGATCGTGGCTAGTGGAAGTCCCTAGGTATCTTCCTACCCCTCGTGTATCCGGTAGTAAGTAGTAAGTGTATCCGGATAATCTTCTTCTCTTCTCTCTACCTACCTTAATTTATACCTACTATAGAATATCTTAAAATATAGTGATGTCCGATTAATTATCTATGATATCTGATTAGGTATAGTATGTACAACATATTTAAACTTACACACACATGTCTAAGCTACATAAACACTGTAGGTATTGAACGATGAAGAGCACTGTTGCCTGAGGTACAGGTCTAGAACCTAGTTCAGGCACAGAAGAGAATTGTTTACCTTTATGCAGCTTTGCCTTAAATACTGAATGTAATAGATACCTTATAAAAATGTAAACAAACTAGTTGTTAAGTTTTTCAAGCAATAAAGATATTTTTATGTTTTTTATTTGTTTTTTTTTTTAATATATAAAATTCTCGTGTCACCGTGTTAGTGTGCATCTCCTCCGAAACGGCTCGGCCGATTTATGAGATTTTATATGTATACTAGCTGACCCGGCGAACTTTGTTCCGCCTTAGACGCCATAAATGAGCAGATTTTTGATTTTATTAAGTTAATTGTTTTATTATATAAGGTTGTCAGGTTGATCTAGCTGACCCGATAGTTATGACTATGAATATTGAATTCGAATTGGTATAATTCATAAAAGGAGTGTTTTTTATTCTAATGCTTTATGGTATACAACATTCTTAGTTTTTTTATCTTGCGCTAATATAAACAGTTTTGTTGGTATACCGACACAGGAACAGGCGACATATAATTGGCCATGTGTAAAACATGGATTTTCAAGGTTGATGCCGCAAACAGTTAGGGACTGTCCTTGAGATTTATTTATTGTCATTGCAAATGCTAGCCGCACTGGAAATTGCAAACGTTTAAAGTTGAATGGCATGTCATTCGGAATCAAAGGAATCCGTGGTATCAAAACGTCTTCGCCTTTGTACTTTCCTTTCAAAATTCATTGTTCCAATAGTAACGATTTGCTGTGAACTGTAATCTATTTCCACGTTATAATTGAATGCAGCTCGGTAGGGGTTAAATGCAACATTTCTATGTAGTTGATTTCGATTCCATCGATTCCTTTCTACTTCATTCCGCGCTTCGCGTTGCTCGTCATTTTGACTTGCTCTTGTATATCTTTGACTCGCAGCATTGCGAGTTCTGCGACTTAAGTTTGTACGTCTAGCTGCTGGCATTTTTATAAATGAAAATTCATTTGTAAATTAAAATAAAACTATTGTATTCTTCTTTATAACCAATTAGGTATATACCATTGTTATGTTAGTAACGTGTATGTTAGTCTATCCAAACTTACCAAAATTCCATATTAAATTGAACTTTTAATATTAGGCCTGATGGCTCTAAAGTAACCGTCATGTGAACTAAGAAAATCAGGTTTGTTAGATCCTTTAAATTAACTATTTTTAATGTATTGTTTATCAATAAAATAAGATTGACAGAAGAATCCGTTTTAAACGTCATTTTTTTTCATCCTCTTTGACTATATTTGCAGCACGCATTCAGTCAATTCTATGTCAAATGTCTTAAGGTTACATTAAAAAAGTTTAATAATTTTAAATGGTGGTTAAGTAATTTTAAATTTTCTAATTTTCCGCGCAATTTCCTTAATTTTTTCTTTCATAAGAACCTTCTCCTGATAATAACGAAGAGAACAAAAAAAGAATTAGCGAAATCGGTCCAGCCGTTCAGGCGTGATGCCGTGACCAAGGAAAATAGGGATTCATTTTTATATATAGATTCGGTAGGTCTGAGAATAGGTTGTTAACTATTTTTCATAGCCCTAAGTGAAAAATAATTAATGGTGAAACAACGTTTGCCGGGTCAGCTAGTAGTATATAACAAAAATAACTTCTAAGTAAAGCTGGTAGATATTTCGAGCAATAGCCTTTATTGCTCCATCTTCTTGTCCTCACTGTGATCAAGCGAAGAGATCCATCATTCGTTACCAACAACATAGGAGTGCTCGGTCAACGATGGATACTTTTACTCGCTGCCAAATTGGCACTTAGGCTCATGTGATAAAGACCAAAACGGCACAGCCAATTAAGTGGCACATTTTCCTCGAGTAGCCGGACGAAATGAATGGGTCATATGACACGCTTGTTGGCTAAATATAAGTGGATTGCTTGTGTGTCTAGGAAATGGCTGCTGATACGCTGTGATGAGATTTCATGTTCACATAGGCCGTACAATTAGGGCTGGAAATCACCAATCCGCGGTAAGCACGTCTGGTAATCAAGCCCGTCAGTAAGTTGACTCACTTCGAGGTTTGTTATTATTAACTAGCTTTCGCCCGCGACTCCGTCCGCGAGGACTTTAGTTCAAAATTTTGCAACCCTGTTCACTCCCTTGAGGGTTAAATTTAGAAAAACTGCGAAACACGTGTTCGATCAATTGTGTTCAAGAGTATTTATTTTAAGTTTCAAGAAAATTAGACAACATTCTTTATACCTCCCATACAAATTTAGGCAACCCTTTTCGTCCCCTTAGGGGTTGAACTTAAAAAATCCCGGTCTTATTCCTTGCCTACATTATATATATGTATAATTTTGCACCTCTGTGCAAAATTTCAGCTTCCTAGGTCCAACGGCTTGGGCTGGAATGAATGAATCAGTCAGTCAGGACTTGGAATTTTATTTATATAGATAATAGTAACTTTCACACAACACAACACTTGACCTGTGGGCTTAGTGCGAGTTTTTTTAACTACTCGATCGCGTTCACGTAAACTCATATTCTATAGGAGTGACAAAGCGCGCCACCTAGTTGTCTCTCTGTCACTCCTATACAAATTGCAAACGCCCTCGCTATCGAAAGTGAATGAAAAAACTTGCACTAAGGGCCCAGGTCCTAAAACCGGATACCGTACCGTGTGAAAAGAAACATTCACGAGGCAAGTTTCTTGACTGTAGCATAGAATTATATCGACGCAATAAATGAGTTGCGTGGTCTAAACAAAACGTAACATTATTGATCAATGGGACAAGTTTCCTTTCAAAACTTTTCTTGATATATACAGCACGTACAATAATTTCTTACGCAATTCTGCGATTCGGCATTTGCAATTAATTCCTTGTCAAAACTTGAATACAATAATTGCATTCAAGTTTTCAAGTGTGAACAGTTGCATACAAACCTTGAACGTCAATTATTGCGCTTCATTTATTGCTTTCAATTATTGCTCTGGTATGTACAAGGTTATGGTATCGTGTAAATGAGCCTTTATGGTAAGCAGGCAAGGACATTACAAACACAGAAATTGATGGCCTAAGCCATGAATACCTCGGATGTGCAATTTTAGGTCATTGTAGGTCATTTTACGATTTACATTTTAAACGATCACGAAGATTTAGTAACATAGGGCGCGTTCAGTGCATGGATGGGTAACCGTTCTATGACTATCGCTAGTGGCATTTTTCCTTGCGGTTCCATGCTTCGCAAGGCACGTCAAGCGGTTGCTGCCGGCTGACGTCGATAGACGGCAGCCGTTAAGCCAAGTCAGAGGCCTCACGGCGACTTGAAAACTTCTGTTAGTAAGAACAGCCACTAGTCTTACAAGCCTCCACCAATCCAGACTTAGCCCCCGTGGTGGAGTATGGCCTATATCTTCCTCAGGGAATAGACCAGTGCCCCTCGGTGGGGACATAATGGGTTGATGATGATGATGATGAAAAAAACAAGTAATAGGTATTTGTTTTCGTGTAAAAAGCAAATATCCTTGGTAAAAAGTCACCAAACGATTGTATATAAACGACCTACCTGACGTTACTAAAAATAATTGTATTCTCTTTGCTGACGATATTTCAATGACAATTGTATGTAATGACGCTAAAAGTTTTGAAACTGACGTAAATGACACTATTGAAAAAGTAACGGAATGGCTCAAATCAAATAATCTCAAAGTTAATGCGAACAAAACAAAATACATACAATTTAAAAATATCAGAATGACACCACAGGACATTAAGGTAGTATGCAACAAAACGCAGATAGAACAGTCCTCATTAACCACTTTCCTAGGCATAGTTTTGGACGAACACTGCACATGGTTACCTCAAGTCGACAAAGTGTGCACTAGGTTAAATAGGTTCGTGTATGTACTTCGCAAACTCAGAAACACGTCTGACGTGCAGACAGCACTTATGGCATACCACGGATATGTAGCATCTATACTCAGATATGGCATCATACTCTGGGGAAATGCCAGAGAAATTAAGAAGGCACTAATAGCCCAAAAAAAATGTATAAGAGCCATCTGCAACGCGGCCCCTATAGACTCCTGCAAGCCACTATTTCAAAAGCTGAAAGTGCTATCCCTACCGAGTCTATATATCTTTGAAATGGCATGCTTTGCACACGTTCATGGCAACTCCATATTTACAAAATATGAGGAAGTTTATAGTTTCGATACCCGTTATCCAAGAAAGCTAATAGCTCCTCAATGTAAAACTCAGTATTGTCAGCGCAATCGCCACCAAATGTTAATAAAAGTGTACAATAAACTTGCGGAAGCACTGAAATGCATGACATTATATCCATTTAAAAGGAAGCTTCACAAATGGCTACTTGAAAAATGTTTTTACAACGTAAATGAATTTTTAGACATGAAAAAGGATAACATTGACATTTTATAAAACCCATATTTTTCATTGACATTATATAATTACATATCGCTGACATTACATTGACATTGCTTGTGACTATCTTAAAATGAATGTATTTAATATATTAATTGACATTGCTTGTGACTATCATAAAATGAATTTATTTAATATATTAATTGACATTGCTTGTTACTATCATAAAAGGAATTTATTTAACATATTAATTGACATTGCTTGCGACTATCATAAAATGAATTATTTAATATATGAATGATTGTAATTAATGTTTAATTTATTTTGAATGTAAAATTGTAAAAAGAAATTAAGTATTAAAATACTCAATATTTGCATGCCTAGAATAGGTAAAATATGTTGGAAACACTATTTAAACATAACATCAAAATGTACCACATTTGACGCAAATAAATGTCTTGTATCTTGTATCAAAATTTCAGTTACCTGTCATCGTGCTGCGGCAGCGTATGATCATCGCTGGCGGAGTCGGTGGGTGAGCGCGCAGGGGCGTAGCTACCGCCGTATCTGCCGTATCAATTATACGGGGCCCCCGGGCCACGGGGCCCCCCAAAGTGTGTAAGGAAAAAAATAAAAACTTTCTAATTTATTTCATTTTACAAATGACAAAATTCTTTAAAGCAATTCCTTTTTTTCCCGCCTTAAGCGTGCGTTCAAAAGTTGGCAACACTCTACATCGTTATGGCGGGACTTCTCCGTTTTACTTACTTCATCTTCAACTCAGCGGGGAATCCTTCATCGATATCGCGATGTACGTGTACGTTGTTGTACTTTACATTGGATGTTAAACCCAGTGGTGCCAACTTGGGGGTTTTCCCCCTAAATGTAGGGGGAAGAAGTATCAAAAGGGGGATTTCTAGGGGCAGGAAATGTTTGGGCGTTTTTTTAGGGGGTGGGTCTGGCGATTGAAACTTACATAGCAGTGAATTAAATTACTTTTTTTATTTAATTAAATTAAAACTGATAAAAAATTACTTAAGAACTTCGATGGGACAAGAACAGCTGTCAGACCTCTCACTATTGTCCATAGAGGCAGAAAGGAGAATGGCAGGCTTCAGTGGAAGTCTCGTACACCTACAAAAAGTCTTGTTGAAACATGAAATATTTACATTTAATAGATCATTGTATTAGAATTCGTTCTATTATTATTATTTTTTTATAAAGTTGGGAGTCCTAAGTTAAGGTTGTTTTTTTAAGAAGTTTGGAGGTTATGTTACGACCCCGTTTGCTTGACTGTTAGAGATAAATACCTACACAAATAAGTAAAACAAAATCATTCCAATACACACACACGTACATACCTATGCACATATGCTGTTCGCGTCACTCCCTCACGGAGAGCATAGCCCAGGTACCAGATGATACTCATCACATGGGAGCAACACCCCACAGTTCTCAGCCCTACAATACAGTTGCAACAATAACTTATTATTGCTTCTCTGCCACGATTAAATCTTTCAGTAACAATAAAAACGAATTAGGTATGTTTTTTCCTGAAGAGTGACGAGACTTAAATTCAATTAAATTATTTTATGATTCTGCCCTAGGATTCTGCCATGTCAAGTTTGTTGTTGAGATGGCAAGTATCTTCTTTTTTTTTTATTTTTGCCCGAAGCAGTTCCACAGAACACCTAACAAATCCCACGGTAAGATCCTTAATAATATAAAAATTAAAGCCAAAATTCATTAACTCATGGGACTTCTTTCGTGAACCGAACTGTACTGATTTCACTTTGACAACGCTTTGACATGACAGTTGTTTTTTCTTGGCTTGAATGCATAGATTATTCTGAGCTTGCAAGATAAAACAATCGATGGGGTGTTCCGTTTCTGTTTCTAAATTGCGTTTTATTAAATTATTTTCTTATTTTCTTCCCCCAACTTTAAAAATTATTTGAAAAACTGAAAAAAGAGCCCGTTGCGAAATACTAAAGTTGGGAAAATATAACCCCAAAACATTCTTTTAATAGGGCGGTACACCATTTGCCATTGTCCTTTAGAAAAACTAAAATCATCATCAGCCATAAATGATTTAATAAATCAGTTTGCCGAAAAAAAGGCAAGGAGAGTGAATATTTAAAATTTGATTTTTATTTGTAAAATGGTTAAATTATGTTATGATAAATAAATATTTCTTTTCACAATATTATATTTCTTTTGTGAAAAATCTTTACCCCCATATAAGGGCCTCCAAACAAATTTTTTATACGGGGCCCCGACAAGGCACGCTACGCCACTGTGAGCGCGTAAACTATAATCAAATAATTCAAGAAAATAATTATGAAAAATTAGTTTAGGAATTAATACATATTTCATGGTTCCGTCCTAGATAATTACGTCATGACCCTGAAATATGTTTACTTTTTATTTTATTTTATTAAAAAATCATCTAGCATCGATAAACACAAGCATAATGTAAAAAAACTCCAGGTCTTGTATGTTTAAATGTTTTGATGTCGCTATTTCTGGTTCCCACGACGCACGGTATCCTCTATGGGGCTAGAAACAATGTATCTGCCTGTACGTAGATATTGATGTTTACGTAACATAGTATAACATAGTTGTACATATTTTTATATAGACCTGAAACTGCCTGCCTAAGGAGTTCACATAACATAACATAACGTTTACTTACAGGCACATACATTGCTTCTGGCCCCACACTAATATACCCTGTGTCGTTGGAACTAGAAACAGCGACGTCACAAACATATAAACATCCAAGACCCGGGTTTCTTCTTTTTTGTCCCCAGCCGGGATTCGAACCCGCATGGTAGGCAAATGCGCTAACCAATGCGCCACGGAGGTGGGCAATCATCATACATTAGCTAATACTCTCATTCTGAGAAAAGGCGTTTAGACGTTTAGCGTTTAGTCTACACCTTATTAGTAAGGTGTAGACCTATTTCAGGACCACATACCCTACATATAAAATATGTTCCTGAAAACGGTCCTGAGTGCATATACTGAGTTTTTTCATTCACTTTCGATAGCGAGAGCGTTTGCGATTTGCATAGTAGTGACAAAGAGACAAATAGATGGCGCGCTTTGTCACTCCTATACAACTTGCAAACGCTCTCGCTATCGAAAGTGAAGGAAAAAACTCAGTATAAGCACTCAGATGCCTTTATATCACATCGAGTCGAGTTTGATGTAAAGATCACGTTGAAGCGGCGGAAATCAGCGTCTGAAATTTTAATATAGAGATGAAACCGGTTGCTTTAGTAGCCAGTCTCGTAAAAAGGAATCACGCACTAGGATTAATTCCTGAACGTTGAGTAAAAACTTCATCAGGCGCACAATTTATGAACTGTGAAAGAAACTGAAGTTTCAGTTTTACTGAGCTCAGTTTTCAGAAGAAGTTTAATGTTCTAATTAAAAATGTCGTGTCCAAGAGTTCGTTAAGCCGGATCCGCTGCGCCATGTTACGCGTGTTACAAAAAACGTAGCACGTAAATATAATAAAAATGGGGCGTGGTATAACACGTTACGTGTTACATAACGTTACGTTACGTGCTACGTAACACGTAAAGTGTTAATACCACTCCCCATTTTTCTTTTAATAAGGTGTTACATTTTTTGTAACACGCGTAACATGGCGCAGCGGACCCGGCTTTATCGAACTCCGAAGTCGAGAAAATGTTTCCAAGAAATACTGAAGGACTTCCATATTTTCTCACATCTTATATAAGACTAAACAAGTCGCGCAACGAGATCTGATATGCACGGTTCCAGCCGGAGTTTTCTGAACAAAGAACGAAAATTAACTAAAACTAAACCGCACGCTAGAGTCGGTGACACTGAATCCGATATATGTATAGTACTCGGTTTCAGTTCTACTACCTTCTACGGTACAGTTCTAGGTACCTTCCTCAGGGAAGAGACCCGTGCCCCTCGGTGGGGACATGATGGGTTGATGATGACTCGGTTTCAGTACCTTTCTTCCGTCGTCGTTTTTAAGCCGTGAACAAAGCTGAACCGCCACGCTAGGGTTGGTGACGTACTGCCGGTAGCCCGCCATGGGACCTCGAAGCCGAGGTACTCGCGATGGTCTACTGGCGCGGCGCGGAGGTTCGCGCCAATGGCGGGATGCCGCTTCCGGAGGAGGTCGTGCGGTGGAGAGAGGGAGCCCGCGACGATCTCTTCCGGGACTGGTGGGAGCCTCGAGGTGGTGGCCGCAGTTCGACCCGTTCTTCGAGAGTGGGCCGAACGCAAGCACGGCGCACTGACCTACCGCCTGGCACAGGTCCTCACCGGGCAAGGCTGCTTCGGTGTGTACCTGTGCCGGATTGTGGGTCGGGAGCCGTCGACGGCGTGCCACCACTGCGACGCGTCGGAGGACACGGCGCAGCACACGCGCGCCGTGTGCCTGGCGTGGGCGGAGCCGCGTGCCGAATTGGTCGCGGCTATTGGGGCGGACCTATCGCTGCCGGCCATCGTCAGTGCGATGGTCGGCAGCGAAGAGGCCTGGTCGGCGGTCCTCGCCTTCAGCGAGGCCGTTATGGGGGAGAAAGAGGCGGCGGAAAGGGCGCGAGAGGATGATCCCCTTTCGCTCCCTCTTCGCCGTCGGAGGACCGGCCGCAGACGGCGGGCGTATGCCGACCGTCTGCCGCCTTAACAGGGGCCTTCGGGCGGTGGGTCGGGGGACTCACCGCTCGATTCAGAGGTCCCGTGCTGGAAGGCGCTCCATGTGTTCCGGAGTGCTTTCAGCGTAGTGGGGGGAGAAAACACTTCCCCCCTGAAGAAGTGCCCGCGAGGGCGCCCGCTGACGGGGTTGCGGTAGTGTGCGCAAGCGTTCCCTTGTCCCCGTCCCTTGCGAGTGGGATGGAACACCCCAGGAGTTTTAGTCAGTATACTGCCCTGTTCAGGGCGGGGAGTCCGACATAACCGCCGTGGTCCCCCGAGCCGGCGGTACCCGTAAAGTGGTTTCTCCTGGGTCAAAAAAAAAAGGGTTGGTGACGTACTCGGTTATACGTACTCGGTTATAGCCGGCTTTTTCTGAACAGTGAACTATATAGAATTATATTTTAATTGAACTGATAGAATTTTTATTTATTGCTAATAATATCTCATGTTGCAATTGTAATAACATAAGTATTAAAATTTGGGCCACATAATTCGGTATGTAAAAAGTCTTTGCCACGTTTTCAGTACATACAAGTCAAGTGTCAACTGTTTGTTGTCAATGTCAAGTTTGAAGTTATCTATTAGTGTTTTTGTATGTACTGAAAACGTGGCAAAGACTTAAAGCTATTCAGGCTACGAAATGACGTCATCACGAATAATACTTTAAAAAATAATTTAAAAAAAACCGTTACTTGGAAAATAAAAAGCTTCAAATTAGTGGCTTAAAATTAAATGTTTTATGAAATAAAAATATAAAAATAATACCTGAAAAATACTTTACATACCGAATACCTACAATTTTATTAGAATTAGAATGTTTGTCTGACACTGACACCTGTGATCTAAGACGAAAATCTTTGATCAGGTATCAGCGCCCTCTACGATAAATACATGTGGCATCATAATAATTAAGGTTTGATAATTGGTTTTAAATGTATTATATGATTGAATAGAAAAAGTAATGAAGACACTATTTCATCACATTATTTAATTAGGTACGTTAATTCATTACAATATTACATATTTATGTAATTTAATTATTTAGTACGCTTGCTTAGTCGGATACAGGTATTCGGCTCATTTTAAAGAATCTGTAGGTGTTTACTTCTATAGCGTGGTTTATGTCACTATATAGTGTATAGTAAAACCATACACCATAATTTTTCAGCCCGTCTGCAATTAACCTGTAAGTATAAATAACCGAGTATTTAAACAATAATGCATTTTATGGGTGCTTGACCATCGCAGATTGGCCATTTCAATTGGACGTAGTTTAGCAAAAAGGTTCCAGCCCACACAAAGTGAGCTTTGAGATATTTGAGTTTTTAGGTTTAAGCTGATTTACGCTCTCCATACATGTGGGTTGGACTACCATGTACCATAACTTTGCACATTCTCATCGGATCGCTATGAAAGTCTTTGATTCTTAAATATAGAGCACAGTGATCATTTTGGTATAATTAACTCAAAAATGACCATGTTGTGGGTTGGAACGTTTTTGCTCAACTACGTCCAATTGTAACCTAAGGCGGTCAGTTTTTCTCACGAGGTTTTTCTTCACGGTGAAAACCTGTAATACCAAAAACGAGCATCATTCGACCGTAGTGCGTTAAGCCAGTCGAAGGGAACGTTTCAGTGCTCATAAAACGAAAAAGTCAACGCTAGCAGACGTCTAGAATTCAATAGCCTTGGTATCCTATTTTTAAGAGAAAAAGAGGTCAATAGCATGGAGGATACTTGCCTGTGAGGGACCTATTCAAAGCCTTTCCTCGGCCCTGTGTCTATTAGAGTTTCGATGGAGATTGTTTATTTTTACAAGCTTTTTGTGCAATAGTAAAACATAATATAAATATACACCTGTACCGGAGGGGTAGTGAGAAACCAAGGCACTTGCCACAATTCAATACAGCGTAATAATAACTATATTTAGTAACTTTCATATGTATGCTACAGAATTGACAGTGTTTATTAATGTAAACAACTTGTTGAGGACGACTTTGAAACAAAAAGGGTATGTAAATAATTAAATATTTATCCATGAATAAACAAGTAGGATCGTCACATAGCTGATTGAAAGGATTGTTAGTCATACCATTTATCCATAGATAGCTCTACAAAAAAAAAGCGGTGGTGGCGTAGTGGGGTTGACCCTTGCTTCTCGATCATGAGAGTCTGGGTTCGCACCTCGCATATATACCAATGACTTTTAGTTACGTACATTTGTTTGTTTGTACAGCAACACCATTCGCTGATAAATTGTGCCCGGATAACGGCGACATGCTTGCCACTTATCACGTTTGGGACCTAATAAACTCTATTAGGTCTATTTTCTTATTTTTTTATTTAAGCTCTACAAATTTCATGACGCAATACGTATTTGGCCGTATTAACTGGATCGATCTAACCCTGGATAAACAGATAGAGCTGTCAGATAGCGAAGCGCAAGTCAGCCTGAAAGGGTTTCTTATAGGACAAAGAAACCAAAAAAAATCGCCGAAGATTCTCATTCATTTCATTTCCTTGGGGCTGAATAGAAATGGCAATTTGGATAAAATTGAAGAAAAGCTTGGGATCGCCAATCTGCCGCAGGCTTTGGGGCCCTTGGCCGGTCAATAGTAGCGTTGGCAATATACGGAAACTAAGCTGATATTATTCATAATCAGTTCGTAATAATATAGCAGTCTAATTTTTACATGATTGACTCACCTGTGTTGACTTATGTCTACAGGAAAGATTATTTCAATACACGCGAAGACAACAAAGCTGAGGAGTTCTTCACGATGTTTTCCTTTGCTTGATAGCGATTGACTCGAGAGAGTTACTGCACTTGCAGTACCTGTCGCCAGTCTCTTCAAAACCAAAGGTTTGCTGGAAGGCAATGCTTCCTGCATTAAGCATGCCCTTGTACACATGTTGGTGCAATAAAGAATTTTAATAGTTTGAAAAATTACTACTTGTACTGTTTGTTTACCAACACCTAGAATACAAATACAAATTATTTTTTTCCAGCAGGTTACGTTAAGTGTTTTACTTAATCTAATACGGGTACACCAAAATCAATTTCACTTGCGAAAGTACACTTCCCGGTGGCCTCTACTATTGGCACTAGAAAAATTATTTTATTATTTGTAGACAATAATTATTTTAATTATTGTCTATAAAAAACGTCCACGTGTGAGCCGGAATCGAGCACGAAGGGTTTCGTATCATTATCTATAAAAATCTCGTTTGTTGCGCTTGAATATTTGTTTTATCTTAATTTAATTATTTATTTTTAAACTGATTATGTAATAACATAATAATAACATTTACATGCAGGCACATACATTGCTTCTGGCCCCACACTAGGATACCCTGTGTCGTGGGAACCAGAAACAGCGACGTCACAAACATGTAAACATCCATTTTTTTACCCCAGCCGGGATGTAATTAAATATTCTGTGAATATCTCAAGCATCTAACTGTTTCCGTTATCAATATCGAGCAAAAACGAACGAAAGAAATCAAGTTTTTTGTACGTGTGTTTTTTAGTATTTGTTGGCAACAGAAATACGTACATCATCTGTGAAAATTTCAACTGTGTAACTATTCCGATTCATGAGATACAGCCTGAAGACAGACATAAAATAACATTTACACACAGGCACATACATTGCTCCTGGCCCCACACTAGGATACCCTGTGTCGTGGGACCCAGAAACAGCGACGTCACAAACGTGTAAACATCCAAGACCTGGGTTTTTTTTTGTCCCCAGCCGGGATTCGAACCCGGGACCTCTCGCATGGTAGGCAGATGCACTAACCACTCCGCCACAGAGGTCGTCAAACTTACGTCGTACGGACAGCGGAGTCTCAGTAATAGGGTCTGTTTTACCCCCAAAGGGTAAAACAGAGTGCTTATACTGAGTTTTTTCCTTCACTTTCTATAGCGAGAGCGTTTGCAATTTGTATAGGAGTGACAAAGCGCGCCACATAGTTGTCTCTTTGTCACTCCTATGCCAATCGCAAACGCTCTCGCTATCGAAAGTGAATGAAATAACTCAGTATACGCACTCAGACCCTATTACTGAGACTCTTTACGGAACCGTAAAAAAAGTATCGTTGTCAGGATCGTGGTAGGACTAGCAGGTGGCAGTCCCTGGTCTCTATCTACCCCTCTGGGATACAGGCGTGAGCATAAGTACTATGTTTCTGTGTGAGCTAGCAAATACTTTATGAATCTAAAATCATCTTTATGGGGCTGCTGTGTTAAAATCGAGCCAAGATAAAAATCGGTAAGTTGATTTGGCCCTTTTTCATAGAACTACAATCATGGTTATAAAGTCAACCATGATGAATTCGGGACACATTGCACAATCGATCAACACACAGAATAACAAGTAGGAAGACTAATTCCACAAATCGGATAAGCAATGTATACTTACATCTAAATATTGTCATAATAAAACTCTCGTGTTATCAAACTCCTTCGAAAGGTCTTCGCTGATTTATATATTTTTTTAGATATATATTATGGTAGGTCTGAGAGTAAGTCGTATAGGCTGATGAAAATGACAAAACAATGTTTCCCGGGTCAGCTAGTCTAATATACAAAAATTTCGTGTCACAGTATCTTGTTATCGAACTCCACGGCTTCAGCGATTTTATGACTTATTTTGGTTTTATTAAAGTAAACTAAAAAAAAATACACGTTTTTTTTCTGGAATAATCTTTTTTATTCGTAGATAATGGTGGTTGTTGTATAAAATTGTGGCTTTATTATGTCGGCCACTTTTTAGGACCACTAGAATTTTGTGTGAGCTTGCTACCTAAATCAGAACCGGAATTATAAGAATTTTTTTTAAATGGGGTATCCTATTGCAACTCAAAAAATAAAAAGAAACATAAAACCTAAAGCAATTTTTTTAAATATTTTTTTTTTCAATAAAAATATGCCTAGTATCACCCTTTTTCATGTGTGCACTTTATAAAGAATCACACTGTATTTGGCAGGTCTTTGGCGGGCCTCGAGGCCCGACCTTGAAAATTACAATGGTTTTCGTACTTTTTACCACTCTGGGCCTTAGGAGGTTCCATCGTAATTGAGCTAACCGAGCTAGTAAACTATAACGTTTATTAGTTTTATGAAACCCTGTGCATACGACTCATTACATTAATGCCAAAGGAACGATAGTGTAAAGTTTTCCCAGTTGTATGTACAGTCGACAGCACATCATGGTATACCCCCATGCACTCTACTCCGTTGCATTACGGGCGACTTTGCAACTAAAATGTGAAGGTTGACGTGCTGTCGACTGTACTGACCCCTTGTCACCGGGAATAAGGGGCAAGGCAGCTTACCCCGAAATTTACATAAAACATATTGTCAACTCCTAACTAGTACTGACTAGGTTCAACTCTACCTTTACAGTTGGCAAACATATTTCGATGCAAATTTATTCCGCCTGTCCTGTAGTCTGGATCCCGATTGCAACAACGGGAACTTGCCTTAAAATTTAATCGAAGTGATATTGTATTATACTGTCGGAAATCTGAAATCAGAAATTGTTTTCAACGTAAAGAATTTACCTACATTCTAATTGTTGAATGTCAATGTACATACACTTATGTAATGTTAGCCGCTGCCTTGGGGCCGAAGTGTAGTGGAGAAAAAGGCAGCGAAAAAACTCCACTTTTCTCCACCATCTTTTCTCAAATCACCTTAAATCTAATACACACATGGTATGAATGAATGTCCATCTACCGTAAAAGAAATAAACACACGCACTAAGAAACAAACGAAAAAATAAATCACTACTATTATAATAATTTAATTTATATAATATTTTAATTTAATAAATAAGTCGCCACTATTATAATATTTTAATTAAAATAAGAATACATAAAGTATTCTTGGTTTCCTTGAATCCTCCACTGTGGCTAATCATAATTACCACCGTAATAAGCATACACATTTACATATATTGTTTCTAGCCCCACACTAAGATACCCTGTGTCGTGGGAACCAGAAACAGACATCACAAACATGTAAACATCCAAGACATGGGATTTTTTTGTCCTCAGCCGGGATTCGAACCCGAATAATGGTTTTTAATTGTTATTTTCAATTAACAGGTTTCTGCCTACCCATCCCGCATACAGGCTTGAGTTTACGTTCACATTCACTCGTATTTACATGTAGAAGAAGCATGTTTTTAGACTGTGAAGGGACAGTAGGCCCTTGAAAAAACCGGGCTAATAAATTTTGGACTCAGTGGACAAATTATCCAACGCGTCACAAATTCTCGCACTTACACACTCGGTCGTGCCCCGACTAAATAGGTACTAAGATATCATAAATGAGAACACCCTCGTCACATGTTATCTCACCAAGACAGCTCCACTAACTTGACATTTGTCGGGCCAAACGCACACGTGACACGTTACAAGCGTTTCTACATTGTCGACGGAGTTTAACCAAATCCTAAGTACGTCCTAAGATGGAGAGTTATATTATGTATCATTTAAGAAGTCAGGGTTTCCTAGGCAACAAAGTTGTGTGTAAAAATCTCATGTCAAGGTGCACATGGTAACAATAAAAAATACATCCAGAAACAAATTAGGGTTCTGTCTGTCTTACAGAACCTTATTTGAACGTAGACGCTGTATTATTTCTTGATAATATGCGTAATTAGAGAGTTGGTAACTGTTTCTTTTTTAATATTTCGCTAACGCCTGAATATAAAAAAAAATATCAGCCGCAGATATTTTCCATATTATTGTCATCATCATCAACCCATTATTTCCCCACCGAGGGGCACGGGTCTCTTCCGTAAGGAAGGTATAGGGCATACTCCACCACGGGGGCCTAGTCCGGATTGGTGGAGGCTTGTAAGACTAGTGGCTGGTCTTGCTGGACTTAGCTTATCGACTGCCATCTATCGACGGCAGCCGGCACCAACTGCTTAACGTGCCTCGCGAAGCACGGAACCGCTCGGAAAAATGCCAGTAGCGTTAGTCATAGATCGGTTACCCATCCATGCACTGAACGCGCCCTATGTTGCTTAACCTTCGTGATCGTTTAGGATCAATCAGGCGGCCGCCCGCCGGGGCTACGAGCGATTCGTATTGTATTCATATTGTTGTACCAAAGCTGAAATGTATCGATCAAAAAGGTAAGATAAGAATATCCTTTATTGCACACAAGGAACAAGAGATAGCAATAAAAGTTACTATTGGGCAAATTAATCCGGTAGTTTCATATATTATTGTATGAATATTAGTCCTAGTCTTAGTCGTAACTGTTACGTGCGGTCGGCTTTACCGCCTGGCCACGGGGGAAATCTCCCGCGCGAAAAATCGCGCGGCGCGAACGGCGGGGCGTCAACCCCGTGGATTGCTACGTACATTTCTATGAGTTTGTTTCAGTCGCGGCTGCGACTAGCGAGTAGCGACTAATACAAACTCATAGAAATGTACGTAGCAAGCCACGGGGTTGACGCCCCGCCGTTCGCGCCGCGCGATTTTTCGCGCGGCCGATTTCCCCCGTGGCCAAGCCGTTACTGACAAATTAGCATTGACATTGAATATTCAATGGTATGGATTAATAATATACCTACCTATGACCTACCACTAATGCTGCGGCCACACTTGAAGGCGAAGATTCGTGTTCGCGTTGTCGCGACAAAATTTTGTTTTCGCTCTACGGCGAAGAGCTTGGCCACATCAAATAAACCTTCGCTACGTCGCGACAATCTAGAACGTTGCTAAATTCATTTTACCCTTTGATGTGCGGTATTTTACCGACAGCAGCGCGAAGGGTGTTTGTATTCGCGGTGATGATTCGCGATAGGACGAATTTTTTGGCCACACATATCGCGACAACGCAAATCTTCGCCTTATCGCGATAGTGTGGCCGTACCATAATAAAAATCATATCAATGGAATAACATATGAATACTGTAAAAAGAAGTAATATTTAATAATATAGCCTGATGATGATGAATGATGATGATGATTTAATAATCAATATAAAATGGAATCAAAATTAATAAGTTTATTGTTTTACTCGTTGTATTTGACTGCATTAAGCATCAACATAATTTTATGTCAGACATAGCTACATAGGTGGAAGATAAAAAATATCTAGCATAGATGTAGGTACAATCATACAATACCTACTTAATAAGTCAGTCTATAATCGACGATTTTCAAAACAACAGCTTAACTTGTTGATTTAAAATACACGCGGGAAAATGCTTACCTACACAGTAGGGTTGCCAGATGTCCTTTATTTTAAGACGTCCTCTTTTTCAGACCCAAAAATTGATCTTGTCCCCTAATTTAAAATATACAATAGAGGACAATACTTTGTCCTTTATTTTCGTAAAAATGAATGCATGTGTAGCGTACGGCAAACACGTCATGTCACGCGCATTGCGCGAGTAGAATTGTAGGTAGGAGCGGCGCCTAAAAGTAACAAAAATCTGAATCTGACAAAATCTGCTAAAAGTAGTACAATACGTATTTTCCATCCCAGTTTCTAACGCTCAAGCTGAAAGGATTTTTTCTTTGTGTATGAATACGTGGACCAAAAACCACAATAAATTAGAGATAAAGTCTGTAGGTAAAGGCGGAACTTCAAATAAAATCGAACTTTCACATGACATGTAATTTTATTTTAGAAAACAAGGAAGCGCACTAAGCCGCAAGGAATAATAACAGTTATTTGTAAAAGCGATACTTTTATTAATAAAAATACTTGATAATGCCAAATATTTTTATTAATAAAAGTATCGCTACTGATACCAAAACTGCATTTTTTTGGAAAAAAAAATTTAAAATAAAAAAAAATAGTCTTATCTACAGCTCAAATCCTTAAATAAATTCTACCAAGTCCTCTAAAACATAAAATTGGAGCTGGCAACCCTAATTCATCACACGATTTCTCACGGTCATCATAGTCATCACACGATTTCTCACGAATGCACAATGAGCGTTTTTCCTTATGTCAAATTTAGTTCTAAAAGAATCCCTAGGTGGCGCTGCCGTACCGTAATAATAAACGTCAACGCAAAAAATAATACTATGGTTCTGTGGAATTTGTGATGGTTGATTACGGAAAAACAGAAATGCTGTTGTCGTTTGGTGATAAGTGCGATTTTGGAGTCTTTGCTGTGGATTGTGGGTTTGAATTTTTATTTTTATTACGAGAAACCTCGTCCGAATAGCAACCCTGGTTCCTTCTCTTGTTTAGTAATCTGTGGACTAACTTTGACATTGATTGCTACGAATCATCATTTTGTACGTAGAAACGAATAACGCTATCTATACTCCGATTTTTAATTTCGTGTACCAAACTGACATTTGGTGGGTTGCCAGTTTTGGATTTTGTTGTACAATAAAGTACTCGAAGACTATCAAGATATTGAAACGAGATATGATTCGAAAGCCAAACTAGTATTCGGTTTGGTGATTTGAAAAAAAGTTGCATGTTACATTTATGATTTTCTTCCTTAAATTAATTTAACCATTTTGAAAATGTCACTGTAGATAGAAATCAACGCGACTTTTATTTCTGATCAACGTAAATTAAGATTCTAAAATTATTTATTTTAGTAAGGTTTAAAAAAGAAACGACTTCATCACTCAGCTGATACGATACTATTTTTTTAATTACGATAACTTTGCAACGCAGTACCTAGTTATCAATAAGCAAATAAAAAGTAGAATTTTAGCTGACAATGTCGAAATCGAGACCGAGACCGAGAACTCGGTCGAGATTCCTTGAGCTAGCAACATTTTAAAAAAGAAAGAGCGCTTGCAGCTGTCAGTTTAGTACACGAAATTAAAAATCAGAGTATAGATTATCTAAAGGAATTTGGCTGCACGGACGAAAGTCCTTTGCCTATTCTGCTATTAACAGATAAAGAAGATAAAAAAAAATATATCTAAAGGAACTAAGAAAAAAAAAAGGAAAAACGCTCGTTGCACAGCTGCTATCCTGTTGCCATGTCAAATAAGAATCACGACTTCACGATATTATTTACTTTTTTATTGAAGTATACCTACTACCTAAAGATCTTAGAAATATTTTCCAGTATGTTGGCACGCTTGTCAACACAACACTATAATAGAGCAACCATGAGAGCAACAAACCCACTGCGCATGCGTGGTCGTGCGCTGAGTTGCCACATCAATATTTTTTTCTGATTTCAAGTAGTCTTCATTTGATTTAATTTTTAATTTAATTTAATTTGTTTATTGGTGTGTAAAACAGGTAACAAACAATCTATCTATATATATAAAAGGAGAAGCTGACTGACTGACTGACTGACTGAATGACTGACTGACTGACTGACATATCAACGCAGCGCCCAAACTATAAGGGTTAGAAACTTGAAATTTTGCACAAGAGTTCCTTTTATAACGTAGGGTAGCACTAAGAAAGGATTTTTCAAAATTCACCTAAAATACCCTAAAGGGGTAAAATGCGGGTGCAAAGTTAGTATGAAACTCTGCCGTTTTTTAAGTTACTTAAATGAAACTCAGTATGAAGTTTCTTCGTTTAAAATCATGAAACATGTGTAAAATAGTATTTCTAAACTCATCCCTTAAGGGGGGAAAAAAGGAGGGTGCAACGTTAGTATGAAACTTTGCCGCTATCCAAGTTATTCGAATGAGATTCTATATGAAGGTAATTCATTAAAAGTCATGAAACATGTGTAAAATAGTTTTTCGAAAATCATCCCTTAAGGCGGAAAAAAGGGGGTGCAAATTTAGTATGAAACTTTGCCGTTTTTGAAGTTATTCAAATGGAATTCAATATGAAGGTCCTTCATTTAAAATCATGAAACACGTGTAAAATAGTATTTCAAAAATCATCCCTTAAGTGGGAAAAAGGGGGTGCAAAGTTAGTATGAAACTTTGCCGTTATCCAAGTTATTCGAATGAGATTCTATATGAAGGTCCTTCATTAAAAGTCATGAAACATGTGTCAAATAGTTATTCGAAATTCATCCCTTAAGGGGGTAAAAGGGGGGTGCAAATTTAGTATGAAACTTTGTCGTTTTTGAAGTAATTCAAATGAAATTCAATACGAAGATCCGTCGCTAAAAGTCACGAAATACATGTAAAATAGGCTTTCAAAAATCATCCCTTAAGTGGGTAAAACGGGGTGCAATGTTAGTATGAATGAAACCCTGCCGTTTTTGAAGTTATTCGAATGAAATCTATATACAGGGTGGTCCAAATATCATGGATCAAAGGAAATGGGGAGTTAGCCAAGGTCATCTTCTACCAATAAGGTCCTATACAGGGTGGTAAAATTCTCAACGGTTTTGAACTTATGATTGATTTTCGGTTTTTTTCAAGAAAAGAGTTCCTACTACTTATTAAGAGCAATAAAACGAAAAGTACTTACTTTTGGTGGTTGTTTTTTTTTTTGATAGTGACGGTCCATGATGAGAATGTAACAAAAAAAATTCATCGTCCCTGTCTTTATGGATCATGAGATTTTAATTAATTTTTTACGGATCTTGTATCATAATTGTTTTATCCAACATTTTCGTCATTGATTTAAAAAAAAAAGTGTACTGCGGAAACCTGCCCCAGTAGTAGAAAAACTGGACCATTTCATGAGGATTGTAAAAAGATACTCTCCTGAGTCTTTTATTATTGACCTTTATTCTCTGCAAAGTTGCATTTTTTTAAGTCAACTTTTGGTTCTAACTAATTTGAGTTACAAAGCACTGTTCTAGGACATAAAAATAAGTCAAAAATGGATTTAAAAATTAAGTTCTAACAACGGACAGGTCGTTACG
Source organism: Yponomeuta plumbellus (assembly GCA_947310845.1). Lineage (NCBI taxonomy): Eukaryota > Metazoa > Arthropoda > Insecta > Lepidoptera > Yponomeutidae > Yponomeuta > Yponomeuta plumbellus. Next base: position 12,969,379 of record OX371214.1, read on the forward strand.
ATCTTTTTTCGTAGCTCTTGTCCCGTCGGTGTCACTTTTCTTGTGGTACCACCAGTTAATAAAATAACACTAAACAAAAGCTTTGTTTGTATTCTGAGAATCTACCGGTTGGACATGGGGTCCCAGGAACAAAGAGAAGTTTACTACCTGTAGGTGACTCGTTATATTTAACCTTATATTTAGTTTATTGTTGTAATTTATTTATGCTGTACATAACATTTATTATAATTATTTTCTTACTTATTTACGTATTCTATTTACTCACACTAATACATTCATTACTCTCATACATCACTCTTTTGTACTTTCATCATACAAAACTAAATATTATTAATTTAGCAAGCGAACCCGCGCGCGATCATCTGTATGGCTGGTCCTATTGTTCGTCGTTGACGTCACTAGGAGCAGCCTCCCAGCCTCGCTGCGCGCGCGCCGCCCGCCAGTCGGAATCTAACCTCGGACGCGAAGCCTGTGTCGGTTTTACGCTTGCGCTCCACTCGCTACCGCTCGCGATCTACATATTTATTTTGCTTGTACTGCTTTCGCCTGCTTTCTCTTTGAACTTTACTTCCTTTCTTGTGATTATTACCATCTGTGTCTACGCTATCCGCATCGTTCTGTATATAAAGGATAGGTCTATGTGGCCAAATAAACAGTTTAAAGTAAACAGTGATTTATCGTGTTATTTGCTAACATCAACACTCAGCCACCTACATAGCTACCTATACTGGTGACCCCTCTCAAGAACACGATGAGCTCAGACGATTCAAGCGGACCTGACTCGGAAGATTCACAAAGGAATGTGAATGTCTTACCTCGCGGCGGCAAGCGGCATACTATCAAGATGGCGTCGCCCCCAGACGAGAAGACTAAGATTGCCTGTTCCACACTGACGGCGTCTCCTACTCCACTCCACCTAAAGATTCCGCCATTCTGGCCCGAAAAGCCAGCGATATGGTTTGCGCAGGTGGAGGGGCAGTTCACAATTATGAAGGTAACAGACGATGCTACAAAATTCTACCACATACTGGCCACTCTCGACCGCCAGTATGCTGCAGAGATTGAGGATGTGCTTACTGGCCCTCCCGACTACTCCAAGCTGAAGGCCGAGCTCATCAAGCGGCTTTCAGTGTCTAAGGAGAACAAGGTGAAGCAGCTGCTGACCCACGAGCAGCTCGGGACCCGCAAGCCGTCGCAGTTCCTACGCCACCTGCAGCACCTGGCCGGACCCGACATTCCTTCGGACTTCGTGCGGACCATCTGGACCAGCCGGTTACCTACCTCGCTGCAGCCAATCGTCGCGTCGCAGCCGACGTTAGGTATTGACGCACTCGCCGAGCTCGCCGACCGCGTCTATGACATCGCAGCACCAGCGCAGCAGGTGGCAGCAACCACATCATCATCGTCAACAGCAGGATCACCTATTGAGGAATTAACGCGGCAAGTAGCTGAGTTGACGCGACAAGTGAGCGCCCTTACTACGCAGTCACAGCACCGCTCCCGCAGCACTGAGCGGCGAGGTGGAGACCAGCGCAGCCGTTCCACGTCCAATTACCAGAGGTACCCGATCTGCTGGTACCACTCAAAATACGGATCCAAGGCGCGTCGGTGTATCAAGCCCTGGGACTACAAACCGGGAAATGCTCCGAGCAGTCAGTGATGGCGACGGCCGACTGCCACAACCTAAGCACAGGTCGCCTATTCATCACGGACCGTATTACACAGACACAGTTCCTCATAGACACCGGAAGTGATATTTGTGTTTACCCTGTATCTGCTTTTCGTGAGCGCCGTTGTAAAACTACTTATCAACTTACTGCTGCCAATGGCTCGGCTATCGATACGTACGGCTATATACAACTTAACTTGAATTTAGGCCTACGCCGCAACTTTCCGTGGCGCTTTATTATCGCTGACGTCACAAAAGCAATCATAGGTGTAGATTTTTTAACGCATTACCGCATAATAGTCGATGTTAGCCAACAAAAACTTATCGATGGCCTAACCAATGTTAGTTCTGTAGCCTGTTTAGATATAAATAGCTCTCTTGTTCTAAGTGTAAAGGTATCGACTGGTGGTGACGGTAGGTATAATAAAATTTTGTTAGAATATCCGGAAATAACACGTCCCGCTGGTACTCCGGGTATTATAAAACACAACACAACACACCACATACGCACTACACCGGGCCCACCTGTCTCATGTTCCCCACGTCCTCTAGCCCCGGATAAGTTAAAAATCGCGAAACAAGAATTCGACACTATGATAGCTAACGGGACAGCACGTCCGTCTGACAGTCCCTGGTCGTCGCCTCTTCACCTTGTTTCTAAGAAAGATAACGGGTGGCGTCCGTGTGGTGATTATAGGCAATTAAATGCACGTACCATACCTGACCAATACCCAGTTAGACATATACAAGATTTTTCGCACTGTCTGTCCGGTTGTACTATATTTTCAGTGGTAGATTTGGTTAAAGCTTACAACCAAATCCCGGTTACTGAACAGGATATACCCAAGACTGCGATAACCACACCGTTCGGACTTTACGAATTTCCTTACATGACGTTTGGTCTTAGGAATGCGGCACAAACCTTTCAAAGATTTGTCGACGGACTAACTCGTGGTCTCGACTTTTGCTATCCGTATCTCGACGATTTCTTGGTTTTCAGCAAAACGTCACAGGAGCACGAAGACCACTTGCGCCAGCTCTTCGAACGCATGCGCAGCTATGGTGTACTTGTCAACACAGCCAAGTGCGTTTTCGGTATGTCGGAAATCACGTTTCTAGGCTATTCAATCTCCGAAAAGGGCACTAAACCACTGAAAAGCAAGGTACAGGCCATTGCTGAGTTCACACCCCCAAAAACCGTCCGAGAACTCCGTCGATTTTTGGGGATGGTGAATTTTTACAGGCGATTTCTTCCAAATGCCGCCCAAATTCAAGCGCCGCTCAATGCCTTGCTTACAGGGTCGGTTAAAGCTTCCCATCCAGTCAACATAGAAGGGGATTCCCTCAAAGCATTCGAAGCTTGTAAGAAGAGCTTATGTGATGCAGCACTTTTGGCACACCCCGACTCGTCAGCTAAGTTAGGACTGGTCACTGATGCCTCCGATACGGCAATAGGTGGAGTCCTACAGCAGCTGAAGGATGGAGACTGGCAGCCCCTAGCATTTTTCTCTCGCAAGTTGAGCCCAACGCAAACAAAGTACTCACCGTATGACCGCGAGCTCCTTGCCATCTATGAGAGTATAAAATATTTCAGGCATATGCTAGAGGCCCACAACTTCACTATCTATACTGACCACAAACCGTTATGTTACGCTTTTCATGAACGGAAAAGTAACTGCTCGCCACGTCAGTATAGACACCTCGACTTCATCTCGCAGTTCACCACAGACATCGTCTTTATTGCCGGCAAAGACAACTTGGTTGCCGATACACTGTCGCGCGTAGAAGAACTGCAGTCACCTGTCGATCTCGAAGTGATGGCCAATCTCCAAGACCAAGACCCAGAGCTCGCTGAGCATCTTAAAGGCGACACTTCACTTCGTCTTACCAAAATGAACATCCCTGGGAGTCGTGCCATGTTGTACTGCGATGTTAGTACACCGACACCCAGGCCTTTTGTTCCCAAACAACTGCGTAAGCAGATTTACGACTGTCTTCACTCTCTTAGCCACCCCGGTGCCAACGCCACCGCCAAACTCGTTGCTCAACGATTCGTTTGGCCACTGTTACGGAAAAACTGCCGTGAATGGGCGAAAGCGTGTTTGACTTGCCAGCGCACGAAGGTAACTAGACACGTTGCTTCACCGTTAGGTACAAACGACTTACCTTCAGCGCGTTTCCAACACGTCCATTTAGACCTTATCGGTCCACTGCCGTCCGCTGGTGGCTTTCGGTATTGCCTCACAGCCGTTGATCGCTTCACGCGATGGCCGGAAGCTGTACCTATTATCGATATCACCGCCGAAACAGTGGCCAAAGCGTTTGTCAGCTGTTGGGTATCCAGATACGGTTGTCCCACTGAGATCGTCACCGATCGCGGGGCTCAATTTTTATCAGCTCTGTTCGAGCAGCTGTCAAAGTCCATAGGTTTCGATCACCGTAGGACAACAGCTTATCACCCACAGTGTAATGGCTTGATGGAGAGATTTCACCGGCAGCTAAAAGCAGCAATTACCTGTCATGCCGACGCCAACTGGACAGAGTCGCTGCCACTTGTACTTTTAGGCATTAGAAGCGCTGTAAAAGAAGATCTTCAAGCATCATCAGCCGAGCTGGTGTACGGTGAACCCCTACGTCTACCTGGTGAATTTTTTGGTCATGACGTCCCAGGTTACACCACCGACATCACCGATTTTTCAGCCCGCATAAAGTCCTTCGCCGAGCGCATACGACCAGTCCCACCTCAGCACCATTCCAACACTCGTAAAGCCTTCGTATTTAAGGATTTAGCCAGCTGCAGTCACGTATTTCTTAGGGAAGAAGTGTCACGCGGCTCATTTCAGCCAGCTTATGTAGGGCCATTCGAGGTACTTAAGAGAGGGGCAAAGACTTTTAAGATACGTGTGCGAAACAAAGACGTCATAGTGAGCATAGACCGATTAAAACCAGCCTATATACTAGACGACAACTTGTCCCAACCGCGATATGACCCCGTACCGCCAGACACTCACCCCCCACCCCCGCCCCTTCAATCACGGTCACAGGATACTCCCATTAGGACTACACGTTCAGGTCGGAGAGTCAATTTCCCAGATTTTTATCGCCCTTAGCCGGTCTTTGGAGGGGAGTGATGTAGGTGACTCGTTATATTTAACCTTATATTTAGTTTATTGTTGTAATTTATTTATGCTGTACATAACATTTATTATAATTATTTTCTTACTTATTTACGTATTCTATTTACTCACACTAATACATTCATTACTCTCATACATCACTCTTTTGTACTTTCATCATACAAAACTAAATATTATTAATTTAGCAAGCGAACCCGCGCGCGATCATCTGTATGGCTGGTCCTATTGTTCGTCGTTGACGTCACTAGGAGCAGCCTCCCAGCCTCGCTGCGCGCGCGCCGCCCGCCAGTCGAAATCTAACCTCGGACGCGAAGCCTGTGTCGGTTTTACGCTTGCGCTCCACTCGCTACCGCTCGCGATCTACATATTTATTTTGCTTGTACTGCTTTCGCCTGCTTTCTCTTTGAACTTTACTTCCTTTCTTGTGATTATTACCATCTGTGTCTACGCTATCCGCATCGTTCTGTATATAAAGGATAGGTCTATGTGGCCAAATAAACAGTTTAAAGTAAACAGTGATTTATCGTGTTATTTGCTAACATCAACACTCAGCCACCTACATAGCTACCTATACTACCTGCGCTAGCTACCTGACCCTTTACACGCCTCCAGCAACTTTTACTTAGTGTTCTGCTTGCTGTTCGCTACTTTACACGGTTATTCGGTTGACACTTTCTGCGCTGCTCTTTTTTTATCGCTTCGAACTTTGCATTCTCCCTGGACTCTGTTTTGGATTTTCACCTACAAACTTGGCATTTCTTACTGGACTCTGTTTTGGATTTTCACCTACGAACTTGGCATTTCTTACTGGACTCAGTTGTGTATTAGTGAATTTGGACTATTAAAAATGGCTTACTCAGCCCGTGACTACGCTAACATGCATTTTGTGTACGGTTTTTGTGACGGAAACGCTCGTGAAGCAGCAAGAGAATATCGGTGACGTTTTCTGAATCGTGATCGCTATCCCGACTACAGAGTATTCCAGCGTGTACACAACGCTTACGTAGAGGGCCATATTCCTGGAAGTAGCGCGACGAGAACCGGGCGCCCTATGGTACATGATTTGGAAATGGAAGATCAAATTCTTCAAGAAATATCGAATGGCCCGTCGACGAGTCAACGGCGAATTTCAAGAACATTAGGTGTCCCGAAAACGACTGTGCAACGCGTTTTAAAACGGAACATGATGCATCCGTATCATGTCCAGCGCGTGCAAGCACTGCTGCCGGCTGATTACGAAAAAAGACAACTTTTTTGCACAGAGATGCTCCGGCGCAACAGAGAAGATCCCGAATTTCTAAATAAAATTATGTGGTCGGACGAAAGTATGTTTCAACGCACTGGTGTTTTTAATATTCACACTGTGAGTATGTGAATCCTCACATTATTCGACGAGACCACTTCCAACACAAATTCGGAGTCAACATGTGCTCCGGGATCGTCGAAGGACAGTTAATAGGACCACACGAGCTGCCTGCAAGAGTGAATGGTCAAATTTATTTGTCATTCTTACAAGAGGAACTCGACCCATTCTTAGAAGACGTTTCTCTTGAAACAAGAAGCGCTATGTGGCTGCAACATGACGGCGCACCTCCGCACTTCGCTCGTGACGTGAGGAGTCACCTAAATGAAGTATTTCCAAATCGCTGGATCGGTCGCGGTGGAACTATTCAATGGCCACCGCGCTCACCCGATTTAAGCCCCATAGATTATTTTCTTTGGGGTTACTTCAAGGAAGTGGTATACGAAAAGGAGTGCAACACGGAGCAGGAGCTTCGACGACGAATATCAGCGGCCACCCACCAGGTGAAAAATAATCACCGGGCCTTTAGATTGTTAAAAAGAAATTTTATTAGAAGATGTCGACTCTGCCTCCGAGTGAGAGGTAGAAATTTTGAACATCTTCTATGAAAAAGTTTATTTTATTATTTTTGATTAAACTGTCTATTCTAATTATCTGGTGTAATTTTTTTATCCTTTTGCGACTTATTTTTATGTCCTAGAACAGTACTTTGCAACTCAAATTAGTTAGGACCAAAAGTTGATTTAAAAAAATGCAACTTTGCTGAGAATAAAGGTCAATAATAAAAGACTCAGGAGAGATAGGGCTTTGAGTTGTATCTTTTTACAATCCTCTTGAAATGGTCCAGTTTTTCTACTACTGGGGCAGGTTTCCGCAGTACACTTTTTTTTTAAATCAATGACGAAAATGTTGGATCAATCAATTATGATACGAGATCCGTACAAAATTAATTAATTTCTCATGATCCATAAAGACAGGGACGATTAATTTTTTTTTGTTACATTCTCATCATGGACCGTCACTCTCAAAAAAAAAACAACCACCAAAAGTAAGTACTTTTTTTTTTATTGCTCTTAATAAGTAGTAGGAACTCTTTTCTTGAAAAAAAACCGAAAATCAATCATAAGTTCAAAACCGTTGAGAATTTTACCACCCTGTATAGGACTTTATTGGTAGAAGATGACCTTGGCTAACTCCCCATTTCATTTGATCCATGATATTTGGACCACCCTGTATATAAAAGGAGAAGCTGGCTGACTGACTGACTGACATATCAACGCAGGGCCCAAACTATAAGGGTTAGAAACTTGAAATTTTGCACAGAAGTTCGTTTTATAACGTAGGGTAGCACTAAGAAAGGATTTTTCAAAATTCACCCCCTAAAGGGGTAAAATGGGGGTGCAAAGTTAGTATGAAACTCTGCCGTTTTTGAAGTTACTCAAATGAAACTCAATATGAAGTTTCTTCGTTTAAAATCATGAAGCACGTTGTTATAACGGGTTTTCGAAATAGGTTTTTAAAAAAAGATTTTAATTTGCACTGGAAACAGAATTTACTTATTAGGAAATAGAACAATATGACCTGATGATTAGGTCTGGTCGCGTCGGAGTTTGGAAGGAGACTGGCTGGACAGGGGCTTCGGAAAGGGAGTTGCTGAGTCAGGGAAGCTAAGAGTACAGGTAGCACAAAGGCATACATACAAGGGGTATAACAGCCCCCCGCGGAAGACTAAACTTCGGGGTGATTGGGAAGTTTATGTTCAGGGTAGTAATTTAGATATTGCAGCGAAGTCTCGGTAAAGGAATAAGAGATTCTTCAGGTTGTGAGACTGGAGTAGGTGCAGGGTTGGTTTCAGAATTTGGGTTACCTGAATGGGGCCTAAAGAAATGGGCGCGACCAGATTTACACAATATGAAAAATATAAAACTTAAAGTAATTACTAACAATAACCAAACTATGGCAGAATAGTGTGTCTCGTATTTAATCAAGTGTTTCTGGTTAATTATTTCATCCAAATTTTGAATAAGGTTGGAATCCTCAATTTTGGGTTCCTCCCTGAGTTTGTCCAAATTTATGTTACTAAGTGATATACGAGGCACGCGAGACTTTAAGAACTTATCTAGATTACAACAACTATCATTAATTATACTATAGTTACTTATCACACTAGTGATATTCATGCTATCAGATGACAATGTTGGTATAAGTTGGGTATTCCTGCAATAACCTTTACATAAATTCGGCATAGTCAGTGTGCCGGTTCCTAATAGATTGATCTCGTAAACTTTGTCGGTACATTCAATAGAGAGATTAGAGGGACGTGACTGAGTAAAAATCCATTTGCTATTGTCTAATGGTTGCCAAATATCTATAAGTCCGTGTATAAATTTAGTGTTACATGTATTTGGTACAGATTTTAAAGTTTTCGATATTATTTCAGTTTCACATATTGGACTGGTGTTTACGTCACGTTTTACTGATACTTTACAAACATAATTTTGATCAGCTATACTTTTACAGTTTTTATGGTTATTGAAAGATGAATATAGGGTCTTATCTAAACTTATAACTGAATACTTAAAAGAAGGTATAATCATGGCAAATGAATCTGGCGACTTTACGTCATGCGGAAACGGTAGCGGAATGTTATGATACAAGTTGTATTGTTTATTAGTCACTAGAGGTATTTTTAAAACAAATATTATTTTGTCATGTATATAGTAACATACGAGTTCTGAAATATTTATAAGGTTATGTATGTTATATAGATGCAGGTCTACAGGGAGGTGTCTCGATGCGGGTAAATTATGATAATTTTTTATCAGTTCGTCATTATAATTGAACTGGGGTTATTACAGACGGGTGTAAAACGTTACTACTGCTTAATGCTACACTATTAACTAAGTCTTCAATTTCAAAAGACAGGGTAAGTAAAGAACTATCTAATACGCTAAAAACATCGTGAAGAGCTGATCTAAACAGCAGTTCATTTGTGATCAGTGATCACATTACTTACATAACTAGCGAGCTTATCTAAAGATGATCTTAACTTAGCTTCATTAATACTAATTTTATAAAACGTCTCATTATAATGTTGAAGTACAGAGTTGGTTACTAAAATGTTCTGTATTACAATACTCGCTATCTTGGTTTGATCACTTTGTATTGTATTGATAGCGTCGTTATAACGAGTTTCATCGTCTTCGTCTAAGGTGCCGAATACGTGCTTGAAAATAGTGCCTATACCGCTAAACCATGCGGACCTTTTCATCCGATCCGACATTAAATGGGAAATCGAGTCAAAATCGCGGATTGCATCATGAAAACGCAATGTAAGCGGTTCTAGGACATTAAAACATTCAGAGGTGTCGAGAAAGTCGCGACAGAGGAAACGTGAACTTCCAAAAATTTCGTTTAAATTATTTATGTGAGGTTTTATAAATGAAATATTTTTAGGTATTACGACGTCTAGGCTACCATCTCGGATTTTCGCTAAACCAACGTGGTTAAAGTAGATTCCTGGCTCCCCGTTGATGGGTTGGACAAATGGCTCACGGCCATGGACTTGCATTATCACCAAACTGAAACGATAAAAATGAAGTGATTTTAAGTTACGTTAGCCGGTTTCACTTGATCATAGTGATGCGTAACGTGTCTGCGATTTATGAGCAAGGAGAGGCTGTTATTGCCTAGAATTTTGACTATTTTGTAAGGGCCTTTCCAGAGAGGAGAAAGTGCCTTTCGCATTCTCAGGTTATTTTTTAGGTAGACGTATTCGCCTACTTTATACTTGGCGGGGCGTGTACGGGCATCGTAATAGGATTTGGAATTTTCTTTAGATCTGTTTATATTTTCAATCGCTTTTTGTCTGGAAAGTTGTAAGCGATGTTGCAACATTTTTAGATATTCGGGATATGTGCCATCGGGAGCGGATTCGTAGATAGAATCTGGAAGGAAGGGCTTGTGTGCAAACAAGAGCTCGTATGGAGTAAAGTTTGTAGTGCAGTGGACGTTGGTGTTATAAGCCAAAATGGCAGTGTAGACATAAGTGGGCCAATTGTCTTGATTACTATTAACAAATGACTTCAAGTATTCTTTTAACGTTGAGTGACTGCGCTCTAAAGCACCCTGGGTCTGTGGATGATATTGAGAGGACCACAGCTGCTTTATTTTGAGGAACTGGCAGGTCTTTTTAAAGAGGTCAGCTGTAAAGTTTGTGCCTTGATCAGTGAGGATAGTACGGGGTATCCCAAAGAGCGATATAAAATGCACAAGGCAGTCGGTGGTTTCTTCAGAAGTCACAGTGCGCAGTGGATAAGCAGCAGAGAATTTTGTCAAGTCAGCTTGGATCGTCATAATATATTTTAACTTAGCAGAGCCGGATTCTGGTAAAGGACCTACAATGTCCAATGATTTTCCTTAATGAGACTGATGGATGCACCACTAGAAACTAGAAACAACAGAGGTTTATTTGAAACAGAGGTTATTATTTCGATGTATGGCAAGTACTTCTTGGATGGATCTGTCTTGATTTCATATATTTTGTGATTTGTGTTACTATTCTTGGGAGCCTCTTTTGGGCAATTGGATTCAAAGGATTGGTCAACCGCTGTTGGGTCTTTGGATGTCGTTGGCATCGACTTAGTAGTAGCTGCTGTTGAGCTCGTGGATATAGGAGATGTAGAACATTTATTAGCCACTGCTGGGCGTTTGGAAACAGAGGATGTAGTAGTTTTGTTAGCCACTGCTGGCATTTGGATACAGAGGATATTATAGCATTTTTAGTAGCCACTACTGGACGTTTGGATACAGAGGATGTAGAAGTTTTGTTAGCCACTGCTGGGCATTTGGATACAGAGGATGTAGAACTTTTCGATTTGTTATTTGAATGTGAGGCCTCCGGTTTGGGGCTGGCTACCCTGTTGTGTGGCCTCGGATTTAGTTTCTGATTCAGAGATATATATGTGGCATCGGCTTTATAGGTTTTATTTCCCGTGCGATGCTTTTCAGGAAATCTTAAGCGTTTAAATGGTCTACTTCATCAAAACCATCCTCTTCTTCTTCTTCTTCTTCTTGGGTGTTAGTTTTGACATGGTTTATAGGTTTATGGGTCTGATTATTAGTATTGCCGAAGCGATTATTGTTGTATTGTCGCTTTCTGCAGTTCTCAATGGTGTGTCCTTCGAACTTGCAGTAGCGGTAAATGACGCCGTTGTTAAGGGTATTCACATTTGGGCGAAATTGTAAGTCACCGCTTGGTGGATTTGGTCGCGGTCTATTTTGAAACTGACCGGGCTGTTGCCGGTTATGGAAGTTACACCGTGGTTGGAAGTTGGGCCTTGACGGGATATTGGAACGGCTTGGACCTGGAGCTGGAATTGGGACCATGGGTTTTTTGAAGAGTGTTTGTTGTATTATTTCTTCGGAAATGGCGATATTTATCGCCTCGTTAAGATTTTTGGGTGATCTACACCGAACAATGTTGCTTATACGCGGGTGTAGCCCCATTAAAAAGTGATGAAGAGCCAGGTCTTCCATCGCGGCAGTTCTACCAGGTATCTGGTTTTTGACGGTCACGTTCAATGAAATTTCCGTGAGAAGTTGTGATAAATACGTCTCCATGCGGAGAGCGAATTGGGTGACGTTTTCGTTTGGAGATTGTTTGCCTTCTTGAAGGTCAGTGAGCAGATGAGAGACGTGCTTTCTCTCAGCGAATTGTGTTTTCAAGAATTCTTTGAGCTGATCAAAGGATTGAAATTCCTTGATGGAGCATGCAATTTCTGCTTTCCCTGTTAACTGACTGAGTATATATTTAAACAAGATGGGTTTTTGTGCTGCATTCGCTAGCTCGTAAGCGTTATTGCAATTTGTTATGAAGAAATTCAGACCTTCGCGACAACCGTCGTATGTTTTTATAAATTTTAGTAAAATATTGAGGTCGAGATCCATATTTAATGTGGATGATGTTTTGGGTCTTGCGCCTTTCGGTGTTTGCGGTATTTCAATATCCGCAACGGGTAATGACAAAGAAATTTTATTATCTGCTGTTGCTTGAGACATAGCCTGTTAGCTCGTAGTGTGAGCGAGTCTTTATTTTGTTTAGACTACACGCGGGCTTGCGACGCGATAAGGAATTCTAGGTAACGCTGGTAACTACGGACAATTGATAATAAGAACTAGTACTTGGGTATTGTCTCTATAGATGGGAACAAATAAAATTAAAGTCACTCACAGGGCTGGTAAATACTTCACGAACACAGCAGACGGGGACTGGAACTTCTGGAGCAGGAGCCGCTGGAACTGGGACAGTAGGCTCGTTGCAGGTGAAGAAATCGGCTCAGTGGAGTTGGAGTGGTGTGATGTCGGAGACACGGAGATGCAACAATGCAGGGGACTCGGTGATTCGGGAACTATGCGTGGATAGTGCTGGGACTCGGCGATGCTGGGCGGACAAACAAGGACGCGCTGCTGGCAATGAGTGTTTGCGCCGGTTGTAGACAATGAAGGGACGAGTAGTTTCGGTCACTTTTTTTTCACAATTATCTTGTTGTATCACGAAACACTTTATGTTGTATAGCACTTCACAAGTTTTCTTGGGAGACGTTTATCCTGGGACCTGTCGGAGATCCCTTAACGCTGCCACCAAATGTTATAACGGGTTTACTCAAATGTTATAAATAGGTTTTTAAAAAAATATTTTAATTTGAACTGGAAATAGAATTTACTTATTAGGAAATAGAACAATATGACCTGATGATTAGGTCTGGTCGCGTCGGAGTTTGGAAGGAGACTGGCTGGACAGGGAGCTAGGACTGAGGCTTCGGAAAGGGAGTTGCTGAGTCAGGGAAGCTAAGAGTACAGGTAGCACAAAGGCATACATACAAGGGGTATAACAACGTGTAAAATAGTTTTTCAAAAATCATCCCTTAAGGGGAAAAAGGGGGGGTGCAAAGTTAGTATGAAACTTTGTCGTTTTTGAAGTTATTCAAATGATATTTAGTACGAAGGTCCTTCATTTAAAATCATGAAACATGTAGAAATTAGTTTTTCAAAAATAATCCCTTAAGGTTGAAAAAGAGGGTGCAATATTAGTACGAAACTTACCCCAAATTTTATTATGAAATTTTGCCGTTTTTGAAGTTATTCAAATAGGCTTCAATATGAATGTCCTTCATTTAAAATCATGAAACACATGTAAAATAGTATTTCTAAAATCATCCCTTAAGGGGGAAAAACGGGGGGTGCAAAGTTAGTATGAAACTTTGCCGTTGTTGAAGTTATTCAAATGATATTTAGTACGAAGGTCCTTCATTTAAAATCATGAAACATGTAGAAATTAGTTTTTCAAAAATCATCCCTTAAGGGGGAAAAAGAGGGTGCAATATTAGTACGAAACTTACCCCAAATTTTATTATGAAATTTTGCCGTTTTTGAAGTTATTCAAATAGGCTTCAATATGAATGTCCTTCATTTAAAATCATGAAACACATGTAAAATAGTATTTCTAAAATCATCCCTTAAGGGGGAAAAACGGGGGGTGCAAAGTTAGTATGAAACTTTGCCGTTGTTGAAGTTATTCAAATGATATTTAGTACGAAGGTCCTTCATTTAAAATCATGAAACATGTGTAAAATAGTTTTTCAAAAATCATCCCTTAAGGGGGAAAAAGGAGGATGCGACGTTTGTATGAAACTTTGCCGTTATCCAAGTTATTCGAATGAGATTATTTATGAAGGTCCTTCATTAAAAGTCATGAAACATGTCGTCTGCTTACTGCTAAAAACGAATAAATACACTTTTTGGCAAAATTGAGTTATAAATACAGTTATATGTAATTTTTTACGGGCTTCCCACTGGTAAAACCCAATAAACGATAGAACCAATAGTAGCGATGATACTATTTTTAAAAACAGATAAGTGTATGAAATTTCAACAAAATCATAGTGGTTTAATATAATAAATAACATTATCATCTAAATGATCAAATTTTTTATAGGCAAATCAACATAAATATGTTTAAAACGTTTTTCTGGTAATGGTGCCCAGTACGATTATCCAAATAATAACTGGTAAAAACAGATACTGGCATTTATTCATTCAAGCTTCTAATATTTCTATTATTAAAAAACAATAAAGTCGTTTATGATTTTTTCCGTAAGTATTACAAGACTGCATACAACAAAATTATTACTGGTAAAAACCGATACTGGCATATTTTATTCATAAGAGCTTCATCATCATCATCATTCAGCCACAAGTCCACTGCTGGACATAGGCCTCCTCCATGGATTTCCAAAAAGACCGGTCGGATGCGGCTTGCATCGTCTTCCCGCCACTTGGATGAGATCGTCTGTCCATCTTGTAGCCAGTCGTCCTACGCTGAGCTTGCCGATATGTGGTCTCTATTCGAGCAGTTTCCGGCCCCATCGGCCATCAGTTCTGCGTGATAGTGCCCCGCTCACTGCCACTTCAACTTACTAATCCGCTGGGCTATGTCGACGACTTTCGTTCGTCTACGGACCTCATCATCGAAATTCCGAGCATCCTTCCCATAGCTCGTTGCGTGACCTTGACCTTTCTTATGAGGCCCATAGTAAGAGACCACGTTACAGTGTCATAAGTCATCACTGGTAACACACACTGGTTGTATAGTTTTGTTTTGAGGGATTGAGGTATATTGGAGGAAAATACTTTTCTAAGTTTCCCGAATGCTGCCTAGCCGAGTTGGATTGGACGATTGACCTCTTTCACGTAGTTGGACCGGCTTGGACTGTATGTCCTAAGTAGACGTATTCGTCTACAACTTCGAGAGTCAAGTTCCCCACTGTTATTGGGGTGGGCACAAAAGGGGCGTTCGACATGACCTTCGTTTTGTCCATGTTCATTTGAAGGCCCACCCGTTGGGCGACTTGACTGAGGTCTTCGAGCATTATGCCGAGGTCCTCCAGCGTCTCTGCCACGACTACTATGTCGTCGGCAAATCGAAAGTGACTGATGTACTCGCCATTGATATAGATGCCGCTTTCCTGCCATTCCAGAAGCTTGAAGGCATCTTCCGGACCGTTTGTGATCAGTTTCGGAGATATGACATCTCCCTGTCTCACGACCCTTTTCAATGGAATTGCCTCCGAATTCTGCTCCTGTACTCGGACCGACATGGTGGCGTTGTGGTACAAGCACTTCAGCACCTCGATATACCGACAGTCAATACGGCAACGCTGGAGAGAATCGAGCACCACCCATGTCTGCCGGCCCACAATGGCAAATTATACTCAGCCTTCTATATAATTTGCCGCAGCATGTGCATGTGGTCTATGGTACTATAGCCCTTTCAGAAACCGGCTTGTTCGGGAGGCTGGAAGTCATCAAACCTGCGTTCGAAATGATTCGTCAGGTCCCTCGAAAACAGCTTATAAAGATGGCTCAGAAGCGAGATGGATCGGTAGTTCCTCATCATCATCATCATCATCAACCCATCATGTCCCCACCAAGGGGCACGGGTCTCTTCCCTGAGGAAGGTATAGGCCATACTCCACCACGGGGGCCAAGTCCGGATTGGTAGTTCCTCAACAGAGTGTTATTCCCTTTCTTGAGAAACAGCGTCACTACGCTTCTGTTTCATGCTTCTGGCGTCAGGTATTCCTTTGAGCACTACGGAATTGAAGAGCCTCTGAAGGACTTTAAGTACTGGTGTTCCACCCGCTTTCAGAAGCTCTGATGTAATTCCGTCCTCTCCTGGTGCCTTGTTATTCTTGAGCTGTTTCAGGGCCTGCTGTACAGGCTGATGACCGGGATATCTTCGGTATAATGTTGGGTCAGTTAGGCTCTTGGGTCTTTGTGCAAACTGCTAATAGGTTTTGCGACTGAGGTGTAGGTATAGCAGTCCGTAGAAGCTCTCAATCTTCCTCAGCACCTCTGATTTGGTCGACGCTATACTGCCGTCTTCTCTCTTCAGCTTCGTCAGCTTGCTTTACCCAATAGACATGTCTCTTGCGAACACTTTAGAGCCTTTGTTCCGCTCTATAGTCTCTTTAATATGTTCGGTATTAAAGGAACGAATACTGTACCCATAAGTGAAGCCAAAAAGAAGGATCTTATTGGCTTATGCAATAAAAAAATCATTCCTGAAGAGCTTCACGGTTGGTTTTCGGAGCCTGCAGCTGATGAAGAATCTTCTGAAGAACAAAAATAAGTAATGATAGTACGACTATGAAGTCACCTTTAGTTGAGGAGCAACTCCCAAGGATAAGATTGATATTTTTTTGTTATCCAATTGTATAACTACCTTATTACTACAAAAAAAATACTTTAAGTTTTTAATGCATTTTATTTATCAATGGCTTTCACCAACTATAATTTATTGATAATATCATCGAACAACAAGAATATCCTTAGTTATTTGTTTATTATAAGAGTGATTTTTTGTATAATTTTCTGATAAGTGTAAATTAACAAAAAATTTGTACAAGTAAAAACGAATAAATAAATAAATTGTTGAGATTTCCAAGAAGAAAATAAGAGAGGGAATGTCTTTCTTCTGCTAATAAGACCATGATTTAGTTATTAACATAATAAATATTTAAAAAAAGTTACAGCACTGATTTAAGGAGTTATTACATATTTTTGAAATTCTGGTAAAACCGGATACTTCGACAATAATTGTGTATTTTTTTCTATTATATTGTACAAAAATCAATCAAAACTTTATTATTTACAAGGTTGAAAGTGGTATGCACAATTTTTCTTAAGTACACTTGGTTATTTCAAGGACATAACATAGATAAAATTTGGTTTGAACTTTCAATTCGCATTTACTCAAAACATCCGAAACTGCATTTATTCGTTTTTAGCAGTAAGCAGACGATGAGTAAAATAGTTTTTTGAAAATCATCCCTTAAGTGGGTAAAACGGGGTGCAATGTTAGTACGAATGAAACCCTGCCGTTTTTGAAGTTATTCGAATGAAATTCAGAATAAAGGTCCTTCATTGAAAGTCTTGAAAAACATGTAAAATAGTTTCTCGAAAATCATCCCTTTAGGGGATAAAAGGGGGGTGCAAAGTTAGTATGACACCTGCCGTTTTAGAAGTTATTCAAATGATATTTAGTTCGAAGGTTCTTCATTTAAAATCATGAAACACGTAAAATAGTTTTTCAAAAATCATGCCTTAAGGGGGAAAAAAGGGAGTGTAAATTTAGTATGAAACTTTGCCGTTTTTGAAGTTATTCGAATGAAATTCAATATGAAAGTTTGTCATTAAAGTCATGAAATACATGTAAAATAGTTTTTCGAAAATCATTCCTTTCAGGGGGTAAAAGGGGGGTGCAAAGTTAGTATGAAACTCTGTCATTTTAGAAGTTATTCGAATGAAATGCAGTATGTAGGTCCTTCAATGAAAGTCATGAAACATTGTGTGAAGTAGTTTTTAGAAAATCATCCCAAGGGGGGTGCAAAGTTAGAATGAAAGCTTTCTGATATTCAAAGGTTATTTCAATAAAATGTTGTATTTGGGTTATAAGTTCCTGATAAAGTTATTGATTATTGCCGACAGCCCTTTTTGTGAATTCAATACTTATGGGGGTTGCAAATTTAGAAGGTATAAAAGTTCTTCGTATTTACTTCGTATCGTCGCTTCGATTATTAAACATTTCGCTGCGATTTTTGAATTGAATTTCTTTGTTCTTCCATGTGTTTAAATACCACTTTAAATACTTGCTTACTTTCTTATTTTTTTTCATATTGGTCGTTCTAACTCTTGAATAAATTTTCTCAATTCTTCCTATTATTTCTCCGTTCATGTGTTCATAAATATTTCTCAGTTCTTTAAAATACAACCCATAGTAAACAGCCTATACGAGTATATGTCCCACTGCAGGGAATAGGTCTTCTCTCAGAGAGAGTAGTACGGTTTTATTTATTTCGCATGCGCTAAAAGTATCCCAATCTTAATTGCAAACGCAAACACTTTACTCAACTAAAGCCCACGCGGACGAAGTCGCGGGCAACAGCTAGTCTGAATAATATACAGAGAGTGCTTAATAGAGTAGATAGATCTAGAATATCACCCAAAGTATACACACACGTGAGATCAGGAAAATGTAAACAGGCAAATGTAAATGTAAATCAGTGTAAAGTGTAAACAATAGTTTCGAAGTAATAAAGTCTGTTTTTTAGTTCAGTGCGAAAAAATAAAACAGTCACGGTAGAGTGCAGCAGCTTGCCTCACATTTCCATCGCTTAAACCGTAAAGGTAGTGCATGTTGGTGTACTCTGCTGGTGTGTAGTGTGCCATGTTAACAGAGCCAGCAAAACACAAATATCGTAGTCCGTAATTGCCAAGTCGTTGTTTATTGCACCAATTCACGTGAGTCCAAAACACAAAACACAAATCTGTAGTCCAAGAATGCCAAGTCGGTGTTCGTTGCACCAATTCAACCGAGTCCAAACACAAAATCACGAAACAGTTGTCCAAGAATGCCAGGTCGATGTTCAATTATCTGTCCAGTGAAGAAGCGAAACACACAGCTAGAAATCGAACTGGAGTCTACGATTACTTCGAAGGTACTTGGTTGGACCAGCTACGCGCGATTATTGTCGTTTTTTTCACACATTTTTAAAATAGCATTGTATCTCTCTCTTTGGTCACTAGGCAAGCCGAGACGAGTCAAAAGAGAGAGTTCCAGGTAATGGAACACCCGAATAGATGATAAGGGAAGAACAATGAGGGACGGTTCCGAGAATAAAAGACATTGTTTTTACCCACTACCGAACAAGGGAGGGTTATGTGCTTTCATTTTTCAAGAGAACTAACATTGCCTTGATTGTTGTAATGAAATAATATCAACTTAAAACGAAATACAAGACAAAAATGTACAAAGTTAGCCCCGTTGTAGTTAAAATAACAATAACTTATTGATTTATGAACTATTTATTTAAATTTTTTTTTGTTATCTTGCACAACATTCTCAATTTTTTAAGATCATGGGCAGGCAGTTTTTTTTGCAACCACGATGCGTCAAACCTCATTGATTTCTTCTTAAGGTCAAAAATTTCAAATAAAATTATTTTATTTCTTCTGTGCCATGACAATTTGGTGGGTTTGTGATACACGTCTTGTAGCGCATTAAGTCAGGTATCTTCAGAAAAAAAACTAAGCGAGAAATTCTTAATTTGTAGATTTTACATTCAAATTACTAAGATTAGTCGGAAATAAGTTTAAAAAAAACGTGAAATCTCAAATATCTCGAAAACCGTGACACTTTTATAAAACCTATTTTTTTATTTTCTGATAGGGGATAGTCCGATCCTTCACCAGGTTCCATTTGGACCACTCATAACGGGACACTCTGTATAGGTTTACTCAGTAGATTTTTTTTACCGTGAATAGAAGACTCGCGTCACCAAAATCCTTATCACATCAAAGACATTAATGCCGTAATATTTTTTTTTTTTAGTTCTTCTGAAAACTTTAATTAAAGTTTTATTCCTCATTAGAGCAAAGTCTAAAAAAAAACACCTTCGTAGCACAAACAACTTTAATGAGCCGTTTTCAGAAGAACTAAAAAAAATAATATTACGGCTGTCAAAGGAATGCAATTTTGGACCTCGGTCCAATAGCCATGTGTGATACAGCATAAAATAGGTCTCAGCGAGCTGAACAAAAATTACTATGACGCCAACAGCCAAATGTTTGTTCTTTCGGAGTTATATGTTATTGAAAATGTTAGTTTTGAACAATATGACTCCGAAAGGACCTAAGGTACCTATTAACTGTAGGTACCTAATATCGTACTATAGTAAAATATATACCACAGTGTCATTAATTTTAATAATTCTACAGGTTATAATACGTAGACGTCCTCGTCACTTTGATTTCATTCACCATATCTTAAGGGAATGTTCCTATTAATGGAAAAACCGAAAAGCATAGTTTCATTATATCAGTAAAACATATTTTTAAATATTAGTGATTTCTGACCTTTGTCTCCAAACTGCTAAATTTAAAATGGTAGGAAGCTCTGTGACGCTGAAAAATTTTGAAAATTTTTGAAAGTGCGTTTTATTTAACAGATTTTTATACATTCAAATTCAAATTCAAAAATTTATTTCAACGTAAATAATTTACATTCTGCTTGTTGAATGTCAATGTACATATAGTTATGTATAATGTTAGCCGCTGCCTTGGGGCCGTCTGTAGTGGAGAAAAAGGCAGCGAAAAAAAACTCCACTCTGACCATCTTTTCTCAAATCACCTTAAAGCTAATGCAAATCAAACCTACAAAATGATATCTTGGATGTGTTGAACACTAGACACATTTATCCTGTGATTAAATTTGATATTAAACTACTATTTAATGCCATACGTCCTTGTCTTCTAAATAATCGTTGATTTTATAATAAGCTTTTTTTCAAAGAGTGTGCTTAATACAATTCTTAAATCGCGTTGGAGGTAGCTCTAATATATCTTGGGGTATCTTGTTGTAGAACCTTATACAGTGCCCCATAAAGGAAGTATTAACTTTTGCAAGTCTAAATCGTGGAAATGATAATTTATGTTTATTCCTAGTATTAACGTTATGATGGCTACCAATTGTTTCGAAGTCTGTAATATTTTTCCTAACGTACATATATTTTCATATATATATTGGCTTGCAACTGTTAGGATGTTAGTTTCTTTGAAAAATTCTCTTAGCGAGTCCCTACTACCTAGCTTGTAAATAAATCGGATCGCTCTCTTCTGCAAGATGAAGATAGTCTCAACGTCTGCTGCCCGGCACCACAGTAGTATACCATAGGACATAATACTATGGAAGTAACTAAAATAAACAAGCCTAGCAGTTGCAACGTCAGTAAGTTCTCGAATTCTTTTTACAGCATAATTATGTTGCGGAGCTAAGTCTATGTGCTAATTTTACAATAATATAATCTGTTAAATAAAACTCAGGTTAATTTGCTAAATGAGGGCTTTTCAGAGCGTCATTAAAAAATATAGTACCGAAAAATAACCGATACATGGTTCTGACGTCATGACATCACTGTACCGTAAATGTGGTTCCTGTCCTATGTTTTTAACAAAAATGGACAATGCATGGGCTAACAATGAACATAATGATAATGAACTAATAACAATTTTGATGAACTTAACTGACAGCTGTCATTGAAAAGCCCTCATTCTTAAACTTAAGCCCATAAATTTATTATTTTTAAAAATTGGAACAAGCTTTTTACTTGTTGCTTTAATCTAACATTTTAAATTGCAGCAAAAATGAAAGAGCCTCTTTGGTTACTCTTTGGTCCTAAAAGTAGTCGTAAATTGGACGAAGGGTCTGGCAACACTGATCATCCGTCCCTTGTCCGTCCCTGTCCCAAGGACTGTAAATATTATTGTGTATTACGTTCATGCCTCAGATTAAGGAATAGCCTCAGAAGAAGGAGTACCATAGAAGGAGGAATAAAATAAAAAGTATCAGTTGTATAGCTGTCCATGTTACTCTTACGATAAATCTCTGCGCCAGAAAGAGACAGATGTAGTGTACTCATGCACTAAAAATGTTACAATCGTACACGGTTGCCACAGATTACTGAACAAAGCCAAAATCGATAGGGCTGGGACAAACACCATAAAGATGTCGATATTATTTATTCCGATCTACATAATCTGTGTATTTTTAAAATTGATGTTGGTAATTAAGTATTAATATTAAATGATAAAAAAATCATAGCTCTTTTACACAATTTGCAAAAAGTATCTTTTCAATCCCATCACCATGTTTAATAGTGATTTTTCGGACCCATGGCTGTGTACCAAAAAACCTACGACTAAATTCCATTATTCCAATTCCAATTAATTTAAATTACAGTCATGGGCCCATGATAATCACTATTATCACCATTATCTATCTATCTAATTATCAAAGTATTTATCTCTAAAAAAATATAATTTTTCCCTTGGTGGTGCTAGTGAACCAGCTGGAACCCCTTACGGTTATGTTATTATGTGCTAAGTGTGGTACATACCATATAAGTTACAATAAATATTCATAAGTAACAGTAAGTAATTCTACATCCGGTTTTCAATACTATAAATGGGACTAATAGGGCTATAGCGAATCGAAGAAAGATTTTACCGAGTTATGTGGTATCATGGCAAAATGTATATGTACGGCGAATATAGAACCTTTTTTTTTAATATGTTTGCAAATCATCAATAATCACCATATACAGCGCCACCAAGTTATCTATTCAGGTGGGTAAAATTGTAACTAAGTAATTAATTGTAGATCCTGTTCCCCATTTTTTTTTTTATTTATTCATTTACTAAGATTTATAGATATGTTCATTAAAATTGAAAGATGGGTTAAAATATTCTCATTTTTCTAGGTAAATTTCTTAAATGTTACTACTAAATTCTCCACTAGCGCCGCTATCAACTGAACAGATGAGATGGTGGCACTGTAAGAAAGTATAATGAATAAAACAAGACCAAAATAGGAAAACTATTTAATAACATAACATAACATTTACACACAGGCACATAGATTGCTTCTGGTCCCACACTAGGATACCCTGTGTCGTGTTAATAGATTACGTATTTGTTTCCAATAAATACCTACCACCTAGCATAGTTACTCAAGGCACCCATTGTAATAACATCATCAGTCCAGGTTCGATGGAATAAAATAAAAATTGAAAACCAAACGATTTATTGGTACAAGATTATTTGGCATCAAATAAAGTACGTAGTTTCAAGCTTTTCACATAAAAAGTGGCAGGCTGCAGCTCAATAGAGAAGAAACCAACACGTATTACTATAATGTATATGTTTTTTATCCCTGACTTCTGTTTTACAAGTACCTATTAACGTTTTTTTTTTCACAAAAATGTGTCAGCCATAATGTAAAAGATAATATAATATTTCATGAAATTCAAATGAAATCAGCTTGGTTGCAACTCACGAACGTTGTCCATTTCCGCGGAGGGCGCAACCTGAAAATTGTTTTTATTTAAGTACTTCACGTTGATAACTTCCACATAAAAAATTATAAAAATCACTTGCACCAGAATCAGACTATGATAGTATTAAACTAGTTATGACCTTTAACTGCTAAACGTTGTCCAGGATAGAAAAAAACACCCAGTCAGGCAATAATCAGGGAAAAATTCTACAAGTGATATACGGCGCCTTGCAGGTTGGAACTGACAACCTGTTTTATTATCCAAGTGGAGTAACCACTAGACCAACGAGACAGTCGGGTCTCATGTGAAATTCCTGATGTACATACACGTGCACCTCAGTTGACATAATTGTGCAGTATGTATACTTTATATTGTTTTAAGTATCATTATAATGTATAATTGTAACCTTACCAATGATCTGCGGGCTAAGGAAAAGCGTAAAGTAGGTACAGCCCTTGTTTCCAACCTACGCCACTTGCTATTATTTATGAAACAGTAGCTTGCTGCAAATGCGGTGTAAATTTTTCCAAGACTACTTTGTACGTGATACTGCGTCATCGACATTTGTTATTTTGTGCTGTCTTCGGGTAACCTGCAATAGATAATTAACAATTAAAACAACTATACGAACGCAAGAAATAACTAAATATGCTCTACGAACTATCGATACTTTTTTTCACTGAGAAAGTGGGAAAGTCCCATCCCTATTCCCCTACAACAAACAACAAACTTGTATTATGATTTATATCGAAAATATCACAATAATCATGATGAAAACACCATTCTCTAATAGCTAATTTGCAATTCTAGTAGCCCATAGTTGAAATCTTAGAGAAAATACCCTTTTAGGTACACAAAATTGAGACTTACCGGTGGAAGCTGATGAATGTTGTTTCATTATCTTCTCGGGAAGAATGAGATATACATTCTAACACAACACACGCCATGCCGATGGTTACTTATACTATATACCATGAGAATCCACTATAATTCACTTCAAATGGTGCTTTAGTAAATATAAAATACACAAGCTTCTTGAAAACGGCGCACTCCCAAACCTCTTGTCAAACACACTGCCAAACACAGAACACCCTCTGCCAAATCAATGTCATTGGGCGGCACATTGCATGCCGTCATTTTCTGAGCCGTTCTAATTTGGTCGCGTAATGGTAACCAAAGGTAACCAACTGACGTTTAAGGGTTGTACGCTCGAAAAAAGCAACAAAGACACGACTATATTTTTCTCTTTCTAACACGTAGCTTGCGGCTATTTAGATTGACGAAACAGACTATGCGGCATGTTTTCATTTTTTAACGCTCCTTCTATGGTACTCCTTCTTCTGAGGGAATAGCATGCCCTGTCCGCAGCGTTGCCAACTCAACGGTTTTCCAGTCATATCTAGCGAATTGAATATGCAGAAAACGGAAAAAAACCTGCTTTAACGGCTGACGGGTTTTTTAGCGGAATCAAAACTTTTCCAGGTTTTCATAATGCATAATTTGATTTTAATAACATTTTCCTTATTTGCCTTAAAATAGACATGGTATTACTGCATCTTACTGATTTAATTTTCCAGGTTGTTACACTAACATGATGATCTTGGTATTCCCCTAGTAACAGACAACGTATAACTAAGTAAAACAAACAGATGCGTTCCATTTCAAACGAAATGCAATTTTTCAGGTGGTCTTTGTTACACTTCAGGCAAATTAGTATAATTCTTTCTCCTCCTACCTATCATTCATTCGTATCATTAGTATCATTCTTTCTATATCTAGATGTGAAGAGAAATACTTACCTACCTAGGCACAGAATACATAATAGTACAGGTACAGAAGATTCACTCCGCAAAATCAATTAAAAGAAAAGGGACTCTAGCAGCGATACAATTAGGTGCAATTCAGATCGCACGGTCTAAAAAGCTACGATATATTCACCTACATGTTGCCTCTCTTTCTACCGCGTAACTCTTACCTCTTCTGGCGCCTGAATTCCTACCTATTTACCACTCCGGAGTGGTCGCCGCATGTACTTACGCATTCGATACCGACACGCGTAGTGAAACATGCCTGACCTAAGTAAGTAATTTTTTTGTTGTAGTTCGAACAGATACGAATACATATAATAATTATTGTCTGTCTTATCGGATGTTAAATGAAAGTTTAATTGAAGGTTCACTCAATCCATTGATAATTATTATTATTGACTTTATTGAATTATTACGCCAACAGCCAAATGTTTGTCCTTTCGGAGTTATATTTTATTGAAAATGTTAGTTTTTTTTTCAATACAATATAACTCCGAAAGGACAAACATGTGGCTGTTGGCGTCATAGTAACTTTTGTTCAGCTCGCTGAGACCTATTCGATGATGTATCACACATGGCTATTGGGCTGAGGTCCAAAATTGCATTCCTTTGACAGCCATTAGATTTTTTTTAGTTCTTCTGAAAACGGCTCAATGCACATTAAGTAAAAATTACACTGGCAACGAGGCGGACTTAATGCTACAAACATAATGTTCTTAATTTACATTAAACACAATTATTTCTGTTTATTTTTTTATTTATATTGTTACACGAAGTATTCTGACGCATTTAATTAAAGGGAAACAGGCAGGATTTAACGGATTCTAACGGAATTTAGCTTCATAGTCGGCGGAATTTCAATATAATCGTTGGCAACACTGCCTGTCCGCCATTTTGTGACTGAGCTCGATCGATTCGATTGTCTACGCTTCCCCTTGCCTTGTCTATAATTTTTGAATTTATCCATAGATTTCCTTACCTATGGCCAAGGTCTGTAGATATTTTTTCTCTTTGGAAGCTCAGTTTAGAGCTCTCTGATTTGTGTAGCTGTCAAAACAATGGGTGAAATTGTGAAAGTTGTGTTATTTCCAGGATTCCCTGGTGGTTTGATCATGTATACGACGTTTTGACATGGAGTCGTGGTCTGGTTTATGCCGTTGTTGCCTTGCTACCGACTCCCAAATACAAATATTGGACGGCGAAGAGAAATTGAAACAGAAATTCCTCGATATAACTTCGATAGAGGTACGCGTGCTCATCGGGTGCTATTTCAGTTAGTAAACGTTATATAATTGTTATATTTAACTGGAAATCATGGCTCATTTGCAAAATTTTGGCTGTCACTTGACTGCCGTCGTTTGTTTTCTTCTATAAATCATAAAATATAAACTTTTTGATATTTTTCCTCATCACTAATTCACTATTCATCATAACGTCGCCTTAGTGGTGAAGAGAGCTATGCCACACTTTTGACAGAATTGAGTTATGAACCACCTTATTCTGCTTTAAATGGAGATTGTATTGGTGAAGAGATCTAAGTGATAGCTCAACTACATAGCAGTTGGTTTTTCATTCAGACAGATGTGAAGGGAGTTAAGTGATTTTTTCCAGGCACTGTTTCAATTGGCTCTATCTCGGAACACATAGCTCGGTGTGGTTACACAAGTGCGGCATCGTTCACTATTTAGGCGACGATAAGATCTTGCTTAATAAACACTCAAAAGTTAAATAATTGAGTAAATAATCAAAAGCCAGTCTTTTCAATACATTAGTGGTATAATTTAACCATGATGAACGTATACAGGTAACTATTATTACAATATCTTATCTGAATTCTATGAAAAATTGCAGGTAAACCCAGAAGAGAATCTGCCACACAACCTCTGTGCAGACTGTTATGATTTGTTAAACACTGCATACGGTTTCCGTACACAGTGTCTCAATATGGACAAAGAACTGAATGTTCAACTTGAGAAATATATGAGTCGAATTACTCCAAAACAGGAAGTTGATGAGGAATTACATGAAAAATTTGAAATGGTACAAGAAAACCTCGACGAAGAAGAAAAAAAGCATCTAGAGTCTTTAATCAAAGCAGAGACAGGAGATTGCATAGATGATTGTTTTTATGTCCTTGTAGTAGATCAGAAAGATGATGAGGAAAATGAACTTATTTCTATACAAGAAGACACAGTAGAAGAAGAACCCATGCCAATTAAAGCTGAACCGGAGGAAACAGCACAGTCAGCCATTGTTAATGAGTCAGATAACTTTGTTGAGAGTTCAATTGAGTCTTACATGATTACAGATAAAATCCCTGTAAATGTTCCAGCTACAATCTTGGAGAATGAAGAAGAAAGTCAAGACAACGATGATGAACGGTTCAATTACAGTATGAATATTGATGAGAGTCCTGAACTCGAAGAAGAGAAATCACAGGATGGACAAACATTTATTATAGACAGCTTTACGGACACTCAGGACAAAAGCAGTGATAGTAATGTAGAAATGATTATAACTGGTAACACCTTTGAAGCATTACCAAACTCTAGCAACAATAAATTAGTCAAATTGATTAC
Source organism: Yponomeuta plumbellus (assembly GCA_947310845.1). Classification (NCBI taxonomy): domain Eukaryota; kingdom Metazoa; phylum Arthropoda; class Insecta; order Lepidoptera; family Yponomeutidae; genus Yponomeuta; species Yponomeuta plumbellus. Next base: position 12,996,830 of record OX371214.1, read on the forward strand.
AACAACAAGGCCAGATGGTACTATAGTCGTCAAAGGAGCCAATGGTGAGAATATAACTTATCTGACTGATATGATGAACAATGATGAAAATGATGAAGATGATCCTTTGTCCCAAGAAGTCATACTGTGTGAAGGTGATGATAATACTCTGCAGATTTTAAAATGTGATGGCAATGAATTGATCATAGAATATGCTGATGATGGAGATATAGCAACAGTGTTACAACAGGAAGATGGCACATTTTTGTGCGATTGCGGGCAAACCTTTGACGACCTTACTGATTATGAATTACATCAATCAACACATAATTCTATGCATAGAGGAGAACACCTGTGTAACCTATGTGGAAAAGGTTTTGAGTCCCCCGAGATACTGAAGGGCCATATGATACTCCACAATGTTACTGGCCTCCTCGTAAAGTGCCCCATATGTGAACAGTTTATAAAGAGAAACATACTGACTCAGCACATAAAATTCATCCATACCAACATCAAGCCCCAGTGCACCGTTTGCGACAAAACATTTGCAAATCCCAATAATCTAAAACGCCATATGATGATTCACCAGGGCATCAAAGAGTTTGAGTGCGATATATGTTCAAAACCATTCCATCAGAAGATAACCATGCAAACACACAGATTGACTCATGTCAACCCATTAGCATGCAGCCATTGTGATAGTGTTTTTACCACTACAACAGAACTACAAGAGCATAAAGACTCTGAACAATGCAGTAAATCAAAGCTGATCAAGGTAAAAGTGGAACTAATGAAAACTATCAAGCAAGAGCTTACAACCAATGATGGGAAACTAGTTGGATTCGCTTGCTCCTTGTGCCAGAAGATGTTTTCTGTTGAATCAGCTTTAGAACAACATGTCGAAATCCTGCACATGATTAATCCCTTGGAACTCCTATGTTCTGAATGTGGAGAAGTATTGCCCTCAAAGAAAGATATGCAGCATCACCTAGCGACACACAAAATTGTTAAGTCAAAAAATGTGAAGCGTTTTGAATGTGAGCAATGCGGCAAAGGCTGTACAAGTCAAGCCATGTTGCTAATGCACGAACGGGTTCATACCAATGAGAGACCCTTTGCCTGCCACCTATGTACTCTAAGGTTTAAAACAAAAACTCATTTACGAACACACCAACTTACTCACACAAGGGAACGAAAGTTTGGTTGCTCAATTTGTATGAAATTCTTTGCCCTAAAAGGCAACTTGGTAGTCCATCTACGAACTCACACTGGGGAAAGGCCCTATGTGTGCTCTCTGTGCGATGAAGCGTTTATAGACTCAAAATACCTCAAAAAACACAAGCTCAGAAAGCATTCTATTGAAAATGTCCCATGGAACCAATATCCATATTAAATGTAAATAGTATTTGGGAATTTAAGGGGATCTACTGAGTAGCTAGTGTTACTAGACACCCAGGAAAAATATATCTTTTTTTACAGATCGAATTTGCTAAAACTGTGTACAATCTATGTTAACAGTGATTTCGAGGACCAGCAGACGTGAATTTCAACCAAAAGATATAACACTATCTAGTCTTAGATAGCCAATAATGGCCGTTTTTAGCACAAACGCTATCTACTCCCATGTTTGTGATCCTGAGTTCTTTGTTGTGGGTAGTAAAAATCACTGTTAACATGATTGAGAGATTGTACGGACAGTTTATGCAAATTCAATCAGTAAAAGAAGACATGATTTATTTTTAATGGTGGCGCTACTCGCCCACTTAATAATCAGCAAAATAATAAATAAATTTATCTTTAGCAAGAAATTACAAAAGTCATTCATTCAGGCAATGATGACTTATCATGGGATTAAATAAAACTACAATTTGATGTACAGTGCCACCAAGTTATCTGTTCAGGTGGGCAAAATTGTAACTAACTAAATAATTAATTGTATATCCTGTTTCCCATTTTTTTTTATTTATTCAGTTACTAAGATTTCATATATTTTCATTAAAATTGAGAGAGAGGTTAAAATATTCTCTTTTTTCTCGGCAAATTTCTTAAATGTTACTGCAAATATGCTCCACTAGCGCCGCTATCAACTGAACAGACAAGATGGTGGCACTGTACATTTTTGTTTTTTAAAACCAGATTCCCCTTCAAATCAATAGTCTGTGGAAAACATTCCCCCTTTACCAAACTATATTTGAAGAGATAAGACTTCAAACATCTGGGGAGTGTTTTAAAGGAATCTAGTTTGTCTAGAAGCTAGAAAATTTGGAAATGTTTGCTGCTGTTTGCAAATGTAAGACATTGTGACAGTAAAGATTGTATTGCTAACCATAACTATTTTTTTGCTGATCATTAAACGTATTTATTAAATGTTACATTGACAGGATATTTATGGATCATGGATCCCATAGCTAATAATGAACTCTTATTATTTTTTTATTCTGAGCATTTTTCTAGTTGCTTGCATGTTTTAATTCTTTTTTTTTTGTTGTGTACAGTTGACAAGCACATCAGCCTTTATAGGTATTATTATATAACATATTTTACAAGAGTACAACACCTATAATAGGTGGGTGTACTCTTGTCAAATACATTAAGTGCGACTCAAAGTAATACCAAAACAAACATGATTTATTTTTCCATAGTAACAACCATAACGGTGAAAAGGATGACCTGCTGTCGACTGTATCGGTGAATTAAGGTGGCAGAAGCCAAGTGTTTTTTTCTTCGCTTTGTTTATCTAATATTTTCTAGTTTTAAGATAAGAAAATAAACGAGCCTATCGACAATCTTCAAACATTTCATTAAATCCCACAAAATCTAGAAAGTATTACATGTAAACATGCCTTCACAAATTATTATTTAACAGCAAAAGATATTCAATACTTCCGAACAAAAGTAAAAAAAAGTCTTTGAGGCGCTGGGTATCATTAAATCCCACAAAATCTAGAAAGTATTACATGTAAACATGCCTTCACATAGTTATTATTTAACAGCAAAAGATATTCAATACTTCCAAACAAAAGTAAAAAAAGTCTTGGAGGCGCCGGGTATCGATCCCGGTACCTCTCGCATGCTAAGCGAGCGCTCTACCATCTGAGCTACGCCCCCTGTGACTGTTTGGTCGAATTTACCTTTCTAGTATTGAAAGAAAATTGTGTCAAATAATTTTATACATTTTTAATTCAACGATGTCACTAAATATTTAGGTACCGAACAGTATGAACTATCATAACTTCATTTCAATCAATGCTTCATGTGAGACTGGCGGGCGCTATCAGTATGCATTGACATAGACATCAGCATAAATTCAAATTGTTACACGCAGTGGAACGTCCAGCGTGAACATTTGGAGTATTATTTCTCTTTACAGTATTTTGGTTCAACGACAACAATTGTACAAAAAAAATTTGATAGAATTAATAATTACAGAATTTGCTGGCATGGATTTGTCAGGCTCCTAAAACAAAGAACTCGATTCTGCTACCCGTTCATAGATGGCGCTACTTTCCGCTAGATGGCGTTGTATGTGCAAAAATTTCAAGAGTGGTTTGCGAATTGCTCTTTGCATTTGCTGCGCTCCTAGTAATATTAGGGTGCAATGTCGTACGTTCGGGGCACGAACGCATCTGTGGCACGCGCGACCTCGCCCGCGATCGCAGTTCCGCCAGATACCACAGCAGACTACCGTGCCAATCGCATTTGAGTTGTTCGAAACCTGTGAAGTATTAGGAGACCATGTGATCAAAGAAGCAAATCATTATTAGAGCGAGCGCCCCTCAGAGCAGAGCATAGCATAGTCCGCTGATCGACCACACTGGCGAATCCGGCAAAGTCCATGGAGAAACAATTAATTTTATCATCATTATTATGTATTATTTGTCGTTGTAGATATCAGCCACCGTCCGAACAGCAGCAGCACTCGCACTCACACCCACACGATGTGTCACGTTACCACGTGCCGTGCCGCTGCCGATGCCGCTGCCGGTGCGTGCATCCCACAGACATGGCCATTGAGGAACATGACTGCAGATTATGACTAAAGCCGAACGTGACACCCACCCACCTAACAACCCATAAATTCGATAATGGGGTGCATGCATCCCATGTGCCTTGTGGAACAGCGCAGAAATACCTAGTAATATTTTGAACCAGTCCAGACGAGACGCACGCAGTTTCGCCAAATTACTGTTAAATTGTACTCACCGGTGCATGCAACCGAAATTGATACTTATTGACAAAGAGAGGACGGACGGACGGACGCTCTAATGACGCCCCTCTAGAACAAACGGAACAAAATCGGACGTTTTCTACACTAAATACCAGGTTCCCATAGCCTTTGGTGTCTACTGCTGACTGCGTGTCGTAATCGGTTGTCGGCCCCGCCGCCGCCGCCGGGCCCGCTCTCGCGCGCACAACGGAATGAAACGGACATTTTCTCCTCTGTGTACTAGGGTCGCATAGCCAATAAGAAGTTTTCGCGCTTCAACAATACTCTGTGCCGGCTGCGCAGACCGGTTAGCTAGGTCATCACAATCGCAATCATCGATGATCGGCTTAACTAGCGTGGAGCGGGCGCGACAGGTCGGTCGAGTCGGAAATAGAGTTCGCACAATAAATTAATTCAATCGTGCTTAGACCATCAACCAAAGAATGAACCGAACTTGCATACCTAGTAGACGGGAAAGGAGAAGTTTTAAAATTATTTTTTGTCCCGCGAGACGAGTCACGATTTGACGGCAAGGGGGAGGGGGCGTCAGCGTCACGTCACCTTGGGCGCAGGTACGCCTCGCGGACCGTAACACGAGCGCCACAAGTATCAGGCGTGCAGAACTACGGCGGATGATGTCTCGATCATTCATAGGCGGGCGGGACGCTGCAGTTGTGCTTGTTTTGTTTGTAGGTTATTCAATTAGGTATGTACGTTTCTGCAGATTAGAGATACATTCACAAATCACAATACATAATTCATTGTTAATGACATTGACAATGCACGCTCTGATGAACTTACTTTATAGGCGATCCCGGTTCTGTCTGTTAATAAAAATCGATCACAAGGTGTCATTAGTTAGGTAGCTGGACTAGAGCAAAAATATTATTATAGGTAGTATGAAAAGGGGTCATATAAGTTGTTCACGTCACACTAATTGTTATTAATAAAACTACCCTTATTGGAAAAACTAAACCTTCAAACTGTGCTTACCTATGATGGTAGATGCGGCAGTACCACCTCAAATCTAATTATTTGCACGGACAGAATCTTGTCAGAATCCTGAAGAGTGCGATAGCAAATAGTATGGGTACAGTGCGCGTAATAATTAATGATGCATAGGTGTGTACCTAGGTATAGTCTAATGTTATGGCAGAAAACCTATACAGCGACGGCTTCAGCGTGTACCTACACAGTAGCTATGTATGCGTGTCGCGTCTACACGCGGTGATACAATCACCCGGCCGCCGCCGGCGCTAATACGGGGCCCGTCGCCGCCCGCGCGCCCGACGCTGATGCCGGCTGCCGGTAGCCGTGCCATTTTATTTTATCGATATCGAGAAGATAAGAATATTCTTCATTTTGTTATTTTAAAGCGGTCCCCAAGGGGCAAATTCGCATACAAACTTACTTTGGTTGTAATTCACAAACGGCATGTCAATATCAAATATGATTAGAGGAACAAATGGAAATGAAAAGTTTGCTCTTGCTTACAAATGGGAAAACATCGAGACGACGACGGTTTGAGACTAGCAACCGACGACGAGGCGGGCTCTGTCTCTCTGCTCACCATGATTAAGCTCTGCGAATCAGAGCGACACCTGGTCGGACTCGTACGATAAAAAACACCCGTAAGTAGATCCGGATGAAAAGTTTACGAGAATAACATAGAATATAACCTCATACATAACTTTTATTTTCGTATAAACGTATCTAGGCTATAATTTCTTTCTGATAAGTTTATTTCCAATTCTAAACACGATCACTTTTGTTGAAAGAACTTTTGTTGCGATCCTATATTGTTTGTAAATAAAAAACAAACTGTGAATTGCTTCTGGAACGGCCGCCTTAATTATTAGTTATAACACACTAGTACACTATTAGACATTTAAATCCATCCAGATTTATTTCAGACAGTAGAGTCATTCATTATTTACGTACATTACGTCTCTCTTCAAACTTAAAACTATGTTAAATAATAGTTCCTACTAACATAAATGTATGATTTCATTATCCTTTATACATTTTGAATGTGAAAAGTAGCATAAAAAAAACTCACGCCCGTTATCCCCGAGGGGGTAGGCAGAGGCACCAATCACTAGAACTGGGCCCACGTTTTGCCGAGTTCATTAGGTCCCAAACGTGACAAGCATGTCGCCGTTATCCAGGCACAATTTATCAGCGAATAAATTGCTGTATTGCTGTAGCATGAACTTGATAAAGCCGATACCCAGCAGTAGGGTTATTTTTTATACCTATTTGGTTTTATTGACACTCTAAGAACAAAAACTGTATATAGTAACTTATCTGTTGTGCGGAGCACTATTAATTCACCCAGGTATAGGTCAACTGTCTCCGAGATGATAAAATGATCAACCCATTCAATAGTTTTTTTTTTTTTTTTTTTCATTGATAGAGTGAACCTCGTGGACCCTCTAAAAAAGAATCTGAAACTACGGGACTGCCCGGACCTAAGTAGTGCCACCGATGGAAAAAAGCGTGCCGTCTTTATAACAAGTCTTTGCTAAAAATTATCAACATAATTTTATAAATAAGGATGGTATATTTTAATGACTCGCGATGCTTACATATTTATACAAATATTCAATGGTCTAATCGCCAATAAAAGGCAGTTTAATTTTAGCTTATGAATAGTAGTGATTCATCATCATCATCAGGCTATATTAGTCCACTGCTGGACATAGCCCTCCCCTAATGAGCGCCATAGCGCCCTGTCTTCAGCTTGCCGCATACAGCATCTGCCTGCAGTTTTTCGCAGATCGTCATCCCACCTGGTTAGAGGGCATCCTACACTACGTTTGCCGAGTCGCGGTTTCCACTCAAGAACACGTTTACCCCAGCGGTTGTCGGTTCTTCGCGAAATATGGCCAGCCCACTGCCACTTCAGCTTGCTAATTCTCTGAGCTATGTCGATAACTTTGGTTCTCTGTCGGATGTATTCCGGTCGGATGATGTTACGAAGGATTCCGACTCTTCCGAATCCTTCAGAGAAACTCCGAGCATAGCTCTTTAAATAGCATAGACTTTAAACTGGTGGACCAACCCTTTCGTGAGTGTCCAGGTCTCAGGTCATAACAAGTAGGACACACTGATTGAAAACTTTCGTTTTCAAGCATTGCGTTATGGATGACGAGAAGACTCGGCGTAGTATTCCAAACGCTGCCCAGCCCAGCTGGATCCTCCTCTTGGCCTCCTTCTCGAAATCGTTTATACCTAACTGCATAGTAGTGATTAGAACCGTTTAATTATGTAACTCGCTAAAGATAATTAACTATTTTTTCGAATCTACACTTTAGAACCTAGGACCTTCGATTAAAGTGCATAATAATTGATCTACTCTATCAGCCTGCCATAGCCTGCGGACACTGCGGGACGCGGGGCAAGGGCGCCGAAAAGATGCGTCGTCTTTTCACATGACACGTCACTTCTATCTGGGCTTTGTCCCGTCTCTTCAGTACATTTTATATGAAAGTGAATTGGATTAGCGACGACGCGTCGACGCGTCTTTTCCGCACACCCTACCCGCACACCTATGTGTGCCTATGTGTGGCCGCTGGATCATCATCAACCCATCATGTCCCCACCGAGGGGCACGGGTCTCTTCCCTGAAGAAGGTACAGGCCGAACTCCACCACGGGGGCCAAGTCCAGATTGGTGGAGGCTTGTAAGACTAGCCGCCCTATGGCCTCTGTCTTGGCTTTACGGCTGCCATCTATCGACGGCAGCCGGCACCAACTGCTTAACGTGCCTTGCGAAGCACGGCCGCTGGCTCAAGTAAGATTTTTTTTATCGATACGACATTGAACAACAGCACAGTGGGTTACATCCCTACCGACACCTACTTAACTAGCCGCGCCGCCGCCGGCGGAGCAGCGGAGCTCGATCGCGCCTATTCGCCACCCACCCCCCTCCCACTCCACGCCCCCGCCCGCACAGGGCCGGCGCACCGCGGCCCGGTTGGCGATAGCGCGGAATTTGTTATGGATAGAAGTGTTTTGCTTTTTTTTTTGTTGTAGTCAATGTTTTTTTTTGGACAAAAAAAGAATACAGATTAGAACAATGATTGCTTAGCCAGGAATAAGGATATTTTGTCTGGCTCAAAGAAAATAAACTTGAAAGCGTTTCCTTGCCTCTAGGGTTATTTTGGTTCATTAAACAAAATTCTAACTCCTTGAGTTCGTGAATGCTGTTGCGAAATGATAATATTGTCCTAAAAAAAATGTTCTCTTTTTAGGGTTCCGTGGGTTCCAAAAGTAAAACGACGGAACCCTGATAGGATTACTTTGTTGTCCCTCCTTCCGTCCGTCTGTCTTCACTCAAGATCCTTTATCATGGGAACGCGTAGGGATCTCGAGTTGTAAACTAGGTATACAGAATGTCCCGTTATGAGTGGTCCAAACGGTAATGGTGAAGGGTTGGCACATCCTATGACAAACAAAAAATAGGCTCAGTAAAAGTGTCATGGTTTTCGAGATATTTGATATCAAAGATTTTTCTTTTCATAATACTTTTTCGTAAAATATACAAATGAAATATTTCTTCAATTTTTTTTTGTGAACATATTTCTGATCTTACATATTTTTTCAAAATTCTCATAAATAAAATTAAAAAAAATCTTTGATCTCAAATAGGTATCTCGAAAACCTGTCATGGTTTACTAATACTATTTTTTGTGTTTCTGATAGAGGTTAGTCCAACCCGTCACTAATTACCGTTTGGACCACTCATAACACCCTGTATGGGGACACCCTGTATATGATTATTAGACGTCCCTTGATTGAAGCTGTGAAAAATCAAACTTCCAAGTTAACGTAAAAATAAGATACCTCCGTTTATGCCGCGAAATAAACGTATAATTATGTATTTCGACACACAAGGGAATCAAAATTCATAGGGAACCTATCGGTGACCAAGACTATGAAATCTGGCAAGTAATATTGTGTTATACTACAAACAAATACAGAGAAAAATCTGAAAACTAGACACTTCATCAATTAAACCATTAAAATAATGAGCGTTTTTAGTTAAGTCTAAAAACGCTGCCGCATCTTTGTAATAAACGTCAAAGCAAAAAGAATACTATGGTTCTGTGGAATTTGTGATGGTTGATTAACTATGAAAGAAAAGCTGTTGTCGTTTGGTGATAAGTGCGCTTTTGGATATTTTGGGGTTTTTGCTGTGGATTGGGTTAGAATTTTAATTTTTATTACGAGAAACCTCTCGTCCGAATAGCAACCCTGGCTCCTTCTCCTGTTTAGTAATCTGTGGACTAACTTTTGATATTGATTGCTACGAATCACAAATTTGTATGTAGAAACGAATAACGCTATCTAGATTATCTCAAGGAACTAAAAAAAAAAGGAAAAACGCTACATTGTCTTTGGTTTTCGTCAAAAGCTCAGAATAAGAGGTGAAATTATTCTGAGGTCAAAAGCACGGAGGAAATTGCTATACGGAGGCCTGTGTGGGCGAGCCCAACTGGCTCTTGAGCCGTTGTTTTTCTTTAGCGCCTTCCTACCACGTGGATGAGATCTTCTGTCCGTCTTGTGGCTGGTCGTCCTATGCTGCGCCTGGCGTTATTGATAGAATTTGCCAAAATTGTCTACAGGGTGTCCCAAAACTCGACGTCAACCCGGAGCCGGGTGAAAAGGCAAGTCAAGCTGGTTGTCAGAAAAATATAAAAAAAAATCTAAGTTGTATGATTTCAAAATTATAGGCATTTTTTTAAAAATCGCAAAATTACACACCCTGTGACAGTCTTTTTACTCCTGTTGCCACAAATCTTTACTTTTTCCAATTATTTTTTTTGCTGTGTAACCCTGAATAATGCTTCTCTAAACTGTAATCAAAATTTTGAAACCAGCTGCTCTAGCTTGCATAAAAAATAGGACTTATTACCTAGAAAAACTTTCAAAATAAAAAATTGCCTAGTTTTAACTGACTGTATTGAAAAAAAATGTACTACGCGAGTTTGGCAAGTTATGTCAAAAGTTGGCGCATTTAGTAAAGATTCCAAAATGGTATAATACTTGGTAAATTGTAGCTGATAACATGGATAAAAAGTTTTCTTTCCTGTAAAACCCAGTTTTTAACAAATTTTTCTTACTTGGTGAAAATGGCAAAACTTATTGCTTTTTACATTGGAGCCAATTCCAATGCACACACTGATTAAATTTAACTTAATTGTACCTGTGCTTGTCTATCATAAACCGATTGAAAAAACAGATTGTCCACTAAATTTAGTTTAGTTCTCTTTGTGTGTGGTATGAAATAGGCACCATTTTTTTGTAAAAGTTTAAATTTTAATTGACACAAAATTTTTAATACTAAGGTTTATTTATTAAATTTACAATAATTTATAAAATTTTTCATGAATGTATCAATACAACTATTTTTACTACAACAAATGTTCAAAATGTCTTCCTTCGGCGGCAATATAAGCCCGACATCTCTTTAAAAATGATCGAGCCATCTTTCGAGCGAATCGTCCATTATTTACGAATTCAGCTGCTTCTGCTATTCTTTGCCGTACTTCAAATTCACTTTCAATTGGCTTTGAATACACTTTTTCTTTGACTGCTCCCCAGTAAAAAAAGTCTAATGGATTCAAGTCCGGTGAACGGGCCGGCCACGAGATTGGGCCAGACCGTCCGATCCATCTCCCGGGAAACTCTTCATCGAGATATTGTCGAACGGAGCGAGCATAGTGTGCTGGGCACCCATCTTGCTGGAACCACATTTCTCTGTAAATGTTTAACGGCACGTCTTCTAGTAAACTTGGTAGATGGTTCTGTAGAAAGTCCAAGTAGACCTCGCCATTCAACGCATCAGGCAACTCAAAAGGACCAATTATTTGACCATTTAAAATTCCCGTCCACATGTTTACTTTGAATCGGTACTGGGACCGATCCTGCCTCGTTAGATGAGGGTTTTCTACATGCCATTCATGCAAGTTATGTATGTTCATGTAGCCGTCCTTTTTGAATGTCGATTCATCAGACCATAAAATTTTCGTTAAGAAAAGCGGGTCATCCCTGTACCTCTCCAATATTGTCCGGGAAAAATTTACTCGATTTTGGTAGTCCCCGGGTAGTAACGTCTGTACTCGCTGTACGTGGTATGGGTGTAATTCATGTCTTTTTAAAATACGATGGGCTGTACTTTTGGGCACTCCGGTGGTTATTTCAATAGCCCTAACTGAAGTGCTTGGGTCTTCTTCGACAGCTTCTAGCACCTCGTCTTCCATCGGGTTGGCGGGTCTTCCTCCACCATGCTCTTGATTTGGGAGGTGGCCCTCTGAGAAGAGTAAACGATGCACATTCGTAAACACTCGATGATCAGGGGAACGAGCAGCGTTTGGGTACCCTTCACGGTAAAGTTTGGCGGCAGCACTGGCATTACACCTGCATTCACCATAAATAAGGTGCATATTAGCGTATTCGTGAGTGGTGTACGCAGACATCTTGGCACTAGTCACACGATAGTCCAGGAGAAAGCAAAGGTCGTCGTTGAGGGAAAATAAACAGTTCGGATCCAAATCACAAGCAATCACAAGTCCATAAACGAAGCCAAAAGTAGTTAGTACGAAATCAACACAAACGAATACGAAAACAAGTGCAGTAAACGAAGGAGCGTAACGTACTGATTTGTGATTGTGATGTGTGAGTACAAAAGCGAATACCTGGCGTCACTCTCTGTCTCGCTCGCACTTAGTAAGATGACTCTCTCCGTTTCAGTCACTTTAGCGTCCATACCTATCTCGCTCGCACTTGATAAGGTGACTCTTTCCGTCTTAGTCACTTAAGCGTCAATACCTATCTCGCTTATACTTCTTAGAATGCCTGATTCATCTCAAGCTACATTACGACTCTTTGGAAAATCTTGCGCCCATTAGAATAATTTTTAACTAAGTAAGAAAAATTTGTTAAAAACTGGGTTTTACAGGTTTTTTTTTTATCCATGTTATCAGCTACAATTTACCAAGTATTATACCATTTTGGAATCTTTACTAAATGCGCCAACTTTTGACATAACTTGCCAAACTCGCGTAGTACATTTTTTTTTCAATACAGTCAGTTAAAACTAGGCAATTTTTTATTTTGAAAGTTTTTCTAGGAAATAAGTCCTATTTTTTATGCAAGTTAGAGCAAAATTTCAAAATTTTTCAAAATTTCAAAAAGGTTTCAAAATTTTGATTACAGTTTAGAGAAGCATTATTCAGGGTTACACAGCAAAAAAAATAATTGGAAAAAGTAAAGATTTGTGGCAACAGGAGTAAAAAGACTGTCACAGGGTGTGTAATTTTGCGATTTTTAAAAAAAAGCCTATAATTTTGAAATCATACAACTTAGATTTTTTTTATATTTTTCTGAGAACCAGCTTGACTTGCCTTTTCACCCGGCTTAGGGTTGACGTCGAGTTTTGGGACACCCTGTATACAATGTCTGTATCATGTAAACAGTGATGAACAAAGAACCGAGGATCACGACCCTAGAACTCGATAGCATCCAAAAACGGCTGTTTTAAAAATGTACTTAATAATGTATGTGTCTGTATGTAAATGTTTATGTTTATGGGTTCTTAGCCTTAGGTTCACAGCCATGGCTTCCATAAATCACTATTAACACGACTGAGGGATTGTCCAGAATAGTTTTAGTAAATTCGATCTGTAAAAAAAGTTATTTTATTCCTCTGTATAGTTTTACTCAGCGGATTCCCTTTCCGTCACAAGGTGTCTAGAAGAAATTGCTGTAAGCCCATTCTACTGTTTTAAATTGTTACTTTTATTTATAGATAAATAGATAGAATAGACCAGCCACTAGTCTTATGCCGGCGCCAGACCTAGCTTCACATATTTGTACATATCTTTGAACACATTTTTGAAAACTTTTGCAAAGTTTGAAGAAACATTTGCGCTTTGCCATGCGGTGTCGGTTTTTAGGGCACATAAAAGCGTTCTACTGTGGAGAGAAGTGTTTGCGAAGCATGTCTGGCAGGTTGCGCCAATATGTGTTCAAATAAATGTTTTCAAGTCTTTGTAAAGTCTTCAAAGATGTGTTCAAATATGTGAAGTTAGGTCTGGCGCCGGCATTACAAGCCTCCACCAATCCAGACTAGGCCCCCGTGGTGGAGTATGGCCTACTTCCTCAAGGAAGAGACCCGTGCCCCTCGGTGGGGACGTAATGGGTTGATGATGAAGATAGAATATTCTTTATTGTATGTACACCAGGAATTACACACTAGATTTGACAATAACATAGTACAGTACAATTGGCGGCCTTATTACTTAAAGTAATTTATATTATCTCTTGATTATTATTATTTTATTTTTTTCAATATTTATTACCATATTCCAATCAATTCAATTCAATTATTCTTTAAAACTATAAACATGCACAAAATCAACCACTAATCTCTTGTTTATGTTTTCTTATTCCCTCAAGTTTCACCGGACTTTCCAGCGTCACGCTGTCGCGCTCCTCTCCTCAACTTTGACAACTACTGTCATCGCTTCAGCCACCGCCGCATCCGCTCCCGCGCCAGCCCCCCCGCCTCACCCGCCCCCTCCGCTTATCTGGCGCGGAAACGCGCCAACGATATTTCAGCACCACCACCCGTTTGGTTGCCGCTAGTTTTTCATCGGGCTAGCGATTTTTGGTGAAAACATTCATCTCGTTTCGAGCGTGCGTTGGGCGCGATGTTCCCTATTGTACAATTAGCTGCAGACAAGCTGCGTTGAATCGCTCGTAGCCCTGGCTGCCTGAATTCTCTTAAGCGATCACGAAGGTTAAGCAACATAGGGCGCGTTAAGTACGTTGATGGGTGACCCTGTATGACCCTAAATGACTAAGGCTAGTGGCATTTTTGAGCGGTTCCGTTCTTCGCAAGGCACGTTAACCAGTTGGTGCCGGCTGCCGTCGATAGATGGTAGTCGTTAAGCCAAGTCAGAGGCCTTAGGGCGGCTTGAAAACTTCTGACAGTGAGACCAGCAAGCCTTACAAACTTCCACCAATCCGGACTTGGACCCAGTGTGGAGTATGGTCTGTACCTTCCTCAGGGAAGAGACCCGTGCCCCTCGGTGGGGACATAATGGGTTGATGATGACAAGCTGCATTACCTAAGTAGGCCGGGATCTAGCTTCTATTTGTATGATGTAAGCTGTAATTACGCAGCCCACCCGGTCGCTGCCACCCCGCCCCCTCCACCCGCCATTAACTCGCTCCAATGTAGAGTTCTTTCCGAGAGGCGAGCGCACCTCATCGAGCGACCAAGCACGAAGAGACATCAGGAGTAGGTCTAGTCCACTTGTTTTGCTAAACAGCCAAAAACGCAGTCCGCCATTTTTGTCTATGGTTTGAAGTCCAAATTTTTGTAAACAAAGTTAGTGATGGAACTCGAATCAAAAATGACGATTCGAATCGATTCGAATCACCCGGAAGATGATTCGAATCATGATTCGAATCGACCCTCGATTTGAATCAATATGCTGATTCGAATCAATATGTTGATTTGAACCAATATGTTGATTCAAATCATTATTATGATTCGAATCGATACGATGATTCGAATCAACACGGAGACATCACATGCATTGAAAATACTGATAAAATGTACCTATAAAAATAATAATTTTCAATGTAAATGTTTCAATACACCCAATTATTTTCCATCTTTTCATCAAAATTTAATTTATTTTAATAAGTAAAGGTATGTGTCCGTTATATGAAATTTATTAATATATTTATTTATTCAACACTGATTTTCACTTACACGCATACACTCACACACCTACTGTACTTAAGGTCACAAATTTTTGATACTTGAAGCATGTAATGTAATTTTTTTTTGTCAACGCTTTTTCGTTATCACCGTGTTAAAATGTCTTCTGAAAAAACTTATCCAGCACAACTCTTTCACTTATTCCACTCTGACCAACTGAACTATGAACTAAAACTCTATTACTATTTTTATTTCTAACAGAGATATGAGGTAGTTTTGGGAAGTATTTGTGTTGAATGGTTTTGAAATGTGTTTAAGATGGTATTGAAATATTCTTAAACCATAATTTATCCTTGAACATTATTTGATTTGAGATAATGTTTGGACTGTATTTAGAAATCATCGATAAAAAAACATCCCAAACGCATCCCAAAACCATCCTAAAACATACCAAAACCATCCTAAACATATCCTTAAATCATTGCTAACACATTTAAAAACCATTCCAAATACATAATAAAACGCCTTGAGCGGTCGTCTGCGGCTATGTCCATATTTGCACAAAACAATAGATTTTCTATTGTTTTTCTAATACTGCATACTAGAGGTTAATCACAAACATCCTAAAACTATCCCAATTATACCCCCAAACATTCTAAACACATATCAAAACCGTCCCAAACACATGAAAAACCATCTTAAACACATCCCAAAACCATCCTAAATTCATTTCAAAACCATCTAAACACATGCTAAAAAAACAAATAATACATCCCAAACAAATTTCAAAGCGATCAAAACAAAAAGCTATAATCGAAAGTAGGTAACAATAATGCAGTGGAATGTGGAATGGAAAGAACCAGTTGACAAGTTCGGTTAGTCAGAGTGGAATAAGCCCTTTAAACACCAATTCACTTTAACCACTTTCTAAAAAACTTCATAGTTTAACATAAGAAAAAGTTAATACCTTATCAGTAACATAGAAGCAAGACAAAACTAAAACAATAACTGTTTAGGCTAAGTTTTCGAATCTCTGCCGACGAGTTGATGCTTTAAATTAAAATACTGCATAAAGATGTTTATATAACAAATATAATCCCTGAGTCTTTTCCGTCGATACCCAGTAGTTTCGGAGTTACGATTTTTTGAAAAGTAACAAAACTTACGGAATTTACGCCATTTTTGTTTCGGAATGCACCTCACGTTGCTTTGCGTTTCGGTAGAAGTACTAACTAACATAGATTTACCTAAATTACGCTAGAATACACGATAGTTTAATACTAAAAATTATTTTGAGGGTGAACATAATAATTTAGGTACAATATTGTAAAGTTGAATTTCGATGAAATATCAATGATTGCAAATTGAAAACAAAATTGAACGAAATATTGGTGTTTTATGGAACGGGGAGTCGGCGATGTAAAGAATACGTGACAACAGAAATATAGGTGCGACGACGCGCGTAGCGAAGCGGAGCGCGTCGGAGCGTTAGGTTCTCTATGTAAGATCGAAAACAGACTCGACTTTGCTGCGTACATATTATTATTAATTCCATTTTTAGATCTTTTGACATTCGGCGTTTTAAACGCGTCGGTACTATGATACGTAGTAGATTAACAAAGGTTTGATTTTTGCCAACATAACCTCAAAATTTGTTTTTCTTTTTTCTCAAAAACTACTGGTTATCGACGCCCCGCCTTCACAGGGGGTCATCTACCCCTCCCCCCTGCCCCCCACCCCCCTCCCAACCCCCCCTAAACGGCTGATATTGGAAATTCCTTCCACTGTTTAAAAAAAAAACTTCAACAAATCCTACTTGAATCAACTCGACCATTCGAATCAAGCTATGATTCGAATCAACTTAAATTCTCATTCGAATCAAGTTTTTACCGTCGTGATTCGAATCATTCGAATCAAAGGTGATTCGAGTCCCATCACTGAAAAAGGTTGACATTCAACATAGGTAGAGTTCGTGCCACGAAAGAAGTAGGAGTTAATGAATGGCTTTTATTGTTATGGCCTTAAGGATTTTACTGTGGGACTCGTTTAGTGAAACGATCTTTACCTAGTCCTAGAATCTTAGTGATCTGTGAGCATAGTGAAATAAAAACAACGCAACCATGACTTCATCGAGTTTACATGCAAAATATATCAATTTTCATTATTCGAGAATGCAAAAACACGTCAATAAAGACGGCCGGAAAGTCGCGGATTCATGTAGGTACCTACCCAGTGAAATAAACATACGAAAAACTTGGCTCAAACTTGCCAAGAGAGACCCCGATTCTTTATCGACTGAAACTTGGGTGTATTTATGTGAAGATCACTTCAATGTAAGTCCTGTAATATCAATGTACACAAACTGTTTTTAGCTGTAATAATGCTTGGTTTGATTTGGTTTGCTTTTGGCAAATCGGTACTATCTGCTTCCACGAATCCAGCGTCCATGATTGCGCTTATCAATAAATGATAATACACTAACTGCACAAGAAGAATTTTTGCAAAAACACTAAATCCAATCCAAATCACAATCGAACCTACGCACGCACGACTGACAGATGTTTGTTTAAACCAAAGGTGCTTTCAAGATGGCGGATAGTGTTTTCACCGTTCCGATATAAAGGCGAAAAATATTTTTTTAATTTGCAAATTTTGCAGCCATCCTGCATATTTACTTAGCAAAGTCAATATATTTCGGTTTCTTACGTTAGATACTACAGGAAATATCCATTTATCGCGTCAAATTTGATACGAGGCAAGTAGCGTATTGCATACACGTTCCGACAACAGACCTATACACAAATTAAGTGAGATAAGCTGCCCGTGACACGGCCTGCCGGCCTGACCGAAAAATATACGGCCCACGTTTTAATATTTTAACATTTCGGGTTATGGGTGTCCATCCTATGAGTTTGGGCTTTGATATCGGAGGAATAAATTAACCGCTGTAGCAGAGACGTCGGAGATATGGTGGGTTGGGAAAATATCGCTCATCTGATTTGTAAATCAGGAAAAGGGGTAACTTTATGATTTATTTATTTTTTTATTAAAAACTGACCAACGATTGACCCCGATCTCACCTGATGGTAAGTGAAGATGGAGCCGACGATGTTCCTCGTTGGTTCAGTAAGAGCCTATTCACTCTAGCCTTAAAGGCACCCAAATTGTACCTTTCCGGAAAAACAGAGGAAGGGAGCGAATTCCATTCCTTAGCGGTGCGCATTAGAAACGACGAGGCGAAACGCTTCGTGCGCACAAAAGGTGTCTGCACAACATAAGGATGAAGTCGCTCCCCTCTCCTGGATGTCCGGTGATGGAAAGGAGATGGCGGGATAAGATCGTGTAATTCCCGTGCGCACTCTCCAAAATGTATCCTGTAGAATACCGCCAAACAGGCCACCTTCCGTCGGTGTTCGATGGCAATATTACTGATGCTTAAGCCGTACACTTGCATAACACAAGATACCTGGCCCTTGATTCTGCTAATGTATTGTAGTACAATGACATGCATGAACAAAGCGATTTAGTTTCATTGCCACTTCAAGTCTACGCAAGCACGAGCATCAGAGTGCGTATACTGAATTTTGTCATTCACTCTCGATAGTGAGAGCGTTTGCGATATGCATAGGAGTGACAAAGAGACAACTAGATGGCGCGCTCTGTCACTCCTATGCAAATCGCAAACGCTCTCGCTATCGAAAGTGAATGACAAAACTCAGTATACGCACTCTGATGCTCGTGCTTGCGTAGACTTGAAGTGCGGTAATCCTAAGCGTCAGTGGGATGAAAAAACAAGTCACATGACCCGACCGAGTATCTGTCACTGAACTATAATGCACTAGCAGAATTGAGCCCCTGGGTCCCGATTCTGTTAGTGCATTATAGTAAGATGACCGATGCCCATCGTGTCGTGTATTTTCGTACTATTATACAATATCTAGACGCCTAGAATGTTTGATATGTCATTGTGTGCGCGCGTAGCTTAAAGCGGCAATGAAACTAAATGGTTCATGCACAGTGTTGCCGCAACTGAGTTCCCAAAAAGTACATGTCAAGCGCAGAAAAGGTACACTTTGGGTTAAAAACGTACATGAGGATTGTTTTTACTAAAAATAATTTAATACAGCTTCTCTTTTTGTCAAGTTCAAAACGTACGTAAAGAGATGAAATCGTACATCGTACATGCGAGGCCTAAAACGTACGTAAAATGTACGAAATGTACGCTAACAGCAACGCTGTTCATGCAGTAAAGTTGTCATTGTGCTACAAGGCATCGACAGAGTGTAGGTTCTGATTGTCCTATAAAATAGATTCGTTCTGCACTCGTTTGCGACCGTAATCGAATAGTGAATGCATCTCAAGTTTGATGATTTGTATATACAGTCAACATTATCACCATCATCAGCATCATCATCATCAGTCCACCTTGCCCACTGCTGGGTATAGGCCTTTGCCCCAAATGTCATTTCACACGAACCGGAGTCCATCCCGGAGTCCGGAGAGCCGCAGATCTACAACTGTCAACAGTATCATCTTTAGATAGTGTACTCTACTCAGATAGAGTACTTATTAACAACCCAAAAAAAAATTGTATATCTACAATGGCAAAGCATGTAGTACACATAAAATGTACCCACCATCTTTTAATTTGCAAGTTTGACAAATAAAAATCTTTTATCTCAACCGCGTGATACCTATCAACAAATAGAGGCAGACTTTCTTACAGGCCGATTAGACATTAGACCAACCGCGGAAAAATTAACGAAAAACAATAAGATCACGTTGCGGACAGTATCATATAGAAAATTAATTGAATATCTTAACTTATAATAATTATAATATCTTACGTGGGTGCAGTTCTAGAGACTGGTGCCTCTTCCTACCCCTTCGGGGATAACGGGCGTGAGTTTATTTATTTATTTTTATTTCATTTTATTAAATAAAGTACCTGGGTGACCGAGCTTTGCTCGGTACTTTTTTTGTAATATAAAATACTAGCTGTTGCCCGCGACTACGTCCGCGTGGGCTTTAGTTGAGTAAAGTGTTTGCAAATAAGATAGAGATACTTTTAGCGCATGCGAAAAAGCTTTCATACTAACTTTGCAACCCACTCTTACCCCCTTAGGGGGTGAATTCACAAAAACGGATATCGGAAATAATCATTATTAAAAACTTATAACCCAAATACCACTTTTTATTGAAATAACTTTAAAAATCAGAGAACTTTCATACTAACTTTACACCCCCCTTTTTCCCCCTTAAGGGATGATTTTTAAAAAACTATTTTACACGTGTTTCATAATTTTAAATGAAGAACATACGTACCAAATTTCATTTGAATAACTTCAAAAACGGCAATGTTTCATACTAACTTTGAACCCCCATTTTACCCTCTTAGGGGATGAATTTTCAAAAATCATTTCTTAGTGCTCCCCTATGTTACAAAAAGAACCCCTGTGCAAAATTTCAAGTTTCTAACCCTTATAGTTTGGGCCCTGCGTTGATATGTCAGTCAGTCAGTCAGTCAGTCAGTCAGCTTCTCCTTTTATATATATAGATAGATAGATGTAATATAAAATTAAAATAATCCTTTTTCAACAAAAAGAGAAATTGGAAAAAAAACATCATAACTCGAACCGTGTCTCTTGAAATCGGCCCGAAAGGGTCGCCTGTTTTCCCGTCAGAACTATCCCAACCTTGCAGATAGATGCGAAATTTACCTCTGTATGTTATCATAGCAAATTTCAATTGCCTTAAAACACGGATAAAACAACGTTTTCTAAAAATCTAAGCTAGTTAGATCAATTAAATGCCACCGAAAGCATCTGCCTACAAAATTTCGTGAAAATCGTTGGAGCCGTTTCCGAGATACTGATTATATGACTGTATACTATAAATATATATACAAGAATTGCTCGTTTAAAGAGATTAGATTAGATACCGGGGCAGCTAGCACGACTGACATACAGCGTTGCCAACTTAGTGGAATTTCCACTAGATCTGGTGGTTTAGACCTTCGTCTGGTGGGCAAAAGATGTGTCTAGTGGTTAGTGGAATTTCTGGTGGTTTTGAGTCTAATATTTAAAGTTACACTGTACCTATTATATTTTGTGGGTGGTTTTGAGACAAAAAAACCGCAAATGAAAGAAAACGGTCTCTCTCTTGAGTAACAAAACTTAATGCGGCATCGGTGCATGCAGTTCATTATTAATCTGACGAATGAATTAAAGAATAGAATGCCTGGACTTATGCATGGACGTAATACACAAAAAAGACTGATATAATATAAAGTCCTTGGTATTATGAAACAAATAAAAAAAAAACACGTGGGCGAGGCACTATGGATGGCATAACAAGGAGTGGAGTTACTTTTGATCCTCAAAAAAGGTCTTATTTTGGGGCTGAAGTCGATGACCAATGCAATCACATCCATCTTTTAGGTTGGAGTGAAAAAAAAACTCGCCCATGAAGGGTTCCTCAAATGTTTTTTTTTATTTTTATATTTGAGTTAATTGAAATAAATTAGATCTCGTTCGAATCGAGTTTCAGTGTTTTTTTTTTTAGTTTTATCATTCGCTTATTTTAAAAGTTACAGGGAGGGGGGGCACATTTTACCACTTTGGAAGTGTCTCTCACGCTAACTATTCAGTTTATAAAAGAAATATATTAAAAACCTCAATATCATTTTTGAAGATCTATCCCACCTACACGTATACAAAAAAAAA
Organism: Yponomeuta plumbellus; assembly: GCA_947310845.1. Classification (NCBI taxonomy): domain Eukaryota; kingdom Metazoa; phylum Arthropoda; class Insecta; order Lepidoptera; family Yponomeutidae; genus Yponomeuta; species Yponomeuta plumbellus. Next base: position 13,018,481 of record OX371214.1, read on the forward strand.
TTATTTTCAGTTCTAAAAATGGGGAACCCCCCCAAATTTTTTTTTTTTTTTGTATCTTTTTTTTTGTATGTACTTTTGACTAAGAGCGTTCGAGAAAGCGGGGTTTAGTTGGTTTGACTTTGTAAAGTATATAAGTATAATATTGTACTTCAAATAAGTAATTTTTGAAATATATAATTGATCTAGTGGAATTTCTGGTGGTTTAGCGTGTTGAGTTTAGTGGTTTTGGAAAAATAAAGTTGGCAACACTGCTGACATAATACAATGCATATTATGTCGCAGTCAACTGGATGATTCCGCGGTTTACAAATGGCGTCGTCCCCTTATAAATGCTCGCTGTTTTGATATATGCCGAAGGTAAAATGTAAAATGTAGCGCTATTATTATATTGTTCTATCTATTGACTGTAAGTACCTACGCAGCGACACCAAAACGGCCTTACTCAGCTGACATCTTTGAAGCTCTAATATAAGGGACAAAGGTTTAAAATAAAAACCAAAATAAAGAATAGATGTACCTATTTCACCCGGCATTGATTAGATGTCTTGTCATTCAGAACAAAATACACTAGCAAAAACAATGATGAATTGATGAACCAGAGACAAATACCAACCATCTCTTTGAATACCTAGGCCACTAATCCTACTTTAATAAATGGATTTTTAAAGATTTCCTGACATGCCCCGGGTGTTTGGCGTTAACGAACGCCCGTCGGGGAATTTCACGGCATTACCTTGCCTCTGTCCGTGACTATGAAAAGGCTTGTGGGTTCAAAGAATCTTATCTACAATTTTTGGTAAAATAGGAAACAGATTAACGATTGACGACCTTTGTGACCCTCAGCAAGTGGCAGTGGGCTGGCCATATCCCGCGAAGAACCGACATCCGCTGGGGTAAACGTGTTCTTGAGTGGAGACCGCGACTCGGCAAACGTAGTGTATAGGACGCCTTCCGACGGTGGGATGACGATCTGAGAAAAACTGCAGGCAGATGCTGGATGCGGCAAGCTGAAGACAGGGCGCTATGGCGCTCATTAGGGGAGGGCTATGTCCAGCAGTGGACTAATATAGCCTGATGATGATGATGATGATGACCTTTGTGGCGCAGCGGTTAGCGCATAGAGTTAGAGTGGTTCAACACTAATAGGGCCCCGATTCTGTTAGTGCATTGTAGTGCGATGACAGACATACGGTCGGGTCACGTGACGTGTTTTTTCATGGCATTGAATTATTGATACACGTGGTCGCGTTGACTTGAAGCGGCAATGAAACTAAATCGCCATGTTCATGATGTTATCGTTGTACATTGCATTAGCACATAGGCCCAGAAATATAGAACTTCTGAGTGCAGAAGAGAGAACTTCACATCGCGTGACAGTGTAGCCAAAATGATAGGCGACCTCCGATAGGAGATGGCACCAGAGTGCGTACCTATACTGAGTTTTTTCATTCACTCTCGATAGTGAGAGCGTTTGCGATTTACATAGGAGTGACAAAGAGACAACTAGATGGCGCGCTTTGTCACTCCTATGCAAATCGCAAACGCTCTCGCTATCGAAAGTGAGTGACAAAACTCAGTATACGCACTCTGAGTGCGTATACTCCTATTTGAGGCGCAGAGTTTGAGAACTACCTGAATGAGCAAATAAAGTGAATAATTTGATTCTTACAAAGATATAAACGTATTGGTACGGTAGTGCGTACGCTTTCACACTACGTGTTCTTAGGGTCCTGTCAGATCTATGCCCGATTCGAAACACAGCGCGTGTCATCAGCCGCTGACACTATAAATTCTGCGGATGGTTGAAGCACGCACTGTGGAAGCGAGCTGTGTTCGAGCCCTAATTAAAACAAAGGCGATGGAAATAGGCGATACAAAGGTGTCACAAAATTGGAACATAATTAATATATTTTTCACACTAAATCGTATCAAAGCGCGGGTCAGCAGCCGCGGATACCTACTTCTGGCGGCGCCATCAATTTAATTGACAAAAGGACGATCAGTTCCGCGAACGGCAAACTGGGTGGAGCACACATTGTGGAAGGATGAGAGCTGTGTTCGAGCCCTGATCTTGAATGATTCTGCCCTTTCTTGTAAGAAAGGCGATACAGAGGTCTCAACAAATTGGAACATAATATAACTTTCACACTAAAATATGAGATCTTCTCCTTTGCGCCTCCTATAACAACCCATTTAATGTGCCTGGCTTCTTCCAGAAGTTCAGCATTATCGAAATTCGCTAGGGTCATTGTTTTCATTGGTCCTTATGGTCCAGTCAGATTATGTCCGCTTCGTAATAAGGCAAGCGTCATCGGCCGCTGACACTCTGGCGGCGCCATCAATAGGGTAGTTTCCAGGGTCAAAATAATTAAATTCTATTTAGTCCGTATTTTAGATTATAAAAAAATATTAGACACGTATTTTTTCTTTTTTCGATTAAACAAAAAATAACAAAGATATAGCCCATTAAAGTTACGTGTGATGTCACTCCTTGCTAAAAAATGCAGCACGGCGTGAAGTCACACGTAACTTTAATGGGCTATATCTTTGTCATTTTTGGTCTAATTTACAAATAAAAAAATACATGTCCCTTATTTTTGAATAATCTAAAACACTTAAGAGAAATTTTTACATTTTTTAAGGCAACTAGCCTATTCGAGGATAGGACGATAAATTCTGAGAGGCAAACCGGGTGGGGTACGCACGATGGAAGCAAAGCGAGCTGTGTTCGAGCCCTCATTAAAATAAAGGCGAGGGCACGGGGCGCGTCCCGCCCGTGTCGGCGTAGCTTTGTGCGCCTCGCGCCTGTAGCGAGGGGGTAAGGGCACGTGCGGACTGGGACTCGAAAACTTCTAATTACTCTGCTCGAAAATATTAATAACGTCCACACGCGCTTGGACACACCGTTGCGTAACTTGTCCATTCTAAGGATTCGTCTGATTTTGCGAACTCCGAACTATTAAATAAATACTACAATGATTTGTCGTCTGGGAAACGTCAAATGTATAGGCCAATGCAGTTACAGAATAGCAATCGAGGACGATACTTACGAAAAAAAATAACCAAACTGAAGCCATTTTACACTGAATCACTTGTAAAATTGCGATAAATTAGAATCTTCTAAGCAGTCTCTTTACTAAGTAGATCGCAGCTCGCAGAAACAAAATAAGCCACATTTCTCGGCTCTGGCGATTTGATCCATGCCCAAACTACGGCCATAGACCCCAGTTTGTAATGAAGGGAAATTCGAAGGCAGAAGAAGGAAAACCTGCTCAAAAACCTACTTACAAATTGACAGGGCTCATTTAATACATGTGCAATTCATAGTTATGAATTATGCAGCCGAATCACCTCACCATTAATAATGAGAAAGACTATAATTATTTGTACGCAATTTGTGTAGAATTGTCATAGTAAACTATGATATTAATTTTATGAAACGCGCCTGCAAGTGACGCTGAACAATAGTTCAAATTAATAGTTTGATGGTTTAGCGAAATATAAATCTGATCACCTACCTTCGCTAGGGAGGGAGAAAAAAAGATCAGAAGAAGTCAATCGTGTGTTTACCGAAACCGTGATCGTCCGGGGACCCGTTACATGAAACTAAAATTACTATTACAATCCTTTATTGCACTTATTATAAATAAAAGTACAAAGACGAACTTAATGCTAAAACCGTCATCTTCCAGTTAACCTTTGTTAACAATTTGTAATACATTATATTATGACAAATCGATGTACATTGCACAGTCGTATAACTCACAGATTAACATAAACATAAACATTTACATACCGGCACATACAATGCTTCTGGCCCCTCACTAGGATACGCTGTGTCGCAGGAACCAGAAACAGCGACATCACAAACATCCAAGACGTGGGGTTTTTTTATCCCCAGTTGGGGTTCGAACCTGGACCTATCGCAGGTAGGCAGATGCGCTAACCACTGAGCCACAGAGATCGTCAATTCATAGTTGTGTAGCATTTGTATTGTCGACAGCACATCATCGTATACACCCATGCACTTTACTCCGTTGCATTACGAGCGACTTTGCACCTAAAATGTGAAGGTTGATGTGCTGTTCTGCTGCACAACTATGAATTTATTGTGGTTTTATGAAACCAGGCACAGTCTGCCTGAGCCCTAGGAACGCCAGCAGCGGGCGGAGTAAATTAGGCGGGCGCGGCCGCTGCCACTCGGCGCGGGCGACCGACGCGCGCACTCAGCGATATTGTTAGCAGCTCGCCTCGCCGTAGGCATAGGGCTACCTATCACTAGCAGCGTTTTTGGAAATTTAATGTATTATTAAATTTCCAGAACCCAGTTCTAGTGATTGGTGCCTCTGCTTACCTACCCAGGGGGTAGGCCCCCTCGGGAATTACGGGCGTGAGTTTATTTATTTTCTTTTTATAATGTATTATTATTATACCTACTTACTTTTTAAGTGGTTGTAAGTGTTATCTACCTATCTATCTTTATTGCACTCTAGACATACTTTCTTTGCAATGTCCCGTTCCGTCCCTTCTTGTAGGGTAATTCTTACCCTATTATTATAAATAGGTATTAGATGTTTGAACGGCTGAACGGATCAAAATAAAATTGGGAATACTTAGACATTGATACATAATGATCTGCAATAGCAAAGAGGCTACTTTTTATTCAGGAATAAAAATAACTAAAAATTTCCACGCGAACAAAATGTTAGCACTAGCTAGTCATACCATGAAGGTAGGGGAACTCTATGATTAAGGCGATGGGGTCGCCTTCCATGTTGGAAGCCACCACCATGTCGACACCACTCATCGGCCTTTGCATCCATGTAATGAGATGATATATACAGCTTCCAGTGGCCAGCGTCTACTACACCACTGCATGTTGGTTAAAATGATTAAAAATATAAAAAGATAAGTACAGAAAGCTAAGACACCTATGTAAAACTATATTTAGAGTAGTAGTACCCACAACACAGATTATGCCTAGTGTGGGTGCTAGTTTATACTTTTTATGTACCTATCTTTTTTCTGTGCAATAAACCAGTTTTTAATTTAATTTAATTCAAAGATATTGTATTAAATTGCTCTCATCAAATAACAGTCATGTTATTGAAAGGATAGTTCCTAACCTGGCAACAGTTACGGGACCATTGGCTGATGCAGTCGACATTTTCAAAAGTACATCTCCTCAGCTTTTCCGCATTTACCTGGAAATTAAAGGAAAATGCACAAATATTAAAATAAATAATAAATGGCCATGTTAAAAAAAAAAAAGTGGCAGCCCTGCAATGCAGCGAGCGAGCGGCTGCCAGCCCGGGAACAAAGCCTCGCGCCGAGCAGTCACCGCGTACAGCGCGTCGACGAGCAAGCGCCTGGCATCTTGATACTTGCTATTAGGTTTTATATCTATGAGATTTTTCGCAGATCTTTCTTTTTCTTGATGTTTGTTTTATGTGAGTGGTGGACCAAACAGGGATCTCAAGGGAAAATAATTGATTTCGAGAAAATCGCGTTTGAATTTTCGTGTTTCTATAGGTTTCGACTCGCGCTCGGCTCACAAAAAAAATCATAAAAAAATAACTACGGCACCTAAAGATATTCTGGTTACACCAAAACAAAGCTAAAATACCACAGATTAAAAAAATCAAATAAAAAAAATAACGGTTCCAGAAAAAAATCCCTCCAGGTCCCTTTTTGGTCAACCACTCACATATTTCAATAAATATAATAAAAATGGACAAGCGGCAGCCCTACAATACAGCGAGCGAGCGGCTTCCAGCCCGGGAACAAAGCCTCGCGCCGAGCAGTCACCGCGTACAGCGCGTCGACAAGCAAGCACTTGGCATCTTGATCATCATCATCATCATCAGCCCACCGCTGCCCACTGCTGGGTATAGGCATCTTGATACTTGTTAGGTATTAGGTTTTATATCTATGAGGTTTTTCGCTTTTTAATTACAGTCAGGATCACATCTAAATTCCTGAAACAACCCAACTAGATCAGATTAGATTATATTTGAATTATTTATTGTACATACCAGAAGGAAATAAATACATTAGAAACCTTACATAGCTATTATAATCTAAGTTTGATTTTGTGTTTTGCAGCAACTTTTTTTTGGTCGTAGCTTTCAGTAAATTTTATAATAATTGTTAGAGCAAAAGATTTAATGTATTAGACACATTAGTTTTAAGCAATACTATCGGTGACTCTACAAAGCAGAAGAACCGTAAAATTAAAAAAATTGTAGCTTTTATTTGTATCTTGTTTATTGTGTGCAATAAAGTATATTCCTATCTTGTCTTATAATAACTTTACTTTCACACAACACGATCACTTGACCAGGTCAAATTATTGTGTTCCAAACTCTGTGCTATGGTAACCAGGCGAGGACATCACAGACATGGAAATACACCCAGACTGAAGCCATTTGTACAAATGTACGGAACCCATGACGGCGACACGTCTTGTTAGTTATAATTTTTTTTCTGCTTATTTCGTGGTACTAAACCTAACGGATTTCTGACATTTGCTATCACAATTATGAAGGAATTGTCATTTACATCATTAGGAATCCGTCAATGTTGAGCTTGCGCATTAGCCGGCTGAAAAGTCTTCGCCCGCGCCGTAGCGAATTGTCCAATTCAACTTCGGAATGAGCGCATGTACGCATAACTGTAGCGTATGTCCACGTTATACGTTAACCTTAACATCCCTACACTCTGCTCAGTGACATTACAGATGGTAGAAAAATATATGTAAACCTGCGTTCCACTTTTAGAACGTACATACTACGAACGTACCTGTGCTTTTGTGGCAATGTTAATCTAGACTCGCGCCAGCGAGTCCAGCCAAGTTCGGGAAAAAAGGAACTGGCGACGCAGCAGCCGTGTGTAATATTACAGGAATCACTTCGAGCTACTTTTGACCCCTTCACAACTCTACAACTATTTAACCTACGTATATGAAATTTGGCACATTTCTTAAAGTCCATTAGCTTGCCTAGAATCCAAAGTTTCATCAATGTTGCTCAAACAGTTATAGATGTATTAACGTTTAAAAACCGGCATTTTTATGACTGACTGCCTGACTCACTTATAGATCAAAAACCTAACCCACTTCTAGATGACCTAGAAACTTGATATTTGGCATTAAGGTAGACTATTGGGCATATACAAAGTAAAAAATCTAAAAACTGAAAATTATTTATATTAATACCCTCATAGTATTTAGTTCCAAATTCTGCCAATAGATGGCGCTTTTTAGTTCTATATCGCGGTATGGTTTGGTCTCGACCGATACTATATAATATCTGTAACCGACTTCTTGTGCACGTTTCTCTGAAATGTAAATGAGTTTCTGAAAAGTCGTATGTTCGTAGCTGATTTCTAACTCATCGGTTATCGGTTCCTTGGCAATAAATACAGCGCCACCAAGTTATATGTTCAGGTGGCCAAAATTGTAACTAAGTAACTGATTGTAAATCCTGTTCCCCATTTTTTGTTTCATTTATTCACGTACTAAGATTTTTTGATACATTTTCGTTAAAAATTTCTTAAATGTTATTACTAAATTCTCCACTAGCGCCGCTATCAACTGAACAGATAAAATGGTGGCACTGTAACGATATATTTATTAGTGATCAATACCAATAATCTCTGTACAAAAAGCAGTGATATCCCATCAAAAACATAAATGTGAATGATAGAAGAGCCAAGTTCGGTAGGTATTAAGAACAGACGTCGTTATCGACTTCGCCGACAAAAGAATTGAGATCTATATCGGTGCTGCCAAGTTCTCTGAAGAAAATCATGAAATTTTAGTTACAAGATCACTAGAAATGTAAATTGTTATTCAAGTTTAAGATTTGACTTGGCTAGTTTTCACGTACAGGCTAAATAATATTTATTTAAATATCTCTACTTCGTTTAGTCATACGAGGGTTAGTGTACTTTCTGTTTGTATTGTACTTATGCTGTTAGGTTGATATAATACCTATGTGACTTTTCTGAAATTTGGTTTGTTGGTAAAAACTAGCAGTCAAATCTTGAGCTTGAATTACAATTTACATCTCAGTGATCTTGTAACTAAAATTTCATGATTTTCTTCAGAGAACTTGGCAGCACCGATATAGATCTCAATTCTTTTGTCGGCGAAGTCGATAACGACGTCTGTTCTTAATACCTACCGAACTTGGCTCTTCTATCATTCACATTTATGTTTTTGATGGGATAAATACTTTCTTTCTTCTTTCTTTCTTTAGATAGATAGAGAACACTTTATTTTACATAAAAAAGGAAATTACACAGGTATTTCTTAATCTAAAAGTACAGACGGCGGCCTTATCCCTAAAAGTGATCTCTTCCAGACAACCTTTGGATGGACTGGAACAAAATATTGGAGAAGGAAGCAGATGTACAGTCGACAGCACGTGAATCTTCACATTTTAGTTGCAAAGTCGCCCGCAATGCAACGGAGTAGAGTGCATGGGTGTATACCATGATGTGCTGTCGACTGTACAAAATAAGTTCCTATTTGTTCAGCTGAAAGTATCAAGACCGCTCGGCGCGGCCTGTCCCAATGACTCAGCTGGGGCGCGGCGGTCCCACCGCCGACATCGCAGCCGGGGCCGTATATTGCGCTCTACACCCACACCTCTGCTCCCGCTGTGAGATATCTTAATACTTTGTGTGCTGTTGAAAATATACCGTCTGTCTATCATGCCCCTACGGAAGCGTGCGGCTTTTGATGCCCATTTCTATGTCCGATGTCCGAGTGAAGTCACCGTTGGTCCCCAAAGCATTGATAGCATGAAATTGACTTTCAATTTGAACGGATTTGTTTCAAATTTCGAAGTTTCAAATTCGTTCACTCTTCTTTAACGTGTTGTCGACATAACATTAAAAGATTACATTGGAACTCTCTATTGCCCACTAATCCCGCTATATGTATAACAAAAGTAGGTGCTTAGTTCACATGAAATTAGTTTATTTGCAAAGTCACCCGTAATGTGATGGAAAAAAACTTAGTATAAAATCACGATTATTTAGATGACAAGGATGTCAGGTATTAAACAGTAGTTTAATATTAAATTTAATCAGAGGAGAATTGCGTCTAGTGTTCAACATATCCAGGAGTAATAATTTTTAATTTTGAAAGTTTGTTAATTAGGCTAAAACTGTTTTGAAAAGAATAAAATGTGGAGTTTCTTTGTTAGTTTCTTCTCCACGTAATCTATTAATGTAGACTCCGCTATAGACCCAGCATCACATTTCTGATTTCTTTTCATCACATCAGACATTTCTGCATCGCGCAAGCAAAGTATTACACATGAGTTATGAATTATGATAAATATAACGTCCATCAAACCACAGTTGGACCGGCCGTCCCCAGGCATACGATCTGCCTGGCCTTCCCTTTATAGTGGAAGAGCACGACTACCCGCTCTTCCCTATACATAATTGCTATAAGTGCATACTTTATGCCTATGAGCACACTAGGCGACACGCGACAGCGACAGTACCGCCACTAGACGCGACAGGCTACGGCCGTCAATTTTCATATATGTGAGTGGTTGACCAAAAAGGGACCTCAAGGGAAAATAATTGATTTCTAGAAAATCGCGTTTGAAGTTTCGTGTTTCTATAGGTTTCGACTCGTGCTCGGCTCACAAAAAAAATCATAAAAAAATAACTACGGCACCTAAAAATATTCTGGTTAGACCAAAACAAAGCTAAAATACCACAGATTAAAAAAATCTAATAAAAAAATAACGGTTTCCAATCCCTCCAGGTCCCTTTTTGGTCAACCACTCACGTATAGGTATTTTGTTCGAATCGCCGTACACTTGGTGTCAGAGTCGCGGAGTCGCGACGACAAGACGCCAGAAGCAAATGACAACGTCGCGTCTGACGCGGCGACTAGACGCGACGACAAGTCGCCCTGAGTGCTTATACTGAGTTTTTTCATTCACTTTCGATAGCGAGAGCGTTAAAGTTTGCAATATGTATAGGAGTGACAAAGCGCGCCACCTAGTTGTCTCTTTGTCACTCCTATACAAATTGCAAACGCTCTCGCTATCGAAAGTGAAATGAAAAACTCAGTATAAGCACTCTGTTTGCGATGGCTCTTCAAGCTGATAAGGCCGCCGTCTGTACTCTTAGATTAAGAAATACCCGTGTAATTTCCTTTTTTATGTACAATAGTGTTCTCTATTTATCTATCTGATTTGCTGTCGACTGTACCGACGTTCAACTACGTTCCAATCCCAACAGATATGCAGTAGCACATCACAGCTGGTCTGTTTAATAAACTCCTTGTCCCACAACAGCTGCGTTTCTTGCTTGATTTAACCAGCTAATGTATGAAAGAGTATTTTTAATGACTCGCGATGCTCATAATACATAATTACGCTATATGGATAAAAAAGTATTACTGGCACGTATTTCGTATAAATTATTATGAGCCTTAAGACCGCTTACAGGCGCTTTAACTACAAAAAATGGATCTCTTATCCGAAAATCCAGGTCGAAATTTAATAATTACAACCCGTCGGAAATATCTGTGCACCTGGCTTAGTGACGTCTTGCGAACTGGAGAGATAGCAAAAAATAATGCGATTACGAAAGCAAGAATATTACACCTGCGTCAGCGCTGCTGGCGTTGGAAACGGTACTTGATAGGTGAGAACGGGGCGAGATGCGGCGTAGCGCGAGGGGAAACGCATTCCAGCGAGGTGCATAGATATTTTCGACGGGTTGTATGTAGCCATTTTATCGAAAACGGCCTATGATGACGTCACAGATCAGTAAATAAGGCGTGTCATTCATGTCGTTCTGACGTTCATTCGTTTTGTTTACTGAGCAGTGACGTCACGATTCCTGTGCGACGCCATATTACACAAGATAGCGTTTTGGCGGCTTATTTTAAAACTGAATATTTGTTTGCTTTTTTTAGAAGAAACACACAAAATAATTTAAAATTAAAACTTTTTTAACATTCAATCTCAATCCCAACAAAAATTTGAGTAGGTTTTCAGAAACCTGTCAAATAGCCTATTATAATAGGTCTTTACCTATGAAATTGCCGTTCTGCAGTACTGGCCATTTCAAATCAAAATAATTTATATTTGGCTAAGAATTCTAATTTCAAATTAATTTTATTTTAAGAACATGGAATTCTTTTTTCAAAAGTAGTCATTTGTTTATTGATTAGTGTTACATTTTCATCGCATTTCAATCTTTTTCGTCATCATGGATACGTAAAAAATTCGACTAATTATGGAATATGAGTACCGTTGTAGAAGCAACGCGGCACAAGCGGCACGCAACATCAACGACGTTTACGGAGCTAACACTACAAGCCAACACACCACCTGTTATTGGTTTGCTCGCTTCCGTTCTGGAAATTTTGACATGAAAAATGAACCTCGACGTCGTCCGAAGACTGGTCGACAATGACGAATTAGAGGCGCTTGTGGAAGCTGATGATACACAATCTACGGCTGAATTAGCAGCAGCTTTCGACGTTAGCTACAAAATAATATTGGTCCATTTGTGTCAAATTGGCAAGGTAAAAAAGCTTGACAAATGGGTGCCCCACAAACTTAATGATCGCCAGCGCGAAGTACGCGTCGAGACATGCCTTGCACTGCTCAACAGATACACAAATGAAGGAATTTTGAGCCGCATTGTTACCTGCGATGAAAAATTGATTCTGTTTGATAACCGCAAGTGCTCAGCAAGTTGGTTGGATCCTGGTTCAACACCTAAACAATGCCCTAAACGAAAACTTACCCCTAGAAAATTGATGGTCACTGTTTGGTGGTCTAGCGCCGGTGTGATTCATCACAGCTTCTTACCAAACGGGGTGAGCATTACTGCAGATGTGTACTGTGAAAAACTGAACACAATGATGGAGAAACTGGCACATCTCCAACCAGCATTGGTCAATCGCTCGTCTCCGCTGCTCCTGCACGACAACGCGCGACCTCATACTGCACAGCAGACGGTCTCCAAGTTGCAAGAACTGGGGTTGGAATCTCTCCGTCATCCGCCCTACTCACCAGACCTCGCGCCTACAGACTACTACTTTTTTCAGAATTTGGACAACTTCTTGGCGGAAAAAAAATTCAATACCCGAGAGGCAGTACAAAATGCCTTTGAAGAATTTGTTGCCTCCCGTCCAGCTGATTTCTTTAAGAAGGGCATCAATAAACCGCCACTGCGTTGGCAAAGATGCATTGATTTGATTGCATGGGTGATTACTTCGATTAATACAATAAAAAATACATTGAAAAAATTCGTTAAATTTTTTCATACAAAACGGCAATTTCATAGGTAAAGACCTAATATTAGCCGGGTCTGTTCACGGTTATTTATAGTTTATTGTATACTTACATAGTTTATTTATTAGGTTAGGTTTAACTTTGACAAATAAAATATCTGCAAGTGTTTCAGTTAAATGTGTAATTATCTTATTATTATTATTATTAATACTTTTATTGCACTTACATTTTTAATAAAAATTTATCTAATCTAATCTGTGTACTGTTGATTTTTTTTTAACTGTTGAGCAAAAGTTTTTTGTTTTTCGTTCCGCTAAACCTTTCTGAAACATCCTGTTTTACCATTCGACAGTCTGTGGCAAATCTACTATCGAGTAACACCCTAATCTACACAAATAACATAACAGAAACTCACACGTGAGTGCTTATAGTGTACTCATGTTAACTCAGAGTGCTTATACTGAGTTTTTTCTTTCACTTTCGATAGCGAGAGCGTTTGCAATTTGTATAGGAGTGACAAAGCGCCACCTAGTTGTCTCTTTGTCACTCCTATATAAATTGCAAACGATCTCGCTACCGAAAGTGAAATAAAAAAACTCGGTATAAGCACTCTGTACCTCAGAGGGGTAGGCAGAGACCACGGCTTACCTCGTTTCTGAAAATAGATACCTCTTCTCACTTCATCAACAGTCAAAAATTCATTAGTCGTTGCACGCCGATTTCTGGTATTTTTCGTCCCGTCCTTCGCTTAAACATGCCCTATTCGCTCGAAGTATGTCCGCAGGGGACGTCCTTCACCTTCCCTTCCACCCACATTCGCCCGATATGCTTCATCAATTTTCCTTCATCCTCTGGATACGTCCAAACGAACGCAAGATTCCTTTCGCAATAGGATAGTTTCCAGGGTCAAAATAATTAAATTCTATTTAGTCCGTATTTTAGATTATAAAAAAAATATTGGACACGTATTTTTTCTTTTTTCGATTAAACAAAAAATAACAAAGATATAGCCCATTAAAGTTACGTGTGACGTCACTCCGTGCTAAAAAGGCAGCACGGCGTGACGTCACACGTAACTTTAATGGGCTATATATCTTTGTAATTTTGGTCTAATTTACAAATAAAAAAATACGTGTCCCTTATTTTTGAATAATCTAAAAGACGGACTAATTACCTAAATTTTTTAGGGCAACTAGCCCATTGAAGTCACTATCTACTACACACATGTACAGTCGACGGCACATCAACCTTCACAGCTTAGTTGCAAAGTCGCCCGTAATGAAACGGAGTAGAGTGCAAGGGTGTATGTATTCGATGATGTGCTGTCGACATAGCACGACGCTATTTGTACGCCCCCCGTGAGTGCTAGTAGTGTCAGTCACTGACAACTGCCACACGCTTCGTCAATACCATGTAGGTGGGTAAATACATAATTCAACCGGGCTGCGGAGTGGGGTCACAGCAGGGGGGTGCAGGTGGTGTGGTCGCTGTTTTTCGGCTCGGCGAATTTGTATGGGTCCGCGTACCTATCTAATGTACCTAAAAAGCGGCAGTATAATAGGTATAGGTAGCGCTTCGGTAGAACATCAAATTCGGCAGGTTCGAATCAGGGCTTACCAATGATGTTATTGTCTTTAGTGTTGCTATTTGGTCAATTTTAGTAGGAATAACACTAGGATGCTACTATCTGCCTCTAAAATGAACTGTGTATCTAGGTACTTACGAGTACTAGTATTACCTAGTACTATTTATGTATACTGTGGTATTACTCCTTTATTTATTTTTTCATAAATGTAACAAACATACATTATTAATTATACAAACGTGAAGGCGACATGTTATTTCAGAAATTATTCACTTTAAGTCAAGAGAATTGGATGTTATCATGTCTACTACTACTACTCTAGTCTACTAGAACATAATAGATATCAACACAATGTTATTTTATTTAAGTGATGTTGTTAATAACATCTGTTGGGAGTGTCTAATAAATAAAGATAAAGGCAATAGTGTCACTGAACAATACAAGTTTAGTAATTTACTTACAAATGTATAAAACTAAGAAAAAATATGCAGTATGTAACCAATAAAAAATATTTTTTTATTCCTTGCGAATTTATGTTGGTTAGATAAACCACATTTCACGACAACAAATCGCAATCACTCAGTTCCACGGTGGGATCATCAAGACCTCTAATTCTAAGCCACACACTTCTATGCAACCCCAGTACAATCGAAGGAACACTGAACCGACTGTTGACGTGTGCTCGGGAGTCTCGTTTGCTTGCGAGTCGACAGACTCGACGATCTAGTAGCTTTGACTTTATGAGCGCCTAGTACATGTGCAAGACTTGCTAAGCTAAAACACCGTATCTGCGCTGGGGTTAGTTGGGACGTACACAGTCGCACAAACCCTGACTGATTCAAGTTTGCGATAGGTATGGAATTTGACGATTAGTTCAGAATTTGTTTGTGTGCACGTAACAATAATGATTATTTTTAGAAAATAATATATTAGAATTGCTGAAAGAAATGACCCCGTGATTTCTAATTTTCCGCGAAGTTATGTAGGTACGCATTGTCAAGAAGCTAGATTACGGATGATATGAGGAACCAAATATAAACAAAAATTAAACAATGCAATAATAGATAGAGAGAACACTTTATCGTACAAAAGGAGATTACAGAGGTATTTAATAATTTATCAATTTATAAATTGTGGTATTATTTATGAGCAAACAAACATTATTAAGAATCCCCTCCATCCGTTCGGAACAAGAAATGTGATTAAGGTCGATTTGCCAGCAATGGCTAGCAATTTTTGAATAAAAACGTTCGTAAGCACCACACAACATTGTAAAATTTATGAACTTACATTGGACAGTCGACAGCACGTCAACCTTCACATTTTAGCTGCAAAGTCGCCCGTAATGCAACTGAGTAGAGTGCATGGGTGTATAGGATGATGTGCTGTCGACTGTACTTGGTTTTTTTATAGCTAGCAATGCCCTGCGTGTGTGAGTGACACCGTCATAGTAAATAATTACAGTGGCGCCATCTGTTGATTCTTCCTCAAACTACGTTGTGACACCAAGAAACCATGTAACTTCTGGTCATTTATCATTCAAACTAAAATTAAAGAAAAGAAGGTCTCCGTAACGTACATCTTTCCAAGGTTTTTCGATATCGATAACGTACAAGAAAGCTGCTACGTTTTTCTGTTTCCCTGGTACAAAGTCGACCGAACGAAGCAGCATTGATTCGATTGATCCAATCGATCCGGATTCGGTTTGACGAGACTACACATACATATACTGACTGCACTGAACTGACTGACAACGCTTGCTCAGCTCAACTTTACCACGCAATCAAATGAAGCAAATAAAGCAAGAAAAGCTAACATACATAATTATTATTTATTATCTTCCGCGAATATTCAGTATTCAATTTTAGGTATGTACCTACTTATAGTAGAGGAAAATAATAAGGAGCCAAAATTGTTACAACAAGATTTTTTGATTTGGAGAGATACCTACCTAATTAATTTAATTTGTTTGTGTGCCAGAAAAATTATTAAAGTAATTAATGGTAGGATAACAATATTCGTTCTTTTTTGCACACTAAAGACCACACACGTGACAAGACAACACGAGATCATCATCTCGACCTTAATCCATTCGGGTGAGCTTTACTCATCAGTCATCAAGTAAAAATCATGGTTATCGTGTTCATCAACTTCCTAGGGTCACATGAATCGATAGGTAAGAGAAATCTACAGTCGAATATTTTTCGGTAAAAATCAATGTCGCGATCGCTTTGATTCTCTGTGAGCCTAGTACAATGGGCAAAGATTTGCGCAAGCGCGCCGCTTCGTGCGCAGTGATCGTGCCAGAGCGTGCGCACGCGCATGATTGTTTGCGTCACCTGAAGAACAGCTTATAAGACAGAGTTAACTAACAAGTTTCGCACTAATTATTTTGACATAAGGTACATTTTGGCCCGATCAGTATCTGAAGGTGGAGAGGCGATTGTCAATATCGCTGCCTGTGAAAGAGAAACGTGCGCGCGCGGCGCGCTATTGAGTCTGTGTTGGGCACAGAGAATATAATCACTGCGTGTGTGTGGGATTAAAATGTATTGGACGTTATTTATCTACAGAATATTTTATCATACCACCTTTCGCATACAAACAAACAACGTGTTATTGAAATTAGGTGAAACCTGGAAACCATATCATTTTCAAGACAAAATCTAATTCTTAAGGTTCGGTACCTACACCTATTTGTCACCACTCAGGCTGTATCTCATAAGCTGTGATACGATACCTATTGCAATTTTCACAAATGATTTATTTCTGTTGCTGCTGTAACAACAAATACTAAATTCAGAATAAAATAAATATTTGTATGGGTCTCCCTCCCGTAAAGTCCCGTACAACAAACGTGATTTTTTTGCTCAATAATAATATGTAGATGGTACGGAAGTTACGGAACCCTTCCTACGCGCGTCCGCCTCGAACTTAGTCGGTTGTTTTTTTAAGGGCCTATTTCTGATTTCTGAAAATTAATGCGATTGACATCTTATTACGTGTTCATCTTATTGGTTTTATTTAACCAAGTAACCATTCAGAAATGACCCCTCTCTGAAGCCTTTATTTTCATTTTGTCCAATTCGTGGTTAGCGGTGATGCTGGTTGTACGTAAATATTTAAAATACTTCATTGTTACATAATGCTGTTGTAACCACTTTTGTTTACCCAAAAAAATATTTCTGAATTGAGAATTTACACTAAGTAAATACGTTTAAGTAACCTAAGTAACTCGAAATTTGTCGAGACAGCACTAGAGTTAAGTACCTATGTATACTCTGATTTTTAATTTCGTGTACTAAACTGACAGCTGCAAGCGCTCTTTCTTTTTTAAAATGTTGCTAGCTCAAAGAGTTTCGACCGAGTTCTCGGTCTCGGTCTCGATCTCGACATTGTCAGCTAAAATTCTACTTTTTATTTGCTTATTGATAACTAGGTACTGCGTTGCAAACTTATAGTAATGAAAAAAATGGTATCGTATCAGCTGAGTGATCAAGTCGTTTCTTTTTTCATCATCATCATCAACCCATCATGTCCCGACCAAGGGGCACGGGTCTCTTCCCTGAGGAAGGTATAGGCCATACTCCACCACGGGGGCCAAGTCCGGATTGGTGGAGGCTTGTAAGACTAGTGGCTGGTCTTACTGTCAGAAGTTTTCAAGCTGCCCTAAGGCCTCTGACTTGCTTAACGACTGCCATCTATCGACGGCAGCCGGCACCAACTGCTTAACGTGCCTTGCGAAGCACGGAATCGCTCGGAAAAATGCCACTAGCGTTAGTCATAGACGGTGACCCATCCATGGACTGAACGCGCCGTATGTTGCTTAACCTTAGTGATCGTTTTAAGAACACTCAGGCAGCCCAGGCTCCGAGCGATTCTTTTTCTTTTTTAAATTTACTAAAATAAGTAATTTTAGAATCTTAATTTACGTTGATCAATAATAAAAGTAGCGTTGATTTCTATCTACAGTGACATTTTCACAATGGTTAAATTAATTTAAGGAAGAAAATCATAAATGTAACATGCAACTTTTTTTTCAAATCACCAAACCGAATACTAGTTTGGCTTTCGAATCATATCTCGTTTCAATATCTCGATAGTCTTCGAGTACTTTATTGTACAACAAAATCCAAAACTGGCAACCCACCAAATGTCAGTTTGGTACACGAAATTAAAAACCGGAGTATAGTTACTTGGTGAAGTTCTCAATTCAGAAATCGGCTGTTAGCTTTTTTTTCTGCAAATTTTGCTTTTTTCAGAATTTGTACTATTTTGTAACATGCTGAATAAAGTTTGACGTGTTGTCGATTGCAGAGTCTGCAGGTGAGCGAACGAGGTCGCCGGCCCATCAGCGGCCTAATACATAAATAACTACAAATAACTACAATTCTTGGTTAATAAACTATTAATTACTAATAAACTTCGAATTGTAGTTTTTTGACTAAGTTAGTTGTAATTAACTCGGCCCGGAACTAGAATATGAGAACTCGGAAAGTGAATAAGTTTAGCTCACATTCTCATCACAATCCACACTTATTTACAGTTAGAGATGGGCCAGGAATAAAAAATAATGAAATTAGTTAAGGGCCCTACACAATAATTTTCAATAAAGATAATTTACGTCTTTCGCTATTTTCAAACATAGATAATTCTACATTGCGTATCCTATATAGTAGTTCAATAGGGATCTTGCACTAAAACAGGAAACACACAGAATAGGAAAGGAACACGTTAAAAGATAACTAAACGTGGTATTTGTTTTTATATAAGTACTTAGACTTTTATAATATAACCAGTCGAATAGTCAATATATTCATATGGTACAAATATGCAGCGTTTATAAAATATTTTGGTTTCGAGTAAAATAACGTTTTTATCTGCATTCTTTATTAGAAAACGTGTACAATACAATGAGAAAAGTAAATCCAATAAGTTTTTTATTATTACGGTAATTTTATTTTATACATTTTAGTGATCACGAAAGCCGTGATAAAAATATTGTTATAGTTTTATTTTTCTTATGTTTTATATTTTTTTCTGTGGTATAATACACATAAAAGCAATGTCACTCCAGTCTAAGTGAGATGTACAAGTTCCTCATTATAAATATTTTTATTTCTTACAGATTAAAAAATATAAAGGGTAATAATTAATCGGCACCGTCCTAAAGAAAATAGTTATGGTTTATAAATATTTTTTTTTAGAAAATAGATAATTTTGACGGCCTGCGCTGATTATTTAGATTCAGGCTGCTTTAATTATGTTTGAAGCGAATTATTTGACATTTTAATGCTTCATATCTTCTGTCTTTCAGTCTTCTTTCTTCGTAGTAGACTCGCAGGAAAGATCGCCATGAAATACCTATGATGATTCTTGGTTCGTTGATCTGAAGGGGTTGCTATAGGTAAAATGCAGGCTTTAAGTTAACATGTTTAATTTATTAAGCTCCGAATATGCGTCACACAAACACTACACTGAGGGCATAATACATTGACATTGTTTAGTTGATGTCACCATACTTCAATACAAATTAACGTCTTTCGCTGCACAAAGCCGTCATCGAGGCACACACTGCAGTGGCGCGCATATCAGGCGCTACGCTAACGGTTGAAGGACGACGCGCCGCGCGTAGGGTTGCGAACTAAAATCCGTTTTTTTATTTCGACGCAAAAAAATGAGGCGGTAATACTAATACCGCTATAAAATATAGTATAAGTTTGCTCGGTAGTTTTTTTCGTCGTGAATAGAAGACTCATGTGATCAAAATCCTCGCACATCATAGAAATCAAAGTCTAAAAAAAACACCTGCATAGTACGCACAATGTTTTCCAATACTTGGAAGTAAAATGGGGTTATTTGGTTTTAAGTACTAGCAACACTCATACATTGACCGCAAGATTGACAGCCTTTGGCTGTATTGATTATGTCAACGTGTCTCGAAGTTAGTCAGTGTTGTTAATTAACTTTTTTTCATCACAATACAAATGCTTTCGAATCAATACATATTTGGTAGTATACTTCTTAATTTCTGTTTTTTAAAGATAGGGTCGATTGGTTCTCTATTTTCATAATATAGCAACAACAGCTCGTCATCCTCCTCTTCTTCTTCTTCAAGAATGTCAATTAGCACTTCGACCATGATTTTGACTTCGGTAGACACACGTCTAAAGGGAACTGGACGAACAACACTGACTAACTATGATTCGAAACTCACGACATTCGTCGGCCGCGCGCGTCTGTCGCGGGCCTCGGAAGCGGTGCCATACATTTTCATACTCTGTCTGACTGACCATTTGTCGACTCGCGAGCGACCGACGACTGTCGCGATGCACGGAATAGTACCTTAAAAGTCTGGGATTGATGTTTGTAGAAATAAATATGTAGAGAAATAAACACGCCGTATACGTGATACGCCGCGTGGGCGCCTACACTATACACCAACTTACTTACATGATTTCGTTATAATTTTTCCTTGTATCAATGTAATCTGTTACCTTATATTTTTCTTCTTGTGTTGTCTTTTCCAATTTTTTTTATTTCTTTAGATAGTATTTAGATCGTGTTAGGGAACGCTGTGCTTTGGGCGCGCGTCGAGCGAGCGTTGGACGCCAATCGTACGCTCGTCAATTATGCTAGGATGAGCACACTTTTCTAATCCGCGAAGGAGGGGCGCGCTAAGTACGCGCGTATGACGCGCGTACGACGCGCTCCATACGCGCCATACGGACGCGGACGCTTGATGTAATCCGTTGCATAGAACTTCATACAATTTTAAAGAAGAGGGTCCGAAATGCAGCGTATCGTACGCGCGCCTCGGGCGCTTTCTATGACTAAAGTCCGCGCCACCACTGAATGCCGATGAGTTAAGACATTTTCGTTCTTATTTCAATGAAGACAAAGTTGTCTCCGTCGGTAATGAGTGACGGCGCGTACTCTAGTCCCTTACGCGCAAAAACATTCCAACCCACAGTACGTGTTCAGTGTTTTATGCCCTGTTCCTATAATATACGCCTACCGGCTACGATCCGTTTTCCATACAATTTATTGACGGTTCGTAGGAATTTCGTAGGAATTGTAACCGATCGTAAGCAAAAACGAAGCGTTTCGTGTATATTGGAACCGGGCATTAGTGGTTGCAAATATGTACATATAAAACGTCTGAACAAAAATCTACGGAATCGTTCCCAGTGCGGGAGATCCTTCCCACCATTGCCGGTCATGGTACGTTGGTACTCCCAACCAAAAAGTGGACTCCGTTTCTTGAAACCATTTAGATGTTATCAGTTGCATTATGACCTTGAAAAGAACAATTAAAAACCATTGTTATGTTGAGCCGATCGGCCCACTAAAAATTGTACATGTTATGAATTGTGAAAGGGATGTTTTTTTTTTCATTGTATTTTTCTCCACTACAACTCGACCAAAAAATAACGGATAATATTCAATTGTATCAATCAGACAATAGGCTATTAGACAGTGTGAAAAAAACAGTATTATTTATACGTACTTATTCGTATAAATTATGTGTTTTAAAACCGCTTTAAGGTATTTTAAATAAATAAAACAATTGTGATTTGTAAAACACACAAGATAAATTTTGATAATTTGTATCTGCCGCCATTGTATCGAAAACGGCCTGGATTGGCCGATTCTATGATGACTTCACATGTGTACCAGTAAAAATGGCGTCTGTCATTCATTCTTTCTTACGTTCATTGGTTGGTTTACCGGGATGTGACGTCATAAACCTAAATTTTCGTTTGCCTTTTTTAGAAGAAATACACGAAATAATTTAAAATTACCACTTTCTGAGGACTCCTTGAACACCAACAAACAATATGAGATGGCTTTCAGAAATCGGTCAAATAGCCTATTCTAGATAAAAATTGTGATTTCTGTAATTCCTAGTTTACGAGTATTATGAGAGATTGATGTAGTCATGTAACTTTATCTTTTTTAAGAACAAGAAACATATTTTCTATTTATTTATCTTAACTGTCCTGGAATCTTTGTCACGTTCTCACTGTTCCCGTAAACGGCTATCGTGGTCCCGACGCTGTCTGCCTGTTGGCGAAGCGACAACCCTAGCCGGGCGGCGGCGGCTTGGCGGGCGGGACGGACGGAGCGGGGCCGAGTGCGAGCATTATCGGCGGCGCGACGCGCTGCGGGCCGGCGATCAGATCGGCCCACCGCGTCCGTATTGTGTGTCAGTGTGGGCGAGAGCCCGTTCGTTCGTCTCCGCTCCGCTCGGAACAAATTAATTTTATTCGCCGCGCTCGTGCAGAAATAGCGGCCGCTGGAGATTAATAATTCGATCCGTGGCGATGGGTTTTTTTGCGCGCCCACTGGGCTGGCGACAAATGGTTTCAAATGCACAATAGGAATAATGAAATTGTGTTTGCCTCTGCGCTTAAATGGCAAAAATGCATAGTAGGTTTTTATTATAAACTATGAACATACAACAAATAAACATATTCATTCTTCAACTTCGTCGTGCACACCTTATGATGAGGTACCTACCTATCTTAAAGAAAATGCATGTCTACCAAACTACCTTGAAACTTGGTCCATGACCAAAACTTCGAAGTTAAATAATAGCGTGCCCAAACCAAACTCCGACGACGGCTGTTCCATCAACAGTCCACACAGCACAGTAGCGGGCCGAAACCAGTCTCGTTAACCGCACAAAGGGCGAACGCCCCAGCCGTACGGGCCGCTGTATTGTTTCGCGGGCAATTAGCGAGCGGGGCACGTGCCCGCCAGTGCACCGCGCGCCTCTGAAGCGAGCGGCCGCGCGACGTTCTCGCCCGTTCCAGTCTCGGCCCGTACGCGAACGGTCGTTTCTCGATAGTTGAAGCCACCGCTCGCTTTGGTACCCTTTGTTTTTGTCGCGGACTTTTTTTGGTCCGGTGAGGTTTCTGTTTCTCTGGTGTGTGGTGGGACGGGCACCTGTTGCGAAAGTGTTTTTTTTTTTGGAAGTTTTCTAAGTGGGAACTTGTTTTGGTTACTTTATTCGCATTGGATTTTGCCGGTCGGGTTGGGACGGCGTTTTCTCTGTAAAGTGACGGGAAATTAGTTTAAAGTAAGTTTGGCTTCGGGTTGGGAACAGAGCCAATTTAATTAAAAAAAAGGAGAGCACTTCTTATTCGGCCAAGCGAAATAAACATTCCTTTGCCGAACTAAAAAGAGCAAAGCCACCACTGTCCGGTCCCGAAGTTTCCCCTCCCATCGACGCACAGTGGGCTGGTGCGCGGCATCGCCGAAACTTTGCCGACGGAGTTGCCAAAGTCTACACCAGCCACACTCAACCTTTGTTTTTCTTGGCCTAACAAATTGAATACACCCTGTTAGCGGCTGTTTGAGACGGAAGAAACTTTTAAGGTTTTAAATTATATTTTACGGTTGTTAAGTAGATAGGTAGAAAGGTTTTTTAATCAGGGCGATTACTTTTTCGGCAACGCAAATAAAATAGTTAGTTATTGTAGTTTTACGTTGCGCTTTCTAATAAAATGTCGTAAGGTACTCGCCAACAGTTATTTAACAAAGATTAAAATTATTCTATACCATTTTCTGAGTACCTAGTAAATAAGTTGGTTTTTTTAATAAGTTGTTGTTTGTTTTTTCACAACTTTTGTAAAATTTCTAAGATGGTTGTTGAAGAATACTTTTGAAACTCAAAATCTAGACAAAAAATGGCTTTCTTTTCTAAAAACTAAACTCCAATACCTACAGCTGCGATTTGTGATTTATTGCAATATTAAAATAACGATAGCGTCGGCCGCAAATGAATCTTTGTTATGTTCAGATGTCGTCAATATATATATCGAACTAGCTTTCGCCCGCGACCCCGTCCGCGTGGACTTTAGTTCAAAATTTTGCAACCCGGTTCACTCCCTTAAGGGTTGAGTTTTGGAAAAAACGGCGAAACACGTGTTCAATTAATTGTGTTGAAGAGTATTTATTTCAAGTTTCAAGAAAATCAGACAACATTTTTTTATACCTCCCATACAAATTTTGGCAACCCTTTTCGCCCCCTTACGGGTGGAATTTCAAAAAATCCGTTCTTATTCCTTGCCTACATTGTATATAGATCCTCTGTGCAAAATTTCAGCTTCCTAGGTCAAACGGCTTGGGCTGGGCGTTGATGAGTGAGTCAGTCAGTCAGGACTTTGAATTTTATATATATAGATAGAAGATAGATATATAGATTAACATCGTTACAGTACTGAACGACTTGGTTCATAGCTTCGCTTTTTTCCACTAAACTTTGAGTAATCTTGAAATTAACGGTACTCTATCCTATAATTTGTATGACTGCAATGACAAAACATGCAAAACGAATACGTATTATTGTACCATCTATTCATAAATAAATATCTTTATCAGAATTCACAAAAATATAGATTGAGTTAGGTTGAGTGTGGCTGGCGCACCCGTACGAGACCATGAAATTGTCACCATGTATTGACAAAATAGAAAGAGTACCAAAGCAAACTAACGATTAAACTCTTTTACAGTGCGAATGTGACAAAACTGTGACTAAAACTTGTTTAAGTGAATGACAGTGTAAACTATAAAGTGGAAGCCTAAAAATGGCCGCTGCTATGATAGCGGAGCGTGGACTTCGCAAAAAATTGACTCAAGAAGCCATTCCTGAGAAAACTCCGCGGAAACCCTCTAAACGCAAATCCACGGCAAGCTCCTCCAGAAACGACAAAAAGAACGAGCAGAACAATAACAAAAAGCCGAAGATTCAAACTGGTGACCCAAAACTCGACCTTTTCTCTACCTACCAGCCCTGGGTCATTCAAACCTACGGGGACCTGGCCAAGACTAAAACTATTACCCTCAAAAAGTACGCTAGAATCTTGCGCACGTTGCGAGGAGAGGAATGCAACAGCTCCGACAGTTCTAAGTTCCGCTTTTGGGTGAAGGCTAAGGGTTTTCACGTGGGAAAGCCACCAGGGTACGATGCTAAGCCAGCGGATGGCATAGTGTGCCGCTACAGTGTGTTAGATGCCGAAGGATGCGCTCGAGGGCCAGACGGACATGAGATCTACAGTGGCTCGCAAAAAGATCCACCTTTGTACATCCCTACGCCTCCGTTGAAGGTAAGTGGCCTTCAGGTATTCTATACTATTCTAGCTATTCTTCAGCGCCTGCAGAGTTCATCAATATCTTTATTATAATTTCACTTTGGACACTCTTATGACCCCAGTATCTGCGTGATCTGAAGATACAGGCATAATTTAGTACACATAGTATTCATCGTTCAGTCATCATTTCACAAAGAAGTCTTTATTGCTATTGTAATAAACGTAATAAACAAACAAGGACTAAATACTAAGAAACCATACATTTCTTTTCTATCTCACTGTCTGTGTCAATACTTTATGTGACTCATACGACATTTAATTTAAACTATGCGAATGAATTTAGTGAAATATAACCCTCAGTCAGACCCTGTACTAACTAAAATCGTAATCTACGTAAGTGGGCAATCTCAGACCAGGTTGTCAACGCTTCGCACCCTCGTTAGACAGACACAGCTCAAGATAACTATCAATAATAGCCTCCCAAAGGATTTGCGGGCGGCCGACAATCTCTGGGGCGCCGCAAGGGTCCCATGGGACTCGGGTTATTTAGGGATTAGCTTACCATTGGCAACGATTTTGGTTCATTGCTGGTATTCTTAGTGGGTTTGAAGTGATGCCCCTTGAAGATTAGGCCTCAGAGTTGTAGAAAAGCAAATTAATTCCGAAAAAACAGACGTTGTTGCGCGAAGTGAGTTGGTCTTCTCTAACTTTAAGATTAAACTGAATGCCATTAATTTTACGTACCCAACTATGAAATAAGTAAGGCCAGAAACCCATCTGTCCGGTGATCAAGCAACATTCTCGCTTTACGTTCCCAGAGATTGGATATCATCATATCATCATCATTAGTGCTGGCCTGTGCCCGTCCAATGCGCATGCTCGTTTATCACGGATACACACCACATCCACATGACCCCTCTTACTTGCAAAACTGGTATCTACGTCATTGCAATAAGGTTTGAAAGTTAGACTTGTCAAATTGGTAATGTTGTCTGGTTTTTCAGCAGCCCGGCCCGTTGGTGTGACGTTATTCACTGTTATTTGAAGTTGCACATTAGCGTAGCTCAGATCTTAATTATTTGCTAGTCCGCAATTGATTTCTGGTTACTTGCCTGGAGTTTAGTACAACCACATCATTCTTACATCGATTCAAAGATATTTCTTTCTTTGTTCACTGTTATACTTATCTTTCTTCTGAATTAATTAATACACATATTTTTTCTTTTTAAATAAAATCGTGTTCATTGTAGCTATAAGCATAATAATAATACAATATATTATCATAAAGTTAAATAAGGTAAAACCTCTTTTTAACTCCCCATGTTGTATTAGAATACTAGTTCAAATTTTCCCAAAATACGATCAGTTTCAACCTTGTCGATAGTAAAATATTGTGTTTCGAGATTTTAATGAATAATATAATCAATGATAAGCTAAGAAGGTCCGTGTTGACACTTGAACTAAAATCAGCGGTAAGCAGACTTTGAATGTTGTGACTAAATGACTTAGGGATAAAACTTGTACCTTTGTGTACCTAGTATTTGGGAGTGATTGTC
The DNA here is from genome assembly GCA_947310845.1 of Yponomeuta plumbellus. Taxonomy (NCBI): domain Eukaryota; kingdom Metazoa; phylum Arthropoda; class Insecta; order Lepidoptera; family Yponomeutidae; genus Yponomeuta; species Yponomeuta plumbellus. Next base: position 13,045,005 of record OX371214.1, read on the forward strand.
ATTGGCAGACATTGGAAATTCGGAGAAAGATTAACAATTCTACAGCGCCTATACTGAAAATTTCCCGGAAGAGCTACACACCTAGCGAGCATTACAGCGGCACGTCTCCGTTTTAATATTATATCATTTATTCCAGTCGCCTGTTCCCTGCACGGGTCTCGGCGTCAAAACTTCCCGGATCCGTCCGTTAGGGGCCTCTTCCTATCTGCTACCACCTTCAACACCTTTGCATCAGTGCGCAATAATAAAACCACTCAATCCCTAAACTTAGTCTTCCATAAGCCATAACATATTTTTATTTCTTCCAATTTCTATGAGACAAGAGGACCAAGTCATCTTCATTATCCTAAGGCTTAGCATACAGAGCAGTTACTATTTTCTATTTAGTTTTTTGCTCAGTTTTTCCAAGTTTCTCAGTTAAGATTATCAGCTAGAAAACCATGGACTTTACTATAAAAGTTACAGCTATGCAAGAGAAGAGGCCTACAGCCCAACGGTTAGCCAGTCTATGTAGGGCTCATTTCAGATCAAATTCTAAAAGGAACTCCAGTTTGTGCTAGAGTTTCCTTCAGCAGCGGAGTGATCCGGTCGTTGATTGCTACATGGTGGGAAAGAGTCGACCTTGCTCTTAACCGACTTTAAAAAATGGAGGAGATTCTCAATTAGTGCGTCCATTTTTACGTATGTTCAGCGATAACTCTCTACCAAATTTGCCGATTTCACTAATTGTTGTTTGTTAGTACAAGAGTATCTCAATGTTGATGCTATCTTTAGCTTGGCTAATGGCTTTTTTGTGTCATTACTTAGTGCATTTAATTACCATAAGCTGTAAGATCTCCAAATATAAAAATAAAATAAAATATTGATTATCCCTTATTTGGTCAAAATATTGATAGGATCAGTGAACAAATCTATTCTGTTTCGTGTGTGTTTCTTGAAGTATTTTTTAAAATGTTAACGCTAAGCGTGGGGTCTAGAAAGGAGGTGCCATCACAGGAACTGGCCAGCGCGGCGCGGGCGGGCGCGCCCGACGCGCCGTGCCGACTCATTTATTATTAGTCGCCGCCGCGGCCGGCCAGCTGCCTCATGTATATTAAAGAGCCGGTGCCGCGGGCCGGCCCCTCACCTGCGAGCCTCGGTAACGAGCAGTTTTGTCCTGTGAGAATATCTGCAATGTGCAAGACGCGCTCAGATGTTGCCACGGGGAGACTCTGAACTCATCGAGCGAAATCGATGCCTGAAAGTCTAGCTCACTAGGTTAAGTGGGATTAATGTCATTTTAAATTATTTCGTTCTAATCTGGGCACTGAACTTTCTATTGAGCGGTTACTTTTTTATAACAATGTAGGTATATTACAGAGCCGGGCCCTCACCTGCGAGCCTCGGATGCATTCTCACAGGCCATAACGACCAGTTTTGTCCTGTGAGAATATCTGCAATGTGCAAACGCGCATGTTGTCACGGGGGACTGTGTACTCTTTGGGGGAAACTGAGTCACTGATTGTTGTTCAAATTATCTGCCGAGCATTGCACCTTGCCCTTCCGATTACTTTCATCGTAAACACAGGTAATATCGTGAACGGGTTGTAATTGAGGTTTGAGTAAGTCTTCAACTTGCTCTACAAAGCTGTCGTGTCGTGAAGTCACTATCCAAGCATTCAATCCACCCGTACTCATTCAGTGCTCCGGCCATCCTCTGCCAATTTCAGGCAGCATACTGGCTCAGATCGATTTTTGCATTTACTCGCGAACCTTTGAGGCTCTGTACCCCATCGATTCTTGGTCGGTACATGTGACTAGCCACTCGTCAATTGTATCTTTGCGTCGAAAATCGGTAAAATAAACAAACACGCCTATGGCTGATGCTAAGCCCACTGGGCACAAACTGCACTGTGCACTCTCTAATTGCCTGCCCGGCCGAATTAGAAGCGACTTTGCGATCGCCCGGCCGCGCAATTTGCGAATTTGCATGCTGCCCGGTACCTACATTAGTTAACGTTTCTGGTTAGGTTAGAATTTCGTCCGCTAAGCTACGCCGTTTCGTTAATTTTGTAACAGGCATCGTGCTACGATGGTAAGGTATTATTGTATAATTTAATCAACAAAGAACATACCGATTTTCATCTGCAGATTCGTGGCTTTTACGATTTCTTTTATGACACGAAATACCATTTCTTTTGGTTTCCTATCTGACAACTCTGGTACATTGCAAAGTCGATCAACCTATTATTATTATTAATTCCTTAATTATTGCACAAACCACACGTCTGGTACAAAGGCATATTTTCTACCTGTCAACCTTTGGTTTGTGGATGGTGGCTGGGCGGGTAGTGCAAAATAGAGGAGAACCAGGTGGGATGACGATCTGCGAAGGACTGCAGGCAGATGCTGGATGCGGCAAGCTAAAGACAGGGCGCTATGGCGCTCATTAGGGGAGGGCTATGTCCAGCAGTGGACTAATATAGCCTGATGATGATGATGATGAGAAATAGAGGAGAATAGACACCTGGTATGTAGGTGTCTATTTAGTAATCGAATTTTCATAATCATGAATAAAACTGTAGTTTTCATCAACGCAGCCCTAATGCCGAGTGTAAATCATACGTCACAGTTTAAGAAATATCAGTGTTATTTCCTTTTTCATGTACAATAAAGACTTTGTCAGGATCGCGGCAGGTGGCAGTCCCTGGTCTCTGCCTACTCCTCTAGGATACAGGCGTGAGCTTGTGTATGTATGCATAAAGACTGTTCTCTATCTATGGCTGGTCTGTGTTCCCGGGACACCATCGGGTATTAATCGAATCCCTGGTTGCCCACAATCCAACACAATCCTCAGTGTTCGGTTTTTAGGGTTCCGTACCCAAAGGGAATCAGAGCGAAACCTGGTCGGACTCTTCCTACAAAACGTCAAGTGTATTCGGAATAAAGTTGAAAATGTCTACTGAGTGCTTATACTGAGTTTTTTCATTAACTTTCAATAGCGAGAGCGTTTGCAATTTGTATAGGAGTGACAAAGCGCGCCACCTAGTTGTCTCTTTGTCACTCCTACCTACCTATACCTTTTTTTTTGTTTTTTGTTTTTGTTAACGGGGTGAAATGCTTTGTCCACCATAACCGCCACCCTTGGGGGAGGGCGACGGCCGTGTGTCGGACTCTCCTCTCCTAATAATAGGAGAGGCATACCTCCTAAAACACCCCGGGGGCCGTCCTGTCGCTCGTGCAATGGGGCGCCGCCGGATCTCGCAAGTGGTGTGAACCACAACGCGAATGCGACATCGGCGCCCCGGCGACGTCGAGTCGGGCCCACCCTCACTGGAGAAGGGGCATGGGCCCCCCACCCCCTTCTCCCGTCACGATATCGGACGGCAGGTCCCCCAACCTGCCGTCTGTGACCCTCCCTCAACCTCCTCTATGCCCTCTGCTGAGCAGAGGGACATAGAGGAGGGCCTCCACCGTGTGTTTTTTATAGAGGTTGTCTCCTCGCGGCCCGAAGGCCCCCGGCCCCACTCAGTGTGGGGTTACGGGTGCGGGGCCCATAGTGGACCCCGCGGGACATCCAGCAGCGCAAGCCACTGGACGTCCCCCTCCCTCTGGTTTTGGTCCGCGCCGGCCGAAGCCGGTACCCCCCATATCTGGAGGGCGTTCCCCTATCCGCCACCCGGGGGACGCGTCCGATGGAAGACCAGAAACTCCACACGGACTACCTACCTATACCTACAACTTGCAAACGCTCTCGCTATCCAAAGTGAAATGAAAAAACGCAGTATAAGCACTCGGATATCTTGTAGGTTTGTGAAATAGGCCCCAGTGCTTACGAGTATCTTATCATGCTAATCCCATGTCGTCAGTTTCTTTGTTCTATGAAGATGCTCTATTCTACATCGTTCTTTCTACATTGAACCGTGTGTCATCATCATCATCATCATCATTGTTGAACAAGTGCTCAATGTTCGTACAGCGAATTCGTAATGTTTTGCGTGCGTTCAGGCTTCATGATCTGATCGATTACTCAATGAAATGAAAACATTTTTCAAAGACCGTCTTTGATGGCAGTCCCGGTCTCTGCCTACCCCTCTGGGATACAGGCGTGAGTTTATGTTTGTATGTATGTCTTTTAAACGTTGGGCTCCTAATCGTTGCTTCTTTATTTGCTGGATAATAGTTTCTATCAAAAAGACATTGAAATAGAATCAATTTAAAAAGCAATACGATCTCACTTATGTCGGTTTTAATTTAAGACATAATATCTTAACTAAGTTACGACTTGTAAAGTCCAATGTCCACATACAACAAGTTTTTGAATAATAAAACAGAAAATAGGAGATGCCAAATAAAGCTAAACTATTCATAATTTTGAAGAAACTGGTCTTAATCTTCAATCTCATAGGTAGATATGTGCCACTTACTCAGTGCAAACAATGAAATTCATTGTTTAAGTTAATTAATTAATTTACTTCACAAGATCCTGAGTAGGCCCCGCAGGCTACACATCGCCACTCGATAAGTAGGTACTGCGGTACTCGCTACTCGATGCTCGGCCAAAGATAAGGGTCGATCGATACCACTCGATAACGTTCTATCGATCGGTTTAGTTCCTGGCGCCTCATGCGCTCCTGGTAGCTGGCATCGAATATATCGATATTGTCGTTGATGAATTTGACTTCATAAATTACAAAATATTTATTTGTGTGTGGATTAAATAAAAGTAGAGAGCGAAAGTTTCGAACATCATACATACATAAGCTCACGCCTGTATCCCAGAGGGGTAAGGCAGAGAGACCAGGGCTGCCACCTGCCACGATCCTGACAAATCACTTTTGCTTTATTCATTCAGACATTCATTAGTCGTTGCATGCACATACGTAGGTTTCGGGTACTTTTTATCTTGCCCTTTGCTAATACACCCCCTATTTGGTCGAAGTATGTCCGCCTGGGGCGTCCCTTAGCGGCCCTTCCACTCAAATTCGCTCGATATATTTGCTTCGACAGTCTTTCTTCCTTCGAACATCCTATTTGTTATTTTATTTTAAAACCATGGTATAACATTTGGTTTCGTGGCTCATTTAATGTAAAGCCAATTTAATGAGCCGTTTTCAGAAGAACTAAAAAATAATAATAATATGGCTGTCAAAGGAATGCAATTTTGGACCTCAGCCCAATAGCCATGTGTGATACGTCATAAAATAGGTCTCAGCGAGCTGAACAAAAGTTACTATGACGCCAACAGCCAAATGTTTGTCCTTTCGGAGTTATATAGTATTGAAAAAAAACTAACATTTTCAACAAAATATAACTCCGAAACGACAAACATTTGGCTGTTGGCGTAGTAGTAACTTTTGTTCAGCTCGCTGAGACCTATTTTATGATGTATCACAAATGGCTATTGGGCTGAGGTCCAAAATTGCATTCCTTTGACAGCCGTATTTTTTTTTTTTTAGGTCTTCTGAAAACGGCTCATAGATCACAATTGACACTTCATCAAAATTCATCAACGTAACCTTGTAACGCAGGGCATACAATATTATTTATTTTTTCAAAGTACAATTGCTTCACTTTTTTCAGTTAATAATACATATTTATTGTAATAATATCAAAAGAAGGCATTATTACAATTTACTTTGACTAAAAAAACATTCTGCACTTAGTAAACAATGTTTGTCCCAAAAAACTGAACTTCATCACAAGGTTATGTCGGTCAACCCTTTTTGTTTTTAACAACTAGGGATGTTACCGTAAAAATCAAAGGAATCATCAGTCAAAAAGTTGAATTGAATGCAATGATTTACCTGTAAAGGAATGTATAGCCATACACGATTCCACATTGTGATTATTTTATTAGTAGATTGTACAACTAGTATGAATCACATAAAGACAAACTTTTATAGCATGAGAACTATGAGAAGTGAAAAACATTATTATATTATTCTTTTAATAGTCTTAAAACAAAAATAATTGAATAGAAACAAAATCCGTTTCATTATATATATATATATTTTTTAATCTTGTTTTTCCGAATCCTGTATTAACAAGTTGTATCCGAAGACAACTTGTTAATACAGGTAATCTTTTGTGGAAGGGCAAAGCCACATCTTTGTTGTGTTTTATAAATATCTTTTTCGTGTTAAGGCCGAGGCCAAATGTTTGTAAAAAATTTTTAGACGTATTTTTCTTGTTAAGGCCGAGGCCCGCTTCATTATATTAGGTATTACACTTTTAGGAAAAAAAAACTCGTAGGATGTTCTTGGCAAATTCGTCGAGAAGACAAAGAAAATAATTTTTGATGATTTTGAACGAGATGTGAGAATAGACAAGATTATCGAAGAAGAATTAATTATATCTCTGAGGCGGACAGCAGTGATGACGATGACAACACTCGTTTTATAATTCTATTAGTTCTAGTGAAGAATGCAAGTTTTCTTGGTTAAATTATATACATGTCTTATTTTGTTTTATAAATTTAGATAAGACAATGGGACAGGGTTTTGATTAATAATTGTTTATTTGATTTGATTTTCAATGGAACTCAATTAAAATTACAGTACCTATACGTACTTTTTCACAATAACTGCATTCGATTCACAAATGTTTGAAGGCCGTATCGATTCATTCGATATAATCGATGTTTTTTAGCAGGTCACCTCACTATGAAGCTAAGACTGACACATGTCAAATGTGGCCTATTAAATTGGCTTAACTCACAGATGCTTAACTTTAAAAACTTTGTCACCTCTTATTAGGAAAAAAAAAAATCTGTAAAGAGGCTAGAGACTTGCGGTCTTATAAAAAAAAACAATTTTTTAAAACACTCCAAAAACGTCGATTAAATTAGACTGTGGTGGAGATTTTACAAGGAAAGGAATGTAGTCACGAATTAAATAAACTGAGTTCAAAATTGGTATTAGAGGGAATCGTGATTTGTTTTTATCAATAGGTAAGGCCGTTAGACGATTGCAATCGTTCCGGATTACATACATACAGAAGATCACGCCTGTATCCCAGAGGGGTAGGCAGAGACCAGGGACTGCCATATGCCATCACCTGCCACGATCCTGACAAATCACTTTCGCTTCATCGACATTCATTAGTCGTTCCGTATCCGTGCGCGTAATATAGGAGCAGGGCTCCACTTCACAGAACTGCAATTATTTACAAGTTATAAATAATTGCTTACAACAGATTAGCAAGTAGGATTTAGGAACATAAATTGTACTAACCAGCTACGCAATGTACATCAAATTGCCAAAATTAACTAATGAATGCAGTTTGAAACCCGGCCCCAGATCTGATCTGATGATTTTTTCTCTGTGGTCTAGGTAAAGTTGATTTAGTAAAATTAGCAACAAACCTCTCGCTAACAGGGCTGCATTAAGGGGAGCTTAGGGGAGGGCCCACACCCCCCACGCCTTTGCCGCGGATATTTGATTACGGATGCTAATTGTGGTGCAAATTCGATCCTACAGCGCCTCGTCCCATGCTCTCCGTCCACTAGAATCAAGTAAAGTTGGTCAGATAATACTCCCGTTCCGATCTAAATTTTTTGTGCGATTCTCGCATTTAAATCCAGTGCAATAACGCCCGATTTCGTTAATTCGCAAATAATTTCAATGGACGATTTACTCAGGGCCAAACCGCGAGTCCGCTAAATAATAATCAGACTCGATTCGATCCCGTTTGAATGAATATTAAATTGCAACTGTCCGACCGAAATTCACGTTATGGAAAAGGCATAATTATCCTCCATAACTTTCATGAATAAGTGCCGAAGCATGGGACATTTTCACACTATCTTGGGCTTTCAAACCAAACTTTATTGTAAGATACATAACTGTTTACGGTGCAGGTGCAACGAAAAATGTTCATGAATTCATTTTTATGATAATATTTTGATTGACCGATTATACCATGCAAAAATTAAAATGGTTTCAGAACAATCGTCCAGTCAGCATATTAATATGGCAGATACTGTGAATCGCTCGGAGCCCCGGCTGCCTGAGTGATCTTAAACGATCACGAAGGTTAAGCAACGTAGGGCGCGTCCTGTGCATGGATGGGTGACCGTCTATAACTAACGCTAGTGGCATTTTTTCGTGCGTTTCCGTGCTTCGCAAGGCACAAGGCCGTCGATAGATGGCAGTCGTTAAGCTAAGTCAGGGGCCTTAGGGCTCCGTGCGGAGTTTCTGGTCTTCCATCGGACGCGTCCCCCGGGTGGCGGATAGGGGAACGTCCGCCAGATATGGGGGGTACCGGCTTCGGCCGGCGCGGACCAAAACCAGAGGGAGGGGGACGTCCAGTGGCCTGCGCTGCTGGATGTCCCGCGGGGTCCACCATGGGCCCCGCACCCGTAACCCCACATTGAGCGGGGCCGGGGGCCTTCGGGCCGCGAGGAGACAACCTCTATAAAAAACACGGTAGGGGCCCTCTCTATGTCCCTCTGTCCAGCAGAGGGCATGGAAGAGGGCTGGAGGGGCGGGGAGGGGCGTGAGATCCACAAGCCGGGCCTGGGAGGAGAAACTGCAGGAGTTAAGCCAGGGACCAGGGACTGGTCACCCCATATGGCCCTGGCTGAGGGATGTTTCATGGGAGGGTTTGACTTGATGGGCCGAAGACCTGGCAGAGGGCCAAAAAACGGGTCTTCGGTAGCTGGAGGCTTGGGGAGCTCGCGCCTCTCCGCCGGGAGAGCCGGTGGCGCGGAGGACGCTGCGCGGACCTTGCGCCGCCGGTTGAGTGAGGGTCACAGACGGCAGGTTGGGGGACCTGCCGTCCGACATCGTGACGGGAGAAGGGGGTGGGGGGCCCATGCCCCTTCTCCAGTGAGGGTGGGCCCGACTCCTTGCGAGTCGGGTCGACGTCGCCGGGGCGCCGCTGTCGCATTCGCGTTGTGGTTTACCACTTGCGAGATCCGGCGGCGCCCCATTGCACGAGCGACAGGACGGCCGCCGGGGTGTTTTAGGAGGTATGCCTCTCCTATTATTAGGAGAGGAGAGTCCGACACACGGCCGTCGCCCTCCCCCAAGGGTGGCGGTTATGGTGCACAAAGCATTTCACCCCGTTAACAAAAAAAAAGAAAAAAAAGGGGCCTTAGGGCGGCGTGAAAACTTCTGACAGTAAGATCAGCCACTAGTCTTAGGTACAATCCTCCACCAATCCGGACTTGGCCCCCAATCACTCAAAACAAAATTATACAACCAGAGTCTGTTACCATTTTCACATGAGAAAATTAAAATATTTGATCAAGGTCAATTGAAGCGACAACCCTAGTACAAATGTTGTAAAATAAATATCTTCTAAACGCTTCCATTGGGGAACCTGGTTTTTTTATGAGGTTTAGACCTTGATTTAAGGAGTTGTTCTATTGTAGCCCCAGGTTCCACTTTTGAGGTAATAAAGAGAAAAAAAATAAAAACCAAAATAATAAAAAAAAAGATTGCTCAGAGTCCAATGCACATATTTGAAAAAATATTTCATATTATTATGCGCTTATCAAAGTACTATCAACAAATAATATCTTTATAAAATATACGCTAAAACACTAATTTTAAAGTAATAAATTCAGTTTCCTCAGTCAAAGGTCACGAAAAGTTCATGATTTTTTTTTCTCAAAAACTGCTTTAGATTGACGTCTGGGTGTTTTATTCTGGCATTTCTATTGCATAACTTTTTTCATTTCTGCAATAACCAGAAGAGGAAATTTTTTGGGTCCATAAAACACTGTGCCCCGTGCTGGAGTATGGCCTAATCTTCCTCAGAGAAGAGACCCGTGCGGTGGGGACATAGTGAGTTGATAATGATACTATGGTTTACTATGACAAATCGATCTCTAAGTCGATCAACCCATAGATTGATTAGAAAGATTAATCGGCTGCGTAATATAAAAAGAATTTTCGTAATAAACCATGAATTCTATTGTATTTCTATGAAACTGGCCGAAACGATCCCATTCCCACGATTTCCTCCAGTTACCCACTGTATTTGGGTTATCCATTTGGATAAATTAAAAACATGTTGACAGTACGGAGAAGGTTAAATCGCACGAGTCGGGTAGTGTTCCAAAGAAGAAACAATAATAATAATTGTAAAAATCGTAGCAGTGTTTTGCAATATTCGAAACACCGCTACTGTGCTCTCAACATAATCACCAGAACATGATAAGGGAGGTACATAGCTACCCACTGAGCAGGCATTCTGCACCTCACTGGTTTGACAGCAGATCGCAGAGTTTTATGTAGGTAGGTACGTTATATTTTTACGATCCAACCGATACGATAACGTTTACGACTTGGCGGAGTGGTGGCGACACTGGCCGTCACTTCGCTTCTGTAAAATCCGTCGCATATTTTAAAATATACTCACGCCCTGTATGATCTGGAAGGATAAGCAGATACAGGCTGGTTGGCCACGTCTCGATCTCTTTCAATATAAAATTTACGTACAGCACTGTAGTACTCAGTTTACATCATCACATCATCGGCCAAATTATTCATGATCATTATTCAGCGACAAGAAGTCCACTGCTGGACATAGGCCTCCTCCATGGATTTTCAAAAAGTCCGGCAACATTATTACATGATTAAAACAAGTATATAAGAAATTCATGTTAGCCTTCTCCTTAAGAATGCTCTTTACACAATAGGTAATTGGAACATGTTTTGTGTATGTGGGTTCTTTCTGTTGTGAAGTCACAAGTTATAATTTTCCCATGTAATTTTGAAGAAGCCTTTTGCGAATTACTTACTTACTCGTACAATAAATACATACTCAAGCTCACGACTACATCCCAAAGGGGTAGTTAGTATCTGAATCAAACTCCTTTCTCCTTTCCAAACAACTATACCTTTGCAAAGAATGTCCCAAAGTTCAATGTTTCAGGTTGATCAGTTGTTCTGGTAGACACATTTCCCTTCGCGATAGTATAAACTACTTTTGAATATTACCTCCATTTGTATTTTAACTCTCATTGGAACAGACTAGGCCGCGGCTCAGGCACTTTTACTCTATTAATAGAGTAACTGAAACTGGAGACAGCTCTCTTAACGAGTTTTGATACACCAACTCAAATAGAGTCGTTTGAATGACCTCAGTTGTAAATTAAGGTCCATAAAATGTTCCCATCGACTGTGGGGGCTTCAAAACGAAATACGTCGGGCTTGAAGTATTTCTGATATTTCGAAATCCTTGACTAAAATATAACATTAAAACATAACATTACCCTAAGAGGGGTTTTGCTTTTTCAACAATAGTCGTTAACATATCGGTACATAACTAGATGAGTTCAAAAGAAATCAACAAAAACTGTTAGATTAGCCGGAAAAGATTCCTGTTGAAATAATCTCGCTACCCCTAAACTTAGCTAGAGTAACTAGAATTAACTAGATGATAGATCAACTGTACTGCGGCTACTATTACCGTGTGTTTAATTTTATTCGTGTTTGTATCAAGCAAGCGTCCTGAGTAAGACATATCGGGTCTGAAATTAGTCCTTGTCAGGGTGTTTCCGACAACGGATCGTTGTGAAAGACATCAGCAGCTTATAGTTTCAGTCTTACAGGTCGAAGTTAATGTATTTCCTTATATGCTTTCATCATCATCATTAACCCATTATGTCCCCACCGAGAGCACGGGTCTCTTCTCGGAGGAAGGTATATTCCACCACGGGGGCCAAGTCCGGATTGGTTGAAAGAGGGTTGTAAGACTAGTGTGGCTGGTCTTACTGTCAGAAGTTTCAAGCCGCTCTAAGGCCTCTGACTTGGCTTAACGACTGCCATCTTTCTATGCTTTATGCGAGTTTATTACATTAATTTCACCTTTTTCTTGCTCTACCTGTCGCCAGTCTCTTCAACAAAAAAGTTTCCTGGAAGAGAATGCCTCTTGCACTTAGCACGCCCTTGCGCATTTACTTTGTAATTAGTGCAATAAAGAATAAAAAGTTTTCCCCCTCGGGGTTAACGGTTTAAGTATTTATTATTTTTATTTTAGAATAAAAAGTTTAAGGTTCTATGTTTTTATTCATTCATTAGAGAGCCGACACCATTTCGTCAAGGCATCATCCCGCCACGACGTGTCAAGAAGCTCGCACTAGCAACACAAGGCCGGCCGCAGCATTAACGCGGGCTGGGGCCGGGGGGGCAGGCCGGGTAAATGCCCGCGCGGCGGGCGGGTAATTGGTTCGCGCCGCCCGAGGCGAGCCCGTAGTATCGCGCGCTTTAGCGGCGGCGGGCGCCCTCCGGTGGCGGCGCGACTAGGAAAGCCCTAGAGCCGCTACTGTATAATTATTACTTTTATTGTGTTTTGATGACGTGTTTTTTATGACCGGTAACTGCAGATTGATTGGTTTATATGAGAAACGGGAGGCCTTTGCCCAGGCTTTAGTTCTAGTGCTGTGTAGTTTTCTTAATAGGATAAGGTGACAATGGATTAGGATAGAATAATGCAGATCGTTTGTTGGATATGAGTTTTTCGGTTAGCTGATGAAATGATCGGAAAAGTTGATCAGATGTCATGCATGACAGAACAGGGGACTACAAATTTTACGCTGAGGTAACTTACCTCATTATGACGTAGATATTCTGTTTTTGAAACAATCAATGATGAGGTTATTTTGTTTATGTCAGTTCGATTTTAGAAACAGCACCATCCTATACATATTAACTTGTTTTCTGTTAATCTCTGATACAGCCCAATCCAATAAAATCCGAATACAGAAGGCTTGAATTGACTCTAAAATTGACTAAAATTCTTTTCGTCTGACGGAAAATAATGCCACGGCGACTCTACGCCACCCTCTCTGGCTGTTTGTCATGCTACCGTCGAGTTATAGCTATGTCATGCGGCCACCGGCGCGGCACTTTATACATCCGACGCCGCTACCGCCCGCTCCGGGCGCGCTGTCTCTAGATCAGCATATAGATGTGTTATGTATGTTGGGGCGGCGGGCGTGCGTGAGCGGAGCGAATATTTGTTGAGGCGATGCTTGCGGGCCTTGAGCGAGGTGACATAATCTGTATTGTGTGCCGGCGATAGTGGGGTGGTTGACTGCCCCAGCCAATATCCTTGGTCTTAGTCTGGCACTAAATATATCGTTGGTTGTTCCAGTTTGCTTTTTGTTGGGTGTTTTCGTTGGTTTGGGGTTTATAGCAGGATAACACCGGCATCGGTTTGGGAATCAGAGAAATAATTATTTCCAAGTAGTCCAGGTATTAGTTTGAACTTTTATTAGCTGTTGATAACAAAGAATTTATCAACACCATTAAGAAGGCGGCAGGATGGATGAGACTGGCAGGAAGATTAATGTGCGTGATGGTGACGAGCCATTTTCTGTATTGAAATAGAAAATAATAAAACAAACAAAAGTAGTATTGCCATATTCCGCCTGCGAATCACTTTGTACATTTGGCAAACCTAGACTATTAATTCCGGGATATAATTTATAACTTGATAGATCATTAACTCATCATTAAATTTTATTAAGTTGTTCCATTCGGAGATGCTTCAAATTCCTCGAAACGAGTTTTGCAGAAACCTCTAAGCTAACAGCGCTTCAAAGCAACAATAACACGTTTCATTCGTGCCGCCAACTGAAGGACACAGTGCAGTCCCCAGGGCAACCCGTGCGACGGGTGACAGAGGGCGGGGCGCCGCACGATTACACAGGCGGGCTCGCACGCCAACGCGGTGCCATAAAATATTCGGGCCAAGAAGGCCCATGTCGTCGGCTCCACTGCAAAAAGCTTAGCTTATTTGGGAGCTTAGGCAATGGAAATTTTATTTGGTTTTAATGAATTTTAATTGGTGACATTGGCCGAGAGACGAAATAAAATGAAAATCGGTATCCGCAGTCAAGAAAAAAAGTCATGGTAAAGGTAATTTTAGTTCTGTATTAAGTATAATCGATTATTTATTAATATCATGTTTGAAGACAAATAAACGTCTGTTTCTATTTCAAGCTGCTCTGAGCTAAAGATACAAAATATAGACATTGAGAGAGTAAAGCTTCTGCGCTTAGGATCTGCTATATTCTGCCAACGCGTTGCCGGGTCTGCCGCCAACCGCCCATTAATTATAACGACACACCGCGCGTGCTAATTGCGAAAAAAAAGTTCTACGAAACCCACCTCTTTAGGTGATTAGACTGCTGCTGCTAGTGATATTTGGACCTTTACCGTAAAGAGAGTTACTTGGACCTTTTAAAGAGCCGAGAGGAGAAAATTGGGTATGAAATCGATTTTTTCTTTCTCATAAAATTAGCATGGTCTCGATTTATTCTACATATACTGATCGCTCTAGAACAGTCAAAAACGCTGAGACCTTTGTAAATAAACAGGATCTACAGGGTCTATTTTTGATAAAATATCCAGCAGGTTTATATGTAATATCACGATATCCACGATTACAGGCACCTTGTGACATACGTAGAGCTACTCGTAGTCTGTATAGCCGTCAATAGTTTGACCAACCAGTCTGCAGTAGCCTAATAGCCTTCAATCACTTTCATACACTGTAAAACTAATCTTTTTGTGACTGATCACGGTCTTAGACGATTTTTCCTAGACAATTAATAATGTTTTTATGTCCTTTGTTGTCGTCCAAACGCCCTAAGCAGAACATAATATTATTTCCGTAGACGTCTTGGATATTTATTGTAAGGTACCTATTACAAATGTGATTTTAACAATGTGAGATGAGAATGAACATGATTGTTACTGCTGCCACTATTCGCCTTTCTTTTTCAACAAAAAGTAGTTGTTATAATAGATACGCCTTTCGATTTTTGATCAATAACTGAAAATATAATTGTTCAAAAAATATGAAAAAAAATACAGCAGACGACAACTTCAAATAGGAATCGAATGACATAAAAAACACATTTTTGGGCATACGCCCCTATAATATGAAGCCCGCGATATAGGCCGAAATGTTATTTTAAATCAACTCAATCACAAATTCCTCTTCTAACTCTACTACGATTACAACTTGCCATGGCGGTTGCCAAAGCCCGCTACGTCCACAAAAAGCCTCTGCAAATGGGGCCCATGACCAAACATACTCGACTGAATTTTTATCCACCGCCATCCGCCGGCACGGCACCATCTGTAGTGTTATCTGTACAGTTTTTTCGTCGCGCCTTTGTAATGTCGCGGTCGCAGCCATTCCGCCACACGCCCTGTAATTTACGGCCTCGGCTCGGCCCGCGCCTGCCTTGTCCTGTATTCAGCTGGGTGATTATTTTTTAGCTGACTACGCCCCGGAGTGGGAGCTCTGTATGAAGTACTGAACGGGTTTTTGTTCTGTACTGCAGATGAATTATTCACAGGACCAAATGGCACTGAGTTCTGGAAAAATAAATATTTATTTTATCTAAAACCAAATTCAATTCAATTCAAGACTTGCATCGAGACAAGGTATCAATGGTGTTCACTATATGTATAACTATATGTAGTATATGTATTTATAACGAAGTGTAAAACAACTGAAAAGGTGTTAAAAATTCTAAAGCATTATTAATAAATGGCGGCTAACATTAACATTATAAGTGCATTGACATTTAACAAACAGAATGTAAATAAAATTCTTTACGTTGAAATACATTTCTGATTTCTAAATTAAATTTAAAAAATCTTATCTAATATAGTCAAGTATCGCGTACAATTAACAATATTCATTAAAAAAACACTCAATATTTGTAATTTAAGAGTGTGTCTTATACCTTCGTGTAGGAGATACACTCACAAAACGTCATTTACCATTTTGGAGCTGACAGTTTAACAGTACAAGACTGAGAAGGTTTATTCATATTGACAGCAGAAACTTTGACAATGCGCAAAGTTTACGCCAATATCTGACTGTTTCATGCACGAGGCTCGACGGGATATTTCGTAATTAATTTATCGTCGTCAAAATATTTAAAATATGATACAGTTATCATATTTTGAAATATTTTGCTGTAAATTATTCTATGTTTGTTATCTATAATTGTAAAAACCATTCGAGTATTATGAATCGCAAAACCAAAACCCAAAGCCAGCGCAGCCGGCCCTGGCCGGGGGGTCAGATTTACGAGGTAATTACCGCAGTGACCGCTGCACGATGCGGCGCGGTGACTTTGCTGAGAGGACGGCTCAGGGTTACCTTTTAGCTTGAGACTAGTTGGTGGCCAAAATGCGCAACTCACCAACCAGTGCTAAAAGACTCTACCTCAATCATGCTAGTCTAGTGCTGCTTTTTAGGAGCTCGGATACAATAACTCAAACTAAAAACCTAGCATTAAATAGCGAACAAGTGTTACTTTTTAAATCTTAAAATAAAAATAAATTAAATAAACTCACGTCCGTTATCCCCGAGGGGGTAGGCAGAGGCACCACTCACTAGAACTGGGCCCACGTTCTAATCCGAATCTAATATACAAAATTCACGTCATCATCAATCCATTATGTCCCCACCGAATGGCATGGGTCTCTCCGAAACGGCTTCACAGATTTTGATGAAATTTTATATGTATAAGAAGATAAGATAACATTTATTGAACCAGAATAGTATTGGATATTCGATAGGTTGTTACCTATTTTTCATATTTACATAAATTCAGGTGCATAATGTCGTATGTAGGCTTATAGAAACTTGTAGACACGCTCTCCTGTGAAGTATAAAAATGGTCGGTCGACCAAAATTAAATGCTTCTGACATCGAGACTTAATTATGTTCCAAAAGTAGTTAAAAATGTCTACGTTATAAATGAACAGCCCCTTAAGTTTTGATTAGCCACGAGAGAATATATTCTCCCACATTTGAGAGCAGCCGCAGGCTTTAAAAGTTGCATTTTATTTGAATTTTTCCGCGCGGAATAATTTAATTGGTACCATACGGGTGTCACCTCCACACGGTCGGGACAATCCTATTTGTTTAGTTCCCTCTGTTGATTTTAATCCGCATATTTACTGTTGGTTGATAAACTACACGTCGTATTACTAAGTAGAGAGAGTAGAAGCGGTTTTTTTTTAAAAATAAATGCTATTAACTTGCTAGACAAAAAAAAATATGTGGCAGATTGTCGGTCCTCCACTTACATTGACGCAAGTGCTTGGAACGGGTGTTTTGGGCAACGATAGCACGTTCCGAAAGGCCTAAATGCAATAATAAGATTTAACTTATTGTAGAGTATGGCCTATACCTTCCTCAGGGAAGAGACCCGTGCCCGACCCGTCGTCGGTGGGGACATAATGGGATGATGATGAAAGATCTGTCTTATTTGAATTTCTTAGCATTTAAATTTCTCAAAAAATAGGAATCTTCCTATTCCGATTTTCATTTATGTTAGGATCTGTCAGAATATGTTCTGTCAGAATATGTTCTATATGGAACTCTAAGGCCAAGGCTTTCACGTAGCACGTTTACTGTACGAGAGTGCATTCACGCACCGTTCCAGGCAGTCCTCAGAGAATTTCGAATACATAGTTTCTTTACAATTTGAAACCATTTAAGCGTTATTAAATAGTCTAAATTAACAGTCTATTTAAGTTTAAATAGTCTAAATTTATATGCTAATGCAACGGTTGCAAAAGTGAAGATCTGTGTAGACAGGCTCCACGCCAGGCTTAATGTGAAGCGACACTAACGTCCGCACTGTTCTAAATATAGCACTGTGCTGACGCCCGCCTACATGAAACGGTAGGCAAACAGAGGAACATAAAAGTCAGCCATGGAAGTTTCTACAGTGCAAGGTGCTTGACTCGATTTTTCCACTCAGTGTCGACGACCATTGTTTTCGTAAGGGACCGGGCCTTTATACGATGAGGTTGATTTTAGTTGGTTCCTTATCGGTCTTTTGAGTAATTGCTTGAAACGCTTTTCTTTTGTAAGTGACAAAATTAATATGGCAATGTATACAGCAATAGCAAGTTCAAAGGAACCGCTGACGAGATTAGGTGTGGAATGGACTAGAACGCAGTTCGTCCTAGAAAATATAGCGTCAGGTCTATTCATAGATGAATCAATAAGCAGGCAATCAATCATAAAGAGGCAGACTTAACTTTTTTACTTGTTTGGTTATTTACGACATTATTTAGAAATGATTATAAGTATAGCCTGTTTCTGAGTTTCCTTTTGCTTGTGTGACCTCACCAATCTTCTTTACCGCCCTAAAGTTATTTATTACACAGGATGTTACCGATGTCATATGGGAAATCTGGCATCCTGACCCACGAATCATTCGGATGTTCTAAGACGTTTATTTTGACAAAATACAAATTAATTGTAGCTCTGGAAACTAAAACTCTAATGGAATTGCAAATACGAAGTAACCACACCTAATTAACTGCTAAGAAGTAATTATGTAGATAATAACGTCCATACACAGTTATTTTAATCGGCCGAAATTTTAAAAAGTGGAGACAAAACTAACTACTGAAGGCGAAACTCTTATCGCCGGAAGAATCGCCTCCGTCGCAAAATTTACATCAATCCTCCCAACCCACAGCCAGACAGAATGAAAGAAAACCGGCCGACCGACGCAGGAGAGCGCACGACGATAAATTACACTTGTCTACATAAAATACGCGGCGACACGGAGCGGGATATCAGCTTACGGGCCGGGGAACTTTCGCCCATATGCGACGTGCAGGCGACGCGGCCCGTCAAATTGATAACTTGATAAGTGCGCGGTCGGGCGACCCCCGGTCCCCGGGCCCCCACTCCCTGACGACCGAGGGGGCGACCGACCCCCCCAGCGTGTGGAGTTGAAACGTGCCGCAGGACGGCCCTGTTCGCCAGATATATTAAAAAACAAATAACTTACCGGGTGAGTATTCTCACAAGTTGAGTTACGGCAGTTAGTTACCAAACTTGAAAAAAGGTTTGCCATAATACGAGAGCTCATCAAAGGGCTTTGCAGACTAGACGGTTGGTTTGAAGAAGTGCTGAATGTGACCACTTCTTTTGGAGACTATTCAGCCCGATGTGAAAAAAACGTATCATACAAAAACTCAGACTTGTACCCCGAGGGTTAGATTGAGATCAGGTCTTGCCGGCGAGAGTTAAAAAACGAGATTACGGAAAATATTGGATGACCACATGTCATCTTCTTTGGTCCTCAATTGACATCCTCAAGTATTTCATAGATTTCCATAGACACTCCCAACCGCGGTAATTTCTGCTTCTGTCTGTGGTTTGCAGTAAGTTGATCAAATGAATATGAATGAAGTACAACATTTTCGCACGCCTAGTTCCAAGGACCTAGTTCAGTCTCGCTGCCACACCATGGTACAACAGACTTACGATTTTCTTCTGCCCTTGTATTACGGAACTTTCTACTCTACCGGGTAAAGCATTTAGAACACTTCAAAGTGTTACAATCTGTATGCATTGACGGGTGAGAATAGGCTAATTCAGACAACTCTATACAGTTAAGGCGAAAGTTTTCAACTTATGGAGTTGTCTATTTAGCCTCTTCCTATTTCCACCCTGAAGAGTTTTTGGGCTCAATCTTGGATGCCTTGACAATAACTTAAAGATAGGAAGTAGGTACCGTTCAAAACAGTACGACAAAAAGGTCAAAATGAAGAAAACCAAATGACAGTCCTAAGTTCACGTGAAGTCACCGATTGACTAGGTACTTACACTTAGCTAAGCACCATTTCGCACTCAAATTGCTAAGATTCGATTCTGAATACGAAATATTTATAAGTACATGATTTTGACATCTGAGACCAGTCTTTGCTTAGTTTTCGTCTCTGTCTGAATGCCTTAGTCCTAAAGGAATTCAAAGTGGAAGTTCTGCACGCTCTACACTGTATTTCTCGCTCGGGGCAAGGCGGCCCAAAGAATTACCGGATGGCGTGAGGTCGCACTGTTGCTTTTTAGTGAGCGCTCTTGTACAGTCGCGTTTTATTATTTTTCGTCGTAATACTGTGGCGAGGAAAGGATATTACTTCGAGCGTTATCCATTTACGGAGAAGGGATCGGTGATTCTGTGAAGCCTGTGTAATTCATTGAGAATTTTAACTATGTTTGGCGACTGGCGAGCACATGTCAACTCTGCGCGCTATAAGCGCCAACATTCCTGAGTGGTGCTCTGCCGCAGAGCCACCACCTTAGAATCCGATCATCTAAATCTTAAAAGGAAATACGTCAAACGAACATAACGTTGGTACGTAAGCCGTTATCGGCTGTACGTGCCTTAGGTGATGATAAAATAGACATTGATTGTGGCTCAGCATACTTTCTAGCAGAGCCACAAAGAATGTGTAGTTGTGTACTCAGGAAAGATAAATAACATCGCGCAAGCAAAGTATTACACATGACTTACGATATAAAGGTACAACGTCCAACAAACAACAGTTGGACCTGCCGTCCCCAGGCATACTACGATCTGCCTGGCGGGACCCATCGTATTGGAAGAGCACGATCAACCGCTCTTCCCTATACTGCGTAATTCTCACTCGCCATTGAGTGAGGATGAAGTAATGATTCACGGTTTTATTGACTGAACCGATTCACATAAAAGAAAGGGTGTAGGTATCTATTTGAATGAATGAATGAATTAACTAATGAATGATCTTAAATTGATCGCGAAGGTTAAGCAACATAGGGCGCGTTCAGTGCATGGATGGGTGACTGTCTATGACTAACGCTAGTAGTGGCATTTTTCCGAGCGGTTCCGTGCTTCGCAAGGCACGTTAAGCAGTTGGTGCCGACTGCCGTCCATAGATGGAGGCTTGAAAACTTCTGACAGTAAGCCTCCGTCAATCCGGACTTGGCCCCCGTGGTGGAGTATGACCTATACCTTCCTGAAGGAAGCTCGGTGGGGACATAATGGGTTGATGATGATGATGATGATACGACGGCCCCGGTGGGAATCGAACTTTCTTGGTAGCCAAGCGACTTAACGCTTTCCCGGTCAGTTGATCCCATAGCATTCGATAACAATAACAATAGATCACAATATGAACGTCCCCTAATGTCTTAACGGGTCGACCAACGCGGCAGTCAAATAGGGTTATGATTAAATTATAATAATGGGAGCAAAGTATGCCCTTGAAATGTCCGCGCTTAGACACGTGGACTGTGAGTATTGCCCGTCACAAACACGTGGAGCATAATTAACGGGTTCACGTTTCGCTCGAGTCGGTGAGCCATTTTAAGTAATAGTACAATTTTAAAGGCGGATTACATTTCAAAGGACTTCGCCGGCGCCAGTGTGGTCGATCTCCGAGTAATTGCATACGTTCCATCAACAGATAAATTTTATTATTGTGAACCATCACCATAGAATCGCTCGTAAGCCTGGCTGCCTGAGTGATCTTAAACGATCACGAAGGTTCAGCAACAGTGCATGGATGGGTTACCGTATATGACTAACGCTGGTAGCATTTTTCCGATCGGTCCCGTGCTTCGCAAGGCATTTTAAGCAGTTGGTGCCGGCTGCCGTCGACAGATGGCAGTCGTTAAGCCAAGTCAGAGCCCTTAAAGGGGCTTGAAAACTTCTGACAGTAAGACCAGCCACTAGTCTTAAAAGCCACCACCAACCCGTACTAGGTGGTGGTGTATGGCCTATACCTTCCTCAGGGAAGAAACCCATGCTCCTCGGTGGGGACTTAATGGGTTGATGATGAACCATCGCCACTATTTAAAAAATATTTGCATAAAATTACCTTAGTCATCGTCACCAAAATAAAACATTTACATACAGGCACATACATTGCTTCTGGCCCCACACTAGGATACCCTGTGCGGTGGGAACCAGAAACAGCGATATCACAAACATGTTAACATCCAAGACCTGTTGTTTTTTTTGTCCCCAGCCGGGGTTAGAAGCGGGACCTCTCGCATGGTAAGCAGATGCGCTAATTCCTGCGCCAGAGAGGTCGTCAGTTCGTCACTCTGTGGCTAACGAGTGCAGCAACAATTTCACTGCGCAACTATACATGTACCGGGTCTAAAAGGGATGGTTTATTAGGTAAATTTAATTACCTACCCTACCTTAAGTTGCCGACGATCCCGTCACGGGACTGAAGTGGCAATGAGCCACTGGCAAACTACCTGCATTATGTATGAATATCGCGAGTCATTAGTCATTACAAATACAGTCTAATAGCTTTAAGAATATACCTACCTCGGATTCTATCGGATATAATCGGATATATTCGTGTAATAATATCGGAACTAATATGACACCTTATTTCGAAATCGGAACTAATATGACACTTAATTTCGAAATCAGAACTCGATCAGTAGTATTACACTCGTGTTCTTTCGGCGAAAACCGAAGCCTACTCTAGAGCCCGAGGTTTATTCTAAAAGCTAACAGACTGTACAGTGCTGGTCGATCCTCTCAGGGAATCCTGTCAGCTGAGCTATAAAGCTTCAGAATCAACAGAAAGACGGGCTACTGTTGTTTGTTTTGTTCTGGAACTGTAACCAGAGAGACCCATCTGTCATAGCTAAAGTAATCCAAAGTAGTACTCGTAGTATGACTCTTACTTCAGGACAGGACAGGACTCTTACTTCCAGCCTTTCCAGGGTGTTGCCACCTATTAGCCCAAGAGCTAGCAGGGCCGGCCGTTAACATAACATAACAACACATAACATTTACAGACATGCACATACATTGCTTCTGGCCCCACACTTAAACCTTAAATAAAATAAAAGTCAGCCTTTGGATTGGTTTTGATATGTCAACGTGACAGTTTATTTTTTTGCATTGAATTAAAAAACAGATTTTACCCCATTTTAGCTTGTCCAACTTTTTAAAAACCAAAGTGTGGTAACACTGCCGAAGAGGCAGAGGTAGGTACAGACGACAGCACATCAACCTTCACATTTTAGTTGCAAAGTCGCCCGTAATGCAACGGAATAGAGTGCCTGGGTGTATACGATGATGTGCTGTCGACTGTACTCCTTTTCAGTGGCGGCGAGGGAAGGACGACGGGCTCTGTTTGCGGGATGTCGCTGCCGACGCGAACTTAATACTTTCGAGATAGTCTCCGTTGTTTGGCGTGCCATAATGCCACTGCGGGCGATTCTGTTGAGGGCGGGTTACGTGCACCTGCGAAAGTTTGCCTTCTTTGCCGCTTTTATACCCCAGGCCAGCCCAGTCTCTTTTGTGTTTTAGTAACAGCTTATCACCAACACATTAAATTTGGACACCTAGATACAGAAAACCAATGAAAAGTTTTCACAGTTAGATAGATGGATAGATAGAAGATAGAATATTCTTTATTGTACTCATAAATAACATTTACAGATTTTTATAAATCTAAGTACAATTGGCGGCCTTATCACTATAAGCAATTTCTTCCAGGCAACCATAGACGGAGACAAGAAAGAAATTAGAGACGGGTAGTCGTGCAACTGAGAAATTAAGAAATAAAGTTAGCCATATTTTAAGCAATTAGCGCACAAGAAACAAAACGACATACAAACACGAGAGTAGGTAAAGCTACACTCTTACGCTCTTATTGATAAAAACACGTTTTCTTTTCGTGTTTAAATATCTGTTTTTTAATCTATGGTCACATCTTTTGCTTGTAAAATCTCCACCACATACTATTTTATCGGCGTTTTTGGAGTATTTTAAGGAATCGACTTGAAACGATTTATTACCTATAATAAAGATCGTTACACTTTTACTATCTATTTGTCTTTTACTACGTTACTTCTTTTACTGTCTGTTCCATACTAACGTTTTGCAGCACTCAAATGGGATAAAATACAATGTGCGCTAAACATGTGCCAGAAGTTTTGCACTAATTCCTTTTTGGGATAGAAAGTGATGTGTAGCCTAATACATTTTTAGGGTTAATTGCCTCAAATATTCCCGTTTGAGCTACCCAAGGAGCTCTCAAAATGTCAACCTCTAAAGTTAAACTAAAACTTTCGTAAGCACCACACACTGTACATAAATTTTTGAGACGAGCAACCGACGACGCGAGCTCCGTCTCTGCTCACCATGATTAAGCTCTGCGAATCGGAGCGAAACCTGGTCGGACTCGTTCGATAAAAAGCCAAGTAAGTTGATCCGGACCAAACTTTACTTTGTTGTCTGTTTCTCACTCGCCTGGGTTTTTATTAGACCCCACGCAGATTTCCACGCAGTTTGAACGTGCGGAAGGGCGTAAACACTCATCTTAATTTGTTACAAAAGCGTGCGGCACCAAATGGGTTGGGTGGCTCGCGCTAAAAATGATAATTGACTAATCCCAGCTAGCCTTCACTTAGGTACCTACGGTAAGCTTAATTACTTACGAAAGCTCTTGAATAACTTCCGGGCGAAACGTGCGAGCGTAAAGCCGGTTTTGGGGTAGTAGCCATCAGTAGGACACCTTGATAATACGGGGTCCCAAGCGTCGGATGGGCTGAGTTTCAACTACAATTTAACAACAACAACAACATAACATTTACATACAGGCACATACATTGCTTCTGGCCCCACACTAGGATACCCTGTGTCGTGGGAACCAGAAACAGCGACGTCACAAACATGTAAACATCCAAGACCTGGGTTTCTTATTTACTGTTAGTTAATTAGGATTGTTATAAATTATAATTTACGAAAATTCGATTTACACTGCGCAGGAGTCTTTCAACTGTTAATCTGTGGGTTAATCGACTTTGCAATGTATAATATATTATGTGTAGTAAATCGAATTGCAATGTCGTAGGGCCGGTATCCAAAATTGAGAATTTCACTAAGTACTTCTGTCACGCTCTTTTCTTAGACTTGATTTTATAATACGTATGTAAATGTAAAAAAAAATACTGCGTTTTGCGAAATAATAACGTTTCTAAACTGTGGTCACACATTACACACAATAAGCTATACGAGTACCTACTACTTATAATTCTGCCTACCCACAACTTGCTAACTATGGTTGCAATAAATGATGAAAGAGTCGACAGGACGTCAACCTTCACATTTTAGTTGCAAAGTCGCCCGTAATGCAACGGAGTAGAGTGCGTGGGTGTATAGGATAAATTCACACTTCCATGTATGGTGTATAGCATGAAGCAAAGCTTTTGTATCCGAGGCGAGCCAACAGGGTAATCCCACAGTTCGTTTAGGCTCTAAAATGTGAACTTTAAAGTCTGCGCCCGTAGCGGTGTCTAATCCGTTTTTAATTTTGATTGATGCTCCCCCAAGGCTCATTGTGAGACGCGGCTGAAATACGAAATTTTATTTGGGAAATTCTTTTAGGCCCTCCCCTGAGCGGGTGCTCAAATTACTTAGTGCGGCCCTGTTTACAAATGAAGCAGTTTTTCCATAAAAAAAGTTTGAGTCTACTTTATTTTGCACTTTACCATCCGATTTACAGTTTTCGCTGATATTTATCTTATTAGAAACCAACTAGATAATCTAACGATTAAAATGATACTAGTATCATAACATAAATATATTGCTTTCTATCAAAATAAATCGAAAGTATCTACGCACTCCTCATTACGTATCTGGGAACAAGTTTCTTTTTAGGGATGATCTTCAATAATTCAGGCTCTTTTCAAATGTAAATGTATAATAAAATCATAACAATAAAATAATGTTGTATATCTCCCAAAAAACAATGGATAATATAAAAGAAATCTAATCTCCTTAAACGAGCAATTCTTGTATTTATATATATATATATATATATATATATATATATATTTATATACTGGGTGACATTTTCACCGGTACAATAAATTTTACCATATCATTGGTATCGATAATAGTTTACATTTATCGAATAAAATTACCATATATATTTTTTCATTTTCATTAATTTATCCTTCATCCAATTTGTAACTCATGTGCACCCATTACAAGGTGTCATCGCGGTGCGAGGCAGAGGGCGGCGGGGTGGGGTGAGTGAGCGTGCGGCGGGCTGGCCGGCGCACGATTTGGCCGGTCAGTCCGCGCGCATTGACCTACGTGAGTGCACGGGCGGCGTACGTTCCGCACTTCCTGCACTCGAAAATTACGCGCGCAACACGATGTTTACAAACCGCGAGTATTACGAAATGGTTCGTAGTTACTTTCTCAGTGGGGAAAATACAGTGCAGCTCGGCGGGTATACGCTGAAGAAAGTTTGCCCCGCCTGATAAATGCCGGTTTTATTGAACCTCAAATACTCAACACCATGACATTCATGAGAGTGACCCAGCATTTGCTATACTACGGACAGTTCACTGCACCAGCGCACGCTCAAGGCCGAGGAGGGAGACCTCCCTTGGCCGTGGAGATCGAGGAACAGATATTCGCGTTCTTCGAGGAAGACCCCAGAAGGAGCACCAACGACGCGGCACGCGCACTTCGGCGTTAGCCAGTACGTGGTGTGGAAATTCATACCACCACCAACCAGTGCAAGCATTCCACGCCGGTGACGGTCCTAAGCCCGTGCAAGTATGAAGGAAGAATTGAAATCAAGTAAGATTTTTTTTGCTACGTCATACCTACTGGCTGCGCCGCCGCCGCCGCTTCTTTTCCTTTCCGCAAGCTGCGCGCAGTTGCCAGTTCGTGGCAAGATTTGCGATTTGCGGATAAGTTCAGACATTGGTATTTTTGTTTTTTTGTACCAACGGGGTAGTACAAAAAAATGTTGGTATTTGTATTTTGGACTTAGTATTACGTATGTTGATTTATTGTACCGGTGAAAATATCACCCTGTATAATCAGAATTTTCACGAAATTTTGTAGGCAGATACTTTCGGGGGCGTTTATTGATCTAACTAGGTTACATTTTTAGAAAACGTTGTTTTATCCGTGTTTTAAGGCAATTGAAATTTGCTATAATAACATACAGAGGTAAATTTCGCGTCCACCAGCAAGGTTGGGATAGTTCTGACGGGAAAACGGGCGACCCGTTTCGAGTCATGATGTTTTTTTTTCCAAGTTCTTTTTTTGTTGAAAAAGGATTATTTTAATTTAATATTACCTACATATTTTATATTACAAAAATAGTACCGAGCAAGGCTCGGTCACCCAGGTACTAATAATGATTCAACACTGAATCGTCAAACAAAACCGTTAGGCGATGCTTTATCGTTTCAAGTAGGATTACCCAATTTTTACGTCCTAATACAACCGTGACTAAACACATCCGTAAAGCAGATATCTTCACGATTATTTTGATATACAATGATCGTAAAAATAAGTCTTATTAATGTTTTATTTACCACATTATATTTACCTTATTTACGTAAAAAAAAATGTAAACAAAGAATGGCGGACCGCCAACTTCTATTTTTTTGTTAATACTATTTGTTGCCATATCGAGAAAATAAAATTAAATGCTTCTAGGGATATAGTATGTAATAGTTACCGGTAAAACTAATCTATGCTGTATACTCTGTGCAATCGACCTAAACTGAACACAGCCGTAGCGAAGTCGGGGTGTTCTGTGGACTGTAGTCACCATGGATGGACGTTTGACGAAATTTGTCGTTTGGTGACCAGAGTGCTTAGTGCGAGTTTTTTCAGTCACTTTCGATAGCGAGAGCGTTTGCGATTTGCATAGGAGTGACAAAGAGACAACTATGTGGCGCGCTCTGTCACTCCTATACAAACTGCAAACGCTCTCGCTATCGAAAGTGAAGGAAAAAACTCGGTATAAGCACTCAGGGCCCGTAGTGCGAGTTTTTTCATTCACTTTCGATAGCGAGAGCGTTTGCAATTTGTATAGGAGTGACAGAGAGACAAATAGGTGGCGCGCTTTGTCACTCCTATAGAATATGAGTTTACGTTAACGCGATCGAGTAGTTAAAAAAACTCGCACTAAGCACACAGAATGCTTATACTGAGTTTTTTTATTCACTCTCGATAGCGAGAGCGTTTGCGTTTTGCACGCGTTTTGCATAGGAGTGACAAAGCGCGCCATCTAGTTGTCTCTCTGTCACTCCAGTTGAATGAAAAAACTCAGTATAAGCACACTGTGCTGTAGTCACCACAGGTAGTCACCATGGACGTTTGAGTGGGTTTAAAGCCAGCGTTAGCATAGTACAAATTACTGTCACGTACTAGGTTATTATGAGCCACGAAGTCTGCCGATAGACGGGCGGACGCGGCGCGGCGGCTTCCGGGAGACTTCCTTCCGGAAATAGGGCCCGTTCCGGGCGCCCGCCGCACAGTGGTCCGAAAATCAAATTTGGTGGACTTAGGGTTCAAAGTTGAGATATCACGCTGTGTTTTTTTTTACTTACTGTTTGTAACAGTAGCAACAACTTTTTTATTTAGCGTTTTTGCTAAAAAGTGTGTTTTCATAGTGAAAAAAAATATTGAATTTTTTTTTGTATGGAGAAAAAGTTATAAACGCGAAAATCTTTCAAATGGTAATACTGTTAGGCAAAGCGGCTAGTAGGCGTTATAGTACGCATAATTCTGAGTATTTCATGCCCTGACACCATGTTCATAAGTCTGCCGCTTTGGCTTCCACAGCACTTTGCATTTTTCCATACTAAATATTATTTTAATATGTATAATGTGTGAAGCATTTGAAACCTTTTTACCTTAGCTTTTGCACTAATAATAGTTATGAACACTAGTACTGATTTGTAAAACAAAGAATTTATCTTTAATATCTCATGGCTCTAGTTTTAGCGACCATTTTTCATGACCATTGACTCGAGCTACGTGTAATTTAAGTCCTTAGAATCTTGACTATTTGATTAACAACATAACATAACATTTACATACAGGCACATACATTGCTTCTGGCCCCACCACACTAATATTGTAATAATATTGTAGCTATAACGACATTGGGTATACCGAATTCCTCGAAATGTAATACGAAGTAATTACCTAAGTATTTGTTATTTATCATACTATCAAAGCGACTAAATGCGCGATAATTCCCACTACCCATTGAAATCTTTAATCGATTCTCAAAGAATAATACAAAATGAAAGTATCAATATTTCAAAAAAAGTTTATGCAGCGGATTTATTTTCTTACAACCATGATTATAGTGAGTTTCTAGCTAGAATGACGTTAAAAATATTTCTCAAAATCTGTATTGAAATACCTACAAAGAAATATTGTGTTAATGACATCGTCACAAAATACGAACTATATTATTGTAAACATTTTTTGTGAGTGTTTGATTTCGATTGTCTTAATATTATTTCTCTTTTTAAAGATAAAGTCTGTGTCATATTATTATTTCAAAATGGATACCATATTGACTGTATTAACCAAGAAGCATACATATATATGATAGCCCTGAAAAGAGCTGTTGCTAAGCTCTGATGAGCTGTATAGAGCCGTAAAGCTGTTGTGGTAATCATGCCAAAGGATCTGCCATTTCTACTGAAACTTCATGGATATCCATTACTACTTCTTCCTCAACCGCTTTCTCTAGTAAGTCAATAGCTTCAGCAAATAAATTGAGCTTCTTGCATTTGGTATACTTTGGCCTCATGTGAGATAAATAGGGGTCTGAAGTTATTAAAAAGTTATGAAGAACATTTACATTATTTTGGATCCTCCCTATTTTCCGAGTGTGTTGCTCTCTTGCATTTCTGAATTCCTTGTTTCTTGCTTCATATGCTTCCTCAGACATTATTCCGATGGGAAGACATGAGAAATGTCTGCAAATATCCGCCCCATGTATGAGCAGTTTGTGTACGCTAGCTGGCATATTGTACCAGGGATAATGGTGGACAAAAAGCTCAGCTGTCTCTCTGCAGTATTCCCGAAAACTCTCAATTTTGATTACGTTCCCGGAAGATATTACTTGCAAGATAACAGCGAAGTGCCTTATGAGATTCTCATCAATTTTCGTGATTTGTGCACTCTTCTCGTACTCTCTAAAAAATGTTCTGGCTGTGTTGCCATCGTTGGTAGACCCGAATCCCTGTTTTACGATGTCAATCATTTCAAGAATCAATTTCTGAAAATCAAGAATCAATTCTTGCCTTCTTAAGAACTTTGTTTTCACCTCGTGCACTCCACATCTTAAAGTCCAAATTATAAGATATGTGCAATAGACACTCCATGCTTCTGATCCACATGTGAAGTGTAGAGAGTCCATACTGGTATACCTCATCCCGAACAGGTCTTGAGAATACTTGAGAGAGATTATTCATATCACTTGGCTTTGCCAGACATATAGGGCAAGTCGCTGCAGATGGAGTATCGGTGATAATTGTAGCTATCTTGCCGTCAATCATTGTCATGTGGAGATCATGACTTATCTCGAATTCCCCACATCTGGTTACTGTAAGGTTTTGGATCTCTTCCTTCATCGCAGCTTCTTCTTGTTTGACGAAATCGCTGGTTTCTTTTGCAAACTTAAACTGGACAGGCCTGCAGTAAAACGTAGACGACGGTTTCGGATTCTCCCATATTACCAACAAACCAGACTCCAGCTTCAATGGTACAAGGCTCGTCATGAACACAGATGAGTCGTCAAAGCCCGGCAACTCGCTTTTCTGTTTGTAGTTGCTTTGTGCTGACGATCCGTCGAATCCCCATTTGCTGGTCATCTTCAATTCTCTAGTTGATAGATCTAGAGGTTCGCCAACCACTTGCAAGATCCTCTGTACAGTCAAATCAAGTAACGCTTGCAGTTTAACCTTTGCACCATCTTCAGTTATTTCAATATTAGATATATCCGGATAGCACTTCTTTTTAGCTTTTAATAACTTGTAGTATGAAGGAAGCTGTGCTGAATCCTTGATTTCTGACAAGGTAGACCTTAGTGCCAAATATTTCCATTTTGACAAGTCCAGTGAAGTAGCAAGAGCCAAAGCTTGATCTTCTTGAATAGCTTCCTTCTTCTCCTTATTGAACAACAATGATTGAACTTCATGAGCTTGGTCAGGATTTTTCATGAGGCGTTCAATTACTTGGGCAAGGTCACTTCTTCCTTTTGACTTAAGATTAGAAACAAGAGCAAAAGACAACTCATCGTCCGAATATTCGCTCAATGTAGTTGACCGCCTTTTCTTTTGCTTGTTTCCCAGATCTGCAAATGGTTTTCTGGCTGAACTTTCTGTAGAAGTGCACATATCATGTGTGGTTGTTGATGTAGATGGAGTGGCGTAAACAATCGACTCAGGTAACTGATTTTCTTCCTGTGCAGTCTCTTCAAAAATCTCCGCAAGATTCAGATTATTGCATACAGGCCACTTGATTCTTTCCTCCAACCAATCCATATGTTTGTTCGTGAATGTCTTCTGAGTTCTGTTGGCCAAGGTCCATCTGCGATTCAAGTTCACAGTGATGGATCTTGAAAACTTCAATATTTCTTCCGAATCTTGGTCAGAAACATTGAATGAAATGCAGTCCAAAATTGCTTGATATAACCTCTTGTAATCTTTCAAGTCTCCCTCTCGTAGAAATATGTAGAAATCCAAGTTGGTTCCAAATCGAGACATGATATCCAGATTCTTTCAGCGCAATAGATTTATTTGTAGATGTAGCTTCTTCAATGAATGAATTTGCAATGAAGAAAAATATCGTACGCGGCACTTAAATGTAGTTTCTACTATTCATACGTCACTTGACTCGACCAATGAGAGTCGGCTAAAGGCTTTAATGGGATGTGGCCATTTAAAGATCTAAGTGATTAACTAAGTACCTACCGTACAAAGGTGGTACGGTGGGTACTTAGATCATTTCTTAGATTTGTAGGAATTCATTCATAATGAATGAACTACTCGTGACGAAAAACAAATTTGTGAGATATTAAATGCATTGTATTTTTTTTAGAAAATGATTTTGTATTTGGTCTGTACTTTATTTATGTACTGATTTTGTATGTACTTAAGTACATCGTTTTACAAATTAAAAATAATGTTTATAACTATCACTAGTGCTAAAGGCGGTGTCAAATAGTAAACATTAAACACATTGTTATATTTAGTATGGAAAAATGCAAAGTGCTGTGGAAGCCAAAGCGGCAGACTTATGAACATGGTGTCAAGGCATGAAATGCTCAGAATCATGCGTACTATAACGCCTACTAGCCGCTTTGCCTAACAGTATTACCATTTGAAAGATTTTCGCGTTTATAACTTTTTCTCCATACAAAAAAAATACAATATTTTGTTTAAGTCCACCATATTTGATTTTCGGACCACTGTGCGCCGGGGCTAATGACGCGTGCCTCTAATGTCATGTGGCCCTGGTACCGTACTCGTTGTTCGAGTCTTGCTTGACGGTTAGCGATTTTTCAAACCAAGTAAAAAACGCAAACAAAATGTTTGAATTGTCTGCACCATACATCCCTACACAAATTACCTATACTATATTTATTTAAAACCGCTCAAAAGCAATGAAATTCATAGTCTTTATTCGTACATAAAATATAGGCATTGAATTTTATGCAGTTATTTCGGCGATAATCTAAATCTAAATCGAATGCAGTCACAGGCGTACAGTCGACAGCACGTCATCCTTCACATTTTAGTTGCAAAGTCGGCATCGGAGTAGAGTGCATGGGTGTGTAGGGTGATGTGCTGTCGACAGTCGACTGTACAATACCTAACTATCGCCGGGAATACAAAAGTCTCTTTTGAAATCATTTAAGCCTGCAGTGGACAAGCTTTTTCCACGATGACCGCAGAATAAATGAAATACCTTTGAGCAGGCTTTTACTATTTCGATTCAAGCTGCCAAGCGGTATTTACTTTATTTGCCAGTTCCTCGTACTTCATTAATTTCATACTGCTACTTAGTACAATACGGGAACATTAACCAAGTAGTTGATAAGACAGAACTCATCTTACTTCTATTGTTTAGTTAACATTAACATTTACATACAGGCACATACATCGCTTCTGGCCCCACGCTAGGATACCCTGTGTCGTGGGAACCAGAAACAGCGACGTCACAAACATGTAAACATCCAAGACCTGGGTTTCTTTTTTTTTTGTCCCCAACCGGAATTCGAACCCGGGACCTCTCGCACGGTAGGCAGATGCGCTAACCCCTGCCCCACAGAGATCGTCTAAATAGTCTGAAATAGATACAGTTAACTAATTAATATAAATTAGATTAGATTAGAACTCTTTATTCTACACACGAGAAAAAAAATTAATACTTCACGAGAATTAATAAAAAAATGCGAAAGTATCTGGATGAAATTTGGCACTGAGATATATTATTTTTAGTAAGTACATAATAATACATTACTGAAGTAGCATAATATACTATTTTAATAATGTATTAATATATTATTCTGCTACTTTTACCCCGGAAAATACACATAAATTCTTCATTAATCTATTTATTGTGTGAAACTAACACTTTGACGTCCATAAAGTAAACATTATGTTTGTGCTATGAATAAAATTGATTTGACTTTGACTTTATCTAGATATTTATCTACATTTCATCCGAACCTACTCACATCGTAATTTGATAAAATATAAATTCTGCAACGACTTAAAATAAAATACCTACACTTTACTTCAATTAGTTAGAGGACTAAAACTAGAAATTCCCTACTCAACTATCCAAATAGTGAGTCCCGTGCGAAATTGGAGGCGCAATATCTTGCGGTGCCCGCAGTGAACTTTCCAGCTGGGAATAATATTGTGGGGAACGGAGAATCCCAACCCAACCCACATAGTAAGTATGTACATACCTAGCAATATCGTGTCCTGACCTGGCTAAACAAAACGAATAGGTATCTCGTTCAATACATTATTCTGTCTCTACGTGGACAGTTGATATCACAATACGGTATTTGACACTATCAACAATAAATTATTTGAGATGCTCGATTTAAACAAAAATTACAAAATAATTCGGAAAATGTATTTCTTTTAATTTTTTTCTTATTACAATTTTTAAATAGATGAAACATAAAAAGAGTGCTCTGAAATGTGACGTCAGAAGCAAGTATGTATTTTCATACAAAATTTCGTTTTAAAAGTAACTCATTTGACATCCTGTGAAATACCCAATTACCTAACCTTTATACGCGCGTACTATACTCCATCGCGGATCGGTAAACGTAGTGTAGGACGTCCTCAGACTCGGTGGAGCGATGATCTTCGCAGGGCGGCTGGCAAGAGCTGGATGAGAGTAGCCGAGGACCGTGCTCGTGGCGTGCAGTGGGAGAGGCCTATGTCCAGCAGTGGACAACCGTAGGCCGATGATGATGATGATGACTATACTCCATTGCCCTAGGGGGCGGTTTTGCAAGAATAAGGTTTACGACCTGTTGGTTGTATAGAAGAAGAAACATTTATTAGAAAAACAGGACATGTGCCACAATGACAAAACAAAACAAACAAACCAACAAAAACATACAAAAAAAAAGAGAACAAAACAGAATTAAAATAAAGGTCACGAGCGTGTCACCGCTATTATAAATGACAGCTGACTCAGCAGTGTGCTGATGGGCAAGCCATCAGCGCTGATTTTCTGTCAGTGCCAAGAGATACCCCGTGAGCGTCAAAACGATGAAAGAGGTGAAAGTAAACTTTAGTTTTGCCAGTTTTCGCCTAAGGTTCACTTTTAGACGGTTAAAGCTGTAAACGAGAGGCATACATCCGTTATGCGAATATGAAAGGCTGGGCGTTGAAAGAGCGGTCGCAATTAAAATAGTTTCATTTACTTGTGTGTTACAAAATCCTTTCCTTTCTTTCTAACAAAAACTGTAAAGGATACCTTAAATATACGTACTTAGGTACTTACCAACTAAATTTAACTCAACTACTATGTTTAAAGATTTGAATTTCAAATGGACAATAACCTACTACACAGTATCAGCAGTGTCAACCTGTAGAAGCCCATTATTGGCTTTTGAACATTTTTATTTTACTACATTATTACACTTAAGCTTCTATTGTTTTTTCAACTGTCTGTTTCCCTAATAACCTTGAAATAAGATAAATAAAATCCTACCAACGCCAGCAACGCCCCAGCTACATTTTTCATACGTTTAAAACCTAAGTTTTTGTTGTTTGTTTCACATATCTATAAATGTAATTTATGAGTACAATAAAGAATATTCTATCTATCTATCTATCTCTCTCACACAGGACTCGTAATTGTTATAAAATCTCCGTAATTCCATAGTTTCCGACGATCTTTTATCTCTGCATACGCAGCCGACACTCCCCAACCTGCAGGACGACTACAAAAACCCATGTGTTATTCTCGAGAACGTCAGTTAAAATCTAAATTAGCATACACGTCCCGTGGGGCTCTCAAATTAATATCAGCTTGTACCCAGTGTTCGGTTTGCGACCAAGCTTTTTACACCCACGAACTCAATTTATCTATCTAGAGCCCATGAAAGATGCCCACTGCTGGACATAACCGCGGTTGACTAACGGTTGCCATGCAGCGTATTCAACTCCACTCAATAGGCTATTAGACAGATTTCTGAAAACCATCTCATTTTTGTTGGTGTTCATGTTCATAGAGTTCTCGGAAAGTGGTCATTTTAAATTCTTTCGTGTATTTCTTGGAAAACAAACAAAAATTTACTTTTGAAATAAGCCGCCCAAACGGTTTTTTTTTTGGCAATATGGCGTTACACAGGAAGTATGATGTCACTTCCGAATAAACCAACCAATGAACGTAAGAACGAACGAACGATGTCGCCGTTTTTACTAGCATGTGACGTCATCATAGAATCAACCAATCCAGGCCGTTTTCGATACCATGGCGGCAGATACAAAATTATGAAATTTTATCTTGTGTTTTTTTACAAATAATAATTGTGTTTTAGTTAAAATGCCCTAAAGCGGTTTTAAGACTCATAATTTATAGGAATGCGTATAAATAATACTGTTTTCTCACACTGTGAAATAGCCTATCTATTCATAGGTTTTATTTCATCAGTAAAAAAAATAAAACCTATATAAATAGATATGCCGTTCGGTGTGAAAATATGATTACACTTACACATCGATGAATATTTTAAGGAAAGATATACAGCAGCAGCTCTTAGCCCTGGCCGCCTGAGTGATCTTAAACGATCACGAAGGTTAAGCAACATAGGGCGCGTTAAGTGCATGGATGGGTGACCGTTCATGACTAACGTTAGTGCCATTTTTCCGAGCGGTTCCGTGCTTCGCAAGGCATGTTAAGGAGTTTGTGCCGGCTGCCGTCGATAGATGGCAGGCCTTAGGACGGCTTGAAAATGAAAACTTCTGACAGTAAGACCAGCCAATGGTCTTAGAAGGCTCCACCAATCCGGACTTCATAATTATCATGAACGCCTAGATTGTTTTATATGTGTGCGCGCGTAGACTTGAAGCAGCAATGGAACAATATCGCCACGTTGAGGCAGTTGTCATTGTATTACAATGCATTAACAGGGTCTGGATTCAGGTTCGCACAGGTTTTTTTTTATTGTTAGGCTTCTGCTACGCTCCTACGCTTGCTCAGTGTACAGACACGGGTAAAAAACCCTCGTGGCCAGTACGGTACGTCTTTGGGGCGACGCACAGTGGTCCGAAATGGGAAAAATGTTAACATATAGGGATAGACTAATTTAGAGAACTTTAGCCTCGTTTTTATATAAGATTCTTGTTTGAACCTAAGCTAATTTTAGTGATTACTATTTTCGAAAAAAAAAAACAATCCATGTACGGGAACTAAACATATTTTTATAAATATTATTGTGTTCAAATAAAAGTAGATAGCCGAAAGTATATCAACATTTTATACAAAGTCTGGTGGAAAACATTAAGACCACGTTTATTCTTCACGTACACCGGTGTGCGTCGTGCCGTTCAGTATGTATAAATTATTTATTTTGAAAACCGGAAAACAGAAAGGAATCAAAACATGGGATCTAATAGCAAAGACTCTGTTGCACTGGTGCCGAGTGCACTTTCTAAGTTTATTTTGCATTAATTCTGCTCACCGACACCTCCGTATTTCGAATTGCCTTTGAAACTTTCTGCTTCCTCGTGAGTTGCAGTTTTAATGGCGATATTATTTCCAGTTCCTATAACGCCAGTTTGGATTGGCTTGCTGGTAAGAATTCTAGTTCCTTTATAGCTAGTTGAAAGACTTTAAAAAGTCGTCCTAGACCGTGAAGCATATTTGTAGCTGATCAATAGGTGCCGACGAAACAAAATTCAGCTAAAATTATTGGAACCGCAAAAAGTCATGAAAAGTTATGCTTTTTGGATCACTAAATTCGCCTTCCCAAACATCGGGCGATTTTCGTCCGCCTCAAATAGAGACAAATCGTGCTCATTCAATATCTACGTGCAGGTGTGCCGATGCAAATGTGTACATTTGTCGCTAGTCGGCGCCTGGCGTCTCGCTTACATATGAACCACTAACGAAAACCTCTCTGTACAAATAAGTAGTTCGGGGCAAAGGCTCACCAATCTCGCCAGACTGTAAATACGAATGGCGCAGACTCGAACACACACAGGCCACATCCAACTGTATTTTGAGTGTGTGTGTCCATCAAACAGACAGTGTACTGTAGTAGTTCACTCCTCTTGACCTTGAATTGAATCTGTACTTTGGCGCTTATATTGCAATATATGCAATTTGGAAACTTGACACCCGAGTTTTGATGATACATCGAAACTACACAAAGCACCGTGTCACTCTTTTTTTCTCGTCTGAACATTCTTAAGCAGAGTCAAGGTGTAATTTACCCACTTAAAAGGCCCGCTAAATTATATCATATCGATGGTCCCTATTAAAAATGTCGGATCTGCAAAATCGCGACTTTTCAGGAGAGCGCTTCAAAGCCGGATTATGTAATAAAAAAAAAACTATTAAACTTACGAAGTTCAAATTCACACTGTACATTGTATAAACAGTTTCTTGTAATCTTATATTGGCAATTTAAGAAATTTGTGATTATTTATGGAGATAATGTATTACCGACATTTTTACGAGGAAAGTTTTTCACAAAAATGTTGGTTATGACACATACGACTTTATTTTTGGGGTGTCCAATTAACGTTTTAGTAGGTAGTGGCACATTCAACATTTTTACATGATGATTTTAAAATACTTTTGTCGGTTGTTCGTTTTGAATATAAGAAATAGAAATAAAAAATGAGAAAATTGTATGTCCGCATACTTTAATTCAAAAGTAATATTCAATTGAAAAGTAGATATTGAAAATATTTCTTTAAAAACTTTTAGTAAACGTCCAGAGATTATTATTTGAAGTATTTTAAAGTTAGGTAATATCTGAGTTCAATAAAATTCTTTGATTATTAACAACAATATAATGTAACATAATTTTCTCAACATCTGTCATGTAACATAATTTTAGTGCAACAGGTGGGTAATTAACATTTTAGTCTTTTTTTTAAAGGTAATAAAAGGTACAAAAAATATTTTTTATCAGTTTAAAGTGCTTCTAAATAATAAAGTAATACTTATGAAAAATCAACACACGATAAAATTATCAAAATGCTTAAAAATAGTATCACAATCACCGTCACGCACATAATTTGCTTGAGATCAGCCGTATAGGATCATGCATATACGTAATGCTTACTTAAAGGTTTGGCATAACATTACTAATATAAGGATTAGTGTCAACATAAACCATCATATTAATTTAAACTTCAACTAAAGACTAAACATAATAAATTGTAGTAAATTAAAAATCACTGATATGAGATCAACATTTCTTAATTGTCATCATCCTCATCCTCAGAGTCGCTCCTTTGGTGGGTTGCATTTCTTGGTATATGAGGCAAATCTTTATAAAAAATGTGGTATTTTTCTGGAATGACACCGGACTTACACAAGTCATTGAGATCTTTATATTTGGCATAAGGAATTGGTATGGGGCCTTTATATGCTTCAGATATTTCAAAGAAATTGTTGCGTTGGGTGTTTCTTTTAGCTGACCTGAGCACCACAAGAGTTCTTGGCTCTTCTGCAAGATCGTACTTGAATTCCATCTTTTCGTAGATACCTGCCTCAACTGTAACTTCTCTGACTTGGGTCCACTTCATTTTTTCGTTGTTGATATCTTTAGTCCAGTTTCTGTCCGACAGCAAGTCTTTGAAGTTATAAAAGTCCCGAACAGTCATCTCCTTGACTGTATATGGCTCTCCATTCAACTTGGCCCAACGTACCAAACAATTCCACTCATCAGGTGTATAAATAATTTTCCGGTCACTTTCTCTTTCGATGAGCGCGTGGACACTGTCTCCTTCGTTTTGCGTATGACCTTTTTCCATGAACCTGTGTATGATTTTGACCCCTAATTCCTTAGCAGCAAGCAAATATAAAGCAAAGACAATACGGTTTCGATTTTGTC
This sequence comes from Yponomeuta plumbellus, assembly GCA_947310845.1. Taxonomy (NCBI): domain Eukaryota; kingdom Metazoa; phylum Arthropoda; class Insecta; order Lepidoptera; family Yponomeutidae; genus Yponomeuta; species Yponomeuta plumbellus. The sequence goes on from OX371214.1 coordinate 13,084,190, forward strand.
CAGCGCAATTATCGGACCAAAATCTGAATTCTTTCACTCCTTTCTCTGCATGGCTCTTAATAAACTCGTACAAGCAGCTTGAAACTTCATTTGCACCTTTTTTAGCAATCCCTTCATGCCACATGTAACACGTTGCAGCTTTTTTAGCTAATTCAAAAACTGTAAAATTGGCAGTATTCAATTTTCTCTTATAGTAAAATATGCTTACCTCGCCATGGGGTGTCTGTAAAACCTTTTGGAAATCAAAAGTGGCTGCAACTATTTCAGTATTTTGAATTGCTTCTTCTTTATCAGTTTGTTTGAGTGAACGAGCTTTTTTCTTATGATCTTGATGTTCCAAAAATGTCTGCTTTTCTTTTTCGCTGGGAAACTGATTGTTTGCGAAGATATGACACACTTCGCACTGGTCTTTTTTAGGTTGGTAGAAGGCGAGATTAAAATTGGCATTAACAATGTCTCGGTACTGACGTTTATTAGCTTTACTATTATATTTGTCAGGATAGCACCATTCAGAATATAACTTATACAATTGTGATGTACTAGTTATATTGTTTAAATACAACTTTTTTGAGTCTCGGCGTGCATAGTGGGATTCCACGCGATCTAGACAGTTGACATGATCCTTCACACTTTGCACCATTACTTCATCTATAACTCGATGTTGGTGATCGTATTTTCCTCTCTTGTCTTCTTCAACAGCGGCTAAGCCATCATACGTTTTCCAAGCTGTAGTCACTATGCGTTCACCAGAGGATATGGTGCTTAGAAACATCTTTTTGCAGACCCTTCTTTTTTCTTTCTCTTCTGTAGGTAGATAGTAAACGTAAGTGTACTCACGTTTGTGTTTAACAACATCAGTGGTGTTTCTTCCTTTGGGAATCTTTTTTGTGTATTTTATCACAAACTCCCAGTGCTTATTACGATCACCCAGCTCCCAAAATTTTGAAAAAATCGTTTCTCTTTGTTTTAATTCAAAATTTTCCGTACATTTGTACCGACATTTCCTGCCACAGGGATCACCCAATTTTTTTTCTGCAATCAGTTTTCCTTTATTGTTTGTAAAAGCTTTTCCTTCGTTTTTATTCCTTTTTCTTTGTACTACTGACCAATTTTCTTTGTGTGATAGTCTTTTCTTTCCAATGTCCATTTTGTACGTCTTCTTTCTAGATCTGTTTGTAGTGGGTGTCACGTTAGTGGAAGTAGCGGTTATCGGGGAAGGTGTTGGAAGATTATCATAGACTTCTTCGTTACTTATAATACAATCTTCAACGCATATGGCACAAAAACGGTCTCCACATGGATCATCATGGTCAGGAACCGGCGATGGTGTTGGTGTTGAATTACCTGGCAATGTTTCAGTCTGCTTTTTGTCAGCCACCTCAGGAACTGGTGATCGTACCGGTGTTGAATTATATGGCAATGTTTCACTCTGCTTCTCGTCTGCCATCTCATCTTCGGCCCTATCTTCAGCCGTCTCTTTTTCATCGAAAGTATCGCCTATCAAATCCTCCAACTGAATTAGCTCTTCCTCAAAGTGGGCCGGTATTGGGGATGAATCTGGGTCTAAAAAATTTGATAGAATTACCAATTTGGACTAAAATAAGTAAAAACGGTCAATAATTTGAACTGTTATAAGTACGGTTTTTTTTAAGTGATATTAATCAACCTAAAAATAAATTAATAAACCAGTTTTTTACATCTTACTGAAGTAGGAATTAATTTCATAGGAAGAAAAAAATACTATGGCACATCTGACGTCAATTTTTTGACATATTTTGTATAAAAATGTCACTTGTGGCATATACGACCAAAATATTTACAGATAATACGGTTAAGAATGTCGAAAGTGACACATCTAGCAAAATTGCTAATTGTATGAACAACTAATAAAGTCGGAATGGTCAGATCCAACAAATTTAACTACTTTGAGTACATTTAAGATTGTCGAAAGTGGTAGGTACGACATTTTTTCTACTCAATGTCCATATAAAATACGCGTATCTACCGGTACCAACTTTTTTAAACGGAATAAGGTGCTTATACAGAATACAATCCTCTACATCCACAATTAATGTAAGACTTTGATAATAGTAATTACTAAAGATAATACTTAATACTTAGTATCAATAATATTTAATAGTAATAAAAAAAATCTTACCAGTCTCAGTAGGTGTCCTTCGGTTTTGGCAATGTGTTATCTTCTTAGCCTGTTTAAATTCGTGCGGGCTATGAGACACTAGGTCTAAAATGCGTTTCGAACGCCCTGACATATTTTGAACATTGAAATGAAACAAGAAACACTCTGCTAAAAACAAACTAATGTAAGAGCCGATACGCGTGCGCTCCACCCGACAACAAAGTGCGTTCTGTCAGTACCGACGGCGCGTGCGCTCCCCCGGTCCCGCGAACAAAAACGGTTGCGTCACTTCCTACATATTTGCACGGGCACCAGGTTACAACTGTCATTTTTATCTCTGGAAAGTACCCTTGTAGATTTTTTTTTTTATAAAATAAAATATGCATCCTATAAAACATTTTTTTTCAAGTATTTTGGTGTAAAAAAGTGAAAATCACCAAAAACGTATTACCGACATTTTTAATAGGGACCATCGATATCTTTTAAACAGATTTTTTTTAAGTGTCTCTACAATCTCTCAATCATGTTAATAGTGGAGCCCCAGCCGAGCCTCTAGTCTAGAGAGAGCCCCGTAAGTAACAAACTTGCCACCAGAAAAATGATTAGCACTTACGCTCTCAGAGGGTGCCAAAAAAGCCAAAAGGCGGTCGTAAAATCTTTCACGCTGCAGTATAATAGTCTCAAGTGTTAATACTTGAACGAAGCGCCTCGCAAGTTAACCGTTTACATGTGTGAGCAGACATTTTGGCGGGCAAGTAATGGGTCTTGGAAGCCCACGGAGTGGTGGTCCCTAGCCTCATATTTTTTACTTTAACAACCTGACAACCAGAAGTACCAAACTGTGTATCACTAGGTAGCTACTGTTAGTAATGGCTCGCTTGAGAGCTACTTCCCCCCGCGACCGCTTCGCTCCCCTTCCCTCGTCCACGGATCACGATCCTGCGGTTGGCGCTCACATTTGGCGGAACATTGCAAAAGGGGGACAGGCAGGCGTGCGAGTTTTGAAATTAAAAGCAAATCATCCAGCCAGCTAGACAGATCTCTCTACCCTCTGTTAGGCAATATGTAGTTTTAAATTAAATATTGGCCAATGGTTTGTAATCTAATATTAATAATCACACAAGTGAGTGCGAACTTTTCCGAAATTTTAATAAAAATAAACGTTGGTAGACAACATGCTGGTTCTTTGATTTTAAGTTCTTTAAATTTTCAATCCATCCGAAGTTACCGACGAAACTTCTAAAGGCCTTCTGAAAGGCATCGGCCGTCTCCGAATAGCTCCGGAGATTTCACTTCGCCTTTCAGTAGGCGGGATTATCACCCTTATCGGTACGAGCAGTGACCCGGCCGGCCGCCGCCGCCGCCGTCGGCCACAAATCTTCCATTTCACTCGGCCCCAGCCTCCGCGCGGTGCGAAGGGGTAACAGCACGCTCGAAAGCACGCGACTGCGTGATACCGGCTACTCCCGAAATAGCCTACCCCCCGCGGAGTGCCGGCATCGACGTGCTTTTAGTATGCTGCGCGCATGCGAGCCGCCCGCACCTTTTTGCGCTCCTAGTACATTACATTACGCTTTATCTTGTAATTGTAACTTATTTATTACTGATGTAACAAGTGCGTAGTAATTTCGAGGTTAGTGTTCAAGGCCGTGCTTTTTAGCATGCTGTAACGTGACGTGCCAAAACACAGAACAAATATGGTGGCAATTTTGGCGAACCCAAAATGGAGTGAAGATTTGACAATACAGATGATAATCGAATACGAGAAAAGAGAATATTTATGGAATCCAGTTTCTGAACACTACAAGAACAAGAAAATTCGCGAACAAGGCTACGTCGAGATCATTAATGCACTGAATCTAGTCGATGTAACCGTGAAGGAGTTGAAGAACAAGATAAAAAATATCCGGTCGTCGTACAGCGTCGAGCTAAAGAAGATCCGAGCGGCGCGGAAGGCTGGCGCGCATGCGTACCGGCCGAGTGTCACGTGGTTCGAGCACGCGGACAGGTTTCTGCGAGCGATCGTCACGCCAAGCTCGGTAAGTTACATACGTACAGCCATCACACTTCAGTAAAGACACGTGCGGCCGTATAGGTTTGAAAAAGGCGGGGCGCGTTTGAGAAGCGACACAGCTGTACATTTTGTTTACTGTTTACATACAGGATTTGTTTTCGCAAGCGGTGTGTGTGCTCAAGGAAATCTGCGCTTCTCGTTTGTTTCTTCAAGGCATTATTGTGTCTTGCGAGTTGAAATTAATCCTTGCTCGTTTTTTAGGTGGACAACTCGTTGCTGGAGATACCGGCGAGCGACGACAGTGATGCAGTTGACCTGAGTGAGAGGAAATCGCCTGAGAAGAAAACTCCGAGAAAACGCAGAGGCTCCAATCGCGCCAACGCTCCTTACGTCTTGAACACTCCGTCGCCAAGACCAAACACGCCGTTTGGCTTAAGCCAGTCAGCTGCAGTTACCCCCTTTACTATACTTACCCCATCCGCTTCCACCTCCCCGTTTCTAAATCCACCTGTTGGCATCGCCACGCCGCTAACGCCGACATCGTTGGCAACAATCTATCCTTTACCATCGAAGCAGAAGAAAATCAATCTGGACGACTCGAGAAATGGCGACTCGCACGATGTACCACAGGATTTGAGCCAACATGCCGAGGGAAACGAGAATGAATTTGAAATGTTTGGGAAGCTTATCGCTAGTCAACTGAGAAAGTTACCCTTGAGTTTGGCTTTGGACACTCAGTTGAAAATACAAACTCTTGTGAATGCAGCCCGAATCCAGGCAGTGTACCAGCAGTACTCGTACGCTGGGCCGTCACAGGAGACTTTGTCTGTCCAGGCATTGTCCAATGGGATCCTGTCAAGCATAGTTTCTCGGAACGGTCTGGGCCGAACGGATTCTCCTGAAGATATGAGCAGGGATCTGAGACCTGAACTTTCTGGTGGTTCGGAGGCAGAAGACTAAACCTGGGTATGAGGAGAAGGAACTATGGAAAATACCTACTTCTCTAAAAACTGCGAGCGATGATGGAGTGAAATTGGTTAGCGAAGGTATTGGATATTACTAGGTTTTCAGGTTGGAAAGTAATGCAGGGATTTAATTGAATATCTTCGTGTTATAGGGTTTAAAAAGTGATGTTACTTTTGAATGTGATAGCTGAGGTACGAGTAGATGTTTTAATGTCTTGTGATCTCTGTCTTTTAGTAATGTTAATTTTGGTGATCTGGATCTCAGTTTGGAATATAATGTGATTTCAAAATTAGTAACACATCATGATCGACATTATTGTGAAAGATTTGCTTTTGAATGTAGAAGAAATCCGCGAATTCGTGATTAATTTTATAATTGACGTAGTTATTTATAATATAAGTCTTTGATGTTGTGATCCTGAATACCTTCTTATAAACTTTTTGCTCATGAAAAAAAAAACAAAATCTTAATCGGTAGCGTATTACTAGTCAGTTAGGTACATTAAATATATTTTCTTTAGTGGTAATTTATATTACTTGGCTGTGTTTCGTGACATCTCCTTACTATGAAGTGGATTAATTTCAGGATTATTATAATTTGGATATCATGGTGAGAACATACTTGGTTTAGATTAGTTAAGGTTAGGAAAGAACGAATTTATTTAAAAGCATTTATCGTAGAAGTATTTTATAGAAGATATTAATGTTATTAAATGTGATGAGAATTATGATTCAAATAATAAAAATAAAACCTCTGCCGGTCATAGAATTAATAACAATAAGAAAGAAATACCTCAAATAGACAACTACATTGTTGAAGTTTTTGAATTTACAGATATTCATAGTCTTTGTGTATCTTAAAGTAGAATTGTCAAGAATTTTGAATATTTTTTATCACGTTAAATCGATGTGCCACATTAGTATTAAAATAAATACAAAATGAATTTATTATGTATTGAAAATAATAAAGTTTTATAAATGTGTGACTTTGGTTTTTCTTTCATTCGTCTGTGTATCATCGGCAATTTCTAATTAGCACTGGCCAGCGAAAATTCCTCCCTATCAGCAAAGAGGCTAGCCATTATTTTTCTTAATTCACTACATCCGCGTTCGAAATTCAAATAAATCACCCTCGCTGCGTCGCTCGGCCGCCCGCGCCCGTCTGCCCTATATCCCGGGTCCTGGCCGATGTAACGTTACCCCTGGAGTAACTAATTTTGACCTTTACGCCTTTGGATTAAGAGTCAGGGCTGGTGGCTGGTGCAGTAGTGGGCTTTAATTTACGAGACGCAATCCCGCCGACACCACATTATTGATTGGCGTGCCATGCCCGCCGCGGGAAGCATTTCACGCCGTGCACCCGACGCGACGGCGGGTTGATCCCGTTTGGTGATTCAGTCGGGATTTTCCTTGATTTTTTTTATTAAATGCATGTTCAGATGTTATTGATGATTTTGGTTTTAACAATATTGACGGCTCATAACTTTTTTGATAGTGTCAAGTCTTAGATTAATTTTTGGCACATTTTTTTTTGTTACGTCTTGGATTGATTCATGGCACATAGTTATTCAATTAACCAAAAGTAATAAAGTATTTTAATTTCTGTGCCGAGTTTTGCAAAATTACAATTCATTATTTTTCATTATAATATTTCGATGTCTACTGCGAGACCGAATAGTGCATTAGTCTTCCTACTTCTTAATGTGTGAGTTATTCGGCGTCGATACTGTTGTAGTTTTGTAAGCCATTTATTGGTATTGTTTGGTTTCTGGAAAAGCCCTAAATATCTGAATTGCCTTGGAAAAATAAAGTAAAATCATATTTATTGCCAGATATAAAAATAATCAAGGCAGGGCGCTATAGCGCTCATTTAGGAAGGGCTATGTCCAGCAGTGGACTAATATAGCCTGATGATGATGATAAAAATAATCAATATTAAATTTCGTGTACAGGAGGAACGACCCCCGTACAGCTAACGCTTGCCCCACGCCATTCGATCACGGAGCTGGCGGCGCAAATTGCGCGCGAAACTGAACGCAAGCCGGCGGGACTCATTAGCGTTTATTATTCGTTGGTGACGACACATAAATACCGAGTTGCCGACACGTTATTTATAAAACATAATAAACACACAATATAATAGAGGCGAAGTGGTATTAGTAATGATGCGGAGTGGTGGACTGCAGATTTATCGAGACTATACTATACTACTAAAATTAATGGAGTCCATTCAAATGACTGCACTGCCATAGTATATTATATCCTTATTATGTGCAAAACGCATATTTCAACTTAATTACCGTGACATACATTTAAGTTAACCTAATTATAAAATTAATTACTCACTAGGTCATAAGAAAAAAGTTTTTGTAGGTGGGTAAAAATAAAAAATATATCGTTACCCCCGAGGGGGTCGGCAGAGGCACCAATCACTAGAACTGGGCCCAAGTTTTGTCGAAAATATTTTATGGAGCTAAATAATAATAATATGTTACAGAGTCTATGTCTGTAAGTAAATAACTATGTTTCTTCTTCTCTTCTTCTAATAGTGATAACTCTGCCTGCCAATCACATAGTATACATAGATAGGGTGATTAATATGTTAGTTATGTTCAGTGGCTGAGTCTAATAGTGTGGTGCGATTTACAAAGACTTGCAAATATACAGTAATTAAGAATAAGATTATTGGAGTAAGTTAAAACTGAGTTCCTCTTTATTGGATACTATTTACAAGACAACTAACTCCCAGTTTTCCGTAGACTAACAACCCGTCAATATACCATTAACAGATGTCAGTTGTTTTTTTACACGAGTGTTAAAAAGCATTTTGTCCTAATAAATGACATTCGCAAACACTGTGCGCGGCTCGCTTCACGTTCGCATAAGCTTATGTACACAGTTGATTACTGTGATTCTATCTAAAGATCAGATCAGAAATAAAAAATGGCCATGCCTCATTGGGGCCCGCGTCCCACCATTTTTAAAATCTGAGTGTCAGAAGCATCCAGCAAAATTCTTGCACACTAGAAAAAACAAAAAACACAAAATATTTACAAAGGTTCATTATCTGAGTGCATATCAAGTTATTTGTGCCCCTTTACTTTCTTCCCTTTGATGGTCGATTGTTTGATCAGCCCACGCCGGCGGTTTTTCAAATCTAGCTAGCCGACATCGCATTGCAGATTTCCCCCGATCGGCACACCGAAAATAAAGGCGAAGGTTTCCGATCCATTACCGAAATTATAATCCTGCAACCTACGGCCACGTCTGCTGAGCAAACAGAACTGGCGCATTGAAACTCCCGCCTCTGCATCGGAGCGCGGTTCGGACGTTATTGAGGGATTAAAATAAAGCACGCTCTGTAAATGCGGCGGGCGCACATTTGCTGCAGAGGGGGCCTCCCCACAGACCTCAGTCGGGGTAAGCAGAGGTACTTACTCTTTGGAACGGTTCCATATGTCGGATATGCGATATCCCGGCAAACGATACCTAGGCCACTTCTTAAATGACTGAGTTTGTTGGCTTAGGTATGCGTGGGGGTGCGGACGACAGCGTACAGTACAGTACCAGTATAACAGTACTAACAGTACAGTTACAGTACAGCGTAAAGTGTATCCGGAACAAAGGTTCCGGATACACTTAGGTACTTGACTTTTTGCCGGAAGAGTCGCTCTGATTCCCAGAGCTTAGGTGAGCAGAGACGGAACTCGCATCGTCGGTCGCTCGTTGCTCTAATCAGAGCGAAACCTGGTCGGACTCTTCTGACAAAAAGCCAACTAAGTGTATCCGGAATAGTTAATAACGTCTAGCGTACACTTTACTTACATTTTCAATCCAAGGTCGCATGATAAAATGCATAATAGCTGTGTAAGTATAGTTTGAACCATTGTTTTATTCGGAATTTTTTGCCTTTCCGAAAAGTTACCAAGAGCTTGCCGATAAACTGCATTAGCAGTTTGGCAAACTAATGCTGTTGTAATTTCGCAATGTGTTCAGTGAATAAATAAATAAATTAAATAAAAGGTTTCCAAAGTTCAAAATTTTAACCCGTATTCAGGATTGTTGATTATGCCGTCATGTGTACGGGCAGGAATAAAGAGATTGCATTTATGAGTTCGATTCGAATTAGTAACAGCCAGACAGCGACCCGTTTGATTCGCGTGGGGTTAAAATGTGCGCGTAAGTAGGCACTAATACCGTTATGTTCAGAATGATTTGAAACCCGTCTCGCCGATATTTTCACCAGATTTCCCGACGAGTGACAGAAACAATTGAGGAAACTCCGCATTATTATATTTCGTCCGCCTCGCCTCCGCACGTAGGGTTACCAGATTTTGTAGTTTCAGCTGTTTCCTGACTTTCCGTTAGACGAAGCTAAAAGCAGTATTTTTTTAGTAAAACCCAGAAGAAACATTAGGCTATTTGACAGTGTGAAATAACAGTATTATTTATACGTATTCGTATAAATTATGTGTTTTAAAACCGCTTTAGAGCTCTTTAAATAAAAAATCAATTGTGATTATTAAAAAAAACACAAGATAATTTGTATCTACCGCCAAAGTATCGAAAACGGCCTGGATTAGCCGATTCTATGATGACGTCACATAGGTACCAGTAAAAATGGCATCTGTCATTCATTCTTTCTTACGTTCATTGGTTTACCGGGAAGTGACGTCATAAACCTGTCCGACGCCATATTGCCTAAGATCGCATTTTGGCGGCTGATTTGGAAAGTAAATTTTCGTTTGCCTTTTTTAGAAGAAAGAATTTAAAATGACCACTTTCGGAGGACTCCATAAACACCAACAAACAATAAGAGACGGCTTTCAGAAATCAGTCAAATAGCCTATTCTGACATAGAGTTGTAATTTCGGATCATCATGCCCACTGCTGCGTATTTTCCCCCAAATGCCGTCTCTCACGGAATTTCGTATAAGTTCGGAAAATTTCGGTCGTATGGTAACCCTATCCGCACCCCATTTCAACGTCACTCCGGCTACATTCAAACAAAACCAACTGCAAAAGCGCCCGGGCCGAATCGCGATATGAAAGGCGTTGTCATGACGTAATCCGCTGAACTTTATCCCAAGCACGGTCGATCTCAAAGGAAAACCCCCCAAAAATAAAGAATTAGGCATTGTGCACCTTTCGACAATTTTTTTAGGTTTATCGAAAAACAGTAATAGATCACAAGGGTCAAACTCGGTGTGACTGCATCCCTATCCTTAAAGGCCCTGCCTCACCGGGACGCCATAGCCACGTCGCCAGCGACCGTATCCAAGCAGTTAGTATTGAAATGTATGGTGCCTACCTCACTTGGCGACTGTTGGCGACGTCGCCATTCAATACAAACTGCCTGGATACGTGGAGCCAGCCCTGGCGACGTCGCCATGGCTTTCTGACGTTTCTCGCCATCACTCTTCATATCTTTAATCCTGCATCATCATCAACCCATTATGTCCACCGTGGGGCACGGATCTCTTCCCTGAGGAAGATATAGGTCATATCATTTCCACCACGGGGGCCAAGTCCGCATGGTAGAGATTAATACTGCATAGTATTGTCCAATTTTACTGTATTCTCTATCCCCTTAAACTTGTTTGTGATCCCATTTTCGAAGACTACCGAAATATACCTACAGAATTCCCTTTTATTTTATATTTAAAACTATCGAAGGGCGAAAGGGTTTGCGGTTCCCCGCAGCCATGCTCGCACGGGTCAGCGCTACGGGACGCTATCTCATAAATAACTTATTCAGTGATGTGATTTTGCTGTTCATGTCACCGATTTTTTGTTGAGGCGGGCGAAAAAATTATTGCTTGAAAGACAAGGTTGAAAAAACTTCGTTAAAAATGCATAAATGTTTTGTCATTCATAGTAACTCGTTGATGAGAATTAAACATAAAAGAACAATAAGTGTAAGAAGTAAGCTATCCGCAACCAGAGCTGCCGTTTGTTCTAAATTTAAATAAATTTTACTATATTGCGTGTGTTCGTTAATGGCTTCAAATTTAGAACAAACGGCAGCCCTGGTTGCGGATTGTTTATACGGAACTTTATTTGCAGGTTGTGAAACAGACCCTTAAATCTAATAAATATTACTTAACAACTCTGACGAAAGAATATCGCAAATATTATACCTACGCTGCAATAAATAGAAAAGCTCGTGTAAGACCTCTCAGTCGCAGGGAGGAAATAAAAATGCGCACACAAAGTTATCATTGTCCCACCAGAGAAATGCTCAGCGAAACGTCCGGAGACGCTAGAACAACGCTCGCGTACAACTTTCAAAAGGTCCCGGTACGTCCGGGACTCATATCTTAATTCATAATTCAATATACACCTCGCCCGCTCCGCTCCAATTTCTCGAGGGCGGTAAAATGCAAGCGAACGAGAAAAAAGCCACCAGGGTTACTAGGAAAGCGTCATGTTGACGGGGGGTGCCGCGGGCGGCGAAAGGGGGATGGAGAGGCGGGCTTGGCCCCGTGGGGTTCCGAGTATTTGAACCCAATACGCTTGATGGATTCTGTTCTGAAGAGAGGACCGAGTATTATGCACCTACTATGCTGGATGGAATCTATTCCATTAGTGGGGTTAGAGTACTTGGATTTGAACCCAACACGTTAGGCGGTCCAGGTTAGTCCACCAATCTGGACTTGGCCCCCGTGGTGGAGTATAGCCTATACCTTCCTCAGGGAAGAGACCCGTGCCCCTCGGTGGGACATAATGGGTTGATGATAACGTTAGACGGTATCTGTTGCAATAACGTCACTATGCTGGTTGGAGTCTGTTGCATCAGTGGGGATCCGAGTGTTTAGACCCAATTTGCTGGGTATGCTGCATGGGACCTGTTGCATCAGTGGGGATCAGAGTGTTTAGTGCGAGTTTTTTCGTTCACTTTCGATAGCGAGAGCGTTTGCAATTTGTATAGGAGTGACAAAGAGACAACTAGGCGCGCTTTGTCACTCCTATACAAATTGCAAACACTCTCGCTATCGAAAGTGAATGAAAAAATTCGCACTAAGCAATCTGAGTATTTGTACCGAAGATGCTGAGTACAATCTATTGCAGTAGCGTCAACATGTAGAATGGAATATTTTCCATTCTTGTATATCCAAGTACAATGGACATCTCAGAGCGACTACGAAATAACCTTTATACCAGGCCCACACTCTACGGTCGCACTGGTCTCCCACCATCAAGCGACCGAGGCCGTGGGGGCGGTAATCCCTTATCACGCGCGCCGACCGCCCCCGGTGCGCTTCAACAATTATAAAGAGGCGCCTACGCTGATGCTAACAACCACTACATGGGGACTTACAGCTCCGTGGACGCTGGGCGTTAGTTACATCTACGATTATTCTGGTGGCTGAAATGTGAACAGCATCCAGTCTCTAAATTATCGTCAAAGTACAAAGGTTAAGCATTGGGCATTGGGCAACAGGGGCGCCGTCCGTGTGTCTGGCCGCAGCATTGGTGTTTTCGTACTTGTTTAAGAATATTGAATTGCATTGCAAGTATTGATTGCACTCGTGGGTCTTGAATGTTGACTTTCTTAGTTAGATGGACATTCGTACCAAACTTTGTATTAGATTTACGGTGATTTGAGAAAAGATGGTCAGAGTGGAGTTTTTTTTTGCTGACTTTTTCTCAACTACATTCGGCCCCAAGGCAGCGGCTAACATTATCATAGGTAAGTACATTGACATTCAACAAACGGTATGAAAATTCTTTACGTTGAAATAAATTTCTGATTTCTGATTACATGCGTGATTTTGGTAGCGCTGGCGTAAATTGCCACGATTTTTTCTAGTGGCTGCAATGTGCACATCCAGTCCAAATTATGATCAAAAGACATTTGGCGATGGACGGCAGTGGCCACATGCGCAATTATAGCTACGTGTAAACGGTGGTGTTAGCAGCTACCACTATTACTCTGCAGTAAAGTGGGAATGAGATCCTACCAAATGACGGCAAGATTGACTGCGAAAAATACCTATCGAGTTAATGTGGGTGGAGGAGCTGGTAAGGGGCGACCCAGGTAGACATACATATTTTCTCCTAAAAGGGGTGGTTTTAGCAAAAGACGAGATAAAAAGTACCCGAAACCAGCGTGCGTGTGATACTAGTGATTGTAGATGAAACGAGAGAGATCTGTCAGGATCGTAACAAGTGGCAGACCCTGGACTCTACCTCCCCTCCAGGATACAGTCGTGAGTTTATGTATGTGTGTGTGTTAGTGCCGACGGTTGACAGCAGTGGGTGGTAAATTAGTGTGTGGGATGTGTAACTCGATCTGCGATCCGTCAATCGCCTGCTCAGCGTATCAAGGTTTTATTTTTCGTCGTGCCAGAGCAGCGTTTTAACAGATACTGGAAGATAAAACATGACGATTATGTAGGTGTTTCTCGAATTAAGGATGGGCAAAATGTGTAGAATTGTTTGTAGTGTGTAGCATTAAAGCTATTCCATCATTATAAGCATACGCTTTCGACCCTGACTAGTGATCGCGTCATCACTCTGACTTATAACTTGTTACTTTCGTGTGGCAGTTGTATCTCAAGCATACATTTATAGTATTTTAATCGCATTCTATTTGTGTATGTATTAAGTTAATAATATTGAAATCTCGGAATATGTGTTTGATTTTATTTATTTATTCAATCTACCGTGCCGCGCTTGGAACGCTCATGGAACAGACGCTGACTTAAAATCAGTCCTGAGGAATAATACCCTCAGCAGAATGCTGAGTCAGCTGCCTAATGCAACAACAGATACACACCGTTTATCCATTTGTAAATGCTTTGTTAAGGACTGTTTTGTGTTTAGTGTCTCAATGTATTAAGTAGTCAGTAAGTCTAATGTCTTGTAATAAAGGTGTCTTCTTCTTTTTCTTTCTTCATATTCAAGAGTTAGACTTTTGTCAGAACATCCTCCATGCGCACCGGTCACAAAACTAAGGAAAAACATGTATGAAGTGCTTAAAAAAATTAGGTTTGGCTGATTCCAAAACTGTTTTGCAATCAGACCGCTCGCGTACATACCCCGACGGACCACACACTTCTGTATAAATATTAATGGATCTAGTCTGCTACTAATGTAATAAAATTGGCCACCGATGACCAGCGGTCGCCGCCTCGTTTTAACAACAGTTTATTTTCGCTGGTTCGCTTATTTTGATCCGATTCTGTCTCTGAATAGAATAAGATATCGAAGATTAGATTAGAAAAGATAGTAACAATCTGAATCCCATCACCAAATTTTTGGAACACACCTATCTTTTATTTAGTAGGGTAGGTTGGTATGTACATAAACTAAGATAATGTTTTTATAAAAATGTTGAAATAATGTTGAACTAGGTTGTTGCCGAAGATGCCCTATAACCAGAGGATCTCTACTATGAACATGCCTTATGTAATCCCTCACGCTTATATTCTGGAGAGGTAGACGGAGATAGGGCAGTGTTTTCCATTTGCCACTTTTCAGAATCAGAATCAGAAATTAATTTCAACGTAAAGAATTTACATTCTGCTTGTTGAATGTCAATGTACATACAGTTATGTATAATGTTAGCCGCTGCCTTGGGGCCGTCTGTAGTGGCGAAAAAGGCAGCGAAAAAAAAAACTCCACTCTGACCATCTTTTCTCAAATCAACTTAAAGCTAATACAAATAAAACTTACAAAACAATATCTTGGATGTGTTGAACACTAGACACATTTATCCTCTGATTAAATTTAATATTAAACTACTATTTAAAGCCATACGTCCTTGTCTTCTAAATAATCGTTGATTTTGTAATAAGCTTTTTTACAAAGAGTGTGCTTAACACAATTCCTAAATCGCGTTGGAGGTAACTCTAATATATCTTGGGGTATCTTGTTGTAGAACCTTATACAGTGCCCCATAAAGGAAGTATTAACTTTTGCAAGTCTAAATCGTGGAAATGACAATTTATGTTTATTCCTAGTATTAACGTTATGATGGCTACCAAGTGTTTCGAAGTCTTTAATATTTTTCCTAACGTACATAATATTTTCATAAATGTATTGGCTTGCAACTGTTAGGATGTTGATTTCTTTGAAAAAATTTCTTAGTGTGTTCCTACTACCTAGCTTGTAAATAAATCGGATCGCTCTCTTCTGCAATATGAAGATAGTCTCAATGTCTGCTGCCCGGCGTAGTATACCATAGGACATAATACTATGGAAGTAACTAAAATAAACAAGCCTAGCAGTTGCAACGTCAGTAAGTTCTCGAATTCTTTTCACGGCATATGCTGCGGAGCTAAGTCTATGTGCTAATTTTACAATATGTGGGCCCCATTGTAGTTTGGCATCGATTGTGATGCCCAGAAATACAGTATCTTCAACAAATTCTAGTTTTTCATTTCCAATCACAATGTTATTTTCAACTAATTTTACATTAGGTAGGGTAAACTTCATACATTTAGTCTTTTTTGAATTTAACAACAGATTATTTGCTGTAAACCAATCTAGAACGTGCGAGAGAGCATTATTTGCCTCCTTATTTTAAAAATAAGTGACGTGTCATCAGCAAATAGCACTATCTCACACATTTTTTGTACCATAAACGGTAAATCATTTACATAGACCAGGAAAAGGAACGGCCCTAAGATAGATCTCTGGGGGACTCCCATTTTTACAAGTGAACCTGACGATTTAATACGGTTTATGTCTGCTTTTTGAACCCTTCCTTCTAAATATGGTTTTAGAAGATCTAAACTTAATTTTTTTATTCCATAGTGTTTTAATTTTGAGAGCAGTGTTTTGTGGTCTACACAATCAAATGCCTTTGACAAATCACAAAATACTCCTATAGCATCATTATGATCCTCCCATGCACTGAAAATATGTTTGACAAACCTCTTACCTGAAGCTAACTTCAGGTACCGCTAGCTCCAGCGGCATGTAAAATGACCATTATATAAGGCTAAGGCTCCCTTTCAGTTACATATACCTAATCAGTCCTGACCTTGAATATAACAATTGAAAACCATTGTTAATTTCAAGGTCAGGTCTGAAGAAGTTAAAGAATCTCTTTGATATCAAAACGTGGGTTTCTAATGCAAATCTGGCATACGTCCGGATCCGGGTACTTTTTAAAGGATCTCTATGATATCAAAACGTAGGCTTCTAATGAAACTCTTGCAGGCGCAAGGTACTTTCAGAGTGCTTAGTGTGAGTTTTTTCATTCACTTTCGATAGCGAGAGAGTTTGCAATTTGTATAGGAGTGACAAAGCGCGCCACCTAGTTGTCTCTTTGTCACCCTATGCAAATCGCAAACGCTCTCGCTATCGAAAGTGAACGAAAAAACTCGCACTAAGCACTCAGAGTGCGTATACTGAGTTTTGTCATTCACTTTCGATAGCGAGAGCGTTTGCGATTTGCATAGGAGTGACAAAGCGCGCCACCTAGTTGTCTCTTTGTCACCCTATGCAAATCGCAAACGCTCTCGCTATCGAAAGTGAACGAAAAAACTCGCACTAAGCACTCTGATCTCTTTGATATCAAACTGTGGGTTTCTAATGAAACTCTCGAAAACAGCGCTCGCGTTGCGGATCACATAAAAAATGTCTGGCCGGCGGCGGCGGCGCGGTCCGGGGCACGGCGTGGCGGCAGCGGCACCCGCCTCTAATGACGCGCGGCTCGCTTCGCCTGCTCGTTCTTTAGGGTTGCGACTTGCGTGTCCGGTATTTCGAAGCTAAACGTCAACAATAAACCTTTACAAATGCTACATCAAAACCTATATTGGAGAACATCTTTGAAGTAACATCTAAAGATTTTTTTTAACTAAAAATCAAGAGGAGGAGGTTTACATGTTTGTGACGTCGCTGTTTCTGGTTCCCACGACACAGGGTATCCTAGTGTGGGGCCAGAAGCAATGTATGTGCCTGTATGTAAATGTTATGTTATGTTATTGAGTAAATTGTGACTAGTATTCAATCTAAGCAAAAGTAAATTCAAGGCAGTATCACTTTCTTCTTCGCTTCACTGACTTTGAGAGTAGACCAGACTGTACATGGTCTTGAAAGAATCAAATTGACAGCCAAGCAAAGCCACAAAAATCAAAGGAAGTAGGTATTTTTGTAGGACTTTCGAATTTTAGACGAACAACCTTTCTTTTGTCGTTAGTTTTGGCGTTTTTGACTAACTTGACCTCGCAAAGAGCTTCATTAAACTGAAAAGATAGAAAAGAGACGAATTTTCCCCGACTCCGTAATTAACTTTTCCACGTTGCGTCACCAGCGGAGGCTGTTTAATCAGTCACCGAGCTGTAAAACATAAAACATATCGCTAACAAGGTGTTCAAAAATGCATAGCGCGCGGCTGGCAACCCTGGAGCGTGGGTGCGGGTGCGGGCGGCGCGCTCGCCTCCTACATATTTAATTTGCCCCGACTGGTTTCTGTCGGGGCGCCGCCGCCGCCGCTTCGCAGAATAGGGAGTTGTAGAAGGTGCACACAAATCCAGAACACTATTTCAATCGTGGAACTGTCAAATTCCATACAACCGCCAACAGGATTTGGTGCGCATAATCAGGTTCCAGCAAGCTCCATCGGCAAGCGCAGCGTAGGGCGACCAGCCACAAGATGGACAGAAGATCTCATCCAAGTGGCAGGAAGAAGCTGAATGCAAGCCGCTTCTAAAGTTCCGACTGTCGTTTTGGAAATCCATGGAAGAGCCCTATGTCCAGCAGTGGACTTCTTGTGTCCACTACCGTGGTTCTTCTACCCCCAGCTGTTCGACGCCAGCCGCGCTCTCGCCCGCCTTGTGTCGCGTTATGGCTCTATCGCCCGATGGGACGCGGTTAAGTAATAATGCGGAGTGAATCGCCAGTTTGTCGGGCTGGAGGTTATTTTCAATGCGGACGCGCTAATTGGGCGGTGACGGCTCGGCTGGGTGTTTTCTAATTTCGTTCAGACGCTAGTCATCATTAGACTAGACATGCGCAAATTGTATCTTGGACTTGGATAAGGTCGACTCATAACTTGAGTACAATCGTTTTCAATCTCTTGGCCCGTGAGTTGAAGATTGATCGTGGGCTTCCAGCTTCCACCAAATCCAGAAGGATTGCAATCGTCTAACAGTAAAATTTATTTTAGGTATCTTATTTATTAATTTTATTTGTGTGTAGTTGTAAGTTTTTGTAGCCGTTAACTCTATCTACATGGTGTGCTTTTTTATATGCTGTGAATTCGAAAACCAGCGTTGTTTCGAATAGAAACAACAAACCCTGAAATAGCGTCATTGTCACACGCACTATGTAATATTACATAGTGTGTGTAATATACTATGTTATATACCTATTTTTAATATTATTCTATTATTCTGTAACAATGTCTGTGGCAATAAACCATTCAAATACCTGCTCTTGCAAAAGTCAGGATACCAACAAGATATTATAAATTAGCCTGTGATCGTATTCGTGATATTGTAGGTACAGTACCTGGGTGACCGAGCTTTGCTCGGTACTTTTTTTGTAATATAAAATATGTAATGTAAAATTAAAATAATCCTTTTTCAACAAAAAAAGAACTTGGAAAAAAAACATCAAGACTCGAACCGGGTCGTTTGAAATCGGCCCGGAACGGGTCGCCCGTTTTCCCGTCAGAACTATCCCAACCTTGCAGATAGACGCGAAATTTACCTCTGTATGTTATTATAGCAAATTTCAATTGGCTTAAAACACGGATAAAACAACGTTTTCTAAAAATGTAACCTAGTTAGATCAATTAAACGCCCCCGAAAGCATCTGCCTACAAAATTTCGTGAAAATCGTCGGAGCCGCTTCCGAGATTCTGATTATATATAAATATATATACAAGAATTGCTCGTTTAAAGAGATTAGTTGGTATCTACCAAAGCCTAGTCATCCATCATGCTTGCAATATGTATTTAATGCGCTAGGTCAGCTTGAAGTCTCATAGGTGCTTCTTTGTTATTCTTGTAACACTCAGCCCAGCCCATGTCCACCGATTTAGGTTAATTGGTAGTATTATGATGCAGGTATTCCGGAACGAGCTGACCCCAATAAGTACGTAACAGTGTATTTCGATTTTCCATCGACTAAGGGTCGATTTCTGGATTAAGAATTTCGCTAAGAATTACTTAACTGTAGTGCTGTCGCGTCAAAATTCTTTAGAAAAGAGCGTGACAGTGACAGAACGTTAGTACTTAAGTATTTCCTTATAGTGCAAATTCTCAATTCAGAAATCGTCCTTAAGTGTGCTGTCTATCTCACTTATATCATGTGTACCTATGTAAAATATTTAATCGGATTATGTTGATACCTACCACACCGGCTGGAGTGGTAGGTATGTGGAAAAAAAGGAAATTTTGTTCAAAATTATAACTGGATTTCGGCGATTTCATTTGTATCAGGATGCCCTGGCTCGGTTAGTATGTCAGGCACAAGGAGGGTTTTCTAATAATGAATCTACTTCGCCGTGTATCTAGATATCGATATGCCTACAATCATGTGCTAGTAGAAAAAGTTATGAGCACTCTGAACATAAACATGAACATTTACATACAGGCACATACACCGCTTCTGGCCCCACACTAGGATACCCTGTGTCGTGGGAACCAGAAACAGCGACATCACAAACATGTAAACATCCATGATCTGGGTTTTTTTGTCCCCAGCCGGCGTTCGAACCCGAGATCTCTCGCATGGTAGGCAGATGCGCTAACCGCTGCGCCACAGAGGTCGTCGTAATTTAAAAAATAAAGGTGTCATTAATGTTTTACGAAAATTGGAAACTTGCCTTGCGTGAATGTTCTCTCACTTTGGTCCGCAAAACATGCTGCGGATGGTAAAGTCTATGAGCCATGTTTTGCGAGTAACTCCTCGGTTACTCGCAAAACATGGCTCGTTCGAGACCACGTCGTCGCCAAAGCATCGCTTCGCAGGTATTCTCCAATCAGCGACGTCCAAAAAAACTCCACGCACCATAACCACGTTCCCAACACGGGCCGATATGCGCCGGCTGGCAGCTGAACAAAAAGCTGGCTCTAGTGATGTGAATCGATTGCAATTTTTAACACCGGTATTTTTTAATTTCAAATGTTTTATTTAAAGTTTTTTTTCGTCATTTTTAGGTTTAAAAAAAACTCTGCTATTTATGAGAAGTAACGTAAAGTAGATTATGTCTTGCAATTAATAGCCTGGTTCACCCATTTATAGATTTCATTTGGCATTCATTCCTACCTCACCTTTTCACCAGACCATGAAATGACAACGATTTACTTGCTAGTTGTATTTTATTTTGTTTCTTTCTTTTATCAGCTATCATCGACATAAAACCACAGTGCTCCGAAGTTGTTTACATTTTATTAATCGTCATCAAGCACTCTACAAAGTGAATTAAGATAAGATAAGAATATACTTTATTGTACACGAGGAAAAAACACAACATTAATTTACTTTACTTTGAAAATTAGCGTTTTATTTAAAAAAAAAAAACAATGAGTATTTGGCCACTGGCCGCACTCTACAAATTAAAAAAAATTAACGATTAAAATTTGAAATAACTTGTTATTATCATCATCATTCAGCCACAAAAAGTCCACTGCTGGACATAGGCCTCCTCCAAGGATTTCCAAAGACCGGTTGGAAGCGGCTTGCATCCAGCGTCTCCCTGCCACTTGGATGAGATCGTCGGTTATTATCGGTTTTTGTATTAACCGGTTCTTACCGATTTCCTTACAACCGGTTCACATAACTATCTCGCACGCACGGGAGCGGCTCGGCATCGCGCCGGAATCGAGGAGGGTGCGCCGCGCTTTGATCAGCCCGACAAAAGCATGCAGGTGCAGCCCGGTCCGACCTTTGTCGATGTTGAATTTGCGGTTTATATAGGTTTGATTTGCTGATGACAGTCGGTTCAGTTTCGTTTACAGTAATCACATTTTGGTGGTTTAATCTCACGGCCAATTTCTGAATTGAGAATTTCGCAAGTTAAGTAACTACTCAACTGTAGTGAGTGATGTCTCAAAATTCTCAAGAAAGAGCGTCACAGAACGCTACTTCAGTATTTTACTTAGCAAAATTCTCAAATGAGAAACCGGCCTTTAGTCGGGTTATGAATGATGTTGAATTTGCGGTTTATATCGGTTTAATTTGCAGCTATAGCTGTTGCTGATGACAGTTGGTTCAGCTTTACAGTGATCATTTTGGTGGTCCACTCTTAGTAATTCCATATTATGTTTTTGCGACTATTAGGTGTTGTCACACACACGAATTTTGGTCTGAGGTTTAATCTGCGATTTGTTGGGTCAGTTCTCTTTACAGTACAGGTTCAGTTCTCTTACAGCCTATTTCTGAATTGAGAATTTCGCTAAGTAACTACTTAAGTGTAGTGCTGTCTCAAAATCCTCAAGAAAGAGCGTCACAGAACGCTACTTAAGTATTTTACTTAGTAAAATTCTCAAATAAGAAACCGGCCTTTAGTCCATGTTGAATTTACGGTTTATATCGGTTTAATTTGCACTTATCGCTGCTGCTGTGTCAGTTGGTTCAGTTTTGTAAGCACACACCTTCCACCCAATTGCAACCTGGATTGGAGAAGAAACACCCATTAACAAATTGCACTTTGCAGTAGCAGCCCTTAAAAAAACAAACCGTAATTAGGTATTTCAAGTATCAATACTGGTCGGCCAAACGAGGCCAGCACCGAATTGCATGCACAGCTCAACCCAGCTCGGCCGGGTCGCGTACAGAACACATAATAATATAACACATACCATACTATAAGCCAGCATATATGTACAGTGCCACCATCTTATCTGTTCAGTTGATAGCGGCGCTAGTGGAGAATTTAGTAGTAACATTTGAGGAATTACCTAGACAAATGAGAATATTTTAACCCTTCTTTCAATTTTAATGAAAATATACCTATAAATCTTAGTAAGTGAATAAATAAAACAAAAAATGGGGAACAGGATTTACAATTTATAAGTTAGTTACAATTTTGCCCACCTGAACAGATAACTTGGTGGCGCTGCACAGTCATCATACGTGTCATGTGGCGTGCGTTCGTGTGATACTGCGACGCCAACGCCCTCTGAATAATTATTATTAAAACGAACGCTCATTAGTCGCTGCATGATAAATAATCCGGGAACGGGTTATTAGTGCGACGGACCGGGAGATTATTGATGAAAATATGGAAAATGCCTACTTATATTTGTGTCATGTGACTGCTAGCCACAGAGAGAATGATCTCGGTGTTTGTTCCAGATTTCATCCCTCGTTTCATAACACAAATGATTTGACAAAAAAGTGGCCATGTTACACTAGTCCCTAGATAGGATCATACGAGTATACAGAGTGCTTACACTGAGTTTTTTCATTCACTCTCGATAGTGAGAGCGTTTGCGACTTGCATAGGAGTGACAAAGAGACAACTAGATGGCGCGCTTTGTCACTCCTATGCAAATCGCAAACGCTCTCGCTATCGAAAGTGAATGACAAAACTCAGTATACGCACTCAGTATACGCACTCTGAGTGCTTACACGAGTTTTTTCATTCACTTTCGATAGCGAGAGCGTTTGCAATTTGTATAGGAGTGACAAGGAGACAACTAGGTGGCGCGCTTTGTCACTCCTATACAAAATGCAAACGCTCTCGCTATCGAAAGTGAAATGAAAAAACTCAGTAACACTAAATGGGCATTGCCTGAATTAAATAAATACAATACAATAAGCACTGTGGTGATATCTGTTGCTGGTGTCGACACGTGTCTTGGTACTTAGGTATTGAGTTAAACCAGCAATGTACATCACCTGTGATCAAAGTTCTTTGATAATGTAATAGGGTCTAACAGTACTGCGTCGTCATTGTATTTCATTTATTGTTGCAGTATTGTTTGTATGCCTTAATAAATAAAATTATATGTATGGTATGTCTTGAATGTATGACTGCCTCGTTGGTCTAGCCGTTAAGGCGCTTAGCTACCAAGACAGAGGTCGTGGGTTCGATTCCCACTGGGGGGCGCCGTACATTTGTACAAATGGCCTCGTCTGAGTGTTTTTCCATGTTTGTAATGTCCGTGCCTGGTTGCCATTGCGTAGAGCATCCTAGTTTGGGACCAGGTCAAGTGATTGTGTTGTGTGGAAGTTATTTATTTATTATTAATTACATAAGCGTTGTTTCGTAGTGGAGTTGACCCTTGCTTCTCGATTATGAGGGTCTGGGCTCGAACCACGCAAGTACATACCAATGACTTTTAGTTACGTACTACATTTGTTTGTACAGCAACACCATTCGCTGATAAATTGTGCCCGGATAACGGCGACAGGCTTGCCACTCACTTGTCACGTTTGGGACCTAATAAACTCGGCAAAACGTGGGCCCAGTTCTAGTGATTGGTGCTTCTGCCTACCCCCTCGGGGATAACGGGCGTGAGTTTATTTGTTTTTTTTTTATTATTTACATAATCAGTTGCATTATGATTCAGGGTCGTACTTCTAATCGGTTGTATTATGACGTTAAAAGAACAATTAAAAACATTGTTATGATGAAACGATCAGCCCACCAAAATTTCTTCAGGTTAATAAACTTCCTCCGATTTGCCATCATATTTAGGTTGAGAAGAACGCGGTGTAAAAACTCCACAGTTCACTCAAAAACATCACACGCAAGTTCAAACAACAAACCAGCGTCATGAATTGCACAATAATAAATACATAACAAAAAAACACCCATCGCGTAAAAACGAACTCTACATATCAAGAACGACCACAATCCCGGCCCTAATCGATCGCCGCCGCGCCGTAAGCATTCCGGGAACGCACAACGCCGCCCGTCATAAATCAAAGTACGAGTATCAAGCTGTAGTGGGCGCGCTGCACGGCACGAGGCCCATTACGGCCGGTTTTACATCGGACGATACGATAACGGGCCGATAATGTGCGCCATTGGCGGGTTGGGTTGCAGCGCAAAAATCCGCTCAAATCACTCATATTTTATGTATTTTATATGAACTGTCTGTCGCACACCGCTGGGGCGCGGGCCGCGTCTTCCTCCGCGGATTTTTGTCGCCCCGCTCCGCTGCGTCCTCCCGCCCGCCCGACACAGTGTGTTAATAACAAGCGGATTTGGGGGCACGTGCGCACGTGTTCATTCATTCAGTTCTTTCTCAGGGCAGTCCATAATGTAGGTACTGTTGCACGCGACGTCAGTGTGACCAGATTTAGCAGAATTCTGCGACTTTTTAAAATAAGAGTCGCAATACACTATAAAATTAGTATCTAAACTGGAAATATACAGATTAACAACAAAGCAACTGTTTTTGAAAGTGGTATAGAGAAAATAATAATAGTATCTATACGAACAAAATCAGCGCAAACCAGCGAGCCCCTGCAACGAGGACAAACTACAGCACAGTGGTATTTATTTATAAGCGTCAAAGCTGTCAAAGTATCTTAGTAACCAGCCACTGCGGGCGCGCTACACGGCAACTAGGGCTGCCTCCTTTCCGGGTTTCACCTGGGAGCACGTCTTTAAAATGTTATATGTACAACATGTTCATTTGTAAAGTAACGCCCGACATAAGGAAATTTCTATTCATCAACACACTATTTTACTATCGGGTCGACCTTCAAAAGCATACTACCATACAACCTACTGAACGAGATGGACGGACTGGCTGATTTTTTTTTCAAGATTTTCGAGTTGGTCCCATAGTAAAAGTTGTTTGTATTGATGAGTAAAGTACTGTAATAGACACTAACTGACCGGGCAAAACAAGCGATATTAAATTATACCTACGACCTATACTCAGACCTACCTAATAAATACAAAAAAATCATAAAAATCTATTAAGTCGTTTCGAAGAAGTTCGATAATAAACACGTTAGTGAGTGACAAGACTTTTATATATTAATAAATAAAATATTATTATTATTATTATTTTTTTTTTTTTAGATTATATTAATAAATAAAATAACACGCATAGTACCGAACGTACCTATACATTAAGACACGTGTCAACTTAAGTATGTATTTTACCTTTTTAAATATTCTTGATGTGAAAGTTTGTAAAGATACATTTATTATTCCAATTAATTATTACAGAACAAATAATGTTATACATTATTATTCCGTAAGAGATTAAAAAGAATGTCTTTCGAGAAACGACCCGGGACTTTTTTTATCGTGGCAGCCCTAACGGCAACCCATTAAGCGCGGGGGGGCGACGCGACTTGACGACGCGTCGAGCGATAACGCGCAGCGGACGGGGGCGTAAAATATTAATACGCCGGTCGGTGTTCGTAATAATAATAAGTTATTTCATATTTGGCATTTGCAACAAAATGACAAAATTGTCGCAATCAGAAGCTGAAGAGAAAGAACTAGGCAGGTGCAAGTGCTCATAACAATGAAATAACGGTTAAATAAAGGTTAACCTACTAATTGGGTATCATCCTAAAGGCATATTTAAAAAAGTTTTCAAAATCACGTGTTTGAATAATAATAATAATACTATCATGAACGTTACAATGTAGAAACATTCTAATGTTCATGAAAGAACGTTACAGTGTAGAGACATTGTAACGTACTTATGTGGAAGATGCTGCAACTGACGAGAGAGAGTGTAGGATATAACTTTGTCATACAAGTATGTAGTTCTAAAAACTTTTTAATTTAAAATTTTTGTGCTTCCTGGCAGTATGGCTATAATATACTAATATACCTCAACTAGACATCTCTGAATTAAAATTTTACATTGTAATGAATTTCATTCTGCAATACTTAAAATCAATAAAACACTCCGCCACCGCCAGTGGTAGCTCGATTTATAAAAAAATCTGTGAATGTAATTTATGTGTAAGTACATTGAAGAATATTCTTCTATCCATCTAACACTCAATATTCCTAATTAAATGGCTACTTAGTACTTAATATATATACTATTTGAAACAGAATAAAATGCTTCAATGAATTCTTCGTGAATCGCTCGTAGCCTGGGCTGCCTGAGTGATCTTGAACGATCACTAAGCTTAAGCAACATACGGCGCGTTCAGTCGATGGATGGGTCACTGTCTATGACTAACGCTAGTGGCATTTTTTCCGAGCGATTCCGTGCTTCGCAAGGTACGTTAAGCAGTTGGTGCCGGCTGCCATCGATAGATGGCAGTCGTTAAGCCAAGTCAGAGGCCTTTAGGGGCGGCTTGAAAACTTCTGACAGTAAGACCAGCCACTAGTCTTACAAGCCTCCACCAATCCGGACTTGGCCCCCGTGGTGGAGTATGGCCTATACCTTCCTCAGGGAAGAGACCCGTGCCCCTCGGTGGGGACATAATGGGTTGATGATGATGAAAATGCTTCAAATATTGTTTAAAACTGTGCAAACTGTTACTGTTTATGGTACGTGGTTTGAAACAAAAATGCCAACCCTGATCTTATAAAGAGACCAGCCAAAGGCAGGCCGGTCACTGTATTATTCATAAGATGCAAAGTGAATCGTTAATTTCAACTGTCCCACTTGGAAATAACGCGAACTTACCTCCATGATATAAAAGCCCACAGAGCGAAACAGTTCCTGTCGAGAGGAAGGCTTTGCATTTATTTGTATAGGTAATAACTTACGTAAACATCAATAAAGGCGTGGACACATGTCTACGGTGCGGCACCGGCTACCGTGCAACGGCACGGCGCCGCTACCGGAAGAAAACGCGGCGCGGCGGCGCCGCGTCATGGCGTCGTGCACAGCGTTGTGCGCTGGCACAGGCCACCCCGTTCTATACTATTTCATCTTGTCAGTTGCATAGTGCGTACGTCGTAATTTTTTCCTTATAATGAAGCACGTCTTTTAATTTTTTTGAATAACCAAAACTATTATTTTCCACCAATGCGGACTTGGTCCCCGTGGTGGAGTATGGCCTATACCTTCCTCAGGGAAGATACCCGTGCCCTTCGGTGGGGGCATAATGGGTTGATGATGATTATTTTGGTGCGATGGTTGCTACCGTGTGCCGGCGTGGTAATGCCGAATGCCGTGCACGGCGCCGTTTCACGGAGCGGTACCGTGCCGTTGCATGATAGTCGGTGCTGCACCGTAGATATGTGTCCATTCCATGACTCGGCTGTTAGCTGTATACCTAAATACCTGATGTGTGAGATGAGATATGAAGAAGAAACAAACAATTTTCGGGTCGCAAAATCAAGATTGTGCCGACCATACCGGTGTGGAAACGGCCCCCAGTGGATTTATTTTATTGTTTCAAATAATTTGTACGGCGGCAAGGTTTTATTCTAATTTAGGCGCAAAACACGATCTGTCACAATACGCTACTTGCCTCGTATCAAATTTGACGCGATAAATGGATATTTCCTGTAGTATCTAACGTAAGAAACCGAATTATATTGACTTTGCTAAGTAAATATGCAGGATGGCTGCAAAATTTGCAAATTAAAAAAATATTTTTCGCCTTTAAATCGGAACGGTGAAAACACTATCCGCCATCTTGAAAGCACCTTTGGTTGTAAACAAACATCTTTGTTTGGATTGGATTTAGTGTTTTTGCAAAAACTCTTCTTGTGCAGTTAGTGTATTATCATTTTATTGATAAGCGCAATCATGGACGCTGGATTCGTGGAAGCATATAGAACCGATTTGCCAAAACCAAACCAAATCAAACCAAGCATTATTACAGCTAAAAACAGTTTGTGTACATTGATATTACAGGACTTACATTGAAGTGATCTTCACATAAATACACCCAAGTTTCAGTCGGTAAAGAATCGGGGTCTCTCTTGGCAAGTTTGAGCCAAGTTTTTCGTGTGTTTATTTCACTGGGTAGGTACCTACACGAATACATTTTAAAATAATGTTTTTGTTGCTTTTAGGTCCTCAAAAAATATACTAAAATATTTTTTGGTCTAATGGAAGAGATATTTAGCATTTAAGACTTACTTGAAAAAAGAGTCAAGTAGCGGATTGGAGTATTGGGACACACTTTTGCAAAAGAATCCTCTTTTTATGGTGTCCACTCAACTTAGCTGTATCTTAACAGAGTACCTATACTGTGTGAAGGTGTGAAGTTAGTATCTAAATTAAAATTAAACTTTGCATATCTGTCACGCCGGTAACGTGACGCACAAATGATTAAACTGATTTGGATATTTGGAACACGAAAACAATGTCATCCAAATAGATAGATTGAAAACTCTTTATTAAATATACAGATTGAATACATAGAAATTTAAGATGTGCTGGTACCTACGTCCTTACACGGAAAATCTCCACTTTCTTATGATTTATTATGATGTTATTTAAAAGTTTTCGTTTGCACGATCTGCCTGTCAACTGTTCTTTGTGTATTGTGGTAATTTAATAATTTTTTTATCTATCCATCTTATTTTTAGTACGTCTTCCTCCTTTCCCACGTCACGGCAAAAGACCTGCACTTCTGTCTGCGGAGACAGCGCCGGGGCGGTCGTCAGCCGTCGTCACGACGCCTTTACTATCGCCGCGTCTGGGACCGAAAATAATAACGAGCTATCGCGTCGGAATATCACGGCTTTGTTTTGTCAGGTTCAGGCCAGCGCTGCTGGGAAAATTGGATGAATCGTGGAGGTGTTTAGAGATAGAAAGGACGTATTCTCATGAGCGCTGTTTGTTCGGCTAAGCAACGCGCGGGTAGAATATTTAGATAGATAGAGAACACTTTATTGTACATAAAAAGGAATGAATTAGAATGTTGTCTTTTAACCCTCGGGCTCCTTTTCCTGTGGTCCATTACAAGTATTTAGAAAATTGAGAGAGACTATCAACTGACACAATTATCCTGATACTCTTTATTCTGATATTACTCTTTCGTGAAATGTATTAATATTACAGGTTTCAATCAAATAACTTTATTAGACTTTATTGCATACACGATACATTTAACAGGGCATTACATAACACGCGCAAAGAGAAATAACATGAATAACACGAACAAATGCCAGCTTATCTCTATTATGCGAATTAATTAAGTTAAAAAAAAACAAAGCAACTATTGTTTATCTTTAAAAGACATTCCAAAGCGTCACTATTTCCGGCGCGTGCTCGTCCCACTTCCGGTTAGCACGGCGAGTACCAAGACCGGTCGCCTGGACTATAGGCTACAGAGCGATACGTGAACACGCGCGGGGGCAATGAGGCGATATAGATCTGATGTCACGCGGCGCCCGGCCCGGGCGGCACGCGGCGGGCGCTACCCAACTCGACTTCATGATCGCCTAGTTATCCTAGCGTTTAACACTTGACTACCAAAACACAGATCTTTGTGATATTCTTCACCATAAAACTGGGTATCCATGTTTGGGACCTATATTTTTTCTTGCGTAGAAGTTTTTCTGGTTATTATTAGATTATTATTATGAATGCAACATGGCAAAGATTTTGAAAATTACGTTCTAGAAGTAAAAGCTTCTTTAGACGTTTTCTGAACAGTGAAAGAAACTGAACGTTATGCTCGAGTTGGTGACGCTAAATCAGATGTAATCTACTCCAGTCGATCGGTACCGTTGAAGATTCTTTGGTAGAAATAAAGTAAAGTTTGCATAACTTAAAACAACGTAAATGTTTATGTTTATTGGAACATTTTTTATTGCACAAGAAAAAATATGTCTATTAATAAAATAAAATATCTGTACGAAGGCGAGCTTAATACTTACTTACTGCGCCGGCTCAGCGACCCGAAGTTACGGTATTTGACACTATCAACAATAAATTATTTGAGATGCTCGATTAAAACAAAAATTACAAAATGTTTCGGAAAATGTATTTCTTTTAATCATTTACTAGTTATTACAATTAAAAAAAAAAGATGAAACATTAAAGAGTGCTTTGAAATGAGACGTCACAAGCAAGTATTTTCATACAAAATTCTGTTTTAAAAGTTCGCCACTTGTCTCTGTCCAGTCGCCCGGCAGGAGCTTAATGCTAAAGTAAAAAGTATTTTCTTCCAGCTTACCATCGGTGATGTGAAAAGAGTCTTAAAAAAGATAAATTACTGACTTACAGATTACCAGTAAGGTTCCTAATATCAATGTAATACGCAAAGTTCTAACACATATGCTACACACTATATTACAGGGTATCCTAGTGTGGGGCCAGAAGCAATATATGTGCCTGTATATAAATGTTATGTTATATGCCCTTATTATACAGTAAATAAATAAATACTTATTTCACAAGTATCAAGACCTGTCGGCTCGTGGGTGTGCTTACAGCCTGCAGCGGGCGGTAATTTACTTTGCCGAAGCGCGCTGCCGCTGGGGGCACTGCCTGTTATGCGGAGGGCTCCGGGTTTCATTAGTTACTTCTCGCCTCGCACTGAACCGTGAACATTGTTAGAACGCTAAATGTTCTGAATACTGTACCAGTAGGATGGCAGCAAGATAGGTTATTTTTATAATTTTTTATTAGCCTTTATTAAACCATGAATTAATACATTTGATTTTTAACCCTTAATTCACTACCTGGGTCCCATGGACCCATATCAGAATTGTAATCTTTAATTACTCTTTGAATTACGCGCATTTTTTTCTGTGCGTCTCATTACCTTCCTGCAGTGGGGCGCCGATTGTGCTAGCTAAAGGATGTGCGTGTGTGACTCTTCCAAGTATATGTGAGCGTATGTATATGGGTCCCCTGGACCCATAGTAGTGAATTATTTAAGTTTTTTGTTTATGTATGTAGTTATGTGTAACGTGTTTTTGTTGTTGTATGTAATCAAAATGGATAGGAACAGACCTGGACCGAGCTAGTAAATGTGTATGATGATGAAGCTTCGAATAATTTGAATCAATGGCTAAGAGAACAAGGTAGTGACTCTGAGAATAAACAAGAAGTGCAATACTGACTTGCACCCCTGCACGTTTAATTTTTTTGTATGGTGGCTGATGTTTTTTATGTTTCTTTTCTATAAATGTTTATTTGCAATTTAAAAAATTACCACAGACATGTTCCACAATGTTAAATTGTGATTATTATTGTAAGGCATTGCTAAAAATGCTGATTTTGCTATGTCTTTGCAGATACTCAATTAGTAAGTAAAATAATGCAATTTTTGTTATTTCTTTACTATAGATATTTTCGTTTCATAGTTGCCCTTAATATACATATAAAAGAATTAGTAAAAAAAGGTTGTTTTAATGATTAAATAAAAAAGTAAAATATGGGTCCATGGGGCCCATACTAGTGAATTATGTTACTATTTGGCAGGTACTGAATTGAGGGTTAAAAGAATTTTGAATATGTAAAAAAAGAAAACAAAAAATCAAAAACTGTTAGAATTCATGGCCCCTTTTGGTATAGGCCTCCTCCAAATGCCTCCATTTCTTTCTATCATTTGCCTTGTCAGTCCAGTCCTTTCTCGCTGTCTTCTCTATGTCGTCGCTCCAATTGTCTTTAGGTCGGCCTCCGTTTCTTTTTTCTCCCGGCCCTTTCCAAAGTGTTGTCCGTTTTGTCAATCTGTCGTTCGTCGGCCATCCGAGCCACATGTCCCGCCCATCTCCATTTTAAACGTAGTGTATGTTGCACCTACTGGATCTATTACTTTTGTTCTGCTTCGTATGTCTGAGCTTTTTTGTTTGTCCATGAGTTTTAGGCCCAGGATACTTCTTTCCATGGCGCGCTGACACGAACGTATTTTAGTTATATTCTTTTTACACATTATTACTACTGTACTGATAACCGATGGGGTAGACGAGTTCTTGAGTGTAGACCGCGAAACGGTAAAAGTAGTGTAGGACGTCCTCAGACTCGGTGGAGCGATGATCTTCGCAAGACGGCTGTCAAGAACAGGATGACATCATGATAGTAGCCGAGGACCGTGCTCAGTGGCGTGCAATGGGAGAGGCCTATGTCCAGCAGTGGACAACCATAGGCCGATGATGATGATGATGATGATATTAGTGTACAGTATTTACAGTACACTTCCACCCAACACACTTACTTGACCTGGCCCCAAACTAGAATCCCCTGTGTTATGGTATCCAAGAAAGGATATAACAAACATCGAAA
The DNA here is from genome assembly GCA_947310845.1 of Yponomeuta plumbellus. NCBI lineage: Eukaryota > Metazoa > Arthropoda > Insecta > Lepidoptera > Yponomeutidae > Yponomeuta > Yponomeuta plumbellus. The sequence goes on from OX371214.1 coordinate 13,116,350, forward strand.
CACTAACAATCTCCTGTTAACAGCTGTCAGTTTGCTAAAGAGCGTACAAAAAAACAATTCTCTTCTACGCTATGGGACAAATCTTTGAAAATTCTACGATAACTTTCTCTAGAATAAAGGTTTCGTTGGATTTCGTCATTGATATACTTAATTCGTACCTTTCTTTTTTTTTCAGGTAAGCCATCAGGTCGCCAAGGATGGTTGGCGGATAAAAAATCTGGCCAGTCTAAGTAAGTTAGTGTAAGTAAGCTTGACGATAGCCGAGGACTGCGAAAAAACTGTGGCGAACTTAAAGGTGTTTGTCCGAAGTATAGAGGATAAATGTAGGCCGAAGTATTGGATTGGAATAGGTATCCAACCTTCAGATCAGTTGCGTTCAGTTAGGTTATATCTATTCTGTGTTAAGGTAAAATCATACTGAGCCCACGAACGCAATCAGTACGCGACGCGACGTGGGTGCGTTGAAAATTACTCCCGCGTACATTTTTTTTACAACCTCCGTTGTCTGATTCTGAGGGTGACTTTGAGAACGATTGCAAACGGTGACTTAATTACTTCTAATAATTTGCGTTATGACCTAGAAAAAAACATTTAAAAACCATTGTTATGGTGAGCCGGTTGGCCCACCAAAAATTCTACAGGTAACTAAGATGATATGGTTAAATATGCGCTGGCCACCAAAGTAAATATTAGGAAGAGAATTTTGCATCACAATATTTAAATGATAAATTACATCGTTTGGCATTACGAGTTATTGATCCTCAATTTAAAAAAAAATACACATCATTTTAATTCTCCTTGCATACACCGATGTACTAATCGTGTGGCTGAGAACTAGAAAAAAAACTTCCCTAACTGTCGAGGCAGGGTGCGTGATGTTCCGTGTGGAGTTTCTGGTCTTCCATCGGACGCGTCCCCCGGGTGGCGGATAGGGGAACGCCCTCCAGATATGGGGGGTACTGGCTTCGGCCGGCGCGGACCAAAACCAGAGGGAGGGGACGTCCAGTGGCTTGCGCTTGTGGATGTCTCGCGGGGTCCACTATGGGCCCCGCACCCGTCACCCCACACTGAGTGGGGCCGGGGGCCTTCGGGCCGCGAGGAGACAACCTCTATAAAAAACACACGGTGGGGGCCCTCCTCTATGTCCCTCTGCTCAGCAGAGGGCATAGAGGAGGTTGAGGGAGGGTCACAGACGGCAGGTTGGGGGACCTGTCGTCCGACATCGTGACGGGAGAAGGGGGTGGGGGGCCCATGCCCCTTCTCCAGTGAGGGTGGGCCCGACTCCTTGCGAGCCGGGTCGACGTCGCCGGAGCGCCGCTGTCGCATTCGCTTTGTGGTTCACACCACTTGCGAGATCCAGCGGCGCCCCATTGCACGAGCGACAGGAAGGGCCCCGGGGTGTTTTAGGAGGTATGCCTCTCCTATTATTAGGAGAGCAGAGTCCGACACACGGCCGTCGCCCTCCCCCAAGGGTGGCGGTTATGGTGCACAAAGCATTTCACCCCGTTAACAAAAAAAAAAAAAAGGGTGCGTGATGTTCCTCGCCTGTATTACACCGGGGCAACACTGTGCGGCATTGCGGGATGCCACAAGACCGCATGCTACAAAAATGCGGCAGAAGAAGAAGAAGAAGCTGCGACAGTTTCCCACATGACGCAAGGTGTTGCCATTCCACACGGTTCTTGCCACAATGTGCGACGTAGTAGCATGCGGCCAAATAAATTCAAGCGGCCGCGTGACACGTTATGTCACAGCATATTATTTACGTACGTGGGTTCAGTGTGGTTCCACCTTTACTGTCCCACAGCTGCGGTCGACTCGACACGACGGCAATTTCACTTCCCGGAAAAACTTGAGTGATAGCCGCGTCATTACGGTCCTCCCGAGTTCTTTCTTGACGCTCGAAATCGAATCGTGCGATTTGCTCCAGCTTCCCTCGACATTTTTCTTTGAGGATGAAAGCGTTTAACGCTTTACCTCAAATGGCCGCGGTAATAAAGTCTCAAGATTACTAAGTCGAAGTTGGGTTGGGTTGGGACGGTTGGGTTAGCGAATATGCCGAATTTTTACAAATTAAGTAAAAATAATCTATCGGCATACTCGCTTAATTCCGGGTGTCAACTGCTTTATACATAATAAGATAAGATAAGAGTATTATTATTAACATAATTTCCATTTAATAGGTATTAATATCAGTAACTTGCAAATACTCGTAGGCAGCTTAAATATTTTTTTAAGAACAAAAAGAAAGAGAGCATTAGAATCAATTTGTACTTACCTACCTACATGGTCTTTCTTGTCTTATACGGCTTTAATTTAATTTATTATTAGCAAATTGTGATTTCTCGCTTAGGTACTCCCTCGAACAAAACGGTCGCGCAGAGTAAAGATCGTTTCACCAAACAAGGCCCACGGTAAGATCCTTAATAGTATAACAATAAAAGGCAAAATTCATTAACACATGGGGCTTCTTTCGTGAAACGAACTCTACTAGGTCCTCCAGAGGCACTCGCTACTCAGTGCGCCTGCCTCCAACGCTACCACCAGGGTTGCAACCTTTAAAGAAATCCCGCACGGTTAGTCCGGAAAGTTGTTTTCTGATATTTAATTAATATAAAAGGAACGAAAGGGGGTTATTTTCTTTTATATTAATTAACCAATGAAAATGTTCATTGGTTAATTAATATAAAAGAAAATAACCAAAAAAAGTACAAAAAGCATGTGGCAATTTTTATTCCATAAGTTAAGATATTTTTATTAATTGAATTAATTAACATAAGGAGTCCTATAGTAGGGTATGTATATAGGAAAAAAAAAATTCTCCAAACCAAGATAATTACATAATAATGTTAACGATAAGACATGCATCATTGAAATCCGTAGCATCCATTCGGAGCCACGGTTTATTAACTTAAATTTAAAGTGGCAAACCGGCTAAGCATGCCAATTTAGCTGCCAATTCGTACCTCTTTCTTTATTATTATTATACGTGGCAGTGGCAGTGGCAGCCCTTATCACACGTGGCGCTCCCGTGGGTTGCAGTTAGCAGCGAACGGGGCGCGATAGCACGGCAGCCGGTTGGCACACAGCCAGCGTGTCACGTACGGTACGTATACAATGCGGCTCGTCCCGGACACCCGTGTGCGAATTCCCCGAAATAAAAGTAGAAGTAGTCGTAGAGCAGGGCTTCGGTTGTGAAAAATACGTAGTACAGTCGGCGGCACAATTTTTACATTTGTGCGTCAATTCAGTTACGTTACGAGCGACTTTACAATCAAAACTTATTGATGATGTGCCATCGACTATACGTGGACATGGCTGTTTTCTGAAGGCCTTTTCATTACATAAACTCATGCCTGTGTCCCAGAGGGCAGAGATGAGGGTAATAACTTCCACACAATACATTCATTTGACGGTCCCAAACTAGTCCGTTTTTTAATTCGATGCAAAAAAAGGGAGCGGTGTTACCGCTATAAATACCGCTATAAAAGCTATAGGTTAACTCGGTAGATTTTTTTTTACCGTGAATATAAGACTCATGTGACCAAAATCCTTATCACATCAAAGACATTAAAATTGAATTACTCGTAAGAGCTAAGTCTAAAAAAAACACCTGCGTAGCATACACAATTTAACTTGGAAGTAAAATGGGGTTATTTGGTTTTTACGTACTAGCAACATTCAGACATTGACAGCCTAAGAATTGTATGGAGATGTCAACGTGACAATTTATTTTTTTTGCATTGAATGAAAAAACAGACTGTAGAATCCCCTGTGTTATGGTAACCAGGCATGAAATGTTTCACTGTGAATTGGCCACGTAATGGCTTGGGCAGATCAATGGTTGCTTCAACAATATGTAGTTTCTCAATATTGGCAAGTAGACGCACGGCGCGGCTACTTTACGAAATGGTCAAGATTGTTCGATCCTAAATTATCGTAAGGTAGTAACATTAATTCCGGTAGAGGCAAGCTTTGTTTAAGACTTAAACAAAGCTTGCAGCGCCTCTACCGCAATTAATGTTAATTAAATTTTTGATGGGCTGGATTACAAATTATTCACTTTTTCACTACGAGTAAGAGCATTGTCGTCAGCGGCCGCCGCGCCGCCATCGCAATCTGCACACTTAAAGTTTAAGTGTGAATTAAAAATTTAATTAAGTCTCGGATTTAAAATAACAATAAACAAACCTTCGATGAATAAACATTTTCTGGATTTTTATTAATTATTTTATGGACACCTATTTATACGATCTGGCCAAACGTGGATGACAAACTCGTGAAATGTTGACGATTCAAATTAGGAATGAAATTCTCCTGCATTTCATGACCTCGCACGACACTATCTAGGAGTTCACCGATGATGTGCACACAACTATGTGCATGTACCTCACACCTAAGTATTACAGTCGACAGCATATTAACCATAGAAGTAGGTATGAGGAATTTATTTAAGACCTCAGATGCAAAATCGCCCGTAATGTAACTGAACAGAGTGCATTAATAAATGAACAGCTGTTGTCAACTGTACGCTCTACTATACGTAGAGGAGCAGAGAATCCTGACACTGCCCGAGGTAACGAGCGGCCGCCGTCATTATAACTAAATTATGTATGTAGCTGTACTGTACCCACGCTGTACCGCGCTAATGCGACCATGCGACACTGAACGTAACCTTACTCTATGCGGGACTCACCACACTGCCTCTGAGTCTTCCGTGTAATGGATCGCTTTTAGTTCTTGTTTATGTGCGCCTAGTACTTAGTCGGGAATTTTTCTGTCAATCCTGAACTAACCAAACAAGATTTCTTAGCACTTTCGTCTGCCGTGTCATCATCATCATCAACCCATTATGTCCCCACCGAGGGGCACGGGTCTCTTCCCTGAGGAAGGTATAGGTCATACATACTCCACCACCACCACACCGTAATTCGTACCTATAAAAATCCGTTGAGTTATTTTTTTGGGTTCCGTGCATAAGAGTATTATTTTATTATAGTCCCCTTGCAACGAATAATAATATAATATTACCTAACGTTCTTGTGTTGTGAAAAAAAAATCTTTATTCATTCATGCTCTGTCGTCATAAGTAAGTACATAAAAGTGTTAATTTTTTTATGATTACAGGGAGGGATAATAAATGAATGAGGGTTCAAACTAAATGTAAGAAAACTTACCTTCAGTGCGCAAGTTCGACTCATAGTTACTTGGCCGATTTTATTCGTAGTTTTTGAAAACACTATTATTCGTTAATATTCCATGTTCAAATTGAAAGTGGCCCAAGAGGAAATAAAATCGAAATTCAAAATCACATAACAAGATCCAAAACAATGTTCAGATACAAACACCTTTTTATTTTACGAGGGGCTGATCTAGGTGGTGGGAGAAATTATGTAGGGGCCCTGAGGGCCCCCAACGAGCGTCGATGTGGTTACCGGTGATTCGCGCCTCCATCGAACATTAGAAAAACAACTTGTCTTGGAGAGCTGTGCCCTGCCTGTGTCTTATTAAATGCATTTTATTACTTGCGGGTGATTCTAAATTCTATTATTTAATTTAATAGAATGTAGATGATTTGCTGAATTTAGAATTTTGTTACTAAGTAAATACTCAACTTTAGTGCTGTCTCGCCAAATTTCTCAGAAAAGAGCGTGACAGCACGTTACTTATGTATATTTTTTTTTACGTAGCCTCTCGTGTGTCCCACTGCTGGGCAAAGGCCTCCCCTTCTGCTTTCCATCTCTCCCTGTCTCCAGCCACCCCGCACCATCCCGGTAAGAATGCATTTGGGTCGTCCCGCCATCTTCACCTTATGTATTTACTTAATGAAAATTCTCAATTCAGAAACCGGCCCAAAATGACCCACCTCAACAACCCCCCGGTTTCACGTACGCCAACAGTCTGTTAATCTACTGTTAACAGCTGTCAGCTTTGTTTTCTGCACTATCCACAGATACTTTGTTAATATTATCAGTGGATAAATGAGAACCTGGGGTTAAATCACCTATGTATACATTGGAAGATTCCTTACAAAATAATCTGTGAACGTGGAAGCAAAAGTTACACAAGTGCATCATAAAATAAGAGGAGCTGAAAGTTTTGTTATGTATGATGTAGGTATTGTGTCTGGTGGTGGAGTATGGCCTATACCTTCCTCATTCCTCAGGGAAGAGACCCGTGCCTCTCGGTGGGGACATAATGGGTTGATGATCATGACTGTGTTTGGAAAAATGTAAGTAATATCAGTAGGTAGCCAACATAATGTCGATTGAATACTAGAATGTAAATATGTACTAGAAATAAACATTAACGTCCGTTAACAATATAGGGGCTGCAAAGTTTAAGGCCGGGCATTTGTCTTTGGGGTGCGCGAGCGAATAGTTGAAGGAACATTATAAAAGTAATTTGATGCTGATCTTTTTAAGCATCATTTCCAAAATGTGTCCAATATTAATTAACATGTTCCACAAGTTATGCGTATAAAATACAAGTTATTTTATACGTACAACCTGCATGGCACACTCACGAAGAGGCGAAGAGCTTTATACCGGCGGAGCCGGTGGTCTAGATGTCTTACCAAAAGCAGCAAAACCAGAACTCACCAGTACAAGCAGGGCTGGCTTAGTAATATAAACTGTTATTGCTGGGGGCACCGTCGGAGTTCACGCTACGTTTTCGTGGCACTTGCCCGCCCGCATGCATTTAGCGAGGATGCTGTGCCTCGTTTAGAAGTTTTGGTCTAGTTATTGAGCTACTGGGGAGTCTCTCATAAATAAGTTACTTGTGGCTGGAAAATCACGTGTACATCGTAAAGTAGTGGTTGAGAGGCACTTCTTGTCAAACACAACTGTTTAACAGGTATTGCTGGAGCGGTGAGTGCTGGAAAGTGGTCAGGGCTGCGTCTATGTTAACATGACATATGAGTTAATCGGCTGTGCAATGTTTACTGAATTGTAATACAGTAAACCATGAAATATAGTTAGGTATATGAAACGGGCCCCAGGACAGAGGTAGCTGTTGTGGCTCATTGGTACATAAAACGTGTTATGGATATAATGATTTTTTTCGTAAAATCCCGTACAACAGCAAGAATTTAAAACTTTAGCTTACACTGATTTGAGGATTCCATTTCGCGGCTGGTTTCACGAACGATTGTTAGCGTCCCGTGAATGTGGAGGGCACGACTTGAGCCGTGAATTCATGCCGTGAATTCGCGCGTGAATTCACGGCACTAGTCTGGAGCTGCCATAACATAACCCATTGGCGTGAGACGCGGGTTGTGGTAATTTTTCCAAGTTATTCGTCGGGCCTTATAACTTTATACCTCGTTTATTGCTGTGATGTGACCGTTAGACAAAGCCGCTGGATTGGCTGTCAAGTCCCCTTCTTCACACGTCCCGTGTGAACGCGGCCGAGCCGGGGCCGCACTCGAGCGCCCTTAACGACACCCCGCTCATTACCGCCCCCCTTGATTGATTGATTCGTGCGCCTGACTGCGCCCCACGCGATAATGCCGTGTTGAGTGGCTGGAAGGCGCCGCCGGAAAGCAATGGACGAGATTGGCAGGGGACCGGGGCTGTCGTGACAGGGAAGAGCACTATGAAAAGCAGTGGGTTCTATTGGCTATGTGTGCGACAGTGACCATAGTATACCATCATTAAAATGCCGATTTAGTGTCACTGCCGCGTCAAGTCAACGCGAGCACGGGTATCAATTATTCTATGCGTCACGTCAGTGGTAAGAAAAAACACGTCACGTGACCCCCACCGTCTATTCTGTTAATGCATTATAAAATCATCGCACTATAATGCACTAACAGACTAGAGGCCTAGATGGCCTATGCTATGGTAACCAGATGTTCCAGTAGTGGACATTTCAAGCTCTGCTATGTGTAAACCTCAAACTCAGGTTTCGTCACTACGCTTTCCTTCACGGTTGCGAGTGTTATTTCCACTACTTCTTCACAAATGTACGTAAATTAGAAAACAGCCTTTGGTACAAGCCGAGATTCAAACCCACGACCTTCCAAATACGAGGCCTACGTTCGGCGTCGGCTCTCCCACCTCCATATCATCATCATCATCATTAACCTATTATGTCCCCACCGAGGGGCACGGGTCTCTTCACTGAGGAAGGTATAGGCCATTCTCCACCACGGGGGCCAAGTCCGGATTGGACCCACCTCCATATACATATAAAAATAAATAAAAAATCAACACCTACTTAAACGTACGAGTAGCATAGCTCCCCGTACAACCGAGCACCGTCTCGCCGTTACGTGCTCAAGTATGCGGCCGCCCGATCATCGGGCCGCCCCGCCCCCTACCCTCCCCCCACTCCCGCTGCAGGCGGGACGTGACATCACTTGGCCACGGGAATGAAACAGAAAGTGCATGTCACTGACGACCTTTGTGGCGCAGCGGTTAGCGCATCTGCCTACCATGCAAATCGGATTTGGATCTTAGCACACAAATATATACATTTTTTTTTTACTTTCTGTATTTGAGGCAAAGCTATTGCATATAAGCAATTCTCTTCTGTGCCTGTACTAGGTTCTAGACCTGTATCTCAGGTATAATACCGTGATACTAATGCACTGCCGACTGATAATTTTTATCCAAGCGAAAGAAGTGGCTGGCACGCCTAGTTCTATATTAGTAAATATTCTCAAGATTAGGCACTCCATTACGTGCATGAAATCCTAGAAGATTCTAATCGTCTAATTGTTAAATCGCAAACGTCAAGATTCCGACAGAATTTGGTGCGCATAATTTGGCTCCTGTCAGGCTGATGCCCCGCGGTTCCTCTGAGCAATTCTCCTCTTGATCTGTGAGGATGGAATCGTCGTCACGCGCGAAAAATGCGTCGCGTCGAGAGCGACTCTTCGCTGATTTCTGGCGCCTCTTTATCGGCGAGGGACCGACTATGCCACTAGTCCCGTCTCTCGAGGTCTCGGGGGTCTGTCAGATTGACATTTAATAATATCAATAACTTCCATACAATACCATATTTTATCCTAGCCCCAAATATGATACCCTGTGTAGTAGCTCCATGGTATGGTACGCGATTCTCTTGACTTGACCTAAAACTTAAAATGGAAGGATGCGAAATACCTTTCTGCTCATCACAAATACTAAAAAGAAACAGGCGTCCCAATATTAGAACATTTACACAAAGCAAAAGGGTACAAAAAATAAAAAAAAACAGAACCTAAACCTAAAAATACTTCTTCAAGACACACCTGACCCAAACGACTTCATGACCCTAGCAGCCCTGCCCGCTGTACCACCAGGGAAATCCTTTCTGGTTAGCTATGCAATTAAAACTGAAGCTGTTTTTCCTTCCTAACGAATTAATTCTGTAATTTCATTGAGCGGAAGATGCAAACATTTAACACCATTTCACGATTAAGTTTCTTGGAACGTATTGGTTTGCATTGAAATTTTAAGGGAGCTTACATAGTGCTCGCTTCTGAAAATATAATTACAAGTATGCCTTATGCAGTACCAGTAAGGATTTGCTGCTCTTATTACACCCTCCCCGAGAAAGTTTCTCATTAAAGTGAGTCTCTTTTACGAGCGCCAGTCTGCCGCGGCCCTTACGAGTTATGCCCCATCGAAGGGCGGGCGGGCGCGAGCGTTAACTTTATGCTAAGGGCCCGTGGAAACGCTTAAAGTCGTAAGTTACTGCGAGGATTACCGATTGTCGGTGGGACGAGGTGCCTTGTCGATGCAAATTAATTACTTACAAGAGGGTTTGTGGAATATTCATGATCACTTTTCAATTTGAGGTTGTCGTAAAGTGGTATCCAAGTTCGGATCGACGTTTGTAGCTCGATCGCTGAAACAGTCTGGAGACGGTCAACATTCATAAAGGTGATCGTGATAAAGGATATAGAACTGACAAATGCCTAGAAGTGGGAAGGTCTATTGATCAATCAGCCTGTCGCCAAACGGCCAAACTCGATCGGTTAAGGCTTCGGAACGTTTTATTGGACATCTTAGGGGTCCTTTTTAGATTCGATCCCACGTCCTATGCCTGACTGATACGGCCCTATACTGATTTCTTTAAAGGTTAGGTATTTGTGTGAAAATATACGGATTTTTTCATCGAGCACCAGTTTCTAATAGTGATCTTAAATAGTAGGCAGTGGATTCTCCAAATCAGTGGATTTTCCCGATTTGGACAATCCACTGATCTCCATGACTTATCGTAGATAGCACTACTATTTATCAATGGGTCAATCCCTTTTCTCAGACGATCCTTCATACATTTTTGACATGATCGCCGTCTAGATCTTGTAGACCTAAGAGCACAGTGCTATAATATTTTACGAACGGTATCAGATTAATTTTCGTAGTTTACGAAAATCTTAACATCTATGCAGTATATTTTACCTTTAGTGTTGAAACTAGCTCATGGTGGAACTCTACTTCGTCAATCTTCCTTTCATGTCACAAACAATTCAAACTAAACTTCAAATGCAAGCTCCTGCGATCACCACTTCGGGGTCGCATCCAAAATGGCGATGGCGCATGTTTATGGCGATGGAGGCGAATACTAAAGTGGGTACACCAACGTACTTTTATGTTAACGGCCTGAGATACCTTCCGACACGGAAACAGAGCTTACACAGATGGTTAGCTCCGTTTACGCCGTCGTCTTCATCATCTGCATCACCTTTAAGCGGCGTAGAGCTCCCTAGTCCCTGAATCTTTAGTCTCACTTGCAGATTGTCAAGTAGGTAACATCTTATGTCTCGCCATCACATACCATCAGATGAAAGAGAAGCCAACTGCAAGTCTGTCGGAAAAAAATGTGAATTCGATTTCAGCCTGTTTGTCTTAAGATGAGTTTCCTTACCTGGCACAGGCCACCATTCTCCAAAAGATGGATGGGGAGAGAGAGACATGATACTGGTCCGCTGAAACATCTGGTTTTCCCCGTTACTAGAGTTGCCTTCCGCTGTCTGCGGGACATAAAAATGAGCTTTATAGTCGCGGTATAAATGCGCCAACGACAAACGATTAGACATCCCGACAAGAGCGTTCTTTTGCTGACTCTTATTGCTTGTTATGCTGCAGCAAAACGTGAGCAAACGTGAACGGCAACTCCATCTGTTCTCGTAATTGGCGTTACTAGGCGTTGGCGTTATCCAAGATAAGATTTTCGCAGAAAATCCTGATATGTCTGCAAAAATTCAGTTTGTAATATTTTTTTACAATATACGGACTTATTGCAGGAAGTGACGTTTATAAATTGCACGTTTACTAATGTGCATAAATATTCCGGACAGTTGTTTTTTGAGAAAGTACTTGGAAACTATCATCTTGTGTTACTAAAGATCGTGTAACTAACGACATAATAATATGAGTAATACGTTGGAGCGTCAAGTCAAGCAAACACCTCGTGTGATGGCATCTCGGTCATGGGGTTAGCCTCTCACCTAGTCTCCACTCGAGAACCGTTCCCCCACTACGAAATATTATGGACCTACAAATAACGCGTATTCATAATATGCTAGGGAATTCTGCAAAAATTTGGTTTCAAGGCTTGGCTGGTGTACTTACCTTCTCATGCGGGGTAGGGTAGATAAACAAATGAATAAACATTTTCAAAAGTAGATCACCTGGTCAATGCAGAAAAAGCATACTTTATTTTCCTCCCTCATATTTGTAGGTCATATTATGGAGGCGATATTCTTATTTTTCCAGTGTATGCCCGCATTACTACGGACTCTTCCCCAGAGGAGTGTTCTGGCTCCCCTGCTTATTAATATCGATACCTAGTAGTTTTTTCTATGCAGACGACTTGACACTGGTCTCCCAGACTAAATCATTTGAAGAAACCGATCTAGTCCTAACAACCGATAACCACTAAGGTCTTCCGAGACCTTAGTGGATATCATATGCCGGGCATATCATATAGGCATAATATGTTAGCATATTATATCATTCATTCTTCATTCGATATGCCTGCCCGGTTTGGTATCGATCAGCTCATGCCAAATCAGTAGACACGCCGATACTTGAAACCGACCCTGTGCAATTTATCTTCCCACTGGTAGGTATTGCGCCATCTGCCATCCGAAGAGAAGTGGCCAGTTTCTTTGAAAAATACAAGCATGAAACAGACCCTAAACACCCCCTGCATGGCCTTACTGCAGTTCCTCCTTTATTGAAAAGCCGAAAAAGTTTCCTGACGTCTGTCACACCAATGGAAAATGGACATGCAAATAGAATCGCCCTATGGCGTGACTCAGCTCCTGCCTTGGACTGTTTTATGAAGGTCAAAGAGGAGCTGCCGGGGCATCGGCTGCCTTGAGTGATGTGGAAGTCACTCAATAGGTTAATAACCCTGTGTAAGTGGGGCTACATGCGAGAGAAGCGTGACCATTGTCTTCGCGGAGCCTCTCAATAAACCATCAGACATCTCACTACATGCACTCGTGAGGATTTGCAAGAGGCCTCGGAAGCTGGTGTCAGCGAAGCCAAGGTCTGCATCAATAAAATTTGAATTTTTCATCGACACTATAAAAGAAGATTAAGAGAAAGAGATAAGAGATGCATCCGGCACGCTCGCTGTGTACTCAGATAAAAAAATACATTATCAAAGAAATAACTAAATTCAAAGTGGCATTCACCATTCCATCAGTGGACTAATATAGCCTGATGATGATGATGGTGATGATGATGATGATGATGATTCACCGTTTATGATAGTCTGTGTCACTGTAGGTACTGACTGTACTGCTGTCGTCCATATTGCGCGTTCGGGGCTCAGACAACGGAAAAGATCATTATCACTAGTATCCCTAACGCGGTGTACTATTTTTTTCGAATACTGCGCACAATGAGTATACCTAGCGCGTTATACTTTATGTTTTCCTCATACTGTGCAAAGGGGTGTCTCCAGGCAGTTCTTTTTTCCAAGTTCTGTCGCCGCCCACACTGCGCGCCTGGGGCCCGGACAAGCACGTCATTATGCTGCGAGTGCCTACTTGTGTAATGTGACGCCCGGGTGACGTGGCGCCCGCCAGCTATCGAATTTGCCACGAGATATTTTATTTCCATGTTTTGTGCAGCGGAGCTCAAAAAGGAAGATCGTGTGTGTATGTAAGTTTGACCGATGCTGTGTTCTCTCGTAACTTTTTATCAACTGTGAGATGTTGACAAATAAAACCGCAATCGATTCGATGATCCGCAAGTGTCAAAAGCTGGTGAAAAGAGCATAAATTCGACCGATGAACGATGATGATATACGAGAAATTCGATAACCAACAAGGAGGTGCGATCAAATTCAACAATGTAACTCATTATGAGGTACCTAATTTCGTCTCAGCTCAGCTCGGTTGTCGGTAATTTTGTGAACGTAATCGACTATGGTGAGACCACCATGGAATGTAGTTCCCCACAGACGGGGGGAACAACATTTTCACACACCTAAGAAGGCTAGTCCAGTCATTGCCATCTTACTTTACGTAGCGGGATGGGTCTAATCGATAGGACCATAAAAAGTTTATAGTAATCGATAGTCTTGTGCGTTGGGGACAAGACGCTACACGGTATAGCTAGAGACGTAACATAGTAATTGCCAGAATTTTCTTGCAATTAGGGTTTCTATTCAGAAGCGTGCTTTTAGGTTCAGATTTTTTCTACCAATACTTTGAATGTGCGAGACAAAGCGCGGCGGATACTTGTACTGTATTGAATTTCCTTTTTTTCGCGAACCTAATTCAGTGGCATCCATGGAAAATATATGGTTAGCACTACATCAGTCATTGTCAAACTTGCTCCTTTATCATCAATTACATCTCAAGTAGCATTGGACGGAAAAGCAACGCTTCCGAGGCGAGCATATCGACATAAATACACTGAGCATACAGCAACTTTATATTGTATTCAGTAGGCAAGACCTGCCAACTTCTCTCTTGTACCACCCTATACCGCCACAAGCGACTTTAGATCATAATCCCAGTATAAAAGGAGTTATCTAGGGCTTAGCTGAGTAGAAGTTGTAGTAGACTTTGCCCGCACGCACCGAAGTATCCGAACTAACCGCGATACATCAAAGCCCAACTTTACTTTAAACTAGTGTATGCTGGCGGAACACCTGTTGAGTTCCAAAAGGAACTTCAGTATTTCTACGAAACCAAATTGATAACATTTATGGGTGCATTTTGTTCTGAAATTAGTATCATTACTGGGAAATACAGGTGAAGGAACTAGGCGGTGGAGGCTTGTAGTAATCTACGAAAGAAAGACGTGCTAGTAAAAGTCTGCCCTTTCTTACTGGCGCATGAGGCGCATCGACCCGTGCGTCGATCTGATTTTTGATTGCTCTTTTCTCCAGAGATTTCTTTTCACTGGTAGAGGGATGACTTCGTGCATTACATGAGGTCAACTATTTTCATATTGACGCAAAGTTAACAAATATTTTCCTCAATGCATAAGTAATCTATTAATTGTGAAACTAACAACTTTTACGTTCATAAAGTAAATATTCTATTTGTACTATGAATAAAATATTTTACTTTGACTTTGACTTTATGTTTATCAACATTTATATTTGCTCCGACCGACGACTGCCCGGCACTCTTTCCCATCAGTGACTTTCCATCAATTTTAGTGGTTATGTTGAAGAAATTTATATATATTTTATTTTACTATTAAGCCTCGCCGAAGCTACAAATTAAGGTGTAACTTACTGGAATTCAAAGGTCAAATTTAAAATAAATCGAACATAGATGGAGGATATAAATAAAAAGGCCGAAGTTTTTTTATTTGTTCAGTGGGTAGGTAACTACTGGCAGCGTGATCTTTTCTTGTAGCCGGATTAAAACGTAACCCCACTAGAAGAAGTTACAGGCGAAGTGCGAAGCGCGGAGTTAACAGATAAAGTGGGAATTTTTGACTTCCCCCGACGGAGCTTGGGGCTATTTTGTTCAGTCAGAGGATGGAGTAATAGAGAAGGTCTTCTCAAGTTCATTACCAAATCTGGTCAAGGCCGTACACATGTTTATTTAATATAACCCGGCAAACCCTGGTCTCTGCCTATCCCTCTGGAATACAGGCGTGAGATCATCTAATGTGTTACATTTTCAGGGTTTGCCACCGAATAAATTAGTTTACGGTGAGTAACGATAACAAAAAGTAACAGCCCTAAAATCGAGCCTGTGGGGCTCTTGACATTATTTTTATCTATCGATTACAAAGAAGGTAATCACATCACTGTAACCAAGAAGACTTGACGCATTGGGATCCATATTTACGCACAGCTTGTGACAAAGTAGTACCTATGCATTATTTTTATTGATGCTCGTATGACAAAGTGAACCATTGCAAAATGTTTCTCCCTAAAAGATCTACTTCTATTGAGTGACCGTTCTGTGTTCTTGTTTTCTGTCTGTTGCAGCTGAAAGCTCCGGGAGCTTTTGTTTCAGCTTAAAAGTCGCGTATCTGTAGCTGTAGTTAGGTTTCATTCAATTCAAATGCGGCGGTGAATTCGATGCATCGAAAAACAATTTATAAATTGCCGAACGGTTTAGTATTTTAGTATGTTCTTTTCAGACTATGAAAGAACAAAAAAAAAATGCAAATTTGTACATTACTCTCGAAGCGCAAAATCTCCTCTGATCGATATGTTTTGAGAACAACATAATGTTTGTGATGGCTATACGAGCTAACGGTGAAGGAAAATATTGTGAGGAAATCGCAGTAGCTGAAGTGCTCATAGCATTGCGCTTGAAGTCGCCAATCCGCGGTGGGCAAGCGTGGTCAATATATCTCTTTCTCTCTCTCTGAGAGGAAGTTGGTACCTTACAGTGGGACTTACAATTGGACGTAGTTTAGCAAAAAGGTTCCAACCAACAGCATGGTCATGGTCAACGTATATTATGGTCATTTTTGAGTTAAATATACCAAAATGATCACTATGCTCGATACTTTGAGAATCAAGACTTGCATAACGATCCGATGAGTAGATGCAAAGTTATGGCACATGGTAGTCAACCTGCACGTATGGAGAGCGTGAATCAGCTTAAACCTAAAAACTCAAATATCTCAAAACTCACTTTGTGTGGGTTGGAATCTTTGCTAAACTAGAAAGAAAGATAGAAAGATAAACGTTTATTGCAACAACAGACTACACAATAAAAAAGACTACGTCCAATTATGCTTAGATACTCGTAATGTTAGTGGGGTGATAGGAAGTACAAAAGTAGGCTCCATAGCCCACTTTTCATGGCCCATGACCTAAGTCGTAACGTAAACAACTTCAGGCTGTTTGCGACACCACTCAACGAGATTAACGTACGCACGGTACTACAACATCTGTGACACCACGACCGAATGGGGGCTTAAAGAGGAAACTTATGATGGAGTGAATTGAAACAGTGAAATGACTTAATTTTGAAATATTTAATATGTACTTTAATTTTGTTTATTCGGGATACCAACAAGGTATTTACATTTTAACTTAGTTGTTAGTAATTTGATTGATTGTTACACTATTGCACAAAAAAATCAATAGAAAATTAACTGACTTCAAAACACGACGGCACTTTTTTAGTGCTATTTTAAGATTGTTGAAATATACATACCTAGGTATTTTGGTGCTCCGGTGCCAAGTCACAGGACCAGCATTTTTGCCACCGACTTTAAAATATATTTCTACAATACCTAGATTGGATTTAAAGATCATATTCGCTTAAATTATTTATCTGTGTTTGATGCTGTAGTGTTTAAAGTAGGTTATTTTTTATAAAAAAAAAAATGTATTTAGCCAAATTGTGTAGTTAATAATTGAGTGTGAGGTGTGACGGTCTACGGCTAAAATTTAACACACATGAATTATTTGCAAAAAAACCTCCCGTGAAATTTTGCATTATGAAGTCGCGACGTCAGCTTCACTCTCGCCGACGATGATAAGGGTGAGGCGGAAGTTTCCTTTATGCCCGCAGCGTCAAATGCTAGTTTGGAAATTCTGCTCCGAACTGAATCCTGCCCTGGCTCGATGCTACGAGGGGGTGTATTGTAAGCTTGTTAGGTGATATTATGAGAGTGGACCAAAATAAAAAAAAGTCATTTAAAAGGTGACCTAATGTGTCGATGATGATGATGATGATAAAAGGTATTTTAAGTCAAGACACGGTGATAATCTGTGTGCCAAATCTCATCGAAATTTCAGTCCTTTAAGCGTGAGCGTGACTAATATGCAATCCTCACATTTTGTATGCCTTAACATATCTTTACGTATGTCGAACAATAGGATGTACCTACGTAGTTTTTCAGCGCTTACATGCCTTAGGAAAAATGATGGGCACACATAGAATAACGTTTAGGTTTAATAAGCGTTTAGGTTAGAAAAGAGCTACTCCCAAACGGCTGCACTGTGGGGGGACCCCGACAAGAACTTAGAAAGGGGCCCCTCCCAAATCCGGCCCTGCCCTGACCTGCCTGCCTTTAAACAGTTGTGAATGGTATGATGGATGACCTAGTACAAGTATGTGGTACCTTGTGTAACTTAGATTAGAACTCTTTATTGTGCACACCAGAAAAAAAACATTAGAAGCATTATATTATACCTAGGTATAATATAGTCTGTGGAGAAAATGGCGATCACTCTATTTAAAAAAAAGTAGGTAGGTAGGGGAACCTGTTGAACCTTGGACCCCTTTGTACCTCGGCCGGTCGATCATTATTCGAAATCAGCGCGCTTTATAAGAAAATTGCCTTTGGTATCTTAAACGTCATCTACCAACTCCAAAGTGAAGTTAGTTGCGAAACACCGGCCGTCAATGCGTGTGCATTAAAAACCAAAAGAGTTCCGAGTGCCACAAAAAGTAAGTTTTTTCGAATTTACTTTGAATTAGTTTACTCGCAAAATAATACACTTATCAAAAAACTATCGCATGCACTCTGATCTTGGATAACCTAGCTACAACAGAATGTAACCGTTTTTACCTAACCTCAATTGGAAGTAGCATTTATGAAGTTCGCTAAGTAAAAGTAGTGCAGTGTTGTACCTTGGCCATCACACATGCTTTGTACCTTGGACACTGGCCAAGGTACAACATATATGTTGTACCTTGGACAGTTGCATGGTTTTATTCCCTTACTATGAGTTAGATTACAATTTTGTAACAGTATTACTTACGATATGTTTTATTTATAGATGCCGCGCAGCAAGACGCACGTAAAAAGGTCGGTTATTGAGGAACAAAAATTAAATAACGCCATAAAATTAATAAGAGAAAAAAAAATTACATTGCATGGAGCTGCGAAGCACTTTCAAATACCACGAACTACCCTAAGACGCTACTATAAACACTGTACGAAAGAAGGTGCGTCAATTAAGGATATTCGTCAACATCTGGCAGTAAAAAGAGTATTTACAGAAGAAGAAGAAAAGATTCTAGTGGATTACTTAAAAGAGGCAGCGCAACTGCAATTTGGATTAACTTTGAAAGATGTTAAAATATTAGCATATCAGTACGCACAAGCTAATAAAAAAAAATACCCTACTTCGTGGGATGCTGAAAAAATGGCAGGAGACTATTGGCTTCGTTTATTCAGAAAACGCTTTGACAAACAAATATCTCTTCGCTAACCAGAGGCGACAAGCTTGGCTCGTTCATCGGCATTCAACCAGCACACCGTTGGAATTACTTTCGATAATTTCAAGAAAGCCCTTGCACAGTGTTCATCAGCTATACAAGCGATTGATGTTTGGAACATGGACGAAACAGGCTTGTCTACGGTTCATGTTCCTCCTAAAATTCTAGCACCGACTGGAGTCAAAGAAGTTGGATCCATGACCAGTGCTGAAAGAGGAAACACTGTAACAATGATAGCAGCTTGCAACGCTGGGGGAGGATTTGTTCCACCAATGCTGATATTCCCAAGGGTGAATTTCAAGGATTTCATGATTCATGGAGCTCCAGAAGGTACATTGGGTGCTGCAAATCCATCTGGGTGGTCTAACGAGGCGATGTTTTTGAAGTTCATGGAACACTTCATAAAATTTGCCAGACCTTCTAAGGAGCAACCAGTCATTGTCCTAATGGATAACCACGAGAGCCACATTTCCGTCCCAGTGATACGCATAGCCAAAGAAAATGGTGTCATCTTGGTTACGCTTCACCCACATACCAGCAATAAAATGCAGCCACTTGACAGAACGGTTTTCGGCCCATTCAAAACCTACTTCAACCAGGCAGCTAATGAGAAAATGATGACACCTGGGCAAGTGGGAAAACCCCTGACAATTTACGACATTGCTGCCTTAGTTGGAAAGGCATTTCCACTGGCATTTACACCGACAAATATTTCAAATGGCTTCAGAGCTACAGGATTCCATCCATTGAATGAGAATATTTTCTCAGAATCCGATTTTATGCCATCAAAATGTACGAATCGTCCACCACCTCAAAATACCTCTGCGCAAGTTGATGGTCCTACGCCTGAAGAATCGTCTGCTCAAGCTCATTCTACATCTGGAAAAACTCCTCCAAAATCTGATCATCCACCACCATCCAGCCACATGACTGATGAATCCTCTATCCAGACTGGTTTAGAACTTTCTGAAATACCTGGCCCGAGTGGTTTGAAAGTCACCCCCAAAATGATTCGTCCTCACCCAAAAGCAGCACCGCGAAAGGCTTCACAAAGAGGTAGACAAAAAGGTAGGTCTAGAATTCTTACAGACACACCGGAGAAAAATGAAATAGAGCGTTTAAAAGCATCAAAAACAGTAAAAAAGACAAAAAGTGGAGAAGATAAGTTCACAAAATGTAAAGAAAAGGTCAAGAAAACAATACTGGCTGAATCGGACTCAGATGAATCTAATGAACAGTCTGTTGATGATGACTTTTCTGTCCATGACACTGATGATTCTTGTGGAGAAGATGAAAAAGTTGACTACGAGGTTGGAGACTTCGTAATATTTCTTTATGAAGGAGAATACTTTGTAGGTCAGATTGAGTCCATAACTGAAGAAGCAGTCCTAATAAAGTCGATGCAAAAGTCTCTCAAGAACTGGAAATGGCCAGAAAAAAGTGATATGAACTTGTATCCTCACCAAGATATTCTTCAGAAAATCAAAGAGCCAAAAAGAGTAAACTCAAAAAGAGAAGTTTATTATGTCCCAGAAATTGCAAAATATTGGGACTTTTGTTAAAAATTTATCTGAAAATAAATAAATATAAATAAACATAACGATGTGATCTCAAGCTAAGCTAATAAGATGAAACTTAATAAGACTGACTGTTATTTTAATGATAATATGACTACTTTAATGATAGTAGGACACGACTCGTCTAAGTGTTGATTATTCTAAGTGTTGATTGTTTAATATTGAAGAAAATTACACAGTAGCAATGAGTGAACGGCGTTTTTCTTGCCAATATCTCTATATGTCCAAGGTACAACACGTCACTGTCCAAGGTAAAACCGGTATGTTGTACCTTGGACACTTTTCCCCTTTTTTTTCAAACCTGTATACCTCCGAACGACATTAACAATTTCCATATTTTTCTTATGCAGTTATGTAACTTAATAGTGTATATTTGTATACAGGCCTTGAAACGTGGGATGGCATCAGAAACTAATATTTAAAAAATCATAATAGCAAAACCTGGCCTAGGTACAACAGGTTCCCCTATATCTTCAGCACGCAGAAGGCTTACAGTCTGTTAGCTTTTAGAATATACCTCGGCTACTATCGGATAGAATCGGATATATTCGTGTAATAGAAATATCGGAACTAATATGACACTTAATTTCGAAATCGGAACTAATATGACGCTTAATTTTGAAATTAGGAAGTAGTATTACACTCGTGTGCTTTCGGCGAAAACCGAAGCCTACTCTAGAACCCGAGGTATATTCTAAAAGCTAACAGACTGTACAGTCGAAAGCATGTCAGCCTTTACATGCGTGCATTTTACTCAGTTATGTTACGGACGAGCTGCTGCCGAGTATAAGTACATCAGCAACCCACAAAAGGGCCGGCCCCAGGCCATACATTGACTGCGCAGTTGACTGGCTTGACTAATATGGCTGCATGAAAGACATACCTTAATGGTAAACGTACTGTAGGTAGGTTTACTTTGTACAGACGACAACTAGGCCGCGTTTCATAATATTGCAATAATTCATTATGATAACTCTACGTACATTGCGTAGCCGATTCATCATCATCAACCTATTATGTCAACCTATTATGTCTTCAACACGGGGGCGTAGTCCGGACTGGTGGAGGCTTGTATGACTAGTGGCTGGTCTTACTGTCAGAAGCTTAAAAGCCGCCCTAAGGCCTCTGACTTGGCTTAACGACTGCCATCTATCGACGGCAGCCGGTACCAACTGCTTGACGTGCCTTGCGAGAAAATGCCACTAGCGTTAGTCCATAGACGGTCACCCATCCATGCACTGAACGCTCCCTATGTTGCTTAACCTTCGTGATCGTTTAGGTTTAAGTTTAGAAATTGTGATTTATATGAAATGGAGCATTGATCGTCATATTAAAATCTTATCGTCTCCTTTCTCCTTCAGAATTTTTTCCATCATAGGGTTGTCTGGAAGAAATTGCTTTTAGCAATAAGGCCGCCAATTGTACTGTTATCTTGTAAATATTTTATGTTTGTGTTTCTCCTCGTGTACAATAAAGAATATTCTTATCTTATCTTATGATATTAAAATTCAATACATTCGCAAAAAGCTTCGTCAAACTTACTTTTGTTGCAAAGTTGCCTGTAAAGTCTGAGTAGGTGGATCTCGTCACATACGACAAACATACTATCCTAAGATACCATATCGCTCGCCGTATTTCGCAGTATTTCAATGGACCACCATCAGAAACCACGCAGATACTTAATTATATTTTCACATTTTCGTATTGTCCGTTGAGTTGTATGGCTACATTTTATCTTAAGATAAACAGTGACTATCATCGTGTTTTTGCTGGTTGTTTTTGAGGTTTCAAGTTAGGCGAATAACGTTCCACAATATTGAGGGATAAACATTGTCAACGAAATCACTGGGATACCATGGCGTCAATGCAGCAGATTGCTTCTAATTTCGGGTAATCGAACTTCGAAACCTCAAAACAAACAAATATTTTTTTATCTCTGCTCACTTCTCTAGACAGGAAAACGAGTCGAAATGCCAGCAGAATAACCAGGCTGGCATAGCCCCGAGGCGGCAGCTCGCGTGTGGTGAGCTGTCGTGTCCTCAGCACACATGTGTCGCGCACATCAGTCACTCGCTCCCTTGTGTCGGGCCGCCCCGGGCCGCGGCAGGGCTGCCACTCACACGGCTTCGTTAATTTAGCGATAGACACCTACTAATCTTCTTTTATTCTTCGGAACAACAACATATCAAAGACTTCGTTTCAAGCTACTGAAGGTACCGCCACTGTATCATTACATTAATCCAAAGCAGCTGTAGCAGAAGAATTATTTGACAATCAAAATCAAACGATTAGTGATAAAAGTGATTTGGGAAACCTCACCGAACCAAAAACCGGTATTAAAAAAAAATCGTTTGGTGGCGCTAGTGAACGGGATGGAGTCCCTTAAATTATATCAAGCCCCTTATTTGAGGGTTCCGTAGTCAACAAGGAACTCTTCTAGTTCAGCCATTTCAGTCGATCTCTCTGCATTCCGTCTGTCTGTCTGCGGCTTAGCACAGAAACCTCATAATTAGAAATCTAGTATAAATATCCATACCATATTAATAACGCCGATAAAATATTAAAAAAAAACTTGGGTACGGCTGGTTGGCTTTACACATAAACTTAAAGTCCATCTATCTACGGAACCCTACACAACGGCGGTTTTTAAGTTACGTGCGTAAAGTACACTATTTTTCAGAAATGTTGGTCCTGGCTTTTTTAAAAAGTGGCAGCCCTAGCTACAGCCCGCAGCGGGCCCGACTGTACAGCGAGGAGGGACGTGGAGGGGAGGGAAGGCAGTGGAGGGGGGGTGGGAAGTGTCGTGCGTGCGATTTAATTCCATCGCGCGCCCGGGACGCCTGGGCGGCTCCTCGAGTGACTAGGGACGGGCCGCACCAATTAGGAGGTTTGTCGATAGAATTTAGGGTACTTTTTCATGATTTTTTTTTTATATGGCGGTGTTAGGTTTTTAAATTTGTGTGACATGATCTCTGAATAAAAAAATACGGCTGATATCTTACTCAGATACTCAGACTCATAAAATGTATGATTACATGCCGCGTTCGTTGAAGTAATGTTTCTTAAGTGCTTGACTTGGTAGGAGTAGTTTGTATCGACTGACTGCCGAAATAAAATAAAATAGTGAGCTCCAGGGTTTGACTCCTTAAGACAGGCAAGGCTTCCGTCTTTCAATGATGTTTTTAAATAACTTGCGTGAAAATGAAATCAAATAAGTGATTCTGGAATTAAGTTAATAATGTTTAGTGCTTACGAAAGTTTTAGTTCAAAAACTAGTCTGGTGGTTTTTCCATGTCTGTGTTGCTTGTTATTGACTGGTTATCGTAGTACAAGTATTGGGATACCGCCGTTGAGCCAAAGTATTTTTCGCCAAATTTTACTTCCCAATAAACTTATGGCATCAGTTTCATTTTCCAAATGAAACTTTAGCAAGTTTTCATTTCGCATTGTATTCATTTGGTCAAATTATCATTTCGCATAATTTTACTGCGTCAAGTTTTATTAAGACAAACGTTTATTATGCTAACGTTT
Organism: Yponomeuta plumbellus; assembly: GCA_947310845.1. Classification (NCBI taxonomy): domain Eukaryota; kingdom Metazoa; phylum Arthropoda; class Insecta; order Lepidoptera; family Yponomeutidae; genus Yponomeuta; species Yponomeuta plumbellus. Next base: position 13,140,074 of record OX371214.1, read on the forward strand.
TATTTTGGCTTTTATTCATTTGGTCAAATTATTATTTGGCATAAATATAGTTGACGATTAGGTACTAATTATTATTGAACGGGGGGTCGGCGATGTAAAGAATACGTGGCAACGACGCGCGTAGCGAAGCGGAGCGCGTCGGAGCGTTAGGTTCTCTATGTAAGATCGAAAACAGACTAGACTTTGTTGTGTCATTTACACACATTGCCGGCAGCGTATTCGGTATTGTATGGAAAGGTACTTTTTGCCAAACGATACTTTTGACTGAATAATGCTTGGTAAAATGAATTTTGACCAAGTATTTATTTGGTAAACAATAACTTGCCATAATAACTTTTGCTAACTGTTTATTTGCTTTAAGTTGTTTTGAGAAATGTTTTTTTGCCAAGTGATAATTTGCGGAAAATAGTTTGGGAAGTAATACTTTGGGAAACGATTTTTGGCAATACATTAGTAAACCACAAGTATTTGTAGAGAATCATATTACGATATTCTGCAAAGAATTGTTCTGCAGAATCAATCATCGTGTTGTGTGTGAATGACATGAACTGTGCCACAGGCACTGTATTACTAAATGCTTTATTACACTACAATGAGCGTGATAGCGTGTGATGTGATTTCAGAAATTAATTTCTCAATAAGGATATACCACCCGAACTTTACGAAGAGCGAGACGCGAATTTTTTTTGTAGTAGACGTGTGTCTTGCTAGTATGGTTCCGAGCCCCGGGCTGATTCTATCGATGTCGACAAACTCGGACTTTTACCCCTTCTCAGTATAAGCGGCGAGAGGCGGGCGCCGCGCTGCCACTCGTAAAACCGGCGAGCTCAGGTGATTCCGACGACGACGTCGCTACCTACGTACCGGTACGGTGCAAACTAAGTACACTGTTTATATCCCACTCCGCGTCGACGTAGCTCTGTTTATTATATGCAGCGGATTATTACGTTTTGGGGATGCATTCGGGGATAGGTATACTGGGCAAAGTCGCGTAGGTAAGAAATTTAGGAAGAAATATTAAATTTATACAGTTTTCGTTCGTTCAGCGTTCGAAAAGTAAAGTATCTTCTATTGTGTTTTTTATGTATTGTAAATAAATATATTGCAAACTCATGGCTTTTTGATGTACGGTGTGTGCTTATACTAATAAGTATGTAGTTAACAATTGTGTACAATAGTTACTACAATTTAATTTAGTTTCGGGTTCAGAGTTACTTCATTATGAATGTATATTGTTAACTTTTGACCTAGTCAATAAAACATTTTTAATTTTTTGAGTAACGAATATGTTTTAATTGTTTCAGGTAAATTTAAAGTAGGCGAGCAGTCGGTGTAGTCAGTACTTTGTAAGATAATCATAATCATCATCATTATCATTATGATCGCAGTCACATCATCATCATTACATTGTTCTAACTACGACTTGGATGTCCTCCATGACAGAGCCTTTGTCACACCTTCATTTACTCGTTTGCTGGATGTCTGATGACGCCAGACTCATCGGTGAGACGTCACCATCATAGCATCATTATGGTTTATGGTAGGGCTGCCATCAGTCCGGAATTCCCCGGATTTGTCCTAGTTTGAAGGGCGTCCGGGGGCCGTCCGGCAGGGGTTTTTGAAAGTGTCCGGGTGTCTTTTGTTGTCAGAGGAAATAAATTTTTTTTATAAGCGATAAATTGAAAAAAAAATAGATAGATAGAATATGCTTATAACGATGTTTTTATTTTTTTGCAAAAAATACTTTTTCAAAGGTGTCCGTAATCCGTTGAAAAAAACATATTTCGCCCAAATGTCCGGGATTTTTGCCGTGTTTATCCGGCGTCGGCAATTTAGGTGATGGTAGTCCTAGTTTATGGTCATGAGAACTTAAAATACTAGCTTAAAATGAGAATTAATGCAATTAAGGCACACCGAAAAAACAAAACAAAAAAAAATCCTACCTAACCTAACAAATGTCCCCGAAACGCACCTCTACCAAAGGTCCCCAGTACGCTGGCAGCATTGCCACGCTGCACCGCTAAAGAAATCCTTTGGCCAAGAAATGCCCCAGAACGGCAGTCAAGCCCGCGGTCCCTCAAACGGCGCGCCTATTCCCTAACAAAAGTTTTGGCCTACTAAATAAATACCTACTTTGGTACGAAAAGGTCGAATTTTAATTTGTGAATAAAACGTTTTCCATTCTATTCTATTCTAAATAGCGAAAAAAATACAGCTACTAAATACTAAATCTACCACCTGCGCCACCAAATGACACCAATAGCTGATATTTTTTTGCGATTTCTATGTATAACAATATATGTATAACAAGATATAGAATCGTGTATTAATTTCCGACGTACAGTCGATAGCACGTCAAACTTCACGTTTTAGTTACAAAGTCGCTCGTAATGCAACGGAGTAGAGTGCATGGGTGTATAGGATACGTTTAATTTTCATTGGCGTCCAACCTCCACTAATGAAATATATACATACCTATAATGATTAATTTATTTATTTACCAAGAAAATTATCATTGTAGCATATACGAAGTGTGGAAATCGCCGGCGTCACCGGGACAGTGGAGGGTGGCGTATAATGGAAAGGGGGTGGCCACCTCATTGACGCTGCTCCCCTAATCTTGGTTAAGAAATTCACTGTATCAAACTGTAGTTAACAACTGTAGGCATTTAAACGATTTCTGAATTTATTGAGGATTCACTTCTTTTTGTAGATTTTTTTTAAGTTCATACTCAAATAACGTTCTGTCACGCTTTTTTCTGAGAAATTTGACGAGACAGCATCAAACACAGCACTACACTTAAGTACCTAGTTATTTAATATATAATTTCTCAATTCAGGAACTGACCCTCCTATGGGAAATAACTCAGAAGAAGGAGTACCATAGAAGGAGGAATAAAATAAAAAGTAACAGTTGTATAGCTGTCCATGTTACTCTTACGATAAATCTCTGCGCCAGAAAGAGACAGCTGTAGTGTACTCATGCACTAAAAATGTTACAATCGTACACGGTTGCCACAGATTATTGAACAAAGCCAAAATCGATAGAGCTGGGATAAACACCATAAAGATGTCGATATTATTTATTCCGATCTACATAATCTGTGTATTTTTTAAAATTAATGTTGGTAATTAAGTATTAATATTAAATGATAAAAAAATCATAGCTCTTTTACACAATTTGCAAAAAGTATCTTTTCAATCCCATCACCATGTTTAATAGTGATTTTTCGGACCCATGGCTGTGTACCAAAAAACCTACGACTAAATTCCATTATTCCAATTCCAATTAATTTAAATTACAGTCATGGGCCCATGATAATCACTATTATCACCATTATCTATCTATCTAATTATCAATGTATTTATCTCTAAAAAATATCATTGTTCCCTTGGTGGTGCTAGTGAACCAGCTGGAACCCCTTACGGTTATGTTATTATGTGCTAAGGGTGGTACATACCATATAAGTTACAATAAATATTCATAAGTAACAGTAAGTAATTCTACATCAGGTTTTCAATAATATAAATGGGACTAATAGGGCTATAGCGAATCGAAGAAAGATTTTACCGAGTTATGTGGTAACATGGCAAAATGTATATGTACGGCGAATATAGAACCTTTTTTTTAATATATTTGCAAATCATCAATAATCACCATATACAGCGCCACCAAGTTATCTGTTCAGGTGGGTAAAATTGTAATTAAGTAATTAATTGTAAATCCTGTTCCCCATTTTTTGTTTTATTTATTCATTTACTAAGATTTATAGATATATGTTCATTAAAATTGAAAGATGGGTTAAAATATTCTCATTTTTGTAGGTAAATTTCTCAAATGTTACTACTAAATTCTCCACTAGCGCCGCTATCAACTGAACAGATGAGATGGTGGCACTGTAAGAAAGTATAATGAATAAAACAAGACCAAAATAGGAAAAACTATTTAATAACATAACATAACATTTACACACAGGCACATAGATTGCTTCTGGCCCCACACTAGGATACCCTGTGTCGTGTTAATAGATTACGTATTTGTTTCCAATAACTACCTACCACCTAGCATAGTTACTCAAGGCACCCGTTGTAATAACATCATCAGTCCAGGTTCGATGGAATAAAATAAAAATTAAAAACCAAACGATTTATTGGTACAAGATTATTTGGCATCAAATAAAGTACGTAGTTTCAAGCTTTTCACATAAAAAGTGGCAGGCTGCAGCTCAATAGAGAAGAAACCAACACGTATTACTATAATGTATATGTTTTTTATCCCTGACTTCTGTTTTACAAGTACCTATTAAGGTTTTTTTTTTTCACAAAAATGTGTCAGCCATAATGTAAAAGATAATATAATATTTTATGAAATTCAAATGAAATCAGCTTGGTTGCAGCTTACGAACGTTGTCCATTTCCGCGGAGGGCGCAACCTGAAAATTGTTTTTATTTAAGTACTTCACGTTGATAACTTCCACATAAAAAATAATAAAAATCACTTGCACCAGAATCAGACTATAATAGTATTAAACTAGTTATGACCTTTAACTGCTAAACGTCGTCCAGGATAGAAAAAAACACCCAGTCAGGCAATAATCAGGGAAAAATTCTACTAGTGATATACGGCGCCTTGCAGGTTGGAACTGACAACCTGTTTTATTATCCAAGTGGAGTAACCACTAGACCAACGAGACAGTCGGGTCTCATGTGAAATTCCTGATGTACATACGTACAGCAAAACGTGCACCTCAGTCGACATAATTGTGCAGTATGTAGACTTTATTTTGTTTTAAGTATCATTATAATGTATAATTATAACCTTACCAATGATCTGCGGGCTAAGGAAAAGCGTAAAGTAGGTACGGCATTTGTTTCCAACCTACGCCACTTGCTATTGTTTATGAAACAGTCGCTTGCTGCAAATGCGGTGTAAATTTTTCCAAGACTACTTTGTACGTGATACTGCGTCATCGACATTTGTTATTTTGTGCTGTCTTCGGGTAACCTGCAATAGATAATTAACAATTAAAACAACTATACGAGAGCAAGAAATAACTAAATATGCTCTACGAACTATCGATACTTTTTTTCACTGAGAAAGTGGGAAAGTCCCATCCCTATTCCCCTACAACAAACAACAAACTTGTATTATGATTTATATCGAAAATATCACAATAATCATGATGAAAACACCATTCTCTAATAGCTAATTTGCAATTCTAGTAGCCCATAGTTGAAATCTTAGAGAAAATACCCTTTTAGTTACACAAAATTGAGACTTACCGGTGGAAGCTGATGAATGTTGTTTCATTATCTTCTCGGGAAGAATGAGATATACATTCTAACACAACACACGCCATGCCGATGGTTACTTATACTATATACCATGAGAATCCACTATAATTCACTTCAAATGGTGCTTTAGTAAATATAAAATACACAAGCTTCTTGAAAACGGCGCACTCCCAAACCTCTTGTCAAACACACTGCCAAACACAGAACACCCTCTGCCAAATCAATGTCATTGGGCGGCATATTGCATGCCGTCATTTTCTGAGCCGTTCTAATTTGGTCGCGTAATGGTAACCAAAGGTAACCAACTGACGTTTAAGGGTTGTACGCTCGAAAAAAGCAACAAAGACACGACTATATTTTTCTCTTTCTAACACGTAGCTTGCGGCTATTTAGATTGACGAAACAGACTATGTGGCACGTTTTCATTTTTTAACGCTCCTTCTATGGTACTCCTTCTTCTGAGGGAAATAAGTACGCTGGCATGAGCCACGCGTTTTGTGGCGCCAAAATGTCATAATTTGACCATTATTGTTCCGAAAAGTCACGACATTTGACATTTACAACACTAGCACCGTCGTCGTATATACCTACCTACTACCCATGCAGATTCTAACTTAGCCACGAGGTCCGATGGATTGCATTTTGTTAACCACCTATGTGTAATTTGTTGAAATAGAACAACGGGAAAACCGTTTCTTCGATATGGTAAACCTTATCGAATATCGATACATTTAATTGTCACTACCAACGCAAAAGTCACAAATTATGTCACAAATACGAATTGAAGTTACCGGCGACTCTATGCCAACCCTTTGGTCGGCCCGGTCAGCTAATATCAAAATTGACTAATCCTCACACAATACCCACACGCTTCACCCGGCCCGGGTCTTTCCGGTTCTGCCCGGCTTCGCACCGGTTATCGCCGGATATTTCCGACCCTGGCTCGCTCACCCTCGGACCTCGGTATAACCGGGGTCTTCCCATTTCGTTTGGAAATTGAAAAATATCACACATCACACTAGTTTGTGAGTGTATAATGTTTGTTACTTCTTCACGTCTAAACGGCTAGAGCGATTTTAATAAAATTTGGTATGGAGTTAGCTGACACCCTGGATTAACACATAGGCTACGTTTTACTACGGGAAAATAACTTAGTCCCATAGGAAAATCGATGAAAATGAATTCGCGGATAATGTATGGGGTACTTTGTAGGTACACAACTTAAAAAAAAAAGAGTTAAATAGAAGATTAAATCCCTAATAAATCGCGAGTAACACCGCGGGGCAGAGCTACTTATTTAATATGCCGTGGAGTTTCACAGTACAAATTAGTTTTCTTTGCTTTTTTTTAATAAACATTCCATAGTTCACAGTCACACATTCACAGTCCACGTCACACCTACTACTATTACCCATCTATTACCACAAAGTACATGTCATAATCTAAGGTACATACTTCATACTAAATGTAGAAGAAAACAAATGTAAAAAGCAGATAATTTATTGACTGTAAATACTCTCGACAGCACATCCACCTTTACAAACGTGCACTTTAATTAAAATAACGTTTAGGGCGAGTGTGCAACGAAAATGTAACAACTAACGTACTGGTATAATCTATCCTAGTTTGCAATCAATGCTGAGGCAAGCGAATTAACTTTATATAAAACTGTTTGCAGTCTTGTTTACCACAGAGTCGTCCACAGAACACAATTACTCAAGAGAAGAAGTTCAACTACAAACAAAAAATAATAATGTGCGTACTAGCGCCACCTGCCGGATGCCCACAGCAACTTCTCAGTGGCGGCAAAATTTGAATGTTCCAATAAGGTGCCAGGCACATAAAAGCAAAAAGTATTTTGGATGAATAAGCAATTTCATTAATTGCAAACTCAGAAACTTTTTACAATACCACAAGACTTTTAAAACGATTCTGAGTTTGCAAATGAAATTGCTTATTCATCCAAAATACTTTTTGTTACTTACAACTAAAATACTTCAACGCCTTTTAGAAAACAATAAAATATTAAAGTGAAATATTTAATCCATACTTTAATGTAAACAAACCAATACAATGATACAAGATTATTCATAATAAAACAACATTACAAAGAAGGAGAAGCACAAGCTCAACTCGACGTCGTATGTTGAATAAGAGTCACTTTCTCAAAACGATCTAGGAAAAACACAGACGGAGAGTCACAAACAAGCTCAGCTCGACGTCGTATCCAAGCAATTAGACAAGAAATATTTCATAAACAAACCGAATCCGTTACCGAAATAAGTATACAACATACGCAAATAAAATTGGCCATCTTGTAAGTAAGCATGACGTTTGGCGTCGCCAGTTGCCACACTCAAAGTAAGTTTCTACTAAGTTTTTTTCGACCAAAAACAAAAATAAATTTCAATAACGCACGAAAATTGATATATTTCACAATTATTTACAAATCTTTTAGTCTAAAAAATTGTGCATTTGTTTTTTTTTACAATTAAGTCTAGGCCTGACTGAAATTCTACAAATCTTACCGAGGATTTTTTAATTTCAAAATGGCAATGAGGAAATCTAGCCCACGAAGATATTCTCGGTCGCCCAAACAAAGTCGACACCCCCTGGAGTCGTCCCATAACCTCCGTCCGACATACACGTACATTTCTAATTGTAGTCCGGTGTTTGTGCAGTGAATAAATTTTGGTTTTAGCAGTAATAAAATCTTTTTTTAAAAAGGTCCCGCGGACCGCCGCCCTAACAAATTTGGTGTCAGAAGTGTGGGATCTCAGGAAAATCGTTAAGTACTGAGATTTAGGTGTTAGGCGCGTCGCGAAAAACGGACTTCCCGCCTGACAACCTTTTTATATGGCTCCGTGCCTCAGGACCTTACATATTGTGCCAGTGGTCGACGATAAGTTTTGGGCATCCGCCTAAACCCGCATCGCTGCACTCCGAGGTCGACGTTAAGTCTCCGCCACCAGGCGCGAGCCCCCATCTCATCCTGGATACAACCTGCTACTGCCGTGGTCGACGTTAAGTCTCTACTTTCGAGTGAGAGCCCGCATCACAAGTTCCTGCATCACCACCGACTTCATCTTCGGACAGTTGACTCCCTCATCATCAACTCGCATTGACTTCCCACGCGTGAAGTCCAATCACGAACAACGCAACGTGACCTCGAAGTACTCCGCAATACGACTCCCTGGGTCGCCGGACACTCGACGCCCCCGTTGACGTCATCGCCGCGCTGCTGCACCTGCGCCGCGCGTCGCGTTCAATTACCAAGCCATAAGCTTGACCATTTGCAAGATCAAATCAATCAGGCTGAAAATCAGTCTCATATTGTAAAATATGGTCATTATTATTCAGGACTTACTTGTACTATTATTGTAGCTATTATAATTTACATATTAAGCAAAATTTATAAGAAATGGTTCTCAAATTGTTGTAAAAGCTCTTCTTGTTGCATCCAAATATACAATCAGTGTCATAATAGCAAGTCTAGTAGAAAGGACACTAAGGTCAATATGTCTATTGAATTAACTGATACCTATATCTGACGAGTCCTTTGAATGTGACAAGAGATCTATTAGGAGCCTCCCAGAAATAGAGATGAATAAGGATAAAAGCAAGGTCACATTTAGAAATTTTGAGAAGGTATCGTCAAGCCGAAACTTAACTAACCATTAAGTGACTTTTATTGATTTCTATTTCGGGACTTAGATTAAGTTTAAACTAGAATTAATTTTAGAATGACTCTACTTAAGATGTCCTTATGTTTAACACTTAGTCGCTGCGCCTCACTTATGTTTTCATTCATCATCATCATCATCATCATCGGCCTATGGTTGTCCACTGCTGGACATAGGCCTCTCCCATTGCACGCCACTGAACACGGTCCTCGGCTACTCTCATCCAGCTCTTGCCAGCCGCCCTGCGAAGATCATCGCTCCACCGAGTCTGAGGACGTCCTACACTACGTTTACCGATCCGCGGTCTCCACTCAAGAACTCTTCTACCCCATCGGTTATCAGTTCTTCGGGTGATATGGCCGGCCCACTGCCACTTCAGCATGCTAATTCGGTGGGCTATGTCGGTGACTTTGGTTCTCTGTCGGATGACTTCGTTTCGAATTCGATCTTTCAGAGAAACCCCGAGCATAGCCCTTTCCATAGCACGCTGAGCGACTTTAAATTTGTGGATCAGCCCCACCGTGAGTGTCCACGTTTCGGCACCGTATGTCATGACGGGTAGGACGCACTGATTGAAGACTTTCGTCTTTAGACTCTGTGGGATTGGCGATGTGAAGACTCGACCTAGTTTCCCATAAGCTGCCCAGCCCAGCTGAATTCTTCTATTGGCCTCTTTCTCGAAGTTGTTTTTACCTAACTGCATGGTTTGCCCGAGGTAAACATACTCCTTTACAACTTCGAGAGTACTGCCTTGAACTGCAATTGGCTCCGGATTTACGTGTTCATTGAACATAATCTTGGTTTTATCCAAGTTCATCCGGAGACCAATGCGTTGAGAAGAATCAGCTAGGCTACTCAGCATATGTTGTAAATCTTGCAGCGTTTCCGCCATGATGACAATATCGTCTGCAAACCGCAAGTGTGAAAGGTACTCGCCGCTAATATTAATGCCGTACCCCTTCCAGTCCAGCGTCTTAAACATATCCTCCATAGCATTTGTGAACAATTTGGGGGAAATAACATCCCCTTGTCTCACACCACGATGTATGGGGATAGGTTCAGACTGCCGGTTCTGGATTTGGACGGCCATAGTAGCGGCGTTGTATAGACCTTTCAACACTTGGATGTATCGCCAGTCGACTTGGCATCGCTGCAAAGATTCCAGAACAGACCAGGTTTCGACCGAGTCAAAGGCCTTTTCATAGTCCACAAACGCTAAGCACAGGGGCCGATTATACTCTTCGTTCTTCTGTATAATCTGCCGCACTGTGTGAATGTGGTCTATGGTGCCGTAACCCGACCGAAAGCCGGCCTGCTCAGGTGGCTGAAACTCATCGAGTCTCCTCGCAAGACGGTTCGCGATGACTCTTGAAAACAGCTTGTAGACGTGGCTTAAGAGTGAAATGGGTCGGTAGTTCTTCAAAAGGGTTTTATCACCCTTTTTGAAGAACAACACGACAACACACTTACTCCACGCCTCCGGAGTTCTCCCATCAAAGAGGGCAGCATTAAAGATCTTCTGGAGCTCCTTCATTACGGGTTTACCGCCGGACTTCAAGAGCTCAGTAGTAATACCGTCCTCTCCAGGGGCTTTTCCATTTTTAAGCTGTTTAAGAGCCATCGCGATTTCGTCTAGGCTGACTTCTGGCAAGTCTTCAGTATAGTGGCGTGTCAATGTAGCTCTGGAATCCTCATTTTCGGGATCTGGCCGAGATGCATGCGCAGCGTACAGCTGGCCGTAGAAGTTTTCAACTTCCGAAAGAACCTGTGTTATGGAGGAAACAACCACTCCATCCGTGGTGGTCAACTTTGTCAGATGGCTTCTCCCAAGAGATTGGACAAACACTTTCGATCCCCGATTTTGCTCGATTGCTCGTTCTATTGAACGAGTGTTGGAGCGTCGGAGATCGCGTCGAATTAGTTTGCCAATTCTCCTGTTCAGAGCATGCCTTTCTGACGCAGTGACTGGTGGGCGTTCACGTCGTTCCTCCATAAGCTTGAGTGTTTCTTCCGAAAGTTTAGACTTCGTCCCTTTATGCCGCATTGCGCAAAATCTCACACCTTCCTCCCTGAGAATTCCGACTACATTCTCGAGGGCCTGGTCGATGTCAACGTCATTTGTGGTTTCCACGGCAGCGATTCTGTTCTCCAGGTTAGACTGGAACTTTTCAGATCCCACTATAGTTTGGTGCAGGGTTGGTCGGAGCCTGGATTTCATCAAACGGACACGTTCGAGCTTAACATTGATATTCAGAGAGCCTCGCACAAGTCGGTGATCGCTTCCGGTATTAAACCTATTGATCACTGAGACGTCTCTGAATATACGCTTTTTGTCCGTTATGATGAAATCGATCTCATTTTTTGTCATAGTGTCGGGGCTCTGCCATGTCCACTTCCTTTGGGGCTTTTTCTTAAAGAATGAATTCATCAAGAATAACCCCTCCCTTTCGAGGAAGTTGACTAGCATTTGCCCCCTATGATTCCTGTTTCCATAACCATGGGATCCTACTACCGATTCGCTGCAATTCTGTACTCCCACTTTGGCGTTGAAATCCCCCATGACAACGTTGTAGTGGGCCTTGGTGGTGGAGTGTAAGACCTTTGATATGTCATCGAACATATCTTCCACTTCATCGTCCAAGTGCGTCGAGGTCGGTGCGTAAACCTTCACAACCTTAAGGTTATAACTCTCGGTTAGCTTAATGACAAGGTACGCAACCCTGTTCGACACACTTGAAACTTCTACAACGTTGTCACGGAGAGCTCTATTTACCAGAAACCCTACGCCACCCTGAGATAGCTGATCTCCCTCTCGAAAGTATAGCAGGTGGCCTGATTCAAGGGTTACGGTGTCCTCCCCCTCTCTTCGGACTTCAGATATCCCAAGAACATCCCACTTTACCTTCTCGAGTTCGACTTCCAGTTGTGCCAGGTGCTCGTCCAGCCGTAATGTGCGTCCATTATATGTCGCCAAGGTCAGTTGTTTTTGGCAGCCTTTCGTAACCCGGGGATTCTTCGCACCCCCTACCCTGCCGTTACCGTGATCGCCGCCTTGATCAGGAATAGCAGGGCGACCGGGAACTGGGGGCCGTGATCCGTTTTGGCTTTCCATGGAAGGATTTGCTCGTAATTGCCACGCTGAGCAGGCGGGTTGGCAATCGCAGACCGTATACGTACCGATGTCGCTGCTGCCCGACACCGGTACGACCCGTATGTGCTGGGTAATAATATGCACGGGTATTCTCTTCGTCGCCTTTTACGACACCCACGAGAAGATATGGGGGAGTGCTATTCTTAGCCGACACTCCACGGACGAGCCGACACTCCACGGACGTTTTCATTATTTCAGACATTTGTCCTTCGATTATCTCAAAATGATGGAGATGTTATAATCTATCCTAGTTTGCAGTAAATGCTGAGGCAAGCGAATTAACTTTATATAAAACTGTTTGCAGTCTTGTTTACCACAGAGTCGACCCATAACCTCCGTCCAACATACACGTACATTTCTAATTGTAGTCCGGTGTTTGTGCAGTGAATAAATTTTGGTTTTAGCAGTAACAAAATCGTTTTTTAAAAAGGTCCCGCGGACCGCCGTCCTAACAGTACCAATAAATTTTCATTTCTTCGTCAAAGCAAGTCAGTCCAAAGGAATCTCAGAAATTCGTACTGCTACGGCCAGACTAGAATTCAATTCAATTGATGTAACTCGTGAGGAAGGATTACATTACATTCAGCTGCCACCTGTTGAATTGAACGCGTTCCGATCCGTCTGATATAGCCCGTCGATAACTTCCGCGTCGCCTTTGTCGCATGTGCGCCTGGTACTTTGGTATATGGTTCCGACGAACAAAGCGCTAGAATGCGCCACGACAATATTTAGCGTGCTTAGCGAGACCATATGTTTTATGGTATCCTGGTACATGCCAACACGGATCCGTGCTACTAACACGTAACTCAAGGGGAAAGAATTCTTTGTAGCAGCTCCTGGTTATGCTCCCCTGGTTGACGATGACGGATTGTTGGTTCCGTGGAATAAAGGCGCAACTGCAAATCACGTTCACTATAAAAACGAAAACAACGACAATGAATGGGCGGTCGATCTCACTTAGGTCGCAAACACAGTGCAGGAGCTATTCATGGCTTTTCGAAATTATTTTTGACTGATGAGATTTCAATTTCGTAATTTTAAGACGAGTAGAGCGCGGTCCGAGTTGGCGTTTTGATACGAGTGCACTAAAATGGCCAGTGTACACGATACGAGTAGCATCTTAGTACTCATCTTATTAAACTCGGTCCGAGCGCAATAAGACCGTGAAAACGCGGCTATAATAATAGAACATGAACCTACTTACATTGTATTCGCTCGCGTAGTGCGAGTTTTTTCATTCACTTTCGATAGCGAGAGCGTTTGCAGTTTGTATAGGCGTAACAAAGAGACAACTAGGTGGCGCGTTTTGTCACTCCTATACAAATCGCAAACTCTCTCGCTATCGAAAGTGAATGAAAAACTCAGTATACGCACTCTGAGTGCGTCTCTACTCTAGTAAGCGAGGCTGTGTAATGTCTGCAATGGTGAACCCTTTAAACTTCAGATACGCTAATGTGATTCATGATTATGTACTATTCAATTTTAAACACGCCTTTATTAACATTATTGCATTGCAGTGATATGATTCTGGTATAATTTGGCATGTAGTAAGATGGTGTACACACAAATTCTCACTCCTGTCGAGAATCCACCCATCCGGCTTGAATTGTGTCACTTTTGTACAATACTACACCTTTGCGTACTAGGATAGCATAAAACACAAAAAAATTGCTGATCACAGCGATTAACTTTACTTACCCAATTTTTACTTTTCGGCCGTTCTCTCCTGCTTCAACTTGAGAAGACTTTCAAGTATGGATGTGTTTGTATGTAACATCAATAGTTAAAATACATAGGTGTTATTATTAAAATTTGTGTGTTATGCCAATTATGTATTCTGTGGTTATGCATACATAATAAAATGCAGTCCTTTACGATGGCGATTTTCATCATCTGAAGAGTTTTGATAATACTGACACGTTGTGGGTTTGATTACCGCTGGAGGACACCGCAATTAATTTGTGAGATTGACGCTAGTGAGTGTTTATTTATGTCGGTAACGCAGTATCCTAGGCTGTGGAATTATAATTATTATTATATTAGGAGGCGCATTATTAGTCGATTTTTGAATCCTATATTCCTATAACCGGGACGAACACCTTTTTTATTATCTAAAAATAATAATAAAAAAAACCAGTACTTAAAACCGGCATTCTTCGTTTGCCTTTTTGTGTTAGGAAACAACAAAAAAAAAAAAAATTACGATTTTGCGAGTTACGACAGTATTGCAGAGAAACTTTAAAAAAATACTAGGATATCATATCACAACTGGACATTAGTCATTAGAAGTTGTGACAGCAAGCAGCTTGTGTCTAATAAAATAACAAGGCGTAATAAGTATCTACCTATGGAACTAGGTGTTGGCACCGTGACCTGACGACCCCAAGTCTAATTACGAACGGCCTGGTTGGTATAATAATTATAATCTGCCCTCGACTCTGCATGTCACACAGTTACATTACACTACTAATCTATTGTAGTCCTAAATAAAATCCATTTATTAAGCTTTTGTGGTGATGTGATCCTTTATTCACTCTCAGTAAAAATGTCAAATATCATGACTGATGCTTCACAAAGTTTTGAAAAATGTCGTTGTTCAGACTTCTAGCCTTTTCTTTATCGCAGATGAGCCCATCTATGAAACGGGTGCTGCCATCTGTGAAATAAATTCGAACTAATTAATTCAGTATTTTGAGCGCCACCTAGTGTCGAGTAGGAAATGCTTTTAGTTAGTATTTTCGTACTGAGATGGCGCTGACGTAATTATATAACATAAAATAAACTTTACATTCACATGGTTTACGTGTTTTTGGAGAAGACGAGAAGACAATGCAATACTTGTATTTTTTTGTTTCAGAATGCACCGACTCAAGAACCAGTGTATAGAAAAGTGGCAATAGTGGAAAATTTCTTCGACATAATTTACACAGTCCACGTGGAACTAGAAGGGAGACCGGGCAAGCACGCTGGTCAGAAGAGAACTTATAGAACTGTAAGTACCTCTTTAAATACCTTTACAATATTTCTAGCAAATTAATAAAAGTTGACTAAATAGTATTTACAAATAAAGTTCAATAAAAAATTATCATAATTATCATGCAGATCGTTTTTGCGAAGAGATTCAAATATCTCAATCATGTAAGTAGTGAAATCACAATCTAGGCTCATTTTCTAAAATAGTTTTTTGCAAAAAACTTTCTGAAGAAATTTTAAACTCCACCAATTTTCATCAAGTAATTATTGCCACCTGTCGATATAATAGAATACTAAATAATTTACGGATTTACTGCCACCTCGTGTAAACATCTGGTACTATTACTTGGAGTCTGTAAACCAACCAGCTGGCTTGCATCTCGTTGCATAGTTTTACCACTGGATGTCGCTGCTAGCATTTTCCTCAAGTTATTCTCTCTAGAATTTTCTTAGGGCTGATTTTTCAATAGTCAAATAACTTTTATCTGAGGAATAAAAATGGCGGTTTGACATAACTTTCATACATAAGCTGTCAAACCAACATTTTTAGTGTCCGTATAGTTGGCTTTCACGTGGTCGATTTCAGTAATTTCAACCATGCCACCGAATTGTGTATTAATAGTGCCTAATAGTGCTACAAGACACAATTAGCTAGGACAAGTATTTCCGGAGATATTCAGGCGACTCACTGAGGCAGCCAACCAGACGTCTACTTAGCAGACACATCACGAACGGCTGTATATAGAGTTATGGTTTGTATGCCAGATAATAGTGCGCTAATAGTGCTCACTACATGCCAAGTTTCCAGAATAGTGCTTCAATACAAGCTGAGAAAACATACCCTATTGTTGAGGCACCCAACTAGACGCTTTTTCTTACCATGATTTCTTCGTAACGGCGTAGAGTTTTAAAACAAAACCTATACCAAAAAACTGTGCGTTAATAGTGCCTCTTAATGAAACACAAATGCCCCCGAATCACCTATGCGTTTAGCTAAGAAATGTATGCAAACTGCTACGTACCGAACAATAATTTTGCAATAAATTAAAATGAACTCTTATGAAAACGCAATTAGGGTGAAAATTGTTTGCAACAATTATTTGATACCGACAAGGAGAAAAGTGTTTATAACACTCGGTGAGTGTCACTCACGGCCATCTAATAGCTAGTTGGTTTAGTACACTGTGCGTCTTGGGCATTGTTGGTCAATAGTGGGCTGATGATGTTGAGTACGAATGCGACAGCGAAGCCCAAAAAGAGGATTAAATTTCAAATGTTGTAAGTACCGTATGTCCAGATGCCCCGCTTTAGTGGGATGTTCCCGTTTTAGGGTATCGTACCCAGGGTGCCAAACGAGACTCTTTTACCTACTCTGCGTTCACTATCTGTCCTTCCCTGTTCAACCTTCTAAGGGCTGTGTCTTAGCAGTAACCAGTCGAAATTTTCACAGAATATGTTATGCTAGGGCAGATCACCTAAAAAAATTAAAACAGAGATTTTTGATTTGAAGATGAAGATTTTTTTTATATCGTATAGTTTCTGAGATATAATTTTTTTTTCAAATATTTTTTGGAAAGATAATTGTGATGTATATTACTGCACACAGTACATACATACTGATAATAAATCGACGCAGGACGAAAACCCTTGCCGATGTGTTGCGCTGGAAGAGTCAAATCAGTTAGCCATGTTGTCACATGACCGAAAAAAAACTAATCCCTGGTTAGCGCTAACTAAATTCATGTTCATGGAAAAAAAATTGTACTAGTTAATGTCGAAGGCTTCCTTCGTCATTTCTCTAATTATCTCACCGCTTTCTGAGAGAAGAGTCTACCCACAGCGTCCTACTATCTTAAATTATAAAAAATAGTACATTATTGATTTCACCAATAGATTAATAATAGTGATCAATTCCATATTTATGGAAGTGGAACGATAAAAAAAAAGAAATAGTAAAGAGTATTCGTAGTGATTCGGTAACTAGTATTCGGAAAGGTTTAATAGTAGTTTACTTTAGTACATAGTTAAATTAATATACCGACTCCGGATACTTTAGTCCGTGCCTACGTGATAGTACGTGATATTATTTTTTCACTTTTGTTCTTACATGTACCATTAATTTCTTGGCTAAACGCATAGGTGATTCGGGGGCATTTGCGTTTCATTAAGAGGCACTATTAACGCACAGTTTTCTGGTATAGGTTTTGTTTTAAAACTCTACGCCGTTACGAAGAAATCATGGTAAGAAAAAGCGTCTAGTTGGCTGCCTCAACAATAGGGTGTGTTTTCTCAGTTTGTATTGAAGCACTATTCTGGAAACTTGGTATGTAGGGAGCACTATTAGCGCACAATTATCTGGCATACAAACCATAACTCTATATACAGCCGTTCGTGATGTGTCTGCTAAGTAGACGTCTAGTTGGCTGCCTCAGTGAGTCGCCTGAATATCTCCGGAAATACTTGTCCTAGCTAATTGTGCCTTGTAGCACTATTAGGCACTATTAATACACAATTCGGTGGCATGGTTGAAATTACTGAAATCGACCATGTGAAAGCCAACTATACGGACACCATTTTTATTCCTCAGATAAAAGTTGTCTGACTATTGAAAAATCAGCCCTTAGTCGAAACATAAATACATAGTTGGTTCTATAGATTGATCAAATTAATTGTCACTGTCATCGGTTTTCGGAAAATTGTGTGTTAAAGCGGAAAGTTAAAATAATAAACTTTTGGCCAACAGATAACGGAGACATACGCTTTCCTGCCGCGGGAGGCTGTCACACGGTTCCTGACCGGATGTGCCGAGTGCGCGCGGCGCCCGCGCAGCGCCTCCCCCCCGCCCCTCCCCACGCCGTCCCCTTCCCCCACGAGACATCCCCCTTTTCTTCCTTTCATCCCCCACTGCGCTCCAGAATTTACCAGAAACTGGGAATCCGAGATTGACGCAGCTCAGAACTATAGTTTCGAACCGAAGTTTGATTACACTGATCTCCAACCGCTGAAAAAGGTTGAAAGTCCAAAAGCGGCTGACGTCGACGACCCTGAACCGACCTACATAGAGTTAACCTCGAGTAAGAGCTCAAAATCTTCGTCGCAGACCGGTTTCGAGGCGGCACCGATTTTCAGCAGAACATCGCCAGTCGAACCGGCTTTCAGAGAAGTCGAACCGGTTCGAACCGACCCTGAAATCGACAAAGCCGACGACAGTCTAATCGATGTCGAAGACGTGAAAACGCCCCCCACTCTCTCTCGGAAAGAGATTGAAAACGTGAAAGTCAAGGAAGAGCCTGCGCAAGAAAGTACTAGGATAGCAGAAGAGAGCAAGACTGAAGTGAAACACAAGAAGTATAACCCGTTGGATGTCGCCAACCTGACCTCGAAGGATCCACCGAAGGCGCGGTCGCCACCTCGGAAGAAACTGCTACCTCAGCCTGCCGATTACACTTCGGCTTTCGCGAGGCTTCCGAAGCCCTGGAGGCCGGACAGCGGTCTCTACTTCAGCGGAGAGGAAGTGGACTACAGCGTGCCTATAACCACGGCCTACCTGAAACACATGCGGAGCCTGGCGTTTCAAGAGCGGATGGACGTCGATGATAAGGTTTGCTTTTACATATTTGTTGGCTAGTTCAACACATACTTGGATAGGTTAATGTTTTGTTCCTACTACAAAGATTTACTGAAAACTTCATTACTTTTAAGTTTCTTGACGGGTTAGGTATATTGTTTCCATTTCCGTACAAAGATCAGAAAAATTAAGAATTGATTAGCAAATGAAAAAGTCATTCGGTTAGAACACCAAGGCCGGGTTTCAAAAACAACAATAATTCGTAGTTTTGTTTTATACGTTTAGTTTTATGACTCTACTACGCAATGTACCTCCATTGCATAGTATAGTCGTTATGTTAATCTGTGGATTAATCAACTTTGCAATGTACTGTACATTGAATTGTCATGGTATGCCATGAATTCTAGTATAAACAAGCCTCTGGTCAGTGAATACCTACATAAAGTACCATCGGCAAACGTTGTTTATCCATTAAATTAAAAAGTGGCGGTCAAGCCTGACGTTGGACTCCTCAGAAGGATGACCTTAAATTTTCTCAGATTTGATACTCGCAATCCATAAAAAAATTGTGTATGATTTAAATAATCGGCAAAAAATGGGGTTTGGTCAGCAATAAAGTAAGTCAGTTAAAATAGTATTTTGAGTATGAACTAATCTGGTTGGCAGATATACATAGGTATGTACTTAACCAAAACCCAATGTGCGGTACGTGGTACCAAAAAGTAGAGTAGCGTACATTCTTTAAATAAACACATCGGATTCAGGGCGCAACCCTTACGGATTAAAGTTTGACCAGCGGCACGGTCCCACTGTGGTCTGTTAGAGCCCGACCCGGGACCGTTTGAACAAATAACCTTTGTGAGGCGAGGGGTTATGATTTGAACATTTTACACTTTGTATTAATACTGCGCGGTTTTTGGTGGGAAGTTGTTGGGGTGAGACTGGACGCTCGATCAAAGGGCCCAGAGCATAAAGTATGCGCTGTTTTCGACCTATTACGTCACAATGGCTGGCGGCTGAATTTGAAAACCTACTGTGCTCCATGCCATATACGGATTCTATAGATGCAAACAAAATGTTTTTTAAACGATCAGCCTAATTATAAATTGATTTACGGATACACTTACTTACTTAACGACGCGAGCTCCAGATGGAGCAGAGATCTGCTCACCATGATTAAACTCTGCGAATCAGAGCGAAACCTGGTCGGACTCTCCGGCAAAAAGTCAAGTAAGTGTATCCAATATACCTTCCTCAGGGAGGGTCTCTTCCCTCGCCCCTCGATGGGGACATAATGGTTGATGATGAAGTATATCCGGAATAAAGTTGTTATCTATCTATGTCTAAAATGTCTAGTCTGCGAAGGCTTTAGTTCAAAAACATCAGCCTTATCTTCAAGACAGGAATAGGACGACGGTCAATGGGCAGACCTGCGGCCCGATGGTCGGACGATGTCGTTGAGTCGGGGGAAGGTCCGTGGATGCGAATGGCGGGAGACCGTCTGAGATGGCATTTGGGGGGAAAGGCCTGTATTATAACCAGCAGTGGGCAGCGGTGGGCTGATGATGATAATGTTGATGATAATCATCGACCCGTTAATGTGGATATTGGACATTGGATTCTTCATGCAAGCGCCAGTCGCTTCTGCTGTGCGCTGTTCTTCACTAGGGCTTCAATTCTGCTAGTGCATTATAGTTCAATGACGGATACTCGTTCGGGTCACGTGATATGATTTTTTATACTATTGACGCCTAGAAGGTTTGGTACGTGTCTGCGCGTAGATTAAAAGCGGCAATGAAATGAAATTGTCATTTAAGGGTACACCTAGCGCCATAAGTAAAGAATAGATATTAGTGAAAACGAAATAACCATTACGTAGCCCCTAGAAAAGATTAGGTGGCCCCTAAATAACATAAACATAAACATTCACATACAGTCAAGTCACATACATCTTAAGTTTTGTTGGTGAAAACGGGGATAAGAGCAGCAAATGTATAATATGCACGTCATAATTCTTCTTGTATTGAACTCAATACTGACTTTGAACGATAGAAACGATTGTCTTGATATGCCACGGTGGCTGGCTCGTTTGTGGCTACGAAAACATTCACAGGATTGTTACCGACCTAAGCGTAGTAATTGAAAGGCAATATAGCAAAATTGACTTCGCAAGTACGGGCTGGGCTGTGCAAACCGAGCCTAAGTGGCAGCTAACAAATTCAAACGAAGTGAATTTATCCGGAATAAAGTTAATAAATTCAAACAATTACATTTTTCCGCGACACATCTTCCGAAGTTCTGATCTCCCGGTTCCCCCGCCGCGCCTTAGCTGGCGACGCGAATAAAATATAACCTCCTGTTGTGATATTAACAGGGACCGAGAAAAAAAAGGGGGGTGTCAGCCCACGGGGGGGCCAGCGACGGACTAAAGGAGCCCCCAATCAATCTTGCGAGTCGTCTGGGGTGGGGGGGCTCTTTCGGGGGTCGGGACGTACCCTCTTACGGTCTAGGACTGACCCTTGGCCAGGGTGGCGATGGAAAAGGCGGTGTGTGCGTTTTGTCCTTTCTTTTTCCTTTTTTGTTGACAGGTCTTTAAGGTGAAATAGGTTGGCGTGAGTAATTATTGTTCCGGTCGTTTTGTGATTTTGGTAAAATATTGTACGTTTCATGTCTCGTTCAAAGACCTCATAAACATAAAAAGCCTCATGAATTACAATGGCTGAAACTGAGTTACAATAGAATTTTCGGTTCATATTGATTTTATTATAAACATTATTCGTATAATTTGGGAAACGTAATCTACATGGATAGATTTCTAGCTAAATAAAGCACTCATTTCATATCCGAACAAACATCCAAAGAAACCATCAAAATTACCTAAAAATCTAACTCAAACTCTCATTAGACAAGCGTAAAAAATTTAGTAATTCAATATTTAGTCTAGATTGTGGTCTAGAACATTCAATCCACATAACCGACTAAAGCAGCACCCGAGTCAAACAATTTATTTATTTTTTTACCAGAAGAAAAGCGAAAATGTGTGTGTACTTTTCACACTTTAGAAGGGAAAACTTTATCAATCAATCAATCCATACTCGCCTGCTGCTGGATATAAGCCTCCCTCAAGGTACGTTATATAATTGAAAACTGATATAATTTTGAAAACGTGTTTGATTTTCTACATTTCGATGATAAATGGGGCCGAGAACCCGATTCAGTGTTACCGACCCGACCGTTAAGCTCCAGTTTCGTTTTCAGTTCAAAAAAAGAACGCCTAAAGAAGTTTCCACTTCAAAACTCCGAGCCAAAAGCGCACTTAGGGCCTTATCCGCGCACGCCCGTTTTTGTGTCTTGTCTAATGCCGGCGTGACGGCCGCCCCCGGCTGATGAAACCCTCGCTCGCCCCCCCCCCCACAGAGCACCCCTCGAGAAAAATGAGTTAGGAAAGATGCGGTGCCCGATTATGGCCCGACGTGCGGGGCCTTTGTCGACGCATGAATCAATCGGTCGAATAGGACACCGCGACCCTTTTGAAGTTGCGAAGAGAGGATAGAATGGCGTATATCTAATTATTAAGAAAGAAAACTCTCACCTGATTCTGTAGTCCTGGTAAGTTGTTCAAGTATTATGTGCTCTTTTCATTAGCCGAATCGAATAGGACATCGTTATTAACCTTTTAATTTTGCCAAAAGGGTATTCTAGTACTAGTTGATCCGTCAAACTTTGTTTTGCCATATTGATCAGCCTACGACCTATTCTCAAACACTCCTGCCAAATAAAAAAAAGAAACTAAATGTCGGTGACGCCGTTTCGGAGGAGTTCGATAACAAACACTGTGACACGGGATTTTCCTGTATTAGATAGATAGAATATTGTTTATTTATTCTTTAGTTTAATTTTTGTTATGTTTTTTATTACAACTTAAATAACAGTAGCTATACTTGTTTATGGAGTCCTGGTAATTTATTAAAATATTTTCAAAAAAGTTAAGAAAGTTGCGGTGGCCGATTATGTTCCTTCCAGATGGGTTGTTGATGGGTACATGCCATCGAAAGCTGTCAAAGCTATTTTCCGTTTCTCATTTGTAACCTCCATAAAATTATCAAACTGGTGTCATTATCTGTGCATAATTAAGCATAAAATAGAGCACTTCTTTTCGAACAAGGAACTACGGGATGGCTGATTATGGCCATGCATGCTCTACAAAAAAGGGTGGCTGGGCGGCCATGTGATCCAAAATATAGTAAATGCATCTGCTTACCTCAGAGATATTATGTTATCTTATAACGCTTCCTTTCTATAATAAATTGTAGGAATAACAGTCAAACACTGACATAATTAGTACGTCCTGCCATGTCGTCCAAAATGAGGTATTTAATAATCTCCTTATAATGGAGAGCCGCTACACTCAACATGGTGTGAAGACTTTTCTTTGTTATACAGCCTATGTAAAACTTATTTCATATCTGGCTTCAACCTTTTCTCTAGATACAGGGTAGTGAATTAGTTAGATAGATAGAAATTTTTTTAGTTCTACAATCTTAAGAAATAACCGTCGAGATTGCCCTTTATGTAAAAAAAAAAATCTGCCGTAAATAGCAAAGGTTCTTGGGCATTTAGGCGGGTAGCAGAAATGTTCAGGATATCAAAGTTTTTGTGATAATGAGCCGACATTGGAAAAAAAATCGGTATAGGATGCTCGCTGATAGAAAATGTTTTTTTCTCAAACATGCTTGGAAAGTTGAGCATTATTTCGACAACCTTCTTCGAGATCAATCGAAATTGCTGTACTGGCCAATTACACGCCAAAATACACGAACAATCATATACAAGCCTTGGCTTCGCCTCGGCCCACATTTCCACGTTCGTCCATCAATGCCTCTTTTGCTGGCCGCTGCAGTAATGTACTATTTCAGTAGGTCAATATTCCAGCCAGCCAGTGTTTGTTGAAAAGAGGAAAGTTAGAAAGAGGCACCTAACTACCTTCATAGTTCTTTAGTTCTTTGATTATGATACCCTAGTTTCTTTAGAAAAAAGCTTTCCAAACCTATAAACATTCATACAAAACACTCCCCGTGGAAAACTGATTCGTTCTCAATAAATATGAGTCCTTGTCGACCCGTGCACCATCCACCCTGACCTTGAACTGGAACGTCTTGGTGACCCCCGTGCTTACACAATTCGTTTTTCATAGAAGGTTACCAGACTAATTTCGTCTAGACAGATGTCTGGATACCTTTTGTCTAGTAGTAGAAGTACGAATCGGGAGCTAGCCAGTAATGGTGTCTTTTATCCGAATGTCATTAAAATTTCGCCCCCTTTTGATTTGATAAGTGAGGGGTCTTTTCGAAGCAAGTAGTCAGCCTATGACATGGTGTTCCGAATTTTAATACGACAAAACTTTAAATACAAAATACAGTCTGTTAGCTTTTAGAATATACCTCGGGCTCTAGAGTAGACTTCGGTTTTCGCCGAAAGCACACGAATGTAATCCTGCAATGTATAAAACTTTTCTTCACTATTTTGAAAAGTTATGTAAAGTTATAAATAACAATACAAAATAAACCTTACCTTATTCCAATATAATCGGTTTTTGATTGCTCAGCCGAGGTATATTCTAAAAGCTACCATACTGTAATTGGTTCTCTAAATGAAAAAGGAACAAAATATTTACTGTATTATGGAAGGATGAGCTCTGACCGATACGTTTCAGGTATTGTGCTTTTTAGAATATCTATACTCTGTAAAAAACCTAATGTTCTTCCGCATTCAAAAGTTCGCTAGATATTTACTTTTTTCACAAACTAACTCAAATTACTAAGGCTTAAGGTCTAACTAACACCTTTAATTATTGTAATAAAATAGCTAATACATCCCGTATTCATTCCGCATAGGGAAATATAAAAAGTACCTGAAACCAGCGTGTATGCACCGACTATTAATGGGCCACGCGCATTGGAGGGTTCCGTAGTAAGAAGGAGGTTTTTAAAACTTACAACTACAGAAAATGTATTCGCAATGGGTTGTGCGAAGTTTTCCTTTCATAGGATAGTCAACTATAACTCTTTAACTTGGCCTTAATAGATTTTCTATTAACTTCATTATAGACCTAATTTTTTGAATTGTCTTCATGAACCGTTTAGCCTGTAGAAAGAGGCTGGGGATCGTCCTATTCTAACAAAAAATGCATTTAAAGCTTAATATTTCGCTAACGGATCCCTAAACCGCAAATTATTTTTCCTACACACAGTAATGTTTAACGAACGATACGCCAAATTATGAGCTAGAGCTATCTTTGGCAAGTAAAATTTTCCTGCACTACAAATACAGGGAAAAATGTGAAAACTATACATTTGTAATTAAATCTTTAAAAATATCTTTGAAGTTCGGAAATGACTGCGAGCACGAAACTAGCAGCACGGCTAACCCAACTCACTCTTGTCCGTTTTTTGTAGGTTTTTAATTTCAATTTGAATTGAAAAGCAGAGAATTAACGAAAAGTGTTTCGCCTTAAAAGTTACGTCTTACTGCATTGCTCTGCATTTGGTTAAGCTATGCTTTTTAGATTATTCCGTCAGATACAGGGGGGCCCTAACTACCCCCGTTTTTACGCGATTGCGTGTTGTTCTCATTCGCCGGTTACCAGGCGCCGAGGAGGTGGGTGGTACGTAAGTAGGCACATGTAGAATTAACTACGGGCGCCCCGCCTGGCGAGCGCCCGACTAATTCCGTTAAAATTCTCCCGCTTCTATGCGAGCCTGGTACCCGTGGGCGCGGTAAGTAGGGTAAATGACAACGGGAGGTTGCCCGTAAGGCGGCTGCCCCCCTAGTGCAAGGGTTCAGAGGTTTTATATATTTGTTAGCGGAGTGAGACTTTCCTGGCTGGAAACAGTGCCAGCGCCGACTGAAAAGTTGGGCGACTGAAAAAGAAAATGTTGCACGAAAAAGGTTTCGGGTAATTTTACTTGGCGAGTACGGAATTGTGAAACGTATGGAAAGTTTCCTAATGTGCTCTCAACCACACGCAAGCGTACATAAACGTACAAAGGTTTTGGCCAGTCTTGATGTTTGATTCGTTTCCAATGGCTTGGTGTGTACTCCAGATAGATAGATAGACGATAGACACTTAGATATCGCTCAACCAGGTATACAGGACGAAGAAGGAAGTTTCACATCAGGGGCACAGGCCTTCTCTCAGTGATAGGGAGTTTGGGGTTATGTAATTACACCATTTATAACGCTGAGATATAATAATACTCAAGACTTTGGCCACTCGGGTTTCCTCACGCTGTTTTCCTTTATTCTGGCCGAGTATTGTTATTACATACACGAATGTATCGTACGTCGGGTTCCGTATTTTTAGTGCAAATTAATTGGAAAAGAATGTCTTTGGGATTCGAACCAAAGATTTCTAGAATGCGAGGTCTGGTCCGCGGCTTATAATAGAACAATTCATAGTTTATTACGCCAATTCCGTGTGCATTGCGGAGCCAAGTCTCCTAATTGTTCATCTGTGTGTACGGCTATACAATAATATAACTTCCACACCACACAATCACTTGACCTGGTCCCAAACTAGGATACCCTGAGCTATGGTAACCAGGCAAGGATATTACAAACAAGGACACCCAGACTGAGACCATTTGTACAAATGTACGGCGGCCCCGAGTGGGTATCGAACCCACGACCTTTTCCTTGGTACATAAGCGCCTTAACGGCTAGATCAACATGTCAGGCATTTCTTAGATTACTTAATAATAAAAAAACTGCAGTGTCGTCAAAAGTGATATGCGAGTTTGGTAAGCAGAGATGCAATTACGTAAGACTCCACTGTATGGAGTTGTCTGATTTTTCCCTTTTGTTCCCGGTATGTCACACCACCTTATGTCACACTGTTACATTCTGGGACTTTTTCCCAGTAGGTATCTCATACTCCTACTCTGAACTGTCATAAACATTCTCATTTTGACTATTTCGAGTTGTCTAAATGCGTGGAAAGTTACGTGATATAAGGGAGGCAAGGACATTACAAATACTCAGATTGAGGGCTTTTGTACTTTGTAATGCACATCAAATTCTCACAATAAAACATGTTGTAGTTAGGGCCTAATTATTATTATGCACACCGAATCCTCTCGGAATTCTGACGTTTCAAAGTAATCAGTATTGAATTTGACAGTTTAGATCTGAACGATCGGAACCACTCAGAATTCGGTTCGCGTATACAGGAGCAGAGCGTTCTACCGACGCGCCACCAATTTACAATATCACTGGCAATCTACGAACTGAACGTGGAAAAAAGAAAAAAACCTCGTTCCACGCACAAAAGCCAACATTATCCACAGTGAAAGTTCAGCAGTTTGGGCGAATGTTCGACAAAAACCTAGGCTAGGCCGGAGCGGGGTTGGGTCCCAATAAATGTTTTAGAGCGCGTAAATCATTACTAGATCAGCCCGCCCCCTCAGCAGGGCCTCCGGGCTGCCTGTAGGCGCAACCGAGGACAAAGAGAAGGGGAGGTGATAACGCAAAGGTTTTGGATGCGGCATCAGTATAGTTAAGCAACATAACGGCGCGTTTAGTCCATGGATGTCACTATCTATGACTAACGCTAGTGACCTTTTTCCGAGCGGTTCCATGCTTCGCAAGGCACGTTAAGCAGTTGGTGCCGGCTGCCGTCGATAGATGGCAGTCGTCAAGCTAAGTCAGAGGCCTTAACATATAAAATATCTCAAGGTCACGCAACGAGCTATGGAAGGGGGCTATGCGGAATTTCTCTTACGAGACCGAATCAGGAATGATGAGATCGGTAAACGAACGAAAGTCGTCGACATATCCCAGCGGATTAGTAAGTTGATGTGGCTGTGGGTGGGCCACATAGCACGCAGAACTGATGGCCGATGGGGCCAAAAAATTCTCGAATGGGTACCACATAATATATCGGCAACGCAGTTTTCGTAAGTAACTATTTAACTATAGTGATGTCTCGTCAAATTTCTCAGAAAAGAGCGTGACAGAATGTTACTTAAGTATTTACTTAGTGGAATTCTCAATTCAGAATCCGGCCCTATGAATTGTAGTTTTTTGTAATAGGCCCCTGACCTAAGTGATCCGTTTTCATGTAAAACCACTAGAATAGCCAAGTTTTAAAAAACTTGCAGCGACTTTTACCTATTTGTACAACGTACATCCATGTCTCTCTTTTGACATCCTTGGCAGTAAAGTACGGCGCGTACCCGGCCTCGCCCGTGGGACTTTGTTCGCGAAACTCAACCCCATATAATCTGTACTGACGGCGGCTCACCCGCCGAGGCACCTTGCCTCTATGTGCCCCTGGTACCCACTGCGGGGGTGGCGATTATTATTATCTGTTGCTACGGGTTACTGGAATGACGATGACGGGTTTAAAAAAATATATAAAAATAGGTAGGTACTTTATTTTACTTTATCACACATTAAATTTAATAATATAAAAACATGACAATACCATAGGTACAGGTCTTGGATGTTTACATGTTTGTGATAACGCTGTTTCTGGTTCCCACGGTACAGGTTATCCTAGTGTGGGGCCAAAAGCAATGTATGTGCCTGCATGTAAATGTTATGTTATTTAGACATTATATAAGTCATTAGTAATATATAGAGATAGAGCGCTTCGCCAACAAACTGGTTTGCAGTTTGGCGAAATTTTGTCATTGAATAAGTTTTTTTATTCACGAATATTAAAAAATATATAATTCAAGGTGGTGGTGTACAGACGTGTGCAATGACATTGTGTTTGTGTGTATAACAGATTAGGTTTGTGTAAATGAAAGTTAAATTCATATGCCCAAACGAAACTTAATTAGCTAATCTACTACGGCGTAGAACTATTTCCTAGCACTTCTATTCGAAAGTGATGACTCGATAAGCCACGCTTAATGATGCTTTTCTCTAAAAACGCCCTTTACACTCGGGCAATCACACTAATATTATGAATTCGAAAGTTTGTGAGTGTGTGAGTGTGTATGTTTGTTAATTCTTCACGTCTAAACGGCTGGAGCGATTTTAATAAAATTTGGTATGGAGTTAGCTGACACCGTGAATTGACACATAGGCTTCATTTTACTGCGGGAAAATATCTTATTCCCATGGGAAAATCCCTAAATATGTGAATAGTTATTATATTTAACGGTTAATAGACAATTTATTTTCCCTAATAAGCCACGGGTAACACCGCGGGGCACAGCTAGTCTTTACATAAATTTGTCAAAAACGGGCGACGGCAACTTCAGGCTAGTCGAAGATTGCTAAAGTGCCGAAGGAACTACCAATCCAGTCTTACTGAACTGAAAAAGTGCCTCTATATTTTTTGTGCCGCTCGTACAGTTGACTACATGTTGACCGCACGCGTGCGCTCTACTCGGTGACTTTAAGGACGATTTTGCAACAAAAATGATAATGTCGATCAACCGTCGAGTGTATACGTTGTCCAAAGCTTTGGACGAACGCCATTTAGTTCTTGGTCTGGAGGACGAACAAGAACACAGTTTTGATCAAAAAACTACTTTCCCCCCTCGGTTTTTGTTAGGGCCGCTGTCCACTGTCTACTTTATGTTTATAAAGTACATCTTTTTAGGCGACCTCTGTGGCGCAGCGGCTAGCGCATCTGCCTACCATCCGGGGTCCCGGGTTCGAACCCCGGCTGGGGTTGTGATGTCGTTGTTTCTGGTTCTGACGACACAAAGCCTCCTAGTATGGGGCCAGAAGC
Organism: Yponomeuta plumbellus; assembly: GCA_947310845.1. Classification (NCBI taxonomy): domain Eukaryota; kingdom Metazoa; phylum Arthropoda; class Insecta; order Lepidoptera; family Yponomeutidae; genus Yponomeuta; species Yponomeuta plumbellus. Next base: position 13,169,491 of record OX371214.1, read on the forward strand.
AATGTATGTAAATGTTACTATTTGTATGTATCTTATAGGTATCGACAACATTCTTCTTGCAATCCACCCCAATTTTATGCCTTAGATATCAAAAATCTTTTATAATTCTTTCGCTTGGTTGTGCGATAAAGCATTATCTATCTATCGATGTATCTATAACACGGTGTTTGTTTCTTCATGTATAGGTACTTTTGAATTAATAGTTTTATGAAACGCGGCACAGGGCTTGACATCCATTGGGTACTCATAATCTCCAGAAACATTATAATAGCTTTCACATAACACAATAACTCGTTCTGGTCTCTTACCTATGATACCTTGTCCTACGGTAACCAGACAATGACATCATCATCAACCCATTATGTCCCTACTGAGGGGCACGGGTCTTTTCCCTGAGGAAGGGAACCTTACTCCACCACGGGGGCCAGGTCCGGATTGGTGGAGGCTTGTAAGACTAGTGGCTGGTCTTACTGTCAGAAGTTTTTCAAGCCGCGCTAGGGCATCTGACTTTGCTTAACAACTGCCATCTATCGACGGCAGCCGGCACCAACTGCTCAACGTGCCTTGCGAAGCACGGAACCGCTCGGAAAAATGCCACCAGCGTTAGTTATAGACAGTGACCCATCCATGGACTGAACGCGCTTTCGTTTAAGATCACTCAGGCAGCCCAGGCTGAGCGACAAGGACATAACAAACATGGAAATAAACCCAGATTGAGGCCTTTCGTCTGTGTGATTTCCTTTTTGGTCGAGATTAGCATCTCCAAGATAGTAAGTAAGGGATGTTTTGATCTTAACAATCAAGGCCTGAACTCGTTAAGATGCTCACAATCTCCAGAAACAGAACAGAAAGGACTCTTGTGTCTTATTACGGCAATTCCTCAAGTTATAGCTCGCAGTGTCCCTCGGCCCACTCCCCAAGTTTGATAGACGTACTGAACTTTTTCTCAGCCCCCCTCCGCCCCCCGGTCAGCCAGGGGGCAGGCAGGGGCACGGATTAAATAATCATTTCGGCACACCCCCGTCTCTAAGTGTGTCGCTGGCTGTTAGGAATTAGTCTTTGTTTTATGGGTGCCTGGTAAGGATTTCGGTCGGATTCGGTTTTAGTATGTGATTAAGGTTTTTATTTGCAGAACAGACTAATAAAAGCTCACTCGACTGCTCTGGGAGATATGCAGAGGCTGACTCATTTTAGTGGCGAATCTAAGTTAATCAACTTTCATTAGTCGCTGCTTGCACCCACGCGGTTTCGTGTTTGTCAGGGCATCTCAGATGTGAAACTCTTGTCTCTGCCTATCCTTCCAAGGTACAAGCGTGAGTGTATGTATGTGATCTAAGTATTCGTCGCCCAATATAACGAGACTAGCTGTGCCCGGTACTTTAACTACGCTTTGGACAAAAATAGATAGAACATAATTCGAAATACGTAACTGTTAGCCGGTTATCTATGAGAATTTGAACGTTGAAAACAAGTTAAGGGAAAAACCACATTCATTTAGAAAAGTGAAACAAGTCCTTTGTAATCTGAAATGGCTAAACATGCTTTGTGCTAAGTCTTTCGTGGTCCACTTCAACAAAAGACTTTTTTAAACATGAAAACTGAACTAAAATTTTTGTTAGTTATACCAAGGAGAATAATTCACTTAAAAAAAACAAAAAAAGCCGAAGCCGAAATTACAAGGGTTGAGCACTTAGAAGGGCTTTGCACATTATAACGGACCGGGATGTGAGAGAGCTTTGGAGCACGAGGTACAGATATCGGACGTCGCTCGGACGGACCAACCAAGCAGATGACGTAGAGAATTTGCGGGACAAGGCTGTCACACATCACGTCGGACGTGACAAACTTTTGTCACTGGACCTCTATTCCTATATTATAACTAATCATCAGTTGCTGGTATCCCTCATTATTAAGCCTATGTTCACTTTCAAAACAGATTTCTATAGCGATCGATTTTGCGTCTTCCAAAGAAGACCTGACCGTACCGCACTGGCTACAAAGATTGTCAAAATGGTTTCTGATAGGCGCCATCGATTTGTTCCGAGCCGCCACATCACGGGCCATCAGTGGTCTCGATAACAGCCGACCTTCGATAGGAGATGACACCATAATAAACAGACACTTAGTCATCCACATTTGTCTCGATACTTTGCCATTACGATAATTAAACATTATAACTATAAGGGCTTCTTCACACGTATCGTACCACACCACGGTCGCAACGACAAAATGCTGTCAAGTAGTGGTTACGTGTGAATAGTTTCGCTGCAGCTTTTTGTAGTTGCGTTGTGGTACCGACAAAATGTCGATGTGCCTGCGTTGTCGCCAGCAGTTGCGATGTGGTTACGTCGCGGAAACACGTGTTGACTGATCAAACTCATGGAATGGCGTCGACCCAACGTTGTGTTTGCGATGAGGCCGTCACTAGTAAGCAGTGTGGCTGGTGGTTGCGTTGTGGTAGCGATGTGGTCGGTATCACACACACGGGCGATAACGACTGCAAAATGTGGTACGTGTGAATAGTCCTATTCATTTTCCGTACAAATCATCATGTTCATGCTGATTTGTATGGAAAATGTCATGCTCGAAGCGAAAAAATACAGATTTGCGCCCCAAAAGATCGGGAGCAGATAATAATAAGTCGGCAGGCTGTCCGCCCCCTGGCAACTGGCAGATATAAGGAGCAGGCACACCCCGGGTGTAATACAGAATGATATAAAACGGCAGCTTTGGCTTTGCAACTGAATTTCTGTCAGGAGGAGACAGCGAGGGAGGGACAGTAAGAGAGAGAGTTTTGATAAATAAAGGTAAGTTGTAATCAGAAGTCATAAAATTTGTAGATTTTTCGTCATTATTTTCGCCAAATGATCCAGGTTTTGAAATGTACATCTGGTTTAGATAGTCAGATTTTCAAAAAGTGTCCATACAATACATGCTCTCAATCATGTTGATAGTGATTTTTTTGATCCATCGCTGTGGACCTTAGGCAAAAACCTAGGACTATAATATGTAGGTAACCGTTTTTGACAATGCTATCTAGTCCCAGATTCATGATTCTAGGTTCTATCTCATGGGTCAAAATAAAATCACTAAAAACATGATAGAGAGAATAGATTTACAGACACTTTTTGTAAAATCGATCTGTAAAAAAATATATGACGTTTTCGTCGGTGGCGCTAGTGTTAACCCCTTGGAGCCTTGAAGTCGCAGTTTTTGTGTTGAATTGAATAAAAACGCTTACATTGAAACATATGTAAGTAAGGTTCATGAAAAAAAAAACCGTCTTGCTTTTACAGTCGTGTATGTTTTGTGTGTCTTGTGTGGCACATGATCTTGTAAATTATTATCGATACGGTGCAAGCTACTCAGTCTAGCTAAAGTATAAATTAAAGGAACGAAAGAATTGACTTTCTTCATGTCCGTTCACTAGTTAGTCTGTGCAAGGGCTCCAAGACCCCGGGGGCGAAGCGCTCGGCGTACAGCAGCGTGAACGTTGCGAGGAAATTGTACTGTCACCGAGAGAAATACCTACCAGGGGTGCATGCAGGAGATGTAGGTATCGGGTAGACTGATTCACCTACTGTGTAGGAGCTAAGGAAGTTATGGTGTTTGTTACCCAGATCATAAAAATAAAGAAATTAATTTCGTGTTCCTTTCCTAGTCTATGCAGGGGCTCCGAGACTCGGGGGGCGAAGCGCCCGGCATACAGCAGCGTGAAAGTCGATAAGAATAACTGTACTGTCAGCGAAACAAATACCAAGGGTGCATATACTCCAGGAGATATCGTATAAGTATACTATAGGGTTGGCTGATACACCTACTGGGCTGAAGCTAAGGACGTTATTGCGACTTGGACGGCTAGTAAAAATAGAAGAAATTGAAGAGCTGACTTTCTTCGTGCCCTCTCTTCTAGTTTAACCAGGCTTTCCACGACTCTAGTGGCGCCCGGCGAACATCAGCGTGAATATTGTACTGTCAGCGAAACAAATACCAGGGATGCATATACTTCAGGATGTGTAAGTATGGCTTAGCTAATCCACTCACTAGTGATGAAGGTGAAATCCATAGTATACAGAGATTTCTGAGTTGCTGTCTGTATGTTAGATTCAAGTTTTGTTTTCCTGAGTATCTTCGAACTACAGTTAAGCGGCACATAACAGGCAAGCACGTCATATCTTCGTTTACCATCAGGAGTGACTGAATTAACACTTGAAATTAAATAAAAACAATCGTGCAAGTAAATTCTAGAAACATTCTATACTCGATGTCTACAAGGCTGTGTGCAGTTCAATATAATATTCCTATGTTCTATTTTAGAAATAAAATATCTGATAATAATTCTATTATACAGGGTGGTCCAAATATCATGGATCAAATGAAATGGGGAGTTAGCCAAGGTCATCTTCTACCAATAAAGTCCTATACAGGGTGGTAAAATTCTCAACGGTTTTGAACTTATGATTGATTTTCGGTTTTTTTCAAGAAAAGAGTTCCTACTACTTATTAGGAGCAATAAAAAAAAGTACTTACTTTTGGTGGTTGTTTTTTTTTGAGAGTGACGGTCCATGATGAGAATGTAACAAAGAAAAATTCATCGTCCCTGTCTTTATGGATCATGAGAAATTAATTATTTTTTTACGGATCTCGTATCATAATTGTTTGATCCAACATTTTCGTCATTGATTTAAAAAAAAAGTGTACTGCGGAAACCTGCCCCAGTAGTAGAAAAACTGGACCATTTCATGAGGATTGTAAAAAGATACAACTCAAAGCCCTATCTCTCCTGAGTCTTTTATTATTGACCTTTATTCTCAGCAAAGTTGCATTTTTTTAAATCAACTTTTGGTTCTAACTAATTTGAGTTACAAAGTACTGTTCTAGGACATAAAAATAAGTCGCAAAAGGATAAAAAAATTACACCAGATAATTAGAATAGACAGTTTAATCAAAAATAAAAAAATAAACTTTTTCATAGAAGATGTTCAAAATTTCTACCTCTCCCTCGGAGGCAGAGTCGACATCTAATAAAATTTCTTTTTAACAATCTAAAGGCCCGGTGATTATTTTTCACCTGGTGGGTGGCCGCTGATATTCGTCGTCGAAGCTCCTGCTCCGTGTTGCACTCCTTTTCGTATACCACTTCCTTGAAGTAACCCCAAAGAAAAAAATCTATGGGGTTTAAATCGGGTGAGCGCGGTGGCCATTGAATAGTTCCACCGCGACCGATCCAGCGATTTGGAAATACTTTATTTAGGTGACTCCTCACGTCACGAGCGAAGTGCGGAGGTGCGCCGTCATGTTGCAGCCACATAGCGCTTCTTGTTTCAAGAGAAACGTCTTCTAATAATGGGTCGAGTTCCTCTTGTAAGAATGACAAATAAATTTGACCATTCACTCTTGCAGGCAGCTCGTGTGGTCCTATTAACTGTCCTTCGACGATCCCGGCCCACATGTTGACTCCGAATTTGTGTTGGAAGTGGTCTCGTCAAATAATGTGAGGATTCACATACTCGTAGTGGTACAGGTTGTGAATATTAAAAACACCAGTGCGTTGAAACATACTTTCGTCCGACCACATAATTTTATTTAGAAATTCGGGATCTTCTCTGTTGATCATCTCTGTGCAAAAAAGTTGTCTTTTTTCGTAATCAGCCGGCAGCAGTGCTTGCACGCGCTAGACATGATACCGATGCATCATGTTCCGTTTTAAAACGCGTTGCACAGTCGTTTTCGGGACACCTAATGTTCTTGAAATTCGCCGTTGACTCGTCGACGGGTCATTCCATATTTCTTGAAGAATTTGATCTTCCATTTCCAAATCATGTACCATAGGGCGCCCGGTTCTCGTCGCGCTACTTCCAGGAATATGGCCCTCCACGTAAGCGTTGTGTACACGCTGGAATACTCTGTAGTCGGGATAGCGATCACGATTCAGAAAACGTCGCCGATATTCTCTTGCTGCTTCACGAGCGTTTCCGTCACAAAAACAGTACACAAAATGCATGTTAGCATAGTCACGGGCTGAGTAAGCCATTTTTAATAGTCCAAAGTCACTAATACACAACTGAGTCCAGTAAGAAATGCCAAGTTCGTAGGTGAAAATCCAAAACAGAGTCCAGTAAGAAATGCCAAGTTTGTAGGTGAAAATCCAAAACAGAGTCCAGGGAGAATGCAAAGTTCGAAGCGATAAAAAAAGAGCAGCGCAAAAAGTGACAACCGAATAACCGTGTTAAGTAGCGAACAGCAAGCAGAACACTAAGTAAAAGTTGCTGGAGGCGTGTAAAGGGTCACTAGCAGGTAGCTAGCGCAGGTAGTAAACCTCTCTTTGTTCCTGGGACCCCATGTCCAACCGGTAAATTCTCAGAATACAAACAAAGCTTTTGTTTAGTGTTATTTTATTAACTGGTGGTACCACAAGAAAAGTGACACCGACGGGACAAGAGCTACGAAAAAAGATCGTAACGACCTGTCCGTTGTTAGAACTTAATTTTTAAATCCATTTTTGACTTATTTTTATGTCCTAGAACAGTGCTTTGTAACTCAAATTAGTTAGAACCAAAAGTTGATTTAAAAAAATGCAACTTTGCTGAGAATAAAGGTCAATAATAAAAGACTCAGGAGAGATAGGGCTTTGAGTTGTATCTTTTTACAATCCTCATGAAATGGTCCAGTTTTCTACTACTGGGGCAGGTTTCCGCAGTACACTTTTTTTTTTAAATCAATGACGAAAATGTTGGATCAAACAATTATGATACGAGATCCGTAAAAAATTAATTAATTTCTCATGATCCATAAAGACAGGGACGATGAATTTTTTTTTGTTACATTCTCATCATGGACCGTCACTCTCAAAAAAAAAAACCACCAAAAGTAAGCACTTTTTTTTATTGCTCTTAATAAGTAGTAGGAACTCTTTTCTTGAAAAAAACCGAAAATCAATCATAAGTTCAAAACCGTTGAGAATTTTACCACCCTGTATAGGACTTTATTGGTAGAAGATGACCTTGGCTAACTCCCCATTTCATTTGATCCATGATATTTGGACCACCCTGTATCGTCAGCTAAAACCTTCTCCGAACCAGTTATACAAAGCTGAAAAAAATCCTTTCTAGCTACGAAGCGCAAACAGCCTTACCTCATTTCATGGAACCCAGCCATATTCAGGGCCGGTACCTATCGAGTCATAAGCGCCGCGGCCCCCTGCCCCCCTGGTGATACCTCCCGACTACTCTGCTTGACGACTTGGCAAAAATTTTAAACAAGGTAAAATTTCTATGCCTTTACGCTCTAGTTTCACGGAAATAAAATACTGTAACCCAAATCTTCAAATACTAAAAATTAATAGACAAACCAGCTACCTGGTTTTACACTAGGCGATAACTGTAACGACCTGACACTTTTGAACTAGTATTCATACAAAGTTCGCACAACAGCCTTAGGACTTGTATGAAACTCCAAATCCGATGGTTTTGTATCGTTACGGTTATCGTCCAATGTAGCACCGGTCATTTGGTCAAAATCTCAGGTAGATCAAAATCGAAACAGCCACACATACATACAATTTTATTATTGTTATTCATACGTTTAATCCACACTAGCTGTGCCCCGCGGTGTTACCCGCGGTTAATCGATTTTCCCATGGTAATAAGATATTTTCCCGCAGTAAAACGTAGCCTGTGTATTAATCCAGGGTGTCAGCTAACTCGATACTAAATTTGATTAAAATCGCTCCAGCCGCTTAGACGTGAAGAAGTGACAAACATACACACTCACACACTCACAAACTTTCGCCTTTATAATATTATTAGTGTGATAGTGTGATATTAATATCATATTTTCGTAAATTTTTACAATTTGTGCCAACAGATTGATAACATGAAGCAAAAATGTACCTGGAACGAAGTACAGGAAGAATAAGATAATAGTAATGGTGGAATGCCACTAGCGGATTCCCAAACACAAACAACAAAAAAAACTGTTATCAATGCATAAAATATTGTTTTTATATTCCTTCCAGAATAGTGGTATAAAAACACGATTCCGAGCGAGCTTAAATCTGTGGTCTTTCCATTTACCACCGACTATTTAAGCTTAGCATCTGAGGAGTGTTTTAATTAATCGTGTTTTATAAGTAAAATAAGGTAGAATACAAAGAATGCGTCGCCTGTGACGAACGGGAACGTGAAGATTTATTACGGAAAAAATACTTTTCGACTAGTCCCTACATAAACCAACCGAGTTATACCCGTAGGTACTAGGGTGGCATAGGGACAGGGAGGGCAAAACCTCTTAATTATTGTCACACATGAATTATTTTCATATTGACGCGGCGCGGCGCACTCGTTAGGTCCCTTTGGACTGCTTTGACTTGTCGACTGTCTATGGTGCCCTAGTAGTTATAGTTAAGTAAGAAGTTTTGACTGAGGACTAGTGCAATAATAATAGGTTTTGGTTGTCTCTCTATAATCTATCTCGTTTAAGTGAAAGGGTTTTTGATTTGGTAGACTCCAATCAAACGAAACCCAATACAAATGTTTTTACAAACCTAACATACATACATACATACCTCTAGGTTAATTACGGAAAAAAGTCTATTCTGTGCTTGTGTATTTAGGAGCGGGTTAACAAAGTGTAAATAAATGTAAAACAAATAAATTCGCTTAGTAAAATACCATGCATGTACACTTGCTATTCCGTAACAGAGTTTAACTAAACACCACTTCTAAAAATTAATGCTAACATTGAACAAAAAGTAACAGAAGAACGACACTCACGCGATAATTAACAAAATGCGCACGTGTTTTGTCCAGAATAGGTCAGCTCAAGTGATTGCATTGTGTGGAGTTTTTTGTTTTATTAAATTTGCCGGAAATGCTATGGTTGTAAGTTTTTAAAATTTGAACGGCCATGGTTCAACGGTGCCGGTCAACAAGCCATGGTGAACGGTATTCATAGAACGTTTAACATTAAAGTTATATAGTTTCCCGCATCTCAAAATAATTCAATATTGTGTAACGGTAGACCGAAAAAATAATTATTAACAATTTCAGGAACTATGTAAATATATTTTATGTTTTTAGGCCATATGAAAAGTCTAATTATAATGTGTGTAGAGACACAAATGTAGGGCGCACATGAAATCATAAAGCAGAATTAAATTTCAACGTGAAGATTATACATTTTGTTTGTTGACGTCAATATACAATTTGATGTGAGCTACATACTTTTTTTACTTAAATAAAAGCCAGCATATAAACTTCATTTCTATAATTTTGTTTCCATAATATACCACATAAACCCTTTTTAACAATTCTCAAAACGCGACCGGAAACGATTTGTGCCTCTGTTTATATCTCGGAACACACCAAGTGCCGTCGACTATGGCTCGCCTTGTTTTACTGAAATGCCTCCATTCAAGCAATTAGTCGCAAAGTTGCTGGCCTCTAGCACTTACGTAATAAAATATCCTTTGCCCGGTGCTATTCAAAAAGTGAAACGTAAAGTCTGTGTCAGTCGCAGCGGGTAACAGGCTTGGTTGCGTCGCCGTAGATAACTTTGTTTAAACAGGCCCCATTGGTCGACACAACTTCTTTTAAACAGAGAGATAGAGGAAAAGGGGAATGGAAGAGAGGAAAAAACAATTAGAGCTCTATTAGTTTTTTATATCTCTTCTAATTTAGTTGACAGGCTGTCATCAATATTTTGTTGGGTTTCAGTCCACGGCTAGAAGGCCGATTTTGTCTGTAACAATGCAGCCTTTGTGTGTCTCACGTTAGGGCACGGGGTTTCTCTCGGAGAGAGAGAAAGAGTATAGGCTTGAACTCAGATTTTCTCACGATTCTTTCAGTGGTATTCCTTTTGCATATCACACTAATATTATAAACGTGAAAGTTTGTGTGTGTGTTTATATGTTTTTAGCGCTGAAACGGCTGGACGGATTTTAATAAAATTTGGTATGGAGTTAGCCGATACCCTGGATTAAAACATAGGCTACGTTTTACCGCGGGGAAATATCTTATTCCTACGGGAAAATCGATGAACCGCGGGTAACACCACGGGGCACAGCTAGTTCATAAATATACGTAACTTAGGAAACCTAGTTATTAGTACATGCAGGGGATCGAATGTGCGACTTTCTAAATGTGCGGCAAGCGTTCTACTGACCCTGCTAGCACGAGGGCTTTGTCTGGCCTCAGCTTAACAACTAACAACTTTAATTTACCAAATTCACCTGTCATATCGTGTAATGCCTCCCATACATGCGCCCCGAGCCGATGCCGGCCCAAGGGGGGCCAGCGACGCTCACGAAAAAGGAACAGAAAGGGTGGCGGAGCAATTTTTTTCAGTTTTTTTTGTTCCCCTCCCTTTTTTCCCCGATAATACTCTAATGGTCGCCCGCTTCCTTTTCGACGGGTTTTTGCCGCCGCGGTGGGAAGATCGAGACGGATTTTTTTCCTCGTAATTTCCCCAGTTTCCTGCTGAAATGAAAAATAAACGGACAGCGATTCTCTTATTGACACGTGATGCCGCGCGCTGTCGTCGGGGTATCAGGATATTGGCTTTTCGCTGTTGAGTAATGGAAAAATCTCAATTAACCCTCTTCACAATGGAAATTAAGATTTTTTTGCATCCTAACCTAGCCCCTCGCCGTCGGACGTTAGTTTTATTTTTCCATCGATAAATTTCGAGCCCGGCGCCGCCCTCCATAATAAAATATGCACTGAGAAAGTGGAAACGGGAAAAATCTCGCTCCCCGCTGTGTGGTTCCTTACCCGAGGTACCAGGGTAGCAGGGGTGCGGAGGCCGTCTGCTAAGATTAATACGGTATAGTACGCCCCCGCCCGCAGTGGCTTTCATTAAAAATACGGGGACCCTGATGGTATAGCTGGCGCGTCTGGCAACCCTGCTGTGTGTATAGTTGAGCAACTTAGTTTGGACGCAATATAAAACGGTTCTCACTTTATTATACAGTATCTAAATTAAATTGGTTACACTGTGTTTTCTACTTTGAGGCTGGCTGGTTTGTTTGCTTTTTAACCACCAAAGAAGTAAAAAACATAGTTACTAATTACTGACAACACTAACCTGATTTCGAAATTTTCAAACGCACTAATACCTAAGATCAAAAAGGTCCAACATTACACAAATATATGGCTAACCTTTTTCTGTAAAAAATAATCGTGAAATACATTACGCGGTGACATGAAAAGTCGAAATAAATGAACGTTCTTTGTCTACGCCCGTAGTAGCGCTCCGTCGCCGAAATTTCGTTACGGGCCGCGTAGCGCACGTCTAAGCGTCTACGGCGTAGCATCTAATGTGCGTAGCATAGAAGAAAGTGCTACGTTAGGAAATTATTTGCTTCCTTATCCTTTAGTAGGTAGCCCTAGCACTATGCGGATATTATGATTTATACATGCATATTCATACATCTGGGATTAACATAAAAGTATCTGAGGTAATCCGGGCTGTGTGCCAAATTTTATCAAAATCTATTAAGTCGTTTACTCGTGAATGCGCCCCGGTTTCTCGTGTTAATGTATTGTTAACAGCAGTAATTTTATTGTTTGTATGGATAACTGGCAGCTTTCAACAGTAGATTATAATAACGTAGTGTACGAAAAACTGGATGAGCGATAATTTCCAAACTTTCACATTGTTATAGTACGGTGTTAATTCAAACTATGAAAATTTGTAACTCCATAAACACTTTGTTGCTGTGCATTCCAGTACAAAGTAACCCCTTCGTCTAATATAAACCAGATTTACCGTAAGCCTGTAACTTAAGATTAATATATGTACGCGTACAGCATAAAACAAAGGAGGTGTCCAGCCGGCCAGCACTCGCAAGCGGCAGTATTATTTCTTAGTAAACTCCCTAGCCCCCTCTGCCCGCCTGGTATACAACATTCTTTCTAAGCGGTCTGTTTGTAGGCAAAAAGTAGCACCCCCACGTTTTCCCTGTACGTTAGTAGTCGGACGCTCTAAGGACGTGGGGCGTTTGGTATGGATATGCCCGCCTTTAGAGGTGAAAGCAAATATTACGTTGGATATTGGTTGTGTCATTTTCCTAGCTTGGAGATATTAAGTAAGTATTTTATACAGGGTAGCTCATTTACATCGGTTATTATGGCAAAGTCTGAAACTATAAGACATACGAAGATCTATTCTTAGGAACCATGTCATTGATTTTAGAATAAGGAGAATTGCATTCATACATTAAAAAAATACCTTTACTCCGCTCAGGAATCGAACCCATTTAGATATCGATTGTGTAGGTCTTAAGCAGTAAATGTTACTTTGAAATTTTAATATGATGTCTAAAATAAATAAGATGCATTGTTTTCACATTTATTTATTTATTTTGGCAAGTGATCGAAATTATCACAATTTTGCACCAATAAACGTTGAATATTGTATTGAAAAAAATAAAACGGGGTAAATAAATAAAAGAATTAAAATAGTTCTTAGTTCGAAAAAGGCTTTGCAAATCGCTGTAGCAAATAGTGTTTCTGTGTAATGATTGCAAATACAATTATTTGTAGGGGATGTATTAGCAAAGGGCAACATAAAAAGTGCCCAAAACCAGCGTGTGTGTATGCAACGACTAATTAATGTTGATAATGCGAAAATGATCTGTCAGGATCGTGGCAAGCGGCAGTCCCTTGTATCTGCTTACCCCTCTGGGATACAGGCGTGCGTTTATGTATGTATGTTGTTTGTAGTACAACAATTTCAACACGATTTTGATGACCTCTGTGGCGCAGTGTTTAGCGCATCTGCGCATGCGAGAGGTCTCGGGTTCGAATCCCAGCTGGGGACAAAAAAAAACCGTATTCTTGGATGTTTACATATTTGTTTTGTCGCTGTTTCTGGTTCCCACGACACAGGGTATCCTAGTGTGGGGCCAGAAGCAATGTATGTGCCTGTATGTAAATGTTTATTTTTATAAAAAATACATTTGTACCGTCTTATCTACCCTGCATGGTCTCTAGTCCATACGGTTTAAACCTCAACCGTCCGAGCGGGAATATGAAATTTTCGAAATGATAAAAGCCAGTAAATAATAACTGCTTAGTACGGGGGGCGGCCGCCGTCTTTGGAGGGTCGGCAGAGCAAGTCACGTTGAATTTCTAACAGAATAGGCTATTTGACAGAATTCTGAAAACCATGTCATATTTTTTGTTGGTGCTCATGGAGATCTAAGAAAATGGTAATTTTAAATTCTTCCGTGTATTTCTTCTAAAAAAGTGTTATGAAAAAAAAATCAAGTAAGTGTAAATAAAATTCCGGAATAAACATAAGAATACTACCGGAACTTTGTGCAAGTTAAGATGTTTCACAAATTTTGCTTAACTGGGTCCTGTTTTGTTACGGTAACTTAACCCGATAGTCGGGTGTCGCGGTTTTGACACCAGCCAGATACAAAAAAATTTTTTTTTGTGGTTCCGTATATTTTTTTTGTCACAGGTAGAAAAAATAAAAAACATCCAATCGAATTTCGAGCCACTACGTGAAAGTCCAACCAAGAAAGTCCGAAAAAGAACATAAAATAAAATGAACACCCCAGACTTCCTTTTTTTACGGAGTGTGATGTACTTTTTTGCTTAAAAAAACAGAATGAGCTTCCTTTGCCGACGCTACTGGGCCAGCTCCGGGGCTTCGTGTGTCTGCTTTCACATTTCCCGCTGGCCCCCTGCCACCCTGTACCTTGCACCCCCGTTTTTATGCTACCCTTGTACCCTTATTCTTCGGTGGGCGGCGAAATAATCAATGAGCGTTAATTAAGACGCTTTTTTAAACGTTTGCGAGGGGTCTCAGGCTTTTCGGTCGGTACAGAGACTTGAGAGTACGTAGCCAAACAAACAGTTTTGGCGTGAAAATTTTCTATTGCAATTGCATTTTTTTGTAAGTAGGTAAATGTTTATGTTATACTTAGCAGGGATAAGAATCACATACTTGATTTTTTGTTAAAAGCTACAATCCTGTTTGTTTTGCCCACTTGATATATTTGCTCTTTCTACAGGGTTGTTTAAGCACGGTGTATTGTCCTTGTTAGGAGTCGGGTCCTCTTCGGAAGGGACTCGATACCGATTATGAAAATATTAGTCACTAAAAAGCCAAACAGCCGTCTGGTTTAATTTGATTGTTGAAATTGATGAGATTTACATCTTATTAGGAAGTTAATCTTATTAGTTTAACTTAGCATCAATTCAGAAGTTACCTCTCTCGGGAGACTTTCTTTTCATCTCATCCAATTCGTGGTAAGCGTCGCTGTTTGTACAATTTCTCAAAATAATTTATTGTTATTTAATGCTGATGTCGTCACTTATTGTACTTATTTGTTTACCCTAGTAAAATGAAATAAAATAAACGCTCTACCACGATCGATAAATGTGATAATCTACTGTTAACACTTGTCAGTTCTATTTTCTTCTATTTAAAGCCTGGCTTACATTTGCTTTATTTTTTTGCTTTTTTAGCATGCTTTCCATAGAGGTAGAATAAAATAGAGATGGCAGAAAAGTATGCCGATTCATAGTTTTTATTACACACCATAACATAAACATAAACATTATAGAAGTAGTTTAAAAAAATCCTAAATATGTAGTATACAAACATATATTATAAACATAAACATTTACATACAGGCACATACATTGGTTCTGGTCCCACACTAGGATACCCTGTGTCGTGGGAATCAGAAACAGCGACGTCACAACATGTAAACATCCAAGACTCATTTATTATTTGCTTATGTACTTATAACAGGAATTGACTCTATTCTATTCTACCTCTATGGATAGCATGCTTGAAAGGCATGAAAATAAAGAAAATGTAAACCATGCCTTAGTGAGAAAATCTCTGGTGTAAGTTACTGCGCTTGCTTAAAACAACAGCCATTTCTATTAAGGACATGTTCCATGAATCTATGTATTATTTACTCAGCGAGAGAGGATTATATTGATGACACGTGTAAAAATTGTACACCTAACTTTGCCTTTGTGACCGGTTGGATCGTACGTAGTTTTTTATTTACGAAAACCGAAGCAGAATTGTAACTGCCCTTGACTTACCGACGAATTCAACTAACATATTCGGATCCCATCCCGATTTTACATGGTTCTTTCTATCGATACTAACAGGAAATCGGTCAGTACTGAGAGTACTGAGGGTCCACACCCTCTGCGTTATGCTGAGTCAGTTGCCATTTGCATTAGCAGAGATACACCGCGACATAGTTTGTCTAATATTTACATTATACTAGACAAACTATGTCGCATATTTCATAATGACTAATATATCATAGTCTAAAAATTTTTTTACTGTCCATATTTCGTTTTTGGTTTCATCATCATCATCATCATCTTTAGCCATTTGATGCTCACTGCAGGAAATAGGCCTCCCTCATGGTTTTCCGAGCTTCATGGTTTATGGCGCCCGCATCCAGCGATTTTATTTTTCGTTTTGCGCTTTGTCATTAATAATGTTTCTCGCTGTAGTTTAATAAATTTCTTGCTTTTCTCTCTAAAAACATCGTTGCCGAGTGCCGGGATTCGAACCCGGGCTCCACTGAGCATTACGCTACGCGATAACTTCACAAAAAACCCTCCTTGGTATATTCAACCAACGGTAGAACCCAATAATAATAATAACGCCCAAACAACACCTAATATGAGTGTGACCCAATTCCCGTAATTCGGGGCTAGTTTGGTCGCTGCTATAGCTCTTTTGTTGAGGAGGTTGTTTGATCAAAAACGACTAATATGCAACTACGTACAATTACTCAAACTGTCTATCGTAATCTATTTATTTTTATTCTTTTAATTTATTAACATAAACCTGTTAATTCTTACTTTCTCCTATTCTATGTAACATTGTGTAAAGTGGTTTAAATAAATATTTTTATGTTTTTTTTTATTGATTAAACAGTTCGTGGAGCACCACCCAACTAGCACAAAATGAAAAGCGCTTTATGGATTTTTTAGATCGAAGGGTGTGCTTCTAAAATGCGCCCCCTTACACGCTAAAGGGCTACGGATGATATGCATAGCGCGTTTTATATAGCTTTTGTAGCTTCTACTGTGTGCTTTAGAAAAAATAGACCCGCCTATTTAAATAGAGATGCCAAATATATAGCGTCCAGTTGTTATGTTTTTCTTACACCAGATAGGTATTGACCTCTGTGTCATCATTCCAGCTTAATTAGAAAACACATACGAAACTAAACCACAGATTCTCTCGCGATGCTCAAAACCGTCTTCTCGACAGAACAGTCACAGTCCGGGGGGGCTAGTTTCCGCGCTGGTAGGTACGATACGAATACTTTTCCTTTAGTTTCGTTTCACCCCCGTATCGTCGTTATCTAGTTAACCCGGACCGACGAGGGTCTGAAGGGTCTGGGCCTAAGTACCAGGGCCCCATGCGTCGGTAGAAGGCTCGTGCGTGCTGTAAATGCACAGAAAGCCTTCTCTGTCCAAAGATGTATGTAATCCCAGAACGTACAGTCGAAAGCGCATCAGGCTTTACAGCAGTACACTCTACTCAGTTACGTTATTACGGGTTACTTTGTAACTAAAATAATAAAGGTTGGTCTGCAGATAAGTACATGGTTCATGTAATAATAATACGGTATTTGACACTATCAACAATAAATTATTTGAGATGCTCGATTAAAACAAAAATTACAGAATTATTCGGAAAATTTATTTCTTTTAATCATTTACTAGTTATTACAATTTTTAAATAGATGAAACATAAAAAGAGTGCTCTGAAATATGACGTCACAAGCAAGTATTTTCATATAAAATTCCGTTTTAAAAGTAACTCATTTGACATCCTGTCAAATACCCAATTAAAATTACAAAAGATTCATTAAGTTACGAAGTGATTTAAAAATGTGTCAATAAAGCACTAACCCAGAATCGAAGTGTGGTTCTCGATCTGTATTCGTCCAAAATGGGGCTTCTGTCAGACATCTGGGGTAAAGGGCTCGCGTGATACCGAAACGTCCGCGTAATGAATGCTACGTTTATATCTCTCTGCGTTGTTTGTTGCTGGGTGCGTAATTAGCTGTCTATGATACCCTGGTATTCAGCGCGGATAGTCCTTACGTTTTCTGCAGTCAGTTTATGTCATTCAGCAAACAGTCTTTGTTTACCTGTATCATCAAAAATTACCAAATTCTGCCACGTCATTTCAAAAAGTCAGCTTAAGTACATTGGGTGTGAGCGAAAGGGAGAAATATAGTTTTCAGTCACTTTCCTAAGTTCAACGTACTATACAATGATGTAACGGATATTCGCACTTTTTTGACATTCATAATCATCATCAACCCATAAATTATAACACAATGCTCATTGCGTTGGCTAAAGTCGCAAATCACTTAACTTAAGTTAATTTTTTTTTTTCATTTTTAGAAAGTAAATTTCTGGCCGCATCTTTTAATAATCTCTTAAATTTTGAAAAAAAAAATGGAGTTAAGAGGTTTTGGACTAGCCGACGATTGGTACTAAAGCCACTTAGTTCGGATCAGCTCGACGATTCCCGGAATTGTTTGCGCGATTCGCACACCGGATTTTAAAGACAATATTCTCCCTCGCATACGTCAATATCGGCGACAGACATTCGTATGTGTAAGTGCTCACAACTGACATTCATTACTTCACTACTTCTATACCAAAAAACCCGTGAAGGATATACATTAAGCACACAAAGAAATCGACTACCACCACCCGACCTCATCGCGCGCATATTTCAGCCTCCAGCACACATGATCTCTATCCGACCGCCGACCACCCCTTTATAAATTTTACCTTAAAAATCCGCAAATTCGAGGCCCCGGCACGGTCTCTCAGACCTTTCCCGCCGATGTGTTCCTTGGGCGTCTGAAATTTTGATCCTAAAGGCCTCGCCAGACAGAAAGCGCCCTGGCACGCGCTAATTACGCTTTCTGTTTGGCGAGGCCTTTAAGGACCAAAACTTGTGCTCCGGTAATTCTAAACAATCTTATGGAAAATTACGTCTGTAAATAATGTTAATGAAACGACTATGATAAATCGAGCCATTGTTTTCGGACTTGTTAGGCAGCAGATAGGAGGATTTTGAAAAAATAAAATTAACAAAATGATTAATTATTTTTTAAAAAAACAAAAATGTTTGTTCTTATTTTATTGTAGTAAAAAAGATTAAATATAACGCTGTAATATATTGTGGACAATAAGTTTATAAAAGTCTGAAATAAAAATAGGGTGGGATCGGGAAAAAAACAAGACATCATCTTCAAGAAAGCATCTTCTTTCGTTTTTTTCTTTATTATTAATTCTGAAAAAAAAATCTGTAAATGTAATTTATGTGTACAGTAAATAATCTAACATAATTATGTAATTCTCGTGTCAAAGTGTTAGTGCGCATACTCCTCCGAAACAGCTTGACCTATTTTGATGAAATTTTATATGTACATTCGGTAGGTTTGAGAATAGGTTCTTATATATTTTTGAAAGCCCTAAGGGTGGTCCACCTCATTTTTTTTAAATTTTATAATAATCCCTACAAATATAATTTATATGTCGAAACAACGTTTGCCGGGTCAGCTAGTATTCTGTACTATTCTAAATTATTACTGCAAAATGTATCCCCTCCTTCCCTCAACAGAAGGAGGGGATTATTACTCAAACTTATATCCTATAGAATAGAATAGAATAGATATAGAATAGAATAGAACTCTTTATTTATCCTCTACAAAATGGACGAAAAGCAAGGTCCGCGTCGGAATCGACCGTCCTCTCGGACCTTTCCCGAAAAGGGTACGCCGAAAGGGATTTGCCTTGGGTCCGGGTAGGGCCTACACTTATACAAAATGTCCAATATGGACCCTCCCCTTGCGACCCTAAGGGCAGGCCCATACCTCTGAGCCTCTACCGCAGCCGCGCCAGGGTGGTGGCCAAAATGGTAGCCATCAGCGGAAATTACAAGTAAACTATTATTTACAAGAAACTTCAAGGATTAGGAATCTTTTAGCTGCACTTAGCGGCGTCAGTGACCTACAGGCACACAAATTCCTGTATTTATATAAAGTGTTGTTGAAATGATGAAAAGTTTTCGCTACGTTTTTGTTTGGATGTCAGTCGATCCCTAGCTAGGCTAGGTGATTCTCCATAAAACATAATAAAAACAGTATTTATTGCTAAAAAGCAATCTCTTTCAATAAAAGTAGTGCGCTACTTATACCGCGACTAGCTTTCGCCCGCGACTCCGTCCGCGTGGACTTAGTTCAAAATTTTGCAACCCCGTTCACTCCCGTAACTCCCGTTAAGGGTTAAATTTAGAAAAACGGTGAAACACGTGTTCAATCAATTGTGTTGAAGAGTATTTATTTTAAGTTTCAAGAAAATCAGACAACATTTTTTATGCCTCCCATACAAATTTTGGCAACCCTTTTCGCCCCCTTAGGGGTTGAATTTAAAAAAATCCGTTCTTATTCCTTGCCTACATTATATACAGATCATCTGTGCAAAATTTCAGCTTCCTAGGTCAAACGGCATGGGCTGGGCGTTGATGAGTGAATGAATCAGTCAGTCAGGACTTTGAATTTTATATATATAGATTACACTAATTTTAGTAAATGCCCTCAAATCAGAAGATTATAATGATAATAACTTGCACACAACACAGTCACTTGTCCTGGTACCAAACTAGGATACCAGTCAAGGCTATTACAAACATCGAAAAACACCCAGACTGAAGCCATTTGTACAAATGTACGGCGGCCCTCAGTAAGAATCGAACCCACGACCTCTTTGTTGGTAGCTAAGCGCCTAATCATTATATGAATACTAGCTGTGCCCCGCGGTGATACCCGCGGTTTATTAGCGAAAATAAATAGTGTATTAACAGTAAAAATAATAACTATTCACATTTTTAGAAGCAAAATAATTTAAATTTGAGCATCGGAAAGTTCAATCAAAAGTTCCCCTACATTATCCGCGAATTCAGTTTCATAAATGGGATTAAGATATTTTCCCGCAGCAAAACGTAGCCTATGTGTTAATCCAGGATGTCAGCTAACTCCATACCAAATTTTATTAATATCGCTCCAGCCGCTTAGACGTGAAGAAGTAACAAACATACACACTCACAAACTTTCATCATCATCATCATTCAGCCACAAGAAGTCCACTGCTGGACATAGGCCTCCTCCATGGATTTCCAAAAAGACCGGTCGGAAGCGGCTTGCATCCAGCGTCTTCCCGCCACTTGGATGAGATCGTCTGTCCATCTTGTGGCTGGTCGTCCTACGCTGCGTTTGCCGATATGTGGTCTCCATTCGAGAACTCACAAACTTTTGCCTTTATAATATTAGTGTGATGTGATAAGACACTCAACTTGCGTATTTCAAATATATTATTATTATTATTATTATTGTGTGGAAAATCTAAAGGAAATGGTCTCGTCTGACCAAAGTGGCCAGACGGATTATTATTATTATTAAGATTCTTTTATTGCACCAATATTCGTACAAGGGCGTGCTTAATGCAGGAAGCATTCTCTTCCAGCAAACCTTTGTTTTGGAGAGACTGGCGACATTTAGATTTTGACAGCAAAATATCTTCCGTACGACATCGGTGGGCGCTTCAGTTTAGTCACCCAAGCCCCACCCTTATGTAGGACCTCTACTCAGGGAGGACGGACCCTTGCCAGTAAACAAAGAACTTTGTTGCCGCCAGCGCTACCCCGGGCTGAGATCCTGATATGCCGAAACTGTCCTTTGTTGCACTTAACGCGAGGGTTGCTTGGAAGAGATTCTTAAGCTAAGGGTGTTTGTTGATAAGGCAGTGTAGTTGCAAGTGACTGCTAGCAATGTTGGGACAAAAATGTACTCGTCGAGCTGTTTATTGAACTTGTTGCCGTTAATTTCATCATCATCATCATCATCATCCCATTATGTCCCCACCGAGGGGCACGGGTCTCTTCCCTGAGGAAGGTATATGCCATACTCCACCACGGGGACCGAGTCCGAATTGTTAGAGGCTTGTAAGACTAGTGGCCGGTCTTACTGTCAGGAGTTTTCAAGTCGCCCTAAGGCCTCTGACTTGGCTTAACGACTGCTACCTATCGACGGCAGCCGGCACCAACTGCTTAACGTGACTTTCGAAGCATGGAACCGCTCGGAAAAATGCCACTAGCGTTAGTCATAGACGGTGACCCATCCTTGGACTGAACGCGCCGTATGTTGCTTAACCTTAGTGATCGTTTAAGATCACTCAGGCAGCCCAGGCTACGAGCGATTCTTTTTGAGCGACACTTTTGGTTACCACCTAAAAATATCTATAGCTTTCTGTGGTACCTTCCATTAAATCTTAATGTTTCCTTTGTTTCAGGTAAAACTTATTCTTAGCTCCCGGACATTGGAGAAAGGTATTCCTAGTACCTAATTTGGAACCATCCCGTAAATTTCAGCAGCTCTTAGAGACAATGTCGTTATAATTAATCGCGGAAATATATTCTATCCCGCAAAACTAATATTGTTATCATTAGGAGAAAGACTCGCACGTACGGCTCACCCCAATATAGAGGAGGTGTATATAAGAGGTGTCTAGAAAAAGTTATAATAACATTAATATGGTTCCTTTTGACAGTGCTGGTCGTTAGCCCCCTGTATATAGCGCAACTAGAGCTGCGTCTATCATACAGTTATAATCTTTTAGGGATGGGGTCAGTGTCGATGATTTATTATTGTCGATATATTCTCGTTACTTTTCATGTCAAAGTGACGTACGTGTAGATGGTAGAGAGTATATTGAAAACTTCCTGGAAAAGTGGGAGCGAAGTAAGAGGTTCTGCTGAATACAAAAAGGCTGGCCAACAACAACAACGTACAAAAAAAGGTTAATTTTAAAAATCATCCAAAAGAAGGGTTCGTCTGATAGTACATATTTAATAACCGTTCTTTAATTACTATGAATACAACTTTATAAGTAATCTTCATGTAAATATTTATATTATAAGGGAAACCTTAAATTAATTCGTGATAAGATTCATTCTTCACAAAACGCGTTGTATGACTTATTCATACAGCATGACTTGTGAATTTCGAATTTTTACGTATTACAACTTTAACCATAAACACTTTTGTGACATTTAAAACCTATTCAAAGGATACAACACCCACTTAAATCCCGTTCTATACCCAAATTGGATTATCTGGTAAAACCGCGCAACACCAATCAGATCACATTATTTACAATGTGAAGCTCCATTTTCTCAGTCCACCACCTATCGCAGAGAAGTGCCGAGCGAAAAGTAATTCACAATTCCATCGACAACGTAGCCAGCACAACCACATCACTAATTAGAGCTCCGCCAGCACTCGGAACCGAGGGTAACACCGAGGGACTAAATTTTTTCCCCAATCCCTCCCCCCTGCGTCCGGGAGGGTCGCCTCCTCCCCCTAGACCCTTCTTAACGTTTCCCGGACGCTAGAAGAAGCCCTGCTTATGTATGTGGCTCTAGTACCTATATATGGGGACTATGTACCTTTTTTCGGGTTGGTCCGGTCGTTTTTAGGCTGTTTCTGACCTCAGGGCTTATGCAACAAAACTACAGCTTTGTACTCGATACTTCAGTGCAGGGTCTCTCAATGGAAGGAAAATCCTGAAGGATTCCTAAGAATTTCACTAACATTGGTACCTTGATAGGAGAGATTGCTTTACTGAAAAGTTAATCACGTTTGGTATTCTTTAATTTTAAATAGATAAAAAATTCTTGGGCAAGTCTTTTAGGAAGACCTAAGTTTTTTTTAAGATAAAAAAAAAATAGAGGCACGAATTGTCATAACACAGTGTAGATGAAACTACTTGTTAATTTGGGGGTTAATCGACGTTGCGATGAACTTCGAATTGTCCTACTAAGCCATGAATAAAATTTTAGTTCTATGAAACAGCGGCCAAACAAACGGCCGTGTTTGGTGAATTTAAATATTGAGGAAATGAATTAATGGGTCGGGTTTCATAACTTAACACAAGACATTGGATTTAGATTTTAAGTTTAGTTACCAAAATATGGCGTCGCTAGCCTCGCCAATGCCGAGAAAGATTGAAAAGGAATGTCTTTGACATAAACTAACTACCCTTTACCGGATAGTGGCAAGAAGTTACCACCTTAAATTAAAATTAAACCTTATCACTTTAAAACAAGGTCCAAAACCACTAAAAAAACTGAACCAGCTCTCTGTAAAAACTGTTAACAGAAACTAGACTAAAATGGCACGTAAATGTTTGTGAGCGACACTTGTTACTGAGTTAATAAGTAGCTTAAAGCAGTCTTAGAGTTATCAGAAATATCAACTCTTTAGAATTTGACTGATAGGTAAAATATAACTCTATGCCTTGGAGATAAAAATCTAAAATATCAGCTAGAAGAATACTAATTAGTTATAGTGCGAACTTTTACAGTTACTGTATTGTGGACAATGAGCAAGTGGTGTCGGGTTCCGTTTGCGGAATATTAAGCTTTGAATCGCAAAAAAATGTCAAGAGTAGAGTGCCCCCTTCCCCCTCTCCGGGCTAAACGGTTGATTGTAGAAACGTGAAAAAATTCAGGGCAGCATTGAATTTAGAAAGGGCAGTAGCTCATATAATGAATTTAGAAGTAAAATTACAACTGCTTAGGAGGCTGAACAAGTTAAAGCGTGGTAGGCGACCTTACAAGATGAACATTTTGTACAAAATCTATTGATAATGACTTAGGTGAAGTTTCAGTTCTGTGAAGCAGATAAAAAGTACTCTATTTCTAGGGAACCCACACTGCGGGTGGCCTAACATCCACTTGGTCGGTTTTTATTAATAACACTGTATCGGCCTTACGAATAAATAAGTTATACACTTTGAATAACTATTTGACGTATATCAATTTATGCTGGTTTAATCGCATTTAGCGTACAAATAACCAGTTTGTCAGATCTCGCATAACGGCTGTATACACAGCTCATAACCTTCTGCAGCACCGTTCTTTCTAACGCACTAGTTATCACATCAACATGGAAGGAAACTCCAAAGGGAAATACACGGAGCAGGTAAGGAAAGTAAAGAAATAATTCTGAGTCGCCGCGCGTTACGTCTATTAGGCATTGGAAAGCACGCCAAAAATCCATCAGGGCACCCGTGGGACGGCTATAATACCACAGAAGGTCGGCTGTGTTTTTCTCGTTAACTGGGTTTATGTCCTACTGCTGGGCAAAGACCTCTATATGATCCTCAGCTCCTCTGTCCTGAGCCATCCAGGCCAAAAGGTCCAAAGATCTGCCGGCCATCTATATTATATTTTACTATCTTCTTCTATCTAATATCTAATCTAATATGTACATGAAAAAAAAATCTCGTGTCACAGTGTTAGTACGCATACTCCTCCGAAACGGCTTGACCGATTTTGATGAAATTTTATAAGTATATTCGGTAGGTTTTAGAATAGTTTGTTAACTATTTTTCATACAACGTGTAAAACAACGTGTGCAGGGTCAGCTAGTATTTATCTATATTTTACTACCTGAGCTGCTCTAACAAGAATGTTATTCTGGGCGGTAACATTCCTATTTTCATTTTTATTATCACACATTAGTTTCTTTTTTCATCAGAGTACAATAGGGTAGTTTCCAAAGTCAAAATAATTTAATTCTATTTAGTCCGTATTTTAGATTCTAAAAAAATATTGGATACGTATTTTTTCTTTTTTCGATTAAACAAACTTGCTACAAAATGCAGCACTGACTGACGTCACACGTAACTTCAATGGGCTATATCTTTGTTATTTTTTGTTTAATCGAAAAAAGAAAAAATACGTATCCAATATTTTTTATAATCTAAAAGACGGACTAATTACATTTTTTTAGGAAACTAGCCTATTGCATCTAAATTTTGTAACATTTTGGTCTCATAACTCTATCTTCGTCGAAACTGTTTTTGGGATACAGGATTTCCTAGTGCGGAGTCCGCAAAATGTTATTATGGTAATAAATATTTTTGTATTTGTATCTCCGCCTTGACCGACAATGGCGGCGATGTCCGTCGCGTGGAGCCCAATCAGCGACAATTTTTGCCCACCAGTCAGGGCCCAAACAACTGACGTCGCCCCCCCAGCCTGACTTCAGTTTTGCGGTCATCGCTCCAACACCAGCGGACTAAACGAATATTTTTGACACCAAAACGAAATTGGGCGTTCTATGTTACCATAGATCTGGGTCGGTCGGGGGGCACAGCTCCCAAAGGCGAGGGGGGACAGTCTAGCGGTTTGCCGAGTAAAACAATCGCCGATGTAAATAGCGAGTTTTAGGGCCACTGGCACAGGACTTAGCCGCTGGATAGCCGGACTGACTGGTCTTGATAACTGAAGCTCGGGAAAGAGACCCCCGGTTTGTCGTAGGCTAACAGTCTGTTATAGATTAACAGCTGTCAATTTTTATTTTTTTGGGTGTACAAAACAGATAACCTTAAATAATATGTAAGTTATATGGTACAAAAACTGAGACGATTATGCGAACAGTAGATTAACAGATTGTTGGTATACGAGTAATCGGTGGTCAGACTCGTGTGTTTAAGGAGTGCAATTCAATATATCTTGTTTCACAGATCTTTTTTGCAAAAAAAGTGTAATAAAAAAAGTTTCTACTCTATCCATCATTTAAGTAATTATTTTTCAGACCCAAGACCAAAAACGAGGTTCAAGGACCCTGCAATGCCTGCAATATTGTATTGAGTATTGAAATTAATAAAAATAAGGGAATCCCAAAAAAAAACTATCAGGCAACTTTATTGTGATTTGGGGCAACTAAATAGGAGACTAAAGGTTGTATAAAATCACGATTCTTTCTCAAAGACTGTTTAGTGATTGAAGGTCTGCGGAGAAGGAAAACGCATAACCACAGATTAAACCGCCTCTAAGGAGTGTTTTAATCGTTTATTTTACAGTTACATTCAAATTCTACGATAAAACAACGACCGACGTCGTAGGAGTGCGCTAGCCGAAACAAAACAAAAACGAAATCCACCTTAGACATTAAAAAAAAGGTTGCGAACACAACAGGCGCCCATATTTACAGGGAAACCTCTATAACGTTCCACAAAATACGTACAGTATTACTGTCTACACGTGTACATATCCCTTAAGTGCTAACAAAGTAGCAAAAGCTGGGCCGCCTACACTCCGAGCGGAATCGCCGCGGCGCGCCGGCGGGGGCAAACTTTGATACCCTTGCCTCCCTCTGCCACCCTAGTACCTTCGCCGCCCACCGGGGGCTTTGAGGACGTCTTTGAGCCGAACTTTGGCGGGGAAAACCCCAAAATTCAAGTTGCCCCGATTACGAGTTGGCAATATCTTTGAGATTTTCTGCTCGCCTGGTGCCGCGGGTCGGGGCACGGTTTGTTTGGACCCTTTCAGGGGTACCTTTTGTCGGCCCCCCGACGAAATTTGCCCGAAAGCCCCGGCGGATGAAAAGGGAATATTTCGCGTTGAATCAGGCTGAAATGGCTCGTCCTTTTTGGTCAAACTATATAAACAAGGGCTGGTACATAAGGAGCAGCGAACGTAAAAGAAAAATAATAAACGTACTAGTTTGAATCTCACTAAAGTTTGAATCGATGGATCTGTTACTTAGGGCCTGTTTCTGAATTAAGAATTTGACTAAGTTGACTAAATAACTGTACGCAATTTGACTTGTCGCGATCTAAGACGCCGAATCTACTCTTGATATGAGATTTTAAGAAAAATGAAAAAAATTGTCGTGCTCATGACTTTCTTCGCTGTTTTTTTCTCAGGACATATTCTTCATTACATGCCAAATTTCATATAAATATAGAT
Organism: Yponomeuta plumbellus; assembly: GCA_947310845.1. Classification (NCBI taxonomy): domain Eukaryota; kingdom Metazoa; phylum Arthropoda; class Insecta; order Lepidoptera; family Yponomeutidae; genus Yponomeuta; species Yponomeuta plumbellus. The sequence goes on from OX371214.1 coordinate 13,196,341, forward strand.
TTGTATGTAATTACTTATGTATTAAATTATGAAATCACTAGTTTAACCCGTTAGCAGACCTTGAAAAATACAATAAAAAACCGTTCTTACCGTGGTCCGATAGGGCCATTTGGTATTCTACAGATAAAGCGTGATGGTGTGAAAATACCTTTTATTTTCTTAGCGTTCGGTACTCAACACGTCAACACATTTATAACTGCGCCGTGTCCGTAGTCCGTGTCTGTCCGTAGGGCACAGTGGTTGATTGTGAAATAAATCATGGCAATAATATATAAAGCAATATAAAGAGCTAAACAGAAAAAAACTGTCACGACTAAGTAGGCCTTACAAGTTAACGAGTATTAGGCGACCACCTTATGCAAGAAAAACTACAAATAACATTGAAAATTACTTCGACGAAGTCGTTAATCCTGAAAAGCAGGTAAAACCCCTTTTTCTACGGAACACTCCACTGCGCGCGCCCGACACACACTTAGCCAGTTTTTCGTGTAAACAACATGTTATTGAAATAACTCTGAAACCTAACGCAGTTCGTTTAGCAACGATACTTCTTCCACTACCCTTAAAAAGTTTAAATTTCTCAATTTTGTTAATAATTTATTCATACAAATTGTACGCATTAACTTCCAAGACCATCATCAAAATAGAAGAAATAGAACTGATATTTTGGTGCAACAGTAAAACAGCTCACATTCGAGAGGTCATAGGTTCGAATCCCGCCATCCCACTACAGGGCACGGCACATGCCTTCTCTCCGAGAAATATAAAATATGGGCTTAATTATCGTGCGTGCCCTCCGCGGATTGGTTATTGTAAGCGCTGAGATATGTGAACCTCTCAATCACTCAGGGTTTTTCACGATGTTTCCTTTTGGTTTTGGTGGTATTTCTACTACATCTTCACAAATCTACCTTCCTAACATAGAAAACAGAGCCATTGGTATATGCCAGGAATCGAACCCTCTACCTCTGAATGTGAGGCTAGTGTTCTACCGCTGCGCTACCCCCGCTTGCATTTTAAATTAAGTAAATCCACACTATCGGTCGGTACTCATTAAGGCTACTCTCCATTTTGCAATAGGTCAGCCTGCCACCCTGGTTTTCGTTAGAGCGAAACAGAAATAAGCACTGCCTTTGTTTGCATGTTGCGCTAGTACTTTGTGCTATGGAAAGAGCCTGTTAGCCCAGTATCGGGTTAATAAGCTACATTCGTTCTATGCGATCCCAGTAATTTGCATCAAGAATAGGGAAATGCGTCGCTCCTGGTAATGCAAAAGCCATACATAATAAATTAAAGAACAAAAGTATACTAACACACGCTTGTTTAACTAGGTTTCATAGTTAAATTCTATTTTAGCCTAACAGAAAAATTAAATATTGTATTAAAAAAAACTTCCAAATTTTAGCACGTCCCGCCTACGACCTTTTTAAGAATAGATGGCAAAGAAAAGACATCAACGAGTAGCAAATGTCTTATCTTCGACATTATTTAAGTCGAAATTATGCGGTTCGTGTCCCTGAAGAAAGGGTGAACATTTTTTCAGAGACCACATAGTATTTAAAGCTGTACGAGTTGACCTTAATAACACAAAGATTAAGTAATCTGAAAATAGTAAAGTCGTAAAAATATTGCGAAAATAAAATGGAATTCCCAATGGAAATAACTCAACAGGACGCAACGCGCTGGCAGAGGAAACTCGCGGAAATAAAGCAAAAAACACCTACCTACTCCTTGGTAAGACAGCCGGATATTTCTTTTAGCTGTCCAAGAGATACCCGTTCATAATGGCCAGTGGGGGGCAGGGGCCGGGAGTGATATAAAGATACCCCCCACTTATCCGGGGTATGGTCCCTTTTGCTTTTATGGGGGGTGCGCATAAAAGGCGACCGAATCGCCTCGGAGTTTTAGCTGCCTAGACGCCCCTGTGCCGTTTGCACATTCGTAACTAGTCGCCTAAGCGATCCTGATCCTTCTACCGTCCTGTAGGTCTCCACTTAGCAAGGTTTGGCAGGCTGTTTCCTAGTTACGAGCGTAGCGGCGTCGGTTATGCGGCAAGACGCAATATCTGAACAGTTTATGGTGCCCTGGTTAGTGCTCGTTGTGATATTTTAATAACATTGTTCTGCCCGAATGGCACGCTAAAAGAAGGTTCGTTCGTTTCTTTTTGGATTCGATTGGAAATGCTAGGCATACCTATAGTACGTAATGTAGCGATTCCTCTCTATAGTAACTGGCTAGCACAGCCGATTTAAATATTTTGAAATAGAATCGCTACGTTTTTGTTGAATGAATGAATGAATGAATGAAAAATTATTTGTTTACGTTTCTACGTTTTTGTTGAGATGTGAGTCGAGGACTAGCTAGGCTAGGAATTCCTCGAAAAGGATAATAAAAACAGTATTTTAGGCTAATAAGCTTCTTTTAATAAACATAGGGCGCTACAGTACCTACTATTTGAGAAATGTGCTAGTCTCTTACTAATCGTTAAATTGACCCGCGATAAACGAAGTGGTGGGTGATCATGATCACAACACGAAATGAATTTATAATTATTGGTTATAACGTGGTTTTACTCACTACCTACATACAGTAAAATAAGAGAATATAGTTAGGTGAGGTTGTGTAGGCCTAGTTCTTATAAGTATCGTCAACTAACTTAATATAATGTTTCAAATAACGGAATGTAAAAACAGCTAACTTCCTGGAAAATATGAAAATTATTTTCTACAAATTTACCGCAGGTTTTTCTGCTAGCCATTTGGAAATTAATTTTGGTAGAGGCTTGCCAGGGGCACGGTCTAGGTAATTATTGTTATTATTCCAAACTACGTGTACTAGGGTAACATGGGCGTTCAAGATGGAAGTAACTATGTTGTTTCATTATTCGAACGTTTAGAGAGTAAGATGGGTGCGGAGCCGGTTCACCACGAATCCAAAGTACTTTACTGTTTTATGAAATTACGTATTCTACACATACTTTTTTCCCAACTGATCCATAAAACCTTGGTGGGAAAAAAACAACTTTAAAGTTGTTAACCATTCATCCATTCATTTTAATAAATTGTACATTGTAAAACAACAATAATTGCTTTTTTAAAATTTAACATTCAACGATTTTTTTCAAACTTAGAACGAGCGTGAAGTGGTTTTACCACTTTAAAAAGAAAAAAAAAATGGAAACTAATTTAACTAAAACTTTCGTAACTTATCTGTTATTTAAGTTTTAATTTGTACACAATAAATAGTAACAAACAAATAGATTATTAACTAACGAAGTGCTTTTCGTTTGGAGAGGTTTTACTCAAAACGGATGCGAATATTTTGTTTCTTTGTTTGTAACATTCTTAATAATCATGAAAAATATTTAACTATATCAGGATTTGTTTGTAATGTAACATCCGCTAAATCTCCCTTTGCAAGTGATTGCACAAATGTCGCTAACGTTAGGGCAAAAAAAGACGTTAGGGGATTTTAACTAAATAAAATAAATAGGTTCCTTAACAATTGGATCACAAACACCCACGCACACCTACACACTTAATATAGCTAGAACAAAATGTTAATTGTGAACATAGGTACTTCGGATCGGTTGGGAGCGGCCCGAGCGAGGGGTGGCAGGGAAGCCGTATAAAAACGACAATTTCCTCTAAACGCACGGCGCGCCTCGCCTGTCCCGCGCCGCGCCCTCTCACTAATTAACTGGCGCAGCGGTTATGTCACCCTGGTATCCTCGTATCACCCCGACGAGAGGCACTAGGTTGTTTTTTTTTCGGTCTTAATGTTGAAAATAGGTTTTATCCAAAAAGTCTGTGCTCCTTAGCCATTCTAAGAAAGTTGCTATCATACTCTGACTAAGCCTTGACCTTTCATTTTCTTCCTCTCACCTACGAATGATAGTCACGGCCTTTCGCTGATGAATTGGTGTAGCTGTTATGTCACCCTTTCCTGTGGACTAGACCGAGTAAGCTGTCAGGATGGTATGCAAACTTTTTATGTAACCCTGGTATCCATCCTACCACGACCTCATACCAAAACGCTGAATTATTTATTGTTTTTTAGATCCGATGATAGCAGTTTATATTATTGTCCAAAAAGTGCGTATTCCTTAGCTTTTCTTAGAAGGCAGCTCTACATCATTTACATCTTTCTTTCTTCGTAGATGATACCATACCTCCGAAACGGCTTGACTGATTTTGATGAAATGTTATACTACTATCTTTACCTTTAGAAGAGAAAATAAGGGAAATAGTGCAAAGCTTCAGCGATAATAAATATTTTCAGATATTATGAACGCTGAAATTTTAATTTACATTTAACAAAGAGAATGTAAATTCTTTACGTGGAAATTCAAAATCACGATTCTCAATTTCCGTTTTTCTTCCTTTCTCATTTAAAATTTTATTTCCATATTCTCATTTTGTTTAATGAATAATGTTGGTAACAGAAACATGTGGTAAGGCGATGACGGCAATGATTTAAACACAGAGTGAGTGAATCAATCCGATTTCAAATACACATCAAAGCTAAATGATCTTAATTATTAAGTAACCATATAAGCCATTAAGGCATATTTAGATTTAATAAACACCTTGACGGTATGTATGTCTATATATTCGCTATACTGATGTGCTATTCCTTTGACGGTTGCCTATAATGGTATATTACATTTTCATGTTGCAGTCGCTGTAAACGATTCGGTACATTATCAGAGCATCTAGTAACACTACCAAGTTATTACGAAACCGTTGAGTAGACTACGCTTTCAAAGAAAGAAAAAGGGAAAATTAAACAGAGCAGAAAATAAAGAAATTTTTAGTTACTTTTTATCTTGCCCTTTGCCAATACATCCCCTATTTGGTCGAAGTATTTGTGCATGGGGCGTCAGGGTGAATGTCGATGAAGCGAAATAAATCTGTCAGGATCGTGGCAATCCCTGGTCTCTGCCTACTCCTTTGGGAATAAGGCTTGAGTCTATGTATGTGTGTATGTATATTTTTATTGTACTTCTAAATAGTTGTGTATGTTAAAGTAACTTTTTTCGACTCTCTTAACTCTCGACGACCTATGTGGCCCAGTGGTTAGCGCATCTGCCTACCATGCGAGAGGTCACGGGTTCGAATCCCGGCTGGGAACAAACAAAAACCCCGGGTCTTGGATGTTTACATGTTTGTGACGTCGCTGTTTCTGGTTCCCACGAGACAGGGTTACCTAGTGTGTGGGGCCAGGAGCAATGTATGTGCCTGCATGTAAATGTTATTATGTTATTAATTTTATTATGTTATTAACTAATGCAAGTTAGTCTGGCGGTGAGAGTGCTTCGTCGTTGGTCTAGCGGTTAGAGCGTTGACTACCAAAATGGAGGTCGTAGGTTCTAATGGCACTGGAGGCCGCCGTATTTTTTTTAAAGTCGACAGCACATCAAAGGCTACGGCCGTGACCGGACTTTTTTGGGGGAAAGCCGGGTTTTGGGATTGAAAGCTGGAATTTTTACCCACTAAAACCCCCAGAGTAATAAAGTCTAATCTAATCTTATGCAAATCCAGTGCACACTGAAAATTTTGGTCTCTTTCCGAAAAGCCTAAATCTCAACTTGAACTCCAACGAAGGTCTTAAGTTACAGTTCAATACATCATACAGCTACACATCCTGTGTTGTACATCTACAGGGTGGCCCATTGTGCATCCTAACCTGTGTGCAGAGAGTTCGTTGACCTTCCCTCACAGTTGTTATCCATTAGAGAACACTTTACATGCACACATACATAAGCTCACACCTGTATCCCAGAGGGGTAGGCAGAGACCAGGGACTGCCACCTGCCACGATCCTTACAAATCACTTTCGCTTCATCGACATTCATTAGTCGTTGCATGCGCCCTCGCCGGTTTCAGGTACTTTTTATCCGTTGTGGACTGAAAGAGGGTGTAGTGACTAGAGTTGAGAAAGGTATATTATTATTGTTATTAAAATACTTCATTGCACAGTTTTATAGAAATAAAAAATACAAAGGCGAACTTAATGCTAAAAGCATTATCTTCCAGTTAACCCTTGGTTGTTGTATGTTGTGACACCAGTGTGGTATGTAATTGTTTATGTTTACATAGTCTAAAAGGATACAGGTTTACTTTTCCCATATTCAATCCATAATACAGGGTATCCTAGTTTGGGACCAGGTCAAGTGATTGTGTTGTGGTTATTTAAAGTTGTTTTGAATCTAAGATGTTTTGAATAAATTTATCTTGTCTTATGTATTTTCTGTAAAATTGACTCGTTGGTCGATCGGTTAGCAGTTGTTTAGTTACAGAAAGGTTGTAAGTTCTAATCCCGAATTTAAGGTTGGCCCCAATTTGGGTATTGTGCATATGTTTTGCATCCATTGCTGGTTATTTTTGTAAAATATGTAGAGTCGAGTTCAGAGTCGATGTACAGTTGAAAACTTGTGTGTATCCTAATAATTTAAGGTGAAGGCGAATTTGTACCAAAAACGTAAAGGTTTATCATCTGTGGTCTCTTGGTATCGTTTGGTTTGGAGTTTCTTTGTAAGCTTCTTTTCCACACTAAAACTAACAACTTTGTCGTTGTTCGTTCAAAGTAAACGTTTTATTTCTATTATGAATAAAAAAATCGTGGCAAGTGGCAATACTGCCACGATTTCTGGTCTCTGCCTACCCTTCTGGATACAGGCGTGAGCTTGCCTATGTATGTATGAATGAACCATATTTGATTTCGTAGCGTGAAGCAGGCGTTATTTTAACTCAAAGTTAGGCTGACCAGCTCAAAAATATTTGTCAGGACCGTGAAATGTAGCAAACTCTGGTCTCTACCCCTCTGGGATATAGCCGTGAAATTATATATCTATAGTTAGAAAGGGAGACCAACAAACAAACACAAATTACGTTTAAGCTTACACGGGTGCAAGCACATATAATAACTTGTACTGTTGCCATTACAATCAATACAGCATTCGGTAACCTACATGTAGCTACAAATTCCTATGTACAGGGTGCTCTATGTGCGAGGCGCCGTACATACAGGGTGCGTCGACGTCTTGACGTGTTTGCCACGCGTCGCTGGGCGGCGTGCACGAATCTTGTTATAATCTTGTGCGGGACGCAGGCGGTGGCGTCGAGTTCGGCACAGTCTTAAGTCCGCTGCTCCATGTTACGCGTGTTACAAAAAATGTAACATGTTACGGTTATCGTAACAGCCCTTCTGCTGCGACTTTCTAGTTCTGTTATGTTACAGTTTTTGTGACAAAAACAAAATGAGTTCCGACGAAGCAGACGTGTCTGCTATTTTGTCCCTTTAGGCTTATCCACTTTGTATTCACTTGTTCTTTTGAAATTCCTATTATTTCTGCTTTATCACTACATGAGGCGTCCCAAAGCACTTGTCTGTCTCGAAATAGTCGTATGATAAACAAGGTATTTTCTTTTTTCCACTCCATCACCGAATCGCGAGACGTGTACGTCCGGTGAGCGCTAACACAAAATGAATGACTTCACCCCCCCGCAGGCGAACGCGGGGGATGTTATCCATTCGCCGCGGCTACCGTGTTACGTGTTGCGTAACACGTAACATGTTATACCACGCCCCATTATAACGTGTTACATTTTTTGTAACACGCGTAACATGGCGCAGCGGACCCGGCTTTAAGGTTTTTCTTTCCAGCTGCGGTAAAAATGCGCCTGAGCGGAACGGTTTTTTGTGCGTTTACACGGGGTTACTTAAAAATGCGTAAAGGGTGTAGTGTTGTGACACCTCCGCCACACATTCATAGTCATACAAGTATGTGACACGCTCTCTTATCGACACAGTACAATACACAACGTCACTCCATATAGACGCAGTTTCAATAAACTCCTATAAGAAATATACCTTTTCAACAATACATGGCGACCCTGCCAGGCCGGCCTGCCAGAGGCAGTACCGTAAACAATAAATATAATGTTTGAGTTTATTAGAGTATGAAATTTTCAATATTTTGTTTTCTAAATTTTTAGTTATGTGGTTTTACGTTTCTCCATTGTAGTGGTTTATCTGATGGAGAAGTGCTTGAACTTTATGAACTATTTCTATGAAGGGCAATGCTTTCAAGATGGTATGGGCAAGCCTACTCCATCTTAACAAGAGAAAATGTCCCAGGCACTGCATCCGAATATCCCTTCACCCAGCTAGATAGAATGCGTGTACGAAGCCCTGGATGGTGTAAAAATCAAATTATTACGTAGATGTGAAGCGCATTTCTTTATCGGAGGAATTCTTTATTCGGAAACTGATTGCGTTATTTATATGTTTGATATTTTTTACATAATCGTAGATAAGCTAAACGGCTGGATGGAGTTTGACAGTTGACTTATTGTTATATTGTAAGAAAAATCATTAAAGATCATAAAAAATACTTGTAAAACATGAAACTCAACTAAACGAGTCCTTCGAATTTAAAATCTCAGCAGGCAGTACAGAACTAAATAAATTCAGAGAGAAGTACACATGTCGATACTTAAAGACTATTAATTTGCGAGTAAGTTTGAACCTACATACAATGTAATGGAACATGACGTATGCGTATGACATCCTAGACCCTGTCTTCTATATCCAGCTACGGGAATGAAGTGCTTGTCTAATCTCATTAAAAGATATGATTTGTTACATAGGCTGCTACTTACGAGTATGTATGCGGAATCTGGGATTCCAATAATTTTAAACGCAATTTCTGACCTCCATGGTCAAATTCGTTCTTTTTTTTAATACTGGCCGCTAATATTTTTCTCTTATATACGTAAGTGTTTTGTTTTTGTTGGGTTTAAAATGTCATATCGCTGAAAAAATGGAACTCACTCGTGAAAATATTCGTGCTATGATTTATTTACGATTTTCGACGTGGTTTAACGCAACAACAGTGCGTAGATCAATTAACTTCGACTTTTGGTGGTGAAGCTCCATCAAAAACGACTGTGTATCACTGGTTTAGTGAGTTTAATCGCGGGCGCAGTAAGCTCACGGACGAAGTTAAAGAAGGTCGCCCGAAATCGGTGGTTTTGCTACAAAATATTGAAGCTGTGCGAAAACTAACAATGCAAGACCGCCATGTTACGTATCGCGAGATAGAGGCTATTCTGGGCATATGTATGACGAGCATTCATAGGATATTACATGAACATTTGTCTTTAAAAAAAATTTATTCGCGTTGGATCCCGCACAACTTAACTCAGGATCAAAAAGATGCTCGCGTCGAATGGTGCAAGAAAACCTTAAAAAATTCAACGGAGGCGACTCAAAATCTGTTTATAATATCTACACAGGTGACGAATCCTGGATCTACGCGTACGATCCCGAAACTAAACAACAATCAACAGTTTGGGTGTTTCAAAATGAGCCGAACCCTACGAAAGTGGCTCGTGCAAAAAGCACTGTAAAGCAAAAGCAAGTGGCCTGCTTTTTTGGTATTAATGGCCATGTGGCTACACTAGCACTGGAGAATCCCAGAACGGTTAATTCGGAGTGGTACACGACCATTTGTTTGCCGGAAGTATTTGAAGAAATACGCCAAAACAACCAGCGACGCAGAATCATACTTCACCATGACAATGCCAGCTGTCATACATCTCAGGAAACAACTACATTTTTGGATGGTCAAAAAATAGAATTGATGGGTCATCCACCGTACAGCCCTGATTTGGCTCCCAATGATTTCTATTTATTCCCAAATGTAAAGAATAAATTACGTGGTCAACGATTTTCGACCCGTGAAGATGCCGTAGATGCGTTCAAACAGCACGTTTTGGAGATACCTCAATCAGAGTGGAAAAAGTGTTTTACAAATTGGTTTCATCGAATGTAAAAGTGCATCGATCATAGTGGAGAATACTTTGAAAAACAATAAAAGCATATTTAGCCATATACATTTGTTTATTTTTTCTATTCCGCATACATAAGTAGCAGCCCTCGTAAATGAATTCATTAAACTCTTATTTAGTTGCAGCGTATTTTAGCGAAGCAAATTTGCATTGTTTGATGTATTTATCGATCGTCTTGTTATAAACAATTTAAAACAACAAAGACAACATATACGGTACACACAAAAAACATTGTTTGCTACAACATACAGTTCAGTCACCCCAAGAAATAATTTCAATTACAAAACTCATAAATATGCGACCGATCGATCCACCAAAAATTCTACTGGTTAACAGTAGAATTTTTGGTGGATCGATCGGCTCACAATAACAATGGTTATTAATTCTTCTTTTCAAGGTCATATGGCAACTGATTACAGGCAAAACTAACCTAATCAAGCGCCTGGTGATGTGCGGCTTATAACGCTCTACAAAAATTAAAATGGCCAAATGAATAAACGTTTATTTCCGCGGACATATCCCCGAATTTCACGCGACGTTTGCATCCACCCGGCGCATGTACCTCGCACACATCCGCAAGGCGCACGCACACAAAGCCAATTATTTGGTTATGTGTGATTAATCCGTCCATATACCTATGTACACAGTAGAAACGCGTATAGACTGCCTTTGGAGTGGGTAGTCTGTAATTAAGATAATATAATATTATCGGCGAAATTACGTGTTTGTCGTTGGCAAGTAGGCGGCGTGAATAGGTGTGATCGAGCAGTCAGGATTTGCCTGCACCTAGATTTGGTTTTGATTGGACATACATACAAAAAGTCACGCTTGAACCTGTGAGGATTATTCAGAAACCAGGATTGGTCACCTGCCACGGATTTAAGTGGACTATAACTCAATTAGGTTCAGTTTCTGAATTGAGAATTTCGCTAAGTAACTATTTAAATAAATTAAAAATAAATAAACTCACGCCCGTTATCCCCGAGGGGGTAGGCAGAGACACCTATCACTAGAACTGGGCCCACGTTTTGCCCAGTTTATTAGGTCCCAAACGTGACAAGTGGCAAGCCTGTCCCCGTTATCCGGGCACAATTTATCAGCGAATAGTGTTGCTGTACAAACAAACAAATGTACGTAACTAAAAGTCATTGGTACATGCGTGTTTCGAATCCAGACCCTCATGATCGAGAAGCAAGGGTCAACCCCACTACGCCACCACCGCTGTAACCGAAGTAACTGTTTGTTATACTATACAGATAAGAATTTACACTAGACATTCTGAAACAATTTTGTAAAGACGTAACAGGCTATGTAAGCTGTAATTGTTACGAATAAATGTAAATAAAATAGTTTTCGCAAGACTTGTACATTAGACAGGTAGTTATCACGAAGGTATAGAGTAGAATTCAGTTTGTCGATGTAACGTTGACGTGCGATCTGTCTGAGCGGTTTGATTCCGTCCGTAAGGACGATAGGGTCCGTCCAAGTTTTCATTATTTAACTTTATTTGCTAAAGAGAAATCCACAACAATACAATTACTGTAAGAAATAGGTACCTAATAATTCTTACAAACAGTCAATAATAGATTTTACTATGTCGATTAAACATTATGTAAGCAGCCTGTATCATTATCAACCCAATATGTCCTCACCGAGGGGCACGGGTCTCTTCCCTGAGGAAGGTATAAGGCATACTCTACCACGGAGCCAAGTCCGGATTGGTGGAGGCTTGTAAGACTAGTGGCTGATCTTACTGTCACAAGTTTTCAAGCCGCCCTAAGGCCTCTGACTTGGCTTAACGACTGTCATCTATTGACGGCAGGCGGCACCAGCTGCTTAACGTGCCTTACCAAGCACGGAACCGCTCAGAAAAGTGCCACTAGCGTTAAGCCCATTACACAATGAAAAAAATAAGGTATAAGAATAAGGAATAAGAAATAAGGAACAAGAAATAAGGAATAGCGAAATCCAGCAATGGCAGCACCGTTGAGCAAGACACAATTCAAGAATAAGGAAAACAATTGATTTCTGTGCTATTCCTTATTTCTTATTCTTTTACCTTATTCTTTTTCATTGTCTAATGGGCTTTAGTCATAGACGGTCACCCATCATGCACAGAACGCGCCCTATGTTGCTTAACCTTCGTGATCGTTTAAAGTGATCTTAAGCCGGGACTACGAGTAATACCCAGCCTGTATACGTCCCTATACACGGGCACAGGCCTTCCCTCAGAAAAAGAGTATGAGCTTAATCTATTGGCGATTTCAAGCTCTGAGGTATCTGAATAGCTCAGATCAGATACAAAAATATTGCTGACATTATTTTATTCGTAACGACATATTTTCTTAACAACTCGTTAATCTACTTCTCCTACATTCTCATTAATCCGAAACTTGACTCTTTTTTCAAGTATGTATAAAAATAAAATAAATAAATAATAAACTCACGCCCGTTATCCCCGAAGGGGTAGGCAGAGGCACCAGTCTCTAGAACTGGACCCACGTTTTGTTTTCAAGTATGTCTTAAATGCTAAATATCTCTTCCATTAGACCAAAAAATATTTTAGCATATTTTTTGAGGACCTAAAAGCAACATAAACATTATTTTAAAATGTTGCTTTGCTAATCAGCCAAAAACGCGGTCCGCCATTTTTGTGTATGGTTTGAAGTCCTTTATTTTTGTAAACAAAGTTTGACATTCAACATAGGTAGAGTTCGTGCGACGAAAGAAGTATGAGTTAATGAATTTTGGCTTTTATTGTTATGACCTTAAGGATTTTACCGTGGGACTTGTTTGGTGAAACGATCTTTACCTAGTCCTAAAATCTGTTAGTGATCTGTGAGCATAGTGAAATAACAACAACGCATTCATGATTTCATCGAGTTTACATGCAAAATATATCAATTATCATTATGAAACTTGGGTGTATTTATGTGAAGATCACTTTAATGTAAGTCCTGTAATATCAATGTACACAGAAACTGTTTTAGCTGTAATAATGCTTGGTTTGATTTGGTTTGGTTTTGGCAAATTGGTACTATCAGCTTCCACGAATCCAGCGTCCATGATTGCGCTTATCAATAAAATGATAAGAAACTAACTGCACAGGAAGAGTTTTTGCAAAAACACTAAATCCAATCCAAATCACAATAGAACCTACGCACGCACGACTGACAGGTGTTTGTTTACAACCAAAGGTGCTTTCAAGATGGCGGATATCGATCTTCTCTTATTTATTCGACCCTTCAAGTTCCGGGAAAAATAATCCAGGGCCTTGATGCTGTTAATGCGTTATAGTACAATGACAGATACACGGTCGGGTCTCAGATCTATCAAATCTAGAAAGAAAGAACGAAAACTTTTTTTACAGATTGTCACAGAAACACAATGTATACAATATAAGTATGTAACAAAGAAAATATACGATAGTCAAGAAACAAACAAAAAAATAGGTTTGATTTAATGCTTGAAGCGGCAATGAAACTAAATCGCCACTTTCATGCAGTTGTCATTGTAGTACAGAGAATTAACAGAATCTAGTTTTGGTGTAATTCTATGTCATTTTGAAGTAATGTTATTTTGTTGTTTCTCAATCAAATACGTACTTTTGATGCTATGATGCAGAAACTCAGCGTTCACGCTCATTGTTTCTGCGGAGTTTTTCAAAAATATGTGCAATACCCGACAAATTAATGAAACAAATGACTTCGACTTCCCATCATAATGGCTGCGGACGATGCATGCAACGACTAATGAGTGTCGGTGAAGCGAAAGTGATCTGTCAGGATCGTGGCAAACGGCTGCCCTTGGTCTTTGTCTACCCCTCTGGGATAACAGGCATGAGCTTATGTACGTGATGTCTGCGGAATGTTGTTTTATTTGGACAAAAATTTAAATATTTAAAAAGTGATTTTATTTATCCAACACAAACTTATACGGCCTGCACGGATTTTCGTTCAAGTTATCTGTCGGAAATAATAGTCCCAAATTAACAAAATTTTCTTTTTTCCTCATCAAACACAGTAAAAATATTCGCCAAAGCTACTAGGCATTCATAACTTCATAAGTAACTAGCGCACACTTTTTGCAATCGATTGTGTCCCAGGTCCCCATTTGGGCGGGCACCGAATGTGCGTGTGTTTGGACTCGAGTGTCATTGATGCATTTCAAAGTGGGACTGGACCGAGGGGGACTGAGGGCCAGAGAGGGTGGGCAAGGGGTCGGCCGGACAGCACGAAGCTAAAGCGAAAACACACGCACGAACATTCAGTAACCGAGCGACCGTGGCGAGGGACGCACGCCCTTTCTGTGCTCCTAGTAACTTTTCTGCCCTCTCTGCGCGCGATCGAACAGTACCGCAAGAAACGCCGTGCGAAAAACGTGTGTAACTTGAAAATCGTCACTTTGTGGTGCGTCTGAGGTTGCATTTTTCATAAAACGTGCTCTGGAAGTTGGTAATTATAGATTTTCAAGTTTACGATCTCGACGGGCGAGTTTTCTCGATTCTTGTTTGCATGCACCAGGAATGGGCATTAGATCCGATGAGTAAGTGAACCTTGGCATTACGATGGTGCATAAAAAACGCAATTACAAGGTAGCTAGAAGCGGCCAAGCTCCTTTGTCGAGGCACGCTAAGACAACTTCGCCATTGTCTCGCGTCAATTTGCGACGCCGGTTTGTCAACTATTCTTCATCTGTTTTAGCTAAGTTATAATCGTAGACAAGCCTCTTGCACTATGCAATGCAGGCTCTGCAGAAGTACTTACTAAGAAGAAGAAAATAATAAATTTATTTCACGACCGAAAACTCAAAACAAAATTACGAGTACATTACATACTATGCTCAGAGACCCAATAATTTCTTGTAATTTAAGACACAACTACTTTAAAATGTGATAATATTATGTAGATTAAATAATCATAAAAGTTACTCAACATTTTTTTTTTTTAAAAACAAAAGAGCATAATTACGAAATTAAATGGAAAAGGTTTTTAGGATCGTGGTAGGTGACAAAACCTATTACACTGGATACAGGCGTGAGTTTATGGAATATTATGTAGAAACAAAAGAGTTTTTATCATAAAAAATTATAGACAGCAAAAAATCTTACACGATTTGTTTTATAGCCTCCTAATACCTTACAGTCAATCTCGATTACACGCGTTAAAAGTAAGTTGAAAGAACATTTTATTGCATTTGAGTCTTTTAGGGAATAAATAACTTCCGCACAGCACAGCCACTTTCCTGATTCTGTTAGCGCATTATAGTTCGATGACAGATACACCAAGGAGAAGTTTTTCCACCGTGTGACGTCTGAAACTATCGCTAGAATTGAGCAACTACTGATAATAGGCTATTTATCACGTTTCACTGTACCCTATACTGACTGCCTGGCTCATTGGTCTAGCAGTATAACGTCTGATTACCATGCTGGAGGTCGTGGGTTCGAATCCCACTGTCAGCCGCTGAGTGAGAGTGTATTTCCATGTTTGAAATGTCCTTGCCTAGTTACAAATCATCATCAACGCATTATGTCCCCACCTAGGGGCACGGGTCTCTTTCCTGAGGAAGGTATAGGCCATACTCCACCACGAGGGCCAAGTCCAATCCGGACTTATAAGACTAGTGGCTGGTCTTACTGTCAGAAGTTTTCAAGCCGCCCTAAGGCCTCTGACGTGGCTTAACGACTGCCATCTATCGACGGCAGCCGGCACCAACTGCTTAACGTGCCTTGCGAAGCACGGAACCGCTCGGAAAAATGCCACTAGCGTTAGTCATAGACGGTCACCCATCCATGCACTGAACGCGCCCTATGTTGCTCAACTTTCGTGATCGTTTAAGATCATTCAGGCGGCCGGGGCTACGAGCGATTCCTGGTTACCATAGTACAAAGTATCCTAGCTTAGGTCAGGACAAGTGATTAGGTTGTGTGGTAGCTATTATTTAGTGTACAACTTTTAGTAGTTTTGGTACCAATTGGATCTAGAAAAGAAAATCTAGGAGCTGTATAAATAAATCTGTAGTAGCAGACGTGAAAAAAGTCCTGTATTTTTCCAGTGTAAATTGAGTTTTTCTTATTTATCTACGTTAAAAGAAAATGCTAACTGAATGAAAATAGAACAAATCCGTGGGCAGCTTAGAAGGTTGATAACGATGTTTTTGTTCAAGGAAAATTGCACCTAATAAGCCCTGTTTTCCCGATACTTTTTTAACCGTTCTTACTTACTCAAGTTAAGTAGATACTTAGCGTAGTTGTTTGTTTTCTGCAATACGTAGTGTACGATTCGCTTGCATGGTTTTTCTTATGAAAAAACCTTCTTTTATACTACCTACAATGCTCGACAAAATACTTGACTTATTTCCGGTTTTTAGAATTCTCAGTTTTTGTTTATATTCAAAATAAAAAATACTCATCTAGACAGCGCGGATCGTTTTCTATTACGTGCGGGGATTTATACATTCGTCCAAAAGTTTCAATTTATACAACCGTCGGCTGTGAAATTTGAACATAATTAAATTGAGGTAGTTAACGGACTTATAGGTCAACAAACGAAAGGTATCATAAACATTTACATACAGGCACATACATTGCTTCTGGCCCCACACTAGGATACCCTGTGTCATGGGAACCAGAAACATCGACAACACAAACATGTAAACATCCAAGACCTGGGGTCTTTTGTCCCCAGCCGGGGTTTGAACCCGGGACGTGTCGCATGGTAGGCAGATGCGCTAACCGCTGCGCCACAGAGGTCGTCACCGTCAGTCAAACGTACTTACCTACCTAAGTATTGATATACCTAGTTAGTATACAAATGTATATTTCAAAAAGCAATTTTTGAATGCAGGCCG
Organism: Yponomeuta plumbellus; assembly: GCA_947310845.1. Classification (NCBI taxonomy): domain Eukaryota; kingdom Metazoa; phylum Arthropoda; class Insecta; order Lepidoptera; family Yponomeutidae; genus Yponomeuta; species Yponomeuta plumbellus. The sequence goes on from OX371214.1 coordinate 13,213,050, forward strand.
TTGCGTAGAACTAATCAAATCGTCCACGGTCCAGACTTTGATAACACAATAGCTACTCCAGCGTAGCCATGTTGCCCTAGTAACAGCTAGTTGAAGTATTAACTAGTTGTTCCTACACTACAAGTCTTAATTAAAGTTGATAGTTATTCAGTCCTTTTCTTGAAATTTTAACCATGCACTGGATTTTTGTCGAAATTTCGCTTTTCGATAAAGACGAACAATATTTCTTGTAAATTTAAATTACATACAGTAAACTCACGCTTGTATCCCAGAGTAGTAGGCAGAGACAAGGCACTGCCACTTGCCACGATCCTGATAGACATTCATTTAATGCAGACACGTCGGTTTCGGGTACTTTTTACCCGACAACAATTTTGTTTATTTATTTTAATTATTTAGACAGATAGACAGTATTAACAGTTCACATTTTTAAAGAAAGTGCTGAAAGCTAAAAGCTGAAAATACATACTATCCATACATTCATGCTGTCTATGCTATCTTTAGATAATAAGGATGAAATGTATTTTTATTAGGTAATAATAAATATATTTGTATTTACTTTGAAGTAAAGAAAAAAAGTCATATAAGTACACAATCATTATTCAGAAAATAGAAGCATCTGCGTGATGAGTGATGAAATGTAATGATGACTGCGCTCGCGCCCTAAGCGCATTTTTTGATCCAGTCCATATTTCGACCACTCAACTCATTAAATCAGAGAAGCATTAGCGAGCCTAGCCAAATGCTTTATTAATATCCGGTAAGGATTATGTGACCCTAATCATTCTGCAAAAAGAGGAGGCCTGCGCCGACTAACCAGTTACAAAAGGACAACGCCATCCGAACTTGAGGTGCATCCACTTCGTCTTACAATATTTTCTGAACAAAGTGAATACAATGAGAAGTAACAGTGCAGAAAAGAAGTTGAATTTACGAATAATACAATAATGAAATAAAAGGAGAGATAATTATTACTCAACTGTTATTAGGCAATTTTATCAGTCATTTTATAATTATTTTTGTAACATTCGCTTACCCTTTTTTCAGTATGCCTACTACTTATTTAATTCACCTTCCTAGAAGCATCTGTAATAAACTTTTAAAACTTTTAGAAAAAAAAACTTTTAGAAAAAAAATGTCACCCACTTCAGTAAACTTCTGTTCAGTTTTTTTCTTTCGTGTCTACCCCCTCCGTTCCTCGAAGCCGTTACGCGGGGTAATGAGCGAGCCCACGGCCTCTTAGAAATTACTGGCCGGTTATAAAAAGGACTAAGGCCTGTGCCATACGGGGAGACAACTTTGCGGTGTTGGATCCAGAGGCTTAGCGTTATGCCAGTCATAAAATAATTATGTTGATTGGTCGCTCTACTCTGGAAGAAGGCGAAGAAATAAATGGTAATGCAAATAAATAAATAAAGGCGATTCGTTAACTTTAATTGTGACTAAAACTTTCTCTATTCTATTATAAAAAAATCGTAGTAAAAATCTTATAAGAGTATATTTTTTAGACGTATTAAACTTCACACAATCTACACAGCAATACTTTGGCAGTGATAAGAAAACATTTTGGTCTCCATAATATCGATCTGGAATTTTGTGTTTCAAAGTAATGGTTCATAATTTTATTGTACACTTAATTGTAAAAAATGTTATTTAGATAAGCTAGCCTGGAATGGTTTGAAAGTTTAATGGATAATTGAAAAGGGCAAATGAAGCCTAAAAATACAAAAAAATACCACTAATAAAGCATGATTAGTGGTATTTTTTTTATGAGCACATTGTAACAAAATCACAAAAATAAAATACGTTATTCATTCAAACATAATCGTAAATGGTAACAAAATAAACATATTTTACAAAACTAAGTTACTTAAATAAGTAATCATCATCAACCCATTATGTCCCCACCGAGGGAGACGGGTCTCTTCCCTTCGGAAATAACTAATAATAATTAGTTATTTTGTAGCAAAGAATTTTTACAGACGTTCAACATTTAATTTATTATCTTCAAAATCCACGGACTGCTACCTAGCATCCCGTGTGTCTTTGTAAGGGTCTGGCGTCGCAAAACGCGAAACTAGCTAGTAACCCGCCACCGCTGTGCTACCATTAAAATGGCCTTGCCGTTATCACGAAAAAGAAATAACAGGGGAACATAACTGGCTAGCATAGCAGGCACAAACCTCTGGAAGGTAGAAGTACCAAGCTATGCCTTTGACCTTGGTCGTAACTATTTATTTATTAGTACTGCAAGATAAGGTTCTCGGGCGTCCGAACGTTTATTTTTTTTTAAATTCCTACTAATGTCGTGTAGCGCCATCTATTGTTGTACTACAATTTGGACTCCATATTTTTGTATTTTAATAATTAAAAGAAATAATACAAAATGCTTCTTCCCATCTGAGTCAAAGAAATTCCCAGTGGGTATTGTAGAATATTTGACCCTCATTATATCCCATTATAATGTAAATACTTAGGTAAATTGTAATGTGATACATGACTTAATCTCATTATATTCCGTTATAATGTAAATACGTATTATCGTCAAAGCTATTCTTCTGGGCATAGTTACTTTGCCGGTGCATTGACCGCGTTGACGACCGAAACCAAGTGTAGCATGTGAATGAGCGCCTTTAATCTAGTTTGAGCACTTCTGTTTTGCTGCAATCCTGGTACAACATTTTTTGTGTCTTGGTTTCTTAGTAAAAAATAAATTTATCGTTGATTGTGTGATTGATTTTTCAAACTTTGATTCCGTAAAATACGAGCTAATGCTAATTTTAACTAAAATATACTTATTTTACTATTTTTCAAACGATTGTGTTGTAATAAATGTGTCAAACGAAACTTTATTTTCACAAACTGAAGTGAGTTACATGATTAGATCTTATAATCTTATGTCGTATCATCTTCGTTATAGGGATAGCCCTATATCTATCACAAAAACCTCGTAAACAACACAGTTAATTAAAGAAAGGATTTGGATAACTACTTGCCGTTTCCCTTATAACACTTCCATCTATATTGTTTGCAAGAGAGGGAAATGATGATTCCTTTCTAACGTTTCCTCGATTGGGTCAGTTACAAAATTGTCCTTAAAATACACGTTGCAAATAAACCAGCCCACCATTCAGTTCCCTGATAGAGTGCACACAATACTAGGACCGGGAAGCTAGCAAACAGAAAACCGGTCCATTGAAAAGTATTGTGCAAACAGGAGGGTTAACTCGCTGCGAAAAAGATGTCTATTTTTAAATGTGCTAGGGGCTTGGTGATGATATTAGCGATAGGCGATAGCGGAGGCATAAGACTACGTGCGGAAATAAAAGAAACATCGTGCAAATGTTTGGTGGCTTTTTTAACAGGCTTAAAAAAGAAAGAGACTCTCAATTCGGTCGTGACTTATATTTTCGTGTATGACTTGCGATAATTCCTTACCACGTTGTTCGATTAGGTCGATTCTTTTTTGTAAGTAACGGAGTGCTTCAAGGGTGGTCCCACAAAAATTTGGTCGAGATCTATTGATGGAATGGATAGAACTTTTAAATTTGCAAAGGCTTTTGCGTTGACTATCTTTGTTTTACAAACATTTACTCCATTGTGGTTGTATATACAATTTAATGTATAATATATATATGTATATATTCCGAATGTAAGATATGATTTGCTGTTGTTGCTTCTCGGATATTCCGATAAGTCCGATATTGAAGGAAATAGGTCCAACGTTTCTTGCATCACGTATTAATTTTATTGTATTATCGGTAGTAGGATGTTCATCCGCTATCGCTTGACGCTCCCCTTCTTAAATGTTCCCCATACCTAAGGTACACTCGCACTGACCTGCGCAATTTGACAGTAGTTGAGATACATCTCCCCCTTTTCCAATGACCCCAATTTCACATTTTGTTGTGCGATTACCTTCTCGCTCGTTTTGCGGTTCACCTCCTTGTCCGCTTTCAGGTTTTTTGCGATGTTCGTCTAAATAAATATATTTTACCACTTTTTTTATTTACAAAAATCGATCTGAGGAAAAAATATGCAGTAAAAAGGAAAAAAAAGGGTTTCATATTGATCATATCTGCATTTAGATCTTGACAAAGTTAACACGGGATCACCCGCGGTGTAGCCTCTATTACAGAAATAATGAAATCGGACGTTAAAAACTCCTAGGGACAATATTTTTATTTATAATTTAATGTGGGCACAAAGTAAATTTACTTACCGTTTGAGATTCGAAATCAATAAAAAAATACTCTCAAAAATGAAACATTCGCAAATAAATAGGTTAGGATGATATTTAAGTGGTTGTAAGGACGAATTAAAATGAGTAGCTTGGTTTGTCTGTCTTATCAAACCATAGCACAGCTTCCAGACGGCATTGTTTTGTAAAATCAAATAAACTCAATAAAACCTAATGGAATTCATTGAAAATGTAAAATGCAACCTTCGGTCCACTACGATATGACGTCCACTGTATTGTAACTTCTATGCATTAATATCGATTCTGATATTTGTAGCGACGATCTTCCGAGACGCCCAAAATAATGGGTTCCTCGGACTAACCCTACATACCTACACCAATTACGAAAAAGAGTGTGCTACTTGACCAAAGACGAAAAGTGCTGTACGAGCGACGAAAAAAGAAACTAAAATCCAAGATGGCTGCCAAGAGGAAAGCCGGCGCCCTCCTGCAACACGTTTTACCAAAGGTAACTTTAATATAGCTAAGTTTTTTTCTGCATCACCTGCATCTTAAGCTCATATGCTGACTGCGTCCAAATGCCTTGCCCTCTATCTACGTGCGAAGTGATAGGAAACCGGGGTCCAAATGAAATGGTCGTCCAACCGTGCCAAGGTTGCAAACGCACCGATGGCACTTTGCAAAACGGCTTCTGGGATCCGCGGGCCGACAATAAAAATTGCGTAATTAAAGAAATGAAGTGGATCTTTCCTGCAGCTCATATTATTAAAATAAAGTAAGTAAAAGGTATTTATTTCCATTAAGGTTTAGATGCTTAACAGAAAAACTGCGGATTCCACAACACTAGGCGGACTTGTAGATATCGTGGGATTCAAAACATTAAGTCTTAACATTATATTCGGTGTATCTATTTATAAGAAAATGACACACACATACAAAACATACTAATAATCTCAACATGTTAGATAACAATGAAGTAATAATTAAACAATAGTCATTCGTGGATCAAACTAAATTATTAAATTACTTAGAAAGAAAAATAAAAAAAATAATTAAATAAACTCACGCCCGTTATCCCCGAGGGGGTAGGCAGAGGCACCAATCACTAACTGGGCCCACGTTTTGCCGAGTTTATTAAGTCCCAAACGTGACAAGTGGCAAGCCTGTCGCCGTTATCCGGGTACAATTTATTAGCGAATGGTGTTGCTGTAGAAACAAACAAATGTACGTAACTAAAAGTCATTGGTACATGCGTGGTTCGAACCCATACTCTCATGATCGAGAAGCAAGGGTCAACCCCACTACGCCACCACCGCGCTTAAATTACTTAGAGTACCAGGCAAATGTATAAAACTCATCATCATCATCATCAACCCATTATATCCCTACCGATGGGCACGTGTCTCTTCCGCGAGGAAGGTATAGGCCATAACTCCAAAACGGGGGCCAAGTCCGGATTGTCCGTATAAAATTAGCGGGCATCTAAGAAGCTTAAGTTAATTACCAAGCAGCTAAACAATGTTATCTTATGAGGTACACAGAAGTTTTATACGCTACTAAGCTTTGGAAAGCTAAAGATAGTTTCTGATAACAATGAAATGGTTTAATATGACGACTAAAATTATTACGTTGACTTCAAGTAATAGCATGCTAACGATTACTCTTGGTGTAATAATTATCTGCTCTGATATTTTATTGCTAATATTCCACTTTGCCTATGAACCAGAGCTTTCTAGTTATCTAGAAAGCATTTTAAATGTAGGTAATCGTTTTTCAATAACTAATTTCACGACTTTCCGAACGTGAAGCCTATCTTAATTTGAAACCGCATGTTGACAACGGTTTTCGCGGGAGGCCAGCAGCGGTGCCATCGAAATTGGCGCCAATGTGAGCTCTGCCGTCGCGCAGCTCGCCTTGCAAATGGCGGTGTCTCGAATGACACGCGGTCGGCGAGATGAGGCGGCGTGGATAGGACACTGTGCATTTACAGGATTAAAATCTCCTTTGACACGCGCACTAGGCGCACACTAGCGACACGCGACAGGCGACAGCTCGGCGACTAGACGCGACGACAGGCTTCGGCCGTCAATTTTCATATATTTTGTTCGAATCTCCGCACACTTGGCGTCAGAGTCGACGACAAGACGCCAGAAGTAAATGACAACGTCGCGTCTGACGCGGCGACTTGACGCGGCGACAAGTCGCCCTCGATGGGTCTTAAATCCTAAATGATTTCTGATTCCAATCGTTGAACTGTCAAATTTCCTACATATTGCTATGCAAACCCCCTAGGATTAGGATTAGGTCTATCAACATTGCAACGATCTGGCGAGGTGCGGGAGCAAGAAAAATAGAGCAAAAAAAGCCTCCACTCTGCCCACCTTTGCTTAAATCGCCTTAATACAATAGTTGGTCCGAGATACAAGTAGATAATTGAGTGATATAGAAGCATAGTCAGCAACATCCACTTTAACTGAAAGCGTACATAAGATATTTTTACTTACAATTATAATATAGTAGCTTCTAGTTAATATGAGTTTTATACAGTATGTAATGTAAAAGTAATGTACTAAAAATACCTGTATAAAAAAGTCCTGAAAGAAGTCTGATTATTCCGTAAAATAGCTAATACTTTTGGATGTGAAAAAAGTGGATGTTGCTGACTTTGCATCTATATGACTCAATTGTCAATGGTTAACGCTGCAATGTTGCACAAGAGTTGGCGTACCTTTTATGAATAAATAAATAAATGAACCGATCCGTGTCAATCGCGATGCCCAACTTGTGATTGCATTCTGACGCATCTCCTTACGGTTCTCGTTACTTAAAATACCTATCAAGCCCCTTATCTCGATTTAAGTGGCCATATCCTCAGCGACCTCTCTGCGGAGTGACCAGCGAGGCGCCGGGCGACCTTGCAAGCCGCTCGTACCTAACTCCCTATAGGTACCTAGGCATCTATACGCGCCTAGTACCTAACCGTAGAGTTGAACCAGAAGTCTTACGGTTTATTTAGGTTAATTGAGCTTTTATTCTGTAATACGACATTAATGCATAAACAAAAATGAACTAATCGTTTAAATAAAAGATCTTTTTATTTATTTAATTTGGTGCCTCCAACCATTTCTCATTATAGCGCAGAACTGTCTGAAACAAATCACGTTAGTTTGTATGGGATCGCGACATAAATATTTATTTTGTTTTAAATCAATTATTTATTTTAATTATTAGTAATATATATTTTTTTATTTGTTTGTTTGCACAGCAACACCATTCGCTGATAAATTGTGCCCGGATAACGGCGACATCGACAGTCTTGCCACTTGTCACGTTTGTGACCTAATAAACTCGGCAAAACGTGAACCCAGTTCTAGTGATTGGTGTCTCTGCCTACCCCCTCGGGGATAACGGGCGTGAGTGTATTTATTTGTTTATTTTATTTATTTTGGAAGTGAATAATATAACTCAATATTCTGCGAACATTTCAAGCGTTTACCTGTTATCGTCAATATCGATCAAAAACGAGCGACCAAATCGCGTTTGTTATAGGGGAGCCCTTTAAATAATTATTAGTATTTTACTATTTGCTGTTATAGCAACAGAAACAAAATATATAGCAAACGTAGTTTCGCCATATTCATTTTTTCACTTAGGGCTATGAAAAATAGATGACAACCTATTCTTAGACCTACCGATTATACACATAAAATTTCATCAAAATCGGTCAAGCCGTATCGGAGGAGTTTGCGCACTAACACTGTGAATGTGAAAATCCGAGAATTTTATATGTAATCAAATTCATCATCCCCACCGAGGGGCACAGGTCTCTTCCCTGAGGAAGGTATAGGCCATACTGCACAAAGGGGGCCAAGTCCGGATTGGTGGATAATCAAATTAATAATATTAATTCGTGCTTCTGTGTGAGTCCGGTTTGTGTTAAGGCTACCTATCAGCTCTGGGCCTAGGCTGACTGGTAATACATGTTTGTCCTTAGATAGTTAGACACAGCCTTTGTGACCGTTGAGCGAAAAAGCCTAGGTATTTCCAACTTTAGCCACGTTGCTATGGTTTTTGCTCAGAACGTGTGAATTTTTCGAGATCTGTGTGTTTTTAGGATATAAATTGGCATTTTTTTTCTATAAATCAAATTGTCATTATATCTTCTGTCATAAGTTCTTTACAACATGAATAAATGAAAGTAATATTTGGCTTAGCTTTTGTAAAAAAAATCAAGTAGGTTCAATTCATTGTTTCATGACAGCTCTCCGTTAATGTAATACAGATAATAAAGAAGCTATAGAGTAATTTTCAATCCGGTTTTTTCCACTGCCTCCAAAAATTATGTTTTTGCTTTATACTATACTTTATGGGTACAATAAAGAATATAGTGGTGATTAACCCCATGCCCTCTCTCTGAGAGAAGCCTGTGCCCTATTTGTGTAGTATAATGTTCTTTTATCTTGATAACAAAATATTTAAAGAGGTGATATTTCTTTTAAGCTAATACGTCCTTATTTGCACGTATTTTTTTACAAAAAAAAAGCTATTTGAACGTTTACCTGTAGAATTTTCGGTGTGCCCATCGGCTCACCATAACAATGGTTTTAATTGTTCTTTTTAAGGTTATATCAACTGATTACATGTGTTTGTAATAAATAATTAACTCTTTAATCATCCTGTGATGTGACGTCACAAACTACAAAACTTGTTAAAAATATTTAAAATAGACATAATGAGTAAAACTCAAAAATACCGGATTTCGTTTCTTAAAATGGTAGCATGACCAATTACGAGGCCTCTTGCAAATCCTTCCGAGTCAAGTAGTTGGGCACCCTGCGATGTAGTTTTTAGTTTGAATTTCCATTCAGTCGTTTTAGATAATATACCACATAAAATGTGAATAAGCACGCACATCGATTTTCTGCGATTTTCTCTCAAAGCTCTTTGGAAGGATTATCTTTTCCTCTTGATATTCCTGTTCTATTTCTGTGCTTTTGCAGTTGAAATGTTTTTCACCTTAGATTTTCCACGTCGTTGTAGATTTATTTATCTGCAGACAATTTTTGCCAGTCCATCCCTCCAGACCTTGTGTTACGTAACTTTCCATTCTATCGGAAGCACTTAAACAACGTGAAAGAGTCATAACATGTACTGACATGTATTTGACAGTTCGGAATAGGCAACCCCATACAGTGCCACCATCTTATCTGTTCAGTTGATAGCGGCGTTAGTGGAGAATTTAGTAGTAACTTTTAAGAAATTTACCTCGAAAAATCAGAATATTTTAACCCGTCTTTCAATTTTAATGAAATTATATCGATAAATCTTAGTAATTGAATAAATAATACAAAAAATGGGGAACAGGATTTACAATTAATTCGTTAGTTACAATTTCGCCCACCTGAACAGATAACTCCAGAAAGATCTTGGTAATTTGGAAAGGTTCTGTGGCAACAATAATTTATTTTTAAACACTGATAAATGTTACGTTATAACTTTTACTCGTAAAGCTAATCCTATAACCTTTGATTACCAATTATGCAATAAGAACCTGGAAAGAGTTCAAGAGATAAGAGATCTAGGAGTCATACTTGATTCTCGGCTTACCTTTATAGCTCATATTAATAAAATGCTGCAAAAATCCTATAAACAGTTAGGCTTTATTCTGAGAGTAGGAAAACCCTTTCGCAATGCACTCACTTACGTATAAACTGCTTTATAATAGTTATGTCCGTAGCCGACTTGAGTTTGCATGCATTGTCTGGAATCCATTCTTTAAGTACCATATTGATAGGTTAGAGAAATTACAAAATAAATTTATGAAATCATTGGATTATAGAACTGGTCATATGTTTGTGGATTATTATACGGCAGCAAAACGACATAACGTTATGCCCTTAGAGCTGCGGCGTAATGTGATTGATTCTGTTTTTCTCTTTAAAATTTTGAACAACTTCGTTGATGCCCCGCATTACTCCATGCCATCAATTTTCGTGTACCCCGCAAACTACAGAGAAACTGTTGCCGAAAAGATTTGTTCTCGATCCCTCAATGTAGAACCCGTTACACAAAAAAAGTTTTCTGAGACGTTCCTGTGACTTATATAATCCTAAGCTAAGTGATGTTGATATATTTAATCCATCTTTAAGTAACTTTAAGAATAATGTCAAGGCTAAGATTTATAATGAGTAGATAGAGTACCTACTTATTATAAATTTTATCTAATGAATTAAATTGTTACTATAAAACATGGGCAGTGGTGTTGTGTTTATAAAAATTTAATAAATAAATAAATAATTCGTATTGGTCATTAAAATTATACGAGTATTTTGTGGGAATTTTGTTGGTGTTGTTTGTACATGTTTGTTTTGCATTTTTGCTTTTCTAGTTGAAGTTCTGATTCGGAGTTTTTCTCCTAACGATGTCGTGTGTATTTAAAAAAAAAATTATTTGAAATTATGAGAAACTAGAGGTCTATTTTAACATAAGATATGATTGTTATAAGCACTTATGACTGTTTGTTTCTCAATAAAGATACAATAAAAAAATAAATAAATAAAAAATAACTTGGTGGCGCTGTAGGTACAGTGGAGGACCTACCTAAATGCACCCGAGGACAGACGAGAGTATGTATATATAGTGTTGGGATGTATTCTTTGTATGAATTGTACGGTTTATATTTGCATCTGTGCATTTAGTGTGGAGTGCAACTTCGAATATTGCAAACCAAGATTATCCTTTCATATTAAGCGTAAGTTTCGTATAGGTACAGACCTACGGAATGTGTGCGAAGGTACTCACCGATGGGCATAGTATTTTTTTTAACTAAGCACTACACATTCTAAATTATATTATGAGGATACACTTACTTGATTTTTTGTTCAACTAGAGTCCGACCAGGCTGCGCTCCGATTCGCAGAGGTTAGAGCCATCGCAAACAGGGCGACTTGTCGCCGTGTCAAGTCGCCGCGTCAGACGCGACGTTGTCATTTGCTTCTAGCGTCTTGTCGTCGCGACTCCGCGACTCTGACGCCAAGTGTGCGGAGATTCGAACAAAATATATGATAATTAACGGCCGTAGCATGTCGTCGCGTCTAGTCGCCGAACTGTCGCTGTCGCGTGTCGCCTAGTGTGCGCATAGACATGATGTTGAGAGAGCAGAAACGGAGCTCCCGTCATCAGTTACTCGTCGCTCGCTGCACTAACCCCTATAGATATTGTAATACAGGTCTAAAAGTAGAACATTATTTCTGGTGTCTTAATTAAGGACTTACTTATGAAATCGAACACTGTATTTTTTAATGGGCCGGTATGAGGTATTGACCGGTTATCCGCAGAAGGTGTTAAGACTGAACCCAACACGGGTATATTTTGCAGAGGTGCTAAAACAACTTGCATCTCCTCCGAGGTCCGCCAATTCGGTCTTCTACCTCCACGAGCTAATAACAGGAATCCATAGATCACCAAGCGTCCTCCGCCGACGGAGTGCGTACATTATTCATCGCGTACCTCTTGGCTCGGCTACATTCCTGGTACTTTGCATTGTTTGCATTTTTAGCCTGCGAATGTGGCAATGTGTGATGTGTGAAAAATATCGCTTTAAGAACGTCGCCAAAATTGTCTGTGACTTTTTATTTCATGTGAGCTGGGTAGCTTTTGGAATAGTATTTTCTTTGTCTGCTGTAAACCTATTAGCTGTAATATTTTTTATTGAAAAATCACTCGATTGGCTTTAGAATAAAATTATGGCACCAAATGATTCGCACTGGTATCGTTAGTTTCGCCTCTCAAATTAGATTCAAGGCAAACTCTAAAATTTCTAAATCTAACTGCGAAAAACTTGGTTTGATTAGATAGTTACATATTACTACAGGCACATAATCAGATAAGAGCATTCGTGCACATCACGTTTATTCATCACTGAGGTTGATCTTAATCACTCACACATGAAAGTTGATGAAGCGAAACGAGTTTGTCAGGATAGTGGCAAGTGGCAAGCCCGAGTCTGCCTATCCCACCCGGATTCAGGCGTGAGTATACAGGGTGTTGATTTGTACAGTTTACTCCGACTCAGGGTTGGTTATTTACATGATACTGAAGCAAAAAAAATATATAAAAAAAATATGGAATAGTTTGTATAAGCATCCAAAGACTGTCCACTTGTTTGATATCTTGCCATGTCTATAATTTATGCTGAATACCATACCTAACTGCCGCACTCACTACCCACCCCTAATTCCATCCACAGTGCCTATTTATATCTGTCACTTCTGGTGCCCTGGTCCGCGTCGGTAAAAATATTGTTTTTACTTATCCCTGAGGGGGCGAGGGTGGTAGGGGGCGAAGGGGGCGACGTAATTACTTGAGGAGCTATACGGAGACCGGAGACAGGTCGGGTCTCCGATGGGTTGGGGTTCGAGACCCGTTTTGGCACGTGTGTGTCGCTCGCAGCCTAGTAGGCGTTTCTGCGTGCCTTTTTGTTCCTTTTCAGGAGCGAATTCTATCCAGATAATGAGGAGACGAAAGAAAAAGAAGGAGAGCTGGTGCAATAGAGAGTTAGAACGAGAGGTAAACTAAGATGAAAACTTGTGTTTTAGACTGATTTCAGGTCTGAAATTCGTCTCGTTCGCACATTAATGTGCCCGTATGTAAATGTTTATGTTTATTTTAATACGTTAAATGATTGTAAAATGATGCGATGATTTGGACAGATGTGGAAAGACATGTTTTATTTTCATTTACTGTATAAAAACATGATTGTCTGGAAGAAATTGCTGTTAGCAATAAGACCGCCTATTGTAAGTTTTTAATTGTAAATTTTATTTGTCTCTGGTTTCTTATGTGCAATAAAGAATATTCTTATCTTATCTTATCTTATCTTATGATTCCTTAAAATACTTAATAAACGTCTTATAAATAGTTCGCGATAGAAACCTTACAACAGAAAGACTACCATAAACTATTTATACATTGTCTAAGGACTGTTTTAAAGGGATTGTGTATTGATAGAAAAACGTGGCGAAAGAAATTCTTCTTTTTATTCTTTATCAAAAAAAATCTATCATTTCAATCTAATGTTATCTTCATAATCAACCCATTATGTCCCCACCGAGGGGCACGGGTCTCTTCCCTGAGGAAGGTATAGGCCATACTCCACCACGGGGGCCAAGTCCGGATTGGTGGAGGCTTGTAAGACTAGTGGCTGGTCTTACTGTCAGAAGTTTTCAAGCCGCCCTAGGGCCTCTGACTTGGCTTAACGACTGCCATCTATCGACGGCAGCCGGCACCAACTGCTTAACGTGCCTTGCGAAGCACGGAATCGCTCGGAAAAAGGCCACTAGCGTTAGTCATAGACGGTGACCCATCCATGGACTGAACGCGCCGTATGTTGCTTAACCTTAGTGATCGTTTAAGATCACTCAGGCAGCCCAGGCTACGAGCGATTCTAATGTTATCTTGCAGTCATTAAAATATTCGAATGTGCGAGCGAGAGTGGATGCCACGCGCAAAAAGAAAAACTTATGAAAGAAGTGAAAAGGGGCAAAAGTGTAATTTTATTTACCAGGCTCGCATAACCCTGTCGACTTATGCATATTCAGCTCATGACCCTACTACGTGAACCGAAGGTTCTTGCAGGTTCTGGGCAAAATAGCTTTAACCTTTTAATCCGCGGTAAATATAATTATGAAAAAACCAGCCTAGTGCAAGTCGAACTCGTGGATGAAGGGATCTGTACAACATTGAATATTTCAATCGCTTAAACGATTTATTTTCGCCGCTATTAATATGAAGCAAAAAAACACATTTTTTGCATGGGAACACAGCAAAAGTATTTTTTTCTTTAAATTTCTCTAGCACTACTCTAAGGAGAAAGAGTAAGCTCTTTCCACATCACCTATGGTTAGCTGGAAGATAATACTTTTTCGTATTAAGCTCGCCTTTGTGCAGATCGTTTTAGAACTTTACTAAAACATTCGTAAGCTCGACGTTATTAACTTTATTCCGTATCATCATCAACCCATTATGTCCCCACCGAGGGGCACGGGTCTCTTCCCCTGAGGAAGGGCCATGCTCCACCACGGGGGCCAAGTCCGGATTGGTGGAGGCTTGTAAGACTAGTGGCTTGTCTTACTGTCAGAAGTTTTCAAGCCGCCCTAAAGCCTCTGACTTGGCTTAGCGACTGCCATCTATCGACGGCAGCCGGCACCAACTGCTTAACGTGCCTTGCGAAGCACGGAACCGCTCGGAAAAATGCCACTAGCGTTAGTCATAGACGGTGACCCATCCATGGACTGAACGCGGCGTATGTTGCTTAACCTTAGTGATCGTTTAAGATCACTGAGGCAGCCCAGGCTACGAGCGATTCCGTATACACTTACTTGACTTTTTGTCGGAAGAGTCCGACCAGGCTTCGGTCTCATTCGCAGAGCTTAATCATGGTGAGCAGAGACGGAGCTCGCGTCGTCGTCGGTTGCTCGTCTCTAAGGCCTGGCATGGGATGGCTTTAGCATGCTTTGCTTAGAGATTGAATAAAATAGAGATGGCAAAAACATATGCCGTTGCACAGCTTTTATTACGCACCATGTTTTGTAAAAGTACTTTAAAAAATCCTAAATACGTAGCATACAACGAAACATTCGTGATTTATTATTTGTTTATGTTCTTATAAAAGGAATTGGCGTCTCTATTTGTTTCTTTGTTAGTTTCTTCTCCAGGTAATCTATTAATTGTGAAACTAACAACTTTGACGTTCATAAAGTAAACATTTTTGTTTGTACTATGAATAAAATATTTGATTTTGATTTTTATTAAATTCTAGATTTATGAAAAGTGTGATAAAAAAGCATGAAAATAAAGCAAATGTAAACCAGGCTTAACTGACTTCTTTTTAGTGCGGATTTTTATTGAAGTCGGTTTTTTTTTTCTAAAATATTGCTCACAGTAGGGCTGCCGCTCATTTTATCGCGAGCACCGCAGCCCCTGCGATCCGTAACTAGGAAGAGCTGTGAGGCGCGACGCTTTTTGACGCCAGACGACCCCGTTCGGAATTTTAGAGGTCTCTCCCGACGGTACAGTGAGGGAACAGTGCTGTACCTGAAGGACTTAGCACGCCCACACACACTCACACATGGCTGTACTTATTGCACAGAAAAAATGCAAGTGTTTTATATATTGCTGAGCGTTATCGTGGTATATTTTTAGTACTTATGAAATATCTATTTGTGGATGTCTGTTATCGGCCGTTGTGAACGGTATTTCTATTATTGTGTCAATATTATTTGTTTTAGCTGTTTTTCGTTTATCGCAATTTGATGACCTTAATAAAATAAAATAAATAATTAACGCTGGACTTAATGTCTAATTTACTCATAGTTTTTCAATAGAAATATAATGAACACGTTATTTTCTGCTTGTCCAATTGTTCTATAACTCTATCTTTAAGCATACATGCACAAAGTGTTAAAAAAATGCTGCAAATCTATATATATAAAAGGAGAAGCTGACTGACTGACTGACTGACATATCAACGCAGGGCCCAAACTATAAGGGTTAGAAACTTTAAATTTTGCACAGGGATGCATCACTAAGAAATGATTTTTGTAAATTTAAAAGAAGTAAAATGGGGATACAAAGTTAGTATGAAACTTTGCCGTTTTTTGAAGTTATTTGAATAAAATTTAGTACGAACGTTTTTCGTTAAAAACCATGAAACACGTGTAAAATATTTTTTCAAAAATCATCCCGTAAGGGGGTAAAAGGGGGGTGCAAACTTAGTATGAAACTTTGCCGTTTTTGAAATTATTCGAACGAGATTCAATATGGAGGGAGGTCCTTCATTAAAAGTTAGGAAAAAAAACAAAATAGTTTTTAGAAAATCAGCCCTTAAGGGAGTAAAAAGGGGGTGCAAAGTAGGTATGAAACTTTGCCGTTTTTGAAGTTATTCGAATGAAATTCAGAATAAGGCTTCTACATTGAAAGTCATGAAATATCGACGCCTTACTGCTAAAACCAACAAAGTGCCCTTTTTGTCAAAACTGAGTTATATAAACCATCAGAATCTACTCTTCAAGATCTACATAATGGTCGCAATAACGGAAACAAAAACACAAACTAAGCATGACAATTACAAGTTTTAATATAGTTAACGACATCCAAAAGTTAAACGCGAGTTTTCTCGAAACAACATTTCATGCAGATAGTCGGTTTTAGCAGTAAAGCGTCGATATATGTAAAATAGTTTTTCGAAAGTCATCCCTTAAGGGGGTAAGAGGGGGGTGCAAGTATGAAACTTTGCCGTTTTGAAGTTATTCGAATGAAATTCAGAATATAGATTCTTCATTGAAAGCCATGGAACACACGTAAAATATTTTTTCGAAAATCATCCCTCAAGGGGGTAAGAGGGGGGTGCAAGTATGAAACTTTGCCGTTTTGAAGTTATTCGAATGAAATTCAGAATATAGATTCTTCATTGAAAGTCATGGAACACATGTAAAATATTTTTTCGAAAATCATCCCTCAAGGGGGTAAGAGGGGGGTGCAAAGTTAGTATGAAACTTTGCCGTTTTTGAAGTTATACGAATGAAATTCAATATGAAGTTCCTTCATTAAAAGTCATGAAATAGGTATATGTAAATTAGTTTTTCGAAAATCATCCCTTAAGGGGGTAAGAGGGGGGTGCAAAGTTAGTATGAAACTTTGGCGTTTATGAAGTTATTCGAATGAAATTCAGAATAAAGGTCCTTCATTGAAAGTCTTGAAACACATGTAAAATAGTTTTTCAAAAATCATCACTTAAGGGGATAAAAGCGGGGTGCAAAGTTAGTATGAACTTTGCCATTTTTGAAGTTATTCGAATGAAATTCAGTATGAAGGTCCTTCATTAAAAGTCATGAAAGACGTGTTAAGTAGTCTTTCGAAAATCATTCCTTAAAAGGGTGAGAGGGGGTCACGAAGTATCCCTATCTTATTTGCAAACAGTTTACTCAACTAAAGCCCACGCGGACGCAGTTGCGGGCAACAGCTAGTAATGTATAAACGTTGAGCGTCTCCCAGTCGTAGAACGCCGTAAAGTAGATCTTCTATGATAAATTATATTTATAACTGTTAATATTATTTAACTAGTGCTGTTGGCTTTGTAAACAAATAAAATAAAAAATAAAATAAATTTATGACTAAAGTAAAAATATTAAAAAAATTACTAAACCTACACACTTTTTTATACGTGCGACTTGTAAATTATGTAGGTGATTGTTTTGTGTGGAAGTTATTATTTAGTGTTATTAAGAAGTCATAAAGAAGGTCTCAATGCCCGTTAAACTAATTTTTACGGATGCATTTAAGCCATGTTTAAGACTTTTTGGTAATAGATTTTTTGTTTCTATTTTTTTTAGTTTTTGTTTTTTTTTTATTCCGCCTGTAACCAGCCAGCCCACTGTTTTGCTCACAACTCCACGCTCCCTATTCATAATGTGGGTATCTGCAAGACGGATACGCGTGCGGTAGGGTCACCATCATCCGAGGGGACACTGCGGACGTAATAAATCTAGCGGAAACGTAAACGTACCGTGTTTGGTTTAGTGGGTAAAGTAGGGCCGTTGTGGAGCGAAATCTTGGCGATGCAGGCTGTGCTCTTGAGGTCAATGTTTTATTGTTGCATAAGAAGCATTTTTCACATTGAACTAACTTATATTGTTTATTTATTGTTGTTATTGAAACTTAGACTATTATAAAATTTACATAATCAAGCAAATTTAAGTTGTTTTGGATTTGATTGGAAAAGTCAATTTTGGATACTGGTAAAATGGGGCGGAAATTGTGCGTGCACAAGAGTATTTTTAGATAGATGGACAGAATATTCTTATTGTATTTTATCATACTATGTATCAAATAAAATTTTAAAAGAGGATTTTTTTTCTGTTTCACTTTCG
Source organism: Yponomeuta plumbellus (assembly GCA_947310845.1). Taxonomy (NCBI): domain Eukaryota; kingdom Metazoa; phylum Arthropoda; class Insecta; order Lepidoptera; family Yponomeutidae; genus Yponomeuta; species Yponomeuta plumbellus. The sequence continues at coordinate 13,231,179 of OX371214.1, forward strand.
GAGTGTTTACACTGTGCTTAGTAATAGAGTGCAATTATAGCCCATAAAACTCTGTAAATACTTAAATCTTTATTAGAACTATCTCTAGTAAAGATGTAAGGCTTTCCCTATCTTGTACTTTTTTGAAAATCCGTAGAAACAAATAAATTTAGTAAATCTCTCATTTAAATTTAGACTCCCGAAACCGTCGCTATGCTACAAAATACCTAGATTCGAAATTCAAACCGAAATTACTTCATAAGCCTGTAATGCATTATTCTCACACCTGCCCACTAAAAATTTAACTACGCCGTCACCCTACCGTCCGTCGCTTGGCTCAACTGATACAGTCAGAACTCAAGGTATTCACACATTTTTGTTCTAAATTCGCTCTCGTGGCGCTTTCGATAACAACTACTTCGTTTAGGCTTGTCTTTCGCCAACTGTACAGAAGATCGCGGTTCGCGGTTTGCGCCTAGTTTCCATCGTGCGTAAAAACGTGTCGTGTAGCTGTTTAATTATTAGTGCGTCTTAGTTACGCATCCTCTTAAGCAGTGTGATATTCAAATGGAATTATTTTGTACATCATGTAAATGCATAACTACGAGTACATGCAGAGTATTTTGCGGGGCTTTATAAGTAGCGAGATAAATGGTGACGATATAATTATGTGTAAGTTCAATTGATATATTTCTGTACTACACATTGTTTCATGGTTAGCATAGTTTGCTTGTGTATATGATTAAGGTGACTTCGAATTGAAATGATTGAAAAAATATCTGGAGCTTGTTTTGAAACAAATGCGCATCGAAATATTGTTTTTTGTTAACCAAAATAACTAGAAAACATCGGGAAGAAAGGAATAAAAATGGAAACAATCTATGATTCAAGCGTCTTATAGTCGGCGCCATTTGTTTACGCTTATCGGACAACATACTCTTAAATATTTAACATATTTACCTAATAGAAAATATTTTTCTCCTACCAGTCTTAAGAGCTTCCTAGTCCCTTACACATTTGGTAGGAAGACATACTAAGACCAAACATGTCACTGGTGTTAATTTATATTTGGAAATATAGTTCATATAGTTGGAAACTCATTACCCTGAGTTTCTAGTACACATAGAGTCTCTTATTTACTGTTACGAGCGGTCAGTTTCCCTAATTCTTAAAAAAAAAATACGAGGCAATATTTTGTGAGTAACATTTTCTATGTGAGCGTTTAGTCCTAGTTTCTCCGTTCTTACGTCAGGTTTGATACCCATTATAGGACTGTTGTTCGGTAATACAAAATGTGTGCTTACACCTCATTTAAATTACACATCATTTGTGCATCGGTGACAACCTACCCGCACATTGCCTCGCTATGTACCATAGTAATCCCCTATGTGCCTATGTGCTCCCGGTACATAGGAGAGCAAACCTGCGTATGTATGCGAGTGTATACGTATAAACGCGTGCTACGTAGATAATCTCGTCATAGCTCGCACCCGTTATGGTATTACTCTGTGTGGGTGTTGGGGGGGGGGCGAAAGGGGGAACTGGCGCCCCCCTAGAGCCGCAGGGGGGCTGTCCGCTTTTAAAAATACCGGGGCGAAACTACCGAGTCAGCAGAACGCCAAAGGAAGCCGTTTATTTTCGAAAAACCTCGAAGACTTGTACCACTCTCCTGTGCGCCTGGTAAGTATCCCGGGATGAAATACTGAAATGGCAGAAAAAAAATCGCGTCTACTGCAGCGCGGTTCAGTGTAATAGGGCGTAAAATGGCCTGTGCACTTTTCGAAAACTATTCCGAGCGTTCGCTACCTTCCGCGAAGTATTCTCGGCCTTGTAGGTAGTTAGGGGAACTTTTGACTAAATTCGGGGCCAGTCGTAAAGCGCATATGACGTAAAGCGCATAGTCCCCTGTAGCCCGCATCTAGAGATGGGCCGAAGATAATGTTTTCCAAGAAAGTTCCCGCGAGACCTTATAAATAGTTTGTTTTCCTTTGTTTAATTAATTCCGTTCTGTTTTTCTACTACCACCAACAAACAAAGAAAAGGTTAATGCGCGTTAACCTTCTTCGCTTAGGTATTGTTTCGCTTGTCTCTCAGTGTGTATTGAGCACTCATCATCAACCCATTATGTCCCCACCGAGGGGCACGTGTCTCTTCCCTGAGGAAGGTATAGGCCATACTCCACCACGGGGGCCAAGTCCGTATTGGTGGAGGTTTGTCAGACTAGTGGCTGGTCTTACTGTCAGAAGTTTTCAATCCGCCCTAACGACTGCCATCTCTCGACGGCAGCCGATACCAACATGCTTAACGTGCCTTGCAAAGCAAGGAACCGCTCGGAAAAATGCCACTAGCGTTGACCGTAGACGGTCACCCATTCATGCACTAAACGCACCCTATGTTGCTTAACCATCGTGATCGTTTAAAATCACTCAGATAGGCGGGGTTACGAGCGATTCAAGAAGTGTCTCGTCATACATAAACATAAACATTTACATACAGGCACATACATTGCTTCTGGCCCCACACTAGGACACCCTGTGTCGTGGGAATCAGAAACAGCGACGTCACAAACATGTAAACATCCAAGACCTGGGCTTCTTTTTTTTTTGTCCCCCGCCGGGATTCAAACCCGGGACCTCTCGCTTGCTAGGCAGATTCGCTAACCACTGCGCCACAGAGGTCGTCAAGAATATTATTCCTCACCCGTCGCTATCCGCACCCCTCAAGCTCCGAAGACCCGTAAGCGGGTCCAATGTAAACTACGGCGCATTCCGTTAGGCCCCGTAGACCGGCCGGCGGGTCGGTCTTGTAACGGCACTTTGAATCGTATTTTGAAGACTATATAGACCACAGTTGTATGAGCATAGGTTAGCGCATCTGACTACCATGCGAGAGGTCCCGGGTTCGAATCCCGGCTGGGGACAAAAAAAACCCAGGTCTTGGATGTTTACATGTTTGTGACGTCGCTGTTTCTGGTTCCCACGACACACAAAAATATGACTGTGAATATAACTTAGCTGTGAAAGAAAAAATCTTCTAGGGCTGAGGAGTTAAGGCATAGTTAAAGTCCGTTCGCTTAGATAGTGTCGGTACCTACACACGAAGGCAATCTTGGTTTGAGTAAAAAACATTTATTTAAATAATACAACTTAGACGGCAAAAATACTTTAAATAGAAAAAAAACATAGTACACAATATACCTAATGAAGCACAAAATAAAACACTACTCTTCATCACTCGAAGTGTCCTCAGAATATTCATCTTCACCGGTATTTACCTAAGTGATGCAGGATCGTCTCGTTATAAATCCATTCTAAAATACTGATTGATTTATTTCTTTAGTTGCGTGATCTACTTAATGGTAGAATGAGACGAGCTGCGAGCCAAATTCACTGGCGTGTTTGCGCCGCGTCGGCTTCCTTTAATTTCTTTTGTTTAAGGCCCCACCGTGCCGAGGCGGTAAATATCAAAGTGACACTGTGATAGCGAGCAGACTTTACTTGAGCAATAAGGCAACTCACTTAAGTGCCTCCAGGGAGTACAATAGCGCCTCCAAGAAAAAAAAATAGATAGAATATGCAAAAACTGTCTGTACGATCTCTGAATCATGTTAACAGTGATTTTTAGGACCAATGGCTGTAAACATAAAAAAAAACCTAAGACTAGATAGCATTTATGCCAAAATCAGCCGTTTTTGCCATAAATCGCACATGAAAACATAAATGGCATTAATCTAAAATCTTCATTTTACAGTATGCCCTTTTTAAGATTTTTTAAATGTTCTGGTGGGCGATGTGGAACTGACTAATCCACAAATCTTTACTGACAACTTTTACGGTTCCACATCGCCCACCAAAACATTTACTAAATCTTAAAACGGCCATACTGTAAAATGAAGATTTTTGTTTAGTGCCATTTATCAGTGTGCGAAATGTTATTCTAGGTTCTTTGTTGTGGGTCCTAACAGGATCCTAAATGGATCCAAGATCCAAAATCCCGACAGGCCCTGTCCGAATACCAGTAGTTTCGGGATTATAACCCGTGACAGTATGCTTAGACAGCGACCGTTTTATAACGATAACACACATCAGCCATCAACCTATGTTGATGATACAAACTTCTACGGCCTTGCTAATAAAGGTTATGAGCTGTGTATACAGCCGTTATACGAGGTCTGACAAACTGGTTATTTGTACGCTAAATGCGATAAAACCAGTATAAATTGATATACGTCAAATAGTTATTCAGTGTATAACTTATTTATTAGTAAGGGGCCTAGTGTTTAAAAGTTAATTCATAAGTGTATTTTGAATATTGCCGTTATAATATTTTTATATCGTATGTTCTCCTTCGTGCGACGGTTTATAAATAAAATATTTCTCATTCTTACTCTTCAAAAATCACGAAATAAATTTTTGCAAATCAAATATCTGTAGCCTCGATTGTGTCCCACTGCTGGGCAAAGGCCAAAGGCAAACCCCATTACAACATATAAATGTCGGCATGCTTAAAATAGCCTGACATTTTGGTTTTGCCTGCATGTATACAAAATAATCGTACAAAAAAGATTTTCACCACATTTATTTTTTATCTCACTGGGAAATCTGACTGCTACAGAGAAAACTGAACTTAATACCCACGCAAAAAAAAGGCCCCTCTTCATTCGTCAGCCATTAACAGTTCTTTAGGATATAATGCACACTAGTCAGAGGCCTTAGGACGGCTTGAAAACTTCTGACAGTAAGACCAGCCACTAGTCTTACAAGCCTACACTAATCCGGACTTAGCCCCCGTGGTGGAGTATGGCCTATACCTTCCTCAGGGAAGAGACCGTGCCCCTCGGTGGAGACATAATGGGTTGATGATGATGATGACGAATGCACTGTAGATCCCATAACATATCAGGTTATCGCAAACTATCATATTAGTTTTCTAATTAGAAGTTTTGTTAGAACGAACAGGGTATGTACTGTCTAATCACAAAATTAAGATAAGATAAGAAAATTATTTTGTTGCACAATAAAATCATGTACATAGTCGAGCTTAATACAAAAAAGTATTTTCTTCCAGCTTACCTTTGTTGATGGGGATAATGGATGGGGTAGTGCCGGAAGATATTATTGGAAAAAGGTTGTAAATCATATAAACATGAAACAAATATTAAACAACGTAAAATATAATAAACCTTTAATAAACACTATACTGAGAATTAAATGTACACGGAATCTGCGTGCGTCTAATGAATGCCGATGAGCGAATGAGGTCTGTCAGGCTTGTGGCTTGTGCATTATAGTTCAATGACAGATGTATGGTTGGGTTACGTGACGTGTTTTTTCGTACCATTGATGCCTGGAAGTTTTGACATGTGTGCGCGCGTAGACTTGAAGCGGCAATGAAACTAAATTGCCATGTTCATGTCATTGTATTACAGTGTATTAACAGAATTTAGGCCCAGGACGACGGTCAGGACGGCAGACCTGCGGCCCGATGGTCGGACCATGTGGATGCGAATGGCGAGAGACAGTGTGATGGTATTTAGGGGAAAAGGCCTATACCCAGCAGTGGGTAACGGTGGGCTGATGATGATGATGATGATGTAATGTTACGTAGTTTTATTAGAACAACAAGTAGAAAAGCGGTGGTGGTGCATGGGTACAGCGTATGCTATGAGGTTGTAGCTTCTTATCTGGCATATTGTATGTAGCAGCGACTTTGGTTTCCGACTGAAACAAATTAGTGAATTGAAATTGTGGCAACGGAACAAAAGTATGTGTGTGAAATGAATGTCGATGAAGCCATAAAGCCAACAAGTTTTGTCAGGTTCGTGGCAAGTGGCCAACAATGTTTTTTGCTTACCCCTCCGGTGCACAGTCATGAATATGAATATGAAAATTTTATCTTATATTAATTTATATAAAATGAGAAGCTGACTGACTGACTGACATATCAACGCAGGGCCTAAAGTATAGGGGCTAGAAATTTTGCAGAGGGGTTCCGTTTATAACGTAGGAGAGCACTAAGAAAGGATTTTTGAAAATTCACCCCATAAGAGGGGGTAAAACGGGGGTGCAAAGTTAGTATGAAACTTTGCCGTTTTCGAAGCTATTCAAATGAAATTCAATATGAAGGCTCTTCATTGTAGGTCATGAAACACGTGTAAAATATTTTTTCAAAAAGCATCTGTCTGTCCGCAAAGTTAGTATGAAAGTAACTAAATAACTTTTTTGCAAACACTTTTCTCAACTAAAGCCCACGCAAAAAAGTCGCGGGCAATAGCTATGTATGTAGTTGCAAATAAAACTGTTACAATTTGTGCTCTGGCTCCTAAACTAGGATCCCTATGTTATGGGTAGCCAGGCACTTACGTATGCTAAGCTTATCATAGTTATCATCATCATCATCATCATCAGGCTATATTAGTCCACTGCTGGACATAGCCCTCCCCTAATGAGCGCCGTAGCGCCCTGTCTTCAGCTTGCCGCATCATAGTTATAGTTATGACAAGTTATTAAAGCATTTTAGCATATTTTGCATGATATTATTATATGATGTTCACGTTTGGGACCTAATAAACTCGGCAAAACGTGGGTCCAGTTCTAGAGACTGGTGCCTCTGCCTACCCCTTCGGGGATAACGGGCGTGAGTTTATTTATTTATTTTATTTTTATTTTATTATGTATTGAAATGAATGCGCTTATTACATAGAAAAAAAACCGTAAAACCACGTAAATTACATTTAAAAATTACTGTCACCAAATTAATACAAAATCCACAGAATAAAAGTTGTAAATGACGAACTCTATCTCACGAGGTAGTAATCAAATGTAATCTGATTGGATTAGACCTTTATTAAGCTTCTCGCCCCTTTACACCCTACAGTAGGCTTGGAATTGTACCAAGAATACAGTAGATACCACATCGACATAGAATAGAATATAATGGAATATACGGCTGGTTTCTGAATGTGTCACGCTCTTTTCTGAGAAATTTAACGAGACAACACTACAGTTAAGTGGTTACTTAGCGAAATTCTCAATTTAGAAACTGGCGCTTAGACAATTGTTTAAGATCAGTCTTAGACAATTGTTTGACATCGACTTGGAATAGTTTTGCCACCTTCACAAACCCGACATTGGCAGAATCCTAAGGGTGCCATAAACAAGAATTGAATTGAATTGAGAGTTGATCAACCTTTCTATAGTTGCAAATTCACTCTTTAGGGTAGCTCAGACTAAACTTAAGGGCGTCTCAGGAAAGTAGAGTCGGCTGAATGTGCAACGGTTCTAAAAGTTCCGCCGGTTGAAGACCACTAGTCTCTACTAGAACACGTCGTCAATGGAGATTTCTTCTCTTTCCCAAATTACTAGTTTAGTAGATAGAGATAGGCCGATAATGAGACTCATTATAATAGCATTGCATTTATATGAGTAAGTCCAATTACTGAGTAAATCTAATTCCAGATCTTGACCATTTCCTACTCGCGTAGGTTCAGTTTCATCGTCGTAATTAAACCCGTTTTAAAAATAATATACTTATATAAACAAAAAACAATACCGCTACTACCATTTTGTACTAAGGTACTAAAAGTGAAAGTTACATGTCAAGGACAGCAAGAAATAAATATAATTTTATTTTGTTACGAAATTTCGATAAAGTTAGCCATAATAAAAATAATTATCATACTACTGTTAAACGTAATCTACGTAATAAAGAGCAAACATCGTAAGTTAGTATATTTGTTAGGTTGTATGCACGGGGTAATCTCTGAAAGTACTCAAACTATTTAGAATGGACCTACAGAGTGGACATAGGCTAAATATAAAACTAATTTATTTTTACCACGCGAATCTAGTCGCTGGCACTGCTAGTTGTGTGTAACTATATGATGATGATGATGATAACTATATAGGGTGTATCTAAATGTTCTCGCCAATATAACGTTTTATCGGTCAAGAAGAAACTCTTTCACTTTAAACTTTTGCTCACTAGAAGTGGTTTAATTCATCGGTGCTTAAGAACTGTTCTTCTGAGTTTGGGCTTAGCCACCACGCGTGCCCAACCAAAGATCGCCAATTCCAAGCGATGAGCTATCTAGACCTACGATATTTTTTCCGACGACCGACCGATGCATGATTAATTCAGAAAAGCCAAAATCAAAGTGACGCGACTATAATTATAGCGGGTGGCGCCCCGCGTCACAAATGCGTCCTAAAATGCCCAGTATTTTGTTCGTATTTTCATAATTGGGCGCGGGGGCCCGCGGGGCGTCATCGCCCCTCGCCGGGTATTTAATGATTATACGCTGACTGCCGGCTGATTGCCGGGTAGGGGTGGGACGCGCGATGATTTTTCCGGCTATCGATAAAAACTTCTCGTATCGAAATCAGAAACTGTTTTTAAAAAACTCTTTAGTATTTTTTAATTACTCTCGATGCGGACATAAAACTACCTTATATATATAAAAGTTCCTTTTAAAATAATTTGAAATCACAGAATGTCACAATGTTAGGGAGAAAGAATGCCGATGTTACACAAACTTTTACGGTCTAACTTACAAAAATACGATTTGTCTAAAATACGCTTGTATTTTAGACAAATCTGCGGTTTAGATAATCTGTAGTTACGTTTGTCACAGACTATTAATACTGCATCTGTGGAGTGTTTTAAAGAATCGTGCTTTTATAAATGAGGTAATGTTTAATCTAGTTAATTGATTCACACAGTCATCATTTGTTTAACATTTCGTACTTTTGTTGCTGCGGCCTTTAACGTGCACTCAATCTTTTTCAGTGATTAAAAATATTAGAATGTGCAAGTGATAGGGAATGGCAACGTCATATAAGCCCTTGATAAGGTTTTTCGAAACAACTCTATCTCTTAGTGTTATTGCTAAAACTAAGTTCTAAGGATTTGTAGATGCCTACAAATTTAAAAATGTAGATAGATAGATAGATAACACTTTATTATACATAAAAAAGGAGATTACACAAGTATTTTCAGGTCCTAAATCTTCCAGAATGATAGAACGATAGGTAAATTTTTAAAGATATAAAAGTACCTTTTCATTATTTAAAGTATTTATTTATTTACGAAAAAAAGATAAGAAAAATATATTCATTTGACGACACATTAAATACTTTATGATTTTTTATATTTTAAAATAATGTTATAAATACGAAATCGAAAAATAGCAGTTATTTAAAATATTTATTTATAGATGAGCTTAGTCTCTACTTTTCATGGAGATAAAAATATTAATCTTATACACCCTATGTACTTACTACGGATGGAATCTCAATGGTTGAAGACGCACAGTCGGGTATTCAGTTTACACTCGTATCGAATCTACCAAGGTACTTTTGACAGATCATCAACCTTCACATGCGTGCACTTTATTCAATGAGGTTAAGGGCGACTTTGCAATTAAATTTTAAATTAAATGGCGAAGCTATTGTCGACTGTATCTAATCAACCGACTCGTGTAGGCCTAGTCAGTGTTAAAAAATGTCCCCGGAGTTCATCTTAACTAGTGTTGGGCGAGCGAGAATGTTTACAGAGTTTTTCTAGCATGACGAGAACTTGAAATTGGAAAAATGTGTGTGTTGGCTAGTGTAGTGTAAGTGACGGCCTCTGTGGCGCAACGGTTGGCGCATCTGACTACCATGCGAGAGGTTCCGTGTTCGAATCCCGGCTGGGGACAGAAAAAAAGAAACCCAGGTTTTGGATGTTTACATATTTGTGACGTCGCTGTTTCTGGTTCCCACGACACAGGGTATCCTAGTGTGGGGCCAGAAGCAATGTATGTGCCTGTATGTAAATGTTATTTCAACAGTTACTACTGGGACTATTTAATTTTGTATTTAAATTAAGAGAAACACAATGTTGTGTCTATACATATTAGACTTGAATATGTCAAAACCATTCTGTGATGACAACGTCATCTAGTAGCCAAAATAGTACCTTTTAAACGGCGTATACTCCTTGTTCATATTATACAGAGTAATCCCAGTATATTATTTTGTAGATTCAAGACAATGACTGGGCGGATTCACGGGCACAGCTAGTCTGTTACGAATGAATAACCGTCGGTTTCTCGTACGCTAAAAGCCTGTTAATCGACGGTTAACAGATCTCAGTCGTTTTTTTTTGTTCTTTCGCCAACTGATAGGTCTGCTGTTGACAGTAGATTAACAGCTTGGAAACCGGGGGTTAATCTTGAGGAACGTGACCAATGCTGCCCCTCTACTCTCGACGTTATTGCGTTTAAATTGTATCACAATTAAATGCAATAAGTCAGAACTAGTACTGAGTAAAATGTTTTACTTCAAGGGCAATAAATTTATTGAAGCTTCAGAGTACAGCGAAACTGAAAGCATATTTTTGCTAATTGACTCCATTAAATACTAACGCAATGTGGCTAAATTTGCGTCGAGAGTAGAAGGGCTGATATCAATAGTTGGAGCATAAAATTTAGTTCGCCAATACAACTAATGTAAATTCGCTAATCGATTGCTAAGTAATAATTTGATTATGAAGCGACATACTTTTTTAAACACACCTAACAATTTTACGAAAGCTGAATATTTTTGATGCGGCAATATTGTTTGATGATACCGACAAAGGTGAAGCCGACGATGCAGACGTGTGACAGAAAACCAGTTTCTACTGTATTCTACACTTTCACGTTAAACTACCGTATAACTAACATTTACATTTTTGTTACATACAGGCACCTACATTGCTTCTGGCCCCACACTAGGATACCCTGTGTCGGGGGAACCAGAAACAGCGATCACAAACATGTAAACATCGAAGTCCTGGAGTTTTTTTTTTCTCCCCAGCCGGGGATCGAACCCGGGACCTCTCGCATGGTAAGCAGATGCGCTAACCACTACGCCACAGATTTTGTCTCGTTTTTTTAACTATCTAAAAACCTACGTGCGTAAGTTGTCTCATTTTCTCTTCACTTCTCTTTTGAAATAAACTCACCAGAATTGGAAAAAAATAATAATAAGGGATGGTTGTCTGGACGAAATTACTTTTAGTAATAAGGCCGCCAATTGTACTGCACTATGGTACTGTCAAATCTCACGTTAATTCCTGGTGTAAATGAAGAATAAAGAATATTCTATTTAAGAGCTATCCAACCGAAAGGCAGCCTTCAATGTATTGTTTTATATGTCATTGGTTTTATGCTCATAAATTTTCTTTTACAATTTAATAAAAATAATAATAATAATAAACCCACGCCCGTTATCCCCGAAGGGGTAGGCAGAGGCACCAGTCTCTAGAACTGGACCCACGTTTTGCCGAGTTTAATAGGTCCCAAACGTGACAAGTGGCAAGCCTGTCGCCGTTATCCGGGCACAATTTATCAGCGAATGGTGTTGCTGTACAAACAAATGTACATAACTAAAAGTCATTGGTACATGCGTGGTTCGAACCCAGACCCTCATGATTGAGAAGCAAGGGTCAACCCCACTACGCCACCTCCGCTTCAATACAAAGCTTTAATTTTGGGTAAACAGCTCAACAGTTGTTCTTCTATTCTTTTGTCTCTGTCCGTTCGTTTGCCAAAGACGCATGATTAGGTTCGGCATTAAATGTTTTCTTAGAATATGTGGTTACGTGTAGGTATTTAGCAAACTTGCAAAATGTTACACTACTCGACATCGGCCATTTTTTGGAGCAATTGCCATTTGAAGATTTTAAAATCCTTTATCATTTTGTAGCTTGTAATAGAATAGTATTTTTTCTATCCATTCGTCAAACTTAATGTATATAATACTTGTAATAAAAAAGAAACCAAATTCTGTTAGTATCAGAATTAATAGATCATGATCATTCTAGCTGAAGACAGGGCGCTATGGCGCTCATTAGGGGAGGGCTATGTCCACGTGGACTTATATAGCCGGATGATGATGATGATGATCATTCTAGCTTATTCTTATTTCAGCTCTGGTCTATTGACTGACTGAGATTTATGATTTATCCCTTTACGAAACACAAAAGATAGATTTTTTTTAAAACATCGACATCTGAATGTATCGACACCGCGAAACTATCGATACGTCACTGATCGCAGCGCGGTTCGATCGCTCGCGGGGGAGGCAGCACTACATGGGTACCGGGGGTGGCGAGGGGCACACGGGGGTCGCAGGGGGCCAGGACGCACCACAGTACATAGCCCGAAGTACATAGGCCATGTATCAACACAGGTCCCCACATAGGCGGTGCTAGCCGCCGAAAATTTCCCAGTTATTTTGTATCGGGGGTAAAACTAGGTTATACAATGTACGAGTTATTCGTCAGCGTTGATAAGCTTCGAGGCCCCGATACTGTCCTGCTGGTAGTTTTATTCACCTGAGAATTGCAATGAAAGCGAACGCCAGATCAAACATTGCCATTAAAATCCCCAGGCACGTCACCCTTCTTTCGGTATCAAGCAAAAAGATTACTAAATATGCAGCTTCAAATAACGTTTAGCAGCTTTGTAACTAAATTATAAGTATGCCTAATCCAGCTAAATAACCTCAGAAGTTAAATCATGTAAGAGGCCGAATGGTTATAGTTATCTTATCACCCGTCTTATCGTCCCGCACAAGTACAAAGGCGCAAGTGTTAAGGCTTTTGAACTTATGTGCAGAGAATGGATATAAAATATAAAATGGAATATTCCAAGCAATCTGAGTACCAAGAACGAACCCTATATCGATATCAACGAGCATTGTAAGCCTTTGTGAGCGCTACTATAATTCCTAAGTCTAGGAGTCGTAAAAGAGGAATGACCATTTCCAGATGTTATTTACAGCCCGTGTATCTTAAGGAATGTTCCAAATAAGGTCAATACGGGTCTTAGTTGATTTCCTCTACTAACACACATCTGAATGTCCATTACCCCAGTACATAGGCGATTCACGCACCGACGCATCTTATGTCATTCAAGTGTAATTAATTACCAAGTAGATTGCAATACAGACGCGTATGTACTAGGCGGACATAGACGAGGAAGGGTCAACGGATATCTAGTGCCCGTCCGCATAGCAGATGTGGTCCTTGGCCGCCGTGCTAAGACGGTCGATAGCAGCCTCGTCACACCGCTTGGTGAGCTATACAACCCTGGTCCCCTATTGGTTTGCGCTCTGGTCGTTTAATCGCAGTACTAAATGGAGGCCACCAAAGTGTCTATCGAAACTATGTATAGGTACTTACTTGTATTGATGGTACTATTGAAGTAGCTATACTCGTACAACCCTGGAGCGTAGGTCGTGGGTGTCTTGTATTAGTAATACTAGCTAGGGATCACAGAGGGTGGTGGTAATTTTAGCGAGGACAGTGCAGGGAAATAAGTCTCTAGGGAAGCAATCCCTCTATTTGCGACGCCTCTGTTCAGTCTTATCTATTTCTCCTATTTAATTTTTCACAGGAAAAACTAATCAGGAATCTCGATAAGGAAACAACCTTTTTATTTGACCATATTATTATGGACCTATTATACACATGTTAAAAGTTACCCATAAAGTTACTTTCAAAAGAACGTTTGGAAACTTGAAAACAGTTCCATGTAAGTCTGAGTTCTTTCACCGTTTCAGGTCACGAGTAGAAACGGTTCTTACAAGAAAAAAAAAGAAAACTTTTTAAAAGAAAAGTTCTCCAAAGTTACTCTTCACCGTCTCAACTAAAATTGATGTGCTCGTCGATACTGGCCACTTGTTGCATGCAAATCTTCGTGTGTTTTCGTGAGCGATCGTGTTTTGTTTCCGCAGTCGGAGACCGGGCCGCTAAAATGTGCCTCACATTTTCTCTGTCAGGGTTTTTCGCGGAGGTTGTTTATCTTAGTTTTCCTGCGAAATGTCTTATTTAGAAGCTGTTTCTTTGTATAACCAGGTTAAATTGTAGATTTTTTGGCAGGCCGATCATAACAATTGTTTTTAATTGTTCTTTTGAAGGTCATACCGCAACTGATTAAGATGACTGTAACCACATGCGGCTTTCTCTCCGCTGCGTGAGACAAAATAAAATAAAAATACTTCGACCTCTTTAATGGAAAAAGTAGATTTATTTGGACCCTTTTCGGATATAAAAGAGTTAAAAAACAAATAAAAGCAAGTGTGTAAATCTGTCTTAACAAAAAAAAAAGTACATTATTTTGTATACGTGATCCGGATTTGCTGGAAGAAATCTTTTGCAGAGATAAGCTCCTCTTTGTTTATGTTATTTCGTGTTTCGTGTGCAATAAAGTACAATTTTATTTTTTATTTAAGCCAAATCGAATTCACTTATGTGCCATTATTTAGATACCACTCTATACTCACATTCAAAATGAGACACTACGTAATTTAATAATAACATCTCCAATTTTCAAAACATCTGTCCTAGGCAGCCGAGGCTTTTCACCTATCTGTACATATAAGTAGCAGTGGCCACGTAAGTAAGATGCTGTATGAATAATTTAGCATAAATATAGAAGCAATTTTAACATAATGACGTCAGAATATCCCTGTGAAGCTCAAAATGGTAAGTCCAACGGTTTGAACATTTCACAGCAAAGCAACATTTTAGGCCCATCACTCTAATCGAAACACTCTCGCTGTTCCTACCTCACTACTTCGTAACCGAATCAGCCTGGATTTAGGTCGTTGTCGTTCATTCATTCGTTCAATGCCAGGCGGTCATTCATTCAAAATGTGGGCTTAGACAGCGACACTCTGCTGTGCGTTGGAAAATGCTCCTTCTTCGGTTAGTTTTAAGGCTGTATTTTAATCGTGGAGAACTTTAGTTATCAAACTTGGTGCAATGTCAGTCTGCAAATATCGAATGACGTTTTAATAGTTTTGGAAGTTCTCTTTTCAAACGAATAGCACGAAAAACGGTGTTTGCCGATCAATTGTATGTTGATGAAGTGAGATAGCTCAGTCAGGATCGTTGCAAGTGGCAAAGTGGCCTGGCCTGCCCTCTCAGATACAGGCATGAGCTTACATTCAAATAATTTTACAGTTTTTGTAAAGGCTCCAGTACACAATGGCCTATGTTGGCCCACTACAGCCCATCGCCATTGTGTACAGGGGGTAATGGTATATGATGGCGGACAATAGTCAATCGTAGCGCGCAATCGGGATGTTGTCCGTTTTTTGGGCACACTTCAAAGGAATCGTGGCGTAGCGTGGCCTGTGGTGTTCACACCACACAATCGGCCATTGTTTAGTTCGTCACCGACAGCAAACCGGGATAGTGCACTTTTTAAGCGTACACTCACGTCCATCGCAAAGTTTTGCCAGTCGGCAATGAGCCATGCCCGTTGTGAGAACATCAAGTGATGGTGGCCTACAGTTGTGCATTGCAAAGCATGGCCCATCACAGGCCATTGTGTACTGGAGCCTTAAAGAATGTTCACCATCAAATCAACTCCGCACCAGCATTAGAAAACAAGGAAATTGCAAAATGGCTAACTACTCGTATGTAGACATCCGTAGGTAAAGGTGCCTATCGTCTAGGTGAACCCTGCTAATTAGCTGCTCGGAAACATTTATTATGCCATGCAAGATGCATAAATAATTATGTGCATTGTGGGTAACTTGTTACGTGGAATGTAGGACGGTGGACCTCACCGCCGGCTGGATACTGACGAACGCATATACCTTTACATGCTTTACACTGCGTCGTAGGTGTATCGGTATTACGTCTGAATACCATGTCGGAGGGCATGGGTAACTATACTTGAGCCATTAGAAACGTGCGGAACCGAGACATAAAAGTGCGAACGAGAGTTCCAATATGCCTGATATGCCTCCTTTATGTGTAAGAGAGAGGTCTGATACAAATGTTTATGACTCGGCTCGCACGTTTGTAATGGCTCAAGTGGATTATACTTGGGACCATCTCACTGGGCTTAGTGCATGCGTGTGATTTCGCTGTTTCTGGTTTCTACGACACAAGGTATAGCGACAAGCAATGTATGTGCATGTATGTAAATGTTTATTCTATACGTATACTAGCCAATGAGAATGAATTCTATAACTTACCGTAACAAATAGTGCAAAAGACTAACCGTACACTATTGTCAATTGGGTATTTGACAGGATGTCGAATGAGTTACTTTTAAAACGGAATTTTGTATGAAAATTTTGTGAATGCTTGTGACGTCACACTTCAGAGCACTCTTTTTATGTTTCATCTATTTCAAAATTGTAATAACTAGTAAATGATTAAAAGAAATACATTTTCCGAATCATTTTGTAATTTTTGTTTTAATCGAGCATCTCAAATAATGTACTCGTATTGTTGATAGTGTCAAATACCGTATTGCTAATTTGTTTTTACCGATTTTGGCCCAGTTAACATTAGATTTTTAGACTACGTGAAACTCGGGGTCAGTAACGAGCAGTACTTGTATTTGCAGCCTTCTATTCCTAGTCACAGAGAGGATGTACTCTGTTATTGATAAATAATACCGAAGATGGCAACGCTTATAAACTCCTCAGAGAACATATTAGATTAAAATATTGCTTTTAGATTCGATTAAAACTTTTTATGCACAGCACACCATGCAAAATAAATGCTCATATTTCTTCAATATCTAAGCTGCACGTAAATGGTGGTTTTACAGCGTTCTCTTCCAGACAACCTTAGGATAGATAGAATAATACAGCCTGTTAGCTTTATACTTCGGCTACTATCGATTAAACCGATTGTATTGCCAGAAGGTAAGGTTTATTTTGTATTGTTATTTATAACTTTACATAACTTTTCAAAATAGTGAAGAAAAGTTTTATACAGCGCAGGAAGTAGTATTACACTCGTGTGCTTTCGGCGAAAACCGAAGCCTACTCTAGAGCCCGAGGTATATTCTAAAAGGTAACAGACTGTAAATTAGGTACTTTTATCCCTACGCATCAATCGCATCTTCATTTCGATAGCCTATCATCGTCCAGCGGGTAGATTAAAAAAAACTGGTCAGCGCAGGGACAGCTGCGGCCTTTACGCTCGCATGCCTTAAATATAGGGATGGGATGTAAGTGGTGTTTTTTTTTTAGAAAAGGAAGAAAAATATATTTATTTGACGACACAATACTCAAAAACATAAAGTCACGCAATAAAATAGCTATACCTGATTTTTCGGATGCAATGGGCTGATTTCTGGATTAAGAAATGCTTAATATAAATAACGTTCTGATTTGCTCTTTTCTAAAGAAATTTGATGAGACAGCACTACAGTTCAGCGAAATTCTCAATTCAGAAACCGGTCCAATGTCTATTTTACAATTCTGTGGCTTGGTGCTAATAGGGCCAATGTCAGTAATCCCCATCCTCACTCCACCCCTTTTAAAACTATCAAATTTTTCTATACCGGTAGAAAGTCATACACCTTACCATTGGCCTCTTTACATCTCATCTTTGAAAATATTGTCGTAACACTTACGCACATTTAACACAAATAAATATATACATTTTTCAATACTTTGGCACGAGAAAGCTGATTTTGGTTAAAATCTGACTTTGGCCCTTTTAGCACCAGGTCACAGAATTGATGATTGATAAAGATTTTTGTTGTTTATAAAACAGTCATTAAATAAATAAATATATATACTAATTTTTAAATATTAACACCACAAAATTTGCCAAGGATCATTGCACTAGGCTTAGCCTGTATCGCGAGCAGACAGTTAAATTTTAACCACTTAACAATCCGTGCTTATGTTATGTCATTAGGGTTAGAATGTTATTACGTTAAAGACAGTAATTTTAAAGACTACTTGATTATTAATAGTTAAGTTACTATCAGTAAAGTTGATCGTTGTTTTGTGATCAAATCCTTATTCTGCACCTAGGTCATAGTACAGTCGACAGCGCATCATCCTATACACCCATGCATTCAACCCCGTTGCATTACGGGCGACATTGCGACTAAAATATGAAGTTTGACGTGCTGTCTACTGTATTCACCTGGGCTTCGATTCTGTTAGGTTCAATGACAGATACATGGTCGGGTCACGTCACGTGTTTTTCATAGCATTGATGCCGAGATTTTTGATATGTGTGCGCGCGTAGACTTAAGTGGTAATGAAACTAGATTGATGTGCTGTGACTGTACTGTTTTTGTTAGACAGAGTTATTTCCAAAATGAGTAAATTTTTATAAATAAACAAATAAAATTGTATTTGCAGAATTCTCTAAAGTTTGTGTTTTGTTCTATATATTTTTACTCAATTTTTTCATCTCAGATATATATTTTTTTTGTTAAAAAGATAAACTCTTTCTTTTTACAATGCTAATCAAAAGGTTGTCTGGAAGAGATCACTTTTAGTGATAAGGCCGCCGTCTGTACACTTAGATTAAGAAATACCTGTGTAAACTCCTTTTTTATGTACAATAATGTGTTCTATCTAACTATCTAATCTTTGATAAAATTTTACTTGGACCTTTCAATATTTGAAGCAAATAAGTAAAACTTTTTTTTAAAATGGGCAAACGTTTCAACACTTGAACATCCCTAGCAGCCAGTAGGTACAAGGGGGCCAGCAGTGTAGAGGTATGGCATGCTATATTTAGTGGCTGGTCCATTTAAAGCACTATCGATTTGCGTGCACAGAGCGTTGACCCGCGCGCCCGGCAGTTTCGCTAATTTATTAATTAATATTGCAACTGTTATGAGAGCCTGGTACCTGGTCGGCTGAAAATGTGCTGAATCGGCTGAATTTGTGTCATGATTAAAATAATTAATTTATACTATCTGCCCCTGAGTAGTTACATGGTGTGCAAGTTCAAATATTTCAATTTCTTCGTATTTTAGTGTGATTTCAATACGCCATTCTTATTGAATGTTTTTATAATAAACATTTTTTTTCTTTTGTTCGCAGGACAACTTAACTCCAGAGCCAGTTGATATGAACGAAGACGACAACTATTCTAGTAAGTATACAAAATGTAACTATGCTATCAATTTTAATAGTAGTATTGAACAAAAAAGCTTAATTTAGCATTCGATGTAAGCCACTTGCATCAAATCAATAAGTAAATAACAATAATTGGTATTTTAATGCCTAGTGGTCTTCAATTAACTTTTCGTTAAAAAGAGACACTGGCATAAAATACCAAGAAATACGATTGGCTATTAACTTACTATTTTACTCAATAACTAATTCCTATTCCAAATTCAATTGTGAAACCGAGCTGCGGCGCGTGGTTACAGCTGTGTTATCTCTCCATTTTCGGCCACTACATAAATTGTACTTATAATTTGCAAAAGTAGCAAAACGTAAGCTACAAAATGTATAGAACAATGTTGTACATTCATAAAGGTCTAGAAATCGAATACCTCATCTCTAAAAGTAGTAAAAATTAAAAGAATTTTTTTGAGAAAACCTCTGTACATATCTAACCAACCTCCTTGTAATTTTAACTCCATCGCAACGAACAAGGGCCACTGACCAATCTCATAGCAAATTATTATCCTAAATGGAAGAATCGGCCTCCTAAGTAACTTTATACACGAGATCCTTATAACATATTATTAAAATAAAAAAAAAAAAATATACATAAATAAAACAGCAACACCATTCGCTGATAAATTGTGCCCGGATAACGGCGACAGGCTTGCCACTTGTCACGTTTGGGACCTAATAAACTCGGTAAAACGTGGGCCTAGTTCTAGTGATTGGTGCCTCTGCCTAACCCCTCGGGGATAACGGGCGTGAGTTTTTTTTTTTTTTATATTATTTTTTTTTTTTTTTTATAAATGAAAAAAAAAACCACAATTACATAATTGTGTCAACTATTACCCTTTTCATCTATGTACTGAGAAGGTTTAAACATCTTCCAATAGCACCTTCACTCGCACTAGCTGGGCAAAGGGGCCACTCGGTCGCTGCAGTGCCTGGGACATTATTTGTTCCCATTTTGCAAATCTTTTTTTTATTTTAATTTTTTGGAATTGCACTGCAATTATTCCGCACTTGATTTTCTCAGACCTTATGCCTTATACATAGGCCGATCCTATGCTCTGCTAGGGTTGCCGGATAGATACACAGCCGTAACCTCGCGTCATGCTAGCCCGGCTTATTATTGACTGGCTCATGTGATCTGGTGCAGGTCAGGTCTTCGCGAAAGACGCCGAGAAGTTGAAAATGATGTTGTTGGCGTGGAATTATCATCAGGCGCAAGGTAGCTATATGTATTATATTCACAATCCCACATAACGTATTTTTACCTTTAATGCTCTCAAGCAGCAATTCCAATACAAACGTATTTAGGTTTTAATTCACTGACGACATGTTGGACGACAATGACACTTTACCAATATATTAAGAGGACCTAAATAGAGATTCGATGGTACTTAGAATTGAGAATTGATGAATGGAAAAGAAATCATCCATATAATCATCCATATAACTTTTCAACTAGCCTTTTGTAAGTAGAATTATTTGATTTAAAGATAACTTACCGTCATTAAAAAAAAAACAAAGTGAATTCTAAAATGTATGAAAACCGTACTGACTTAAAATTTAACATATTTGTTAAATAGTATTGATCCCTATAATTTACTCTATCGGCTAATGCTGTAAAAGTACAAGGTGTTAATTTGTAGATTCAAGAAACTTTTTGACTCGCCTTCTCATAGATTTTTGCACCATGCTCAATGTACGTTTTGGTTAGTTTATTTGAAATTTTAAGCACTACCGCACATCAATTTATTTAATTTAAACATACTGGTAAATTTTCATTGCGATCATGACATAATTAAAAACGTGAGTGAAGGTGATAAGTGTATTTTTTTAGATTTTGAGTAAATTGAAGTTAACATAACATAACATTGCTTCTGCAAGTTAAAGTTTTTCTACAATTTTTTTCCACACAAAGAACAGCGATAACCGAAAATACCTTCATCACGTCTCCAATTATTATTAAATCGTTTGTAAATTAAAACCAAAGTACGTTTATGTCGAAACTGCGGCTTAAGGTACCCCGGTTTCTTATCCGCTAATATATGTCAACAGTCACTTGACCAAAGATCAGACAAAGTAAATCCAACTGAGAACTGTAATTCTCTGTTAACAGATTTTAAAGTACCAGAAACCGGGGCTTAGAAGTGGCGTGGTTTTGAATGAATTAAGCAGTATACACATTACAATGAACGGGAGACTTGCGGGTGCAATTACAAACTAAAATAGACCTTAATACGTACTAGGTTAGAGACTACAATACTGCGGCAAATTTAGTCCGGCCCCGTGCGAAAGGCACGATACAGGATTTTTTTTCACTTTGTTGTAGTCTCTAACTTCTTAAGTGTTTTATGTCTATTTTTGATTGAATTCATGCCGTAACGTCGCCGGCCCGACCCGCCCGTTGTAGTGTGAATTATCATATTCTAAGAATTGACCAAACTTTGTTTGAAATCAGTTTACTTTGTAGTTACTAACATGCACTCTTTGACAAAGTTGCGTTGAAATATAACGTGTTCAGACAGGTAGTTTATATATTGTGAAGTGTGTTTTTATTTTATTCTTGTGTGTTATGTATAAGCTGGGCAGTTACTCTTCAGAACTTGAATAAGTTCAAAATGTCATTCATACCACTACTGTTGGCAGTGACAAGAGAAATTTTCAAAAATCTTTAAATGCAGTTTGTTTCAAAAATAAAGGTCAGTTCTATTTTTAAAAAACTTATCTCTAGTATATCGTATTTATATTCCCTCTAGAAGGGGTTTAAAAATCCACCCTATATAAGCGTCACCTTTTAAATAGGCCTACTCCATTGCCCGCCAACTGCAGAAAACCGCTTCGAGAACCGCCCGGGACCAAAAGCAGTTGTTTTCATGTCAAGACGAATATTTTATTAGAAAAAGCCGGTTGCATAATAACGCCCGCAAAAAGGCTATTAAGTCCCACCCGATTGGCTATTTTTGCTGCCTCAGGCTAGACTAGGGAGGAATAGAAGGACAATTTTGAGTTCGTTTGATGTCTTAAAGCTACCTAGAGGCATGGACACAATATTAGGCGGATGTAGCTCATGAATGAATAAATAAATACTTCCACAATACAATCACTTGTCCTAGTCCTAAACTAGGTTACCATGTGCAATCAGGCAAGGATATCACAAACGTGAAAATATAACAAAACCGAGGGTTTGTATAGAAATGTACGGCGGCCCTCAGTGGGAATCAAACCCACAACCTCCGGTATGGTAAAGTTATATCACTTGACCAACGATGCTTCCAACACTTGAAGCACTTCACTTCGTGAAAAGACTCATTCATTCATTCACCACATGCCATATTATATCACCTTAATAGTTTACATAAAGACAGTAGGTAGTTCATGTATGATTATAATTTAAACTTCTTCAGTGTTGCCGTTCATCGTTCTCACGCTCGTAGTAGACGAAAATAGTATTGACACTAGTTTAAGCAAAACATTTTTCTTCCGTCAATCATCTTAGGCTTACATTATGTTAGTCATACGCGAAAACTGGAACGAATCGTAAATGAATGATTGAGTTGTTAAATAATTCACTTATTCTTGGTCATTCGCGAAGTACTAACATGAACTACTTCTTTAAAGGAAATGAAACCACACTTTCATTCTTTGTAAAGCGTTTCCTTCTTTATAAATACATCTTTCATCTCAATAAGCAGCGATGAGCCGTCTGTCTTGCTCTTTTTATTTCGTAAGAATGAGACACAGAGCCTTATATCCAGTGTCTATTACGTGCTTTTCGAATTAATAAAGTTGCCTTCAGGTTATTTGTAGCTTTACTTAGAAATACCAAAACGGCGTACACGCAGAGCAATAATGATATTTAAAGGTAACGTGTACCTTCTACAATTATTCTGGAGCGCAACCGAGCCCATATTTAGTCAGGCCATTTGACCAGGGGCGCAGAGAATTGCAGGACACCTTCTCGAATTATCTCTAAATAAACTGCGGCTTGACATTTAAGAACGCAGATGCACCAGGCCCCCGCAAAATGCGCTTGGTTAATTTATGCTGCCCGCGTAGGTTTTGCACGCATAGGTAGGTTTAAGCATAGACATACCAAGCAAAGACAGTTCTTATTTTAAAAAACACGATTCTTTGAAACACTGCTCATATTAAGCAGTTTATAATCGGTCCAATCATTTATTTAACTTTTGACAGATGCACACCCATGAAGTTTCTTATTTATTTGACAGGAAACCACAGGCGAAAAATTTAACACATCATGGACACCTTTATTTTTTCACAATAGTGACGCGACGTATTTAGCTACGATATCTTAACGAGTAGATTAATGTATCGAAGACGATAAAAAATATAAACCTTATTACAAAGATATATACTATAAGACATTAGTTTAATAAATAAAATAAGTAAAAAATAAATGTGACAACCCGTTGTATAATTTTTAAGATCATCTCGCTCCAACTTTAACGTAACTTAATCGATTATGTCATAAAAATCGAATCAGTAACTTCATAGAACACCACTACATTGAGCTGTCAAAAGTTAAATAAAAAGTTGGACCGACAATAAATAGTCTGTGATAAAGGGAATTAAGTAATCATGGATTATTTAAACTACCTATGTGGAGGGTTTTATAGGAATCGTGTTTTTATGAATAAGTCCCGAGTTAGTCGAAAAATCTGCTAAGGTGCAGCGAAACGCACACATTAACATAACATGTGTGTGCCTAAGCTAATTGTTGCGAGTGACGTTTGTAGAAACGCATACGTTCGCACAATAGTGCAACACTGACAACCGACTCCGCCACGTATGCCAATTTGGCTACTATGCCTTACTTTGGAAGCTTGAACTGCGGTTCTATACCTCATAATAATTCTATGGGCTTAAGCTTTTTAAGTGGTCAAGCATGCTTTGTTTTTGCACCGAGATGGGTTTAAGGTTTTATTTGTGACTTCGTTCGTAAGTTTTATGCACATTTTGTGTACATGCAGCAATTTTTATGGCTGAAACAGTCTGATTTTGAGTTGATAAGCCAATGTCACTTCGCTGAGTATATTTCTTTAACCTTCCTACTTACTGCCAGCCGCTTTGAGACTGGAGTTATTTGTAACTAGCTGGTGCCCGCGACTTCGTTTCGCATTTATAATATTACTAGCGTTTGTTTTGCCATATGAAAAATAGATAATAACCTATTCACCTAACCGATAACCTCAGACCTATAAAATTTCATCAAAATCGGCCAAGCCGTTTGAGTATGCGCACTAACACGGTGAGTGGTGACACGAGAATTTTATGTATTAGATGTATGTATGTATGTATAATAGTAGGATTAAGCAAAACTTTAAGTAAGTCAAAGAATAGATTCTACTAATTATAAAGTTTGGATGGATGTCACTCAATCACAGCTAAAGGGATCTGGATGAAATTTTGCACAGAAATAGATAGCTACTTTTTATCCTGGAAAAAATGTCTCCGGCACCGGCTAGTGGATAAATAAAATGTAGAGTTGAGGTTCTAAACCAATACTCGTATAACTTGTTTAAGTTATCTAGCGAGTGTGGAGATGAAGATAATAGATTTTTCTCAAACATGCTTGGAAATTTGAGCATTATTTCGACAACCTTCTTCGAGATAAATCGAAATTGCTGTACTGGCCAATTACATGCGAGCAGCGGCCGGAAAAAGTTCTATGAAAATTCATAACTGTCGTGTTTAGCGGCCAAATAAATTACATACTAAACTCATATATGTCGTTTTATTTAATAATTGAACGATCTTTTACTCCGAACAATGACAACCAAGGAGGTAACTTATCAGACTTTTTTTTTTTAATTTCGATTTTTTTATATTTTCCATTGAAAAAAAAATAACACTTTAACGCGGCAAAAAATAATGTTGTTCGTTTGTGGTTCGGTTCGTTTGATTTTGAAAGTTTATTGAATTTAACAGAATGAGTTAAAGTGATGAAAATTACTGCGATGAAGAGCCGTAATAGAAAACTTGTTACCGCCAAAATCGAAAGAAAAAAGTTCTGCCTTAGTAGGTAGGTACTACTTATCAGAAATCAGAAATTTATTTCGACGTGAAGAATTTACATTCTGCTTGTTTTAATTTCCGCGCATTATTTGAGAAAAATCATATACAAGCCTTGGCCACAACTAGGCATTGATGGACTCACGTATGTGTTTCCACGTCACGTATTTCCACGTTCGTCCATCAATGCCTCTTTTGCTGGCCGCTGCAGTAATGTACTATATTTCTTAAACTTTGTGTACAGAAATATGAAACGAAAGAAAAACAAAAGGTCCTTTGCTTAAAATGGGTAGCTACGTACTTACGTTTGGTACCAAACGCATTAGTGGAGGTTGTAGGTTCGATTCCCATTGGGGGGCGCCGGACATTTATATAAGTGGCCTCAGTATGGGTATGTTTCCATGTTGGTGATGTTCTTGCCTATACATAATCAATTTGTCTATACTTGGAATTTTCTTCAGACTTTAAACGACACTAAATCAAAAACCTTTTGCGGTAGAGGGCTCGAAACAGTTTGCAAATTTAGTGCTAGCTAGCACAATTTTTTTAATGATTTCATTGAAAATGTATAGTTTTCAGAATTGTTCCTGTAGTTTGTATGTACTTGCCAAATTTCATAGTTCTAGGTCAACGGACATATTATTCCATATATCCCTATGAATTTTAATTCCTTTGAGTATCGCGAAATACGAGTTTTTTTGGCGGTTTAAACTACCGTATTTTTTTATGTTTGATTTTTGGTCGCTTCATGGGATAAATGGCGTTGACACACAGACAGACGGACGGGCAACAAATTGATCCTATTAAGGTTCAGTTTTAGATTTTAGTTTCAGGGAACTCTAAAAACAAATTATAGTAGGTATTTGCTATAGCTTTCAAACCACCCAATTTTGTTTAATAACAAAAACTTCATTCGATATCTTCCATCGGAGAATAGAGTGCTAGATATCTAAATATATCATTGTTTATTTTGACGTGAGCCCAGTTCTAGAGATTGGTGCCTCTGCCTACCCCCTCGGGGATAACGGTCGTGGGTTTTTTTTATTTCGAAAAGGAACTGAATAACTAAACTATTTGCCTGTCCTTCACACTTTATAGACGTCAGTATTACATGAACGAGACGCAAGTAGTCCAGTCCCTTTCTTTAGGAGGTGTAGGAGGACAGAAAGAGGTGCGCAGAAGGACACCGAAAAGAACTAACTGTAGCTCTCCTGATACTTTCAGGCCGCAACGGGGAGGCGGCAGAAAGCGGCCCCGAAAGCATGGCCGACCTCTGGGCATCATACCACAGCGCTCTGGGGTTGGGCTCCAAACCGCCCAAGCCGCCCACACCCATGGCCACTGGCCACTCGGTGAGTTTTAAGGTTGTGCAGCGTTTCATTTATGATATCCTGGTACTTACTTATCTGATTCAAATGAAAGTTCAAGTAAAACGGGATTGTTTTAAATGTACTTTATAATAGAGGGTGTCATCTATAAAATTACTAATCCACTACTTGACTCTTTTTTCAAGTATGTCTTAAATGCTAAATATCTCTTCCATTAGACCAAAAAATATTTTAGTATATTTTTTGAGGACCTAAAAGCAACAAAAACATTATTTTAAAACGTTGCTTTGCTAAACAGCCAAAAACGTGGTCCGCCATTTTTGTCTATGGTTTGAAGTCCTCTACGTTTGTAAACAAAGTTTGATTAGATTCAACATAGGTAGAGTTCGTGCCACGAAAGAAGTATGAGTCACAATAGAACCTACGCACGCACGACTGACAGATGTTTGTTTACAACCAAAGGTGCTTTCAAGATGGCGGATAGTGTTTTCACCGTTCCGATTTAAAAGCGAAAAATATTTTTTTTATTTGCAAATTTTGCAGCCATCCTGCATATTTTTTAGCAAAGTCAATATATTTCGGTTTCTTACGTTAGATACTACAGGAAATATCTATTTATCGCGTCCAATTTGATACGAGTCAAGTAGCGTATTAAAATGATAATGTCTTCTTCTAACTTTGAAATTAATAGCTGGGTACCGAATCCTGATCCTTTAATTCGGATTCTGATCTTGACCCAACACTACTAAAAATGCTTAAAAAATCCAAAATAAAATTTATTTTATTGAAGGTGTGACAATTTTTTCATTTGAAGTGAAGTGAGAGTTGAAGTGAGATTCGTGATAAAAGTTAATTCCATTATTTTAATGTGCATTTAAGTAGGTCCCCACTTCCCCATTTAGAACAATAATGACTGAACTCATGACAAATGTGACACTAAGTTTTCAGCAAGGCAAATAGAGCTCTGGTTATGCTAAAAGCAATATTATGTTCCGACGTCCTTCCCACTCTCAATCGTTCCGGATATTATCCGTACCGTAATAGATCCATGCTCATTATGAGCCATCTAAGATTAAGCGCAGTCAATATGGTATAGTTGAGGAGATCTGATACATATTTCTGGCAAGGGTTGGACGAGTTTGGGCAAGGACAGAAAGAAATGGCGTCCCATTTGTGGACAAGCTGATTTCATCGATTGAAGTCGAAAAAATTCTCGTAAAAAAATCCAATTCAAAGTGCACAAAGAAGTTCTATCTCTCGCTACAGTTTACCAGGATCTCATAGGTCACTAACAACCATCCCAACCATGATTTCAGAGTCCCATCCACATCGGCTCAGCGACGCCAGGCGTAGAAGCCGCCTCCACACATGACGAAACCTCGTCGTCGGACCGGACGAAGGACGACGACGATGCTGGGGCTTCGGATGACGACAGCGACGACAGAGTGGATCCTCAGCATCACGATCCGGAGCGGCTGAAGGCTTTCAATGTGAGTTACTGAAAAGTGCTTCATCAATTCATGAAAACCTGGTGTTATACTCGTATGGCCTCCAAGCGTTTTCAAGAGTGGTGAGGTGGACTTGTGTTTTGTGGCTAGAACATCTTTGCGGACAACTTAAAAATTGAATTACTTTGTTTTAATTCTTAGAGGATATTCACATGAAATGACTCCACCAATCCGGACTTGGCCCCTGTAGTGGAGTGTGGCTTATACCTTCCTCAGGGAAGAGACCCGTGCCCCTCGGTTAGGACGTAATGGGTTGATGATGATGATTCATATGACTTAAATTTTTGGCTATCCTTTATGTTTCTCCAAATCACATTCTTTTTGAGGACATAACAATGAACATGATCCAATAGTAATCCTATGTAGGAGATCACCAAACATATAAATGAAGAGATCATCTCTCAATGCGAAATCAATACAGTCAAATTATAGCCGGGTTTGTTTAACAAGTTTGTGTTTATAAAGACTAAAAATCAATCGCCATCTTGTTTCTTCACAGATGTTCGTCAGATTGTTCGTCGACGAAAACCTCGACAGGATAGTTCCTATCTCCAAGCAGCCCAAGGAGAAAATCCAGGCCATCATAGACTCGTGCACCCGACAATTCCCGGAGTTTGCCGAACGCGCCCGAAAGCGCATCCGAACGTACCTCAAGAGCTGTAGGAGGAACAAGAAAGTTCGGGGCGAAGGCTCCACCGCGGGCAACGGGAGCGGTACCACTGGAGCGGCGAGTGCTTGGGATACCGCGGTGAGGGTCCGATCGCTTCTTGATTTCTGTTAGCCTAGTACTTTTTCAATTAGTTTTTTTCTCACTATTTAATTCAAAACAAGTGCCACCGGTTAAAACGTACCGACGTACTTGTTTCGTAGAAATGGCGCCAGTCTGGGTTGGTTTCCATGTTTGTGATGCCTGATTACCAAAGCTCAGGCTATTTTAGTCGAGGACAGACCAGGCTATTGACCAAAAAGATATTATGCAGTGTAGAAGTAGGTATTTATTTAGAAACATACTTTCATGGTTTGCCACAAAAATATAATGTAACTCCCATGTAGAGCTTCGAGGAAAAGGGCCTTCCAGAACCTGATTTTAATCAATCCTTGCCAAATTCCAGGTGCGGCCGACGCCCGCGCATCTGACCTCCGTCCAAGCGGAGCACATACTCGCGCAGGCGTGCGAGAACGAGAGCCTGAACGCGAAGCGCATGCGCCTCGGACTTGACCCGGTGAGCCAGCCGATGCCCACCGTGCCAACGCCCATGGTCAGTGTTGACTCCCTGTGCCTCTTGCTCTCCTAGTACTTGCACGCCTTTTATCCCTGAAGGAGTAGGCAAGTTAGGTCGGCTTTCGCAATCTGACAGCACTTACTATTGTTTATCCAGTGAACAAGTCCAAAAATGTCTCGCGCCATGACATTCCATAGATAATTTTATTGTCTAATTAACAAGTCTGATAAGTCGGGCGGGCTTGCGCCAACCCTGTCTGACAGCGATCTATCGGTTTGTCCAGGAGTAAAATATATCCAGTGCTTAAGTCCAAGAGCACCATGACGTTTCTTTGACCTATCTACAGATCTATCAACCAGCTTTATTTGTTTGTTCCTGGATACGTATTTCCCTATTTACTTACGTATCCAGTAACTTGGCGCAGAATTACAGTTTCTGAGGTCTCCCGGGCTGAATTAGAGAGATATTGTCATAAAATAAAACCATAAGACTTCTTACACCACACATTTTAACTACCTAATACCTAATTCATAGTATCGCAATGGTACTGAAAAGTTTTTAAGTTCCAAAATGACAGTGGAGGCCGAGCATCCAAAGCGTGTGGCTAGTTTTGTCCCCATCGCCATAATCACATTAAATCCCTCATTACCATATCGGAAAACTACCAGGCGCCCATAGCTGCACAATAATGACCAACATTTACTTCCGCAGGCAATAGACACCACAGCCTCATCAGCGGTGGCGTCGTCGTTCCTCAGTTTGTACACGGGCGCCATGAACAGTCCAGTATCAAATCCATCAGCAACTGCCACCAATACCAGTTCGCTATCCAACGCTGGGCACAGCAAGGTGGCAGCGGACACAACCAGGCCTTCTGGCAGTCCAACGTTGGAGAATTCGTTGTTGAATAATAATAATTTGAAGCTAGACAATGCTAACGGAAACGCTGGGAGTAAGACTGCTAGGTGAGACTCTTTTGTTTTCTGACTCGGACCAATGTTGTTTGCTCAACAAACGATATGATTACCCATCCATGGACTGAACGCGCTGTATGTTGCATAACCTTAGTGATCGCTTAAGGTCACTGAGGCAGCCCAGGCTACGAGCGATTCGAAGTGTGTTTTACCCTTTACATTTTTCTAACTTGTACAATCAATTCGCCAGCCCCGCCTCATCGCCAGCGCCTCTCTTCAGGCCGTCGTTTCCCACCACGTTCGGGACACCGCAGACTTTCGGGCGACAAAGGTATGGTTTTTGTTTTAACTCCAACATCTGATGGGCGAATTGACAATTACATTGTGTTGTGTAGTCTCGCTATATTGTAAAAAGGGAAGAAAAATAGTTGCTCAGTCCCAATATTTACTTAAGAGTGTTATGAATTATTGTCCAGAGGTGTTAGCATATCGGTAGAATGTAAGTAAGAAAATATCGCGTGGTCCACGCGGCGTGGAAATTACTTATGAATAGCTTAACAGATTTCGATCAATTTTGGCGAACAAGTACAACACATGATAAAATCGAATATATAAAATTTTCGTGCCACCACTCACCTTCATACCATCTGGCAAAATAACGTTTGCGGGGTCAGCTAGTCTATTCTCGTGTAACCGTGTTAGTGCGCATACTGCTCCGAAACGGCTTAGTCGATTTTGAACAAATTTTTTATATAGGTCTGAGTATAGGTTGTTATTTATTTTTCATAGCCCTATCAAGCAAAACAACGTTTGCGGGGTAAGCTAGTCATAGTATATTTTTTTTCCAAATCACTGTAATCCAAGATAATTTACAACGATGAATACAAAAATAGTATAAATAGAAGTAATATAAATGACACAGCTGCTACGCTGCAGACGCATAGTTCGCGCTATGTGTTGTGTAGGGAAATTCAGGCGACGGAGTACGATAGCTACGCGCAACTGCTACGTTATAGACGAATTAAATGAAATGCGTAACGACATTTCAGCGAGGAAGCACTACGATAGCTACGCGGAGCTGTTACCTTATGGTAACACTCTCGCGATAACGCGAAGATTTGCGTTGTCGCGACATGTCTGGCCAAAAAATTCGTCATATCGCGAATCGTCATCGCGAATACAAACACCCTTTGCGCTGCTGTCGGTAAAATACCGCACATCAAAGGGCAAAATAAATTTAGCAACGTTCTAGATCGTCGCGACGCAGCGAAGGTTTATTTGATGTGGCCAAGCTCTTCGCCGTAGAGCGAACACGAAATTTTGTCGCGACAACGCGAACACGAATCTTCGCCTTCAAGTGTAGCCGCAGCATCATAGATGCATAGTTTCGCGCTATGCGGTGTGTAGCAAAATTTCGGTGACGGAGAACTATGATAGCTACTCACTATGCGGGGAGTACTAAATAGTTACGCACTATGCGGCATGTTTCGACATTTCCAGCGACAGAGTGCTACGATGGCTACGCGCAGCTGCTACGCTGTAGATGCATAGTTGCGCGCGATGTGATGCGTAGCAAAATTTTGGCGACGGAGAACTACGATAGCTTAGCGCAACTGCTAGGCTGTAGATGCATGGTTACGCGCTATGCGATCCGTAGCGGAATGTCGGTAGTGCTGTGATAGCTACGTTCATCAGCTGTAGAAACATTGTTACGTGGTACGCGGTGCCTAGCGAAATTTCGTCGTCGATAGGCTGCGGTAACAATGCGCAGCGGCTACGTTGTGGATGCATAGTTAAGGCGTGGACAATCCAACGCGTCCAGCTCGCATCCGCGGTGGTGTGCGCGGTGACGATCAGTTGTTGTGTACGATTTGTAGTCATCACAGCTCATACAGTTCTCATAGAGTTTTTTTTCGCTGCCTTTTTCTCTATTACTTTCGGCCCAAGGGAGCGGCGAACGTCAACATTACGTACATTGACATTCAACAAACAGAATGTTAATTCTTTACGTTGAAATAAATTTCTGATGACACAAATCTGATGACGCACCCCTCCGCGGACGCAGCAGCACGCTTAGGTTTGTCCAAGCGGTTTGCACCGCATACCGCATTCAGCGTCGAAATTTCACTATGTGCTATAGTGCTACGAAAAGCGATATAGAAATGTGACAGTAAAAAAATTAAATAACTTTGAATAAACTAAAAAAAAAAATTATACTAGAGTTGAATACTTGACCGAATATAAATTGTGTGACACTGCGTGACACAGCAGATTGAACAAACTAAAATAATTAATTTAAGACACTTTATCTGAATCCCACATGGACGAAGTTTCAATGACGTCTTTGTATTTGTTGCAGTACAAACAGTAACTCAGCGTCAGCTGCTTTGACCAGTACGGCATTGTTGTCGACCCTCTCAGCTTTGCCTCCATCGGGTAAGTAAATGAGTAAATAAGTTCAATCTTCATTCGCAGTGAGCGGTCCTGAGTTCGATTCCCATTGGAGGCGGCTTTACTTAATTTGCGCAAATTTCTTTAGTGTGGGTGTATTTTCATGTCCTTGCCTGTTTACCATAGCACAGAGTATCCTAGTTTGGTGCCGGGAACTCGTATGAACAACTTCCATATCAAAAGTATACTCATCGTTTTACAACGATCAAAAATGATGCATTGTGCAAGCGAGACAGCACGGAAGGGCGAGTCTTTAAAATACATAGATACAAAAAAATTCATGAATTGTTGTTCAATAGAATCATAATAGTTGGTAGTCTCGTAACCAATGGTAGGTATTACCCGTGCAATTAATTACACGAGGACCCCTCCAGCGCTTAGATCTTTTTCGCAAGAGATGCCTATTTGATTTACGCGGTTGTTGTAATATTTTATAATTATTGTAATATTTTTATATGCTATGTGACGCCTTATGTG
The DNA here is from genome assembly GCA_947310845.1 of Yponomeuta plumbellus. NCBI lineage: Eukaryota > Metazoa > Arthropoda > Insecta > Lepidoptera > Yponomeutidae > Yponomeuta > Yponomeuta plumbellus. Next base: position 13,264,027 of record OX371214.1, read on the forward strand.
TGTGTGTCTATAAGCCCAAATAAATGTTTTATCCTTCTATCTATCTTGTTATTGGCCATTGGAATGACATTGTACTTCTTTTGCCTAGTAGACTTCCAAAGAGAGGCAAAACACAGCTTGTTGTGCTTTTAATATTATATTGAAAAACAATGTGTGTCTTAGGGCTTGGCCAAACCATCGCGTCCAACTCGCGTCTGCGTCTGCGCACTGGAATGTACTGGAATGAACTGTACTGGATTGATCACTGGAATGGTACATTCAAGTGCAGGTTCACATTATTTCAGTTGGACTGGAATTCTACTGGAATAATGTGAATCGGGCGTTGCATGTTTGTCTCTAAATTTTGTCATGTTTCCTCGTATGACCTCATATTTGTTAAAACTGTTTTTGGGCGTCCGCGATACAGGTTTTACCTAGTGCGGGGCCCGCTGTGTATCGCTCATGTAAAATTCTTTTACGGCAATAAATATTTTTGTATTTTGTATTTTATTAATTCCAAACTGATGTTCACTTCCAGGCGTAGGCGTGAACGCGGCAATGGCGGCGTACCAGAGCGCTCTGCTGTCGGCGATGGCCGCTCACACGAACCCCTTCCCGAACAATATCGCCGGTGAGTTTATAGGTTGGGCGCGTTCAATGAGCCGTTTTCAGAAGAACTAAAAAAAAAAAAAATACGGCTGTCAAAGGAATGCAATTTTGGACCTCAGCCCAATAGCCATGTGTGATACGTCATAAAATAGGTCTCAGCGAGCTGAACAAAAGTTACTATGACGCCAACAGCCAAATGTTTGTCCTGTCGGAGTTATATAGTATTGAAAAAAAAACTAACATTTTCAACAAAATATAACTACGAAACGACAAACATTTGGCTGTTGGCGTAATAGTAACTTTTGTTCAGCTCGCTGAGACCTATTTTATGATGTATCACAAATGGCTATTGGGCTGAGGTCCAAAAATGCATTCCTTTGACAGCCGTATTATTTTTTTTTTTAGTTCTTCTGAAAACGGCTAATTACTAAAATTGTTATAATATAACTGTGGAGGAGCGCTGTTTGCCTGGTGTGTAGAACAAGGGACTCTGAAGCGGTGGCCCAAATTCGATTTACAGTAGGTACGGGCGTGTACCTATTACTTTGTTTTCTAAGTTATATACATTTGTGAAGTTATAAAAGCTCGCTCGCTAACTGTAAAGGAAAACATCGTGAGGAAACCTGAGTGCCCGACTATTCAGTACCTCAGTGCTTGAAATCGCCAGTCCGCAGTAGGCACGCTTGGTGATTAAAGCCCATACTCTCTCTCGGAGACAGATATAGGCTGCTTACTTGTTAACTAGTGTGAGGCCTATTTTAGGGCTGATTTTTCAATAGTCAAATAACTTTTACAGTGCCACCATCTTAGCTGTTCAGTTCATAGCGGCGCTAGTGGAGAATTTAGTAGGAACATTTAAGAAATTTACCTAGAAAAATGAGAATATTTTAACCCGTCTTTTGATTGCAATGAAAATATATCTATAAACCTTAGTAAGTGAATAAATAAAACAAAAAATGGGGAGCAGGATTTACAATTAGTTAGTTAGTTACAATTTTCTGAGGAATAAAAATGGCGGTTTGACATAACTTTCATACATAAGCTGTCAAACCGCCATTTTTATTCCTCAGACAAAAGTTATCCGACTATTGAAAAATCAGCCCTTAGGGGAGTAAATTTTTATTAGCAGTCGTCTGGAATCTAAAGCACATTGAGATCAAACTCTAGATTTAGCTTTGAGAATCAATTTAGCCTGTACCGTGTTAGTTCTAAGGACCCGTACAGCACGAAGGCCCATTGAATCTAAGATATATACTTACAAACTCATGAATCGTCGAAGTTTTTATATATCTTATACCGACTTCAAGACCACCCATAGAAATAGAATATGTCCGCTCAACAATATCAACAACTTGGCGCTATCCGAACCCTCTTTGAACTAATTATAATTAGTAGTAACTAGCTTTTGCCCGTGACTCCGTCCGCGTAAGCTTTATTTAAGCAATCCCGTTCACTCCCTTAGGGGTTAAATTTAGAAAAACGGCGTAACACGTGTTCAATCAATTGTGTTGAAGAGTATTTAAAATAAATTAGTTTCAAGAAAATTAAGTTTTAAGAAAATTAGACAACATTCTTTATACCTCCCATACAAATTTTGCCAACCATTTTCACCCCCTTGGGGTTGAATTTAAAAAAATCCGGTCTTATTCCTTGCCTACATTATACATAGACCCTCTGTGCAAAATTTCAGCTTCCCAGGTCCAACGGCTTGGGCTGTGCGTTGATGAGTGAATGAATCAGTCAGTCAGGACTTTGAATTTTATTTATATAGATTAGTAAAAAGATAATTACCTTTCCAGCGCCAACGGACCTGTCGCTCAAGAACGTTTCGACCTCCACGCCCCTCCATGCGACCTCCACACCGTCCCCCCTGGCCGCGGCCTCGCAAACGAAGACCTCCTTGATGTCCCACAAGCTATCAGGCGCAGAGGTAGGCGCCGTACGGCAACTCATTACTGGCTACCGCGAGTCTGCTGCTTTCCTGCTACGTTCGGCCGATGAGTTAGAGGCTTTACTGCTGAATCAGGCCTAGGACAGCGCCAAGCCGAAGAGGAAGAAGACGGAAACAATGACTTTTTCGTTCTACGACTAGAGGTTTTGTTGTGACGGTGGTCGGACTCGAGACGGACTTTTTGGTTTGTGATGAAGATGAAGATTGCGATGTTTTTAGTGATGTGGAATCAAAATAAAAGGAGGACTTTTATGAAATTGTTGTTGATGTAGAATGACGTGGTGTCTATCGGTTTAAATAAGGAAGGCATTAAGTGACTGTTTTGTCTAATTGTTAAGAGAAAACGTGTTTTGTGTTCGTATTGGTACCTATTTATGTGTGTAAAATGAAGCAAACTCGGGTACGGTCGTAGGGTTCAACTATTTATTGCAGTCTAATTTGAAGTTGAAGATGCGAAGATACTTAAAGGATGTTCAGATGAATCCTAACTTAGTATGTAAGGACGAAAATTTCACTATTAATTAAAAGGTGATTTGAATGAAGTGGCGGAATTCAAAAAGTTGTTTCGGCGATTGTACAAAACTGCCATATTAAAAAATGCTAGAAAAAAGTTGCCATTTGAGAAATTACTCGTTGAAAGAGTACAAAAGTATTTTTGTGTATAAAAATTATAGATTGTAAGAAAAGAGAAAATCAGGGAGATTTGTAGTCTTTAGGAATCAACAAACAAAAAACTATAAGAACGATTATTGTGTGGTGCAAAACTATTTTTAGGTTAGTCGGTAAAATTCATCGAATAATTTTTGCTTGTAAAATAAAAACAGCTGAAATTATATTATTTTGTCACTTCGGAGTGCGAAAGATGTTTCGCTTACTTTATATTTATCTTAAATAATTAACAGAGTTTAATGTTAGTTTTAAAGTGGCATTTTAGGCGTAAGAAGCACGAATTTATTTGTTGTTTTGTATTATAAAAATTAGCTCCGTAGTTTATTAATATTGTGGATAATATATTTTTAGTTTATCTCCTTCATTACTTTTACAGCTATTTTAATTAAATATCAGATCTAGTATCTGATATCGGTTCCATCCAAATTCTTATAAGTATGTACTTAAGGTTATTTTTGCAATAGATTTAATTATGAATGTTTTAAGGGCATTCAGCTATTCTTATGTTATTCCAAATATGTAAGTACCTACTCCTGTGACTTGTAATTTTTTCGCTTGCTCCATTCGGATTTGAGTGAACATTTTAAATTGTTACCATAGAGTTTATGGCCAGCTACTTTAGGTAGGTTATATAAAGTTAGTGTTACTGCTTAATATTGAAACAAAACATGCAATTATTGTACAAAAGATCTGTCTCTGAATCTTAAAGCTTACTTACTTACCAATTTGTCAATTTTGTTTTTGTTATATTCGTCTTACTTTTCTTCAGTTGTTGAGTACTTAATGGAACGTCGTCGTCGTTAGTACCTACTACTTTGAAAGCCTGTGGTCAGTTTTAATTGGTTCAATTACATATATTAGCCAGTGTTATTATTAAAATACAATAAGACATACCTACAAACAGTACAATAGTGTTAATTAAAGTTACATAACATTACAAGCTTCATGTATTTGCGAACTCATTTTCTTCTTCAGAAAAAATGGCAATGTGAAAAAACGACGTGTGACCAAAGTTTCAGTTGGTATTTTAATAACTCACAATATGTATACATAGTTTAACTATATGTTTAACGGAGACCCGTTTGTTAATAATCTCAATAGGACTATTGAGATTATTAATTAGGTAAACTTAATGACCTAACTAATCCGATGCCGAAACATTGGGAATTTAGATATTTAAGTTAACCTAATAAATAAACGTAATCGCGATCAGACCCGCGAATTTGTAACTAAGATACAGCTGTGGTCAGTGAAAACTGTTCAATTCAAGTCAATAATATTTCACATTGCCTAAAAACAACTTTTGAATAAAAACGTCTTTGCACATAGGTACTTTGTGTCAGTTAAAGCTTAAACCAGTTTGAAATTAAAATAGAAAATTGTAAGATCACTTTTGAACACAAAAATTGCCAAAGAAATTAATTAATTTTGTTTTTAAACTTATTTTCGTACAATTAAATTAGTTCAGGAATTGATAATAAAGTATAGCTCCGCAAAGTTATCTGACCCGATGAAGATGACAAATTTAGTATGGAAATGTTTAGTCTACTATGAAAAAAGTGTTGCCTTTACCGGGTCAGATAAGTTTGTACCACTTTACCTAGTTTTCAATATTTGGTGCAGTATGGTTTTGAGTCCTTTAAAAAAATAAAACCATTCCAATATTTGTCCAAATTAAAAAAATAAATTGGATGTGATCAGAATATTAGTAGTCAGATCTAAACTATTCCGCCGAGTAAGTGCCCTGCCTCACTGGGGCGCCATGGCGACGTCGCCAGCCACGTATTCAGGCAGTTTGTATTGAATGGCGACGTAAGTGAGTTAGGCACCATACATTTCAATATTAACTGCTTCGATACGGTCGCTGGCGACGTCGCCATGGCGTCCTAGTGAGGTAGAGCACATAAGCGTGAAACTGTAAAAAGCATGTACGAGTACGTAAGGTATAAAAAGTTTAACAAGATTTTAACTGTGCGGTTGACAGAACATTGCAGAAAGGTAAACGATGGTGGTAATACGTTGGATATTGAAGTTGTTAGACATTAAAATATATTATTATTACCTACTAGTGTTGTAAAGAGAAATGGTTTACAATTATTAGTTGCGAGGAAAATACAAAGGGAGAATTAAAAATTAAAAAAAAAAAACAAAATGGCGATTGTTAAACTATTAACGATATGAGAATTTAGTTATTAATTGATATAATTTTGCAATTTCAAAATGTGAGTTTTACAATTTTGAAAAGAAAATATTAAATATGCTCATATACAGAGTCATTTGTTTTATTTACAGCTCACTACTATAGGTACTTCATGCCAAAACTGGAATATAAAGCAATACAAGCAAACGTAATGAACTGGCATGGTTAAAGCAAGGTGCATAAGTATAACGCAATAGATTTCAATCAATCGATTGCCCAATAAAGCCACCAAATAAGTAAAGCGCATAAAAAAACTCGTAAAACATTAATTCATTTTCCTACGTGATTCTGCGGAATCTACAGTCAAATGTGAAGTAGCAATGAGGTTATTCCTATTGTTGTTTGCAGTTTGCTCCATTCAACAGTTAGCCTGGTCAGATGTTACACCAGATCGAAAGGTCCTTTTCACCTACCAGCCAGTGAGAGGGCCTCTAAAGCCCAACATCAAAATACTGAACGAAAGGAAGCTGCAAAAAAAAGTAATTTCGAAGCAACTGTTCCATCAGAAAGCAGTCTATACTGGGAAGACAAAGAAAGCGGACAAGAATCATAGAAACTACACGGCATTCCCTACAAAAAAGGCAGACCATGAACACGATAAGTACACTGCATTCCCACCCGTGCCGCAAAGTAAACATGGCATACCTGAAAGCAAATACTTCCAGGTATTCCAAGACGAAGAACACTTTAAGTCTAGCATCAAAAAGGCTCTGACTCCTCTCGTGAGAGCCAAACGTTCCGCTAATAACAGACGAGGCCACCGTTCTAAAAAGGAAGCCCAAAGAGCTAAAAAGGTGTTAGAAAGTAGAAGACCTGTCCATGAAAAAGACTCCGAGGATGCGAGACGACGGTCTCACCACAAGAAGTCGCACAAAAAACACAAGAAGCACGGAAAAAAGCATCACAAATCCCGAAAGCACAAGAAGTCAGCTCACCGGCACATCAGCGCCAAAGGTAAATAAGTACATGAAATAAACACAACAAACAGTTTCTAGATATTTTATTTGATATACCCCTCCTCTGAAACTCAGATGTGAAGAAATCAGATAAGCGGAGTATACGCAATGACCAGGCTGACAGAAAGAGCAACGATACTAGAAGATTGTATGCGTCAAGGGACGCGACCATAGATCAGTTCCCATACGTGGTATCGATCCAGAAAGGTGACGAGCACTGGTGCTCTGGTGCCCTGCTTAATCCCAGAATCGTGGTCACTACAGCTAATTGTGTTTGGAAGTAAGTACATACATTCTTCTCTATCCAATTTCCATAAGAATTTATTTGATATCCGAAGAGAATACTTTTCAGCTTTGTCACAGAATCTCATGGAAGTTAAAGAATTGAAGAGATCCATCCAGTGGTATATTAAGTGGTATATCAGTGGTATTCATTATTGAATTAAACTTTACCATATATCTATCCCGTCTATGAATAGAATACTGCTGTACTGCTGAGTTGAGAGCTTTTCCTGTCACGCTTCCATCCCCTCCAATCTCGTCCATTGCTTTCCATGACCTTAATAATGTCATCGACCCATCGGGTCGCTGGTTTGTCTACGGATTTACTCATACTCGGCCAGAACTATGTGACTGTAATAATCTACAAAATCCCGTGCCTACCTAATGTGTTAATCGCTTGCCAAAGTCTTTCCCAATAAAAATTAGCTACATAAATAATGGCAACTATTATATTAGAAATTCTGCCATCCCCAGGTCTGTTTACTTGTCGAGGATGCATGTACGAGCCGGGTCGCGGAAGTCAGACTCTGGTGGACAGCGGGCTCATATAGCGCAGACACTAAAGCATCCCAACTGGAGCCTAAGGAAGGAACCCGACAACGATGTGGCTATGCTGCTTCTGGACCGAGACATCAAGTCAGTTCCCCATTAGTTATAGCAGGTGCCTTCTATCAAGTTGATGCCTTTATTTTATGGTATCCTGATACACCCACGGCGGCACGCGGGCATATAGGGAGGCCTTAGCACGATCATAAAAAGAAGGATAGAATTACTGGTTGCCTCGCGCTCATCACACTGTATCAGAGTGCATTTCTTTTATAAACAGTGTTAATTGCGTGCCCCTGCAGCACGGCTATATTGATATTATGATGATGGCTTAAAAGCGCTATCTGCTTTATGTGGTGAGTAAGAGCGAAATAGCGAGACGTTTTATCACATTGTCAATTCATTGGTTGTACTCCCTGGGCAGGTCTTTTCCAGCTAGTCTCAAAAACTAATTGGAGTAGGTAGTATGGTGCCCTGGTAGTCAACACCCGATGGCACAATGATAAAAAAAGCTTAAAAGGAAAACAAATGGCTTGGTCGTCTGGGAAATTAGTTGTAGTAATAGCATTTCGCACATAAAAATAACCTGAAATTTATGAAACGAAGAGTAAAGTTTAGTTCGAAAATCTAATAATGTAACAATACTTTCCTATAGGTTTTCCCATAAGGTCCACGGGGCGGACCTCCCGAACCGGATGATGACTCCCGCCTTCGATGACGTGTGGGTTACGAGTTGGGGTTCCGATCGAGTGAGTAACTGTATTTAATTCTATCTTGTAATATATAGAAATTTCGTTTGTTATCGAACTGCTACGAAACGGCTTCATCGATTTTTTATGATTTTTTCATTTTCTGGTAACGATACTACCAGCGGTACTACTAGTAGTGTCGTTTCCAATCAACGACACTACCGCCCTCATTTTAGATCAAATTGTACGGCCAACACTACAAAGTTCAGAAAATTAATAGTTTATTTACATAGTAAATCGTGAAATAAAAGCAACAGCAATCTATGCTGTATGTAAGAACTTTGAGTTAAACTTAAATCCAAAACTTCTGTGTTGGCTGTACAATTTGATCTAAAATGAAGGCGGTAGTGTCGTTGATTGGCAACGACACTACTAGTAGTACCGCTGGTAGTGTCGTTGCCAGAAAATGGATTTTTTTTATGTATATTCGGTAGGTATGAGAATAGATTGTAGGCTAATTAATATGGCATTCCGTGCTATGCTTATACCCTGTACCTCAGAAGAAGGCTCCCTGTACCTACCGATAGCATAAAGTTACAAGGAATTTTTTAGACTATGTAATAAAAAAGTAATTCATTTCCGTTCTCTAGATAAGGAAATTATATTTGCCAGTTTCTCCTTTGACTTTTACATAAATAAAGTTATAAGCCAAACTACTTCACAATACTTACTTAAACTTATATTCAATACCTGCAGTCGACTGATACGAGGGCTGCTACTTATGTATGCGGAATAGAAAAAATAAACAAATGTATATGGCTAAATATGCTTTTATTGTTTTTCAAAGTATTCTCCACTATGATCGATGCACTTTTGCATTCGATGAAACCAATTTGTAAAACACTTTTTCCACTCTGATTGAGGTGTCTCCAAAACGTGCTGTTTGAACGCATCTACGGCATCTTCACGGGTCGAAAATCGTTGACCACGTTATTTATTCTGTACATTTGGGAATAAATAGAAATCATTGGGGGCCAAATCAGGGCTGTACGGTGAATGACCCATCAATTCTATTTTTTGACCATCCAAAAATGTAGTTGTTTCCTGAGATGTATGACAGCTGGCATTGTCATGGTGAAGTATGATTCTGCGTCGCTGGTTGTTTTGGCGTATTTCTTCAAATACTTCCGGCAAACAAATGGTCGTGTACCACTCCGAATTAACCGTTCTGCGATTCTCCAGTGGTATTGTAGCCATATGGCCATTAATACCAAAAAAGCAGGCCACCATTTGCTTTACAGTGCTTTTTGCACGAGCCACTTTCGTAGGGTTCGGCTCATTTTGAAACACCCAAACTGTTGATTGTTGTTTAGTTTCGGGATCGTACGCGTAGATCCAGGATTCGTCACCTGTGTAGATATTATAAACAGATTTTGAGTCGCCTCCGTTGAATTTTTTTTAAGGTTTTCTTGCACCATTCGACGCGAGCATCTTTTTGATCCTGAGTTAAGTTGTGCGGGATCCAACGCGAACAAATTTTTTTTACAGACAAATGTTCATGTAATATCCTATGAATGCTCGTCATACATATGCCCAGAATAGCCTCTATCTCGCGATACGTAACATGGCAGTCTTGCATTATTAGTTTTCGCACAGCTTCAATATTTTGTGGCACAACCACCGATTTCGGGCGACCTTCTTTAACTTCGTCCGTGAGCTTACTGTGCCCGCGATTAAACTCACTAAACCAGTGATACACAGTCGTTTTTGATGGAGCTTTACCACCAAAAGTCGAAGTTAATTGATCTACGCACTGTTGTTGCGTTAAACCACGTCAATTCAATTCTGTTTTATGGACTCAATGCACTGATTGTCCAGTACAACTTCGCCAATATCCCGTGTTAGACAAGACTATAGCCAATCACAAACGAACAAGGCTCGGTCAGAATTTTGAGTAAATCAGAGCTGTTCTTTTTATTTTTTTGCCTGCACACCGGTCCACCTGTCTAAGATCCGAGTGAGAGACAGCTCCCTTTGTGAGTGTGGTTTGGACGACGGCTCTGCAGAACATCTGCTTTTTAGTTGCCCCAATCTCCGGTTTTCTCTTATGGATGTCCTGCCTAATAACATTATATTCGTGCTTCGTCTTCGAGATTAGCATAATGCACTTGTAGTTTCGCCTAGGTTTCCGCCTTCCCACACTATATTTGAGACTATTTTTGCTCAACATTAAACTTTTTTATCGGGGGTAGTTGTCCCTTTCCATCAAGTCACATATTGTCATTCGCGTTTTAGTGCTCTGCCATCTCACACACCTCACCCGTTTATTCGCGCGCGTCCTTATTCCGAACGGTTTCAACGGTTCGCACCATGAATAGGAAGTGCAGTGACACAGACGACGATTGTACATCCTTCGAAAACTTAAGAAGTTGGAACGGAAATATCGCCGAGGACGACGAAGTAAGGGACGGAACGGCATACTGACAGTGATTCTACACCACCGAGACATTCTCCGCGGTCGAAAACGAAAACACCGAGAGGTTGGTAAAAAATCATTGTATTATGAATCCAGAATAACGACATTATGCTACTGCAAGCGATACATTTTTTCTGACGAGGCAATGAAAAGAAAACCTTATTACAATCGTACTAAGATTGACGAATGTCTTTCTCTGCCCCAAAGTTAGCCTTGCGAATAATACAGTGGGATTATTTCTTGGTTAATGGGGAGCAGTATTACCTACCTTAAAAGTGACCTTGCGAACAATACAGTGGGATTGTTTCTTGGCTCCTATGGGTACTGCTAAAGTGGACTGCGGACAGTACTTGATCACACTTCATAGGACTGTCTCTTTCTTACTTTTCAGCTTACTATGTTGTAAAATAATACCAACATATCTAACAAATATAATGTTGGTAGGCGAGTACCAATTGGACTGTTTATATAACTGCCGTAAGAAAGTCTTTCAACCGTTTCGATCCTTATTACCATTTATTTTACCTTCGTATGTACCAAGGTTGGTATGTACATAGATACCTCTACCTACATAGAAACTAAACAAAAACAAACAAATGAAAGAAATGAAACATTTGCTGGGCAGACATCGAACCCATTAACCTGATGACGGATGAGGACTGTACGGAGCCTACATAACAGTCGCCTACCCGTCATGTGTCGAATCTGCGCCCAGTACCAGCGACGCTCCGATCCCTGCGTTAGGCACTACAGAACTAATCGCATTGGCAGTCTACTCTGCATCTAAGTATCAAGATCTAAATGGAGCTGCGTTACAAGTTCTGGACAAATATGTAACCAATATTACACCTCTTGACAAAGAAATTCAAAAATACATTGGGTTGACAAAAGAGAAAAGAATTAATAGAAATATAATTGACACCGAGCAAATGTCGTCTGATGTAACCACCGATTTTTAATGACGAAGTCAAAGCAGCCTTAACTGACATTGTACCGAAACGAGACAAAACTATTAAAATTAAACAGCGTCAATTGACCAAAGCTATATCTTGCCTGGGTGAAGATATAACTCTTCTGTTGCCATAACCAGACCATTCTTAAATTGTTTATGTATAGGTACAAGCTGACTTCTATGTGACTGCTAAAACGCAGATTCAATGACTATAAAATTTCAGCTGAAGAAAGGCGTGAAACACAGGTTGCAAAAACTAACATTTATAAACTCTAATTCGACAAATAACTAAACAAAACTAGTAAGCAAAAGCAATACCAATTACCAAACTGAGACCTGCCTTGCCAACAAAGCCTATTGTGTAAAAGACTGCGCCACCACCGCCACCTGCGCGGCAACAGCGTTTAAACTACCGGGCCCCTCCTACACATCGCCGGCCCTTGCGAGGCCAGAGAACGGAGGAGCCTGCAACAGCGGCGCGCGGCTCCGGCGCAAGCGAGGGACCGCCAGTCGATGGCATTGTCAAAGCCGACACAGGAGCGACGCGCCGACACAGGAGCGATCCGCCGACACAGCAGCGACCCAGTCACAACCGCCGGTAAACCAGATAAGGTATGCGGGCCGGTTGTCGTGCTTTTATTTATCAATGATCTTTGATCACCAACTATCCTGCTATATTATCCTACTTAGAAGGATACGAAATTCCTTTTTATCAACCTGTAACCCAGCAATTATATACCAATAGTTAATTGCTACACAGATAACTAAAAAGTAAACTTTTCGTCATCTCGGGGATAACGGTTGTGAGTTTATTTATTATTTTTTTATTTTTAAACTTTTGTCAGGCGATTAACAGCCTTCTGCCATTGGTATTATACTATTTTACCAGCCATGTTACGATCAATACATATCAAGTACGTACTTTATTCGAAAGCCAAACAGCAAAATGAGATTTATTTTAAATCTTAAGTCACTAAGCAAGTTTATAGACATAATGTTTATAGCAATTAAGTTACTTACAAAAAAATTGTTATATGAGTTATGAGCAGGCTAGACTTACGTGGCGCATATTTTCTCAAACAAATGCATGCGTCATGTAGAAAATACTTAAGATTACAATGGGAATATTAGATTATGAATCTAATGTTTTGCCATTTGGGTTAAATACAGCTCCTATATATTTACCAAATTAATGAAGCCTGTTCTAAAGTTACTAAGGTTAAAAGGTTACATATCAACCGTTTATCTAGATGATTTTTTTTTATAACTTCTCTAACATTATGAAGATTGCGAAGAAAATATTAATGATACAAGGAACCTACTGACTTGTTCTTTTTAATAAACGAAGATTAAAGTCAGCTAGTACCTAATGAAATTTGTAAATTTCTAGGCTTTATGATAAACCCAGAAAAGTTTGACGTCAGTCTCCCAGTAGAAAAGATTCACAGAGTTAAATCATAATATTTACGTTACAATATTATTTTATTACGTTAAAATTCGTAATTTGGCTAGCTTTGTTGTTTTACTTGTGTACAAAAGAATTTGTACAGTGCATTTTTTTTTCAATAGATACAAAATAAGCTCAAACACGATAACACGTGATTCACTTTCATGGAATAATACTTCACAAAATTTGGTTTGTAAAATTAAGACTGATGAATACTGCTTACAAATTTTCACAGATGTCTCAACAATGGGTTGGGGGCAGCCTGTGGAGATGAAACAGGCTAGTGGCCAGTGCAGTGAAACGGCTAAACATATTTATCTATCTCGAAATATTAGCTGATTTTTTTCTAGCTGAAAAATCTTTGCTAAATTGTTTGAATGGTCAAACACAACTGCCATCTCCTGCAAAATAAATGGATGGAATTATATTTCCACATTTAATCGACATCACAAAACACATTATGGCAACGGTGTGAAGGCCGTAGAACGTATTTGCATCTTATATTCGGTCACGTGAAAATGCTGTATAAGATGCCAAATCTCGAAAAGTTCATCGATATAAAATGGGAACTAGCAGATTTTTTCTTATCAAAAAGTTGCCCACAGTTTTGGTCATCCAACGATTAATTTATTTGCACGCAAAGTAAGTTTAAAGTAAACGTGGCACAAAGATCCAGACGTTTTATCTGTAAACGAATTCATGATGGTCTCAATTTAATTTTTACGTGTTCTCACCATCTATTACGATCCTAAAAACATTACGAAAACTTGTTACTCATAACTATAAGACAAAAGGTATAATGGTGGCCCTATTGGTCAACCTAGTCTTGGTATCCATGATTTGGAAACCTTTTAGTTGCAGAGATTTATTTTTTTAAGCCAGTAAGAATTTAGTAATCTCAGCAACGTGGACATTTGGGTCAAGATTACCCTAGTGGCAGGAATATTATCAAAGCAGCAAAGGTTAAGAAATAAATCCGAGAATCGGCAATAGATTTTATGTTATCTTCATTATGTAAAAACACTTTTAAGTTGTATGATGTTCAAGAATGTACAAGGATGTACAAGAAATTACATATTTTGATTTTGTAATCATAGCATGAGTCGAGGTTTAGATTTACACAATCAATCTGTTACTGAAATATTTCGTTTTTTCACTGAATCGTTTCATAAAGGTGCTCGTATTGAGGTGCTCGATATAGCACTCTAAATAACATAACATTTACATACAGGCACATACATTGCATATGATTTTAAATTTTAAAGACATAATTACTGATCATGTTTATATTAAATGATTTTTCAAGGGCATATTACGCCTGAGACTCCCATTACCAAAATACAGCATGACTTCAATATTGTTCTAAGCCTTCTTGCTGGATTGTACCCAAATGATTTACTGAAGCTTGAAAACTTAATATATTAGCTTATACGACTTTTAGCACTGCTAAAAATCTTTAAAAGGCTCATAAAGTACAAACACCATCGAAAATAAAAATGCATTTTTTTTATAGAACCAAGGAGAATTTTTTTAGAACTAACAAAAATTATTACATAAATATCAGATTTCATAAGAACTTCGAGACGTTGGATCAGTCTCTTTTGATTATACAGTTCTTTGATAAGAGTAGATAAATATGCCAATAAAAAATTAAGAACCTACATAAATAGAAGTAACAAAATGTTTCGTCCAAATTGTGACTTGAAAACTTATTAAACAGTTTTGGAAAGCCATACAAACTTGTATCATCAATTCATCACAAACAATAAGCAGATGGATCAAAACTACTCTGATCCAGAGTGGATTAAACTTAAGCATGTTTAGCGCACATGATATGTACACGCATGTCTCTACGTCGAAGGCTAGCAAATTAAAATATAGCTTAGTCACAATAAGAGGAACTGCTGGATAGAATGGTACCCCCAGCACAAATGCAATAAATATCTAGTTCTAGCAAGAACTTTGTTATTTAATTGTATGAAAAATTTATATAACGAAATGAATTTTTTTTTATGACTAAATTCTTGGATCACATTTTACGATACCTTCAGCATCTCTAAAAGTCTACAAGTGTATTATGCTAATCTCGAAGACGAAGCACGAATATAATTTATGATTAAACGAACTTACCTGTACGTGAAGTTCTATCATAATTATATGAAGTGCTTCGTCTGAAGAGATTAGCAACCCTCCCAACCCTTGTTAATACAGACCCCTATTTGATATCGTAAAATGAAAAAGAGGTATATTCTCTAAACTAAATGACAAAATGTGACTTGATGGAAAGGGACAACTACCCCCGAATAAAAAAGTTTAATGTTGTGCAAAAATAGACTCAAATATAGTGTGGGAAGGCGGAATCCTAGGCGAAACTACAAGTGTATTATGCTAATCTCGAAGACGAAGCACTTCATATAATTATGATAGAACTTCACGTACAGGTAAGTTCGTTTAATCATAAATTATCCGACCTACTAATCTTAAACTTATCCTCTCCCAGGCAAATTCCCCTCTTGTTTACATTTTAGGTAAATTCCTTTCAGACAACAATATCAAACTA
Organism: Yponomeuta plumbellus; assembly: GCA_947310845.1. NCBI lineage: Eukaryota > Metazoa > Arthropoda > Insecta > Lepidoptera > Yponomeutidae > Yponomeuta > Yponomeuta plumbellus. The sequence goes on from OX371214.1 coordinate 13,279,343, forward strand.
TAGATCAAATAAAAATATTAAACCACGTCGAAAATCGTAATAAATCATAGCACGAATATTTTCACGAGTGAGTTCCATTTTTTCAGCGATATGACATTTTAATCCCAACAAAAACAAAATACTAACGTATATAAGAGAAAAATATTAGCGGCCAGTATTTAAAAAAAGAACGAATTTGACCATGGAGGTCAGACATTGCGTTTAAAATTATTGGAATCCCAGATTCCGCATACATAAGTAGCAGCCTATGTAGCTGTAATACCCACCAGTGCCAATCCTTGCTCTTTACAAGATTGCTTGACGGTGATCTCAGAACACAAGGTGATAGATGATGATTAGAGAAGACTAAGAGAGGATAATATCTATTGTTTTTTTCCTTTATGCTATCTGTCCCATGGTCCCATGCAGACCGGGTAAAAATAGATCTGTACTAAATTAAGCGAGACCTGGTATAAAACTTCTCTCGCCAGCGCGATGGCATCTTCAACCCTGACCGCGATCAGCTCCAAGTGTACCATGCTCGCCTGATGGATCGGAGGAAGTGCAACAATCAAACTCGACGCTACGGCGTCAGTGTCACCGAAAATTTCTTCTGCGTATCGCAGGTCGGACAGCGCGCGCCTTGCACGGTGAGCTCCTTTGTTCTATGTCAACCCGGTAATTTCTCCACTAACCCGTTCTCGAAAGTGGGCAGTTTTATTACAGCCGCAGTTTTGACAACGAAGATGTTAAGTTTGATTAGCTGCCCTACAGTCTTCTGATTTACTTTTGTTACTTGTATGTCATGCTTGCCGGATGGATGGGGTGCCGTGATTATTTTTCTACGCCTCAAGCAAGTCTCCTGTACAATGCACAATGTGTTCTTTGCATTGTGTTTTTATTCTATGCTATCCTGGTAACGTATTTATATCCACGGCTGGATAGAAAAGTTCAAAGGATTTCATTCCATCTAGCAGTGGATAGATAAGTTACCAGAGGAGCACAACGTCACGGTAAAAGTTTTATCCCATTATCCGCTAGCGCCATCTTACTTTATTTCACCGCGTATAAGCGAGATGCCGATGCCGCTACCCAATCGTAAGACATTTTTTTATCTTGACTTTACATATGCTCCCCTGGGAACTTATTTACAGCTATGCCTCTACTTAGTTCCATCCATTCATTGGTTCGTCTAGTCTGGTTCCGATATACTTCCCCGACATTACTCCATCCAGGGAAAAACTGCGTGTAGCCTATCGTGTAGTAGGTTCGAACATCAAATGGTCCCAGTCTGGTTGATTTTCTTTCTTTGTTTGCAACTTGTTACGTTATATTAGTTTGGGTTAACATAGTACCTACCTACTACAAAGTTTTTTAGTTTAAAGTTTGTGTTTCGCTTTAAAAAGTAATAAAAATAATTATCTGGCCCCAGATACAACATTTTCGATTTTAAATACTAACCATTTAAAGCGTCGAATGTTTTTTAAAACCTCTGATTTATGGGTAATGTAGGAGAACACCTTGATTAGAGTGCATTAATTTATGAACGAGCTTATTTATTATTTATTTGTTCATTTATTAAATGTGCCGTTGACTGTATACAGTCGTGGCTATGATTTGTCTTAAAGCTACAATCTGTAAAATTTCTAGGAAAAGTAAATTAGAAAAACGATATGCAAAAAAAAATTACTTCATTTTTCATTTTATTTTCTACAACATTTTATATTTTTCAGCGTGATACTGGGGCACCAGCTGTCAGTGACGGTGTCATCTGGGGACTGGCTTCTTGGGGTATACGCAAACTGTAAGTACCCACTGACTGGTGTTTATTTACTAGCCAACTGTTATTTAAAACCACATCATAAACATTTGGATTTTCCGTATGTTAGTCATTGGTTCTGCCGCATCTACAAATCATATATATTGATTGATTTTTTTTGTTGTGACACTTCGATGTTATAGGGTAGCAGAGTTTACCTACTTGTTAATCGATCTTGCAATGTACATACACTTGCGATACTTTAGGCCCTGTTTCACAATGTTCAAATAAAGTTCCAGATAAGCTATCCGCAACCAGGGCTGCCATTTGTTTTAAATTTAAATAAATTTTCATATATTGCGTGTGCGTGTGTTCGTTTATGGCTTCAAATTTAGAACAAAAGGCAGCCCTGGTTGCGGATAGCTTATCCGGAACTTTATCTGCAGATTGTGAAACAGACCCTTGTATCTTAACTAGAGACCTGAAATAAATAATATTATCATCTCACTACTATCACTTTGCAGCTGCGGCACTGAGCGCTACCCCGCGATGTTCTCATACCTGGGCTCGCCTTCAAACCATGATTTCCTGATCAACGCGACGCGAGTTCTCATGTCGGACATGCGACAAAGTCCATACCTGGACCGCTTCGAGCCTAGGGGTCCCTTGAGGGTGCCCAGAATTACCACGAGGATAGGTAACGCCCAATAAACGGTCTTCGGAAAGTCTTCAATAATGATTTATTGCACACGAAACGTTCAACAGGACATTCCATAAGAATCAACATGTACAAAGGCGAGTCTTCTTCTTCAGCATTTGTTGTCGGTTGTTGTACGTGAACATCATCAACCCATTATGTCCCCACCAAGGGGCACGGGTCTCTTCCCTGGGGAAGGTACAGGCCATACTCTACCACGGGGGCCTAGTCCGGATTGGTGGAGGCTTGTAAGACTAGTGGCTGGTCTTACTGTCAGAAGTTTTCAAGCCGCCCTAAAGCCTCTGACTTGGCTTGACGACAACCATCTATCGACGGCAGCCGACACCAACTGCTTAACGTACCTTGCGAAGCACGGAACCGCTCGAAAAAATTCCATTAGTCATAGTCATAGACGGTGGCCCATCCATGGACTGAACGCGCCGTACGTTGCTTAACCTTAGTTATCGTTTAAGATCACTCAGGCAGCCCAGGCTCCGAGCGAACGGTTGTTGTACGTGAACCTCTCCTTAAAATCTCCATTGCGAACGGTCTGAGGCTTACTATAGGCCAGGGAAACCTTGTAGTAGGTCTAACGACATCCGATCGTGCAGGTTTGTACGTAAGTTGGTAAGAGTAAAGTATCGTCGCGAATATCAAAACGAATGAAACAACATAACACAAGTTATTTCAGATGAATATAAAATGAAAATCCGTTACGTAATGATCAACTTTAAGTATATTTGCCTTGTCACTAACCAATAATAACCGCATGTTGCCAATATTTATCATAGTTACCCAACAATAGACTTTACTTTCTATAGACAAGGCACTTATTTACTAGATTGCCATACAACTCCTTTTCCTTCTCGTATTTAACACTTTATCTCTATGTATCCCTTACAGATTTCCGTGTTGAGCAATAAGTTGGGCCATCGTAACAAGCGTTGATAACACTTCAAGGCACTCGGGCTTTCTCGCGATGTGTTCCTTCGTGGTAAACAAGTGATATTGATACTTCGATTTTACAAAATATGTAACATACAAAACTAAGCCAGTACATGCCGGGGTTTCGCAACCATGACCTCTCGAGTACGAGACCAGCGTTCTACCTTTTCATGTACTCCTAGTCTCTGGGTCCGATCTTCTCATAAGTAGGCAGTTGTTTGGCGAATTAGCGAATTTTTAGCGAATTGATAGGATGATTCTACCTAACCTAATTAATCTCTGGGTGCGATCTTTTTATATGTAGCCAGTTGCACGGCCAATTGATGCAATATTTGCTTGCCAGCTGGTCCCTGGTCGTCCCCCGGCAGCGCGCGAGAGAGTCGTAGAACCCTACCGCATTCTCTTACGAAGTATTCCAGCTCATTCTCAATTTGGCGGTCACCTGGAATAGAGCGGAGATCGCTTGTTGCTTTATGAGATCCTGGTAATAAGGAACAGAGTGATTTTTTCAATTTCTCTATATCAAAAGAAAAAAATGGTGATGGTAAAAAATGAAAAAGGTAATAAAACCATACAGGGCATGTAACGGAAATGATATATAAATGGTAAGTAATTGGTGGGCACAAAACGTTAAATAATGCATTTACATTATAAAGCAACTGAATGGATGTTGTTTGAATTGTTGTTGTCTGGAAGCTTGCTTTTACCGCTAAGACCGCAAGTTGTATACGAAAAAGCTTAGATAATTATGACTGTATGGTTCCTAATGTATTTATGTTGTGTACAACAAAGAGTTCTAATCTAATGTAAACAGTAGTTTTCCATTCCATGAATATGTTACCTTGGCCCATTCTAGCAGAGGCTGGCTGCAAGCACTTGTTTGTGAGCCTCGCCAGTTGAGATTTCTCAGAGCTGAACGCTTCATCGAGGTCGAAAAGCTCCAAAGGCGGCGGAGGTAATTCTCTGAACGTTGGTGGAAATACCTGGAAGAAAATGAAGAAATTGTTTCATAAAGTAGGAAAATGAATCCAAAATTCCTCCGCTCGTCTGCTCAAAATCCTGAGACAATTTAGGTTTAAAAAATGGAGCAAATACGTGCACCATATCCAATAGTATAATAATTGTCAAACTAGTTACATTTAACGGTTAGTTTATTGAAATCACTCAGAACGTTGGTGCGCATAAGTAGACCTCGACCTTTTCAATTGATTGATTAGTTTCAGTCTACGCTGTTATGGTGATAGATTGGAGATCTAGAGAGCTCTTGGGGCGAGAGTTAACATTTCAAAGGACATTATTTAATCCTGACCATTCCTGAGGGATCTGGATATCATGAGCCACTCACAGCAAGTTGCAGCGGCGGCAGCGGAGTTTCGAACTGTGGCGCGATCAGTCGCAGTGGCTCGTGCTTTAGTCCCAGCGCGTCATACATTCCTAGTACTTCTGGCACTGTAACAGAGTAAGGCCTGGTTTACGTTTGCCTTATTTTCATGCTTTTTTAGCACGCTTTCCATACAGGTTGAATAAAATAGAGATGGCAAAAACGTATGCCGATTCATAGAAAATGCACGCTCCTATTTATGAAAGTACTTTCATCATCATCAACCCAGTATGTCCTCACCGAGGGGCACGGGTCTCTTCCCTGAGGAAGGTATAGGCCATACTTCACCATGGGGGCCAAGTCCAGATTGGTGGAGGGTTGTACCTAAGACTAGAAAAGTACTTTCAAAAATCCCTAAATGCATAGTATACAGCCAACCATTAGGTACGGATTTATTATTTGCTTATGTAGGTACTTACAAAAGGAATTGCTATTCTATTCTAGCACTATGGAAAGCATGAAAATAAAGCAAATGCAAACCAGGCCTAAGTAGACCTAAAGGACACAAACATCATTCGAAACAAATGAATATAATAAATTATTACCACGATATATTATTGAATGTACCACATCTATGTTTTAACCATCATTGAATGTAACACCAAAGATATCTTGGCCTAGCAGTTACGGTGACGTCCAATCTAGGCTAATAAGAAAAAAATGGACAACTGGGGCCTATGTAATGCTAAATCAGGATCAAACTACCATGAATATCAAGAAGTGACTTACGGGCGGCCAGGTTGAGAGAGAATAGTTGCCACTTGAAGAGTGCGTGCGGATGGAGGCCTGTGAGCCGCGGTGGCGGCGCGCTGGCCGGCTCTGGCAGAGGCAGTTTGCTCAGGTACATTGTGTCACCCAAGGTGCGGTACTCGTTGATCTGGAATGGGCTTTGTGCTGAATATTGACAATAGGCTATTTGACAGTGTGAAAAAAACAATATTACTTATACGTATTCGAAAAAATTATGAGTCTTATGAAACTGCTTAAGGCATTGTAACTAAAAAACAATAATTATCGGACCTGGATTGGCCGATTCTATGATGACGTCACATGCCAGTAAAAATGGTGTCTGTCATTCATTCGTTCCTACGTTCATTGGTTGGTTTACTGGCAACTGACGTCATAACTCCTGTGCGACGGCATATTTTCCAAGATAGCGTTTTTGCAGTTTATTTGAAAAGTACATTTTCGTTTGCCTTTTTTATAAGAAATACACGAAAGAATTTTAAATTATCACTTTCTTAGGACTCTATGAACACCAACAAACAATATGAGTTGGTTTTGAGAAATCGGTCAAATAGCCTATTGTGACAAATGATACTTCATTTTAAAGGTATGTACAAGGTCAGAGAATATAATGCTAACTTAACATTGACAGATTTTTTGGATTTTTGTGATTAATGTGTACACATGTGTAAGACCAAATCGACCTACTAACGTTCGTGGCATACGTCAATGAAAATACCTTTGAAACGGCCACGATACTAACATCTCTGTATTTCGTACAAAAACAAAAATAATTTTTATCTTTTGAGTTCGCAAAAATTAGGAGTATTTTTAGTTGACAGCTCATAAGATCTTAGTTGATGACTTTTTTGCGTGCATGAAGTGTACCTCCCTCAGAATTACGAGTAGTTCTTATTCTGAGGTACCTCCGCTAATGTAAACTAAAATTCTTTTTTTTTCCTTTAAAAAGTTTCATTTCGAAACATTTGACCAAGGATTTTTAAATCACTTGTTTTCTCAAAATAACATAAAAAAGAAAACTGCAGTTACTTTTTTATGACAAAAAGATAACATTGTGCAAGAAAAATGGAGGTGCTCCTGCAAAACAAGACACCGCCGTTTGATCGTTAAAGCTAGTACAGTCGACAGCACATCATCCTATACACCCATGCACTCTACTCCGTTGCATTATGGGCGACTTTGCAACTAAAATGTGAAGGTTGACATCCAGTCTGTCTGGCTGTGCTGTCGACTGTACCAGGGTTGCATAAACGTTCAGCAAACTCACTTCAGGGTCCTCAGCGTCTACAGGGTGCAGGTGTAATTCACCGATGCCGCCAAGGTAGTTGAAGATCAGCTCCCTGATGAGATCATTGCACTCGCTCTCGAGGTACTGGTCCGCGAAGAAATGCCCGGAGCCTATCACGAACAGTTTGCCTGAAATCATTATTTTTCATTGATTTTCATCATTTCAAAGTACACCTTGAGTAGTGCTCTTTTATTCTTATTTTCATTACAAAAACTCACAACCTGCATCCTGAAGGATTTTCTTGGGTAAACTTGCCGTCGCCGGACAAGTGTTTATGAAATTGGCGAAAGAGTCTGAAGACTGAAGTGGAAAAGGGTGAGACACCTGGGCAGGCGGCAAGACGGCAGGTGAACCAAGGCAATCACAGAGTAGCCGCCGAGAACAGGACAACGGTCAGTGGGCAGACCTGCGGCCCGGTGGTCGGACGATGTCGTAGAGTCGGCGGAAGGTCCGTGGATGCGAATGGCGAGAGACCGTGTGAAATGGCATTTGGGGGAAAAGGCCTGTACCCAATAGTAGGCAGAAGTGGGCTGATGATGATGATGATCATGAAACTTGCCCAATGTACTGTGAGTGTTTTGCATATTTTTCTGCTGTACTAAAACAAGATCTTAGTTTTTCTTACCACCGCTCTTCTCCGAAGTAAACAGCGCAGCGACCGGTCGTCTAACAGGGTAGCAGACGTCGCTGGAGCTCAGCAGAGCTGCAGCAGGCTTCTTCACGGTCAGCGTGGCCCCATACGGGTACACGAAGTTGGGGGTGGCGGGCTCCTCTCTGGAGACATCCAATTTAGTCGTTATTAACACAAAGCATTTTTTGGCAAATTGTTTTATGTGATCCATTAATGTCATCGAACTAAAAGAGGCGCGATTAATAATTATGCGCACCAAGTCCTATCGGAATTCAGAGGTGAATTTGAAAGTTTGATGATTGGAATCGTTCAGGAGTTGGTGCACGGAATATAGGATCAGGAGGCTGGTCTGGCTGCTTATCTACCCGATCTCGGTCAAGACCCTCAAACTAAACAGTGTATTTTTTAAACTTATGTTTTATATCTTAGGGTTATCAACAGGGAGCTGAATTAATAAAAGTGCTTATCATTATCATCATCAGTCATTTGACCTCCCTCATTGTTTCCTAAAGTTCCGGGTCGTGTGCGATAGAAAGGGCCAAGGTGTAGTCCCTGGTCTCTGCCTACCCCTCTGGGATACAGGCGTGAGCTTATGTACGTAATGATAATAATCATAAAAATTCTTTATTGCACAAGAAACAATATCTGTAGAAAGGCGAGCTTAATACCAAAACGTATTTTCTTCCAGCTAACTATGAGTAATGTGGAAAGAGTAAGGGGTCGTGCTAGATAAGTCTTAAGAAAAAATAATAATTATTAAGTACCTAAGTATGTAGGGCCAATGCTTTAATAAAAATTGTTTTGCCATCGACCCTCAAGAAAAAGGAGGGCAATAGCGGATATTATTCGCCAAGTTACTCACAAGTAGTCGTCCGACTCGCTGGTGTAGGAGGGCATCTTCATGAGCATTTTTGTGAAGGACCGGTTGAGAACCCCACCGGAGATGTGGCACTCTTTCGGGTGGTACAGCTTGTGGTACTTTGCTCTTACCACGCAGTCTGGAAACGTTATGACGATTGGTCATTTACCTAAACTGCAGAGTCTTGAAGGCTATTTCTCACTCTCGCTACTACTGAGAAACGTAAAAGATATGTCAATCATCAAAACTTCCATAGCGATTTCCACGCGTACTTGTTCATACGTCTAATACTTATAAACTGGAATCAAACGAAAACTCTTTTCAATTAAAATTAATATCTTTTGAAAGAATGGCCGTCATAGGGCCCGTTCAAGATACTTAAATTCCACGTGCTATTTATTTATACTTGTAACTACAATTTTAGTATCGGTCAATATGTGCTAATACGTAAAAATCTAATGTAGTTTTTTTTTTGTGTATAGATAAGATGGATATAATATTTCATCGAATATTCTCGAATGGATACCACATATCGGCAAGGGCAGTGTAGGACGACCAGTCACAAGATGGACAGACGATCTCATCCAAGTGGCAGGAAGACACTGGACGCAAGCCGTTTCCAACCGGCCTTTCTTGAAATCCATGGAGGAGGCCTATGTCCAGCAGTCAGCATCTATCTTCTATCTTTTTTTCTTCTGCCATATTAATTAGCATACGACCTATTCGTAACTAGGGTAACTAATATGGCAAAACAACGAGTACTGAATCTGCTAGTTTTGATAAAAAAATCTTAATTATTGCCGTAAAAACGCTTGCGGAGAAAACTGCTTTCTGTTTTATCTTTTACCTCATGGGGTAGTCTGACAGAAAATATTTGTGACTGTTAGCCCGCAATTTTTTTGCTCGCAATGATGCTTAATGTGCAAAGACTGGGGAGACCAACCATTGTTAACAATGATCCCATACTCTTCTAGGAAGAAGTTGATATTGGTGTTCATCTTTTCCTCGCCCCCGTCCGACATAGCCACCAGCACCGAGTCCCCTCGTTCGACCATCGTCTTCATACAAGCCAACTCGTCATCTGTAAATACGTTCTGCGGTCCTGATACCACGAGGATCTTGACGTCTTGGAGAGCGTGTTGGGTTAACTCATCCCGGTTGCTGAGGATAAAAAATACAAGTATGATTCGAGAGTGGATATGCCAGGATGATGGCAGGTGACTGTTCTTGTTCTCTGCCTACCCCTCTGGGATACATGCGTGAGTATATGTATGTATGTATTATGAGACTGATAGGTTGCAACAAAATTCGGTAGTTGACGATACCAAAAAAAAATTTATTTTATATGCTCGATTGAAACAAAAATTACAAAATATTTCGGAAAATGTATCTCTTTTAGTCAATTACCTACCAGTTATTATAATGTTTAAATAGATGAAACATAAAAAGAGTGCTCTGAAATATGACGTCATAATTCGGTATTTTCATACAAAATTCCGTTTTAAAAGTAACTTGTTATCGTATACGTATATTCTTATCTTATCTTATTTGACATTTTGTCAACCACCCAATTAGTAAGGAATTGGGTGGAACAGCCGGTAAAAGACGCATCAGGCGAGTATACCGAGATGTTAAGATGTAAATATGGAGGAAATATTATTTAGGAGGAGGAAATACTCATATTATTTTCCTGCCTTCAACATTACATAGGCAAAAAACTGAGGTAGTCAGAATGGCGGCAAGGGGAAAAAAGGGAAAAAAGCAGTAGCGAATGTACAGTCTGTTAGCTTTTAGAATATACTATGGCCACGGATAGAACCAATTATGTTGCAATAAGGTAAGGTTTATTTTGTATTGTTATTATTATAACTTTACATAACTTTTCAAAATATTGAAGAAAAGTTTTATACAGAACATTAGTATTACACTCGTGCGCTTTCAGCGAAAACCGAAGCCTACTCTCGAGCCCGAGGTATAATATTCTAAAAGCTGACTGAAAAATAGACAGCACGCAGCATATTAGAAACGGCGTAGCACAAAGCGTCTACGAAAATTGTAGCTCGTAGCAAGCTACGGAACGGCATCAAACGTTGCGCGTTTGTAAGACCGTCGAGCACGTAAGGCCTGGTTTACATTTGCTTTATTTTCGTGCTTTTTTAGCACGCTTTTCATAGAGCTATAATAGAATAGAGACGCCAATTCCTTTTATAAGTACATAAGCAAATAATAAATCACTAATCGTTGGTTGTATACTATGTATTTAGGCTTTTTTCAAAGTACTTTTACAAAATATGGTGCGTAATAAGAGCTATGAATCGGCATATGTTTTTGCCGTATGTATTTTATTCATCGTCTATGGAAAGCATGCTAAAAAAGCACGAAAATAAAGCAAATGTAAACCAGGCCTTAGGCTCGATTTACCTTTGCTTTATTTTCATGCTTTTTTAACATAGAGGTAGAATAAAACCTTGTGTTTGCGAAATAAGGTAGCTCGTAGCAGTTTACGAAAATAGTGTAGCACGCAGTCCGTAGCTAAACAACGATTTGTCATTGCAATAGCGTACCACATAATGCATTTGCTGCATTATGTGGTGCCTAACGCTATGCCGCGCTGCATCGCAGTGGTGTTATTTTGCCATCTCCCCGTATAATTTAGGGAGTAGTATTAATATTTATGTCTAAAAGTACGTATTTAGGTATGTTACCGGCCAAATCCGATTTCAGGACAAACTAGTTTTCATCATCATCATCATTCAGCCACAAGAAGTCCACTGCTGGACATAGGCCTCCTCCATGGATTTCCAAAAAGACCGGTTGGAAGCAGCTTGCATCCAGCGTCTTCCCGCCACTTGGATGAGATTGTCTGTCCATCTTGTGGCTGGTCGTCCTACGCTGCGCTTGCCGATCTGTACTAGTTTTGCCTCAGGCTAAACCGCCTGCTTTGTTTGTGTCTTTCCCGGTACAATAAAGAATATTCTTAGCTTATCTTCTTGCACTGGCATTTTATTCAGACTTTCTAGATAATTATACTATATTGTTTAGAGTAGACCATACCAGTTTATCGTGATGACCCGACTCCGGACCTTCTCTTTATATGTCCTACATACGGCAGGGGCTGCCGCTCTCGAATTGGACTTTTCATTCACTCAAAAAAGTGTCAAGTCCTGTGTCCTTAGGCACTGTTTGAATCGTCCGTAACGGACGCGAAGGCCTATGATGACCAGTTTATCCTAGAGTGTGCGTATTTATATCAGGATCAACTAGTTTGGCCTAGCCTAAACTGGTTTATCCTGTCGGGCTTAGGACAAATTAGTTTGGACTAGGCTATACTAGTTAATCCTAACGCGTGTAGGAAGAACTAGTTTAGCCTAGGCCAAAGTTTGAGCTGAAATCGGGTTTGGCCGGTAACATATAGGTACCTATATTTTATTTATTCATTTTTTATTTTGTAATATGTGTATAATGAGTCTGTATCTGTTTATACACATGTGCCATAACATTTTTTGAAATAAACTGTGTAAGTAAAAGCAAATTGAGTGATGAAATGAATTTTCTTTTTTCCGATTATTGAGCTTTGTTCGCCATCTCCCGCTCTCTGTTTTATTATTCAAAACCTTTCTTAGGCTGGCTGGAAGAAATTTATTTTGAAATAAGGCCGCTACCTTCATCGACGCTTACATGTTGTTTTAATTTTTTACGTTCTTTTTTTTTTTAATGCATGCCTAACAAACAAACCATACCTACTGCCGGTTTAATTACGGATTGGCAAACTGAAGCAAATTCGCAATTCTTTACTGGAATTAACTCCATACATACATAAGTTCACGCCAGCCACCTGTCATGATCCTGACAAATCAATTTCGCTTCATCGATATTGACATTACCTAAAAGGTGGTCCAATAATATTCCCGGTAGCATTTGATCATGGAGCCTCAGCAATTTCTGTTAAGTTCGTAGCACATGGCGAACCCTGGTCTCTGTCTACCCCTCCGGGATAAAGGCGTGAGCTTACGTAATGTATCATCATCATCATCTTCATCATCAACCTATTAACTCCCCACTGAGGGGTACGGGTCTCTTCCCTGAGGAAGGTATAGGCCATACTACACCACGCCAAGTCAGAGGTCTTAGAGCGGCTTGAAAACTTCTGACAGTAAGACCAGCCACTAGTCTTACAAGTCTCCACGAATCTGGACTTGGCCCCCGCGGTAGAGTTTGGCCTATACGCAATGTATACGCCTCAATAATTATAGTAGATAGAAGACTCACATCATAACCTTCCATGTGGTCTTAAGTTTCCTATGAAGAAGTTTGTAGCTTTCGTTTATCTTGAATATCTCGTTCTTGGAGACGTCGAACAGAATAGTATTCACTAACGCCTTCATATTGCTTATCTCCTAGTATTTAATCTGAGTTAGAACCACACTTTTCTGCCTGGTGGATAAGCTTTACAAAATATTTTTTTGACAGAATGTTATCCTGTTCACATCGTTTGTCTATCAACATCGTTGCTAGGCAACCAAAATGCGTAACATGAGCTACCAACATAATAACAAAAATTACTCATTGGTCTGTCTCAGACTCAGATTAAGGACTTCTTATTCTATGACGTCAGAGTGGATATAATATTATTATGATTACCGTCGGGCAAGAATAGTACCCGAAAATGCAATGATTAACCTATGTTCTGTGGATTAACCCTCGATGATTAATGAAAATAATCTCTCAGGAGCGTAGAAAGTAGCAGTTCCTAGTCTCTGCCTACCACTCTGGCATACAGCCGTGAGTTTATGTATGGTTATGCTGTGTCTTCTTTATATACGCTCACGGTGAAATGAGGTATTGAAACTTTTATTCAATGAAAACTGTTTTATTATAGATACTGAAGAGTCGGTGTGTGCCTAGATTCTGCTAATCTATTGTTGTAGTACAATGAGATGAGTTGCATGAACGTAGTCATTGCGGTAAAACAAACTTTTTAGTAAAATAGACTTTGTGTTCCTAAGCCTTAATTTCATTGCCGCTTCAATTCAACGCGAACAAGTGTATCAATAATTCTAGGCGTCATTGGAATTTAAAAAAAAATTCACTTGACTCGACCATGTAATCACGAGCAATAATATATGGTTACATAATTTAGGACAAAGTGTCGTACACTTCTTTCTAGATAATTTTAAGTTATGATTTTTAGAAAAACTTTCAAAAAATCATGTCACGAGCAAATATGTATATTATATTATTACCCGTGACTGTAATTGCAATGTAACTGTAATGCACAAACAGAATCAAGTACCAGTCGTGATACCTCAATAATATTTTAAGGTTTAACTTTTTATACCCCAAAATTTTTGCTTGAAAGCTTCAATGTCAAAATAAAAGAATGAATACATAATAGATTCAAATAATATAATTTTATTTACACTTTCAGGAGTAGTCGTTTATTATCTTAATAATTTCCATAATTTGCGATTAAACTAGATTTTGTATTATCTACTTATAGAAAAATATTTACACGGTCGAATTTTCTACACACTTTTTGATATATTGCTGACATTTTTGCTTAAATTGAGTCATAAAACATGTACTATTAGAATAGAAACAAATAATTATGTTGTAAATAAAGATTAAAAAAATATCTAGGTACTTGTGCAATACAATATTGGAACATTTCGATCAAATTGTAACGTCGACGAAAGTAGTAAAAAGTTGCGTCAAACTGTTTAAAAAATGATTTCTCTTTAAAAATAACATATGTCCATAAATACACTTACAGTTTTCAATTATAAAAAGGCAACTAAAATTTTCATAGAGAAATATTTTGAACACTTTTTATGTCACTAAGTTTCGACGAATTCCTAATTCTACAGGTAAATCGTCCTTATTTAGCCTTTATAAGTAGTAGTTTCCAAAATAAATTTACGAAGTGACAATTCCGTGAAAAATATTTATAAAAAATGTAGTTAGGATGGTATCGTTTACAGACATTGTCGACCGACTACTGTAAAACACTGAAAATTACAGTAAATATCTAAAAAACATTGTTCGTAAGGTACATTTACATTTAAATCTTTCACGAGTACTTTTGTACAGTGGACACAGTAATTGAGTATTTTAAATTAGTAACAATATACTAACTACATTTTGTTCTTCGCTCTAAAGTTGCGTTTATCGGTTCGTAGGTATACTAAAAGCAATGCTGTCATACCATCCTGTGAAACTTATTTTAATAGGAATGGATTTGTAGAAACTATTATCTACAAAGTATGACATTTATTAAAAGTTTTAATTCACGTTTTGAGCTGACTTTTGAGCTTATAAAAATTAAATATTTTCTCATTAAAAATACGAAAGTACAAATATTATTGCATTAATGTGTTGTCGGCATACTATTTTGTTGCAGACCGTACTAGATGACTTGAAATACTCCCAAATAACAACGAAACCTTAATAGCTAGGCTTTAGTCGAAAATGTACTTAACATTGGGACCATAGAGGTGATATTAATTTGGCAGTTGCACTGGCATTCATTCCTTCTAACTGATTCTGAATTTCCTTACCACTCTATGTGACGTCGCAGAAAATTCTATGACAACCTCTTGCATTACGAATTCAAGTACCAGGGTAGCAGGAAATCACGGCTTTATCCAGCTATTACATTCCATTTAGCCACCCGAGTGTTGAAAATTCATCAAGCCCCGGTCATTCAACAAAGAAACAGACCCGGCCAGCGAAACATTGCACCAACACTACTTTCACGAGTACCAGGGTAGCAGCAAATCATAAGAAGCCCATGTCGAGGGCATTGTATAGCGCGGCTATGTCCGAATGGCTGGATATCCTCCAGAAGGGGTAATTCTTCGCCTTCGCGGCCGCCTCTTCGTCCTGACCGTCGCCTATGACGACGTAGGTGCATCGCTCGCCGAAGCGCTGCTTTATCTTCTCGAAGCAGGTCTCTTTGCCTGCGAAGAGGGAAAGGAGTTGTGAACCACAGGCAAAATAAACGTAAATAATGGGTGCTTAACTGGGCATATTGCTGAGCATGGGTCCATTTAATGCTAGGTTTAAACTTTTAAAGGTTTTGGTAAATGGACCCTTTGTATACACCATTTAAAAAAAGTTTATATCTGTTTGTTTCCAGTATAATTTGCGTTTTCGGTCCGTGGTCGTAGTCGTATATAATCGTTCATTAAGGAAACACTAGACGAAAACCCGGCTTCGCTCGGGTAAAATGTAGACGCAAAATAATATTCCACTATGTTTTTTATATGGTGACGCCTCTGTATTTATCAACCACCAGTAGATATAAATCTCTTAATACATTCAGATACATAAGCTCACACCTGTATCCCAGAGGGGTAGGCAGAGACCACGGACTGTCACCTGCCACTATCCTGACAAATCACTTTCGCTTCATCGACATCCATTAGTCGTTGCATGTACCCACATCGGTTTCGGGTACTTTTAATCTTGCCCTTTGCTAATACATCCCCTATTTGGTCGAAGTATGTCCAACTGGGGCGTCCCTTACCGGCCCTTCTACTCACATTCGCTCGATATATTTGCTTTGTCAGTCTTTCTTCGTTCATCCTCTCCACATCTCCAAACCAACGCAACATTCCTTTTTTCAATTCTAGTCACTCACTACATCCTCTTTCTCTACATCCTCGGTCTCTGACCACACTATTGCGTATACTGTCATTCAAAGTAACACCACACATATTTCTTAAGGATCTCATTTGTACTGCACTAATCCTACTTTCATGATTCTTCTGCCATACCCAAATCTCGCTACCATGCTTTGCTGACATCAGTATTGGAACCAGCACACTATTACGGATAGCCAATCTTGCTCTTTTGGACATGTTCTGGCTACTCACGAAGGAATGCAAGGCGAAAATCGGATACTTATCATAACTTTGTCATGGGTACCTCATCACAAATTACTAACTAAATGAGCTTCCTTCATAAACTTAACAGCTAGTGAATCAAATGACGTATTCAATGAGACGTAGAATCCACTTGGCTAATCAACTAAAAACAGCTCCCTCTCTTTGGTTTTACAGCTTTTAGTTTTGTATTGACCATATGTTTTTCTTCATCATTTTAATTCTTGGTATTTTTCTTATCTAGTGGCTTTTTCATTTCAATAAGTTTATTGGTACCTAACTAAGCAAAACAATAAAGATCAATTTATGACTTTGATTTCCTTTTTCAATTATTTTTCAGACCCTTCCATTCCAAAACTCAATGTCAATTATTGTCTTCCCGCCAATGAAAAACACCACAGATTACTTACTACACCTTCTCAGTTGGCACAGATTATAATAACCTTCTTGGATGCCACGGTATTCCACACACCATGGAGTTAACAAATTAGATCAAAGGGCTGGTTTAGATTATCTTAGTGTTTAGGAGAGTGCTTTACTTTACACTCTGGTAAAGGAGAGTGCTTTTGTAGAAACGTGTAAGCGCCACTTGCTTTAGTACGTTTTACGGTATAGTACGGTTCTAGTTGCCTTTCAATTAGAATCAAAATAGAATTGGTTTCTATTGTTCTATCCAGTAACACCTGAGCGCGTTACTATCCTCGTTACTTATCCGTGTATAAACTAAAAATTTAGTGAGAACTTTAGGAGATTGCGCAAGTGACTTGTGACGGGTGCGTGTTGTTTTCATTAACTCGAATTATCAAACTTAGGTACTTATGTGTTCCATTAAAACTCATAGTATTTTGAGTAGGATAGCGCATATTTCGCGACGTCGACGAAGTGACACTCTACTGGAAGAAATATAAACGTTCACTCGAACGTCTAGTAATGTACTAATGCACTTGCCTCTCTAATTGTATTATAGCACTCTCCTAAACACTAAAATAATGTAAACCGGCCATAACAGTTCACAATGAAAACTTGTGACACTAACACAACAATGATGACATTGACATGTTTACTTAGCAACGCCATTGTTGAATTTAATAATTTTTATATTGATGCTGCTCGATAATACGAATTTTCCGCCCATATGTTGTCGACTCAGATCAACTATTTTATGACGTTCTTTCATTTGGTGTGCATATCGTTCGAGGCTACCGTAGACCCGAACGAAATTATTAATATAGATTAGTTTTTATAGTGAATAATTTTGTTTCACTAGAGGTACTTGACTTAGTCTGTGGTAATTTTTTTTTAAATATAAGGTTTAACGGCCCTGGATACTAGTCCTTTTGAGCCTATGGTAAAAGGAATGATGTAACCAAAAATTATTTAATTTACCTCCGAGGTTATTTACCTACACTGACACGTAAAACAAGGATTTTATATATATTAAGTATAAAATATAATATACTTTGTTATTAAAAGTATTAAGAAATTCTTCAACATTGTTAAACATTATGTTTTTCAGTAAAAATAAAGAACGAATTAGTCATTTTAGTACTACTTACCTGTCTTCGTAGCGGAGTAGATGTTCTCAATAGGAAAGACTCCGCCCAGACCGAAAAGCAGTACTTTTGCCAGAGCTGGGACCAGCTGCGTTGTCGTCACCAGAACGTTCACGCAGTTTTCCCTGAGAGAGGAGGCAGAGTACTGGATTAGCAAGTGTAACAATATATCAGTAATAATTATGTATTTTATTGATCTCATGGATTCAAGAAGTACAATCATAATTAAAATGCATGTAATAGGTAGAGCATCATATAAGCTATTGCCAATATAATTTGGTTTGCATTTCTTAACTTAAATAAAAAAAAATTAGAATACGGTATTTGACACTAATTTGAGATGCTCGATTAAAACAAAAATTACAAAATGATTCGAAAAAAGCATTTCTTTTAATCATTTACTTGTTATTACAATTTTTAAATGGATGAAACATAAAAAGAGTGCTCTGAAATGTGACGTCACAAGCAAGTATTTTCATACAAAATTCCGTTTTAAAAGTAACTCATTTGACATCCTGTCAAATACCCAATTGTCGCC
Organism: Yponomeuta plumbellus; assembly: GCA_947310845.1. Taxonomy (NCBI): domain Eukaryota; kingdom Metazoa; phylum Arthropoda; class Insecta; order Lepidoptera; family Yponomeutidae; genus Yponomeuta; species Yponomeuta plumbellus. The sequence goes on from OX371214.1 coordinate 13,297,606, forward strand.
AAAGAAATAATGGTAATAATACGAGGTGGATAAATCACCTACAATCCTCGATTATGATCAAGTGCCAAATAAGATAAGTAAATATTATACTTTATTGCACACCGGCAAAAACCAAAAACACACAAAATATAAATGTATTTGTTATTATTATAACAAACACAAATACATTTATATTTTATTGTATTTGTTGTATTATTGTATTGTATAACCCTATTGGGTTGTTTTGATAAATGTAGTCAAATTAATTTAAAGAGGTCATTAAAAACTATAATTAATAATTATGCTCATATAATGTCACTTGAAAAATTCATACAGCTCGACATCATTTCAGTCAAAAGAGGAGACATCATTTCCCCCGAAGATCTTAATTTCCCAGTAAGTATAAATATATTTAAATAATAATTTCTAGTAAATGAATCACATAATGCATAGTCACAATAATCAAAATCCATTGTTAAAAATATCATAAAACAATCTTAGATTAAAAGTACCTAGAGTTAATCATGTTGAGGCACTTGCAGGCTAACGTCAGCCAGTTATCCGTGGCCTGCTCTATCTCTGCCCGCAGTTGCAGCCACTGGTCTCTTTTGCCTGGTCCCAGGAGGCCTCCAACACTGAAAGGTTAATATAATATTTTTTAAGTAAAGGTTGTTCCAATTTAAGCTAATAAGCTTATTAAGTGAAAGTCTAAGGGCCGATTTCTGAATTGAGAATTTACATTAAGTAAATACTTCTTAAGTAACATGCTGTCTCACTCTTTTCTAAAGAAACTTGGTGAGACAGGACTACAGTTACGTAATTAGTTAGCGACATTCTGGGTTATTCACCGACTGGACACACATGACTGGACACACCTGTGTCGAGTTGGTTAAACTCAAATTACTATCATTTATTCTTTCGTCATCTGGACACACAAAGATTTTTACGCGTGTCCAGATGGTGAAACGTATTTAAATCATTTTAATGTTTTCGTCAACTGGACACACATTCGAATTTTACCAGAATTTATGACGAAGTACAGTCATGCGCAGAATGTTTTCTGTCACAATCATCATCCTCCATTAAACGTTCCACCGCTGGAAACGGGTAATTTTACAATACTTTTACAATAATTTTACAGTAAATAGTACAAAAGTACTAGGGTAGCCGAAGTACGTAAGAGATTGCGGCTAAAATAAAATCTCATGAAAAACATGCGGCTTAGTTAATGAAGTTGCTTAATACTGCGCAGTATTAAACAGGGTTGTTTACTACTACTGCCTACTAACTTTTGTTACCCTAGTACTTTTAACCGCTCTGGACCATACCATAAGTGCGACGGGGCGTACTGGAAACCGCTGTGAAGCAAGGAGCGAAGTACTGGGAATTAAAGTAAAACGCAAAGCAACATTATGGGAATCGAGATTCCGGGAATAAAAGTTATGATGAAGGTCCTATTACAAAAAAAAAAATTGAAACTATCAGCATGAACACTATGATCGCAACTATTGTTAGTGGTCAATAATTCCATGAGCGAGATGATTGTTAACCTGACTGTACCCTTTTCTGCAAAAAAACAGTGTGTCCAGTTGGTGAAAACATAAAAATTATTATTTTAGCTTTCACCATCTGGACACACATACAAATCTTTGTGTGTCCAGATGACGAAAGAATAAATGATACTAATTTGAGTTTAACCAACTCGACACAGGTGTGTCCAGTCATGTGTGTCCAGTTGGTGAATAACCCGAAATTCTCAATTCAGAAATCGGCCATAAATGTTTTATTGAGAGTAGTAAAAACACTATTATTAAATTAATGTTACAAACAAAAAGTAATTGTAAGACACTTTTTGCAAATTCGACATGTAAAACCTTTTGTAATCATCATCATCATCATCAATGGGTTGCCATTATGTCCCCATGGAGGGGTACGGGTCTCTTCCATGAGGAAGGTGTAGGCCATATTCCCCCACGGGGGCCAAGTCCGGATTGTTTTGTTTTTGTTTTTAAAGTTCTTTATTAAGCATTAATTTAACAATTTTGTAACACCACAACACAGTATAGGTATACAAGAAAAGTAAGATCGTAACGATTACAGGCTAGACTCACCTCTTAAAACATTCACAAAACACAAATTTTACATGGTACACTTAAATAATTTAGAATACACAATTATAAACTCAAGTTTATGGGAATTTTAGTCGAATTTCCATATGTAAAGGCTAATTTAATTCGAGATCGCACAATTTTTCATTGTGATCAGGTAGTAATACAAAAATAAATTCGTCGGTTGGCCGACTAGAATGTGCGAAGCAAAATGGGGCCTACGGCATTCGTAACAAAGTTCTATCCGTATGCAGGCGGTATCCGGGCGATAGTAAAACTAGTCAGCCGGCGTCCAGCACACAGTGATGGGGTAAGCGATAGGTTTTGTAACTATCGACGTATGGAAGGTTGCGATAACGCGACACTCCTATTGCTGAGACCAGAGTGTTAAAATGATGGGGGTTTTTATTTATATAGAAGTTATGTACTTGTTTATGAATATATTTTACTATAGTAGGAAAATTTATGTTTTCATGGAGTTTAACCAAATTAAATTTAAATGGTGTGTTGAATGAAATCTTTAAAGCTTTATTTTGAACAACTTGCAATTTAGACAAATTGGTATTACAAGTGCCGGACCAAACAGGAGCCGCGTATGTGATCACGGGCCGGACTAAGGTGGAGTATATACGTAGTTTAGTCCCTGGACTAAGGTTCGATTTTCTACTGAAAACAGGACTTAATGCACCCATTGCTCTAATACCTTTGTCCCGTATGCTGTTAATATGAATTGACCAATTTAGCTTATTGTCCATATGGACACCTAAGTATTTCACACTTTTGCTCCAAGGAATTTTATGGTCTCCTATAGAAACCTGTCTGGATGGCGGTAAACGTTTTCGGGTAAAGAGTATTGCTTCGGTCTTGGATTCATTGACTTTCAGTTTCCATTTAATGAAGAATCTGGTTAGTAGTTCGATAGACAGATTAAGCCGACCAATAATCAATTCAGTGTCTTCAGAGGTTGTGTAGGTAGCTGTGTCGTCAGCGAAACATGCCAAATGTGTGTGGGGCTGCTTGGGTATATCGTTTAGGTACATTATAAAAAGCTTTGGGCCAAGGACCGAGCCTTGTGGCACTCCAGCTGGAACACTCTGCCTGTCAGAGCAAACGTCACCAATGTGTACTGAAAAGCTACGATTAAAAAGGTATGATTGTATCAATTTGATAATATTAAGAGGGACATTATTTGCTACCAATTTATGCAGTAATCCAGCGTGCCAGACGGTGTCAAATGCTTTTTCAATATCAAGGAGCACCAAACCGGTCGACTTACGCAAGTTTAGGTTATGAGCTACATGTTCACTAACTCGTGCTAATTGCTGTATAGTTGAATGCCTTTCGCGAAAACCAAACTGTTCATTAATCACAGCATGGCCCGCAAAACGTTCAAGTCGTAGGGAGATTATTTTTTCAAATACTTTGCCTAGCGATGGGAGCAGGCTAATTGGACGGTAGCTGGTTGGTATACTGCAATCCTTCCCAGGCTTCAGGATCGGGATTACTTTGGCAATTTTCCATGTAGCAGGAAAGTAATTTAGTAGAAGGCAGGCGTTAAAAATTTTGACAAGCATGATTATGCATTTTTGTGGCATATATTTAAGTAAGATATTCTCTATCCTGTCTACCCCGGGTGTTTTTTTTGTTTTTAACTTTCTAATAAATTTACAAACTTCCAAAGGTCTAACAGCTATAGTAAGACCAGGATTATGATAGTTGTTTAGTGTTTTAAGAGACTCGTCAACTGCGCTCTGGGTTTCTTCGTCAGACCAGTCAGCTGTCAGCAACATGTTGCTCTGGAAAGCCAATGCTAGGGTATTACATTGCTCAAGAGTGGTAGTTGCTAATGTATCGTTTGATTTTTTTAAGGGAGGGATACTAGTTTCTTTGTTGTTGAGGGATTTTGTTAATGTCCAAATATCACAGGTTGGATTGTCAACTTTTGACAACTTATCATTCCAGGTTTTGTCGTTAAAGTTCCTTATGCTGTTGTTGATCCTACTTTGTATGTTATTAATTGAGGTTCTCAACAGTTGACGACGCTGCGTGCATGTTTCACGTTGCTCATATCGCCTAAGTTTATTTTTTGCCTTTATGAGTTTCACCAAAAAATTTGGGAGGGGTCTTGGACCGTTGTTGCAAGATTTTTTCGGTATACTTAGGTCTCTGGCTTTAGCAAGTTCATTTGTCAAGGTCATAACTGCATTATCTATTTCTGAAGATGATTTATATATGCTCGTAGATAGTTGAATGCTTGTATTAAGATAGTTTCGGTATTTGCTCCAGTTAGCCTTGCTATATTCGTATCGGGTAGTTGGGTTTCTTATGATTGAACCCAAAACAGATAATTTTACTGGTAGGTGATTAGAAGCAAGAGCAGGTATAGTGTATAGATCTGTTATGTTAGGTACGTTTTTAGCAATGCAGAGATCAGGGGTGGATGGTTTAAAATCTGGTCTATAATGCGTCAAGGTTGGAGTGCGTGGAGCATGGATAATGTACTCGTGGTTCATCATATGATGAAACAACACTTTACCACGATCGTTGATGGTATCGCAGTGCCAAAGAGTGTGCTTAGCATTATAATCGCCCATAACTATTACCCGTTGGCCTAAACTTAACATAAGATTGATATCATTTTCTATCAGGCGTGAATTGGGGGATTGATAAACAGAAATTATTAAATATTTTGTACCCGAGATATCCAACTGAACACCAACTGCTTCCAAATTTTTTGTCCGGATTGGTGGAGGCTTGTAAGTCTACTGGCTGGTCTTACTGTCAGAAGTTTTCAAGCCGCCCTAAGGCCTCTAACTTGGGTTAAGGATTGCCGTCTATCGACGGCAGCCGGCTCCAACTGCTTAACGTGCCTTGCGAAGCACGGAACCGCTTGGAAATATGCCACTAGCGTTAGTCATAGAACGGTTACCCTTACATGCACTGACCGCGCCCTATGTTGCTTAACCTTCGTGATTGTTTAAGATCACTCAGGCGGCCGGGGCTACGAGCGATTCTAATAATATCATTATAATTATTACTATGCCTTTTTTTCCTTGGTAGCGCTTAACGCTTGTAAACCGAATGGGCTCCATTTTCTCAACCTAGATATCCTACACCTATGTATACACGGTGAATAAAGTGAACCTACCTATTCCTATAGTTATTGTACGTGTCCTTGATCTTCCGATATCGGAAGGCGAGCTTCCGCATCCAGTCGACGCCGCCGCGAACACCAGGGGCGCATAAGCCGGTGTTGGGCGCAGCGCCCGCGTGGAAGCCGTCCGAGGCGAAGTTGTAGGCGGAGAGGTCTTGACCGTTGTCGTCGGCCGCCACCGCGTCTATGTGCTCCTGGTCACAGTCCTGAAAGTTAGGGGGTGGGATGTGATAAAATTTAAGTGATTCATTAATGAGACACACAAAAATTTAGTCAGCAGATCTTGTTTGGGAACGTTTAGATTTCAGTAAGTGTATCTGGATAATAGTTTAGAACCTTTCAATTGTTCCAAAAATAAAGATACTTAATGTCTCTCACAGATTATTAATTATTGTAAAGTAATAAGCATACTTTTTACTAATTACTTGTAGTAATAAGTAATAATAAGCATACTTTTACAGTCACTCTCAACTGAAAGTAATAAGACTGGTCTAACAATGAATGCTTCAAAAACTAAGATTATGACCAATAGCATAAAGTCCAAGATAACAGTAGATGACAAGAAGATTGAATATGTAGAGGAATATATATATCTAGGCCAGTTAATAGCACCAAAAGATCAAACTGCCAAAGAAATACAACGAAGAGTGAATAATAGTTGGGCAAGGTACTGGTCGTTGATGGAAATAATGAAAAACAAACATATACCAGTATCAGAGAAGAAGAGGGTCTGGGATACGTGTATTCTACCAGTACTGACATATGGCTGCCAAACTTGGGCCTTCACAGCCGCTACAACCCAGAAACTAAAAGTATGTCAACAGAGTATGGAGCGCAGTATGTTGGGTATCCGTCTATCAGACAAACAAACACTTAAAAACATCAGAGCAAAAACGAAAATTGTAGACGTGACCAAAAAGACAAAAACTTTGAAATGGCGCTGGACGGGACACATGTGGAGATCAACAACAAGGAAGTGGACTAAAGATATCACTGAATGGTATCCAAGGGACGGAAAAAGGAGAAGAGGAAGGCAAATAAAGAGATGGGAGGACGATTTACCCAAAGGCTGGAGAAGCACAGCGCGTGACAGAAAAGTTTGGAAATGCCTGGAGGAGGCCTATGTCCAAGGACAACCTGACTAATTAGAGAATGGCGATGCCACAATAACTTATACTTAAATTAAGAACAAAACAAATCAAAATATTTTAAGTTTATATATATGCATTTATTGTAAAATTTGTGGTCAGAGAATAAAGGCTTTTATTATTATTATTATTATAATAAGCATACTTTTGATGAATGCATCACAAGATAACAAAATTACAGACATGTTCTAGTTAGCCCCGAGATTTCCGCACTTAGCTTAATAGTTGGCCTATTGTACGTGGAAGCACTAAGATAATAATTATATAAATGTATTAGACACTAGGGTTGCCTCGCGATGTTTTCCTTCACAGTTAACAAATTGCTTTTGCGACTGTAACTTCACAAACATATGTAACTTAGAAAACAAAGTCGTTGGTATATTCCAGGATTCAAACCCACAACCTCCCAAATTAGAAGCCAGCATTATACCGCTCCACTACCACCGATTCTAAAATTACAGGAAATGGAGAGAGTACAAGCAGCCTTAGTGGTCTTGGTACAACTTGATGATTGTGCTAATTTACATTGCAAATCTGTACAGTCCAAGGCAAGAACTCGTTTGGACGAAGTATGGGATATTTTGTGAAGGGAAAGGTACTTTAAAAGAAAAGGAGCTTACCTCAACATCATTGAAGAAGAAATGAGTGTCAGCTAAGCTGAATATCATCTCTTCCATGCGGAAACCTAATTGAACTATTTGTTGTGTGTCCTGGAAATACAGAAATATAAATGTTAGATTGTGATAGAAATGTATTGTTGATCTTGATTTGTCGCTCGATTAGCTGTTATATTTTTTAAGAATTGTCTTAAAACATAGTTAATTAAAGTAAGGGCTGGATAACTATTTACTTAAGGAATGAATTACAATATTGTGTGAATGTATTGTCACCTCAATATTATGTGAAGAATTGGTACAAACCAAGTATTATTTTTTGATATATTTTTATTAATTGCCGTAGAGTAAGCTCTCATTTGTACTTTGTTATGTCATATTTCCTGTACTGTATTTTTTTAAATCATGTATTTTCTTGCGTCATGTTTCATGCACTGTGTTTATATGTATGCAAAAAAGTATAATAGTAATAATAAAGAATACCTTATTGTACTTAGCTGCATAGGTGCTTGTGAGCAATGAATGGAAGATGATTATTGTCTCATCCAAGTCCCATATGAACACTCGTTCCGTCGAAGGCTCTGGAACATGCTGGGCCGGTGACGAGCTAGTGTTCCTTCGGCCTCGACCCCGTGTTCTGCTTGCTGTGCTTTCACTGTTGAAGGAAACATTGCGTGTTTCATGGATTATGTACAAATAGGAAAAAAAACAATAATTTTACCAAATTAAACCAACTTCAAACAAAAAACTACTCTAAAACAAATTATGTGCTAAAAAGTTGAATTTAATTTTGCACTTATTACTTGTGTTACAATTATTGCTAGTTTTGGAGTCAGTGTCAGCCAGGGAAACACTACAATATACCTAACCATAATGACACAGACTCCGAAAAAGTATCATGAAAATTGGTTCACCCAGGGAAAATTTTATACAAAAAAAACCAGTTGAACTAAAATCCTCCTCCTTTTTTGAAGTTGGTTAAAAAAAGAAGAATGTTTATTATACACTGAAATTATATTCCTTTCTTAAAACCCTTTAAACCTATCACGGGCTGTTTTGTTCAACCGCTTTTACCCAAAAATTATCATACAGAACTCGATAATGCCTAACAATCGTATCCTATAAGTAATTTCTTGTATATTCTTGCAATAACTACCCTGGATAACATCAAGTATTATTAGATAAACTAAGCAGTACCTATTTAAATTACTTGGGTAACATGCGAGTAATTTACTAATGCTAAGACTTGCCCAGAATTTTCTCTACATCTCCGACTTGCTGCGTGAATTTCATTCTTGATCGGAGATAAGGGGCTTGCATCATTTATTGACGGGAGCATCGACGACGGAGACTCTGAAATAGAGTGGTTTCGTAAGGAAAAGTGCCCTCTTTTGAATTACATTTTGAACAGTCACCCCGAAATTTTTGTACCATTTTCATCATCAGAGGTTGGCCAAGAATCGTAGCGATCGTATTCATCGTCATCGCTGTCATATTCAACTAATTTTCTTCGTTTATTCGCATGGTGTTCGTCGTTTTCTTTATTCATTTTGATTAAAATTCATTAGTGTAAAACAGAGCGTATAAAAGGTTGTCTTTTTTAAATGGAATGCTGAGAGGTAGGTATAAAAATTGTATATTTAACTAATGTAAAGAATGAATCGAGGAATATAATCCCCTTTTTGGTATTTCCGTGTTTTACGCTTTTGTTTGTATCGAATTTCTCCCTTTTTGACAGTTACTTGCCAATCTAACACATCTGTCACCAAAACAAGGAAATCCTCACCAATCCCAAACCGTTGTGTCACCAACGCAACAGTTTGAGACTAAATTATGTTCCAAAATACAACAACGATTGGAAAACGAGAATGCAGCTTGTTTTCAATATTCACTTTGTTTTCTATGCACAATATTACGGACACGTTCACAAAATATCTTTTATGCAAATGTAACATCGTTAAAATAATTTTAACGAGATTACATTATAGAAAAATAATAATAATAATTCTATTCCTGCTTTTCCTCACCTGAAAGAGCACCTCCTAAGTGATATGACGTGTGTCCAGCACTTCCGCTGCTGCTTGGTGAGCTGACATAGGGCGAATAGCTCGGCGCCGCATAGTATCCACTGTACTGAGCCACATTGTGATCGTAGCCTGGTGCATAGCTGCTGTAATCCTGTAGATGTCAAAAAGGACTTTGTGGATTTCATACCTCCTTCAAGTTTAACGATTTTATGAATAATAAATAACACGGCTGCGCAAGCTTTATTACCTACTGATCCTTATCTAATAAGTGATTGACGCCACCCGCACCACACCACCTTAGATACTTACCTAGCTAGTTTCTACCCGAAATTTCCAGTAGCGAATTCTTGCTGCATGTTAGGGTAACTACCAAAGACCACTGTTATGAGCGTAGAAGAAGGGTGGATCGATCAATAAGCGATTCTTGTACCTCAAAGTCACCGCTCGGGAGTTGTGAGCTCACTATATACCTAATTCAAGCGCTTAGATAGTTGGAACTTGAAGGTACCAGGAGTGAAACATTCGTAAGCACAACACATTGTAAACTTTTTGTCCGGATTTACTTACGGGTGTTGTTATATCGTCGGTTGCTCGTCTCACACTGGTGTGGGACGAGCAACCGACGACGCGAGCTCCGTCTCTGCTCACCATGATTAAGCTCTGCGAATCTGAGCGAAACCTGGTCGGACTCTTCCGATATAACAACACCCGTAAGTAAATCCGGACAAAAAGTTTACAATGTACCAGGAGTGAATACCTGCTGCGTACTAGGGAGCTTCTGCGAGAAGAATACCAATAGCAAAATAAGTAAAATACCAGTAGCCATTTATTGTTTGTACACACACTATTTTGTGTGCAAGACCACACTACCGTTGTAAGCGGATTGTCGAATCTAGAAGTAGGTATCAGGAGCGCATGAGTGGTAGAGAACGTCTGCAAGAAGCCACCGTTGTAAGCGGATATTATGACGAAGCTGAAAGTATCAAGAGTGCATACCTGCTGCGTGCTAGGGAACGTCTGCGAGAGGCCACCGTTGTAAGCGGAGTAGTATGGCGAGCCTTGTGCCCCAAAGCCACTGCTTGGGACCCCACTCACGCCGCCCACGCTGTAAGCGCTCAGGTAGGTTGGCGCCGATGCTTTGCACGACGACCTGGGTAGGGAAAGGAAGGTATTTAGAAACATCAATATCAGAGAGAGCAAATTGAAGTGGCAGTGGGTGGGGCACGTAGCACGAAGAACTGATGGCCGATGGGGATGAAAGGTTCTTGAATGGAGACCACACATCGGCAAGCGCAGCGTAGGACGACCAGCCACAAGATGGACATACGATCTCATCCAAGTGGCAGGGAGACGCTGGATGCAAGCCGCTTCCAACCGGCCTTTTTGGAAATCCATGGAGGAGGCCTATGTCCTGTGTCAAATATCAGAGATAAACTATGTATAGGACGCCATTACACGTGTGTTTTGCTCTACTTCGAAGAAATCTTTAAAGAATACAATCCAACCAATTATTATTAGGTGGCTGTTATGAAAAAATGCCACTCCCCCAGTCCCGCGATTCTTCTTTGTAACGTTCTAGGTAACTAGCATTGCGACAGTAGGTTAATGCAAATAAATTGCATTGTTTGTTTTATTTAAGTTCATTCATTGTGAAAATATGTGAATCAGAATCAGAATCAAGAATTTATTTCAACGTAAAGAATTTACATTCTGCTTGTTGAATGTCAATGTACATACAGTTATGTATAACGTTAGGCGCTGCCTTGGGGCCGTCTGTAGTGGAGAAAAAGGCAGCGAAAAAAAAACTCCACTCTGACCATCTTTTCTCAAATCACCTTAAAGCTAATACAAATAAAACATACAAAATAATATCTTGGATGTGTTGAACACTAGACACATTTATCCTCTGATTTAATTTAATATTAAACTACTATTTAATGCCATATGTCCTTGTCTTCTAAATAATCGTTGATTTTATAATAAGCTTTTTTGCAAAGAGTGTGCTTAACACAATTCTTAAATCGCGTTGGGGGTAACTCTAATATATCTTGGGGTATCTTGTTGTAGAACCTTATACAGTGCCCCATAAAGGAAGTATTAACTTTTGCAAGTCTAAATCGTGGAAATGACAATTTATGTTTATTCCTAGTATTAACGTTATGATGGCTACCAAGAGTTTCGAAGTCCTTAATATTTTTCCGAACGTACATAATATTTTCATAAATGTATTGGCTTGCAACTGTTAAGATGTTAGTTTCTTTGAAAAAATCTCTTAGCGAGTCCCTACTACCTAGCTTGTAAATAAATCGGATCGCTCTCTTCTGCAAGATGAAGATAGTCTCAATGTCTGCTGCCCGGCCCCATAGTGTTATACCAAAGGACATAATACTATGGAAGTAACTAAAATAAACAAGCCTAGCAGTTGCAACGTCAGTAAGTTCTCGGATTCTTTTCACGGCATATGCTGCGGAGCTTAGTCTATGTGCCAATTTTATAATATGTGGACCCCATTGTAGTTTGGCATCGATTGTGATGCCCAAAAATACAGTATCTTCAACAAATTCTAGTTTATTATTTTCAATTACAATGTTCTTTTCAACTAATTTTACGTTAGGTAGGGTAAATTTCATACATTTTGTCTTTTTTGAATTTAACAATAGATTATTTACTGTAAACCAATCTAGAACGTGCGAGAGAGCATTATTTGCTTCGGCAAGATTATTTTCCTGTCTCTTTATTTTAAAAAAAAGTGACGTGTCATCAGCATATAGCACTATCTCACACATTTTTTGTACCAAAAACGGTAAATCATTTACATAGACTAGGAAAAGGAACGGCCCTAAGATAGATCCCTGCGGGACTCCCATTTTTACAAGTGAGCCTGACGATTTAATACGATTTATTTCTGCTTTTTGAACCCTTCCTTCTAAATATGATTTTAAAAGATCTAGACTTAACTGTGTGTAACCATTTAATTTTATGAATTTGAAATAAGTAGTAATATCACACGGTAATTTAGGCAAAACATAACATGAGCGCTAAGCAGCTTCAGAGTTATTTAAGGCTCTAAGTTTCAGAAGGGTAGCCAACAACTGCTTTACAATAATTTTATTTTTCTAGCGTAGAATAAGTCTTTGACTTAGGTACGTCATGAGATGATTTACGTAAAGCATTTCATTACGCAATTCTCTAGCGATTGTAGAAAGGTTTTACAGCTTCAGAGTTATTTAAGGCTCTAAGTTGCAGAAGGGTAGCCAGCAACTGCTTTACAATAGCTTTATTTTTCTAGCGTAGAATAAGTCTTTCACTTACGTCATGAGTTGATTTACGTAAATAATTTCATTACGTAAGTCCTGAAGGTTGTAGACACTTCATACTTTGTCTAGTCGGACTGTTGTGTGTAAAAGTGTAGGTCGTAAGCTGGCTTCCCACGGTGCGCGATTCTGCCGACGGCTGACGCCAGCCGACGACCACGGACGCCGGTACGACGCACCACCACAGACGTCTGTATTACCGCGGACCGAGACCCTTCCCACGGTGTGTCGTGCGAGCTGGTCCGCGTCGTCCGCAATATCGCGGACCGTGGGAAGCCGACTTTAGAAGTGATGACGAACCTATTAGCAGTATTGTGCGTGGGAGGATAGGCTGCGTACGACTGATTGTAGAGTGTCGAGCTGACGTAGGATGACGCGGCGCCACCGCCGCCATATTGCTGCATGCTGCAACCAACAAACATACTTATCAGCTTCATGATGATGGTGGCCTCCTCGTCTTGTCCGACGGCAGCGACCGTCACTCAGAAATCAGAAATTTATTTCAACGTAAAGAATTTACATTCTGCTTGTTGATGTCAATGTACTTATAATGCTAATGTTAGCCGCTGCCTTGGGGCCGAGTGTAGTGGAGAAAAAGGCAGCAAAAAAAAAACTCCGCTCTGACCATCTTTTCTCAAATCAACTTAAGTCTAATACAATATTAAACATAAAATATAAACATACAAATTTTACATACAGGCACATACATTGCTTCTGGCCCCACACTAGGATACCCTGTGTCGTGGGAACCAGAAACAGCGACGTCACAAACATGTAAACATCCAAGATCTGGGGTTTTTTCTTTCTCCCCAGTCGAGGATCGAACCCGGGACCTCTCGCATGGTAAGCAGATGCGCTAACCGCTACGCCACAGAGGTCGTCATATTAAGTATTGAGTCTGCTTCCTGGCGTGTGCTCTAAGGTGGTTGGAGTCATCGTAGTGTAGCCCACCCCAAAATTTCTAAAATCCTAGAGCAAATATTGTTGTACGATACTGACTCAGACTGACGTAATTAATTTGTCTAAGGGCCTTCTTTAGGGTTCCGTAATCGAAGGGTAAAACGGACCTTATTACTGAGACTCCGCTGTCCGTCCGTCTGTCACCAGGCCGTATATCACGAACCGTGATAGTTAGACAGTTGATATTTACACAGATGATGTATTTATGTTGCCCCTATAACAAAAAATACTAAAAAACAGAATAAAATAAACATTTATGGGGGCCACGGCCACCATAAAGCAAACGTGATTTTTTAGCTCGATATTGGTAACGGCAACAGATAGACGCTTGAAATATTAACAGAATATTGAGTCATGGTATTCACTTTAAAAATTACTAATTAAATTAAAATAAAATAAATATTTAAGTGAGGCTCCCATACAACAAACGTGATTTTTTTCCATCTTTGTAATGGTACGGAACCCTTCGTGCGGGAGTTCACCTCGCACTTGTTTTATTCTTCTATTACATTTCAGGAAAAACAACCCCGTGTAGTTGAAAAACAAAAAGATCGCTTTGACCTTTGTGGTACCTATTTGAAGTGGATCCATCAGTTGGTCTACTTGTGCTACATTTCGGGTTCAAATTCTGGGTTGGGTATACAGGTAGCTGTAGGTACCTAACTGAAAAGTTGTCAGACAGAGTCGATTACAAAACGCAACGTACAAGATTTCTATCACTCCAGTTGATTTGATCAAATATCCGAAAATAGGTTTCCTTTAAAGTTTTAAGCGTTAAAACATTGTATATGTTATCAAGAGTTAATAAATCAGTGATTCAGTATTCTAGACTATCCATTAGCACTTTCTGTAGACGAGCTTAGGTATTTTCTTTATAAAGCATGCCTATAGATTTGTAACTACCTTCAAACCAGGAAGTCATAGGTCGACAAACGGTCGGTCTTCGACCTGTAATCCTCCTTAGATGGCTTCCGCCAAATCCTCAGGTCGATGACACTTAGTATTCGACCTAAGTGATGGAGCCATGTTTGTGTGGAATATTCGGTAGTACAGATCTTGTTTGGTGAGCGGCGGGTAGGTTGGCTTATGAAGAAAATCTGCCTAATTGATAAGTCAAATTCTAGCCTGGTACATAGCGGAAATAAAAGAAGTTAAAACAGCGAACTAATTATAACATAACATTTACATACAGGCACATCCATTGCTTCTAGCGCCACACGAGGATACCCTGTGTCGTGGGAACCAGAAACAGCGACGTCACAAACATGTAAACATCCAAGACCTGGGTTTTTTTTTGTCCCCAGCCGGGATTCGAACCCGGGACCACTCGCATGGCACTCAGATGCGCCAACCGCTGCGCCACAGAGGTCGTCAATTAGAAGCAGGAAGTACATGCCTATACTAATATAGAGGTAATATCTTTAGACAGGGAGAGAAAATTGATCTGCCTACATCTCTCTACTTATAGTTTGTTGTCAGCGGTTAATAGGTGGCACGCGACAAGACAGGTACATAGGTACTTGTAAACACTATTCCAGGGTGATAGAATTACAGAAGTCCGTAGATCCCTAATTAGTAATTAGGTAGGGTAAACTATACATTGATTGGCACCTTAAGCAAAACCTTGACTTAATTTGCTTCCTAAGCATTCAATTTCATATTCAATCACTATTAACCATTTTTATTAGTTAGAATATGAGTATAGGTTGGAAATAAAAAATAATTCTTGCTAGTTGTCATAGTTTTATTTAAGAAAAATAATAATAATTTGAAATGTCTCCAAAACTACAGTCATTGGCATTACAGGTACAAACATTGTCACTAATAATATCAGTAATTGGCACTTATAATTTGTATGTATGTTTTGTACTTAAAAATGCTAATTATAAAATTTTAATTCTTAATATTTGTGTTTAAAACTCACTGTGCCAATGACTAGGTGGGTGCCAGCAATACTATGGTTTACCCTACTTGATCTGTGTATTTTTATGTCCAAAAAAGTGTTCTCTCTCTGCCTATCTATTGTTATTATTATTAAAATTTATTGCACCGCTTTATAAAAATAACGGTACAAAAGCGAACTTAATGCTAAAAGCTTTATTATCCAGTTAATCTTGGTTGTTTGTGTCTATCTACTTCATCCTCATATTTTCACAGTATTGCACCAAATAGCAAATGGAGCTGGTCTGTATTACACCCACGAAATTCTGTTCGAAACCTGACGTTTGCGATTTTAACGTTTGGAATTTGGCAGTTTCAAGAATTTGTCTTGCGCGCCTTGGACCATTTTACACCTGACGATAGAATTGTGAATCTATCAGGATTACAGAGGCACGTAGGAGCTCACCTATTATAATATTGGTAAGGCAGTGCTGACTGGTCGTAGGGAAGCGTGTCGTAGAGCGGCTCCCCGTGTAGCGCCACGTCCGCGTCGCAGAGCCCTGGGCTGCGGACCTCGCTCTTGACGCCGCCTGTACCAGGAAAACATGGGGAGGTAAGAACTATTTATGCAGTACCTTTTTGAATTCACGCTTGTGAGAAAGTGCAAAAGCTTGGGGGAAGACGTCCCGTCCCGTAAGCTCACTGCTCGGCGTACATAGGCGGTAAGTTGACAAAACCTTTATTCAATCTAGATGGGAGCCAGAGTACTTTTATAGTAGTTTAGTAGCCAAGGGCACGAGCGCAGCGAGGGCGCCTATAGTTCGAGGGTGCAATTGATGCTTACGCCCGAGCTAACTACTCTGCTTTATTATTATTATATATTTATTTTTTACAGGGCCTGTACGAAACTTTAGCCCTAACGGATGTTCGGAAAACATTTGTTACAAAAAATTGAACTTTACGCCATGATGGCTGAAAACGGAATCTACTCTGCTTTACACGATTGTGAGGTAAGTAGAAAAAAAATACTCGTTTTTCTTTTCGCCACTTCTTGAACTCGTCGTAAGTTTTCAAATATCTCTCTTTAGAACGTTCAGGCAAAATATTGTTCATTGCTGCTTCAGCTTCCATTTTCATTGAATCGGGAGTGCAGCTTACATCTTCATCACTTGCAGAACTCATGTTTTTTTCCTAATTAGCACGTACTTATTAAAAAAATCCCAAAAACAAACAATGTTTAAAGTAAAAGTTTTCTATTCCCGCCTTTTTAATTATTTTTTTTATTATTTTTTTCAGAAACGAAATTGAGCTTCGCCGTTCGATATTTAAAATTGATGACTATTACTCATACGAAGACAAGGCTGAATAGCGAAGCGACCTCTTTTATCATTGGGCTGAATGCATGATGTCTATTGCCAGTATGATGGTTAGAGTACGCGAACTTTTTGAAAGATTGAAAGAGTTTTTTTTTAAAAGAAATAAAGAACTTACCCACGGTTTATCGAACGCTAACAGTCTGTTAATATATTGTTAACAACTGTCAGGGGAGTAAGTACGAAAACCAAAAATGAATTTACCTGCACTATTTTTTATTTATTATTAAATCTTTATTTTACAGGGCCTGTACGAAACTTTAGCCCTAACTGATGTTCGGGAAACATTGTTACAAAAAAACCGAACTTTACGCCATGATGGCTGGAAACGGAATCTTACCTGCACTATCCTCATTCATCAACCAGGCGACCGCAGAACTCGAGGAGGTTGACGAGCAGAGACCACCAGCTGACGTCAGCGGCAGCGCCAGGGCACCGGCGCATCCGTTCGCTAAGCCGCAGCTCTCAACCTCCGAGGTACCAGGCAAGCAGAGGCTGTCGGTGGACAAGCTCAGCGCTGGGTTGACTGATGACGTGGTGGTGAAGAGCGTAGTCGCCCCGGATACTAGGAGCGCAGGGAGCGTAGCGTCTTGTAGAAGTGAGGGTGGCGAGTTTGAGGTGGATTCCGACTCGCATGGGCTGGTGTTGACTTCGTTTGATAGCCTGGAAAAGGTGATAGGATGTTAAATTAAATCCTATCAACATAAACTACAGAGAATTTAAAATGGACCGAAATTCTATGCCTGCATAGTTGACTGGCGCGTTATTCTAGAAACAGGTTTATTTACCCGGTTATGGGTTTGATCCCCTGGGGGCTGCCTATTTCACGAACCTGCTCCATAACTTTTGAAAATACATTTTTTTCTGATGTGTAGTGGCGATATTTGATCAGTTTGTGTTAAATAGAATCGATATCGTTCTTTGTAGCAAAATGTGTTAGGAACGTTTGAGGGATATCAATAAAATTATGTGTTTTTGTTGTTTTTTTAAACATACAAACATACATAAAAACATACAAATAAAACAATTTTGTAGGTCTGAGAATAGGTCGTAGGCTAATACACTTATTAGCCTACGACCTATTCTCAGACCTACAAAATATACACAAAAAAATGTCATAAAAGTTGGTGAAGGCTTTTCGATAACTAACACTGGGATACAGATTTTTTATGTAGGTATTACATAAATAATTGTGTTCAACTAGGTAACGATCTAGAATTTATAAATTCGAGAAATAGCAAATTTCTTCAAAAGCTTAAAACAGACATTTTTAAACAAGAAATCAAAACAGATTTCCAAAAACTACAGCACTAAAAGAAGTGAAATAATTTAAACAATATGCCCTTTAAACTCGAAGTAGGTGATGTAGTAATTGCATCACCTAGGTACTTCGAATTTATAAATTAGAAGCTGCCACTCAGACACAAACAATTCTGCTTGTTTTTCATGTTTTTGTTTGTTTCTCAATCGTGTAATTATCTAAAGAGTGAAAATACGGCTCTTAATTCAGTAGCAAGCGAGTGAAACTCTAGCAACCCTTTATTTTGGTTATCCCAACTAAGTTCGGTTATGGCTTAAACATGAAAACCCCATTTACATTCATCTTTAAAGGTGCGTTTAGGCGGCGGGCAGTAGGAGGATCGCACGCGAGCCGTGCCGTCCGTTTAGATGGGGCTCGGGTAAATTCGAACGCAAGCCTATTCGTATAAACATCGCAGCGCGTATAATTATTATGTTTAAATATACGCGCCGTGATGTGTACCCAACTTTGCCGAGCCGCGCCGAGCAGGGTCGAGCGTAGGCTGTTTCTTAAATTCTGGCTGGCTGGCTCTTAAAAGCACTTTCATGCTTTGTTCAGTCCTTGCACTCCAGCTCACACGAATCTCACACTAGTACCTAACAAAACAACATTGTAATTGTATGAAAAAAATAAGTCCGTAATTCTAATTAACAAAATAAAAAAAAATAAAAAAATAGTAGCCTATGAAGAATAGCACACAATATTTAACCATTTACACTGGTTGGTACTTCGCGCACTTCCCTTATTACTGCAGTTGCATTGTGCTTAGTATAAACTCAGCATAAAAGTAAATTTAAGCAGACAAGAGGGGAGGAACTGATTATCCGGCCTCTCAATAAAAAAGAGGCCATCAAAGTGTGAAACCTTTTTGTCTTTCTGTGTTTACGACAGCAGTGGTTTTATGGCCAGTCTTACGCTGACGTCTTAGTTAATGACAGAAAAAAAAACAGAAATACAACTTTTTGAACTAACGCAAAATTCGAAAACAGTTGAATGGTAACTGTTAACATTCGATTTATAGAATGTTAATGTACAAGAAACTGAGGGCTAGACATAATGCATTAGACAAAGATCAATTTAGGTTTTAGTTTTTATTGGTAATTAATTATAGTCATCTTAAGATTTAGGCATTTTGCTCTCTTAGAGGATTTTTTTTATTGCTTTCTGGAGTCTAATTATTCGAAATCGATTTTTCGATGATCGATAATTATTCGAAATTATTCGAAATCCGGACGTTTGCGATAGAAATTTTAAGTAACTTAAAATTCAGCAAGATTTTTAATCTGATCGTGTACGATTTGGTGCGAGTGATGGTGGAGCCCAAGACTTGTTCTTGGTATATATACACATCTAAGGATGCGCAGGTTTTCACAAATTATGCAACTATAAATTTACAATACCCAACTTTTAAAAAAAAACATCGGTACAAGATTGAATTCATTAAAAGAGCAATCATAAAACTCACAATACATCATATAGTAAAACCCGTATAGCTCTATTAAGTTTTCTGAGCTCACGGGTTGAAAATAAATTCATCACATTGCCTTAATTAATGATAATACAAATGGAGAAATAAAATAATTTCAATATCGAATCTCACTCGTTAAAACAAATCACCGTCAAACCAGATGCCTGGCACTAGTGATGTTAAATAAAACAGAAGCACTACCTACTGTGCCCTGAGAGGGTTATGTCAAAGAGAATATCGCAGTCTGTTGCCGCTAGGGAAGCACCACATCACGAAAATAGTTTTATGCCATAACCGGCTAGCGCTATCTTGCTTTATTTCACCGCGTAAAGCGAGATGCCGCTCCCCAATAGTGCGATAAAACTTTTATCTTGACCTTTTTATGCTCCATTAGCCGGGCTGTGGAAGACTGTTAATCTTACAGATTAATTTAAGCAAGAAAATAGATAGAAAACACTTTATTGTACCTAAAGAAGAAAATTTCATTGATATTTCTTTTTCCGAGATCCAAAACAAAATATTTTTTTTCGATTTAGGTAGAGTCAAATAAAGTTAAGAATTTACTGATGCTGTACGAATTCTATACAAACATCACGATAAAACTGTATTTCTACTAGCAATATTTTTTATTTCTTAGTTATGAAAAATGGCTTGAGACAGAATATCTTATCGATACCTAAGTAGCTGATCCTAGACTAAATGTCCAAAGCCCCTTTACAAGATAAAATATAAGTACACGATAATATTTATAATCTTGTAGTAGATCAATGTGTAGAAGTCAAAAGTTTTTTGAAGTTTTTATAATTGTAAAAATAAACTCTAAGAACCTCATGTACAATTCCTGGTGTACATACAATAAAGAATATTCTATATATTTCTAGCATGTTTTGCAATTCAAAGAGTAGAAATATTTATAATTTAAAAAATAATAAAATACTTAAAAATCATGAGATCAGTGATGGGTGAGGTAGAATATTTTCGCGGAAACTGAAGCAGATTGATGGCACCTGTTGGATGAAGATGGCCGAAGACAGAAAGAATCGACGAGCCTAGCGATAGCGGCTTATGTTCAGCAGTGGACGAAATCGCTGATTGATTAAAAACCGATTTGGAATTGAGAATTTCGTTAAGTAAATAATTAATTGTAGAGCTGTCTTGTCGTATTTCTCATAAAAGGGCATGAATGAACGTTACTTCAATATTTACTTAGTGAAATTCTCAATGCAAAAACCACCCCTTAAACGAGAAAGCGGGGAATGATTCGATGATATACAATATTGTCCTTCTGTTCGGTAAAGGTCTACAATTATCTTGTTCCCTCCCTCGTTTCTGTAGAACAACTAATTAATTAATTGACATGAGATTTTGTCTGTTTAAACGGTGTTCCAATTAATAAAATTAAGGTGCCTGTAGGAAAGGATTTGTTTCCACCATTTTATTTTAGATTGTTGAAATAAGTTCTTCATTACCTTCTCTTGTACAGTCGACAGCACGTCAACCTTCACATTTTAGTTGCAAAGTCGCCCGCAATGTAATGGAGTAGAGTGCATGGGTGTATGTGATGATGTGCTGTCGACTGCACGTTGATTTCATGCGTTCTAATTTTATTTAAAGTATCGATTTGAAGCTTTTTATGAGATGTTTCGGTTGACTTGAATCATAGAGCCCAACAGTTTTATTAGATAGATAGATAAAACGTTTATTTAACGACACAATACATACTCAAAACATGACATAAACATTTTATACAATAGAACAAACAGAAATTCAACTACAATGAGCGTTTTTCCTTATGTCAAATTTAGTTCTAAAAGAATCCCTAGGTGGCGCTGCCGTACCGTAATAATAAACGTCAAAGCAAAAAAATTATACTATGGTTCTGTGGAATTTGTGATGGTTGATTACGGAAAAACAAAAATGCTGTTGTCGTCTGGTGATAAGTGCGATTTTGGATATTTTGGAGTCTTTGCTGTGGATTGTGGGTTTGAATTTTTATTTTTATTACGAGAAACCTCGTCCGAATAGCAACCCTGGTTCCATCTCTTGTTTAGTAATCTGTGGACTAACTTTGACATTGATTGCTACGAATCACAATTTTGTTTGTAAAACGAATAACGCCATCTAGATTATCTCAAGGAAGTAAGAAAAAAAAGAAAGGAAAAACGCTCATTGGACGTGGTTTAGGAAAAAGGTTAAAATCTACACTTAGTGAGTTTTGAGATCAGTTTTTAGGTTTAAAGGTTTAAGCTGACTTACGCTCTCCATACATATGGGTTGAACTACCATGTGCCATAACTTTGCAAATATTCATCGGATCGCTATGAAAGTCTTTGATTCTTAAAATATAGAGCATAGTGATAATTTTGGTATATTTAACTCAAAACTGACCATGATGTGGGTTGGAACCTTTTTGCTAAACTACGTCCAATTGATGGTTTACTATGACAATTCGATGATTGCAAAGTCGAATTACTGACGAATTAACAAGTAGTTACTCAATGCACATCGAGTTGTAAACTACGATAAAAACATAAAATAAATAAACTCACGCTCGTTATCCCCGATGGGGTAGGCAGAGGCACCAATCACTAGAACTGGGCCCACGTTTTGCCGAGTTTATTAGGTCCCAAACGTGACAAGTGGCAAAGCTGTCGCCGTTATCCGGGCACAATTTATCAGCGAATGGTGTTGCTGTACAAACAAACAAATGTACGTAACTAAAAGTCATTGGTACACGCGTGGTTCGAACCCAGACTCCATGATCGAGAAGCAAGGGTCAACCCCACTACGCCACCACCGCTCTACTAATTTTAGTTTTACGGGGCTCCATCCGATTCATTAGAGCCAGCGAGGCAAGAAAGTCATACCTTTTCTTACAGACCGTTTTTCCAAAAAGTGTCTGTGTCTGTATCGCTCATATTTTATCAATAGTCATTATAGTGATAATAGTGTAAGTATTAAGAATAATAATAATAATAGGTATATAAGATTTTCCTTACTAGCGCTAGTGTTACTCTTTGGATCTCCTTAATGTATGTTAGTCCAGGAGCTAAATAGTGAACACTTCGATGTTTGGACGATGGCGATGTTACAGCTAGACAGCCACAAGTTTTTCTTATGGCTCAAATACAAAATGTAAAGCCTTATTATTATTAGGCCAGATTATATTACATTCTAATACAGAGCCTTGCTGACAATACCGCATTATTTTCATTTTAAAACCATCAGTTTAGTGATTTATGAAATGAATTCTTAAGTTTGCGTTCACAGTTTTTCTAAATTGACGGGTGTCTATCATAATTTTAATGTTTTCGACGAGTGAATTATACAATTCAATCAGCACAGATGTTATTTGTTTCAACTAAGGTGCGCCGAGGACGTTTTTACGTAACTCATAAATATTTTAGGCCTGCCACACACAAGAGAAATTGCGGGGGCTGTTCTGGGAGCCTGTGCAGTAGAGGTGACCAAAGGAGAATATTCTCCGAGATTGTTCTAGCGTGACGAAAACTAAGTGCTACATTTTTTATTTTTTTTTTCTAATCACAGAAGAATTTGAGATTTAAAATAGAAAAAAGCTTTAACATAAATATCAGCTGTTTTTGAAAATAAAGTAAACTATACCTTAGTAACATTTTTAACTTTAAAAAATTATAGAATAAATATTTTATCCATTTTTACTGAGTGCTATGGAACTTTATCAACAATTTATTTAATAAGTTTGCTTTGCGTGTTATTAAATTTTTAATTACTGGTACTGTTTGCTCGGGCTCCGACTACCATTAAGGTTACCTCAGATAGTTTCCAGTCTTCACTTCACTTCACCTTCTAGACCGTTTGTTACGTCACACCCGAAAATTCTAGCAGTACGACGTATACTGATGCCTACTACCAAAAAAGTCATGATATGCTTCAGGTGAAAGAGGCTTTATGTATTCAGTGTACATATCGTACACGGCGTAGCCGAAACTGCCTATTTATTAATTTGTGGGTTAACCGACCCTTCAATGTCCATCGAAGTGTCATAGTGAACTACGAATTGTTTTACATTTTGCAGCCACAGCCGCCACTGCAACCGCGATAACCTGATTTGCTTTGAGTCTGAGTATGCAGTCTGAGCTATTCAAAAATATTGTAAAATAGGGAGAGACCATACAATCTAAAGTTTACGTTTAGATTATAGGGAGCTAAATATTTTTGAAATTTAATTACTATTGTGATTATTAAGATGTTTTATGGCACATAAGTAAATATTATGATGACAATGTACTGAAATTTAATTTGTAAATATTTGTAAGAGGTAGAGTTATGTAGAAGTTATAGAATAACTATTAAAAAACAGGCAAACCGATGTCTTTTTTATTTTTTCGGCTTTGTAACGAGAATTACCTATATGTCTTGAACAAACCCGGGGCCTAAAGCTTCTTTTTCGTAATAAAATTAGATAATTACGCATAATGAATACAAATCCTCACTAATGGATGGAATTATAGTTTTTGTCTCTAGAATAACACCTGTTTTTACTATTCACGCCCCCCGCTGAGCAATACATAAGACAGTTACGTATTCTTTATTACATGTTCCTTTTGACAAATAAATGTGGAAATAAATTCGTTAGCAATTTAATATTCCAGCCTCCGCTACAGCCACGTTCCGGTAAAAAAAATATCTTCCTAAGCCTGAAATTTCTGCACTTAGCTTCACAGTTGGGTTGCGTAGAAAGCGTTGAGGGGTGATTCTGAGAACGGCATAATTTCTTTGGCGAACTTTTTTTCGTACGTAGTGTAGGACGTCTTCAGACTCGGTGGAGCGATGATCTTCGCAGGGCGGCTGGCAAGTGTTGTATGAGAGTAGCCGAGGACCGTGCTCGTGGCGTGCAATGGGAGAGGCCTATGTCCAGCAGTGGACAACCATAGGCCGATGATGATGATGATGATTTTTTTTCGTATTAACTCAATACAAAGTAACAAAAGTAGTAGATGCCACCAAAACCACTACAAATATGCTACAATACAATCTTCAGGGGCCAATAAACCAACAATGTTACTTTTTATCGAGTTAATTTGACGACCTCTGTGGCGTAGCAGTTAGCGCATCTGCTTACCATGCGAGAGGTCTCGGGTTCGATCTCCGGCTGGAGAGAAAAAAAAAAAACTCCAGGTCTTGGATGTTTAAGTTTGTGACGTCGCTATTTCTGGTTCCCACGACACAGGGTATCCTAGCGTAGGGCCAGAAGCAATGTGTGTAAATGTTTATGTTTATGTTAAAAAAAATATATGAAATAAGATGCACCAAAAAAATTATGCAATTTGAGCCATTTTCTGATAACTACCCTGAGGTATGTTAATACCTCAAGGGTATGCAAGCACCAAGGGTTTCCTCAAATGTTTTTCGGTGAAGTTGGCGCTTCGCGAGAGGAAGACAAACACGTTTGTCGCGGTAACGTGCAGCGGGGGCCGTGGAGTGATGATGACATCATTTAATTTTATAAATGTAATGGGTAAGTAGGTATAATAATAATAATAGTTTATTATAAAAGTTATAAAGAACATACTGTTTTTTCTCTATGACGGCGTTGTAGTTGATGGTCTAGTAGTATCATGCTTGATTCTGACACAGAGGTAGTGGCCAGCAGCGTTGCCGTTAGCGTACATTTCGTACATTTGACGTACGTTTTAGGCCTCGCATGTACGATGTACGATTGCATCTATTTACGTACGTTTTGAACTTGACAAAAAGAGAGAAGCTGTATTAAATTATTTTTAGTCAAAACAATCCTCATGTACGTTTTTAACCCAAAGTGTACCTTTTCTGCGCTCGCCATGTACTTTTTAGGTACGGCCGGCACCCACACCACAGCGCAGCGTTGATAGTGGCCGCCACTATCAACGCTGTGGGTGCCGTACCTTGATTTGTACAAATGGCGATATACATTTACAACGAAAGTTGTGTGCTCAGCATGTGCCGCAGAGACATGACAATATGCCTTAATGAACGTCTATTTCTCAATATTAGGTAATGTGGAGAAGATTGTTCTTTTCAAAACAGTTTGAACTTTACACAAGAATAGATCCTACGCCTGCCATATCGGCGACAAGTGATTGTTTTATATGGATATTATTTATTTCCTTCAGTAAACACAGAATAAAATTATTAATTAACACTCTCGGCAAAACAAGGATACACTGTGAGCAGATTCTTTGAAAAAATAACACGAGCTTCTGTTTATAATAGTTGGCGCCTTTTTTCAAGTGTCACTTTGCTTTTTGCCGCCTTTTTTAAGAGCTCTTTCAAACAACAATGCTATCCGATGTCAAAAGACTTTTTCGAGTGGAATTTTTACTAACATTTAACTTCGGTAACTCGGGACAGTCGACAGCACGTCAATCTTCACATTTTAGTTGCAAAGTCGCCCGTAATGCAACGGGGTTGAGTGCATGGGTGTATAGGATGATGTGCTGTCGACTGTGCTATTATTATGTTGTGCAAGCTCTTAATTGAAAACTGTTTAGAATATACCTACGTAGGTATACAGAGTGAATATAGACTGAATGAATGACTGAGAATAATAGGACCGTAACTACCGTAACCGGTTAACGGTATACAATCGACAACAAAGTCATCATCCTATACACCCCTGCACTCTCATCATCATCATCCCATTATGTCCCCACCGAGGGGCACGGGTCTCTTCCCTGGGAAGGTATAAGCCATACTCGACCACGGGGGCCAAGCCCGGATTGCACCTGCACTCTAATCCGTTGCATTACGGGCGACTTTGCAACTAAAATGTGAAGGTTGACGTGCTGTCTATTGTACTCACCTGGGCCTTGATTCTGTTAGGTACGATGACAGATACATGGCCGGGTCACGTCACGTGTTTTTTCATAGCATGGACGCCGAGATTGTTTGATATGTGTGTGTAGACTTGAAGCGGCAATGAAACTAAATCGCCATGTTCAAGCAGTTGTCATTGTACTACAATGGATAAACATAATCTAGGTCCTGCAACGATTAACGTAAGGAAACCTGAGTGGTTGAGATGTTCAAATACCGCAAGCCTGCAGTGAGACGTAGGGTAAACTATACATTGATTGGCACCTTAAGCAAAACCTTGACTTACCTTGCTTCCTAAGCATTCAATTTCATATTCAATCACTATTAACCATTTTTATTTGTTAGAATATGAGTATAAGTTGGAAATAAAAAATAATTCTTGCTTGTTGTCATAGTTTTATTTAAGAAAAATAATAATAATTTGAAAATGTCTCCAAAACTACTGTAGTTTTGGCATTACAGGTATAAACATTGTCACTAATAATATCAGTCATTGGCACTTATAATTTGTATGTACATATGTTTTGTACTTAACAATGCTAATTATAAAAAACTACCAAAATGCTCTTTAAGAAATTTTAATTCTTAATATTTGTGTTTAAAGCTCACTGTGCCAATGACTAGGTGGGTGCCAGCAATACTATGGTTTACCCTATAATAAGCTACTTGTATTTAAACCTGTGTCTTGTTTCTGCTTTCTTTTTATATCTTGTATCTCATGTTAAGCTGTGTTTTTAGTATTGTGTCGTTAAATAAATGTTTTATCTATCTATCTATCTACTTAAAAAAATACCGTCGAATTGAGATCATCATCATCGACCTATTATGTCCCCACCGAGGGACACGGGCCCCTTCGCTGAGGAATGTATAGGCCATACATACTCCGCACGAGGGCCAAGTCTGAATTGGTGGAGGCTTGTAAGACTAGTGGCTGGTCTCACTGTCAGAAGTGTTCAAGCCGCCCCTAAGGCTTTTGACTTTGCTTAACGACTGCCATCTATCGACGGCAGCTGGCACCAACTGCTTAACGTGCCTTGCGACGCACGAAACCGCTTGGAAAAATGCCACTAGCGTTAACGGTCACCCATCCATGAACTGAACGTGCCCTATGCTACTTAATCTTCGTGATCGCTTAAGATCGATCAGGCGGTCGGGGCTACGAGCGAATCAGTCGAATTGAGAACCTTGTCTTTATTTGAAGTAGGTTAAATGACTATACCTACCAGCTATGGAGTTTTTTATCATGTTGTCATTAAGCTACGCCGAAACAAGTAAGCAAAGCGTTTTATGCAATGTTTTATAGATTGTCACTAAAAGTAGATTTTCTTGACGTCATTTGTCGTGGGCCAACATCGGCTGGATTGTTGAATGGACAAAATCCGTGGGAACCAATGCTACGTCCGCTATTTTACGTTTATAAGCAGAAAACTTACGATTAAAAATGGCTTAGCGCGTGATTTTATTGAAAAATACGATGATGATAAAGGTCAAAACGTTCTTTGCTTAGAAGTGTTAGGTAACTTCCTACTTATTGGCTTACAACATACCTAATTAAGGGTGCTTACTCTACTTAGCGCAAGGGAATTCCTCTACGGACGCAGTTTGGCTTCAAATGATATGGAGACAAAACCTCAGTATTTTGTACACCACTGACCCTCGGTTTCTCATACGTTAACAAGCTGTTAAACTAATGTTAACAGCTGTCAGTTCACCAAAGTGCATACGAAAAAACGTTTGACAGCTGTTAACAGTAGATTCAGACTGTTAGCTTACGAGAAACAGGGGGTAAATATAAAAAAAATCTACTGTTAACAGCTTCCACTTGGTTTTTAGGGTTCCATACCCAAAGGATAAAAACTGGACCTTATTATTAAGGTGCAGCGCAGACGACAGACTATCTGTGACGCACGTTTTAGTTCGTGAAAATAGAAGCTATGCAATGGGGAACATTAATAGTTCATTTTTTTAGTTTATCTTACAGATTTAAGGCTTACTTAAACAAACCTAAAACAATCAAGTCAAAATGTGAATAAATCTATTTATTGCAAATCTTGAAAGTCCGGCGCGCAATAAACGGACTCGATCGCACAAAAAGGCTGCACCTAAAACTCCACTCATAAACTCGACTCGGTCTGTCTCTCTGCCTGTCCGTGCGTCCTTCCGTTGCCTGTCTAGAGGCCCTTGTAGGATCTTGGACTGAAAAACATATGCACGTGGAATGGAATACTAGCGGCGCAGGCTCGTCCCTCTTTGTCTAACATGTGACTTTCAATGTTGAATATCAGTTTAGAAAAACTTTTATCAAGCAAGGTGTGAGTGGGTAGGTACCAGTAGGTACCAACGGAATAATTTTTTTTAAATATTGAAAGACTTTATTTCAGTACCGTCCACTTTAAAAGTTTTTATCTATATTATTTTCTAGGTAGCTGTTCCACCCTCGTAAAACCAAGCGACTGTTTTACAAAACGTCTACGAAAAAACATCAAAGATTCCTCTTTGTTTTAATAGTTGGACAAAGCAACGACATTCCATGCAGCTCTTTTGATAGTTGTCACAGTTTTAGTTTTATGTTCGCCTAGTCTAATTCGGCGGTTGTAAATTATCTTGGAGAACGTAATTCGGGGTGTTTTTTCAGCAGATTATTAGGAATTTCTGTCAAATTTACAAATGCTTGACATTCTTTAGTTTAGTATTATTGATGCAGTGTTTGAATAGCCTGTAACGATGTAAATTTCTTTACACGAGTTTAAAAAAAATTATAACTAACGACCCGCTTCGCACGGGTGGAAATAGCTATAGTAGCTCCGTGGAAAATTCCCGGGGTAGTAATTTTTTTACACCTTGGGTTACATTTTTCGAGATTTCGTACGGAACCCTAAACTTTTTGAAAATCCAATAAAGCCTGTGCTACTCACGAAGAATGTAGCTTTCTAATCGTGAAAGAATTTTTGAAATGGGCCCAGTAGTTTCTGAGCCTATCCATTACATACATACACACACAGACACACAAAAATCTTTCCTCTTTATAATATTGGTGTACAGTATAGATTTTTAAATCAAAATTTAAAATTTCGTCACCCATTTCTGAATTTCATTTGAGGTCCCTTCCTACTTCACCTTTTGAAGAAACCATGAACTGGTAGCTTTCTACTTGCTAATTATATTTTATTTTGTGTATTTCTATTTTTATTACTTATCATAGAAATGAAAAAAAACCATAGCTTGTCGAAGTCACAGTTTATTAATCTACATCAAGAACAATCGAAGGTTACTATGTCACTGATGAAACAGATTGAGGGTGATTTGGAGGATCTACTTGGATTCTGTTTTTAGATTTTTAAGCTTAAGAATCACTAAAAATATGTAATTGATTAGAAAAGTGACTTTAAATATAAACAATTAGAAATCACATATCGAGCGTCACTGAGGATGTTACAGAATAAAAACTTCCGGTTTTTGAATTGACAATTTCACTGAGTAGGTATGGCTTAAGGCCTCAGATTGCTCAGGAAATAAGAAGTCAGATAGGTATTTGACGACCTCTGTGGCGGTTAGCGCATCTGCTTACCATGCAAGAGGTCCCAGGTTCGATCCCCGGCTGGAGAGAAAAAAAAACTCCAGGTCTTGGATGTTTACATGTTTGTGACGTCGCTGTTTCTGGTTCCCACGACACAGGGTATCCTAGTGTGGGGCCAGAAGCAATGTGTGTAAATGCTTGCTTATTTTATGTTTAAGTACTTACTCAACGAAATCAAAAACTAAGTGGTTAATGGGATAAATAGAAGAATCAGCCTGTTTCATCTCATACAGGCATACAATTTTAGAAATTACTTTCTTATTTTAGATTACTCAAGGAATATTTTCTTTCTCTCTCTAGCACATAGGATCGATTTCTGAACTGTGAATTTCGCTAAGCAATACTTAACTTAACTGTAAATAAGTAAGTATATTAAGTAAATTACTTATTTGATATTGAAATCTTAATATCTAACAATACAAATTTCATAATAATTTCTGTAATACTGTCTCGTCAAATTTCTCAGAAAAGACCGTGACAAAACGTTACTTAAATACATTATTTTACTTAGTGAAATTCTTAGTTCAGAAATCGGCCTAGCTGTCTCCGTCAATCAAATGTTTTAAAGTATAAATAGAAATCGTAGCTTTGATTTAATTATTGCTTCTAAAATAAACTCCTATACTATTCCTACCCAGAAATCATTAATTAAATTCATTGTCCGAACAACAACCGCCTTTTGTCAAGGATCTTTGCTACCTACTTAGGAATAAAATTCACATCTGGGAGATGACCGTAGACCATGCGGGTTCCGCCGGAAACGTAGGAATAACTTCGATATTAAAGTGATTACAGTGATTGTAATAATACTTTGTGAGTAAGTAAATATCTCATAATGGATCTTGAAATGGGTAAATTAGGTATACACCGTGAATTTTGGGTTGTTTAAGGCCGACTTGCACCACCGACTAAACTGTCAAAATTCTATTTAACTTTAAGTTAAATAGAATTTTGACAGTTCCGCCATACACTATCTGTCAAAATTCTATTTAATTTAATGCTAAATTTATGGATTTTAGTCGGTGGTGCAAGTCGGCCTACAAGTCATAGCAAAATGAACGTTGCCAATATATCTGTCGAAAACGCATAGATAGTTTGTTTTTTGAGAGGATTACTTACCAGCTCAAAACTAGAGTTTTCAATATAGATTGTTTTAGGGATACGCTTACTTGAATTTTGTCAGAGAGTCGAACCAGGTTCGACAAAATACCGACAAAATTCTGTAATGTGTAGAGCTTACGAAAGTTTTAGTTCGGATTTGTCAATCCTTTTTTATATATCTATACTTAAAATGGCAATTTATATTTATTACCAATCACATAACTCGGGTATCGCCAACCAGATTTCAGCGTTAGTTAAAAAAAAAAAGATTTCAGCGTGTATGATTAAACATGCCTGTATTAAATAAAATAAATTTAATTGAAAATTTTTCGCCCGCTGCCTGAGTGATCTTAAACGAAGGTTAAGCAACATAGGGCGCGTTCAGTGTGATGGGTGGCCCTTTATGATTAACGCTAGTGGCATTTTTCCGAGCGGTTCCGTGCTTCACAAGGCACGTTAAGCTAAAATTAAGTCGTTTTTGTTATGTATATAGTTAATTAGGATATAATTTTATAACGGGTACGATGGAACTGTCATCGTCACCTTGTGACAAAAGTTCCGAAAATAAAATAGATTAAAAAAAAAAAAAAAAAGCAGTTCGTGCCGGCTGTCGTCGATAGATGGCTGTCGTTAAGCCAAGTCAAAGGCCTTAGGGCGGCTTGAAAACTTCTGACTGAAAGACCAGCCACTAGTCTTACAAGCCTCCACCAATCCCGACTTGGCCCCCGAGGTGGAGTATGGCCTATGCCTTCCTCTGGGAAGAGACCCGTGCCCCTCGGTAGGGACATAATGGGTTGATGATGATCGAAACCCACACTAATT
Source organism: Yponomeuta plumbellus (assembly GCA_947310845.1). Taxonomy (NCBI): domain Eukaryota; kingdom Metazoa; phylum Arthropoda; class Insecta; order Lepidoptera; family Yponomeutidae; genus Yponomeuta; species Yponomeuta plumbellus. The sequence goes on from OX371214.1 coordinate 13,329,269, forward strand.
ATTGTTATGTAATTTATGTGTACTGTAACGCACTACTTGATTGAAATACGCTTGTTGGGCAAATATTAACTCTTTATTATCTTTTTTCGAGGAGGGCCTGGCCTAGCTAGCCCTCGACTGACATCTCTCACAAAAACGTAGCGATTCTCTTTCAAAATATTTAAATTCGTACAAGACGGCTGTGCCAGAGTTACTAACAAGAAGAATCGCTACAGTACCTAGAATAAAGCATATTCTTTCTATCTATCCGTCCAATCACTTGGGGATCCCTAAAACCTAAGCTGAGAAGGGCCCTTTGTTGTTGCCTGTCACCATTTGGTCGCCACGTGTCCCGCACGCGTTTTCGTTTCGTTCTGATTTTATTAATTACTCTGCTTTACCCCGTTTGACTGCCAAACTGTCTGGGGAAATGAAAAAATAATCAACAACCCGACTACTAAGCAGTTGGGGCCCGCCTAGATACATCGTAATGAGCTACATTGTTGAATTTAGGTCCTGCCTGATTAGTAGCAGTAAGCAGGCAGGACCTAGTGGGGAAGGCAGTAATTGTTTAATATACCTAGTCTTGCCATAAATACTGTAACAAAGAAAAACATTTTTTTTTCTATTGCCAATAACATTTATTACTTTAACAGTGTGTTAGTTCAATGCATAAATATAAAACAATTTAAAATATAAAAAGCTCATTCGAAGTGGTCTCCATTGGCTGCAATATAGCCCTTTAAACGTTGAGACCAGATATCAATAAAAGCACGCACTCTTTCCATGGGAAAATTCTTCACTGCCAATCGTATGGATTGTTTTAGGGAATCCAAATTATCATGGCGCTTAGAGCAAGTCGTACTCTCTAAAACTGACCATAAATCATAATCCAGCGGATTAAGATCGGGACTAGACGACGGCCAGACTTCAGCTCTGATGAAGTCCGAAACATTCGTTTCTAACCATTGTAGACCGACCTTTATGACCAGGCGCCGAGTCTTGCTGGAAGGACCATTCTTGGTTATTGAACATGGTGTTGTTAAGGGGCTTCACTACCTTCTCAAGAATGGTATCTTGATACACTTGTGCTGATTTTTTGATACCTTTTTCACAAAAGTATGGCTCGGTCACTCCTTCATAGCTAATACCCCACCAAACCATCACTGAAGTCGGATAATGCCCATGTTGCACTCTGTCGACTAATTGGGAAGCTTCCTTAGAGCTGTGAGTATAAAAACGGTCATTTAGTTTGTTAAAATATTGCCTAATAGTAAAAAAAATCGCATCCGTAAACTAAATTTTTCTGTGACCTCCCCTTGCGTACCGCTTCAGTAGTTGTTTCGACTTTACCACCCTATTCTTTTTTAAATTATCAGTTAAGAAATAACCAGTACGTTTTTTATAGGCTGCAAGTCCTAAGTCATCTTTTAAATTACGTGACATGGTTCTAGGTGCTATCTTCATCTCTCGAGATAAAATCTTTTGCTTTCGGACAGGATTTCTTCGAATTCTTTCCCTTACTGCTTTGACCACTTTTTTCGTACGAACCCTACATGGACGGCCAAATCTTTTTCTGTCACAAACAGAGGAGGTCACATTGCACCTAGTAAAACCCCGGTACACAAACATTTTACTAGTACCAAGAGTATGGAGAGTTTTAAAAATTGCATTTGGCTCCATACCTACTTTGTGTAATGCAATCACAGCGATTCGGTTCTCTTTATCACCCCACTGCATTTTAATATCGCAAAATATTGTACAATGTACATGGGGCACACTAAAAGTTTTGCACTTCTAGTTAATCGGAATTATTTGAATGTCGAATGTTATATTTTTTGAAACGACTTTCATTCTTCTTCGTAATGAAAAAAAAATTGGCGGGAAATCATTTGTCATTTGTTTTTTATCACATCACACATCGAAGCTCTACGTACACAACGAAAATGGAATTAAGTCGTAAAGATTTTAGAGAGATGATTTTTTATAATTTTAAAAGTTCTCTCTCTCCGCAAGACTGTGCTGCTCGTCTTCAAAATGCTTTTAGGATAGAAGCACCTTGTTTGAGCACCGTGAGGCGATGGTTTGCTGAATTTGAGAGAGGTCGGGTTTCTTTACATGACGAATTTCGTGAAGGGTGGCCTTCAACTGCCGTCAACGAAAATAATGTGGCTACTGTTAAGCGGCTAATTGATGAAAACCCGTCTATGACACAATTCGAGGACCATTGGGGATTGGTATGAGCCAAATTCAGAAAATTTTACTCGTAGAATTAAAAGTTTAGAAACATTGTTGTCGTTGGATCCCTCAAGAAACGGCAGCGGAGCAGAAGCGGGCTCACGTGGATTGGTGCTCACAGATGCTCACAGACATAGATCAAGATCTAGATCTATGTCTGTGCAGATGCTACTGAACTACGACCACGGACATTCTAATGCTGTTTATGACATTGTCACAGGAGACGAAACGTGGATTTATTGTTTTGAACCCGAAAAAAAACAACAATCTTGTGAATGGGTGTTTGAAAATGAGAACAGGCCAACAAAAATGAGGCCGGCGAGAAAAGTTGGTAAAAAAATGATCGCGTTTTTTTTCTCAGCTACGGGTCCCATCTTCACAATTCCACTTTAAGATCAAAAGAGTGTTAATGCCGAGTGGTATTCTATCCTTTGTTTACCCAGGGTGTTAGATAAAGTTCGCGAAAGACGACCAAAAAGCCGCGTTCTCTGACATCATGACAACGCTTCTTCACACACGGCTAACAAAACAAAGTCATTTTAGGTTCCGAAAAAGTACAACTCATCATCAATCCTGCCCATAGCCCCGACCTAGCACCCTGTGATTTCTGTATTTTCTCCAAAATCAAAGATTTGATGAGAGGTTTCACTTTTACCAACTCCGAAGAGGCAGTGATAGCGTTCAATCAGCACGTAGAAAACATGTCTTCAGATCTGTGGTCCTCCTGTTTTAAAAAATGGTTTGATCGGATGAAAAAATGTTTAAAATGTAAAGGAGAGTATTTTGAAAAGCAATAAACACAATATTTTGGTTATAACATTTTGTTTTTTTAAGTTACGCAAAACTTTTAGTGTGACCTACGTATTGGCGCCAAAATGAGAAAACACAACGAACAATCATATAAAAATAACAGATTCCAAATTCAAATGTAATATCTTGTTTATTTTTAATTGTAACAGTATTTATGGCCAGACTAAGTATGTATAGGTCGGTGGGCAGACCACCAGCCCGATGGGCCGACGTCATTGTGAAAGCGGCTGGGAGACACTGGACGAGACTAGCACTGGACCGGATGGGTTGGCGTGAAAGAGAAGAGGCATGCCCAACAGTGGGCTCTATTTACGGGCTGATTAGATAGATAGATAGATATATTTGCCTTTTAGTATTATTTATTTCTTCGATGGTAGCATACGCATGAAAAATAAACACGACGAATCGAAAAATCTGAAAATTGCCTAAGGAGTCACGAATAATAAAACCAGCCAAGAGCGAGTCGTACTCGAAGGGTTTCTCACCCATTATCTATCAACTCCTGTTGTAGTTATTAATATAGGCAAAAAACGTCAAAAATATCACGTTTGTTGTATGGAAGCACCGGAAACTGCTTTTGTGCAGTGGCAACAGAAATAAATCATTTGTGAAAATTTCAACTGTCTAGCTATCACGGTTTATGAGATACAGCCTGGTGACATACAGACGGATAGTGGAGTCTTAGTAATTACGTAAGAGTCTTAGTAACCCTTTGGGTTATGGAACCGTAAAAACCTTTGGTTTCTGAAAACTATATTCTCTTTATCACGAATATCACACTTCGTAAAACTACTCTGTGATAAACCTTCTCGGCGTTCAAATTTGTTCAAAAATCCCTATCAAACTGGATATCATATTGGAAATAATGGATTTTATCAATTTTGCCAGCTTTACCTAATTAATAACCCTCAGAATAACCATTTTACCACCAAGTGGGTAATTTAATATTTTAATTTATTTGCGTTTCGTTGTAAACTTTTAGTCCGGATCTACTTACGGGTGGTGTTATATCGGAAGAGTCCGACCAGGTTTCGCTCCGATTTGCAGAGCTTAATCATGGTGAGCAGAGACGGAGCTCGCGTCGTCGGTTGCTCGTCTCACACTAAAAGCTTACAATGTGTTGTGCTTACGAAAGTTTTAGTTCAAAAATATTTGCGTTTCGTTTATTTTTAATCGATCTCTGACTAGTTTTAGCCCTCTTGACATTACTCCCGCACATCATCTCAGGGAGAAAGCAGTAGGTATCTGAAAACCAGGGCTACCCGCGGCTGTCCGGGGCAGCACCAGCTGAGCCAGCACCTTTTGCCTTATTACAAAACCTAGTTAAGTCTTAATTTGTTAAAATTTTATTTTGATGAGGCAATAAATACTTTTTTATCTTTTTCTTTTTGTCTAATCACTAATCAGTCATGGTAAGGACGACATTGCAACAAAAATCGAAACGGTTGACTTGCTGTACAATCCAAAAAAAAACTACTAAGCCGACATAATCTTGTTGGTGATATCGTTACTATTGAGAAACTATTAATTTTTCTTTACTTCTACTGAAAGTTCTTTTAACACGTAGAGCGAGCGCTCTCTCCTTTTTGATTTTGTTACACCGTATAGAAGTACCAAATAGCTGTACATTACCAGTCTTATTTATTAAATAATCACGGTTCCTTAAAACACTCCTCAAATGCAGTTTTAATAGTCTGACGTAAAGGAAACGTTACCATAGACAATTTAAACTGCATTTGAGAAATGTTTTACAATCTATTTATTGAAGCGAACGACTAAAGGTAAACAAAGACACAGCATCTCCAAAACTTACATATCACTCAAAATAGCTCATGCACGCAACTTTGCTTGCATCGTATAATTAAAAAAGAGGTTAGTAGTCAGCTCTCAATACTTCTTCCCACACTTCGCGTAGCGCATTAGCATAAAATAATCGATCATAATCGGCCTTTAAACAAAAGTCCTACATCTTTGCTAGTTGCGAACATATTTGGCAGCAGTAGGATCGCTTTTACTTGAGGACCACTGAAATTTTAGGTATTTTTTGGGGTATAGATCTCTTAAGCAAATGGTATTTTCATGATAAAATAAAATATTTAGTTAAATAAACTGCGCGTGAGCGATAAATCAGATAGTAACAGTGTTAATGTGTTTATTGCTTATTGGCATTTATTAACCATATCGTTTTGTATAACTTTGCTAAATATTATGCAGTGTTATAAATGTGGCACATCGAAAAACCAAATTTTTGACATGTTGACACTTACTCGTTCGCTTCAGTAAATAGGGTGTAGAGTTAGTGTTTTAATAAATGATATGGTATTACAAAAACTTGATCCAAACACTTCAATAACGCTATAAATAACAATAACGCAATAAATAAAAATAGTCTGTGGTGGACATTTTACAAGAAAAAAATGTAGCCACAGATTAAATGAACGGAGTCCAGATTAATTTAAGAGAAATCGTGTTTCATAAAAAAAATACTTCCATGGACTCTTCTTTTATTTGATTTCTACGAAGATGGCTGATATTGTATGCCCATAGCAAAGAAAGAACACCGGCCACGCGATAATAAACAGGATGCCGTTTAAAAAAACAATTCGAGGTACGTTCCGAAACACGTAATGCACGTCATACGACACTTCAAATCCTGCCTGTCACTTAAAAAACCTACACAAGATCGTAGCGCGAGGGAATTGCGTGAAAAAGTTGATTTATTTCAGTCGAAACGTGTATTTTTGTGCGGAGCATTTATTTTGCGCCCTCTGACACTTAAAAAGCTGAGGGATGTCACCTTTGGGCCACTAATTAACCTAACTAAAGGCAGTGTGGCTAGTACGCACTCGTTATGTATGACATACAAGGTAGGTAGAGCCTACTGCTTAACCTTTGTATTTTTTGTGATTAATAGAGACATTCATCACCATCATTCAGCCACAAGAAGTCCACTGCTGGACATAGGCCTCCTCCATGGATTTCCAGAAAGACCGGTTGGAAGCGGCGACTTGGAGACTTTAGCATAATAAAAATATATCTCGAAAGAAATTGTTGCTAAATGAACGTCAAAAACTAGTATTAAGTAATAATTGTAGTTGCCAGTCTCACTGTTATTGTATTGTATTTTTATGGAGAACAAACGGACAAACCAACTCGATAAATACCTTTTTTTTAAATCATCTCGACATATTTAGAGATGATTCGACAAAATTGGGTTATTCACCAACTGGACACACATGACTGGACACACCTGTGTCGAGTTGGTTAAACTCAAATTAGTATCATTTATTCTTTCGTCATCTGGACACACAAAGATTTTTATGTGTGTCCAGATGGTGAAAGCTAAAATAATAATTTTTATGTTTTCACCAACTGGACACGCTCTGTTTTTTTGCAGAAAAGGGTACAGTCAGGTTAACAATCGTCTCGCTCATGGAATTATTGACCACTAAAAATGGTCGCGATCATAGTTTTCATGCTGATAGTTTCAATTTTGTTCTTGCTATAGGACCTTCATCATAAGTTTTATTCCCTAAATCTTTATTCCCATAATGTCGCTTTGCGTTTTACTTTAATTCCCAGTACTTCGCTCCTTGCTTCACAGTGGTTTCCAGTACGCCCCGTCGCACTTATGGTATGGTCCAGAGCGGTTAAAAGTACTAGGGTAACAAAAGTTAGTAGATAGTAGTAGTAAACAACCCTGTTTAATACTGCGCAGTATTAAGCAAAACCATGAACTAAGCCGCATGTTTTTCATGAGATTTTATTTTAGCCGCAATCTCTTACTCATACTTCTGCTACCCTAGTACTTTTGTACTATTTACTGTAAAATTATTGTCAAAGTATTGTAAAATTAGCCGTTTCCAGCGGTGGAACGTTTTATGGAGGATGATGATTGTGACAGAAAACATTCTGCTCATGACTGTAATTCGTCATAAATTCGGGTAAAATTCGAATGTGTGTCCAGTTGACGAAAACATTAAAACGATTTAAATACGTTTCACCATCTGGACACACATAAAATCTTTGTGTGTCCAGATGATGAAAGAATAAATGATAGTAATTTGAGTTTAACCAACTCGACACAGGTGTGTCCAGTCATGTGTGTCCAGTTGGTGAATAACCCACAAAATTGACTTAAAGCTTCGGGGTAGGTGTCAAGTTATACTCCTCGATTCACTTCTCGAGTGTTAGTAATCGCCTTGAATGATACAATATACTGCACCAAAAAGAAGAAAAAGAAAGAGTGTGCCAGAAAAAAAAGAAGTGTTTTGTAGAAACGTGTCACGTGAAAAAAGCCTCAAGTGCGTGTTAGGCGTACCACGACGGAATGTTGAGAGTTCGAATTCTTTAAATCCGTTTTCTTTTTTAATACCATTTTTGGCTTATTTGTTGTCATTTTGTCAAAACTGCGAAGATTTATTTTTTCTCATACTTGCTAGGTATTTCGTAAAAATTACTAGTATTTCATAAATCAAATAGACAAAACTGAAAAAATATTAGAAACAGTACAGTACGATGCAATTGTGGATATTTTTGTACATACATACTTCCATAAATTGTGCCCAGATAACGGCGACAGGCTTGCCACTTGTCACGTTTGGGACCTAATAAACTCGGCAAAACGTGGGCCCAGTTCCAGTGACTGGTGCCTCTGCCTACCCCTTCGGGGATATCGGGCGTGAGTTTATTAATTTTTTAATTTTTTTTATACATACTTCCTTTGCGAAAACTTCACACACATAAATGTACATGTATATTCTGTGGACGTGCTTTGCGTAGTGAAGTGACAGTACAAGTTACTTTTATTTATCAAGGAAAAGCGTGAAGGTATTTTATGTGTTATTAAAGTATCTATTTGCTATGAAATACGGATCAAAATTCACCTGTCCCTAAAAAAACTTATCAACGACCCAATTTTTTTAATCACGCCCCATGAAACTCAACACTACGCTATTGTGCTCGCTTCCTTTGATCGAGGTCGTGATAATTTCTGCACTCCTAATCCCTGATCCCTACTTCGCAGTACAGTGAGGCCCTAATAACATGGCAAACATAGACTCTGTTTTTATCTACACTTGCCTTAGATGTGTAGGCAAAATATATATTTCTCGGGCAAAGGTGATAATAAAATAAAAAATCCCCAAAACCGGTTTGCATGCATGCAACGAATGAAGGTTGATAAATCGGAAGAGATTTGTCACGATCGTAACATTTGGCAAATCCTGTTATCTGCCAACCTCTCTGGGGTACAGGCGTAAGTTTATGTAATGGTTTTGTCGAGATTATTTATGCACTCCTTGTACCTGACCGACGTTTACTCCCTGCTCATCGCTTTGCAGTACAGTGGAAGCCTTAGGGTTGGACCTCATTTGGCAGCACGGAATCGCATTTGTTCCGCCTGTGCTACCACGTGCTGCAGTATGCTGCCGCATGCGAACGCGCGCTGTTGCATTCCGCAGACAAAAAAGGCGATCGCACGAGTCAGCATGCTGCAGCATGGGTGGCATACTGCCGCGTTCTTTCATGATCAGTTTAGTTTCAAGCGCGAGATGGATAGGACCACGGAAGAGAGAGCAGTGATTCTTTGACGCGCATTCTTTCAGTGACGCGCGATAGCGTTAGCATGCTATCGCGCGCTTGAGCGTTCCGGAGTCTCCCTGCCGACCATTGCATTTTGTCCGTGATGCCGATCGCCTCGAGGATTCCGCCGCGTGCTATCGCATTATGCTTTCTGTCTCGGTCTAGCAAATGGCAGTTCTAAGCGACAGAAAGAGAAAGGGCGACGGAAAAAGGCGATTCCGTGCTGCCAGATGAGGTCCAACCCTTAAGCTGGCATGGCAGGAATCTGTCTATGGCAGGTGTAGATTCGGCTTTTATCTAACCTCATCATCATCATCATCAACCCGTGCTCCTCGGTGGGGACATAATGCCCCACCGAGGAGCACGGGTCTTTTCCCTGAGGAAGGTATAGGCCATACTCCGCCACGAGGGCCAAGTCCGGATTGGTAGAGGCTTGTAAGACTAGTGACTGGTCTTACTGTCAGAAGTTTTCAAGCCGCCCTAAGGCCTCTGACTTGGCTTAACGACAGCCATCTATCGACGACAGCCGGCACGAACTGCTTAACGTGCCTTGATTTGCGAAGTATGGAACCGTTCGGAAAAATGCCACTAGGCGTTAGTCATAAACGGTCACCCATCCACGCACTGAACGCGCCCTATGTTGCTTAACCTTGTGATCGTTTGATCACTCAGGTAGCCCCGGATACGAGCTATTCCTCATAATTATATAAAATGACTAATCTCTGCTCCCTATTTTGACATATTTGACAGTGCATTCAACAGTCAGCCCTAGTAACAGGGCAGACGCAGACTCAAATTTTGTCTGCGCTTGACTTAGAGATATAGCTTTTTTACGTTTGGAGAACAATAAAACGTGAGTGCAATAAAAGTATTAATAATAATAATAACACTAGTGTAAATTCTTTAAATAAAAAGTCACTATGTCAAATATAAGCTTGTCGACGAAGGTAATTAATATTTTAAAAAAATAATAAAGATCACGCTACTGGACAGATCTCAACAAAATAAAGCACACATCCGTCACTTGATTGTTGCCGACTGTACTAGAGGGTAAGTTTTTATTAAACACGTCTCTTCACGCCAATTGTCCCCCAACAAATAATGGGGATTACCCGGGATTAAGACCCTATTGTACAGCGGATAGTTGAGTTTTCAAGTAGCTTATCAAGTATGTAATAGATTTTAGTGTTGGATAAACACATATTATTAAAGTGAAAGCCTTTTACTGACGTAGTGATCTTACATCTCGGAGATGGTTTACTAATGTATTGCCAAAAATCGTTTCCCAAAGTATTACTTCCCAAACTATTTATACCTGTGTAATTTCCTTTTTTATGTACAATAAAGTGTTCTCTATCTATCTATCTATCTATCTATTTTCCGCAAATTATCACTTGGCAAAAAAACATTTCTCAAAACAACTTAAAGCAAATAAACAGTTAGCAAAAGTTATTATGGCAAGTTATTGTTTACCAAATAAATACTTGGTCAAAATTCATTTTACCAAGCATTATTCAGTCAAAAGTATCGTTTGGCAAAAAGTACCTTTCCATACAATACCGAATACGCTGCCGGCAAGGTGTGTAAATGACACAACAAAGTCGAGTCTGTTTTCGATCTTACATAGAGAACCTAACGCTCCGACGCGCTCCGCTTCGCTACGCGCGTCGTCGCACCTATATTTCTGTTGCCACGTATTCTTTACATCGCCGACCCCCCGTTCAATAATAATTAGTACCTAATCGTCAACTATATTTATGCCAAATAATAATTTGACCAAATGAATAAAAGCCAAAATAAAACGTTAGCATAATAAACGTTTGTCTTAATAAAACTTGACGCAGTAAAATTATGCGAAATGATAATTTGACCAAATGAATAAAATGCGAAATGAAAACTTGCTAAAGTTTCATTTGGGAAATGAAACTGATGCCATAAGTTTATTGGGAAGTAAAATTTGGCGAAAAATACTTTGGCTAAACGGCGGTATCCCCTCGGAGATATTCTAGAGAAATTAGGAAAATCAATGGAAAGAAAAACTTACCGATCTGAAACATCGGTGCTGGTGTCAGCCCTTGGCCTTTTTGCCTGAAAAATAAAAAAATATATATTATTTTTATTTTGAATCCACTGGCCACTAATAAACACATAGCGCAAAAGCACTGACCTCTACTCTATGGTACAGCCACCATGGAGATCATTACGTGAAAGCAAAACTTATAAGAAAAAAAAAACAAAATAATTTGCACATTTACAGTGCCACCATCTTATCTGTTCAGTTGATAGCGTCGCTAGTGGAGAATTTAGTAGTAACATTTGAGGAATTTACCTAGAAAAATGAGAATATTTTAAACCGTCTTTCAATTTTAATGAAAATATATCTATAAATCTTAGTGACTAAATAAAACAAAAAATGTGGAACAGGGTTTACAATTTATATGTTAGTTACAATTTTGCCCACCTACACAGATAACTTGATGGCGCTGTACGTTTGTTGGACATGATCAAATCTCTCATGAAAACGACAAATTCGTGTACAATCATTAATAGACGACTCCGTCACAATTGCCGACATTTTTTCTTCAACATCTCCGGGCGACCTTCCGAGAACTGCACATTGTGGACATGTTGTGGCGCGAAAATAATGGCGCGTTATCCTTTTGTCATTTGTCATCGCGAAAGGGCGTTCCACATTTGAAAATCTGTTTTTTTTTCATTCAGCCCATACGTCATTTAGTTGTTGGCGACAGCCAAGGACTTTATAACGTCCATGGCGACAGCAAAATTTGCTGTAAAAAATATGTTGAATACGATAATTGACTCTATGAACAATAAGTTATTTGAGATGCTCGATTAAAAAAAAAAATACAAAATGATTTGGAAAATATATTTCTTTTAATCATTTACTAGTTACCTATTACAATTTTTAAATAGATGAAACATAAAAAGAGTGCTCTGAAATGTGACGTCACAAGCAAGTATTTTCATAAAAAAATACGGCTTTAAATGTTACTCATTTGACATCCTGTCAAATACACAATTGTCAAACTTTCAAAATATATTTTTAATTTTAATGGAATATCTGATTGGCAAGTTTCTTCTTTACGTCTCTTTATTTTGATTCAAGAAATAACGAATCAAATCGATAAACTATAATAACAACAGAAAACTATTACGACCCTCAGCAAAAACAATAAACGCCTAACAAGCTCCATTTCCATACTAAAAAACTTAAAAAGACTTTCCAGATAATCGTAGCGTATAAATAATAAAACTCGTAGAAGTCACACGCGACACTCAGATTGTGACGATAAGACGCAGTCATTAATATATCCGCTCCGGATTTATTTCACGGGCAAGGGGGCGCCACCGTGTCTCGTCGATGACTTTTGGGTAAGGTCAGCAGGCCAGACACTAACATAAATTTCACCTTTTGTGGATAGGATGCCACCAATACTAATATGAAGTCAGTCACGCGAGCGTCTTTACACTTTGAGGGTTTGAGGCTACGTGATTCTACGCATCGCGATTTTGTGACATACTCACACATTATTTTTAAATGTTTACGTCATATTTATTCATTTGCTTGGTTCATTTATTCGTCACGTATTTTTTATTGGTACAAAAAGTAGTAGTTTTTAGACTTCCTTGTGGCTAAACAAAAAGATAAGAAAATGTTACTTTGAAAATAATTTTAACAGTCAAAATTAAATCGATGTGGAACATTACAATATTATGGCAGAAAAATTTTTTTTGCTTATAAAATTGACTCAGGTTTTGTTGCGACATATTTTTAATGTTGCTTTTTTATGTTTTCTCATAAATAATTAAAATGGCAAATCTGTGCTGATATGCTTCTGACGTTGAGAATTTTAAAGATACTTTTGATTTAAGTGCCAAATTAGGAAAGCGTTGCATTTAAGTTCACATGTTGTATTTTTTATATATCTATTATATTACTAATAATCTAAATTCGCAGCTAGTCAGTTTGCTTGACCAAGCAATAATTATTTTTGGTACGAGTTTTTGTTGTTGTCTCTACTTTGTTTCTCTCAAAAACAATATAACTTGATTCTTGTGACATTGGAAATAAGAATTTGGAGGTCTAATCTGAAATCCAGATCTCTAAGAGCGTGTCTTGATTTTTAACGACCCGGGGAGGAATTTTAAAATATTTTCACGTAGGTAAATTCTTTACAGGACCAAGATAATTTAAATAGTTAATGTTCATTGAAGTAGGCAAGTATAATAAATACCTTTATCTTTTGTTTCTCAGTAAAATTAATTAAAATTATTACTTTCATATACAATTTCACTTATAAAATTTAACCACTCAAAGTCGTAAGTAAATTATAGCAATTAAAATGATATAAATGTTCAATGTTCTTGATTTTGCAAAAAAAAATTACTAAACACCTTACCTAATAATTATAGACCAGATTGATAATTACAAAAAATCATCTACATAGCTCTTTAATTAAAATAATAATTTTAACCTTTATGTGAACCTATTTACTGTTTAAGTACTTACTATTATTTAAGTTAAAGCAATTCTCCTGGCGTTTTCTTTTCTTTTCTTTGTACGGTATAAACATTAAGTTACAGAATTATTTTTTATAAATTCCATAACTTAACGTTATAGACACTAAGTTACGGAATTTATTATTATATATACTCTCTCTCTCTCTCTCTCTCTCTCTCTCACTCTGAGAGAAGGCCTGTCCCCTATATTGGGAGGTATATAGGCTGCATACATAATATTTAAACCAAGGCGCTCGATCGATTTGTACCCACCAGGACACCAGACCTCCTTAGGACACACAACGAACCGTGTGAGGAAAACCGTTTATCTTGGACGCGCATTCCCTCGCATACCACGCAACTTATGCCGTCCTAATCTTGCATCTTAAATCCTATTACAATGCATTGAGGTCGAGTTTAGGTGTAAGTGGCCGAGGTGCGAGGCCGGTGGTACGATGCTGAGATAGCGAGAGCTAATTTATATGAAGCAACTGACAACGCGCTTTTGTGCCCCTCTCGCGATCGTCTTTTATTTTAATTTACAGGTTGTTCGCTGGAAATATCGGAGGTAATTTGTAAAATAAAGGGTTAAAATGACAAAACGGTGTTATTTTACAATATGTTTTGACAAACATGTGTCGCGCGGATATATGCCAGATTTTGCATGGTGTGTTTTGACGTTTTTATTTTCTATACTAACATTACCTATGACGGTGTGAGTCGTAGATCGCGACTGTCCAAGCAGCCTAATTTACTTGAACCCCAAATCCTAGCTGACGTTTGCTATAGTGATTAGTATAGAAATTGGCCGGAACCTAATTCTAAACGATATGAGATAAATTAGAAGTGGTACCCGTAATATAGGTGCTGTGGATTAATTGGCAAATTCCGTTATTTGAGCGCCCTAAACCGTGCTACTTCTAAAGATACTTTAGATTTTATTTGCGAAATCACCCGTAACTTAAAACATAAAGTACAGGAAAAAATCTGTAAGTGTAATTTCAGTGATGTGACTATAATTTCTAACCATAAAGAATATTCTATTTTCTGTCTATTTACACAGGTGTAAAGGTTAACTAACGTACTTATGATAATACACTACCAGTGGCAGTGACCAAAATCAATATTTTTTTATAATTTTAAATTAATTAAAGCTTGTGCAAATCACCCTGTAGCCTAAACAGGCAGCGCGAGACAAAACGCTTCTTTATTTAAACGTAATCCGTTTATTGTTTTATCTCACTTTATATTTAGGATCTGTCTCGCCCCTCCGATAGAGGATTTACACCAACCGAACATGAACTATAAAACAACCTTATATCTCATGTTTGACAAATAAATAATCTTTATCTTTATAATTGGAATAAAACTGTCAACTATGTGCAAAAAAATATTTAAAGAAACAATTATGGTATCGACAATCAATCAAACGCCAAACTCTTGAACTTGGGGGCCTTATTTTTTTTAAACTATCACACAGTCTTTTACAAGGGAAATTTCGATAATATTTGATTGTCTTTCTAATTAGTTGATATTTATATTACATAAACTCACGCCTGTTTCCTGGAGAGGTAAGCAGAGACCAGGGTTTGCCTTTGAGCCAATCCTGACAAACTTCTTTTCGCTTCATCAATATTGACATATAATGTTAATTATTTTTTTAAATAATTTTATTGATTAATAAAGTTTTATTAAACAGTTAAATTATTTAAAAAAATAATTAGGATTATATTTCCGGTTATTATTTGAAGTTGTTTTGATATTACCACTTTTATTAACAGTAACTTTCGGTTCTATTCGGTTGGTGTAGTCAGGCCAAATAAGGTGACGAGGCAGGGTGAATAAATTCTTTAATTTATCGGCCGCCATGTTTTATTGCGTTTTGGGATTATCGTTGTTTCGATAATTTGAGAGATACTGGTGATACATTATTAATTTGATGCTTATTGTTTTTTTCTCAGTGTGGTTTTTTGTGCCCAGTGTGAAGTGTCAATTTTAAATTGTGATTTATGTTTAGGATGATTCTTTTTATGCATGACAAGTTGTCGTTAGACACACTGCAGTTTCAGCATTTTTTTCGATTTTATCAACACTATCTTTACATTTTTATTGCAATGTACTCAGATTTTGGTCGACATATAAAATGTTTCATGACATAATTGCATATTGCATGCTTTTTATTTTTATAGTGTATTTTTTTGTGATTTTGGACTATAACAGGCACGTGCATATTTGCATCTTCATACACACGTTATACTAAAATTATCAAAAGAATTCCTATGACACTTCGTAGAACGAAATATGTATAATCAAAAAGTGAAAAGGCTTTTTTCACCGTTATAGTTTTAAGTTAGTTTAGCGACGTCTCAGGAGCCTGACTGACATATTGTCCGACAGTAAAATATCGCTGTAGTGTGCGCAGTAGGAAATTGGCGACAAAACCTTTTTCCACTAATTGTTTTTATTCGTGCTCCAGTTTCTAATCACCCTATTTTTTAGGATTTTGCAATTTTTTTTGATCGAGCGCGGATTAATTTGCCTACAATCATCAAGCCTTTTACCTTTTCCATGAGCTAGACAATGGCTTCTTTATAGTCTAGCTACCAGCAATCATCCAATTCTAAAACTTACTTCGCTGGCAATAAGAGCTGATGTGCCTACTTGAGACTATGGGAGCTAGTACGTAAGCCGACGCTCATGATAGCCTGGTATCCAATAGCTAACGACTGTCTGTCCCGTAGGCGACACCGCGTGAAGATATTACGAGCTTTTAATGGCCAGTAACGATTAACGCGTGAATGGGTAACAAGAGACCTCAAGCCAATGTCCAAACACGGGGCGTAGCCTTAGCAACAGAAGTACGTTTCTGAAACTCCAATACATCTTGTATACGGCGCTTTTAAGACTTTTTCGGATAGAGATTGTTCTTCTCAATCTAGTCGACCATATTGTTACGTCTGTCTTAAGCGGTAAATATTTCGAAGTTTAATTTCGGCGGTTCATTATCATCATCATCATTCAGCCACAAGAAGTCCACTGCTGGACATAGGCCTCCTCCATGGATTTCCAAAAAGATCGGTTGGAAGCGGCTTGCAACCAGCGTCTTCCTGCCACTTGGATGAGATCGTCTAAGCTCTGTCGATGAGAGCGGAATCTGGTCCGACTGTTCCGACAAAATGTCAAGTAAGTGTTTTGCGGAATAAAGGTAATAAAGAAAACTAGGCATTTTCTGAGATACTTCTTGACTTACAAGCGATCTTGCGGCACTTGTACGACCAATCAGGACATACCAAACCAGTAAAAATTGGTTTGATCACTTGACGGACACTTGATTTTCTTCTTAGTATGTTTTGTGCAAGCGAATAACTAGCTTTGTATTGTATTTGCCAATCTGGTTAATAGTATGCTAATGATAGTGAATAAAAAAAATGTCCTTGCCAAAAAATGTGTTTTTTTTTATTGTTATCCAACAAAGAACCTGCTCATTCTCAAGCGGGCGTGTTAAGCTTCAGTTAGTTTACTTCTATTACTCGCTGAATTTAGTGAAAGAATGTAGGTTACTGTATTTCTATGCAGTCATGTGACGCCTTTGCTGCTAGTGGTACTGCATCGACAACAACCCATTATGTTCCCAGCGAGGGGCACGGGTGTCTTCCCTGAGGAAGGTATAGGCCATACTCCACCACGGGGGCCAAGTCCGGATTGGTGGAGGCTTGTTAGATTAGTGGCTGGTCTTACTGTAAGAAGTTTTCAAGCCGGCTTGGCTTAACTACTGCCATCTGTCGACGGCAGCCGGCACCAACTGCTTAACGTGCCTTGCGACGCACAATTTACATAATTAAATCTTATAATTTTATTCCGCCATGTCGAACTGAGTCGATCTCATGATAAGTGATTTTATAAATTTTTGAAGAAGACGCGTGGTTTTTGAATGATGTTGAAACTGGCCGTGATTATTTTAACCGATGTCTAGAGATATCAAAAATATCAAGATCTGTATACAATTTGGTGAAATTATTTAACTTAGTGATTCAATGATTTCTTTAGATTTTTGGGTCTTCGACGTTGTTACGACTAATGCCCGGTCCCAATAACCTACCAACCAGTTACCACCAATTCAAATCTTAACTAGTGATAGGCCACTCAATAGAAAAGAAAAACGGAACGTTGCAATACCGCGTCGACAGCTAACTGTCAATTAGTTGTAATATGTTAAAGGGACCGGGCATTAGTAACTATTTAATAACTGAAGGCCAGTTATTCCTATCCGATAGCTGTGTAAAACGTCGGCCTCACAATTAAGAAATGGTGGGTTTCAATCCCGCTATGTTATATCGCATTAAGTCACTTTGTGATATCGTGAGAAAACGTGACTCTCCTTTGTGTTCATATACCTCAGCCATTAAAAATGCCAATCCGTAGGCAAGCGTCGCAATTATATTTACATTTAACATTTACATACAGGCACATACATTGCTTCTGGCCCCACACTAGGGTGCCTTGTGTCGTGGGACCCAGAAACAGCGACGTCACAAACATGTGAGCATCCAAGACCTGGGTTTCTTTTTTTTGTCCCCAGCCGGGATTCGAACCCGGGACCTCTCGCATGGTAGGCAGATACGCTAACCACTTCACCACAGAGGTCGTCAAATTAAACCTATTCTCTCTCTTTGACTAAAGGCCTGTGCCCTCCACTGGGACCTAAAAACTACTTAAAAAAGTTCCCTATACACCTCCCAAGTTGTTCTTTCGTTACATGCATTGATTCCGTGTCCAACCAACGGTGTCCCACTCGTACAAATATAAACAGTTTGTCCAGACAATAAAATGCCATGTTAGTTACGACACACGATGTACGGAGCTGGTTCGGCCAGATAAGAGAATTGATCACGTCGTTTGTGTGGTCTGTTTCAATTTGGGCCTTGGACCCGTCTGTCTACTGAAGGCGTACGGAAGTGGGACAGAGTGATTACTAATGTCGAGTTCCACTAATTCTGTCAACTGACTCTAACCGAACTCTTACGGCTGATTTCTGATTTGAGAATTTTCGCTAAGTAACGACTTATTTGTAGTGCTGGTCGTCAAATTTCTCAGGAAAGAGCGTGACAGAACGTTACTTAAGTATTTACTCAGTGTAAATTCTCAATTCAAAAATCAGCCCTTAGGGCCAGTTTCTGAATTTCGTTAAGTAAGTAACTATTTAACTGTAGTACTTTCTCGTCTGTATGTACGCTCTTTTTGGAAATCCATGGAGGAGGCCTATGTCCAGCAGTGGACTTCTTGTGGCCGAGTGATGATGATGATGACTGTCTCGTCAAATTTCTTTAGAAAAGAACGTGACAGAACGTTACTTAAGTATTTAGTTAGAGTTAATTTTCAATTCAGAAATCGGCCCTAAGTTAGCCACGAAAAAAGATTTGAGAATACTCAGACCACAGACACGAGAGTACGCGTGACTGGAGGCCGATTTCTGAATTGACAATTTCACTAAGTAATTACTTAACTGTAGTGCTGTCTCGTCAAATTCCTTTAAAAAAGAGCGTGACAGCACGTTACTTAAGTATTTACTTAGTGTAAATTCTCAATTCAGAAATCGGCCCTGAGTTCTAGGCCAATAAAATCTAATTGTTTTTCACCGATACGATAAGAAACACACTGTGCATAAAATCATTAAAAGCTCGGTAGTCGAAGACAAATATTATTATGTCTAAAGTGAAACAGTAGAGGCAAACAGTTATTCCATCCCTTTCTGTGGGTGGCCATTTTGTTAGGACTATCTAGATATTTACGATTAAACTATACTCCATGTTTAGGTACTTAACTAAAGGTAATCAATTTACATAAGTCTTTTTATTGAAATATGCACATTTTAAATCAAAAATTTTACTAATTAAATGTGTTTTTATGAAATTACATTTAATTTCACATTGAATTGGTAATGTGTAAAGATTTTGGTTTAATAAGTGTATTAAATTTCAATAAAAAGGCGTATCAATAGTGTTTACCTTTAGTTAAGTACCTACCTAAACATTGAAGTATAGTGTCGACATTCATTGATCTTTTTTAAGCTTTTATTCTGAATTCGACTTTATGTCTTTTTCAAAGAGACGTTTTAAGTAAATATTAAGGTTATTGACGAGTAAGTATAATTCCAACCAAAATTAGAGCAATCGGATTGAGTTTTCGATGGTAACGTAAAAGTGTTTGTTTTTATTATTTGTATTTCGGGCCTATTAGAACCAAAAATCATATATCATCAAAGACATTTGTTCCTCTTTTTAAGGTCTTATTAGATGCTTAATAACTTCTTAGGGCATATTGCGTAATTGTTTCTAAAACGCTTTTCAGTATGCTGTTTCAGCATCTTGAAATAGGCATTCAATAACGATCTCTCAGGTGAGAGTGTTTCTTTAAAACGGACTTTAGACACAAATTGCCAAGAATAAACATCTGTTTACCTGCAGCACCAAAATGTACGTTCTCTACTGGGTTATTCTTTTTGATGTTTCTTAAGTGTCAGCTCAGAATAGGTTTGACAACAGTTGTCAATAGTTATTTACTATTTAACAGTTCGGAGTAAGAGAACGGTGAAGAAGGTACGTAATGGAGCCACAGTTGTTTTATTTTTCTTTGGCCAGCAGCATGCTCAGTATAAATATTCATGCAAACACAATGCCACAAGCAAATCAGTGAGTTAGCAGCAAACTTAAGGAGTAGTTGCGAGCGAAAGCGGTGCCAAGCTTACTTTAACAGCTAATTGGTGCACAGTGCAAAAAAAGAAAAGACCAAAGAGGCATACTTCAGCCAGTACAGTAGACAACAACGTTGCGAAATCACTCGTAACGCAAACAAGTAGATACCACGCTTTGTTAACGTCAACAAAGATTGATGAGGACTGTACTTATTGTCAGTTCTTCATTAGCTAAGCTACGTGCAACTACGGTACATATTACGGGTGGTAATCAATTTTAGGTGCAATGTGACTGGTGCAACGTTCAAAATTCGTTGAAAGGACAGCTGACCTTTGGCTCGGTGTGATCGAGGCTGCATCGCGGCGACCCGCCGAGGTAGCCGCACGGCATCAGAGTCACCATGCTGCCCTGATACCGCGCGTCCAGAGACAATCCAAGCGCACTTCACAAACGTCACTTTGACACCTCCTTAGGCGGGATATTGTCTCGAGCCGTCATGGTTTTGACGCACTTTGTCTATTTAATTTTCGAGCAGCACTTTCTCTTTGCTAAAGTCTTAGTTTCATCCATATTTTCGATCGAAATTTTATGTCGATCTTCCATAGCTTCGAGCCTAAGGTACAACACAAAAGAAAATTCGTAAATTTTTTTTTTACCAATGCTAAATTTCGTCATGGAACGGACTGGCAGCTAGTTATTGAAAGACGTTAGTCATCAAATAAAGAAAAAAACAAAAGAAAAAACTAACGGCCGCAGACCACCCACCTTGGGGACGTCAAATTTTAAATATCGAACGCACGCTGTACGTGTTCATCAAGTCAACTTGCCCAATCAAGTTTGACGTGATTTAGAACTATTCTCGTTAGATACACGGCTTTTTTGTTGAGAGCCTACTTTTATTTTATTATCGGTAGTATGAATTGACAGCTAAGAAAAAGTGGAGAATATTTAACATCAATCTAACCTGGGCATAACCGAACTCGCAATTTAAATTTATAATTACACATTTTTATAAAGTAATTATTGGTAGTAAGTTCTGTATTGTACGGTGTACCAGTTTTTTTTATAAAATTGGTAGGCTTAAATTGGGAGTTCTGGACTTAATATTTAGCCTAGGTAAAAACAATGCAATTAGTACTAAATAAAAAATATATATTTAGGACACTAATTAGTTTTTAGACTTTGCAATTTACTTTTACTACCAAGAAGTTTTTTATTATCTGCGTAAGGTATAATAATTAACTAAATGGCAACTCAGGCCACTAATATGGCTTCAAAAGAAAAAACAAAGAAATTAAATTCAAATGTGGAATAACTATAACATTTTATGGCCGTTCCATTCTGGCCATCGCAGTTAAGGCGAAGGAATAAAATTAAAAGTGTGTGTTTTCTTTTTAAATCATAGCAGGGGGTTCAACAGTAGCGGCGAGTACGCAGCGTGATGCGCGGTGCTAGGGTGACCACGTGATTTTGCCAGATTATTTACGTGGTAAAATCACTTAGGCTGACCTCAGTCATTATCTTGCGTTATATTTCAGTTTATATATAACATATCATTTACATACAGGCACATACATTGCTTCTGGCCCCACACTAGGATACTGCTGCAACTGAAAAAGGTATTTTATATTTTTGGTGATGGGTGTTTTATATTTTTACGAAATAATTCACATTGCACATTACATCACATCAACATAATAATATTCTATTATTAGTTAAAAATAACCCGCAACATAAGCTGAAGCGAGGGCACGGACCTCGAAATCACATGTTTGCTTTTGTCATAGAGCCCATATAATTGTAATAGTTTCTTACATTAATTAAGCAAAATTCAAGATGTTCCATCAGTCATAAAATAGTTTGTTTTTATCTACTGTCTCGTCTTTTCCATAAAATAATGGACACATTACCGTACAAGCAGTCTAATCCGACCTTTGCCCCGCAATGGGAGGGCCACTACTAGCGAGAATGTCAAAATGATTCGCTGTTTATACCCCGTGTAAATATTAGCGCCATGAATGAAAAATAGAACTTATTTTTATAGATTTGCAAACAGTGTAGTACAGTCTGTTAGCTTTTAGAATATAGACATAGACATAGACATAGACATACTTTATTCGTAATATTCATTACAAGTCACATTACCTCGGGCTCTAGAGTAGGCTTCGGTTTTCGCCGAAAGCACACGAGTGTAATACTACTTCCTGCTCTGTAAAAACTATTCTTCACTATTTTGAAAAGTTATGTAAAGTTATAAATAACAATACAAAAGAAACCTTACCTTATTGCAATGTAATCGGTTTAGTCAATAGTAGCCCAGGTGTATTAAGTATGTAAAAGTTAACAGACTGTAAACAGTGATTTTTAGAACCCACTACAGAGAATCTAAGATCAACTCCCGTTGCGGGGCTATAACTTCAAAATTTGGTAATGAAAGTGCTACAAAGTCGCAAGTTGAAAACATGTCGCAACATGAAACGCACGAGACGCGACTTCCGTAGTAACTACTAAGAAAGCGCAAGTCACGCGTTTTGTGGAGCAAAAATATTAGTGTTTGATATAATTAATAATATAATGAAAAGTCGCGCCTTTAGTCGCAAAAACGCGCAACTCGAGTCACGTTGCTGCTTAAATTGTGGTGAGATATTGGGTATATCATTAGCATTGGGTAAGCAAAAAACGGCATAGTTCTAGGTTTCTGCAAAAGTTAGTTTTCTTCTTTAGGGATACTCCGAGGGATAGGGAAACTCCGAGGCGCCCAACAGGGAACTGGTGACTGATACGAGTTTAAGTGTTCCTGGATTCGATTTGCCCCGAATATACTAGACACAATTCAAAAGAATCAGATGTCGAACCTCGCAGGGTAGATGTGCTGGACTGATACATAAGTGGAATTTCGGTACAGAGCCCACTTGCAGTTGCGGAGAGGTGCAAACTATGTGCCATAATACCGACCACTGTAGTTACGGTCCATAAAAGGAGACATGCGGAAAATTCACCAAGTTGACGAGGAAGTGACCGAGTGGATTGATGGCCTCCCTTTTGTATTTTAGCACGCTGCATACCATACGCAAATTAAATAAATAAATTCTTTTGCTGTCCTATGCCGCCTCCATAGGGCTTTTGCAGTACAAATAGGTTGCATAGCGCGTTACGCAGCTAAAAAAGTTGGTTTTCCTATTTTGCTCGTCGCACAACAAAATCTTCGTACGCAAATCCGATGCAAAATGATTAAAAACAAAAGAACAATAATCGTCATTTACCTGACCTGCACCAGAGCCGGTTCTAAACTGGTGTTTCGGTTAGGCCGAGTCAATTCGTCGGCGTAGAACGATAACTAAGGCTATTTACGATCAAATGAAATTCAATTGCTTGTAGGTACTGGCTGGGATAGTATGGTATGGGAGGCTATGCCGCGTTTGGGTAGGAGAGTTGGCTCGCCTAAGAGCAAAAGCGTGTGCAAGTAGAATGTGGCTAGGGAGGCTAGCTGGGCTCGCTGAAATGCTGCCGTAGTCAGTTTCTGTATTTATTTCAAGTTGATTTTTATAATATTTATTTATATTTATTTTTCTATGACCTATTTACATAGAGCCGGTAAAATTGGACCAATATATAGGGAACATTGTGGATGTATTAAATGCCTGAATATATATTAAAACTAGTAGGTAGTTAGATCCATGTCAGGTTGATTTGAAAAAAATCTGCCATCAAGTTAACCTTTAACCGTTAATCGTCAACGGGAGAGCCTGCTGATCTATACAAACGAGGCATCGAAACAAGTCATGGCACAGTTAGCTACAAGGGTAGCTACTTATATTGATCAAAAACCATCCTTATGTCAGGTAAAATAAAAACTACCGAGACGTGATTATAGCTGGTGTCCTGTGTCCTAGTATCATTGAGATAACATAGGGAGAATCGAGATAATATGTTCCCCAAGTCGATATTAGACATAAATTAATCGATTATAATCGCCTCTGGGGACCGTAGATTGAACCGAGATCGGAGTTTCGAGGAATATGGAAGTCCCGAAAGTTATTGCTTTGAATCTTTACTGGAGGATGTTATTTGTGTTGTAAAATCACACTTCCATTTCAGATCACATATTTGATGTTAGGTACCGGGTTTTGTTGAGAACCAATAAGTGTCATACAAGTCAATTATATTTTCACACAAATTGTTTCGTTTCTATTTAAATAATAAAATAGATTCTATATTACTAAACAAATATCCTAAAATTAATTATTAAATTTCAATTAAACTGCATATAAAATAATAAAGTCCATTATAGTCTAAATATAAAAAATGGACCGCTGTCGTTTCTTAATATGAATTTTTGAAAATGAATAATAATAAAAAATCTGAATGTTTTGCTGTTTGGAACCTCCAAACATAATTTAAAATTAAAAATTAAAACTTGAAATCCACCTTTACGTTACGTGCACTCTATTCACCGGCGATTTATATGTCTTTGCAACAAAAGTCTGTCGACTGTATACCTACAGGGTGTCCCAAAACTCGACGTCAAGTCGGAACCGGGTGAAAAGGCAAGTCATACTTTCCGAATTCAAAGCGAACAAATAAGCAGACACAGCTAGTTGGTAACAAGAACAGGGTCGTTTCTACGTAAGTCCTCAACTGTATGGAGTTGAGAACTTGCGTAGATTCTGATTTATTTCCTTTATTCCGGATAAACTTACTTCACGTTTTTTTCAGAAGAGTCCAACCAGGTTTCGCTCTGATTCGCAGGGTTTAAGCCTATGAGCACTCTAGGCGACACGCGACAACGACAGTTCGGCGACTAGACGCAACGACAGGCTACGGCCGTCAAATTTCATATATTTTGTTTGAATCTCCGCACACTTGGCGTCAGAATCGCGGAGTCGCGACGACAAGACGCCAGAAGCAAATGACAACGTCGCGTCTGACGCGGTGACGGGCGACTAGACGCGGCGACAAGTCGCCCATTTTTATATACATATTTGAATTTCAAATCCCATACTGCAAATCAATGTTCCTACTACCTACATACTTATCTATCTTTACCCAATAACTTATAATCGAAATTTAATCAAATTAATACATTAACCTACGCGTAAATTCATGACATCATTCGAAAAACCAGCCAAGTGTGAGTTGGGCTCGCGCGCGAAGGATTCCGTACCATTATCTATACATTATTTGAATTTTGCAAACGTCTACCCGTTGTCGTTATTAATATCGACCAAAAATCGGTATGAATCACGTTTGTAGTATGTATGGGAGCCACCCTTAAATATTTATTTTTAAAGTAAATGTATAACATTATCTGTGGACATTTTAGGCGTATACCTGTTGCCATTATTAATATCGAACAAAAACAAAGGACAAAAAATCTCAAATGGGAGCTCCCCCTTAGATATTTATTTTAATCTATTAGTATTTGTTGTCCTAGTGGCAACAGAAATACGTTATCTGTGAAAATATTAACTAGCAATTTTACAGTTCATTTACAGCCTGGTTACAAAAAGACAAACGGGCAGCGGAGTCATAGTAATAGGGTCCCTTACCCTTTGGTTACGGAATCCTAAAAAGCACTGACGTGGAAGGATTATCACAACTAAAACCTGATAGGGCCACATCAATCGATTTGTGGTCAATTTTCCAGTCAAAATGATCCGACTACCGAACGAACCAATGTCACTGTGTACCAAGGTCGCATAAGTGCAGAGCAAGTAAAAAGTGAAATGTTATGACGATTTGAGCGGAGTTTGTTTTTGTACGCGCTCGCTGTACTTTATTTGGGTTAGATTGGAGCGGGGTGATCAGGACGACATAGGAGACAAATAAAAATGTTATGAACATACGTGTGGTATATCTATCTATCTATATAAAATTCAAAGTCCTGACCGACTGATTCATTCACTCATCATCGCCCAGCCCAAGCCGTTGAACCTAGGAAGCTGAAATTTTGCACAGAGGGTCTATATATAATGTAGGCAAGGAATAAGACCGGATTTTTTGAAATTCAACCCCTAAGGCCGGGTCCGCTGCGCCATGTTACGCGTGTTACAAAAAATGTAACACGTTATTAAAACAAAAATGGGGAGTGGAATTTACACTTTACGTGTTACGTAACACGTAACATAACGTTATGTAACACTTAACGTGTTATACCACGTCCCATTTTTATTATATTTACGTGTTACGCTTTTTGTAACACGCGTAACATGGCGCAGCGGACCCGGCTTAAGGGGGTGAAAACGGTTGCCAAAATTTGTATGGGAGGTATAAAGAATGTTGTCTAATTTTCTTGAAACTTACAATAAATACTCTTCAACACTTCAACAATTGAACACGTGTTTCGCCGTTTTTCTAAATTTAACCCTTAAGGGATTGAACGGGGTTGCAAAATTTTGAACTAAAGTCCACGCGGACGGAGTTGCGGGCGAAAGCTATAAATAATATAATTGTCTTAGATACGATAGTTTGTTTATTTGAAGATCAGATTCCAAATCAATCTAGCAATTTAAACACATAAGAGCTGCTAGGGTTACATCTACCCCTATATTCATTATACCTACAGTGGACAGAATATCAATCTTCACACGCGTGCGCTATAGGCAGTAGGTACTCGTTTAGGTTACGAGATAGTTTGAAAAAATGTAAAGGTTCATACTGCTATCGACTATATACACAGATACGTAGTAAATGCCCACAGTGTAGACAGTCTCTCAAAAATATTAACCCTAATTTTTTATCACACGTTCTTTATTTTAGTAAAGTTTTAGTATAAATGTATGTACTTGTTTGTCGACAAGTTAAATTTTAGTTATTTACATTTAATGCGCGAAAATAAACCAGGTATTACAATTGATTTATAATAAAATTAATCCAGGTGATTAGGAGAGCATAAACAATGAAGATAACCGTAATATAAAATAATAATCTTTTCATCTACACTCAAAACTATTTTTAAAAAAGTGTAAATGCTGGCTGAAATATCCCCTTTATTTGCCGCCAGACAGCTGCAAAAGACGAAAATTTCAAACGACGAACATCCGTGATGTCCTATCTCCTTCCAACGCCCCGCCCAGTCAGGGACACGCCCCTTCCGCACTCCAAATTCAATTTCGTATTTCGAACATTCCCTAGTCTAGGCAACATTCCGACAAGCAATTCAAGCCTTTATTGGTTTGGGAATAGCGCAGTGGGAGTTTCAATTTGGCGTTTTTGATCAAGAGACAAAGGATTGCGATTGAAGTTGTAGTCTTTTGTTTGCGTTTTTATATTTTGATCTTTTACTGCCTATTCTGTTCGGAGCGGATACTAAGGGAGTTTAATTACGAATAACAATGTTCAATGACTACAAAATCGGAAGAATGAAGTGAACTTATAGATGAGGCAGTGTTAAAAAATGCTGTAAAAATGCCATCACTACTGACAAGTTATTTTAGTTTGTGTTTTAGTTTCTAAGTTTTTTTCTACGTAGCCTCTTTTGTGTCCCACTGCTGGGCAAAGGCCTCCCCTCCCGCTTTCCATCTCTTCCTGTCTCCAGCCACCTCGCACTATCACGGTAAGAATGCATTTAGGTCGTCCCGCCATCTTCGCCTTGGTCTGCCGCGACGCTGGCAAAGTTTTTAATATAAAAATTAATTCGGTATCACCCCATAATGAGCCGTTTTCAGAAGAAAAAAAATACGGGCTGTTAAAGGAATGCAATTTTCGACCTCAGCCCAATAGATATTTCAGTGATACATCATCGAATAGGTCTCAGCGAGCTGAACAAAAGTTACTATGACGCCAACAGCCAAATGTTTGTCCTTTCGGAGTTATATTGTATTGCAAAAAAACTAAATACAATATAACTTCGAACGGCTTTTTTTTCTTCTGAAAACGGCTTATTATAGGTACATAACATGTCACAGTTAGAATATGATGCATATTTTTAAGAAATTTCTTAAACATTGCAACAGATTACTGACAATGAATCTCATAACGAATAAAATCTTTACTATTACCTATTACTATTAGCCCTATTCTTTGAAAATTACAAAAACAATTTTGGATTGACATGGCTGCGTGATAGAAGTGCTTGTCCCGTAATGGCTTCACTTTTATTGCAATGTTTTCTAATTTTGTGTGAAATGTGACGGAGTCGGTCCAAGTATCACTAGTCCAGGTATCCTTTTTTTGATAAAAATGATCAAATTTTGGTAATTTTGGCAATTCTCAACGCACAAACACATCCTTTAAGGGCGTGCATTTATAAATTTCATTGGTGGTGGAGGGAGACTCTCACTGTATTTTTTTTTTCCTCTGTGGTCTCCCTTTTGTCAAAAAATGGCAGAAAAAAACTTCCGAACAGTTGATAAAACATAGCCTCTGAGAGTATTGTATTCTTATCACTTTCACGTATTTTGCAATTTAATATATCTACGACACACGCAAATGTCGTGCAAAGCACACCTTCAAAAGAACATAGGATTTTCTGATTAGCACCGTAAAATCCTTACTCTAAACTGTTAGTTAATTCAAGAGCGAGTAGCAACAAAAGAATGGGAGCTCAGACAAGATCAGAAGATAAAATTGATGCAGGCACGTTGAAAGCGAGACAAGATCTTTATCCGAACGTGTGGCGTCTTTCGGATTCCTGAGAGACTGGTGGTGTTTTGAATCGGTAATTTTTGTGTAATTTTATCTATTAGTTTGTACAGTTTACCAAAAAGGTTTGTTAAGGGCGTGATTATTAAAACCGAGTTAATAGAGCCAAGGGAAACCAAATTAAAAAAAAAACTTAAATTTCTCGGCTACCAGACACAACTCAAAAAAGAGGCCACTAACTTCTTTGAAGATTGACATCTCAACCTCTTTGGTTAGCAACCTGCCTGTCAGCCGTGCAATTTGATGACATCATCGTCATCACCATACCAACCTTATCGGACCACCAGGCGCGCATAACATAGCTAGGCATTAGGTGTCTCTACATAAAAGGTATCGTGTAAACATTGTTATGGATTGGCCACATGTATTTGCATGATGCCTCTCTGAATTAATGTTGTTTAATTTAGATGGATAAAAGTAGTATGTATATCAAACAATCGCTCGTAGCCTGGGCTGCCTGAGTGATCTTGAACGATCACTAAGGTTAAGCAACATTCGGCGCGTTCAGTCCATGGATGGGTCACCGTCTATGACTAACGCTAGTGGCATTTTTTCCGAGCGATTCCGTGCTTCGCAAGGTACGTTAAGCAGTTGGTGCCGGCTGCCGTCGATAGATAGCAGTCGTTAAGCCAAGTCAGAGGCCTTTAGGGGCGGCTTAAAAACTTCTGACAGTAAGACCAGCCACTAGTCTTACAAGCCTCCACCAATCCGGACTTGGCCCCCGTGGTGGAGTATGGCCTATACCTTCCTCAGGGAAGAGACCCGTGCCCCTCGGTGGGGACATAATGGGTTGATGATGATGATATCAAACAAAAGGTTTTGCAGTGACATAGTTTTTTTTTTTGTGAGTTTGTAAATTGTAATCGATTGTCATTTTTATAATATGCATTTATTTTTTGATTTTTAATTGTTATTATTATTTTTATTTCTGAATTTAAAATTAATTATGTAAACACGAAATCTCAATCATTACTTTTATTTCTACTTTTGATATTGTTGAAAGCGAGCAATGTCAAACAAAAACACTTAATAACTTTCTTAATTCACCTCAATTACTTAATCTTGTTCATCCTATTTTTATAGAGTAAGTGATTTTCTCGACTTTATTTATAAATACCCACTTAATTTTAGATGGACAATTTGAATATTTTATACCTCTGAGGCTATGGAGGCTAAAAGTCGTTTGTAATGACCTTCATTTGTCGCACAAAATAATGAACTTACCGAGGGTTTAGTTAGCATAACGTTGCATAGAGACATGTCATTTCTAGCCTAGGTAGGTGTAATTTGCATAACACTTTGTTGTATCGAAATTGCATAAGGCGATGAGTAAATTATGCAAGTTATTAAAGATAGCTTTTGATGGAAATCAAAAGATGGATGTCTATATTTCTAAAAGCTAGCTATATAGTTCTATTTGAACTGGATGGTATATGACAAAATTGGTGAAATAGCTCTCTTTTAATCAGTTGCATTATGACCTAAAAATTAGTCAAAATCTTTTGTTATGTTTATTTATTTAAGGCACACCAACAGGTAACATACAAGTATTAGGCTGACATTCAGAGACGAAAACTAAGCAAAGATTGGTCTCAGAAATGTCAAAATAACGTACTTAAAAACATTTCGTATTCAGAATCAAATCTTAGCAAGGTTAGTATGAAATGGTGCTTAGTAGAAGTGTAAGTAGTATCGGTGACTTTACGTGAACTTAGAACTGTCACTTCTAAGCCTTTTGTTCACAGACTACTCCAAACGTCATTTCACTGATGTTCTACGAGCATTATCTGTGGGATTTTTTTATTCACTCTGACATATTTAAAATTGTATGATGTTGTCCTGCTCTAGTGTAGCAATGTCAAAAAAAAACCGGTAAGAACTACATCACTAAAAAATGATAGACAATATAGATGACTTTCTTAAGTACTGTGAATACGAAAATTACGGCGCTTTACTAAGTACGACTTTAGTTTACTTTGCTAAGACTGATCTAAGCGTGAACTTAGGATTCGACTCTGAATGTCAGCCTTAGACTATAGCTTATAACAGGCATTAACAGGGTCTATTCTAGTATGTTAGCCAATTACAGGTAGGCACAACATTATCTTGTTTTTTTTTATAATACTGTTGATAATACATTGGGAGGTCTTGACGCTATGCTAAAGCATCATACGTATTGACTGACAGACCCGCCCCGGCTTCGCATGGGTGGCAAAAACGTTTCCGTGGAAATAGCTGTATTAGTTCCGTGGAAAATTCCCGGGGTAGTAACTTTTTTACACCATGGGTTCGTTATTCGAGATTTCGTACGGAACCCTAAACTTTTTGAAAGTCCAATATAGCCTAATACTACTCACGAAGAATGTAGCGAAGAATGTTCTAATGTTGAAAGATTATTTAAAATCGGCCCAGTACTTTCTGAGCCTATTCATTACAAACATACAACACATACATAAAAATACAAATCTTTCCTCTTTATAATATTAGTATAGAAGTATAGATATAGATAGTATTTTAACTGAATTATTATTGTATTAAAATATAGTATAACAGAAAATTAATTACATAGTATTTACAAAACTAAAACCAATAATAATATGTAAAAAACTAAACTAAAGCTATTTTTAGATAGTATAGATTTAGATATAGACTAAAATTTATCTAAAACTAGATGCTGAGCCAACTTGCCCAAGAAATCTATAGGTTAAATTGAAAAAGCGGTTATAGTTTATTATCTCCTGCTATACTATGGGTTCACATGAGCTACATTGCCTAGAGCCATTGGCAAGAACTCCTACGGCCTTACTAATAAAGATTATGAGCTGTGTATACAGCCGTTATGCGAGGTCTGACAAACTGGTTATTTGTACGCTAAACGCGATTAAACCAGTATAAATTGACATACGTCAAATTGATATTCAGAGTGTATAACTTATTTATTAGTAAGGCCGCTAGAGTCCTAAGACGAAAAGTCCTCTTGTCCAGCGGAAATCGCCAAATCGGCCAGTCATCTCCGCGATTACTCACCGAATTACTTACTCGCAATGAACGAACGTAAATAACCTACTTCATTTATTTATTACAAACATCCGTCCGGCCCAGCGAGACAATTTTCGCAGTTGCTTATTGATTTTTTTTGGGTAGTGCGTTATTCTGAAATTCTCCAGGAATATCTTAATCTTGCACGCACATTAAATAAATGATTGCATTGTTGGTCGAGCCGTTAAGGCGCTTAGCTACTAAGAGAGGTCAGGGTTCGATTCCCACTGGGAGCCGCCGTATATCTGGAGAAATGGCTTCAGTATAGGTGTTTTTAAATGTTTGCAATGTCCTTGCCTGGTTACCATAGCACAGGGTATCCTAGGTTGGGACCAGGGGCCCGATTCTGTTAGTGAATTATGCTACAATGACAGATACACGGTCGGGTCACGTGACATGGTTTTTCATACCATTGACGCCTACATTGTTCGATATGTGTGCGCGCGTCGACTTAAAGCGGCAATGAAACTAATTCGCCACGTTCATGCAGTTTTCATTGTACTACAATGCATTAACAGAATTTAGGTCCAGGCCAAAAGATTGTGTTGTGTGGAAGTTATTATTATATTGTGCTCCCCGTAAATGATAGATAACACTGGCCAACACAATTTTTGGTGCTGTGATTTTAAGACCCGATTATGATAGTACCTGACTCTGACCTGTATCAGCTCTATCTAATATCAATGAAAAAACACATTTTTCATTGTTCAGAATGCAAAAAACTTCTCTTGATTGATTTTCTTGCATGTTTCTCCTTTGGGTTGTCTCTCATAAGAGCCCAGCAATAATCAACCATCATTTGAGTATCCCATCTGCCCTGGTACCATCTTCCATGACTTTGAGGTTTTTAAACTAAAACTTTCGTAAGCACAACACTTTGCAAACTTTTATTCCGGATCCACCCACTTACGGGTGTTGTTTTATCGGACGAGCAACCGACGACGCTAGCTCCGTCTCTGCTCACCATGATTAAGCTTTGCGAATCGGAGCGAAACCTGGTCGGACTCGTCCGATAAAACTATACCGTTAAGTGGATCCGGACTAAAAGTTTACGACTTTGATGTTATTATAATTGATGGTGGTCATTCATAGAACCCCACGCGGGTTATGTTTAGGTGTTCCTGGGTCAACCACAACTCGAGACGATACCTACTACTTGCCCAAAATGAACGAACGTAATATATTAGTCTATTTATTTATTAATGTATGTTTTTCAACTTAAATAAAGAACTTGAGCCATGTAATAGTTTGCTATGTGCACGTTAATTTTTATTTTATTACTGTACAAATATTATGTTGTGATATGTTTAAGTTCACCCTGAATGGATCACTGAACCCCAACATCATCATCATCATCAACCCATTATGTCCCCACCGAGGGGCACGGGTCTCTTCCCCGAGGAAGGTATAGGCCATACTCCACCACGGGGGCCTAGTCCGGATACATTTTAATTTAGTTTGGGGTTCAGAGTTACTTCATATAGTTTTAAGATTTGTTTTGCTTAATAAACATTTTCAATTTTGATTTGATTAATAAAATCCGTCAGTCCAGCCTAAAGAAATACCTATGCACTTAGTTTTCGCGTTTGAGATAAATATCCTCGACTAATTGGTTTTATAAGTTGTACGATACTCCGGAATTTTGTATGTTATGCCCTCGCATATACTTGAAGCAGCGATGAAATAGAAACTCGCAAAAAAAAATCTTATTGAAGAGGCCACGTCAAAAGATTTAATCGCAGTAGTCAAGAAACCTATTAAATCAAAATGGGGTACTTGAAAGCCTTTCGGAATCTTTCTGCGCCATTCGCTCCCAACAGATTGACCATTATACAAACACCCGGGGATTAAGGCTCGCACCCTATTCTGGAAGTCAGTAGGAAATTCGTCTCCTCATCTACAGTCTATTTAGTGAAGCGAACGACTAAAGGTAAACAAAGACACAGCATCTCTCAAACTTACATGTCACTCAAAATAGCTCATGCACGCTGCTTTGCTTGCATCGTATACCCACATAGGCTTAGGTAGGTACTGTTTAAGGAAAGACAAGACAAACACTAAAGAAAATAAAATAGTTAAGAGAAGTTGCACTCGCATCAACAACGTCAATCGTGAGTAAATATGGCATCCGCATCGGGGTGGCTATCTTACTTTTTTTGCCTTTAGTTAAAAAAGACGTTCGTAGTCAGCTCTCCATACTTCTTTCTACACTTCGCGTAGCACATTAACATAAAATAATCGATCATAATCATAACAGTGTTAGTGTGTTTATTACTTATTGGTATTTATTAGCCATATCGTTTTGTATAACTTTGCTAAATATTATGCAGTGTTATAAATGTGGCATATTGAAAAACCAAATTTTTGACATGTTGACACTTACTCGTTCGCTTCAGTAAATAGGGTGTAGTATATTAATAAATTTGTACCGGTTTATGGTAGACTCGATCGAAAAGTACATCAAATTGAAGAGCATAAAAAGGTTGTCGATCCGAGTCGACAACTTATGGGCGGAAAATTTGAATTATCGAGTATTTTCAATCTAAAAACTATCTTTCTATATAATGGCGTTGCGAAGTAAACATGTCAATGTCACCAATGTTGCGTTGGTGTCACGTCATCACGTGTCACATGTCGCGGTCGTACTTTCTCAACCTCGTAACTCAATTTTTCGATATTTTTTTTTTGCTCATATCTCTGCTATGAGTGATGCCTCATAACTGTAAAAAACTTATATTTCAATACAAGCACGAAGTTAGTCGCAAAAATCGTTGCAATTATCACACAAGTCATTCATACCATTTTCATAACTGTACCAAACTCGTATCTTAACTTACGAGGTCTTGTGATCTTATAAGATGCCTTTGGGTCTATTTTTCATTACTTTGTCAATCGAGAAGCGAGGTTGCTGCACTTGTGGTGTGAAGTTCGTCTATAACATTGCAAAGAAAGATGTTGCAGTTTGATCTTAAAACTTTTAGATTCGTTTGTTGTTCTCGATTGAAAATAATAAAAAAAATGGTGTGCCGTATTCTACGTATGGCATGAAGCTGAAGGACGATTAGACGCAAATATTTTTACGTCATGTCTCATGCATTTTCTTGAAGGCGTGGACGATAAAAAGACATTAATTTTAATTTTTAATCTACAGTAGTGATTAAAGGAGTCGAGTCTTTTAAGCCTAAAAGAATCCGTCCTCAAGTTTCACACCTTGAGACTAAATCGAGTCTTTCAGCCTTTTAGCACTGAGCCTTTTAAGCTTTTTAGGCTTTTAAGGAGCTTTTTATGAAATTCGCCTTTAATGCCCGGTTCCAATATCCACAAAACGCTTTGTTTTTGCTACGATCGGTTACAATTCCTATGAACCTTGCTTACGATCGGTTACAATTACTACGAACAAACGGATCGTAGCCGGTAGGCGTATATTATAGGAACCGGGCATAAGTCTTTTAGCTCGTTTTTATTAAAGACCTAACCTGAAGAAAAGACTTGAGCTTATTAGATTCTAGTCGCCTCAGGAGCTCCGAGCCGAGAGGCGTACATGGCTGTCAAATTGCGGCCGAGGCGATAGATTGACGAGTTTACATCGATTTACATAGTAATTTTTCCGCGTTTTCAGAATTCCACATGAATAATAATAATAAAAGAAGCATAAAACACAAAATTAATCATTAATCGTAATAGCAAAGACAACGCGAAAAACTTATTAAATAAATCGATGTAAACTCGTGATGTACGCCTCTCGGCTCACCTGAAGTCTTTTTCTTTAGGCTAAGTCTTTAATAAAAACGTGCTAAAAGACTCAAATTCTAATTGCAAAAAAGGCTCCTTAAAACACTAAAAGGCTTAAAAGGCTCTAAAGGCTCAGGGCTAAAAGGCTGAAAGACTCGATTTAGTCTCGAGGCGTAAAAATTGAGGAGAGTTTCTTTTAAAAGGCTTATAAGACTCGAGTCCTTTCAACACTATTGGAAACTGTTGCCTCAACGCTTAACCCGATCTTCTACATCTAAAGCAGAAAAACTATACAGTCAGTCTTTACCCATAACGACACGTCACTTCAACCACCTCCAAAGCACAATAAATCTTATTCCTAAAGACTCCCATAGTTTCTATGACACTTTGTTCCACGATTTGTTTGTTTTTTATAATAAAAATACTGTAATAATATCATAGTTTTAATTCAATTACCTCGTAAGTTAGCCACATGGTAAATGGAAAGTATTGAAAAGCTAAATTCAGCAACCTCGTATCTATAAAAATAAACTTATAAATAAAAATAAAAATGATATTATGGTAAAACCAGCTCCAAAAGTAGTACTCAACAAGTGTTTATCAGGAGTTTTACAGTGTTTATCAAGTGTTTTACAGTTTTTTGTGTCTCCTGAACATTTGCGATTTTATAGATACGAGGTTGAGAAAGTAAGGCGACGATGTTCCCATTGTGAACTCTAAGGTTTTATTTGTTCAAATCAAGAAACAAACGGGAACTGAACTGTTTTTAAATATTTCATGTCACGGTATTTGGTTATTTATTTTATTTTATTTATATATTTGTTCACTAAAAACAGTGCGAATTTACAACAACATTAGTTTGCCAAACTGCTAATGCAGTTTATCAGAACACTGAAACAGCTTCACCGATTTTTATGAGTTTTATGTGTATATTTTGTAGTTGTGAGAACAGGTCATAGGTTAAATAATATGGCAAAATAACGTTTGCCAGGTCAGCTAGTTTTCTCAAAAGAGTAGAAAGACTTTATCCTGTGTAAGAGTCTCTTTAATTTTCGAACAAAATTTTGAACTACGTAAGTACAGCCTCTAAAAGTCCCAATGTAGGGCCTTCTATCACCCATCGTCACGCATGCCAACCGCGGATTAGCAATTTCAAGCATCGAGGTGTGCGAATTAATTTAATAGATAAACCTTTTCATGTTACGGGGTTATGGGTATGAGCAGTGGTCTTCGAGAATAAACTCTGGGATTTAGGATTGCAGGCGAACCGTTGCGTTCATTTCGAACGTTCTTTTTTTCGAATTTGGAATTTGTGCGCCGCGCACAACACCCGCATTGTGAACGCGTGCTCGCTCCAGCCAGTTCTGAGAATGAATTCGTTGTGTCGAATGAGATAGAGATATAGCCTTCACAAGAGAGTGGAAGAGACAGAGTTACGGATATTATTATTTTTTCTTTTTAATCCTCTCGCCGACCACATGTGGCGATTGTTTTTGGACCTTATGGTCATTCGTTGTGAAGTCCCTTGTCGTTTTTTTCTCGTCTGTTGGTTTAGTGAACTTTCTTGGGTGTTATTTTAATTAATAGCTGTTGGTTTTGTTTCTTGTGCTGGCCACATTAATGTTTTTAATCATTCGGTAGGATTGGAACGGTCGGTAGTGTTAAGTTTAATTAATGGTCTCTGTGAATCCGGTAGAGTTTGATTGGGAAAAGACGTCTTGAAGTACCTATAGATGTGGAACGATTCATTAGTCTTACTTAGTGTTGTAACCTATAATAAAAAAAATTGAGGTTTGGTTTGGTTAGAACATTTTTTTTTATTATTGTTTTTTTTTTTATTAACATAAATATAATGTACTCATTTCCCTCTGGTGTGTACAATAAAGAGTTCTAATCTAATCTAATCTAAGTACAACAGCCTGATGGTCGGATGACGTGGTCAGGTTAGCGAGGGGTCCATGGATGCTAATGGCGAGAGACCGCGCGATGTGGCGTGATGGGGAAAAGGCCTGTACCCAGCAGCGGGCGAAGGTGGGCTGATGATGATGATGATGAAAGCTAAGTAAAAAATGCAACAAACGAAAATGAGTGTTTTGGAAAGCGAAAGAGATCTGAGAGGATCCTGGCAAGTGACAGAATCCCTGGGCCTCGATTCTGTTAGTGGATTACAGTACGATGACAGGTACACGGTCGAGTCACGTGGCGTGTTTTTTCATACCATTAATGCTTTAAAGAAAGTTGGTGGATATGTGTGCTGTGCGCGCTTAGACTTGAAGCGGCAATGAAACTAAGACGCCACGTTCATCCAGTTGTCATTGTACTACAATGCATTAAAATAATCTAGGACCTGTTCTCTGCCTATCCCTCCGGGATTCAGGCGTGAGCTTATGTTATGTTTCATCAAGTCAACAAAATTATGACAAGGGATACCATTTCTTGATATGGCCTATAGATTTCTATCAACAGTAAAGTTGTTTACCAATGCTGATTGAAATGAAATAAAGTAGAGTTAATCAATCGCTATGAAATCATCATCATCATCTTCAACCCATTACGTCCCCACAGGGCACGGGTCTCTTTTCTGAGGAAGGTATAGGCTATATCTACTCCACCACGGGGGCCAAGTTCGGATGAATTCAATATCAGAAATTAGTTGTTACAACTGCTTTTCGAAATAAATAAAGCCAAAGTATTTTTTTAATTCTTTTTAGCACATAAACTGTTCGTTACCAATGTAAATTTCAATCAGAATGAAGTTAATCAGTGAGATGATACCTAATAAAAAAAAATCCCCGAAAATAGAGGTTCTTACTGAACCAACGAGGAACATCGTCGGCTCTATCTTCACTTACCATCAGGTGATATCGGGGTCAATCGTTGGTCAGTTTTTAATAAAAAAAAAGTTCGTAATTCGTGGTTGCATTTTATTTTCATACATATACAAACTCACGCCTGTATTCCAGAGGGGTAGGCAGAGACCAGGGACTGCCACTTGATCTGTGGGTCTGTTTTTGGAAGAGTTCGACGTCAACCTCAAACTCATGACCACGGCCACTACAACGTTGCCTTGAGAGAGAGAGAGAGAGAGAGAGAGAGAGAGAGAGAGAAATAAATAATAACAAAATAGTAACATACTCACAAAAAATAACAAAACAGTATCTTTTAACATATAAAATTGTCGTGTCACAATGTTAGTGCGATACTCCTCCGAAATAGCTGAATCGATTTTGACAAAATTTTATATTATTTGGTAGGTGTGAGAATAGGTCGTTATCTATTTTTTATAGCGCTAAGTGAAAAAAATATATATGGCGAAACAACGTTTGTCCGGTCAGCTAGTAATTATAAAGTTTACACTGGCTTAAAAAAAAAGAAAAAGAAAAGAAAAATTATAAATGCTAAAAACAAAAACCTTTTTATTGTATCCAGTTACTTCCTTGCACTCTATACAATTACAATAAGGGTGATTTCGAAACCAAATCGTAAGGTTTATCAGTTACTGACTGTACTGGAACGTTGTAGAGTACAGGATCTTCCACTTGGATGCTTGGTAACCTTACACTCTCTCTGGGGCAAAGATGGCGTTTGTTATTTATTATTTAACCTTTTATTTTCATAATGAAGTGTGCCATCTTCTCGTTTTGCAGCACGAGGGTTTTAGTGAGGGGAGACTATCGATGGGATATCGATAGTCCCAGGCAGACGCAAGAAAATAAGCGTGTGAATGACGGGCTCACTTTTCTTCTAAAAATACAAAAATATGGTAAGTTCCTAGCCTATACAATGATGCAATGATCAGAGCAATATATTGTGTGACTTAATTTTCTTAAATTTTAAAGAGAAATTTTGGTATTTTTTTAATAGATTTATAATCTAAAGCTGGCTAAGGTTGATT
Organism: Yponomeuta plumbellus; assembly: GCA_947310845.1. Classification (NCBI taxonomy): domain Eukaryota; kingdom Metazoa; phylum Arthropoda; class Insecta; order Lepidoptera; family Yponomeutidae; genus Yponomeuta; species Yponomeuta plumbellus. The sequence continues at coordinate 13,368,401 of OX371214.1, forward strand.
TGTACTGGAAATTCACTTAATATATTTCCATGTTTATTCTTTTTAGGATTCCGTAAATTAAATAATTAATTTGTCTGTGAAGTTCGGAATAAAATGGACTACGACAGTACCAGTGACAGTGTCTCGAGCCCAACTCGCTCTTGTCTGGTTTTGTCTTGTTTTTTTTATTTACTTTACAAAAATTATAGTACGTAAATATAAGTGTATCGACATCATTTACCTCTCCCTATAAAACCATCAGGGAGACTATACGCTTCACTGGGTTAAGTTAAGCAGACGAGACGTGCCGGTCGCTAAACTACGCGAAAATTAATATTTCCTTAGTGAAGAGAATAAAGTCTCGTAAAACTTAAAAAAAAAATTGTTATAGACTCTGTTCAAACGACATAACGTTCAATTTAATATTATGTGATTATTTTTGACACTGTCTTATGAAGGGACCTAATCTGTTATTTGAAATAGCAGGTTTTAGATATATTTTAGAGGTATTAGTATCACCGAAATCAATGGATCAAAGGCTATTGTTTTAATAGCGTCAGTGTAATAAAAGTATCAATAAATAAATATCTCACGTGATAGATTATGCTTACGTTTTTGGATTGTTCCATGTTACTTACAAGAGGTAATCTATATAAAAACGTAGCAGGCCAGGACTTCTTAAGTTCCTAATTAAATTTGGTTGATTTGAAGTGCTTTTGAGAATTAATAAATAAAAATTAACAGTCTTCATCATCATCATCAACCCATTATGTCCCCACCGAGAAGCACGGGTCTCTTACCTGAGGAAAGTATAGGCCATACTCCACCATGGGGGCCAGGTCCGGATTGGTGGAGGCTTTTAAGACTAGTGGCGGGTCTTACTGTCTTATTTATAAAAAAATCATTCCACTAAAACGGCACTTAATAAGGCTCAGGGTGGTCTTTAGTCAGATCTTAACTACATAAATGATTTATAAATTTAAATAATTAAACCGTTACACGTTAAAGCCCTCCGCAACTAAAGTTTCGTTCAATTTAATTTTGATTTTTAAAAAACCTTAACAAAACTTTGTTAATTCTGTTTTAGAACTTTACAACATATGACACAACCACCGACTATAAGAATGAATGAAATGCATAATATGACATTTCAAAAAAATACAGCGTTTAAACTTTTTATTTATCAAGAAAAGTTAAAACACCCACTAACAATAAGATTAAAAAGAGTTCAATATTTCACTTATTTATAAACAAGACCGTTTTTGGTCTCTTAGGCAACTACATATAGCACGCAATGTTCTTAGCTTGGTATGAGCTGGGTTAACTGATATAAACTGACAACTATACCAGATCCTGGCCTCCTTTTTGGTCATTTAAAAAAAAACTTATTCGCAGAAGGCCCATTCATTACACTCCAATGAGCTAGAATATGGACCTCTTTTGTTTTTGGAAATTATTGACGAGCAAAAAGGTTGGTGGTCGACTGGCTGGCGCAGTCCGACGCTGTGGCTGGCAGTTTCCAGAAAAAAAAGAAGAAAAAATCTTATTACGTAGAGTGTAACTGACCTGGTGCAGCATTTTTTTTGTTGAATGTAATTTATAAACTTAGGTACATACTTAATTTAGAAACATAATCACTAATCCCTGGCAATAAAAGTATACTTTCCCTGTCTCACTGAAAGCCTTAGAGTTAGTTACAGATGTATACATCAGTATACTTAAATTGTGTTATATTTTTTTTAGTTATTTATACAGTAACATTTTTGTAAGCTTTTATTTGTAAAATGAGCTGTTCCCTGAAAACGTCGGTTAGATTTTCTTATTAACCACAACTTTTTTTCTACATCTTTTGAAAACCATTTTTTGTTTCAATTTTGATTTTTCACGCATTTTGATAGGGATATGCATTCTCGGGCTATACATAAGAATAATTAAGAATAGGGCAGCCTATATATGTTTATGTACGTCTCACTATATATAAGGAACATGCCTTCTCTTAGGGAGATATTATGGGCTTAATCACCACGCTGGCAATTACAAATCAAATCTACCAAACTAGATACAATTTTTCATCACACACGCCCATGAAAGAAAGAAAGTCTAGAAAGACAATATTCTAGTCCTCGGCCGGGTCCAACCAAAAACATCTAACCAATACTACAAAACAATTCCGTACGCGTCTAAGAGTTACAACAATATTTTTGTTTGACAAATAATCGGGCTCTATTTTGGAATTGACAGTTCGTAGAGTTGATTAAAAACTTTAAAACATACTTTACATATGAATTGTAAACACTGTGCTGAATAATTCTGCGCTTGCATTACTTTTGGCCGTCGGTTTAAACCATGTGTAAGTCGATTATGTAATGTGTTGTATTTGTTGGAAAATTTCATTGGAACTGCTTCTTGATATAGTTTGAAAATATTTTCTGGTAATTAAGTGATTGAAGATAAAATTAATCAAATCAAACACATTTATGTTCAAGTTGTACGTCGGTCAATAAACGAATACATTTTTGTTCAAGTTATTTATCGTTTACAAACACATTTTTTAATTTAGAGATTTTGTGGGTCATTAATGTGGGGAGTTGAATACTGTACTGTTGATATCGTTCTCATTACACCTACGAATATACGGTTGATTAGCTAATAAAGATACGAACGCTTATAAATTTTTAGCATTTGTTAACTTTACTAAACATTTGTACATTATGTATATTACCCGTCTCACAAAAAAAAATTTTTTTTTCGATTAAGACTTGATATAAGTACAAAATCCTGACATTTTGTAAAAAATAATTCGCCGCATTCTTACCTAAACGTACCTACTAAACTACCTATTCGTACCTAAACGCATAATTTTACTATGTACAATTTAAGGTCTCGTTTTCATTAAAATCTGAGAAATCAGAACGAGTACCTATCTTTCATTTACAAATTGTCAAGTTTTTATTGATCGAAATTCTCAATTCGTGAGCCGGCGGTAAGTAGCATAAAATTCCAATTGGGTAAGTTCTTATTAGAAGAGAGTGATCTGCTGCTGAAAATCCTTGCTTTGATTAATTATCACTGAATGTGACATGATTTTTTATTTAGTTTGTTCTGAAATAATGACCCTATTGTAGTGAATTAATGACACATGACTTAAATATCCGTTATTTGTATTAGATTAAGCACTTAACTGTAATGTTGGAATCAGTCAACGTCTTGATATTATTAGGTATATAAATCTCAACTATATTTGTAAAACAAACGCAGCAGATAAGGTTTTTGGGTTTAATTTAGGAAGTCCTGTCATTGGCGCCTAAATGCACCTTCAGGCCCTATTTGAGACTTGGAGCCAGATTCCAAATTGAGAATTTCTCAAAGTAAATACTTAAGTAACGTTCTGTCACGCTCTTTTCTGAAAAATTTGACGAGACAACACTATAGTTAAGTAGTTACTTAGCAAAATTCTCAATTCAGAAACTGAACTTGTACACACCTATCCGTGAGTAAGTTTTGGGCTAAATTGACAGTATTATGTAAGTAATATTTATAAAAACTAGATTCTCTAAAACACTCTTTAAATGCAGTATAAATCGATCTTCGTCAATGACCATTTAAACTCCATTTGAGTAGTCTTTTAGTACAATTGTGTTTTTACAAATACCATTAATAGACTTGAGATTGAACTTTCGATGAAGAATGATTTTGACTACAAAACTTTTGTTACCTAATTATTAAAACCAAAAACATGCGTCTTTCTTAGAACCAATTAGCTTTTCTTATGTTTTTTAAGTAAATACATAACATGCCAAACAAGGATTTAAGAAACCACACCACCAAAATGTTAAGCTTCGATTCTGTTAAAACCATTCAAGAAAAACCTAAATTGTATCGCAACTTACCAATTGCAACAATATTATTTTAGTATCTTCTTTTTATTTTATCACTTATGGTTAAAATTTAGCTAGTAAATAAGATGACAGAACTTCTACAACGAACACTCACTTTTAACACATTTTTAAAAAATAAAGGTCTTTAAAAGTCTAGAGCCAAACGTTTCAAGCCAAAGTCAGTGAAAACTCTCAGTGAAAAATGACCACAAAACAAAAATTCGCGTTTTGGCCCGTTTTTTGTAGCACGGCCTAAGTTGCTGGTTAAAAAAAAATCGTCGGTAAACAATTATTGAGACCAACAAAGCGGTCGCGCGTAGCTATCCGAAGCTCTACTGAAATTCTAAACCGCGTCTTCGGTATCCATGACGTGCGCCCCCCATTACCAAGTTTCCACTCAGAACAGAAACGATACAACTACCTTGAAGCATCTATAAACACTCGACTTTATACTAATAAATTTAGAGTAGGTTTTTCAGTAACTGGAGAGAGCGATTAAGTCGTTTTGATTCCAGCGAATTTGGCTGCAAGGCTATGAGAACATATAATTTAAAGACGTAGCTGTCAGAACGATCGCATAACACTATCTGTCTCTGTCACACCACAGGCTTTAGCGGCAGTGGTTTTCGACTCTCATTGTATCGGGGTTGTGCTTTTTCTTTTCTATTCTCTACGTAAAATATTGAATTACGTATTATTTCGTGAATTGTACGGGGCGGTGTCATATTTTTGCTCTGTTCCTGTGCTTTGCTCTTTTTTTGTCATTTTGTTCTGTAGGATGAACTAAAATGCAGGTTAGTCTTTTGATAATAATATAATTGTAGTTTTTTTAATTTTGTACATTTAGTGTTTCCTAAAAAAATTGATTGAATGAAAAAGATGAAATGGATGGAAACCTTCAGATTTACTACTCGATACAACTATGTACAAAAAAATATTCATCGTCATCATCAACCCACCGTTATGTCCCCTCCCCACCGAGGGGCAAAAAAATATTAACAGTTCAAAATTGTGCTTAACCTTACATACCTACCTGTAAAATAAATTTAAAAAAATATTAACTATTTTTTTAAAATTTATTCCAACAAATCATTTTTATTTCACAGGGAATCGAAACGCTTGGGTCTTGAGGAAGGTGAAAAAATAAATTTTTTTGTTATTTTGGTGTTTTTGTGAAATTTTTAACGACATTAACCCCCGGTTTCTCGAACGCTTACAGTCTGTTAATCTATTGTTAACAGGAGTCAGTAGTCAAAAGTGCATACAAAAGAAACAACACTTTATAGCAATAGCAATTTCCCTTTTTATTAAATATTTGACGGATAGTCTTATTGGGAAGGGTATGTTAAAAGATAATTAAAGTACAATTTTTTCCTTACGAAAAATTTTGAAAAGTTATTTTAGTCATGAGGTTTATAAACGTTCCCACCGAGTGGCCTTGGAACGTTTGAACTATGAACGTTAGAACGTAGGAACGAACTGAACTATGTTGTCACAAAACTGCTGACACCACACAATGGATGAAAATTTATCAATATTTCATTTATCTGTTCTGGCTATTTTAAATACATAATGTGAGTGGTTGACCAAAAAGGGACCTGGAGGGATTGGAAACCGTTATTTTTTTTATTTGAAATTTTTAATCTGTGGTATTTTAGCTTTGTTTTGGTCTAACCAGAATATTTCTAGGTGCCGTAGTTATTTCTTTATGATTTTTTTTTGCGAGCCGAGCGCGAGTCGAAAAATATAGAAACACGAAACGCGATTCTCTCGAAATCAATTATTTTCCCTTGAGGTCCCTTTTTGGTCAACCACTCACATATAATAGTTATTAAGTTTTCTATTAAGGTAGCCTCATAGAACATTATTTTACGAGATAGCTCAAATATTGATAAATTGTTCATACATATTAAAGCGTTGCGTGTTTTGTAAAGTCAAACTCCAAACCAGACTTGCAAAGTGCCTTTTAGAGCTATTTCACTAGATAAGATAAGATAAGATTCTTTATTGTGCCAGGAAAAACAAATTCATCATCATCCCATTATGTCCCCACCGAGGGGCAGGTCTCTTCCCTCAGAAAGGTATAGGCCATACCCCACCAGTGGGCCAAGTCCGGATTGATGGAGGCTTGTAAGACTAGTGCCTGGTCTTACTGTCAGAAGTTTCCAAGCCGCCCTACGGCCTCTGACTTGGCTTAACGACTGCCATCTATCGACGGCAGCCGGCACCAACTGCTTAATGTGCCTTGTGAAGCACGGAATCGCTCGGATAAATGCCACTAGCGTTAGTCATAGACGGTCACCCATCCATAGACTGAACGCGCCCAATGCTGCTCAACCTTCGTGACCGTTTAGGATCACTCAGGCGGCTGCCGGGCTTCGAGCGATTCAAACCAAATATAAAACATTTATAAAGACGCAGTACCATTGGCGGCCTTATTGCTTAAAGCAGTTAAACTTCCAGACAGCCGACGATGGAGAGTTCCTGAAGGAAAAGCAAAGGAATTAACATAACATAACATTTACATACAGGCACTACATTGCTACTGGGCCCACACTAGGATACCTTGGGTCGTGGGAACCAGAAATGGCGACGTCACAAACATGCAAGTATCCAAGAACTGGGTTTCATTTTTTATTCTTGTCCCCAACTGGGATTCTACTAATTACTCAATTAAAATTAGAAATTACTTTTAAACAGATAATATCTGTATCATGAAAAGTATTCAAGTGGCAAGTGGTGTGTTTTAAGTGGAAGGCTGCCTACCCCTCTGGGATACCGGCGTGAGCTTATGTATGTATGTATGTGTGAAAGGTATTCGTCGTAGAGAAAAAGCAACATGATTATTAATTTATGCAAGTTCTCTTACGGTAGGTTATTTTACAAGTTCCCCATTATTAGAAATTCCTTCATATTAATACTGAAGTCAAACAAATCGTCGTTGTCCAGAACAATTAGCCGAACATCAAATTAACACTACTGCAAGCGACGGATATTATTAATTAAACGCATGCGCCAATTTGCACTCGGCGCAGTGGGTGTACAGTCGACGGCAGGGGCGACATTTACAATTTCGCTGCAAAGTCACCCGTAATGCAACTGGTTAGAGTTCAATAATAGTAGATGGTTCACCAAGGGCGCAAACAAAATTTTTGCGTCGAGTTTGTGAAATTGAATCCAGAGCGAACTGAGGCGATTCTAGCATTAAAGTCCTCGCCCTCGCAATGCCTCGCATTCACTTTTATACAATATTGTTTGACAATTAGGTACTTAAAAGTTTTGCAGTAAAGAGTTTGGAAGTTCAGTAAGGAGTTCCAAACTCGGTTTTAAAACTTATTGCTTGTGTTGGAGCCCAATACGCTACTTGACTCGTATCAAATTTGACGCGATAAATGGATATTTCCTGTAGTATCTAACGTAAGAAACCGAAATATATTGACTTTGCTAAGTAAATATGCAGGATGGCTGCAAAATTTGCAAATTAAAAAAATATTTTTCGCTTTTAAATCGGAACGGTGAAAGCACTATCCGCCATCTTGAAAGCACCTTTGGTTGTAAACAAACATCTGTCAGTCGTGCGTGCGTAGGTTCTATTATGATCTTTAATGGATTTAGTGTTTTTGCAAAAACTCTTCTTGTGCAGTTAGTGTCTTATCATTTTATTGATAAGCGCAATCATGGACGCTGGATTCGTGGAAGCTGATAGTACCAATTTGCCAAAACCAAACCAAATCAAACCAAGCATTATTACAGCTAAAAACGGTTTCTGTGTACATTGATATTACAGGACTTACATTAAAGTGATCTTCACATAAATACACCCAAGTTTCAGTCGATAAAGAATCGGGGTCTCTCTTGGCAAGTTTGAGCCAAGTTTTTTCGTATGTTTATGGGCACACGAATCCGCGACTTCCCGGCGGTCTTTATTGACGTGTTTTTGCAGTCTCGAATAATGCAATAATGATAATTGATATATTTTGCATGTAAACTCGTTGAAATCATGAATGCGTTGTTGTTATTTCACTATGCTCACAGATCACTAACAGAATTTAGGACTAGGTAAAGATCGTTTCACCAAACAAGTCCTACGGTAAAATCCTTAAGGCCATAACAATAAAAGCCAAAATTCATTAACTCATACTTCTTTCGTGGCACGAACTCTACCTATGTTGAATGTCAAACTTTGTTTACAAATCTTTAGGACTTCAAACCATAGACAAAAATGGCGGACCGCGTTTTTGGCTGTTTAGCAAAGCAACGTTTTAAAATAATGTTTTTGTTGCTTTTAGGTCCTTAAAAAAATATACTTAAATATTTTTTGGTCTAATGGAAGAGATATTTAGCATTTAAGACATACTTGAAAAAAGAGTCAAGTAGCGGATTATTATGAGTCCCTTTACTTTGATGCATCTTAGCTTGAACAACAACAGCGTGTTTTGGGTTCTAAATTTGGGCATCAAAATGCATCATTTCGAGCAGATGGAGTGAATAAAGGATTCACTATGAAGGCGTTTTAAAGCAACAGACCGCCATCATTAGGAAGCTGGGATCCCTTCAGAAGGCCTGCAGTGACATCAAAGCATCACTGCTGGATATCTGGAAAAAGACAGTCTGGCCGGAGTAAACTCACAGCTTTGCTACGTATAATTGCGGAGATCTCATGTCTAACTGACTAATTATCACCACAAATATATATATTTTTTTATATTTCAGAGTCGGTTTAATAATGATAGCTGTTTAATCTGTTTATATTGATTAGTAGAACGACACCCTTGAGATTTACCTTTTCTGAAATCATCGACAGTCATGGCTGTCACCCTCAGTCATCACCCACAATCAGTCATGTCACCATAGCGACTCCTAGGTTTAGAAAACCCTACAAGTCGCGGACAAAAAGCGTAAAACGGACGCATCCGACACCCAACACCAACCTGCGATGTCTCAGCTCTCAGCTAGCCCAGGCTGAAACCGTGCAGGGATTTCCGTTAATTATCCCGAGGGAAGGAAGATAAATTCAACATAATTTCAAGTCCGAAATAGGCGAATGAAAAGCGCCTAGGCTTGCTCACACAGAAGGCTGGATCGTGGACGTGTCTCACGGTCTTAAGCCTGGTTTATATTTGCTTTATTTTCGTGTTTTTAAGCATGCTTTCCATAGAGGTAGAATAAAATAGAGACGGCTAAAACGTATGGCGATTCATAGTTTTTATTACGCGCCATATAGTACAGAACTACTTTTAAAAAATCTTAAACACTTATTTATTTATTATTTGCTTATGTACTTATAAAAGGAATTAGCGTCTCTATTCTATTCACCTCTATGGAAAGCATGCTTATAAAGCATGAAAATAAAGTAAATGTAAACCAGGCCTACTATGGAAAGCATCCTTATAAAGCATGAAAATAAAGTAAATGTAAACCAGGCCTAACCAAAATCATAAAATCATAGGTTGTTTACACACTTACTTGAATTTTGTCGGAAGAGTCCAACCAAGTTTTGCTCTGATTCGCAGAGCTTAATCATGGAGTTTGCGTCTTCTATAGAGGTGCAGTACTTACGAAAGTTTTACTTCAAAAATCATAGGTGTCATTGTTACAGATCGTTTTCCTAAAAAGTGTCTGAACAATCTATCAGTGATTCTTGAAACTAATCTAGTCCCACATCCTTGGTCCTCGGTTGTGGGTCATAATAATCACCATTATTGATTGAGAGATTGTAAGATAAGATGTATAATTCTTTACTGTGCACCTTACATATTTACACAGATACACTGAGGACCGATTTCTGAATTGAGAATTTCGCTAAGTAATTAGGTACTTAAAATGTAGTGCTGTCTCGTCACATTTTTTTAGAAAAGATCGTGACAGACCGTTACTTGTTCGGCCCCAACTGACTGATAGTCACTAGCTCTAGCGACTAGCGACTAGCTCTTTCCGAACTGGCTAAAACGATTACCTACAAGAAAATGTAATTATGATTATTTTTCCCTTAGCACCATAAGATGTCAGGTTTAGATTAGATGAAACATAGATTAAGTGATATAGCGTTCGATAATGTAAATATATCGTATTTGACTGCGTCGTTAGTCTAGCCCAATGGTTCTTAAACTATTTGCAGTCACGGACCACTTTAAGAATTCCTAAAATGCCACGGACCCCCTGTCAATATTATGAATATTTAGTAAATATCTCGCTGGTTATTGTCAAGCGGCGCGAGGCGAGAGGCGAGAGCAATAAAAGTGATTCTTTAATCTTGTTTTTGTTTCCACAAGAGGTAAATATTATTTTACCAATTTATAGTGGTCAAGCAAATTAGGATTTAGTTAACTTTCATTTTTTTTCATTAATCTTAAGAGTTAATTGAGCTGCTGCGGACCCTGGTCTAGCCGCTAGGGCGCTTTTCTACCAAGACAGAGGTTCTCGATTCCCACTGGGTGCCGCTGTATTTGTACAAATGGCCTCAATCTGGTTGTATTTCCTAGAGAAACTTTCAAAATGTTTTAAATCAGCTGATAATTTTTTACCGTAACTTTCATTACAGTTACATTCAAACAACCTTTGCAACGCATTATGTAAATTAGTCAGTCTGTCGACATCACAGTCCTCGGCGCATCAACCTTTACATGCGTTCGCTCTCATCAGTTACGTTAAGGGTGACTTTGCTACTAAATGATGTGCTTCTTGGGAACAGTTTCTAATGAACAGATCTTCTGGGTGTTTCCAGTTGGCACTGGGAGCGCAGACATTATCGGGTGGCTTCGAATTTCAAATTACGCGCCGGTGTCGGGTAGCGCCCTCCCGTCGCTGTGGCAACACCGCACAGGTGTCGCTCGATCGATCTCCGTGAATCTATGGGCGCCTGGTATATTGGCCAAATACAGGGCCATATTGGCACTTTCCCTGGTACTTAAACAACGTCAGTTGATGACATAAGACTCTCGTAAAGTGATGAAAGTGCTTCCTGTAACGCCCAGCACACTTTACATATTTACAACGTACGCATCCATAGTCTTAATTGTAAAACTTAAGTATAAAACAAAAACCCTACAGTAAAACAGTCAATGCCTAGAAGAGTTTTTTTTTATTAAATCCGTCTGCTGAAGTGAACTCTCACAGGCGTTGCTTATGTCATTATGAGTTAATCGACGCTGGGCTGTTGGCGTAGACCTTCTCTTTCACGTTCGCCCCAAAGGAAGAAGTCACAAGGTCTACGCCAACAGCCCAGCGTCGATTCAAGACCTCAAAGATGGAAGTCGTGAGGCTATCGAGGACATAGGGCAGCCACTTTGCGATTTGGTTATGGAACATTTCATGAAAAGGAGGTCCTGTAAGCGTGGTCATGTTGGTCATTTGCCTGATGTTATTTTCCACTGTTAACGGCATACCTTCCTCTTCATAATGAAATAAACATCCGATCATTTAGATTAAAAAATTGCATTTTTCTTTGAATATCAAAATAACACCTCTATTGGAAAACCCTGTTTAAGTTATACATACCGCTGCAGAAAATTGCAAGAAAACGCATTAATCTAGGTTAAAATGTAAACTAAAACGTTACTGCAAAGGCCATTTCCATTTGCATGGCGCGTGACCGTCTGTCGGCCCGTCTAGTCGGCTCATCAGCCGACTATGTGCTTAATTTGTATGTCACCGTGGTACAAGCGTAAAGCAGGAGCGATTCCTTAAGCTGATAGCCAGTTTTAACTCAACGTTCGTCTCGCCAACGGAGCGATTGCTAACTAGAAATATGTTTTATAATGTAACGTCGGCAAAATTGGCTTAAAGTGCTTGGGTTGACTTTTCCGCCAGAATTATTTCTGAACACAGAACTGTCAGGACCTGTACAATTCAGCTGCAAGCAGTAAGATTTTCTTTTATTTACTGCAAAAAAAGTTAGCAACACTATGAATTTCTCTATGACTATGTATGTATGTGGTAGATATGTATTGATTATGTACTTTAATCGAGAGTTAACAACACTATGAATTTCTCTATGACTACGCATCTATGTAGTAGATATGTATTGATTATGTGCTTTAATTGGCGATTAACGGCCACTCTTTCATGAAACTGGCAAGTCCCCGTTTGCCTTTCGAATTTCGAAAACGGAAAACGGAAACATAAATTTATTTTATTGAAATTTGAATTATTTATTTTTATAAACCTTTTTGCGACTGTCTGTTCGCAATACTGCAACATTGAGTGAATGAAGATGGCTGAATGATCAACGAATGAATGAATGAGTGAACGGAACTTCCTTTTTCGCTCTATGTGCCTGCGTGCGCCGTCCATGACGGTGCAAATGTGTTAATATTTTGTTTTAAACTGTGTTTCGAGAGCTAATAAACGGTAAGGTCAGCCTAAGAACCCACGGGCTTTTTTCTCCAACTACAGTCCACTGCCCAGTATCGAGTTCACTGTCTATATCTAATGATGCAGCTGTTAGTCATCAAAGTCACAAAAGCTTATAACTTGGGCAGCACGCGAGGAGTTCTGCGACGGGCCGGATGGACGCAGTCTCACACCTATTTGAGCTTCCTCTTTTGCCAGACTGTGATCCTAGTACCTCAGCTACTTAACGGCAATCTCACATAGCATTTTTGATGTTTCCTCAATAGTTTGAAAAATATCTATAAATATAAACTAGCGATCCGCCCCGGCTTCGCACGGGCGGCAAAAACGTTTCCATGGAAATAGCTATAGGTACGTATTAGTTCCGTGGAAAATTCCCGGGGTAGTAATTTTTTTACACCTTGGGTTACATTATTCGAGATCTCGTACGGAACCGTAAACTTTTTGAAAAAAACAATATAGCCCATGTTACTCATGAAGAATGTAGCTTTCTACCGGTGAAATAATTTTCAAAATCGGCGCAGTAGTTTCTGAGCCTATTCATTACAAACATACACACAAAAATACAAAAATATAATACGAATATTTCCTCTTTATACTATTAGTATAGATTATAGATTAGTATAGAAGATATACATAACGAGACGAGGAGGCTTGTAAGACCAACCACTAGTCTTAAGCATCCACCAATCCAGACTTGGCCCCCGTGGTGGAGTAAGGCCTATACCTTCCTCAGGGAAGAGACCCGTGCCCCTCGGTGGCACATAATAGGTTGATGATGAAATAGAAATTGTAATGAAAGCATAATTCTCAAAATGGTTTGGAGAATCCCGTTCGTGTTCAAGAATATAGATTGTGCTGTCTTAGACAAGCCAACTAGTCGTCTAAATAGACCTAGATTCGACCTATAGACACTGACTGCAATTAAATGGAGTTAATTGCATGCAATGAATGAAGTGTGACAAATTGCATAATATCCCTGCTGTGCAGACTGCAGCGTCCTCGACCAGTTAGGACTAATTAAGAGACACAGCTGGTGCAGTTTGGCCGTTTTATTGCGTATATCTTCGCACCCGTCCCACAAGTCGAACTCCTGGGGAATACTCGCGTCTTATTGGTCAATAAGGGCGGCTGCAAAAGAATAAACGCAGACGGTCCGCTTCATAGGGTAGTATTACCACATTCAATAATTGACAACATTTAAATTTTTTGCATACGTATTTTACTGTCTTAAAGGAAACTACATACAAAATAAAACAACTCCTATTTTTTTATTTTCGGAAATTCGACGATTTTCATTCATAAATTTTCTTTTGAATTTCGTCGTAAACGCCAAATGACGTCACACATTATTACGGCTTAATAATACTAACACTCTTGCCGACTTTTTAAAAACAATTGATTTACTCCATTATGACATTCGAATGAAATTGAAAATGACATTTGTCATAACATTTTTAAAATTAGGCAACGGTACCTCGTTACCGCCCGTGACCCGACTCATCACACAATTTTTGGTTTTTGTTTATTTTACCTAAAATTAAGCAATAATAAAATTGTAAACTTTTAGTCCGGATCAACTAACGGGTGTTTTACGGGCGTTGTGTTGTGCTTGAAAAACGAAAGTCTTAGTTCAAAAATAATAAAATTTCTAAATATTTTTTTCGTAATCAGCATAGCATAATTAAGAAACGGTATTTTTAGTTTTAGGCGTTGTTTATGTGTTGTGTTGTCGATTGCTAACAATAAAATGAAACAAAGTTGTTTCTACTTTGTCTCTAATTTCGATCGAACTCGTATCGATATCAAATCCAGCAAGCACCCGCGGCACTCCATTTTCGAACTAATTGCACGCGATTGGAAATAAACAAAAGAGAGCTAAAAGATAGAATTGTTTTCCTCTCGGAAATTCGACGAAGTGATTTGTTGTTGCAAGCTGTGATTGCTTTACAAAGTACGGATCTTTAGGGTTAAGGAAAACGGTTATTTGATTATATTCGACTAGCTGTTGCCCGCGACTACGTCCGCGTGGGCTTTAGTTGAGTAAAGTGTTTGCAAATAAGATAGGGATACTTTTAGCGCAGGCGAAAGAGCTTTCATACTAACTTCGCAACCCCCTCTTACCCCCTTAAGGGTTGATTTTCGTAAAACTACTTTACACGTCTTTCATGACTTTCAATGAAGGAGCTTCCTGCTGAATTTCATTCGAATAATTTCAAAAATGGCAAAGTTTCATACTAATATTGCACCCCCCTTTTATCCCCTTTGGAGAAGATTTTCGAAAAACTATTTTACATGTGTTTCAAGACATTCAATGAAGGACCTTCATTCTGAATTTCATTCGAATAATTTCATAAACGGCAAAGTTTCATACTAACTTTGCACCCCCTTTTTTACCCCTTTAAGTAATGATTTTTGAAAAACTATTTAACATGTTTTTCATAACTTTTAATGAAGGACCTTTATATTAAATCTCATTCGAATAACTTCAAAAACGGCAAAGTTTCATATCAAGTTTGCACCCCCCCTTTTCCTCCTTAAGGGATGATTTTTAAAAAACTATTTTACTCGTATATCATAATTTTAAATGAAAAACCTTCGTACCAAATTTCATTCGAATAACTTCAAAAACGGCAAAGTTTCATACTAACTTTGAACCCCCATTTTACCCCCTTAGGGGACGAAATTTCAAAAATCCTTTCTTAGTGCTTCCCTACGTTACTAAAGAAATCCCTGTGCAAAATTTCAAGTTTCTACCCCTTATAGTTTAGGCCCTGCGTTGATATGTCAGTCAGTCAGTCAGTCAGCTTCTTTTGTGTGGTTGTTACCCTAAGTGTTAACAAACATATCGAGAGTATTACTTACAACTGCATAATTTGTGACATGTGTAAACTTTGTCATTTTCTTGTAACCACTTAAATTTACCCACATTTGAAGCTGCATTTTAATGTCATTCAAAGTGTGGATTTCTTTGTGTACACATTAACTTTTGCTAAATTAGTGCCTAAATAAACATTGGCTTACACAATGCCAAGAATTTGAAGACATATGGACCTGCAAACCACAACTAGAGCAATAATATTGATCCCAGAGGGCCATTCACAGCGTTCTGTGGCTTTGCAGCTAGGATATTCTCGTCGAGCCATCCAGAATTCTTGGAACCGTTTTCAAGAAATTGGGAGTGTATCCAGAAGACGGGGATCTGGTAGAAATCGAGTAACTAGCTCACTGGAAGACCATTACATACGATTGACTGCGCGCAGAGAGCGATTTGTTACTGCACGCTCCCTACAAAACCGCTTGCGCCAGACCACTGGAACCCGCGTTAGTGACCAAACTATCAGAAATCGGTTGCATGAAGACCAGCAGTTTTCTAGAAGATATGTAGTGCGGATTCCATTAACAAGTGCGCATCGTGCAAACCGATTATCATTCGCAAGGCAGCACCAGGACTGGAACATAAATGATTGGAGCACTGTATTGTTCACTGATGAGAGCAAAGTGAATTTTTGTAGTGATGATCGTCGCATAAGGGTTTGTAGTCGAGAAGGTGAGCGATTTCCCGAGGCCTGCATCCACGAATGTGATAGATTTGGGGGTCCCAAGTAATGGTGTGGGTAGGAATTTCTTTAACTGGTCAAACGGAGCTCGCTATTATCAACGAAGGCAAGACAACGGCTCAACGATTTATTGAGGAGGTCATAAGACCCCATGTGATGCCGTATGCAAAAAGATTTGGTGCAAGTTTTAAGTTAATGCACGACAACGCCCGTGCCCATACAGCTAGAGCCACCAGAGACGTTCTAAACGAGGCTGGTATACAGGTCTTGCCGTGGCCTGCCACCAATCCGGACCTCAACCCAATCGAGCACATGTGGGATTTGTTAAAGAGAAGCGTCTGCGATACAAACCAACCGGTGCATAATAAAAGACAGCTCATCAGCGTGCTTAAATCAAGCTGGGAACAAATTCCACAAGAGACAGTGCGACACCTGGTGGAGAGTATGCCTTCCAGGCTTCAAGAATGTGTTGGGAAACGAGGAGGTCACACACGGTACTAAAAGGTAAAAACAAAAAACCCCTTAAAATAAATCATTCATCAACCATTAAACGAATTACATCTTTTATAATACTGAAAATACATGGTGGCCCTTATTTTGTTTTGACTAGTATAGATTTCTGGTACGTAAACAATCATTATCAGTAATTAATCAATCATCAATAATTTATTACTAACTAACTAAAATCAACCCATTATGTCCCCACCGAGACGCACGGGTCTCTTCCCCGAGGAATGTGGGCTAGGCCATACTCCATACCACGGGGGCCAAGTCCAGATTGGTGGAGGCTTGTAAGACTAGTGGCTGGTCTTACTGTCAAAAGTTTTCAAGCCGCCCTAAGGCCTCTGATTTGGCTTAACGACTGCCATCTATTGACGGCAGCCGGCACCAACTGCTTAACGTGTCCTGCGAAGTGCGGAACCGCTCGGAAAAATACCACTAGCGTTAGTCAAAGAAATATCCATGCTATGTTGCTTAACCTTCGTGATCGTTTGATTACTCGGGCGGGCGGGGCTACGACCGATTCAAAACAAAGTATAATATAAAACAAGAGCTTGCAATTTTCTTATCTAGAGCACAATGGGCAACCCTTGCATGCGGCGCTAGCGGTTCGATAACTGAAGAGCTATTTAGGTTTCTAGACATAATAACAGCTTCTTATACTACCATTCATTATAGGCACGGGCTTTTGGTAAGCTATGCCCTGCAGGTATACAGGGTGATTTTAAGGATCATTACATTCAAATAAAAAATTACATACAGGCACCATTGCTTCTGGCCCCACATTTAGGATACCCTGTGTCGTGAATGTCGTCGATATGCATAAGTAAATTCTGTAATACTGTTTTACATTAATTTTTGAGAAATCCACGTGTTAATTAGTGTTCAGCTTGCCTTTTTACGAGATTGCTTTTAGTGCAATAAATAGTTTTTCAGTTCTATTCAACACTCTGCACCATAACAAAAATCCTCTCTTGCCAGTTTTTTTAATAATTTATCCGTCCACCTAGTTTTATGTCTGATAATTTTCTGAAATATTTTCCTGGTCTCTGCATTCAACTGTGGGATAGGATACACCATGTAACTGACGGCTCGGCTACACGGCTGACAAAACAATGCTGAGGACTATTAAGACTAGTTTTTTTGTTGGATGATAAGGCCACATTGTTTCGTTTACCGTTCCGCTGACAGCACAAGATCTTTCATGATTAGGTCTAGCAACCCATTTATTTTGATACATTTTAAAGAACTCATCTTGGTAACTTGCGACATAGGGTTGCCAACGGCCGGCCCACGGCCTATATTTTAACATCATTTATGGTGTTATTTATGTAAACACTATTAGGGACTATCTCAAATAATATAATCAATAATAAAAAAAATCAAGAAGGCAAGTGAATCCGGAAAAAGCTAATAAAAGGAAATACCAACTTAAATGTAATTTGAAAAGTGTTGTAAGGAATCTTGTATTTTTTATAAATAAATAAGACGGTTAATTTCACGGTGTATACAAATACAGCGACAGCTATAAATTCTCGTCATTCTCGAGTAATTTCCATAACCTATTTACATTAGTTTTTCTCACCAATCGTATTTGTCATTTGAGACTCATTGGCTATGCTTCGATGAATATTTAAAGCTGTTGCGAAGTTCTAAAAGATACATTTAACAATGGTTCTTGTAATTTAAGTGTTTAGACCTAGATTGCGATGGCTAGAGAATTAGGATTCCTTAATATGCCTTGAAAAAATGTTACACTTTTTTAAAGTCAAGATCTTTGTTATGAATTGGGTAAGTTGATTTTATAAATGGACTTTATAAGATTTAACAACATTTACATACAGGCACATACATTGCTTCTGGCCCCACACTAGGATACCCTGTGTAGTGTGAACCAGAAACAGCGACGTCACAAACATCCAAGACCAGGGTTTCTTTTTTTTTGTCCCCAGCCGGGATTCAGACTCGGGACCTCTCGCATGGAAGGCAGATGCGCTAACCACTGCGCCACAGAGGTCGTCAAAAACAATTCAACAACTTTAAGAAAGACAGATGCAATAAAACAGCACAGATTACCTTTCTGTGTACCTACCTACCTCATCATCATCAGGCTACCTCGGGCCACAGTTTGGTATAGGCCTTTTCCCCATAACGCCATACCTCGTGGTCTCTCGCCATTCGCATCCACGGGCCCCCTGGCAACCTGGCCACATCGTCCGGCCATTGGGCAGTTAACCCCAGTTTCCAGTACGCTAACAATCTGTTAATCTACTGTTAACAGCAGCTGTCAAACGTTTTTTTCGTATGCACTTTGGCCAACTGACAGCTGTAAACAGTAGATTAACAGCTTGTCAGTGTACTATAAACCGGGGGTTAGTCTACCAACTAACCGCTGCGCGCAGTCCGCTTCTCGAAAACCTACCTAACTTATTAAAGAAACATACCTAACATTTTAAGGACAACGACGGAACCCTCGAGATTCCAAATTCGAAAATACAAAAATGAATCAACGCAACTGGACAGTTCTATTTCGATCAAATCGGAAATTGTTTTTAGTTCTCTCTTTGTTCGTCACGGGCCGGCGGCGCTGTGAGCGGCGGTAACCGGACGCCATCTTGAAAACAGTGTGACGGCGTTTTGACACCTGTCACTTTAGCGCAAGTCTTTAGCTCGGAATCTATTTCTCTGGACTGCCTCAGCGTGTTAGTTATGCCCGTCTAGGTATTTACAGTAATAGATTTTTGAGTCGGTAAAGGGGATTCTATTAGCTAAATGTTTTGACAGATTTTATGTTTCTTTATATATTTTTAAGTTCAGCTACCTTTAGATGCTATCAATTTACAGTTATGTCGTAGAGACACCAACATTGAGCACAAATTTCATATACAATTTAGTTTACGTTAAGTTTAATTAGCTGTCCAAAATGCTTTTGTTTCTTTGGAGTTAGCACAAAGGATGAGGTCATAACTCATGTCATAAAGTAGTCATTTTTGAACTTTCTACAATCTACATGCTTATACTCTAACTTCTGCTTATAATTTGTTTTGTAACTTCCCAAAACTTTTAATCACTAAACTATAACTTTACAAATTAAAATATTTCTTGTTTCACTTTTACAAAGTCGATTTACTTATTGGATTTTCATAATTTAAATGAAAGAATAGCCGTCTTTGAATAGCTAAACTAGCTTTCTGCTTATTATGATAATGATCATATACCTATAACATGATCTGCCTTCTGAATGGACGGAACTCCCCCACAGATAAATTAAAATTTAAGTTGAACAATTTACTTTTAACGAAATCTTATTATAGCTTTTTCGAATATTTAAATAACTATTAGTTTTATAAAACTTTCACATAACACAATCACTTGATCTGGACCCAAACTACGATACCCTGTACTATAGTAACCAGGCGTGGACATTACAAACATGGAAAAACACCCAGATTGAGACCATTTTTTCTACAAATGATGGCGGCCCCCAGTGGGAATCGAACCCATGACCTCTAACTTGGTATGTAAGTGCCTTAACGGCTGGACTAACAAGGCTGTCAAATTTTGGCATTGGAGATAGATAGATAGAGAACACTTTAGTGTAGGAGATTTCACAGTAATTTCTTAATTTCTTATATTTGTATACATAAACATAACATAAAACGTAAACATTTACATACAGGCTCATACATTGCACTTACATGCATACAATTTTGTTGATATAAAATGTCATCGATTTTTTGGGATTTTCTTTAACATAACATAACATAACATTTACATATAGGCACATACATAGCTACATACAGGCAAAACATTTATTTGTACGCCTTTATGGCTAAACAAAGCGTATATTTGATATCTATAGCAACGTTCATGTATTGTATAATTACCTATGTTTTTACAAATAAAGTATCTGTGTCTAGCACCTTCTCGATATTTATGAACATTTAACACAAACAGGACTGAAGAAACGAAGATCCCACAAATTAATTAGTCAAATCATTAAATGACACCACAGCGCAACCAATTGGTCACAAAACATGACGCCCTACGCGCACGTTTGTCAGTCTGTATGTCTGTCTATAAATATATCATTTAATTTGACCTATCTGCGCACACAATCGAGGTGTTGTGTTACTCAAAATTACATTCCTATGGGACGCTGCGGGATGTTAGAATGTCTGTTGATTTTGGATGCGTTTTTTTTTCGATTCGTTATGCAAAAATCAGAAATTTAATTCAACATTAAAATTACTGGCTGTTTTTTTTAATGTCAATTGTACAAACTGTTTGAACACACAAAAATAAAACTAAATATTTTTATTTATACAACCAAAACTATGTTATGTTAGACATACACTTTTGATGGGATTCCCTTGTAAGTATAAAAACACAAAATGTTTACAATGTATAGTCGACAAATGTATCATCATCATCATCGGCCCATGGTAGTCCACTGCTGGACATAGGCCTCTCCCATTGCACGCCACTGAGCACGGTTCTCGGCTTCTCTCATCCAGCTTTTGCCAGCCGCCCTGCAAATGTATAGATTACACTTATACATAGGTACACAATGTTTACAATGTATAGTCAACAAATGTATAGAGGACACTACATACATACATAAGCTCACGCCTGTATCCCAGAGGGGTAGGCAGAGACCAGAGACTGCCACTTGCCACGATCCTGACAAATCACTTCCGCTTCATCGACATTATTAGTCGTTTCATTCTTCGGGTTACGTTCATAAAAATAGTAGGTATATGAATGAATTGTTTATAAAATTCGAGTTTACTTCTAAAATAATGTTTTGATACGTCTATTCCCTTTTAGAGAACGTTTCAAATTAGTTTTAAAAAAACGCGAAATCTAATATGTTTTTCGTTATAATCTTTAAAACTTTATTCATTAACAAAGCTAAATAACAATAACTAAATAATATTAATAATCAACTACCTAACTATAAATAAAAAAAATATTTCGTTACTGGAATAACTTGATTTTTCACGGAAAGCTGAAAACTGCTGGGTATGCTTGCCGTATCCACTTTGTCTTCTTCACTCCTGGTGCACCTTTGGGTGGTGCAGACACATTCATGACTTTATGACACACCATCCGACCCGGTGCATGAAGCTGAATCGTTATACTTCGCGTACTGGCGAGAACACGAGATTTTTTATGGCCGTTTGGAAAATATTCCAACAATGTCACCCGGCATTACTGTTATGTACATATGTTACCCTAATACCAAACTATTATAACTGGATTCCTAAGAAATAATACGGGCTAAAGATACGCTCGAGAATCGCTTGTAGCTCAGCTGCAAATCGCTCGTAGCCGCAGTGCCTGAGTGATCTTAAAACGATCACGAAGGTTAAGCAACATAGAGCGCGTTCAGTCCATGATGCGTGACATACACTACTGTATTTACGTGAAACTACCTAAAAACTTTCTTATTTATACTGAAAAGGATGTTATCTAACATCGTGAGCAAACTTCACATAATATTCATCATCAACCCATTCTGTCTGAGGTAGGTTTAGGCCATACTCCACCACGGGGGCCAAGTCCGGATTGGTGGAGGCTTGTAAGACTAGTGGCTGGTCTAAATGTCAGAAGTTTTCAAGCCGCCCTAAGGCCTCTGACTTGGCTTAACGACTGCCATCTATCGACGGCAGGCGGTACCAACTGCTTAACGTGCCTTGCGAAGTCATAATAGACGGTGGCCCATCCATGGACTGAACGCGCCCTACGTTGCTTAACCCTCGTGATCGTTTAAGATCACTCAGGCACCCGGGGCTTCGAGTGATTCAGACATGTATTTGCAAAATTATGTAATACCCACCTACATTCCACAAATAATCTACATTGTATTTGCTTGTATTTCAGAAATATTATGTTTTTGCTCGCGTAATCATGTAACCACGGAGATAAAATAAATAATACGCAGACTTCAGTACCTATCAGTAATTTTGTAACAGTCACCCGAGCTCCCCCATCTCTATATAATTGGACGTGTTGTTGGAAATCATTTGGCGTAATGAGCTCTGCGCTACCCCCCTTGGGACGTTGTTATAGGTACCTATATGTTATCGGAGCACAAATATTTTAATAACCGTGCACTCTATTCTGCTGACGCTACGAGTGAATTTGCAGCTAAAATATTATGGTTGATAATTTTAGTACATACTGTCATTATCTTAAGGTGGAAATTCATTCAAAATCAATCTTTCAAATTTGATTCAGAAGAAGAAAACACATTTTTATTACAGCATCAGTAACAGTAACACAAATCATTAGACATACAGACAATTTAATACATTGAGACAATACAAAACAGAGTACTTAACAAAACTTTTACAAAGAATGGTCACGGCGTGTCTCGCTGCATAGGCAGCTGACTCAGCATACTTTTCAGCACTGATTTTCAGTCAGCGCCTGTCCCGTGAGCATTCCACGGGCGGCACATCATCATATTGCAATATATTTTCATAAATATGAGTGAAAACAAACACATAGGTACACCGATAATAAAACAATTTTTTAATATACAAATATAATTAATTAATTAATAGTAAAGATACAAATATAAATACAATTACATTATACAATTACATTATATACATACACGTACCGAGATTTCTCTGTAAAAACAAAGTATTTCCTTCGATTCTGTCAAATCAATCTTCAAATTAATTGCATGGAGAAGAAGCTAACAAAGACACTCCACATTTAATTTAATTCTGGTTAAAACACGTTTTAACTTAATTAACATCGTTTCCACAATATTACTCTACACTGAATACACGTTGGAATTATTTTAGTACTAGAAATCTTATATTTTAATTCTTCTTGTTACTAAAAGCTTCTTGTATAAGTGTGCTTAACACATGTTTTAACTCATATCGGAGGTGATTCTCATATAAGCTTAGGTAGGTAGATAGTAATTAATTAAAAATTTATTAAAAAAAATACATCGATAACAGATAGTGTACAGTCGACAGCACGTCAACCTTCACATTTTAGTTGCTAAGTCGCCGTAACGCAACGGGGTAGAGTGGATGGGTGTATAGGATGATGTGCTGTCGACTGTACTAGCTTCTATAATTTGTGGCATAATTGGTTTCTGAAATGTAAATTACATTATGTCTGTCACGAAACTTGGCCCTAGATTCTGCAAATGCATTGTGGTACAATGACAGTTGTATGTACGCGTCGATTTAATTTCATTGCCGATTCAAGTCAAAGCGCACGCGAATTCGTAATGGGCTAGTTGCCCTAAAAATGTAATTAGTCCGTCTTTTAGATTATTCAAAAATAAGGGACACGTATTTTTTTATTTGTAAATTAGACCAAAAATGACAAAGATATAGCCCATTAAAGCTACGTGTGACGTCACGCCGTGCTGCATTTTTAGCACGCACGGAGTGACGTCACACGTAACTTTAATGGGCTATATCTTTGTTATTTTTTGTTTAATCGAAAAAAGAAAAAATACATGTCCAATATTTTTTTATAATCTAAAATACGGACTAAATAGAATTTAATTATTTTGAACCTGGAAACTACCCTATTGTAGGCGTCAATGGAATTAAAAAAGATGTCACGTATGCGTGCAGCGACCAATGAATGTTTGTAATGAAATAGATTTCTTAGGATCGTGGTAAGTAGCAAACTCTGATCTCTGACTATACTCTATCTGAAATTACTCTATCGCCTCATATTTTCAAGTTGGAACACATTCACGTTCTAATGCCTATTTCACATCATCATAAATACCTCTTGTTTTCTATTTCTTATTTCCCGCCTAACACATCTGATGAAATATATATTGCATATTTTAAGGCCCTAACACAAATTATTGAGAGAGACTCTAACATTGAAGAGCTCATACTTATTGGAGACTATAATCTACCGTCACTTTCTTGGACGGACAAAGGCACACAAGTAGAATGCCTTCCACAAAGCATATTCACAAACTCAAGCCGCGAATTATTAAATTTTACATCTCTACATAACATGTTCCAATATAACTCTATAAAAAATCACTTGAACCGCATCCTTGATCTTCTCTTCTGTACCTCCCACTGCATTGTTGTCGCATCTGATGATCCATTATTGCCAATAGATAAACATCACCCTCCTTTTGTAGTTTCACTAAATATATCAAAATATAAACCTCAATTTAAACAGAGTAACAGATATAATTTCTTTAAGGCTGAGTATAGTGCAATAAATAATTATGTCGTGAAAACCGATTGGTTGACTCTATTAGAGCCGCTGGCACCCGATGAAGCAGTTGCGCTTTTTTATTCAATAATCTTTAAAATAATTAAAGAATTTACTCCACTGTCAGGCGCAAAGAAGTCCAGTTTTCCTGACTGGTTCACACCTTGTCTTATTCGCATTTTCAAAAGCAAAAGTCGTGCTTGGACAAAATGGAAGAAATTCGGCAACATCAGCGACTTTGAATCTTTTTCGCTTTATCGAAGGCGTTTTAAGACCGAATCGGTGACATGTTTCCAAAACTACATTAAATCTATAGAAGATTGTATGAATGTTAATATGAAACCTTTTTGGAAACATGTTTCTAATAGAAAATCATCTTCTAGTATTCCCTCCAACGTCAATTATGAAGGCGTCTCTACCAATGTACCTTCCGATATATGTAATTTGTTCCCTCGTTTTTTCCAGTCAGTGTATGAGATTTCGTCAGTAAATAGCGAATCACTTGGGTCACATGAAACTACTTCTACTAATGACATCAATTTGTCAGGATTATCATTCTCTCTAAGAAATGTTAAAAAGGAGCTTAAATACCTAGACGTGACGAAGGGTCCTGATGGTATACCGCCATTGTTTCTCAGGCGTACTTGGGAAACCATTGCCACTCCTCTTTGTATACTCTACAATAAAAGTATTAAAAGTGGCGTTTGCCCGAGCGAGTGGAAGCGTGCTAATATTGTCCCGGTACATAAGGGTGGACCCAGATGTGATGTAGACAAATATCGTCCAATCTCTATATTATCCTCAGTGGCTAAAATATTTGAAAAGTTAATTCATAACCAGGTGTACCCTGTAATGCACAAAACCATAATCCCCGAGCAACATGGCTTTGTGAAGCACAGATCTACAACAAGTAACTTGTTGCTGTTTGTAAATCACCTCTTTGAAGGGCTTGATAATCGTCAGCAAATAGATGCGATCTACACGGACTTCCAAAAGGCCTTTGATAAAGTAGACCATAAATTGCTGCTTGAAAAAATCGCATTTAACGGCATACGGGGAAATCTATTACGTTGGTTTGCATCGTATGTAACGAATAGGTCTCGTATAGGAATACTCGTGTAGGTAACGTATAGGAATCCCAATCCATCCACGTTTCCTCTTGAGTTCCACAAGGATCCATACTAGGATCATTTTTGTTCATAATTTTCCTAAATGACATAAAAAGCTATTTCCTTCATTCGAAATTCCTCCTCTATGCCGACGACCTAAAAGTTTACAAGACTATACAAAGCCACGATGATTGCTGTTTGCTTCAATCTGATCTCAATCGTTTCTCACAATACTGCTCATCCAATAAACTGAATCTCAGTGTACCAAAATGCCAATACATTTCTTTTTACAAAAAGAAAAATAATATTGACTATGACTACTCACTGTGCAATACTAGATCTTGGTGTGTTACTTGACAGCAAGCTACACCTAGATGCTCATATAGAGAACATAGTCAACAAGGCTTATAAAATGTATGGTTTTGTAATACGCGCATCCAAAAACTTTCGACGTCTTTCTACATATTTAACCCTATACAAATCGCTCATACGTCCCCAACTCGAATATGCGGTCCCCATATGGAATCCATACTGTGACAAATATAGTGAACAAATAGAACGTGTTCAGCGCAAATTCCTGCGCTCCGTGCAATACAGATATTTTCGTACTAAACTATCTTACCCTAAGTTACTAGAAAAGTTTAAGCTTTTGTCACTAAAATCCAGACGCACCTTGTTTACAAATTGTGTCATAATGAATTTGACTGTCCTGAGTTGGTTAAAAACCTGAGCTATGAAGTCCCCCGGTCTACTCTTCGTCGCACGAAGAGTATACGCCGTCTCTTTGCTACTGGGAGGTGTCGAACCAACGCTGGGGAACGTGCTCCCCTGCGTAGATTGGTCGATACATACAACAGAAAATTTTCCAGCATTGACATTTTCCTCTCGCCTAGTTACGTTTTTAAGCAACAGGTACTTTTACAGCTAGAGGGTAAGTTGTAGCTCTAAAATTTAAAATATTATGTCATTACCATAAAACGAGTAATTATTCAGTTAATCAGTGAATTGTGTATACTCCATGAAATGTGCTAATCAAATTTATTTATAAAATTATGCATGCTTTGTATCATTGTTAATAATTATTTTCATTGTTCTGCTTTCTCACAGCAACTAATTTTTTTATGAGTTATCCGTGGATTAAGTAGTGGGTAGTACATTTGCAATGTTTGATTAAGTCTGATTTATGTAACTACTATAATGTGCTACTGTTTTTAATCCCAAATAAATAAAATAAAATAAAATACACCTCTAGGATACAGGCGTGAATTTATGAAATGTTATTTTGATGCACCATGAACATATATCGTAAGTATTTTGTTATACTGAATTGTGCGACCACAATGAATTATAAGATAAATAATCATTCATTACCCGCCCCCTAAGCAAACAATAACTGCTAATTAAATCTTTCCGAGCCAATTACACACAAATGTCGACATATCATCGCGCTATCGCACTGGAAAGGGTAATTTGTCACGATAAGAATCGGAATGAGGCGATGTTTTGGTACAACGAAACCAGCAGTTTAACTTTACTAGTAACTTTACCAATTAATCTGTTCTATTATACTTCACAATGGTCAAAACACTCACAACGCAAATCAAAGGAGTGGAATACAAATTAATATAAAAGTGCTCTGTTTTGAACCAAAATTTTCATATTCCATAAAAATATTATCTTAGAAGATTCATTTATTGACGTTAGCCAGTTGAAAGATTGACTTGGCAGTTTGCCGACTGTTTTTAAAATTTTATATTAAAAATACTGCATCCATTGCACTGTCGACATGATCAACATTTATTGCCACAATGTAATTAAAAGCATTGAAATTAGAATACACCCAAAAAATATGCTTAAAATACGACGTACTGTAAAATACGATATACCAATCATCATTGCTGGTATGAACACTGCCTCTCAACCTCATCAACACTCTCAAAAAGACAGAACCGTCTTGAATACTGTTACGAAATAAACAACTCTTAAACTATACTATCCGGATACACTTACGTGATTTTTTGTCGGACGAGTCCAACCGGCTCTGATTCGCAGAGCTTAATCATGGTGAGCAGAGACGGATTTTACAGCAGGTTAGAGTCCCACAGAAGTTGAGCAAAGAGTTGGTGAAAATGACACGCTGATTTACTAGTTTCCCTTTACAACTTCGTTGGTGGTATCGCCCCTCCCATCAGTGGGTGATTCCATTTGTCATTCGCACCTCTTGGTGTGAGACACCCCTTTTTAGATATAGTTGGTTTAATGATTATGTTTGTCAAGATCGTAAAAAGTGGCCAACTCTGGTCTCAGCCTATCCCCCCGGGATATAAGCGTCAGTTTATGCTGTTGAGGATTTTGATGATGATGATGTTGAGTTATCAAGATCGTTGTAAGTGGCAAACTCTTGTCTCAGCCTTACTCATTCATTTAAAGTCCCATTAAAGCTCTGTGGCGCAGCGGTTAGCGCATCTGCCTACCAAGCGAGAGGTCCCGGGTTCAAACCCCGGCTGGGGACAAACAACCTAGGTTTTTGGATGTTTACATGTTTGTGATGTCGCTGTTTCTGGTTCTCACGACACAGGGTATCCTAGTGTGGGGCCAGAAGCAATGTATGTGCCTGTATGTAAATGTTTAAGTTATTGTCCCATAGTAGAAGTGACTCATATGCTTTAACAACTATATTCTTCTTAAAAGCTTAAAAGTGATGTGAAAACATATTAACAGTAACTATTTTCATATTTCTTGCATAGTCATCCATAACGTTATAGCTTAGAGTCCATTCCACAACAATTGAACCTTAACATTATAGGTACCAGGGCTGAGTTTCACAAAAGTACGATTCGTACCATTTGATATACATTGCGTAGCAGTCTCTCTACTAGTTAATAATAATTTGTGTCGTAATAATCGTCGTGTAATCGACTTTGCAATGTAAATCAAACTATCATCGTAAAACATGAATAATTGTAGTTTTATGAAACAGGCCCCTGTTCTCTTCGTATTTAAAGATAAGAGATGGAATAAATGATGTCCTAAATTGTATGTGAATGTATGTGAATGTTACGCATATTTAAGTCTAATTGTCTAGTCGCTAATTGCAAAACGCAAGAGTCTTGGCTGTAATGTTCTACAATTTCGATAAATTAATAATAATAAACATAATTATATTGTAGACTGAATTCTTCTCCTCGAAAAGTAGACATCTCTCCCCTTCATCTATAAAACCACGAATATTAATACTAAACTCAAGTGCACAGCCATATTGTGCCGCCTCCCCTATTCCCCTGAGTTTTGTACAAACGGGTCGATTTGTCGCGGGTAGATTCAATTTTATTCACACCGACACCCAAAGCCATCGGGGAATAAATTAAATCATGCTTTATGGCTTTTTCTTACTCTCTGGGTACTTTGTTTAAAGAGGGTAAAGTACACAGACGAACTTCATTCTGTAACTCCACTGCTGATGAGCTTATTTAGTGTGAAAGCAAGGTAGTGTCCGGAATTCTGTTTATGCTACTTCAGCTATTCCAGGAGTGTCAGCAGCATCTTGGGGTTACTGTGGGTCTCTTGTAGGTGAAGAGCTGTCTATGTCTGGTATCCCAGTGCATTCTACCAGCACAATGAATGCTTTTTTATTGATTATCATTAGCAGTTTTTCTCTCTGCATGTATGTAATGTATCCTCTACCAGCACGGATGAATGTTGTGGCACCTATTGTAAAAAAAAGAATATAAATAACTTTCACACAACACAATCACTTGTCCTGGACCCAAACTAGGACACTGAAATACCCCCGGTTTGTCGTACGCTAACAGTTTGTTAATCTACTGTTAACCGCTGTCAAATGTTTTTTTTCGTTTGCACTTTGGCCAACTGACAGCTGTTAACAGTAGATTAATATCTTGTTAGTGTACGAGACACCGGGGGTAAGACTGATAAATACTGAAATATTTTTAAATAATGACTGTGACTTGTGAGATAGGTACCCAGTAAGAGAACGGAGTTGCGTCTTTATGAGCGGTAGCAGGAGTTCGGAAATGTGAGGGTTTTTGTCGGCCATTGTTGCTCCTGTTTGCCTACGATCTGTCCATGAGGTCAAGTCATCATTGTAACACCGTGTATAGTGTACTTAGTTAAGTAGCGACAACGCTAGCTGACAAAATTTGCGACATTGCCTATTCCTGCCCGGTAGTGAGGAAACAGCAGTCAACAGAACTGAAAACTTAAGACTGAAAATGTGGCCAGAGCCACCAAAAATCTGAATATTGTCTGGAACCGTGCTTTGAGCTATCAGGGCCTTATTATAAGGAGATGAAAGAAAACGGTTAGTATTAAGCACAATCTTTATTATCTAACGTTTCTTAGTGATCCTTTAAGATCACTCAGGCAGCCCAGGCTACGAGCGATTCGCGGACCAGAACGCAGAGTCGGTAGCGTCGACTCTATGCGCTATCACCGGAGCAGGACCGAAGGGGTTTCACACGAAGAAATTGGTAAGCCGTCTTGATCCAAATTCTTCTCCCAGCATATGAGAGAAACTAAGTGCATGTAGCACAGCCTGACAAAAACTTCCTAACCAAAAATAGCAGCTGTTTCTCGACAGCGAAAAGAGAACACAGCCCCAAACGAAATCAGAATTAATGTAGAGATTAGAGCTTCTATGTACTTCATTATGTACGTTATATGCAAATAAATATTTAGTTTATAATGCAGCGTTAGCGTACTCACTCACTGCACCTCCTCTATACCAAGCTTCGCCGTAGGTAGTTTTTATTACAATATCTCTGTAAGTATTACCTTTTAGACCTCGTCCGTCTGGACGGTCCGAGTCTTCTCGGAAACCATGAGGGTAGGAGACACGATACCACGAGATCACGAGATAGGTGCCACGGAGATATGCGCTTGCGCCGATAACCTGTAGTTTGTTTATTACGTCGAGCTGACTTCATGTTGTTGGGAATTAGACTGCCTTGTTGGTCGAGTCGTTAAAGCGCTTAGCTACCAAGAAAGAGGTCGTGGGTTCGAGTCCCACTGGAGAACGCCGCACATTTAGTGCAAATGGACTCAGTCTGAGTATTTTTCGATATTTGTAATGTCCTTGCCTGTTTATCATAGCACAGGGTATCCTAGTTTGGGACCAAAGGAAGTGATTGTAAAATAAAAATAAAAATTAATAAACTCACGCCAGTTATCCCCGAAGGGGTAGGCAGAGGCACCAATCACTAGAACTGGGCCCACGTTTTGCCGAGTTTATCAGGTCCCAACGTGACAAGTGGCAAGCCTGTCGCCGTTATTCGGGCACAATTTATCAGCGAATGGTGTTGCTGTATATTTGTATAAACAAAGAAATTTACGTAACTAAAAGTCATTGGTACCTACATGCGGGATTCGAACCCAGACCCTCATGATCGAGATGCAAGTGTGAACCTCACTACGCCACCTTTTGTGCCGCAGACCAGAGAAGTGATTGTGTTTTGTATAAGTTATTATTTTAAAGCAAAAAATCATATCGAAGCGTTGACGACAATTTTTTTCGTTCATTAGTCCGTTGTTTTTGATAAAACTGACGGAAACTGATCGATATTTAATGTTGCTGTTTAAAGCTCAATCATAATCATCATAGAATCACAGATGTGACAATTAACGACGTTGTAAAACCACATGGCTGTACCCAGATTGATAATAATGGAGTTATTAGCTGTGGTTGTCAGTTGACACATCATTGTACGATAAAATAGTGCAGGCATCTGCTATTATTGTAACAATTATCTTTTAAAAATAAACCACCTTCCTGATGGATTATGAGCAAATAAACAAGGATTACTTAATATATGTACATACATAAGCTCACGCCTGTATCCCAGAGGGGTAGGCAGAGACCAGGGACTGCCACCTGCCACGATCCCGACAAACCACTTTCGCTTCATCGACATTCATTAGTCGTTGCATGCACCCACGTAGGTTATGGCTGCTTTTTATCTTGCACTTTGCTAATAAATCCCCTATTTGGTCGAAGTATGCCCGCCTAGGGCGTCCCTTACCTAAAAAAACTGTCTACAGCAAATTAGAATGCCTTCAGTTTACATTTCAACACTTCCAGAGAGGTTTGATTGATAAGTCAATTTTGGATCTTAGAGCTATGACGTCGTAAGCTCGACACATTATTAACATTATTCCGGATTCACTTACTTCATTTTTCGTTGGAAGAGTCCGACCATGGTTCGCTCTGATTCGCAGCAGAGCTTATCGTGGCTCCTCATGGTGAGTCAAGACGGAGCTCGCGACGCTTTGACTCTTCCGGACTCTTCGGAACATTCTCTTCCTGTTAATGTTATTGGAGCTAAATGTTCGATATATAAAAAAAATATACAAAACACATGCGACTAACTTGTGATTGTTATCTATCTTCAATTATTATATATATATATATATATATATATATATAAAGCTACAATATATATATAAAGCTACAATGCGATATACTCACTGATTTATCATCCATATGTTTTCTCGGAAACGGTGGGTTTTAGAGAAAAATTTTGTATGAGAAAAGTGTAGGAAAGGTGCGATATACAGCCATCCTATGAAGCCGATTTTTGAATTTCGAACGCCTTCTCTCATACAAATATGCTATCTGTGTTGTTTATTGCTCGATTTGGACCAAATTTTAATAGAATGTTGTCTTAATGATTCAATTAAGAAAAAAAATTTTGTTGTTCGAAATTCAAAATGGCGGCCGAGCTATAGTCTCCCGAAAAAAGGCCATTTTTCGACCTCTGCGCAAAAAAGTCGGCAGCCAACTGGGCGCATGCTGGAGACATGCTCTCAACGACATCGGGTTGTCGAAAGACCCAGGTATACCAGAAAAATCTGACATCTTGAGATTTCAAGATGGCGGCTGAGATATCAATGATCAAAGTTGACAAATTTTCTATGGAGATTTTTCACTGAAAATCCACTTTCAGTACTAAATTCAGTACAAAAAATGGGACAAACTTGCGAGGCCGAAGGCCGAAGGCCGAGACGTTCCGTGCTCCGGCGGAAATATAACAACGCAAAACCCAAAATGGACAAACTTGCGAGGCCGAAGGCCGAGCTCCGTGCAGGGCGAGGCCGAAGGCCGAGACCACACGTGTTCCCACGCGTCAAATCACAACCAATGGTGTCTAGCGAGGCCCTAGGCCGAGCGCCGCGGAGAACGAAGCTCGTAGCGGCTGGGGGTTGGCGCGCGAAGCGCGCAGGGGGCTCGCCCCCTAGTCTATCTATATAAATAAAATTCAAAGTCCTGACTGACTGATTCATTCACTCATCAACGCCCAGCCCAAGCCGTTGGACCTAGGAAGCTGAAATTTTGCACAGGGGGTCTATATATAATTTAGGCACGTAATAAGACTTTTTAAATTCGGTTTTTTTTTTTAAATTCAACCCCTAAGGGGGTGAAAAGGCCAAAATTTGTATGGGAGGTTTAAAGAATGCTGTCTAATTTTCTTGAAACTTAAAATAAATACTCTTCAACACAATTGATTGAACACGTGTTTCGCCGTTTTCTAAATTTAACCCTTAAGGAAGTGAACGGGGTTGCAAAATTTTGAACTCAAGTCCACCCGGACGGAGTCTCGGGCGAAAGCTAGTATATTATAATTAGATTTACCACTCTTTTATTTCAGATTTAGACTTACGAAAGACTTTCTGGGCTGTATCGTAGAAATTTATACAGTGTATAGAACAATGATAAAAACGCCATCAATCCAATCGTGTGAAGATCGGTGCTCCTGCCTACCCACTCTAGGCTTCCTGCTGTTTGGCCACCGGACAGGATGAAGCGAAGTCCCCTGTTTGCCGACGCTCGGGATAGCATTAGTGATTCCCGAATGATCATATCGATAAACAGATCTTTACTACAGATCCAATAGTCAAAGTGTCTTACCTTGTAACTACGTCGATATTACATATCATTACATTTACATACAGCACATACATTGCTTCTGGCCCCACACTAGGATCTCCCGTGTGGTGGGAACCAGAAACAGCGACGTCACAAACATGTAAACATCCAAGACCTGGGTTTCCAAGATGTAATTATTAGATGTTAGAAATAAATAGTTTTAGGAAAATCGTGCGTTGGTTTGGACATGTGGAGATGATGAAGGAAGAAAGACTGAAGAAACAAAGATATTGAGCGAATGTGAGAAGAAGAGCCGGTAAGGAACGCCCCAAGTGGACATACTTCGACAATATGTATTAATAAAAATGTATTAGCAAAGGACAGGGTAAAAAGTACCCGAAACCGGTGTTCGTGCATACAATGACTAATGAATATTAATTCATTAGTCATTGAAGGATCTGCCAGAATCGTGGCAAGTGGCACTCCAGGTTTCTGTGAACCCCTATGGGATACAGGCGTGAGCTTATGTATTTGTGTATGTAAATTATTATAGCAATAGACAGCAGAATGTGTCTGGAAACATAAGGTTATACCTTACAATAAAGAATATTCTATCTATCTACCTTTCAAAATAAGACACATTTTTGACAGTTGTATGACAATGAGCGTTTTTCCGTATGTCAAATTTAGTTTTAAAAGAATCCCTAGGTGGCGCTGCCGTACCGTAGTAATAAACGCCGAAGCAAAAAATAATACTATGGTTCTGTAGAATTTGTTGCTGTTGTTGTCGCTTGGTGTTAAGTGTGCTTTTGGATATTTTGGAGTCTTTTCTGTGGATTGTGGGTTTGAATTTTTATTTTTATTACGAGAAACCTCGTCCGAATAGCAACCCTGGTTCCTTCTCTTGTTTAGTAATCTGTGGACTAACTTTGACATTGATTGCTACGAATCTCAAATTTGTATGTAGAAACGAATGACGCCATCTAGATTATCTCACGGAACTAAGACAAAAAAAAGAAAGGAAAAGGCGGATACCAAAATTTACCTCCTGGTGTACAAAAAAAAATTCTATGTGTATATCTATCGTTTTACGATCCTGACAAACCTTTTACACTTCATCAACGTTTCTTGGTAAAAGAAACACGCCAACTTTCGTTTTATCGATAAAGGGCTTGTTCCGCACTATGCAGAGTCGGCTCTGTCCACACTTGTGCGGGTTCCGTCACTTCCACTTCGGAGCCACGAAACATATTGTGGTCTAGATCGATCTGACAGGGATCGGTTAGTTTGTTTTTTACTAGGGTTCCGTACCCAAAGGGTAAAACGGACTCTATTACTGAGACTCCGCTGTCCGTCCGTCCGTCTATCACCAGGCTGAACCTCATAAGCCGTGATAGTTAGACAGTTGAAATTTTCACAGACGATATATTTTTGTTGTCGCTAAGACAATAAATCATCATCATCATTAACCCATTATCTCCCCAACGCCCTCAGAGAAGAGTACCCCTGCACGGGTCTCTTCCCTGAGGAAGGTATAGGCCATACACCACCACGCGGGGCCAAGTCCGCATTGGTGAAGGCTTGTAAGACTAGTCGCTGGCCTTACTGTCAGTAGTTTCCAAGCCGCCCTAAGGCCTCTGACTTGGCTTAACGAATGCCACCTATCGACGGCAGCCTGCACCAACTGCTTAACATGCCTTGCAAAACATGGAACCGCTCGGAAAAATACCACTAGCGTTAGTCATAGACAGTGACCCATCCATGGACTGAATGCGCTATATATTGCTTAACCTTAGTGATCGTTCAAGATTACTCAGGCAGCCCAGGCTACGAACAAGACAAAAAATACTAAAAATGAATATTCTTTCATACAACAAACGTGATCTTTTTGCTCGGTTTTGATAACGACTACAGATAGATGCTTGAAATATTTACAGAATATTTAGTTGAATATTCACTTAAAAAAAATTTTAATTAAACAAGTATTTAATAATGGTCTCTCTTACAACAGACATTTTTTTTCGTTTTTATAGATAATGGTACGGAACCCTTCGTGCGCAAGTCCAACTCGCACTTGGCCGGTTTTTTTAAATTGGGAGCCCAGAGATCTTAGAAGTTCTTAGAGATAGTTCTAGTTGGACCTGTAACTTCCGCACATAGACAACTTTTCTTTGACATCTGTAAATTATTACTAGAAATATAATTTATTTGGAATGCGCTACCTCCATACATATGCAAGGCGCCGGCGCCGTCCGTCAGTCCAAGTGCTTAAGAATAGAATTCATATGCATTACTCCGGAATTCAGAGTAATCCAATATGACTTTAACTTATTATGTAGATAAACATAACATAAACATTTACATACACGCACATATATTGCGACATTCATTACATAAGCAAACAACAGTTGGTGCGCCTTTCCAAACTTTTCTCCAGGGCCGCTGTTACATAGAATTACATTTCGTGGTTTTCTGTAACAATTTAATGTCCATTGCGAGGTCGTTTAACTTACAGCTAGTAGACCCGGCTATGCATGTAAAGTCTGTTTTTTAGTTCAATGCAAAAAAATGAAACAGTCACGTTGACATCTCAATACAGTCCAATGTCTGAATGCTGCTAGTACGCAAAAACCAAATTACCTCATTATACTTCCAAGTAAAAATTGTTTGTGCTACGTAGGTGTTTTTTTTTTACTTTGCTCTTATGAGGAATTAAACTTTAACGTCTTTGATGTGATAAGGATTTTGGTCACACAAGTCTTCTATTTACGGTAAAAAAAAAATCCAGCGAGTAAACCTATATATTTTATAACGGTAACACCGCGTATTTTTTTTGCATTGAATTAAAAAACGGACTGTAGGTACTTCAAATTGTCATAATTAACAATTGCGTTTCTGTCTAGTATCCATAACAAACCAACCGGAGGAAAAGCCTTTTTTTGAGTTGTCTATTTACCTACTTCACACTGTAGGGTTGCTGATTATGGGCTGAACCACCACGCTTGCCCATCCTAGACTACCGATTTCCAGCGCAAAGGTTTCCTCAAAATAAGCTTATAATTCAAAAAAATCCATTCTACTTTATGCCTTGGAGTTTTCTCTCCAAAATGATCGACGGATTTTCAAATTAATACCTAGTGTAACTATTAACGTTCATACCTAAGTCATAGTTTCTTTGTTATTTTGAAAAAGTATTCTGATTTCATTTGATTTAAAATATATGAAAGAACATCTTACAGAGTGCTTAGTGCGAGTTTTTTTAACTACTCGATCGCGTTAACGTAAACTCATATTCTATAGGAGTGACAAAGCGCGCTAGCTAGTTGTCTCTTTGTCACTCCTATACAAATTGCAAACGCTCTCGCTATCGAAAGTGAATGAAAAAACTCGCACTAAGCACTCTGAACTGCCATCATGGAAATAAGTACGTAGGTACCAATGTCATGCGTTTCATCACCGGATCTAAACGATCAATTGATTTTAAACTGTATTCAAGTTTCCTAAGCAATACAATTGCTTAAAATTTATAATAATGATAATATTGAAGTTCAAGTGTTGAGTCAGCAAAACAGAGAGTGTGAACGTTTGCTATCGATACATGCTGATGACGGTGGCATTAGTACTTTATAACTACCTACTGGCCAATTTCAAGTTCAAAACGTTTATTATAAAATCTGACAAATAACTTGAACAAAATTTGGATCGGTACACGATGGACGCGTACGAGTATTTTTTGTTATTTGTCTATTGGATTAAATTAAAGGTTAAAGAATTTTAAGTCATTTGTCGCACCCCCGCCACGAAGACCCGAGTTAGTACAGACCCGCCCTATCACTAAGTAATTCCTTAACTATAGTGCTGTCTCGTCCAATTTCTTTAGAAAAGAGCGTGTTAGCACGTTACTGAAGTATTATGTATGAAGTATTTACTTAGTGTAAATTCTCAATTCAGAAATCGTCCTAAAGCAACGAATATTCCGTTTCAAAAATCACAAAGGGCCGTTTCCGAAGGCAAAATATTATATCAAAAACACATGTTGAAAATTGTATACGCACTGACATTTCCTCAGCCGACCGTTAAAACTGAGAAATCCGATAGTTTAACCCAAAAATTAAAGGACATTGTGAAAAAAACAATTTTTCTTCCAATTTCGCACAGCGGTTTTAAGTTACTCACATTTTGGACACAAAAACAACTGTTTGAAATATCGACGTAACTTTTAGAAAAGATCAAAGTTTTTTGTTTCTCTATAGAAATCGTAGAAAAGGTCAATTTTGTCAAAATTGATTGCCCTTACAATTGTTAACCCTTCCAATATAAAACCCCTTGGGAAGTATCAATAGACTATTGATCCTTGCGGTCATGATCATCACAAAAGCGCCAGCTTTTCTCTAGCGTTACAAAGACTGGGTGCCGCACAAAACGATATTCTATGAGTTTATTTTCAGATTTATATTTTGAGTAATATCGGGGCTTAGTCTGTTAGCTTTTAGAATATACCTCGGCTACTATCGGATAGAATCGGATATATTCGTGTAATAGAAATATCGGAACTATGTCATATTACCATATGACACTTAACTTTACATAATTTTTCAAAATAGTGAAGAAAAGTTTTATACAGAGCAGGAAGTAGTATTACTCTCGCGTGCTTTCGGCGAAAACCGAAGCCTACTCTAGAGCCCGAGGTATATTCTAAAAGCTAACAGACTGTACATGTATGTGTATTATTAGAAAGTTCCCGAAACCAGCGTGTGCGCATGTAACGGCTAATGAAAGTTGATTAAGCGAAAGAGGTTTGTCAGGATCGTGGCATGTAGCAAGCCCTAGTCTCTCCCTACCCATCCAGGATGTAGGCGGTAACTGAAGTATGTATACAGTAATTGCAAAATACAGGACCACCTAGTTTGGCAATCAGCTGAATAATAATTGTAAACTGTACCAATAGCCTTTAAGTGACTTTATTAAGCCATCAAGGCTTGAAATACGCTGGTTGTTGTTTTATGGCGAGAAACAAACTTAACTTTCTTTTTATATTATTTATCCAAGAAATTTAAATAAATACATATTATATTTATACAAAAAACTGTCACTCAAACCTGTGTAGGTTTATCTGTGAGGTGAGACTTTACATTAGTATTAAATTCATACTCTAATATAGCAATGTCCGATAAATAATTGAACGTCCAACAATGTCGAAAAACTGGTAAAACAACATAAAAGATGTCTTGAAAACGTTTGAAATACAAGTAAAGAAAGTTGTTGAAAATGACAAATTCTAATTGCCGGTGTTTCAGGAACGGAGAATTTTGAAATAACCTTGTATAACCCCCCGGTTTTTCGTAAACGATCGAAATTCATAACTCTAATAAAATCTTTCAGAAAAAGATAACATAAGAATATTATTTCTAGCATACCAACTTGTATAAAAAAAACTGACACTTATTAGCAAATTAACAGATTCTCAGTATTCGAGAAACTGAGGGTCAGTATCATTGTCACTTTGAAAAATCATCAGCTAGTGAAACTGACAAAGACAAGTCCCTTTGTCAGGTTAAAAAAACAATGAAAGACAAAAACAAAAGGTTCATCAAACCGTGGATCGCACACGATATAAAAATAGTCCTTTAAAAAATATCCAGGCTGAGAGACAAAAAGTCCTTTGCCGTGGCTTTTTTTTGGAAAAAATAAAAAAGTCTCTACCGCGCCATACTGTCTGCTATCCGATTTCTGGTGGTGGATTGAATTACTCCAGCGATCAGGTGATCACTCTGTATTGTAGGTTTTGTCAGTTAAAAATCTTAATTTGTCGAAAATTATCATCTGTTTTGCTAAAATGTCTAGCAAAATTATGGGTAGTTGAGTACAGTCGACAGCACTTTAACAACCGACGACACGGGCTCCGCCTCTACTCATCATGATTAATCTCTGCGAATCAGGGTCGGACTCACGACAAGAAGTCAAGTAAAAGAACTTTAACAGCTACAACCGTACACTCTACGGTTGAGTGTACGGTTGTAGCTCAGATAAGTTAAGGCCGAATTTCCAACGAAAATGTGAATAATGGTCAAGCTGCCGCCGACTGTACCGAGAAGCTGTGTACTATTCATGCATGTAAGTGTGTTTTCTAGCTTAAGACTTGGTTTTATATCCCTGTGCCAAATTTGATCGGATACCATCCAGGCTATTGCAAACTTTCACCACCCAGGTACCAGGCAACAAGGAGCCACCAGGAGGTAAACATTGCCACATAGGTAGGTACTGCGGTATCTAAATAGCGGTGTTCCAGGAACGCCGAATCAGCGCTGACCTCTTACATTCGCTGACAGCCTGGTATCTTGACACGGGTGGCGCCTGGCCTGCTACGGCTTGGCAATTTTGTAAACATACCGAGTAATACGACCGTGAATCGTAAGCTACGCCACGTATTTAATAAGACCGGTATTTGAATGAATTTGAGCCAAATATCGCAAAACGCCCCCTTTTTTATATAGTTTAAAAGAAGACCGAAGTGGAGCTAAGATAACATAATATTCTTATTCAAGTAGCGCAGAAATTTCGATTTTATGAACGTTAGAAGTTAAGCATCGGTATTAATCTTAATATCTCTGTCGGGCCAACAGTTTATTAAATTTTTGACACTTGAGTGATTTTCTTTAAAGTTACCAATTATTTTCTTCATGATCATCGATTTAAATTATGTTGAAGTCTTAATCGATTGATTGCATTGTTATTTTTATAGTTTGTCTGTCTGATAATGATAAACTAAAACTTCCCAACGGGTTTTCATATCAATTTGTTACTATATTTAAACGTCATTTCTTAAAGTATAGATCTTACTAAAATAGGTAAGATACTTTTATATTTTGTTATAGAAAATCAACTTGAAAAGTCTTCGCTAGATAATCTATTCGTTATAGTATTGTAGCAATACAAGTTTCGCATCACTATTGTGAAAAGACAAAGGTGCCCATGAAGTGTTGTTTTTGTCGCCTATGATTTCCTGTCAAACAAATAAGGATCTTCATTGGTTCATTGGATCTTCATTTGTGAAAAGTTAAACAAACAATTGGACCGATAATAGGTACTTTTGCAGAAAGGATGGAGAAAAAATCCCAAACTTTCCACTATAGGCTACTAGCTTTCGCCCGCGACTGCATCGGCGTGGAATTTTGGAAGTTCAAAATGTAGCAAGTTCGTTCACTCCCTTAAGGGTTAAATTTAGATTAACGGCGAAACACGTGTTCAATCAATTGTGTTGAATAGTATTTATTTTAAGATTCAAGAAAATTAGACAACATTCTTCATACCTCCCATACAAATTTTGGCAAACCTTTTCTCCCCCCCTCGGGGTTGAATTTCAAAAAATCCGGTCTTAGTCCTGCCTTCAATATATATAGACCCTCTGTGCAAAATTTCAGCTTCCTAGGTCCAACGGCTTGGGCTGGGCGTTGATGAGTGAGTCAGTGACTCAGTCAGGACTTTGAATTTTATTAATATAGATTTTGTAAGTCTGTCAGATCAGTCACCGGGATCTGTAGGTACAACCGATTCACCATCAATTCTCCTTCTGTCCAGCCGCTGCCATGTTGAATACCTATAATATAATGAAGAGGTTAACGTGCTAATGCACAACACGATAAATTTATACCTACTTAGGCATACGACCAAATCAAAGCCATCAACCGGACACAGCTGTGACTCGTCCAATAGTTTCCACTATTTATTTTAGTTCAGTCAGCGGTGTTAGTTTAGTGATTCATTAGTAACCCAAAACGCACACCTTTCCTACCGACCTAAGCGAGAAAATTCCATACGAAATACTTCTTTAAGTTGTAGGCAGGAGAAGCGCGAAATTGTTTCGAATTTTGAACTTCGAACGCAAATGGATCGTTGTGGAAGGAAATGAACATAGCGGCCGAGAGTGAGATGTCAATCACACTGTCATTGAACAGAATACATTATGGCAGAAGTACCACTAATACGCATCACAAGTTCGTCTAACAGTAGTTGGCGTGCCTAGCAGCTGGGGCACTGCATTCGTCATTGGCGCTGCATTCGCTGTATGAAGTAATGAAAGCTAGAGTTATAAAGCACAAAGTAGTTCATTTTGGTATTTACAGACAAGCAGATTTCCAGAGTGATCAGCTGAAGAATGACAAGAAGATAGTTTTCTGAAGAGCTGCTAGAACGAAACATAGATCAATGTATTGAAGCATTATGTTGGGGAGCTAGCAGGCTGCAGGTTTAAATTGAGGGGTATAAACGCAAACTCAACTCTGTCCACTTTTTGAATATTCTAACCTGTGAATGTAGTTTAGTTTATACCTGCGTATATTCGAATCTTATAAGCATTTTAAATCAGCTTTTGAATATCTTAGACTTTATTTTAATTCTTAAGTAAACAAACTTTTTCTATGACCGCTGTTGACTAAAAAAAACGAATTTCGCTTTAAATAACTCACTTTGACACTTCATGGACATAGTCGACTTTGCTTTTACACCCTTCAATTAATCTTCTAATACTTTAATTAGTTAGAGTTTGAGCTCTGTTTCTCTATGTGTTCCATACAAATTGCGCTCCCAAAGTTCAGAATGAGGTGTTCATAATAAGCCCCTGATGGGAACTAAAACGTAGTTTTAGTGGCTGCAATTGGCCACACGTCAGCTTTTACTGATTATTCGATAACTATTTACAAATTTGGATAAGTATACATACCTCTAACTCTCACTTCGATACCGGTAATAATGACACTATCGTAAGTTGAGGACATTTTCTGAAATTTTGTAGCAATCACCAACATCATCATCACCCATTTGACGCCCACTGTAGGACGTAGGCCTCCCCAATAGTTTTCCAAGTTTCCCGGTGTTGTGCCACCCGCATACAGTGACTCCAAAATCAGCGAATCGAAATCGCTCATCCAAGGGATGATTAAGCCCATACTGTCACTCTCTCCGAAAGAAGGCCTGCATTGCAGTGGGACGTTTATATGATGCTTGTGCTATGTACTATATATACTATTATATGTACTATAAACTGACATGGGAAAAGAAGTCAGAAGACCGAGCCATGAGTCGCCATATAGTTGAAAGTAACATTTTTGATTTTGAGGCAAACAAAGTGCTGCTCTTGACGATTTATAATTTCATTATCCTCTATTTCATATAAAGCTTTAATGAAAATCGTTAAAATAATATAGGAAGCAATAATGCCTGTTTATTTCTTTTGTTGTCGTAGGTCATTCATTGATTTAATTTACATTTTAAGATACATCAAGCCTAATTAACAATTTCTGGAATTTGATTTCACTACTTTTCCATCCATCTGAAAGCTAAATAAAAAATTCTGAGTCATACCCGAAGTGTTTCATATTTCAGATTACAAATCTCGGGAACGAAGCATGATTAAGGGAATGCTTAGTCGGTGGTCAAAAAAAATATTTACTTCTCAAATCGATGAAGTTCAGCCACGTTGACGGAAGTTGAAAATTGAGCTTGAAAACACTAACATCCAATACGTTCGTTGTTCTTCCAGAACCCCACGACAACTTGAGGAGCACCAAACGGAACAGACTTAACCCTTTCAGTGTCAAGTTGAATATATTTTGCCATTCGACACCTCATTTCTGCCGCGTATCTTTTTTTTAATGGCTCGCCTCCCGATATAGACAAGCGCTGATGGTTCTGTGAAACGCGACGCTAGTTATGACGATGACTTGATTTAGCGTTGTGGCAACATGGGCGTCCGTGTTTTTCCTTCTGATCAACTATTTGATAAAAATCGTAGATAGCGAAAGCGATGAACTTGGACATCAATATTGTCTCACTGAAACGCCTACATAAACGCTTACTTAAATAAACTCCTGTATCCCAAAGGGTTGGCAGAGGGTAGGTTTCTGAATTAAGAATTTTAATAAGTAAATACTTAAGTAGGTACTTTCTGTCACGGTCATTCCTGAAAAATGTGACTTGACAGCACTACAGTAAAGTAGTTAATTTCTTAACCAAATTCTCAAGTCAGAAATCGGCCCTGTATTATATTATTATGTCCCTTGCCACAATCCAACCTCTTTTACTTCATCAACATTTATTTGTCGTTTTATAGATGAACGCCGGAGTTTTCATTTTGCCCCTCAAACTATATTCCCCTGGAACGTTCCTAGAGTCTGACAAGCGAGTCCTGGGACGCGATTTATATCGAATTCTTCATATGGCCACACTCTGACTGTCAAACTTAGGTATTTCAGCTGCAAGTAGTACAGCCCAAACAGTTTGATACTCGTCCTAGATTTAAACAAGAAAAACACTTGTTTCTATTCAACTTAATTTTACCTATGTTTTAGTATGTACATACGAGTCTTCTCTTCTTAGCGTGTCGATGGCAAACAATTTTTTTTTTTTTTAAAGTCTACTAGATAGTTGCGGCCCAGAACTTTGCGACGCTGACTGCTTTATCACTTGCAGTCATTAGGTCCTCCTGAGTGCAGGTGTTAGGGCACGCAGGGCACGATGAGAGGTGGTCCATCGTCTGGGTAGTACCGCACAGGCAGTTCAAATTGTCGCTGGCGGGATCCGCAAACCCCCACCTGGACATGTTATCCTTACTTCGGCCAGTACGAGTTCGCAGCCGGTTCAGGGATTTCCATACTGCCCAGGGCAATTTATGTCCAGGCGGGAGACTCTCCGACAGCGGCACAAACGGGGTAGGTAAGGAAGCCGCCTGGGCCCAGAGGCTGCACCTCGCTTGCGTAGGCCTCGTGGTTAGAGGGTTGACGCATTTCACGAAGCTGCTACGGCTTGGCAGCCTTTGCCGCACTGGGGCGTAGCCGTGCATGGGGTGTCGTGCGTCAGTGTCCATTTTGGATTTTTCCATGGAGCTCGCCACAGCCCTGCGAATGTGCGGGGGCGCAATGCCGGCCAGTGGATACAGCAGTCGTACAGGGGTCGGTTTGAGGCAACCAGTAATAAGCCGGCATGTTTCATTTAAGGCTGTATCCACTAGCTTTGCATGGGCAGATCGGGTCCATACTGGGCATGCGTATTCTCCAGCGGAAAACCCTAGCGCCAGTCCCGTGGTCCGCATCACCTGAGGCGAGGCACCCCATCTGGTGGTGGTGAGGCGCTGTAGCAGGTTGTTGCGGGAGTGCACCTTCTTTTTAATATTTTCACAGTTCTTCCTAAATGTGAGAGACCTGTCTAGCGTAACAGCCAGATATTTTGGGAAGTCATTATGAGCTATGGGAACTCCTTGCCACCTGATATTAAGCCTGCGCCCCGCCTCCTTGTTGCGCAGATGGAAAACGCATGATTCCGTTTTCGAAGGGTTAGGCTTGAGCGAATTCTCCTCGTAGTAACGGCCCAAGGCACCAAGAGCTGAGTTAAGATTAGCCTCAACTTTATCAAAACTAGTGGCCTGGGAAGTCAACGCGAGATCATCTGCGTATAAGAAGCGGGACGTATTTGGGCTAGATGATTGGTCGTTGGTATATATGT
This sequence comes from Yponomeuta plumbellus, assembly GCA_947310845.1. NCBI lineage: Eukaryota > Metazoa > Arthropoda > Insecta > Lepidoptera > Yponomeutidae > Yponomeuta > Yponomeuta plumbellus. The sequence continues at coordinate 13,413,384 of OX371214.1, forward strand.
TAAATAAGAGCGGGGCTAGGACACTGCCTTGTGGCAGGCCGTTCTTTTGTATCCGCCAACGACTTTGGTCTGAGAGAAGGTGCACTTGGAAGCGGCGGTTGTGAAGAAGTTCACGGTACTCCGTGAACTTCTTCACAAACGCTGCGACAAACGCGTGGTCGGATGTCATTGTTTCCACCTTCCACAGCAGCCGCCTGAGGTTTACTGTATCATAGGCCGCTGAAAGATCGACTAGTACAGTGCCAGTCACCTTCCCCAGTTCAAAACCATCTTCTATGTGCTCCGTGAGTTTTAGAGTTTGGTTGCAGCATGACTTTACTGGTCGGAACCCGGCTTGTTCTGGAATTAGTATTGGGTCTATGAGGCCTGTCAGACGTGTCAACAGCAATCTTTCGAATAACTTATATGTGTGGCACAAAAGTGATATTGGCCGAAAGTGTTTGGGATTGTCTGTTGACTTTCCTGGCTTTGGTATTGCTACCTTTGACTTTCTCCACAGACTGGGTACTGAAGCGGATTCCAGGCAGTTATTAAAGAGTCGAAGCAACCAAGACACAGCAGCCGGGCCAAGGTGTTTAATTTGCTCTACAGAGATGTTGTCCACACCCGAGGCCTTACCGCATTTTAGGTGACTCATGGACATGTTAATATCAGTCAGATTAAAGGGCTTGCTTACCCGGTCACATGAACCAGCAGTGCTGTTCAGTTTCGGGACCTTGGTAAGACGGCCCGATGGTTTGCCATTGAGCAGAAGCTGGTGCGCTATCTGGTTTGCTGTTACTTGACTGGGAGATGCGGGAGAAGGGGGATCGCTGGAAAGTTTGTGAATGGTATGCCATGCTTTCTTACTGTTATGGGTCATATCAATGTTAGTAACAGTATCGATCCACCTTTCCTGTCGAGTTTCGCTAATCCGAGATAGTAGCTCCTCGCCGGCTAATACGGTATCCTCTGAAAAAGGGTCGTGGCTGTATAAGGTCTCGTACACTTTTAGCTGTTCAGCCGAACTTTTAGATAGCCCCGGAATGTAGGAGGTCCGACATCCCCTTGGGATACACTTCCGTGACACTCTTGACACTATGTCAACGAAGTGGTCATAGTGTTTCGGTGTTGGCGGAACACTCAACAAGGCTTCGTCTATCATTTGGCCGAAGCGTTCCCAGTTCGCCTTGGAGTAGTTGAACCGGCGCCTAAGAGGGACACTTAAAGGGCGAACAACAGGCTGAATTGTGCACATGATCGGTCTGTGTTGGGTGCGGGGGATTGGAGTGCAAATGGTTTTGGTGCACTGCCCACTGATATTTTCGCTGACAAATATCAGGTCTGGGTTATAACCCATATGGGATATATCCCCGTTTCCATCGACCACTATTAAAGGATGGCGGTTGTTTGGGGCTGTGGATCAGTGCTAAGTTATTAGTCTCGGCCCATTCCTCGACAGCTTGAATGGATGCATCCATTGTGTTGTAGCCCAACTTTGTGCTGTGGCTATTGAAGTCACCGATTACAATTTTAGCCTGATTATCGTCAAAGTTTACTGGGGGTTCGAACTGGAATAGAGTCCCAGGGGGTTTATAAAGAGATGTGACGGTACAGAAACCTAGGTCAATTGTGATAACTTCTATACCGTTCTGGGTCGTACACTTGGTAGACTTTGTGCTTACGCCGGGAGTAACAAACACTGCGTTACCGTGCTTCGGGTGGCAAGTCTCGGCGATAAGCGTAAGTCCAGGAATGTGTGGCCGGGGCTGAGTTTCATCTCTATGAGTTTCTTGGACGCACATAACGTCGCAGTGTGTTGAGCGGTGAAGTTCAGATAGAGTTTCTGACTTATTCTGCGAGAAACCTTCGATATTAATAGAGACTACACAAAGCGCCGGCTTTAAGGCTGGACTTGAGTTTGCCATCGTGGTGAAAGGATTTGCCAATCAGCGGAAGGGACCCGCTGATTGTTGCCCAGGGTGCGCCAGACGTACAGCTCAGAGAGTACGTCAATCGGGGAGGCTCCTTTCATGCACCCCATACGAGTAATAATGTTTTAAAGCAAACATGAATTATTTCTTGTTGTAAGGTCAGTCGGATGACGAAAATGTTAAACGTCAGATCGAAGACTTAGTCAAAGAACTCAAAGATGTTGAGAAAAAAGATATGAATCAGATTTTGATTACCTATGGTTCAGCATTAATAAATGTTTATAAGTTTATGTGGTGCATCTTTATTATCCCTGATTTTGGTGGAGTGGAAATGTTGGTTTTGATGTAGTTAATGTTTTCGTTTTGCTTATATTTATTTATATTTGGACAAAATTCATTGGAGACTCCAAACTAATTAAACAAATAATCAAGTTAAGCAAAAGTATCAAGATGGTTTATTCAGACGATATGCAGGGTTATCAACTAATAGTAGATTAGTAGCCAAGGGCTGTAAGGCATCAATTGCAGCCCGAGATATTTAGGCGCACGAGCGCAGCGAGGGCGCCTATAGTTCGAGGGTGCGATTGATTCTTACACCCGAGCTAACTACTCTGCTTTACATCTCGATTGTGAGGTAAGTAGAAAAAAAATTGGTACATACTCGTTTTTCTTTTCGCCACTTCATGAACTCGTCGTAAGTTTTCAAATATCTCTCTTTAGAACTTTCAGGCAAAATATTGTTAATTGCTGCTTCAGCTTTCATTTTCATTGAATCGGGAGTGCAGCTTATATCTTCATCACTTGCATGCAAACTCATGTTTTTTTCCTAATTAGCACGTAATTAAAAAAAAAATCCCAAAAACAAACAATATTTAAAGTAAAAGTTTTCTATTCCCGCCTTTTTTCATCTTTTCTTTTAATTATTTTTTTTCAAGAATGAAATTGAGTTTCGCCGTTCGATATTTGAAATAATTAAACAAATAATCAAGTTAAGCAAAAGTATCAAGATGGTTTATTCAGACGATATGCAGGGTTATCAACTAATAGTAGATTAGTAGCCAAGGGCTGTAAGGCATCAATTGCAGCCCGAGATATTTAGGCGCACGAGCGCAGCGAGGGCGCCTATAGTTCGAGGGTGCGATTGATTCTTACACCCGAGCTAACTACTCTGCTTTACATCTCGATTGTGAGGTAAGTAGAAAAAAAATTGGTACATACTCGTTTTTCTTTTCGCCACTTCATGAACTCGTCGTAAGTTTTCAAATATCTCTCTTTAGAACTTTCAGGCAAAATATTGTTAATTGCTGCTTCAGCTTTCATTTTCATTGAATCGGGAGTGCAGCTTATATCTTCATCACTTGCATGCAAACTCATGTTTTTTTCCTAATTAGCACGTAATTAAAAAAAAAATCCCAAAAACAAACAATATTTAAAGTAAAAGTTTTCTATTCCCGCCTTTTTTCATCTTTTCTTTTAATTATTTTTTTCAAGAATGAAATTGAGTTTCGCCGTTCGATATTTGAAATTGATGACTATGAGCCGTTTTCAGAAGCACTAAAAAAATATATATTACGGCTGTCAAAGTAATGCAATTTCGGACCTCAGCCCAATAGCCATATGTGATACATCATAAAATAGCTCTCAGCGAGCTGAACAAAAGCTACTATGACGCCAACAGCCAAATGTTTGTCGTTTCGGAATTATATTTTATTGAAAATTTTAGTATTTTTTCAATACAATATAACTCCGAAAGATGTAATAGTAGATTAGTAGCCAAGGGCTGTAAGGCATCAATTGCAGCCCGAGATATTTAGGCGCACGAGCGCAGCGAGGGCCCCTATAGTTCGAGGGTGCAATTGATGCTTACACCCGAGGTAACTACTCTGCTTTACACCTCGATTGTGAGGTAAGTAGAAAAAAACCGGCATTACAAGAATAAAACATTTACATACTCGTTTTTCTTTTCGCCACTTCATGAACTCGTAAGTTTTCAAATATCTCTCTTTAGAACTTTCAGGCAAAATATTGTTAATTGCTGCTTCAGCTTCCATTTTCATTGAATCGGGAGTGCAGCTTATATCTTCATCACTGGCAGAACTCATGTTTTTTTCCTAAAGCACTTAATTATAAAAAAAATCCCAAAAACAAACAATATTTAAAGTAAAAGTTTTTTATTCCCGTCTTTTTTTTCTTTTTTTTTCAAGAAGGAAATTGAGCTTCGACGTTCGATATTTAAAATTGTTTACTATTATACTCATACGAAGACAAGGCTGAATAGCGAAGCGACCTCTTTTGTCATTGGGCTGAATGCAAGATTTTAAAAGATTTTTACATTTCTCATATTCGGTAAGTAGGTCCTTATTACCCCCAAATGGGGCTTGTAGGTGACTAGTTAGCGCTCTAGGGTAATAATGTAGCTAGAAAAGCCCTAGGGCGGTAAGTAATTAAAAAAAAACTCGTCACTCTTTCAAAAAGTTCGCGTACATCTAACCATCATACTGGCAATAAACATCATGCATTCAGCCCAATGACAAAAGAGGTCGCTTCGCTATTCAGCCTTGTCTTCGTATGAGTATAATAGTAATCAATTTTAAATATCGAACGGTGAAACTCAATTTCGTTCTTGAAAAAAATAATAAAAAAAATATGAAAAAGGCGGGGATAGAAAACTTTTACTTTAAATATTGTTTGTTTTTGGGATTTTTTTTATAATTACGTGCTAATTAGGAAAAAAACATGACTTTGCATGCAAGTGATGAAGATATGGGCTGCACTCCCGATTCAATGAAAATGGAAGCTGAAGCAGCAATTAACAATATTTTGCCTGAAAGTTATAAAGAGAGATATTTGAAAACTTCCGACGAGTGAGTTTTCATGAAGTGGCGAAAAGAAAAACGAGTATGTACCTAATTTTTTTCTACTTACCTCACAATCGAGATGTAAAGCAGAGTAGTTAGCTCGGGTGTAAGAATCAATTGCACCCTCGAACTATAGGCGCCCTCGCTGCGCTCGTGCGCCTAAATATCTCGGGCTGCAATTGATGCCTTACAGACCTTGGCTACTAATCTACTATTAAATTTCCCGCCAAAGGCTTGAGCCACGACTCATTTGTCGCACTCTAGAAGCTCGTCCAATATTGCCTATTTAATAAAAGGGAAAATCAGATTTCGCAGTAAGGTCAACTGTTTTCAAGGATAAAAGCCTACATTTATAGAAATTGTCAAGTCGGATTACACTGGTATAGTGAATACTCTCCCCTCTTGCATTTCTTTCTCTGGAAGTTAATATTATTGTTTAAACAACATACATAATATAATATTATTTCATATCATAAGCTTTTTTATATCTTTAAGTAATCGTTGAAAGACATCGTACAACAAAAACAATTCCATATTTTTATGTTTTGCTAATAAAATTACCTACATATCTAATGGGAAAGCATAAATCACCACTCCTTTCCAAAACTGTCCCTGAACCCACTCTTCAAATGCCAGGGGTGCATTACCCGTGTTTACCCCGGGCCGGGTACCAGGGTGGCAGCCGGCGGGAGTGGTTGGCAAACAAAAGGCGCCGATTGGGCGCGCGGCCAGCCACCTGCCTAATGCTGGCCGAAAATAAGATGCCATTTTAGAACTTTTCATACGAAAAATAAAAAATAACGTAGTACTTTCTCACCCACTTTTTGTATCCAAAAAGGTAAACTACCACCGTCGGTGCGGTTTTGCCCCAGAAATAGTATTGCTTTCCGCACAATTTTGTAAAGAAATATTATTAGGTATAATGAATACGTTTCCCAGTGTGAAGGGCGACCTAAGGTTTAATCGTAAATTTATAAATAGCCTCTTCATAAACTCGCGTTTATAAGTTGAGGAATAAAAAAATAGACGGACATACATACATGAGCCTGAATATACAGACCTGACCCCACAGACTGAAACATTATACCTTTTTTCTGATTGGGTATTTAACTATTCTATTTAATCAAAGTGTTTTGTAGTTCGATATAATAAGAACGATTGTCATTTTTTTATAGATAATTTTATAGATTTTATCTAGGTATCTATAGATAATTTAATTTGATTACATTTATACCCTACCTAACAAAGCCTACCATAAATACAGGATGTTTCAGAAAAGCCCAAACACAATTCAGAAGCTTGTATTATGCACAGTACAAACCATTTTAACCCTAAAACTAAGTGCACATTTGGTTAAGGGCTGACTTTTTTTTTCTCTTCAAATCGTTTACATTATGTAAGTAAGTGTTTTCTGTCTGAATAGCCGAACTAAGTTTCGTTTAGCCAATATTGGCTTAGCCAAAAATGTAATATTATAATAATATAATGTTATATTGTTATAGACTTTACCTTAATTTCAGAACTACTGGCCGATGACGAGTACAACATAGAAGGTTGTTACAACCTTCTACAGAGACAGGATTTTAATTCCCACTGTATAAATACAGAGTGAAACCTAGATATGCAGTAAAATGTAACGTCGTGGTTGACCAGCCACACGGCCACCCCACAAGGCGATTTTCTCACGAATATAAGCTTTGACAAAGGGTCGGTTTCTGAATTGAGATTTTCACTTAAGTTAATACTTAAGTAACGTTCTATCACACTCTTTTCTGAAAAAATTGGCGATACAGCACTACATAGGTAATGAAGTTGTTACTTAGCGAAAATCTTAATTCAGAAACTGGCCCTTGCGGAGCTAAGAATTAAGGCAGCACACAGGACGGCTGATTTATGTTTGGTTTTAAGTACTTATTTAAGATAAGAATATTATTTACTGTACACGTGGAAAAACAACACATACCTAATTAATACAAATTATTTATTTACCAATAATAACATAACATTTACATACAGGCACATACATTGCTTCTGACCCCACACTAGGATACCCTGTATCGTGGGAACCAGAAACATCGACGTTACAAACATGTAAACATCCAAGACCTGGGTAAAAATCATTTATAAGTTATTCTCGCTTAAATTATTTATTGGCGTGCCAATTTTGTACAGTTACCATAATTGAATGGTTACTGTTCTCTTAAGATCGAATTTAAATTTCATTACTTAGGCCGACTTTCACCACCGACTAAAATCCATTTAGCGTTATATTAAATAGAATTTTGACAGATAGCGTATAGCTATAGTATGTATAGCAAAACTGTCAAAATTCTATTTAACTTAAAGTTAAATAGATTTTCGGTGGTGCAAGTCGGCCTTAGACTGAGAAAATAGGACTATAATCTAAGTAACAAATAAAACATGCAATATCTCGTATCAGTTTCACTTATTAGACTATGAAAAACGCTTAAATTTTAAGTTTTTTTTTGACCTCTCTGTCGGAACTTACGTTAATTTTACCTTATAGATATGACAAGTAGTCCCAATCTACCAAATAATATGTACTCAAAATTCGAATGAAGAAAGTCAAAATACGCGCGCCCCCCAAAACTGTGCAAAAAAGTACGTTTAGCAGGTAGTGAATTGGAAATAGAAACATTTTTTTTTAATAATAAGGAAGGTCAGGGTCACACGACTTGAACAAACGGGTTAAGTAGTTCAATCCAAAAAAAATCCAAAGATTGCTTAATTCACCCTTTCTTCCCATAATAAGGTCACGATTATTTTCAAAATACTTACTCTTTTTGGTAAAAAGGAAAAAAATATTCAATGCGGATTTTACGATGAGAAACACTGTGTAATGTTTGACTCTTTTCAAGTTTGAACTTTGACACTTTTATTTACGCTATTCGTCTCCTTGATTCGTTCTATTGTTAACAATACAATTGACGGGTTGGAACTTCGACATTTCCTAAGGAAGAAAAAAAATGTACATTCGTCATGAAAACGCCAAAAATAATCAAAGAACGTAGTACAGTCAACAGCACGTCATCCTTCACATTTTAGTTGTAAAGTCGCCCGTAATGCAACGGAGTGGAGTGCATGGCATGGACGTAGTTTAGCAGAAAGGTTCCAAACCACAACATGGTCATTTTTGAGTTAAATATACCAAAATGGTCACTATGCTCTATATTTTAAGAACCAAAGACTTCCATAGCGATCCGATGAGTATGTGCAGAGTTATGGCGTCCTATGTATGGAGAGCGTACCTACTTATTTTAAGCTGATTTCAGCTTAAACCTAAAAACCCAAAACTCACTTTGTGCGGGTTGGATGGAACCTTTCTGTTAAACCACGTCCGCATGTCGCACACTTGCAAGAACAACGTGTTATTTTGGAACCCTTTCGTTACATGAGAGCATTTTTCAAAGCTTTCAAAGTAATGGCCGAAAGAGATAGCGCTAAAATGTGATGCAGTGTCACTTTTGCTCATTATTCCGACGTTTTCGGAGTAAATAAAATCGCGTTAAAAAAAAGTATATGAATTAAAAATGGTTTTCTTCGAAATATCACGTTGTTCTTGCAAGGGTATGCTGTTGGCTGTACACAGCCTTGGTCTAAAGGTAAAGTACCTCAAAAAGGTACCTTTACACCATTAAACTGTTTGTTTTTAAAGGGGAAGAGAAATGTAAACAAATTAGGCGGGTAAATATTCTAAAACTTTGTTAGATATGCTGGCTTAGGCACGCTATGAAATGTGATGAAAATTGTGTAAAGCCTTCATTCAGCCTCCTGCTATAAAATTTACCTGCACAAAGGAATCCATTCATTCGTTACCGAGACAAACAAACAAGGAATAAATTGTTTAGTAAAACAGACACGGATTTTATAATGTTATGTTTAAAAAATCCTTTAAGTAGGACACCAGTATTATTGATTATTATTTATTTATTATTATTAGTATTATAAATAATAGAAAAAAAATCGATAAAAACTTTTTTTTTTACGGATGGATAGACAGATAAATAGATACATAGAGTCTGACAAGCGAGTCCTGGGATGCGATTTATTTCGAATTCTTCATATGGCCACACTCTGACTGTCAAACTTAGGTATTTCAGCTGCAAGTAGTACAGCCCAAACAGTTTGATGCTCGTCCTAGATTTAAACACGAAAAAAACTTTTGTTTCTATTCTACATAATTTTACCTATGTTTTAGTATGTACATACGAGTAATAATGTTTTAAAGCAAACATGAATTATTTCTTGTTGTAAGGTCAGTCGGATGACGAAAATGTTAAACCTCAGATCGAAGACTTAGTTAAAGAACTCAAAGATGTTGAGAAAAAAGATATGAATCAGATTTTGATTATGGTTCAGCATTAATAAATGTTTATATAAGTTTATGTGGTGCATCTTTATTATCCCTGTTTTTAGTGGAGTAGAAATGTTGGTTTTGATGTAGTTAATGTTTTCGTTTTGTTTATATTTATTTATGTTTGGACAAAATTCATTGGAGACTCCAAACTAATTAAACAAATAATCAAGTTAAGCAAAAGTATCAAGATGGTTTATACAGACGATTGCAGGGTTATCGACTAAAAGATTTTTAAATTTCCCGCCAAAGGCTTGAGCCACGACTCACTTGTCGCACTCTAGATAACACTTTTCACACTTTTATACATAAAAATGGAAATCACAGATGAAAACATTTACGATACACGGGAGTCGGGCCTTTAAGACAAAGGAAACCATGCTTTAGAGAAAAAAATAACGTCTGAAAAAGTTTTTCTTCGCCCGCGCATCTGCTAGGCCACGGTAATTTGATATTACAGCCCGTTTTTATTCTTTTTCCTCTTAATTTTTTGCGGCCTGGTAGCTTCCCCTGCGGCAAGCTTTGGAAAGCGTTCGTGTTTATTTTTTGCGATTAAAAAGTTAAGAAGGAAGAAGTGCTGGCAACTTAACCACCTTAAAAAGTTTAGATCTAACGAGGTTGAGAAATAAAATTCTCTTTTCATTATAAGTACAAATTAATTGAGGTTTTAATGCTTAAAATAAATATGCATTTCCCTTATACTCTGATTTTTTATTCCGTAGAATTCTGACATTTCATAAGTGTTGCTATTGAAAAATTTGTCCACCGAAAAAGGGACAAATTTGACCCATTTCAGGCCAATAAAAAATAAAATGCTACGTATTTTTTATGTTTTACCTACAAAAAGGTTAATCTAAATATTTACTTACTCAAGTGACCTAATACAAAAATAATAAATATTTCAATATCACGAACAATATGTCAAATTAACTTTAATTACTTTATTTTATTCTTTAGCTGGCATCACTGCCTACGAATTCAAGGTTTCGTAAACCTTTTTAGAAAAATGAAGTATGCCGCTGTTAGCTCTCTTAATAATTCATGTCAACGATGATGATGTTGATGAAGATAGTGATATTAGTATTAATGACGATTAGATATTTTAATAAAAATATGTTTTCTTTACTTGTACTTGTTTACTGTTTGTGTGGTGAAAAGGGACACAATTGTCACTCGCCTTAAATTCTCATTTAATTTGGAGCTCCACACATTATAAAATCGATATATTCACTGACAAATTAAATGTGTAGACTCAGATGTTCACACTCGTATTGAAATTTAAAAATGTGCCCGGCCATTTTTGTTTCTAATCTGTGACATGTCAAAAATTGATAACTGTCACAATTCTAGGGAATTAAAATCAGACTTTAGTGCATTTACTCGAATTGGATATTACAGTCAGAGCAGACTTCGGTTTTCGCCGAAAGCACACTAGTGTAATACTACTTCCTGCTCTGTATAAAACTTTTCTTCACTATTTTGAAAATTTATGTAAAGTTATAAATAATAATAATAATGTTTCTATTACCTACACGAATATATCCGATTCTATCCGATAGTAGCCGAGGTATATTCTAAAAGCTAACAGACTGTACCTAGCGCCAATGATTCTTCTGATAATGATTCTTACATTAAACACACCACTGTATTTCTTTTATTGCTCCAAATTATTTATTGCAAAATGTTATAAAAGTAAGGTATGTAGGTACTTATAATATTTTGCTAGAAAAAAATTAATCAAATAAAAAATAATATGACTTGTCACTCTTATGTTTTTTTTCCTATGAGACAAAGCCCAGGTTTTAAAAAATAGCTTTTCCGGACGCTTAACCTCCACAGCGGATCCCTAAAAAGGTGGAGAGGTCCTAATGTGTCCAGCGTACCACCAGCTCATTGTTCTCGACGTTAATCTGTTTGTCTGTCTGTTTGTACGCGGCCGCGGGTCAATATTTTTATGATAAACTTTAGCGGGCGACTTGGAATGGCTTCGATTACCGATCGCTTGAGGAAGGGGCAGTTAAAATGTCTTCTTGGCTTAATTCTCTCATTCGATTACAATGGCAGTTTATTGCCAGTTTAGCTATTTCATAGTTCATCTAGTAAGAATACTTTTGCTAATTAAATTAGATTAATACTCTGTATTGCACATAGAAGAGAACATGAAAATTCTTAAATATCTAAGTTACATACCTACTGTACTAATGGCGGTCAATGTCACTATGATAGTTTAATTAATTTTATTCAATGAAGTTTGACAAGTATAGTCTTGCACTTAATTCAGCTGCGTTACCGCCGACTTTGTAACTAATATATTAATGTCGATCCGCTGTTGATCGTAAGTAGTTACGTACTTTAAATATTGCGATTTCCTCAATGATCATCAACATAGATGGTCAGAGTGGAGTTTTTTTTTTTCGCTGCCTTTTTCTCCACTACAGACGGCCCCAAGGCAGTGGCTAACATTATACATAACTGTATGTACATTGACATTCAACAAGCAGAATGTAAATTCTTTACGTTGAAATAAATTCTTGATTCTTGATCAAACTCAGGTGCAGTAAGAAGCCACGTTTAATTTGAATAGTAAAATTTGGAGAGGTGATTTCTAGACTTTCTTCTACTACTCGTATTACCACTATACCTATGTATAAATTGCGTAAGAAGGAACAACCGTATATCCTCTTACTTTACAATACATAATATATACCTAGGTGTAAATGTACTACAGGTCCTCGAAATCGAAATTATGTGAATAGGTTTTCACCAACCTAGGTGCTATTGGCGCAAGGAACTTTTTAAACCAAAAATAATTTTTTTTCTAATCATCACTGGTTCCTGGCACTCAAACCATTTTCATTTTGGCGCCTTGCATTCAAGCTCGTCCATATTTGTCTCAATATTGGTTGCTTCCTGCTGGAGTGAGAGTCGCAAGATGGTTTTACGAGGTACTCTCTTTTTCGGGCACCATTTCATATACCAATTTGGGATGGGTGGTTATCCTCACTGTGTACCCAACACAAAGCCACTTACATACATACGCAAGCTCACGCCTGTATCCCAGAGGGGTAGGCCGAGACTAGGGACTGCCACCTGCCACGATCCTGACAAATCACTTACGCTTCATCGACATTCATTAGTCGTTGCATGCACACACACCGGTTTCGGGTACTCGAAATGTACTTCTTCATCTTTATTTCCTTTTCTATTGGTATTAGTCAGTAATCCTCTATCGTACTACAGTTTTATGTCACAAAGACGATCTGCTCGGTGCAGAACTGCTCTACTGCCCAAACTAGCGCCCGCATCTCTACTGACAAGCCGAGTGCGTGTCGGTCTGTTTTGTTTGTCGGACGAGTTCTGTTTGTCGAGCTCGACATCTTTACTGTGTTGTCTCAAGTGGTACTGATTTTAACGGTAGAAAACCAGGCCGTGAATTAGAAAAAATAACGGTCGATACCATTGTGGGTTTTGGCGCTAGATTTGGTTACCCTTCCCGAGGTAGGATACCTATATAATAGTAAATATTTACGTTTGTAAATATTTTGGGATATTTTTCCTGTGTGCAAGAAATATTAATATTAATAACTTGCACAATCACTTATTTATTTAATAATTTCAACCCATTATGTCCCCACCGAGGGGCACGGGTCTCTTGCCTGAGGAAGGTATAGGCCATACTCCACCACGGGGCCCAAGTCCGGATTGGTGGAGGCTTGTAAGATTAGTCTAGTCTTACTGTCAGAAGTTTTCAATACGCCCTAAGGCCTCTGACTTGGCTTAACAACTACCATCTATGGACGTGCCTTGCGAAGCACTGAACCACTCGGAAAAATGCCACCTTGCCATTTATTTAATATTTAATTTATTTGTATAATTATATCAAATTTAAACCCTGGTCCTAATAAGAAAAAACCGTTACTTCAATCCCTAAGAGAAATACTCCATTTTTTTTAACAGCCGGGTTTGAGTACAAAAATATTGTCCGACACAAAATTTACAAAAAAATTGCAAAATAAATAAAAGATTTGAACTAAAACTTTCATAAGCATTATTAATGGGATAACCATTTGACCGTTCATGACCTTTCAATATTAGGTTTCGACAATGATAGTATATAAAAAAACACTACAACCTGACACGACGACTTGTAAGGCGGTGTGCGTGCGACTATTTTGAGCGTTGATAAAGTAAAAGAGGCTTTTCAGGATCGTGGCAAGTGGCTTATTTATCTGTGCCTACTTCTCTGGGACACCGGTGTGAGTATATGAATATATTTAGAAACTGAATCCTAATTTGTCTCGACTTGTTAACATAATAATATGACAATCATCTAAATTGGCCAAATAAGATAACATAACCTGAGTTATTCAATACCTCAGCGCCTGAAATCATCAATCTCTCTCTCTCTGAGAGAAGGTCTGTAACCTATAGTAGGACTTCTATAAGCTAACTAACACCAACATAGGAGTGTTCTTTATTATACACTCTAAACAAAAAATGTAGAGACTACCGTCAAAGGCGAACCATTCTCTGCGAGACAAAGAAAAATTTAAGAAAACGCAAACCTAAATTCGACACTTGAAAGTACTAACAAATACTAATTTCCGCCAATAATATAAGACCCAAAAAAACCCACCTAGGCTTTTGTTCGCTAATTACACTCTGTAAAATATAGCTTGAGCTCTGCGACAGCTGTCACACTGACAGGGCTAGGTTACGATATTGCCTCGAAATAAGGACGATATTGCTTAGACATCGAATAGTGTGCAGCAAGTACGGAGTTTTCACAGTACAAATATTCTGTGAAAAAATTCAAAACTTCATGGACGCAATTTACATAGATGACAGCTGTCGCGGAGCTCAAGCTATATTTTACAGACTATAATTTTAGTGTTTGGCTTCCGAACACATATTTGCCGCCAATATTTGCCGACTTACCGCTCAGTTGGCAGTCTTTGCCCTTAGCCCGTGCCTGGGAGAAAAGAAGTAAAAAGCATGCTTGAGCACACTTCAGAGTAAATAAGTTAAAAGTTTAAAAAGCTTGGCTACGCAAAGCAAGTAATTAAAAAAAACTGCCTTGGCACAAACAGTTCAGTGCCTGAACTACGTACGATGACGATAAAGAGTTTTAAATACCTTCTACTGAGTGTCATAAAATTCTGACACAGTGCTTCTCAAATACGTCTTTTAAAATTTGCTGCCTACTTATTTAATATTTAACTTCCTGTACAATGTGTACAGGAAGTTAAATATTAAATCGCTCGTAGCCTGGGCTGCCTGAGTGATCTTAAACGATCACTAAGGTTAAGCAACATACGGCGCGTTCAGTCCATGGATGGGTCACCGTCTATGACTAACGCTAGTGGCATTTTTCCGAGCGATTCCGTGCTTCGCAAGGCACGTTAAGCTGTTGGTGCCGGCTGCCGTCGATAGATGGCAATCGTTAAGCCAAGTCAGAGGCCTTAGGGCGGCTTGAAAACTTCTGACACTAAGACCAGCCACTAGTCTTACAAGCCTCCACCAATCCGGACTTGGCCCCCGTGGTGGAGTATGGCCTATACCTTCCTCAGGGAAGAGACCCGTGCCCCTCGGTGGGGACATAATGGGTTGATGATGATGACAATGTGTACAAACAACTAGTGTATTTAGCCAAAGATTAAAATTGTAGAAATAAATTATTTTATTATTATTAATCTTTGAGATACAGCGTTTTACAGCAGTGGAACGGTCTTGGGAGCAACAGAGCTTCACAGCAACTTGATCGCGCACTCAAGCCCAATCTCAAATGTAACAGCGTTTTACAGCAACTTGACTGCGCATTCAAGACAATCTCAGAGGTAACAGTACTTTACAGTGATTTAACAGCTCACTCAAGACCGATCTCAGAGATACGAGTATAGCACTTAGAAGTAACTTGACCGTGTACCCAAGAGCAATCTTAAAGGTAACAGCGCTTTACAGCAACTTGAACGCTTACTGAAGAGCGATCTCTGAGGCAGCAGCGCATAAAAGCAACTTGATCGCGTAGTCAAGAGCGATCTAAGAGATAACAGCGCATTATTAATACTCATTTTATACTGTCCGAGACCAAACAGCACCTTGCACGGAGCGATCTTAGCAGTGAGTTGTTTTTTTTTGTTATTTAACATAACATAACATACATAACACTTACATACAGGCACATACATTGCTTCTGGGCCCACACTAGGATACCCTGTGTCGTGGGGACAGAAACAGCGACGTCACAAACATGTAAACATCCAAGACATGGGTTTCTTATTTTTTGTCCCCAGGCGGGATCCGAACCCGGGACTTCTCGCATGGTATGTAGATGCGCTAACCGGTGCCCCACAGAGGTCGTCAATTTTTCTCTCGTCTTTACATGAGCGCAGGATAGGGCAATTCTTTCTCTACTTCTCGCGCGCGGGATAAGAGATCATGTTAAGGGGGCTGGTTACACAGCCTTTCAAGCTCAGCAGTAAAGAGCGCTTTATTAATTACCTTAGACTGTTTTCGACTACTTCTTAAATGCCACTTAAGTCTGAAGAAGAATTTTAGTTAAATGCTGCTTAAGCCACACTTACTTACGAAATTTGTGAAATTTTTGAATTGAGAATATTCGCGAAGTAACTACTCAACTGTAGGTACCTACTTAGTGCTGCTTCGTCAAATTTCTCAGAAAAGAGCGTGACAGAACGTTACTTACCTAAATATTTACTTAGTGAAAATCCTCAACTCAGAAACATAAGCTTAGGGCCGATTTCTGAATTGAGAATTTCGCTAAGTAACTACATAACTGTAGTGCTGTCTCGTCGTTACAAAGAAGAGCGTTACAGAACGTTACTTAAGTAGGTATTTACTTAGTGAAAATTCTCCCAGTCATTTGGAGCTAACTTAAATAAACATACATAACATAACATAACATTTACATACAGGCACACACACTGCCTCCGGCCCCACACTAGGATACCCTGTGTCGTGGGAACCAGAAACAGCGACGTCACAAACATGCAAACATCCAAGACCCGGCTTTCTTCTCTTTTCTGTTGCCAGCCGGGACTCGAACCTGGGACCTCTCGCATGGTAGTCAGATGCGCCAACCGCTGCGCCACAGAGGTCGTCAATAAAGACCCCGTTTAAGGGAACCCCCGAAACTTACCGGCAAGCGGAACTTTAAAAGCATTTTATTCACGCCGCAGCGGACGTGAGGGGCGGTGCTTCTTGTAAGGTTTCTGTGTCCGGACTTGTTTTCCTTGTTTTTCCTTTCCGTCGGCGTTTTTAGGGTTCGAAAGTCTCGGCGTAGAAAACCTTAGCTCTTAAGCTTAATCATACTCTTTGAAGCATTTCAGTGCAATCTTGGTGGCCTAGACAAATCTTTTGCGCGCAATTCTGTATTTGACACTATCAACAATTATTTGATAGGTACCTATGCTCGATTAAAACAAAAATTACAAAATGTTACTGAAAATGTATATCTTTTAATCATTGACTAATTATTACAATATTTTTTTTACAATTTTTTAATAGATGGAACATAAGAAGAGTGCTCTGAAATGTGACGTCATAAGCCAGTATTTTCATACAAAATTCCGTTTTAAAAGTAACTCATTTGACATTTTGTCAAATACCCAATTTATTTATTTTAAATTCATTGCCAGCACGGAGAAAAAAAACGAAAAAAGGAATTACTATTGTAGGTAATTACTATTGTAGGTAGGACCAGCCACAAGATGGACAGACGATCTCATCCAAGTTTCAGGAAGACGTTGGATGCAAGACGCTTCCAACCGGTCTTTTTGGAAATCCACGGAGGAGGCCTAAGTCCAGCAGTGGCCTTCTTGTAGCTGAAGCCATTGATAATACTGAAAACATAATTATTACAATTTATGTAATAAATATTTGGCCCAGAAAGAGTAGAAATTAAAAAGTACGGTTTTGCTCAGACTTTTTGTGTGTTAATAGCTTGCGCTTACAAGCAATAGATAGGTATATAAATTAAAAACTTGAGCTATTACATATAATAAGGTATTGTTTTTCAGTAAATATAGTAAATGTTCTGACTTCTCGTGTTTTTGGACAAACTTTACTTAAGGTTTAAGTATTTTTATTAATGTAAGTAATTTCGTCAATATCCCTATATCCTATTATTAACTTGCTCCAGATACATTTTCTTGACTTTTTGTAGGAATATTCCGACAAGCAAGTGTATCCGGAATAACATAACATAACATTTACATACAGGCACATACATTGCTTCTAGCCCCACACTAGGATACCCTGTGTCGTGGGAACCAGAAACAGCGACGTCACAAACATGTAAACATCCAAGACCTGGGTTTCTTTTTTTTTTGTTCCCAATAATTTTGTCCAATAAAATTTAAAAGATCGCCCTTAGCGATAAGACTGCCGGTTGTCTAATATGCAGCATACATGTTTACGATTTTCATGTACTTTTATAACGTATGGTGTACAATAAAGAGTATTTATCAAATCTTATTTTTTATTTTCATTTGTAACTTAGCTTTTGTATCTAACATAAAGAACCCTCTTTAATTATGTTCCCCTCGTACTTAACTTAGCTTTCTTTTTGGTTTCTAATATGCTATTCGTTTACGCCCGTAACCGCCAACAGAAGGGTTGTGTAGCCTTTGAAGCCAGAAAAGTTTGTAAACTTCATTAATTTTGTTTACCATTCCTCTTTTTAGCTATACCTATAGTTGGTATCTAACAAAATAAATATATGTTGCTGGCTGAAAATAAAAAAAGTTCTTCAAAACGTTTGTTTTATTTCTTCCTGCGTTTGAATTTCGAACGCCAATAATTAAAAATGGCGCGACGGTTTTGGCGCCAACATCCCAAGTCATATCGCGTACTTTGATCTGCAAGAGTGAGCCTCTATAGAGATTATCCTATTGTTGCAAAGCAGTTAGCATTGAAAAAGTGAAACTGTTTACGCCTATTTGCTTCATTCGCAAGGATAGTTTTGAGATAAGTAAACAAACACAATTTTTGTTTTAATTTGAAAATGGAAGCTTCTTTTGTTTTTCCGCTTTATAAACTTTTTTTGTTGTTTCCATAACATCAAGGTATTATAATAACGTCTTTATTTTGAATGTTCACAATATTTGTAAGTAGGTACGGTTAGTTTTTTTAACACCCATTAGGCATAGGTTTTAAGATTTTTCCCACAGGTGAGTAATAAATAGTATTAGGCCAGCATAAGGCACGGAGCGTGGCTGGGATAACAGGGATAACAAGATAATGGACGCGAACACCCCATCCCATTATCTGACACGTGTCACAAGTGATGGAAGACCTTTGTGAGCTCTAATTTGGGCGCCATTTTCTTTTATAATTTCAGAGAGAAACTATTCAGTAAGCTTAATTTAAGCATAAGTATGTAGGTATAATATTTCATCTAGAACTCAAATCAAGGAGTCTTCTCCGCTACGGCACATCGACATATTATTATACACAGATTAGATACTTGATAGATTTTTTTTTGTAATTTTGGGCAAAAGATATTATGGTTAACCATTTCAATCGTTCATCTTTTGGTTTTTAATTTGGTATCAAACAACAAAACGCTTTATTTAAATTCGATATTTTTATAAAACCGCTCATGAACGAAGTTTGCCGCAGGAAAAAGTTTCAACTAGATTAATATGCTAAGAATATAATAAATCCTCAATGTAAATACTTGGGTAGGTAAAGTTACATAGTGTGGACACGAACAACAGGGTTCGTTACGTTGGCTGCACATTTTCCAAGCAGAGGCTGTGATTTCTACATTTTCACGTTTCGCACAGTGCTTAGCCATGAAACCTATGTAGGCCATAATTATTTATGCTTAGAAAAAAGATTTTCAGAAAAACTACTACAGAACTGGTCGTATAAGAGAATTCACTGGCTATAAAAATGGCTGAATTGTTTTAGATAGGCATCATCGATTTGTTTCGAACCACTACTTCACGGGTCACAATGTTTATAATGATAACTGACTTTTGATATAAGTTAGCATCAGAAGTAGAAGAAGTATACTTTCACAGAATTAACATATATGGACCTTATGAAGAATCTATATTGAACTTTTTTTAATGACATATGCATGTATTGTAACTTTTATACTTAAGTGGTTTTTTCCTTTTAGAATCTATTTCAACTGGTTAGTTAGTGAAATTTTTAAATTAAAAAAAACTCAACCGTATTTGTAAAAAGTAAGCGTTACTCGTCTTTTACGTAGTAATTCTAAAATTACATCAATTCTTCAAAAGATTTCAAGTACACATTTTAGTGTTTAATTAATTTATGTTAATTAAATTACTATATGAAATAAAAATTGTATTAAAAACAGACCAAGGACGTTGTACCAATAATTCTAGCAGCAGTACCACTGTGCACTCCGCCCTGCGGTTTCCTGCATGTCGGCCTCCGGACTCGCTTGCGGTTTGCGGTTTTATTATAATACCTACAGATTGTGTACCAAGCCAGTATACAACAAAGACATAGTAGTTAAAGGATTTTAATGTTCTCAGGGTCTAGTGATTTATTTAGCTACTAATTTAGTAATACCTATGGGCTTGGGCGTATTACTTACAATTATCTAGAGAATAGCGATTTTTTTTTCGAATTGTAGAGCTTTTTAACTAATATCGTCCTTACATGGTGGGCAGGATTTAATTTTCGTCTGAAACTTACCATGGTACGCCATACTGTCACACTCATATATGACAACCTTTGTGTTCACCCTAGACGCTGCTCAAAGTTTTAGAGTAGGTAGCGCTCAGAATTTCGCTTGCATGAACTCTCTTTATAAGTTTGTACAGTTGATCAACCTAATCAACTTTTCCATTTTGCACTTTGACTCGTTAATATGGTTATGACATAGAGTGGAATCAGGATTGAACAATGTTTGAAATATCTCTATACCTTTACACCCGAAATCATCATCCGGTCGGCCATTACCATCTATTATCTGTTCGCAAACAACCAGGACTGCATGGCACAAGAGCGCAAGAGCTATCTGAAACCCGACACGACACCCCTCCTCCCGCGCCGTAACTCGCAACGTATGCCTCGCTCAATACTCCAGAGAGGGATACGCTTATGCAACATTACTAAAGACAGCCAATGTTAGGCTTAACAATAATTCAAATTTCTATTAAGTATTACGTAAGACGACAGAGCGATGATGCTCAGTAGCTACACCAGGACAGTCGTCAGTTCATCAGCGAATAGTCTACTCATTTAAATTGTTCGCTGCTTCTTTACTACGTTGCAGATAAATTTACCCTATTATCAATTATTACAAAAATTGGTTGTAAGTTCGACACAACACAATGACTTATCCTGGTTTGAAACTAGGATTCCCTGTGGAAATCCAGACTGGCAGACATCCCAGTCTGGAGTGGGAATTGAACCCACGTTCGGTGTTTATGTAGTGTTATGATGTAAATTCATGTATTTGCTTTACAAAATGTAAGATGTAACGTAAGAACGCGGTGAACTCTCTAAAAAAATAATTAAAAGCAAGTATTAATGGGAATTTTGTAAGTATTATTTGAACCGAATTTCTCTATTTTAGCACTAAGTTTACTTAGTATATTTTATTAAGTTATCTCATGGTTCCCTTTGGCATAGCCAGCGTCCCTGCAAGGTGCAGGCCCCACAGCCTAACAATCACTTACGCAATTGTTTAAACAATAGCCCGTTATAAAATATCGTATTACCGGCCGAATTAAATGAGCATCCACTCTGTGGCGCCCTATGCATTGTGCCAACCCCCTGCATTGAGGCAATGGTGTGTTTTTCGTTTGGCCTCTCCTACTACGTAAAGTGCCGTATTTGGAAGGGGTGCGTTTTGTGATGTCTAGAATATAACTACAACACTTCTTAAGGCCAACCCCCGGTTTCTGGTACGCTAACAGTATGTTAATCTACTGTTAACAGCTATCAAAATTAAATGTTTTTTCGTATGCATTTTGGCGAACTAACAGCTGTTAACAGCTTGTTTATGGAGAATAAACCGGGGGTTAGTATCGCAATGGTTTGTATTGAGAGCTTATGTTAACAGTCCACATGACGGGAACACAGGTGAATGACAGAAGAGAAGGCTGTGCTAATACAGAGTCATGATTATTCTTTTCACAGATAAATATTCATTATTCACAGTACATTTTTTTTTACATATTTCACGATACAGCCATAATGTATCCCAACCCTAAAAATAAGTAATAATTTGCCGCACGTTCAAACACCAAGTCAGATATTCTTTGTAGTTATTTATAAAAAGTCGATTCCATTAAAACACTCTTTACACGAAGTTAAAGACCGCTTGTGTCAGGAATTCCTTTCATAAAAAGGCTCCTTTAAGTCTTATTTAATTTAACAATTATTAGACTTTTAATAAGACTTGTTAATAATAACAAAAAATATATTATTTTCAAAAAACGCAGGCGTGCGTGTTTCGTAGATGTTCAAAATTGCGTAACTCTATACATCAGTTACAGAATAAGATAGAAGCAATAATGACAATAGATCGCCGCGTCGTAGTGACAGTATCACGTCAGAAGAAAAAATCTTTATACGTCAAATCGACCGAAAAGTCCTTCAGATGTACAAGAAAGTGAAATCTAAGTACCTTCAATAGAAGTGCTCTCGAAGAATCAGGTTTCACTTACAAAAGTTCACTTTAAGGACTATCTGAGCGTGTGTTTATTGGTAATTGGTCTAGAAAAGGTACAAGGAACAATTATTGGACTAGTCGCCATTGTTGTTTGGCGCCAAATTTTGCGTCACGCACGACTCCTCTTCCGCGTGCCTGACTAAATAGGATGCTATTCTTTTTTTTATGTCTTGTTTGACGATGTGGTAAATAGTGGCCACTCCCTAGATGACTTAGGTAGGGCCGATTTCTGAATTGAGAATTTCACTAAGTAAATACAACGTTCTGTCAGGCTCTTTTCTCAATTCAGAAACTGGCCTTTAGAAAATAAAAATTTTTGAATAATACATACCTACTTTTGTAAGCACGAGGTACATGACGAACTTAGCAGATTATTATTAAGTAAGTAAGTAAATCCGGTATTAACCTGGAAAATAAAAATGAAAAACAATGCTTATGGTGAACTGATCGGCTCACCAAAAAATATTCTATAGTTTAAGTTAATAAAAGTTTTTAAGGGCTGATTTTTCAATAGTCAGATAACTTTTATCTGAGGAATAAAAGTGGCGGTTTGACAACTTATGTATGAAAGTTATGTCAAACCGCCATTTTTATTCCTCAGATAAAAGTTATTTGAGTATTGAAAAATAAGCCCTAAAATATCTATCTACTAAAAATCAGGCACTCAAAGATGTGGTCATCTTGGTTACTACATCCATTTAAAAATAAAATAAAAAACGAACATTTTTCTTTTTAATTTCGCGGCTGCGGCCTCCTCCATTCCGCTTCATTTCCCGCCAAGTAGTTCTGACGTAAGGCCGGGAGCGCAGACCACACATTTGGTGGCAACACAATATTTTGGGAAAATTAACCAAAATCCGATATTTTACCTATTATGTCTGTCTATTGATCTGTGAGGATTTAATTTTCGGATTCAGCTGGCTGGCTGGTTTTTGAAGCCAGTTTTCTTTGTACGTGTGAACCTACTCGTATAACATCAAGATGAATATATTTCATAATGGTTTGTAATTACTAAGGTTAATTACGTGATAATATACATTTTATATTACCTTTCCTTTGGGACCTAATAAACTCGGCAAAACGTGGGTCCAGTTCTAGAGACTGGTGCCTCTGCCTACCCCTTCGGGGATAACGGGCGTGAGTTTATTTATTTATTATTATTATTTTTATATTACCTTTCCGTCACAAGATTGTCTGGAAGAAATTGCGGTTAGCAATAAGACCGATCATTGTACCGTGTAAGGCATTTTCTTATCTTATCTTAACATTAGAGGCATATAACATTAAACTAGTAGGACTAGTTCTTGGTTGTTACCATCTAATTGAGTCAAATTGCATTACAATTGAGTTCAGTTATTTAAAAAATTATATTACATCAAAATAAGTTGAAGACTGAGGCACTTAACCAATACATACTGTCCATCCTCAAATATGCAGCCGAAACATGGACCCTCACAAAGGCAGTAACAAATGACTCGATGCTCATAGTTTTCTACATTTTTTGGGTTTTATTGCGATTATTTGGGAATTAATGTACCTAAAACATTGTTGCGATTGTCATCGTCAACCCATTATGCCCCGGGGCACGGGTCTCTTCCCTGAGGAAGGTATAGGCCATACTCCACTACGTGGGCTAAGTCCGGATTGGTAGAGGCTTGTAAGACTAGTGGCTGGTCTTAATGTCAGAAGTTTTATGAAGATATCGCGATTGTACCCATTAAAAATACATTTGGAGGAGTTTCTTGCCTAGCTATTGTGTAAGACTCGCTGATTTGAAGTTGAAGCATTATTAGAGTATTATCTAAGGAGTTTGTTATCCACTGCCACCATCAACAGAGTAGATAAAGTAAAGATGCATTACGACGATAGAGAGATTTGTTTATAGAGGTGTAAAATCTTTTTAAACGTGTCCTTTTTGGACGTTGTTTGTTGTAGATAGATAGGGCAGTCAGATAGAAGATACAGCTGTTTGTTTAAATGGCCCTTCATTTTCTTGTCGGTGCCAACTAGCACTAACAATTGAAAAAAGATGTTTTTTTTTCGTAAGCACTACACAATTTTTACTTTTATTCCAGATTACTTGACTTTTTGTTGGAATAACTCGACCAGGGGTGCCATTATGTAAACTTATAGCTGCAACTACATTGTTAACTGAACTTATTACCTTAAGTACTACTCTAAAAAATAAAATTACTTCGGTTGTTATAAAGTGTACACTGTATACAGAATAAATAATAAACATTCGACTGTGCAAAAAGTGGCAAAATCTACGGCCTGACCCAAGTAGGTACTCCACTGTATGGAGTTGCCTGATTATTACCTGCATGTCACACCACCTTATGTTACACTGCTACATTTTGGAACTTTTTTCCCAGTAGGTATGTCATACTCCTACCCTACTCCGAACCGTCATAGTTACGTAATGGGAGGGTTCACTCTGACTCACAAAAAGCCAAGTAAGTGTATCCGGAATAAGGTTAATAATATTTTTTTACCACGCATGTACCAATGACTTTTAGTTACGTACATTTGTTTGTACAACAACACCATTCGCTGATAAATTGTGCCCGGATAACGGCGACAGGCTTGCCACTTGTCACGTTTGGGACCTAATAAACTCGGCAAAACGTGGGTCCAGTTCTAAAGACTGGTGCCTCTGCCTACCCCTTCGGGGATAACGGGCGTGAGTTTATTATTATAATATTATTATTATTATATTTTTTTATTATTAACAGCACAAAACAAAGAGTAACAACACATTAAAACATAGAATACCAATAATAAGTATCCACTATTTTCTAATAGTACACTTTAATTTGTAATTAATTGAGCTCTTTAAACAAGTACCTATACAAGTGACATAAAAACTTCTTAATACTAAATTCTTTAAATAAAATTTATTCTAACAAGTGAAAAAATCTGCGCTGAAGTTTTACATTAAAATATGAACGGATGAGTTACAAATGTCAAGATTGCAAATCTTCGCTAGTTTATTAAATTCGTTATAAGGCCTCTCCGGAAATGAGTTTTGCTGTACCTAGATGACACTTTTTCCAGATGAAATACTGGATTTCCTCGCATTGATTTATTAGGAACATTGAGATTCAGTTGACCAAGCAGCTCATCATCGATTAGCATAACATAACATAACATTTATATACAGGCACATTTACCGCTTCTGGCCCCACACTAGGATACCCTGTGTCGTGGGAACCAGAAACAGCGACGTCACAAACATGCAAACATCCAAGACCTGGAGTTTTTTTTTTCTTTCCCCAGCCGGGGATCGAACCCGGGACCCCTCGCATGGTAAGCAGATGCCCCAACCACTACGCTACAGAGGTCGTCAGCATGCAGGCTTATATCAACTATTTCGTGACGACACGACTCCAGCGCCCTTTCCACAATTGGCATTCGAATTTTAAAAAAATCATGCTATTAATTCAATCAATTCTGTAGGTAGGCATGTAAGTAGGTATGTGTTAAAAAAATATTTGCTTTAAGAAAATTAAAAAACGAAGCCAAAAAAAACTGAATGTCCTCCCTTTTTATTTAAAACTAGCTGTCCCGGCAAACTTCGTACCGAGAAAGTTTTCGTAATTTTTCCATATCTTCTCACCATTTATATCCTCCCTGGAATTCTAGAAATATAAAGAACCAAAAATCTGCCAAATCGGTGCAGCCGTTTTCGATTTTTAGTGAGACTAGCGAACAACGATCGTTTTTTATATACTTAGGTATAAGAGAAGAAGACTAGCTGTCCCGGCAAACTTCGTACCGCCAAAGTTTTTTCATATTTTCTCACCATTTAACCACCTTCCCTGGAATTCTAGAAACATAAAAATCAGCCAAATCGGTCCAGCCGTTCACGAGTTTTAGTGAGACTAACGAACAGCAATCCATTTTTATATATAAGAGAAGAAGATTAAGTGTTCTCTATCTCTATCTATCTATTTATCTGAATTAATTTAATAAAGAGTCAAGCAGTCGAGAATACGGATTGTTTTAATTTAGGTAGGTACAATGTAGGTACGTTGTACGCTATCTACGTTTACAGACGGAAACGAACTAAATAGGGACGAATTCATCATCGCAATTTTATTTTGTTTTTTTTTTCCAAAATCCTAAGACAACAGTCTCCAGCCAGTGCCTTCGTGGAACAAACAGGACAATATTTGTCTATGGTCTGGCCCTTTTACTTTTCTCGCTACCTAATCTCACGCTTTTTCTATCCTTAAAGTTGAAAGCGGGCTGCAACAGTGGCCTTGATAAAATCGTCAGAAGGTTAGAACTTAATTTTGAAAAAAAATTGAGTTAAGAGGTTTGCGACTTTAGCCGACGAATAGTGAATATTGTAATAACATAGTAGACGAATATTGTAATAACATAGTAATGTTCATGATCTTATCTAACCAGTAACGTGGCAGCCCCAGCGGTATCCTACGGGTATTGGCTGACAGGCCAGGTTGCCCTATGCGGCATCATTTTGAGAAAATGCATGATGGTTAATTGGTTGGGTGATTGATTAACTAACTATGTATATTCAGTTGATCAGTCGACTAACCAACCAATCAATTATGTTTTCAATTGTCTCATCGATATTTTTAAGGTTAGGTTAAGTTATATGGATTTTATGGTCCGAAATAAACTATTTCATTTCATTTCATTTCATTTCATTTCATTAGTAGTATCTAACTTAGAGGCTAGGGACTAAATCCCAGCCGCAGAGATTATGACCAGCGTATTGAGCGCTACAACGCGATAAAACTTGATCCATCTCGCTCTTACCTAGGTACCTACTCATTATCATCATCATAGGGTTGTCTGGAAGAAATTGCTTTTAGCAAAAAGGCCGCCAATTGTACTGTTACCTTGTAAATATTTTATGTTTGTGTTTCTCCTCGTGTACAATAAAGAACATTCTTATCTTATCTTATCTTATCATAATATCACCGGTTTTTTTAAACTTTATTCCGGATACACTCATATGACTTTTTGTCGTAAGAGTTCGGACTCTTACGACAAAAAGTCATATGAGTGTATCCGGAATAAAGTTTAAAAAAAACCGGTGATATTATAAAGCAAAACCACAGAGCAAAACTAATCATGATTAAGCTCTGCCAATCAGAGCGAAACTTGGTCGGCCAAGTTTCGCTCTGATTGGCAGAGCTTAATCATGATTAGTTTTGCTCTGTGGTTTTGCTCATCGTTATTAAGCTCTGCGAATCAGAGCGAAACCTAGTCGGACTTAATAGTGTGTAGTGAAGTCCTTACCATAGTTTGGGTTCAAAAACATCACCTGTTGTTGAGCTTAATAAAGTGTGTTATATTAATTCGAATCCCCTAAACAGCGCTCACATGTAGTTACCTTAAATAGTAAATGTTAAAATAATAATAATAACTTCCACAAAACACAATCACTCGACCTGGTCCCAAACTAGGATACTCTGTGCTATGGTAACCAGGCAAGGACATTGCAAATATAGAAATACTTACACCAGTTACACCCAGACTGAGACAATTTCTATAAATGTACCTACAGCTGCCCTATAGGGTAGGTATACCTACCCATGACTTCTGTCACGGCAATTAGTAGATTTATTCATTTCTTTAATTATTCACGGTAATTCATTCGTTTAGTCATTCATTAATTCAAGAAATATCACTCCTTTTATAAAACCATGTGCCTACTAATGACGTTGTTTCTAAAGTATCGTATATTTATGAAGTAATAATAGCAGTCTTAACTGTCACTCGCTAACTGTGCAAAAAAAACATCGTGAAATACTTGAGTTTCATTGATTTCTTGAGATTTCATTTATCTCAGAACTTGAAATCCGGTACACGTGGGTGGGTACGCGTGGTGATTAGGCCCATACTCTGCCGCCATACGGAGAAAGGCCGTAACTTACTTGAAACTAGTTTTGAGTAAATTAAAATCTTGTTTGAATTGAAGTTTGAAACATTAATATTAACTTTAAGCCGATGATAGTAGTTTTAAAATTTGTAGAAAAATATGTTACATTTTTATGGTCTGAGTTTTCTTTCCGTATAGACTACCCTTTCTAATAATTTGCAGATTTCCCTATCACTTAAGTAAAAAAATATTTTAAGTAATATAATGTTAAGCAAGAAAGCCATAATTAGAAAATTAAGGCTTTTCTTGTTAAATATATCAATTCATCAGTAATATAATTTTGGATATTTCTTCAGTTGAAAAAGCCCTAATTTCATTTTTTTAAAAGATCAAAATGAACAAAAATGATCGAAATGAACGCTATGAACCATAAAAAAAGATTTAATTATTACCAGTTATTCGATTGTTTGTTTTTATTGTATGTTATAAGCAAGGAGGTTATTTTAATCTTTGTACATATTAGAACATTCAAATAGGCTATTTGACAGTGTGAAAAAAACGGTATTATTTATACGTATTCGTAAAACCGCCTTAAGCCATTTTAACTAACAAAATATTATTTATAAAATAGACACAGGATAAGTAAACTTTTAGTCCGGATCAACTTAAGGGTGTTTTTTTTTATCGGACGAGTCTGAACAGGTTTCGCTCCGGTTCGCAGTACGAAACACCCGTAAATTGATCCGGACTAAACGTTTACTTGTGTTGTGCTTACGAAAGTTTTAGGATAAAATTTGATAATTTTATGTATCTGCAACTATTGTATCGAAAACGGCCTGGATTGGCCGATTCTATGATGACGTCACAGTTCAGTAAAAATGGCGTCTGTCATTCATGTCGTTCATACGTTCATTGGTTTGTTCACTGCCATGTGACGTCATAATTCCTGTGCGACGCCATATATTGCCCAAGATACCGTTTTGGCGGGTTGTTTCAGAACAAACGTAAATTTTTGTTCGCCTTTTTTACAAGAAATCCACGAAAGAATTTAAAATGACCACTTTCTGAGGACTCCATGAACACCGACAAAAAATATGAGATGGTGTTCAGAAATCTGTCAAATAGCCTATTGTGTTGTGATCGATACATTTTCCTATAATTTCCTAAGTGTGTAGATGATTTAGTAATTTTAAAGTTGAAGATACTCATTATTATTACTATTGAAATTACTGAATCCGCTACTTGACTCTTTTTTCAAGTATTTCTTAAATGCTAAATATCTCTTCCATTAGAACAAAAAATATTTTAGTATATTTTTTGAGGAGGAAAAGCAACAAAAACATTATTTTAAAACGTTGCTTTGCTAAACAGCCAAAAACGCGGTCCGCCATTTTTGTCTATGGTTTGAAGTCCTCAACGTTTGTAAACAAAGTTTGACATTCAACATAGGTAGAGTTCGTGCCACGAAAGAAGTATGAGTCACAATAGAACCTACGCACGCGCGACTGACAGATGTTTGTTTACAACCAAAGGTGCTTTCAAGATGGCGGATAGTGTTTTCACCGTTCCGATTTAAAAGCGAAAAATATTTTTTTACTTTGCAAATCTTGCAGCCATCCTGCATATTTACTTAGCAAAGTCAATATATTTCGGTTTCTTACGTTAGATACTACAGGAAATATCCATTTATCGCGTCAAATTTGATACGAGGCAAGTAGCGTATTATAGTTATACATTTTTTTTTGTTTTGCTTAAAAAAAATATCTTATAATTTTATAAAGGTTAAGATATCAGATATGAAAATAACATGAAAAGCCGCAACTTGGAAATTACGGCTTTTCACATTAGGGTTTGTTGTTATTTAAAAATCTTTGGATTCAATTACGGCCATTCATACTAGTCAAACGTGATTTATAACGTGAAAAGCCGTAAAAATCAAAATGCGGCCTTTCATTTTAAAATTCAAGCCATTTTTGTTGGAGGATGGCTTTTTACGCCCCGTTATTTTCGCCTAGGTAAGAGTTAGACCTTATTTACATAGACCGAAAGATAGATTTTTCTTTGATTCCAAATTAGTACTCAACTAAATTTTGCCAAAAACTTGAGTTACGGCCTTTCTCCGTACGGCGGCAGTACTATCTCTCTCCCTCTCTCTCTCTCTCTCTCTCTTTCTATCTCTTTCTCTCTGAGAGGCCTGTGCCCTACAGTGCGACGTATGAAGGCTGCATTAAAACTGTTTACGGCTAACTATTTTAGCTTATACCTTTTAAGTAGATAGCAAAAATTCCTGAAACACTCCTATTAGAGTTGCTATTTTAGAACAACGTTTGTGGTTTATGAGTTTTCTTTTTCAGATTTTTATTTATCAAATATCCTTTACATCTCTCATATTCGGTAAGTAGGTCCTTATTACCTCCAAATGGGGCTTGTAGGTGACCAATTAGCGCTCTAGGGTAATAATGTAGCTAGAAAAGCCCTAGGGCGGTAAGTAATTTAAAAAAATACTAAAAATCATACTGGCAATAGACATCATGCATTCAGCTCAATGACAAAAGAGGTCGCTTTGCTATTCAGCCTTGTCTTCGTATGAGTAAATAGTCATCAATTTTAAATATCGAACGGCGAAGCTCAATTTTGTTCTTGAAAAAATAATTTAAAAAAAAGATGAAAAAAGGCGGGAATAGAAAACTTTTACTTTAAATATTGTTTGTTTTTGGATTTTTTTTTATAATTACGTGCTAATTAGGAAAAAAACATGAGTTCTGCAAGTGATGAAGATTTTGCCTGAAAGTTCTAAAGAGAGATATTTGAAAACTTACGACGAGTTCATGAAGTGGCGAAAAGAAAAACGAGTATTTTTTTTTCTACTTACCTCACAATCGAGATGTAAAGCAGAGTAGTTAGCTCGGGTGTAAGCATCAATTGCAGCCCGAGATATTTAGGCGCACGAGCGCAGCGAGGGCTAAATATCTCGGGCTGCCATGCTAATTAGGAAAAAAACATGAGTTCTGCAAGTGATGAAGATTTTGCCTGAAAGTTCTAAAGAGAGATATTTGAAAACTTACGACGAGTTCATGAAGTAGCGAAAAGAAAAACGAGTAATTTTTTTTCTACTTACCTCACAATCGAGATGTAAAGCAGAGTAGTTAGCTCGGGTGTAAGCATCAATTGCACCCTCGAACTATAGGCGCCCTCGCTGCGCTCGTGCGCCTAAATATCTCGGGCTGCAATTGATGCCTTACAGCCCTTGGCTACTAATCTACTATTATTTAGGTATTTATCAAAAATCAACATAATATTAAGTATTAAGTCCGCTTGGGACCTAATAAACTCGACAAAACGTGGGCCCAGTTCTAGTGATTGGTGCCTCTGCCTACCCCCTCGGGGATAACGGGCGTGACTTTTTTTTTTATTAATTCCGCGTTTTACGTACTCTACCAATGTAGTAGCCTTCAGGTGAATCTAATTGTCCAGCATAGCGTCAGCACAAAACGGAAAATTCACAAATAAAAAAATATATGGTAGGTTAATACCTAAATAAATTTAAAAAAATTAAAGCGACAAAACCAAAGTTGTTGCAAATGACAAACTCTAACCGAATTGTTTAACGAATTACGTAAAATAATATTTTGATTTGCCATAATTATTAATTACGCCTACGACCTATTCTCAGACCTTTCAAATGTAGGAAACATATTTTTTTTATAAAAATCGTTGAAGCCATTTCTATAATGAACACTGTGACACGACTTTTTTATTCATAGAGAGTACCTAAGTCTGCCAATAAACTATGATGTAGTTTGGCGGAAAATGAAATATTGTAAAAATTGTATTTACCTTTACAGAATAAAACTTATTATTATTATTAGATTACCGATGGTATCCCTTCAGCCCTTCTAAATTTCTAACAAACGTGTTTCCTTCAAACTTAGCCACTCCAAACATCCTACCAATGCATCCAAAATTACGATAAAACAATTTTCTCCCATTCCCCACAAATCTATTGACATTCGGTGGAGCTTGTTCCAAATTCAAATGGATACAAGGAGGGCGTCGCAAACCGAGGCGTTATCTTTGCCAGCCAATCAGAATTTAAGGATGTCCCTCTAAGGATAATGATACCATTTGATTGGTTGAAATTTCCTAAGCAGAAAATGATGCCCCTAGCCATCCTTGAGGATGTATGTCTTACTCTGTCTCTCTATTATTTGTAGTCTAGTTTCTTAGATATCTCTTTCTTCCCTTTATATCGACGAAAGTAAGAATTTTCCTAAATTAATAACAGTGGTACACATACCTACATACAATCGTTGGAGGATAAAGTTTAATTTTGCCTTTCTAGCCAGAGAAACTAGTTTTCACTGTCTATATCAGAACACTGTCTAATAATAATAATACTTTTTATAATTTACTGACTTACGCCTAAAATAAATAATAAAATAATATAATATCATTTTCGGCTCTCCCTTAGCGACTCTACATTTATAGCCATGTAGTGGCACGCAGACACAAGTAAAACGGTATTTTTTGTTTGTCCGCCATCTATTGAGCAATAGCAACATTACAAGTTCAGTGTTGCCGTTCTGAATTTTTAAGTTTCTACAGTTGGCTAACGTGATTTTGTCTATGAGCCTAGTGGTGTACACTCACTTGCTAATTTCGATTCTGTGTCTACGCAGCACAATCGGACTCAATAAAACACAATCCGCTACTTGACTCTTTTTTCAAGGATGTCTTAAATGCTAAATATCTCTTCCATTAGACCAAAAAATATTTTAGTATATTTTTTGAGGACCTAAAAGCAACAAAAACATTATTTTAAAACGTTGCTTTGCTAAACAGCCAAAAATGCGGTCCGCCATTTTTGTCTATGGTTTGAAGTCCTCTACGTTTGTAAACAAAGTTTGAAATTCAACATAGGTAGAGTTCGTGCCACGAAATAAGTATGAGTCACAATAGAACCTACGCACGCACGACTGACAGATGTTTGTTTACAACCAAAGGTGCTTTCAAGATGGCGGATAGTGTTTTCACCGTTCCGATTTAAAAGCGAAAAATATTTTTTTTATTTGCAAATTTTGCAGCCATCCTGCATATTTACTTAGCAAAGTCAATATATTTCGGTTTCTTACGTTAGATACTACAGGAAATATCAATTTATCGCGTCAAATTTGAT
This sequence comes from Yponomeuta plumbellus, assembly GCA_947310845.1. Lineage (NCBI taxonomy): Eukaryota > Metazoa > Arthropoda > Insecta > Lepidoptera > Yponomeutidae > Yponomeuta > Yponomeuta plumbellus. Next base: position 13,446,248 of record OX371214.1, read on the forward strand.
AAGAGGCAAGTAGCGTATTATATTCTCTTTAAAATTCTCGTGTCTCAATGTTAGTGCGCAGACTCCTCCGAAACGGCTTGACTTGATATAATATAATATTATAGTGTTACGCGTTATTTAACTTTTATAAAATACTTAGTCATTATTTGATTCTTAAATTTTTATCAATCATATTCTAAAACTTACGATATACAAATTCATTAATTTGATCTCACAATATTTACAAAAATACTTACAAAAAGTTGTAGTTCAAAAACATAAAAACTAAACTAAACCTAATCTATTTCTTTATTTCTGATAAGCTAGTTAGATACCTATTTAATAGATTAATTGTAGCTTAAAATGAAAAAATTACAAAAATTGCTACACTCCACACACTCCGCTTACACCCGGTTTCTCGTACGCTAAAGCCCATTACACAATAAAAAAAAATAAGGTATAAGAATAAGGAATAAGCAATAAGGAACCAGCAAAGGTAGTATGAGGACGCGAGTCGCGCGCGACAACGTAAAAAGTCGCGACTTTCCAGTACATTAACTGTCAAATTCTCGCGACTTTTGACGTTGTCGCGCGCGACTCACGTCCTCATACTACCTTTGCAGGAATAAAGAATAGCACAGAAAACAATGGGCGTTTTTGCTTTCTTTTTTTTTCTTAGTTCCTTGAGATACACTAGATGGCGTCATTCGTTTCTTCATACGAATTTGTGATTCGTAGCAATCAATGTCAAAGTCAGTCCACAGATTACTAAACAAGAGAAGGAACATGCAAAAGTAGTACGAGGACGCGAGTCACGCGCGACAACGTCAAAAGTCGCGACTTTCCAGTACATTAACTGTCAAATTCTGAGCACTTTTGACGTTGTCGCGCGCGACTCGCGTTCTCGTACTACCTTTGCAGGGTTGCTATTCGGACGAAGTTTCTCGGAATAAAAATAAAAATTAAAACCCACAATCCATAGCAAAGACTCCAAAGTATCCAAAAGCGCACTTAGAGTCTGACAAGTGAGTCCTGGGACACGATTTATTTCGAATTCTTCATATGGCCACACTCTGACTGTCAAACTTAGGTATGTCAGCTGCAAGTAGTACAGCCCAAACAATTTGATACTCGTCCTAGATTTAAACAAGAAAAAAACTTTTGTTTCTATTCAACATAGTTTTACCTATGTTTTAGTATGTACATACGAGTAATACTGTTTTAAAGCAAACATGAATTATTTATTGTTGTAAAGACTGTCGTATGACAAAAATGTTAAACGTCAGATCGAAGAGTCAACGAACTCAAAGATGTTGAGAAAAAAGATATGAATCAGATTTTGATTAGGGTTCAGCATTAATAAATGTTTATAAGTTTATGTGGTGCATCTTTATTATCCCTGTTTTTGGTGGAGTGGAAATGTTGGTTTTGATGTAGTTAATGTTTTTGTTTTGTTTATATTTATTTATGTTTGGACAAAATTAATTGGAGACTCCAAACTAATTAAACAAATAATCAAGTTAAGCAAAAGTACCAAGATTTTTGAAGAATTTATTCAGACGATATTCAGGGTTGTCAACTAAAAGATTTTTAAATTTCCCGCCAAAGGCTTGAGCTACGACTCACTTGTCGCACTCTATCACCAACGACAACAACATTTTTTTTTCAGTAATCAACCATCACAAATTCCACAGAACCATAGTATTATTTTTTGCTTTGACGTTTATTATTACGGTACGGCAGCGCCACCTAGGGATTTTTTAAAAACTAAATTTTACGTACGAAAAAACGCGCACTGTTTTCCTTATTCTTGAATTGTGTCTTGCTCAACGGTGCTGCTATTGCTGGATTCCGCTATTCCTTATTCCTTGTTCCTTAATTCTTAATCCTTATTCTTATAACTTTTTTTTTTTCATTGTGTATTGTGTCAAATGTTTTTTTTCGTGTGAACTTTGGTGAACTGACAGCTGTTAACAATAGATTGACAGCTTGTTAACCTACGAGAACCCGGCGGTTAGTCACTCAAGCAGTGATTGGGAGGCAGTTAGGCTCCGGCCGTAACAAGACTGCAAAAAAAAACAAATTTTGTTTTATAATACAATATAACTCCGAAACGCAGTGGTGCCAGATTAGGCCAGTTATCGCCATTTGGGCTATCTCTGAGGGTGAAATGGCGACCTAAAATGGCAATCGGCGACCAGTCGCCATTTGGGCTATAATGTAATTTTTTCCGGCGACTTTTGGGCTACTTTGAAAGCGTGGTGCATTCAGACGAACAATCTTTTGCTGCAGTAAAGCCAGTAAAGGCCGGGCAACGCAGCCCATGTTTATGTATTATTGTAGGCTGACGATGAGGAAGGCTGAGCTGGTTTTGAAATTTAGAATTTCACTAAGTAAATACTGAAGTAACGTTCCGTCACGCACTTTTCTGAGAGCTTTGACGAGACAGCACTACAGTTAAATAGTTACTTCCGCCGTCAATAAATGGCAGTCGTTAAGCCAAGTCAGAGGCCTTAGGGCGGCTTGAATCTTCTGACAGTACGAGTAAGACCAGCCACTAGTCTTACAAGCCTCCACCAATCCGGACTTGGCCTCCGTGGTGGAGTATGGCCTATACCTTCCTCAGGGAAGATACCCGTGCCCCTCGGCGGGGACATAATGGGTTGATGATGATGAGGTGGAGTAATTTTTGATGATGACTGACCGCGATGGCGTGTTATCTAAAAATTCAATAATTTCTATGAATAAAGTATATTTTTGGATGAACTGAAGTTTATTTGACATTACTTAACATTAATTAAATGATGATTCAGGCACATACGTGCTGTGCCTTGTTACAGTCTTTGCAGTGATAATAAAGGCTTGCGTTAATAAATTAGCGATTTGGGCTACATAGGGAAATTTTTAGGCGATTTGGGCTACTTTTTTTCAAAATATGTGCGACTTTGGCCGGCCCAGATCTGGCAACACTGCCGATAGGACAAACATTTGGCTGTTGGCGTCATAGTAACTTCTGTTCAGCTCGCTGAGACCTATTTTATGATGTATCACACATGGCTATTGGGCTGAGGTCCAAAATTGCATTCCTTTGACAGGCCCCATATTTGTTTTTAGTTCTTCTGAAAACGGCTCATTCATTTTGAAAGTATTACTTCGCAAGTAACATTACTTTATTGTTTAATTTTACAAACTATCATTTAACATTGACAATGTTTTGAATACAAACTTTATTAACTGTCAACGTTTTGACAAATAACAAATATTGTGGACTTTCCAATACATTTTTCCTTTTTAAATATGCTCTAAGAATCTATAATTGTTTTGACTGAAGCACTTGACATTAGGTACATTTATTTCATCGGTGATTGTATGTGATGAATCATCACATATCATATAATTGACGTTGTTTGTATAAGCAAAATGTAGAAACATTTGTCATAAACAGTGACTTGACGATTATTTCTTGTGGGTCTTGTACTTCTTTTAGTCTTAAGGCGATGTAGAGCCTGCACTATCACCTTTACAAATGTCAAAATATTCGTAATCGTAATCGATGTCTAATTACAAAACAAAAAAACCCATCACTAATTTCCGAACGACGTGCGTGTTGTGTTGTCACTTTTCTTTCAATTTTTACATACGTGTCAAAGCAGCTACGCGTTTCGGCTTAAAAGCCTTTAATTTTAGGATTTAACTGTAAGTACACTGTGGTTTCTACATAATTCGCTTTAAATACTAGTTGTTTATCACTGTGCACTTAGTTCATTCAAGTTTCGTGTAGGGCTAGCTTGTAGATCATTGTTTGGGTGAGTTCCATATTTTCCAGAGTGGGAACACGCTCGACTTCACGTGAAATTATCAATAGAAGCGTGGATAAATGTTGTAATTGTGATAAGTATCGTTATCAGGATATTTGTCGCATTCCAAATTAGCATTCTCTGCTGAGAAATAACTGCGTAATCTATCGGTAAGCATTGAAGGTAGATCTTCCATTTCTGCATTCAAAAATATTATTAGCCAGTTGTCGATCACCTGTTTTCTGTTTACGTGGTCTCCTGGTTTGCTTCTATCATTCAGTGCTGTGTATTATTGATACAAAACTGACTAAATAAGGTGATCATAAATTCAGCTGTTTACCAAGAGAATTTGTAAGGTGGCATGTAATCAATCTAAACTTTCACTTTGATGGACCTAAGAACTCAATTTCTTACGAAATTTCATGGTTGGATGCCATGCCCAAACCGTAGCACTGTTGAGAAATAACTTTTTGTGACTATTTCGTGTTTACGGTTAACCTGTAGAATTTTTGGTGGACCTATCGGCTCTCCCTAACAATGGTTTTTAATTGAATTTTCAAGGTCATAACGCAACTAATTGAGGCTTCATTACTCCAAATCATTTACGGAGATTGTTTTTGTGTAGACACCATGACAAATGGATATTCACTTAAAATAATAGCCACTCATAGAGAATCTAGTTTGTTGCTTCAAAAATATGGTCAAAATAGGTATTATACTTCAAATTATAACAATAAAACTTATTCGTTTCTTTCTCATTACTTAATTCAAAAACGTTATATTTATACTCTGGCTACTTTCACCAAGATGTGACTGAGTCACACTAGATTTTAAATGTTAATGAAGTACCTATTAGATATACTTAATTCGTAAATCAGTGAAATATTAGTTTAAAATATTAGTTAAAACGACAGCACTACCCGCCGCCAGGCCGTCCTTGCTCAGAATATATTGTGAATAATTTTGGCTAAGCTACGTTAATAAAGTATTGGAAGTTTGCCTTATGTAGTCTATTTAGCTGATTAATGAATGATTTTTAGTCATTAAAAAAATGGCACTTAGAGATTTCTAATTTGCCATTTGTCACTACAAAGACCAAAAAACTGTTTAATTTGTGACATAAATATCCTCATTTTAGCTGAACACCTCATTTATAAACATATCCTTGAAAATATGGCAATAATACCTACAAATCTGTTGATGTAATTGTTATCACCTGACCTTACAAATGGCAGCTATACAAATTCACAAAAAGATAATCAAACACACATACTGTTCACAGCAATTGAAGCTTACAGGTGTAGTTTGTAGTAGGGAAAACGAAAAATTTTTAATTCAAAGGATAATGATAAAGGAATTGACACAAATGGATTTATTTATAGGAAGTGAAAGGCGGTGCCATTATGATAATGGATGACTCATACTGATAACAAGAAAGCATGATAATTATTCAAATACATAGTTAATTAATGAGAAACATTTTATTAATTGATTTGCATGACTTATTATATACATACATTATTTATGTCTAAATAATGCTTTGAAGTTTGAAGATTTTCTTTGAAACATAAAGTTTTTGGAGTATGGCCTTGATTTGGTCCAATTAGACATTTCTAACTAGACCTTTGGTAGTTAATGGGTCTAATCGCAATAATTTCTTATGTAACTAATTAGAACTATTAAAAACATTTCGGTAGACCTTAAATGCTTGGATATATTTGCTAACCTAGCGTTTCTTGCTATTTACCAACATTTAGAAATATTTAGTAAATTAAGGCATCTCTTGGAAAATCACAGATTAATAAAATCAAAGATGGCACTCAATTCGAAATCCCCAAGTATCTGGAGCAATCTGCGTAGGCTATTAATTAATTTCATTATTTATATAATTTAACTGTGAATCCTAATCATTTCTATTGACAATTCCAGGACAAAACCAAAACAAAAGCACAACAAAAATGGCACCAAAGCAGAGGATGCGCATCGCTAACGAGATGGCCAGCAAGAACATCACACAACGGGGCAATGTACCCAAATCTACCAAGGTACGTAATTTTTAATGTATAACAGTATCGAGTCACAATGTTTTCTATCAAACCGATTCTTAACAAATTTTTATTAATTTTTTTGTGTATTTGGTACGTCTGAATATAGGTTGGTAGACTTTAGCAAAATGTTTGCCAGGTCAGATAGTATTGAATATGAATAATGACTTTTTAATGTAGTAATGATATTGTTAAGTAATTATGTTAATGTCATGGATTTTTCCTGTTTTATGTGATGTTATTTTTATGTAACCGGCTCTATTAGGTGGAAATCCTGTAAGGGTGGGTTCTATTATGAAATAAATAATAAACAGCTATGGACTCCATGATTAATGAGATTCTGATAGTCAACCACATCAACCATTTTAGTGTAGTAGCCATAATTGAATACTAATTACTCGGATGCATTACGAGTGAAGTGCATGGATGTAAATATCGATGTGAAAGATAATGATTCTTTTCAAAAGTTTTAGCTTAATTAACAAACTTTTAAACTTAAAAAGTTGTGTAATATAAACTCTTTAACTCCGTCTTAAGAGTGGTATCAATTAGAGAGAGATATTCTAACCATTTGCATTGCGAATCTCGATTGTATCTGTTTTTCTGTGCGTGTGTGTTTGTAACAATAATAGTGAAGCCCAGCATTTTCAAGGCTAGCCGCTGACCGTCCTGAATTTAAAATAACTCAATTTGCGGGATATTTTTTTTTATCTAAGAATTAAGTGACATGTTGCACCTTGAAAACTTCTCTTACATATCTCGCTATCTCTTTTCAGGAGAAGGAGGACCAGTCTCCAGTAGCCCCCTGGTTGCTAGCTCTCTTCATTTTCGTGGTCTGCGGCTCTGCGGTCTTCCAGATCATCCAGTCCATCCGGCTCGCCTAAGTAAAGTCCCAACGTGATCCCGTCTCATTCCCGGCACAGAATATTCACTGAATACGACTGCAGTGATACAGTCCATCCTCATTATAGGCCACCTCTGCTAAATGCTGCGTTAGGGCTTCTATCGTTACCCATTTTTATAGGCCATCATTTGCAGATGACTAACTTATGACTTCATACATATATCAATTATTACACAGCTTGTGGTTGTCACAGTCCCCTGTGCTTATGTATATGACACTAAAAATGTACATTTGGGTTCTTATGCACTAGGCGCTAAGTATTAAACTTAGTTTGATATTTGAGACTTCCAGAGATTATGAGGAGTGATATTTTAAATTGTACTGTGAATATTCTGTGCCACCCCCTTGACTGAGTGTAGTGAAATTTTTACCCTTAAAAACCCATGTATAACAGTCCACAGCTCTAAGGTGCTCATGTACCTTTTTCTGGGGTAACATATCTATAAGACTATGTCGACGCTGATTCTGAATTACTGATATAAGGACCTATTTAGTGTTTACCCGCTAAATGTTCTTTTGACAGACTTATTTTCGTTCTACAGTATATTTCAAACAATAGTTGGAATATCTATGAAATTACGAACGCTTGGGCTTAAATGTATTCAGATCATGAATTCAGCTTCAAGCTGTGGACAAGAAAAGGACAAAGCTTAGCTCCTTATGTATTCTAAAGATCATCCCTTCTGGTTCCAACTGAGAGGTATTCGAAATGCCCACAGTGCAAAAATAAAATCTATTAATATTGTTTTGTAAACCCTACACCTGGTCTTAGCATTTCCCGCTCAGTTTCAAACATTTTCATTTATAAATATAATCTCAGACTCCTCTATATTTATATTCTTGTATATTGTAATATAAATTGAAATAAACAAAAACTATTGAATAAGATTTAAATCGTAATGCGCGGAAAGCATTTAGATTTTATTTATTATAATAATTAACTAATGTAAAAATCCATTCCTTCATAACTGTGTTTGTTTTTTTTTTAACTTAATTTTATGCGAAATGACGCACAAAATATGTTTGTGTACATAAAAGAGTTCATTTTAATTGAAATTGATTTCAAACTGAATTTGAATTAAATTATTAGTCCGCGCCATTTTTGTTAGGAAATTATTTGTCGGTTGTTTTATTTTTTAATGTGATATGTACTGTATGAATCGAAATACAGTATATTTGTCATTTAAATATTCAATGTCTTTCCTTTCAACCCATCCCGTCTGTTTATCATACTATACTTCCTGCCCTCGTAAGGAAGAACGCAGTAATCGTAAAAACGCAGTTTTGAGTAAATCGCTATTTATTTCCTAGGATTAGAAGGATTTCATACATTACTGCATATTTTCTTACTGAAATTTCAGGTTTCTAGTAGACCTACCGTTATTTTTCCACCTATAGATATACCACCAGCGAGCCCAATTTTGCATCCAAAGTAAAAACTCAGTAATGGCTATTACTGCGTTCTTCCTTACGAGGGCAGACTTACCCCCGGTTTAACGTACGCTAACAAGCTGTTGAGAATTGAGAGTTTCATTAAGTTAATATTTAAGTAACTTTCTGTCACGCTTTTTTCTGAGAAATTTGACGAGACAACACTACAGTTAAGTTTACGTAGCAAAATTATCAATTTAGAAACTGGCCCTTCATGGAAAACGTGGCTTTAATGAATGATTTATTACTAGGTATGCCCGCGACTTTGCTTGCGTGGTAATGATGAGCCTATGTCCCTCGTCCTCGTGCTAGTGCACGAGAAACCGAGGGTGAGTGTTATAAAGAGGAATATTTGTAAGTTTGTATGTAGGAGGTGATCTCCGAAAGTTCTTATTCTTAGTATTTAGAATAGACCTTCAGGATGGACGTGGGACATAGGCTCATCATTCCACGCAAGCGAAGTTGCGGGCACATTTGTTTAGGTACTTAACTAAAGGCAAACAACTGGATAAGTCTTTTTATTGAAATAACTATGTATAGGTACGAAATTACATTTAATTTCACATTGAATTGGTAATGTGTAAAGATTTTGGTTTAATAAGTGTAAAACGTGGGCCTAGTTCTAGTGATTGCTGCCTCTGCCTACCCCCTCGGCGATAACGGGCGTGAGTTTATACAGGGTGGAATTTTGTAATGCCACCTGAAGGGGAAGTACTCTTAATACTGTAGATAGAAAATTTTACTCAAAGATAACATTCCTTTATTTTTAAAAAGAAACAAACTGCATTCAAAGATTTTTTTAAATTCGCTTGCCGCATCCGGTAATCGAACAGACTAAAATCTGTGAAAGTTGCACCATGTACTTTTATTGCAGCGATCGTTAGGGTTTTTTTTATTTTATTTACGTGTAAATAGTTTATAAGACAAATATCAGCTTCACGGATTATTTTGTTGATAAAAACAGATCGAAGTGGATATTTAAAGGGGAGGCCTTTACACAACAGTGGCAGAGTGGGACACAGTCACGGCTATGTAAAAAAAAAACAAATTTTAATTCTGTATCTTTATTACACGAATGTAGGCATTTAAAGTTCACACTAGGTTTATTATATGGGACTAAATTAAATGTAGGTACTTTAATTTGATATAATACAAGTTTTTTTTAATGCAAACATTAAATTTGAGAGCTTCCACTAAAATAATTTTTATTTTATGGTACAATTTTACAAGCTATATGGTACAAAAAAATAAATTTACAATAAAAATTGTCATGTGATATGTGTAGCTTAAAAATTACTTACTTTAAAATAAATTGAGCACCTCAATACAGCACCAAACACTTATTTAGGATTTTTTATTTATATTTTCTGACTTCATAATTATGATATTTAAGTACTGTACATACCTATGTTTTCCAAATTATAACATATTTGATAGGAAGGTCATTCTTGCAAAAAATATATATGTATATGCATGTAACTTTTTCTTAAGGGGGTCCAGAGTGTAACACTAGCGCCACCTAGAAAAAAAAAAACAACTCACTTCCAGAGTGACCGATCGGATCGCCATTATGTTACAGCTGTTTTTAAAAGGTATTTTCAAGGTCATTAGCCAGTCAACAGATTATGGTGATTCAGTGGGCTAATTTAGGCGATCAATGAAAACTAAAAATCATACCTTTTACTGATCGAATTTTCAAAATGTCTGTATAGACCTCTCAATCGTATTATTAGCGATTTTTAGGACCTATGGCCGTGAACCTAAGCAAAAAAACCTAGGGCAAAATAAAATCTAGATAGCTTTGACCCCAAAAACGGTCGTCTTTTGCATAAATACTACTATTCCAGATTTGTGATCTTAATTTCTTTGTCGTTGGTCCTAAAAGTCAATTTTAACGTGATTGAGAGATTGTACAGACACTTTCAAATTCGGTTTATAAACAAGATATGATTTTTTTTTTCATTTATAGATAGATAGATACTCATGAAATTGCCACAATACACAAAGATATACCTACAATTAACAGGCATAGCATGCTAATAAAAATATTCAAACAAGGATGTCGGTTTCCGACAATTATTATGATTAGCTGTGTAATATTATGTAATAATGCAATTAATATTGGTCGCGCTAGTTAGCCCACTGGATCCTGAACCTGCTATAGGTTAATGACCTGGAAGAAACAACTAAAAGCCACTGTTTCCGATCAGATCGCTCTCTCAGGAAGTGTGTTGCTTAAATTGTGTTTTTTTCCCGAATTTCTGAACATTTTTGAATAACCTAACTTTATGGTCTGCGTTGTGGCATTTCATTACGTGAAAAACTTTACTAAAATTAGTTTTTATGTTTAACTAAATACATAGCTCGCATTGGCTCTTAACAAAGCGAACACAGCCAGGATAAACTGTTAACAATTATAATTACAATATAAAAATAATGAATGACTACAAAATAAATTGTGACAGTGCACTGTGTAATAAACATTAAAAAATCTAATTGGATTTATTTTTTTCCAAGAGAAACTCTTTCTAATGCGGACTACTATTATCGCGCCAGCGCGCTATCTTTTATTGAATACAAAATAATTGCGAAAATCGGCAGTACAATTTTTACTTTCTAGTTCGACGAAGATATTCGAGACGAAATTCGCTCAATTTAAAAAGATCTAAATTGCTATGTTTCTACACCAAAGCGCTTTACAGCGAAATGACGTCATTCCTTTCACTCTGTCTTAGGTACTCTAACATAAGCGAAGACAGCGAAAAAGGAATGGCCAGTGTAAACGACGGTAAGAGTTTGACTCTAGCGCTTGAACTAATATCTATTTTAAAGTATCATAGATGGCCTCATTCGGGTAAGTTCCATTCAAATGTATGCTATTGCTGAAGCTCAGCGAGTTATCCTTAGCCGACCGCACTTCCAGGCTTTCAAGACTTTGATTCTTACTGTCCTTAACGCTTGGGTAGTCATCCATGCTGCTCGTAATTTCCAACCTTATCGCGTGATTTTTGGGCTCAGATTGGCTTGTAACTTTGCTCTCTCGCTCCCAAGAGTCCACTGCAATGGAGACGTCATTTTTGCTGCCCTCCAAATCATCCATGTCGCTGGAAGTGATGCTCAAATTATCGAAATGAAAGTCCGTGGTCTTCTCAATGACGACCACTTCTATGTGCCTAAAAGGATTCTCTTGGTTCTCAATCATTTGCTTGGCTCGCTCGTCGTTTCTAATTATTACCTCCTTCTTGACGTTTGAGATCACTGGGTCACTGGCCAGGAGGTCGGTTGTGTCGTAGTTTTCCTCGTCGCTAGTCTTGATATTAGGAGAGCATATTTCTGCGTAGATATTATCAGAACTGGCATCGGAATGTTCTGCTTCTTCTTCTAAGTGGACAGCGTCTGCAACTTGGCCGTACGGCAGGTCCTCAATGACTGGAAGCTTGCGTTTCTGTATGGAGGATATGGACCGGCGTAGCTTTACTTGAGTTTGGGGTTCCTCCGAAATGTCCACTGCTGTCAGGTCTTCATCGAGTTCCAGTTTAGGAGTGGGAGCGCGAGGCTTGTCGATTTTCTTCCTGAAATTGCTTAGCTTATCAACATCGGTGCCTCGTTCCGTTTTGGTTGGCATACTGTTGCTGTTACTGCACTCCTTCTTGTCTGTAGGTTTCTTGGGATGAAGTAAGTTGGACGTAGATTTACTTAACACCTTCTTAGTCTTCACGTGGAACTCGGAGCAAAGCTTTTCCGTGATGTAGGAATGCTGCTTCGAGTTGATTTCGAAGTCATTGTCGTTATAAAGCGATCCCACTCCGAACATGTTGATTTCTTCGCAGCTATGTATTTGATTGTAGGACTCGGATTTGACCATGCACTTCTCTGGGATCAAGTCGGGCTGTATCCTCTGTCGTCTTTCTAGGTTGGTGGAAGATTTCGTCGCTGCTGATTTCTTCAGCATATTTTCGTCGAGTGACTTCAGTTTTCTCCCTGAGCTCGAGTCGCTCTCCATGGAGCCGCAGTAGTTGATTTGGTCGACGCTCAGATTCTTGCGTCCATGTTTCATGTTGATGCCAGCGCCCTCAGTGTATGGACTGTCTGGGATGCCAGTCTGCACTGAGACGGACTTTGTCAGAATGGGCTTTTTAGGGTTGGAGCTGCATTGACTGGTGCCCATTTCCGATGACGACGTCGTGAGGCTTTTGTACGAGTGGGACTTCTCCGCTGTGCCATCGTTCTTTCTTGAGGCACCGAATCTGTCCTCGATCAGCTTTGCCATGTCTTGGTACCGTTCGATGGAGCTGTGCTTTTCGCCGAGCGGATCAAAAGGATCTTTCACGTCTCTGTACTTGTCGCTACTCTCTATCACACTGATCTTGTCCTCTGTCAGTTTTTCCGTGCTCTTCAGTAGCTTTAAGTTCTTGAACCACTTGTTCCGCTTCGGATGTCCGGAGTCCTCTCTGAACACGTGCATCTTATCATTGGAGAACCTCTCCAGATCGTCGTGTTTCTCCTCTCGCTTCTCGTCCTTGGCCTCGTCGTCGCTGTAGACATCGTAATTCATATGTTCGAGTTCGTTTTTGCTTAGAAATATGATCGAGCCTTCAGTCTCGTCCGGTATATCCTTGAGGACCTTCTCGCTCTTCCCGAAGAGCCTCGACGTGTCGATCTTGAGGCCCTGCAGCACGGTGAACTTGCGCTCCTTCTCGAATTTGACAGGTTCGTGGTCCTCCCGCATGAGGTCTTCGACGGTCTTCGCTTTGCTGGTGGTGGTGTTGGCATAGGAGATCTGCCTGATCCAGTTGTCAACGTTGAGTTGACAGAACGTGAGAGCTTTCTGGAGGCGAGCGGAGAGGAACATCCTCTTCTCGCTGTCGAAGCCGAGCTGGGTGCGGCGGACCTTGACGACGCTGCTGAGGGGGAGTAGTTGCAGCGCCTCCTTGCCGTGGTGCCGCGGGTCTAGCTTGGTGGGGCTGGAGGGGGTGGAGTGGTGCTCGGAGAGCGTGCACATCACCAGCACCGGCTCGGTGACCGCCGAACGGAGCAGCAGGTCGTCTGGAAGTTTGGAAAGGATGTTTTGTTATTTTCTTTAGATACAAGCAGGTAGATAATACAAGTGGAGATCTAGTACTCTTGCGTTTAAAGATGCTTTCTTAGAAAAAGCGGATCAGACTTCAAGCAAAAACGTAGTAAGGTTTAAGTGATGCCTTACGAAATGTACATTTTAAACTAAGTTATCAATAACATATTTAAACTACAAACATTACTATTGATTAATTATTGATATGATCATTAAATTGAGGATATTCAAGACATATTTTTCGTATCCTGTAATAAGTTATTGATAGCGAAATTAGAGTTTAAGGAAATATCAATAACTTAGCTAGGTATCAATACTTTTTAATGCATTAAAAACTAATAGTAATGTATTATTTAAAATCTCAGTAACTTTATTATGCTTCAAATTCTCTAACCTCCGACAAAAGATTTAGTCATTGAATTGAGCACGCCAAAGAGGATGCTCTAGCATCCCTAATGCCTTACCTCCGACGTCATGCGCGATCTCGATGGGCACCGCGCCAGCGAGCAGGCGCACGCGCTGCGGCAGGCGCCAGAGCCGCAGCAGGTGTGGCAGCCGGTGGGCCCTGGCCGCCGCCGTGGGGGGCGCGGGGCCCTCCGCGGGGCCCCACTCGGCCGGCGAGAGCTCCTCCGGACACACCTCGTACAGCTCGCCCTTCGTGTTGAGCGGCACGAATAGTTCCTGCGATAGGACAAGGTGCCAAGTAAGTGAATCAGGAATTAAGTTAATAAGATGTTAGGCAGCCTAAGGGTCTGTTTCACAATCTGCAAGTAAAGTTCCGGATAAGCTATCCGCAACTAGGGCTGCCGTTTGTTCTGAATTCGAAGCCATAAACGAACACACGCACTATAGGAAAATATATTTAAACTTAAAACAAACGCCAGCCTTGGTTGCGGAAAGCTTATTTGGAACTTTACTTGGACATTGTGAAACAGGCCCCTAGACATTAAATTTATATTTGACCAGCGATCCGCCTCGGCTTCGAGCGGGTGGCAAAAACGTTTTCGTGGAAATAGCTATATTAGTTCCGTGGAATATTCCCGGGGTAGGTAGTATTCCTTGCTACTGCACTGCATTATTCCAACTTACTTTATTGAATCTTGCTATACCAGAGTCTTTATTACATAGCTAGCTAGGTAGGTAAGTGTAGAGAACAACATTTTAACTAGGTATGTGAGAAAAAAAAATACTGGCTTATTTCACATCTCACGAATTTGTGTTAAATTCAGTTGCAAGAACATTAGCATTACAGAGGGTGGGGCATTCGCAAACTGATTACTGCCCATTGTCAGACCATGAATAAATCTGTTATTCTCGGGTAATTCTTTCTCACGCAAAAAGTATCTTTAATGGTGTTACCGAAATCGTAAATTAGTTCACGTTATGGATTTCATAACACCTTTGTCTTTCTACCCTACCGCTAAAGAAAAATGAGGACTATGCTTGTCGCAGATGTAGGTATGTTTCTTTGATCTAAATTATGGCCATGACTCCTCAGCAGGCGAAACTAAACTACCTTTTGATAAGTAAATTCAACGAGAGATCCCGCAACGCATGCTGAAGCGGTAAATGTTAACTTAGATACCTACGCCTTGTTTAAGACTTTGTAGAAGTCCTGATTTATAAATAAATAACCACATAGGTAACACAAACACTCAAGCGAGAGGTCCCGTGTCCTAATCCCGGCTGGCGACAAAAAAAGCCCAGGTCTTGGGTGTTTACATGTTTGTGATGTCGCTGTTTCTGGTTCCCACGACACAGGGTATCCCATAGTGTGCGGCCAGAAGCATTGTATGTGCCTGTATGAAAATGTTTATAAATGTATATATACGTATGCGAGATATTTATGGTTGTATGTAGATTGTATGCGTTAAAATATGTAAAGATAAGATAAGAATACACGATTTATTGTACACGAGGAAAAACACAAACATAAAGTTGCCCAGAAGAAATTGCTATTAACAAGAAGGCCGCCAATTCTACTATACACCTTTGTAAATGTTTTGTGTTGTTTTGTTTTTTGCGGCGTGCAATAAATAATTTATTCTTATCATATCTTATCTTAAACCTACCTAACTAATTAAAGCGGAGGTACCGATCAAAAAGTTGTATTACTAGTACTGACTTATTGCGTTACCTACTCTGGACTATCTGCTCTTCCCATCAAGCCCAGAAAGGCGTCTTCCAACAAATATTCTAGCAAATAAATCACAGCACCGTCGACGGTCAAAGAACCTATAAAATAATCACATAAAATAATATGATATTTTTACGATATCCCGCTCTTGTCATCCGGGCAAGTCGAGTTCTTAGGTTGTGCTCACAAAGAGAGCGGTTAGCGTCGAGCTAAAGCGATTGATTGCAATAAGCACACCATGTTTGTAACGGGCAGCCAGAGGGCTGCCCGTTACAAACACGTTACAAGCAATTACTTATTATTGAATTTTATTGAAATCAGTTTACTTATAAATAACACACAAAACAATCATATTTCAACTTTTGGGCCTGGTCCTGGGCACTGTAGTCAGATAGAATATTCTTTAGTGTACACACATAAAAATCTCAGGTCTTGGATGTTTACATGTTTGTGACGTCACTGTTTCTGGTTCCCACGACACAGGGTATCCTAGTGTGGGGCAGAAGTAATGTATGTACCTGTATGAAAATGTTTATGTTAAGTTTAAAATTATATTTACAGATTTTTGTAAATCGAAGTACAACTGGCGGCCTTATTACTATTATTATTAGTACCACTAATGGTAAAAGAGTGCATCGAATAGTCTTAATAAACTGAACTGGATTTTTACGGAACGCGGCCCTGGGCATTGTTGCAAGGAGCAAAATGACCCGCTCATCGCGCCGCTGGCGCTTATCGCTTCGCTCGCCAGCAGATTTTACTTTGAGAGGGGGTATTAGTTGTAATGAATACGCGCGCACGCTCGATCATTGTTGAGGTCTTGAGTCGCGGCCCTTGAGCACTCGGCACCGGCCTTTTAAATTAGCTAGACGATTTATAGACAATTCGCCAAAGGACGAAGTTATTGTCGGTAAGATTAGCAAGTAGAAATGACATGAACAACCGGTGGTCGATGGAGTGCAGATTCTTCAGGGAAGACGAACTGGCAAATTTATGCAGAGTAAGATGTTGATGTTAAATCGCTCGTAGCCCCGGCTGCCTGAGTGATCTTAAGCGATCACGAAGGTTAAGCAACATTGGGCGCGTTCAGTCCATGGATGGGTGACCGTCTATGACTAACGCTAGTGGCATTTTTCCGAGCGGTTCCGGCTGCCGTCGATAGATGGCAGTCGTTAAGCCAAGTCAGAGGCCTTCGGGCGGCTTGAAGACTTCTGGCATGGCAGTAAGACCAGCAGCAAGACCATATGGCCTATTCCGTCCTCAGGGAAGAGACCCGTGCCCCTCGGTGAGGACGTAATGGGTTGATGATGATGAAGATGTTGATGACCTCTGTGGCGCAGCGGTTGCGAGAGGTCCCGGGTTCGAACCGCGGCTCGGGAAAGAACCCCAGGTCTTGGATGTTTACATGTTTGTGATGTCGCTGTTTCTGGTTCCCACAGCACAGAGTATCCTAGAAGCAATGTATGTGCCTGTATGTAAATGTTTATGTTTATGTTCATCAGCTCGCTGCGACGGTCAGGGGCAGATGGATGGTGGTGGCTAGAAGAGGATAGCCGAGGATGTGGCGTGAGAGGAAGTGGCGTGCGTTGGGAAAGACCATTGTCCAGCAGAAACTAATACGGGTTGTTTGATTGATTGGTAGGCGATGAAGTAACCATTTGAAATTAAAACAAAAGTACTTTTTTTTTGTCTTTGCGTAGAATTAGGGCCGTCAATAGTACTATGCACCTTTGTAAATATTTTGTGTTTTCTGTTATTTTAAATTCGATCCAGTCATTAAGGCCCACTTGCGTCAGCCCGGGTTAGCTCATTTAACTCATGTTAAACAGAATTTTGACAGTTCCGTTCCGCCATACTTTATCTGTCAAAATTATCGAAATAACCCGTTAACTCAAGTTAAATGAGCTAATCCGGGCGGATGAACCAGAGGATGAACATTGGCTAACGATGAACCACGTCATAAGTCGCTGAGTTTCGAATCCAACAACTCTCGAATGGAGGAAACTAGTTAACCCAATGCGCTACTCTGTCTGAAAGCTAGATAGTACTAAAATCTTGGCCTTCGATCGAGCAGGTACCTCTCAACTACAAGCTGGTTTCACAATCTCTACATTAGATACAATTTCATTTAAATTCCGATACATTTTGTTCAAACTTAAGTTGGTATCGGCGAATTATTGGAGAGATTGCAAAATAACTTTGATATTATAGTCCAAGAAATTGGCACAGGTAATGATCTTGCAGTATGTTAAGATACCTTAATAAACATTGTTTGTATCAATAAATTATTTATATATGTAGTGCAACCAAGAAGAAAGAACGCAAGTAGGTAGTTATCTTGTTTAAGAGTTTTTTTGCAAAAAGAACATCATAGATCTTAATTTTTAGAACAAAGGCGAATGAAGAATGAAGTGAATTCACCAAATAAAGTGACCTGGTACCATCCTACATCGCGGCGCCGCTGTCGCATTCGCGTTGTGGTCACACCACTTGCGAGATCCAGCGGCGCCCCATTGCACAAGCGACAGGACGGCTCCCGGGGTGTTTTAGTCAGTATGCCCACACTCGGTGGGTGAGCCTGACACACGGCCGCCACCCTCCCTCAGGGGGCGGTGTCACGGTGCGTAACTGCATTTCACATCGTTAAAAAAAAAAAACCATCCTACATACCTACCTAAAGTTGCCACCTGTCGTGGAGGTCAGTGCTTTTTTTTTTTTAGTTCGTCCCGCAAGGGACCGGCTAAGGTCGTAGACCATGCTGCCACGTCTTTGGTTTCTGTTCTTCATTATGAGTTTTTGGGAGGTTAAAGTCTTCAGTAATATATTTTTCATTCTTAACGTCTTCAGTTTTAATTATATAATATGTCCAATCCAATTTTAGTGGACAAAGTTTGCTTCATATCCTTTTTTTTTTATGTTCGTCCCGTAATAAGGTCGTAGACCATGCTGCCACGTCTTTGGTTTCTGTTCTTCATTATGAGTTTTTGGGAGGTTAAAGTCTTCAGTAATATATTTTTCATTCTTAACGTCTTTAGTTTTAATTATGTAATATGTCCAATCCAATTTTAGTAAAATCCGTGTAATTTTACGTCATGTCAATCCGTGATTTTAAATCAGTTAGGGCAACACATACTCTTTTTTTTTGTCAAAACGTCAAAACAAACAAACCAAAAATATTACATACATAACCTTACAAATTCTAAATATTATGTACCTATACAAGTCCATTTACAAAATATTTTACACGACTGAAAGTCGTATTCGACTATTAAACAAAATCTATATACAAGAAGAACTAAATCTGTCCTACAGTTTTGATTGTGAATTTGAACAAAGACAAAAATGTGGAAGTATTTACAAGAAGAGCCTGAATGGAGCGCGGCACACTGCTATAGATTTCAATCAGCTCATCCATTAGCACAAGGCGCTGGATGCCAAAGGATGGGCATTCGAAGAATAGATGATGTAAGGATTGCTCAGTTTGGGAGCTGCAATGGTCACAGAACGGACTCTGAACCATTTTTAACCGGAAGAAATGATAGTTTAGATTACAATGACCAAAACGAAGCAAAAACTGTTAAACGGAGTGTAATTTTCAACCTGAAAATCAGACAGTTGTGTGTCTACATATTGTTCATATAATGTCCAATCAATCATTTTAAAGTTAGGATAGGTGGGCAAAGGATTAGCACTATTGCTGTTTACAAGACCATCATCATTAATACTATTATTTACAAAAACCTTAATAATTACAGGAAGATGGTAGTTGCCAAGAGGATCATTATGTACAGACCAATCGCAAGACAGAGCCAGTGATGGGGAAGCCAGTGATAAATCCGAAGCATTGGGACGCCATGTCAAGGAGCTCACAGTAGTAACCTCGCCGGAATTCAAAACCACCAAATTTTTTTATCAATAATTTCCAAAATATCTCTACCTCTAGGATTAATAGAATAGCACCCCCACAAAGGGTGGTGCATTAAAATCACCTGCAAATAACATGGGTTCGGGAATCGACTCTATTATTGACTGAAATTTAAGTTTATCAAAAGATGAAACACAGTTTGTAGGACAGTAAAATCTTGCAATACTCATTTCTTTATTATTTACAGATATCCTTACATAAATGTTTTGTAATGAGTTGTCCGAATATGTATTATTTTTTTTATAATTTATACTATTATGTATTAAAGTTGCTACACCATTATGTTTATTACCAGTATCGTTTCTTTCTATTCGATATCCTTTTATATTAAAAGCTTTAATAGGAGTTAGCCAAGTCTCTGATATTATTGCTACATGTATATCGTTTTCATAAAGAAATTGTGTTAATAGAAATTTAATGCTAATAATACTCTGGGAGTTCCACTGCATAATATTAAGTTGATCCATTGTTAGAAGAAGTGGTATTTCTTACAGTTTGTGCTAAGATTTCTTTTATTGATGTAGAGTTGATTGGGGTGTTTTTCTGATTTGTAACTATTTTTGTAATTGCTTGAATGAGTATGTTCATAAAAAAATCTGATTTCGTTAAATTTTGAATTTGTGTTTCGATGTTCGATTTTGTTAATTAGGGGAAGGAATTTTCACTGAATAAATCTGAGTATGTGACGGCCCTTGACTTAATTTTGTTTTCCTCTATTTTCAATTTTTTTGTGGACATGTGTTAGAGATAGCTACGTGATTGCCTCCGCAGTTGCAGCATTTCGCGTTTTTAGGATCCTATTTACATGTTTTGAAATGGTGATTTTCTGTGCAGATCGAACACACAACCGAATTTCGGCAGTATTTGGCAATGTGGCCAAACTTCATGCACTGAAGACATTGCTTTACTGGTGGTATATAAGCTCTTACCTCGTGTCTCCAAGAATCGAGATAGACGTACTGAGGCAATTCAGTGGAAGCAAAAGTTACCGCGACTGTCTGAGTGGGAAGATGTGACACGTCGCCGTCGTCACTCCGCACCCGACGCATGAAACGTCTCACTTGAATTACATTTCGAGAGCTGCCAATCAACGAAAAGATTTGTTTGTTGGAAAGGTCAGTAGGGACTGAGGTAAGAACCCCAGTCGCTTCAGTGTCGCTAGCCGGTATAGTGGCCTTCAGGTCTAGTTCGTCGAGTAATTTTTTATTCTGCAGAAACACATTTGCGTTGTTTGACAAATCGAACGTAATGCCAATCTCGAATTTATTTACTGACTTCAAATGTAGAATGCCAGTGACGCAAATTTGCGTATGGCATAAGAGAGAGCTAGCCTGTCTTTGTCGGAAAACGGTTTTTCATTTTGGTGTGACACGAACACTATGTATTCTGATTTTTTACTGTTTTCAGGATACTTCCTAGAGTACCCTGGAACCTTAAAAACACTGTACTTCCTGGAGGAGTCATCATCCGAGTCCGAGGTATCCATAGCTGGTGATGATCGCTCGTCAGGGGGCTCAGTTTTTTTCCGCTTCTTTCCCGCCCCCATCTTCTAATTACAATATGTACAAACTTGTCTACCAACTATATGTACTTCACTTTCACTTTGTATTTACAGAGGAATATAAAAGTTATCAATTTATTGAAAATTGTTTAAATTTCGCCGCCTTTACTCATCCAAGGTTCCCGCGCTTTTTCGGAGGTCAGTGCACAGACCTACTATTAAATGACACTGACTATCACAGATAAGGAAAAAAAAAGTGATGCCATAATGGAAGCGTATAGTGCCGCCATTGGTTTTACAGCGCCACCAAGTTATCTGTTCAGGTGGGCAAAATTGTAACTAATTTATAAATTGTAAATCCTGTCCCCATTTTTTGTTTTATTTATTTACTTGCTAAGATTTATAGATATATTTTCATTAAAATTGAAAGAAGGGTTAATATATTCTCATTTGTCCAGGTAAATTTCTCAAATGTTACTACTAAATTCTCCACTAGCGCCGCTATCAACTGAACAGATAAGACGGTGCACTGTACTCC
Source organism: Yponomeuta plumbellus (assembly GCA_947310845.1). Lineage (NCBI taxonomy): Eukaryota > Metazoa > Arthropoda > Insecta > Lepidoptera > Yponomeutidae > Yponomeuta > Yponomeuta plumbellus. The sequence continues at coordinate 13,467,576 of OX371214.1, forward strand.
CTTCACGGTAGTGGAGTGCTAGTGGAGAATTTAGTAGTAAAGTAACATTTAAGAAATTTACCTAGAAAAATGAGAAAATTATATCTATAAATCTTAGTAAATGAATAAATAAAACAAAAAATGGGGAATAGGATTTACAATTACCTACTTAGTTGTTTACAATTTTGCCCACCTGAACATATAACTTGGTGGCGCTGTACGTAAATTTACGTAAAATAGATTTTTTTTCTGCAAATCGTTGTGTTTTTACTCGTAATCTGTGCACACTGCAAAAACTGCCACAGATTAAAAAGTCAAACAGACTTCGGCGAACGAAGAAAACAAGACATCAGAGATTCGTATTTTGCGGATGTGTTTTTTTAAGCATAGACTGAAAAGAGTGTTTATCTATAAGATTATTTATAATTGTATGTCAAAAGAAAGCCCTGGTCTTCAATACCCATATTGATTGAACTATTTCATCCAACTCTATCAAAAAACATAGCAACATAATGCAAACATGTGCGCCCAGCGCGAGCCCAGCCAAGCTGAAGAAACTAAGACCAATAGAGTTCAAGCCGCTCAACTGGCTTCCAGACACAACGGTCTACAACAAGAGGACGGACGTGATTGATCCTCAGTGGCTTCTATCGAACGCTGATATCCTGGTACTTCTGTTCACGTCAAAAGGGGTGGACAAGGACGGCATCGTTCATAGGTTCTACGAAATGTATGAGAACGTGAAGTTTCTCAACCTGCCTTTAGAGGTAGGTGCATTACGTGATTAACCTTTTTAACCCCTCAAGACCTGAGGACCCGCCGGCGGGTCCAATGGAAACTACGGCGCATTTTAGAAGAAATACACGAAAGAATTTAAAATGACCACTTTCTGAGGACTCCATAAACACTTTCAGTTTTCGAAAAGTATTGTCCTTTATTAAAGTTTCATTTGATTTTATTAAAAGTAACAACATAAAATTATAATCTTAGAATATTTTGTGTACTATTTTATTTTATTTATTTACAATTTTATTAAAAGTTTCTCAACTATCGCGTTTTGTACAAGTAGATTGTAGGGAAAAAAAAAGTTGCCATCCCCACAAACCTGACATTGGCAGAATCCTTAGGGGTGCCATTATAAAGAATTGAATGAGCCGTTTTCAGAAGAACTAAAAAAAAATATATTACGGCTGTCAAACGTCTGTCAAAGGAATGCAATTATGGACCTCAGCCCAATAGCCATGTGTGATACATCATAAAATAGGTCTCAGCGAGCTGAACAAAAGTTACTATGACGCCAACAGCCAAATGTTTGTCGTTTCGGAGTTATATTTTATTGAAAATGTTACTTTTTTTTCAATACAATATAACTGCGAAAGGAAAAACATTTGGCTGTTGGCGTCATAGTAACTTTTGTTCAGCTCGCTGAGACCTATTTTATGATGTATCACAAATGGCTATTGGGCTGAGGTCCAAAAATGCATTCCTTTGACAGCCGTATTATTTTTTTTTTTAGTTCTTCTGAAAACGGCTCATTGAAAAGTATTTTAAAATAGCCTATTATTGATACTCGTGCTCGCGTTGACTCGCGTCGACTTGAATCGGCAATGAAACTAAATCGGCAGGTTTATGCAGTTACCATTGCACTACAATGTTTTAGAAAAATCTAGACCCAGAATATCTGATTTAGGGTTAATGTCTGAGAACCCTTGATCGGTTAGCATGTAGGGTTACCAGATGAAAAAAATCAATAGACCGGAGAAAAGGCCTTATTTCCATGGAAAAGTCCTGAAATTTCATACACTTAAAGAATTTTCTCTCTAAAACGTATTACCTATTATCGTTTTATACACAGCGGATTTACCTCACGCTTTGCAACTTGCACATCGCACCCAAAGTGGTGGGGCGGGGGCGGCAGCGGCATACAGTCGCCCCGCAGTGCCGTTCAATTGTTACCAAAAGAATATTATTTTTGTTCTTGGTATAACTTTCAATTAAAAAGAGATCCTTAAAATGTAACCTGTGTTTTATTGAAAATCCTGAGATATCAAGAGATTTGCAAAATCCCGCGGCAATCCTGAGAAAAGTCGAAAAATCCAGAAATCTCAGGACAAATCCTGAGATATGGTAACCCTATTCGCAGGTGATCTACGTGCCCATGGATGAGACTGAGGAGGAAATGCTGGAGTGCTACAAGGAGCAGGCCAATTGGTTCACGCTGAAGTTCGGCGATCCTCAGATACATCTGCTGAAGTACCTCTATGATATCACTTGCATACCGCACATGGTGGTGGTGAGACCAGACGGGACTTTGGTTTCCTCACACGGGATTTTAGACTTAGAAACGTGGGTACTTACCCCTCTACTAGGCAGTTGTATGATAGTTCCTTCCATAAGTTGAATCTTATCACTTAGAAATAAAGTCCAAAACCAATAAAAAAAGTATAGGTAGGGGAGAGTGGGTAGGATTCGTACACTTTTCACTTCGAGCCCTATAGCAGAAAAACTAAACGCTATTTGAAAACAATTTGAGCAATGATAGATTGCTTATATATTTGCCTACAATATTCCCTTAGACGACTTGTTCATAGAAAGAAGTGTGGCCAAGCTATGACGATTTTAAAAAAAAGTGGAAGTCGTACGAATGTACCCCACTCACGGGGTAGCTTCGTACATGTGTTGGGGTAGCTTCGTACATGGTGGGGTACCTCCGTACATCATGATTAATAATGCTATTTATAGAAAATTTACCGTTTATTGAGATCAAAATTTCACGGAATCAGCCTTGGGTGCCTAAGTACTTAATAATAAAATAGTTTTAAATACAATAATTAGTGAAGCTTTTTGTTTTAACATTATTTAACTTCTTATGTCCTATAGAAATGAATCAACAATAATATTTAACATCAGGCTAACAAGAGTCATAATATTTTTATGAATCTACTTAATGCACATTGTACATAGACAGATCTTTATGAACGCTAAATGTTAGCTGTTCTTGCTGTAGAAGCAGATTTGGGTTCCGGCAATATAATATACGATGTCAGATATGTAAACAGTCCCTTCGTCTATGTTATTGGGAAAAACAAATTTCCAGGCGCCGGATTTCTTTCTTAAAAATGAAACTTTGTACCCAGTGGGACTATATTTTGTAATCACCTGACCAACATAGTGTTTGACAGATTTTTTCTTCTTAAACTTCACTAGAATAAAGCCTTTCTCTTTCACAAATATTTTAATTTTAAAACTGGAGTTTCGTTCTCCACATCAGATCCTTCAGCAATCACTTTATTGGGGGAACAGGAACTTTGCCTCTTTCTTTTTGGTTTATTTAACATATCTTTACCTGATATCAAATTTAATGCCCTCTTCATCTCTTTAGCTCTTTGTTTTATCTCTTGCTCTTGCTTCTTTAACTGTTTTGCTTTATCTATTTTGTCTCGCCAATTTTTTTTTCGGGAGTATCTGTTGTTTACCTTTTTTGGACTTTTTGGTCACATCTCTAGCCACTTTAGGGTAGGGTTGGATCATTTCTTGCGTTACTAATCCTTGAGCAGATGTCGATGGCTAGCAAGCAGCTATGGTAGCAACCAGCTACGAAAATAAAGATTGTATATCATACGTGGGGTACATTCGTACAGTACGAATCCACCCTGTTCAGACCTGTACGAAGCTACCCCAATCAAGAAATTTTACTAATAAATTGAAAATAAAAATAACTGCTGAGATTATCTTCAAGTAAATGTCGAAATAATGAACTGAAATATGTACTCAAACAACACAAAAAATCAGTTAACAATGGCAGCAAAACTTATAGAAGAAAAACACGTTTAAAGTTGCATCGAAAAATTATTTACGCGAAGCGAAAACACGTAACGACCTATCACATCGAAGTCGGCGGCCGCACGGGCGAGCCACTTCGCGGTTAGATTATGCGTGTGAGTGGGCATCACATACACAGATACGAAGGCACCACTATTTTGCGTATTCGAATTATGGCCGTTGTACGAATGCTCCCGTTGTACGAATCATACCCACTCTCCCCTACAAGTTTTGCCCGTTAAAGGGTTACTTTTTAGTCATAGAACGGTCGCCTATCCATACACTGAACGCGCCCTACGTTGCTTAACCTTCGTGATCGTTTAAAATCACTCAGGCGGCCGGGGCTACGAGTGGTTCCGAATTACATGCAAATGTTTTTTTGCAATGGAAGGCTCCGGGGAAAAAACGAACTTGTCACTTTTTTTTCGAAACTAATCGGTGAATGTAATTTTGTAGGGAATTTCCGGTACTATACGATGATAAATCGAACAGGGTAAAAACGTGATTAGTCTTAACATAATAATATAGGTACCTAATTATATAACTTACAGGTAGGGTAAAACTTTAAAGATGCGATATCTCAAAATCTTTGTTGGTTGACAGTTCTCTTTTTCCCTGGAGTCTTCAATTACACTGTGGTATGATAATATTCGATATGATAATAATATCCCCCGTGGTGGAGTATGGCCTATACCTACCTCAGGGAAGAGACCCGTGCCCCTCGGTGGGGACATAATGGGGTTGATGATGATGATAATATTCTCTATTTTAGCAATGGAAAAAATGCGATCCTTGCCTGGATAGATCCCGTCTCTAAGAAGAAGAGGCAGCTGAGTAAGGAAGTGGATTATTACGGGAAGCAGTGGAGATACATGAGTTCGAGCCTATAAACGTTTGAGAAAAGAAGCGAGAAAAGATTAAAAAATAATCTAAATAATTTACGTCGATTTTTTTTATTTCTGGTCCAGTGGGTCTAACAAAGCAGGCAATTTGACTGCCGCAGTCATATCAATCTTTTTCTTTCACTTGGAGTAAATCTTGCGCAAGCGCAGAGAAAGATCGAGTCCACAGTCCACGCCAGCCATGTTGCAATTGACGACCTCTGTGGCGCAGTGGTTAGCGCATCTGCCTACCATGCGAGAGGTCCCGGGTTCAAATCCCGGCTGGGTACAAAAAAAAACCCAGGTCTTGGATGTTTACATGTTTGTGATGTCGCTGTTTATGGTTCCCACGACACAGGATATCCTAGTATGGGGCCAGAAGCACTGCCTGTTAATGTTTATGTTTTATGTTATTTCACAGAACAAGAACAGGAAATGCATGGAGGAGGCCTATGTCCAGCAGTGGACTTCTTGTGGCTGAATGATGACGATGATGAATGTAAGTCACATTACTGATTGATTGAAGACGTTTATTCATAAAAATATACAGTAACATACAGAAGTTTGTTTCTGCCAAACTTCATAACAGTTTGTTGGCAGATGCTCTTGGTTTTACAATTTTAATTACTCTTAAATGCTAGGTAAGTAAATACAAAAAAGATATTTGAAGCGCCCTACACACTACCCTCTTGCTTTCCCTACGCCTAAGGCTTGGGTTCGGTCAGTCACATGACATCATGGACGTAATAATGACATTGCCACAAACAAGAGGTCAGTGTGCCGGGCAGAATCTAGTAATGAATATTATCAATAAATGATGTCTATATCCCTATGTCTATGATAGTCGAGCGTATTACCGCTAGACCAAAAAAGAAACAGTTTTAGGTTTTGCATTATTTCCATAAGACTTCTTGACGAACAAAAACATCAGACCCTCAAATGAAATAGGCAAAGACATTAGAAAGGTGACGAGAAAGAATAACCGGAAGGGTATACAACACAACTTTCTACAAAACTCATCATTTAAGTAATTTTCGAACTAAAGTGTGTAAATAAGGCGTAATTTTGCAATTACCTTGTTATCTGCCAAAATAACAAGACGATGAGTACGTACGTGCTACTGGCCTTCATAACATTAAAGAGGGTCACTTTGAAAATACTACAAGTAGACTTTCCTGTGCTTGAACGTCTTGAAATAGCACATAACGTTGTAGACGAGTCTAATGATATGATGACTTCAATGATTTTTATGGGCCAATTTCTGAATTGAAAATTTCGCTAAGTTAACTTAACTTAACTATAGTGCTGTCTCGTCAAATATCCCAGAAAAGAGCGTGACAGAACGTTACTTAAGTATTTACTTAGTGAAAATTCTCAACTCCGAAGAAACCCTCCCTTTATCTTGGTTGAGCAAGAAAGTGTTTTTTTTATTTTTTTTTATATTTTTATTTAATAGGTAAGCCAACGGCCCTCTTATAAAACATTTACACTTAATTAAATTATTGTCTTAATTATCTATCTATATATCTAATGGCTAACCCTGGTGACCTACGGTTACCTCTTCAGAATATGGGTAAGTTTTGAGAGTGGGAATAGAGAATTTCACTTAAGTATTTAACTACTGCTGCTGCCTCGTCAAATTTCTCAGAAAGAGCGAGACAAAGCGCTACTTAAATATTTACGTAGTGAAATTCTCAATTAAAAAACCGGCCCTTTATTGTTTGTAGGCAGAATTTGAAATGGATATTTTTATGGTTTTAGGTATTTTATTGACATGTGCGATTAGATTATTTCAATATGTATGCGTATAATTTTATTGATTTTAATGTACCTAAAATTGTAATTTTAATAATTTGTAATATCGTCGTCTACAAGTGTTAAAAAAATTGAAATTTTCATCGAATTTTATTGAAAACCGTATTTTCAGTTTTTCATTCCATTGCCTGCTGTAAAAATCATCATCATCATCATCATCAGGCTATATTAGTCCACTGCTGGACATAGCCCTCCCCTAATGAGCGCCATAGCGCCCTGTCTTCAGCTTGCCGCTGATGTAATATGATGATGTAAAAATAGGATGGTTTTATTAGTCTCCTGAAAATTTGTGCTTTTGGAGTTAGATAGCTTAACACTTTTAGACGACGATATTATATTTAATATGTTTTCGTACTTCACTATTGCAATATCCCACCCTGCAATGATAGCTGTAAGTGTTATGAAATAAATACTAATAATAATAATAATTGGAAACATTGGACAAGACTAGCACCGGATCTGATGGGTTGGCGTGAAAGAGAAGAGGCCTATGCCCAACAGTGGGCTCTATTTACGGGCTGATTAGATAGATAGAATAATAATAATAACTTCACAAATGTACAAAGCTTAGAATAGGATGCCCACACTGGGAATCGAATCTGACTTTCCTGATTCCGAGTCCATTGTTCTTGTACCACCACTTCAGGTCAATTAACAAATACATAAAGCCTGTATTACACCGGGGCAACACTGTGCGGCATTGCAGCATGCCACAAGGCCGCATGCTACAAAGTTGCGGCAGAAGAAGAAGAAGAAGCTGCGACAGTTTGCCACATGACGCAAGGTGTTGCCTTGCCACACGGTTCTTGCCACAATGTGCGACGTTGTAGCATGCGTCCTTGTGCATACCTCAATGCCGCACAGGGTTGCCCCGGTGTAATATAGCCTTAATAATAAAAAATACTCTTATGAGTCTATCGCAGACTCATCCCGACTGCGCGGGATTTCGTTCAAGTTATCTGTCAGGTATTATACGTAGAGCGAAGCAGGTATTCTGAGCTCTGTCCCTTTCCCGGGATAGACTAGGCTAGTACATAATTAAGGGTCTCATTATACTATAAACAAAAGATCCCCGCGTCATTTTTCGCATGCGTCGGCGCAGGGTTGTCACGGAATTTCACTAAGGTTCTTTATTGCCTGGGACACAATTTTGGACGGAGTAAGCTTGTCCAGCACATTACATAATATACTGGTATAGTATGTACATTGTTCTAAGGCCCAAAACTTGTTAACAGGCTACCGAGAAAAATAAAAACTTTTTTTTTGGGTCTCTGTTTGTTTGTCTTTCTTTCTCTGTCTCTCGGTCTTTAAATCTCTGATTATAGAAACATTTTAAGTAGGTATTATTTAAATGATCTTTTTGAGCAAGCACACAAATGACAGAATAAAAACCTTAAAAATCTTAATTCTACTAAATTCAAGAAATATTATTGATTGTAACCATTAAATTAACTTACACTAATTTTTGTCCTCAAGTTTTAGATTAATGAGTTAACCCGTAGATCCCCTATTTTCGCTATTTTATTAAACTGGATACAAACTCTCCATAGAAATGAGTTTTGTCTACCTAGACGACACTTTTTCTAGATGAAATACTGGATTACTAGACTAGTGAGACTATCGCACAGAAATTGATTTTTGTATATAAGAGGACTAGAAGTGACAACCCTATCTCAACGTCCTAGCAACCCACGGTTCACGGAGGACACTGCCCCCACAGCATCACCTCTTTGAGCCATTACTTTTGAAAATGTGCCCTGAACGACGCCTCTATTGTCTCGGCTGTAAAGGTCAATCTCCTTTGTCAGAAATGCCTGAACAACTTGGCTAGGCTTAAGTTAGTACTAGGCAGACGTTGCTTTATTACTTGGGGCGGAAAGACGATTTTTCTCTACCGAGTCGTAAAGTTGGCCAGGACTATACTGTTGTGCCTTTGAAGTCCCAGTACTAAAGTTTTTCAACGCAGTCGTGGCGACTTTATTGTTTTCCATTTGTGTAAGTTTCACGAAATTGATGACAGTAAAACTCGCTCCAAGTCCAAGGTTTAAGTATTTTCCTTTTCCCATGCTAGTCCAGTTCAGTTTGCAGTGGTCGAAAAATCTCCAAAATTAGTAACCACCTTAACATTGTATCGTCATCAACGATCACCAAAACATACAGTTTTAGTCAACAATGACTTGTCCAGCAGTGGGATGCTAATGGCCGATTTCTGAATTGAGAATTTCACTAAGTAGATACTTAAGTAACGTTATGTCACGCTCTTTTCCCAAAAATTCGACGAGACAGCACTACAGCTACAGCACAATACCTAGTTACTTAGAGCCCCCGCAGACTGCAGACTTTAAGTCGGCCGATAGTTTGGTCGGGCTTTTAATCAGTATGGAGTGTAATGTGCGCACTACCATACATCTCCGTACTGATTAAGAGTCAGTCCCACCAAACTATCGGCCGACTAAAAGTCTGCAGTCTGCGGGGGCTCTTAAGCCTCCTCTACACGTCTGCAGACGCGTCCGCGGACGTCATCTCCGGATGCGTCCGCGTCTGCAGACCTTAAATACCTACCACAGATGCGCAAATCACCCCCTCTACACGTCGGCGGACGCATCCGGAGATGACGTCCGCGGACGCGTCTGCAGACGTGTAGATAAGGCTTTAGTGAAATTCTCAATTCAGAGACTGGGCCTAAATCGGCGAAGGTAAAATGTTAAATAAACTCACATTCCCCTGCGGATCGATGAGCTGCGCGTACTTGGGCGCCCGGGCCTTGCTGCCGTCAGCAAAGACCCCGGCCAGCCGCAGCGGCGTGCCCGGTCGCGCCGCCGCCCGCTCGTACTGCCCGCCCGGCCGCCCGCTCTCTGGAATGGAAAAAAGGCACATAGTGTGTAACAGTGGAGAAACAACCACGATCTACTTGGATCTATCGGTGTATCCATGGGTATCCTCTATGCAGTGACCTGCGCAGACGACGGACTTTTCTCCACGACCTTTGGACTTTGATTTGTGCCAAAAAATCGAAACCGCTCCGAAGTGCGGCAAGTGGTCGCGAGCGATTGCAAGTTGTGACAAGTGACGCCAAATTATCTCTATACACGTTGGCGCTTGCCTTACTCGGCCTACTAGGCGAACGACACCGAGCGATGGCAAGACAATGCAAACATACTGTCTATAGATACGTTGGTATTGGCCTTCACTTGGAAACGCTCGGCCAAGATGTATTGCAGGCTTAATACAAGGCAAGCGCTACTGCCTTGACATTCGGCAAGTTTATCGAAAACCAATGCAAATGGTCAATATACACGAGTTTTGAAGAGACGCCCACACGTTGGCGAAGCGCGCGCGAGCGCATTGGGCCAAAAAACCGAGTGTCCAACCGCTCCAAAGTGCGGCAAATGGTCGCGAGCGACTGCAAGTTATGACAAGCTACGCCAAATGATCTCTATACACATTGGCGCTTACCTTTACTCGGCCAACTAGGCAAGCGACACCGAGCGATGGCAAGACAATGCAAAAATACTGTCTATACGTTGGTATTGGCATTCACTTGGCAACGCTCAGCCAACATGTATTGCAGGCTTTACAGGCTTTAAGCCTGCAATACATGTTGACCGAGCGTTTCCAGGTGAAGGCCAATACTAACGTATAGACAGTATGTTTGCATTGTCTTGCCATCGCTCGCCTTGTTTGCCGAGTAAGGCAAACGTCAACGTGTATACATAGAGATCATTTGGCGTTGCTTGTCACAACTTGCAGTCGCTCGCGACCACTTGCCGCACTTCGGTGTGGTGTCGGCTTTTCATCACAAATCAAAGGCGCTCGCAGGCGCTAGGACAATGTGTGGCCATCTCTTCGAAAGTTGTCTATATTGGTCATATGCCTAGGTTTTCGATAAACTTGCCAAACGTCTAGGCAGTAGCGCTTGCCTTGTATTAGTTTGCCTAAGCTTGCGTTGGCCTAAGCCCGACCAACATTGTATTGCAGGCTTTAGAAGAGCTTACCAGAAGCCGGCCGGGCCCGGTAGGCGGAGATGGCGCGCGGTGACACGAGGGCGAAGGCCCGCGCGCGCACCAGCGCCGCGATGGAGCCCCGCGGCGTGGCCAGGGCGCCGCCCCGGCAGCCGCACGCTGAGAACCAACCTGGGAATGAAGAGGGTCGGGTTAGCAAACTGGGCCTACATTTTGATAGTGCATTTTAGTACAAATGGATCAAAGAAATCACTTAGTCCAATTTCATAGATTTGCAAAACGACGTAGCTACCTAAGTCCAAAAATCATGATTTGGACTTACGTCGTTTTGCAAATCTATGAAATTGGATTAGTGATTTCTTGAATTGGGCCAAACATAATGATTTGAACTTACGTCGTTTTGCAAATCTATTAAATTGGATTAGTGATTTCTTGAATTGGGCCAAAAATAATGATTTGGACTTACGTCGTTTTGCAAATCTATGAAATTGGACTTGGTGATTTCTTGAATTGGGCCATCCAAATACATTGTGGGGAAGTATCTTAACGTATTCGCAAAGGCCAATATCAAAGTTGACAGAGTGGCCTAATTTGCGACAGAGAAAACTAAGTAACTTTCAGTGATAAGGCCGCCGTCTGTACTCTTAGATCAAGAAATACTTGTGTAATTTCTTTTTTGCAGCTAAACGTATTAGGTCAGATGTCAAACTATACAAACACTTCATACTTAAATAAAATTATCAACTAAACACGTTTACCGATTTTGGTGCAAGCCACCAAACCTAACCTAACCCCCAGTTTCTCGTACGCTAATGGTCTATTAATCTATTGTTAGCACCTGTGACAGTAGGGGCTAACCCATCTGATAGTAAATCTGGATAGTAAAGATGTCTGTGGGATAACCCCTGTTTCACAATGTTCATATAAAGTCCCAGATAAGCTATCCGCAATCAGGGCTGCCGTTTGTTCTAAATTTAAATAATGTTTCCTATATTGCGTGTGTTCGTTTATGGCTTCAAATTTAGAACAAACGGCAGCCCTGGTTGCGGATAGCTTATGCGGAACTTTATCTGCAGATTGTGAAACAGACCCTTAGTGTTCTGGAAACCGGGGGTAAGTCTCATAGTTAGGACTTTGTACATAACATGCGCTGAAGTATGTAAATACCTCATGCAGACGCTTCGGTTTGCTGAAGATGTTTCTGTAAGGCAGCGGCATTGTTACTAGAACTTACCAATTTGCGTAAACATAGAGTAGGTACCTACTTACAAAACAAAGTCATTGGTATAAAATAATCATAATAATAATTCAATTCGTTTATTGACAACTAAAGGCCCAATTGTCTTACAGTATTACAATATTGATTTTGAAAATTAGTTTATTATAAATTAAATTAGACAAAGTTTGTTAATTATTAAAATAGGTTGTAGGTTACAGCTCAATAAAATAAATGGAGTCTTACATTGGAAGCAGACCCAAATCTATGTCACTGGCTGAAAACATAAGCAGGGATTCTAACCCACAAATCCCCGGCCATTCCACTAACATTTGCTCGATATATTTGTTTCGTCAGTCTTTCTCCCTTCATTCTCGCCACATGCCCAAACCATCGCAACATTCCTTTCTCATTTCTAGTCACTACATCCTCTTTCAGTCTGCAACGTTCCCTGATCAAACAATAGCGTTTTCTGTCACTCACAGTAACACCACATATACTTCTCAAGGACCTTATTTCTACTGCATTAATCCTACTTTCAGGATTCTTCTGCCATACCCAAATCTCGCATAACATACCGGGGAATAAACGGTGCATTTAAAATTTTTAGTTCAATGCTGTTTAAGCCTCATTTGAAGAGGTACAAGTCATCCTAAAAGAAGTAGATGATCCTTATACATGTTCCCATTTACAACTAAGCACCGGCTGCGCAGACGACTAACAAAACGTACAAAAGAGAAGCACCTTGAAAGGTCGTCGTTCTAACCCTGGATTGGCCGAGCCGTCGTAGACCCAAAGGCTACGTTTTTTACTACACTAGACAGGCAAATAGTTGTTACCTTATCGTCTGTGAGTTTGGTCTCATTTGAAGCGGACGTATTATTAAATTTATTAAGTTGAATAATGGAATATGTTTTTTTGTCAAACTATATGGTGATTGCGTGTAGTGGCAAATGTATGGTAAGAAATGGAAATTTATCTATTCATTATACTAAGGGTACAAGTTATTTTTAATACAGATTTGTGTAGGTACTGTATTTTTGTTACTCTTGCAGATATTTTGAATGTTTTACCGATGCAATCATTACGAATTCGATCGATATTCGATAAAATATTAGGAATGACAAATAATATGTTTTTGAAGAACGTGCTTCAAGTATCTACCTATGCTGTAGTTTTTTTAGCTATTCTTAAGCTATTGCTAATACGCTGATTGTCAAAACTGTCGAAAGTCCAAAATTACAGCTAAAACAAGGTTAACAATAAATGACAAAATGACCTAATTTATCTACGTGTTTCAGGAATTGCGCATTTAATAAAGTGTATATTCTAACTTCAAGCTTAGGTTTTTTTCATACAACGATTAACTTAAGAAAAGTATTTTATTTATTTCATACAATATAACTAACAGAATAAAGTGATTATCATGATCAGTCACACTGCACCACGCTTTGACGGGGAGCGCAAAGCCTCGGATTTTGAAATGATGCAAATTGGATATGCAAAGGAGAATGATCAATTTACTATAGGAGTTCGTATATTTTTGCGTCTTCTTGCACATTGATGAAACCAACGGTAAACTATAAGAAATTAGCTCTGGATTATGCAGGAAAAATATTAGATGGGAGTTTCGAGAAATCTTAATTTTGAGCCCATGTTAAGAGGTTATGACAACTTTGGTGGTTTGGTGTTATTTTGGATTGGCATTGACACCTTTTAGTTTTAATTATCTATTATTCTCTTTCACAATAACAAGCTCAGTTCGTTCCTTCCTTATTCTGAGGTTCGTTCCGGAAGAAGTTTGTGCTTTATACCACAGATTATTTATGCTTTTAGCCAAATATGCAGGCGTTTACATACTGCGACTTTATGCAGATAGCGGGTGTGTAACGATGGACGATTTGCGAGTGTATGATGCGACTATATCGCTGCAAAAAGTCGCAATGTTTAAGGAGCCTAATGGGGGACAAATAGATAATTTCTGATAAGCATAAACAGTCTTACGTCCTGCGCATAATTGAGACATGACTACCCTAAGCCCACAATGGCGGTTTATTTTAGTTATTTATTCCACATAATTGTTCATACATCATCATCCGCTGCCTTGGGGCCGTCTGTAGTGAAGAAAAAGGCAGCGAAAAAAACTCCACTCATCCACATCATCATCATTTCAGCCATTGGACGTCCACTGCTGGACATTAGAATCTCCCAACGATTTCCAAAAGGGCCGGTTGGATTGTTCATACACATGGTCATTTTAACAATAAACTACATTAATTAAATAATATCAAATATACTAAGATCAATTTGCAAAAATAAAACCGTAATAAAACCGCTCGTTTGAATTCCCGTCAAAAACTCCCCGTTTGCAGTTTGCACTTTCGCAATGTAGTACACCTTTTGCGATTTTTGCAATAATTTAATCTAATCTGTGTTTGTAATCTGTATTGACTGACTGAAGTGGGTCACTATATTGCACGGACCGAAAATGTACGGCATGAGAATGTACAGCCCGGGAATTCGTGCCCAAATGACACCAATTATCGGGATGTGCATTCCTGCCTGTACATTCCAGCCAGATCACGACGTCAATCTATTGCAACTCATAGCCTCGATAATGCCACGCACTAGATTGAGCGTGAAATGGTTGCGAAGTGAATGAAATACGCTTCATGGAAACGAGGCACCACTCTGTCGTGTTTGTGGCTGTACACGGATTCTCGCCCATACCAATTTTGTACAGCATGATAACGCACGACCCGAGAACGTACGGACGGGAATCCATGTACATGTACACGGATTCAATGGCTGTACATTACCTGGGCGTACGTTCTCAGGATGTGCATTCGCGGTATGTGCATCATCGTCTCCCACTGAAGTTATACAATCAATACAGATACTTTTTAATTATTACTTTTAAACCCCTGATTCTTTTATTTTATCAAATAGAACTATGAAATCATATTTCAAAAGAAAAATTTTGAGGTATAAATGCTTAAAGCGCAACGCAAAAGCAACATAGACTGTTTTTGGTCATTCTCCTTTGTATATAAAAAACGCCTAGGACATACTGCCGACGAATTCCACCAAACCAAATTAGGTTTCACGCCTCTGATGTCGCCGTGCGCGTTATTCGCCGAATCGCGTCGCGCGGGACGCTTTTCCAATGTGAGAGAGAATGCTTTAAGCAGGTTTCGCTTTTTTAATTGAAACGTTATCAAAAAACATTGACTTTAAAAAATATAACCTTTCAAAATGGGATCAAACTGTAAAATGAAATTACAACAACACTATAAGTACCTCCAGCTCTATAGTACCATGCCATGGAGCAAATTTCTGCCTTAATGCCTTGCCTGAAAGATGTCTTTTGAAGCAAAGCATTTCTCGATTTTAATGCGGTTATTACCCTGAACAAAAAGAGCTGGCTGCATCAAGAATTGACCAGTTATCGATGCCCTTTGCTATAATAGTTAATTATATTATTAATAGTTCTCCAAAAAGGTCACTCTACCCTCTAGGGTATGCGGAGGGCATTTTTGTATACCCGCTTGGTTCCTCCAAAAAATACTACATCCACGTGGGCCTAAAATTCATAGGTTCAGGTACTGAACTAAAGGTAAACAATCTTGATACGCCTCTTTATTGAAATGTAGCTACACTTATTAGACCAAAACCTTTACACATTACCAAATCAAGTGAAAATAAATATTTCATAAAAAAAAAAAAATACAATTAATTTGCAAAAATGTTGATTTATAAAGTACAGGCACATACATTGCTTCTGGCCCAACACTAGGATACCCTGTGTACCAGAAACAGCGACTTCACTAACATGTAAACATCCAAGACCTAGTTTTTTTTATAGCCATACCATTTTTTACCTGTATCCATTACCTATACACATTTAAAATTTTCCAAATTTCTCTCTTAATTTAAATGAGAGGTAAAAAAAGAAGAAAAACTATAAATCTATTGGCGCGTTTTTCTCGAAACTTTAATGACCCGGCCGGCGTGCGTGCAAATGCGTTTTTTATGGTTAGTAACTACGGCAGATTGTGTCCTGCAGTGGGACACTTCTCTTATTCGCACAATAAATACTCTATTCCACTTTGGCTATCATCATCATCATCGTCATTCAGTCACAGGAAGTCCACTGCTGGACATAGGCCTCCTCCATTTCCAAAAAGACCGGTTGGAAGCGGCTTGCATCCAGCGTCTCCCTGCCACTTGGATGAGATCGTCTGTCGATCTTGTGGCTGGTCATCCTACGCTGCGCTTGCCGATGTGTGGTCTCCATTCAAGAACCTTTCCGCCCCATCGGCCATCAGTTCTTCGTGCTATCTGCCCCGCCCACTGCCACTTCAACTTACTAATCCGCTGGGCTATGTCGACGACTTTCGTTCGTCTACGGATCTCGTCATTTCTGATTCGGTCTCGTAGAGAAATTTCAAATAACTCGTAACTTTGGTTATAATCTCTTCTAATAATACCTTCAACTTTGTTGGGAAAGTCAACGCGTTGACTTTCAGAATTAGCCCAAATATGTATGGAGCCTCGGTGATCTCCTTTGGCACAAAGATGCGAAACCTAGCCGCTGTCGACTGAACCTTGTTTACTAGATACAGACTGAATTGTAGCTAAAACCACATGATCTGTACGTAAGTAGTCAGTGCACGAAATTAGAGGTCTAGCTTGATAGTTACTGAGTGACTAAGTAAAGTATCAAACAAGATACTCGTATATTAAACCAATAAATGTTTATGTCGTCACGGAACAACGCTGAGTGTTGGAGAATATCGTTAGTAGAATTAAAACTAAAATAATAAAGTACCTAACATGTCTACTCTTAGATATACTGTGATACGCTAAATCTAATTAGGTTATTTTATTTAGCCGCCTGAGTGATCTTAAACGATCACACAGGATAAGCAACATAGGGCGCCCATGGGCATCAACCCATTTATTTCCTCACCGAGTGGCACGGTTTCTTCCCTGAAGAAGGTATACGCCATACGCCACCACGGGGGCCAAGTCTGGATTGGTGTAGGCCTGTAAGACCAGTGGCTGGTCCCACCGTCAGAGGTCTTCAAGCCGCCCTAAGGCCCCTAACCCGGCCGACTGCCATCTATCGACGGCAGCCGGCACAAACTGCTTAACGTGCCTTGTGAAGTGCGGAGCCGGCGGGAAAATGCCACTAGCGTTAGTCATAGACGGTCACCCATCCATGCACTGAACGCGCCCTATGTTGCTTAACCTTCGTGATCGTTTAAGATCACTCAGGCAGCCGGGGTTACGAGCGATTCTCAGCTAATTGCTCAGGTTTTATTTACCAAAAAACACAACAAATCTTTGGCAAAGCAACCTTTGCAAGCCTTTGGCTCATACTGGCCGCTTGCATAATTTTGAAAAAAGTTATTAACTCGATGAGTTTATTAACTAAAAAAAGTTGTTGTAGCAATCGGCGCTGGATCATGAATCAACGGAGAGTTGCGATCACAGGAAATTGATTGGAATGTTTCTTTATAATAAACTGGCAATTAATTCGTAACAAATCGATTATATGCGGTGTGCTATTATGAGCATTGATTTCAAAATAGGGTTGACTAATTCTGTTCTTGTCTAAGAGTTAATCAAGTAACTGTTGTAAGTATTTTAAGAATAATGGGCAGCTAGTCAACTTTTACATGTTATTCGCCCGCACAACACAATGATTAGCATTAACTATATTAGATAATGATTTTATTTATACACAAAAAACTCACATTTATACATTTGGGTGAAATTAAAAAAAGACGAAAAAAACGGATAAAATACAGAAAAAAATCGGTATAGAAGTTGGTTTGATTAGTAAAAAAAACATTTTTGTACTTATTACTTAATTTGAATCGCTATCGTAGCCCCGGCTGCTTGAGTGATCTTAAACGATCACGAAGGTCAAGCAACATAGGGCGCGTTCAGTGCATGGATAGGTGACCGTCTACGACTAACGCTAGTGGCATTTTGCCGAGCGGTTCCGTGCTTTGCACGGCACGTCAATCAGTTGTTGCCGGCTGCCGTCGATAGATGGCAGTCGTTAAGACAAGCAGAGGCCTCAGGGCGGCTTGAAAAGTTTTGACAGTAAGACCAGCCACTAGATTAAATAAACTGGTGAAATAAAAACCAGTTAAATATTTTCCACCTGATTATTTGTTACCTTACTAGTTTGATAAAGATATGTTTCCAAGTACTTAACGTAATCCAAAACTACCAACAAAAGGGAACGTTGGAAAAAAGTATTTCTTCCTTTTTTTCACCAGAGGTACTCTTTTCTTGCATCTCTCTTTCTCTTGTAACTCGTGCATCGTACTTTCTCAAGGCCCTGTCGTGGCCCAGAAGTCCGTGGCCGGAGGATTTTAATGGGCTAACAAAAAAAGCTTGCGGCTGCGCGGGCGCACGACCTTGCTCAAGGACGATGGCTTAGCCACGCCCCTCTGCGGTTACGCGCCGCGGAGGGCTTTTAGTAAAGAACGAGGATAAAGGGGTAAAGTTCGCTGGACTAGATGGGGCCTTAACGTTTGTGTTAGATGATAAAATTCAGTTGTTCCACACATTTAGTTGCAACTGATAACTTCAGTATGGACAAGCTCGTATTCACAGGTAACGATCTTTCGCAACAATTCACTGATGAAAAGGTTGAAAAACTGTGAAGGATTAGACCAAGAATAAATTTGGTAAGTATTTTAAAAGAAACTTTGAATCTTCTAAGCCAGATTTATTGAAAACTAATTGAGCAAAAAAACTTTAATATTTCTAAAGCAGATTTATTGAAACAAATTGAATCGGTAGTTTCAGAAAGAACATTAGTCCAAATTTTGTGTGATTGACTTATTGTTGTCTATGGTATCCTTGAGGGTAGATCTACAGATCCCTATAGAAAGTACATTGAATATCAGTTGAACCACGTGTACGTACTACGTCTCAGTAGACGCAGAAACAACATTAGTTCCACTGAGGGGTCAGTTTTTTATGTCTCCTGAAAAGAAAGCAGATTGTGACTAATGTTCTTTCTGAAACTACCGATTCAATTGGGAAATAAATGAGATAAAACCAAAAAACCTTCTCCGCGATCTCGAAGCTATCATAAAATGAAAGTTGTGAATATTAAAGTCTGGGTGTTTTTCCATGTTAGAAATGGTTTCGCCTGATTACTAAAGCGCAGGGTTTCCTGGTTTGGGACTGGTCCCACTGGACCCCTGGGAGTGTAATTACGCAAGTACTCCACTGTATGGAGTTGTTTGATTTATGCCTATTTTCACCAACCAACCCATAAGCTCCTCCTAACTAGTTAGTTAAGTTACTAGTTAACTAATTAAGTAGTAAGTAACTAGTTAGTTAAGTGCTAAAACACAAAAACATGTACAACTCTATCAGATGGAGTTGCAAATGTTTCAGATTCTGTTCTTATCTCTGTTTGCAATTCTATTCTTTATATATAAAAACTAGCTTTCGCCCGCGACTCCGTCCGCGTGGACTTTAGTTCAAAATGTTGCAACCCCGTTCACTCCCGTTAAGGGTTAAATTTAGAAAAACCGTGAAACACGTGTTCAATCAATTGTGTTGAAGAGTATTTATTTCAAGTTTCAAGAAAATCTGACAACATTTTTTTATACCTCCATACAAACTTTAACACCGCCGTTTACCCCTTTAGAGGGTGAGTTTCAAAAAATCCTTTCTTAGTGCTCCCCTAGGCTCCCTAAGAAACTCCCATGCCAAATTTCAACCCCCTAGGTTCAGTAGTTTGGGCTCTGCATTGATTCTAAGTCAGTCAGTCAGTTTCTTCTTTTATATATTTAAGAAGATAGATGGATTGCTGTTCGTTAGTGTCACTAAAACTCGAGAACAGCCGAACCGATTTGGCTGATTTTTGGTTTTTAATATATCTGGAATTCCAGGGAAGGTTTAAATGGTGAGAAATTATGAAAAAATTACGAAAACTTTGGCGGTACGAAGTTTGCCGATCAGATAGTCAGAAATAAAATTTATTTCGGAACTGCTGTTTTAGTTTCATAATTTCCAGATGTAAAATCAAAAAATATGTGACGTCACACTAGGAAGGGGGGAGTCTCACAAATGTGACAATAATAAGAAATTCTTATCGTAATTTATTCCTTTCACACCTCAGTCTGATATCCGAAAAATGTTTCCATGATCCTATGATCCTTTTATTTATCTGTCATCCTGGACACTATCGTTTGACGGGTGGTTACCGAGTGGCAGGGGAGCGGTATACAGGGTGAACAACCTGAATTCTGGCGGAGATTTACGCGGATAGTGCGCACGCGCCGCCTTATCGGCTGCATACCAAAGATACTGCCTAGTGGAGGCACAGTTGGCGACACCGAATGTTAGTACAATGTATGTATGTATGTGTTCATGTAATTCCTGTTGTAATATTACGTTATCTGGTAGATTATGCAAAGTAGCATTAAGCTCACCTATGTGCCTAACTGCAATAAATGCAATAATGGAGCACTCTACAAGATTAGAGTAAAGCAGAAGCGACATGGGCTTCCGTGGAGAGGTATTTTATATTTTATAAAACAAAAACACATAACAAAAATAAAAAAAACTTTCAATAAGAAACAATATTTTTATGACTGAAGACGACGAAATGCAATAATGATCTTTATAATTTAATTTTTTAATATTATATCTCGCATCTAGGTCCACATACCTGCTACAGGTATGCGCTGTTTCAGGGTCCCACGACACAGGGTATCCCAGTGTGGGGCCAGAAGCAATCAATGTATGTGCCTGTATGTAAATGTTATGTTACAGGTATAAAGTCAAATATTTTATTCATAATACAAATAGAACATTTACTTTATGAACGTCAAAGTTGTTAGTTTCACAATTAATAGATTACATGGAGAAGAAACTAACAAAGAAACTCCACATTTATTCTTTTCAAAACATCTTTAGCCTAAATTACAAACTTTCAAACTTACAAAATAATATCTTGGATGTGTTGAACACTAGACACATTTATCATCTGATTAAATTTAATATTAAACTACTATTTAATGACATACGTCCTTGTCTTCTGAATAATCATTGATTTTATAACAAGCTTTTTTGCACAGAGTGTGCTTAACACAATTCTTAAATCGCATTGAAGGCAACTCTAATATATCTTGGGGTATCTTGTTGTAGAACCTTATACAGTGCCCCATGAAGGAAGTATTAACTTTTGCAAGTCTAAATCGTGGAAATGACAATTTATGTTTCTTCCTCGTATTAACGTTATGATATAGGTTTTGTAATCCAAAGGTAGCCTGAATGATATCGCTCTTAGCAATAAGAAGGTAATCATAAGAAATTGCATGTAACACTTTTTTCTACATATAGCAGTGCAAT
This sequence comes from Yponomeuta plumbellus, assembly GCA_947310845.1. Taxonomy (NCBI): domain Eukaryota; kingdom Metazoa; phylum Arthropoda; class Insecta; order Lepidoptera; family Yponomeutidae; genus Yponomeuta; species Yponomeuta plumbellus. The sequence continues at coordinate 13,488,647 of OX371214.1, forward strand.
GAAGTGTCCTGATCATTTTCAGATAACTTGTGCCGGTCTGAGCTCTAGGAGGACGTAGATTTTTTAAAATAATTGCCTTTTGATTGGTCTCATCCACGGTTTATTTACATCAATTAAAAACCATCCGACAAAAACAAATACTTAAAATCTGGACTATACGACATCATTGGAACCGTTCCTTAGAGAGAATATTCGCTTATAGTTAGTTACAAAAGACTTTCATAGTCCATCATGATGGACTGTAGTGACAAGGGTAACACCAAGATTCTGTGGCGCGTCGAGCATGTTTGAAGAGGCAAGAGTTTCTGAATTCTTTGCTATCTTGCGGTCACGAATCTATCTTTCTGGTCCAGGCTACGTGAGACCAGGAATGCAATTCTACAAGCGGTTTGACAATCTCACTAGTCCTTTATAGGCACTGGATCTCTGTGCAGATGGACGCAAACCGCAAGTAGGTAATTCTTGACCTAATGTAATTTATGTCACCTACTCATAAATGGTTTGTTTTTAGTTTTTTTTTAAATTTCAGAGTGAACTCTATTATTTTATGAATTTCTATTTGTATATTTGTCCCTTTGCCTGAAATAAATGGCTATTATTATTAAAATTTACAACTGAAATTTATATCTACCTACCACCATCACGCGAGATGGGAGTGCCTCGACTGTACCCCCGCTAGAACTAAAATCTAGGTTGCTAAGAACTGTACAGGAGGTGGAAATTTTCGTAGATTGTTTTAAACGATAAGTGGGAAACAATTTAACGGGGCCTTAGCAAGTTGGCAGCCTGGTATTAAGTAGCCCGATTTAGTGTCTTGCAAATCGCTTTTAAGCTAAGTAGGTATCAGTTATCTGCTATAATCTTTGTTTTTTCATTCAACGCAAAGGAAAAGGTGTCTTGACTTGACGTAAGAAGAACCATAATGTTTTACAGTGTCTTTCGTTTAATTGAAATGGTGGCTCTACAGAGTCTTAAAATTTGGTTGGATATTCATTTCATGACTCATCAGAGTTGACGAAAAATTAAGAACTATACTTTAACTGTGAAGAAAATCGTCGTGAGGAAACCTAAGTATCTGAGTTCTTCACATTGGCCAAACCCATATTATCTCTCTGAAAGAAGGCCTGTGTGAGCTGCAGTGGATTAGCTGCTAAGTAAAGTTATATATGTAACAAATTATTATGTGAAAAACTTGTCGACCTCTGTGGCCTAGTGGTTAGCGTATCTGCCTATCATGCGAGAGGTCCTGTGTTCAAGACCCGGCTGGGGACAAAAAAATACCCCAGGTCTTGGATGTTTACATGTTTCTGATGTCGCTATTTCTGGTTCCCACAACACGTGGTGTGTAGGGCCAGAAGCAATATGTACCTGATGTAAATGTTCAGTTTATGTTTTAAGTGTTGAAAGAAAAATTATTAATTTTATTTCGGATACTTACTTGACTTTTTGCAGTCAGAGACGAGCATCCGACGCGACCGCCGCGAGCTCAGTCTCTACCCCTTTGCAACCGAAGAAATTATTTTTAAAAATTTAACCATCTTGGCTAAAATACCTTGTTTTGGTATGCCATAGATTCCAAGAAAAATAACAAAAAAAATCTCTTTACTGCTAGTCCGGCTAAAAAGTAACTGCACGATCGTGCAACTACATTTTTCCAGCCATATTCTATGACTATAAACTAACTTTGTATTTATAAAAAAATCTTACAACGCCTCCTGTATACATTCGAACTTAATTATTATAAGGCTTCAAACAAAATGATTAATTATCGGTACTTTACGTGAAGCACGTTTACCGCCAAAATTCGCAGAAATCTCTACCAGCGGCTCGCGAGCCAATCTGTGGCCAATGGTCGCCGACAAGTGAGGCGCCGCACCTTGCAGTATTTTTTGTAGGTAAAACAGATAAATGCACGATCGATCGATGCCAGTTGCGTCGCGAAAAGTTAATTGGTATGGAGTCAGGATTTTTTTGAAATTATATGCACGGTTGTGATAGCTCGGCTGCAAAGGGCTACTCACCATGATTAAGCTCTGCGAATCAGAGCGAAACCTGGTCGGACTCGGCCGATAAAAAGTCAAGTAAGTGTATCCGGAATAAAGTTAATAATGTCTAGTGCTCACGAAAGTTTTAGTTCAAAAACATAATATCATTCTGTAACATTTTATATCATCATCAACCAAATATGTCCCCACCCAAGGGCACGGGTTTCTTCCCTGAGGAAGGTATCGGCCATACTCCACCACGGAGGCTTAGTCCGGATTGGTGGAGGCTTGTAAGACTAGTGGCTGGTCTTACTGTCAGAAGTTTTTCAAGCCGCCCTCCTCAGGGCGGCCTCTGACTTGGCTTAAAGACTGACATCTATCGACAGACGCCGGCACCAACTGCTTAACGTGCCTTGCGAAGCACGGAACCGCTCGGAAAAATGCCACTAGCGTTAATCATAGACGGTCACCCATCCATGCACTGAACGAGGCCTATGTTGCTTAACATTCGTGATTGTTTTTAAGATCACCCAGGCAGCCGAGGCTACGACCGATTCAAGTGTTCTCTATCTATCTTGAAATACATTTTATATAACAAAATGTAAATTGGCCATTTATTAGAGCCCAAATGTGTAACAGTTACAATTTCATTGACTCTCCAAGCGGGTGCGAGCAAAAAAATGCCTGCACGTCAACACTATACAGCCGACAACATTAGGAAGTCAAGTTCCGCTCAGTGCTCACTCTTATGTTGACAACGATAAGAGCTAATAGTCCCAATTCATCCTCACGAAATGTACCATTATAGAGTCAACTGTGCGTGAAAAAACCAGCCTAACCTGACACTTCGTCTGCTGTCAAATAACCTTTATTGCTGAAGAAATACGGGCGAGTCTGATTAGACATGAAGGTCAGGTGAAGTTGGCCGATCGCATAGCGTTTAGTACATATTTTATTGTTTACAATAAGACTTAACGCTCTGATTATCAAAGAGAAAATAGAAAAAAATAGAAGGACTTAGTGGAACATCTTTTCTTCAACTTTTAGTCCATCGTGTAAAATTATCAGAACTACTTTCAGTAACACAGATCTAGCGTTGAGGCCAATTGATGACTCTTTTTTATTCTATCAGTGCAACCACAACTTTAATAACGTTACTTTTCACCAGTGTCATATTTTTGTTACTTTAATAACAACTAGCTGTGCCCCGCGGTGTTACCCGCGGTTCATCGATTTTCCCGTAGGAATAAGATATTTCCCCGCGGTAAAACGTAGCCTATGTTTTAATCCAGGGTATCGGCTAACTCCATACCAAATTTTATTAAAATCCGTCCAGCCGTTTCAGCGCTAAAGACTGACAAACATATAAACACACACACAAACTTTCACGTTTACAATATTAGTGTGATGATTTTTAAGGTTCTGTACTCAAGGGGTAAAACGGACCCTATTACTGAGACTCCGCTGCCCGACCGTCCGTCTGTCAGCAGACTCCGCTGCCCGACCGTCCGTCTGTCAGCAGGCTGTATCTCATGAACCGTGATAGTTAGACAGTTGAAATTTTCAGAGATGATGTATTTTTGTTGCCGCTGCCGCTATAGCTACATACGTACATAAACCTTTCATACTAACCCTTACGTTACGTATAATAATTACAAACATACATAAATCCACATTTTATCTATATAAATAAAATTCAAAGTGTTGACTGACTGACTGACTCACTTATCAACGTCCAGCCCAAGCCGTTGGACCTAGGAAGCTGAAATTTTGCACAGAGGGTCTATTATATAATGTAAGCAAGGAGTAAGACCAGATTTTTTGAAATTCAACCCCTAAGGGGGTGTAAAGGGTTGCCCAAATTTGTATGGGAGTTATAAAGAATATTGTCTAATTTTCTTGAAACTTAAAATAAATACTTTTCAACACAATTGATTGAACATGTGTTTCGCCGTTTTTCTAAATTTAACCCTTAAGGGAGTGAACGGGGTTGCGAACATTTTGAACTTAAGTCCACGCGGACGGAGTCGCGGGCGAAAGATAGTATACAATAAAGTTCTACCAGAGGACAGCAGAAAAGACATAGGTACCTTCAGGAAAAAAATTGTAAGAAAAAAATGTTTTTTAATAAATTAGAATCAGAAATAAAAAGAATGGCGCTTTATCGAAACCGGCAGATCGTTCTACAGTCAGGTGGCCCTAACAGCAAATGAGTTGCCAAAGAACCTCGTCGAATGACTACTTGGGATCTTCAGCGTCAGATTAATGTCAGACCGCAGTGCCCGGCTGTGGGATAATAACTTCCACACAACAATCACTTGACGTGGTCCCAAACTAGGATACCCTGTGCTAGGAAATCCAGGCAAGGACGTTACAAACATGGAAAAACAGCCATAGTGCTAATTACGTCCTCTTCCTCAAAATGAGGAATTTTCTCATATTTTTGAGGTTCCTCATCCTCTTCCTCTTCCTCAAAATTGATTTAAAAAAAATCCTCTTCCACTTCCACATAAGGAATTTAAGAGGAAGGAGAGTTATAAGTTTTGTTGAAACGAAATGTGTTTGAGAGAGAGAGAGAGAAGTCTCGCCGTATTAAAAAGTTAAAGGAAGACAGAGATGGAAACATGTAGGTAAAGAAGTTCAATACTAGCGTAATCTACGAAATGTTATTTTGTTCTTCGTCTTTAGCATCCTCTTCCTCATCCTCATCCTCTTCCTCTTAGTCTGCCAGATTCCTCATCCTCATCCTCTTCCTCAAAATCGACTTTAAAAAATTCCTCTTCCTCATCCTCTTCCTCATAATAAGTTCCTCAACAACCCTAGTGCTAATACTTCTGTCTGAAACGCATTGTGCGTGCGTGCACCCGGCCGTCTCGAGTGTCCAGTCATTTTTCCCGCAGACTCGATGCTGTCGGAAACACTACGAGATTGATCGCAATAAAGATACCTAATTGGCCAAGTCTAGAAGATTTATAGTTAGAAACTAGAAATGCCTTATGACGAGACGCTTTGTCGTGCCGAATCAAAATAACACACGTAGCAGTCCGTTAAGATTCTTCGGTTGAAAGTTGCATTCAAATTGGCTGAGCCGCGCTTGGAATCGCAGAGAGTACTACAGTGTTACGTAAAAAGGAATATTTTACTAATTAACAGTTTGTTTTAATTTGTTTAGATAAATTTACAATAAAAAGAAAAAGAATCGCTCGTAGCCTGGGGTGCCTGAGTGATCTTAAACGATCACTAATGTTAAGCAACATACGGAGCGTTCAGTCCATCGATGGGTCAATCAATCAATCAAAATATTTATAACACCATAATGTAAAACAAGGTCTTAAATAACACTGAGTGTATAGTACCGATTATGGACCCTTGTCGGGCGTGGCAATAATAACTTAAAACTGACATGCTTATTATAAAAAAATATATTTATTGTAAGCGGGAACACAAATATTTCTTATTACTTTATTCATGAATTATTCTTAACTTAATTAGGAATTTCCCTTAAATTAAGTTGCTAAATTGTTGTTAATTAACTGGTTGTAATATACATAGTTGTTATTTAAATACTCTTCAATTGTCACCGTCTATGACTAACGCTAGTGGCATTTTTCCGAGCGGTTCCGTGCTTCGCAAGGCACGTTAAGCAGTTGGTGTCGGCTGCTGTCGATAGATGGCAGTCGATAAGGGCAATGTGCGGTCTTCGGACAACAGACAGCTGTAAACCACAATTTAAAAAACTTAAAATAATGACATTAGCATCATTATATATCTACGAGATAGCAGTCTTTGTGAAAACAAATCCATGTCGGTTTGTGCGAGCATGCGATGCAAATGGTCGAAATCAGCGTGATAAGACCCGGCTATGTCTAAGTTCCAGACACACAGCACTTTTAAGAAAAAGTGTCTTTTGCATGGCGCCGAAAATATTTAATAAACTCCCATCGTCAATTAAAAATCTTGATTTTACAATCTTTAAGAAGAAACTTAAGGATCTGCTGATAGAGAAATGTTACTACACAGTGAACGATTTTTTGGGTGACAAACTTTAATCTTTATTGTATAATCTTTATTACTTGACATTACATTAATAATATTGACATTATACATTTGACATTATATATTTGGACATTACAGAAATTAAATGTAAGATTAATTTAAGACTAGTATAAATTTTGGAATCTTGATACTCAGAATGTGATGAAAATACTTAAAATAGATATTTTTTTTTTATGATGCGTGATAATTGTGACCGATCCACTATCTAGTATTTAATAAGCATATTTTAAATTTGTACGCCGAAATGGCAAAACACGATGGAACTCATTATTATGTAACATCTGCATGTTGTAAATACTCGTGTTTACGCAAATAAAGTTATTTGATTGATTGATTGATTGGTTAAGCCAAGTCAGAGGCCTTAGGGCGGCTTGAAAACTTCTGACAGTAATACCAGCCACTAGTCTTACAAGACTCCACCAATCCGGACTTGGCCCCCGTGGTGGAGTATGGCCTATACCTTCCTCAGGGAAGAGACCCGTGCCACTCGGTGGGGACGTAATGGGTCGATGATGAAAAAGAAAAAGGAGTTGCCGTGTCTAGGAGGGCGGATGATCAATGATTATGATCTTTCAATATAAAGGGAAATTTCCTGCCAGGCAGATCGTATGCCTGGGGACGGGCCATAGTTCGTCAGACGTGGTATTTATGATGTAATTATCATGTTTAAAAACACTTTGATGGCGCGAGGCAGGAATATCAGAGTTCATAATTTTCGCTACACGTGAAGCCTATGCCCAACTGCGTGCTCCATTTATGGGCTTGGTAGATATGTAGATTAGATAAGTATTTTATTCAAAGGTGGAGGACTGATTATTGCGCTGTGCATTGACGAGTTTCTTTACATTCCTAAGGTCCAAGGTTCGTATGGTTCAAATACCGGGATTTAAAAAATACAGTCGTATTGCCTCTTAATTTACATTTAGTTGCAAATTCATTTGTAGATAAGAGCATAACGCAGTAGAGTGCCTGCATATCAAGGTTGATTTACTATAGTAGAGTGCTATAAAGAATTTGTTTTCTATTTTAAGTAAGTACATGTGTGCAGGGTTGGAGAACAGTTACTAGTGGCTAGTCTTACTGTCAGAAGTTTTCAAGCCGCCTTAAGGCCTCTGACTTGGCTTTACGATTTTGGCTTTACGATTAAGACAGCCATCTAGCCGGCACCAACTGCTTAATGTGTTATGTTCTGTTTATGCAGCTCAATTTGTTCTCTGCCCCGATAATGACACCAAATTCTGAACGATTCCAATCTAACTGCCAATGAAATTGCTTATAGTAATAAGGCCGCCAATTGTACTTAGATTTATAAAAATCTGTAAATGTTATGAGTACAATAAAGAATATTCTATCTTCTATCTTCTAACTGCCAAATTAAATGGAAATTTTACTGTTAGACAATTCAACATCATCAACCCAATACGTCCCCACCGAGGGGCATGGGTCTCGTCCCTGAGGAAGGTATAGGCCATACTCAACCACGAAGGCGAACGGATTGGTGGAGGAGGATTGGTTAGACAGTTGGAATCACGTAATTAGGCCATGGTCATTACGCAAATCTCACCCCAAACGGACGCTTCATTTCGACGTAGCATATGAGAGACACTTACTAACTTGTTTGATTTGTTTTTATCGCTACATCGTGATGTAAGATACTGTTTGATCGACAGTACTACACCGTGTCAAAATATTGACTAGACCCTTCAAATCATCTTGACATTACACAGCCAGGCAAACAAATCGAACGATAACGCCGCCATCTTGGATGATGCAACGCCCTATTCCAAATTCGAAATTCAAATTCGAACGTTATCTTTTGCATTACGATTACGATAAAATATAAATAATATGACCTTTTTAGTAGTTGAAGAATGGCTTCTGATATCCTACTGATTTGGTTTTATTTTAGGCTCTATTTGTTTGCTTGTACGGTCGGGTTTAGTTGAGGCTTAAGAGAGAAAGTTGTGATGTACAAAACGGTAGAAATGTTAAGGAGATAAAAGGTCTTACCGATAACGGACTGAGAAATACTCCGGAGAAATCAGAAGTGATTTTGGGCACTACAATTTTCGTAAGCACTACAAAAACAAAACAAATCTAAAAATAAAACAAAAAATAGTACAAAACGAAAAGTCAGAAGAATACAGAAGGAACATAAAGGCACGGCGTGTCACTGCTGTTATAAATAACATAATACAACATAACATTTACATACAGGCACATACACACCCTGTGTCGTGGGAACCAGAAACAGCGACGTCACAAACATGTAAACATACAAGATCTGGGTTTCTTTTTTTTGTCCCCAGCCGGGGTTCGAACCTGAGACCTCTCGCACGGTAGGCCGATTCGCTAACCACTGCGCCACAGAGGTCGTCAATGGCAGCTGACTCAGCATTTTGCTTATGGACAAGCCCCGCGAACGTCACAGACCGCAGTGTGGTAACTTGAAGTGGCAGTGAAACTAAATCGCCATGTTCATACAGCTGTCATTGTACTACAATGCATTAGCAGAATCTGGGTCCAGGTTTCGTACAGTCCTTTGGGTCGATCGAATTATGATCGTAAAATGGATCGAATGTAATACTAGGAAGTAACTGAACAGATCGATTTCCTTTTCAATATGTTTTGATGTTTATATATTTCACTCTGAGTGACTACAATGCCTCGAATGGCTGCCGTGGACCTTTTATGCCTCTCCAGCAAGAGGTAGAAGGTTCTGATATATCCCGGCTGGGTTTCATGCAAATTATCGTGGCAGCGTTGACCCGCTCGTAGCCGCGGCTGCCTGAGTGATCTTAAACGATCACGAATGTTAAGCAACATAGGGCACGTTCAAGGCATGGATGGGTGACCGTCTGTGACTAACGCTAGTGGCATTTTTTCGAGCGGTTCCGTGCTTCGCAAGGCACGTTAAGCAGTTGGTGCCGGCTGCCGTCGATAGATGGCAGTCGTTAAGCCAAGTCGAAGGCCTTAGGGCGGCTTGAAAACTTCTGCTGTAAGACCAGCCACTAGTCTTACAAGCCTCCACCATTCAAGACTTGGCCCCCGTGGTGGAGTAAGGCCTATACCTTCCTCAGAGAAGAGACGCGTGCCCCTCGTTGGGGACATAAGGGGTTGATGATGATGTGTTGATGTTTATTTGACTCTGAGTGACTGTAATGCCTCGGATGGCTGCCGTGGACCTTTTGTGCCTCTCCAGCAAGAGTTAGAAGGTTCTGATAACAGTCATCCCGGCTGCGTTTCATGCAAATTATCGTGGCAGCGTTGACCCGGTGGGCGGTGGCTGCTTACATAAGTGAAATGTTTACTACATCTGTATGTAGTAAACATTTTTGCATGAAACGCAGCCGGGATGACTGTTATCAGAACCTTCTAACTCTTGACCACAGGGTCTTGATGTTTGTTGATAGTTTCTATCTATCTATCTAATCAGCCCGTAAATAGAGCCCACTGTTGGGCATAGGCCTCTTCTCTTTCACGCCAACTCATCCGGTCCAGTGCTAGTCTCGTCCAATGTCTCCCAGCCGCTTTCACAATATCGTCGGCCCATGTTGATAGTTTCTTGTAAGAAAATTAACTGATGTTTTGGCTTTTAAATATATTAGATATCAATATAGGTATATTGATATCTTTCATGGAATGTTATCATAGACTCTGAGGTATTATTATGATTTGAGAAAAGATGGTCAGAGTAAAGTTGTTTTTATCTCTGGCTTTTTTCTTCTTTACAAAACGGCTCGAAGGCAGCGGCTAACATAGTACAGTGGACAGCACGTCAACCTTCACATTTTAGTTGCAAAGCCCGTAATGCAACGGCGTAGAGTGCATGGGTGTATAGGAAGATGTGCCGTCGACTGTAACAAACAGAATGTAATTTTTTTTGTTGACACCAACTATTGACTTCTGATAGCGACTCGGGGTAAGTTTTGAATACAGATTTTGGGCCGATTTCTGAATTGAGAATTTTGTTGAATAACTGTAGTGCTGTCTCGTCAAATTTGTTTTGAAAAGTGTGTGACAGAACGTTACTTAAGTATTTACGTATCCCTGATTTCTGAATTGACAATTTCACTAAGTAAATACTTAAATAACGCTCTGTCACGCCCTTTCCTGAGAATTTTTACGAGACTGCACGTAGCAAAATTCTCAATTCAGAAACTGACCCTTAACGTAAATTATCTAATCAAAAATCGGCCCATAGAGTTGTATTCACAGATAATGCTCTGAAGTTTTATTTAATTAAATTGATTGGCAATGAGATTATCGACAATAAATTGTAATGTTGCATGCCCTACACTTCTTTCCGAGCGGTTTCGTGCTTCGCAAGGCACGTTAAGCAGTTGGTGCCGGCTGCCGTCGATAGATGGCAGTCGTTAAGCCAAGTCAGTGCCAGCCACAAGTCTTACAAGCCTCCACTAATGCGGACTTGGCCCATGGTGGAGTATGGCCTATGCCTTCCTCAGGAAAGAGTCCCGTGCCCCTCGGTGGGGATATAAGGGGTCGATGATGAAGTAGTAGTAGGTACTTGATATTAACATAGTCTCGACACAAATAGAAAAAAACTATTCTGTGCCTGTATCTAAGGCCTGGTTTACATTTGTTTTATTTTCTTGCTTTTTCAGCACGCTTTTCATAGCGCTAGAATAGAATAGAGACGCCAATTCCTTTTATAACAACACTAGCTGTTGCCCGCGACTACGTCCGCGTGGGCTTTAGTTGAGTAAAGAGCTTGAAAATAAGATAGGGATACTTTTAACGCATGCGAAAGAGCTTTCATACTAAGTTTGCACCCCCCTTTTTCCCCCTTAAGGGATGATTTTTAAAAAACTATTTTACACGTGTTTCATAATTTTAATTGAAGAACCTTCGTACCAAATTTCATTCGAATAACTTCAAAAACGGCAAAGTTTCATACTAACTTTGAACCCCCATTTTACCCCTTTAGGGGATGAATTTTCAAAAATCCTTTCTTAGTGCTCCCCTAGGCTCCCTAAGGAACTCCCATGCCAAATTTCAACCCCCTAGGTTCAGTAGTTTGGGCTCTGCGTTGATTCTAAGTCAGTCAGTCAGCTTCTCGTTTTATATATATAGAAGAAGATAGATAGAAGATAGAAGATAGATAAGCAAATAATAAATCACTAATGGTTGGTTGTATACTATGTATTTAGGGTTTTTAAGTACTTTTACAAAATATGGTGCGTACTAGAAGCTATGAATCAGCATACGTTTTTGCCGTCTCTATTTTATTCAACCTCTATGGAAAGCATGCTAAAAAGAACGAAAATAAAGCAAAGGTAAACCAGGGCTAAGGTTTAATCCTATTGAGCTTTCGTCTACATGTAACAAAGGCGTTAATTAATCACATAGAGTAATCAATGTAACAAATCTCATATAGTTGCATTCCAGAGAGTTGGCAGAGACCAGGGACTGCCACTTGCCACGATCCTGACAACTCACTCTAGCTTCTTAAACATTAACTAGTCGTTGCTTGCACGCACACCGGTTTCCGGTATTTTTTTGCCTATTATGAATTTCTGGTCGATCAAAGCCTTTAAGACAAAATGTTTACTTGTACACCAAAACTGAGTGAAACTAAATGTGCCAATCAAATCAAAACAATTTATTTCAACTTATGAAGTTACTTAAAAATTTTCATTTAATAAGAAACTTACCGGATTGGTAGAGGCTTGTACGACTAGTGGCTGGTCTTACTGTCAGAAGTTTTCAAGCCGCTCTAAGGCCTCTGACTTGGCTTAACGACTGCCATCTATCGACCGCAGCCGGCACCAACTGCTTATCTTTGCACTCGTGGTGGAGTATGGCCTATACCTTCTCAGGGAAGAGACCCGTGCCCCTCGGTGGGGACATAATGGGTTGATGATGATGAAGATGATGAAGAAACTTACAAAAAGTTACATAAGATTATATGTTTTTATTCTGATTTATACCGCACCGCCTTCACATTCAAGCTGATAATTAAATTGGCTACCGTTTTAAACGTTTGCATTAGACTGTAATTATATTTGGCCAACATGTTATCATAAACTTAGAAGGTACAGAATGCCCAACCTCAAAAAGAATAATATAAAATTTACGTATTAATGAATCTCAAAAATGTCGACTTAAAAGTGAAACGATATGTTATGCGTTACCATTCGAACAAGTTTACACTATTTGGTTATTTTTTTATGCTAAAGTTTAACCCTTATTAAGCCATAGGGTATCGCTCAAATCGCTCGTAGCCTGGGCTGCCTGAGTGATCTTAAATTAAACAATCACGAATGTTAAGCAACACAGGGCGCGTTCAGTGCGTGGATGGGTGACCGTTCTATGACTAACGCTAGTGGCATTTTTCCGAGCGGTTCCGTGTTTCTCAAGGCACGTTAAGCAGTTGGTGCCGGCTGCCTTCGATAGATGGCAGTCGTTAAGCCAAGTCAGAGGCCTTTAGGGCGGCTTGAAAACTTCTGACAGTAAGACCAGCCACCAGCCTTACAAGCCTCCATCAATCCGGACTTGGTCCCTGTGGTGGAGTATGGCCTATACCTTCCTCAGGGAAGATACCCGTGCCCCTCGGTGGGGACGTAACACTATTATTCCTTACGGGCGATAACAATAACTCATGAAACACACAGCTCCTGAGCGGTCCTTCTGTTTCCCTCCGCAATTTCGCAGTAGTTTCGCCACCGAAGTAAAACGGCAGTCCGATAAACCAACAAGCGATTTTGCATGTCTGATTACACACGTTGCCATTAAATGTGTGACGTAACGTCTGATGTTCAAACTGAACTGCGGTTTGATAACAATCGTTTGTAGCGTAACATTCGCACGCACTTCTGTAACGTAATATATCAGCAAATATATTATCATTTGTTTCAAGTGTGATTAGATAACGTTCTGAACTTAAAGACGATGTTGTGACTAAGGGCAGGTTTCTGATTTGAGATTTTCACTAACTAAATAAACATAAAAATCATAAACATTTACATACAGGCACATAATATATTGCTTCTGGCCCACAGTAGGATACCCTGTGTCGTGGGAACTAATAACAGCGAAATCAGAAACATGTAAACATCCAAGACCTGGAGTTTTTTTTCGTCCCCAAAGTTGTGTCAAAGTAAGTTGGTAGGTTCACAATTAATAGATTGTGGAGAAGAAACTAAGAATGAAACTCCACATTTATTCTTAATAATATTTAAACTACAGTCTGTTTTTTAGTACAATGCAAAAAAATAAATCAGTCACGGTGTCATCTCAATACAATCCAATGTCTGAGTGTTGCTAGTATACAAAAACCAAATTACCCCATTTTACTTCCAAGTAAAAATTGTTTGTGCTACGTAGGTGTTTTTTTTAGACTTTGCTCTTATGAGGGATTAAACTTTAATGTCTTACATGTGATAAGGATTTGGTCACACGAGTCTTCTATTCACGGTAAAACAAATTCAACCGAGTAAACCTATATACCTACATATTTTATAACGGTAACACCGCGTCATATTTTTTTTGCATTGAATTAAAAAACGGACTGTAATGACATTGATGAATGAGTAAGGAATTTGATAGACCATTTTTGCTTTCCGTATTTTTATTTGTTTACTTGTAGACAGAAGCTGAATGAAATGAATTACAGTTTAGAGGCAATCTAATTTTCCCACGACGATTTCTTTCGAATTTTGCAAACAAATTAAGAAAAGAATTTACATTACTTTGAAAAGATACATTGCTCGCTCACACAAGTTACGTGTACACATTTAGACATAAGCTTTAAGAAATAGTAAGTTGTACAGTCGACAGGGGAACTATTGGAATTTATTGCATTACATTTCTTCTGGATGTAAACAAAATATGTTTCGTTAATCCTATCATCATCATCATCATCGACCGATTATGTCCCCACCAGGGGCACGGGTCTCTTCCCTGAGGAAGGTTTAGCCCGTACTTCACCACGGGGACCAAGTCCGGATTGTGGTGGCTGTCAGAAGTTTTCAAGCCGCCCTAAGGCCTCTGACTTGGTTTAACGACTGCCATCATTCGACGGCAGCCGGTACCAACTGCTTAACGTGCCTTAACATAACTTAACACAAAATTTACATACAGGCACATACATTACTTCTGGCCCCACACTAGGATACCCTGAGTCGTGGGAACTAGAAACAGCGACGTCACAAACATGTGAACATCCGAGACCTGGGTTGTTTTTTTTGCCGGGATTCGAACCCTGGACCTCTCTTATGGTAGGCAGTTGCGCCAACCGCTACGCCAAAGAGGTCGTCACGCGAAGCACGGAACCGCTCGGAAAAATGCCACTCGCCCCGGCTGAGGTTAGGCCGGTTTTAGAGTCACGCTAACACTCGGCGCTGATAGGCCAATAATAATATGTGCTACGTCCTACGGAGCGTTTTAAAAATACGCCGACCGTTCAGCGCTGAGCAGCCATACATTTTGTCTTTCAGCGCTGACGGTCAGCGCGTGGTCAGCGTGACTCTAAAACCAGCCTTAAGCAACATAGAGCGCGTAAAGTGCAGAAACGGCTAATTGAAAATAATCCTATAAGCGTGAGGAAAATTATGATTAATTTCCTGAATTAAGGAGATGAATAAATGATCTAGGAAGACTAGACTACTTCATAGATGATTTTCCCATATCGGGAAACGGTACCGCAACTTAAATGGCATTGAACAGGATCCATATATTATTATCTTTATTCCGGATACACTTACTTGACTCTTTGTCGGAAGAGACCGACCGGGTTTCGCTCAGTTATATGGAGATAGTGCACAGGAGCACGAAATCAGTATAGGCAGACTACCTGGGGCCTATTTAATTTAGCTGCAATTGGGTATTTTACAAAATGTCAAAAGAGCTACTTTTTTCTGAAACATTTTGTAATTTTGGTTTTAATCGAGCATATCAAATAATTTATTGTTGATAGTCATTGTCGGTTAAAGTTAACGCACGCACGCGTCCAACCTATGCATCTATGCAATTAAAAAACATGTCACGTGACCCGATCATGTATCTGTAATTGAACTATAATGCACTAATAGAATCGAGACCCTGGACTAAATAGCCGTATACCAATCACGATGTAGGACTCATGAAGAATACAACCAATAGTGGACAAACACTAACTAACCGACATCCCGCTCTGCCGGGGATGCCTGAAAGAAGAGGAAACATCCGCCCACGTGACCATCTACTGTGAAGGCTTGGAGAAACAACGGACCGCCATCATTGGGAAGCTGTTATCCCTTCAGGAGGCCTGCAGTGATATCAGACCACTGCTGGCTTTCTGGAAAGAGATAGGCTGGCTGGAGTGAGCTCACAGCCCTGCTACGTACAATGGCCCGACTACGAGGCTAACACCCGGTTTCTCGTATATTATTAAGCTGTTAATCTACTGTTAACAGCTGTCTGTTCACCAAAGTGCATATGAAAAAAACATTTGACAGCTATTAACAGTAGGTTAACAGACTGTTAGCGTACGAGAAACCGGGGCTAAGTGCGGAAATCTAACTTGTTGGCATCCCCAACAGATTAATTTGATGTAGTAACATTTGTGTATGCTATCTCTCTCTCTTCTACCACCTCGACCCCATTATAAACGTGTACCTTGTGCTCCGCAATCAAATATTAGAATATTCTACGCAACTAGTGGTTTTACTGAAGACTAGCGCGGCTACCACGTCCAAGCATCAACCCCTACATAACTAACTAACTAGTGGACAAACAAATGCTGAAGAAGAAAATCAATATGGATGATTTTCCAACAACAGTATATTGGCTGTTACACTGTCGACTGTACTTGAAAATATGAGCGTCTATCTCGCTAACAATAGGTTACAATCTGAGATGCGTAGGCGCAGACGTCCGCAAACTGCATCGTCTCTGCATAAATTATTAATTTAATATTAATATTCAATATTCATAGCGCGCGGTGTAAGAGGTCACGTTCGTACACGACAACACGTCGATCCTTGCCCTGATAATGTGAAATCAACTTTACGCCTTTGGGATTAGATTGGTTTTATGTCCATGATCTGATGTTGCGTACGTCTATTGTTGAACGAGTCGATCTTACCCCTAGATTGGCAGTAAAGATCGATGGGCCGTCGTATGTGCAGTTTGTTTGCTAGAATTCATAATTTATAGGAGTAAAGTAAGCAACCTATACAGGGTGTCCCAAAACTCAACGTCAAGCCGGTTCCGGGTGAAAAGGCAAGTCATACTGGTTATCAGAAAAATATAAAAAAAATCGACCTTTGTGGCGTAGCCGTTAGCGCATCTGCTTACCATGCGAGAGGTCCCGGGTTCGATCCCCGGCTGAAGAGAAAAAAAAAAACTCCAGGTCTTGGATGTTTACATGTTTGTGACGTCGCTGTTTCTGGTTCCCACGACACAGGGTATCCTAGTGTGGGGCCAGAAGCAATGTATGTGCCTGTGTGTAAATGTAATGTAATGTAATCGATTTTTTTTATTTTAAGCACAATTTTTTTTTTTTTTTTGTTAAATGCCTAAAATTTTTTCACGCAATTTTTTTTAATTTTTTTAATTTTTCTGATAACAAGTATGACTTGCCTTTTCACCCGGTTCCGGCTTGACGTTGAGTTTTGAGACACCCTGTATACGTCCTAAGGCACAGCCCTTCTCAACGAGATAGAATGGGATGAATCACCACGCGTCCCCACCGCGGATTGGCGATTTCAAGCGCTGAGGTATGTGAATAGCTCAGACACTCCTATTTCCTCACGATGTTTTCCTCCTCAATAAGCGAGTGGAATTTCTACTCTGTGGAATTTCAACGACCTCCGTGGCGCAGCGGTTTGTGCATCTGCCTACCATGCGAGAGGTCCCGGGTTCGAATCCCGGGTGGGGGCAAAAAAAACTCGTAAGACCCTTTGTATAATTTGTATGCGGCAAACCTAAATAAAGTAGAAGTTATTGTTATGACCGATAAGACTCCGCGTTAAATTACGAAATGCGCAGAAAAATACGAGTCCAACTCGCCATTTGCCAGTGTTTATAGGTCTTTGACGACTTGTATAACTTGGTTCAGTGCGACCCAAAACCCGTTCAAGCAACAATAACAATCGCAATGAACCTGTAATTTAAACCATCAATTTAGACTACTTAAGACCGTTACAACAAACACTAAAAGCGATTGTTCATCTTATCGGCGCAGGCGCACTCATTTCGGCTAAATGACGCTCTGATCGCGGGAGACCGTGACAGGGTAGTCTCTTCCAACGGGTTAAGTGAAGGAAATAATCGTATGGACACCTGAATGATTAAGGTGTTCTGGGGCAATATTCTCTCTCACTCCCTCTCTGTGAGGGGCTCCGAGGAGAAGTATTTTAAATTTTGTTAATAGGGCATAGGTATTAGGAGAAGGTGTTATTTAATTGTTGTAATTAATTAGAACTGTATTCACAGATTTTTCACAACACCCGCCCCTGATCCGGTAATTAACCGGAAAATTAACACCATATATTTTATCATTCCTATGAAAACTATACACCAAGAGAAAAAAAATCGCGTAAGGAAAAACTTTTAAGTATGTTTGAATTCTCCTCCTTTAAAGAGTTAAAAGGTGTATGCTCTGCTCATACTGGGAATTGAACCTGGATCTCCCGCTTCAGAGACTATTGTTCTACCCACTACCGCCGGTCCACCTGTAACTTTGTTTTCTAAGTTTACATTTGTGAAGTTATAGTAGCAAAACCACTCGATAACGATAAAGGAAAATATCGTGAAGAAACCTGAGTATCTGAGCTCAATGCCCATTCGCTTTCTGTAGAGAAGGCCTGTGCCCTATAAATGGGACGTATATAGGACGTATACATATAATACTTTTTCCCCACTTTTCTGTACTTTTAAGCCTGGTCTTGAGCGCGCACTTTGAATGAAAAATTACGTAAAAATATCCACTGACAATTTCCTCAATGCGTAAAACATCACTTTCTCCGGGTTGATTTGGCAGAAAATGCTCATTAAGTCCACGATTTGTAAATTTTTTTTTGTTTAATAAATCTATTCATATAAAAGGAGAAGCTGAATGACTGACTGACTGACTGACTGACTGACTGACTGACTGACTGACTGACTGACTGACTGACTGACTGACTGACATATCAACGCAGGGTTACAAACTTGAAATTTTGCATAGGGGTTCCTTTTGTAACGTAGGGGAGCACTAAGAAAGGATTTTTGAAAATTCATCCCCTAAGGGGGTAAAATGGGGGTTCAAACGTAGTATGAAACTTTGCCGTTTTTTAAGTTATTGGAATGAAATTTGATACAAACGTTCTTAATTTAAAATTATGAAATATGTGTAAAAAAGTTTTTTAAAAATCATCATTTAAAGGGGAAAAAGGGGGGTGTAAACTTAGTATGAAACTTTGCCGTTTTTGAACTTAATCGAATGAGATACAATATAAAGGTCCTTCATTAAAAGTTATGAAAAACATGTAAAATAGTTTTTTAAAAATCACCCCTCAAGGGGGAAAAAGGGAGGTGCAAACTTAGTATGAAACTTTGCCGTTCTTGAAGTTATTCGAATGAAATTTGGTACGAAGATTCTTCATTTAAAATTATGAAACACATGTATTTTTTTTTTAAATCACCCCCTAAGGGGGAAAAAGGGGGTACAAAGTTAGTATGAAACTTTGCCGTTTTTGAAGTTATTCGAATGAAATTCAGTATGAAGGTCCTTCATTGAAAGTCATGAGAGACGCGTAAAGTAGTCTTTCGAAAATCATCGCTTAAGGGGGTAAGAGGGGGTTGCGAATAAAAGCTCTTTCGCATGCGCTAAAAGTATCCCTATCTTATTTGCAAACACTTTACTCAACTAACGCCCACGCGGACGTAGTCGCGGGCAACAGCTAGTGTTCAATAAAGAAGAAGTAAAAACAACAAAAATCTCTTGCGCAAGTAAAACAGATTGTTCTGTAAAATGTTTTTTAGCCTTTGGAATACTACGAATTAGTGCACCATAGCTTTGATGAGATAAGTCTCATAGCGAGACAATGGGTTGTTTTTTGCTCTCTTCCGAATTGATTCCGGTCAGTTAAGCTTGCGTTTCGAATCCGTTAGCGAATTAGATGAAATCTTACGGATTGGGTTGGTACTTCCCCGTTTTACGTGTTATGTTGTAGGGGAGGCTCAACGCTGGTAATTTAAGGCGCACTTGATAAAAAAAATTGGGCCGGCTTGCACCACCGACTAAAAACCATTTATTTTTATTTTCTGATGTCTGTATCACAGGTTATTTTACCTAGCATAGACGTCAGAGTTGCACATAGTGTAAATAAGCTAATTCGTAATCTTAGGACTCTATATTATTATTATTAAAATTCTTTATTGCACCAAATTTTGTACAAGGACGCGCTTAATGCAGGAAGCACTCTGATTAACAGATTATTTACTCTCAAGACTTATTTTATTGTTACAAATAAACATTTTCATTTCATTTCACCTTTAGATTAACTAATTTATAGAATTTTGACAAATAGTGTATGGCGGAAATGTTTTGGAGCAATTTTGTTACGTACCTACTTTATGCCTTTACAGTTATTTTCAGTTGCTCTACAATTTAAGATTTGTGTTTTTAAATCAATAAATCATTGATTCCGACTCTTCCAGTGAACTCTAAATAATATTGTGCTAGTTATGGACTTTAACTTTCTGTATAAACTCTAGAGTTTGATGGCGTCATTTATCAAAATAAGTATAGCACACAGGTCGGTAAAATTGCAAACCGGCGTTCGAAACGCAGCGTGTCTTTATTTTTCTTTTTATTACCCACAAAATTTCATACTTTACGAAGTATCTCGCCTCGGATAGAAAAATCAGATCGGACTACATCCCATGACCTTACTATCATACTGGTCTATAATTTGGTTTTGTACTCATATGTGCCATCTATTGTGTCTTGCCTTGCCAGCGAAGGATTGTCTCAGCCACGGGGGGGTAAGTAAGACCCGATAGAATCTCTTGGTCCCAAAGTAGGATAATCTGTGCTATGGTAACCAGCATACTACGGATTTTTTTCCGGACCTTTATTCTTTAGAATCGCGCACACTGATAGGCGATCTTACCGTTTCATGTTTATACAAAACGCTATATTTCCACAAAGGGCGTTAATATCCGAGCGTTCCTGGTCACGCCTTGACGGACAATCTAACAGGAAGACGAGTTCGTAAAATGGATAGTCGTTTAAAAGGCAACTGAATCAATACTGTGACGACGGTTAATTGGTACAAAGCGTTGCGTTTCCACCGCCCGTTTGTCCTACCGTGAAGCGTTATCTCAGCCGAGGGGCGGTAAGGTCCGATCGTTCTTCGCCACGCCATGACGGCCGCGCTCTGTTTCCGATGACGATGGCCGCGAGACGGCAGTGTCACACACAGCCTTTGCCTCTTCGTTGATAGTCATAGTAATTGCAGCAGTGGCTCAGTACATAAATACCTGCACCTGCAGTAAGGTCGCGGGTTTCAGGTTTGGGCTTACCAATAACACTGACAATAGGCTATTTGACAGTGTGAAAAAAACAGTATTATTTATACGTATTCGTATAAATGATGTGTCTAAGTACCGCTTTGAGGCATTGTAACTAAAAAAACAATTATGAGTTGTAAAAAAACACAAGGTAAAATTTTATAATTTGTATCTGCCGCCATTGTATCGAAAACGGCCTGGATTGGCCGATTCTATGATGACGTCACAGGTCAGGACTCCATGAGCACCAACAAACAATATGACATGGCTTTCAGAAATCAGTCTAATAGCCTATTGAGCGGCTCAAAGCAGTAACACTATCGTTGTTCTAAAACACAAACTGTACCTAATTCATGTGATTTGGGATTCCTTTGTGTTTTGGCGACCTCTGTGACGCAGCCGTTAGCGCATCTATCTACCATGCGGTCCCGGGTTTGAATCCCGGCTGGGGATGAAAAAAAACCCAGGTCTTGGATGTTTGCATCTTCGTGATGTCGCTGGTTCTGGTTCCCACTACAAAGAGTATCCTAGTGTAGGCCAGAGGCAATTGTATGTGTTTGTTTGTAAAAGTAAAAAAAAAATTGCGCATTGTAGAATATATGAGGTATTTTTGGAATATTCTACCAGGCGTATTCGGCTATGGTGAAAGCAGCTATCGCCACAGACAGCTGATACCTTGCTCTTGGTCATGGTTTGTAAGGATTTAGCTGGTGCGCTATGCTAAACCCTCATCGGGTGGTTTAAGTAGAGTACACGTGAAGACACCTTTATTAGACTGTCAATCAATCAGCCCGTGTACTGCTGGACCGGTAGCCTCCCTAAGTAGCCAGCAATTTGCTTCAGATCGTCGATCGAGCGAGCTATTAAATCTATATGACCGCGGCTATAAAACAGCGTCAACTGCTATAGTTATAGCGCCACTAAATCTAGCAGTGGTGCTGGCTGTGCATTGTTACTGCGCTGTTACGCGTTGAAGGAAGAGAAACCCACACACATTGTGCCTACATTGATTGGCTCCTCGTAACGTGCTTGATGATTTATGATTGCCTAGTACTCACCTATCTTGTACTCTTTATTGCAGCGTTCCGATTTATCACTCCGATACATACTCTGCACCGGACAGAAGTTACCAAGATGTAAACAGACCAACCGCCAAAAGGTTTTTAACAGATTGTTAGCGTAAAGCAATATAAGTTTAGTGCGTGCGTGGGTATAAATTAAAGGCACAGCAAAATTAATAATAGTAATAGAAAGTGTATTTGCACACTTTAAAAGTTACAGAAGTATCAACACATTTTGTTATTAGGTACTTATAAGTAATTATACGATACGAAATTGAAGTCGGAGAACAGAGTATTCAACTTAAAATTAATTCTCATTAATGCGTTCAAGTCTAGACACTGAAGAAAACTTAAGTCCGAAGAATCCTGAGTCGCATTTCGCTTCGGATGGATGTAATAATTGGACGCCAATTATTACGTCCATCCGATGTCAAAGTGATTTGGTCAACTTATTACCTATGTCAGGCGCGACGGGTATCATGGGAAGACGACGCAGCGCTCAAGAACTAAAATTACAGATGTTAAGGTCGCGACCGCCACGTCAGGTTTAAGTGGGACTGTGGTGGCTATATCTGCTGTATGATTATCTGCAGCATCAGCCGTATATTGGGTGGAACGACTAATAAATTCATGCCAGTATGTTGCAATCATGTACCTCTTTAATACTATGTACTCGTAAACGCCATTTGTAAACTTTATTTTGTGCATTATTTGAATAAATTATTCCATTCTATTCTATTCATTCTTGCCGGGATGCTGTGGAGAAATGGAAAGGATTAGGGGAGGAAGATTTGCGAAGTAGTGGGACACAAAAGAGACTAAGTAAAAAATAACAAAAATGTCAGGCATTATAACTTTTGTCTGATACAGAGTATATATAGATTTTGCGTGCAGTTACGTCCGTTTTGCCTTGCGCGTATCCTGCGTGTTTTAATTGACCACAGCGTAATATCGATAGTATCTAGTTTGTTAATGATATAGTCCTATCATAATTAGGCCATTAAACAGTATGTACCTAGTCGTTTTGAGATCGAGCGGAAGGGAAACCATTGCAGCTACTGGAACATACGTTTTCAAGTCGTACTTCTAACTTTTGGAGCAGTATTACAGATTGGCCCCAGATTTCTCGTATTCTGATAATCTGTTAATTACTACTAACAGGGTTTTACAGGGCTAGTCCGTGCTAAGGAGACATAGCTATTAATTATTAGATCTTAATTTTATTTTATGTTATGTGTATTTCGCGAAACGCGAATAGAATTTTCGTTAAACGATCACTAAGGTTCGCAACATACGGCGCGTTCAGTCCATAGATAGGTCACCGTCTATGACTAACGCTAGTGGCGTTTTTTCGAGCGGTTCCGTGCTTCGCAAGGCACGTTAAGCAGTTGGTCCTGGCTGCCGTCGACAGATGGCAGTCGTTAAGCCAAGTCAGAGGCCTTAGGAGGGCGGCTTGAAAACTTCTGACAGTAAGACCAGCCACTAGTCTTACAAGCCTCCACCAATCCGGACTTGGCCCCCGTGGTGGAGTATGGCCTATACCTTCCTCAGGGAAGAAACCCGTGCCCCTCGATGGGGACATAATGGGTTGATGATAATGAGGTCACAGAATTATTAAAGTTTTCAAGGTAATGGTATACAATTGGTGGCCTAATCGCTTATAGGATCTCTTCCAGACAACCTTTGGACGGAGAGAATTGCAGGACCTATTTACCAAAAATATAATTCTGAACGTAAACGTAAGCATGCATCGCCCACTAACACACCGATTCAAAGTAGCTCAAATTCAAATTAGTTGATAACAAAAACTGCGAACACGTGAAAAAAATAGAACACTTTCCTCGCTCCGTTAGAAAAAACACGGTCGCTCCGATAAGAGCCCCTATCTATCGGGTATTAGGTTCACATCCGGGTGACTTTCATCACCATGCTTTTCACTCGCGATAGGGAAACCTAGCTAACAATTAGCTCGACGTGTGAACGGCCTACTCCATTGTCGTCATGCGTTCCTGGTTGCCACTTTCTTTTGGTTTGGTATCGTGGTTCCGCGTCAGACTTGATAGCTAGTTAGTCAGTGGTTCAATGGACAGCTATAGCCAATTGGTGTCTGGACAGTATCGAAGGATGACGGTCAAGTATCACAGTCAGAAATGACATAGCTACTATGTTTTAAAAGTAGGCTATGTTTAAAGATTTGACTACCTCTATGTAGGTGGCCATGATCAACAAATCTACAGTATGTGAAGGTGGAGGCTTGTAAGACTAGTGGCTGGTCTTAATGTCAAAAGTTTTCAAGCCGACATAAGGCCTCTGACTTGGCTTAACGACTGCCATCTATCGACGGCAGGCAGTATCAACTGCCTAACGTACCTTGCGAAGCACGGAAGATAAATTATAAAAAACATATATCACAAATAAGCAGCATGGGCAATTCAAGCGCTAACATCATCAGCACCGGTGGCCGTATCCGACCAATTGCGTAACACAAGAGGTTACAGAACTTGCGTTGGCAAAAACGCGTAATTGTAATAAAAATGCGGCATGCTTTATTTACCTCGCTACCCGTCAGAGTTATGTCGGAGCACAGAATAAAATACAACAGAGGTTGTTCACAGGCACTGCGGCTGAATATCCGTACGGTTTCTTTTATATCGAGGCACAGAGTTAAATGCAACAGCTGTCCCCATCGAGAGGCACAGATCTCTTCCCTGAGGAAGGTATAGGCCATACTCCACCACGGGGGCCAAGTCCGGATTGGTGGAGGCTTGTAAGACTAGTGGCTGGTCTTACTGTCAGAAGTTTTCAGGCCTCTGACTTGGCTTGACGACTGCCATCCGTAGTAAATGCCCACAGCCCACAAATGCCCACGAATCGCTCGTAGCCGCTGCTGCCTGAGTGATCTTAAACGATCACGCAACATAGGGCGCGTTCAGTGCATGGATGGGTGACCGTCTATGACTAACGCTAGTGGCATTTTTAAGGCCTAATAAGGCCTTTATAAAGGCCTATACCTCAGGGAAGAGACTTGTATCCCTCGGTGGAGGCATAATGGGTTGATGATGATTACTTGAACGTCATCCAGTTCTTTTGTCGTATACAGTATGTACAATAGAAGTTGACTACTTTACTGGTCTATAAAGTGCTACGCTAAAATTTATTGTTTAATTTATTACCTTACACGAGGTTATGGTTAAGGCTACTTTATTTATGCTACGTCCCGCTCTGTTAAACTGCATACAGAACATAACATATCTTTGTCTTTTTCTTCAATCCGTTTACTCTTCCATGGAGTCTATGCCTAATATCAAGTTAATTCTAGGACATGTCTATAAGGTCCCTCCGAGATCGCATACATATATCACAATGCTTCTTCCAGACTACTCGCGAAGTTCCACGACAAAGTACTCAGGAAAATTGATCGAAGTACGCAGCTACCTACTCGAGGTTTGACGAAGACGAAGTACCTTCCTTCGTAATGGCAATCAGTACCGATTTATATGAAATTATTTGTGTATATTTCTTCGGTCTGAGAATAGTTTGTAGGCTTATTCATAATTATGGCAAATTGGTCTACCACTTCGAGATATACATAACATAACATTTACATACAGGCACATACATTGCTGGTGCTTGGTACTAGAAATCAAATCCATAATACGATGCAAGCTCTTACTGTCAAGAATATAGCTATCATGGGCGAACCAATAGAAAGAGTGGTAGAAGCAAAAAAATTGGGTGTAGTGATGGACGGGGGGAGCTACGTTTTGAAAATCACATTAGAAATGTAGTCAGCAACTGCTTCTATCGCCTGAAGATTCTATATAATGTTCGCGATTATCTCAGCACTGATTTGCGTGTCAGGCTGAGTGAATCATTAACCCGGCGGTACTCGCTACCTATTTTCAAGCCCAAACACTCGCTACCGGGTAAAAAATACCACAGTGTTGAAATGGCCCTATTTGAGAAAATAAGAAACTATTTTAGTTTCTAATGATTCAGTAGTGTTATTACAAGCATTTTTCATACATAAAACGATGAATTGAAGTTATAACGTTGATTTATTTGAAATTAAAGCTTATCCTAAAATAATCAACAAAATTAGAACTTTTTTGTCACAATATTCAAAAACTCAACAAAAATAGTACTTCTTCTTAGCAATTACCCAAAATTGAATTCAATATCAAAAATAGACTTATTACTTAGCAAAATAATAACAAAATGAAGGCACCATTGTAATAAAAGAACTTTGACAAAATCGGCATCAAAATAACTGCTTCACCCTGTTACAGCGGTCACCACAAATTTGAGTCATATGCTCGCGGCATATCTTTTTGATGGACAATTCGCAGGCAATTTTCGTTTTCTGGTCTTTCTCCAATCACATACAGCACAACGAGAAGCAAATAATGGCAGACAGGAACCTAAATAATTTCTCCAAATCTGAGTCTACTTCTTGCTCAGTTTCACTTTCGTGTTCGCTGTGCACCTCATTATCTTCTACTCCCAAAACATTTTCCTCCCCACTGTCTTCTTCCTGAAGCAATTCTTCTATTTTTGCATCCGCCAGTGGATGATTCATCTTTTTATCGGTCAAAAACAAAAAAATACAATAGCGAACATATCGAAAATAAAGTGACAAGAACCGTCGCTACCGGGTATTTTTCACCCATACTCACTTTACACGTCCGTTGACACCAAACAACGCGACCAACTAAACCGTCACTTGGGCTAAGGGTGGGTTTACTATCGCGTTGAAGCTACCTAG
This sequence comes from Yponomeuta plumbellus, assembly GCA_947310845.1. Classification (NCBI taxonomy): domain Eukaryota; kingdom Metazoa; phylum Arthropoda; class Insecta; order Lepidoptera; family Yponomeutidae; genus Yponomeuta; species Yponomeuta plumbellus. The sequence goes on from OX371214.1 coordinate 13,515,016, forward strand.
AATCATGTGGACCGGAAGCGCACAGAATAAAAGATGTAAAGAAATTCAACCACTCTGGGGTATTTTTTACCCAGTAGCGAGTACCGCAGGGTTAATATTATCTAGACTAAACTAGTGTGATGTTGTTTATGGTGGTTGTATACTTGGCCGGACAAAGAGACTAATACAACGAGTGCAAAACGCATGCGCTCGATTTTGTTTTAAAGTCCCACCTAGGTCCCATATCACTCCGTACTTGAATGCTGCAAAACTCCTGAATATGGAGGCTCGCCGCCAGCTCCACCTTGCTACGATGCTATTCGGTGTAGTACGTAATAAAACTCCTTCGTACCTTTATAAAAAGCTCGAGTGGTCATCTCGCCAGCAGCGTTACATTAATAAAGACAAAATTCATGTACCTGCGCGCAGAAATGACCTTTCGTGGCAGTTTCAGGTATGCGGCATCCAAGTGCTGGAATGATATTCCACCCCCAGTCCGTGAAGCTTCTGGTAGGTATGCCTTTGGGCGCAAGCTCAGGGCATATTTGCTTGAACAGCAGAGACTATCCCATCCTCTCCAGACTTCTCGCCGCTTCCGACGTAACTAGTGATCGCGTCATCACTCTGACTTATAACTTTTGAAAGGCCGTTGTGTTACATTTATTATTACTATTATTATGTAAATTCTATTTATGTATGTAATTGGTTATAGTATTTTAGTCTCGGTAAGTGTATGTATATGTTTTTTAATTATTATATCTATGTAAATGTAACTTTACTATTATTAATTCAATTGTAGGTACCTATTTGTATATTTATGTAGTGTAGTTAAAAATGTTTTTACCATCGGTGTATAATTATGTTTGTATTTTTTCTTATATTTATGTATGTAATAATATTGTAATTAGTTAATAAAATTATGATGATGTGCCGCGCGTGGAACCCTCATGGGACAGGCGCTGACTGAAAATCAGTGCCGAGGAGTAATACCCTCGGTAGTATGCTGAGTCAGCTGCCTATTGCAGCAGCAGAGACACACCGTGACGATTGTTTGTAAATGTTTTCTTAAGTATTTTATTTTGTGGTGTCTCAATGTATTAAATAGTCAGTATGCCTAATGTTCTGTGTAACTGTTGCTGTAATAAAAGTGTTTTCTTTCTTTCTTTCTGCTTCTGGCCCCACACTAGGATACCCTGTGTCGTAGGAACCAGAAACAGCGACGTCACAAACATGTAAACATCCAAGACCTGGGTTTTTTTTTGTCCCCAGCCGGGATTCAAACCCGGGACCTCTCGCACGGTAGGCAGATGCGCTAACCACTGCGCCACAGAGGTCGTCAAATCTAGGGTCGTCAAATATAGTCGTCAAATCGTCAAATATCGGGCTGAGTATATTTATGAATGAACTGCCAAATGTACTAGGCAAGCAGCAGTACCGAAGCGTTTTCCCACATTGCGCCAGCAGAACTCCAGTCCTCAAGGCGGAGGAAGCCGTAACGCGCGTGTAATTGCTGCTTCCTGATTTCCTAATACTCGCGGCGAAAAATATGAATAATTTCGCTAAAACAAACGGAGATTTGCCCGTGAGTATAGGTTAGATCGATTCGGTTATTATGTACCGAGTGTTATAATATAAATGTGGTTTTTGTTACGTTCAATTAGTTTCGCGTTTAATAATGCAGCGTGAAACAAAGATGTTATCTGGTTTGATTACCTTGAATGGATCTATGCATTGTAAACTTACATACCCAGTCCACACGTATGCTTTGAACGTGTGAATACTTATTTAAAGTGTTATGGACGCGGTTGACCACCAATGCAGAGGTAGTTTGTCTGATTCCCACTGGAGTTATGCTTGATCCGTACCACAGTTTTATACGTCATTAGTAGGACAAATATTATGTTGTGTCGAATTGGGTATTTGACTAAATGTCTAATGAGTTACTTTTAAAACGGAATTTTGTATGAAAATACTGGTTTATGACGTTTTATTTCAGACTCTTTTTATGTTTCGTCTATTTAAAAATTATAATAACTAGTAAATGATTAATGATTAAAAAAGATACATTTTCCGAAACATTTTGTAATTTTTGTTTTAATCGAGCATATCAAATAATTTATTGTTGATAGTGTCAAATACCGAATCGATTTATTGTTATTATTAAAATAACTCAAAATCTAAAACTGATTCTTCAGAAGCAATTAAGTAAACTACCACCAAAGCAAGAGTTTTAAATTGTCAAATTATTTTTTTTTATATTTCATACATTTTTAAAACTAGTCGCCATATTATTTTACGAAAAATAAAAAAGGGAACTTTAAAATACTTTACATCTCTCATATTCGGTAAGTAGGTCCTTATTACCCCCAAATGGGGCTTGTAGGTGACCAATTAGTGCTCTAGGGTAATAATGTAGCTAGAAAAGCCCTAGGGCGGTAAGTAATTAAAAAAAAACTAACCATAATACTGGCAATAGACATCATGCATTCAGCCCAATGACAAAAGAGGTCGCCTCGCTGTTCAGCCTTGTCTTTGTATGAGTAAATAGTCATCAATTTTAAATATCGAACGGCGAAGCTCAATTTCGTTCTTGAAAAAAACAATTAAAAAAAAAAGATTAAAAAAGGCGGGAAAAGAAAGCTTTTACTTTAAATATTGTTAGTTTTTGGGATTTTTTATAATTACGTGCTAATTAGGAAAAAAACATGAGTTCTGCAAGTGATGAATATTTAAGCTGCCCTCCCGATTCAATGAAAATGGAAGCTGAAGCAGCAATTAACAATATTTTGCCTGAAAGTTCTAAGGAAAGATATTTGAAAACTTACGACGAGTTCATGAAGTGGCGAATAGAAAACGAGTAATTTTTTTTCTACTTACCTTACAATCGAGATGTAAAGCAGAGTAGTTAGCTCGGGTGTAAGCATCAATTGCACCCTCGAACTATAGGCGCCCTCGCTGCGCTCGTGCGCCTAAATATCTAGGGCTGCAATTGATGCCTTACAGCCCTTGGCTACTAATCTACTATTAATATATGTATGTGTCAGTACTGATTTTATTATCACTCACCTCCTCGTGATAAGAGGAATACTGATGTAATCCAACTATCTTTGACTGTACATACCACAATGATTAAATTCTGCATAACGTACCTGAAACAAAAAGGTAATCTAGGTTAATTTCTAAGCGAAAGCGCTTTTTAATTCGATGCAAAAAAATGAAGCGGTGTTCATCATCAACCCATTATGTCCCCAGCGAGGGGCACGGGTTTCTTCCCTGAGGAAGGTATAGGCCATACTCCACCACGGGGGCCAAGTCCGGATTGGTGGAGGCTTGTAAGACTAGTGGCTGGTCTTACTGTCAGAAGTTTTCAAGCCGCCCCCTAAGACCTCTGACTTGGCTTAACGACTGCCATCTATCGACGGCAGCCGGTACCAACTGCTTAACGTGCCTTGCGAAGCACGGAACCGCTGGGAAAAATTGCCACTAGCGTTAGTCATTCCAGTCCACCGAAAAGTCGTCTGGAAGAGATCACGTTTAGTGATGAGGACGCCGTCTGTACTCTTAGATTAAGAAATACCTGTGTAATCTCCTTTTTTAATATATTGTGGAAACTCAATAACAAGAGAACTGTCTGACAGGCTCTTTTTGACTGATACGTACAAGTGTTGGATAAAATTATTTTGTAATCTTAGTACGAATGTACCCTCTGACCCTACTGATGTACAAGTAGTTCTAAGAATATAGTTTTAATTTTTGTACCGCTTGCTTTTATGGACATTCAGTCTGAAATGAAGTTCTATTTATATTATTTATTATGTACTATCTCTCTTCTCTGTCTATCTTTTCATTTGGACTGAAAAAAAAAACGTTCTTCCCAGGACAATAATCGGCTGTGCAATTTCAAAACCTAGTAAGGGACAACTCGAAAAAAAACCGGTCTTTGCATTTTGCAGCTTAATAGGCCATAAAGCATAGATTAGCATTGTCAAAATATCTAAAAACCTTTGAGAAATGGGAATTTGAAAATCTAAAAACCTAGTAAGTACACAGCCGTAATAATTTAACCCTTAAAAAACCATTTCATAAACCTAGCAAATCGCGCGACAACTTTAAAAATCTAGTAAGGGACGTCCCTTGCTAGGTTTCTAAAGTTGTTGTGCGACTTGCTAGGTTTATGAAATGGTTTTTGATGCGTACTCGATGGTCGAATTTCGCGCGTTTAACATCAGTAAGTGACAGGTTCTTGAATACAAAAGAGAAACATGTCGAAAAGACAGTTTTATAGGTCAAAACTAATGTTGAATGCCCTTAAAACATGCCAGAACAATGGCCTGTAAGTATAGTTATGGTTTCTTTATTCATTCATTTTTAAATCCTATTAAAAAAAAACCTTAAAATGTCTACGTGTTTAATTGGGTGAGCATTACAGGCTGTTATATGATATCAGGCTTATTTGAGCAGATTTTTTCAAAGACTAAGCTCATGTGCTTTAAGTGTCGATAAGTATTTCTTAAAATTGTAGCCTCTGGCTTTCATCATGCCTTTCGTTTGTGTGATCAATTTCAAAAATAACCGAGTTAGTTTATCTGTGTGTTACTGGTTGAACTAAGTACCTGTGTATGTACTTAGTTAAATACTAAGTTACACTAACACGTATAATATTTCTTCCCTATATTAATAAAAAATAAGATACTTCGCTTCGCTTGCATTAGGTATGAGCCTAATGGCTTTTTATTCAAGTGATACTAATATTAAAAACGTGAAACCTTTTGCGAATGAATGAGTGGATGTTTGTTGCTTTTTAACGAAAAACGGCTGGAATCATTTAGATTTTATTTGACATGGTGATAAACTATGTAACATATACATACAGCGTGTAACAAAAAAGTCCTGTCAAACTTTGGGAGCTGGTTTAACCTGCAATTATTCACTCTAAATACAAGATTTTTGTGGTTGTTTAAATTTCCCTGCACTAAATTTTATCCAGTCATGGCCTATTTTTAGACTTCTTTAAAATTTCTGCCTATATTTTTTTCTACTTTCTCTCTGTTTTTCATCGCTTCATGTATAAAAAATTACGGTGTGGTATTTGAAATTAACGTTCTATGTTTCAGGTCGAGTTCCACTCCTGATAACTCAGTCAATTAAAAGACTTTGTATAATTTAAATAAGCATTGAATAAAATTTATTAAAATAATATTAGTTTCATTTTGACAACTTCAGTAAAATTTACAAAATAAAGTGCACTTGCAACTAAAAAAATCAGCCTATTTATTGATACTTATGGGTTTTACGGTTTTACATTTTATGGGTGTGTCATACCCTGTCCCATAAAATTATCAACACCTATTTTTATTATATTTATCCTACGCTATATCGTAATTTAGATCATATTATCCTATCCTATCTCTTAACCTATCTATCTACCTCTTAGACCTATGTAGGTACCTCCTTATATCCTAACGGATAAATTTTCTTATTCTATCATCCCCTCCCATCCCATCATCCCTATCTTTGTACTTTATCCTGAACTATATCCTAATTTATATATGTAAATATATTTTAATACTATTTAAAATGTGTACTTACTAGGTTTATGAAAGTCGTCACAGCGCTAGATGAAAATATGTAACAAAATTAAAAACCTAGTAAGCGCACTTGCTAGGTTTTAAAATTGTTAATCAAGCAGAGTCTGACAGAAAAAAACAATTTTTTCATTAGTAAGTGCTATAAAACGTGATCGATATATTTTTTGTAAAAATCGTTAAATTGTATGCAAAGCCAAGGATATAACGCATTTTTTGATCTAACTGTCATAACCGTAGCTCTCATAGTCTCGGTGCGGCAAGCTCTTAAAGTGACCAACCCGTTTTTTGGCTTTCCTGTAAAATTTGTCTCGTGTCCCTTACTAGGTTTTGAAATTGCACAGCCGAATATCTCTGCACCGATCCTTGTCCTTTCTTGATAGCTCTACCTACAAATGGTTTGCGTGCCACAGTTGGATACCCTATTTCCTCTATCGGATCGAGTCGTGTCGGACCCCGTTATTCGGAACACGGCGACACGTTATGTAGGTCGTGAGGAAGGAGGTCGGAAACTTATTGGCAGAGCAATGGAGAAGGTATTTCGGAGAGGCAAATTTATCATCCATTTGTCTATAATTGGCATTTTTTCAGACTTTAAACGACACTAAATCAAAAACCTTTAGTGGTAGAGGGCTCGAAACAGTTTGCAAATTATGTGCTAGCCAGTTTTCTTTTCTTAGCTAGCTTAGTAAAGGTTTTGATTGATTCAGTGTCGTTTGAAGTCCAAAAATAATTCTAAGTATGGATAAATGGATTATAGATGTTATCATCAACCCATTAGTATTCCCATATTCAGTACATAGATGGGTGACGTTCTATGACTAACGCTAGTGGGATTTTTCCATACTTTGGAAGGCACGTTGAACTTAGATGAAGGTTCAGAAAGTTTTTTTTTCTGGTCGTTCCTTTTCTGGTTTGTACAATAGAGAGTTCTAATCCAATCAAATACGAGATGTTTATTTGTAAAGTAACGCTCGACTGTCTGTCTACCGTCCAGCCGCTGGGAGTTTACGATCCTGACAGGTCATGTTAGAACGGACGACGTAACCTTGAAGTGGCGTTAAATTTTCGATTAAAATATTTTTATGTCCTATTTATCCTACTAGCAAATTATTGTCATTGAAACTATATCATTGTGTAAACTTACAATCAATGTTATATTTTGCACAGTGATTAAAATGTGAAATAAGAAGAAGGCAATATTTAATGTTCGTGCGTTTTGCTCAACCGTTGTCAACCGTATTTTTTTGTAGTGACGTACCAAAAAGAACGAAAATAATAACGGTCCCTTTAACGATACGAAGTTGATGAACAGGCTTTAGAAAAAGATCATCCCATTCTCAGAATCTCTCCGTACCACTGCCGTACAAAGCGATTGAGCTGATCTGGGCCCAAATAAAAGGTCGCACAGCTCGCCACAACACTTCACCGCCATTCGGTACAAAAGAGATGATGACCCTTCTAAAATGACATAAAATGAAAATGGCACAAGAGATGACTGAGTGAAGGTCGTCTAAAAAACAAAACTACTTAATCGTGAGTCAGTAGCAAAAGCTAGTTAAGAATAACGTAAGGAATGATAGCGTTGCTTTTCTCCCATCACTAGTCATATGAAACAGACATGTGTCAGGATCGTAAACTCCCAGCGGCCGCACAATACTTATCAATACGAACAACTTTTACTATTGGATCAACTCTAAATCTAAAAAAAAACCATGCCATACATTTGGTTCAGTAGCTATAGAATTTCACTTCAACGGTTCTTTTTCGCGATTTCGAGGTAGACTCCATAATAAAGGATGTTCGTGTTGATGAGTACAAAGTACACTGAGTCGGCCGTTACATTACATATCAACAGCTTGTATAAAGAGTCATCAAGAGAGAATCGAACCAATGGCCTCTGTTTTGGCAGCAATGATCTGTAACGCATCCATCCGAGCACACTTGCGCTCGCGCATCTCATTGGAAAGGCATCACAATCGCGCTCAGAACAAACTGGTTGCGCCCGATCCCTCATCCGATTATACCAGCTTACGTCACGAGGCTGTGAATTTGGTCTTGCGTAACCCTTTAACAGGTAGGTTTTGAGGTCCACTGGACCTCACGGCCAGCTACCCCTTTGTAGACCTTATTACGTACGGTATATGTGCTAATATCGAATACGGACTGGGCTAGTCTACAGTCCGGCCAGCTAGCTGTGCAGCTGTGTAGACCCGGAGATGCAAAATTTGTCCTTATCTCCTAGCTGCTGCCGCTGCCTTGTAAAACACTCACATTGGACAATAACGGAAACCTTTTTTATTTACGAAATCAATAAAATATAAATTTTCCCTATATACGTTAAGTTAATTGTAGGGCATAGGCCTTCTCTCATCGTGCCCACCGCGGACTGGAAAAGCCAAACGCTGGTTTAGGCAAACGTTTTTTTGACCATATAAATTAATTGAAGGAATAAAAATAATTAAAAGACAAAAAAAAACTCACGAACGTTATCCCCGAGGGGGTAGGCAGAGGCACCAATCACTAAAACTGGGCCCACGTTTTGCCGAGTTCGAGTCCGAGAAAAAAAGACAAAAAAATTTATCATTACCCTTATCACTTAGGGCTATGAAAAATACATTGCAACCTATTCTCAAACCTACAGAACATACATATAAAATTTCATCAAAATCGTTCAGACCGTTTTGGAGGAGTATGCGCACTAACACTGTGACACAAGAATTAAAATCAATATAGAGAGACATTCCCACGACACAGGGTATCCTAGTGTGGGGCCAGAAGCAATGTATGTGCCTGTATGTAAATGTTATGTTATCTTATATCAAAGTAAATATTTTTTATGGGGGTAAAGAGGTCTTTATGTCATGAGTCTTGAAAGGATTCGTTAAAAATTAACAACCTATCCAAACGAAAATTATCACTTTGTATGCAACAGCATTAAATGTTTATGTTATGTTATATCAAAGTCATTTTTTTTTTGGGGGTAAAGAGGTCTTTATATCATGAGTCTTGAAAGGATTCGTTAACAATTAACCTATCCAAACGAAAATTATCACTTTGTATGCAACAGCATTCAACTTAACATTTTATAAGGAGCGTTGGGCCAAACTCGCAGACTGCTCAAATATCACATTACCATACAAAAGCATTATCTTGTGGTCATAAAAACGCCTTGAAAGGTCCACAAAACAGCGACAATGACCTGTAACCCAGAATCGGCGTCATGTACAGTCGACAACATAGGTATCCGCTGCTATTAGCAATAAGGCCGCCAATTGTACTGTTACTTTGTAAATATTTTATGTTAGTTTCTCCTCGTGTACAATAAAGAATATTCTTATCTTATCTTATCTTAACTTATCAACCGGTGCAATGAGCCGTTTTCAGAACTAAAAAAAAAATATTACGGCTGTCAAAGGAATGCAATTTTGAACCTCAGCCCAATAGCCATGTGTGATACATCATAAAATAGGACTCAGCGAGCTGAATAAAAGTTACTACAACGCCAACAGCCAAATGTTTGTCTTTTCGGAGTTATATTGTATTGAAAAAAAAACTAACATTTTCAATAAAATATAACTCCGAAACGACAAACATTTGTTTGTTGGCGTCATAGTACCTTTTGTTCAGCTCGCTGAGACCTATTTTATGATGTATCACACATGGCTATTGGGCTGAGGTCCAAAATTGCATTCATTTGACAGCCGTAATATATTTTTTTTAGTTCTTCTGAAAACTTCTCATTCAGCGTTACGGATGAATTTACAAGGAATATGTTCAGAGACATAATCGCTCGTAGCCCCAGCTACCTGAGTAATCTTAAGCGATCGAGAAGGTTAAGCAACGTATGGCACGTTCAGTGCATAGATGGGTGGCCGTCTATGACTAACGCTAGTGGCATATTTCCGAGCGATTCCGTGCTTCGCAAGGCACGTTAGGCAGTTGGTGCCGGCTGCCGTCGATAGAAGGCAGTCGTTGAGCCGAGTCAGAGGCCTGGGTGGCTTGAAAACTTCTGACAGCAAGACCAGCCACTAGTCTTAAAAAGCCTCCACCAATCCGGACTTGGCCCCCGTGGTGGAGTATGGCCTATAACTTCCTCAGGGAAGAGACCCGTGCCCCTCGATGGGGACATAATAAGTTGCCTCTCTTGTTAATTGGATATTTATTAATTACATACATACATACATAATCTCACGCCTGTATCCCAGCGGGGTTGGCAGAAACCAGGAACTGCCATCTGCCACGATCATGAAAAATAAATAAATTGCACGCACTTCGGTTTCGGGTACTTTTTATCTTGTCCTTTGCTAATACATCCCCTATTTGGTCGAAGTATGTCTGGCTGGGGCGTCCCTTACCGGCCCTTCTACTCACATTCGCTCGATATTTTTGTTTCGTCAGTCTTTCTTCCTTCATCCTCTCCAAAATGTCCGAGCCAAGGCAACATTCCTTTCTCAATTCTAGTCACTACATCTTCTTAAATTCTTCTTTATTAATTACCGGCTGTGCCCCGCGGTGTTACCCGCGGTTCATCGATTTTCCCATGGGAATAAGATATTTTCCCGCAGTAAAACGTAGCCTATGTGTTAATCCAGGCTGTCAGCTAACTCCATACCAAATTTTATTAAAAACGCTCGAGCCGTTTAGACGTGAAGAAGTAACAAACATACACACTCACACACTCACAAACTTTCGCCTTTATAATATTAGTGTGATACCTTCACATTCAAACCTCACGCACTACAGTTCACTCTGGGTCGAACTGTATATACCGGAAACCAAATCTAGGACGCCCGTTTTGCAACCCACCTGAGCTCCACTGAGCCAACGAGGCACTTGAGACAATACCGGCGTCCGCAAGGTCGCGGGGACATTGTCTCGTTGATAAGCAGGTTTCCCCACGGTATTTTCCTGTATCCGTAGACCTTGGTCTCTGACTAGTAAAATACTAATTAATAAAGCCCGAATATTAGGCCCAGCTGCCTGAGTGATCTTAAACGATCGCGAAGGTTAAGCAACATAGGGCGCGCTCAGTGCATGGATGGGTGACCGTCTATAACGCTAGTTGCATTTTTATGAGCGGTTCCATGCTTCGCAAGGCACGATAAGCAGTTGGTGCCGGCTGTCGTCGATAGATGGCAGTCGTTAAGCCAAGTGAGAGGCCTTATGGCGGCTGGAAAACTTCTGACAGTAAGAACAGCCACTAGTCTTACTAGCCTCCACCAATCCGGACATGGTCCCTGTGGTGGAGTATGGCCTATACCTTCCTCAGGGAAGAGACCCGTGCCCCTCGGTGGGGACATAATGGGTTGATGACTCCTCCTAGTGTTACAGTAAAATCATTGTTTCTCTACTGGAATTAGGTAGTAGTCTTTTTGTGACGGATAAAAATATAATTTGATTTCTACAGTTAGTGATTCGGAAATATCTTCAAAATTTCCACCATTCTGTATCGTATTCAAACTCAAAGATCGCACTTTTGGAAATGTTTCAGTAATGATTCCGACCGACGATACCTGCTAATTATTTGCCATCAAACCACAAATCTATAAATATTGGTAAACATCTATAAATATAAAGCCTTATAAGGCTAAACGTCAAAGTTGTTTATTCGAACGTCAGAATTCAAATTTAGAATCATTGCCGCCTGGGGCGATAGTCTTTTACAGTCTACAAACATTAGGTACACTTTTAATCCATCGTGTGTACCTTATTTCGGTACCTCAAGTGCGAATTTGGCACAAATGCAAAGTTTAAACTGCTGTAGACTGCAGTGTACTCTGATATTTATTTCATTCATGTGACACTGTGACAGTCAATTTAATTATCATCGTAATGTCGGCCAAATGTCTGTATGCAAGCAGGTAGGTAGGACTTGCTTAATTAAACTTTCTACCTATTGCTTCAGCCGAATCGCTGTATTAATGATGATTATTGTAGACTCGATAGATATGGCTTTTAGCGTGATTCTGTAGCTGAGAGGTAAATAATGACAACCGCCAAATCCCGACTGAAAATCAGCTTTGCAAGTAGTTGTGCAACATTATCCTGAGTCGGTCCCATTTTGGAGGCTCAATACCTACTTAAAACCTATGTATTTTATTATTGTTTTCATGTTGTTCAAGTTATTTATTTTAACCCTCTTTTTTATGTTTTCTGCGTTAATTGTATGCATTTTGTAATGGTTTTGTGTGCTTTTTGTGTTTTGAGTATTGCGTCGTCAAATAAACACATTTCCTTTCTTTCTCTTTTCTCAAATTGAAAACTTGTGAAAATTTGTGATTAACACCCACTGATGCGTTAAATTGAATCGGATCATATTTTAGCCAGTACAATTCTCTCAATAAATAGTGATTTTAATTACTACAAACAATTGGGTATTTGACAAAATGTCAAATGAGTTACTTTTACAATGCCGAAGCATGCAGGACAAATATTCGACTGTATACCATCGTCTTCAAAACTCATGTTTGACAAATAAATATCTTTATCTTTAAAGTATCCACCGATGGAAGAGGTACGAAAATGCTTAATACCTAAGGGCCGGTTTGAATTGAGATTTCATTGTAAATACCTACTTAGGTTCTGCCACGCTTTTTTCTAAAATATTTGACAAGACTGTTGTCTACACTACAGTTAAGTAGTTCATCATCATCAGGCTAAATTAGTCCACTGCTGGAGATAGCCCTCCCCTAATGAGCGCCATAGCGCCCTGTCTTCAGCTTGTCGCATCGAGCATCTGCCTGCAGTTTTTCACAGATCGTCATCCCACCTGGTCGGAGGGCGTCCTACACTACATTTGCCGATTCGCGGTCTCCACTCAAGAACACGTTTGCCCCAGCGGTGGTCGGTTCTTTGCGAAATATGTCCACCCCACTGCCACTTCAGCTTGCTAATTCTCTGAGCTATATCGACAACTTTGGTTCTCTGTCGGATGCATTCATAACGAATCCTATCTTTCAGTGAAGTAGTTACTTACCCAGTTCAAAAGCGCAAACGTAACCCGATGGCTCAACAAATCGATCGATTAGTTCATAAATCGATGCCCCAATCGGGACCCCGCAGGTCAACCGTGGGTCTTACAAAACGGCTCGTGGGTTTCATTTGCGGGGCTAAACGTTCCTTGTTATGCTTGCATCCGCGTAATCATGGCCCACGCCAGGCCCTAAGGATTATCGATCCAACAGTCTGTTTATTGGGTTTGAGAATCATAGGGTATGGTTCTTTTGATCGTTTGACGAAAGAATGCACCGGATAAAAATTGAAGTGGTGTGCAATCGTAGCGATTCATTCCTCGAGGACGAAGTTCTCTGACTGACGACGGCGTCGAACAATCTCGGCAATAAAGTAAGTCTTACTCTATCAACTACTAGGTATAATATAGTTTTATGTGCAGAAAAACTCGCTGACCCGGCAAACGTTGTTTTGCCAGATAATGGTATGAAAAATAGATAACAACCTATTCTCAGACCTACCAAATATACATATGAAATTTCATCAAAATCGGTCAAGCCGTTTCGGAGGAGTATATAAGACTAGGTGATCTTGTTTTGCCAGATAACAGTGGGGGGACCAATTTTATCCATTTCGGAAAGTGAAAAGTAAATAACAAACCACCTATTCTCTGACCTACCGAATTCATCATGTTAACATCCAAGACCTGGGGCTTTTTTTGTCCCCAAGCGGGGTCGAACCCGGGACCTCACGCATGGTAGGCAGATGCGCTAGGCGCTGCGCCACAGAGGTCGTCAAAACGAGATGCACCCTAGGCCACCACCTTCACTTTTTCTGCTCGATTGGATTACATTTCCGCCTATTGCCCAACCTAAAGGGAAGTTCAACGTATCCTATTCGGGTATTTCGAAACGGATGTATTTCCCGGTTAGTTGTGTTATCGCATCCACTGCTAAGTTATCGGATGTGTGACGAAATCGTATTTAAAGATGATTGACACAGGTAACACGTATCCTAAGCAGATTTGATCAGTCTTAGGGCCTATTTCTGAATCGAGAATTTACACTGAGTAAATGAGGTAGTCCAGTTTAAGCACCCGCCTAAATAGCACCTGGCCTAATCCAGATTGGGCACCTATTGATATTTTTGGCAGGTGCTGTAAGTGAATTCAAATGAATTTATTCTGCAAAAAATATGTTTTCCGCCAATTGAAATAACAGAATTTTAAGTTAACAGAATTAAACAGTATGTACTGAACATTCTGCAGTAGGTGTTTTCCAACACGAATAAAATTATTAAAAAAAGTCCTACCTATACATTTTATAGTGTCACAGCAACAATCACTACAATATGATACAGTTACCAAAGAGGTTTGAAACTTTTTGGTCTAAATGAGATTTCAACAATCTATCTCAACGTCCTATGTATTTCTAAGTTTGTGGATCAAAGGCCAAAATGCGAAACATCTACGAAATAGCTACGAAATTCGTATATTTCCGTCTTGACAAATGTTTTTTTCGGCTTAAGCTCGTATGGCGCAATTATACGAGCAAAATCGATTACACTAAATTGTTATACGTATTTTTTTGTCGTAATCGGATTAGAAGAAGTGGCCTTGGTGGATAAATTCCTACGACATTATTTTTTAATAAGCTCTCATGGTTATTTGATATTAAATCATGGCATTTGATTATTAACTTCGCGTTGAAGTATTGTTTGTAAAATGTTGTAACGAGTAATATCTAGCAAAAAAGTTTATATAGCTTAAATATTTTTGTTAATCTGTTTTTAGTATTTGTGTCTGAAGGGGCACAGATCACAGCGGAGGCCTTTGCCCAGCAGTGGGATAGATAGATGATAGATATAGTACTGCAGCGGCCAGCAAAAGAGGCATTGATGGACGAACGTGGAAATGTGGGCCGAGGCGAAGCCGAGAAAACTATGAACTCATTCTGTTAAATTCAATAAACTTTCAAAATCAGACGAACCACGAACGAACAACAATAATTTTTGCCGCGTTAAAGTGTTCTTTTTTTTCAATAGGTATATCCAGATTATCCAGCTTTCTATCGCAAGCCAGTTCGAAATTTAAATAAAACCTTGTCTTTGTTCGGAGTACAAGATTATTCAATTTTTAAATAACACGACAGATATGAGATTAGTATGTAATTTATTTGGCCCCAAGACACTACAGTTATGAATTTTCATAGAACTTTTTCCGGCCGCTGCTCGCGTATCGCGCTCGATTTATCTCGAAGTTGTCGAAATAATGCTCAAATTTCCAAGCATGTTTGAGAAAAATCATTTAAAAGTCGTCTAATAAGGCCGCCAAATGTACCATGAACTTTTGTAAATATTTTTTGTTTATTCTTTATTGAGCAATAAATAATATTCTTATCTTATCTAACTAAACAACCGGACAAGAGCGTGTCTGACTCATCTCACGGGCTCCGTACTCACATTTCTTACCGAACTGTTGCCGAATTTCAATAACAATTATTTTAATGACTTTTTCGCTGTGTTTGTAGAACAGAGTACAATGGACAGCAGGTCAACCTTTAACATTTGAATTTCAAAGTAGCCCGAAATGCAACCGAATAGAGTCATGTGCTGTCGAGTGCAGGTAAGTACAACCTACAGATCGCTGTCCATTGGTTGTACTTCAAGCAGCCCTTATCGCGAATATAGTTGCATTCAAATCATGCTGTCGTGTGTATGTAAGCCTACATATTCCTATCAAACAAGTCATATTACACAACTCTAGAATACATAAACGCAGTAAGCGCATGAAAAAATATTGTATTCATCTTGTTTTCTTGTTGTTAGCATATTATAGGTGGTTGTATAGCCTTTATCTAATATTTACTGTGTGTTTTCAGTATGGCAAATAAACTTGGAACCTTATAAACTAAGTATACCTCTTTCTAAGTATAATGTTCCTAGTCATATGAAAACTGCATTTCTAACTGCAAATATGTAAGTTTCTATAAGGCGCTTCGAGATGAGATTTTCAAAATAGGAAGTCCTTCCGCTTTAACTCTGCGAAGTTTATGATTGTTGTAACCGATTATGGCATAAGTATTGTGTTTCCGTTCAATGTCTAACTGCGCAATCAGTGCTGCCTGGCTAAATGGCTATACGCAGTCCGCACATAACGGTAATATTGGCAACACGTGACTGAATGTGGCTTCAAACAATGGATTAGAGAACTCTAGAAATAACATTTTGATGGGGCGCGCGTCGGAACAAAGATCCATGAGAACCAGCCAGTTTGATAACTCAATCGCGTACAGCCATCAAAGACATAAAAGAAGCGATTATTTTCAAATATGGAATCCCTGGCCACCGCCATCGACGCGAGGCGTGAGAAGTATGCTAAACAGCCAAGATTCCCGCCATTCCCTTTCGTCGGCTGTACAATGACATTCCCGTTGCCTATCGGCTAAAGATCGCTGGCACGCGTTGCACCCTCACGTACGCTGGCTGGATAGATAAAATGCCTTTTGCGTTTTCAAAAAAAGAAAAAGAGGAATCGTGGAGAGGTTTATGTCAATCTAGTCTGAAAAAAAAGTTATGCGGCCATTTTGAATCTGTATTCTTTTTTTCGTAATGGCCAGTGTGTGTGACATTTTTATCATTATGTTCTTTGAAATGTTCCAAGACTGATTTCATTATCAACGCGCGGCCTTGAATTTAGCTGAATAATCTTTATGCAGATCGTCTCTGGCCTTGATGCGTTGACACAATCTTGTAAACTCTGCATTTTTTACATACATATTTATTTTTTAATTTAACACTTGTGTCATTAACATTCATGTTTATTAACGATCTTACGTAACTATATCAGCAGGAAATTGCTTCGTTGGGTATAAAAATTTAATGTCTAGACTTTTTACAACACAGTGAACAGAAAGATTGTCTAGAACAGTCCCACTGAATATACGGACTAAAACAAAAGATTAATCACCTTCTCAGGAATACAATCTCGAATACATTTAGAATTTACAAATGCAATATGGTAGTCAAGTACCTAATATGCAAATAAAACGTCTTGTCCGCTTGTCTGTACGCCCGTGGGAGGTTCATTAAGATTACATATTTTGAATATCCTCACGGCTCTGGGAATTGAACCCGCGAACCCGGCCACACAATACTAACATCTCAACCCGTTACTTGAATCAGCGTTCGGTTCGACTCAGGTATTTTTGTAAAACAATAGTGTGTACATACATTCGTTTGCAAAAGGAATTGTTGTATGGTACCAATTATGTTTTGTTTTAGCCGTCTACGTAGAGTAACTAGCTATCAACTATAAAATAAATATGTAGGTATGGTGTGGGAACACGTCAACTATCTAGGGACTATTGTCTCTACGCTCATGGAGTCAAGGTAGGTTGTCTAGGTCTTATAGTTTATTTCTGTACCTTAGTACCTACTGAGCAAGTCCATTCTCCATTTACAAGATACGAGACGGTGAAATGATTCGGTCGTTAGTTCGAAATTTGGTTTTAGTTTGCAGTCTATCTTCATAAATTAATATACATAATAATAATACATCTGAGCCGGCAAACGTTGTTTTGCCAGGGGTCTGAAAAATTAGATAACAAACTACATTCTCAGACACCTACCGAACCTAATTTATAAAATTCTTAGTGCGCATACTCCTTCGAAACGTCTTGAACGATTTTGATGAAGTTTTTTTATGTTGTCTTATCTTCGTCCTACCTATAAAAAAATATATTTAACAAATATGGTTTTAAATATTATCAGACAACGCCAATGAAATATCATCATCATCATCATCATCATCGGCCCGAAGCTGCCCACTGCTGGGTATAGGCATTTTACCCCAAATGCCACTTCACACGGGCTCTCGCCATTCGCATCCATGGACCTTCCGCCGACTCAACGACATCGTCCGACTTTTTGTATAATTTGGTGAGAAATCAAGATATTAGTAATGCGATATTAATTATGAATAGAATATCTATGGAAATACTAGTCGTGCTGCAACTCCAGTTACTGAAGCGCCATTCTGTATAACCTGTGCTTCCCGTAACATCGCTTAACTTGATTTCACAGCATGTTATACAAAAAGTGTTTCCTGTTCCAGCGCCCCACGCTTTTACAATTAAATATTATAATTAAAAGCACATAGTTTACACTGCATCCCAAAAATAGAGACAATTTGAACGTCCATAATTTATTTTTGGTTTTTACGTGCATTTATAAAAGCGTGTTTTTCAATTTTTCTTAAACTATTAATTTATTTATGTTTTTATTGACATGCAACGGCATTGAGACTAGAGGGCCAGCAACAATGAAAACACGAAACTCCCAGAGTGATTCTCATAAAGCACGCGCGAATGACTTGCCCTCCCATTGTCGGCGCTTGCGCAAGGCGACAGTGGCGCCGCCGGCGGCGGGTGCTGCATACCGCTCCGTTGGACCTTATCGCTATTGCTAACTTAAAGAAATTAAGCAGATTTCTCTCGTTTTTTCGTACACTAATTCTGCCCTCGTAACGAGAAACACACTGTAATAGCCATTACTGCGTTTTTACTTTGGATAAAAAAAGCTACTCTCAGCATCATCATCGGCCTATGGTAGTCCACTGCTGGACATAGGCCTCTCCCATTGCACGCCACTGAACGCGGTCCTCGGCTACTCTCATCCAGCTCTTGCCAGCCGCCCTGCGAAGATCATCGCTCCACCGAGTCTGAGGACGTCCTACACTGCCATTACCGATCCGCGCTACTCTACTCGGTGGCATATCTAAAAGTAAAAAAATGCCACTGAGTAGCACATTTTTGCTTTCAAAGTAAAAACCCAGTAATGGGTTTTCTAGTGACGAGGGCAGATTTACTAACAGTTTATTAATCTACTGTTAACACATGTTTATTTTTGTATGCATGTTTGCCCAGTAACAACTGTTAATATAACAGATTATTATTGAATGAGAAACTGGGGGTCAGAGAGCTATGAGTGCCCACCGCGAATTGGCCATTTCAAACGCTAAATAAGTGAACACCTCAGGGTTTACTCACGATGGTTTTCTTCATAATAGCAAATGGTATTGCTACTACAAGTTTGCAAATGTACGTGACTAAATAAACAAAGTCATGGTTCAAACCCGGAACCTAAAGGATGTAAGATATGCGTTCTCCAGATGCACCAACACAGCTCAAAATGCGGAATTATCAAATTAATTAGAATTACAATTATCAAAAGTCAGCGCTCGGTTGCAACGTACGCATCGTCGGCATCGTGCTTGTTAGTGAATAGAGCCAGGGTCACGACCTCGCGGGCGCAGGTTCCCGCCAAATACGGCCCGCTAATGAGGCGGTGGATTTACACAGCGATGATGCATTCCCTTAATTCTGTTCGCCTAGTACTTTTGTCAGCTATATTAGGGACGCAAAGGACCCGAAGCGTGTGACTAAGGCCGTGGAGCTAGTAAATACGATGAGTAGTAGTAGAGGAGTTTCAAAAATTTATGACAACGGTCATTTTGGCATGTCCTTTGATTTAATATTGGTTTTACTTAAGACTATGGAGCATTATGATATTTGTTTATCAAGTAGCTGAAAACTGCGGTTTTGTAGTCCATCTTTATTATTTTAAAACTTAATTAAAACAAAAGAAAACAAAAATATTTCGTGTTTTAATTACTCAGCCCCCATGTTTATCACTGTCCCCAGTGCAAAGTCAAAATTACTGATAATGATTTTTGTGAAATTTTCTTTGCTACTTGGCATAATTTTGATGTTTTTATAAAACTGTGGAGCGTATTATTTTGTTTTGAGGCCTAATTTTATGCTTAAACCTACTATAATCTAAACAAATTTCAACAAATATATTGTCCCCGAAATATGGTATTTCCGGACATTTCGGTTTTGTTACCACTATTTTTAAATAAAATTATTCTACCAAAAAATAGTTTTTGTCTTCGTATTATGGCAATATTAACGCTCGTTGGATCGCCCATTTTGAATACGGCATGACAGTGCATTTTTATCGGTGGTGTCAGGTGGATGTGCGACATACTGGACTGGAGCAAAGTTCACCGTCAGGTTTGTGATGAGGGTTTAATATCCTTACTATCTTTATTTAACACAAAATATCGTTGTAAGATAGCGTATTTTTATGCGGTAAAGTAAGTTAATTATTTTAATTTACCGTAAAATAGAATGCTTTTAAATATATTTTTGAATGTAATGAAAGCGCATTATGTTACTTCGGTTTTGTTACTACTGACAAGGTAACATATAGACGGACCATCAAAGTAACAAAACCGACAGCATAAGGCTAGTTCCATATCAGTGACATGTTACATTTTTTATTTATCTCAGATAGAATCCAACCTTGCAAAGTTAAAAATAACGGCCTAAGAGATTTTTTTATATTTTGTTTTACAAATGAGTAAATATTATTATTATTACTGAAGGGTGTATTGCTTATTCGCTAGATTTTTTAAAATAGTGGAGATAAATATTGAATGAAATTTTTTATGATGGATCGTGTGAACAATTGCCGACCCACTATAAATAACTTTTTAACACACATTATTACAAAGAAACTTATATCTAAACGGGAGGACTTATCTCAAAAGAGAGAAATCTTCTAGCCAACCCAAACGGCGATTAGGAATAGAACACAATTGGCGTATGCAAACTGCATATAAACTAATCTTGATAAATATCAAATAAAACAGAATTACACAACTAACCAAATAACTAACCTAACCATTCACACATACAATGATATTTATATACATTTATTTTTTCAGAATTATGCCACTAACAGCCCGAGAAAAAATGCGTAGGTATAGGGAGAGGTTGAAAACTGAAAATCCTGAAAAGTATGAAGAACAACGGAAAAAAAATTTACCTAAGTACTTTGTTTTTAATTTAGTATCACACATTAAAAATTGTTTAAAAATTACAAATTAAAATATTACATTTTACGGTCTTCTGAACTATGCCTTACAATTTTGTTACTGTCGGTTTTGTTACTGTCCCTGAATTATTTGATGCAATTTTAAAGATTATCTCGTGAATTAAATCTTATTAACTACATGTATTGTGTCGAGGATAAAAATAATAAATATTACCTTTTCTAATATTATTCCTGGTTTGATATATCTCAATTTAAATAAATAAAATTGAAAATATATATGGATTTGGAGCAACAGTAACAAAACCGAATTATAATTGAATTTTCTAAACATTTTCAACATGTTTTGGGCCTTATAATTTAATTTAATAACGTAAAATGACTGTATTAATTCCAATAAATAAGTGAGAGAGACATAATGTGTTTAGTTTAATTTCTATTTAACTTTAAATATGGTAACAAAATCGACTCAAATTAGTTACATGCTCTAATATTTCTTATTTTTTCGGTAATTAGGGCTTTAAACTAGGAAAAAATATTTAATTTCTAAAAAATTTATAGGTTTGCTATTTTGATTTAATTAATGAAACCACCTTACAGCAATTTTTTTTTTTAAGCTTACCTTTTTCGCCTTGTACCATATTTTTGAAACTCCTCAGTAGTAGTTTGATAGATAACTTTAAAGATTGAAAGACATACATACATAAGCTCACGCCTGTATCCTAAAGGGGTAAGTAGAGACCAGGGACTGCCACCTGCCACGACCCTGACAAATCACTTTTGCTTCATCGACATTCATTGGTCATTGCATAACGCACGCTGGTTTCGGGCAATTTTTATCTTGCCCTTTGATAATATATGCCCTATTTGGTTGAAGTATGTCCGCCTGGGGCATTCACACACATTTACTCGATGTGTTTGCTTCGTTAGTCTTTCTTTCTTCATTCTTCATTCAACCAGGGGTATTTTTCTTCATTTCGTGTTAGTTCTTTATTTCGTGATTTACTATGACATTCCAAAAAAGCAAAAATGTTTTTTCTTCCAACTGCAAATCCTTCTAAAAATTGCTCGTAGTACAAAATAATCTTTTAATCGTTAAAATAACTGTGTTATATTGTAAAGGATGATTGTAAATAATAGGTATTATGTTTCTACCAGTGTTTAGTGTTTTAGCTCAAACTTATTAAATCTGTGTGCAATATGATTCATCAACTTAGAATGTCGGTAGAAGATTTGTTTTCCTTGTATCGTCAGACTTGTCATTCAGTCAATGCATGCATATTAATCGATTGATTATTCATTAAAGTTAGCTTCCAGCATTTAGCTAATATTAAAATATCAAGTAGGAAGTTTTGTTACTAACATACTGAATAAAAAAACTAGTCAAATTTAATTATAAGGCAGTTTTGGGACTGATGCAATTTAAATACCAATAAATTTAATACGCTTGTGTCTACTGACTACAAGTTCCTACCGTCATTGCCTAGGCACACTTGCATACACAAACCATCAACTATAAGCTTAACAACAATCTTGAACGGAGTAAAAATGCAAATCCAACGTGGATACTGGCATGTTAACGTCCACCATACTTGTATGATAATCGCGAAGGAAAATGGCAAAGGTATTCAGTAAATCGGAAGGCTGTCGTGTGGCAGCCTGGAGCGATTAAAGATGTCCTTATTATAGCTTCTTAAGGTGCTGGGCCAACATTGGAGCTCTGTGGGACGCCCCATGACACTGGACGGCTTGTCAACGGTAATTGTGACAAGAAAATTATTACATTTGTGAGAATCCACGTTAAAGGGATTTTTTTAAACTCATATCACTAGATAGATAACTATTTATTGCACGCTGGTAATAATTGTTGTGTTTCAAATGTTTCAATCTTTCTTTTGACTTGCTCAGGGTCACAGAAAGGAAAAAGGGAAGTGTGCAAGCTTTTTTGGTTTGAAAATTCTTTATTGCACAAAAAGATCTGCACAAAGGTGAGCTTAATATGAAAAAGTTCCAGCTGGAAGGAAATACTTTTAAGCTAAGCATGGTAATGTATTTTAAAAATTATCTGCTAAGCTTTTTCGATAAGATCTTAAAGTAAATTTTCCACAAAAAAGATTACCGAGAGAAATTTCATAAACCGACCTGTCTCTATCATCAGTTCACCACTGCCCACTATTGGGTAAAGTATACATATACATACTTTTTCCCCCAAATGCCGTTTCTCTCGTCACATTTACGGACTTCCGCTGAGACAGCCATACCGTCCGACTATCGGGCTATTAGTCTACCCAGGATCACAGAAAGAGAAGCTGAAGGAAAACTAAACTTATATATATGTCATCATCATCATCAACCCATTACGTCCTCACAGAGGGGCACGGGTCTCTTCTCTGAGGAAGGTATAGGCCACGCTCCACCACGGCGGCCAAGTCCAAATTATTTGACTGTACAAAACGGAAATTCCCACAAAACCCACTCTTCAATCCATGTACCTTTGCAGCACTTCTCACAATCAACTCCCATCCTAATGCGCAGAAGACAATCTGGTACAATCAGTACTCAAATGTACCCCTTATTGTCCAAAAGTAGCGCCTATAACGACCACAATAAGAGCTGAAGTGGGGCGCTCAACGGCGACTGTTCGTCTGAGGCCATAACCTCGGTTTGCGGAGACCATGTAAGGCCTAACTCTAATGGAGCCGGCTCTCCCACGCGGGCGGAAGGCTGCCCCAAGGCTGGCCGCAAATGGGCCCACTGTGGAGTCAATGGGCTCGATTAATTAACATTCTCATCACGCAGAGGTAGCAGTTTGGTTGTTTATGTGGGCCACCTACTCTTTTTTGTTTGATATTCGAACTTGAGCTATCCACGACAAAGGCAATTTGCAATGAGGTTGTTTCAAAACGTCATTTAAAAAAACAATACAGTACAGCAAGTCACCGATAGATGGTGCTGACGTCACATAATATGTTAAAATTGACATGACATCTCTGTACCTTCTCTGTGGTTTCTGTTCTATGTTTTTACAGACTTTTCCAATTTCCAAGCCAATAAACGTTATATGTTTTTACAAAAATGCATGGGACACAATTCACGTACGTATGAAATGAACAAAGTAAATAATACTTCGAGAACTTTCAAAGTTTCAACATTTTCGAAACAAAGTCTAGTATCAGAATCAGAATCAGAAATTTATTTCAACGTAAAGAATTTACATTCTGCTTGTTGAATGTCAATGTACATACAGTTATGTATAATGTTAGCCGCTGCCTTGGGGCCGTCTGTAGTGGAGAAAAAGGCAGCGAAAAAAAAACTCCACTCTGACCATCTTTTCTCAAATCAACTTAAAGCTAATACAAATAAAACTTACAAAACAATATCTTGGATGTGTTGAACACTAGACACATTTATCCTCTGATTAAATTTAATAATGAACTACTATTTAAAGCCATACGTCCTTGTCTTCTAAATAATCGTTGATTTTATAATAAGCTTTTTTGCAAAGAGTGTGCTTAACACAATTCTTAAATCGCGTTGGAGGTAACTCTAATATATCTTGGGGTATCTTGTTGTAGAACCTTATACAGTGCCCCATAAAGGAAGTATTAACTTTTGCAAGTCTAAATCGTGGAAATAACAATTTATGTTTATTCCTAGTATTAACGTTATGATGGCTACCAAGTGTTTCGAAGTCTTTAATATTTTTCCTAACGTACATAATATTTTCATAAATGTATTGGCTTGCAACTGTTACGATGTTGATTTCTTTGAAAAAATTTCTTAGTGTGTCCCTACTACCTAGCTTGTAAATAAATCGGATCGCTCTCTTCTGCAATATGAAGATAGTCTCAATGTCTGCTGCCCGGCCCCATAGCAGTATACCATAGGACATAATACTATGGAAGTAACTAAAATAAACAAGCCTAGCAGTTGCAACGTCAGTAAGTTCTCGAATTTTTTTCACGGCATATGCTGCGGAGCTAAGTCTATGTGCTTATTTTACAATATGTGGGCCCCATTGTAGTTTGGCATCGATTGTGATGCCCAGAAATACAGTATCTTCAACAAATTCTAGTTTTTCATTTCCAATCACAATGTTATTTTCAACTAATTTTACATTAGGTAGGGTAAACTTCATACATTTTGTCTTTTTTGAATTTAACAACAGATTATTTGCTGTAAACCAATCTAAAACGTGCGAGAGAGCATTATTTGCTTCGTCAAGATTATTTTCCTGTCTCCTTATTTTAAAAATAAGTGACGTGTCATCAGCGAATAGCACTATCTCACACATTTTTTGTACCATAAACGGTAAATCATTTACATAGACCAGGAAAAGGAACGGCCCTAAGATAGATCCCTGGGGGACTCCCATTTTTACAAGGTTCACTTGACGATTTAATACGGTTTATATCTGCTTTTTGAACCCTTCCTTCTAAATATGATTTTGAAGATCTAAACTTAATTTTTTTATTCCATAGTGTTTTAATTTTGAGAGCAGTGTTTTGTGGTCTACACAATCAAATGCCTTTGACAAATCACAAAATACTCCGATAGCATCATTATGATCCTCCCACGCACTGAAAACTAGTTTAGATTACAGACTACAAAGAGATGTTTAGATAATCACAGATTAATAATGATGTAGATACAACATTCAAAAGATGATATTTTGTTCTCCTTGCAGCGCCATCTAGTTATTTTAATAAAATCAACTAACACGTGTCATTGAAAAGCCCTCATTACCGTCAATTTTGTGACTTGACTTACCGCCACGATAGTCTATGGCAACCGAATTTCTAATTTGACACCAATACTGTAGTCGATGTAATTTTCTTATAAATCCATGATGTACCCGTGGTATACCATGCCGTGGCTTCCATACAAGATTTAGATAATAACTTCCATCACTGAATCGCTCGTAGCCTGGGCTGCCTGAGTGATCTTAAACTATTACTAAGGTTAAGCAACATACGGCGCGTTCAGTCCGTGGATGGGTCACCGTCTATGACTAACGCTAGTGGCATTTTTTCCGAGCGGTTCCGTGCTTCACAAGGCACGTTAAGCAGTTGGTGCCAGCTGCCGTCGATAGATGGCAGTCGTTAAGCCAAGTCAGAGGCCTTAGGGCGGCTTGAAAAATTCTGACAGTAAGAGCAGCCACTAGTCTTATAAGCCTCCTCCAATCCGGACTATCCCCCCGTGGTGGAGTATGGCCTATACCTTCCTCAGGGAAGAGACCCGTGCCCCTCGGTGGGGACATAATGGGTTGATGATGATGAAATAAATAAATATTTAAACCGGTGCAGTGATGCCAAAATTCGAAATACTAGGGTGTCCTAGTTAGGGACTAGGTTAAGTATTTATATCGTGCGCTATTAACTATTTAGTGGACAATCACTGGGCCCATTCCCAAAGTATCCATAAGTCATTAACCCACGTGTTTGTTGACGTAACTTTACGTAATCCACGTAATATCGAAGTGCGAAACGTTTAATGCGCGTCTGCGGTTCTGCGCCCCGTTTACATCCTCTTCCAGTGCTGCAATCACTGCCTTCACCTTCACAATTACTTTCTTGGAAATGCATGCCAACTCCAAGACTTAACACTAAAGTATTTACTTAAAATATTATAGGTACATACCGTTTGGCTTAGGCGATGCAAGCAAGTAAGTTACCACACATTGACATAATTACTGCTCATTACCAGCTGTCGTTTTTTTAATAACTCCGCATAACACTTTTACTTCATAAGTCTGTTCTCAAACTAGGATCAAGCAAGGCTTGTGATATCTTCAAGCATGGAAATACACTCAGATTGATTGTATTAGTACAAATAATAATAATAACTTTCACACAACATAATTACTTCTGGTCCCAAACTAGAATGCCCTTACTAAGGTAACCAAGCAAGAACGTCACGAATTACACCCAGACTGAAAAAGCAAAGGCGGCGCTCAGTGGCAATCTATTTTTGAAGACAAACATGTCAACCAGTCGACCGACGAGGCTGTCAAATTAGGGCAAATTACAACGCCAACAGTTTGGTTCCTAAGTGCAAATGCCCTCATACTCCCATCCTCACTCTAGCTGCAGTGGAAGCAATGTAAACTTGAATCAGCGAGCGATTTGTCAAAACCTCGTTAAGGACTTATCTCGACTGTTGACGTTCACTTTCCGCTTCTTTTTTCTCTTTGTTTGAATGTCGTAATGGGTTTTAAAAGAGCGATAGTGCTACGATAAAAAGGGCTTTGCAGATGCAGTTTAGCTTCTGCGACATAAACATTTTAAACAATTACGTACAGGTACATACATTGCTTCTGACCCCACACTAGGATACCCTATGTCGTGTGAACTAGAAACAGCGACGTCACAAACATGTAAACATCCAAGATCTGGATTTTTATGTCCCCAGCCGGGGTTCGAACCCGGGACAGCAGATGCGCTAACCGCTGCGCCACAGAGGTCGTCAAGTACCTAAAGAAAGTATTATGATTTCAGCAGCTTATAGTATACGTATGTATGTATCAAGTTTTAGGTGTTAATCATTAATTGCAGATCTATACATTGTATGACTGATAACACCGTCAATCAGCCTATTGTTTGTTTATCACCGGATAAGTGTCTATTTATTTACTTGTGCATAAAGTTGGTGCAAGTCACCCTAACAAACACAGCGTTCTTACTACCACCCATCCTTTCCGCCCACAGATACAGACGTGTTACCGAGGTCATGCGTTTTGTCTTTGATAAACAAATAGCGGACATTTCATGCACCATTCATGATGAGCTTAACTTTGATGACCGTAAAGGTTAAGATAAGATAAGATAAGATAAGATAAGATAAGATAAGATAAGATAAGATAAGATAAGATAAGATAAGATAAGATAAGATAAGATAAGATAAGATAAGATAACCTCGTGAGGCCCGACCTTGAAAAGAACAATTGATTTTGTGATCACTTGAAGACATTGGGCCTCACGAGGTTAAGATAAGATAAGATAAGATAAGATAAGATAAGATAAGATAAGATAATATAAGATAAGATAAGATAAGATAAGATAAGATAAGATAAGATAAGATAAGATAAGATAAGATAAGATAAGATAAGATAAGATAAGATATGAATATTCTTTATTGCACATAAGAAACAAGAGACAAATAAGAGTTACAATTAAGGTTACTGCATTTGCGCTTCTTGCGATTGAGAAGAAGATAATATATATGTATTTATCGCCAAATAGAAATACAAGAAAAATGCATTCAATAAATAAGGAAAGAATAAGTTCAGTCTGTTTAACTGGATACTTTGTGATATATAAAGCCTATCTATTTACACAATTTTTTAGATCTCATAAAAAACACCAACAAACAATGCCCATTCGCCCCAAGGCCGAAATAATTTTCGGAAACTGCTCACTGCATTATCAAAATGCACGGCGAGCTAAGCAAATTAGGTGATCGTAATAAAATCTTATGTCTGCGGCAATTATCTATCGAGGTCAATCGAGTTCTTAGAACGAAACGACTTTTGTCTAATCTCGGGGCAGAACAGACTACTAACTGGGCAACTTCCAACAGCATAATAATACCTATCAGCAGATCCGGCAAACGTTACTTTGCTATATTCATTACTTTCATAATCATCATCAACCCATCATGTCCCCACCGAGGGGCACGGTTCTCTTCCCCGAGGAAGGTATAGGCCATACCTACTCCACCTCGGGGGCCAAGTCCGGATTGGTGGAGGCTTGTAAGACTAGTGGCTGGTCTTACTGTCAGAAGTTTTCAAGCCGCCTTAAGGCCTCTGACTTGGCTTAACGACTGCCATCTATCGACGGTAGCCGGCACCAACTGCTTAACGTGCCTTGCGAAGCACGGAATCGCTCGGAAAAATGCCACTAGCGTTAGTCATAGACGGTGACCCATCCACGGACTGAACGCGCCGTATGTTGCTTAATATTGGTGATCGTTTAAGATCACTTAGGCAGCCCTGGCTACGAGCGATTACTTTACGACCTACCAAATATTATCATCATCATCATTATCATTTGCCTACCGTTCCCCACTGCTGGGTATAGGCCAATGAAAATGGGTCCCCCTGGCGAGGCGGGAAGACGGCAGGTGGACCAAGGCAATCATAGAGTGGCAACCGAGAACAGGACGCCAGTCAGTAGGCAGACCTACGGCCCGATGGTCGCACGATGTCGTTGAGTCGGCGGAAGGTCCGTGGATGCGAATGGCGGGAGACATGGTATTCTGCGGTGGTCCAACGCGCCAATACTCTCTCTCCCCGAGAGAATGTCAACAGTGAGACGTACATAGATACCATTAATATATTTAAAACAATAGTAAATTCTACACAACACAATCACTTGACCTGGTCCCAAACTAGGATACCCTGTGCTATGGTAACCAGGCAAGGACATTACAAACATCGAAAAACACCCAGACTCAGGCCATTTTTTGTACAAATGTACGGCGGCCCTCAGTGGGAATCGAACCAACGACTTCTGCCTTGGTAGCTAAGCGCCTTAACGGCTCGACCAAAGAGGCAGTTGTTGAGGTATGATCGTGTTAAAGCGGGTGATCGACGGGTGAGTAAGACCGCGGTTTTAAATACCGACGAACTTTGCTCGCGGCTCGTTGGCGCTGATCGACTATCGAGCAAAACTGAGTGCGTATACTGATGCGATTTGCATAGGAATGACAAAGGGACAAGTATGTGGCGCGCCTATACAAACTGCAAACGCTCTCGCTATCGAAAGTGAATGAAAAAACTCGGTATACGCACTCAGGTCTTGTTCCGAGGCTAAAGCCGGTTTTGCATGGCGAGCCGAGTAAAACATATAGCATGACGACGAGCCGCGACCCAGGCTCGGCGATATTTAACACCGCGGTTTTGCAGTGATACACCGGTGAGCTTTACCGACGAGCCATAAGACCGCGGTCTTACTCACCCGTCGATCACCCACTTAAGAGTTGGGAAATCGCCCTAATGTCCAACTGTAGGTACCCCATAACCTCACTATTTGTGCTAAACCAGAATTTAAAACCGCAGTTTGTCCTTAATACCGTCCAGGTCAGTGTATTTGCGTTAGTTATGTCATTATTAAAGCGGCAATACTTAAGCGTAATAATATATGGAGCAAAGCATCGGCAACATTGTGGTTAGATGTATAAAAAAAAGTACAAAAAAGGACGCGGTAATAGTCTTTATGGTAAGGGGAATTAATTTCTTAAGAGGCAATCACAGTCAAGTTAAATAGAACACCTATTTTTATAAAATACTAGCTGTCCCAGATAACTTTGTATCGCCATAAGAGTGTATGTAAATATGACTTTACTGATTTGGCTAATTTATGATTTTTCATATTTTTGAAAGTTCTGGGTAAATGGTTTAAATGGTGAGAAAATATAGAAACAGCAATCCATTTTTCGATATAAAATGGCTGTTAGCGCAGACCTGGATAAAATACATGCTTTGTTTCAATTAATTTAATTTAATATATTTATTTGGAGAAAATACAGGCACAGATAGTGAATATTCTATGATGTACATTAAAGGGTATTAATTTATCTGCCCTATTAAACATTTCTCACTTATAATTAGGGCAGGTAGTGTAGAGGTGCGAGGCACTTGCTATCGTCTAACGTGCACACAAAATAAAACAAAACAAAAGAAAAATAAAAACAACTTACTAAAGAGAAATAGGCAGAGGCCACTCAACAGGTTAGGAAATCACATTATTTTGCTAGAATCGCAATCAGAATACAGTATGTTAAACACCATTGTCCTGAATTGAGGTAACGAATTGTTGAATAGGTCAACCGACACCAGGCGTTTGTTGTAGGCATCACAGATTCTACGGAGTGGGGCCCTGAAACCGGCGTCGTATTACTCTTGTGAACAGCAAAGAGGTCTGTTGAGAGAGTAGTTCGAGATGGGACTCTAAAGTTTAATCGTTCTAGAAGTTGTGGACAATTCAGATGGTTGTTACAGATCTTAAACAGTATGGTGGCTCCTAGGAATGTCCGTCTGTCGGCGAGGGACAGGAGGTGGTAATGCCAAAGTAGTTCATTGTAGTGCATCCGGGTGTGAGATTAAAATACAAAGTACTTAATATCACTTGTAATAATTACATTAAGAAATAAAAATTATTTCAAGTGTTTGAAATACAATTTTTTAACTATTTTTATGTAAAATACTAATTGCAAAATGCAAAAAATAAAGAAGAACGAATGCAGCTCAGTTTATTAAAAAAAACAGGTATTGGGTTTTTACGTGTAATTCGTGGTTTCTGGTTCCCACGACGCAGGGTATCCTAGTGTGGAGCCAGGAACAATGTATGTGCATGTATGTAAATGCTTATGTTTATTCCTCAACAAAAAAAATCCTTTTATGAACGCTATAGAGATATTAGAACCCGTCTACGACGACCCCGAGCCGCCACGAGTGGCCATTTTCCTTACTAAAGCTATAGAGCACTAATTGACACTTATTAATAAGATCCCTATGTTTAATCATGTTGGGTGTATTTTGAAGCCATTTATTTTTATTATTGTATGGAATCAGGCGTTACTTTGTGGAAATCCATAATAGCATTAAAATGTGAAAATTGCTTTGCTAAATTCCGCCAAAATCCCACAAGCACCATGCGGGACACGAACGCACCACCACCGACACCAATACTTGTGTGAGCAAGAAATGCAATTTCTTGGAAAAATGGGAGGGAGGGCGGTGCATTAACTAACCGCATAGTGCTTGTGGGATTTTGGCGGAATTTATTAAAGTAATTTTCACATTTCAATGCTCTTGTTTATTATTATTAATTCCCACAAAGAATCGTATTCGTACCATTTTTAAAATATCTCTCCCAACGTATTAGAAAACTAATTACCAAGTACATTTTGAAAAGTAATTGAAACACAAATATTTGGATGTTCGATTACAGGCTCATCACTCAGTAAGTCTTGAAAACAAAACACTCACCATCATAGGAATCCGGTATGAAGAGCGGCTTGCCGACAAGCTTCCCCTTCTTCCCTGTCAGCGGGACAGCCTCAACCCGCCTATGCTCCTCCAAAACCCTATACAACAACACTGGCCGGTCTTCCCCTTCAAACTTAACCACCCGAGGCAGCGAGAACTTGTCCACAAACTCCTTGAGGCTCATAGGACCATTATCGCCGCTGTCTTCTTCTTCAGGCTCAACTGAACCATTCCGACGCCCGAGAAGAAAGTTATCAGACCATTCGGGAGCGTTCGGCCTCCTTTCGTACTCTTGCCGGCGTTCGGAACTCCTTGGTTTGTACCTCGGTGGTCGATCCCTTCTTACTAGAGCCTCATTCGCCTCTGCCAGCCATCTGGTGACTAGTCTCTCGCGTTCGACGTCCAGGTATCGAGGTTTGGAAGCGTCGCAGGCGAACCGTGCGGCGTCGAAACAGTATTGGGGGGGTGGAGGCCGGATCCGTGGGGGATAGAAGCGGGGTGGAGGGTAAGGGGGGTGCTGGGCGTAGGCGGGGGGCGTCCGGGGGGCGGAGCCCTCGGCTGACGCCGTCCGGAACATCGTCAGGTCATGGAGACGCCGCGCTGTGGACAAGGAAAAGGATGGTGTTTTAATCAAAATTAACAAGGCTTACCCCCGGTTTCCCGTACACTAACAAGCGGTTAATCTACTGTTAACTGTCAGTTGGCAAAAGTGCTTACGAAAAAAACCTTTGGCAGCTGTTGACAGTAGATTAACAGATTGTTAACGTACGAGAAACTGGGGGTTAACCAAGGATTCCGCATGAGTTCAGACTAAGTAGCATCTGATCTTTGTATTGGAGGCTTAAGTTATTTCAAGAAAGAGTAGTTAATCATAACGGTTTCTGGTACACCGTCAACCTGTTAATCTACTGTTAATAGCTGACAGTGTTTTTTTTCTATGCACTTTGATCAACTGACTGACAATGTTAACAATAGATAAATCCATTGTTAGTGACACTCGTGGCAAGTGTCCGCTAGCTAAGCCAGCGCCGTAAAATGAAGTGAAATGAATTGATTTTAGGTTTTAAGTATTTATTTCTCTCATTAGAACGATATGAAGGAATAATTATGAATTCATAAAATGTTTTCAGCTGCTTCAGTTTATTTGGGATTGAATGAATCATCATCATCATCATCATTCAGCCACAAGAAGTCCACTCTGGACACAGGCCTCCTCCATGGATTTCCAAAAAGACCGGTTAGAAACGGCTTGCATCCAGCGTCTTCCTGCCACTTGGATGAGATCGTCTGTCCATCTTGTGGCTGGTCGTCCTACGCTGCGCTTGCCGATGTGTGGTCTCCATTCCAGAACTTTTCGGCCCTATCGGCTGTCAGTTCTGCATGCTATGTGCCCCGCCCACTGCCACTTCAACTTGCTCATCCGGTGGGCTATGTCGACGACTTTCGTTTGAATCAATGAAGCAATTTGAAATTAAAGCACTGGAATAACAATACCAATAGAGCCAGAACCTCCTTTAAATATCCTGTCTGCGAACACTACCCTTATGTGGCCTCGCGAAGTTGACCGAGGTTAGGCGAATACGGGTAGTGTGGAGAGGCACTTCGTCTTACTTCGTCCAACCTCGGTCAATTGCCCGAGTACTTTGTCGAGGAACTTCTCTAGTCTGGAGGAGGCATTGGACTAAGCGCGCAATGCGATAAAAATCATTGCGAAAAAATATCTCAAGTCTGCGAACAACAGAAATACACTAAAATCCGCGCACTGCGAAAGTAATTAGTAATTTGCGATTTAAAGTCGCACGTGCGAAATCGTAGTACCCTATGAAGTGGTACCGAGCCCGCGGCTCCTTTGTTTTGAAAGGCCTCCCCTACTTCGGAATAAATCATAGTGCGCGTAGGAATTATTGTCGTTTGCGAGTATAAAAAAACAAACTAGGCGATAGAAGTCATTTTCTATATTTTTTTGCGCTGGATCGAATGAGACCGTACTCAAACTCCTCCTAGGATCAATATTTTGCGAGATATGAATATGAAGACGTTTATATTATAATGGTATTAAGCCGCGTTTTCACGGTCTTAGTGGACTCGGACCGAGCGCGTCTTCTTAGTCAACTAAAACTGTAAGCCTCTCGGATGGTAGTTTACACACATTTTAGTGGATATGGATTTTTATTCATTTTTGAAGGCGCTTTGCTGTCTGTGATCAGCGGCTACTGTCAAGCAAAACTTTGTGAAAATTTGAGAAACTTTGAACCAGCTTTGAAATGGCTTTGAAATGACCGATTTACTGCTTTCCACATTCAATTTCCTCCGTATCCGCTCCAGCGCGGCTTGTCTGACGTCTGCGCGCAAACCCTCAGTGCCACCAAAAGCGGACTGTTAATTAATCATTTATATTCCATTGTAACCCCCGGTTTCTCAAACGCTAACAGTCTGTTAATCTACTGTTAACGGCAGAGCTGTCAGTTGTTTTTTGGATGCACTTTTGACAACTGACAGCTGTTAACAATAGATTAACAGACTGTTAGCTTTCGAGAAATCGGGGGTAGGTGTATTTTAATTTTATTTCTTCTTATTTGCAAAGAGTAAACATCCATTATTAAACCTGTGTACCGGTGTAATTTCCTTTTTTTATCTAATCTCTTTAAACGAGCAATTCTTGTATGTATGTATCTCGGAAACGGCTCCAACGATTTTCATGAAATTTTGTATGCAGGGGGTTTTGGGGGCAATTAATTAATCCATCTAGGTTTCATTTTTATAAAACGTCGTTTTAACCGTGTTTTAAGGCAAAGAAATAACTGCTACACTACAAGAAGGTAATTTTCGTAACCATCTGTAAGGTTGTCATAGCTCAAGTCGGAAATAGGACGATACCGTAAACAGAAGACCCTGGTTTGAGGCTTGACAATAATTTTCCTTTTTTTTCAAGTTCCTCCTTTTGTGTGAAAACCTATATACCGAGCAAAGCTCGGTCATCCAGGTACTGTACAATAAAGTGTTCTCTATCTCTATCTATCTACCTGTTACCTTATTTTTGTCTATTTATAAAAATATATTGTTATAAGCTACTCATATCTGACCTTCTGATTCTATTTCATCGGCGCACTAAACGGCAAGTTACATCAGACGCCACTTAGAGAGTCATTCATCAACCCTTCCCCAGGCCACTCATCAACAAAACGCCTTCCCATTCAACAGACAAACACAAGGAAACCCCATACAATTTTCGCGCATTTTCCCACCGCAACAGGGATACAGGGGGCAACAAAAGTGTTGCGCGCGCGCCGATGTTCTCACGTCGATAATGCGGAATTGTGCCGGGGTACAAGCTCAGGATAGGATCGTTCAGAAGGCCTATAGCAGTCAGCTTATACAGGACTTGGCAGAAAAGAGCACAGGAAATATTATAAAGCACCAGTTTTTAAATTAAGTTACTTTTAATAATTAAAACTAATATCTTACAGTACAAATCTTTGTAATAAAACCGGTTTATATTTTTTATAAAAAATCAACATGAAAAGTCATCGACACATAATCTATTGTCAAAAAATAAAGATGTCCACGATGTAACCTTTTTCGCCTGTGATTTTTTGTTGAAAAATAAGAAACTTCATGAGTGTGCATCCTTCAAAAGTTATATATATAAACCATTGGACCGATGATAGGTGTTTAGAAATTGTAAGTAGAGCTTCCTTAATAACTCATTCTGCCCTTACCCGTCCACTACTCCAAAGGCACGCTATTTTTTTCTATACTCAGCCATCCACATCCAGCTGCTTCCAGCAATCTTCCTCAGATTGTAAGTTCAGCAAGCTTTGCATAGGCAATCTACGCTGCATTCCAATATTTGAGATTTCTGCTTGAGAGCTTTTGTAGAACCATCAATTATCAGTTCTTCAGCTCCATCGAGCTTCCTAGAACTCTGAACTAGCATTAATTCTGTGGTCACTTAAGACTTTTTTAAGTCAGCAGTTAAGTCTTTTTTTTTTATTCAATGCAAGAAAAAGAACTGTCACGTTGACATATCAATATCAAGCCAAAGGCTGTCTATGTCTGAGTGGTGCTAGTACCTACGTAAAAACCAAGTAAACCCAATTTACTTCTAAGTAAAAATTGTGTGTGCTACACAGACAGGTGTTTTTTTAGGCTACTCTTATGAGTAATTATATTTTATTTTCTTTGGTGTGATAATAATTTTGGTCACTGAATAGAAGAGAACATTTTAAAAATTTATCAATGTTGACTTACTTTCTGAATCTTCATTTTATTATGGCGCTATTGTATCATATTGACCCACAATCCGCTACTTGACTCTTTTTTCAAGTATGTCTTAAATGCAAAATATCTCTTCCATTAGACCAGAAAATATTTTAGTATATTTTTTGAGGACCTAAAAGCAACAAAAACACTATTTTAAAACGTTGCTTTGCTAAACAGCCAAAAACGTGGTCCGCCATTTTTGTCTATGGTTTGAAGTCCTAAATATTTGTATACAAAGTTTGACAGTCAACATAGGTAGAGTTCGTGCCACGAAAGAAGTATGAGTTAATGAATTTTGGCTTTTATTGTTATGGCCTTAAGGATTTTACCGTGGGACTTGTTTGGTGAAACGATCTTTACCTAGTCCTAAAATCCTGTTAGTGATCTGTGAGCATAGTGAAATAACAACAACGCATTCATGATTTCATCGAGTTTATATGCAAAATATATCAATTATCATTAATGCATTATTCGAGACTGCAAAAACACGTCAATAAAAACCGCCGGGAAGTTGCGGATTCGTGTGCCCAGTGAAATAAACATACGAAAAACTTGGCTCAAACTTGCCAAGAGAGACCCCGATTCTTTATCGACGGAAACTTGGGTGTATTTATGTGAAGATCACTTTGAAGTAAGTCCTGTACTATCAATGTACACAGAAACTGTTTTTAGCTGTAATAATGCTTGGTTTGATTTGGTTTGGTTTTGGAAAATCGGTACTATATGCTTCCACGAATCCAGCGTCCATGATTGCGCTCATCAATAAAATGATAATACACTAACTGCACAAGAAGAGTTTTTGCAAAAACACTAAATCCAATCCAAATCACAATCGAACCTACGCACGCACGACTGACAGATGTTTGTTTACAACCAAAGGTGCTTTCGAGATGGCGGATAGTGTTTTCACCGTTCCGATTTAAAGGCGAAAAATATTTTTTTAATTTGCAAATTTTGCAGCCATCCTGCTTAGCCAGCCATTACTTAGCAAAGTCAATATATTTCGGTTTCTTACGTTAGATACTACAGGAAATATCCATTTATCGCGTCAAATTTGATACGAGTCAAGTAGCGTATTGAGTTTGTCTGCAAGGCACAGTATTAACCTATTTTGGAAAAAAATAAAATAAAGTATGTACCTATCTTAATAATTCATGGCTCAGTGACCAATCATGACTTGTAGGTCAAGGTAGGACAAAAATATGAAAAAAAACTCAAAAACTACAAAAAATCGCTGAACACACATTGAGGTGGTTCGAGTACCCCTAGGGGTGCTCTATCTCTAGAATTCCGCTTGGCACTATTTTTGGGACACCCTGTATATTTCACAGCGGTAACTAAAAAACGGACTTCAGTTGACAGGACCTTCTACCCAAACTTGATTTAGGAGACAAGTCTTGCGTAACAATTGATTATTGCATTGTGATCGCAGATATGTTAAAACATGAGCGAAACAATAGAGTCATGGCCTGAACAGGTGTAGCTATGACTAGCTTTATAAAAAACGACGTTGCTAAAGACACAGTTTACACTCTCAAACGATCCAAAATCTAAAATTCGCAATTGCTTGTCCTAACTTAAAGACTCATCGCAAGCGTTTGGAAGACATTCACTTCCTTATTACAGGATTGGATACCCAAATCATCATCATCATCATTTAGCCACAAGAAGTCCACTGCTGCACATAGGCCTCCTCCGTGGATTTCCAAAAAGACCGGTTGGAAGCGGCTTTCATCCAGCGTCTCCCTGCCACTTGGATGAGATCGTCTGTCCATCTTGTCCTACGCTGCGCTTGCCGATACCCAAATGAGAAACGGTTATCACAATCTGCATAAATAACTCGTTATTTATATTTTATTCATCATCATCATCAACCCATTATGTCCCCACCGAGGGGTGCGTGTCTCTTCCCTAGGGAAGGTGTAGGCCATTTTTACACCACGGAGGCCAAGTCCGGATTGGTGGAAGCTTGTAAGACTAGTGGCTGGTCTTACTGTCAGAAATTTTGAAGCCGCCAATAAGGACTCTGACTTGGCTTAACGACTCTTCCGTCGACAGGTCTCTGACTACTATTGTATTACTGTACAAATACTATGTTGTGATAGGTATATTAAAGATCACCCCGAACGGATCACTGAGCCCCACGATACAATACAATTTAGTTTGGAGTTCAGAATTCCTTATACATTTAAACATTTTTGATTTATTTCTATTTTGTAGTGAAAAACCTTAAGTCTTTGAAATAGATAAAAAATAAATGCTTAAATTTAGATTCAAAGCCTGTAACACAAGCTGATAGAGTGCATGCTAGAGTACGTTTATATGCTGTTGATTGTAAATCATAATCCCACTCGTAAACCAAAATAGAATAATTTAATACCATCGGAATCAAACTCTGACAACGTAGACGTTCACAAAAGTCGATGTCCCCGCCTCGCCAAAGCTTCTTACGACAAACACTCGACATCCAAGCCAAATTAGCCCTTGATAATGAGCCAATTAGAGCCGATTTCATACGGCACACATATCTTGACAGACAGGTTGATAAGTCATTATTTTCGTTACGTAATTTTTTCCGAACCGGTTGCTCTATTTCTTTTTTTGTCTATCGGTAATAATAACTTGTATGTACAGTTCGCGGTCCAGCACAGAGCCCAGTGGTAGCTCTTATTGCATGTGAGATAAGTAGCAGTATAGAACGGTAAAAGTACATCTAGCCACACTGTACCAGCGTATTAAGTTGATGATGAAAACACCAATGAGGGGATTATAATTGTTGGACATTGATCATTTTTAAATAAACAAACCGGGCACTGAACCAGGTATTTCACGAGTTGCCCTGTCGACACAAAAAGCCGTTCTTACTCGAAGCAATACGAGCATATCTATCTATCTATCTAATCTCTTTAAACGAGCAATTCTTGTATATATATTTATATATAATCAGAATCTCTGAAACGGCTCCAACGATTTTCACGAAATTTTGCAGGCAGATGCTTTCGGGGGCGTTTAATTGATCTAACTAGGTTACATTTTTAGAAAACGTTGTTAAATCCGTGTTTTAAGGCAATTGAAATTTGCTATAATAACATACAGAGGTAAATTTCTGACGGGAAAACGGGCGACCCGTTTCGGGTCAAGAGACCCGGTTCGAGTCATGATCTTTTTTTTAGTTTAATTTTATATGTATTACCTACATATTTTATATTACAAAAAAAGTACCGAGCAAAGCTCGGTCACCCAGGTACTATTGTTTTAAGTACCTGCCATATTTAAATGACCCATCCAATTAATTTTCCCATCCGACCAGCTGCGATGACGATCTGTGAAAAACTGCAGGCAGGTGCTGGATGCGGTAAGCTGAAGACAGGGCGCTTTGGCGCTCATTAGGGGTGGGCTATGTCCAGCAGTGGACTCACATAGCCTGATTATGATGATGAATTCAATTTGAACTCCGACTCTGGTTTTTTTATAATAACTATATCAATAACATGTACATAAAGGCACAAATATTGCTTCTGACCCCACACTAGGATATCCTGTGTCGTAGGAACCAGAAACAGCAACATCACAAACATGTAAGCATCCAAGACCTAGGTTTTTTTGTCACCAGCAAAGATTCGAACCTGGACCTCCCGCATGGTAGGCAGTTGCGCTAACCGCTACGCCACAGAGGTCGTCAAATAACGAACCAGAGACAGTGTTAGGATCCACAGAGGATGTAATATCTATAAATGTAGCTGTTGCAGTTATCTAATTTACCGTCACATCATTCACTGCAGCAGGAAATACTCTTAGCGCGTGATTACATTTTATAGCGCCAAGTAGTTAGCTCTAATCCTGATATAACCGCCATAGCTAATTGAAGAAATATTAGGTGTCGTACAGTCGACAGCATATCATCCTATACACCCATGCACTCTACTCCGTTGCATTACGGGCGACTTTGCAACTAAAATGTGAAGGTTGACGTGCTGTCGACTGTACATTATTATGTACGTTTAACAAATAAATATACTATATTTTTTGCTTTGGACAAACTCTAGCCGTTTTTGAACGTATTGGCTACCTCCTGCAGAAATTTTATATCAGTTGGATTTTAAATGGAATTTTATCTGAAAAATAAATCGAAACAGTAATTTTAGTATCGTTTAACGTCTCCTATCGCTCAAAGAATTTTTTCGGAGGATTTTCGTTACATGAACAGATTTTTTTCTAAGACTCTTTTTACGATAACGCAAATAATTGCTAGTTATAATATCGAGCATAAGTAGTTGGTTTAGGCGTGGAGCACAAAGGAAGGACGTGGGACGGTGGCGAGGACGCGGCGCCCCTTCAATTCACTTCAATACAAAATGTACTAAAGCGATGGGACGTAGCCCTCACTTATACAGGGCGTCCCAAAAAATAGTGTCAAGCGGAAGTCCAGAGATAGAGCACCCCTAGTACCCGAATCACCCCCACGTATGTTTCGCGATTTTTTATAGTTTTCGAGTTATAATTTTTTTTTTTCGTAATTTTTGTCCGACCTTGACTTACAAGACATTATTGACCACAGAGCCATGAATTATTAAGATACATGCTTTGTTTTTTTTTTTTCCAAAATAGGTGAATAGTGTGCTTTGCAGACACAATCTCAATTGTGGGTCAATTTGATACAATAGCACCATAAAAAATGAAGAATCGCAAAGTTAGTTAAAATTTATAAATTGTTAAAATGTTTGATGATTCGAAAACTACAAAATATTGTGCAACTTACGTGAGGGTGATTCGGGTACCCCTGCTCTATATCTGGACTTCCGCTTGAGTTTGTCACAATTTTTTGGGACACCCTGTATATAAGACGGGACTAGGATGCGAACTTTCGACAGCGCGTCGCGTCTTTGCCGCGTCCCGCCCTTATCCTACGTCCTTTCAAGTAACAAGTGTAAAAAGTTTCGTAAGAATCAGACATTATTAATTTTATTCCGGATACATCTACTTGACTTTTTGTCGGAAAAGTCACGTCGCGTCGACGCGAGCCACGTCCCTGCTCACCGTGATTAAGCTCTGCGAATCAGAGCGAAACCTGGTCGGACTCTTCCGACAAAAAGTCAACTAAGTGTATCCGGAATAAAGTTAATAGTTTTAACAACATTGATTAGAGTTACGGAACAAAAGATATGCATTATCATTTACTTCATTACTTTGATTTCTTTAAAAAAAAATGCTATTTATACCCAGACCAAAGTTGACTGAAATTAAATATTGGCTGGCGAAATATAACATTATAATTTTTTTGTTAAATGTAGTTTTTCGGTTTTTGTTGAAAGTTGATTTTTTAACAGCTCTACGTTTTCTCTTTGCTGACTATAGATGTATTTAAATATAAACTTTGAGTCTTGTATTTAAGGCGTAGAATCGAATAAAAAGTTTATCGACCTTAAGGGTCTATGTTCCGGCGACTTTACAGTACTAAGCTTCTTTTTCTGTGTCTTCATTTTTAAAACTGCCTTAATCTTTTCCCACACGTAATTAATTAACCAAATCCAATAAATAAAGAAACAGGAAGTCGTTCTGTTTCTCATTCAATTAATAACCATACGATATAGAACTTCCGGCTGCGTCTGCGCAGGTACCGTTTGCTCGCCAAATAAATACAGTGGAGCTCGTTTTATGGAGTCATTGACATCGTCCTATCATCAGCATCGTCATCTTTAAGATTAGTCTAGCAGAAGTAGGTGCAGAGGTCGTGGGTTCGAGTACAAGTTCGAGTGCAACTGGCCATGCCACTATTTTGGACATGAACGGAAATCTCAAAACCATTTCGAGAATCCGCTACTTGACTCTTTTTTCAAGTATGTCTTAAATGCTAAATATCTCTTCCATTAGACCAAAAAATATTTTAGTATATTTTTTGAGGACCTAAAAGCAACAAAAACATTATTTGAAAACGTTGCTTTGCTAAACAGCCAAAAACGCGGTCCGCCATTTTTGCCTATGGTTTGATATCCTCTACGTTTGTAAACAAAGTTTGACATTCAACATAGGTAGAGTTCGTGCCACGAAAGAAGTATGAGTCACAATAGAACCTACGCACGCACGACTGACAGATGTTTGTTTACAACCAAAGGTGCTTTCAAGATGGCGGATAGTGTTTCCACCGTTCCGATTTAAAAGCGAAAAATATTTTTTTTATTTGCAAATTTTGCAGCCATCCTGCATATTTACTTAGCAAAGTCAATATATTTCGGTTTCTTACGTTAGATACTACGGAAATATCAATTTATCGCGTCAAATTTGATACGAGTCAAGTAGCGTATTATGCTTTCAGTACAATGGGGTTTGAAGAATTTGACATACTGGTCAGTCGCCATTTTGTTTGTTTTTTTCACAATGGCAGCGCACAATAATACCTGTATACATCGACTGGGGACACTTCTACAAACAAAAATTCTAAGGTCAATATGTCCGAAAACGTCACGTTGCAGAGTTAATTGCAGAAAAAGAAAATCTTTTTCAACTTGATTTTTACAATAAAACCAATAATTACTTTTAGAATCACTGTTAAGTGGTCAATGTAATCATGCGTTTATGAAAATATAATCTGGCAGCTGGTCAGTATGCCAGTTTTTTTTATTTTTTTTTATTTTGACATTTTATCATTATAAAAAGTAAAATAATAGTTTATTAAATGTTCATACCTATAATGTTACATAATCATCATCATCATCATCAGGCTATATTAACATAGCCCTCCCCTAATGAGCGCCCATAGCGCCCTGCACTCAGCTTGCGGCATCCAGCATCTGCCTGCAGTTTTTCGCAATGTTACATAATGTGTATGTTTATTTTGTTTAAGTGATTTGTCCTATTGCTATCTTTGTCCTATTGCTATTTTTTTACGATTGTGTGATTTTTTTTCGTGTGTGCTTTTCTAGCAAATTATGCTGGCACTTTACTTGGCTATTCGTATTCGCGTATTTGCTGACGATTTAGAATACATCGCAGGTTTAACAAAGAACAGTGCTTAAGATTCGCAAGGACGTCCAGCAATGGATTGTCAATATTTGCCAAATACGGGAAATGCATAAAGTGCCAACATTAAATAAAATATACTTTCTTTCTTTCTTTCAATCTTGGGTACGGTACCCTAAATAGGAGCCATATTGGTACTTTTCTAGGTAATGTAACACTCTTAATTTATTTATGTAGAACAAAACTTAAATAACATACTATAAACTAATCTATAAACTAATTAAAATAAGTAATTACTTAATAAAACTAATATAAACTAAATTCCTAAAGTAAGTAATAATATAGCTTATAAATAAAACTATGCTAAAAATATATATTTACAAATAAAACACGTGCCCCAGGTCACCATCCCTCGGCAAGGAGCCCAGAACGCTGGCGACGTTGCCTCTTTGGATGGCCAGGCTTATTCTTTGGCCGAGGTACGCGCCAGCCCTCTGGTCTCCTGATGCGTCGATTAGGCGCGCCGCTAGGTCCTTAAACAGGTAATGTCCGACACAACTGCAGTTGTTTTAACGGCCTCTGCTTTACGGGCCAAATTTCGGTCGGCCATATCCGTCTTTCGGTACTTCAAGCCTAACGGTAGCTGATTCGGGTTTATTTAGGTTCACATACGTAGGTACGATTTTAAACGATCACAAAGGTTAAGCAACAGAGGGCGCGTTCAGTGCATGGATGGGTGACGTTTGTGACTCTATCTACGACTAACGCTAGTGGCATTTTTCCGAGCGGTTCTGTGTTTCGCAAGGCACGTTGAGCAGTTGGTGCCGGCTGCCGTCGATAGATGGCAGTCGTTAAGCCAAGTCAGAGGCCATAGGGCGGCTTGAAAACTTCTGACAGTAAGACCAGCCATTACAAGCCTCCACCAATCCAGCCTAGGCCCCCGTGATCCTTGGTGAGGACATGATACGGTTGATGATGATACCAAATGTGCTGCGGTAAGAGCCAAGTGCGTAGAATAATTCATTTGAATGAATACCTGAATAATCTATCTAATCTCTTTAAACGAGCAATTCTTGTGTATATATATAATCAGAATCTCGGAAACGGCTCCAACGATATTCATGAAATTTTGTAAACAGAGGGTTTCGGGGACGATTAATTGATCCAGCTAGGTTTCATTTTAAGAAAACGTCGTTTTCACCGTGTTTTTGGGCAAAGAAATAGCTGCTAGCCTATAAGAACGCAAATTTCGCATTAATCTGCAAGGTTGTAGTAGCCCAGGTGGGAGATTGGACGATACCGTAAACAGAAGACCCTGGTTCGAGACTTGAGCATGAAGTTTCTCTTTTCTTTAAGTTCCTTCTTTTATGTGAAAAACTATTATTAGGAGCCCTTTTATATTTACCAAAAAAATACCGTCATCCAGGTACTAATCTATTATATCAGCATTGCTTCCGTACAAAGTCGGCGCGGGTCGCTAGTCATTTATATGTCAATGGCCAATAGCAAA
Organism: Yponomeuta plumbellus; assembly: GCA_947310845.1. Lineage (NCBI taxonomy): Eukaryota > Metazoa > Arthropoda > Insecta > Lepidoptera > Yponomeutidae > Yponomeuta > Yponomeuta plumbellus. The sequence goes on from OX371214.1 coordinate 13,559,150, forward strand.
GGCCTAAGTGTTTAGGGCATTGCAAAGTGATACATTTTTTTTAATTTTTTGATAATATTTAAATAAATAAATTGTAATATTTTTAAGTGATCTTGTTTCCTCCAAAGGTTATTTTAAAAACATTTCTGAAGTAATAACTAGTAATAAGTTAACAATATCCTTTATTTACTTCTTAGTTACATACAATGATTATATTATAATATTAATAATGAACTGTTATGAACTAAATATAAATAAAAATAAATATAACTTGCAAAGTTAGCTTTGTAAGACTCTAGTATGCATAGTCATGGTCATTATTAAATCTAAGCAAGATTGAGCATAAACTTGCCAAGGAAATAAAACTAAACGATTTACAATGAGCAACTTCCATTTGTGTGTTTTTATTGCTCCAATTTAGTTCGCCGGGTTTTATTTATAGTTTCGTTTATTTATGGTCGAGCCAAATTAGCAAATTATTGCATCATTTACAAAATGGTGCGAATTGATTTCACTGAGCTTTTCGTAGCAGTCGGTAGCACACCCATTTTAAATTAGGTACTCTACTCGGATATATGTACCGTCGACAGTACATCATGGTATACACCCATGCACTCTACTCCGTCGCGTTACGGGCGACTTTGCAACTAAAATGTGAAGATTGACGTTCTGTCGACTGTACACGGTGTAAAAAAAACCATGGGGACTGTATAAATTTGCAGGTACATAATTTATAAGGGTCTGTTTCACAATCTGCAGATAACGTTCCGGATAAGCTATCCGCAACCAGGGCTGCCGTTTGTTCTAAATTTTAAGCCATAAACGAACACACACAATATAAGAAAATTTATTTAAATTTAGAACAAACGGCAGCGCTGGTTGCGGATAGCTTATCTGGAACTTTAGTTGAACATTGTGAAACAGGGCTTAAACTTTCGTAAGCACTTCGCAATGTAAAATATGGCTTGGCAGGACCAGTGTGCTTAGTGCGAGTTTTTTTAACTACTCGATCGCGTTAACGTAAACTCATATTCTATAGGAGTGACAAAGCGCGCCACCCAGTTGTCTCTCTGTCACTCCTATACAAATTGCAAAGGCTCTCGCTATCGAAAGTGAATGAAAAAACTCGCACTAAGGGCCCAGAGTGCGTATACTGAGTTTTGTCATTTCACTTTTGATAGAGAGAGCGTTTGCAATTTGTAGAGGAGTGACAAAGCGCGCCACCTAGTTGTCTCTGTGTCACTCCTATACAAATTGCAAACGCTCTCGCTATCGAAAGTGAAATGAAAAACTCAGTATAAGCAGTAAGCACTCTGGTCGGACTTTTCCGATAAAAAAACCAAGTAAGTTAATCCGGGCCATATTATACGAAGCCTGTTAGACAATTTAAAATATCAACTTTCTATGAACGTACGTTATTCCTTTTTATCCAACCCATTATCGTGATGGCCCGCATTAGATAACCTTTGAGAATAACTTGAACCATGAGATTTCTATACAAACTAAAAAAAACTTATTCGACTGACAAAAGGTCATGCACTGTACCTATTGTACAGTTTTTTTAAAGGGTTTCATTGAAATCCATTTAAATAGAAGGTTATAGGACCTTTTCGTAAATCGATTCAAATGCTTTATTTAATATGCATGACTGCACGTGCAACGACAATATTTGATGTAAAAAAAAATATATATTTTTTTTTTACGGGCAATGGAACTGATGGGCAATGGAACTGAATATTTTTTGTTGCAAAGTCACTCGTAAAGAAACGTAGTAGAGTCACACACAGTATTAAGCAGACTGTAGTGGATGCTCAGAATATTAGTCCTTATTCCGAGAGTGGATGTAACGCCTTACATCCACTCTCGGAATAAGGACTAATATTCTTATTCTTTCTTGTTACCGCCGTAACAAGGGAAATCCAATTTAATGGGAGTTTTGTAGTCGCGGATGATAAACGAAAACTATCTGGGCGTTCTTTTGCCTGGTTGAATTTTCACATCATCATCATCAACCCATCATGTCCCCACCGAGGGGCACGGGTCTCTTCCCTGAGGAAGGTATAGGCTACCACCACGGGGGCCAAGTCCGGATTGGTGGAGGCTTGTAAGACTAGTGGCTGGTCTTACTGTCAGAAGTTTTCAAGTCGCCCTAAGGCCTCTGACTTGGCTTAACGACTGCCATCTGTCGACGGTAGCCGGCACCAACTGCTTAACGTGCCTTGCGAAGCACGGAATCGTTCGAAAAAATGCCACTAGCGTTAGTCATAGAAAGAAAGAAAGAAAGAAAGAAAACACTTTTATTACAGCAACAGTTACACAGAACATTAGACATACTGACTATTCAATACATTGAGACACCACAAAATAAAATATTTAAGAAAACATTTACAAACAATCGTCACGGTGTGTCTCTGCTGCTGCAATAGGCAGCTGACTCAGCATACTGCCGAGGGTATTACTCCTCGGCACTGATTTTCAGTCAGCGCCTGTCCCATGAGGGCTCCACGCGCGGCACATCATCATAATTTTATTAACTAATTACAATATTATTTCATACATAATATAGGAAAAAAAATACGAACATAATTATACACCGATGGTAAAAACATTTTTAACTACACTACATAAATATACAAATACCTACACTTGAATTAATTATAGTGAAGTTACAATTACATAGATATAATAATTAAAAATTAATTAAAAGACGGTGACCCATCCATGGACTGAACGCGCCGTATGTTGCTTAACCTTAGTGATCGTTTAAGATCACTCAGGCAGCCCAGGCTACGAGCGATTCATTGCGAATTTTCACAACTGAAAAAAAAACAATATGACATGGCTCCTCATGAACAGTCTCATGCATAGAAAAGAGGTTGGACGTGGCTCGCTCTCATTTCTTCGATCATCGACCTTTTTGTTTTTCGTCTTCAAGGAGGTACTACAAAAGAGTTTGGAATAATTATTTACCAACGAGGTCAGCTAGGTTGCGTCGCCGACACAGCCAAAATGCATCCCAATAAATATGGCACAGGCCTTTTCTCATGGCCGGGATACACGAGGCTAGTTTTTCAAGCTAAGATAGCAAGCTAGTGTCGGTAAGCTAGCAAGCTAGTACTTCTGGCTTCGTGTAGACAAAACTAGCTTATTTCCATGTTCCAACTAGCATGTTCCAAGCCAGGTCAGCAAGCCGGGACAGTACCTAACTTGCTATCCTAGCTTGAAAAACTAGCCTCGTGTATCCCGGCCATCAGAGAGAGCGTATGGTCTTTTTTAAATCAACACGCGTACCCACCGCGGATAGGCGATTTAAAGCGCTACGGTATTGAATAGCTCAGACACTGAGGTTTCCTCACGATGTTTCCCTTAACAGTTAGCGAATAGTATTGCTACTCTAACTACACAAATGACTATTTAAATTAGAAAACTAACTTATAGGGGTATGTGCCCCCTCGAATCGAACGGGTCTCCCACTTCTTAGTTTATTGTTTACGGACACCCCTTTCAGAGTTTACGCGTAAAACATTGATCTGCTGTCAACCGAAAACATTACTGGTGACTTTAACATTTTCGCTATAGCTTTGGTCGACCTGTAGGTGAGCTAGTATAAAAATCTCGTGTCAAAGTATTTTCTATTGAGCTCCTCCATAACGGCTTTCACAGACTTTTATGATTTTATTTGTGTATATTTGGTAGACCAGGTCTGACTATAGGTCATAGGCCAAAAAACGTTTACCGAGTCAGCTAGTAGGGATATGTAGATAAATATACAGACAATACTTTATTTTTATAATAATCTTCACTTGTTATAATGTTTCATTGCATTAAATTTCAAGTCGGGAAAACACGAATATTAATAATTATGTTTAATCACCGCATGGCTAAAACAAATGAAAAGGTTGCAATACCTACAGTCCACAAAACATCTTGAGATGAAGTCATTTACAATATAATGGAATTGTTTCTGGTTCCCACGACACGGAGAATCCTAGTGTGGGCCAGAAGCAATGCATGTGTCAGTATGTAAATATTTAATTTTGTTTTTTATTTATGTTATAACTGAATTACGCCATAAGAAAGGCTATGCTAGCAAAACAGGCAGCAACCTTAAGATTAAGCAATTGTTCAATGTAAACTTTGAACAATACACGAGGTACCAACCAACACAATCCTAGCATCCTACACCTTAGCTGTGAACGCTTGAGCGCTTCTACATGATTGATTTATCCAGTGAATACCGCAACAAAGATTTGTAGAGCAAAAAAGTGTATTTGTATCGACGCGTCAACGCGTACGAGTATAAGTAAGAATAATAATAGTGTTCTCTATCTATCTTCATCATCTACCATCTATGATAACCATCATCATCATCTGTCTAACTTTAACACAACACAATCATTTAATCTGGTCCCAAAGTAGGATACCCTGTACTATGGTAAGGACTGCAGGCAGATGCTGGATGCGGCAAGCTGAAGGCAGGGCGCTATGGCGCTCATTAGGGGAGGGCTATGTCCAGCAGTGGACTAATATAGCCTGATGATAATGATGATGATGATGATGGTAAGCAGTCAAGGATATCAATTCAATTCTGTTTTATGGACTCAATGGTCAAGGATATCAAAAACTGGAAAATATACTCAGACTGAAGTCATTTGTACAAATGTACGGTGCACCGACTTGTAGCCCCCGGCTGCCTGAGTGATCTTTAACGATCACGAAGGTTAAGCAACGTAGGGCGCGTTCAGTGCATGGATGGGTGACCGTTCTAAGACTAACGCTAGTGGCAATTTTACGAGCGGTTCCATGCTTCGCAAAGCACGTTCAGCAGTTGGTGCCGGGTGCCGCCGTCGATAGATGGCATTCGTTAAGCCAAGTCTTAGCCTTAGGGCGGCTTGAAAACTTCTGACAGTAAGACCAGCCACTAGTCTTACAAGCCTCCACCAATCCGGACTTGGCACCCGTGCTGGAGTATGGCCTATACCTTCCTCAGGGAAGAGACCCGTGCCCCTCGGTGGGGGCATAATGGGTTAATGATTATGACAGCTCACCAAACATTGTTATGGTGAGCTGACCGGGCCGCCACACATTCTACAGGTTAAGGCTCTAGCATAAAATATCTCGATATCAAGCGCAATAGCTATAAAACGAGTTAAACACAAACACCTTACTCATACAGGGAATATTCCCACGCATAAAATTATACAATTATCTCGCTCTAACATAATGTAGCAATTTTACTTACAAGTTATTTATGTGTTTTAGAAGGTCGCTCGGAAATTGCTAAGAGATTTGTCGCTCGACTTAGGAAGCAAATGACCACGAAAACAGAGGACTAGGAGAGCGATTATCTGAAGATAAGTGACACACTCGCCAGTACGTTCAGTGAGTACAGCACGTCAGCTAATGAGTAGAGTTAATTCCGGATACAGTTACTTAACTTTTTGTCGGAAGAATCCGACCAGGGAGCCGATTCTCACTTCATTAGCAAATAATACGTATACGACTCTAAGGCGTACGTCTTGAATTCTACATAAAAAAGTCGAACGAGTGCAGTTGATGCACATTTCCACCTCTTTATTTATTCATGTGGAGAGGATACCAATATTTTTGATAATCAGGCAACGTCGTACGGAAAGTATTCTTTGAATTTCCAATCAAGAAACGTCAACTATCAATGAATGCGTTCAAATTTCATACGCCTTTTGCGAGTCGCATGGTAATTACCAATGACAAGATGACACCTCAAAGCGTACGAAAATTGTTAGCAAATTTGCGTATACGACTTTGTAAGAATACATGAAACTGATTTTTATGTGACAAATGTCTAATCCTTCGAATCTTTGGTGTCTACGCTTTCAATCCGCATGGGCGAGAATCAGCCCCCAGGTTTCGTTCTGATTCGCAGAGCTTAATCATGGTGAGCAGAGACGGAGTTCGCGTCGTCGGTTGCTCGTCTTTGACGTCTCTAGTGCTTAACCTCGTAAGGCCCAATGTACTAAAAAAAGTATATATAAACAATTGTTATTTTCAAGGACGGGCCTTACGAGGGTAAGCAAGTTTTAGTTAGTTCAAAAATAAGTAGAGTGTACGTGTGTTAGTACAATCGTGGCACTTTTTAGCGGAAATCGATTAGGGTTCTTTACAATTATTTGGGGCTGAGACAAAATGTAAACAACTTTTCAGTATTCTTTATACTATTTTTATTGTCAAAAAATATTTCAGTAAATTAGATCTAATTTACGTAATTCTTAGTGTAAAAACCGAAATAACATTTAATAACATTTTTTGACAATGAGAATAGTCTAAAGAGTACTGAAAAGTTGTTAACATTTTGTCTCAGCCCCAAATAAATATCGTATGGGTTATTGACCCGTGGCGATACACAACTACGTGTAGCCTTTTAATAGCCCGTAGCTCTAGATCCAACCTGTAAAATTTTCAGTGGGCCAAAAAAGGATAGTCCACCCCAATTTTTTTTAAACTACAATCCCTACAAATAATTTATATGGCGAAACAACGTTTCCCGGGTCAGCTAGTACAACTATATTTTTGTTCGATCATTTCTTTTAGTCATAATGAAGTAGGATCAAATGCCCAGATTTATCAATATCCTTGTTTTCAAATAACATATCTCTATGACTTTTAAGTAACAAAAAACACAATATTTAACACTCAATTTAAAACTCTATTAATAAAAAAAACGTGCTACTACCCCATATAGAGATGATAAATAATTACGAGTATAACTTACTATACATAAAAATAGCTATTATCTATTTTTTTCAGTTTTTTAAAAGTTATTTAAGTACATGCTTGCTTTACGATTGTATACAGTCTGTTAGCTTTTAGAATATACCTCAGCTACTATCGGATAGAATCGGATATATTCGTGTAAGGTAAGGTTTATTTTGTATTGTTATTTATAACTTTACGTAACTTTTCAAACTAGTGAAGAAAAGTTTTATACAGAGCAGGAAGTAGTATTACACGCGTGTGCTTTCGGCGAAAACCGAAGCCTACTCTAGATCCCGAGGTATTCTAATAGTTAACAGACTGTACGCATTTCCACGAAGACAATAAGGGTTCCGTTTTTCCATTTGAGTTACTGAACCCTAAGAAGGACCAAAGTCATTGTAGGTACAATGTAACAATGTACTTATACAGCAAAGCCTGGGTTCTTTTCACAATGCAGTTTGGATCTTATGCCCTTAATCATCCATGACAACATTGTCCAGATTCTGCTTTCATAACCTAAGTGAGTACAGTCGGGCACACAAAACATAAAATAAATAAAGTGTGTAGTGTTAGCTCAGAATCTTATTGGTGAAGTACAATACAATACAAATAAACTTTATGTCTCTATCCAAAAATTAGGTACAATAGATGTGATACAATATGGCACAAATTATTGTGCCATATTGTTTTTAATAATTTGTGGAAAGACTGGGTCCCAAACTAGATCAAAGATCTGTATCTTAGGATGCTAGGCCTCCCAAAAACTAGGGCAACAATGTATGGAACATACTGTAGACACAAGTCAAGACCAACAGAGAAATTACAGAAACAAAGAAAATATACAAAAATAAATTTATACATAAAAACCAAATAAACGGGTACTTACACTCATAAACTCAGCCCTACGACTTTAGGTCTTGGGATCGGGTTTCAGCCACTGAGTGTATGAGTGTGTGTGTGTGTGTGTGTGTGTGTGTGTGTGTGTGTGTGTGTGTGTGTGTGTATATGAGTGTGTGTGTGTGTGTGTGTGTGTGTGTTTGTGTGTGTGTGTGTGTGTGTGTAAAGTAAATAGTGGACTGTAGATTTGTAAATTGGTAGAGTATGATTAGAAAGAATTCAAAAGTTGTACATCGATACTTTGGTGAATTTGTATGAAGTGTCGCGGCGCGCTCCACCGACCCGCTTGCAAGTTGTAGGGCCGAATTAGGCCTGCGGGGCGCGGGGCTCCGCTCAGTGACATAGGGCTCCAGCAGAAGTAATGTGTAGAATTAATAGTAGTGTGTAGTGTATGTATTAGAAGTCTGTGTTCCATTGATAAATCACTGGTAATTTTTAGTAACTAATTTACCTTTTTCTTACAAAAAATCTAGCACTAGCCCTTACTCTTTCCACAGCACTCATGGTTAGCTGGAAGAAAATACTTTGTAACATTAAGCTCGCCTTTGTGCAGATCGTTTCTATTGATCGACTTGATTTTAACAGTGGCATAGGGTATTCCAATCTGGGAACAGGGCAAGTGGTTATGTTGTGTGAAAATTTTTGTTATTGTTATTGTCATAAGCACTTTTCATCCCGCCTGTAGTGGGCAAGGGTCGGCCGAGGCTGCGGCGGTCGGGTTACGCGCTCGTGCCCGACGTGGCGCAAGCGCAATGCCTTCCTGGACCATAGACTGGGGATGTGTCAGAGGGGGTATTTATTTGTTTATTTTTCCTTATAGTAAACATTAATTTATATTGGTAGTTTCTTGTAGAGTTCTGAGTATTCTACATTACTACACAAAACTACACAAAAATATATTTTATATGTGTGTATTTTTGTGATCATTTATTTTTTGTTCACAATTTTTATTATAGAGTTAAAAGATTCATAATCTGTTGCATTAAAGTTGAAAATTAGCAATGGGTAACTATAACCGATCGGTACCGATAGAATGCAACAGTTTTAAGTTAATTTATTCCTGTTCATTTTTTTCTACTGCATTATTCATAGTTTTAATATTTGACCAAAAATTTTTTTTATCGTGTTCTAAAATGAGGCATTACTTTAATCAATAAATAGTTAATAAATTAAGTTGTAACATCTCTTAATAATTAACGATCGTTTATTTACGGCTAACATTATACATAACTGTATGTACATTGACATTCAACAAGCAGAATGTAAATTCTTTACGTTGAAATAAATTTTTGATTTCTGATTTCTGATATCGTGTTGCTTCTACGAACGGATATATAAAATAATTATATCCATTTATTACCTAAGACAATTATATCTATGGGCGAGAGAGCCCGAAAGTGGTTAAATAGTATTGTAAATCATTAAATAGCTCGTTTCATTTAAATCCGATCACTGGAGGTCATTAAGTTGTCAAATAGACAAATTAGCCCGTATTGTCCACTGCTGGGCATTTTCGGTCATTCTTAGTGTCATGTCTATAATATTCCTGGTCTACGGACGAGGGCTCAGAGCGCGTGCGCGCAAATGTCTCGGGTTACAATTTTACGCGCACCGCCTCCACGGTCGAAAGCAATATGGCCGCCGACTGACAGACACACTAGGACCCACTAGCTAGGGTCACCGGAAGGCCCTAGCTGAAAATCAGTGCTGTGGATGCAAATCTCAGGAGACCTATTTTTGAATCACTCGTATGAAATTGTATCTTCGAATGCGACTTATGTCACACTTATCTTCTAAGTGGTTGAATCGTTCGCCTGAAGTGTTGCCAGTGCAATTTGAAGTATTGCATTTTATCCGTTCCAAGCAGAAATTACATTACAAACCGGAAACTACCGTAAGGGCGATTGTGCACTACAAGGAATTTTACTGTACGAACATCCGATTTTTTACGGTCCGAAGTGGCATGAAAAAAAACGGATGATTGTCTTGTGCACTTGTCCATCTTTACTCGGATGATACGCCTCAGTTTAGGGTAGCTCCACGCATTGAAACACGTTTTGAAACTACGCGCCACGCACGCGAAATTACTCAGAACGATGAGTTTCTTGGAACGTCGCAGTTGCTTGCTTTATTGCGGAAAAAACCGTTCCGGAATGGGGAAAAGTCAAATGTCGGACGGTAAAATTATGTATAGTGCACAAACTAGTATATACATTATATGGCGTGCCACATCGGACCGTAACAAATCGGACTGCCGGACAGTAAAATTCCTTGTAGTGCACAATCGCCCTAACAGAAACGGAACGTAAAATACCTTGTTCTTTTTGTTGGCTGTTTAAATGAAAAATCATTGTCTTTTATTACAAACAAAACACTAATGTCAATTTGGTTTGTTTTATTCTAACAAAAATGTTGAAATAAAAAATTAAAATGGATTAACACTCAGAATGACAAACAGTACTATACACACATTTATCGTAATCTGTGCGCAGTACAAATAGTACAATACAAATGTTGACAATTAATCTACCGATCGTCATACAAGACGAGTGGTAAGGACCATGCGTTGCAGTCGAGTGATTCAAAAATACGACATTTCAAATGTCGAACGAAAATCACAAGAAATCGAGCACTCGACGCGTTACGACTATACGAGTGATTCAAAAATAGAGCTCCAGAGCATTAAATACTACAGATATCATCCGCTGTAGGCACAGATCACCCGATCACAGATCGCACGATTTTCTTTAATCATTTGCTAAACAGCGTGGCAGTTTGTTGCCGAACTAAAGTAATAAATCAAGACATCTTTTAGTATTTAAATCGTCCCCAATCTCACTGCACTTGACACGAATATACCGTTACGAAAAGATGCCCGATACAGGTTTTCCTTGATCAACACAGACATTAAAAATAAGACTAAAGCTTTTGACATTTTACCCAGACTTCTACATCTCCGACCATTCGTAATTCTACAGAAACCAAAGTTCAATTTTGTTGGTAAGATTTGAGCCAAGATTATAAAAATGCACATCGTTTTAACAAAGTATAGATAGATATATGTATAACACTTAGTAAAATGTTAAACTTAATTACTTAATAATTAATAAAGTGTTTGAACATTAGCTCAACCAGAATACAGAATAATTGTAGTTTCCTTATATTATCTAAGTCATCATCATCATCAACCCGTTATGTCCGCACCGAGGGGCACGGGTCTCTTCCCTGAGGAAGGCATAGACCATACTCCACCACGGGGGCCAAGTCCGAGTGGCTGGTCTTACTGTCAGAAGTTTTCAAGCCGCCACCAACTGCTTAACGTGCCTTGTGAAGCACGGAACCGCTCGAAAAAATGCTACTAGAGTTAGTCATAGACGGTCACCCATCCATGCACTGAACACGCCCTTTGTTGCTTAACCTTCGTGATCGTTTAAGATCACTTAGGCAGCCTGAGCTACGAGCGATATCTAAGTAATGGTATACGATTGGCGGTCTTATCGTTGTGGCCACAACTATCCGAAAATTGGTCAAGCATGACTCGGACTGGATTGATAAAGTGCGTAATACAAAAGAGATGTTAACTAAATATATGACACCCAGACCTATACAGTTTCAAGAGGGCAAAGCTGTGGGGCAAGGCAAACACTAGTAAATTAAGAATCCTGTAAAATGATGGTTTGCTCATGACCATAGATATCAGATGTCTGTGCTCATGACATAATGTCATATAGGTAAACCAAATTACAAAAGGAGATGTGTGTTTGCATATCACAATGTTACATTTAGACTCCGATTTTGATGATTTTTAACTTAGTACGATAAATATGTATATCATCATCATCATCGGCCTACGGTTGTCCACTGCTGGACATAGGCCTCTCCCATTACACGCCACTGAGCACGGTCCTCGGCTATATATATATTATATAATATGTATATATTTAAAATTATTTCTCTATTTTTAACCAATCATTTTAAAACTCATAATAAGATAAAACGGTAAAACTCATACAACGGTAAACAACATTTGGCTTTATACGTTCAAATATCATAAGCCCATTAAATAATTTTTCAACTTTATTTAAGACAAGATCAAACGACCAAATCTTACTGGCTGAAACAAGAACACAGCGTAATCGCGATCAAAAAAACAAAAGAACCATAAGTCATAAATTTGAATTTGGAATCCGGGTCGTTCCCGTGCAATCTTCACCAGCACAGCGTATCACAATTCACAACAATGCAGATGTGACATAAGATTGAATGATTACGTCACAAAATCACAGTCGTACAAACAGTCGTACGCACCTACCCATCTTGGAAACTGTTACACGCGAGTACATGACAATTCTTTTGATTTTACATACTTGGCTCGTTCGGGGTCCTGCGTGCACCATTGTAGCGTTGCTGTTAATTTCAGCTAATTTAAAATATTACATCTGAGGTGCAATAGGGAATGGATGAAAATATCAGAAGTGCTTGATATTTTTTTTGGTGATAGGAATAACCTTCCTTAACGCGGGAAAAAAGTTTAATTTTTTTTGGCCCCGTAGTTAATTTTTAAATATACTTAATATTTTTCCATTCGTCGTTCTGGGCTTAGTACGGCATATCAGACATATTCCTTATTCCGCTACGTATGAAAAAAAATCCACCTTGAAAATCTGTCAATGTCACCAAAGATTTTTTTTTTAATACGTAGCGGACCAAGGAATATGTCTGTTAAGCCGTACTGAGCCCAGAACTACGAATGGAAAAATATTAAGATTATTTAAAAATTAACTACGAAGCCAAAAAAATTGAAACTTTTTTCTCGCGTTAAGGAAGGTTATTCCTATCACCGAAAAAAATATCAAGCACTTCTGATATTTTCATCCATTCCCTATTACGTAAGACTCCACTGTATGGAGTTGTCTGATTTAGCCCCTTTGTTCCCGGTATGTCACACCACCTGATGTCACACTGTTACATTCTGGGACTTTTTCCCAGTAGGTATCACACACTCCTACTCCGAACTGGCATATACATTCTTGTAAACTTTTAGTCCGGATCTACTTACGGGTGTTGTTATATCGAGTCCGACCAAAAAGAGTCCGACCAAGAGTTCAAAAATATATATTCTTATTTTGACTCTTTCAAGTTGTCTAAATGCTTAACCCGATAGAGTAGAAACTTACGTAATATAAGGGCAGGTTGAGTCTTAGAAGACAGATCGTGGTATGTGCCCGACCCTGGTCTCTGCGTAACCAGTGGCGGATTTACCCTAAGGCCGAGTAGGCCCAAGCCTAGAGCGGCAGATATTAGGGGCGGCAAATCGTGACAAAAAAATCACTGATGATAGCAAGAAATAACTCAAATGCAAAGTACCTAAATATTTAAAAGGCTGTGAATAATTATGGCGGGCCGCACTGCACTGCAACGAATAGCAATTTTTATAAGTATGCGCCACAAAATTCATTATGTACCTAGTCTAGCGTAAATTCATTATGTACCTAGTATACAGGAATATTTTTTCACCAGTACAATAAATCAACATACGTAATACTAAGTCCAAAATACAAATACCAACATTTTTTGTTACTACCCCGTTGGTACAAAAAAACAAAAATACCAAAGTCTGAACTTATCCGCAAATCTTAAATAAATGTGGACATCGTGTTGCGCGCGTAATTTTCGACTGCAGCAAGTGCGGAAACGGCGCACTTGCACTCGCCGCCCTCTACCTCGCACCGCGTTGACGCCTTGTAATTAGTGCGCCCATGCGTTACAAATTGGATGAAGGATAAATTAATGAAAATGAAAAAAAATATATGGTAATTTTATTTGATAAATGTAATCTATTATCGATACCAATGATATGTTAAAATTTATTGTACCGGCGAAAATGTCACCCGGTATATGATAGGTGCTACGAGCTGTGCTGAGAAAGGGGCGGCACATGGCCTGGGGCCTAGAGCGGCCAAGACTGCAAATCCGCCACTGTGCGTAACCCTCCGGGGTACAGGGAGTTTATCAGTAGATCGCCACACAATATGACAGTAGAACCAGTGGTAACCAATGCAATAATTTTCATCGTCTTACGATTTACCACTGCCGAGCAGGGGATAGAGGTCACCCCCAATGTACACCACTCCTTCCTGTCTTAAGCCATCATCATCCAGTAAGGTGAGAGTTTTCATCTAACAAATGTGGATGTTTGTCGCCCAATCTCACACACGTGGGTAAGTGGATTTCTATTTATTTGATGCATAGATAGATACTGGATACTTTTAACCTAATCCATGGAAGTGAAGTTGGGCAATTTAAAACGACGAGAGGGTTTGTAACTTTTCCACTATTCCGATACATCATCTCTTCCTGACCGAAGTCAAATGATCTACAGTGGATACATAACATAGAATTTTCATAGAGAACAATTGAAATAGACATAACTGAAAGAATTTTAGCAGAATGGAGACGAGGTTCAAATGGGTTAATTTAGTGACGCATTAAAAGCTTTTTTACTTTTTTGATCTTCTTTTTTTGTAAAGTTTGTGTCTCCAGATACTTAATTTGCGACACAGATTCTGTACAACTTTTTTATTTATTTATTTTTAATTTTCTTTTTTATACAAATTATGTAGTTAGAAACAAACTACATAATTTATATTTATTTAGTTATTATTTAATAGCTGTTGCCCGCGACTTCGTCCGCGTGGGCTTTAGTTGAAAAAAGTGTTTGAAAATGAGTGAAAATGAAAAATGAAAACAAAAATTTTTTGTGTTAATTAACATTCGTATAGTTTATTACATAATTTACATTTTATTATTTAATTTTGAAAATCAGAGAACGTTCATACTAACGCTGCACCCCCTTTACCCCCTTGAGGGATGATTATCAAACAAATATTTTGCTCGAGTTTCACGACTTGCAATGAAGAACATTCATACTGGATTTCATTCGAATAACTTCAATAACGGCAAACATTGATACTAATTTTGTACCCCCGTTCTACCCCCGTATGGGGTGAATCTGCAAAACTCCTTTCTTAGGGGTTCCTTTTACAACGTAGGGGGGCACCCCTACGTTGTAAAAGGAACCCCTGTGCAAAATTTCAAGTCTCTAACCCTTAAAGTTTATACGCTGCGCTGATGTGTCAGTAATTAAGTTAGTCAGCTTCTCCCTACTAAATTTGCACCCCCCCTTAGGGATTGAATTAAAAAAAAGGATGTCGGAATTAATCATTATTAGGAACCTTAAACCCAAATACCACTTTTTATTGAGATAACTTTGAAAATCACAGAATTTTCATGCTAACTTTGCACCCCCCCCCCCCTTTAACCCACTTAAAGGATGATTTTCGAAAAAATATTTTACACGTGTTTCATGACTTGCAATGAGGAACCTTCATACTGAGTTTCATTCGAATAACTTTACAAACGGCAAAGTTTCATACGAACTTTGTACCCCGTTTTAAGTTCTTTAGGGGGTGAATTCACAAAAAGGGATATCGGAAACAATCATTATTAAGATGTTATAACCCAAATACAACTTTTTATTGAGATAACTTTGAAAATCAGAGAACTTTCATACAAACTTTGCACCCCCCTTTTACCCCCTTAAGAGATGATTTTCGAAAAAATAATTTATACGTGTTTCATAACTTTTAATGAAAAACATTCATACTGAATTTCATGCGAATAACTTCAAATACGGCAAAGTTTCATACTAATTTTGCACCCCCATTTTACCCCCTTGGAGGGTGAATTTTCAAAAATCCTTTCTTAGTGCTCCCCTACGTAATAAAAGGAACCCTTGTGCAAATTTTCAAGTCTCTAACCCTTATAGTTTAGGCCCTGCGTTGATATGTCAGTCAGTCAGTCAGTCAGTCTGTCAGTCAGCTTCTCCTTTTATATATATAGATTACTTTCTTATACAAATTATGTAGTTAGAAACAAACTACGTAATTTGTATTTATTCACTTATTATTTATTAATTAAAGTCTAAATAGTAGAATGCTAGTCTAAATAGTAGAACCGAAGTTTAACCGTGTGGCTAGGCAGTATTGGTGCAAGTGGTCCTAGTCATGTGATACTAGTCTCCCACGCCCCATTGTGAGCTACAACCCAGTTTTAGGGTTTTTGCGTCCACAAATACGTCATTGTGCAGCCGTGTTATTGTGAAAACGAAAGTCTTTGCCGATTCGCGAGTTCGAGCGAACATCTGGGAAGGTCACGCACGTGGCGAGTTTTCGGACAATGTAGGGCAACTCTGTGGACGACCTCTGTGGCGCAGCGGTTAGCGCATCTGCCTACCATGCAAGAGGTCCTGGGTTCCCATCCCGGCAGAAACCCAGGTCTTGGATGTTTACATGTTTGTGACGTCGCTGCTTCTGGTTCCCACGACACAGGGTATCCTAGCGTGGGGCCAGAAGCTATGTATGTGCCTGTATGTAAATGTTATGTTATGTAACTAATTGGTATTGTTTATACTAGTTTTAAGCAAACAAATGTGTATACACCTGAAAAGGTAGAACTGGTTAACTAAATATGAGCAACTTGAACTGCTAAATTGTAAACACAATAAACTTTATTTCATTTCATTTCAAAAAATTTAGTTCTTTATTTACTTCTTTCTGGATACACTTAGGGCTGATTTCTGAATTGAGAATTTACACGATAGTAAATACTTAAGTAACGTGTTGTCACGCTCTTTTCTAAATAAATTTGACGAGTCAGCACTACTGTTAAGAATTTTCAATTCAGAAATCGGCCGTTAGGGCCGATCGTACCATCATAATACTAAAATAATCTGTTTATGTATGTTATATTTAGGTTTATAAGCACTACCCCCTTTTTGAAATATCCACATAACCAAGGGTTCACTGGAAGATAATGCTTTTAGCATTAGGTTCGCCTTTGTATTTTTTATTTGTATAAAACTGTGCAATAAGGTATTTTAATAACAATAATAATTTAGCGAGTGGTAGTATTACTATTAAGTTTATTCCGGATACACTTACCAGAGTGGATAAGAGCGAAACCTGGTCGGACTCTTCCGACAAAAAGTCTTACGATAGTCTTAGTTCAAAAATGGTAGTATTACTTCTAATTTCCAAATATACAGTCATTAGTGAATGAAAAATCAAACCTATGACCTTTCAAATGAGGCAAGGGTTCTGCATATGCGCTGCCAACGTGATTCAGCAATCTAGAAATTCTAGATCACAAGTATTTATTGCACTCATGGATCTTGAGATTCTTGGTATACGAACACTCATACCTAATTTGTATTAGCTTTAAGTTGATTTGAGAAAAGATGGTCAGAGTGGAGTTTTTTTTCGCTGCCTTTTTCTCCACTACAGACGGCCCTAAGGCAGCGGCTAACATTTTACATAACTGTATGTACATTGACATTCAACAAGCAGAATGTAAATTCTTTACGTTGAAATAAAAATTTTTGTATTTTGTATTTGTATTTGTATTTGTATTAGAAAAAAAAACCCGTTCCATTCGAGACTCGCATTACTGCCTCAGCAATTAAAAGCCAGGACTGTCACTGGCTGTACTCTATCAAACTGTCACAGTTACCACGCTGTTACGTCATCACAACAATGTGTGTGAAATTGTCTTTGAACAAAGCCACTATAGACCTTAATGGTATTACGCTAAAGCCTATTGTTAAGGGAAGAGATTAGCATGTGGCATCTCTGGGACTTTTGGGTGTGGTGCAAGGAGGTAGCTTTGTGAAATTGTTGCTGAGAGATTGCGCTGTTACGAAACAAGGGTCAGTGAGATCAGCTAAACTAGATTCGCTGGATAGCTACTAGGTGAGACTCGACGTAAAACCAGTCAAGTGTAAGCCTTTAATAATTTAACCTCGTTGCAGCTCAAGCTCAAAGATATTTATTGACATTATCACATTTGACTACGTATATGGCGTGCTTTCTTCAAATATTTAGTATGCCTACAAGAGCAAAACATGTAAGATTCACACTGTGTTTTTTTCACATTGTACTACCTTTTTTATGCTCGTTATTAGACAATAAATAAACATCTTCATCTTTATGTATTTTATACTTTATTCCTTTAACAAAAAACTGTGGCTAATCGTCAAAATCTAATCACGGCTGTCAGTTACAGAAGTACTTTTTATTATATAATTTTTACCAAAAATAGAACTTAATGAACAAAGTTCTGTTACAGTCGGCCCGGCCCTTATTTAAATTTTGACAGCTCAATTTGGTGAGGTTTTATTTTGTTTTTATTTTTATTTTTAATTTGAAGTCACCGATCCGATTTTTGTTATAATCGGTTTAAATTTCGTTTTTTTTTTAATCGATTGATTGCATTGCTATTTTGTTCTGATACTTTTATAGTTATCTCTCTGAGCGTGATAAATTATTAACTATTCAACGATTTTTCGTATTAATTGTTACTTATACTATTTAGACCTAATTTCTGTATAGTGTAATTTATAAGATAAGCCTAGGTTAATAGTCGTCGCTACATAATTTACTCCTGATAGTAAATTGTAGCAAAACATCACTATTGTAATGATAAAAGTGTCCATTTTTATCCTATTCCCGCTGCCGCTTATGCGCCCGCTTTGCGCTAGTACCGCACGCCACACCCGAAAGCAACTATGAGCTAACGCGACACAGATATTGTAATTAAAAGTGCGTAGGACGCGAGACTTTCTGCATTGTCTTCTATGGAGGCAGTGCAGGGGTTTTCAACCTTCAGGGCAAGTCCTATTGGGACTTTAATACTCAGTATGTCTACAAATTCAGCAAGGTGTTCAGCGTATGTTTTTTATTTAAATGTGTCTCGACAAACGACAAATATATCCCTATCACACGAGTGATATGCGAGTGTTTTAAAAGCGATGCCGATGTCAACGCAATTGTGTACAATCGCGTTTGATAGTCCACTTGAGTCATATCAAAAATACCTGTGTTAGTAGCGGACGTAGCATCGTTTAGAGGAACAATCGTCGTTGGTACAATGGATATAAATTTAAAACTAAAATTTGAAAATCATTCCGTTACATCGGATACATAGTAGTCGCTCACTTCCATAAGATTACTTTAATTCAATCCTCCCAGATTAGTCGTTGCCTTTTATAGGCTGTCGTTTTCTGCTACATTGAAATAACATTGTTGTAGTAAGCTTTACTGTGGGTAGACGAATCTAGCCCTTTACAAAAATCGACATAATAATTTGTCTACATTACCTATTGTCGGCTATCAGCAACCAAGCAATCTTTCGCAGTATTTTGCCATCATCACCCCGGCCATATGAAACGTTACTTTATTATCTAAAATTATATGGCCAAAACTCGAGTTTTGCTAGCGTGCAATGGAGTGCAGTATTTTGGGTGTGAAAAGAATAGACCGTATTAGATACACGACGCTGGGCTCAAAAACTAAAATTACAGATGTTACCATCGTTAAAGTGGAAGTGGGCTGACCATGTCTGCCTGGTGAGCGCAGAAAGGTGGGCCAAAATTGCGACCGACTGGGTGCAGCACAGCAACGTCGCGGCAGACCTAAGAGCATTCTTGCCGGGATGAAGCGAAGTGGCTGGAGACAGAGAGAGATGGAAAACAGGAGGGATTTGCCCAGCAGTGGGATACAAAAGAGGCTATGTAATAAAAGGGCTAAAAGGTTCTCGAGTGGAGAGTACGAACTAGCAAATGCAGTGTAGGACGCCGACTATCTCTCTGTACCGACGATCTGAGGAAGATTTCTGACAGCGGTTCAATGAGGATGGTCGAGGATAGAAAAAAGTAGTATGCCTCGGAAGAGGCGTATGTCCAGTAGTGAACGAATACATAACATAACATTTACATCAGGCACATACATTGCTTCTGGCCCCACACACACTAGGACATCCTGTGTCGTGGGAACCAGAAACCGCCACATCACAAACATGTAAACATCAAGACCTAGAGTTTTTTTTCTCCCCAGCCAGGGTTCTAACCCGGGACCTCTTGCATGGTAGGCAGATGCGTTGACGGCTGTCTCATAGAGGTCTACGGTCTGATTAACTAATTTAAATGGCCATAAGAATATTGCAAGGAAAGGTTGAGAAGCAAAGTCAGAGTTATTTATAGAGCCTTTTAGCTGCGTAAGTGCTCTTTGTGAAATTAACACCTCTTGTTGTTGAAAAGGTGATTGTATACTCTGCACCAGATTAGAATTTCATAAACGTAATCAAAGACTACCTTTGCAATACGATCATTAGGATACGATGGTTGGAATTTACCTTTCATTATGATCAACCCATTATGTCCCCACCGAGGGGCACGAGTCTCTTCCCTGAGGAAGGTATAGGCCATACTCTACCACGGGGGCCAGTCCAGATTGGTGGAGGAGGTTAATAGTTTAATTACCACTAACGAAATTTTACTTTTCCAGTTTTAAAAAATGGCGTATTCTTATGACTTCAATCACCGACACTAACAAGACGGTGCAGCATCGGTTACTGAATAAAAAGTGGGATTAAAGAAGTATTCGTTTTAGAAATATTTATTGTTGCGGGTTGGATTCCCACTGGAGGCCGCCATACATTTTTTGTAAATGGTCTCCGTCTGGGTGTAGTTCCATGTTTGCAATGTCCTTGCCTGGTTACCATAGCACAGGGTATCCTAGTTTGGGACCAGGTCAAGTGATTGTGTTGTGTGGAAGTTAATATTATAATGTGTTTAAGAATATTGGCTCAGTAGTCCAAAATTAGTTTTAGCATCATTTAGCCTGTAAACCGACGCTATTTAACACATACATAAACATTTACATACAGGAACATACATTGCTTCTGGCCCCACACTAGGATACGCTGTGTCGTGGAAACCAGAAACAGCGACGTCACAAACATGTAAACATTCAAGACCGTTGGTTTATTTTATTTTAAAATCGTAAAAATATGAACCAAATAAAGCCGGGTCTAGACGTCTCGTCTGGACGCGGCTTACACAGTAAATTTTTGACGTATTCGTTTGTCAGGTTTTTTTGTTGACGACGATGTTTTTGTGACGTCATAATTCATGTGTGACGACATATTGCCCAAGGTTGCGTTTTGGCGGCTTATTTCAAAAGTAAAATTTTTGTTTGCCTTTTTTAGAAGAAATACACGAAAAAATTAAAAATTACCACTTTCTGAGGACTCCATGAATACCAAAAAAAATATGAGATTGTTTTCACTAATCTGTCAAATAGCCTATTAGTTGTTAACTTCACCCTAGTCTTGTAAGTGTTTAAATATAGATTTTATAATTAGTTTTATTGTCAATCCCTACCGATCGGTCTCATGCGCTTGTAAAACATTCTATGATGTTAATTACCTTTAGGGCGCCACTATACAGGCTGTTTTGCTTAATGTGGAGATCAATGTAATTTTTGTTTGTGTACTTTCTTTTGGAAATAAACGTTTTTCTATTCTAATCTTTCTATATACAATCTTCGGTACTTATCTACTACAGCTCCGCATCGTACTCCGTTAAATGTTGCAGTGTGTTATTTTTATTATTGATTACCTGAAATGAGAAAAAAAGTACGTTAATACATGTTAATATCAAGTTTTATACCGACATTGCAAGAAGGGTCGCTACACTAAAATGGAGGTGGGCAGGTCATGTTTGTCGCAGAGAGGACGAAAGATGGAGTCGCAAACTAATGGAGTGGCATTCAAGGACCGGACGTAGAAGTGTACGCCGACCCCCAGCCAGGTGGGGCGTGACGAAATCGACAAGGCAGTAGGGAAGACCTGGAAAAGAACAGCGCAAAACAGAAACGACTGGCGCTTGCATGAAGAGGCCTTTGTCCAGCAGTCAAGTTTTTGGTTGACGGCCATGCCTTCAATACAAGCTAATTAAGTGGGACTGTGAACATTGGACGAACAAAAAAGTCTATAAAATTCTTAAGCCAACGTCACTTTTTACTCCTTCGTGTGAAGTTACGGTAAAATCTATTTTTGTTCCTCACTTTTTGCACCATGAAAAGTTAACTGTACGAGGATTTAATGATTTTGGGGTTCTTTAAAGTGCCTACGAAACCCTAATAATAAAGCTAGGGTTGTATTTTTGTGGGAATCCATGCAGTCACACTAACGCCCATCATTGGAATAAACCGGCCAAGTTCAAGTCGGCTAAGCGCACGCAGGGTTCCGTACTATCTATAATAACGGCAAAAAAAATCATATATGTTGTATATTTTAGTATTTGTTGTTATATCGTCAATAGAAATACATCATTTGTAAAAATTTCAACTGTCTGACTATCACGGTTCATGAGATGCAGCCTGGTGACAGATGGACGGACGGACGGACAGCGGAGTCGCAGTAATGGGGTAAATTTTACCCTTTGGGTACGAAACCCTAAAAAACATATTATATAAAATAAAAAATAAATAAACTCACGCCCGTTATCCCCGAGGGGGTAGGCAGAGGCACCAATCACTAGAACTGGGCCCACGTTTTGCCGAGTTTATTAGGTACCAAACGTGACAAGTGGCAAGCCTGTCGCCGTTATCCGGGCACAATTTATCAGCAACTGGTGTTGCTGTACAAACAAACAAATGTACGTAACTAAAAGTCATTGGTACATGCGTGGTTCGAACCCAGACCCTCATGATCGAGAAGCAAGGGTCAATCCCACTACGCCATCACCGCTCTTATTACATATTACATATTATATATTTTTACAAAAAATATCAGCCTAATTTCTCAATCATGTTAATAGTGATTTTTAGGACTTATCGCCAAAAACGGTCGAGTTTTGCATAAATGATACCTAGTCCCAGGTGGTCCTAGATTATGCGTAGAACGGAACCATCAGTGCGCAAATCCAACTCGCACTTGACCGATGATGTTCTAGGATTTTGTATTTGACTTTTCTATAAGATCTTTCAAACAGCGCGTTAGCATTATTTTGGCGTGTGTCGAGCAAAAGACATCAACGCGTGGCTCTTGAAATGTAAGTTCAAAAAATAAAATTATACATTGTATCATTGAATATTGTATTCATTTTATAGAGCGTGTTTTTAGTGGTATAGTAAAATTTAAGTGGCTTTTCCGATAGAAAAATAATGTTTTCCACTAAGGTTCACTAGTAGAAAATTCTGCTTCTAGATAAAAAATACTTATTTTTTTAACTAACTTAGATATTATGCTACATCCACGTCCAATTTATTCATACTGAGGTGCTCGTAACTGTCAAAATTTTACACCAAAGCTCACTTTTTGTCAGTTTTTTTTCCACATCCCAAAGGGCACGTGCTGAAACCATATGCGTCGATACATCTGTCTCAACATTACACTCTAAATTACCCTCTACATTTATTACAATAAGAGCTACTGTCGTTGGTTTACAGGGAAGGATCTATTGAAGGTTTCTTCACCCTTACGTCGCTATTGTAACAGGGGCTATAATGTAGACAGTTGCGTTTGAAGGCGCAGCGTGTGGCAATCCGCTACTTGACTCTTTTTTCAAGTATGTCTTAAATGCTAAATATCTCTTCCATTAGACCAAAAAATATTTTAGTATATTTTTTGAGGACCTAAAAGCAACAAAAACATTATTTTAAAACTTTGCTTTGCTAAACAGCCAAAAACGCGGTCCGCCATTTTTGTCTATGGTTTCAAGTCCTCTACGTTTGTAAACAATGTTTGACATTCAACATAGGTAGAGTTCGTGCCACGAAAGAAGTATTGAGTCACAATAGAACCTACGCACGCACGACTGACTGACTGATGTTTGTTTACAACCAAAGGTGCTTTCAAGATGGCGGATAGTGTTTTCACCGTTCCGATTTAAAAGCGACAAATATATTTTTTATTTGCAAATTTTCAGCCATCCTGCATATTTACTTAGCAAAGTCAATATATTTCGGTTTCTTACGTTAGATACTACAGGAAATATCCATTTATCGCGTCAAATTTGATACGAGGCAAGTAGCGTATTGTTTGCGTTTACTCACGGACAGATGTGACGACTTTTTGTGTACGCGCCCTTATACAGTTTACACACAACTGATCAACCATTACATTTTCTTGGTCAAACAGTAGGGTTATTTTATAAATTACAGTAGGGTTATTTTATAAAGACTATAAAGCGAAGAAAGCTACAATACCTTGGTCACATCATGCGAGCTGACAAATATAATCTGCTGCGACTTATTCTGGAATGGAAAATTGAAGGAAGGCGAAGACCTGGCCGAAGAAAAACATCATGGCTCCAAAACATAGCAGAGTGGTTCAACACCAGAAACATAGAACTTCTGCGAGCAGCTACATCACGTGACAGTGTAGCCAAAATGATAGCAGACCTCCGATAGGAGATGGCACCGGAAGAAGAAGAAGATAAATTACATGATTACCTCAAAAAAATCTCAATTCTTGAAATACGCCTATAAGACTGGTTAATAACAACTTCCAATGTATTTTTTTCTCAGATAAAAATAAGTCGATATTTTCTCAGATAAAAATAATGGATAAATATCGATTATTTTAATTTCATTTTATACGGAATTCAAAGAGTGTTGAAGGAGGTCCTCAATTTGACTGCATTTTTTATGTCATTGTTTAAAAAGCAGTTATTTAATTTTATAAATATTGCGTTTAAAGCATTTTACAATTCCACAGTCTCCGATAATTCGCTGTTATAACATAAGGGCGTTGTTACTATGTAAGACCAGTAAAACAATTTTATGTTGAATTATGTTGAACTTGAAAAAGAACAATAAAAAACCGTTGTTATGGTGACCGATCGGGTTTTTTATTTTATAATCCTACAGTTTATTTATATTAATTAGCTGCAGCTTAAAACAAAAATACTGTAAACTTTTTTTCCGTAAAAGAATTAGCATAAAATTAAATAAACAAAAAAGTTGTAAAATATGGCCCGGATTAACTTACCTGGTCGTACTTTTCCGATAAAAACCCGTAAGTTAATCCAGGCCATCTTTTGCAATATGAAGTGCTATGAAATGCAATACGAGAGTTTCAGTTCAAAAACAAAAAAGTAAAAGTTCAGTATATTAAAAAAAACTTTCCAATACAAATTTTGAAAAAAAAAACCAAAGTAATCTCTTTTTAGTCTTATTTTTTAAATCATCATCCATCATGTCAGGGAAGAGACCCGTGCCCTTCGGGTCTCTTCCCAGGAAGGTATAGGCCATACTCCACCACGGAGGCCAAGTCCGGATTAGTGGAGGCTTGTAAGACTAGTGACTGGTCTTACTGTCAGAAGTTTTCAAGCCGCTCTAAGACCTCTGACTTGGATTAACGACTGCCATCTATCGACGCCAGCCGGCACCAACTGCTTAAAGTGCCTTGCGAAGCACGGAACCGCTCGGAAAAATGCCACTAGCGTTAGTCATAGACAGTGACCCATCCATGGACTGAACGCGCCGTATGTTGCTTAACCTTAGTGATCGTTTAAGATCACTCAGGCAGCCCAGGCTACGAGCGATTCTTTTTTTAAATGTTTTAAGGCAATTTCGGCAGACAAGCGACCCCCTGCGATCGCATGTTCGCAAGTTTGCAAATAAGTTTTTGCCCCGTTGAACCCACCAAAGGTGTTACTAAATTATAGAGTAGCCAATAACAATTTATAGTATTTCCTACGAATAATTTCCTAATAAGCGTCGAGATCAAGGGCAAAGTAGGTAGGTTCGATTCTTTCTGGGTTTTTTGTCCGCCGATGAGGTAACATAAGGCATTGTTAGAATAAGGTAACATAAGGCGGTTCTGTTAAGCGGATCTTTTCATGTCTTGATTGAGTTTTGAGGTACCAAGGGGCACACAACTAAACAGATAAAGTTAATTTAAATGTTATGTTGTTATGTTATTTAAATGTTTAAATGGATAAGGAATTATTTAAATGTTATTTAAAAATAAGAACAATATAAATTTATTTCAGACATATGTCAGTAAACATAAAATAAACCAGACCTAACATTCTAATTGGACGTAGAGATATGCATTTTCATCAATTTCCATAAAATTTACAACCACTACAATGCAAGTACATGTATGTATACTATTGTAAACCTGTTGAAAAAATATGTGACAAGTAGGATCACCTCTCGAGAGTAATTAAATTGTTTATTTTAAGACGACATAGTATGTAAATGCAAAAATAACAATAATCCCTTTGTGCTAAATCTATTTACAATAATATTGTTGTATCTTATCTCCGGCCCTAAGTAAATGAAAACGTAAAGATATAGTACATACTTACTCTAGATATTGTAAGTATGCACTCAGATTGTATGGACGATTATCAGTCACTGTGAATAGAATAACATAAACAGATAAATCAAAAAATTAATAATGTATTTTTTTATGTACTAATGTACCTTATTAATGTATTTCTTTCGTAATTCTTTCTCTTAGTAGTGCAATGATGTGTTTTCCATTGAAACGCAAAAAATTGCCTATATGCTTACTCTAGATGCATTGCCCAAACGAATGTTGAATACTGTCAATAGACTAATACTATACTAATAATGTATACTAAGAAATCAAAAAAGGAAAAATGTAATTCTTAATGTATTAATGTAACTTATTTATATATTAAGAATCGCTTGTAGGTTCGGCTGAAAACGATCACGAAGGTCAAACAACATAGGGCGTGTTCGGTGCATGGATGGGTTCCCGTCTATGATTAACGCTAGTGGCATTTTTGCGAGCGGTTCCGTACTTCGCAAGGCACGTTAAGCAGTTGGTGCCGGCTGCCGCCAATAGTTGACAATCGTTAAGCCAAGTAAGAGGCCTTAGGGCGGGTTGACTTGTGACAGTAAGACCAGCCACTAGTCTTACAAGCCTCCACCAATCCGGAGTTGGCCGCCGTGGTGGAGTATGGTCTATACCTTCCTCAGGGAAGAGACCCGTGCCCCTTGGTGGGGACATGATGGGATGATGATGACGAAATGACCGCACCAGTATCCCGACAATGTTTGCCGGTCCATGTGCCGAACACCCTGTATACAACGGTTTTTATTACAGGTTTTCCTTGTAAAACTAGTACCTATTTACAGACAGACGCGACGTAATGATGAATCACCATGTAAAAACTTGACACCCATTTTTATACACTTCGCAAACAAATAGAACAGATTTTTTTCTCAATGAAACCTTACACGTACGTGATAAGATTACGCAAATGGCTCTGCCACTTGACTTTGACTCTTACTACTCGGATAATAATGCCCAAGGGGCTCACTGTACTGCGGTGTACGTTTTAAAAACAGTTTTGTAAGTTCAATGAACCAGAAAGGTGACTTGAGTAAATACATGAATAGAGTTCTTAAGTCCACTCTCCGCAGTGCTTGTGAAACCTTTTTTTCTTGGAAGTGTTAAGAAATTGTATCACTCAATTTATGCGGTGCGTAAAATCGTATACACGATACTTGTCAGCCTACATTTTGGACGTTCGGTGGTTATTATAGAAAAGGCATAGTCTTTTTTGCATCAATTATATCTTGTGTGAATCTGTGTGTGCAGTTTTTTTGGTATTCGCTGATGTTGGATGGTAGGAACTAATTTCAAGTTTTAAGTTTTCGAATAAAAAAACATGTTTTAATTTAACTAACCGCATGGTGCTTGTGGGACTTTGGCGGAATTTAGCAAAGTAACTTTGTATGTATACTCGGTGGGTCTGAGAATAGGTTGTTACCTATTTTTCGTACCCTAAATGTTAAAGGCAAAACAACGTTTGCTGGGTCAGCTAGTAGTTCTATAAATAGTACAGTAAATGCGGCCATATTAGTCAATTACTACAATGAGATGTACAGTAGCTGAACAAAAAGTGCGTCGGGGCGTTAGCGCATCATACCCTGACACTCTGCACGGGTCATCCTTAGCCTACGTACTCGTAATGATGGTAGACTGAAGGTACAGTAACTAGAAATCAGAAATCTATTTCAACGCAAAGAATTTACATTCTGTTTGTTGTAACTCAATGTACTTTAGGGTTGATGAGGATTCCTCTCCCTCTTCCTCAAAATGAGGAATTCCCTCATATTTTTGAGGTTCCTCATCCTCTTCCTTCCTCAAAATTGATTTTAAAAAAATCCTCTTCCTCTTCCTCATGAGGAATTAAAGAGGAAGGAGAGTTATAAGTTTTGTTGAAACGAAATGTGTTTGAGAGAGAGAAAGAGAAGTCTCGCCGTATTAAAAAGTGAAAGGAAGACAGAGATGGAAACGTAGGTAAAGAAGTTCAATACTAGCGTAATCTACGTAATGTTATTTTGTTCTTCGTCTATAGCATCCTCTTCCTCATTCTCTTCCTCTTAGTCTGCCAGATTCCTCATCCTCATCCTCTTCCTCAAAAGCGACTTCAAAAAATTCCTCTTACTCATCCTCTTCCTCATAACAAGATCCTCAACTTGTACTTATAGACATAAACATTTATATACAGGTACGAACATTGCTTCTGGTCCCACACTAGGATACTCGAACCCTTTATCGTGGGAACCAGAAGCAACGACATCACAAACATGTAAACAGCTAAAATCTGGGCTAATAATGTTAATGTTAGCCACTGCCTTGAGGCCGAATGTAGTGGAGAAAAAGGCAGCGAAAATTAAAACTCCAATCTTTTCTCAAACCACCTTAACTCTGCAGTTACCGTATCTCCTCCAACCTCAACTCTGCCACAGTAGAATTTTATAGAACTAAAATTTAATTTCATACTAGGTTACTATTTTCTGCAATCCTTATCAACCCATCATATGCCCATCAAAGGGCACGGGTCCCTTCCCTGAGGAAGGTATAGGCCATATTTCACCACGGGCGGGGGCCTAGTCCAGATTGGTAGAGGCTTGTAAGACTAGTGGCTGGTCTTACTGTTAGAAGTTTTCAAGCCGCTCTAAGACCTCTGACTTGGCTTAACCACTGCCATCTATCGACGACAGCTTGCACCAACTGCTTAACGTGCCTTGCGAAGCACGGAACCGCTCGGAAAAATGCCACTAGCGTTAGTCGTAGACCGACACCCATCCATGCACTGAAAGGCTCAAATCAGCACATTTTCTTATGAAAACTCCAACTATGCTCTTTCTGAAGACCTCATAGTAGGTAAAACTAGCGTCTACTGCAGTAGACTCTACCTTCTCTATAGCCGGTAATACGCACATATTATCAGCCCCGCCACGCCTGTCCATCTAGCTGTGGAATTATTATAATAAGCGGCAGGATAATGCGGAGATGGTAATTGCACCGCGCCTATGCCCTCCTGGTACCCTAGTACAGTCTGAGCCACGAACATGTCTCCTGCAAATATACGTACTAGCATGTTTGCACCGAAGTAATTAACCACCGAATTAGCATGCTGAAGTGGCTGTGGGCCGGCCATATAACCGGAAGAAATAACCACCGATGGAGTAGACGAGTTCTTGACTGGAGACCATGGATCAGTGTAGGACGTCCTCAGACTCGGGGAGCGATGATCTTCGCAGGGCGGCTGGCAAGAACTGGATGAGAATAGCCGAGGACCGTGCTCAGTGGCGCGCAATGGGAGAGGCCTATGTCCAGCAGTGGACAAGCATAGACCGATGATGATGATGATTGTAACGTATTAATGCTACTATTGTTTTAAGCTACCATTTCACACTGTTGGATGAATCAATAAATTTTTATTTTCCAAGTTAGGTATATTAGCAATGGCATTCGCTAACGGAAAAAGAAAACATCATGGGGAATTCTGAGTGTCGAGGTGAATTGCGTCTGCCAATTTGTGGTCCCCATTCAAAACTTTACGGATAAAAAGACATTTACATAGATTTATAGTGCTTCAGAAACTTACTGAAAGCGTTTTCACCTTTATGATCGCTCTAGGCGCTCTCAAATTCATGTTTTGTTTCAAACAGCACCTTGTCATGGATACTAGGCATACAAGGGAGATCGCGTAAGTGAGAAGAATACTTAATAATAACGGCCCCTATACTCCATTTCATGAAACGTGCTCCCAAATAAAATCGTCCATGTGCGCCCAATAGTTAACGCGCGTGACCTTCAAATGCCCTGCCCTACGATCACGAAGGTTAAGCAACATAGGGCGTGTTTAGTGCATGGATGGGTGACCTCTATGACTAACTCTAGTGGCATTTTTCCGAGCCGTTCCGTGCTTCGCACTGCACGTTCGCACAGCAGCAGACGGCAGTCGTAAAGCCAAGTCAGACGCCTTAGGGCGGCTTGAAAACTTCTGTCAGTAAGACCAGCCACTAGTCTTACAAGCCTCCACCAATCCTCCTACACCTTCCTCAGGGAAGAGACCCGTGCCCGTCGGTGGGGACATAATGGGTTGATGAATAAGGCTTTAGATACATTTTACTTTGAACACACTGTACCCAAACGTATGGTATCCTGGTAGTTAGACAAGACCGAAGGGGCATTCAATTTTCAATAATGCGTGTTAGTTACCTGCACGCGTCGGCAGCGCGTGGGGCGAATAGAGATATTTGCATAATAGCTGTGTATGTATCAGGCTTTGGTTGGACGCCCTATAGTTACGATTATACATGGTTATTGAAATAATTATAAAAACTTCCTCACAACAACATTATTCGTTCTGGTCCTAAACTAGGAAACCCTGTCAGGCAAGGACGTCACAAATATAGAAATACAAATGTATGGTGGTCCCCAGTGGTAATCGAACCCATGACCTCCGTTTTGGCCGCTATGCCTTTTAATCGCTGGACCAACGAGGCAGGTGTGTACTCGTATTAGATAAGAGTACCCGGTTGACCGAGCTTTACTCGGTATGTAGGTTTTCACACAAAAAAAAGAACTTGAAAAAAAAAAGAAAAATTATTATCAAGTCTCGAACCAGGGTCTTCTGTTTACGGTATCGTCCTATTTCCCGCTTGAGCTATGACAACCTTATAGATGGTTGCGAAAATTTCCTTCTTGTAGTGTAGCAGTTATTTCTTTGCCTTAAAACACGGTTAAAACGACGTTTTATAAAAATGAAACCTAGTTGGATCAATTAATCGCTTCCAAAACCCCCTGTTTACAAAATTTCATGAAAATCGTTGGAGCCGTTTCCGAGATTCTGATTATATATAAATACATATACAAGAATTGCTCGTTTAAAGAGATTAGATAAGATAAGAGATTTTTGAATTATCATGAATAAAAAATTAAAAAAAAATAATTAATAAACAAACTAATACTGTTATCTGGAAGAAACTGCTCTTAGCAATAAGACCGTCTATTGTATATCTTTTTTTATTGTAACTTTTATTTTGCATCTAATTTCTTGTTGGACACAAGAAACAAGATGCAAAATAAAAGTTACAATAAAAAAAGATATACAATAGACGGTCTTATTGCTAAGAGCAGTTTCTTCCAGATAACAGTATTAGTTTGTTTATTAATTATTTTTTTTAAATTTTTTATTCATGATAAATATAATTCACAAAAATTATACATAATATATACAAAAAAACCGTCACTCAAACCTGTGTAGGTTTATCTGTGAGGTGAGTTACTCTTTGTTATAACTACATTTTATTCAATACAAGAAGTATTGTTTAAGGCATTTCGGCACTTATTTGGCTCACACAAGGTTTTTTCAACAAGTCCTGTAGGTAGATCGTTTAAAATCATTGGAAGAATGTACTCCGCTGTACGAGTCCCGTAATAGTTGTTGTGCTTCGGTAAAATATAGGTAAGATTTAGTGGGTTCTGCAAATAGCTCAACGAACACCAACAAAAAAATATGAGACGGTTTTCAGAAATCTGTCAAAAAGCCTATTATATCGTCATATATAATATAAAGTACCTGGGTGACCGAGCTTTGCTCGGTACTTTTTTTGTAATATAAAATTAAAATAATCCTTTTTCAACAAAAAAAGAACTTGGAAAAAAAACATCATGACTCGAACCGGGTCTCTTGAAATCGGCCCGAAATGGGTCGCCCGTTTTCCCGTCAGAACTATCCCAACCTTGCAGCGCAACGCGAAATTTACCTCTGTATGTTATTATAGCAAATTTCAATTGCCTTAAAACAAGGATAAAACAACGTTTTCTAAAAATTTAACCTAGTTAGATCAATTAAACGCCCCCGAAAGCATCTGCCTACAAAATTTCGTGAAAATCGTTGCAGCCGTTTCCGAGATTCTGATTAAATATAAATATATATACATGAATTGCTCGTTTAAAGAGATTAGATAGATTAGATAGACCATCTAAACAATTCACGTCAGTCTCCTTCCAAGGCGTCCAACCGTGGAGGGAGCCATCAACGCGTAGAACGCAAAGACGCCCACCGGTTGCCAAGGCAACCTGCTGACATCGGTTGCCATGACAACGGCCTGCAGCGGTGCGACATTCCTCCGATGGACGGACGCATTATGCATATTACATGGGCCTAGGCGCATCTCGCTTTATTACCTTGAATGGGCCCTCGATCGATTTGCATTCTGTTGCTCAGGAGATAGGACAGAGGTTTGCTTGTAGGATGAGTGTCATCTTCTGCTTAGCGTGGTGCGATTGAGCCGTTGATTCCGCGTGTGATGCGCACTATAGACTGCGGTTTGGAACGTCAGCACTTCAAACATGTGAGGGTAGACAAACCTCTTTTTCCTTCGGCAACCTTTCCGTCACAAGGTTGTCTGGAAGAAATTGCTGTTAGCAATAAGACCGCTGATTGTATATATTTTTTTAATTGTTACTTTATCTGCCTCTTGTTTCTTGCGTGCAATAAAGAATATTCTTATCTTATCTTCATCATCAACCCATTATGCCCCTCCGTGGGGGCATATGGAAGATAAGGGAACGGGTCTCTTCCCTGAGGAAGGTATAGGCCACGGGGGCCGAGTCCAGATTGGCGGAGTATCTTATCTTATCTTCTCTCAAAAAAGTGCAACTTAATACTTATTTGTAATTTTTTTTTTAACTATTTCGCTTTAAGTTATTTCTGTTGTGTAAATTGTACTGTTTGATAGATAGTAAAGTTATAGAAATACTATCTGACCCGGCAAACGCTGTTTCACCACATAAATTATTTGTTAAAAATATTTGGGGCAGACCACCTTTTATGTGTTATTCGGTAGGTCCGAGGTGGTTCTCTATTTTACATAGGTAAAATAGACAACCACCTCGGACCTACCGAATAACACATAAAATTTCATCAAAATCTGTCAAGCGGTTGGAAGAGTATGCCCACTAACAGTGTGACGATCTTGCCGAGTGATTAAAAAAAAGCGTTTATTTCACTAGTAGGTACCCATTTCTACAAATTTGAATTTTACTTAAAAGGACGGGACCAATAAAATCTCGACCATAATCTTGAAATTTATCTAGTCAATCTCTACGTTGACATTCTAAAATCACTTGTACAAATCAATAATAATGACTAATGCTAATGAATGACACAGTAAATACGTAAAGCATGATCAGCTGCCAACGGTACAGTCGATAACACTTCATCCTTTACACCCATCCACTCTACCCCGTTGCATTACGGGTGACTTCTTTTTCTGAAATACGAGGGCTGCTACTTATGTATGCGGAATAGAAAAACTAAACAAATGTATATGGCTAAATATGCTTTTATTGTTTTTCAAAGTATTCTCCACTATGATCGATGCACTTTTGCATTCGATGAAACCAATTTGTAAAACACTTTTTTACACTCTGATTGAGTTATCTCCAAAACGTGCTGTTTGAACGCATCTACGTCATCTTCACGGGTCTAAAATCGTTAACCACGTAATTTATTCTTTACGTTTGGGAATAAATAGAAATCATTGGGAGCCAAATCAGGGCTGTACGGTGGATGACCCATCAATTCTATTTTTTGACCATCCAAAAATGTAATTGTTTCCTGAGATGTATGACAGCTGGCATTGTCATGGTGAAGTATGATTCTGCGTCGCTGGTTGTTTTGGCGTATTTCTTCAAATACTTCCGACAAACAAATGGTCGTGTACCACTCCGAATTAACCGTTCTGCGATTCTCCAGTGGTATTGTAGAAACATGGCCATTAATACCAAAAAAGCAGGCCACCATTTGCTTTACAGTGCTTTTTGCACGAGCCACTTTCGTAGGGTTCGGCTCATTTTGAAACACCCAAACTGTTGATTGTTGTTTAGTTTCGGGATCGTACGCGTAGATCCAGGATTCGTCACCTGTGTAGATATTATAAACAGATTTTGAGTCGCCTACGTTGAATTTTTTTAAGGTTTTCTTGCACCATTCGACGCGAGCATCTTTTTGATCCTGAGTTAAGTTGTGCGGGATCCAACGCGAACAAATTTTCTTTACAGACAAATGTTCATGTAATATCCTATGAATGCTCGTCATACATATGCCCAGAATAGCCTCTATCTCGCGATACGTAACATGGCGGTATTGCATTATTAGTTTTCGCACAGCTTCAATACTTTATGGCACAACCACCGATTTCGGGCGACCTTCTTTAACTTCGTCCGTGAGCTTACTGCGCCCGCGATTAAACTCACTAAACCAGTGATACACAGTCGTTTTTGATGGATCTTCACCACCAAAAGTCGAAGTTAATTGATCTACGCACTGTTGTTGCGTTAAACCACGTCGAAAATCGTAATAAATCATACCACGAATATTTTCACGAGTGAGTTCCATTTTTTCAGCGATATGACATTTTAAACCAAACAAAAACAAAACACTAACGTATATAAGAAAAAAATATTAGCGGCCAGTATTTAAAAAAAGAACGAATTTGACCATGGAGGTCAGACATTGCGTTTAAAATTATTGGAATCCCAGATTCCGCATACATACTCGTAAGTAGCAGCCTATGTACACCTGTATGTAGATGTAAAAAAATCTCAACCACTTGTCACACCGCACTGGCCGAAAAGGTAAACGACCTACGCCTTCGCGTTTAAAAACTCGATACCATCGACAACTTTTTAGAAAAAAAATCGAGTCTTAAATTTTTACGAGCCTGGCTGGATGGCCATGTTCTTTTTTTAAATATTTTCTCTTTCGATCAGAAATATTTTTGTTTGGTTAAGCACCCACGGTGTCTTCGTAGCCCTAGTCCTTATTTCGTACGAAGTAAATGCGATTATTCAACAGACCAGTGGGTTATCTTTTTTATGTCGTAGGTATGTCGGTAGGTTTCATGGAAATTAGCTCAAGTAAAACATAATTATAATGCTTGGTAGAACGTGACAAAAGGTTTACTATTTGTGAAGTCCTTGGTAATATTTTTTATTTTTATATAACAACTAGCTTTCGCCCGCGACTCCGTCCGCGTGGACTTTAGTTCAAAATGTTGCAACCCCGTTCACCGTTAACCCTTAAAAACCTGATTTTTTGTTTTAAATAAAAAAAAATGTTTTTGTATCCTGCTAAATATGTGCATTACAGGAAAAATAATTTAAAAAATCGCAAATGTTTTTTTACGCCATTATTTGCAAAAAAACTAGTGGTATCAATTTAGATACTTCAGGCATTAAGACACGATTTTTTTTTTATCCTTTATTAATTACAAACCTAAATCTAAATCTACATTATTTGTGAAAAAGGGCAAAACATTGTTTTTTTCTATTGTCACATAATGAAACTTTACATTTTATACAAATCCACGATGTCAGCTTTCTACAGTTTTGATATTTACACTTGTTTCGCGAGTTTGTGGAAACTTTTTCATGTCCTACACCATCACTCCTTACATTTGTGGAGGGCACCACTTGTACACCAGCTCGCGGTCTTTTTGGGTTTGCCTCTGTTGTATCTTCATTTCGACTTGTACTAGGCCGTCCTCTTTTACCTTCTAATCTGCTTTGGTATCGACAAAGGGTGTCTGCAAGCTCAGTCCTAAACTCCGCTAACTTCATCAAATCTTTCTGTGCTTTTCCTTTCGAAATGCTCACTTTTTTGTACAAAATCCAAGAATTTATAACTGTCATGTCCAGCAGGTGGTAAAACAGCCTCATGGTCCACTTTCTAGACTTGATACGTATGCGATATCGTCCTATATAACTGTCCATCAAATCAACACCGCCCATGTGAGCATTATAATCTTTGATGTTTTTGGGTACGAAAAGTATTCAAATGGGGTTTCTAACTCCATTATAGATTGTCGGTACACGTAGTTACCTTTGAAATTATAAGCCTCTGAAACGAGGTCAAACTTTTTTACCTTCCACACTAAATTGCGAGGGTTACATGTATAGTTCACTAATGGAACCGATGTTGGCTGTTCAACCTCCAAACCCTGAGAGAGTTCCGTTTCAATTATCAAAGGAGGGTCTGTGCCATCACTAGCATTGACACAAGGCTTTTCCAGTACCTCCTCTTCATCATCCAGATCTACCTCGAGTTCTCTTCGACTTTGATAATAATCTATTTCATCTTCTTCTTCACTGTAATCGTCTTCCGTAATTTCACCATTTTCAAGTTGTTTCAAGAGCGATTCGACTTCTGCAGGCTTCATTTTCATATGAAGATATCTGTAAAACAAACATAAAAAGCGTTCAACCCCACACCTAAACAAGCAAAACAAGCGAAAAACAAGTAAAAGAGTAATTAAATATGCATCCTGCAATTTGAGCATAACACATACTTTACGAAACCGGGAATGCCTGAAGTATCAAAAAAGTTACCCACAAATATTGCAACATTTTCTTTAGGCAACGCGTATTTTTGGTGTAAATAGACATAGAAAAGAGTAAACGAGATACTTACCTACTGCAAACTTATTTTTATCACAAGAAATTCGTCAAAATTATATTTATTTTCATCGAATAACTTTTCACTCGGTGGTTCGGACTCTTTGATTTCCGCGCCTAAAACGAAGTGTCAAATTTCGTAAAGTTTTCACATGACGTTTCCTTTTTTTTTTAATCGCAAGTTGTTTGATATTAGGCAATGGAACTATCTAAACAGCCAAACCGAAAAAAAAATTAAATTCATGCAGTACAAACACTTTGAAAAGTCTGGTTTCAAAAATGAAACTCTGGGTATTTAAGGGTTAAGGGTTAAATTTAGAAAAACCGTGAAACACGTGTTCAATCAATTGTGTTGAAGAGTATTTATTTCAAGTTTCAAGAAAATCTGGCAACATTTTTTTATACCTCCATACAAAATTTAACACCGCCGTTTACCCCTTTTGAGGGTGAGTTTCAAAAAATCCTTTCTTAGTGCTCCCGTAGGCTCCCTAAGGAACTCCCATGCCAAATTTCAACCCCCTAGGTTCAGTAGTTTGGGCCCTGCGTTGATTCTAAGTCAGTCAGTCAGCTTTTCCTTTTATATATATAGAAGATAATAAAAATTCGAAACTATCAGTCTGAGAAAAATCTCACGGGTTGAAATTGCGCATTTTTGAGGTAACCATGTATTATAATATGAAGAAGTGTTGGGCTTAGTCTCTTCATAGAACGAAAAATAATAATAGAGCAACAGATAGATGTAATCATTAGCATAGAGATACTCGTAGTTTGTGCAATTTTTTATCTAGATCTCACGCATTATCGGTAATAGACTCTACATGAATGATTTCCTTTGGGAGCGCGTTTCGTGGGATTGAGTATGTCTTTATCGTTTTCTAGTATGCAGGATTGACGTGCCTAGTACGCAAGAATACTATCAGTGCAAGGAATTTGCCGCATACAACTATTTATTACTTAACGAATACATTTACAATGAAAGAAAATAAACATGCATTTTAGTTCGTATTATCTTTACAAATGGTATTACTATAAAAAAATATTTACAAATACGTTCCTGTTGTAACAAATTTTCATCAAATCGTAACGCATTTCCGGATACAATGTTTAGTCCTAAGAATCTCGTAGACCGTCTGAACGAATGAAATGTAATGAATATAAAAGTACTCAGGTGATCTAAAACTTTCGTAAGCACTACTACTTACTTGATTTTACTGGAAGAGTCCGACTGGATCTAGATTCTGTTAATGCATTGTAGTACAATGACAACACCATTCGCTGATAAATTGTGCCCGGATAACGGCGACAGGCTTGCCACTTGTCACGTTTGGGACCTAATAAACTCGGCAAAACGTGGGTCCAGTTCTAGAGACTGGTGCCTCTGCCTACCCCTTCGGGGATAACGGGCGTGAGTTTATTATTATTATTACAATGACAACTGCATGACTATAGTGGTTTGCCGCTTCAAGTCTACGCGCGCACACATATCAAACAATCTAGGCGTCAATGGTATGAAAAAACACGTCAAGTGACCCGACGGTGTATCTGTCATCGTACTGCGATGCTCTAACAGAACCGAGGCCCAGGTTTCGCTCTGATTCGCAGAGCTTAATCAATCATGGTAAGCAGAGACGGAGCGTCGTTGGATAACAGTGTCATCATCATCATCAACCCATTATGTCCCCACCGAGGGGCACGGATCTCTTCCCTGAGGACGGTATGGTATAGGCCTACTCCACCACGGGGGCCAAGTCCGGATTGGTGGAGGCTTGTAAGACTAGT
Organism: Yponomeuta plumbellus; assembly: GCA_947310845.1. Lineage (NCBI taxonomy): Eukaryota > Metazoa > Arthropoda > Insecta > Lepidoptera > Yponomeutidae > Yponomeuta > Yponomeuta plumbellus. Next base: position 13,597,190 of record OX371214.1, read on the forward strand.
GGCTGGTCTTACTGTCAGAAGTTTTCAAGCCGCCCTAAGGCCTCTGACTTGGCTTAACGACTGCCATCTATCGACGGTAGCCGGCACCAACTGCTTAACATGCGTATCCGATTAATATTTTAGAATACTTAGGTGAAGTTACATACTCAAGATATTGACAAAAGTCGACGTGCAATGTTAGTCATTTATCCATCATCTGCCTGCAGTTTTTCGCAAATCGTCGTCCCACCTGATCTGAGGACGTCCTACACTACGTTTGCCTCAGACTCAATTTCATCCATATGTTTCTAAAAAATTGTAACTTTAGAAAGTCACTGAGACAGTTTTAATACGCCGGAATCGAACTAGGACCTTTCGGATGTGAGGCAAGCATTCCACCGATGCACTAACACAGCCTAATTTACGTAAAACCCCAAGAAAACGCGGAACAACCAGCCAGTTTAACTTGACCACCCTAACAGTAGTTAGGGCAACACAACGTAGGTCTTTAAAGTTAAGACCTACAAAATTTACGCATCAACAATCAACCAGCCACTTTCTTTTGATCTTTCCCACAGAGTATACAACACCAGAGCAGAGGTCTAACACTAAACGCTGCAGCCAATGCATTGCTTTTCTGTATTAAAGACGACTTCTCGTAACTGCCCCCCCCCCCCCCCCTAACAGTGTGTTAATTAATTGTTAACAAGTGGCAGTTGAGAAACCGGCGGAGAGAGAGTAGAGTAAATGCAAGCAAGCAATTACTTTGCGACAATAGCTGACATCACTATCTATCTTTTTTATGTAGGGGTAAGCTATATTCCCTTCCTCAGGAAAGAGACCCGTTCCCCTTGGTGGGGACATAATGGGTTGACGATGATGATGATCAAACTCTATTCAGTGAACAAGTCCAAAAAAGTTCTGCAACATCTTTATTCGTTTATTCCTGAAAAAGTATTTATCTATTTAATCTAGAAATATAGTACACTAATTAATTATTAATTAATAATAACTTGGTTAGTTAGGCTCAATTCAAACCGCGCGTCTTCGCCTGCAAGGGTTGCACGGATTCGCGCGTCTGCGCGCTACTCTTACATGTGTAATCTCTTTTTATCTACAGTCGAGAGCACATCATCCTATACACCCATGCACTTGTCATGCACACCCATATCTCTTGGTTTACCACTCCACTTACTGCACGCTGCTCATTTTAATAAAGATGAACATATTATTTTAATTCCTCAGCAAAATACCTATATCTAACCTGACCAATACCAGTTTTCACACAATAATTAGAATTCGTTACGCTGCCTAACTATGTAGGTGCAAATATTCGAATCGTCCTTCGGTCACGCCAGCCAGACCAATAGTAACTGGCTGACTGGTTTGCCGGCTCGAGGACGCCTTGGGACGAGGGTTTGAACCTTGTAACTAGCTTAATACTGCTGTGTGTGATATAACCATACGTCCCACTGTAAGGCAAAGGGCTTTTCTCAGAGAAATATATGTAGGTACACGCTTCATCATCATCATCATCATTCAGCCACAAGAAGTCCACTGCTGGACTTAGGCCTCCTCCATGGATTTCCAAAAAGACCGGTTGGAAGCGGCTTGCATCCAGCGTCTTGATGCAGCGGATGAGATCGTCAGTCCATCTTGTGGCTGGTCGTCCTATGCTGCGCTTGCCGATGTGTGGCATAGATAACTTATATTAAGTATAGCTTTCACATGCGACTCCGTCCGCGTGGACTTTAGTCCAAAATTTTGCAACCCCGTTCACTCCCTTGAGGGTTAAATTTAGAAAAACGGCGAAACACGTGTTCAATCAATTGTGTTGAAGAGTATTTATTTTAAGTTTCAAGAAAATTAGACAACATTCTTTATTATTATTATTATTTATTTATTTCAGGCAAAGCCCATATAGTGTTAGTAACAATTTGACTTATGCTATGTTAGTCAACAATTTACAATGTACATATTATTATTACACCACGCAAGTTGAAAGGCCTAGTCCCAGCCAGCCCCACTGCTTGTCAGCATGAGGTGCATTGACACCCAGTGGCGCTGTATGGGGCTATCCATCCGATCAGCCAACACCCTCAGGAGGCTGCTGGTACTGACCCTCACCCTGCACATCATTTATACATTTATACCTCCCATACAAATTTTGAAACCCCTTTTCGCCCCCTTAGGGGTTGAATTTAAAAAATCCGAAAAAAATTCCTTGCCTACATTATATATGGATTCTCGGTGCAAAATTTCAGCTTCCTAGGTCCAACGGCTTGGGCTGGGCGTTGATGAGTGAATGAATCAGTTAGTCAGGACTTTGAATTTTATTTATATAGATAGATAGATTATGTGTGGTATCCATTCAAGAACTACAGCACACAAGTAATACTACTAGGTACACGTTTGCCCAACGAAAATTGATGACACAATAGCAGTTGATATTTTTAATGCCGGATATTGGGGCCGATTTGCATTATCTCCCAAATAACTCCGTAAATTCTAGGTCCAAGCATATAGGTCCGACGACGAGCCAAACCTTCTTGTTGGAGGCAATCGAATTGTCCTGGCTGGTTAGGAATGGCTTTCTGTGACGTCACGCCAGGATGCAGTTAGACAATCGATGTCAGACGGTTCGTTAAAATTGAATTCTCCATACACACTCAAAGTCAGTCAGTTGACTTTATCAATAACTTTCATGCAGTTATTTATACAACACTCTTCTAAGAATGATTCTTCAAATGCGGCATAAGCAGTTTGTGGTGAAGTCTCCTTTTATCATAATTTATTTAAACAGGTGTTATACACAAGAATTGGGTATTTGACAGGATGTCAAATGAGTTACATTTAAAACGGAATTTTGTATGAAAATACTTGCTTGTGATGTCACATTTCAGAGCACTCTTTTTATGTTTCATTTATTTAAACATTGTAATAACAAGTAAATGATTAAAAGAAATACATTTTCCGAATCATTTTGTAATTTTTGTTTTAATCGATCATCTTAATTAATTTATTGTTGATAGTGTCAAATACCGTATTGTTGTTGAATGTTGATGTTGTTGTTGTGGAATGTTGTTGTTGAAAGTTGATGATGGATGTTGATGTTGTTGAATGTTGATGTTGTTGTTCAATGTGAACGTCTTAAGCCATAACCGTAATGTTATTTTTAGGGTATTTATCAGCATTCGACTACAGGTACATTAGCAGGTTAATTTTAATGATGAAAATTACACAGAAATATCTGGATTATCCAGAAGACTCTTATTTTGGAAAACAACGGAGATATCGCTTTGTTAATAACAAGTTAGTAAGAAGCAAAAAAGTAAAATTTCCGCCAAATAATCTGGCTATAATGGCAGGGATTGGCCCAAAAATTTCGTGGGTTTTTCCCTCTTTGATGGGATACAGTGCCGTATCATTAGGATCTTTTCTTTGGACGAGATTTTCGTGAGGACATATTTCAAACAGTAAATACAGTTAATATCATAAATATATTGAATCTATCTCACTTCCTAAAGCCGGGTCCGCTGCGCCATGTTACGCGTGTTACAAAAAATGTAACACGGTATTAAAACAAAAATGGGGAATGGAATTAACACTTTACGTGTTACGTAACACGTAACGTAACGTTATGTAACACGTAACGTGTTATACCACGTCCCATTTTTATGATATTTACGTGTTACGTTTTTTGTAACACGCGTAACATGGCGCAGCGGACCCGGCTTTACAATGCAATCACGCGGGAAAATAAGGCGTAATTATTGTACATTTAATAACATAACATAACATTTACATACTGGCACATACATTGCTTCTGGCCCACACTAGGATATCCTGTGTCGTGGAAACCAGAAACAGCGTCGTCACAAACATGTAAACATCCAAGACCTGGGTTTTTTTGTCCCCAGCCGGGATTCGAACCCGGGACATCTCGTATGGTAGTTAGATGCGCTAACCGCTGCACCCACAGAGGTCGTCGATATTTATTATAATAATAAAATAATAACTTCCACACAACACAATCATTTGACCTGGGATGCAATTACGTAAGACTCCACTGTATGGAGTTGTCTAATTTAGCCCTTTTGTTCCCGGTATGTCACACCACCTTATGTGACACTTTTACAGTCTAGGATTTTTTTTCCCAGTAGGTATCTCATACTCCTACTCCGAACTGTCATACATATATATACATTTGTGCAAATGTACAGCGCCCCCCAGCGTGAATCGAACCCACGACCTCTGTCGTATGAATCGCCAAAGTTTGAATACATAAGATTCGTTACGTCCTGTTTTTGTTAAGAGATTGTTAAGAGAACAGTCTGTTAATCTACTGTTAACAGCTGTCAAATTTTGTTTTCGTAAGCACTATGGCCAACTGACAGCTGTTAAGTAGATTTACAGCTTGTTAATGTACGGGAAACCGGGGGTTAACGTGTTTACTTAGTGAAATATTAGTCCAGTTCAGACACCTGCGGTAAGTCGATTGCTTTCCGTCGATGATCGCTTCATTATCGTGGAATCGTAAATAGGTGTAATTGAAATTACAAGCAGTTCTCTTTCCTTTACCAAACCGTAGCGGTAGAACCACCGTATTGTACGATATTTTTAAACAAAAATAAATAAACTAACGCCCGTTATCCCCACAGGGGCTAGGCAGAGGCACCAATCACTAGAACTGGGCCTACGTTTTGCCGAGTTTATTAGGTCCCAAACGTGACAAGTGGCAAGCATGTCGCTGTTTTTTAAACAAGTGATATAAACGACGACGCGAGCTTCGTCTCTGCTCACCAGCTCTGCGAATCGGAGCGAAAACCTGGTCGGACTCTTCCGATATAAAAACACCCGTAAGTAGATCCGGACTAAAAGTTTACAAAGTGATATAAAACTCAATAATTAAATAAAATTAATTTATTGAGGTCAGTTTACTCTCATCATCTCATCTTATTTTTTACGCCATAAGTGCGATTTTCAAACATGATTTTGCCGCTGATTTTAATACATGCAAACTTGACGAACTCACAAACAACGTATTGCATATAACTTTAGGAATGTGGGGACAGGATATAAATAAGGTTTTGCTTTTGCTTGTTCGACTATTCCGATAAATAATTGGATTCGAAGAATTTTATTGCAGAATTTCCGAGGAAAAACCTAGCAAAAATGTTCCAGCTCACTTTTTTTACATTTAAATGTACCATTTTCTTAGTAACCAACCAACTTTAAGACAACTCTGTGGATGGTGCAGCGGTTAGCGCATCTGCCTGCCATGCAAGAGGTCCCGGGTTCGAATCCCGGCCGGAGAGAAAAAAAAACCCAGGTCTTGCATGTTTATAATGTTTGTGATATCGCTGTTTCTGGTTCCCACGACACTGGGTATCCTAGTGTGGCGTCAAAACGTGCATGGGTGTAATATTATGATGTGCTGTCGACTGTACCTGAGGCTTGCATGGATTTTCATGCTGCGGGGACTGTGATATCAGTCCTACATTTGGGCCATTATGGGCTAACTCATGAGTCCTCAGGACACACACTTGAATGATAGCCATGGTATTGGCCTATGTGTAAAGGGGGGCACAGGAATCGTACTGTCGAGAATACGTTGGCTCTTCGATACGTGCGCTCTATAATTATAAGAATAAGGGCGAAGTTGGAATGAAACGAAAATGTAAAAGTTAGTGAGCTGACTGTAGGAGGCCAAAGAGATTGATTGGCCTTCGACTACGTTACTCCACGAAAGAAAACGACGACTAAAAACTTCGATATCAAATTATTTGTTGCGAAACGGAGGTCCATATATTATACTCAATGATAAAAGTAATAGTATATAAAAGTATTTGTAAATAAATTGGCTCAAACGCTACTACAGGTGACAGCTCATCGACCATTTTTATCTGAATTTGATTTTAAGCCTGTCTCTACCTCTATCTATCTATCTATATAAATAAAATTCAAAGTCCTGACTGACTGACTCACTCATCAACGCCCAGCCCAAGCCGTTGGACCTAGGAAGCTGAAATTTTGCACAGAGTTTTGCACTGAGGGTCGATATAATGTAGGCAAGGAATAAGACCGGATTTTTTGAAATTCAACCCCTAAGGGGGGGGAAAAAGTTGCCAAAATTTGTTATATTGTATTGAAAAAAAGTAACATTTTCAATAAAATATAACTCCACGACAAACATTTGGCTGTTGGCGTCATAGTAACTTTTGTTCAGCTCGCTGAGACCTATTTTATCATGGCTGAGGTCCAAAATTGCATTCCTTTGGCCGCCGTAATATTTTATTGTTCTTCTGAAAACGGCTCATTGATTGAACACGTGTTTCGGCGTTTTTCTAAATTTAACCCATAAGGGAGTGAACGGGGTTGCAAAATTTTGAACTGAAGTCCACGCGGACGGACGGAGTCGCAGTCAAAAGCTAGTATTGAATAAAATAATTTTGATTTTGAGTTTTTTGCATCCGTAAGATCAGATTTCAATCAGATCGTTAAGACGACATCTCACACTAAACTATATTAACCCGTAGAATTTTTGGCGGGCCGATGGGCTTACCGTAGCAGTGGTTTTTAATTGTTCTTTTTAAGGTCATACCGCAACTGATCATTTAAAATATTTTAAAATAGTTTGAAACATAGTTTAAAATAATTTATGAGTTTCAAAACTTTGTTTTAAATATATCAACTCTGTAAAGATTTAAGTATCTACTTAAAGATTTTTTTAAGTTCATTTAAACATTTTTAAAATATCAACTGAAAAAAGTTTTTTTATTTTAAACTAATTGTAGAGACAATCAACAATCTTCAGTATTACGAACATGACACAATAAAAGTCACAGAGAAGACCTTGTCGAGCCTGTATTACAATTTACAAAAATTAAACTAAATTCCATTGCACAACTCCAGTGTTGACAAATGGCCTCTACTCCGCTGGCGAATGCCAACCGCCTTGCAAAAGCTGACGGAGCAACCCACCCCTTTCGCGTGAGCTGGTTAGGGCAACACTAGACCATACTCCTAGATACCCTCCTAAACTCGGCCGGTTAGCCCTCCACTGCGCGCTTACCTCTGAAGAATCCGTCTGTCCGGCCAGTGGCATTCGACAACGAAAATCCAAATTCGAATCACTCCTTTTCAAAATAAAACAGAACACGATTTGAATTTTATTTATCACCAGTCACACGCGGGTTCGAAATTTGAAATTTAGCTCTCCGTCCGGACGGGCGTGCGCGCGGCTGCGCGGTAAACGCATAACTAGAGTTATGCCATGCTAAACTGGCTTGGTCGGTTGCGCGCGCTCCGCTCGTCCGGTTTTCTTTCGTTCGTTGCCATAGTTTATTGTTTTGTCATCGGCCGTCGTCATAGGGTTTTAGACTAGTATACGATAGACCTCATCGTACGACGCGACGTCATGAGGCTATCCGAAGGTAAGGTTTGTCTCTCCCTTTATCTATCTATATTGCTCGCCTCTCTCCTTTTCTCTCTTATGCTCTATTATGATTTCTTTCAGCTCGTATACTTTAGTTTACCTAATAACTATTATTGTGGCTTATCATTTATTAGACACTTTGTCCATTCTACCGAGTCAATGACTCGAAACACTGTTTGACTAAGGCAGGCTTGCACCCACTTGCTGGTGTAAGTTCAGTGCTATCTCTCCAGTTTATCCGGCCTTGCCGAGTACAATCACTACAATTTCGCAGAACTCCCATAGATAAAATTTATGACTGACAGCCCTGTCAACCTGCTATTTTTTTTCGTTTATTTCTGTATAAGTATTTATTTATTTATTTACATATCTTGAGATTTGGCACAGATCGTTCTTAGACAGATATAAGGTAAAGTTCGTTCGCTTAGATAGTGTCGGTACACACGAAGGCAATCTTGGTTTTAGTAAAAAAACACTTATTTCAATAATAAAACTTAGACGGCAAAAATACTCTAAATAGAAAAAAAACATGGTACACAATATACCTAATAAAGCACAAAATAAAAAACTACTCTTCATCACTCGAAGTGTCCTCAGAATATTCATCTCCACCGGTATTTAGAATAGGTACCTACCTAATTGATGCAGGATCATCTTGTTATAAATCTATCCTAAAATACTGATTAATTTACTTCTTTAATTGCGTGATCTACATAATAGTAGAATTAGACGAGCTGCAAGCCAAATTCACAGGCGTCTTTGCTTCCTTTAATTTATTTTGTGAAAATCCGCCACGCGCCGAGGCGGTAAATATCAAAGTGACACTATGATAGCGAACAGACTTTACATATTAGAATAGAATCAGTCCCTCCCTATAGTTTCAAGGTCTCTATTAGCTCGCTAGTACCAATAGAGAATCCCTACGGTCAAAATTGGTCCTCAGATTATTATCAATTTTATAGAGCAGTTTTGCTCGTCCTTGTCTATCCAAACGGCAGCACTTTGAGATTGACGCACATCCACTCTATTCATTTACTTTACGGGTGACAATGCAACAAATCATTTATTAAATAAATAAAATATATTTTCTATGACGACCTCTGTGGCGTAGCGGTTAGCGCATCTGCTTACCATGCGAGAGGTCGCGGGTTCGATCCCCGGCTGGGGAGAAAAAAAAACTCCAGATCTTGGATGTTTACATGTTTGTGATGTCGCTGTTTTTGGTTCCCACGACACAGGGTATCCTGGTGTGGGGCCAGAAGCAATGTATGTGCCTGTGTGTAAATGTTTATGTTTATATTTTTTTTTAATAATATGTTTCAACGTAAAGAATTTACGTAGCTTATGTACGTTACGTACGGTCTTAGGGTATGAAAAGTGAGTCTTAAACACAGTAGGTAGTTCTTCCCATTTCCAATTGATTTTACCAAGCTTAGATACTTTTGTATTATGCAATACACTATACAACATAATTCATAGAATGAACGAGTTAATATTTAGAGCGATCATAGCCATATCGTTTTCAGTGTTGTATTCATTCGAATCCACAATATTTGGCCTTTCTAATGTAGAATTAAGTTAATGATCAACAGATCATGAAAGGTTTCCATGTTATCTATATTGTCTGGTGATCCCTGACGTTCTCTGTCTTGTATACTCTATAAAGTGCCCAGAACAAAGAATGTTTGTCTTGCTGACGCTCCATAAGTACAGATCATGGTTACATAAGATAGTTATCGAGAATGTATTCATTTGGTTTTTAGCTGGTATCTTTTGATTTTGCAGTGTTTTATCGGTATAAAGTTATATAATCTTTGCGAGGGTACAATGAATGAATGAACTTATAAAAAAAGTATCTCAGTACCTATTTCTTCTTCTTGATATACCGTCCCCTGAAATTTGGCAACCAATTCGACCTATCTTTCTTTTCAAGGTTACCAATAGAAACAAGGAACAGACTCTGGAGTATAATACACACTCATAGTATTTTTATCGAATGATTGATACCACCGTATTTTGACAACCACCTTTATTTTCTCTATTTGGTAGTCTGCTAAGCAATATCAGTAGAATGTCATTCTAATAGTACGTACTGGAGCGCTCTATTTTGATTAAAAATACGTATTAGACAAAAATACTTTTATTTTGTATTGTCGTCGAACATTGCCTAGACTAACTAAGGTCAGATTTTTAATTCGAGAGACTAAATTGACAACTGTTTGACGGATAAAGAGTTACCAGGGTTAGAGAAAATTAAATAGTGACGTAGCCAATATCGATAATGAATATCGACTCGACCAATTGGTTTGCTAAGTCATAATTAGCGAATATTATAATTTGCAATAAGCCCTTTTCAGGTAAGCTTTTTTGACAGTTGTCAGTTGGGTTCACCAAAATTTATCAAATGGCGCTGTACGCAACCCCGCCTGGGAACAGTAAGAAGCAAGGAGCAACACAGCTTATCCACCACGAAATAGTTTGAATAACTTCGGCTGGCCTTTCTTCATTCAGATAGGGGTTGCGTCAGCGCCATCTATCGATCAGAGGAGTACCATTTTTTTTAAGACCTTTTCAAAAATGTATAACAAATTTTAGGGTCAATATAACAAGAAAAAATAAAATGTGTTTGTTTTGTCGTTCTTTTAGAATCGTCCAAAATTACTTTGATAGTAAAAAAACTTAATAAAAATTAAATTTTGCGTTATATAAATTTATTGCGGAGAATATTTGTAACTCATACGAGTCGCGTGGTAATTAAGCCCCATACTCTATCTCTGTCCCTCAGAGATAGAGTATGGGGCTTAATCACCACCACCATGCCTGTGCCCTGCGATGGGACATTATACTCTAGTTATTTAATGATACATCAATTTATCATCTTATTTTTTATTTATTTAAACCACTTTACACAATGTTACTTATAATATGAGAAGGTTAAAAATTTAGGGTCGGTATCAAAACGATTGGATTCTCAAAACGATCAGAACCACATACAGACTTGATCGCAAAACGACCGCGTCTGCAAAAAGCCTTTATCTCATGTAAATTTTAAATTAATTTCATTAAGTCATCATAACAAATGGATAAATACTAATGGTTACCAAAGCCGATATCGATACCGAAGCCGATTAAAATATCAACAAGAACAGCACTAGCCTGATTATTGCAACACTTGTGCGAAATGAACTGTCAATTTGGTATCTCGAATTATGGGTTCTACCTTAGGGATCGACTGAAATCTAAACAAAAAAGTAGCGATTCCCTTTCAATAATTTAAAATCATCTTAGAGAGCTAGAATCGCTCGTAGCCTGGGCTGCCTGAGTAATCTTAAACTATCACTAAGGTTAAGCAACATACGGCGCGTTCAGTCCATGGATGGATCACCGTCTATGACTAACGCTAGTGGCATTTTTCCGAGCGGTTCTGTGCTTAGCAAGGCACGGTAAGCAGTTGGTGCCGGCTGCCGTCAATAGATGACAGTCGTTAAGTCAAGTCAGAGGCCTTAGGACGGCTTGAAAACTGCTGACAGTAAGACCAGCCACTAGTCTTACAAGCCTCCACCAATCCAGACTTGGCCCCAGTCGTAGAGTATGGCCTATACTTTCCTCAGTGAAGAGAGCCGTGCCCCTCGGTGGGGATATAATGGGTTGATGATGATTATATTTTGATTGTAGTCGCAATAATTAGGTAAAATTGAGTAACGATAATATAACTTTTAATTGGAATTGCCTAATTATATTGTGGTGTAAATAAGGCAATTAAAAACTGATATAACACCGTAATAAAACTGACGTTCGCTAATTTTAAACCAGCGAAAGGGTGCCAATCATTTTAAAATGACTCTACAATTTTATTTGTAGTTTTGAATGGAACGCCAATACGTCAGATATGCTCTGTTTTGCTTATTGTACACATATACACAGTATTAAATAATACGAGGGCTGCTACTTATGTATGCGGAATAGAAAAAATAAACAAATGTATATGGCTAAATATGCTTTTAATATTTTTCAAAGTATTCTCCACTATGATCGATGCACTTTTGCATTCGATGAAACCAATTTGTAAAACACTTTTTCCACTCTGATTGAGGTATCTCCAAAACGTGCTGTTTGAACGCATCTACGGCATCTTCATGGGTCGAAAATCGTTGACCACGTAATTTATTCTTTACATTTGGGAATAAATAGAAATCATTGGGTGCCAAATCAGGGCTGTACGGTGGATGACCCATCAATTCTATTTTTTGACCATCCAAAAATGTAGTTGTTTCCTGGTTTCCGTAGTCATGGTGAAGTATGATTCTGCGTCGCTGGTTGTTTTGGCGTATTTCTTCAAATACTTCCGGCAAACAAATGGTCGTGTACCACTCCGAATTAACCGTTCTGCGATTCTCCAATGGTATTGTAGCCACATGGCCATTAATTAATATACCAAAAAAGCAAGCCACCATTTGCTTTACAGTGCTTTTTGCACGAGCCACTTTCGTAGGGTTCGGCTCATTTTGAAACACCCAAACTGTTGATTGTTGTTTAGTTTCGGGATCGTACGCGTAGATCCAGGATTCGTCACCTGTGTAGATATTATTTAAACAGATTTTGAGTCGCCTCCGTTCAATTTTTTTAAGGTTTTCTTGCACCATTCGACGCGAGCATCTTTTTGATCCTGAGTTAAGTTGTGCGGGATCCAACGCGAACAGTTTTTTTTACAGACAAATGTTCATGTAATATCCTATGAATGCTCGTCATACATATGCCCAGAATAGCCTCTATCTCGCGATACGTAACATGGCGGTCTTGCATTATTAGTTTTCGCACAGCTTCAATATTTTGTGTCACAACCACCGATTTCGGGCGACCTTCTTTGACTTCGTCCGTGAGCTGACTGCGCCCGCGATTAAACTCACTAAACCAGTGATACACAGTCGTTTTTGATGGAGTTTTACCACCAAAAGTCGAAGTTAATTGATCTACGCACTGTTGTTGCGTTAAACCACGTCGACAATCGTAATAAATCATAGCACGAATATTTTCACGAATGAGTTCAATTTTTTCAGCGATATGACATTTTAAACCCAAAAAAACAAAACACTAACGTATATAAGAGAAAAATATTAGCGGTCAGTATTTAAAAAAAGAACGAATTTGACCATGGAGGTCAGACATTGCGTTTAAAATTATTGGAATCCCAGATTCCGCATATGTATGCTTATGCTTATGCTTACGCATACTTATGTAAGTAGCAGCCTATGTACAACTAAATAAGAATTCATTCTTTAAACGTAAATATATCATAAACTCTGTATCATTGGTGTTTTGTTACTTTGGTAAGAATAGTAAATCATCATCAACCTATTATGTCCCCACTGAGTTGCACGGGTCTCTTCCCTGAGGAAGGTATAGTCCGGATTGGTGGAAGCTTGTAAGACTAGTGGCTGGTCTTACCGTCAGAAGATTTCAAGCCGCCCTAAGGCCTCTGACTTGGCTTAACGACTGCCATCTATAGACGGCAGCCGGCACCAACTTCTTATACATATACGGTATTAAATAATACGACTAAACAAAGGATTATTGAACCAGTTCGTAACCAGTACCATAAAGTGATCCTTATGCTAATGTTAGTTAAATATTGTAGGTATATGTTACTTTTCTATGTAAACTTAATTTAAGTACATAATTTGTTATTTGGTATTTTAAGTAACTTAGTTCTAAGCTGAGAGTAAGTCTGCCAATAAACTATTATGTAGTTTGGCGGAAAACGAAACATTGTAAAAATTGTATTTACCTTTACAGAATAAAACTTATTATTTCATATTTATTTATTTATTATTTCTGTGAATTCATTATTTAAACGTAAATATTAATATCATATACTCTGGTATTATTGGTGTTTTATTACTTTGGTAAAAATCCTAGTAATAACGGCATTGTTTTCGAAGTTACTTCATCATCATCAGCATCACCATCATCGGCCTATGCTTATCCACTGCTGGACATAGGCCTCTCCCACTGCACGCCACTGAGCACGGTCCTCGGCTATTCTCATCCAGCTCTTGCCAGCCGCCCTGCGAAGATCATCCACCGAGTCTAAGGTCGTCCTACACTACGTTTACCCATCCGCGGTCTCCACTCAAGAGCTCGTCTACCCCATCTTCGGGTGATATGGTCGGCCCACAGACACTTCAGCATGCTAATTCGGTGGGCTATGTCGGTGACGTGACTTTGGCCGGAGTTACTTACAGTAGTGAATTTATAAATATCAGTACAAATTGCTGTGTAGGAAAACATCGTGACGAAGCCTGAAAGTCTGAGAAACACATCTCAACCTTGAATTGCCAAGCCACTATAATGGGCACGCGTGTTGATTATGTTCAAACTCTCGTTCACGTATTAGTGAATGTACGACGACCTCTGTGGCGCAGCGGTTAGCGCAACTGCCTACCATGCGAGAAGTCGCGGGTTCGAACCGCGGCTGGAGCCAAAAAAAATTCCCAGGTCTTAGATGTTTACACGTTTGTGACGTCGCTGTTTCTGGTTGCCACGACACAGGGTATCCTATTGTGGGGGCAGAAGCCGTGTATGTGCCTCTACGTAAATGTTTATGTTTATTCATCAAATATTCACCTGATTGTAAAAGTTAATGCTGCTATTGAGGCCAAATACTATGCGAATATCTCCTTAACTTTCCATCACTTTTTACTAACCACAATCCCATGAAAATGGAAAACGATTTCCCTCAAAGCCAATCTTGTTCAAAGGTCGTAAATACATAGGTTAATAGTGAAAATCTACAGCAGCAATTCTGTCCGTGAGTTTTGCGGAGCCCTAGGGTTCTGTAGGGAAGTCATGGGGATTCCGCGAATTGAAGTCACTGAAACGTTGTGGAATTGAAAACAAATATCATCATCAACCCATCATGTCCCCCCCGAGGGGCACGGGTCTCTTCCCTGAGGAAGGTATAGGCCATACTCCACCACGGGGGCCAAGTCCGGATTGGTGGACGCTTGTAAGACTAGTGGCTGGTCTTACTGTCAGAAGTTTTCAAGCCGCCCTAAGGCCTTTGACTTGGCTTAACGACTGCCATCTATCGACGGCAGCCGGCACCAACTGCTTAACGTGCCTTGCGAAGCACGGAATCGCTCAGAAAAATGCCACTAGCGTTAGTCATAGATGGTCACCCATCCATGGACTGAACGCGCCGTATGTTGCTTAACCTTAGTGATCGTTTAAGTTCACTCGGGCAGCCCAGGCTACGAGCGATTCGGGAAAAATGGGAAAAATATTATTGGATTAGATCCTGCATTTAATATTTTAATGGAATCGATCTCTCATGATGCGAACACATTCTTGGAGAACCTGGGGAGCATACCTAATCCCTGACCCATATTTACTTCCTGCACACTAGTGTATTCATCTTCGGTAGAAAAAAGCGGTCTTTAGTTTAATTTACAGTTGCATTTAATTGAAGTTAAATATACGGTTTACAATTAAATTTGAGACTTAGGTATTACAATAATTATAAACTTATTAAAGTAACTATGTCTGTGTTTGTGTGTGTGTGTGTGTGTGTGAGTGTGTGTGTGTGTGTGTGAGTGAGTGTGTGTGTGTGTGTGTGTGTGTGTGTGTGTGTGTGTGTGTGTGTGTGTGTGTGTGTATGTGTGTGTGTGTGTGTGTGTGTGTGTGTGTGTGCGTAAGTGTATGTGGCGTGTACGTATGTGTGGATATGTAGAGTCTACATCATCTCTACTCGCATCACATAGGCGACGGAAAAAACGTGACTACAAGTGAAACCAAAACCATAGGCTAAAGTGAGGTACCTACCACACAACGAGGTGTTTGTTGTTGGAAAGTGCAAGCCATTAGACGGTAAACCACAATCAGCTCCTGAAGAGGACGGTATATCATGTCTTGGGGTGGTGCATTCCACGACGACTCGTTGTCAAGTTCTCAGAAAAATAAAATACCGATGTACCTATACCAAATACCAAATACCGACGCAAAAGGTGTTATGTATAAAAAAACACGATTTGGCTTTGAAAAAACACAAAATAGGCTTTGGTAAATTCCTTTGTAAAGTTTCCCTTAAAGAATCTTGTTTTTACAAATAATACAGTGTCTTTTATTTTCGTTTGCTACCTTTTTCTATTGTACGTTAGTATCAGGAGATACTTTCTAAGCATTGTGATGCTTGTACTAGATGACAACGCACTTCCTAGCACGAAAACAATTTAATAGACTCTTAAGAGAAATATAGAGTATAACTTTACTTGTGTAGCATCTTATTATTCATTTATTAATAACATATTATTATTATCTGCAAGCGCAGCGTACGACGACCAGCCACAAGATGGACAGACGATCTCATCCAAGTGGCGGGAAGACGCTGGATGCAAGCCGCTTCCGACCGGTCTTTTTGGAAATCCATGGAGGAGGCCTATGTCCAGCAGTGGACTTCTTGTGGGTGAATGATGATGATGATGATTAATAACAATAAAAAATGCCCAAGACCGGTTTGCATGCATGCACCAACTAATGAATGTACTGCATCGAAAGAGATCTCTATTATCTCGATCCAGATCGTAGCAAGTGGCAGACTCTGCCTACATACCATCACAATCATCATCATAATCAGCCGGTGTCAGTCCACTCCTGAACATAGGCCTGATGCTAGGGCCGCACCTGCGTGTATCGGCACGCAGCAATGCGTGGCGAAGACTCTTTAAGTTTCCCTCGCTAAAAGTTATAGTGCTTATACGGTGGACAGATTAGTCCGCAGCCTGAACTATCGTGACAATAGCCGGTAATGGACGGTTACATCTGCGTAGATCGTGTTTTTGCATGAAGCTTTGTCACGATAGACGCAGCATCACAGGCAGAATGGTTCGACTAGAATCCCCCGTTAATAGTCGGGTTTCACTCGCAATGCATCACGTAGATATCAGCTCACACTCAGCGTACCATGAAGCGCATTCTGCGCAGTAATCAATGGTGAGACGCGGTGGAGTAACTCAGTGTTCCGCAAAAAATTTGAAGCGGGGTGATTAAAAACTGAACTGGCGTAGAATGGCATAGAATGTTTTTTATTCCCGTTTTGTTGTAAAGTTTGTTCTGGGATGTTTTAGGAGCTGATCGACATGTCTGACGGTGCTGTAGTTGTAATCTCAATTCTGCCATCTTCGGCTTATATTATTTCCATGGGAATAAGACATTTTCCCGCGGTAAAACGTAGCCTACGTGTTAATCCAGGGTGTTAGCTAACTCCATATCAAATTTTATCAAAATCGCTCCAGCCGTTTAGACGTGAAGAAGTAACAAATATACACACTCACACACTCACAACTTTCGCCTTTATAATATTAGTGTGATTAATTTTGTATGTAGTTACTGAACAATATATTATTTGAATATTATAACAATATAATATTCAAATAATAATTTATTCTAAGACCTACCGAATATAGATATCGTCCGCTAAAGTCGCAAACCTCTTAACTCCATTTTTTTTTTTCAAAATAAGAGATTTGCTATAAGATGCGGCCAGAAATTTATTTTCAAAGGATGCAAAACAAAGATTTGAAATAAAATGGAGTTGAGAGCTTTGCGACTTTAGCCGACGATATAAAACACCATAATTGGCCAAGCCGTTTCGGAGGAGTATGCGCAATAAAACTGTGACACGAGAATTTTATGTATCAGATTATTATTAATTAAGTATTGCAAAAACGACATTGTACAAAAGTTGGACTTATGCTAATGGCAGGAGGTAGGTATGTACAGTATAGGCTAATATTGGGGAGGCGTACGAAAAAGAGAGGTAAAAATACACGTACCTAAGGGGGCTCATATAAAGCAATAATATAATACACACAAACATTTACATACAGGCACATAAATTGCTTCTGGCCCCACACTAGGATACCCTGTGTCGTAGGAACCAGAAACGGCGACATCACAAACATGTAAACATCCAAGACCTGGGGATTTTTTTGTCCCCAGCCGGGGTTCGAACTCGGGACCTCTCGCATAGTAGGCAGTTGCGCTAACCGCTGCGTCATAGAGGTCGTATGTACAGTCGACATCAAGTCAACCTTCACATTTTTGTTCAAAGTCACCCGTAATACAACGGAGTACAGGTGCATGGATGTGTAGGATAATGTGCTGTCCACTGTAACTGTTAAATTCTACACAAAATCCCTGAAATACCCCAATCAAAGTTTGTGTTTTGTAAAACTACCTTTTTTATACTCATAGTAAACATAAAATTACATTTTTAGTTAGTCGATATAATATTGAGTATTATTATTATAAATATTTTTCTTCGACTTCTCTTTTTGTGCATTTTTTGATAAACGCACGAATCTCCTATTCATCTACCTCTACCTAAAATTAAACATAAACTTTTTTAAATACAGGCCGCGCAACGGAAGCCATATGAAGCAAAAAAAAATATCATCTATTGTTTCTTAATTTTCATTTAAAGGTATTTTCTTCCAGTTTTTGATGAATTTTGTGCCAATTGGTATGCAGAGCAAGAAGGTAAATTAATGTAGAGCTGAAACCTACACGTGTTATGTTTAGCGCCACCTAAGGGGCGGTAGCTGAACTAATTGAAGCTTGTCGAGACGTTTTGTTACTACAAAATCTCAAAAGTTATTTTTCTACTAAAATAGACACTGACACTTAAAATAAACGTACTATTTGGCAATATATAGGTATTTAGCACAGAACAAAAAAAAAAGAGTAGAAATCGTAAGTGGGCGGTGCCCGCGTGCCTCCAATTAGCAATGTATTGCCTAAGCGTAGTCTATGACAGTTTTTCTTACCTCAGTTGCCGTGCGCTTCTAGTAAAGAAAACAATTGTGAAAACTCTACTAAAATGCCTTATTGTGCTGTGTTAGAGTGCAAAAATAAAAGTTGGGGACCAAAATGTACCGATCATGCCGTAACATTCCATCGGTAAGTAGTATTTCCATTGTATTTAATTTAATAGAAATTAAATTTGCAATGACATGAACAAGGAAAGCAATCCGAAAGTGAGAAAGTAAAACCACCTTTATTTACTGGAAAATAATGTTCAATTTTCGTCGAAGTCTGTGTACTTTTTCTACAAATTTCTGTCAACATTTGAATGCTACTCAAATGCTACTCAATTCAGCTGGGACACAACATTATAAAAATCTATCGATAATATTTTGTCTATGACTTAGCAGTAATAAATAATTATCGGTACTTTAGGTAGAGTACCTGCGTCTTATTAGGTACTTTGGGAAAATAATTGTCATTATTTTATTTTAATTGAAGACCTCTGTGGCGCAGTGGTTAGTGCATCTGACTACCATGCGAGAGATCCCGGGTTCGAATCCCGGGATCCATACAAAAAACAATCCCAGGTCTTGTATGTTTACATGTTTGTGACGTCGTTGTTTCTGGTGCCCACGACACAGGGTATCCCAGGGTGGGGCCAAGGGCAATGTATGTGCCTGTATGGAAGTGTTTATTATCATCTTTTATTATTATTATTATTTAACACATTTTTAGTTGCAATTATTTTTGATACTGCGCAAAATTTATTGATAATGTTCCTTGACGCTGTTTAGTTCCTTTGCGAGAATGTGGTCCTGACTGCAGTATCATGTCATTTTTGTAAACTTTTAATCCGGATAAACTTACCCATCCCATTTTGAGACGAGCAACCGAACGACGCAATCTCCGTCTCTGCTCACCACCCAAGCTCCGTCTCTGCTCACCACCCACTCACTGCTCTGCGTATCGGAGCGAAACCTAGTCGGACTCGTCCGATAAAACAACACCCGTAAGTAGATCCGGACTAAATGTTTACAACGTGTTGTGCCGAAAGTGTTAGTTTAATAAACATGTCACTTTTATTAGTATAGATTGGCGTATTGTCATCAAAACTAAACCAGCATGCATAATTTCAAAGTTAGATGATTTTATGTGCTCGTGTAGTAAAATCATCTGGTGGGGGTCTAGATAATTTAATCAACGCTTACTCCATAAATCTATGGTTAAGTCTCGTGACTTTCGTTGGCAAATGTCATCTCCATAATATAAGTGAAGCACAAGCGTTGATGGATAACGACATTTTAAATAAATAAATAAAAAAATAAACAAACTATAGGTACATACGATAAGTTGGCTGGGCTTCGTTTCATAAAGCGACTATGGTTAGATTATGAGAATTCCATTATAGGTACATTGCGTGTTGGGATTATTGCTATATTTCAATGAAACTGAATAAGATTTCTTACGAAAAACACGATGCTTTTTATTTGCAAAAATATACAACACTTTCAGGCTCATTGACACAAGAAGAACTAGCGCCAACACACGGTGAAAGGTGAAACTAATATTACGTTTATGAAGACACCTACGTTACCAACATTTCGGAGCATTTACAGGGACATCTTTAAATTAAATATTCAACATTGCGTAGCCAATCATCCAGAAGGACAGTTAATATGGTAGCCGGCTGCGTAATTTACATCGAACTGTGGTACAGTTTGGCAGAAGGGAATAAGTTATGTTACTTTTTGTCAATGTAGATACTAAAAAAAAAAATGATTAAGAAACATTGTCATAACAAATTCATTTTCAACTGTCGCTTTATGAAACAGTTCTATAATTTGTCGATATGGCAATATGTCCCATCCTTAGCCTGAGTAGCAACATAGCAGATAGTTATTTTTCAATATACGACTTTATGGCATAAAATTTAAAGCTTCTCGACGATCACACGCGGCGGTAGTTCCATCTAATGTAGAGTAGCGGTACTACAAAGCAAAGATCGTATGTCAAACTTAATTTCATAATTATCATTTGATTTTGATCATTGTTTGTATGATTGAAAAGGTTCATATTTTACTTGGAACTTTTGTGATGTAGACCTTTTCAGAATTGACTTTATTTGCCAATGGCAGCTTGGCATTCACAGTGTGCTTTTGATTTGTGTGTGTGAGTTTGGTCACACTGGTTTTCCTACTGATAGGTCATGTCACTATTTATACTCTTTTTTTTGTTCTGTGGTATTTAGATATTTTTTTAACTGCTCTGATTTTGTAATAATATTTTGTGCTTTTTTTTTATCAAAATACATTTTAGAGTTACTGTCACCATGACAATAATGAATGACATTGACAACCAACCCCAAAAAAAAGAAATCTGTGAAGGAAGTGATGAATCTTCGGGACTCGAATTTTGACTAAAACTCTCTTTTATCACCTAATAAAATGTCCGAAACAAGAAAAATAGACGAAAGTACTAACAACAACGTTTCCATGGAAGAAACATCTCAAGATAAAGCTAAATCAGCCCTCAGCAACGTGTTGAAGAACCGCCTCCGCAGATACATCACAAAGTTAGACGGTAAAAGTTCTGCTATCGAAAACTATAATTGAAACTAGCTGACCCGGCGAATTCTTACCGCCTAACAGTCAATAAGTGTCGTGTTACAGATTAACTGAACTTAATTTATGATTTTATGAAAGTAATACAATGAATACAAAATAAAATATTATGTTCATTACTTTATGATAAAAATGGTTATTCTGGGTTGTCCCTAAGAGATAGACATAATACTGTAAGGGGTCCATTAGACAGTCATGCAAGCATCAGTCAATTCCATCAATCATGAATTACGTTTGATTGTTGGTGAATCAAACGTAATTCATGATTGATGGAATTGACTGACGCTTGCATGACCGTCTAATGGACGCCTAACGAGGTGATCGCCTCGTTGTTTTTTTACATCATTTTCGGCCTTTAACAATTCTAAATTTAATTAGTTCTTGATATTCGCCGCAGTGTTCGGACGTATTTGGTTCAGATAACCCTGAGCTTCCGAACTGAGTGGACGTGAACGTCTTTCTATTTACTACGACCGACCTAATTTATTATTACGATTGCTCTATTCTCCGTACCTATATTATTTATCTACAAAATCATAAATATTCGAAAGGCACATTAATAAAATTAATGTAAATACTACCTTTTTATACCCCAAATTGTACTTTTATATTTCTCTTTTAGACCGTAGTTAAGCTTCTCTATTTTTGTTGTTCTCAGGTGCCTTTACTTTACATTTAAATAAATCAAAACTTTGCTGCCCCTGGATACCCCTCTTTCACTTCACTTAACGGATCGCACCACTCAAACTACCTACTGCAACAATATACCATTGCGGACTTTTTTGTAGACCTTTTTAAGGTGTATAATATTGTAGTATATTTTGATCTACCTTGTAGGGTTCTGCCAGCGTTATGTAAGCTCAAAAAAATGTGTTTAATTACGATATCACATTAGAAACCTCCAAAAGTGTTTCTCTACTATATCATGCATGTATTATACATATACCTATACCTTCCTCTTGTGTAGTGTTAAAAATCTAACCATACAAAGGGACAAGCACACAGACAGCGGGAAACGACTTTTTTATGCTACGAAGTGATATAGGTATCTTGCTTTGAACTTGCATTATTTCTAGACATATCAGCAAAGTCGCTTCATTTTCTTACTGTTAAACCATTCCCAGAGCACCTTTTTCGTAACTCAGATTGGCCCCAGAGCTAACTTTTGCGTAACTCGGAATCCTTGGGAAGTCAAAAATTAATTAATATAAATAGGTTATAGGTGTACCATTCCCTACTCGAACCTGCAGGTTTTAAAAAAAAAAACACTACGTATTTTACTTTTCAGAAACGAATACAACAGTGACAAAAGAGGAGAGCGAAAAAATCGAAGCAGACACCTTCCGACAGCTGTACAAGCCCAAAGTTGACACTAATGATGCAACTTACAAGACAATTCCAAAATTCTACTTCAAAATCCCACGTCCTGATGAAGTTCTCGCTCAGAAACTAAGGGAGGAGACTCGAGCCCAGTTCTTGCAGAGAAAAAGTAAGAAATTATGAAATTATATTCAAATTTTACTCCCCTGTTAGTTTTTCAGAAGTTTACCCATATAGTTCTGAAAATAAAAATTAAACAATAAGCTTTAAAGTTTCACCATTGAAGTCATATCAACCTGACAGAATAACCTACAGTGAAGCCATATCTTCCTGACAGAATAAATACATATAAAAAATACCTTCATCATCAACCCATTATGTCCCCACTGAGGGGCACTGGTCTCTTCCCTGAGAAAGGTAAAGGCCATACTCCACCACGGGGGCCAAGTCTTTATTAAAATTATTTATTTATTTAAATTACCTTATCCAGAGACATTCTGGCATAGCTCTAACTGGGACCGAAAACCATCAAAACATACTAATGCCCGGTTCCTATAATATACGCCTACCGGCTACGATCCGTTGTACCCTACAATTTATTAACGGTTCGTAGGAATTTCGTAGGAATTGTAACCGATCGTAAGCAAAAACGAAGCGTTTTGTGAATATTGGAACCGGGCATAAGTGATTAAAATTTTGACACAAAACATGGCAGTAGACAATGCATCTACTTTCAATAATGTCCACTTGAAATGTTGGATTAGCAAATGGGCTTCCATTCTTGGACTACACCCCAATATATTTCCTGACAGGTAAAGAGTTATTAGATAACAGTGAGCTGAAGCAATTGTGGAGCCTTATCGAGAAGTCCAATGACACTTACAATGCAGCCAGCAATGATGAGCTGATTATAGACTACTTTCAGTTCAAAAAGATACGAGACCAGGCTGGGCCTAAGTACAGGTGAGCAAGAACTTTCGTAAGCACTACACATTACAGAATTGTTGAAAATTGTTCTACAGATACTCAACCCATTGATGTCAACATCAACCAGTTTATGTCCCCAGCGAGGGGCGCGGGGCTCTTCCCTGAGGAAGATATAGGTCATACTCCACCACGGGGCCAAGTCCGGATTGGTGGAGGCTTGTAAGACTAGTGGCTGGTGTTACTGTCAGAAGTTTTCAAGCCGCCCGCCCTAAGGCTTGACTTAATGACTGCCATCTATCGATGGCACCCGGCACCGACTGCTTAACGTGCCATGCAAAGCACGGAACCGCTCCGAAAAAATGCCACTAGCGTTAGTCACAGAATAGTCACCCATCCATGAACTGAACGTGCCCTATGTTGCTTAGCCTTCGTGATCGCTTAAGATCACTCAGGCGGCCGGAACTACGAGCGATTCTTCTACGAAATTCGATGTAATCCTACTTAAATAAAGTTATGCCAGTACGGCCTAACTATAACTGAGTCATAAACATTTGAATCAGACCTCTCTCTCTCACACATACAGGGTGTCTCATTCAAATCGGTCAGTATGGGAAAGTCTGAAACTATAAGACATACGGAGATCTCTTCTGAGGAACCATGTCATCGATTTTAATAACAAGAAAAACTGCATTCATACATTTTAAAAAACATCTGTACTCCGTTCGGGAATCGAACCCGGTTGTTTTGAAAAAAAAAAAACATCTATTAATCAGAACAATTAAAAGTGGCCATAGAGACAATTTTAACGCAAATTCACCACATGAAGATACAAAATGCAATCTTAAGATCGTTACCTAAACGTGTTGAATATTGTATTGAAAAAGGCGGCGGCGGTCACTTCGAGCACCTACTAAAATAAATTAAAGTATGTGAAAACAATGCATTTTATTCATTTTAGACATCATGTCTAAATAGAAATAATGTAGGTTTTTTTTTTTCAAAACAACCGGGTTCGATTCCCGAACGGAGTACAGATGTTTTTAAAAATGTATGAATGCAGTTTTTCTTGTTATCAAAATCGATGACATGGTTCCTCAGAACAGATCTTCGTATGTCTTATAGTTTCAGACTTTCCCATACTGACAGATTTGAATGAGACGCCCTGTATAGGAGGCATATCAAGCATATCGGAACTCTCGCTCGCACTTTTTGACTCGGTTCGCACGTTTGTAATGGTTCAGGTATAGCTTATCTTCAAACAAAGTCCTGTTACAGACCATACTTCACAGCCGAAGTGTTCGGTCGCCTGCAAGCCGCGGAAGGGGGCACGGGACGGGTGCGTGGAGTATCTCTCTTCAACTATGCGATGAGAAGGGTTTGGCTTCAGCAGACCCGGATTGGACTGTCCCTGTATGACGTCACTGGGCAGGGCTATTTGAGGGAACACGTGAGTGCCATATTGTTGGGATTTCCCAATAATCTTGCAACATCTCGCCGGCGACAGCGGGGTCCGAAAAGGAGAGGGGGTGCGCGCCCGCGTCCGCGTCCGCGACGCTGCGGCAGCCATTTTGGCATTCGGGAAGACTCCGCGTTGAAGGGAGCACGCACGTCAAGCTTCTACTATACTTACCTACTTCGTTGCAAAATAAACTATGTACATACTTACTAAATTAAACAGATATTATATTTGTTACTACTCAGCCAGGCCCCATTTCTGGAAACTATAATTCATGGTTTATCATGATAACTTGATGTAATTTTTGTAGCTGTGTCTTCTTAATGGGGACCTCGCGTCTAACTTAGATTGACTGATATTTGCTATTATATTTTAGAAATCATATAAAAAAGTTAAGAAAAATGTAGGTAAAGATAAAACAAGAATATTTTTGGGGATTAAAAAATGCGAAATACAAAATAATAATAATAATATTTAAATAATATTTAGTAAAAACTTACCCTACTTGATTTAGTAGGGTTTAGTATATTAATAAAAGTATTATTATTGTGTACCTTTTAATACGGTCTATTCGATTATGTCGAACATTTTTGAGTGCTAGATCTCCATTCTTAAGCTGTGGGTAACCAACTACGTATGTACATCGAATGGTCATAGTTAATCATGAATATTCTAAAAAATAGACCCGGTCTAGTATTTTTGGAAAGACGCTTTGCAAATAGGCTATTTGACGATTTCTGAAAGCCATCTCACATTGTTTGTTGGTGTTCGTAGAGTCCTTAGAAAGTGGTAATTTTAAAGTTTCGTGTATTTGTTCTAAAAGAGGCAAACGAAAATTTACTTTTGACATAAGCCGCCATAGGCCGCCGCCATCTTAGGCAATATGGCGTCGCACAGGAATTATGACGTCACTTCCCAGTAAACCAACCAATGAAAGTAATAAAGAATGAATGACAGACGCCATTTTTACTGGCATGTGACGTCATCATAGAATCGGCCAATCCAGCCCGTTTTCGATACAATGACTGCAGATACATAATTATCAAATTTTATCTTGTGTTTTTTTACAAATTATAATTAAAATGCCTTGAAGCGGTTATAAGACACTTAATTTATACGAACACGTATATGTAAATAATACTATTTTTTTCACACTGTCAAATAGCCTATTCAGGTAGACAAGGCAAGATGGCGTCTTTTGGTTCTGAAAAAAAAATCTCTGTCCCAAATAACCCGAAACCATTCCCACAGGACCTAGAAAGCTACATCGGCGAGCTGGTCCCGTCGCTGGCTGCTCTGGATGGTCTGGACTCCTCATTTAGCTCGTTCTACGTCTGCACAGCCGCGCGCAAGTTCATGTTCTTCCTGGACCCTTTACGAGTGGGACGTTTGAGGATACGGGATGTGCTGTCCTGCTCTTTCCTGGATGATCTGCTGGAGGTGAGAAGGGTACCGACATTGGGCACCAAAACACTATTATGACAAAGGTTATGTCTTTCGAGCGCTTAGAAACATAACATACTCATTTACATACGGGCACATACAATGTTTCCGGTCCCACACTAGGATATCCTGTGTCGTGGGAACCAGAAACAGCGACGTCACAAACATGAAATACCCTAGACCTGGGGTTGATGTTGTCCCCAGCCAGCATCAGCCGGCACCAACTGCTTAACGTGAACTAAAACTGAGCGACCTGGTCAAGACTCTTGCAAGAATAAGTCAAGTTAGTGTATCCGGGAAATAGTATCATCACACTAATATTATAAACGTGAAAGTTTGTGTGTGTGTTTATATGTTTGTCAGTCTTTAGCGCTGAAACGGCTGGACGGATTTTAATAAAATTTGGTATGGAGTTAGCCGATACCCTGGATTAAAACATAGGCTACGTTTTACCGCGGGGAAATATCTTATTCCTACGGGAAAATCGATGAACCGCGGGTAACACCGCGGGGCACAGCTAGTTATAAATACATTTCTGATTTTCTGTGCCCCCAGCTCCGAGAAGAAGACCTGCCGATGGAGCTGCAAGAGCAGAACTGGTTCAGCGCGGCATCAGCGCTGCGAGTCTACGGCCAGTACTTGAATCTGGATCGGGACCACAACGGGATGCTCAGTATTGACGAGCTCGCTGGGTAAGGCCGTTTAAGGCAACCGTTCTAGCTACTCATCGGTAGATGGCGCTGATGTTACTTAAACGACGACAAAACGCTGGAACAAAATCTTTAACAAAAAAATTAGACTTAAATACGGTATTTGACACTATCAACAATAAATTGTTTGAGATGGTCGATTAAAAAAAAAATACAATATAATTCTTTCCGAATTATTTTGTATTTGTTGTGTATTGTTTTGTATTGTGTATTATGTATTTCTTTTAATCATATACTAGTTATTACAATTTTTAAATAGATGAAACATAAAAAGAGTGCTCTGAAATGTGACGTCACAAGCAAGTATTTTCATACATAATTCCGTTTGAAAAGTAATTCATTTGACATCCTGTCAAATACCCAATAATTACAGATATATTTTTTCTTGTTTGCTCCATAGTCGATTGACTCCGCAGACGACCTCTGTAGCGCAGTGGTAGCGGATCTGCCTACCATGCGAGAGTTCCCGGGTTCTAATCCCGGCTGGGGACAAAAAAAACCCAGTTCTTGGAGGTTTACATGTTTGTAATGTCGCTGTTTCTGGTTCCCACGACACGACACAGGGTATCCTAGTGTGGGGCCGGAGGCAGTGTATGTGCCTGTATGTGAATGTCACTCAGCCTGGGCTGCCTGAGTGATCTTAAACGATCACTAAGGTTAAGCAACATACGGCGCGTTCAGTCCATGGATGGGTCACCGTCTATGACTAACGCTAGTGGCATTTTTCCGAGCGATTCCGTGCTTCGCAAGGCACGTTAAGCAGTCGGTGCCGGCTGCCGTCGACAGATGGCAGTCGTTAAGCCAAGTCAGAGGCCTTAGGGCGGCTTGAAAACTTCTGACAGTAAGACCAGCCACTAGTCTTACAAGCCTCCACCAATCCGGACTTGGCCCCCGTGGTGGAGTATGGCCTATACCTTCCTCAGGGAAGAGACCCGTGCCCCTCGGTGGGGACATGATGGGTTGATGATGTATGTACATTGACATTCAACAAGCAGAATGTAAATTCTTTACGTTGAAATGAATTTCTGATTCTGATTCTGATTCTATACCTCCCTGCAGCTACGGCTCCGGTACTTTGACCCGCGCCTTCCTACAACGGGTCTTCCAACAGTGCCTTACTTACGACGGAGAAATGGACTACAAGACTTACCTAGACTTTGTACTAGCACTGGAGAACAGAAGGGAGCCGGCGGCGCTGGCATATCTCTTCAGAGTGCTGGATATCAACTCGCTAGGCTATTTGGACGCGTTCACGCTCAATTATTTCTTCAAAGTAAGTTTATTGCATGAAAATTTTATTGATGCTATGGCAACCCCTATTGAATCGCTCGCTCGCCCGGTCGCCTGAGTGATCTAACGATCACGAAGTTTAAGCAACATTGGGCGCGTTCAGTGCATGGATGGACTAACGCTAGTGGCATTTTTCCGAGCGGTTCGCAAGGCACGTTAAGCAGTTGGGGTCGTGGATAGATGGCAGTCGTTAAGCCAAGTCAGAGGCCTTAGGGCGGCTTGAAAACTTCTGACAGTAAGACCAGCCACTAGCCTTACAAGCCTCCATCAATCCGGACTTGGCTCCCGCTCCCGTATGGCCTATACCTTCCTCAGGGAAGACAACCGTGTCCCTCGGTGGGGATATAATGGGTTGATGATGATGATTATGATTGCCACCCAATCCAAGCCATCCATCAGTACACATTCCTCCTCTGCTGGACACAGACGTCAAAGCATACCATTACTTTACTATTACACCGTAAAACCAAATAAATTAAGCAATTTGAACCATTTTCTGCGAATCACCCATTCTTATCTTTATGTTATGATTTACGATGTCTCACGTTATCAAACTTTCCACAGGCGATCCAAGAGCAAATGGTGGCCCACGGCGCGGAGCCAGTCAACTTCGAAGACGTCAAAGACGAGATCTTCGACATGGTCAGACCCGAGGACCCTGTCCGGATCACACTCCAGGACTTAGTCAGGAGCGGTCAGGGACACACGGCAGTTTCTATCCTGCTGGAACTCCACGGGTTCTGGGCGTACGAGAATAGGGAAGCTCTGGCTGCCGCGGCAGACCAGAATTGCTCCAGTCCTTGACAGGGAATCTGCGCGGATCCGGAGTTCCAATTCTGGATCGATGCGGCTAGGTTTGACAAATGTTAGTTTGTCCTAGTATATGGGTCCCTATTTTGGGACCAGGACGAATGATTCTTGTGACAGTCCTTCAGAGATCCAGAGTTCCAATTCTGGGTCGATGCCGTCCAATGTTAGTTCGCCATAGCACCAGGGCATCCTAGTTTGGGATCAGGATAGAGTCCACCCTGAGGATCCCGCCCGCATCACACTTCAGAACTAGTCAGGAGCGGTCAGGGACACACCGCGGTGTCTATCCTGTTGGAACTTCACGGGTTCTGGGCGTACGAGAAAAGGGAAGCTCTGGCGGCCGCGTCAACCAGAATTGCTCCAGTCATTGACAAGGAATTGGTAGGGATTCAGAGTTCTAATTTTAGCCGATGCAGCTAGGTTCGACAAATGTTAGTTTGTCCTAGTATATGGGACCCTATTATGGGACCAGGACGAATGATTCTTGTGACAGTCCTTCAGAGATCCAGGGTTCCAATTCTGGATCGATGCGGCTAGGTTCGACAAATGTTAGTTTGTCCTAGTATATGGGACCAGGACGAATGATTCTTGTGACAGTCCTTCAGAGATCCAGAGTTCCAATTCTGGGTCGATGCCGTCCAATGTTAGTTCGTCATAGCACCAGGGAATCCTAGTTTGGGATCAGGATAGTCCACCCTGAGGATCCCGCCCGCATCACACTTCAGAACTTAGTCAGGAGCAGGGACACACCGCGGTGTCTATCCTGTTGGAACTTCACGGGTTCTGGGCGTACGAGAAAAGGGAAGCTCTGGCGGCCGCATCCGACCAGAATTGCTCCAGTCATTGACAAGGAATTGGTAGGGATTCAGAGTTCTAATTTTAGTCGATGCAGCTAGGTTCGACAAATGTTAGTTTGTCCTAGTATAGCGTCTCCTAGTTTGGGACCAGGACGAATGATTTTTGTCCACTATGGGCCCCGCACCCGTAAACCCACACTGAGTGGGGCCGGGGGCTTTCGGGCCGCGAGGAGACAACCTCTATAAAAAACACACGGTGGGGGCCCTCCTCTATGTCCCTCTGCTCAGCAGAGGGCATAGAGGAGGTTGAGGGAGGGTCACAGACGGCAGGTTGAGGGACCTGCCGTCCGACATTGTGACGGGAGAAGGGGGTGGGGGGCCCATGCCTCTTCTCCAGTGAGGGTGGGCCCGACTCCTTGCGAGTCGGGTCGACGTCGCCGGGGCGCCGCTGTCGCATTCGCGTTGTGGTTACACCACTTGCGAGATCCGGCGGCGCCCCATTGCACGAGCGACAGGACGGCCCCCGGGGTGTTTTACGAGGTATGCCTCTCCTATTATTAGGAGAGGAGAGTCCGACATACGGCCGTCGCCCTCCCACAAGGGTGGCGGTTATGGTGCACAAAGCATTTCACCCCGTTAACAAAAAAAAAAAGGTTCGACAATGTTGGTTGTAGTGTTTCCTTTTTTGGGTTGGTTTATTTTTTCGGTTTGTTTTAGGCTTAGTAAAGTTGCTGTGGGAGTGTTGTGTTTCGTATATTTATTTGATTTGGTGATTGGTTAGCTTAGTAGGAGTTTGCGTTCTGGGTTGTTGTATTTCTTTTTTTGATTTTTCTATTGAGGTGTGGTTAGATTAAGTGCTTTGATTGTTTGGTTGGTGTTTTCATTGTTTCTTTAGTTAAGGTGTGGACTGGTTTAGTTTAGTATTGGGTTTGTTGGTTTATTTTTTCTTTATTGTCCTGGGTAGGTTAAGTAGATTAGATTAAGTTGTACGTTGGTAGTGAGCTCTGCGGGTCCACCATGGACTCCGACGCTTCGGCGTCGACCACGTCAAGTAGGGGGAAAAAAAGAGACCGGTCTCCCGGTCTGTTTCACTCGGTGTCGTCGGACGACACCGATACGGAGATGTCGGTGGCGGCTAGAGTGCCTACAGCAAAGCGGGGGAAGGCGCGCCCCGCTGGGCACTCGTCGGGTCTGGCGAGGGCCAACAGGGCTCTAAGGGAGCGAGAGGAGGAGGCCCGCGACGAGGCCTTCAGAAGAAGGCCTTTATGAGGTCGTCGCAGGCCGTCCTGGCCTGCGAAGGTGAAGGTGAAGTCCACGACTCGGAGCAGGAGCCCGAGTCGATGGACTTCCAAGCAATGAGGGCCCAGGTGGGAGGGAATCTCTCCTCCATCCTCGATCTTGTTGGCAAATCCTCCAACTTCTTAAAGTTCAGGCCAAATGCCAGCAAGATCAGGAGCTTCGCGGCGGGCATTTCCGAAACGGTGGAGGAAAGCGCCGGCTGGCAGCTCTCCTCCCTCCGCTTGCAAGAATGGTCGAGGGAAAAGTGGCGGGGCTGCTCTCCTCGAACGAGAGGGCCCGTCGGAGTAGGCGGAGGGAGGCGGCTCCCGTAGCGGCACCCGCGGCGGCGGGAAATACGGGAAAATCCAAGGCCAGGAAGGCGGCCTCGGCGGCGACCCAGGGGACGGCGGCGACCCAGGGGTCGCAGCCGGTGCCTTCGACCGCCCAGGCGGCCCCCGTCCCTTCCACCTCGGCCGAAACCTGGATCGAGGTGGTACGCCGCGGGAAGAAGGCGGCCGCGCCAGCTGCCAAGGGGCTCTCCCAAGGGCCGGCCGCAAAAGCGGGGCCCCCTCAGGAGGCGAAAAAGAAGGCGCCCAGGTTGGTGGCCCCTCGGTCAGCGGCCGTGGTGGTGACCCTGGTCCCTGAGGCCGCGGGCCAGGGCGTCACATACAGGGACATACTAGCCAGAGCCGAGGAGGCCATTAACATGGAGGAGCTGGGGATCGCCGGCTTGAGGACCCGCCAGACGGCAACGGGAGCCCGCATGTTGGAGATCGCGGGCTCCCAGAAGGTGGAAAAGGCGGACCAGTTGCCGGCCAAGCTGCGGGCGGCGCTGCCCGGTGTGGTGCGGGTAGACCGCCCCACCAAGGCCGCCGACATAAGTATCGTCGGCCTTGACGACGCCGCCACGCGCGAGAAGTTGGTGGCGGCGGTGACCAGGGCGGGGGGCTTTGCGGCTGAGGCCGTAAGGGTCTGTGGGGCGATCCGCCCCAACGACAGGGGGGAGGGCACGGCATTTGTGTCATGCCCGGTCGACGCCGTGAAGCGGATCACGGAGGCCGGCCGCCTGCTGGTGGGCTGGAGCTCGGCGCATGCCCAGCTTCTCTATTGTCTATTGTTAAATTCAAAAAAGACAAAGTGTATTAAATTTACCCTACCTAACGTAAAATTAGTTGAAAACAACATTGCAATTGAAAATGATAAACTAGAATTTGTTGAAGATACTGTATTTTTGATCATCACAATCGATGCCAAACTACAATG
This sequence comes from Yponomeuta plumbellus, assembly GCA_947310845.1. NCBI lineage: Eukaryota > Metazoa > Arthropoda > Insecta > Lepidoptera > Yponomeutidae > Yponomeuta > Yponomeuta plumbellus. The sequence goes on from OX371214.1 coordinate 13,629,325, forward strand.
GGGTCCACATATTATAAAATTGGCACATATACTAAGCTCCGCAGCATATGCCGTGAAAAGAATTCGAGAACTTACTGACGTTGCAACTGCTAGGCTTGTTTATTTTAGTTACTTCCATAGTATTATGTCCTATGGTATAATACTATGGGGCCGGGCAGCAGACATTGAGACTATCTTCATCTTGCAGAAGAGAGCGATCCGATTTATTTACAAGCTAGGTAGTAGGGACTCGCTAAGAGATTTTTTCAAAGAAACTAACATCTTAACAGTTGTTTCTTTACGTTGAAATAAATTCTTGATTCTTGATTCCTGATTCTCTCGAAGCGCGCCCCTTGCACTGTTACAGGTGCATGGGGCTGGGGCACACGCGCCAGCTGTGCCCATCAGCGGCGGACCGTAGCGACTTGTGCTACCGTTGCGTGGCCGGGCATGCATCGGGTGCCTGCCGGGTCATCCCCCCGCGCTGTGCCATCTGCACGGACAGGGGCCTCAAGGCGGACCACGTCATGGGGGGGCGTAACTGCAACACCCCCCCCCCCCCCCCCATGTTAGGGGGAGACTGGCCCAAGCACCCCAGGGCCAGAGAGCCGAAAACCGCCAGGCGGCAGTCGCGGGGGACGCTGAGATGTCACATTAATGGACAGAGGACATCTCAGCGTCCTACAGGCGAATGTCAATTACTCCGCCGGAGCGCAAGACCTGCTATTGCAGTCCATGGCGGAGTGGGACGTGGCGGCGGTGGCGGAGCCCTACTTCGTCCCTAGCCAGCCTCATTGGCTAGGGGACGAAAGCGGCTCCGCCGCCATCGTTGTGATGGCTGATCCTGGGGTCCCCTTCTCTCTCATAGAAAATGCGCCCTCAGCAGGGGAACTTCAGTCCCCCAGCGATGGCCGCCGGTCGACCGCAGGAGGAAGAGGGAGGGAGATGGGAGCCGCCATACAGTGCCTTCGGTCCAAGATGAGGCTACCGGGTCCGGATGGGGTCCCCGGGAAGGTGCTATTTGTGGCGCTGGAGTACCTCGGGGAACAGCTTCGGGAACTCTTCAATATGTGCATTAGCACTGGACAGTTCCCGGAGCTGTGGAGGGTGGGGCCGTTGGTCCTGTTGCCCAAGGCGGGTCGTTCTGTCGACTCCCCTTCGGCATACAGGCCAATCGTCCTGCTGGATGAGGTCGGGAAGCTGCTGGAGCGCATTCTGGCGGCCCGACTCAACCGGCATCTGCTCGGGGCCCGGCCTCTCAGAGGCCCAATACAGGTTCCGGCCACTGCGGTCGACGGTGAACGCCGTCCTGGCCCTGAAGCGCCTCACGGTGGAGGCGACTGAGCGGGGGTCCAGGGTCCTTGCAGTGTCCCTGGACATAAATAATGCCTTCAACAGCATTCCCCATACCACCATTCTCAAGGCACTCAAGGGGTGCCTCGGTACATGGGGGTGCTGTTGAGGGCATACTTGGAGGACAGGACGGTGGTGGCCATCACAAGGGGCGGCCGCCTGGTGGAGCACGGGGTGGAGGCCAGCGTTCCGCCGGTTCGGTGCTGGGGCCATTCCTGTGGAACGTCGGCTAGTGTCATCTGTTATGCAGATGACACTCTGGTTACGGCCCGGGGAGGAGACTTCCATTAGGCCTCCCGACTCGCCACAGTGGGGGTGGACTTGGTGGTCGGGAGGATCAGGCGGCTGGGGCTGTGGGTGGCCCTGGAAAAGACGGAGGCCCTTCTGTTTCATGGGCCCCGAGCCGGACCGCCGCGGGGCGCCAATATCGTCCTCGGCGGCGGAACGGTGGTGAGGTTCGGGGCCCAGATGAAATATTTGGGCCTCGTGCTTGACGGGCGGTGGAGCTTTGGCCCCCCACTTCAAGGAGCTGGGGCCAAGGCTCGCAGCCCTAGGGCAGCTCCTGCCCAACAAGGGAGGGCCCAACGCCAGGTGCCGTAGGCTGATGTCTGGGATCATCCGCAGCATGGCACTGAACGGTGCCCCGGTGTGGGTGGACGCTCTCTGTGCCTCCAACAAAGCACTGCTCAGGAGGCCACAGAGAGTGATCGCCCAAAGGGCGATTAGGGGGTACCGTACGGTGTCGTGGGCGGCAGCCACGGTCCTGGCCGCGGATCCTCCCTGGGAGCGCGAGGCCGATGTTTTCGCCCGGGTGTATCGGTTTGTCGCGGACAAGAGGGCCCAGGGCGAGAACCCGGCCCCAAGTGAGATGCGCCGCGTGCGCCGAGAGGCGAAGGATGACTTGGTGGAAAGGTGGGCCGAAGACCTCGAGGTGGCCCAATATGGCGGGTGGACCATTCCGTGAAGCCGGTCCTCAAGCGCTGGATGGGTCGCAAACGCATTCCCCTCACCTTCCGGATGGTGCAGGTGCTGACCGGGCATGGGTGTTTTGGTAAGTACCTGCACCGCATCGGGAGGGAGGAGACGCCGGAGTGCCGCGAATGCGACGCTCCAGCGGACACGGCGGAGCACACTCTCGAGGAGTGTGCGGCCTGGGGTCCACATCGCCATATTCTGGCGCAACACTTCGAGGACGGTATCTCCCTGCCGAGTATGATTCCAGTCATGCTCCGCAGGGAGAGAGCGTGGAAGGCGATGGCCCACTTCTGCCACCAAGTCATGGGGCTGAAGGAGGCCGAGGAGCGGCTGCGGGAGGACGACCTGGAGTCCGAAACGCCGAAAACGGCGTAAAACCGGCGCGCGTAGGAGGAGGTACGCGCACCTCATGCCGCCGGTAGCGAGGGCCACAGACAGCAAGTTGAGGGATCTGCTGTCCGACTCCGTGGCGGGAGGGGGGGGTGTGGAGCCCACACCCCTCCTCCAGGTAAGGGGCCCGGCTTCGGTCGGGCCGACGTCGCCTGGGCGCCGCTGTAGCATTCGCGTTGTGGTTTCACCACTTGCGAGATCCAGCGGCGCCCCATTGCACAAGCGACAGGACGGCTCCCAAGGTGTTTTAGTCAGTATGCCTACACTATTTAGGAGAGTCTGACACACGGCCGTCACCCTCCCTCAAGGGTGGCGGTGTCATGGTGCGTAACAGCATTTCACCCCGTAAAAAAAAAGGTTCAACAAAATTAAATGTTAGTTTGTCCTAATATAGAGTCTCCTAGTTTGGGACCAGGACGAATGATTCTTGTGACGGTCCTTCAGAGATCCAGAGTTCCAATTCTGCGTTGATGCGGCTAGGTTCGTAAAGCGTTAGTTCGCCATAGCACTGGGGTATCCTAGTTTGGAATTAGGACAAGTTCCACCCTGTGAATCCACAGAGTGGACTCCCTGGACTGGAAGTGGACTTAGTCAGAATCGAGAAGAAATACACGGCGATTTGTATCCTGCTGGAAATTCACGAGTTCTAGGCCTAAGAGAATAGGGAAGCTTTGGCTACCGTCGCCGACCAGAAGCGCTCCAGTACTTGGCATGGAATTGCCGGGGATTCAGAGTTCTAATCCTGGTCGATTCGGCTAAGTTCGACAAAGGTTAGTTTGTCCTAGTATATGGTCTCCTAGGTTGGGACCAGGAATGATTGTGTTGTTACAGTCCTTGATATTAGATCGGCGGGAATCCTGAGTATCACTAAGGGGTTGATGCTAGGTGTCACACATGTTAGTTTACTGATATGTTAAGCCCCTGTTTCACAATGTTCAAATAAATTTCCAGATAAGCTATCTGCAACCAAGGCTGCCGTTTGTTCTAAATTTAAATAAATTTTCCTATATTGCGTGTGTTCGTTTATGGCTTCAAATTTAGAACAAACTGCAGCCCTGGTTGCGGATAACATAACCGGAACTTTATCTGCAGATTGTGAAACAGACCCTAATGTAATAATGTTTAATAACAGGGATAGAACAAACGATAGGAAAAAAAGAGCTGACGTTAAAGTTCGCAGGACTGAGAAATACATTTATTTTATGTCAAGGTGTTAGGTATAACGATTTATTTAAATAGTGGATAAGCTATTGCGTATTTAGATTTGAAAACTTTTAAAAAGTTCATTAATTATGTTTTATTAAAGTTTAAACACAATAGTTGAAACTGGTTCAACAGTTCGTTGCAAGAAATATATTATTTTGGTTTTGGTTAAATGAATATGAAATGAATGAATTGTATAAAATACTTGTATATGTATGAATTAGCTATTTGACAGGTTTCTGATAACAATCTCATATTTTTTGTTGGTGTTCATAGAGTCCTCAAAAAGTGGTGATTTTAAATTCTTTCGTGTATTTCTTCTGAAAAAAAAGCAAACAAGAATTTTCTTTTAAAATAAGCCGCCAAAACGCTATCTTGGGCAATATGGCGTCGCACAGGAATTATGACATCACTGGTCAGTTGTAGTGTGTTACGGTACCATATATTATAAGTCTTGAGTGTTTGTGTGCATACGCCTAATATGTAAGCCTGTTTAATCGTATAACCGAATAGAATAAGAGACACTATTATGTAGCGCGTCGTAAATACAAGTTGTGACCATACAAATTAATCTTTCATTTTAACTACCACAATACATGGCGACCCTGCCATGCGGGTGTATTCATGGACAGTGAAGTAGTGAAGAAGTGATAATATTGTGAAAAAAAAACCCACCCTCCCGCCCCAATAAAAATGTGAATTAAAAGCAAAAATGTGTCAAAGCAATATGGCAAAAAGAGAGGCAGGCCAGGAGAGCAGGGTTCCCAGCTCGGTTACTCTAATCATGCCACTATGGTGCAAGCCATGGAGTGGCACATGACCAAAACAAATTGGTTGCTGGCGGGCGTAATCATGGCCATCGTCGTCGGGATTATCGTGTATCTAATAAAGCAGTACAAAAAGTAACAAAACCAATGAACGTAAAAACGGCATTAATAACAGATGCCATATTTACTGACCGGTGACGTCATCATAGATTCGATACAATGACTGCAGATACATTTAAATTATCAAATTTTATCCTGTTTTTTTTGTATTTTTTTTTTCTATTTAAAATGCCTTGAAGCGGTTTTAAGCCCCATAATTTATACGAATAAATAATACTGTTTTTTTTTACATTGTCAAATAGCATATTGTTTAACGTAATGACCTTCACTGTAAATGTTACGCAATTTAAATAAATAAATAATCATAATTATACTTATGTTGAAAGCGTAAAAGAAAGAAAGTCTGAATAAAATATTTATTTATAACAAATGCTGTAAACATGTAAATAATTTGTAAAAGTAACAATGTAACAAAGAAAAATATAATATTTTTGTACTTAACTCCATACAGTGGAGTCTTACGTAATTTCACCCCTGCATAGGTAGTACGATGACGCGAGTCATGCGTTCTATGGCGCTAAAATGTGAGAATTTGATAGTTAATGTACTGGAAAGTCACGACCTTCAACGTTATGGCGCGCGACTCGCGTCGTCGTACTACATAATTACATTATTATACTGAACGGGTTCACACAGACTCCTGCGCACTGCGGTATTCGTAGACGCTGCCTCGTTCCAGAAATTCAGGGTAGGGCGTCTCTTTCGGCCCCACCGGGTGCATTTCGGCGTCGCTGGGGCGTCCGTACCCGCCCCCGCCGGGCGAGTTCATTATGTACTTGTCCTGAGAACAATGGGATCTGGATATTATAAAGTCTGTTCGCTATCAGTGTCACTTTGATATTTACCGCCTCGGCACGTGGCGGCTTTTGACAAAAGAAATTAAAGCCGTCGCGGCGCAAACACGCCAGTGAATTTGGCTCGCAGCTCGTCTCATTCTACTATTATGTAGATCACGCAATTAAAGAAGTAAATCAATCGGTATTTTAGAATGGATTTATAACGAGACGATCCTGCATTACTTAGGTAGGTACGTACCGCTATTCAAAATACCGGTGGAGATGAATATTCTGAGGACATATCGAGTGATGAAGAGTAGTGTTTTATTTTGTGCTTCATTAGGTATATTGCGTACCATGTTTTTTTTTCTATTTAAAGTATTTTTGCCATCTAAGTTGTATTATTGAAATAAATGTTTTTTTACTAAAACCAGGATTGCCTTCGTGTGTACCGACACTATCTAAGCGAACGGACTTTACCTATTTTCTTTTGTTAGCCGTGGATTGACTGCGAACTGTCTTCTTCAAGAACGCTTCTTTCTTTCCCTAGGTCCTTCTATTGCTTCTGAAGCCTATGATAAAGTCTACTTATTCCTGTAACCCTAGGGCCGCACTCATCGCGATAACCCGAAGATTCGGGCTATCGTGATGTGTGTAGCCAAGTATTCGCGTATACTTCGGAGCTTCGTCAGGACTTCGCGTAGCTGTCGGTAAACTTTCACAGATCAAAGAGTTTTATCGCGATGAACTTCGCTTGAGCGGCCACACTTCAGTCAGCGTGCACCTGTCAAACGTGGCGGACGTGTTATTTCACAGAGTAGGTGCATAAGCTGAAGCGTAACATGGATTGGAGTAATGATAAAATTTTAGAATATAATGCAAACTACGAATAAATAAATAACTACGATATAAATGTAAAAAATCATTATTTGCTGCCATAAAATACAGAGCAACCGCGGCGTCCATTTTGTTTTTTTTGCATTTGACATCGCATGCACATCGCGATAAACTTTACATCGCGCATTGTGTGGCCGCGAGGATTCGCCGTAGACCGAAGACGAAGTTTATCGCCCGAATGTTATCGCGATGAGTGCGGCCCAGGCATAAATGACAGCTTCTTACCCCAGGATCAGCCACGACTCTGGTCTTCCCTCCAAGTTGATCAGCCTACTATCAAACCGGCGCAGCAGGTTGACCCCCCCTGGCACCCGGGTCACTCCTGTCCACACCATGAGGCTGGAAGTCTTGGTTTAGTTCATTCACCATGGTTCCTCAAGAACGCTTCTTTCTTCCCCTAGTTTTTCTATCGCTTCTTGAGCCTATACTAAAGTCTACTTATTTCTGGCAAAGGCGGTTTCTGAAAATGGCAGCTCCTTACCCCAGGATCAGCCACGACGCTGGTCTTCCCCCCTAAGTTGACCAGCCGGCCGTCGAACCGACGCAGCAGGTTGACCCCCCTGGCCCCCGGGTCACCCCCGCCCATGCCGTAAGGCTGGAAGGCTCTCCGCTCGGTCAGAACTGACAACTGGACTTGGCGACGGAAGACCAGCTCGCGTGTGACGCCGTCGCCACCGTTCCAGCGACCTGGAAGTTATTATTAATTATTTCGTCAACAACAGAGTAGTAAGGATACACGGATACGTAGAACTCAAGCCCGGGCAAAAAAAGCATTAAAATGTGAAAATTACTTTGCTAAATTCCGCCAAAATCCCACAAGCACCATGCGGTTAGTTAATGCACCGCCCTCCCTCCCACTTTTTTAAGTAGAAGCAAGCCAAGAACGCACCACCACCGACACCAATACTTGTGTGAGTAACTGCGACGCGTTTTGCCTCTAACACGAGGTATCCTCAGGCTCACAAGTGACCGTCACCGCAAAAACACGTCGCATTTTCTTATACAAGTCTTGGTGTCGGTGGTGGAGGGTTCGTGTCTTTCTTTTGCTTGAAAAAGTGGGAGGGAGGGCGGTGTATTAACTAACCCCATGGTGATTGTAGAATCGCTCGTAGCCTGGGCTGCCTGAGTGATCTTGAACGATCACTAAGGTTAAGCAACATACGGCGCGTTCAGTCCATGGATGGGTCACCGTCTATGACTAACGCTAGTGGCATTTTTTCCGTGCGATTCCGTGCTTCGCAAGGTACGTTAAGCAGTTGGTGCCGGCTGCCGTCGATAGATGGCAGACGTTAAACCACGTCAGAGGCCTTTAGGGGCGGCTTGAAAACTTCTGACAGTAAGACCAACCACAAGTCTTACAAGCCTCCACCAATCCGGACTTGGCCCCCGTGGTGGAGTATGGCCTATACCTTCCTCAGAGAAGAGGCCCGTGCCCCTCGGTGGGGACATAATGGGTTGATGATGATGGTGATTGTGGGATTTTGGCAAGTAATTTTCAATTTTTCACATTTTAATGCTATTTTTCCGCAAAGTAACGCCAGATTCCATACAGTGTCTGAACAAAAAAAGGAAAAATATGGGGTCAAACCACCTACCTCGGCCCCCGGAGCCCTCTCTCAGCGAGAAATGCGTGACCAGCATGGGGTATCGTCGCTCCACGATCTCCACGTCCGTGATCCGAGTGTTAGTCATGTGGGTGTGGACCCCACCGGCGCCGTGCCAGCCCGGACCCTGGATTAGAAAACCGTTTGTTGGTCAAGAAAGCCTTATTTGATTAGAAAGCCATATTCGAAGCCTATTCGAGAAAAAATAAAATTCTTATTACTAGTAAAAAACTATAAATGTACCGAATTTAAAATAAAGAAACCATATCTATCTATCTATCTAATCTCTTTAAACGAGCAATTCTTGTATATATGTATGTATATACAGTGTGTCCCTGGATAAAGTGCAATCCCGAAAGGGGATGAAACTAGACCATGAATCATTGACTAGAAAAATATAAAAAAAAAATATAAAAAATTATTGTAGGATTTATTGGTATTTTAAGATTTTCATGTTTCATTAAGGACTCTATGTACAAAAGTATTGATTTCTTCCAAAATAATGGGTCTATTTCTTTGAAATAAAAAAAACAGTATGCCTAATACCTGGCGATGCCATGAAATAATAAATAGTCCGCAAAAAAGTAACTATCTTCCGTAAAAAAATGTATTTTTATGAAAAACATGATTTTTTTAGACGTTTATTTTAAAAAACTTCAAATTACTAAAAAAATGTGCCCTATAACTATGTAATTTTATAGCTTACTTTTATTCTTTACCATTTTAGCTTCCAAATAAAAAAAAACAATGTTCTAACTAAAAAAACACGCTATCTACGAACTTTTAAAGTGGAGCCTAATCGTGTTACCGTGCAGGTAGAGACCGTTTTTTCCATTGTTTCCGTCCTACTCTGTGCCCTTCGGCAGTCGCAGTCCTTTTGTTCTACACTCAGGTAGAGGGAAGGCGAGGGGAGGGGAGGCAGGGGGTTCGAAACAGGACTTACACAGTCGCTCCGATATTCTCGCCGCTGCTACTACTGTTCTCGTTCTCGCATTGTGTTCTCGTTGATTTGTTATTAAGTTTTTGTTACATTGTTGACTGTTACGTTTTCTACTGTTCGTTACGTTTGGACTGTTCCTGTTCTGCTGTTAAGTGTTGACGAAATGCCGCGATTGACAGAGTTCTCACCTCGAGAAATAGCCGACATGCATTATTATGGCATGTCACATGGTCGCACAACAGTCGCTCGGACTGCATACATAAATGCTTTCCCGGGCAGACTCATACCCTCAGCTCGAAATTTTCAAGAGATTCATAGGAGGCTCTCCAACATTGGACTTGGTTTGGCACGAGATCGCCGTGAGCAACCAGCTGTCGTTATTGACAATGCGATAGAAGAGGCCATTTTAAACGATCTGTTTGCTGACCCTACAACAAGCATAAGACGATTAGCGTTGCGTCATGGCATATCGAAGACGTCTGTCTGGCGAATTTTGAAAAAGGAGGGATTGCATCCTTTCCATTACCAACGAGTACAACATTTACACGAAAATGTAGATAATCGTCCAAGATGCGTAATGTCGACGTGGATTCTAAGAAAAATTAGAGCTGACCCAAATTTTCCCAAACGCATTTTTTGGATGGACGAAGCGACATTTACCCGAGACGGCATTACAAACTGCAGAAATTTGCACCAGTGGTCTCACGAAAATCCACGATTGAAGCGGGCATCTACTTTTCAAGTAAAATTTTCAATAAACGTATGGACAGTCTTAATCGACGACATTTTAATTGGTCCAGTCATTTTACCCAGAACCCTAAATGCTGAACGTTTTTTAGAATTACTACAAAATTTACCCATGTTGATGGAAGATGTTCCCCTGGCTACGAGACGGCGTGGGCGTATGTATCTCCAAATGGATGGATGACCTGCACATTATGGGCGGGAGGTGCGGCGATTTTTGAACGAAAATTACCCGAACCGGTGGATTGGCCGAGGAGGGCCAGTAGGCTGGCAAGCGCGTTCACCTGATCTGACACCCCTAGATTATTTTTTATGGGGTGTCATGAAGCAAAGAGTATACAGCATGCCAATAAATACCGAGGCACAGTTGCACGACCGAATAATTCAGTGCGCAAATGACATTAAAAATGATCCAGGAATGATTCGCAGAGCCACTAACCAAATTAATATTCGTGCAGTAATGTGCTTGCAAAATCGAGGAGGCCATTTTGAACATTTAATGCATTAAATAAAAATGCAAAATTGTAAATTACGGATAATTTTATTAATAAAGTTATTGTGATTAAAGTCTGACTTTTATGTAAATGACTCCTACCTAGCCAATTTTTTAGTTAGAACATTGTTTTTTTTTTATTTGGAAGCTAAAATGGTAAAGAATAAAAGTAAGCTATAAAATTACATAGTTATAGGGCACATTTTTTTAGTAATTTGAAGTTTTTTAAAATAAACGTCTAAAAAAATCATTTTTTTCATAAAAATACTTTTTTTTACCCAAGATAGTTACTTTTTTGCGGACTATTTATTATTTCATGGTCATCGCCAGGTATTAGGCATACTGTTTTTTTTATTTCAAAGAAATAGACCCATTATTTTGGAAGAAATCAATACTTTTGTACATAGAGTCCTTAATGAAACATGAAAATCTTAAAATACCAATAAATCCTACAATAATTTTTTATATTTTATTTATATTTTTCGACGATTAATTGATCCAGCTAGGTTTCATTTTAAGAAAAACTCGTTTTAACCGTGTTTTTGGGCAAAGAAATAACTGCTAGCCTATAAGAACGTAAATTTCGCATTAATTTGTAAGGTTGTAGTAGCCCAGGTGGGAGATTGGACGATACCGTAAACAGAAGACCCTGGTTCGAGACTTGAGCATGAAGTTTCTCTTTTTTTTTCAAGTTCCTTCTTTTATGTGAAAAACTATTATTAGGAGCCCTATTATATTTACCAAAAAAATACCGATCAAAGCTCGGTCATCCAGGTACTAAAGTTAATACAAGAAAAACAAATAGAAAAATGTAGGTACATTGTATGAACTGATCATTTCATTGTTGAGGGAAAGCATCTCCTTCACAACCCAAACAAAAACATTTAAAAAGAAAGGCTACGAAAATAAGGTGTAACTTACAGCACCACTGCCACCGGCCACAGTTTCGTAGTAGCCCCAACTCTCCTCGCCCAAAGTCAGGTTGTTCATGCAGCCCTGTGACGCAGCGCACACCTGGAAAAAGTTCCAGAATTATACTCTCATCATCAACCCATTATGTCCCCACCGTCCTCTTTCTTGAGAAAGGTATAGGCCATACTCCACCACGGGGGCCAAGCCCGGATTGGTGGAGGCTTGTAAGACTAGTGCTTGGTCTTACTGTCAGAAGTTTACAAGCCGCCCTAAGGCCTCTAACTTGGCTTAACGACTGCCATCTATCGACGGCAGCCGGCACCAACTGCTTAACGTGCCTTGCGAAGCACGGAACCGCTCGGAAAAATACCAATAGCGTTAGTCATAGACGGTAACCCATCCATGCACTGAACGCAAATATACACAAAATACTTGATAAAAATCGTTGAAGAAGTTTTGGAGGAGGTCGATAGCAAACACTGTGATACGAGATTTTCATCTTATAAATAAAATTGAATTGCTGTTCGTTAGTCTCGCTAAAACTCGAGAACGGCTGGACCGATTTGGCTAATTTTTGGTCATTTATATTCGTGGAATTCCAGGGAAGGTTTAAATGGTGATAAAATATGGAAAAAATACGAAAACTTAGGCGGTACGAAGTTTGCCGGGATAGCTAGTAATATATATTATTATTAGATAAGAGTTCAGGAATCAGCCAAAACTCACCTGGAAAGCCTGCAAAACGACGTCGACGATCCTCTGCGAAGTGAGCACATTCCCGCCCACTACGGCAGCGGACTCCGAAGGGTCCAATATGGAGCCGGGGGGGATTACAACTCGCACGGGGTTCAGGCAGCCCTGCGACATGGTAAAGACGAAATTTTAGCTCAAATATTTAGTAATATTATGTCGCACCCTTGCAAGAACAACGTGATATTTCGAAGAAAACCATTTTATATTCATAGATTTTTTTTTGAACGCGATTTTATTTACTCTGAAAGCGCCGGAATAATGAGCAAAAGAGATACTGCATCACGTTATAGTGCTATCTCTTTCGGCCATTACTTTGAAACCTTAAAAAAATGCTCTCATGTAACGTAAGGGTTCCGAAATAACACGTTGTTCTTGCAAGTGTGCGATGTCTGTTTAGTCACTAGTTTTCCTAAATATTAAATAAATGAATACATAAATATTGGAGGTGAGAAAATCGCATCCATACAAAATTATCATAAATAACTACATAAGCTCACGCCTGTATCCCAGAGGGGTAGGCAGAGACCAGGAAGCCACCAGCCACGATCCTGACAATCACTTTTGCTTCATCGACATTCATTAGTCGTTGCATGCACGCACGTCGGTTTCAGGTACTTTTTATCACATTATCATTATGTATCATCAGCCTACTATGCTTATGCCCACTCGTGGCTCAAATACGGAGTAATGCTATGGGGAAATAGTACAAATTTAAATGATCTATTTAAACTCCAAAAGAAATGCATTAGAATTTTAGCACAAATAAAAAACACAGATAGTTGCAAGCCATTTTTCACATTATATAAAATTTTTACTTTGCCTTCCATTTACATCCAGGACATATGTATATTTGTTTTTAAAAATCCTAACCTATTTCGGAACTACACTAATATTCATGGCATCAATACCAGACATAAAAATAGACTAGTGTTACCATCCTCAAGAATTAAAATGTTAAATTGTAGTCCATATTATATGTGTGTAAAAATTTATAACAAACTCCCACCGCATATAAAATTGCAAAAGGATTTCAACACTTTTAAAAGAAAACTGCAAGAATTCCTAACAGAAAAATGGTTTTACTCATTAAAGGAGTACCTGCCAAATGTAGTATAAATTAGTTTAACCCTAGATTACGAAATTGCAACACCTGCAAAAGGTGACTAAGTTTTAAGTCCTAATCTTAAGTAAGACCTATGTACCTACACTTAGTCGGCAATAAATATATTTGAATTGAATTGAATTTTGAATACGTTTTATACAAAAGTAAGTAACAAAATAGCATTAGATAACAAAGAATCTATAAAGATTCCATACGTCCGTTTCTAACGCTCCTATGACTAACGCTAGTGGCATTTTTCCGAGCGATTCTGTGCTTCGAGAGGCACGTTAAGAAGTTGGTGCCGGCTGCTGTCGATAGATGGCAGTCGTTAAGCCAAGTCAGAGGCCTTAGGGCGGCTTGAAAACTTCTGACAGTAAGACCAGCCACTAGTCTTACAAGCCTCCACCAATCCGGACTGGGCCCCCGTGGTGGAGTATGGCCTATACCTTCCTCAGGGAAGAGACCCGTGCCCCTCGGTGGGGACAAAATGGGTTGATTATGATATGACGTCCGTTTCCCTCTCGGTAGTTACCGCAAATTACTGACCTGATTCAAGGGCACATCGTGGCCCACCATGCATCGCAGGCAGTATATGAGCGCCGATAACGTGATGGCTCGAGGGGCGTTCAGGTTTCCCCACACTTCTACGCCCGTACCACTGTAAGAGACAAGTTTTACATACGGGGTGTCCCAAAAATGACACGTCACAGTGACACCGGAGGTAGACCTGCTCAAGAGGCATCGAACCAACCTAACATGACCTCAGTAAAAGTTGCACGGTTTTCGAGATATGGCCAATTTAAACTTACTCTAAATTTTCACTTTTTTAACTTTAGTGCTATGCTCAGTTACGCTAAGTTAGTAAGTTCGTGACAGAGTACAAATAAAAAAAAACCAAACACGAGGGCTATCTAACTTAATCCTAGCACTAAACTTGTTAAAAAAACGTGAAAATTTAGAATAAGTTTAAATTGGATATATCTCGGAAACCGTGCAACTTTTACTGAGGTCATGTTAGGTTGGTTCGACGCCTCTTGAGCAGGTCTACCTTCAGTGTCACTGTGACGTGTCATTTTTGGGACACGCTGTATATAAATGCAGTCACTAAAGATGGCCAAACAAGTCCCACGGTAAGATTCTTAAGAATATAATAATAAAAGCCAAAATTCGTTAACTCATGGGTCATCTTTCGTGGCACGAACTATATTTAGATGACTTGACTGCCTCAAGGCCGGCGGGTCCGATTTAAACTGCTACGCATTCAGTCAGGCCCTGTAGACGGTCTAGCGACGGGACTTTGATTCGTATTTTGAAGATGATACAGACTACAGTCGTATGAGCACGTTTTATTCTTTGAAAACTGATATTTCAAATAATACTCTGTGAAAATGTTCTAAGCCTGAGGGGTTAAGGCGGTTATCTACCAAGACAGAGGTCGTTGTGTATTTACATGTTTTTAATAGCAGGCCTGTTTCACTAGGCGTGTCGGTATCGAACGCGTAAGTACATGCGGCGACCGCGCCGGGGGGGAAAATAGGAAGGAATTCAGGCGCCAGAAGAGGTAAGAGTTACGCGGTAGAAAGAGAGGCAACGTGTAGGTGAATATAACGTAGCTTTTTTAGCGCCGTGCGATCTGAATTGCACCTAATTGTATCGCTGCTAGAGTCCCTTTTTCTTTAATTGATTTTGCGGAGTGAATCTTCTGTACTTGTACTATTATGTATTCTGTGGTAATAGGTTTTCCTGGTTACTATAGTACAGGGTATCCTAGTTTGGGACCAGGACCTAGATTTTGTTAATGCATTATAGAACAATGACAACTGCATGGTCATGGCGTTTTAGTTTCATTGTCGCTTCAAGTCTACGCGCGCACACATACTCGTATCAAACCTTCTAGGCGTCAATGGTATGAAAAAAACAGGTCACGTGACCCGACCGTGTATCTGTCAACGTACTACAATCCACTAACAGCATCGAGGCCCAGGTCAAGTGATTGTGTTTTGTGGAAGTTATTATTATTGTTATTACACGATCCAATGGCAGCTTGCATATTAAGCGGTTCCTTCCTTCTTCAAAATGAAGAGTCTAAAAACCTCCCAAAACTCGTGTAAAATCGCAGAAAGCGCAAAATTGGGACCCCGAAAACCTCCCAAAATTCACGTGAAATCGCAGAGAGAGCTTCCTTCCTTCTTCAAAATTAGGACCCTAAAAACCTCCCAAAACTCATGTAAAATCGCAGAGAGCGCTTCTTTTCTTCTTCAAAATTAGGACCCTAAAAACCTCCCAAAACTTATGTGAAACCGCAGAAAGCGCAAAAGGATCCCGAAAACCTCCCAAAATTCACGTGAAGTCGCAGAGAGCCTTTCCTTCCATCTTCAAAATTAGGACCCTAAAAAACCTCCCAAAACTCATGTAAAATCGCAGAGAGCGTTTCCTACCTTCATCAAAATTAGGACCCTGACCGCGAAATCCTCCCAAAACTCACGTGAAATCGCAGAGTGCGCTTCCTTCGTCCTTATCCAGAGTGACAGTAAGCACGATCGGCGCCCCGTTGTCCATATACTGGGTCGCCTTGAGAACCGTCGAACCGGTCTTCTGGAGAGCGTTGTGGGCTATTTCCTTGGCAAAAAAACAATCATTCGAGGCGTTATGGAAAACTTTAAAACAAGAAAACTGGTAAAAAGATCTATTGTCTGCCCTTTTGTCTTTAGACAAAATCGGTCCACCATTTTGTCATCATAATCCTTCCAATATAACTTTCTTTTGCTTTCAAAGCCAGAAAAGTTCTCGTGATTAATATTATAAGGATAAGTTCTGACTGAAAATCAGCGCTGACGGTTCAGATTCTCAGCACTATAAGTCAGTAGCAGAGAAACAAGCAGTTTGTAGTCGTTTTTTTGTCCATATTTCTTTTTTAGTAGTCTTAAGTTTTAAATAATGGTCTTAACTGTTGCTATACTACTTTTTTTATTACCTTCAACATATCCCTGACAGCGATCTCGGCGTTTCGCTGAATATGCGCCATGTAAGCCTGCACCACGTCTAGACCATACCGCTCTATCAGCTCTCCGACAAGTTGGATACCCTGCAAGAGAGGGAAAGGATTAGCTTCTTACGTTTTGGCGCTGGTTAGACAGTTTTTTGAAGCCGCGTATCCACTAGGCCAGCCATTCTCTAAGTATGTTCCGCGGAACCCTAGGGTTCCGCGATACCCCTGTAAGGGGTTCCGCAAGAATTTAGAAAAAAAGACCAAACACCTCTCTGGTCCAACGTTTCGACGCGGCGAATCTCGAGGCGCAGCTGAACTACGCCGCCACCCAAAACAGAACAATTATTAGCATAACTGTAACATTGTACTTTTATTACGCTTATTGATAAAGAATAAATATAAAAATAAATAAATAATAAACTCACGCCCGTTATCCCCGAAGGGGTAGGCAGAGGCACCAGTCTCTAGAACTGGACCCACGTTTTGCCGAGTTTATTAGGTCCCAAACGTGACAAGTGGCAAGCCTGTCGCCGCTATCCGGGCACAATTTATCAGCGAATGGTGTTGCTGTACAAACAAATGTACGTAGCTAAAAGTCATTGGTACATGCGTGGTTCGAACCCAGACCAAAGAATAAAGAATACATTTTTTAAAACAATTGTTTTATAGTAGGGTTCCGTCGAGCATTTCGCTTTCCGCAAGGTTTCCGTCACCAAAAGAGTTTGAGAACCGCTGCACTAGGCAACATTTGGCGCGCAACACGTGCCGCTCAACATGTTCGGCAACGTTGCACAACAGCGCGCGACGTTGCCAGCGGGCGCGCAACATGCGCGCCAAATGTTGCCTAGTGGATACGAGGCTTATGGTAGACTAGCTTTCGCCGGCGACTCCGTCCGCGTGGACATTAGTTCAAAATGTTGCAACCCCGTTCACTCCCGTTAAGGGTTAAATTTAGAAAAACCGTGAAACACGTGTTCAATCAATTGTGTTGAAGAGTATTTATTTCAAGTTTCAAGAAAATCTGACAACATTTTTTTATACCTCCTTTAACATACATACAAACTTTAACACCGCCGTTTACCCCTTTAGAGGGTGAGTTTCAAAAAATCCTTTCTTAGTGCTCCCCTAGGCTCCCTAAGGAACTCCCATGCCAAATTTCAACCCCCTAGGTTCAGTAGTTTGGGCTCTGCGTTGATTCTAAGTCAGTCAGTCAGTTTCTTCTTTTATATATTTAGATAGATAGATAGATAGATAAAACATTTATTTGCATTTACACACACATTCAATAAAAACAATATAAAGCAGACTATGCAGTGGTAGAAAAACAAATAACACACACAAAACACAATAAAGCAATATAACAAAACAAAAAACATTTAAATTGAGACAAACAGCGATGCTTTAAGTACTTTAGGTGTGGCAAATGCAAAAGGGCTCTGACTCAGCATAAGCTGGAGATATAGTACTCCAGCGCTGATCTTCCGTCAGTACCCGGACGGCAGCGGGCAGAGCTCGGAGAGATGGTACGAATTACGACCAGCTCAAAATAAAATTAATAAATAAAATATGATATAAAAATCAATTACGATAACATGTATTAGTCATAAATTATAGCACGATTCAAACTTCAGGTTAACGAAGTAGACGGCTGAATTGTTATTAGTGGTATGTCAGTAAAAGTAATTGCATAAATTGTAAAAAGATTATTTAAAATATCATATTAATAAGGTAATGTCAGTTAATTACATAGATTGTGAAAATATTGATAAAATGTAAAATTATAAAATTGGCATCACCGTGCCATTATATTTTTTTTATAAACTCATCTGCAATGGATATTGGATATATCCATTGTCTAAAATAAAGAATTATTCATTTCCAAAAAGACAATTTAAATTAATAGCTTAGAAACAGACAGTGGAGCATAATAAAAAAAAAGAAAGAAAGCAAAAAGGTTTTAAATTTCTCATTTTTTTAGGTAAGGTTGAGATGGCTCTGCCTCGTCTGTCTACCCCTTTGGGATACAGGCGTAAGCTTATGTGTGAATGTAACTTGTATATTTACCCTTTGGTTAGCAGCCACTTGTGCTTTCAAGTCTGACAGGTTGTCAGCGAGATTTCTGGTTCCGGAACAGCCCGGTTCCTTGCCAGGTTTCATCAGTTCTGAAACCAGTAGATAAATAAATATCAAACTCTTCGACTAAAATGGGCTTCTCATAATGTAAGTAATTTTATTTTATTGAGGATTACCAACAAAAGTTTTACAAAAAGAAAGAAATAGGAGTTTCCACACTGTGATAAGGTTATCTATTTCATTACGCTCGCATTTCAGTCCACCATTTTGTTTTTGGCTGCCATTTTGTTTTGGCTGCCATTTTGTTTCTACGGCCATTTTGTTTTGCCCGCTATTTTGTTTTTCTTTCCATTTCTTCTTCGAGGTTGGAGACCCACTATTTTCCTACCTTCAACAAACTCCTTCTCTTTGAACCCGTTCTCGTCATTAAGAACTTAAAGGCCGCACTCTCTTGGGACAGGCTCATGGACTGGGGTGGTCATCCACCCGCCTATATCCGCATTGTGGGTGAGAAATAGGAAAAGAAGACAAAAACAAACTGTAACAAGGCGTTTGTAAACCGCGATAAGGTTAACTATGTCAACGGGATCGCATCGCAGCCCGCCATTTTGTTTTTGACTGCCATTTTGGAAGAAAAGCCAATTAAAAACCAATGGCTGCCAAAACATTTGCCATTTTGTTTTTGATTGCGTTTTAATTGTATCATTGAGTTTAGAGACCTTTCTCCTAACCACAAGATCTTTTCAAGATGTTGTTCTACCTTCGACAAGCTCCTTCTCTTTGAATCCCTTCTCGTCGACCAGCAGGAAGGACTTGAAGGCCGCTCCCTCCTGAGACAGGCTTGTGGAGTGGGGCGGCATGGAACCGGGTGTCAACCCACCTATATCCGCATGGTGGCCACGCGATGCGACAAAGAATATCGGCCGATTTTGGGACCTGAGAAAGAAGGCAGTTAATAATAAATAAATGATAGATAGATAGATAGATAATTCATTTATTTACATAAGACACACACGCGTATACAAAGCAAATCAAAACACGTCTAACTACAAGTCACAGCACTAAAAAAGTAAAGAAACAAAATTAATAATAGTACATTAACACACATAACAAGCAGAGACACATAGAAAATTGGCCATACACGATACATTAATGTACCTGGCCAACGTACTGAGTAAGTGACCAACGCGGGTGTGGCAAATGTAAATGGGCTCCGACTCAGCATGTGCTGAAAGTTCCGGAAGAACTTCAGCGCTGATATTCTGCCGGTACCCTTGATCGGCGTGCAGCGCCAAGAGAGCTGAGGTGTGGCGCACAGACGGTTATCGGAGTGTATTAAATAATGCTATGAATAATAATGTCACGCTGCTAAACAATTAAAAATAAGTAAATATTTTATAATTAATAGATTGATAAATATATACTTATAGATTGACCACGGGCTTAAATAGTAAAAAATAAATAAAATTCGAATCATCTGTGAGAACTTTGTGTAATCAAAGTCTTAGATTCTATATTCCATAATTTTATAAAATACCAAAATATCGAACAAATTGCACATAATAATGTCAACATAATCATCATTTCAATAACTTGTACACTGGCAACGGAGTTCAGAAGTACAGGAGCAAAACAATAAATGTCAGAGTATTAGAATTAAAATTGTATTATGGTATTAAATTTAAAATAGAATGATTAAAATTGATGATAATATTATATACGTATGTCCAAAATAAAAAATAATAATTAAAGAACTGTGTTATAATATACTCAATTGTTGAAATGAAATAACTGAATCGCTCGCAGCCCCGGCCGCCTGAGTGATCTTAAACGATCACGAGGGTTAAGCAACATAGGGCGCGTTCAGTGCATGGATGGATCACCGTCTATGGCTAACGCTAGTGGCATTTTTCCCAGCAGTTCCGTGCTTCGCAAGGTACGTTAAGCAGTTGGTGGCGGCTGCCGTCGATAGATGGCAGTCGTTAAGCCAAGTCAGAGGCCTTAGGGCGGCTTGAAACTTCTGACAGTAAGACCAGCCACTAGTCGTACGAGCCTCCACCAATCCGGACTTGGCCCCCGTGGTGGAGTATGGCCTATACCTTCCACAGGGAAGAGACCCGTGCCCCTCGGTGGGGACATAATGGGTTGATGATGATGATGAAATAACTTCCAGACAGCACAATCACTTGACCTGGTCCCCAACTAGGATATCCTGCCGTTTGGTAACCAGGCAAGGACATTACAGACAATAAAACAACAAATTGGAACAACTTAATTAGATAAGCTTAGGTTGCAATATTTGTGGCAAACTTTGAAGCAAAATAATCGTAAAGAAACTTGTTTTTGTTATTTGTTTGTTACATTTTATTGAACAAAATACAAAATTTTGCACTACAAAAATCAGGATTGTCTTAAATTATTTAGATTAGCGAAATTTCTTCCATCTTGGATCTGTGTGTCTATGTTAGGTACTTACCTCAGCGCTTCAATAAAGGTTCAATAGAGCTGCCCAGAAATATTAACGCATCATTAAATTGCAACAGATCCAGAAAGCAGAAAAGAACACTTACTTGTGAAAAACAGGCGTGATCACGGTCAAATCTGGCAAATGCGAGCCACCAGCTTTCGGATGGTTTGCAAGAAGCACGTCACCCGGCTTCAGAGAGTCGCCGCGGACTTTCATCTGAAAATACACACTGAGGTCAAGACTTGAGACTTAGTGTGAAGCGAATGTGATTGGAAGGGCCAGTAAGGGGCCCTTACTAGCTTTCTAGCTCCAACAACACAAAGTATCTTAGTGTGGGCCCAGATGTAATGTATGTGCCTTTATGTAAATGTTTATTACATTTATGTTTTGTAGTGACTAGAAATGAGGAAGGAATGTTGCGTTGGTTTGGACTTGTGGAGACGATGAAGGAAGAAAGACTGACGAAGCAAATCGTCAGTTAAGTTCTAACAGTGCGTAAGTAAAAAAATGTCAACTTTACAGGAGAGCGAAAAAATTGTGTAAAATTTCAATTAGCCAGATTAGAGGTGTACATTATTTGGGAAAAGTATTTAAAATCAACTTATTGAAGATAAAATAAGATTGGTCGGAAAGAAGCGCGCCACTTTTCTTCATTCGATGGCACTTGGTTGCCGTCCGACCAATAAACCTTTTTGGATGTCGCTTTTATCTTATCGGCAGAACGCCATGCCTCAATTGCATTGACAAAGATTATTATTCTGTTTTAAAAATTAGACATAACGCCCAAATAAAGGAAAAAATATAAAAACATTCAAAAAGGTTTATTGGTCGGCAACAGGCATCAAAAGGTCGAAACAGCCAAAAATTACTTTCGCACTGTTAGAACTTAACTGACGAAATATATCGAGCGAATGTGAGAGGAAGGGCCGGTAAGGGACGCCCCAGACGGACATACTTCGACCAAATAGGGGCAAGGTGAAGGTGCAAAGGGCAAGATAAAAAGTACCCGAAACCAACGTGCGTGCATGCAACGGCTAATGAATGTCGATGAAGCGAAAGTTATTTGTCAGGATCGTGGCAGGTGGCAGTCCCTGGTGTCTGTCTACCCCTCTGGTCAAGTGTCTGATGTGTTCATATACCTTAGCGCTTGAAATTGCCTTTCCGCGGTGGGCACGCGTGGTGATTAAGCCCATACTCTCTCTCTGAGAGAAAGCCTGCGCCCTGCAGTGGGACGTCTTCTTCCGGTTCCATCTACAATTTCCTACAGTGCAATTAACACACACACACACACACACACACACACACACACACACACACACACACACACACACACACACACACACGCACACACACACACACACACACACACACACACACACACACACACACACACACAAACAAACATACACACACACACACAAGCGCACACACACACGCACACAAACAGCTTTACCTATCTAAAAAACATGTTAATTAGTATTGAAGTATGTTTTTGTCACCTTAATTTCAAGTAATGTACACATACATTCACAGACCAACTTTAGCATCACGTCCAAGTGTGGAAGAGCGGAGCTTCTTGATAGAAGTATCTACTAATTGTGCTAATGTAAACATCTCTAAAGTAAATAAACTATTCTCATTTTTCTTTTTTTTTCATTTATGTATTTCTTCCTTGCTTGCCACTTGTCACGTTTGGGACCTAATAAACTCGGCAAAACGTGGGTCCAGTTCTAGTGACTGGTGCCTCTGCCTACCCCTTCGGGGATAACGGGCGTGAGTTTTTTTTTTATTTTTATTTCTTCCTTCCCTTTTTCTTTCTTTCTTTCCTTCTTTCTCCTCCTTCTTCTTACCTGGTACTGAACAGTTTCCTGCATGGCGCCCAAGTGCACGGGTATATGGGGCGCGTTGGACACCAGTCCGCCGTCCGCGCCGAAGAGGGCGCAGGAGAAATCCAGACGCTCCTTGATGTTCACTGAGATCGAAGTGCGCTGGAGGATCCTGGAGGCACCGTGGTTAGGCAATAATACGGTATTTGACACTATCAACAATAAATTATTTGACATGCTCGATTAAAACAAAAATTACAAAATGACTCGGAAAATGTCTTTCTTTTAATCATTTACTAGTTATTACAATTTTTAAATAGATGAAACATAAAAAGAGTGCTCTGAAATGTGACGTTACAAGCAAGTATTTTCATACAAAATTCCGTTTTAAAAGTAACTCATTTGACATCCTGTCAAATACCCAATTAGGTACATAATGAAGATACAGTCTGTTAGCTTTTAGAATATACCTCGGGCTCTAGAGTAGGCTTCGGTTTTTGCCGAAAGCACACGCGTGTAATACTACTTCCTGCTCCGTATACAACTTTTCTTCACTATTTTGAAAAGTTCTAAATAACAATACAAAATAAACCTTACCTTATTGCAATATAGTCGGTTTTATTCGATAGTAGCCGAGGTATATTCTAAAAGATAACAGACTGTAATTTATAGAGAGCAGTAGAAATGAGGTTTTTGAGAATTAAAGTAAACATTTTTTAACTAAATATTTCGTACACTACACGGCAATAGACATTATTGACTTTATTCCGTATACAGTTACTTGACTTTTTGTTGGCAGAGCCATTGATTAAGCTCAGGGGTGGTTATTTAGATGATTTTTTTAAGTGAAAATCACGTAAAATCCCCTCCCCCGCCCCGCCCCGCGAAAACCCCGCCGGACCCGTCAAGTGGAAACGATAGAAGCTAAGCCATATTTAACTTTATGATTTTTAGGTGATTTTCACTAAAAAAAATATTATTTTTTTTGCTTCAGTATCATGTAAATAACCACCCCTGAGTCGGATTTAACTGTACAAATCAACACCCTGTATATCCGAAATAAATTTAAAAGTAAATATTATTTATTACCAAATTAATTATGGTACCTGCATGTGAATTGATAATAATTTTATTAGTCTTACTTTTAATTTAAAGCAAAATTAATTATAATAAACAACATAAAAGTTGGTCGCACATTTGTCAGTAACGTACGCGCCGCACGCGCCGAACGCGCCACATTTTAGAATTCGTTGTAATAATGATATGATAATCTCGCATATTTATCCGCACCGTACGCGCCGCATTTCGTAAAATACGGTAGGCATCCGAACTCCGAAGGAAGCATTCTGATGACGTCATATAATGCGGCGCGTACGGCGCGTGCGGCGCGTGCTGCCACTCAGTGTTGCCTCATTCGGATCCGAAGAGCTGAATTTGCTCCATATAAGTTCCTTTTTGAATTAATGTTGTGAATCCAGAGTCTTTTTTTTCTTGGAATTTAATTTTTTTCTTCTTCTGCCAATAAGCAGGCTATTACATCAATTTCTTCCATAGCACAATGTCACCGCACCGTTTCACACCAGAGGCAAGAAAAAACTGCAAAAATTGTTGGCAACACACAGAAATGCGGCGCGTTCGGCGCGTACGTTGCTGACAAATATGCGACCGAATTTTAAAATACGGCGCGTGCGGCGCGTACGGTGCTGACAAATGTGCGATAACCTTAAATAGCAGTGGCCGTATCCCCACACTATGGGTCTTTATGGGGAATATGGCGGTGGTTACTTTGAATGACAGGAAACGCGAAGTTTAACTCGCGCTTTGCTATCTTATCTACCAATACTAGTTATTATCGTACTTGACTATCCTTTCATATTCTATTTATTTAATTTATTTTGAACTGGTTCGCACTTCGTACAATCTTTTCAAGCCCTGCACGCCGCCTCAAGGGTACTGACGGAAGATCAGCACTGGAGTACCATTCCTCCAGCTTATGCTGAGTCAGAGCCCTTTTGCATTTGCCACACCCACACTGGATAACGGATCTCTCTTTCCATGCCTCCCTTGTTAATGTTTTTGTTTTGTTAATTGTTTCATTGTGTTTTGTATGTGTTGTTTGCTTTTCTTACTACTGTATTGCCAGCTTGATATTGTATTTATTACGTGTATGTGTAAATGCAAATAAATGATTTATCTATCTATCTATCTATCTATCAATAACTTTATTAGAGAACGTTGTGTTTTTTTCACACTGTCAAATAGCCTATTTAGAGGATAAATAGGCTATTTGACAGTGTGAAAAAACAGTATTATTTTACATACTCGTATGAATTATGAGTCTTAAAACCGCTTCCAGGCATTTTAACTAAAAAAAACTATGATTCATCCAAATAAACCAGGATTAAATTCAATAATAGGGAATGGATGAAAATATCAGAAGTGCTTGATATTTTTTTTGGTGATAGGAATAACCTTCCTTAACGCGGGAAAAAAGTTTAAATTTTTTTGGCCCCGTAGTTAATTTTTAAATATACTTAATATTTTTCCATTCGTCGTTCTGGGCTTAGTACGGCATATCAGACATATTCCTTAGCCGCTACGTATGAAAAAAAAATCCACCTTGAAAAGCTGTCAATGTCACCACAGATTTTTTTTTTAATACGTAGCGGACCAAGGAATATGTCTGTTAAGCCGTACTGAGCCCAGAACTACGAATGGAAAAATATTAAGATTATTTAAAAATTAACTACGACGCCAAAAAAAATTGAAACTTTTTTCTCGCGTTGAGGAAGGTTATTCCTATCACAGAAAAAAATATCAAGCACTTCTGATATTTTCATCCATTCCCTATTACGTAACTGCAGCCATTGTTTCGAAAACGGCCTGGGTTGGCCGATTCTATGTTGACGTCACATGTCAGTAAAAATGCCGTCTGTCATTCATTCGTTCCTACGTTCATTGGTTGGTTTACTGGCAAGTGACGTCATAATTCCTGTGCGACGCCATATTGCCCAAGATAGCGTTTTGGCGGCTTATTTCAAAAGTAAATTTTCGTTTGCCTTTTTTAGAAGAAATGAAGAAATTTAAAATTACCACTTTCCGAGGATTCCATGAACACCAACAAAAATATGAGATGGTTTTCAGAAATCGGTCAAATAGCCTATTACTAAATTCAAGGCCTGACCTTGTGGGTGTTAAGCCTGGTTTTCACAGGCCCAGTAGCTGTCGGTCAGTGAAAGACAGTTACTGTCAGGCCGCTAATGGGTCCGTGAAAATAAAGTTGAGCCAGTACTGACCGATCAGTTGCTGGCTTTTTGTTGTTGCAAACCAGGCTTTATTTATTTATTTATTTAGGTCTGCACCTATTAGTGAGAACACATCGAGAAAGTGACAGTACTGTATAGATAGCAGAACGTACAGATGCTGTCTACTGGGTGGTCAGAGTGCGTATACTGAGTTTTTTCATTCACTTTCGATACCGAGAGCGTTTGCGATTTGCATAGGAGTGACAAAGAGACAACTATGTGGCGCGCTTTTTCACTCCTATACAAATTGCAAACGCTCTCGCTATCGAAAGTGAAGGAAAAAACTCAGTATAAGCACTCAGTACCTGGGTCTGTGAAAACCAGGCTTTAGGGATCATATTTACCTGCCCATTTGCTCAGCGATCGACATGAACCGATGAGAGAATATACTGAGCTGGATGGAGTCCAGGTCTGTGGTTATCTTCTTCGGTTGGCCCGAACCGATGACGATCTTGATGTCCCCGTACTTCGTTATGAGGGCGCGGCAATCTGCAAAGAAGGCGTTGATCTTAAAAACTTTCATGTAAAAGTTATGAGCTTCAAGCCTCTTCGTTGAAGTCGTTCGGTGCATATTGTGCCTTTCCCAAACAGTCCATCGGTTGTAAACTTTTAGTCCGGATCTACTTACGGGATGTACAATGTATTGTGCTTATGAAAGTTTTAGTTCAAAAAGTCCCTCGGTTGCAAAACGTCCCTTTTCCAGAACGTCCCATACCCAAATGGTCCCACGATTACAAAATGGCCCTTTACCGGAATGTCCCTTACTTAAATTGTCCAACGGTTACAAATGTCCCTTACTAAAATTGTCGCTCAGTTGAAAATGTTCCTTGACCAAATAGGGAATGGATGAAAATATCAGAAGTGCTTGATATTTTTTTTGGTGATAGGAATAACCTTCCTTAACGCGAGAAAATTGAAAGAGAGAAAATTTCCAAAAAAATTGAAACTTTTTTCTCGCGTTAAGGAAGATTATTCCTATCACCGAAAAAAATATCAAGCACTTCTGATATTTTCATCCATTCCCTTTTGCCCCACAGTTGCAAATTGTCCTTTACAAAAATGGTCGCACGGTTGCAAAATGTCCCTTAACCAAATTGTCCCACGGTTGCAAAATTTCCCTTACCCTAATTGCCCTTTATAAGTGATTACCCTCATGAGATGATCTATATATCATGTGGCACCTTGACTCACACTAGATGGGTGAAGGGACCACTCGGACGATGCAGTGCTTGGAACATTGTTTCAGAACGGAACGGAGCATATTCAGGCCTGTTTCACTACGCGTGTCGGTATCGAACGCGTAAGTACATGCGGCGACCACTCCGGAGTGGCAAATAGGTAGGAATTCAGGCGCCAGAAGAAGTAAGAGTTACGCGGTAGAAAGAGAGGCAACATGTAGGTGAATATAACGTAGCTTTTTTAGCGCCGTGCGATCTGAATTGCACCTAATTGTATCGCTGCTAGAGTCCCTTTTTCTTTAATTGATTCTGTACCTGTACTATTATGTATTCTGTGGTATAGTATCGTTTAATTCCTTACAGACCTGGCTCAATCAATATAGTGGATAGGCTGTCCATGATGATGGCAGGGCCGGGGACCTCTTGTTCTGGCTTGAGTTTCTCCAGTAGGTAAACAGACGTCTCTTGGTAGCCGCCTTCGAAGTACACCTTTACTGCCTGAAAATAAGGATGGTTATCCAACGTTTTGGTACCGTGTAGCGATTGAAATGAGCGGTGGCGAATAGATTTTTTTTTAAAGTGTAATGAGTGTTAAGATAAATATGCAGCCACTTCATACAAATTTGGTTTGTTTTCCTGGTAGAGAATACAAACAAACGTGTTTTGAAATAATGTAAAACCTGAAAAATGTTTCTTCAGTGACCTCCTAAGGGTGATTATAAGAATTGCATAATTTCTTCCTATTTATTATTTTTATTTGCATATTTATTTATTTATTTATTTGACATACAATAAGAACTTACAGTAAAAACCAAAACGCTATATTGTAGATGCCACCAAAAAAATCTTCAGGCCCAATATACTTACAATAATGTTACCACAGAGCATTGATGTTACTTTTTATTGAGTAAATATGAAAAAAATGCGCCAATTTGAGCCATTTTCTGATAATCACCCCTAAGTGCAGACCTTGAAAATGACAATGGAAGAAAGAATTGTTCATTTGAAGTGGCAGTGGGCGGGGCACACAGCTCGGGGAGCTGATTGTCGTTGGGCCGAAGAAGTAGTGACCTGGTGACCGCTGACCGGATAGCCCAGCGGAAGAGTAAGTTGAAGTGGCAGTGGGCGTTGCACACAGCTCGAAAAACTGATGGCCGATGAAAAAGTTCTTGAATGGAGACCACCAAGTGGCAGGAAGACGCTGAATGCAAGCCGGTTCCAACCGGTCTTTATGGAAATCCGTAGAGGAGGCCTACATCCAGCAGTGGACTTCTTGTGGCTGAATGATGATGATGATGAATGATTATTCAAAGTTTACCTTCTCAGCCACAGGCTTAGCCCCTTTTCCGCTAGGTGGCGCCATCTCCTCTGGCACGGAGCTCTTTCCGATGCCGCGAACTCTGACGTCGTCGACTAGAACGTCTCTGTCGGCGAGCGTGAAGCCGAACTCGCTCTTATACCTGCCAGGATAGAGTTTAATGTTGTAAGATGCTAGCTTCTGCCCGCCACGTCGTCATCGTGGAATTCAGTAACGTAAAGTAAAAGGTGTTTATTTCCATAAAGGTTTACCTGTTTAAGAGAAAACTGCGGATTCATCATTAGGCGGAACTGTTCATCATCATCAACCCATTATGTCCCCACCGAAAAGCACGGGTCTCTTCCCTGAGGAAGGTATAGGCCATACTCAACCACGGGGGCCAAGTCCGGATTGGTGGAGGCTTGTAAGACTAGTGGCTGGTCTTACTCTCAGAAGTTTTCAAGCCGCCCCAAGGCCTCTGACTTGGCTTAACGACTGCCATCTATCGACGGCAGTCGGCACCAATTGCTTAACGTGCCTTACGAAGCACGGAACCGCGAGGAAAAATGCCACTAGCGTTAGTCATAGAACGGTACACATCCATGCATTGAACGCGCCCTATGTTGCTTTACTTTTGTGATCGTTTAAGATCACTCAGGCGGCCGGGGCAAAGCGCTTAAGATTTAATACTTAAAGTAAGATGAAATTTTAAGCATAATGCCCATGTCACAGAATACATAATAGTACAGGTACAGAAGATTCACTCCGCAAAACCAATTAAAGAAAAAGGGACTCTAGCAGCGATACAATTAGGCGTAATTCAGATCGCACGTCGCTAAAAAAGCTACATTATATTCACCTACACGTTGCCTCTCTTTCTACCGCGTAACTCTTACCTCTTCTGGCGCCTGAATTCCTACCTATTTTCCACTCCGGAGTGGTCGCCGAGGCCTGCCCAAGTTTAATTGGGTATTTGACAGGATGTCAAATGAGTTACTTTTAAAACGGAATTTTGTATGAAAATACTTGCTTGTGACGTCACATTCCGGAACACTTTTTTATGTTCCATCTATTTGAAAATTGCAATAACTAGTAAATGATTAAAAGAAATACATTTTCCGAATCATTTTGTAATTTTTGTTTTAATCGCGCATCTCAAATAATTTATCGTTGATAGTGTCAAATACCGTATTGACTCACCTCTGAACGAAGCCCGTGTAGAAGTCGCCATATTTGCCGCCGGCCCCAGGAACGGGTGAGACCATGAGCGCGCAGTCGGTGCCGACATACCGCAGATGAAGGTACGGCTCTAGGACCATCTGGGAGGAGGCGAAACCCTGGGAGGGACAGAAAGAGGGTTAAGGGACTCCTTGCTAGAGTATTGTCATCATCAACCCATTATGTCCCCACCGAGGGGCACGGGTCTCTTCCCTGAGGAATGTATAGGCCATACTCCACAACTGGGGCCTAATCCGGATTGAGTATTAAATTAAATTAAGTTGCGTTGCGTTGCGTTGCGTTGCGTTGCGTTGCGTTGCGTTGCGTTGCGTTGCGTTGCGTTGCACTCCACTGCACTGCCCTACACTAAACTACAGTACATTACATTAACATGCCTCAGCTATTGAAATTGCCGATCCACAGTGGGCACACGTGGTAACTAAGCCCAATACTCTCTGAGAGTGCCCTACAGTGGGACGTACATAGACTGCTTACATATTACATAACGACATTTACATACAGGCGCATACATTGCTTCTGGCTTCACACTAGGGACCCTGTGTCGTGGAACCCAGAAACAGCGACGTCACAAACATGTAAACATCCAAGACCTGAGTTTCTTTTTCTTGTCCCCAGCCGGGATTCGAACCGGCAGAGGTCGATCGTCGTGCTTACATATTACATTACACAACTTATAAATGTAGTTCAACATAACTCATAAACGCTATCAGCACGCAAGTATGCATAATTACCTACCAACTCCGCCAATCCGGACTTGACTCCACCAATCCGGACTTGGCCCCCGTGGTGGAGTATGGCCTATACCTTTCTCAGGGAAGGAACCCGTGCCCCTCGGTGGTGACGTAATGGGTTGATGATGATGATGATCCATAATTACCTACTGTAAATAAACCTAAATACATACCTGCCGGGTCAGTTTGTCTCTGCACACGGCGGCCAACACGTCCAGCTCTCGGTCAAACTGCTCGAAGTTGTCAGGACAGTATTGTAGCGCACACGGTGCCTGCGCTTCGTGAACCACGTCCGCTAAAGCCATGCCGTACGCTGACAGAATGCCTGAAAATTTCATAAAATACCTAACGCCTCCTGAGGTAAAGAATACTCTGGTCCTTCTAAAACTTCCAGAAACATATTTTTCAAGAGGTCAAAGTAAAGATGTCACATATAAAATTAAATGAAGGGGGAAAAATTGGCTAAGTCCATCATTTGTTTTTGTAGTTTATGCCCACGAAAATCGGTAATTTTACTTATCAGCCACTCTGGAGCGGCCGCCGCATGTACTTACGCGTTCGATATCTAGACGCGGAGTGCGCCAGGCCTGGCTATAGATTGGAATATCGATGTTCCTCACCTGCGTACTTATGCACGAGCACGGTGGTAATGGCCAGCGCCCGCGCCACGGAGCAGGCGTGCTGTGCGCCCGCGCCGCCGAAGCAAGCCAGCGCGTGGCGGGACGCGTCGTGCCCGCGGGCCGTCGTCAGAGCCCTGTAAGATAACATAACATAAAATAAGTTAACACATTCGCGGACAGGGACGGCTATAGCAGTCTATAACAATAAAAATAACAATAGATCACATATGACTGTCCGGCAAAGTGTTAAGATAAAAATATTTAAAAAAAAAGCGGTGGTGGCGTAGTGGGGTTGACCCTTGCTTCTCGATCGTGAGGGTCTGGGTTCGAACCACGCATGTACCAATGACTTTTAGTTACGTACATTTGTTTGTACAGCAACACCATTCGCTGATAAATTGTGCCCGGATAGCGGCGACAGGCTTGCCACTTGTCACGTTTGGGACCTAATAAACTCGGCAAAACGTGGGTCCAGTTCTAGAGACTGGTGCCTCTGCCTACCCCTTCGGGGATAACGGGCGTGAGTTTATTTATTTTTTTATTTTTTATTTTATAAAAATATTCTACAGCGTGTCCCAAAAATTACACGTCACAGTGACACTAGAGGTAGACCTGCTCAAGAGGCGTCGAAACAAGCCAACATGGCCTCAGTAAATGTTGGACGGTTTTTGAGATATGGCCAATTTAAACTTGTTCTACATTTTCACTTTTTTAACAACTTTAGAGCTATGCTGTCACTTACGCTAAGTTAGTAAGTTAGTGACCGAGTACAAATAAAAAAACCAAACACGAGGGCTATCTAACTTAATGCTAGCACTAAAGTTGTTAAAAAAAGTGAAAATTTAGAAAAAGTTTAAATTGGCCATATGTCAAAAACCGTGCAACTTTTACTGAGATCATGTTAGGTTGGTTCGATGCCTTTTGAGCAGGTTGACCTCCGGTGTCACTGTGACGTGTCATTTTTGGGACACCCCGTATATAGCATGCCGGAAAAAATAAAAAACACAAAATGTTTACAAAAACACGAAAGTCATCTACCTACACACCTCTGTGGCGCAGCGGTTAGCGCATGCGAGAGGTACCGAGTTCGAACCCCGGCTGAGGATAAAAAAAACCCCAGGTCTTGGATGTTTGCATCTTTCTGATGTCGCTGTTTCTAATTCCCACGAGACAGAGTATCCTAGTGTGGTACCAGAATCAATGTACGTGCGTGCCTTTTGGTATGTAAATGTTTATTACGTTTATGTTTTATATGTTTGTTCACAAATATTCGCTCACTCACTCACCCTCTATGAATCATCATCATCATCATCATCAACCCATTATGTCCCCACCGAGGGGCACGGGTCTCTTCCCTGAGGAAGGTATAGGCCATACTCCACCACGGGGGCCTAGTCCGGATTGGTGGAGGCTTGTAAGACCAGTGACTGGTCTTACTGTCAGAAGTTTTCAAGCCGCCCTATAAAGGCCTCTGACTTGGTGTAACGACTGCCATCTATCGACGGCAGCCGGCACCAACTGCTTAACGTGCCTTGCGAAGCACGGAACCGCTCGGAAAAATGACACTAGCGTTAGTCATAGATGGTCACCCATTCATGGACTGAACGCGCCCAATATTGCTTAACCTTCGTGATCGTTTAAGATCACTCAGGCGGCCGAGGCTACGAGCGAGATAAGTTAAGATAAGAATATTCTTTATAACTCGCCGGAAAAAATAAAAAACACAAAATATTTACACAGGATTTAAACAGGATTTAAACAGGAAAGTCACCTACACACCTCTGTGGTGTAGCGGTTAGCGCATGCGAGAGGTCCCGAGTTCGAACCCCGGCTGAGGATAAAAAAACACCCAGGTCTTGGATGTTTACATTTTTCTGAAGTCGCTGTTTCTAGTTCCCACGACACAGAGTATCCTAGTGTGGGACCAGTATCAATGTACGTGCGTGCCTTTTGGTATGTAAATGTTTATTACGTTTATGTTTTATATGAGAGGTGGTGGCGTAGTAGCGTTGACCCTTGCTTCTCGATCATGAGGCTCTGGGTTCGAACCACGCTTTAGTTACGTACATTTGTATGTTTGTACAGCAACACCATACGCTGATAAATTGTGCCCGGATAACGGCGACAGGCTTGCCACTTGTCACGTTTGGGACCGAATAAACTCGACAAAACGTGGTCCGTTCTAGTGATTGGTGCCTCTGCCTACCCCCTCGGGGATAACGGGCGTGAGTTTATCTATTTTATTTTTATGTTTTACATGTTTGTTCACAAGACTGTATTAGCTCACTCACTCACCCACTATGAATAAATAAACATAAATGTGTTATTTACCTGATAGGTCTGCACATAGCCTCGTTGGCGACATTGATGAAGCCCATCGCCACCTCTTCTAATGTCATCTGCAAGAATACACAGATTTAATTACTTTGAATGATATACAGAGAAAAAACTTTATTTTTACGGTCGTGTATCTGAAGAATCACAATTTCCATGATTGAAAAATACTTTGGCACAGCGTAGAGAATAGATAGATAGATAACACTTATAATAATATCTTGATCTATCTTTCCTGCATAAGCTTTTAAATAACAAAGTCTCCGAACCACATCTCCTTGGCATGATCAACTTCCACGTACCTCGCCCCAATGCACGCCAATCCAAAATAAAATCATTCAGCATAAGCTACGCCCTTACCAACTTAGGAAAATCTACTCCCATTAATAGACTACAAGCTCTCTACAACAAACTAGAACGTGATTGGAAGTTGGAAATGCTGCGGCCTATCTTACTATAATTGTCAAGTTCTGTGATTATAATATGTTTCGATCTCATTTCACCTCAACTTAGTTACTTAGTTTTAAGATAAAGTGTTTAAATAAGTTTAAAAAGCGTTTGAAAAAGTTTAATTTAAAAAAAAGATTGTTATGTTATTTCAGAAATGATTTGTTTTAAGTCAAGAGATTTGTTGCACACCTGTAATTGGATGTTAGACTAGAACATATCTTCACAATGTTATTTTAAATGATGTATCTAACATCTGCTGGTTGTGTCTAATAAATAAATAAATAAATTAGACACTTTTTTCAAAAATAAAATATAAAAAACAGCCAAGAGCGTGTCACACACAGTATGGGGTTTTTTTTGTCCCCAGCCGGGGTTCGAGCCCGGGATCTCTCGCATGGTAGGCAGATGCGCATACCGCTGCGCCACAGATGTCGACATATTTTTTATTTTATTACGGACATCAAGAGCGAAAACAAATAATATTGACACAATAATAAGGATACAGTTCACAAGGCCAATAACAGACATCCACAAATAGACATTTCATAATTACTAAAATATACAACGGTAACGCCCAGCAATATTACATAAAATCATGCATTTTCATTGAAATAAATATAACTTACAATAATATAAATCAATCAAGATTTGTTACCTTTACTACACTCAAGCGTGGTGTGTGTCAGACCACCAGCCCGATGGGCCAACGACATTGTGAAAGCGGCTGGGAGACATTGCACGAGACTAGCACTGGACCGGATGGGTTGGCGTGAAAGAGAAGAGGCCTACGCCCAACAGTGGGCTCTATTTACAGGCTGATTAGATAGATAGATAGTGGTGTGTGTGAAAAAGGAAGGGGGGTTCTTCCAGAAATTACTAAATCATATTCATAATTATTGCCATGTAAATATCTCGACCGCCACTCCGTTATATCCTGGTCCACCTGCCGTCTTCCCGCCTCGCCAGGCGAGGCATTGATGACACATAACTAGCTTCTACTCTAATACAAGTATATAAACATACAGTCTGTTAGCTTTTAGACCTACCTCGAATATACCTTAGAATATACCTCGGTTACTATCGGATAGAATCGGATATATTCGTGAAATTGAAATAATCGGAACTAATGACACTTAATTTCGAAATCGGAACTAATATGACACTTAATTTCACTTATACAGAGCAGGAAGTAGTATTACACTCGTGTGCTTTCGGCGAAAACCGAAGCCTACTCTAGAGCCCGAGGTATATTCTAAAAGCTGACAGACTGTAAGCTGAAGTACTCACCGCTTTACCTCCGCTCTCCTTCAAGAAGACGTTGATATCTCGCGTGAGATCCTCAAACTTGTCAACCGACGCCTGTCTGTCTAGAGCCTCGTCTTCGTTGACTCCGAAGATCTTTGGGAAATACTCCGGCAGTAACCTGAAAAGGTTGTGGGGTCATTATGGCATCAGTGGCTCAATCATGGGCTTGTAAGACTAGTGGCTGGTTTTACTGTCAGAAGTACCGCTCGGAAAAATTCCATTAGCGTTAGTCATAGCCGGTCACCCATCCATGCGCTGAAGTCGCCCTATGTTGCTTAACCTTCGTGATCGTTTTTAAGATCACTCAGGCAGCCGGGGCCACGAGCGATTCTTATTATTGGTATTCAATATTTACCTTCCTAGCACCAAGTTGGTATCGGTGACAGTGAGGGGCCCCTTCTTCCGGTAGCAGGTGGGCCCCGGGTGGGCCCCCGCCGACTCGGGGCCCACCACGAAGAGCCCCGAGCGGAAGAACAGCATGGAACCCCCGCCGGCCGCCACTGTGTTTATGTCTGTAAGGAAAAACAAATAAGATTAATTTTTTGCCGACTAAATGTAGGTACAAAGGTGTTACTTAAGATTCGAACATACAACTTGGTCACTTTTTTGCATTTGCATTGCACCAAGGGCGCAAAGAAAATTTTTGCGTCGAGGTTGTGAAATTGAATCCAGAGCGAACTGAGGCGATTCTTGCATTAAAGACAGAGCGAAGCTAGGAAACTAAGAATCGCTAAAGGAGCGAGGGATTCAACACTACCGAGACCAAAAATGATTTGCGCCCGTGTAGAACACTCTGCTTTTCACTACCATCTAAGAGGAATGAAAATGCGTACTTGCGTTCTAATTTCAAATATTTGACAATTAGGTATGTACTTCAAAGTTTTGCAGCAAAGAGTTTGGAAGATCAGTAATTATGTAGTTCCAAACTCGATTTTAAAACTTATTGCTTGGGTTGGAGCGAAATAGATATCGGACGAATTCTTAAGAGTGAAAGAAAAGTCCGACTTCTTAGTAAATGAGTGAATTTAGTATATAAATTCAAAATTGGATTTTGAGTCTATTTTAATAAAGGTACCTAAATGTAAATAGATTCAAAACCCAATTTTGAGTCTATTTACTTTGATGCATCTTAGCTTGAACTTTGGATAGAGTGAAAAATCGTTTTGCAATGATGATGTAACGTGCAATTAAATAACGTTAAATAGTTATTGTATCTGGTTATTAATACATTAAAATATAAAAGGATGAAAGTACAGTAATGCACATTTTTCTTTAGATTTATACTAGCCGTGCCCCGCGGTTTATTAGGGAAAATAAATTGTGTATTAACAGTAAGAATAATATCTATTCACATTTTTAAAAACAAAATAATTTAAATTTGAGCATCGGAAAGATCACTTTACAAAATTTCTTTTTCACCTATTATCCCATGGGAATAAGATATTTTCCCGCAGTAAAACGTAGCCTATGTGTTAATAGAGGGAATCAGCTAAATCCATACCAAATTTTATTAGAATCGCTCCAGCTGTTTAGACGTGAAGAAGTAACAAACATACACACACACTCACGAACTTTCGCATTTAAAATATTAGTGTGATTATCACACTTGCAAGAACAACGTGTTATTTCGGAAAACTTACGTTACATGAGAGCATTTTTTTAAGGTTTCAAAATAATGGCCGAAAGATATAGCGCCATTGAATTTATGATAGCGCTATAACGTGATGCAGTGTCTCTTTTGCTCGATATTCCGGCGTTTTCGGAGTAATAAAAAAAATCTATGAATAAAAAATGGTTTTCTTCGAAATATCACGTTGTTCTTGCAAGGGTGCGATATGTAGTGTAGTGTGGGTGGTGGTGCATCACTATACTAACCCAATTGCGGTGCTTGGATAGTGACGCCCGCGGTGGTGGCTTCGTGGACATGTTCTAGCGAGCCGGCGTAGCGTGAGACGTCCGTTGACGTGCCGCCCATGTCGAAACCTGGTAAGATAGAACATTCATTTTATCCGTTTATTTTACATCTGTTATTAACCGCTGTTAACAGTAGATTAACATATTGTTAAGGTCTGCTTTATAGTTTAATGCAAAAAAATAAAACAGTCTCGTTGACATCCCAATACAATCCAACGTCTGAATGTTGCTAGTACGCAAAAACCAAATTACCCCATTTTACTTCCAAGTGAAAATTGTTTGTGCTACGTAGGTGTTCTTTTTTTGACGTTGCTTTTTTGAGGAATTAAACTTTGATGTCTTTGTTATGTTATTGTCAAATCTCATGTGTAATTCCTGGTGTACATACCATAAAGAATATTCTATTCTATTCTTTGATGGGATAAGGATTTTGGTCACACAAGTCTTCTATTCACGCGTAACGTATTCACGGTAACAACGCGTCATTTTTTTTTTGCATTGAATTAAAAAACGGACTATAGGGTATGAGAAACCGGGGGTTAGATATAAGGGTGAATTGAATGGAGTGAATTGATTTTTTTCAGAAGTTTTGCGAATACAGTAGAAATGTAGCAGCAGGCGGTCTACCGAAAATAGTAAAACTTTGAAAGTGGTCCACGAGAAAAAAGTTTGGGAACCTCTGGTGTAGGTACATAATTAGTCCTGAAAAAAAACTGCACTCACCAATAACGGGAAGATCAGTTTCTTTCTGGTACGAAGTCATGGCGTAGCCCACAACGCCGCCAGCCGGCCCCGACAATATCGCACGGGACCCGTTAAACCTGAAATAATAACAAAAAGCTTAATTTCTAGACACATGATTATCAATGAGCTATGTGTTCCACTAATTATGTAATCACTGGGCTGCCCGAGTGATCTTAAAACGATCACAAAGGTTAAGCAACATACGGCGCGTTCAGTCCATGCATGGGTCACTGTCTATGACTAACGCTAGTGGCATTTTTCCGAGCGGTTCCGTGCTTCGCAAGGCAGGTTAAGCAGTTGGTGCCGGCTGCCGTCAATAGATGGCTGTCGTTAAGCTGGCAGTCGTTAAGCTAAGTCAGAGGCCTTAGGGCGGCTTGACAACTTCTGACAGTAAGATCAGCCACTAGTCTTACAAGCCTCCAACAATCCGGTCTTGGACCCCGTGGTGGAGTATGGCCTATACCTTCCTCAGGGAAAAGACCCGTGCCCCTCGGTGGGGGCATAATGGGTTGATGATGATGATGACATACATTGCTACTGGCCTCATAGGATACCCTGTGTCGTAGGAACCAGAAATAGCGACATCACAAACATGTAAACATCCAAGACCTGGGATTTTTTTGTCCCCAGCTTCGAGCGCAGGATTCAGGATTCAGGAGTCAGGACTCGAACCCGGCGAACTGTCGTGGGTAACTGAGAGACTGAGTAAAAAAACAGCGGGAAAATTTCTACTCACAAGTTCATCGGCGTCAGTCCGCCGTCTGACTGCATAAGTAGCACGTTAGTTCCCTCCAGTCCTCCGGAAAATCCACTAGCGAAGCTCCGGACGTAAGTCCGGATGTGTGGCGTCAGATATGCGTCCGCGCAGGCCGTGAATCCTCGCGCCACCAGGCGGACCATCGACATCACTTGGTGTGACAGGGAGATCTGCTTGAAGCCTGCCAAGATAGTAAGATTGGATAAAATATTTGACTTTTTCATCATCATCATCATTCAGCTACAAGAAGTCCACTGCTGGACATAGGCCTTCTCTATGGATTTCCAAGAAGACCGGTTGGAAGCGGCTTGCATCCAGCGTCTTCCTGCCACTTGGACGAGATCGTCTGTCCATCCTGTGGCTGGTCGTCCTACGCTGCGCTCGCCGATGTGTGGTCTCCATTCCATAACTTTTTGGCCCCATCAGCCATCAGTTCTGCGTGCTATGTGCCCCGCCCACTGCCACTTCAACTTACTCATCTTACACATTTGACTTTTTACGTAGCCTCTATTTTTGATTCCCATTGCTGGGCAAACGCCTCCCCCAGTACAGTCCTGAGTTTTCGATCCTGGACTACCTCAGACCACTGTGGCAGATGTCGGTCGAGATCGTCTCTCCAACATCTTCTAGGCCGGCCTCGACTTCGATGTTCGCCTTATGGCAGCCAGTCGGTGGCAAGTTTTGTGGTGGCAGGGTTCATTCGACTGAAATGACCATCCGAGCTCCACTTTTAATTAAAATAAATTATATATATAAAGCCACCGAGTGGGTGCCACAAGACGGACATCGAAGTCGAGGCCGGCCTAGGAGACGTTGGAGAGACGATCTCGACCAACACCTGCCGGAGTGGTCTGAGGTGGCCCAGGACCGAAAACTTTGGACCGAATTGGGGGAGGCCTTTGCCCAGCAGTGGGACACAAAAATGAAGGCTACGTAAAAAAATATATACTCGAATATTGATAAACGCTTCATTATAAGGTGTGTGTGACTTCCATAAATTATAACGCGTCGCGTTTCTTCCGCGCCCGCCCCTTCTGCGCGACCCGTGCATTACATAGCCGGATGGCCCCGTACCCCATAAGTTAAAATACTTGTTTATTTTTTATCCACAAAATCAAGGCCTTATGCTCAACACTCACCCAACTCCTCAGCAATCCTCCCAATCCGCAGCTCATGCTCGTGGTACGTGTAACTATGGGCCAGCACCACCGCTATGCTCTCAATTCCACTTCGCTTCAGCTCGGCCAGATCCTTGCGAACCGTCTCTTCGTCCACATCCCTCGTGATGAGCATCTCTTCACCGGTTGTTCCTGTGACACTTTTGTAGGTGGCGGCGTTGGGTAGCCGGCACTTGTCTCTCATCGCCGGTATGACCCGGCAGTCCACTTCCACCACGGTGGAGTAGAGGACGCTGGGACGTTTTATGTCCTGCGGATATATGAAGTTAAGCCTTGTTAAACAAGACCAATAAAATAAGGATTACTTTTTCATTTTTCAATTTAAGTAATGAAATAAAAAATAATTAAACATAAACATTTACATACAGGTACATACATTGCTTCTGACCCCATACTAGGATACCCTGTGATGTGGGAACCAGAAACATGGTTCGGGGCGACTAAAAATGTTTAGCTTAATTACTTTTATCCTTGACTTTTATAATTGTGATCTATTTATTTTATTTTATTCTCTCGAAGAAGCCCGCGGTGAATTATTTTTATTTTATTAATTCTATGACATGTATTTTACTTTCTTCAATAAACAGATGATTGATTATATGACTTTGGCTGGACACAAAAATATTTATTACTAGCTGTCCCGGCAAACTTCGTACCACCACAGTTTTCGTAATTTTTCGATATATTTTCACCATTTAACCCTCCCCTGGAATTCCACACACATAAAAAACCAAAAATCAGCCAGATCAGTCCAGCCGTTCTCGAGTTTTAGTGAGACTAACGAACGGCAAACCATTTTTACCAGATTC
The DNA here is from genome assembly GCA_947310845.1 of Yponomeuta plumbellus. Classification (NCBI taxonomy): domain Eukaryota; kingdom Metazoa; phylum Arthropoda; class Insecta; order Lepidoptera; family Yponomeutidae; genus Yponomeuta; species Yponomeuta plumbellus. Next base: position 13,669,549 of record OX371214.1, read on the forward strand.
TGACGTGTTCAGCGCTTGAAATGACCAATCCGCGGAGGGTACGCATGTTGACTAAGCCCATACTCTCTCTGAAAAAAGGCCTAAGCCCTGCAGTGGGACGAATGCAGGCTGCATTCTTTTAAGTTCGATTCTCTTACCTCCGGTTTCTCATACGCAGACGATCTATTGTTTTACTGTTATCAGCTGTAAATTTTCTTTCATATAACTATGGTCAACTGAAAGGCAACAGATTGCTTTTAGTGTACGAGAAACTGCAGGGGATATTTAGATCAATCACACGCTAAAGGGTTTTTACAGATTTACAATAAATAACATCCACACACAATCACTTGGACTGCCAGGATAGCACAACGTCACGATGAAAGTGTTTTGTGAATTGAATATTTAAATATTTATATATTCCCTTTGAAAAAAAAATTTAAATAAAATCAATTAAAATTAAGGGGCCGCCCTTAAATATGTATAAGATAAGAATATTATTTATTGTACACAAGGAAAATCAAAAACATAAAATATTTACAAGGTAACAGTACAATTGGCGGCCTTATCATAGTGAATATCTATTTTATTTTAATAATAATAAAAATAATAATAATAATAAACTCACGCCCGTTATCCCCGAAGGGGTAGGCAGAGGCACCAGTCTCTAGAACTGGACCCACGTTTTGCCGAGTTTATTAGGTCCCAAACGTGACAAGTGGCAAGCCTGTCGCCGCTATCCGGGCACAATTTATCAGCGAATGGTGTTGCTGTACAAACAAATGTACGTAACTAAAAGTCATTGGTACATGCGTGGTTCGAACCCAGACCCTCATGATCGAGAAGCAAGGGTCAACCCCACTACGCCACCACCGCTTTTTTTATTTTAATTTAATTATTTTTTACAACAAACATGATTTCTTTGCCGTTTTTATAGATAATGGTACGGAACCCTTCGTGCGCGAGTTCGGCTCGCACCTGCTTTTTACTTCACTTCACAAAGCTCACCAGTTGAAAGATATTCGGCCGCGCCTGGTTACCGATGAACAGTAAGTCCTTGAACCCCTTGTTGATGACGAGCGCCATCTTCTCGCCCTTACGCTCCAGAAGGGCGTTGGTGGCGACCGTTGTCCCCATCCTGATCCACTCGATGAGCGACGTGTTCACTTTGCCGTCCTTGTCTAGCGCGTTGCCGGTTTCCTGCGAAAGAAGGTATCAGAATGAAAGAAAGAAGGGCAGATGCAGCACCGACTACCCGTCTCTCTCTTTTCCGTCAGCAACTTTCCATCGTCGGTTGCCTGGAAGAAATTGCTTTAAGCAATAAGGCCGCCTCTTGTAGTGCATCTTATTGTTAATGTTCTGTATTTGTTTTTCTGGTACAATAAAGAATATTCTTATCTTATATTATCTTATCTTATAAGACAGATAGACGAGTAATGTATAGGGCACACTTAGATAGAGAACACTTTATTGTACACTAGCTGTCCCGGCAAACTTCGTCCCGCCAAAGTTTTCGTAATTTTTTCATATTTTCTCACAAATATAAACTATAAAAAACCAAAAATCAGCCTAATCGGTTAAGCCGTTCTCGAGTTTTCGTGAGATTAACGAATAGCGAACCATTTTTATATAATATGTGGAAGATAAAAAGGAGATTACACAGGTATAAAATTTGCGTTTTGAGACATTAACGCGTAGAGCATAGCACTAATCATTGAAGGCCATAAATTTAGATTAGCTGTGTCGTTGCAAGCATGCACGCCGATTTCGGGTACTTTTTATGTTTCTTTTGAGAATGCATCATATATTTGTTCGTGTAAATATTTTACATAAATTAAGCAACAATCAATTAAAGTTCTGCAATGTTGTAATGTGGCCACGAGAAAAAACTTGACGACCTCAGAATTCAGAAAAAATAATGTTCCTTTTATATAAGCCCCCCTTAAATATTTATTTTCATCACCATCACCATCAACCGATTATGTCCCCACCGAGGGGCACGGGTCTCTTCTCAGAGGAAGGTATAGGCCATCTGTAGACGGCAGCCGGCATCAACTGCTCAGCATGCCTTGCGAAGCGCTCGAAAAAATGCCACTAGCATTAGTCATACTCGTAGACGGTCAAACATTATTGCACGCCCTACGTTCCTTAACCTTCATGATCGTTTTTAAGATGACTCAGGCAGCCGGGAGTAGACCCGGGGCGATTGAAACATTGATTTAATTTTAAGGTGTATAATACAAATAAATATTCTGTGAATATTTTAGCGTCTACCTGTTGCAGTTGTCAATATCGAGCAAAAAAAAATCACGTTTCTTGTATGTTTTATTTTATTTAATTGAATTATTTATTTTTAAAGTGAATATAGAACCGAAGTATCTCATATTATATCGAGAATCGCTCGTAGCCCCGGTCGCCTGAATGATTTTAAACGATCACTAAGATTAAGCAACATAGGGCGCGTTCAGTGCATGGATGGGTGACCGCACTATGCCTAAGTCTAGTGGGGACACAATGGGTTGATGATGATGATCTCATATCATGAGATATGAGATACAGCCTGCTGACAAATGGACAGACGGACAGCGGAGTCTCAGTAATAGGGTCCGTTTTACCCGTTGTGTTCGAAGCCCTAAAAAAACGCACCTGCTGCAGGATGCGTCGTATAGCTTCTCTCGGCGCATCGTCATAGTTCCGCGGGTCCACCGACAGAAGCTTCATCGCAATGGTCTTCCCACCCGGGCAGCGTGCGTAGACGTCGGTGAACGTGCCGCCGCGGTCGATCGCGAATTGGAACCCTCGGGCGCTCATGACTGGGGCGAGTTTCGACTGTGGGATAGAATAGGTTACAGTGGTTTATCGTCATTGATGTTCTGATAGGCTAAGCCAGTCTGCAGCTCCAGCGTACCGCACCGTCTCGTACGAGGCGGCGACGGTGCTGGCCGGTAGCCCGCCGTGGGACCTCGAAGCCGAGGTACTCGCGACGGTCTACTGGCGCGGCGCGGAGGTTCGCGCCAATGGTGGGATGCCGCTTCCGGAGGAGATCGTGCGGTGGAGAGAGGGAGCCCGCGACGATCTCTTCCGGGACTGGTGGGAGAGGCTGGCGCAACCTACCGCCGGCCTCGAGGTGGTGGCCGCCGTTCAACCCGTTCTTCGGGAGTGGGCCGAACGCAAGCACGGTGCACTGACCTACCGCCTGGCGCAGGTCCTCACCGGGCACGGCTGCTTCGGTGTGTACCTGTGCCGGATTGTGGGTCGGGAGCCGTCGACGGCGTGCCACCACTGCGACGCGACGGAGGACACGGCGCAGAACACGCGCGCCGTGTGCATTGCGTGGGCGGAGCCGCGTGCCGAATTGGCCGCGGCTATTGGGGCGGACCTCTCGCTGCCGGCCATCGTCAGTGCGATGGTCGGCAGCGAAGAGGCCTGGTCGGCAGTCCTCGCCTTCAAAGAGGCCGTTATGAGGGAGAAAGAGGCGGCGGAAAGGGCGCGAGAGGATGATCCCCTTTCGCTCCCTCTTCGCCGTCGGAGGACCGGCCGCAGACGGCGGGCGTATGCCGACCGTCTGCCGCCTTAACGGGGGCCTTCGGATTCAGAGGTCCCGTGCTGGAAGGCGCTCCATGTGTTCCGGAGTGCCTTCAGCGTAGTGGGGGGAGAAAACACTTCCCCCCTGAAGATGTGCCCGCGAGGGCGCCCGCTGACGGGGTTGCGGTAGTGTGCGCAAGCGTTCCCGTGGCCCCGTCCCTTGCGAATGGGATGGAACACCCCAGGAGTTTTGCCCTTTTCAGGGCGGGGAGCCGACATTACCGCCGTGCTCCCCCGAGCCGGCGGTACCCGTAAAGTGGTTTCTCCTGGGTAAAAAAAAAAAAGGCTAAGCCAGTCTTCTCATACACTAACAAGCTACTAGAAACCTGAAATTTCAGTAAGAAAGGTTGGCTTTGTAAACAACTAAAATAAAAATAAAATAAAATATGCAGTTATGTCATGAAATGATATGTTTGTGATATGTTTTTCGCTATTTACTCAAAACTGCGTTTTTACGATTACTCCGTTCTTCCTTACGAGGGCAGAGCAGCTGTCAGAGACAAGCTGTTAATCTTCTGTTAACAACAGTTAACAACGAGAAACTGGGGGTTAGCCAGTCTTCTCGGACACTAACAAGCTGTTAATCTACTGTTAACAGCGGTCAGTTGGCCAAAGTGCTTACGAAAAAAACATTTGACAGGTTGTTAACAGTAGTTTAACACATTGTTAGCGTTCCAGAAGTGCAGGGTAAGATTTTTGTCCAATGGACAGACTACACAAAGACGCAAAGAATACTTTTTAGTATTAAGCTCGCCTTTGTGCAGATCTTTTCGTGTGCAAAAAAGAATTTTTAAACCAAAGGATACCTTCCACAATATTCCTTTAGATACAATCACAATTTATGTGGAGGATTGCAGATTCTTGGATGCTTGTTAAACTTTGTAATTTCAGAATTCAACAAAAATGTAGGTAGATAGATAGATAGATAGAATATTCTTTATTGTACTCATAAATTACATTACAGATAGGAAATCAGAAATCAGAAATCAATATTATGACCTTAAAATATAAACACAAGGGATATATGTTTTAATTGATTCCTCCATGGTTTATCTCAGTCACAGCTTGGCTAAGATAAAATTACAATTAGTCTCGATCTTAATATTGAGAATGAAGTCTAAACAACTTTGTCAAAACTATGATAAAAAAACATAGAAAAGCTTTACCTACATGAAAAAAATATTTATTTAAAGTAATGGATACAAAGACTTACATTTTGTGCTTATATTATTCTTAAAGAAAAGCATGACAAAAAACATAATTTTAGGTGACTACTACCATAACTAGACTACTGGGTAGCCTGTATTTAATATGTACATAATATGGATGCATGCACTGCATATATAGCTTAAAAATATACTCAATAGTACAATAAGAAAAAGACAACTACAATGCATTCCACGAAACAAGGTTCAAAGGAAAATTGTCCATGTGAGACCATTGGTTAATGCCCGTGACCTTTAATGGCCACTGCCCTACGAAGGGGACCGCCTACGCTTAGGTATTGTCTACAAATTTGATGTACGACTTACAACACAGAAGTTTATCTGTAGATTTAGTACTTATATTTACATTCTACATTGCTACTCAAGATAGCTGATTAAATTAATACTTTGCCAAACATATTAATATTTAATTATTATGTTTGGTGAAGGAACTTATTTGTTTTTCGTTTGATAAGAATCTTGTAAGACTGAAGATGTGTCATGTACTAGTTTGATATAAAATAAGTAGACAAAACTTTCCCAAAGTAGGTATATAAATGGTTACCAAATTTTGTATTCAAGTGCCCTTAATCAAGTGAACCTTAATAATTTATAATAAGACATTCTTTCAAACATTATTGGGCGTATTCACCACGCGTGCCCGGTTTGCCCAATGTCAACTTTAAGAGCTGAAGTATGTGAACACCTTAGCTACACAGGTCTCCTAACAATGTTTACCTGCACAGTTAGACAGTTGTAGGTATTGCTACTACGAACGAGTCAACTAGGTACTACCGAAACTACTTACTGGTTTCCTTTAAGTAAATCATAAGGAAAAAACTCATAATCGCTCTACTAAATCATTCATACACTCGGTATTTCTAACAGAACTATTTTTACAGTGCAATAAGTAAGTTAATTTCGTACGCACCCTGTTAATTTGGTCTTGATGAAATAATTTTAACACAAAACAAAAGTTTTAAAGACAAAAATCTTGGAAACTGTGCTTGGAAAGAAACTCTAGAGCGGTCGAGTCGCAAAAGAAAGAAACAGAACAGAACAAAAAAATCTTATCTCATATCATGTTTTTTGACAGCAGGATAGCTTGATTTGTTTACTTATGAGATAAAAAGAGACGCACGCATGTGGAATTATCAAGGACCGTTCAGAAATCAAATGTCTTCTTAATGTCAAACAAATGTCCATGAACTGATAGCACCAGTCCGAATAGTACGGGTTTCTGAACGAAACAAAACATAACCTCCAAAAGTCAAAACACGTCGATTGAGGAGCCGATGTTTATTTCTTGTTTTTATCAAAAAAGATTTGTTTCACTCGGTGCTTACTTAAAAAGAATGGGGAAAAGAAACCGCAACGTGAACAAGTTCGCTCAGCGGAAGAGAGACCGAAAAGAAGCGGTAAAACAGTAATTTTCTTAAAAAGGAAGTCAGTTTGCACACCACATTTCACTCAATCTTTCTCTATAATTTCAGGAGAAAAACCCCCAAGACAAGCCTGCAAGTGACACGAGAAAACACTATGAAGACATCGTGAAGGAAAACGCGTCATTTGAACAGTATTACAAGGTAGAGTTTGTAATTCTTAAGGCTAACCTCATTACTGTTATATCAAATCAAAACGCAAACCTTTTTGCGTTTTTTTTTTCTTGGCCGGAAGATATCAGCCAACTATATGTGGCAAGAAGTCGAAAATTATTGTGCAATCTCTTTTTGCAGGGCCAAAATATCGTAACGGAAAATGAATGGCCAGTGTTCATGCAAGCTCTCAGAGAGAACTTGCCAACAGCATTCCGTATCACGGGATCAAAAGTTGAAGCTGCTGCTCTCATGAAGATAGTCAAAAGTGAATACTTCAATGAGATATTGAACATGAAATTAAAGGTTGAAGGTTCCGATGCCGAGGAGGAGATTAAGCCAATCAATCTGCCATGGTAAGTTGAAAAAAAAAAACTTTTTCGTTTTTTTAAGTTAGCATACTCGTAAACTGTAATATCGTCGTTGCGCTTGGAAAAACAGACAAATGTAAAATTGAGGACAAAGAAAAAACTTAATAATTTTGTAAGTACTATGCCTTTTTTTTTATTCAATTGTACATAGCTGATAATAATTTTCATTTCAAGTTTCAAGCTAGCTAGCACAAAATGGGTCTTATAGGGTTGTCGGGCTAAGAAAATATGTACTGACAAAATACAAAAAACTAATTCAGCTAAAAAAATGTTTGTCTGATTTTCCAGGCGCAGCGACGATATATTTTTACCTCATCACTTGGGTCCTAAAGTAGGCAAGCCTGCAATATGTTTTCTTTGGAATGTTTCCAAGATTAAATTTATTTAATGTAATAAAAATTATGAATCGCTCGTAGCCTGGGCTGCCTGAGTGATCTTGAACGATCACTAATGTTAAGCAACATACGGCGCGTTCAGTCCATGGATGGGTCACCGTCTATGACTAACGCTAGTGCCATTTTTTCCGAGCGATTCCGTGCTTCGCAAGGCACGTTAAGCAGTTGGTGCCGGCTGCCGTCGATAGATGGCAGTCGTTAAGCCAAGTCAGAGGCCTTAGGGCGGCTTGCAAACTTCTGACAGTAAGACCAGCCACTAGTCTTACAAGCCTCCACCAATCCGGACTTGGCCCCCGTGGTGGAGTATGGCCTGAACCTTCCTCAGGGAAGAGACCCGTGCCCCTCGGTGGGGACATAATGGGTTGATGATGAATAAAAATTAGTGATTACTAATATTTTCATGATTAAAGGAATTATAACATGTCACTGGGTTGCTTAGCTTTGGACCAGGACTACTGATTGGATTGTGTGTGTTGTTATTAGTGTAGAGAATAAGGGAAGAAACACTGACGAAACAAATATATTGAGTGAATGTGGGTGGAAGGGTTAAGGGAATTCGTCACTTTCACAGAGATTACTCGCTTACTTTTTGTCTTGCCCTTTGCTAATACATCCCCTATTTAATCGAAATATTGCACCTGGGGCATTCCTTACCGGAACATTCGAACAAATAATTTGTTTTGTTACTTAAAATAAGTTTTTTTTTTTCATCCTTTCCACATCACACATCCTTTATACTACATTCCTGTAATTCCTAGATTCATGGAATCTGGCATTCTGGCAGATGAGAAGGCAAGAATAATAGGGAATGGATGAAAATATCAGAAGTGCTTGATATTTATTTTGGTGATAGGAATAACCTTCCTTAACGCAGGAAAAAAGTCACCAAAAAAAATATCAAGCACTTCTGATATTTTCATCCATTCCCTATTCTCCAGACATATATCTTCCTTTCACGCAAAATAGGCAAAAATACTAATGTCAAAAAAATCCTGGAGTGACTATTACTAGACAGAGACTACAAAATTAAAATATCTTCTATTATATTTAGATAACTACTAGCTGACCCGGCAAACGTTGTTTCGCCATATATATTTTTTTTTAACTTAGGGCTAGTTAGTTTGAGTTAAGATTTCCGCACTTGGCCTCATAGTTGGGCCATTGTGCCCCCCGCCCGCCGCGCGCTTTGACGATTAGACGCTTTTGCTGTCGCTCTCAATTGAATATTTGATATTCTGTTCAAGATTGTCCTTTCAAGTACTACTGTGTTTTTATTGTGTTGTGTAAACAGTGACAAACTCAAGAGTTATTGTAAATCTCACATTTACGCGTCCGAAGTGATATTTTTGATAAAAATACAGTGACTGTTTCTGTGCTAATATTTGTCGTCTAGTGGGTATACAAATATTGTCTCCGATTGTTTACCGACCCACTATACTGCTGCGCCTTGCAAAATTATCTGAGCAAACTTTCACAACCCGTCCACTTGATACTCTTTTTACAAATACAGGCGCATTTTGCCATGTCCTTCCCTAATGTGGCTTTGCTAAAATGTGGTGCCTGCCTGGGAAAAATCATTAACGACGATTTCATCTACTGCTCATTTGAAAACTGCAGGCTGCCCTTCCATACTGACCTTTGCATAGGTGGGCCTATACCGGAAGAGGACCAGAAAGAAAATTGGATCTGCCCTAAATGCAGGACTGCTATAAAAAGGGTAGGGCCAAACTGCTCTACACCGGTGCGCGGCCTCGATTCTACAGATCACCTGAATGTGACCGTTCGTCGCAAGACTAACAACCCTAGTAAGGATACGGAGCCTGCCCATCGAGACTACATCACCTTTGATAGATTCTCAACTCTACTGGATACCAAGCTTGAAGCTATTAGATCTTCACTGGCCTGTGATTTAAAATCCGCTATTGGACAGTTGCAGAAAGAAGTACAACAGGAAATCGCAAGATTAAGCGACAGAATAATGACGGTGGAGGCCGAAAACGCCCAGCTTAAGTCTGCTCTCCAACATTGTGAGCAACGGTGTGCTACCAGCGACATCTCATCCAACAAAATCGAGCTACAGGAGACTATTAACCTACTAAGATCAGAGCTGAACGAGAGGGACCAAGTGGCTTTAGAAAATGTACTAGAGATCACAGGCATTCCTGAAACGAGCGGAGAAGCTACAATGCCCCTAGCGATGGCGGCTGCAACGAAACTGGGCGTCCGATTGGCCGAACAGGATGTCACCAACGTGATGCGAGCTGGTCCACGTCGCCTGCAAGCTACCAGTGCCAATGGGCCGGCCATTCGTCCTCGGCCTATTGTGCTCCACCTGGCTCGACGTACACTCAAGGACGAGTTGATGAAAAACTTCCGCACACGTCGTGGTGTCACCACAGCCGATATAGGTCTTCCTCCGCATGAGCCCCGGCCCTTTTTTGTCAACGAACGGCTTACAAGGGAAAACCGGAATCTTTTCGGCAAAGCGAAAGAGTTGGGCCGGAGACATGGTTGGCGCTTTATTTGGACAAAGGAGGGACGTATTTTGGTCAAGCGTGAAGAAAATACTCCGTACTATAAAATTCGCTCCGAAAAAGACCTCGTTCGTGTTTTTGGAGACGACTCGGATACTAGCTCTAAGAAATAATAAAACCTATTTTACCGTGCTATATATTGCAATGACTCTACTCACGCTCATGATTAAATACAGTGTATTCCAATTTACAATTATTCCAGTAACAGAGACACACTACAGCGAAAGCAAAACCCACACACCACAGCTACACTTTACAACTGACAGATTGCGTTGTTTTAAGTTGACATTTATGAGTTTCATAACACATACATCTTCGATAGTTTAAATATAATAAATTCGATTGAAAATTTTAATGTTGCTGTTCCGATTGCATGCAATCCTGAAAATTGTAAAATTCACTTTAAAAATTCTAGCTCACATCTAAAAATCGTACACCAGAATATTCGCAGTATCAATTGTAACTTTGACAGTTTGTATAGTACGCTGGCTAAATTAGGGTTTGAATGCGATGTGATCGTATTATCAGAATGCTGGCTATCTCGCTCTGAACACCTACCGTCAATGAAAGGCTATAACATGCACACAACTAACAAAACATTCAACCAAAACGATGGTGTGGTGGTATATTTAAAAGACTATATCAAGGGTGTAGTACTGGAACCAAATTTTATGGATGCTAATTGCATAACAATGGAAATTGATAAAGATACTGTCATAATAGCTTTGTATAGACCCCCCAGCTTCTCGAATCTAGACAATTTCCTCCAATCGTTGGATAACCTGTTGACTAGTCTTTCATCTACTAAGAACATAATAATAACAGGTGATATTAATATTAACCTAATGGATACGGGATTTACTACAGCGGCATATCTGGACACTTTGTCTTTCCACGGTCTCTTACCTGCAAGCTATCTCCCTACGAGAGCAAACAACTGTCTTGATCATGTCATCATAAAAACGAAATTGAGCGCTTATAGTTTTACATTGAACACTTCTGTTACTGACCACCTTACTACTCTTCTATGTTTGCATACCGGCAAAAAAAATAATTGTGCGAAATCTAAAATAATTAACAAAATTAATTATGAATCGCTCCAATCACAATGTTGTACGACAGACTTTAATATAGTTTTAGTAGAAAATTGTTTGGAAAAAGCAACAAATTTATTTATTGACCTAATGAACAAATTATTAATTGACAACTCCATTACCATAAGATTGCCAAGAAGTAGAATTACTTTAAAACCCTGGGTTACAGTTGGACTACTACGTTGCATAAAAAATAGAGACAGAATGCATAAACGATCAAGAAGCGAAACACAAAATAAAGTATTAAAAATAACTTATACAAGATACCGCAACTACTGCAACAATCTACTAAAAAAGTTAAAAAGGCTATATGAGAGGGATCAATTACTCAATGCAAAAAATAACTCCAAAAAGCTCTGGAATACAATAAAATCCGTAACGAATACAAGCAGAACAAACTCTGTCCCGCAAGAACTTCTAACGTGTAATGATACTTCAGGAATAAATAAAGTAAATAAGTACTTTGCAAGTATAGGGCAATCCTTGGCTGAAAAATGTAATACCAACCTACCACCTCTGAGTAATTCAACATTATCCAACTTTAAACGCCCTTCTGGTTCTTTTGTTCTTTTGCCTACAAGCTGTGATGAAGTAAAGACACTTATCATGAATCTTAAAAGAGACTGCGGTCCTGGGTGGGACATGATATCTGCCAAAGTATTAGTTGCCACATGTAGTGTTGTAGCTCCGGTTCTTAGTGACCTCCTAAACAGATGCATGCAGAGTGGTACGTTTCCACAAGCTCTTAAAAAGTCACTAGTCCACCCAATCCACAAGGCCGGGGACAGATCATGTGTTAATAACTATCGTCCAATAGCAATTCTCACTACCCTCTCAAAGTTGTATGAGCGCCTAATCAACATCAGACTAACGAAGTATCTCGAGGACTTCCAGCTATTGTCTAAAACGCAATTCGGCTTCCGAAGAGGACTCTCTACCGACGATGCGGTTCATACGATGGTTGATTCTGTGGTGAGAAAGCTTGACAGAGGGGTTAAATGCCTAACTATCTTCCTCGATCTTGCAAAGGCTTTCGACACGGTCTCTGTACCCCGCCTTCTGGATAAACTGGAGCAAATGGGAGTCAGAGGTGTCCCTCTTCAGTTGTTTAAAAGTTACCTTTCGGGTAGGACTCAACGAGTAAAAATCGGTGATTCTATTAGCGAAGACTTACCAATAAGCTACGGTGTACCGCAAGGCAGCATATTAGGACCAACCCTCTTCTTATGTTATTTAAACGACTTGTGTGAACTAAACCTAACAAACTGCAAAATAACAGCCTATGCCGATGACACTGCCCTGACTTTCTGGTCCGATACATATGAAGAACTTTTCAATGTTTCACAGTTAGGATTCACTAACGTCTGTCACTGGCTGGCTTTGAACTTTCTGACCTTGAATGACGATAAAACAAAATTTATAGTTTACCAAATTAAAAATAATCCAGGTTTATCGGTCCCTCCTATCCAGGCTCATAAATGTCGCTTTGATCATGCAATATCATGTGATTGTCCGCTCATCCAAGAAACAGACAAAATAAAATACTTGGGTGTGATTATTGATAAAAACTTGTCTTTCAAGGAACACATACACGTGCTTTCTCAAAAAACCCGAAAGTTAAGCTACCTTTTTAAATGTCTTCGCCATGTTGCAGATTCGGAGGTCATAAAAATGGTGTATTTCGCTTTGGCTCAATCTATTCAAACTTATTGCATAAGAACATGGGGCGGTGCTCCCAAGACGACGCTGATTGAACTTGAGAGAGCCCAGAGAATGTTACTTAAGGTCATTTATTTCAAACCTAGACTTTACTGCACTGCTAGCTTGTATTCTGACGCTAAGGTCTTAACGATCAGGCAACTGTATATCGTGAATACTGTCCTTCACAGGCATTCTACCGCCTCTACTTCTGGTAATAGTGGTGATACAATTAGCCGCAGAAGAATCCACACTGTATGCGAAGCTGTAATTGTAAAAACGTCATTTGCACAGCGTTTTTACCTTTATAGATCTGGCAAGCTCTATAACTTTCTCAATAAAATACTTAGCATCATTGATGTTACAAAATATAAACTGAAACAGAAATTATTCACGTACCTAAGTGAACTAGATTATACCAGAACTGAAAGCTTAATTGAAGTGAAAACCTAACGTAATCAGTTACTTTATCTTACCATCAAACACACACACACACACCCACACACACACCCTCATACACACACATACACACACCTACACTCATACACTCAGTGGCTGAAACCCGATCCCAAGACTTAGTCGTAGGGCTGAGTGTATGAGTGTAAGTACCCGTTTATTCGGTTTTTGTGTCTATTTTTGTATACTATCCTTGTTTTCTGTAATTTCTCTGTTGGTCTTGACTTATTGTGTCTACAGTATGTTCCATACTTTGTTGCTCTAGTGTTTGGGAGGCCTGGCATCCTAAGATACAGATCTTTGATCTAGTTTAGGACCCAGTCTTTCCACAAATTATTCTTATTGTGCCATATTGTATCACATCAGCTATTGTACCTAATTTGTGGATAGAAAAATAAAGTTTATTTGTATTGTATTGTATTGTATTGTACGTAACTTAGGGTTATGAAAAATAGATAATAACCTTTTTAGAACTAAAACTTTCATAAGCATGACACATTGTAAACTTTTAGTCCGGATCTACTTACAGGCGTACTGCCCTCGTAAGGAAGAACGCAGTAATAGCTATTACTGCGTTTTTACTTTGGATGCAAAATTGGGCTCCCTGGTGGTATATCTATAGGTGAAAAAATAATGGTGGCTGTAGGTGTACTAGAAACCTGAAATTTCAGTAAGAAAATATGCAGTAATGTATGAAATCCTTCTATTCCTAAGAAATAAATAGCTATTTACTCAAAACTGCGTTTTTACGATTACTGCGTTCTTCCTTACGAGGGCAGCATTGTACCAACCTATTCTCAGACCTACCGATCATACATATAAAATTTCACCAAAATCACGGTGAGTGATGACATTTATGTATGAGATTAGAAGAAGAAAGAAGAAGAAGATAGAAGATAATAGAAAATTTTATATTAAATTAAGGAAGATACAAACACTTAAAAATGAACTCTGTGGCACTTCTCTTTCGACCTTTCACCTTGACGAACCTCTGTGGCGCAGCGGTTAGCGCATCTGACTACCGTGCGAGAGGTAAGTAAGTAAAGTAAAGTAAAGTAAAAATTGTTTATTGCCAAATGAATTATGTTCGGTCCCGGGTTCGAATCCCGGCTGGGGACAAAAAAAAACAAAACCCAGGTCTTGGATGTTTACATGTTTGTGACGGCGCTGTTTCTGGTTCCCACGACACAGGGTATCCTAGTGTGGAGCCAGAAGCAATGTATGTGCATGTATGTAAATGTTTATGTTATGTTATGTTTAACTTTCAAATTCTCCTTAGCCAATCTTCCATCTACTGCTTTTAACAGTTCTCAATTTTGTTTTAGGTACCCTGGTGGCCTAGCATGGCAACTCCGTCTCTCGCGCACGGACATACGGCGCAACGAAGCGCTGTACAAGCTCCATAACTTCTTAGTAGCCGAGACTGCTGCAGGGGGGGTGTCACGCCAGGAAACCGTGTCCATGATACCACCGGTTCTTCTGGATGTGCAACCGCACCATAAGGTATTAGTTCCTATAAGTTGTCATTGGGCGTGCTTTGGAAAGACTATTGTTTTCAGTAGAAATGCAATCTCTTTCTTGCTTAGTAAGATTATAAAATTGCAAGTACGGAAAGGATATACTTCATGAGAAAACCATATTAAGTCTTAAATTGGCATTAAGTATGTGCACGACAAATTGAGGAAGAACTCAATATCAAACCAACCGATTTCAATGATTTTTTTTAAGAGCAAATTAACGGATCCGGCTGAATCTTTTATATCTATCGACGTGTGGTCTATTAAATAAGAATGTTGGTGTCCAATTAGTTAGGGTAGTGTACTTTTTGTTTTGGAATAGCTTTATTTTGAAGACGGTGTTTTATTGTTAAAATTTTTGTTTATCCCACCACAGGTATTGGACATGTGCGCCGCGCCCGGATCTAAAACAGCTCAGCTCATCGAGTTCCTGCACGCCGATGAAGGAAAAATGCCCACAGGTAATCATGAAATTGGAATTGGCCATGATACATTTATGAACATGAATGGGAAATCTCAAAACCATTTCGAGAATTATGCTTTCGCTGCAATCTCCATTTATCAGATTTGTAAATAAGTCCATATTTTTTAAGTTATTCAATATAAAGCCTTGACCTTAAATGACTTTTCTATGACGTCAGCAAATACAGTATGTGTATGAAACACTTGCCCATCTGTTGCCTTACTTACAAAAAAATATACATACTAATTACATTTGTTTTTTTTATGCAGGCAAAGACTATCTATTTAATCATATTCTGATAACGTCACAAACACCAAAATTTTAGAAAAATTTAAAAATAGATAGGTACAATGAATAAAACTCAAAAATACCGAAATTAGTTTTTTTAAATGGTTGATATTTTGAAAAAATATATACAAAAATATATATATAATATGTACATACTCATAACAGAAGATAACCAACTACTTTAAGAACTCGCATTATTACGTGCTGGTGGGCAAACGAAAAGCGTCCATATTGCACTCAGCCTTTAAACCCCACATTCCCTCGCCAGGCTTCGTCATAGCCAACGACGTGGACAACTCCCGTTGCTACATGCTGGTGCATCAGGCAAAGCGGCTCAACTCTCCTTGCGTCCTCATCACCAACCACGACTCTGCCGTACTGCCGAGCCTGCAAGTCTCCGATGAGCAGGTAACATTGATTGATTGATTGACGATTTTCATTGAAATTCTAGCTGACCCGGCAAACGTGCCCGCGGTGTTACCCGCGGCTTATTAGGGAAAATAAATTGTGTATTAACAGTAAAATAATAACTACTCACATTTTTCATCATCATCATAATCATCATTCAGCTACAAGAAGTCCACTGCTGGACGTAGGCCTCAGCAAAATAATTTGAATTTGAGCATAGCAAAGATCATTTACAAAATTAAATTTTCATTTTTCCTATGGTAATAAGATATTTTCCCGCACTAAAACGTAGCATATGTGTTAACCCGGGGTGGCAGCTAAGTCCACACCAAATTTTATTAAAATCACTCCAGCCGTTTAGACTTGAAGAAGTAACAAACATACACAGTCACAAACTTTAGCCTTTGTAATATTAGTGTGATTTATAGGGATTATAATTTTTTTTTATTAAGGTAAGGTGAAGGTAAGTCAATACGGAATAGGCTATTTGACAGTGTGAAAAAAACAGTATTATTTATATGTATTCGTATAAATGATGTGTCTGAACCGCTTTAAATCAATTTAACTAAAAAAACAATTATGATTTGTAAAAAAACACAAAGTAAAATTTGATAATTTGTATCTGCCGCCATTGTATCGAAAACGGCCTGGATTGGCCGATTCTATGATGACGTCACAATTCAATAAAAATGGCGTCGGTCCTTCATTCTTACTTACGTTCATTGGTTGGTTTATTGGGAAGTGACATCATAATACCAGTGCGGCGCCATATTGCCCAAGATAGCGTTTTGGCGGCTTATTAGTAAATTTTCGTTTGCCTTTTTTAGAAGAAACACACGAAAGAATTTAAAATGACCACTTTCTGAGGACTCCATGAACACCAACAAACAATATGAGATGGCTTTCAGAAATCGGTCAAATAGCCTATGACAAAGAGTTGAAAAGTGTTTATTCCCCCAGGACCCTTCCGCCACGAAGCCGCTAAAGTTCGACCGCATCCTGTGCGACGTCCCTTGCTCCGGCGACGGCACGCTGCGTAAGAACGCCGACATCTGGATGAAATGGTCCAACGGGAACGGGAACAACCTTCACGGGTAACAAGTTTGCCCTTATAAGCCGTCTTGAAAAAAATTAAAAACTTTATTGTAAAACGGTTACAAAAAATGGTTACTGGCTCCCAAACTAGGATTCCCTGTGCTATGGGTAGGCAGATCTTCTCTGAGTCTTCCAGTCTTCCGGATACACTTATTTTATTTTATTTTATCAGGGACATCAACAGCGAAAACTAACAATATTAACACAATAATAAAGATACAATTCACAAGGCCAATAACAGACGTCCACAAATATTCATTTCATAATTACAAAAAATAAACCACGATAACGCTCAGCAATTAGCTCCGCTACAGACGGCCCCAAGGCAGCGGCTAACATGATACATAACTGTATGTACATTGACATTCAACAAGCAGAATGTAAATTCTTTACGTTGAAATAAATTATTTCTGATTTGATTTCAATATAAAATACATGCATTTACATTGAAATGAATATGGCTTACCAGCCACTAGTCTTACAAGCCTCCACCAATACGGACTTGGCCCCCGTGGTGGAGTATGGCCTATACCTTCCTCAGGGAAGAGACCCGTGCCCCTCGGTGGGGACATAATGGGTTGGTGATGAATATGGCTTACAATAATACAAACAAACTTGACTTTTTGTCGATAGAGTTCGACCAAGTTTCGCTCTGATTCGCAGAGCTTAATCATGTTCACTCTGATAAGTCAGAGACAAGCAACCCACGACGCGAGGTCCGTCTCTGCTCACCATGATGAAGCTCTGCGAATCATAGCGAAACTTGGTCGGACTCTATCGACAAAAAGTCTAGTAAGTCCGGAAGAAAGCTTATAAAGTCTAGTGATTACCAAAGTTTTAGTTCAAAAAGTCTGCCTTTACTAAGCACCGGTTCCTGGTGGGCAATTGGTAACTTGTGTCTCACTTAGAGTAAACATTGCTTTTATACCATAGAAGTCATATTATCATTATCAACCCATTATGTCTCCACCGAGGGGCACGGGTCTCTTCCCTGAGGACGGTATAGGCCGTACTCCACCACGGGGGCCAAGTGCGAATTGGTGAAGGCTTGTAAGACTAGTGGCTAGTCTTACTGTCAGAAGTTTTCAGACCGCCCTAAGTACTAAAGAATAGTAGCATGTTATTAATCATTATTGCTACGTATTTTGTTACTGATGTCGCTGTAGATTTCCCTATCATTAAATACAAAAGGTCAACCTCCTCTCCCAACAGAATACAGTACCGCATCCTGAAGCGCGGTCTAGAACTGCTGGCGGTGGGCGGGCGGCTCGTCTACTCGACTTGCTCGTTCAATCCGATCGAGAACGAAGCGGTGCTGCATAGAGTGCTAGCGGAGGCCGAGGGGACCGTCCGGTTGGTTCCTGTGGAGGACAGACTGCCTGGCGCGGTCTTTGCCAAGGGTAAACAACTATTCATTCGGTCAGTCAGTCATTCACTCAGTCAGTCACTTAGTTGGTCAGTCAATCAGTCAGTACCTGATGGATACACGCACCATAGCCTATCGCTTATATCCAGGAAGATGGTCCTTTTCTATCGTTGTAGAGAACTAATCTCGTCTACTCGACTTGCTTGTTCAATCCGATCGAGAACGTAGCGGTGCTGCATAGAGAGGCCGAGGGGACCGTCCGGTTGGTTCGTTTGGAGGACAGACTGCCTGGCGCCGTCTTTGGTAAACCAGTATTTGACTATCTCTGTGGCGCAGCGGTTAACTTATCCGCCTATATACGATGCGAGAGGTTTTGGATGGGCCCCAGGTCTTGGATGTTTAGATGTTTGTGATGTCTATTTCTGGTTCCCACGACACAGGGCATCCTAGTGTGGGGCCAGAAGCGGTGCCTGTATGTATGTTTTTGGTTTATTACTATTCAATCGGTCGGTCAGTCATTCACTCACTCACTCACTCAGTTGGTCAGTCAATCAGTCAGAACCTAAAGAAAAAGAGTCAAAGATAGGAAACGAGCCACCTTCCTTGAGACCGACAATCGATAGGCCATAGCATTGAATAAATTCAATGGCCATAGTGCGTGTATCACTATAGCCTATCGATTGTCGGTCTCAAGGAAGGTGGCTCGTTTTCTATCTCTGACTCTTTTGAGTCGGTCAGTGAGTCACTCATTCAGTCGCTCAGCCAAATAAGAAGTTAGTAAAGTTAAAATATCCTTACAAATGCGAGTCTGATACGCCCAACAAGGGTTCCGTTCAAATTAATTAAATTCGGTGAAATATAAAGTAAAGTAAAGTAAAAATATTTATTTAAAATAACACAGTTTTATATAGATTTAGATGCACAGAATTACAAGTTTATGTTTTACTTAATATCTAGGTTTCAATGTCAGCCCCCAAACTAGGCAAAGCCTGTATCTTGGGGACTCTTATTATACAAATACTCTTATTTTCGTTTTACAAATTTTAAATTATGACGACTACGACTGTTTTAAGTGCATCCAAGCGTGCAGTAGATTTACAACGGATATTCATGTACAAAATATTTAATAAGGCATGCACTAAAATTATAATAAAAACTAGTAGCTCCATCTCAGTACTTATGTCTTGTTATTATGTGTTTTTAATAAAAAGCTTTTCGGTATCTTCATAACTCAGGGTTCTCAAGAATTTAGTAACATGTGTTTTGGCCGCGTATTGAGTGAGATTTACGAAATTACAGGGTATCATGAGTTTATTATAAAGAAAAGGGAAAATAAAAGGGGGGAAGCGCTGGGCAAATGATGGTTTACAAGCAGGGACTGGTATTTTCGGTATTCGTCTTGAGGATATTGAATTTGGAATATAGGTTTTGTGGGCAGCGAGTACCGCTTTGCGTATGTAAAGCTGGCGAACACGTAATAGACCACTCTCTTTATAGAGTTTATTGGTAGAGAAGCGGTAGGGCCTTTTAAACATAACCTTCAATACAGCCCGTTGGGCCCTTTCTATTTTAATGAAATGCGTTTTTGCGAAATATTCTCTTGTATTTACTTTAAAGTGTTCTCTATCTGTCTATATGGTTGTAATTTCAATTCCTACCCTCTCGCGTTCCCGAGATAAAGGATGTAGACAGACAGACTTACGGTCATAGCCCACTTACACGACTCTGCTACCTTCCGGCAAAAATAATATAATTAAAATATGGGCTTTAAATATTGCTCTTTAGATATATTTTACATTGGCATCATAAATTAGCAGACGGCTCGCTGTCAGCTGCAATATTTAAAGCCCATATTTGAATTATATTATTTTTGCCGGGTGGTAGCAGAGTCGTGTAAGGGGGCTATGACCTTAACGGATATCAGTGTGATCCTTTAACGGTACCGTTTTTTTCCTTTTGAGTTAATGAATCCTAAAAAGGTGTCACTTAGCTAGAAAACCTGTTTAAATAACGGTCTAATAGAGTATTCATGGACACCCTCCTCCACCAGGTATGTCCCACTGGCGGCCCGCGTCCAAGGACATGGTGTTCTACGACAAATACGAAGACGTCCCCGAGAAATGGCAGACCGTGGTCAGACCGCAAATGTTCCCGCCCAAACCCGAAGACGCGAGCAAGTTCAACCTGGACCGATGGTGAGACGCCCTCTCCTTTCAGGTTAGGGAAGAAAAGTCATCATCATCTTTCAACCACAAGAAGTCCACTGCTGGACATATACGATATGTGAGTGGTTGACCAAAAAGGGACCTGGAGGGATTGGAAACCGTTATTTTTTTATTTGTGGTATTTTAGCTTTGTTTTGGTCTAACCAGAATATTTCTAGGTGCCGTAGTTATTTCTTTATGATTTTTTTGTGAGCCGAGCGCGAGTCGAAACCTATAGAAACACGAAACTTCAAACGCGATTTTCTCGAAATCAATTATTTTCCCTTGACGTCACTTTTTGGTCAACCACTCACATATTATGACTTCTTTTATATTATTAGAAAGCGAACTGCTTCATACTGCGTAGAGTGCGGGGAAGCTCTTACGGCATCCTGAGTGTTTTTGTTGACCGGTTTGACTGCCACATTTTCAGGCACTGGATCTGCACGCATCGCACCTCCAGAACTATAGTGACCTAACTCAAAATTTGGGTAAAATGAGTTAAGTACTCAGAATGACTCAAAAAGGTATACTCTTTCATAGGCATATTAAAAAACCGACTTTATTTGGTCAGAGACAGATGGAGGAATATTTCGGTCTGTTTTTTCTTGAGCAACTCGCTCAGAGCGCCGAATACATTTTCTTAATTTCCCAAAAGTTGCAAATTTTGAGTTAGGTCACTTTAGTTCTGGAGGCCCGGCATGTGCGTGAAACTACCAAATATTTAAATTAAACTAGCTTACCTAGAGTTAGTTACTAATATAGGTTAAGTAATACTTGGTAATACTAATAATTTTTATATGGATATACTGCGAAATAAATAAATAATAATAATAGGCCCCCTCCATGGATTTCCCAAAAGACCTGTGGCGAGCACATGTCAACTCTGCGCGCGTACTATAAACTCCAACATTCCTGCATCGCGCAAGTAAAAGTTTACACATGACTTATAATAAATACAACGTCCAACAAACCACAGTGGGACCGACCGGCCGTCCCCAGGCATACGATCTGCCTGGCGGGAAATTTCCCTTTATAGTGGAAGAGCATGATCACCCGCTCTTCCCTATAGACCGGTTGGAAGCGGCTTGCATCCAGCGTCTTCCTGCCACTTGGATGGATCGTCTGTCCATCTTGTGGTTGGTCGTCCTACGCTGCGCTTGCCGATATGTGGTCTCCATTCCAGAACTTTTCGGCTCCATCGGCCATTAGTAAAAAAAGTAATGGTCGCAAAAGTATAGGAGTCTTAGATATACAGGGTGGAAATTTGTAATGCCACCTGAAGGGAAAATACTTTTAATACTCCAGATAAAAAATAGTACATACTCAAAAAATATACTATAAAACCTAACGATCGCTGCCATAGAAGTACAGGGTGTAATTTTTACAGATTTTAGTCGGTTCGATTACTGGGTCTTCTAACAAATTTTCGAAAATTAAATCTTTTCGAAGAATAAAAAGAAGCGAAAATTGTTTAATCTCAATTAGACGTAGTTTAGAAAAATGGTTCCAACCCACTCAAAATGAGTTTTGAGATATTTAATATTTAAGGTTTATGCTGATTTACGCTCTCCATGCATGTGGGTAGACTACCATGTGCCATGACTTTGCACATACTCATCGGATCGAGGGGCACGGGTCTCTTCCCTGAGGAAGGTATAGGCCATACTCCACCACGGGGGCCAAGTCCGGATTGGTGGAGGCTTGTAAGACTAGTGGCTGGTCTTACTGTTTTTTAGAAGTTTTCAAGCCGCCTTAAGGCCTCTGACTTGGCTTAACGACTGCCATCTATCGACGGCAGCCGGCACCAAATGCTTAACGTGCCTTGCGAAGCACGGAACCGCTCGGAAAAATGCCACTAGCGTTAGTCATAGACGGTGACCCATCCATGGACTGAACGCGCCGTATGTTGCTTAACCTTAGTGATCGTTTAAGATGGTTCTTACGGCCTTACTAATAAAGGTTATGAGCTGTGTATACAGCCGTTATGCGAGGTCTGACAAACTGGTTATATGTACGCTAAATGCGATTAAACCAGTATAAATTGATATACGTCAAATAGTTATTCAGAGTGTATAACTTATTATTAGTAAGGCCGTTAAAGTATAGAGCATAGTGAACCTATTGGTATATTTAACTCAAAAATGACCATGTTGTGGGTTGCAACCTTTTTGCTAAACTACATCCAATTTAAATTCTGTTTCTGAATGTGTACAGGAAAATTATCACAACTTCTTTACAATTCTCAAAAACCACCCTTATCCTAACAGCATAAGGATCTACCCGCACCACCAAGACACCGGCGGTTTCTTCGTCGCGATCGTCGAGAAAACGGCCCCCCTACCTTGGGAGAAGGACGCAAAACCAGAACCCACAGAGGAACAAAAAGAAGAAAAGAAGGAACCGCCCAAGAAGAGAAGAAGAATGGGCGGCTACAAAGAAGACCCCTTCGTTTTCTTCTCTGGAGAAGCCGAGGACGTTTTCCCATCCATAAAAGAGTTTTACAACTTGCAAAACGACTTCGATCCGACCTGCCTTCTCACCCGCTGTCACGTTGGCAAAAAGAAAAATATATACTTGGTCTCGTCCCAACTCAAGGATGTGGTTCAAAAGAACGAAACCAGTATAAAGATTATTAACACGGGCCTCAAGACGTTCGTGCGGTGTGACAACAAAAATATGACGTGTGCGTTCAGGTGAGTTACTTTTAGAAATGTTCTCACTTGACTCTTTTTGCCGACTCAACTACCCTTTAGGGATAGATGTGAGATTATACCACTTGTTGTTCATATAGTAGGGTAGTTTCCAGGGTCAAAATAATGAAATTGTATTTAGTCCGTATTTTAGATTATAAATAAATATTGTCACTCCGTGCTAAAAAACTTGACGTCACACGTGAATTTAATGGGCTATATCTTTATAATTTTTGATCTAATTTACAAATAAAAAAATACGTGTCCTTTATTTTTGAATAGCAACTAGCTTATTCTCCAACAAAATGTTAGATTAAAAAAAAAAAATTCTCAATCGAACGATAACCACCAAAACTTTTTAAAACTTAAAGAAACATTTAGATACTGGCACATACATTGCTTCTGGCCCCACACTAGGATACCCTGTGTCGTGGGAACCAGAAACAACGACATCACAAACATGTAAACATCCAATACCTGGAGTTGCAAGGAGTTCGGTTCATTATCACTAGATGGCACTGCTTTTTTATTCTTGCTACGAAAACAGAAGATGAAGAAGAAAAATATAAAAACAAATACCACTGCTGAGCGTATTTTATTAAGTGCAATAAAAGTATTAATATAATAATAAACTTCTACGCAGACGAGACCCAAATTCTTTGTCTCACTTTGAGGTATCTAAGTTGGTTGCGTGTACTTAATAATAAAATCGGATGTTTTGTTATATTAAAGTTTTTAATTCTTCTTCTGGTTCTTTTGAAATAAAAAAAGTATTTTTTTATTTTAAATGGAAATCCACACCCATCTTAAATGTAGGTTTGTTAGGCCAGTTTGCCATTATTTTCTACCTTTCAGGCTATCTCAAGAAGGACTAGCCAGCGTGGCGCCCTTCATCGGTCCGGCGAGGCGCGTGCGCATCCTAAAGGAAGATCTGGTGCTGGTCCTGCAGAATGACAACCCGAGTAACCCTCCCGATGTATCCAAGTTCAGCGAGCACACACAGGCGCTGGTCAAGGATTTTGGTGAGAATTCATTAATCTACTGTGCAGACAATGGCGGACTTGCAAGCACTAAAGATCTCTCGGAGAAGCCATGTTAACTCTTTACCGGACAGTGGGACAATAGTTACCACGATAAATTAAACCTTATTACTTTAAAATAAAGTCCATGAATATTGAAATATTAAATATAGATATTTAATTATTTAATCTTAATTATTTTCTCTTCAACAAATGATGAATGATATAACCTGTTGAAAGGTCATTTCATCATCATCAACCCATTATGTCCCGACCGAGGGACACGGGTCTCTTCCCTGAGGAAGGTATAGGCCATACTCCACCACGGGGGCCAAGTCCGGATTGGTGGACGCTTGTAAGACTAGTGGCTGGTCTTACTGTAGGAAGTTTTCAAGCCGCCCTAAGGCCTCTGACTTGGCTTGACCACTGCCATCTATCGACGGCAGCCGGCACCAACTGCTTAACGTGCCTTGCGAAGCACGGAACCGCTTGGAAAAATGCCACTAGCGTTAGTCATAGACGGTGACCCATCCATGGACTGAACGCGCTGTATGTTGCTTTTGGATACAAGCGATTCACGTGGAAAAAGTGGAAAAGAAAAAGTTCTTATTCTGACTATTTCTGCCTCCCGAAGGGATCCCAGCTTCCCAACGTTGGCGGTCCGTTGTTTTTCCACTCCTTTACAGTAGATGGACCAGGATAACTTTAATTAATTCAAATTATTACTGTTATTTAAAGTGACTTTTCCGATGATGTTTCAGGAGGAATATTCTTATCTTCTCTTACCCTTAAAACCGTTTACATTCCAGCCACTGGAAGCTGCGTCCTTGAGTACAAGGACGAAACAACCGATCTTGAACTGACTCTGGTAGGCTGGCGGGGTGTCCACTCGCTGCGGGCATACACCGCTATTCCGGACACCGTGCATTACCTGCGACTGCTTGGCGCTGACTTCAGCAAATATGGTACGTAATGACTTAGTCACAGAGTGGAATTTTCCGATTCTATTCGGGGTCTCAGGATATTGTACCATCTCTGTTCTACTAGTTTTGGACCAACGGCGGGCTCGTGCAATATGTTTGAACCGATACTCGGAACACTGCATTAATTCCGACTGCTAGGCGCTGACTTCAGCAAATATGGTACATTACGTACTACCAAGGAGAATTAAATTCTCCTTGGTACTACTCTAGAATGAAATACCTTACAGTGGTCCATCCCTGTTCAACTGGTTTTCAATTGGTGTTCAACGGCAGGCTCGCACACGTATACACCGCTACTCTGAACACTGCATTAATTCCGACTGCTAGGCGCTGAATTTAGCGAATATGCTATTTATACTACTGTAGAATACCTTAAAGTGGTTCTCGAAGAGTGGAATGTTCCGATTTTATTTTGGGTTTCTGGGTACCATAACATCTTAATTTATGCTTGCGTGGCGTCCACTCACTGTGGGCATAAACGCTACTCCAGACACTGTATTACCTACGACTGCTGGGCGCTGACTTCAGCAAATATGTTACGTATTGACTCAGTCACAGAGTGGAATTTTCTGATTCTATTTGAGATTTTTGGGCATTATACCATCTCTGTTCAACTGGTTTGGGGCCAACGGCAGGCTCATACAACGTGTCTAATACGCTACTACGGACACTGTATTAATTCCGACTGCTGGGCGCTGACTTCAGCAAATATGGTACATACTACCCAAGAGTGGAATACCGTAGTGTGGTACTCACAGAGTGGAACTTTCGATTCTATTCTGGCATTCGGGGTACCATAACATCTTAATATGCTTGCGTGGCGTCCACTCACTGCGGGCATACGGTGCTACTAGTGGAATGTTACGATTCTATTCTGGTTTTCTGGGTATCATAACATCTTGATAGGCTAGCGTGGCGTCCACTCGCCGCGGGCATACACCGCTACTTCAGACACAGTCACTCGCGCCACACCTTCGAACACCTTAACAAGTAATTTCGTCTTTTTCAGACGTAAATAAGTTCAAGAAGGCCTCCGAGGAGACTGAGGGAGAAAAGGCTGGTGCCGACGAAGCCATGGAGATATCTGGTAGCGAAAATGGCGCGAAAACTGACACCCAAGATGGCGTCCAAGATGGCGGACCAAGTACGTGATCTTTGAGATTAGTGTAATATTTATTTTGTAATTATTCAATAAATATCTTACAAAAAAAGTATGACAAATTATGACATTATTTCACTATCTCCCCTATGTACAGGGTATTTCTTAAAATAAGTACGTATTGCAAACTTGATACAATACGATAAGTATTTCATCATCACCGTCATTCAGCCACAAGAAGTCCACTGCTGGACATAGGCCTCCTCCATGGATTTCCAAAAAGACCGGTTGGAAGCGGCTTGCATCCAGCGTCTTCCGCCACTTGGATGAGAACGTTTGTCCATCTTGTGGCGATAAGTATTTGCCATACCGTTTCTGTTGATGAGTATTTTGAAAGTATACTCCGTTCCATCAGTGGAACTCCTCTGGAACCAAATAATCGTATCTCATTGGTCAAACCGCGCTGCTTTAGATAAGCGAAGAACGTCCGCTTCATAGTGTAGGGCAGTTGCTATAGTAGGCTGCGCCAGCGTATATATGCGTAGGTATATACATATATATGCGCCATTAACCGGTGAGCGCATATGGACAACCTTTTTTGGGAGCTTGAGTCGAGGAATGGAGTATAACCCTGTTTATCTGGATACCCTTTTGAGGTTCTCAGAACGGTCCTTCGTTTTTAGAATTGAAAGATGACCATCTCAGAAAACTTTTAATTAAACCACAAGCCGGTTTCATCATCAACCCATTATGTCCCCACCGAGGGGCACGGGTCTTTTCCCTGAGAAAGGTATAGGCCGTACTCCTCCACGGGGGCCAAGTCCAGATTGGTGGAGGCTTGTACCTAAGACTAGTGGCTGGTCTTACTGTCAGAAGTTTTCAAGCCGCCCTAAGGCCTCTGACTTGGCTTAACGACTGCCATCTATCGACGGCAGCCGGCACCAACTGCTTAACGTGCCTTGCGAAGCACCGCTTGGAAAAATGCCACTAGCGTTAGTCATAGACGGTCACCCACCCATGCACTGAACGCGCCCTATGTTGCTTAACGTTCGTGATCGTTTAAGATCACTCAGGCGGACGGGGTTACGAGCGATTCAAGCCGGTATGTAATAAAGAAAACACAAATATATTTTGTTCCATCGTTTATTTCCTACAACACTCCGCTTAAAGCGATAACAATCACTGAAAGTCATTGGTCATCGTTCGTACGCCATTTTAGTTGTGTCATTACATTACACGACTTTAATTTTGACAACATGGTACAAATATGTTTTACAATACAATTTCGCAAATTTGTGCGTTTAATAGTACTAGCACGCTAATCGGGTGTCTGAATTGAATACAATATTTTTTTCTGACATTTGGAAAGATGGTCTGACAGTAAAATTATCAATTCAGCAGATCAGATAATTGACAATATTGTTAAGCTTTTTAAATATTGACACAACCACGCCCAGGATTTTATTCCGATAGGTCAAGGTCTATAGGCTTTTGATTTTTTAATATTAATTTATTTCTAGATTTATTGTTCTTGTAGAATTTATTGTAAAATATCGTTCGTTCGTTTTTCGGAACAAAACCATAGAGCAAGCGCACTTGCTGTCTTGGCTACATTTGACAAAAAATTAATAAAAAATATCAAATGTACGCAAACGCAGCGACCTTACCATGACCAAGGAACTTTCTACGTTCTTAACATCTCTTAGCATAACTAAGCCACATTTTTACCAGTCCGAATACGTCTGCGTCAAAATTTTGTTACAAAATGTCGCCTAATTATTTTTCCCAGCGTATTCACTTAGACGATTCGTTAAAGTTTTACAATTCAAGAAAATTAACACATAAAATTAACCTAGTCTTAAATTAACTATAATGACAGTTAACGAAGCAATTAAAAGTTTCAATTCAGTATAATCATATATTATCTAAACAAGGAATGCTTAGTAATTTTAGTATCATTTAGCATATTATTATATTCTCCTAAATCGCCCAGCTGCATCTCTACGATTGTTAAAAACAAAGAGGCAACAAATGTTTATTTACTTCATCATTTTTAATACCAAATCTATGTATATGTACTCGGTCCGAATTAAAAATATTCAATTGAGTTGAAAACCACACTCAGCTGTACCGTTTTTAGGAAAACGCGAATATATTACAAGATTTAAGATGTACGCAAAAGATAACAAAGTATAAAGATACAGTACAGTATCCGTACAACTGACCATGGAGGGTCGATGAAGGCAAAATGAGACGCGGTGTAATTTATCGTATCGTGGTCAAAATTTACCGTGGCTTGATGTAGTGGGTTTTTTATCCACGTTATAAAATTCAAATGGATTGGTTAACAATATACATCGCAAGTTCTACTTACGTATTTACAATTTTGCTCTGTTAATGTCAACGAATCCTTTCAAGGTTCGTAAGGTAAATAAAAAACCTGCCTCTTCTCGTGACAACTTAACCAGATATTATGTTGTTTTAGGGTCATCTATTGATATATTACGTAGGTGCTTCGCGGTTGTTGGCGTCAAAACTTTTTACATTACTTAGTTTTCTTTTTGATGAATTGGTTCTTTTAATATTGCCATTTTTTTAAATTTTTTTTTGGATTCGTGTCAGTCTATTAGTCTTATTTATAGTGTCTTGATTCTTGTCATAATAAGTTTAATAAACAAGTGGATTACACTGGAAAGTTTTTATTTAAATAGAAAAGTAACAGCACTGATACGGTGTTTAACAGCTGGCTTAATGATGCAGAATCTATTCGACATCTCAAATATCTGTTTTTCAAATGTTCGCAATGCACTCGTATCTGTTTCTTCACCTTTTAACAACTTAAAATAATAATAACCTGCAATTCATCGCATTATTCACTAAAAAGTTTCGAGCGATCGCGAAAAAAAGTTTTTTTTTTAACGTTGATCTATCTGCCTAGGCCATAGGTTCCCAAAGTGGACCAGGTGGACCGCCAGGGGTCTATAAGAGACCACACGGGGGTACACGTAGACGTGAAAACAAAACAGGGGGTTCATAAGTTCTTTGAGGGTTCACGAAAAATCCTCTGGTTTTCATAATAAAGAACAAACATTTTGGCTTGGATTTACCTATCAACGTCAATTGTTGATTGTTTGTAAAAATAAATGTTTATAATGTTGTATAAACACAAGTATTATAACAAATAGGACACAAGAAAATGTGCTACTTTTTTTCTCTTCCTAACAACCCCAATTTAGGGTGACATTTAGGAGTTTTAGGAATACAGTAGAAATGTAGCAGCAGGGGGTCTACCGAAAATAGTAAAACTTTTAAAGTGGTCCACGAGAAATAAAGTTTGGGAACCTCTGGCCTAGGCGATGTACGTGTTGGGCAGATAGAATGAAGTGAAAAAGGTAAAAAAAGGCAAAACAAAACTATTCAGGGCTTAGAAATAAACAATCAACGTAAAAGAAAACAAAGCTATCTAGGACGAAGAATGATTAATGTCTAACTAATTAGACAAATAATACTAGCTAGACATCTTACTATCACTGCCCGAATCACGCATAAAACTGTCAGCAATAAAAAACAACTTTATGTCCAAGAGCCATCGATTTCTGTCCTATTCCCTTTAGGTAGGTTGCGGGCGACGTCATAGCGTCAAGTGAGTGTGAATAATAAAATTTACTATAGTACTGTATAGTATTAGTGAAGTTACTAACATAGTCGTAAATCCTCTCTTTTGTAGTAATATCGATCGTGTGTCTGAAATAATACAAACTATTATTATAGCCCGAATTCAGGTGGACTATGATAGTCTACTGTACGTTGATTACGCGCACAAATGTAAAGCAATTCAATTCCTATGACATTGGATTTGGATGGATTGAACATAATTATGTCATATATGCATATATGCCAGTGAATTGTTACTTTTTAATACTGAAAATTGCTGGCAAACTTGATTGCAACTGCAACGAAACAGAGTTCGTAAATTCGCACCTAAAGCCTGTCGACAGTCGAAGAGTGCCGACAGCCAACGTATGATCGAGTCCGGCAGTGCTAAAAGCGGGGAATTCCGGTGTCCAGTTAGAGCTAAAACTATTTACAAAGTCGGGACACCGATCGGTGGCCCAAGCTTTACGATTCGGGAGTTATAGCTCGACTCGCTGCTGCTGCAAAAAGCGAACGAAAAACGAAAAAAGAAACTTGAATAGGTATACGTGCTGAACACCTAGGCGAATTAGGTCAAGTGAAAATTGTAAAAAAGGCCAATTAAAACTTTTTGGTACTCAGAAATAAACAATCAACGTAAAAGAAAAAAAGCTACCTAGGACGAAGAATGATTAAGACGGAGAAAGACTCAGACGGATGGTACAGTATCACGGTGAGAAAGTTACAAGGGTTTGGTACTTTCTCACACTCCCATAATCGCCTTTTACGATACCCACGGGAAGATATGGGGTGGTGCTATTCTAATCTGCCGGCACCACACGGCAAATTGTCACTTTTTAATACTGAAACTTGGTGGCAAACTTGATTGCAACTATAATGAAAAAAGAGTTCGCAATTTCACAACTGAAGACTGTCGATAGTCCAAGACTCAACAGCTACTAAAATACTGCCGACAGTGCACTGTCACTTTTTAAAGGAAACTGAAAATTGGTGGCAACTACGACGAAACAGAGTTCGTAATTTAGCACCTGGAGACGGTCGACAGTTGAAGACTGCCGACAGCCAACGTATGATCGAGCCCGGCAGTGCTAAAAGCTGGGAATTCCAGTGTCCCGTTAGAGCTAAAACTATTTACAAAGTCGTGACACCGATCGGTGGCCCAAGCTTTACTATTCGGGAGTTACAGCTCGACTCGCTGCTGTATCACCGAAGCCTAAACATGAATAAATGCTTGATAAAATCACTAAAAGATAACGGATATTACATAAAATGAGAGTAAGACGGCAAAAAATAATGAAATATAATAACTTACCAAAGTTACAATTATTTTAAAACGGCGCTAAATGTTTTCCCTTAAACTTTTGATTGAAATGTTTGGCCACTCAATTGACAACGAATCCTTTCGAAATTCGTCAGGTACATAAAAAAATCTGCCTCTTATTGTGACACCTTAATCAGATTTAATTATAACCTGCAATTTATCGCATTGTTCATTAAAATCTTCCACCGCTCGCGACAAAAAAAATATTTTAACTAACTTGAATCTATGTGCTGAACACCTAGGCGATTTAGACCAACTAAAACTTTTCGGTACTTAAAAATAAACAACAAACGTAGAAGAAAAAGGAAGCTATTTAGGACGAAGAATGTTTACGTTCTTCGTCTTAGATAGACAGATTATACGTAAACATCATGAAGCTTGAGACAGCTGTCCCATATAAAATAGACTATATGTCCAAAGGCATCGATTTATGTCCTTTTCTCTTTAGTTAGGACCTGCGGGCGATGTCGTAAGGTCATTTCGCTCTGAAGACTGTCGACAGTCGAAGACTGCCGACAGCCAAGGTATGATCGAGCCCGGCAGTGCTAAAAGAGAGGAATCCCGGTGTCCCATTAAACCTAAAACTATTTACAAAGACGGGAAACCGATCGGTGGCCCAAGCTTTACGATTCAGGAGTCATAACTCGACTCGCTGCTGTATAACCGATGCTTAGGCTGCGTCCCCAGTAGGCAAACTGTTCGCTGCCGACTGAGTGAGCCGCAAATTTGTAGCCAACTGAAATTCGACTTAGCGGCATACTCAAAGCGAACTAAAACTATTTCGCCGCCGAGTGGAACAGGCTTTTCTGTGAGTCAGCCGCTCACTGAGATATTCGGCGCGCGTAGCGCTGCAAATTGCGTAGATTGAGCGCAAAACTAGCAAACTGAGCACTCCATTTAAAGATAGTATAGATGAAACAAGATAATTAATTGTTTAGATAGATAGATAGAATATTCATTATTGTACTCACAAATAACATTTAAATATAATCTTTTAAATAGAATAACTAAAATTGCATAAAATTGAATAACCAAAATTTTCCAATTGTAAGTTAATGTAATGCATATTTCAAATAGCACTTTAAAATGTTGCGTGCCCTACAGGGTCCACAAAGATCTCATCAAATAACTGTTAAGTTAAATTGTAACAACCCTACAACTTGTGGAATGCAATAAAGTATTGAGTATTGAGTATTGAGTATTGAGTATTGAGTATTGAGTATAGGTATATGGAAGGGCATACTAAACCGATACGCCGCTAACTCAGTCGGCGGCAAACTGTTTGCCAACTGGGGACGCGGCCATAAACTTGAATAGGCATTGGCAATGCTACATTTTTAAACATGAACGGATATCTTTAAACTATTTTGTAAATAAGTCTATATTTTTTAAATAAAGCCTTGACCTTTAATGACTTTTTATGACGTCAGCAAACACAGTACGAGTATGAATCCTTTGCCTTACTTACAAAAAAAATTAAAAAGTACTTTTTTTTTTGTATGTAGGACTACCTATCTCTTTAATCGTGCTCTGAAGACGTTACCAACATTTTTGGAAAATATCAAATTAGTCATAATAAATAAAATTCAAAAATGCCGAAATTAGTTTCTTAAACTTGTCATTATTTTAAAAAACATTACTAAAACATACCTATACAAAAAAAAGTAGCATAGCCAATTGGCCGTGGCTGAGACAGTTTATTGAAACATAGGGTATGTTTCAATAAACTTAGATTATAAAATGTAGTCTTAAGAAACTTAAACAAAAGGGCAAAGTTGATACCCGAATATGTAGATTGAACAACCAAAATATTTACCTTGCTTAGCTACACGAGGTTCATTAACGGCCCGACAAAAAAATAGCAGTTTTACATAAACTGTTTTTATATAAAAATTAAGGTTTTCGAAAGTGGAAAATCTCGTGACATGATAATGAAGCCAAAAAAACTTTTACCACTATTGAGATTTTTTGCGATCACTTTTTGCAAATTTTTAGGGTTTCGTGCATTAAAAGGAAAAACGAAACCCTTGTAGGTTCACTTTGCTGCCTGTCCGTCAAGACCCTTGATCTTGGGAACCCGTGGAGTTATCGAAATTAAGACATATGTGGTACACAAAGTACAGTGAAAAATCTAAAATACAAAATTCCACTTCAAAGTTAAAATTCAATTATTTTCATGAAAAAACAAACTGTGTAATAATAATAATGAAATAATAATAGATATATGGAGAAGAATCCACTAAGGAAAACTCCACATTTATTCTTAATTTTAAATTAAACATACAAGATACATACATACACATTCATTCTATATATTTTCAATTAAATAATAACAAAATGTCTTTGAAGTTCCGAAAAAACTGCGGGACCCTCAGTGGACAAGCCAGAATCACTCCTTTACTTTTTTTTATAAAGCTAAATGTGTTATTTGTGAATTCCAGTATATTTTCAGTGAACCTCGCAGAGCTTATTAAATGTAGCGTAAATCTAGTCAGTGAAGCTAAGTACTCTAAACAGAGGGCAATTCGGCATCAATAGGCTAGTTGCCCTAAAAATGTAATTAGTCCGTCTTTTAGATTATTCAAAAATAAGGGACACGTATTTTTTTATTTGTAAATTAGACCAAAAATGACAAAGATATAGCCCATTAAATTTACGTGTGACGTCACGCCGTGCTGCATTATTTAGCACGGAGTGACGACTTATTTTTTGTGTAATTTTTTGTCTAATCGAAAAAAGAAAAAAATACGTGTCAAATATTTTTTTATAATTTAAAATACGGACTAAATAGAATTTAATTATTTTAACCCTGGAAACTACCCTATTCTATTTCCATGGGATACCGCCGTTTAGCCAAAGTATTTTTCGCCAAATTTTACTTCCCAATAAACTTATGGCATCAGTTTCATTTCCCAAATGAAACTTTAGCAAGTTTTCATTTCGCATTTTATTCATTTGGTCAAATTATCATTTCGCATAATTTTACTGCGTCAAGTTTTATTAAGACAAACGTTTATTATGCTAACGTTTTATTTTGGCAAGTGTTATTTTCAAATAATGGAACGGGGGGTCGGCGATGTAAAGAATACGTGACAACAGAAATATAGGTGCGACGACGCGCGTAGCGAAGCGGAGCGCGTCGGAGCGTTAGGTTCTCTATGTAAGATCGAAAACAGACTCGACTTTGATGCGTTCTTACCTTGCCTCTTGTTGCCTCTTTTGTAAAATGAATTTTGACCAAGTATTTATTTGGTAAACAATAACTTGCCATAATAACTTTTGCTAACTGTTTATTTGCTTTAAGTTGTTTTGAGAAATGTTTTTTTGCCAAGTGATAATTTGCGGAAAATAGTTTGGGAAGTAATACTTTGGGAAACGATTTTTGGCAATACATTAGTAAACCATTTCCATGCTTCAATTCCAGTGATTCTCTATTAGTAATACAAAAGTCCCTGAAATAGAAATGGCAAGTTCTGTGCAGACTGCATCCAAGTATGACAATACGGTATTTGACACTATCAAAAATAAATTATTTGAGATGCTCGATTAAAACAAAAATTACAAAATGTTTCGCGAAATGTATTCTTTTAATCATTTACTAGTTATTACAATTTTTAAATAGATGAAACGTGAAAAGAGTGCTCTGAAATGTGACGTCACAAGCAGGTATTTTCATACAAAATTCCGTTTTAAAAGTAACTCATTTGACATTTTGTCAAATACCCAATTAAAGTACCCATATTTGAGAACCTAGCTTCACTATTACCATTGAATATTAGTTTCATAGTTTCCATTATACTACACAATGTTAGGTCAGTCCTTTTCCGTCACTAAAACACATTTTATAATACTTATTTCATATTGTTAAGTTTTGTCGAAATATTGACTCTTTAAGACGTTTTTCTGTATTTTAATTAATCGTATAGCTAATGATTGTGCGTAGTTTTCGTCTAATCCGTAGTTGTTAAACAGTTTATCCGAACAAACGGTGTAGAGTAGGTATGCAGAACAATACTTTAACATAAACAAATTTTATTCTCCAACTAAATACATAATTACAAAGTTAAGTAATATTGCACCCTGTGACAAAGGTCTTACTGCTTAGAATTGAGCTATAGTCAAATGGATGTCAGACGAGTTTAGTACCTACCCTCCAGCTTACATCTACTATCATCATCGTTCAGACTAGTTTTCACTTACCAAGTTTGACCGAGTACGTCGCCTGACCATCTGGGCTTCGATTCTGTTAGTCCATTGTAGTTCGGTGACAGATACACGGTCGAGTCACGTAACGTGTTTTTTCACACCATTGACGCGTAGATTGCTTGATTTGAGTGCGCGCTTAGACTTGAAGCGGCAATGAAACTAAATCGCAAAGTTCATCCAGTTGTCATTTTACTACAATAAATTAACACAATCCGGGCCCTGGTCCGGCTCACTAATTCTAAGTACCTAATTCTATATTGCTTCACGGATATCTGGATATTTTTAGATTTTTAGAACGTTTATATTTCTTCCAGTAGAGTGTCACTTCGTCGACGTCGCGAAATATGCGCTATCCTACTCAAAATACTATGAGTTTTAATGGAACACATAAGTAAGTTTGATAATTCGAGTTATTGAAAACAACACGCACCCGTCACGGGTCACTTGCGCACTCTCCTAAAGTTCTCACTATTTTTTTAGTTTATACACGGATAAGTAACGAGGATAGTAACGCGCTCAGGTGTTACTGGATAGAACAATAGAAACCAATTCTATTTTGATTCTAATTGAAAGGCAACTAGAACCGTACTATACCGTAAAACGTACTAAAGCAAGTGGCGCTTACACGTTTCTACAAAAGCACTCTCCTTAAGAAAGAAAGAAATAAAGAAGGAAAGAAAAAAATAAAATTTATTTATTTGATACTCAAAACAAAACAAAAAAACACACACACAGAGTGCGTACAATAATAAAAAAAATAACACAGAAAGCATAAAAAGCGTAAAAATAAATAAACTGTACAACATGAAAATAATAATAAAATACATTAAAGGTTGAGCCCCCAAAATGGGCCCGATTCAGCATAATGTTGCAACAGAGTGTAAAGTAAAGCACTCTCCTAAACACTAAGATAATCTAAACCGGCCCTTTGATCTAATTTGTTAACTCCATGGTGTGTGGAATACCGTGGCATCCAAGGTTATTATAATCTGTGCCAACTGAGAAGGTGTAGTTAGTAATCTGTGGTGTTTTTCATTGGCGGGAAGACAATAATTGACATTGAGTTTTGGAATGGAAGGGTCTGAAAAATAATTGAAAAAGGAAATCAAAGTCATAAATTAATCTTTATTGTTTTGCTTAGTTATAGGTACCAATAAACTTATTGAAATGAAAAAGCCACTAGATAAGATAAATACCAAAAATTAAAATGATGAAGAAAAACATGTGGTCAATATAAAACTAAAAGCTGTAAAGCCAAAGAGAGGGAGCTGTTTTTAGTTGATTATCCAAGTGGATTCTACGTCATTAGATTCACTAGCTGTTAAGTTTATGAAGGAAGCTCATTTAGTTAGTAATTTGTGATGAGGTACCCATGACAAAGTTATGATAAGTATCCGATTTTCGCCTTGCATTCCTTCGTGAGTAGCCAGAACATGTCCAAAAGAGCAAGATTGGCTATCCGTAATAGTGTGCTGGTTCCAATACTGATGTAAGCATGGTAGCGAGATTTGGGTATGGCAGAAGAATCATGAAAGTAGGATTAGTGCAATACAAATGAGATCCTTAAGAAATATGTGTGGTGTTACTTTGAATGACAGAATACGCAATAGTGATCAGAGACCGAGGATGTAGAGAAAGAGGATGTAGTGAGTGACTAGAATTGAAAAAAGGAATGTTGCGTTGGTTTGGAGATGTGGAGAGGATGAACGAAGAAAGACTGACAAATCAAATATATCGGGCGAATGTGAGTGGAAGGGCCGGTAAGGGACGCCCCAGTTGGACATACTTCGACCAAATAGGGGATGTATTAGCAAAGGGCAAGATTAAAAGTACCCGAAACCGATGTGGGTACATGCAACGACTAATGGATGTCGATGAAGCGAAAGTGATTTGTTTGCCACTATTTTGTGGCAGGTGACAGTCCGTGGTCTCTGCCTACCCCTCTGGGATACAGGTGTGAGATTATGTATCTGAATGTATTAAGAGATTTATATCTACTGGTGGATGATAAATACAGAGGCGTCACCATATAAAAAAAACATAGTGGAATATTATTTTGCGTCTACATTTTACCCGAGCGAATTAATTTAACACTAGACGTTTTCGTCTAGTGATAAATTAATTTACATGGTATTTACATGGTTTATTACTCAGATACAACAATTTCTATGAGTGTTTAAAAAAAAGCCCATGCGCATCGCTTTGCTAGGTTTTGCTGCGGGTTAGTAGCTGCAACCAAAAAATTTAAAATATTCTTAAAAAATAAAAATAAAAATTAATTTTTTTTAATGCTTTTTCCGTCGCTGAAATAGGGTGTAGTTTTCTAGATTTTGTTAAGTGCACTTTATGAAGAATCACCCTGTATAAATCAATCGAATATTGCAATCATATGTTTTTGTAAAAACAAACCCTTATTGACATGTTTTAAGAATTGTCTCTGAGAGAAAGCCTGTTACAAGATTTTTAATTTCACTGCAGGAGTTAGGACATGCAGAAGGTTGAATGCAGAAAATGTTCGGCGTAACGAGAATATGCATATTTATTATAAGAAGCTACTCAAATTTCCTTACTTTTAAGCTTAATAAGATGGTATAATTAATTATTATAGAGAAGTAACACAGCCTTGTTGCTTAGTTTACTAAGAAAAGAAGCGATGAGACAGGAATTAAATTCGCAACACCTCTTTTTGGCTCCATTAACGCTTTTAACTTACTTAATATGTATATATTTTTAATGACAACATAAGATAAAAATATTTTTTAAATAATTATTTTTAAACTGCCTAGGTGTACGTAGACATGATGGTAAAATAAATTGGATTATCAGCACGATCATTAATTGATACAAGTTCGCGATATTTCGGTTATGAAATATCGGAAATTCATAAAAAAATACTCATAATTTACATGAATTTCTGATGTTTACGTGAAACATATTCGTGAAAAGAATCCCATTTCTTTTATGCTGGCACACGGCTATTGATATTCGCATATTTGGAAAATATTAACCATCCATTGCTGGGTATCCTGACGTATCTTAAGCACTCGTTTTTGTTAAAGCTCCAATGTGTTTTAAATCGTCGGTAAATACGCGAATACGAATATCCAAGTGAAGTGCCGGTATTGTCTATGTAAAACTGTGAGAGTAACAATTAAAAGGAACAGAACCCCATAATCCGCTACTTGACTCTTTTTTCAAGTATGTCTTAAATGCTAAATATCTCTTCCATTAGACCAAAAAATATTTTAGTATATTTTTTGAGGACCTAAAAGCAACAAAAACTTTATTTTAAAACGTTGCTTTGCTAAACAGGCAAAAACGCGGTCCGCCATTTTTGTCTATGGTTTGAAGTCATCTACGTTTGTAAACAAAGTTTGACATTCAACATAGGTAGAGTTCGTGCCACGAAAGAAGTATGAGTCACAATAGAACCTACGCACGCACGACTGACAGATGTTTGTTTACAACCAAAGGTGCTTTCAAGATGGCGGATAGTGTTTTCACAGTTCCGATTTAAAAGCGAAAAATATTTTTTTTATTTGCAAATTTTGCAGCCATCCTGCATATTTACTTAGCAAAGTCAATATATTTCGGTTTCTTACGTTAGATACTACAGGAAATATCCATTTATCGCGTCAAATTTGATACGATGCAAGTAGCGTATTTTAACTAATTGTGAAAGT
Organism: Yponomeuta plumbellus; assembly: GCA_947310845.1. Taxonomy (NCBI): domain Eukaryota; kingdom Metazoa; phylum Arthropoda; class Insecta; order Lepidoptera; family Yponomeutidae; genus Yponomeuta; species Yponomeuta plumbellus. Next base: position 13,708,460 of record OX371214.1, read on the forward strand.
ATATACTTTCAGTTTTATTCAAATAGATAGATAGAATACCTACTCTTTTAAAAATATATGAAATGAAATTTCGAGAATGAAATTAAAAAAAACTTACTTTAAACTTTTTTTTTATTTTGTTATTTTTTTGTTTTTTATTTTGTTTATAATTTTTTTTATTACTATTTTTTTGTTTTTTACATTTTTGTTTTTTTTTTATTATATTTTTTGTTTTTTATTATTATTATTATTTTTTTTTTTGTTATAATTTTTTTTTATTTTCAGCTAAGCCTTACTGCCTAAGCTCTACAATCTAATCCATCAACTCTATATAACCGCTTTTCCTTTTTTCCTGTTCACAATTTATTCCACGCCCCAATATCACAGTGGGTGATGTGGTTTATTTTTAATTTTTTGAAATTTTTTTACAAACTTTATGTTAATTATCTTATTTATATTGTTAAGTGACAATATTCCGTAGCACCCATAGATTTTTTTCTACTTTTGTCGTGATTGATTCGTAAGTTTTCTTTTATTTTGAAGGTGTTTGATAATCTATTATGAATTTGAGAGAAATCTACTAAAATCATGTCCTGCAAATAATTTGGAACGAAGTCATAATATATATAATCCAAACAATTAACTTTTTTTTTTAAATAGTTTTTTTTTACTTCGCAATGAATGAACTTTAATAATCTTACATTTATAATATTATTATTCATAATAATAATCACAAATACATGTGTAAATGTCAATATATACATAAAAAAACATGTATAATTATTCCAATGATATATACATATATAATTACATACATAAACTTACGCATTATCTCGAAGGGGTTAGTCGGAAACCAGTGTCATATTATTTTTATTTCATGTGGCTGTATTTTTTTTTGCATATTAAAAAATCGACGTCCGTGATTTAATTAGGCATCAAACTCTCAGAACACATTTATCGAAAGTTTACTGATTTTATTATTAAATGTTAATATATTACAATAATTAAAAATACTAAATTGTGCGGGCGAGATCGCATGCTTCATTTAAAAAAAGAACTGATGGCCTTTTTTCTTAAACTACATTACACAAATATACTAGTGTGATCTGTAACGTCCTTTCAGTGGAGGTCGTTGCTTAAAAGTCCGGGAGAACCGACATCACCGATATGTGATCATTAGATATAATGATATCTACTTTTCAAATTAAAAAAGCTACTTCGAAAAAAACACACATGAAAACACTACGACTAAGTTCGATGATTTACTCATCAACTGATCTTGACCAAACTTATATCCCAACTATAAGAGTTGTCTGAAATTAAATCGGAGATAAAAAATATCGATTATCGCAAGGAAAATATACAGACTTATTGAAAACCACTTCAGAGTCAAGAGTCTCTCTTGACTAGTAAATCATTTCGTTCAAACAATTAGTTCTTTTTAGTTCAGCCCGCGTAATGCGACGACGCTAATCGCGCGTCTTAAATGTCAAAAGTCGGGAATTTGATTACATTGAGTGCTAAATTCTTACATTTTACCACCACAAAACGCATGACTCGAGTCGTCCTAGTATCCATGCATAGTTCACGTATCGTTCGCGAATGACATTGAATTAATGAATTGTTGAATGAATGACTAACATAATAATATAACGTAGTCCTCAGTTGGACGGAATGGATGAAAGATGGACGGAATAAATGTTTATTGATTAAATTGTGACTACTTTGTCTACTATGTTAGTCTACTATGAGCAAGATGACGATGAACGGTGATAATAAAGCAGTTCCATCAAGTCCAATCAATTACATTTTGGCTCGTAATGCAAACTAATGATATACTTAAATAAAGAATTGAAATTGACTATGAATTGCATGCGAATATTTAATTTGATTCGACAATTATTTGTTTGTAGAAACTTATAGCAGCTTCTTATTTTTTAGTAAAATGTTTATGCTAAGTTTAGCTAAGTTGTCTTTACTGCAATGCTAAAATAAAAATAAAATAATTATCCGTGAAGTAAATGATGAAGATGATGATGACGTGTTGTGATTGTAACACAATAATGCGAGGGCGATTCAATAAGACAATGAAATGATGGTGTACTGGATGAATGAATGAGTTATTGTTTTATGAGGTGAAATCCTTTATCAGAGTTGAATTTGAATGAGAAGCGTTCGTTCGTGAACTACACACGAATTCTTCTCCAATTCTACCAGACCATTCTGCAACGACCTGTCTAGGACTACGGACATTTTAGATATACTTGAATCTTAGAATAACAATTTGGGTTTTTGAATCCTGGCATGTGTAGCGGCTAACGCGCTTGACTACCAAAACTGAGATCGTGAAACCGCCGTGACCATAACACGCGATATAGGACCTAGTATGGGGCTAGTATCCTAGTATGGTACCAGAGTAAGTTAAGTACTTATTGTTTAAAAAAAATGTTTAATTTGAAAACTTGAATCTTTTCTGTTTCGGATAATGTCACTTAACACCCTGTATTATCTTAGCATTATCTACTAAAGCATAATAAACTCTAATACAATGTATTTGTGCATAAGAGTTGAACCTAAACGCCACTACCCCCTATACATGTCTTTACTTTTGTTTATGATGTTTGTTTTAAAAAAACTAGCGCGACCAAATATTTTTCTTTTTTGCTTTCCGATATTACTGTCCCGAAGCATAAACAACAGAGTAATAGAATTCAAAGAAATATATTACATATATTTTTTTGCGTTGCAAAACAAATCATGTCACATCGAAAATTACGAATAAAGAAAAAAATATGTATAAAAATATTTAAAAAATGTGCAAAAATGTATTTTTCCTTTCCTTTACTTAAGCAACGAACAAAATTATACTTTCTATAAAATCTGAGGTATTGTACACTTATCTAAATCAATTCTGGAGCGCATTTTTTTATAATTATAAATGTACCTACTAATGGGCTAGTTGCCCTAAAAAATGTAATCCGTCTTTTAGATTATTCAAAAATAAGGGACACGTATTTTTTTATTTGTAAATTAGACCAAAAACTACAAAGATATAGCCCATTAAAGTTACGTGTGACGTCACGCCGTGCTGCATTTTTTAGCAGGGAGTGACGTTACACGTAACTTTAATGGGCTATATCTTTGCTATTTTTTGTTTAATCGAAAAAAGAAAAAATACGTGTTCAATATTTTTTTATAATCTAATATATAATTAATTATTTTGACCCTGGAAACTACCGTATTGCTTAAATATACACTAAATATTTATAGAGATGCATTATGCAGACCCAAAAAATGACATCCACAGTAAAATATATTTACTCCATAGTAAACACAACGATCACTATTAATTTATACGAAAATGTGGGAGTTTTGTTACTCTGGAAAGAAAAATACCCTCCGACTTTCAAATAAAATTTATGTAATCCAATAAATATACTACATACGTAAACTTTTGCTGTATTCTAGAGGGGTAGGCAGAGATCAATGACTACATATGAATATAGATTTTTAAATTAAAGTTGTAAATAAAAATACATTTTTTTTATGGCTGTCACTTTTTTAAAACTAACTTTTATACATATGTATAACTATTCTATATAAACTCATTCCTGCTACTTGTAATATTAATATCTACTAATTAATAGTAACTCAACTGTCTTAAATAGTACGAAATGGGAACATCATGATAGATAGATAGAGAACACTTTATTGTACAGAAACAAGAAGATCAAACAGAAGATGATAGATGTTCGAAATGCAGATGACAAAGGATGAGACGTATTATGTGATATTATATGTAAGAAATGTAATATGTCGCGAAAAAAAATTTTGTGCATAAAGTATCAAGACGAGGTACAAAAAATACTTGTGATTACCTTAAAATGTAGACCTAGACTGGGTATTATTATGATCTTACTCAAGAGCTGACTCCGTATGGAAGACTTATCTCTGCGGCGAGCGCAGACAGGCTATGTTAGCCGGCAGAGTCAGCGTGCATGCAGTGACATGACTAAATAATGTCGAAGTGAAAGGGTTGTGTAGGAATACAGGAATATGAACATTTGTCACATGCCTCTCATATGATATGTATGATATGATATGATGTGATAGACAGATAATATACGTTTTTATTATATGTACACCAGCAATTACATGTTTGATGTGATGTGATTTAATGTGATATGATTTGATGTGATGTGACGTGATATGATATGATCTGATGAATATGCAATATGAATGACTGTATTTACCTCATTTCAACTACTGAACCTTATCACAGGACATAATATTATATTATAATAATGGGGGATATTTCTTGCCGACAGACCAGTTAGCCTATTTTATGTTTGTTTTTCTATTTTTCCTTTTTTCTTTATATCTAATTATTAAAATAGAATTACAACTATGCCAATGCGATTATTTTCTACGTGCATGCTTTTCACTTACATCTTAAAAGCTATAAATTCGTGTACCTTGACAAACTTGTGTAATAGTATTGTAACTATATCTACCATACAGTTTAAGCACCCTGAACTATCCCCATGGACACTTCACCAGCACATAGTACTGACCAATATAGAGACTTACCCCCTTATTCATAAAAAAATTTAAGCATTGGTTAAGTAAACAACTGATTAAATGTCATGCTGTCCTTGACAGATGTCATTGAAATATAAAGGACAGCATGACATTTAATCAGTTGTTTACTTAACCAATGCTTAAATTTTTTTATGAATAAGGGGGTTAATGTATTAAAAGAAGTTTGTGAGATATTGTAGTGCAGGATAGATGTAATATATCTGTAAGTATAGAAGGTCCCTCGCTTATAGAATAGTAATGTAAATAAGCAGGTAATAATAATAATAATAATAATCCAAGTAAATCACTGAAAAAAAAATGGATTGCGAAACAAGAGAAAAAAAAACAACAACTTGAAACAAGAAATGAACGAAAAAAAATATAGTAGGGGAGGGATGGGCACTTTTTCACAATTTTACGTATAAAAAATCTGATTTTATAGATAATCAACATTTATTGCCAATTCCTATTGCACCACACATCTGGCTAGATATCTTATAGAGAACTTTCTTAAAATTATAATCAATCTCAACATTACGAGATAATTTCAGAAAAAAGTCCAAAGTGCCCAATGCTCCCTATGGCAGGGAGGTTTGGACACACCCTGTGGGAGGCTTGGGCATGGCCTATAAAACTCTTCCAAAATCCCAAAATAAAACTGAATAATATTTTTCTTTTCTTTATGGCTACAGCATATTCATAGGTCAATTTTACGTGCTTATCTTTGTTAATCCGTAATTGTGTTTAGAACAAACTATCATGTAATTTGAATTTTGTTTTTCTTCGTCAGTGAAAATTTGTGAGGTTATAAATCTGAGCGGATTTTTTTTTACACAATCTTGTTTAACGGTTGCAACGTACGGTTCCAAACTTGATCTAGAGATTTGATATTTATCAGGTGTTGTTTTTATTATTGATCCTCTTGATATCTCTATAGCTTGTATGATTTTTTTAGGAATTTCCCGTTGCAAACATTTCTTATTGGATTTGAACGGCATTTTTCTATAACTAAAAATAATTGACATAGTTTAATTAAAACAGGTAGCTAATTAAAATAAAATAAAATATATTATCCTCAATTTCTAGGCCGGCTGGAAGAAATTTCTTTAGAAATAAGTCCGCCTTTGTACGTATTTTTTGTCACAAACCTGTTATTTAAGTTATATTATGTATTTTATTTTATGCAATAAAGTGTAACAACAACAACAACCACAACTCAACTTATAGAAGGGAGCATAGGGCATGCCCAAACCTCCCTCACATCAGACTGCCCATTTCTCCCTCTGCATACATTTTCAACATAAGTTACCGGTATTTTTTTTATTTAGGTATTTATGTTCAAATTTCAGTTTAATATATAAGTTAGTCCATATTCAACAGACGTATAATAAAAAATAGACATACCTTTCGTTACTTTCCTCTTTATTACAATCCGAAACCACAACAAAATATTCACTTTTACGAGCGCATAACATTCAAACGTGTCTGTGTTTAACAACTGACAGAAATTACACATGGTCTATGGATGAACAGTGCTCCCAATCGGTAAAGCATACTATCAAATTATGAAAAAAACTAAATCTGTGACCGGATCTGAATAAAAGGGGGTGCCTATGTCTCCCGACTGCCCATCCCTCCCCTACCTCCCCTACGTTTATTATTCTAATTATGTACCTAAGGTAATAAAACAAAAATAAAACCTTCCCGTCGAAAATAGCTAAATAAAGCGTAAGAAAAGTATTTGTTTAACGTAAAAAAGCACGCACTCACGTCTGTGGGACTGGCGAACACTCAGATAAGAAAAAAGATAGAGACTTTACATCTCGGCGACTAGACGCGTCGACAGGTTACGGCCGTTAATTTTCATATATTTTGTTCGAATCTCCGCACACTTGGCGTCAGAGTCGCGGAGTCGCGACGACAAGCCGGCAGAAGCAAATGACAACGTCGCGTCTGACGCGGCGACTAGACGCGGCGACAAGTCGCCCTGCTTGCGATGGCTCAAAGTCTCGAACGTTTCCACTGAGTTTGAACTTGCAACTTCTATCTATCCTGTGTACTATTTAAACAGTGTTATTTATAAAGACAAGAGTTCTTAAAACACTCAGAGGCAGTTTAATAGTGGCTCCTTTGCCACTATTAAACTGCCTCTGAGTTGTTTAAGCCCACATTCTCCTTCTGAGAGAAGGCCGGTGCCCTAAAGTGGGACGTAGGTATGTAAGCTGAATTATTTACAAAGCCTTACGAGCTTAAGACCTGGTTTTAAGGAACTACGGCTCGAAGGCAGCGGGAAACATAGCAATTGGGATTCAGCAAACAAAATGTAAATTCATCACGTTGAAATAAATTATTTTGATTTAGATTTTTTTGAACTGTCATCAAAATGTTAATGAATATATGCAAATTGGACCTCGGCCGACTGCAATATCAATTTTGCAAATCATATGCATACTAGGCTATGCCATGCTTGGCATCTGGCGCCGATCGTGTGCGCAACGCTGTAAATCGGCAGAACACCAAAGTTAAAGGCGTGGGCACACAAAACCGCAAAAACTTAACTAATAGGTAAGTGGGCAAATCGATGGTCAAAGGCTGACTTATTTCAAAAGAAATTTCTTCCAGCCAGCCTGAGAAAGGTTTTGAACAATAAAACAGAGGGCGGGAGATGGCAAATGAAGCTCAATAGGTATTTGGAAAAAAGAATAAATGAAAAATTAAATTTATCACTTAATAAAAATAATCCTTCAAAATTCAAAATTCAAAATTTTTTATTTCAACGTAAAGAATTTACATTCTGCTTGTTGAATGTCAATGTACAATACAGTTATGTATAATGTTAGCCGCTGCCTTAGGGCCGTCTGAAGTGGAGAAAAAGGCAGCGAAAAAAAACTCCACTCTGACCATCTTTTCTCAAATCAACTTAAAGCTAATACAAATTAGGTATGAGTGTTCGTATACCAAGAATCTCAATATCCATGAGTGCAATCAATACTTGCAAAGTCAAACATCATTTAATATTCTTAAAAGGTAATAAAACACCAATGCTGCGGCCAGACACACGGACGGCACCCGTTCACGAGCGTAACGCAGAGGTCAGCCATCCCCAGTATCAACCATATTAGAGGGAGATAGGCGACCCGGCCACCGCGCCACCATTCCTAATATAGATACATCCTAATATGCACAATCATTGTACACATATCTACTTCCATAGTCAATACATTTACATATATGTATATACATAATATATAACGGTACTTCGAGCCATAATAAAAAATAAAAAATAAACTAATAATATTTAAGATAAAGTAAAGCCAATTTAATAGGCCATATGACATTTGTGTCAGTCTTAGCTTCATAGTGAGGTGACCAGCTAAAAAACATCGATTAAAACGAATGAATCGATACGGACTTCAAACATTTGTGAATCGAATGCAGCTATTGTGAAAAAGTACGTATTGGTACTGTAATTTTAATTGAGTTCCATTGAAAATCAAATCAAATAAACAATTATTAATCAAAACCCTGTCCCATTATTGTCTAACCTAAATTTTTAAAACAAAATAAGACACGTATATAATTTAACCAAGAAAAAATGCATTTATTCACTAGAACTAATAGAATTATAACGAGTGTTCATCGTTATAATTCTAATTCTGTAACGTCATCACTGCTGTCCGCTCTCAGAGATATAATTAATACTTCTTTGATAATGTTGTCTTTTCTCACATCTCGTTCAAAATTATCGAAAATTATTTTCTTTGTCTTCACGACGACTTTGCCAAGAACATCCTATAGGTTTTTTTTTTTGCCTAAAAGTGTAATAATATAATGAAATGGGCCTCGGCCTTAAAAACTAAAATACGTCTAAAATTTTTTACAGAGAATTGGCCTCGGCCTTAACACGAAAAAGATATTTATAAAACACAACAACGATTTGGCTTTGGCCTTCTACAAAGAATTACCTGTATTGACAAGTTGTCTTCGGATACAGAAAAAGGAAAAACGTTAGACGTGGCTGCACGGACGAAAGTCCTTTGCCTATGCTCTGCTATTCACAGAAAAACAAGATTAAAAAAACTATATATATAATGAAACGGATTTTGTTTCTATTCAATTATTATTGTATTTTTTAGATTATTAAAAGAATAATATAATAATGTTTTTCACTTCTCACGCTATAAAAGTTCGTCTTTATGTGATGCGTACTAGTTGTACAATCTACTAATAAAATTATCACAATGTGGAATCATGTATGGCTATACATTCTTTTACAGGTAATCATTGCATTCAATTCAACTTTTTGACTGATGATTCCTTTGATTTTTACGGTAACATCCCTAGTTTTTAAAAACAAAAAGGGTTGACCGACATAACCTTGTGGTGAAGTTCAGTTTTTTAGGACAAACATTGTTTAGAATGCTTTATTAGTCAAAGTAAATTGTAATAATGCCTTCTTTTGACATTATTACATTAAATATGTATTATTAACTGAAAAAAGTGAAGCAATTGTGCAGTTCTAACTTTGAAAAAATAAATAATATTGTGTGCCCTGCGTTACAAGGTTACGTTGATGAATTTTGATGAAGTGTCAAATGTGACCTATTAAATTGGCTTCACTTTAGTAAACGTACAAAAAACATAAAAGTTACATAAATAAACATAATAACAATATTACTTATATAATGGAGAGAAAGTGCTCTTCGAGTTTGACACTGAATTTATTTAAACTGCCTCTGAAAATAGTTTCAAAGGAATCGTGCTTTCATAAACAATACGAGTGAAAAAAGATAACGACTTTGTGGAATCATTTACAAATTATCTAACGCAATTTAGTTATTATTTCCGATTATTTTTCCCTGTTTAAATTCTGGAGATGAGGCGTATTAAGTCGGCTTCCCACGGTCCACGATATCGCGGACGGACGCGGACCAGCTCGCACGACACACCGTGGGAAGGGTCTCCGTTCGCGGTAGTACAGACAGACGACACAGGTCAGTGAAGAGCCTCTCGTGGTGCGTGGCTGTCCGTGGTCGTCGGCCGTCCGCGTCCGTCCGCGATATCGCGGACCGTGGGAAGGCAACTTTAGCGTATCAGTAAGCACTGCGTAGAGCGATGGTAGCCTAATGGGTGGAACAATCGACTCTGAAGTGGGAGGCCCAGGTTTGATTCCCGAAGCGGGCATGTACCTATGGCTTTATTTTCTGTCGGAGAAGTTGTATGAGCAATACCACTCGCTAACGCTGATGGAAAACATAGTGAGTTAATTAGAGTGTCGAAGCTATTCAAGTATTCAATGCTTCAGCCCTTGAAATCGTCAATCCACTGTGGGCCAGAGAAGGTCAGTGGCCTATGTATGAGCTCGTCGTATGCACAACTGTTATACAAATAAACATCATCAACAAGTTCTGTAAAAACACGAGAAAATCGTGAATACATGGTGTGGCGGTCATTTGGATAACTCTGGGCATTCTCTACCTGTGTCGTCCGCGTAATATCAAATATCGTAATGTCGTAATAGGGGTATCTTATTTTACTTAAAACGGTTACTAGGCTACATCTCACTATTACCATTAATTTGTGCGCAATCCGGAACATAAGAACCTCGTGTGTACAGTCGACAGCAGGTCAACCGTTATTTTTTTTGTTAAAAAGTCACCTTTAAGGTAAACCGATTTAAATGCACATGTGTAAAGGTTGATGTGCCGTAGACTATACAAAGGCAAGCTGGGCTAAGCGTTACTGTGATTTTACTTACGTAGGTCTATGGAAGGGGTTAAATTGGGGATATTGCATTCAACCCGGCTCCGGGCCGACGACATTGTGAAACCGGATGGGAAATATTAAACGAGTCTAAAGTCCGTTTTTTAATTCGATGCAAAAAAATGACGCGGTGTTACCACTATAAAATATAAAGGTTTAATGGGTAGATTTATTTTTACCGTGAATAGAAGACTCATGTGACAGAAATCCTTATCACATCAAAGACATTAAAATTTAAGAGTACATAAGAGGAAAGTCTAAAAAAACACCTACGTAGCACACACAATTTTAACTCGGAAGTAAAATGGGGTTATTTGGTTTTTAGGTTCTTGCAACATTCAGACATTGACAACCGTTGGCTTGTATTGATATGTCAACATGACAGTTTTTTTGCATTAAATTAAAAAAACAGACTTAAAATAAAAACCGGATGAGTTGACGTGAGAGAGAAGAGGGCTATGCACAACAACGGCTGATTATGGGGTGATTAGGAAGATAGATATTGCGTCACCTAATTTGCAAGTGCATCCTGCAATGTCCGCAGCAAAAGTTGTAGGACAGTCAAGCTTTAAGCTTCGGCTAAACAATAAGCCACTGCGATCGCCTTTTTAAAATGTACTTTTATCTTTGCGTGTATTGAAGTCTAGAGCTGTTCAATGGAGACTTGCACGACTAGTATACGCAGGCAGGTTTCACCGAAGCTTTAGGCTTTGTACAGTTGACAGTAGCAGCTGACAGTAGGACCTTTACTCTTTTGTCACAAAACTACCGCAACGTAACTAAATAAATAGTAAAGGTCAACTGGCTGTCGACTGTACAGACTTAGAAAGTAGAATTCAAATCGCTAGTGTGCCAAATCAAGGTTTAAAACTTATGTTAGGTATATTTTTTGCCATATTATGATATGTATTCATATGTTAATATTTTGAAAATAAAAACTTTTGTTAGTTTTCTTTTTCAGCAGCTCACGAAACTGACAGTTGTGATTAAATTTTGATGGGATTTTGTACAGATCAATTATTGAAGTTTAGAATTTCAATATGGTTTTTACAAGGGCAAAATATTATCATGATGCTACGATATTATTTCGCGGATCTTTAGCAAATTTTATTTACGGCGAACTATTGTCTGCTTACGCATAATAAATGAGAACAATTTATGGTTTACTTTGACAATTCGGTGTACAAAGCATAGCTGATCAACCCACCAGATCCACAAGTAGGAATCCTCTACTATGCAGTTAACACCGAATTTTCATAATAAACTTCGTAGTTGTATGTTTTGAATTGTAGTCTGATCAAAAGCGGCATTTTTATTTCTGAACTAGGCATAACGGTTCAGTTTTGTTTTGCTTAGAAAAAGTTCCACTAAGGCCCTATTTCTGAATTGATAACTTGGACTAAGTAAATACTTAAATGATGACGGGCTGTCACGCTCTTTTCTAAAGAAATTTGACGAGGCAGCAATACAGGTAAGTAATTACTTAGGGAAATTCTCAATGCATAAATCGGCGCTAAGGAAGTTGTCAATTTAAAAGTTCCTATAAGGTTTTCACACAATAAAATATGAATCACAGATTTTAATTGCTCCCAACTTTGGGGAATTTGCCCTAACTATATTTTCCTGTAATTACCTATTTACATTGAGTAACCCGGAGGCCTTTTAGAGCATGGAGTATTTATTTACTTATTCAGTCAATTCAAGCTTACCTGCCTTACTTAGAGGCTAATCTGATAAAACTACACGCTAGTTAAACAAATATGTGAAATTCAGCTAGTCTGAGATCGAAAGCCGGTCTAACTGAAGTATAAATATTTCTCGTTTTATCCATTTGACTGTTGGCTCAATTCTAATTTACACCAAAACTAAATGTTTCATATGTACATACATTAAAAATAGGTAAATAAAGTTTTTGTCCCACAACACAAGTATACCAATATACAGGGTGTCCCAAAACTCGACGTCGAGCCGGAATCGTGTGAAAAGGCAAGTCATAGTGGTTATCAGATTAATAAAAAAATAAATCAAAATTACGTGGAAACAAAATTATAGGCATTTAAACTGTTCTAAACTGTTAACAAAATTACAAACCTAGCTGCTCCAACCTGGAAGAAAAGGAGACTTTAAAAAAAAATACTTTAAAAATCGCCAAGTTTTGTTTTTTATTATTTTTGTGAAATCTCATGCGATTCAAGAATAAGAAATTTGGTAAAAAAAATAGACTGTACTCTTAAAAAATTTTGATTTTTTAAAATATTTTTGTGATAGACAGTATGACTTGCCGTTTCACCCGGTTCCGGCTCGACGTCAAGTTTTGGGACAACCTGTATACATTTTGAGTAACTGAGAATACTGAATAATTCATAAGTTTGAAACGACGGAATGCATTCCTTTTGGACGGTAGAATTTTGAGACGAGTAGCAGTGCAAGACACTAAAACTCACACGAAATATCAATTATACAACTAAAACTCCAATAACAATGTTATACATATTCTCCTTGAAAGAACTGTAATACTCGTAGTAACTTAAACTAAAATTTCAGTACAAGTTACCATAATAATTAGGATGTCAATTATGTCATCCACGTTGCCATATTTTACCATATTTGTCAATATTGTGCTTCCAAGCCAAGTTGCATAATGTTTTTATTGTCACTACGTAACCACTAAAATGAATTTCAGTTAAATGACTTCTTAAGCCACTCTTAAGACGGCAATACCTGTCATTTTACAAGAAAGCCTTGGCGCTGTTTTTGGTTCCCACGACACAGGGTATCCTAGTGTGGGGGGAGAAGCAATGTGTAATGCATATGTGCCTGTATGTGAATGTTATGGTATTTAAAGTGGCAGGTCATTTCGAATTTTATATTTTGCGCGCAATCTAGAATAGGATACGAAGTTTTGGATCTGCGCACGCGCCTGTCTACGTAGCGTCAGCAAATCAGCGTCCAAGTTTGCCCAACTGTTGACGTGAAGTTGGTGGACGATTGCTCGTGTTTTTCATTTATTCTAACGCAAAATTATTATCAAATTAAAAAATCCACCTTGAAAAGCTGTCATTGTCACCAGTTTTTTTTTTTCATACGTAGCGGACTAAGGAATATGTCTGATATGCCGTACTTAAGCCCAGAACTACGAATGGAAAAATATTAAGTATATTTAAAAATTAACTACGGGGCCAAAAAAATTGAAACTTTTTTCCCGCGTTATGGAAGGTTATTCCTGTCACCAAAAAAAATATCAAGCACTTCTGATATTTTCATCCATTCCCTATTGTCGAAATCGGTCAAGATTTGACGGTGTTCTGTAAGAACTGGGCAACGAAAAAATAAGAACTGGGCAACTAAAACATACGCGGCAATTTGAGAATCTCCTCATTTTTTGAAGTCTGTTAAAAAGAGTTGAATATAAGACAAAAGCTTTGATGATAATTGGAGATGGAATTTGTGGTAATTTAAGAATTAGAATTCATTAAAGAATTAGGGCCGTCTATGTCAAAAGCACAATATTAACTCTCGAGCGTGCAGCAAATGTTAAATGTAAGTACATACTATACATATTTTCCTGTAGTTATTAAATTCTATTTGAATTGACTTTGTCCGGCTATGTACACGCCCTACCATATATTTGGATGGAAAAGTTTAAGTTAGGATTTAGAACGACAATTTTGCAAGAGGTATTTAGTGATGATTTTTGAACCACTGGTGATAGAGTCGAGGTCAGGTCAGCATTAATTTTTTTATTGTACAGACCTAAGTGCCCTAATAGAGTGCTTACCCCATACCTAAGATTTAGCTGTTGACTGTACTTACTCCAAAAAGGGACGTAAATCCAACCATGTTGTTTACAAAACACGGTTACTCGAAACAATCCTTCGGGTCAGACTATTTAAACTGACTCTGAGGGATGTTTCTGAGGAATCGTATTTTGATAATGAAGGCCTGACCTATTATTTAGCTCACACAACATGATTTTAACTCAAGTCGATACAGTGGTAAATAAGCCGTAGGTACCGTAATTCCCTTTTCCCAAATAGGCTCAGATCACTGCTTTGGCTTTGGCGGATTGAGTTATAAGAAGAAACACCGTTTTATATTTTTTAAATCATGGTTTGTAAGTTGACGAAGTTTGTTTATGTCCTTGCCTGGTTACCATAGCACAGGGTATCCTAGTTTGGGGCCAGATCAAGTGGTTGTGTTGGGTGGTAGTTATTATTTTGGTGTGTTTAGTTGTAAGAAACCAAAACAGCTGTTCTTATTTCGGCGTAACGGGTTGTAAAAAAAAACAGTTGTAAAAGTTGAAATAAAATTTCACGCGACGCAAGTTGTAATAACGGCGTGGATTAGCATTTTATTCGCAGTTTTAGTGTTGTCAGAGAAAGAAGTTTGTCAGAAGGTAGCGACAAACCCTGGGTTCCCCCCTACCCCTCTTGGTCGCAGGCGTGAACATACGCCGCTTGTATTCATGATTAGTACCCAGACTTTTCAGGAGGATAACGGGTATACGAGCTGCCTTGTCTAACCGATAAGATGACACTGTATCGATGTGATTATAAAAATCATGCTGAGTGACTTGATCCAGAAGTATGTCCCAATCGATGCTTAGTTCCACGAACGGGCACTTGTTAAGAATTGGATCCATAATTGGGGCACTCGTAGTTTTTGGTCTCATTGGTTTTTCCTTAAATATTTACGAGATCGTACAGCTGGATTAGCAAGGCGCACCCACGGTTTTTTGTAGGCCCCTTAGGCACCTACTCAATTTTTTGTTGTCTTTTTCTCAGTTTAAGATGTCCGGCGAATAAAGTTGTTTTGGTCTGATTTGCATGATTTTATTTTTGGTATTACCATGTTTGTAAAGGCCTTGTTTGGTTACCATAGCCGGGTAGGTATTCTGGTTTGGGACCAGGTCACGTGATTTTGTTGGGTAGATTTTTTTACCGTATCCAATATTTCGTACTGACAGTGGATTAACAGATCTTTAGTGTTTAAGAAACAGGGAGTAAGACTGCTTTTGTTTACAGTTTTTATCTCTCTTTCCATGTACGATTTCTGGGTACTATACATACATATGAAAGTTGTCATTGTACTACAATGCATTAGCAGAATCTAAGCTCTGTACGTGTCGTTTGCAATATTGATGATGCAAGTTAATGGTATAGATATATAGGCATTATGGCATATGAAACCAAAGGCTATTAACATGACATGCGTAGACTGTCATTTTATCTGCTTCTAATCGAAACGGTAATGTTCTGTGAGATAAAAAGAGATAGATTATCTGGGTGCTACATATACCTACTTGTTGATCTATCCCTCATTGACGTTTTATTGTATTGTCGACAGCGTGTCAATCTTTACTGGCTAGCGTATTGTTATGAGTATAATTTAAATATCTTAGGTGGACTACTTATCTGTGATATATCTACGGTATTTTTTTAGGCTTGGACTGGACGCTGCAAATGTATGCATTTGACATTAATCGAACCCAGATAGCATGATATTTAAAGAGCTGAGGCGGCCAATACCCGGTTCCGTAGCCCCTCTATCTACAAAAGTGACTTTACAGACTACAACACATAAGCCTTCACATTTTTGTCACCCAGACGTAACGTTACTGAGTAGACTGCACACATGAACAGGTCATGTGCAAAAGTCACCCGTAACGTATGTCGGTAGACTGCGCGCATTTTAAGGTCATCATAAAATTTAGCCGTAATGTAACTAAGTAGACTGCACGCATGAACAGGTCATCCGTAAAAGCCACCAGTAACGTAACTGAGACTGCACGCATGAACAGGTCATGCGTAAAAGTCACCAGTAACGCAACTGGGTAGACTGCACGCATGAACAGGTCACGCGTAACTAGTGGCGCAGCGTAAAGGTTGATGTGCTGTATAGACTGTATTAGTATTGGGTCAGGTTATGTCAACTGCATGAAATATAATGGCCAGTTTCAGAGGTGTCCAATTTTTTAATCCATTAGTGGAACTGGCTTGAAATTTTTGGTTAGATCAAAGTGAATACGTCTTTATAAATTTTATGTAGTTTAGTTTGATTGAAAATACTCGTGGTGGGCTTATTATTTTGCTTAATTTTCGCTGTATGGTAACAGTAATTTGTGTTTCGTACTCCGACACAATACAGAGCTTA
The DNA here is from genome assembly GCA_947310845.1 of Yponomeuta plumbellus. Lineage (NCBI taxonomy): Eukaryota > Metazoa > Arthropoda > Insecta > Lepidoptera > Yponomeutidae > Yponomeuta > Yponomeuta plumbellus. The sequence continues at coordinate 13,724,936 of OX371214.1, forward strand.
ATAAAATAATATGCGTGTTGTTATATAGACTTATCTTTAAAAAGCGCAATTCATGGATCACGTCGCAATTTCACTTTGTGATTTACAAAGACCCAAAGTTTCGAGAAGTTTGTCATATTTACACAGTACTTACAATTGTAGAAACCAATTATAGATAAAGTTACGTGAAATAATCTTAAAACAATTATTATTGTCCTAAAAAGAACGGTCGTTCTTCTTCGAATTATTATTTAGACCTATCTAATCTATCCTATCTACTACCTATCTACGAACGAAAAATCCCAATACATATCACTGACGACTACACTTTACCAGTTTAGTCCTGGGACTAATATCCAGTTAAATTAAAATAAAGTTCAGAAAAAATGTAGAGCAAAAGTTTTTGTAAAACACAAACTCTTATTGTGTTTTACACTGCGTGTTCCAAGACTGTGCATTTTAAAGATAATCTTGGAAATTGTGTTAAAATACCGACTTCCAACCCGACAGCCACCAGACCTAAAGGACTGAATCACACGGAGTCAGACAATGACCAGTCAATGCTGACCCGCTGTTGACTTGATACTGATCCCGTGCAAATGTATTTCAAAGTCCGCGCTGTCGCGTACTGACTTGATTTCTGAACTCCAGAACGGCTAGACGGATCTAGATGAAGTCTAGCACAGTGGAAGATTATAGTTCGTAGTAGCACCAAGGTTACTATCATGTCGGAAAAATACATGTTGAAACTTCCACGGGATCGAAGTCGCGAGCAACAGCTAGTGTTTGATAAGACCTAAAAACTAAACTGAATACTTTATATTAAAAATAAGTGTTATAAATAAATAGCACAAACTAATGTGACATGGATATTTAACCAATACATAATACGTGGTGGCAGCCTAGTGGGTAAAACAATGGGCCCGGAAGCGGGAAACGCGCGCATGTAGGTACAGACTTGGCTTTCTGAGTTATGTACATTTGTCAAGTTATAGGAACAATACCACTCGCCACCTGTGATGGAAAGCAGCGTGAGGAAACCTGTATGTCTGTGCTATTAAATACCTCCACGCTTGTAATCGCCAATCCGCGGTGGGCACACGTGATGATTAAAGACCGTCCTCTCTCTGAGAGGAGGCCTGTACCCTATAGAGAGACGTATATAGGTTGCTACCACATATGACACACATTCACTCACGCACAAAACACTTACTGATACTCACACTCGCAAGCATGTATACATATTTAGGTAAAAAAAACTAAACCCTGAATCAAATTATAGATGATGTAGATTCTTGAAAGAAATAAATGTACTTAGCCATGAGGCAAAATCGTGGCCTTCAGGTCTGACGTCGGTCTTTCTACACCTTCCATTATGATGGTTACATTGTCCTGATGTATTGTATTGTGTTCATAGCGATGAGGGTTTCGGCAACTCGATTTATGATGAGTCTATTGCTCGCATTCTTTTGATCACAGCTTGTTCAAATGTTGGCACTGCAAAAGTGGACTTCCTGTCCCAAGCCAACTCCCTGTAATCGATCACCCGAAGCTAGAGTTCACTCAGATGCTTGTTTTTATGGAACAGCGTAGCAAACCTAGCGTGAGACTCGCCGTCCTAGGTGTTTTTCCAATACGTAAAGATCAAACGTGCAAGCTCCATGAAAACTCCAACTAAGGATTCCGGAGCAGGCGTAAAAGGCGGGTTTGGAAAGGCTCCACAACTTTCCAGCTATACTCGAGACGTCCGCCTACAAAAGACGGGACGTCTCTCATATGCTGATCTTCTGTTTTGATATACTTTTTGGTTTTTTGGTGTAGCAATCAGAACTTTTGTCTAAACTACAATTAGGTCTACACATACTATGTCTGCGGCGTAGTTCTGGGGTTTCTGGGGCACTGCATAAGGTGTCTCTGCCAAGGGAGGTCCCGCGCCAGCACGTTGGTCAAACAGTACGGGCATTTCCACTCGTCCAAGCCGATCGCTGTAAAAATTTGACACTATTAGTTTTCATACTCTCACTTCTTCATCATCTTTCTATTGGTACTAGTTCAAACGAATTAGTATTATTAAGGCTCTGAACCCAACCCATTCTGTCTGAAGTTGTAGCAAACGATAGAAACTGTTTTTTTTCTTCAGAAATAAACACTTTTTTTAAACATCGTAATGGCACATTGTATCCTACGAAGGTAACTAATCCACTACCTCCCTTTTCGAGGCTGCCAATACAGTTCTGATGAAACCATTGTCGTAGGTTGTAGGTATACGGTTGTATTATGTACAATGTACATAAGATGATTTTCTTACATAAAATAAACAGCCCTTACGGAAATGTCTGAGTTTTACATAGTTATTCCTGAAATATTTGATTCACAATGAGCTCGCGAGACAATTCAACCTATATTATTTCTTGCGGCAGATGAGCGCATCAATTGTCGTTGTGAAATAGGATCATAGACGTCACGCTTTTGTGTCGTTATTGGATACTGTATAAGCGCTGAAGTTACATATTTTTAATTGTATTAAACTGTAGGTACAAATAAGGTTAAAATTTGTACTCACGAATGCAGTTGACGTGGTACTCATTGTCATCTACTCTGAGAGCGGCCCCGCACTTCTGACACTGCTTCCAGGTCCCATTACTCACGGAGCATTCTTCTGTGTAGACAACGAACCTTTTTATTAGTTTTCCAAGGCGCTAATACTGACTAGAGCCGGGAAATCAGGAAGCAAGTGGAAGCCATGATCACCCTTCAGGCACAGGTCACTTCAGTTTGAAAGAAATAAAGCTTCGATCTTAACTGTCATAGTCAACATTGGTAGTGAAGGCTCCACCCTTATCATATATCTTATAGCAATCTCAAATGTTGTTATTTTGCAATTCAATTTGTCGACAGTGTATTGTGCGACGAACCGAAATTAGGAAAACTACTCCAGAAAATATACTTGACACAGATATTTGGACTATTCTCAACGGCAGCAAAGAATCAAAACACAACCTAATTACACAAAAAACCAACCTAGCAGATGTGCATGGAGTGTCCGAGCCTCCAAGGCGGTGTGGCAGCACGGGCAACGAGCCAGGAGCACGCACCGACGCCAGTAGTGGTTTTCCAGACCACCTGCTCTTACCCGGCGTCCGCACCACGTGCAGGTCGTACTGTAGGGGGCAGAGAGGTCAGTCAGACTGGTCTGAGTGCCAGGGAAGATTTGGCAAGCGATGTGGAGTCCAAACTAGTACTTTCTCTAGATCGGAGTTGCTTTGTAAATTTTATTCATGAAGTCAAAATCATACTCGTAGGCCCTTCTGCTTCGTTTTCTATTCCTCAAGTTTACTCGACTGTATTATTTCGACGTCCTGAACATTATATTATGAGAGTATCTAAACCACCAAGAAAGAGGCAAGACAAGAATTCTGATAGTACGTAATTAAGTGGAAAAAGCTTAGATATCGAAAGTCACTATTTACTTGCAAACTGGCTCCGGAGTTGTCCCTCCGCTGCTGACGTCAGCTGCCCCACTGGCTTCAAAACTATCAAAGTGCTGGTCACAAAACTCCCCTCCCAAGACCCCACTTCTGCTCCGGACTGGCTGCCTTCTCACAGAAGCTGCTTCACCGGGACTGTAGTAGCCACTTTCATCCATTTGGCTAGTTTCATCCAGGTGCAAATTCCGTAATCCAGCCACCATTCTTGGGGAATCCAGACCGTGAAAGTCAGATTTCAACCGAGGCGAGTCCAGGCTTTGGAATTCGGGCTCTAGAGAGCGTAGATCACTTCGGGACTGCTGTGGCGAGTCCATGGGCAGAGAGTCCATGCTTCGGAGGTCATTTTTGGAGGTCTTCGGTGAGCCAAAAGAGGGCGAGTCACGGTAGTCGAGGTGTAAAGGCTCGTAGACTGTGACAGGACGTTCTGTCAAAGCTGGTTTTATGTTCTGATGGTCGTAGTGGATCATGGAGTGGCGGTTCTCTGTATTTCTGTTGGATCGCCGCAGGACTACTTCGTCGGTCTGGTGTTCTTGAAAGTGCACCTAAAGAATAAAATCATTTATTACTCATTGGCGGATTTAAGCTCAAGCTCCAAGAATTTCGCATGCAATTGACTTTGTTGGTAACAAAGTAGGGTTCATATTCGGTTGGCAACACGAAAAATGGATTTAGTGTAATTAGAAAGAAGGCTAAGGATGAGACAGGCTGCTTGGATAAAGACTAGAAACCTTTTCAGGGCCGCTCGGCGTTTTCGGCGAATGTTTCGGGCTGACTGCACTGTCCAATCTCAGCTTGTTGTACCTGTTGAAAACGACCACATTCTACTGGAATAGTCTAGCAAACGAATTAAGTAGAACTACTTCGACGGAGTACTGAAAGATACATCTTCTTGGCTCTTCGCTTGTTAGGGCTTTGTTTCTATATTGATATTTATACTGACACAAAGTTCAGTAAGAAAGGGAGCGCACGTTCGTGTGCAGTAACACAGGGCATTAGGTACATACACGATACGTTGCAATGTCATAACTTGCCCAAAGCACATTTCCTTATTTTTCTCTGATTCAATATGTTGATTTGGCATAACATTTATCTGTGATAGGATGTTTTGAGTATTTAGAATAGATGTGAGTTCTTGCTACTTGACTGAATGAAACACCGGCTTATTGTAACTGAAATACGTTCACCGACATTGTTGGTGTTCGGGTGCAGTAACACACGTCCACTATTGGAACTTACCCAAAGCTCAGATCTTTACTGCGCGACGGGCTCGGTGTATACTTCTTCGTTGGCGTCTTCTTCAGACTGCTCTTAGTCTTCGATGTAGTGTAACTGCCGCTCAAGCTAGATGGCGCTAGAGTCCCTCCGCTCGCGCTAGAGACCATCGACTTGAGGCTGTAGGAAGATGTTGCACCGAGTGATGACGTCATGCCGCTGAGAGTGGTTCCACTGCGCATTGATTGGGCGACGCTGGCGGTCTCGAGCGTGGAGTCCATCGCTGATTGGTCAACTAGTTGCTCTTCGGTTGGAGCTGAGTTCAGCATTTTCTGCCAAAAGAAGTTGGGATTTAACCTTAAGGCATTGGAGTAATTATAACAGCTATTTCTATAATTTTCGTTAATATTCTTAATAGTGAGCAAGAGAGAGTCCCATGGCCTGCAGTGGGGGTCAAAACGGCTGATAATGATGATGTTGTGAGCTGTGTTATTCGTATTGAGACAATTTTAAGTCCGTCACTGCTTGACCAACGAGGCAGACAAAAAGTAATTACAACTTCTACTTACGTGAAACAGTTAATAATTGTTATTCCAAAAAGGGACACCCTGATGGTAAGCAAGCAAGGAAATTCCAAACGTGGAAGTAAACCACGTCATCATGCAATCTCCTCTAACATGTTCACTGCCCTACTTAGTACCTACACACCTTCCGAAGAACCGATAGTCGATAGAGTAGAAAGGTCCTCTAGTGGAGACGAAGAATTGACAACAGGTCCGTAACAATCCGTCACAATCGATGCACCTAACATAGCAGAAACAATTACAGCACATATAGATAGATTCTACGTAGATTTTCATAGTCCTACGTAGATTGTCCTATTCTCGTCTGCGTGTCTTATGTCAGTCCGATCGAATCGCACCAACAGGTGACGGTTGATAAGGTTACCATGTATCTCTAGTCCTATTCTCACCTGCGTGTAACTGTTAAAACACAGGTTGCTGTAGAAAAAGTTACCCATAATATGTCTCCAGTTCTATTCTCACCCTGCGTGACCATCCGATCGAATCGTACCAACATATTTTTCAAATTCTATCTCCTTATTCTGCAATGAAGTGTTTTCTATCTAGATTTCTATCCAGTCCTAGTCTCACCTGCGTATCAATCCGATCGAACTGCTGGAACAGGTGTCGGTAAATGAGGTTGCGCCGCGTCACTGCGTCGTCGGGCGGGAGCTGTGCGCGCACGACGCGCGGCGAGCGCGCGTAAGCCGCGAGGAGGATCCGCTCTGCTGCCGCGCGTACGGCGCCCGACGCGTGCTGCGTACCCGCTGCGCCGCACTCGGCGAGGCGGCGCACTGTCAGGCCGCTGGAAGTATTCTTCTTCTTAAGGATCTCACAGACGAGCGACAGTATATCGCCGACTCCTTGCGACTTAGGGCCCTGCCTCACCGGGGCGCCATGGCCACGTCGCCAGCGACCGTATCCAATCAGTTAGTATTTAAATATGGTGCCTACCTCACTTGGCGACTGTTGGCGACGTCGCCATTCAATACAAACTACCTGGATACGTCGCCATGGCGTCCTAGTGAGGCAGGGCACTTAAGTCGGCGACAGTTGCGGATAACCGCCGACGACAGATTTGAAATTCGCCGACGCATCGCGAATACCGCCGATGGTCGCTGACAGTCGCTGATGCATCGTGACTCTCGAAAACGGGCAGTCATTAGCGTATAGTGAGAATGGCAACATGTTATGGCATCGAAAAGGCGCGATTCGGAGACCGTCGCCGACAGTCGCCTACAGTCACTGACCGTCGCCTACCAATATCGCAAGCAGTCGCCGAAGCAATGTCGCTAGTCTGTAAGCTCCCATAAAGTGCCTCTCGATCATGGAGCTTGGCAGTCAGCTCTTTACAACGGTCTCTGTTCAGTGCAATTCAGTGCAGTGGAATATGTATTGGATATATATTATAAGCTCTAAGAAGGGTTATGTCAAGAATATCTGTGTAATTTCCATTTTTATTTCCAACTTGCTGACCCCGCAATCGTTGTTTTGCTAGTATGGTATAGAAAAGTGTTGCTTTTATACTTTTTTAGGCAATTTCTTAATTTTTTTCTCCGTAAAAACCATCCCCGTACTTCAAGGAATATTCTAAAAAAAGAATTAGCGAAATCGGTTCAGCTGTTCCCGAGATTTGCGCTTAGCAAGACATTTAGCGATTCATTTTTATATTATAGATAATGCGCTACAGCGATTGTGATCGAGGCGAAAATTCAATGATGAACGCCGGATATATGCAGAAGTACACAATTGTATGTTAGGACTCCGCCAGCTTATTTATGTTTTTATGACTGCACTACATATTAATAGTACCTACCTTGCAAAAGGGTCACCCACCTGTTCTTATCTGTAGAGATGCCGTGGCTGAGGATCAGCTGTTCCAGCATCTGAAGGCGCGAGAGTGCCAGGCGAGGGTGCACGGAGGCCGGTACCGGACGCACCAGTTGTTGAGGAATGATGTGCAGAGACCTGTATGGGATAACAAGATTAACTAACAACACAGACGTCAACTAAATACCTACTGAAAAAAATACTTTCAGATCTCATCAACAGATGTTCGCCAAATGTGAATTGTAAAGAACAGAATAAATGAAATCAGAGAACTAGGTCAAGAATTAACGCTGAATACGTCATAACAAAAATTACGTCAAATTAAGAACCTCCTCTTTTCTTGCAGTCGGTTAAAACGTGGACTCTTCCACCAAAATTACAAAAGGTACCCACTTATTAACCAAATAGCTGTAACTTTCGGGCTTCTTGACGCGGAATCAGATAATTTGGCAAAGGGATTTTGGGTACTTATGTATCTATATATTCGACACGAGTGGTTCAACACACACCTGACATGCGGACAGTCTGCGACGGTGAGAACTGTGTGCTGGGCGGTAGAGTGGACCCTGGGCGCTGGATCGCCACATGCCCTGAGCAGTTCCGGGAGTAGCTTCTCCAGACACCTGCCCACTTCCGCTGCGCATACCCTGGAGATAATAATAATAATAAACTCACGCCCGTTATCCCCGAAGGGGTAGGCAGAGGCACCAGTCTCTAGAACTGGACCCACGTTTTGCCGAGTTTATTAGGTCCCAAACGTGACAAGTGGCAAGCCTGTCGCCGTTATCCGGGCACAATTTATCAGCGAATGGTGTTGCTGTACCCTGGAGATAATAAGGTTTAAGTGATGCCTTATGAAAACGTAAAAGCAAAATGTGTTATCGCAAGTGGCATTTTTCCGAGCGGTTCCGTGCTTCGCAAGGCACGTTAAGCAGTTGGTGCCGGCTGCCGTCGATAGATGGCAGCCGTTAAGAAAAGTCAGAGGCCTTAGGGCGGCTTGGACACTTCTGACAGTAAGACCAGCCACTAGTCTTACAAGCCTCCACCAATCCGGAGTTGGCCCCCGTGGTGGAATATGGCCTATACCTTCCTTAGGGAAGAGACTCGTGCCCCTCCCTGGGGACATAATGGGTTGATGATGATGGGTATGTCATCTCTTCCGCTCTATAATGTTTTGGGTAGTATCGCCTATGGGCGGATCAAATCTACGGAACAGGCAATAGTTGTATAGTAGATTCGTATGTGTTTTCTATTATTCACTTACCTCTCAGGCATAAACTCCTGGAACAGGGCTCGCACCAGCTCAGTGGCCAAGCAGTAGACGGAGAAGACCTTATCTCGAAGGGTCCGCTGCAGCAGGCAGGTGGCGGCCCGGGCTGTCTTGTTGGGGGAAGTCTTTCCGGTACCACTAGAGGGAGACGTCAGCTCGGACCGGAGGCGGTTTAGGCCTTCTTCCTTGTCGAGATAGATTTTCGAGTAGAACTTCTCGACCTGTAAGAAGAGAAGGGATTCAGATTGTTTCCAATCTAAAATATTAAGGTCCCTCAAAGTTCAATCCATGACGTCAGATTGAAGTATTGAAGCTTCATTGAGATTTGGGAAATAGACGCCTTTGTACATGGATTGAAACCAATTAGATTTTATCGGCCCACAACTCAGCCACCATCGAACCGAAAATACTCGATAAACCGAATTTTCCGCCTACAAGTTGTCGACTCGGATCGACTAATTATTTATGCTCTTCAATCTGGTGTGCATTTCGTTCGAGTCTACCGTAGACCGGTTCGAAATTATTAATAATAGAAGATAGTATGTATTGTTCGTATCTGCACTAACTACCCCTCTCTCTTTTTTCTTCGGCGACCTTTCCGTCACAAAGTTGTCTGGACGAAATTGCCGTTAGCAGTAAGGCCGCCTATTTTTTTTTTATTGTAACTTTTATTTGTCTCTTATTTCTTGTATGCAATAAGAATATTCTTATCTTATCTTACTTACCAAAGGATACCCGAAGATGAGAATAGGTAGTGCAGCCTGCTTCCTCTCCCGTTCGTTCAGCTTATGCGGCCTAGGGTGAGACGAGGCGCTGCCGGCGCCGCTGCCCTCTTCCTCGCGTGGCTCCCGAAGATACTCGTTGGTCTGGGAGCTATGAAGCAAAATATATTTATATATCTGGCAGCAAGGGCGTCGCCAGCTTATGACTAAGGGGGGGGCAAAGAGGCAATATTATGGAGGATAAAAAATATGCACGCCGAAAGCATGAATCGTTTTGTCATGCGATGCGGAATTTATTAATAGGTAAGGAAGTCAAGTGCTCGCACTTTGGTCGCTTTGCGGCTAGCTACATTTGATCTCTAGAGGGGGGGGGGGCAACCTCCCCCTGCCCCCCCCTTGGCGATGCCCTTGTCTGGCGGTAAAACACTTACGACTTCTGTGGCTACTACTTTACTATGGGCCTCATAAGAAAGCTCAAGCTCACGCAACGAGCTATGAAAAGGGCTATGCTCGGAATTTCTCTACGAGACCGAATCAGAAATGGTGTGGTCCGTAGACAAACGAAAGTCGTCAACATAGCCCAGCAGATGAGTAAGTTGAAGTGGCAGTGGGCGGGGCACATAGCACGAAGAACTGATGGCCGATGGGGCCGAAAAGTTCTTGAATGGAGACCAAATGGAGACCACACAAGCGCAAGTGCAGCCTAGGACGACCAGCCACAAGATGGACAGACGATCTTACCCAAGTGGCAGGAAGACGCTAGATTCAAGCCGCTTCCAACCGGTCTTTTTGGAAATCCATGGAGGAGGCCTTGTGGTTGAACGATGATGATGATGAATGATGGCTTCTGTGGCGCAGCGGCGAGCGCATTTGCCTACCATGCGAGAGGTCCCGGATTAAAACCCCAGCTGGGTTAAAAAAAAGATCTTGACTGTTTACATGTTTGGGATGTCGCTGTTTCTGGTTCCCACGACAAAGGGTATCCTAGTGTGGGGCCAGAAGCGATGTATGTGTCTGTATGTAAATGCTCTGCCGGCTGACGGAGCCTGACGAGTACAGCTAACGCGTCCCACAGACGTACTGCCGTCGCACTAAGTGCCGGTTTTTTAATTGAGAAATGAGCAAATACTTAAGTAACGTTTTGTCACGCTCTTTTCTGAGAAATTTGACGAGACAGCACTAAAGTTAAGTAGACGTACTTAGCGAAATTCTCAATTCAGAAACAAGTGTGAAGATATATTATGTATTTTATTGTAATTTGGGCTCATTATATATTTTATTATACATATTATTATGTAAGTATATATTAATGTGTAAGTTTTTTTTTAAATCAAATCAAATCAATTATTTATTTGCTCAAACATGTGTCAGTCATAATACATATCATGCATTTATGGGTGTTAATTAACAAATGTTATGTTTATTCACTACATGTATGTTTTTAGATTTATTCAATTACTTTTGCACGCCTACCAACTCTTTCCTTTTACCTTCGCGGTTGACTGGTAGAAAATGCTTATGGCATTAAGTCCGCCGTATTGTACTATATTTTTACTAACCCGCCGCATCTACCGGAAGAGAGCCTTATGCAAGATGCATGATTTTCGTCGAGAAAAACCTCCTACTTACTGTCGCAATGCTGGTATTGGGCGATCCTCGTAGGCTTCAAAAGTGGACCTGGGGCCAGCGCTTTTGTTCCTGCGCTTGACTAGTATGCCTCCTGGAAAGTTAAAATGCGCTAAGTTCAGTGCATGGATGGGTGAGCGTTCTATGACTAACGCTAGTGGCATTTTTCCGAGCGGTTCCGTGCTTCGCAAGGCACGTCAAGCAGTTGTTGCCGGCAGTCGTTAAGCCAAGTCCGAGGCCTTAGGGCTTGAAAACTTCTGACAGTAAGACCAGCCACTAGTCTTACAAGCCTCCACCAATCCCGAGTTGGCCTCCGTGGTGGAGTATGGCCTATACCTTTCTCAGGGAAGAGACCCGTGCCCTTCGGAGGGACATAATGGATTGATGATGAATAGTTTTTTTAGTAACGTATGGGAATTGAAAGTTTTTTCTGCTTATCACTATCTTAACCATAGATCGTATTCCAATGTACCTAATGTATTTTTTTGCTTCGGTATTATAAAATCTACGATTATTTAGAAGACAACGATGTCTGGTGCTAAACAGTAGATTAATATTCAGTAGATTAATGTAGGGTATTCAGTAGAGAATTGTGTTTAAATGCTTAACACATTGATGAGTAATAATTTCTAAGTTTCATAATATAATTCAACTAAAGCTGTTTTAAAAAGAATAAATATGGAATTTCTTTGTTTGTGCCTTCTCCAAATAATCTCTTAATGTGAAACTAATAACTTTGACGTTCATAAAGTAAACATATTGTTTTTATTGTGAATAAATTATTTAAATTTGAATTTGTGAAATTATCCTCACCATTAGCAGCATTAGGTGTGATGCTTCGCCGAGGACTGTCGGTCTCCCGTCTCAACTCATCTTCTTCTGTCTTCTTGGGGGAGTCTGCCAAATCCTCCCTTTTCTCCACCACCCTCTCCTCAGGCTGAACTTCTTGTGCCTTTAGGACCAGTTGAGCTACGTCGATCATTTGTTCCACTTCCTGAATCGGTGACTATAAGAAGAGAATAGTTTATTTTATTGGTTTTTGGTCTAATTCACTATTGCCTACCGCGGTCTTATGAAACTATTCTCTTCTTACCTTGGCCATTTCCTGGTTTCCTACCGCGTTATTGCCTACCCGTTATTGCCTACCGCGGTCTTATGAAACTATTCTCTTCTTACCTTGGCCATTTCCTGGTTTCCCTTAACTTCGGCAACTTGCTGATCCTCTTCCTTGTCTTCTTCTTCGTCATCTGCGGTATCCAAGAGTGGAACAGGCGATGGGATGTCCAAGCTTAAAGCGCCAGCGGCGACAGACGGCGAGAGATGGTGGGAGAAGTCGTAGTCTTGAGGCATAGATGAATCGTTGCGAGGGTTAGGCTGGAAGTTAAACTTTTATTAACATCACATTGACATGCTCTTGTTTTAACATGGTCGTTAGTCCCCATGAGAGCATCAGCGATCGCAACTCGCATACACCGGGTGACTTCGGGAAATCTTTACCCCCATCGGCCTCACACAGCCAGTAAAGGTCAACATCGTCTTTGATCCCCTTGAAAGCAACAGTGATTCGGTCCCGCATATACCGTGCTGGAGAGCTTGAAGACTATAACCCTTAACTTACCTCATCTGCATCAAACAGCCTGCAAAGATCCTCTTCGAGCCCCATGAGAATATCAGCGATCGGTTCCAGCACACACCTTAAGAGCTCAAAGACCATAACACCTAGCTTACCCATCTGCCCTAAACAGTGTGCATAGCTCAACATCATCTTCCATGCCCCAGAGTATCGACGATTGAGTTGCGCAAACACCTGGCGAGCTTGATGACCATAACTTTTAGCTTACCTCATCTGCCTCGACCAGCCTGCAAAGCTCAACAACATCCTCGTGGTGCCCCATGATACCATTAGCGATCAGGTTCCACATACACCCGGTGAGTGTTGTGGATTGAGGGTGGGCGACCCCCAACATCTAGCGGGAACTGATGGGAAGGGGAAGAAACAAGTGTCGGCTGGCCGTTGGGTTTCCAGCTGTCGTTGTTGGCCAGCTGATACGTATATATTATAATAGTCAAAAACACTGAACGCAGCAACGTATACGTCGCGAGAGGCGCGGGGGTGCGAATTTGGAGCGGTGATGCGTGCGCACGCTGGAGTGGAATTTTAACGACTGGCGAGTCGAAGGACGGCCTTGTGAGGGCAAGTCCGCCCTTCACAAATTGAGTGAGCAGGGTTAACGTCACGCAATGGCGTGAACAGTGAGCTTGAAAATCATCCCTTAGCTTACCCCTTCTTCCTCGAACAGCCTGCAAAGCTCAACATCCTCTTTGATCCCCATGAGAGCGTCGGCGATTCGGTCACGCATACACCGAGCCAGCTCGAAGTCGTCTCGGGCCGCCGCGGTGCGCTTGCGCAATCGCCACCTGCCGATGCGGATCCCGGCGGAGGTGAGGGCGGAGCCGGCGGACTTGAGGCGGCGCGCGTACTCAAAACGCTCCTCTGGGTGTCAAGAAGTGAAGGGTCAGCAAGATGTAGCAGTTAGGGCTGCGTCCCCAGTAGGCAAACTGTTCGCCGCCGACTGAGTGAGCCGCAAATTTTTAGGCAACTGAAATTTGACTTAGCGGCATACTCAAAGCGAACTAAAACTATTTCGCCGCCGAAAGGAACAGACTTTTCTGTGAGTCAGTCTATTGAGATAGTCGGCGCGAGTAACGCTGCAAATTGCGTAGATTGAGCGCAAAACCAGCAAACTGTGAACACTCCATTTAAAGTATATGGAAGGGCATACTAAACCGATACGCCGTTAAGTTAGTCGGCGGCGGCAAACTGTTTGCCAACTGAGGACGCAGCCTTAATTAATAGTTCAATTACAGGTCGGGTCACGTGACATAATTTTTAATGCTATTGAGGCCTAGAATTATGATTTGAAGCGGCAATGAAATGAAATCGCTACGTTCGTGCTACTGTCATGTAGAATTTTTGAGGTTCACGAATACAATAGTTTCAAGTTTTTAGAACTGGGAACTTATATTCAATTCTGTAGAACTAGTTACGAATTTTATAACATTTGAACAGTTTTATTCTAAGAGGCCTGAACCGATTCCGAGATATTTTATTGAGTTAGGTGGGTTGTATAATAATTTCAACGTTACTGACCCGGCAAATGTTGTTTCGCCATGATAAATTGTTTGTAGCGATTATATATTTTTTTAAATGGGGTGACCACCCTTATCACTTAACTTAATCTACCAAATATACATATAAAATTTCATCAAGATCGGTCAAGCCGTTTCGGAGAAATATGCGCACTAACACTGTGACACGAGAATTTTGTATATTGGAAGATTTTTTTTAGGAAACTGACGATATTCGATTTTTAAAAAGGCATTCCAAGTAACTTTTTGGCGCAAAAGTTGTAGACAACAAAAAATGGTACCTACTCAGTATTTTGAGATACTGCAGTAACTGCCAAGGTACTTGAAAAAACCATCAGTATGTACATTTAATGCTAATGTTAGCCGCTGCCTTGGGGCCGCAAAAAATACATAAATTCTTCTTCAGGTTCCGATTCTTCCCAAACTGTACCTGCGACAGCGAGTCGCTTTTTCTCGTCCAGGCGTCTAACCAGGTCGGCTATGTCGTTGTCCACATACATCACGAAGGCCAGGTCGTCGTAGGGCGAGTATACAGGCTCGCTGGCGTTTGGGAGGGTCTTCCCCGCTGGCTCCTCCACCTCTTCGCCTAGGACGTTCACTGCCATCAGGGCGACCTGGAAATTGAGGCACAGGTACGTGAAATTATTATTATTCATTCTCTATTGCACAAATCTATAGTGCCTTGCACTCCTTCGTGAGTAGCCAAAAGAGCAAGATTGGCTATCCATAATGGTGTGCTGGCCCTAAGACGTATGGTAGCGAGACTTGGGTATGGGAGAATAATTATGAAAGTACGACTAATGCAGTAGAAATGAGATCCTTGAAAAATATGTGTGGTGTCACTTTGAATGACAGAATGCGCAAGGAATGTGGAAGAGCCTGTAAGATACGCCCTAGGCGGACATACTTTGAGCAAGGTTTAATCTGCCTACCCCTTTGGGATACAGGCGTGAGCTTATGTATGTATGTAGGTATTTATAATCGATATAATTTTTCAAAAAAGCCTTTTCGTCGCATGTGTGTTTAACGTTTTCTGTTTGTGAGGTGATTCATCATCATGCTAACCTGATCATCGTCCTTCGTGGGAGTATGTGGGCCTGACAGTCTCAGCTTGACGAATCTCGCCACTGTCGGCTCGGGCAAGGCGGCGGACCTGAAAATTAGAAAAGTTTTCTCTTTATGGACCAATCAAATGTATGTCTTGAGGTCATGGAAAAATATATATGGTGTTACTTTGAATACCTAATAATAATAATACCCAAGGAATGCGGAAGCGCCGGTAAGGGACGCCCCATTGTCATCAACCCATTATGTCCCTACCGAGGGGCATGGGGCATACCTTTCCTGAGGAAGGTATAGGCCATACTCCACCACGGGGGCCTAGTCTTGTAAGACTAGTGGCTGCGCTTGCCGTCAGAAGATTTCAAGCCGCCCCAAGGCCTCTGACTTGGCTTAACGACTGCCATCTATCGAGCATCTTGCGAGCTTTTTTTGGGCTTTCTATTTTGGCCATAATCCGGTCTCTACTGATTTCTATTATTGTTATTATTATGGGTGTCCTAATTGAGGCCCTCAGCGCAAAAGTGACCCACAATTTTTCATATTCGTTCTTATCTATTGCAATTTATTTAGAACATAATACGTTTTGATGCAAAACCGGCCTATCCCTAGTTTCACTCATGGATGACAGAAATTCTATTAAGATCAGATAAGCACGAATATGAAAAATTGTGAGTTAGGCCACTTTTGGGCTGACGGCCTCAGTTTACCTTAGTTCCCTCGTCCGCGCCTGCGAGGTGGGCTTAGCGAGTGACACCCGGCCAACGCTGCTGTAGGTGGCGCCACACGGCGTCGCGGCGCCCTCGCTGACCAGTCCGCCTGACACCAACACCTCCACCCACGCAGCTGGAAGCACAAGGCAAAACGGTGGAGGAAGAGGTCACGGGTGCCTGGTCGGACCGATCGAGTGGCAACACTCAGGGATTTTTTCATCATCTCGATTGTAATAAGCAAAGAATGCGTTCATCATTTCGGATTTGAAACTGTAATAAATTCTGTATGTAATAAACATAAACATTTACATACAGGCACATACATTGCTTCTGGCCCCACACTAAGATACCCTGTGTCGTGGGAACCAGAAACAGCGACGTCACGAACAAGTAAACATCCAAGACCTGGAGTTTTTTTTTTCTCCCCAGCCGGGGATCGAACCCGGGACCTCTCGCATGGTAAGCAGATGCGCTAACCGTTACGCCACAGAGGTCGTCGTCATTATGTGTTGTTTGTTATAGCGTGTTGGCTTTGATCTGTTGCGTCTCTGTGATTATAATGTAGTTGCAGCAGCATCTGAGCCTTCAACAAATAAGTAATTATAAGTTATCGTGTCTCCAAAAAATGTATCAATTAGAGAATAAATAATATCGTTAAGAGTAAGTAAGACCGTAAGACAGTAAGACCAGCCAACTCATTATGTCCCCACCGAGGGGCACGGGTATCTTCTCTGAGGGAGGTATAGGCCATACTCCACCACGGGGGCCAAGTCTGGATTGGTGGAGGCTTGTAAGATCATCGGCTGGTCTTACTGTCAAAAGTTTTCGAGCCGGCACCAACTGCTTAACGTGCCTTACGTTACGAAACCGCAAGGAAAAATGCCACTAGCACTGCAGTGCTATTCTGCAAGCCTGTTCGAACGTGCGTTCGATAGTGAACTGGGCAATGTGTATTCAGGTACTAATGGTACAACTGAACGCGCCCTATGTTGCTTGACCTTCGTGATCGTTCGAGTTCGAGGCTACGAGTGTTTCTGAATCCGTAGTGAATCCGAACTCACGTATGAGGTGATGGTGTGCTAGTAGCTGGAGCTTGTGCACGCTGGCTACGCTGCCGAGCCGCAGGAGCAGTTCGTGCGGCGCGGCGCCGGCGCTGCGCCACCCTCGCGCCGCTGGCCCCTGACTGTTCAGCTCGCATGCTGGGTATGAGGGATCCTCACCTGAAACAAAGGCAGGAATTGTGAGCCATGATCGGCAGTCTGGAAGGCCAAGTTGATAACCGAGCGCCGACCGAGAACAATAACACCATAACCTACATTGCTTCTGCCCCTACACTAGGATACCCTGTGTCGTCGGAACCAGAAACAGCGACGTTACAAACATGTAAACATCCAAGACCTGGGTTTATTTTTTGCGGGTTTATGGACAACCCGATGGTTGAATGATAACGTGGAGACCGGAGGAGAACGTTCAGAGATAGCATGCAGAGGCACAGGTATACACGGTGATTTGCAACTCAGACTGTTTATGATAGATTACTTGTTCTGATTGTAGACTGTAAATTGCTGAGGGAGGTGGAGAATTAATAATTAAAATTATGACGACAAACAACAGAGTACGAGTATTACATGTGCACGCATTCGTAATGCAGGATAAAAAGTAATCTCTTTTTTTAATGTTGATAAACATAGAAGAGTTGCCAAAAGTTAGTGTTAATATTTGTGGATGAAAAATACAAGTATATTTTCTTGTTCGTTGTTGCTTTCAGTCAGTTATTTAAGCTCTTAGAATTAGCATGTTACATTATGTAGTAGGAGACAGGAGTTCAAAATAGGTTTGCCCCGTGCTATGGATCTCCTGGCTTCTAGTGTTCAAAAACCGAGGACACTGTGTGTAAAGGTGTGTGTGTGTGTGTGTGTGTGTGTGTGTGTGTGTGTGTGTGTGTGTGTGTGTGTGTGTGTGTGTGTGTGTGTGTGTGTGTGTGTGTGTGTGTGTGTGTGTGTGTGTGTGAGAGAGAGAGAGTGTGTGTGAATAAGTGATTGTGTGTGGTGTGTGTGTATGTGTGTGTGTGTGTGTGTGTGTGTGTGTGTGTGTGTGTGTGTGTGTGTGTGTGGTGTGTGTATGTGTGTGTGTATGTGTGTGTGTGAGATTGTGTATAGGTATGCTTTGTATAATTGCAATTGCATAATTAATCATGGTACATCGATAGCTTAATAGCTTTAGCTTAAAAGAAGATGAAACAAAATAATGATATTAGTACTAATATGTTTGACTAACAGGTAATGCAACAAATATTATTCTGCATCTTCTTCAAAAACATTGTTTCTAAAAAGAATACTTTGCTGCTTGCAAAATCGCAATCACAAGGCTTTAGAAGACGTTTTGCACATCGGTTGCAGTTAAAAAATCGCATCGCAAATGTCTATGGTACTGGTTGAAGTATAAATTGTACAGTTTGAAAAAAAGTTATTCAAATTCAATGAATAAAAAGATGGTCAAAGATTTTATAGTGAATGTAGAGAATAAATAAATAAATCAGAGTCAGACTTGACATAGTTAAAATCGAAATTCAAAGTGAAATTCAAAAGCCAAAGTAAGAATCAAAGTCAAAAGTCAAAATCAAAATGAAAAATAAAACGACAATGTCAAAAGTCAAAGTGTAAAATTAAAAGTCAATTTAAAAATCAAAGCCAAAGTTAAAAGTCAAAGACCAAGTCTACTGACACAACATCGGTTTCAGATAAAAAATCGCATTGCAAATCTCATACTAGGTACTAGGAGAGGTCGAAATTGAAAGGAAAAATAAAAAAATTCAAAATTCAAAGTCAAAGTCAAAAGTCAAAGTCAAAGTAAAAAATAAAAGTAAAAATCAAAAGACAAAGTGTAAACTTAAAAGTCAGTGTAAAAATCGAAGCCAAAGTCAAAAGTTAAAGTTAAAATCAAAAGTCAAAGACAAAGTCTACTGTCACAACATCGCTTTCAGTTAAAAAATCGCATTGCAATTCCCATTAGGTGAGTTGTACTTATGAAAAACTTATTCATAAGTCAAAGGTAATTTCTAAGTAAAACAACTAAGTCAAAAGTCCAAAGTCAAAGTTAAACTTATGTAGCACTTTCAGTAAGTACAAAAAACAAAGTCAAAGTCTACATCTACTGTCAAAATCAAAAGTCAATATCGAAACTCAAAATAAAACATCATAGTCAAAATTCAAAGTAAAATTTAAAGTCAAAATCTACTGTCAAAGTCGAATTATAAATTCACATGTCAAAGCCAATTGTAAAAGCCAAAACTCAAAAGTCAAAGTCAATAATAGTTAACATCTACTGTCAAAGTCTAAAGTCAAAGCCAAAAGTCAATGTTAAATATAAAAAAGACAAAGGTCAAAGTCAAATTTCACAGTGGAAACTCAAAAGTTATAGTCAAAGTCAAGAGTCAAAGTTAAATTGA
Organism: Yponomeuta plumbellus; assembly: GCA_947310845.1. Taxonomy (NCBI): domain Eukaryota; kingdom Metazoa; phylum Arthropoda; class Insecta; order Lepidoptera; family Yponomeutidae; genus Yponomeuta; species Yponomeuta plumbellus. The sequence continues at coordinate 13,743,996 of OX371214.1, forward strand.
AAGTCAAAATCTACTGTCATAGTCAAATGACAAATTCAAATGTCAAAGCCAATTGTAAAAGTCAAAAGTAAAAAAAGTTGACAGTCAAAGTCAAACATAAAAAATAAAGTGTTAAACTAACTCTTGTTAACATATCATTTGTATTTGTTTTTGGAATAAAAAATATTTCATTTCATTTCAAATTACAAGGTCCAAAGTCAAAGCAAAATGTCGAAGTCAAATGTCAAAGTCAAATCACAAAATAATTATTGACTCCAATTTCTTTGCCATGACTTTCACTAGATCTTGACTTCGAAATCGTTTGTTAAGTATTGACTTCAGTTGGTTTCTTGTATTGAATGAGATGCAATTTAAGAAAATACCAATATAAAAAAACATTTTTTATTGGAGATTTGACTGGACTGGACTAGATTGGACCGGACCGGACTGAATTTTCAAACTAAAAACTCTTTTAATTAAGTCAAAACGTCCTTGAGAAGAATGTATTTGGAGAATTTGCAAAATGATTTTATTTATAAAAAAAATTCTTAAAAACCATAGAAAAGCCTATTAAAATAGAGAGTTTTGGAGGTGTCACGCACGAGGAAAAGATGTAGGCACAGATTAAAAAAAAAAAGAGTTTGAGATTGGTTTCAGAGGCATCTTGTTTTTATGAAATTAATAAGGCCGTCAATTTTTCTTTTACGTGTCCCATAGCAGGGAACAAGGCCTTCTGTCAAAGTTTCTGAGGTATTGCCTCAGAGCTTAAAATTGGCAATCCGCGGAGGTCCGCGTGATAATTCAGTTTTTTGTGAAGAATAAAACATTGTTATCTGATTTTTTTCTTTTTTTTTTAATTAAAAAGAAAAAAAGTTCAGTTTGTGAGTTCAAAGGCAAAAAAAATATTTTACCTTTGAACTCACGGCTTTTTAATCTGATTAATATAAATTTTCCTTTGGCGTGAAGAGAAGAAGTGATACAAAAACGGCTAATAAAAAAAAAATACAGAACTTACTCCGAGGCTGACGGTACGCAGTTGACATCAGAGAAATGGCACAGATATTTACAAATATTATTTACTATTATTTATTTTAGTCATATTTGGCTAGAAACTTAGGCCGTGCAGCTTATAATATATACATTTGTTTATTTTTGTTAACAGCTATTTAGTAATTTTTTGAAGTTTTGAGATGTGCTTTGGAGACAGTTTTTACATAACGTTTTTTTTTGTACTTTTTTTTGCTAAGGTGGATTTTGTAACTTAGGTTTTTCCATTTTTATGATATAATTTTTTTAAGTTGTTCCTATTACATGGTTTATTTTTTAAGAGTATTTTGCTTGATGCGTAAATTTTATTTTTTTAAGACAGGGTTTTCTTCATACTTATTGATATGTTATGAATTTTATTTTGGCTTATTGATGACTAATATTTTACACTTAAATAATTGGTCGGTGGAGATTTCCGTGCTATTACATTATTTTGGATTTCCGCGCTTTACTATTTCGGCGTGATGTATGAAACTGATATTTTTTTTATACTTTGAGACTGTAATTGCAACAAAGACCAAATAAATTGTTGACGAGACATATTGTACGTTTACCGAATAGAAGATAAATTAGTAGCCGATTTTTAAACAAAACTCTTTTGAAGCTATTTTATGAGAAATCTAATGTAAAATCACTGAAGTGATTTAAGGGAAAATTTAAAGAATTCACTGTTAGGACCTGAACGGAAGTGGGTAATAAACTAAACTGATGCTCGGACTGACGCCGCTGTAGGGCTGGAGTCCAGCTTTTATACGCAGATTTCTAGGTCGGGGGTGGTCTGGGTTGGGGGGTTGCATTCGCGCATGTTCCGTGCATCCCGGGCTGTTGCTAGGCTGGCTACAAACTGTGTAGGGCGGATAGTCGACGTAGATGTTATGATGCTCAACAGGTAACGAGCGCGGCGCGTGATTTATTACCCGGGTCGCGTGCGGAAAGTTCTGCTTGAGGTGCTTGGTTAACTAATGTAGTCTTGAGGTTCTCTGGGTCGGTATTGACGTGTTGGGTTAGGTTAGGTTTGTAACTTCGAGGTTATTATGAGGATTAAGCTTGGGAAATCAAGGCACAGACTGACTTAATACAGTTTGATTTCTTAATCAAACTATGAACTTTACCAGAACTATGTTAAATATATTTATTTACCATAGTTCTGGTACTTTGCATGATTTAACCTCGTGAGGCCCAATGTCTTCAAGTGATTACAAAATCAATTGTTCTTGAAAAGAAGGTCGGGCCTCACGAGGTTATAAAAACATAAACATTTACATACAGGCACATACATTGCTTCTGGCCCCACACTGGCCCCATACCCTGTGTCGTGGAAACCAAAAACAGCGACGTCACAAACATGTAAACATCCAAGACAAGGAGTTTTTTTTTCTCCCCAGCCGGGCATCGTACCCGGGGCCTCTCGCATGGTAAGCAAATGCGCTAACCGCTACGCCACAGAGGTCGTCGAAGTTTTCAAAAAGGCAATCGTTATAGAAGCGCCTGGTGCTTTGATATGGGAATTGGCGTGTCTCGGGATAATTATTGTCATACAGAAAGCAGTAAGTGTTTCAAGGTCAGCAAAGCCACTTTTACAATAACAATTGAACAATAGAACCAATTAGTCATAAACCGAGCAAGCCGCTTCTAACCGGTCTTTTTGGAAATCCATGGAGGAGGCCTATCTCCAGCAGTGGACTTGTTGTGGCTGAATGATGATAAGGATGAGTCATAAACCGAAATACAGTCAACCTTTAGGCTAACTCAAAACCTTTTCTACCGTCTTAATTAAACGGACCTAAAGAAAAAACAAAGTTACCTCTGTTTGAAGCCGACCAAGAGCGATTAGGAAAAACATTGTTGACATACGTAGGTAATGGCAAAGCCACACGGGGCTACATTCAGAAACATCTTACGAAGTTAGAGTAACTTAATAGATTTCTCTACCCCAAAACTTATAACTCCTTAATCACGGGCAACCGCTCCGAACGCTTTGTTCGAGATCTAAGAAGGTACTTGATATCGAACTATCTAATCAAATCAAATCAAATCATTTATTGCAATAAATTACAGTACATTACGATGTTATATGGATAAAATTGTAAGTCCAATGTAATTTTACCAATATTGGCATAGCAATCTAAAGATCTAGAACTCTGCCGATTTGTCTCTAAGAGGACTTTTATGTATATTTATAGGTATAACTATTTATTTAAGCCTGGATAGATGTATCGACAGAGTTCTAGACCTATATATGAGAAATGAGAAATTTATTTCAACGTAAAGAATTTACATTCTGCTTGTTGAATGTCAATGTACATAAAATTATAATGTTAGCCGGTGCCTTAGGGCCGAATGTAGTGGAGAAAAAGGCAGCAAAAAAAAACTCCACTCTGACCATCTTTTCTCAAAACAACTTAAATCTAATACAAAGTTTGGTAGGTACGAATGTCCATCTACCTAAGAATGTCAAAATTCAAGACCCATGAGTTCAATCAATACTTGCAATGTCAAACATTATTTGATTTTCTTAAATAACTATGAAAACGCCAATGCTGCGGCCAGACACACGGACGGCACCCGTTCACGAGCATAACGCAGGGGTCAGCCATCGCCAGTCTCAACCATATTTGAGGGAAATAGGCGACCCGGCCACCGCGCCACCATTCGCATGGCCTTTGGCAAACTTGTGTGATAAAGTTCTTGTCAATTATCTATAATAATAGCATAGTTTTGGTATGCAATGACAGAGTCTGTACATTTCTGTAAAATTTAACAAACAAATATTCATGATTATCTACGGAACACCAGCGACCATCTCGTTGTGGAATTGGTTTACTGCCAAGGATTCACATCATTCATAAAGTCGTCTAATCTATAGTAGGCCTTTTTACATAGCGCATTTTTAATAAAACATTTAAATTTATTTGCTGGTAGGGATAGTATATTTTCTGGAATTTGGTTATAAAAACGTACACTATATCCTACAAATGATGTATTTACCTTGGCTAGTCTGAATTTAGATAAGGCAAGTTTGTTTCGGGTTCTGGTGTTAACATTATGGACATCCCTGTTTAATTTAAATGTTGTTATTTTTTTTCGCACATACATTATAATATCGAATATATATTGGTAAGCGAGCGTAAGAATTCCTATTTCCTTAAAAAACTCACGTAGGGACTGCCTGGTTGGTAAATTATAAATAGCTCTAATAGCTCTTTTTTGAAGAATAAATACTGTCTCTATATCTGCCGCACGGCCCCATAAAAGCAAACCATATGACATAATACTGTGGAAATAACTGAAATAGACTAACCTCGCAGTTGCTACGTCTGTTAGTTGCCTAATTTTTCTGACTGCAAATGCAGCTGAACTCAACCTACTCGCTAGCTTTTCTATGTGCTGACCCCATTGCAGTTTTGAGTCTATTGTAAGGCCTAAAAACACCGTTGTCTCAACTAAATCAAGTCTGTCACCAGCGATTGTTAGGCTTGTGTCCACTTTTTTTACATTGGGCAATGAAAATTTTATACATTTAGTTTTTTTGGCATTTAACATAAGATTGTTAACTGTAAACCAGTTCAAAACTTTAGACAGAGCATTGTTTACATCGTCTAAATTAGATTGACCTCTTTTTATTTTAAATATTAGAGAAGTATCGTCCGCAAACAGTACTATTTGTGACAATTTCTCTACTAGGTAAGGCAAGTCATTTACATACACTAAGACAAGGAACGGCCCTAAGATGGAACCCTGAGGAACTCCTACTTTAACATCGGATCCAGAAAACTTACATCTATTTATATCAACTTTCTGCACTCTGTTAGCTAAATACGATGTAAGAAGTCCTAAAGATTTGTTCCTGAGACCATTACAAAGGAGCGTTTTGTGGTCAACGCAATCAAAGGCTTTTGGATAGGTCGCAGAAAACCCCGATGGCATCCTACGCCTCCTGCGTCTGTTGTTGAACGACCCTTAGTGAAATCGAGTTGTTTTTTATGGAACAGTTTGTTCAAGCTAAAGTGTGTCAGCAATTGGTGTAAAATTATTTTTTCAAAGACTTTACTTAGTACTGGCAGGATTGCTACGGGTCTAAAATTGTTTGGATCCTCCTTATCACCAGACTTAAATAGAGGAACAATTTTACTAAGCTTTAAAAGATCAGGAAAAGTCCCCTGATCAATACATTTATTAAAAATTATAGCAAGGTGTGGTGCTATGATATCAATTACCGTGGATATCAGTTTAACCGATAGTCCCCAGAGATCTTCTGTTTTCTTTATATTTATCTGTTTGAATGTTTTGATAATAGTTCGAGGGCTAAGTATATAGTTAGAGATCAAAATCAGCATCATCATGATCGTCTTCAGCCCGTGAATTTTCACCTAATTGTCCACTTAAACATAAAACATAAACATTTACACACAGGCACATACATTGCTTCTGGCCCCACACTAGTATACACTGTATCGTGGGAACCAGAAACAGCGACGTCATAAACATGTAAACATCCAAGACGTGGGGTTTTTTCTCCCCAGCCGGGGTTCAAACCCGGGACCTCTCGCATGGTAAGCAGATGCGCTAACCGCTACGCCACAGGGGTCGTCGAGTTAACCTTTTAAAGGACTCCAAAGTTTCATGTATGTGTTTGCCAGTTTGGAATAGGTTCAATCAGACAACTAACATACATGATACATTACGGGACGGGACGGATGTTTATTTAGAACTTTAATTTTTATTTATCAAATGACGATGATGTCGTGTTGTTCCGATTACGTCCAATGTGGAAATTTGCAGAAACGCTCTATAAAATACTTAATTAAGAGAATGCAAGATACGATCGGTCCTACGATCTTACGGATAATTGAATTGATTTATAAGTATCAGTTAGTCGGAGACCTCTTTTGTCCTTTGTTAGCACTAACAAAATGCAAATTATTTACGTTGAAAAAAATTCTAGTTTCTGAATAAGGGTTTGATCACCACGCGAGCCCAATGCAGATCAACGATTTGAGCTTTGAGCCGCGGTATTTGACACTATCAACAAACAAATAAATTATTTGAAATACTCAATTAAAACAAAAATTACAAAATGATTCGGAAAATGTCTTTTTTTTAATCATTTACTAGTTATTACAATTTTTACATACATGAAACATAAAAAGAGTGCTCTGAAATGCGACGTCACAAGCAAGTATTTTCATACAAAATTCCGTTTTAAAAGTAACTCATTTGACATCAGGCGTCCTCACTTTTTTACCAGTCATAGGTTGCCGATCTATCCGAACTGCAACTTTTGGCAGTGCTTATGCAGTGTACGTCTATAATTAGGCCCTCAGTTAGGATCAATATTGCAGCGATAGGGGGGCGCCCGGGCGACCTTCCTGGTAGGACGAATAAGAGAGGCGTAGGTTTCCTGGAATTGTAAGTGGGCACTGGATCTATATACAGGGTGTTGGGAGAGATGTTTAGCTGATACCGAGCTAGATAGATAGATAACAAAGGAAGAAATGGAACAAAGAAAGATAGATTGACATAAAATACATAAAATCGCGCACGGCGGGTTCTGTACTGTCTATACAAAATTTGAATATTTCAAGCGTCATCGGTTAACGTGATTAATATCGAACAAAAAACGGCATAACAAATAATGTTTGTAGTAATGGGAGCCCTACTTTAATATTTATTTTATTCTATTTTAGTATTTGTTGTTATAGCGGCAATATTACATCATCTGTGATAATTTCGACTATCTAGCTATCAGTTCTATGAGATAGAGCCTGGTGACAGACAGATTGATTGATTGATTGAAAATTCTTTTTTGCACAAGAAAAGATCTGCACAAAGGTGAGCTAAACTTTATACTAAAAAGTATTTTCTTCCAGCTAACCATGGATGATATGGAAAGGGTAAGGGGTAGTGCTAGAGAGGTCGAAGTAAAATAGAAAAGCTACATATATTACTTACTCAACATTGATGTAATATCAATATAATACGTAAACTTCTAATTACGGAAAATTTTAATATCGCGTTGACAGCTAACTGTCAGTTATCTGTAGATAGGTTATTGGGACCGGGCATTATTAATAGTGTTATATACCTAAATGGTACGGTAAAGTGGAATTTGCACAGATATTTCTTGAAAAGAAAAGTAAATAAAATAAAATAAGTACTTCATTGTAAAATGGGCTAGTTGCCCTAAAAATGTAATAAGTTTTAGATTATTCAAAAATAAGGGACACATATTTTTTATTTGTAAATTAGACCAAAAATGACAAAGATGTAGCCCATTAAAGTTACGTGTGACGTCACGCCGTGCTGCATTTTTTAGCACGGAGTGACGTCACACGTAACTTTAATGGGCTATATCTTTGTTATTTTTTGTTTAATCGAAAAAAGAAAAAATACGTGTCCAATATTTTTATAATCTAAAATACGGACTAAATAGAATTTAATTATTTTGACCCTGGAAACTACCCTAATCGCGAGTTCCGTCTCTGCTCACTATGATTAAGCTCTGCGAATCAGAGCGAAACCTGGTCGGTCTCTTCCTCATTCATAGCATACTCCGTGCTATGGGCACACAATCCTTTTCAAAGAAGACATATCCTAAGTCGTCTGGAGGTTATATAACATAACATAACATTTACATGCAGGCACATATATTACTTTTGGCCCCACACTAGGATACCCTGTGTCGTGGGACCCAAAAACAGCGACGTCACGAACATGTAAACATCCAAGACCTGGGTATTTTTGTCCCCAGCCGAGATTCGAACCCGGGACCTCTGGCATCGTAGTCACACCATAGATTTACATTAACTTAGCCGTGAAGAAAAAAAATCGTTCTATGTCGGGCAGAGTTCGAGAAAGCGGTGGTGGCGTAGTGGGGCCCACAGAACAAAAAATTGTTCTGTGGTGGGGCCCTTTCCTCTCGATCATGAGGGTCTGGGTTCGAATCCCGCATGTACCAATGGCTTTTAGTTACGTACATTTGTTTGTTTGTACAGCAACACCATGCGCTGATAAATTGTGCCGGATAACGGCGACAGGCTTGCCACTTGTCACGTTTGGGACCTAATAAACTCGGCAAAACGTAGGCCCAGTTCTAGTGATTGGTGAAATTTCAAAAAGGGCACTTTTCTAATGTTTGCGGGCTTGGGGGTCTTACTGGCTCATCGGTCTAGCCGTCAAGGGGCTTAACTGCCAAGACAGAGTCCGTGAGTTCGACTCCCACTGAGGACGTATTTACATATTTGTAATATCCTTGCCCTTATAAAGTTTAGGGCAACCTCTATGCTACAATGGTTTCTGAGTACAGAAAAACGTATAGTTTTTGATATGCGTAAATATGCGTTTCTCCGTAATTAGAAAACTTATGGTTTTTCAAGGTCATGCGTTTCTCTGTATTTAAAAAACGTATGATTTGTAAAGGTCCTGCGATTTTTTGTAATCAAAAACGTATGGGTTTTGAATGTCATGCGTTTTTCTGTAAATAGAAAACGTTTAATTTTTAAAGGTCATGCCTGTTTCTGTAATTACAAAACGTATGGTTTTTAAGGTTTCTGTAGGTTTCTATTTTCTGTTTTTCTGTTATTACAAATCCCTTTAATGACCAGCGCAGGAATACCAGAAAAAATTAATCAACTTACAAGCTACGAACTGCAGTCACCCTGTATGTGCATTTGCAACACGATACATCATAATAATATAGCGCATCAACAGGTAGGGGGTAGGCGGTCCCCCTAGGTGCCCGTTTCTAGGGACTGAAGGGAGGCTGATTCAAGGTCTCCGTGATCATAGTGTGGGGTGCAATCAATACTTAGGTTTACAGGACAGCCATTTTGAATGCTCGGGACCTGGTCAGGGACAAAGGAACAAAGGATCCTGTTTTTGAAGATTCTGGAAGATTTTTATCTCTTAAATAATATGCATTAAATCCCGAATTATTTCAAGCACCTGACGGTCGAATTTCACTCTAATAAATGCTTGTGAACGTTAAAATTCCGACAGTTTTTGGTGCGGATAATTTTATTTTATTTACTTAGATCCCAAAACAGGCTACTGACACAATTTCGCGAATTTTACATGCATTTATAGATCAAATATATGACTATGACCCTAAACTTGCATACCCAGGATGAATTTAGACTTCTTGATTTTTTTTTCTTAATTAGGCCAAAGATCTGCGTAACAGAGCTGCGATTGTGAATTGGGTTTTGGAAGACAAGTTTCAAAATATGTAGGTAGAGTCATGAAAAATTAGCGTAAGCTTCTATTTTCTGTAATAATATAACTACTGTAATCCGAAGGCCCCATCTCTTTATTTGGATTGCCTATATCTCGAGTAATCCAGAGATGTGTTAAGAAGACATATTTCTGTAATTTAGGTATGAAAAGCTTGATAAACCTCGTATAAGGAACACATCAACGGGTGGCCTAAAACCCCGGTTTCTCGTACGCTAACAAGCTGTTGATCTACTGCTGTCAGATAGCCAAACATTTGACATTTGACAACTGTTAACACTAGATTAACAGATTGTTAGCGTACGGGAAACCTGGGGTAAGTGCACTATTATTCGCCAACAAGCTGCCACAGTGTTTTTCGAATGATTTGTTGATTGAAGCCATCAACTTCAGTAAATAAAGTCAAAAAATATCTAGTCGTAAATAGTTGCGAGAAAATATTACTGTATGCCCGTAATTCTCCAAAGAATGAGATTGATCAAGATGATCTTGATCTTGATGATCGACATCTCTTATTCTGCAGAAGGCGTCTCCTTGCGCCACAATGCCTAAATACATAGGTACATGGTTTTCATACCAAAAGGGTTTTTTAGTTCTTTGAATATTGGCAACTGAACGTCGTTCATAAGTATGTACAAATAATGGAAATAATATGTTTAATGAACGGACTACAACTGCACAGAACAGCATAATAGAAGACAAATAAACATTTTCTGTATCATTGGGCATCTACTTAGGGATGGTAACTTGTAGGTACCTACATAGGTACAAAATTCAACTCATGTTTATCATTCTTGAATAAGGCAAAATTTTTAAGAATAAAAATCTTTCTTCGATCAAATAGGGGGGGGATGTATATCGCCCGAAGCATAACTCCAGGAAAATGGCAAAAGACAAGATAAAAATTACTTGAAACTGGTGTTTTTGCATGCAATTACCATTATTGCTAATGACAACCTCTGCAGCGCAGCGGTTAGCGCATCTGCCTACCATGCGAGAGGTCCCGGGCACAAATCCTGGCTGGGCACAAAAAAAACTAAGGTCTTGGATGATTACAATCATCAACCCATTATGTCCCCACCGAGGGGCACGGGTCACTTCCCTGAGGAAGGTATAGGTCATACTCCACCACGGGGGCCAAGTCCGGATTGGTGGAGGCTTGTAAGACTAGTGGCTGGTCTTACTGTCAGAAGTTTTCAAGCCGCCCTAGGGCCTCTGACTTGGCTTAACGACTGCCATCTATCGACGGCAGCCGGCACCAACTGCTTAACGTGCCTTGCGAAGCGCGGAACCGCTCGGAAAAATGCCACTAGCGTTAGTCATAGACGGTGACCCATCCATGGACTGAACGCGCCGTATTTTGCTTAACCTTAGTGATCGTTTAAGATCACTCAGACAGCCCAGACTACGAGCGATTCTGATGATGATTGATTCGGATGATTACATATTTGTGACATCGCAATTTCTTCGTCATAACGAAGGTGCATTGCAACAAAGGTGTTGCTCTTATCAGAAATCGTAATGTGGAGTAGCATCGAACGACATTCCACGGCGGGAGCCGCCGGCACACTGGCGAAGCGGGCGCGACTCCGAAACTATAAACGTTGCTTGCTGCGCGCGCCGCCGTCGCCGCACCGCCACCGCCGCTCGCGACATCAACAAACATTTTTGGAAATGCGGGGGCGCAGGCGCAGGCGCACCCCTGTGATTGGTTAATGTTAAAGTACTTGTGTTATTAGCTTCTAAGGATTTGTAAAATTATGTATATAGTAGCTGTAAGTTTTTGAATAAAATGTTGACATTGTTGGAGTTTTGTTTTGACAAGAATTGGCGTTTTATTGAAGACTTCTATCACCCACGAAAACCGTTACAACTGGTGACTCCCTGACATCGAGAACATGGCTACGAATCAAGCAGATGGGCTACAGTCAACTTCCACACCGGCTGATTTGGAGCGGAAGCTGCACGATAGCGAATTAGCGGCCATCTCGCTACATTCGCGAATTCCTGCGTTTTGGCGAGAAGACGTTACACTTTGGTTCAACCAATTTGAATCGGTTGTGGCCAGTGCAAGATTATCCGAAGAGCAGAAGTACAATCTGGTCATATCGATAGAAATCGATAGAAAAACTCACACTGGAGGTGGCAGAACTTCGCATGCGGGGCGCATCAACATATCGCCGTCCCTTTCACCGGCAACGTTCTCGCTCTAGACACAGTTCGAGGTTAAGAAACCCGTCGTCGGTTACACGTAAACAACGCAAACCGGGCGATCCGGACTGGGAATGCCGAGCTCACTATCGGTATGGCGATAAGGCAAGACGCTGCGAATCTCCCTGTGCAAGAAGAAAGCAGGAAAACTAGAAAAAACATGGACTGCAGCGGGTGTCGATGTTGATATGATCAATAACCGTTTATGTGTCACCGACCGTCGAAGTGGTGAACATTTTCTGGTGGACACCGGCGCCGACATCTCCGTATTGGCTGTGAAGAAAAAATGCCAACCAGTAGAAACATCGTACAACCTTTACGCCGCGAACGGCACAGCTATACCAACGTATGGAGAGAAAACACTACAACTGAACTTGGGCTTACTTCGTAACCTCACTTGGAACTTCGTCATCGCTAACACGAAGAAATCGATATTGGGTGCGGATTTCCTGCCACATCATCGACTCTTGGTTGACTTACATCACGGAAGATTGATAGACAGCGTTACTGAACTATCTGTCAAAGCGCCTTCAGTAACCTATAACGAACCGACTATTCACCTGGTTAACCAAGCACATCCGTACAGCGACATACTGAAGAAATACCCAGATATTCACCGTCCACTGACGTCAAAGAAACCTCCGAAACATGACGTCACGCATCAAATCGAGACCACCGGACCTCCACTGTTCACACGACCGAGACCGCTACCGCCAGAAAAATACACGGAAGCGAAGAAGGAGTTTGAGCGCATGGTCGAGATGGGAGTATGCCGACCGTCGAAAAGTCCTTGGGCTAGTCCGCATAGACACACATATACACATAGTCAGAAAGAGCAATGGACAGCTAAGAGTTTGTGGAGACTATCGTCGCTTGAATGCCGTAACCGTCCCTGATAGATACCCTATACCGAGAATGCAAGATTTTACTTTTCACCTGCACGGCAAGAAAATCTTCTCGAAGCTGGACATAACGAAGGCATACTACTGGATACCGATGGCCAGCGAAGAAGATGCACAAAAAACAGCCGTAACAACACCGTTCGGTTTGTTCGAATTCACCGTTATGACCTTTGGACTTCGTAACGCGTGTCAAACCTTCGTGAGATTCATGCATCAAGTACTACGAGGGCTGGATGAAATCGCTTTTTGCTACGTCGACGACATCCTAATATACTCAGAAACCGAAGAACAACATAAGCAACACCTTCAGCAAGTTTTCGAGCGCTTGAATGAGTATGGAGTCAGCATTAACACAGAAAAATGCGAATTCCGAAAAGAAGCACTAAACTTTTTGGGGTATCGCGTTTCATCTCAAGGCATACAACCACTTGAAGAGAAAGTAGAAGCCATATCTACGTACCCGAAGCCAAAGACTATAGAATAATTACGAAGATTTCTGGGTATGCTGAATTTCTACCGTGACTGCCTGCCGCGCCAAGCTGATAAGCAACAAGAGCTTAACAAGATGTTGCACAACACAAAGAAAAAAGACAAAACACCGATTACGTGGACTCCAGTGGCAGAAGAGGCCTTTGAACATTGTCGCGACAGCATCAAACAAGCGGCGACATTGTCTCATCCTATACCAGGCGCAGAGCTAGCAATGATGACAGATGCATCCGATCAAAGCATGAGAGGAGTGCTTCAACAAAAAGTCAGAGGAACGTGGAGACTACTCGCTTTCTACTCTAAGAGCTTGAGTGACACACAGAAGAAATACAGCGTGTACGACCGCGAACTCCTAGCAATGTACACTGCTGTCAAGCACTTCCGACGTTACATCGAAGGGCTCGACGTGACAATCTACACGGATCACAAACCCCTGACGTACGCACTGACGAAGCCACCCAGCAACTGTGACACACCACGACGAGAACGTCAGCTCCAATTCATAAGCCAGTTTTGCAACAAGATTAGATACATAGAAGGCACAGAAAACCCGGGTGGCAGACGCCTTATCTCGAATCAATGAGATTCAGTGTACGAGCACTATCGATTACGAAGCACTGGCAGAAGAGCAAGACAGAGATACTGAGTTACGAGAACTATACAGCAAGAAAATTCTGAAATTCACGAGAGTCAACTTGCCAGGATTGAATAAACCAATCGTATGTGAAACCTCAACGGCTACCCCGAGACCATACCTACAAAGACTATTCCGTGAAGCAGCCTTCAAAGCACTACACGAAATAAGCCACCCGGGCATACGCACAACGAGACGGCAGATGACGGACAAGTTTTTCTGGCCGGCAATAAACAAAGATGTAACAGCATGGGCGAGAGGTTGCATAGCTTGTCAACGCGCCAAAATACACAGACACAACGTTACACCACTGGGACAGTTTCCTGATTCGAATAGATTCGAACACATCCATATGGACATCGTGGGACCCCTGCCGCCATCAAATGACTATCACTACCTAGTCACAATAGTCGACCGCTGCACAAGATGGCCGGAGGCAATACCTGTGAGAAACATAACAGCAGAAACTGTCGCGCGTGCACTATACGAAGGATGGATTGTACGCTTCGGTTGCCCTTTACGAATAACCACAGATCAGGGCCGACAGTTTGAGTCATCGCTGTTCCAAGAACTCATGAAAAAACTCGGAGTTACAAGAATCCGTACCACTGCCTACCACCCTCAGTCAAACGGTCAGGTGGAACGATGGCATCGCACCATGAAGGCAGCACTGATGACAAGAGGCGAGACGACGCGTTGGGCAGAAGAAATACCTACAGTACTACTAGGTTTACGAGTAGCACTGCAACGAGAATCTGCTATCAGCCCAGCCTTAATCACCTACGGAACAACATTACGCTTGCCAGCTGAGTGCGTATACTGAGTTTTGTCATTCACTTTCGATAGCGAGAGCGTTTGCAATTTGCATAGGAGTGATAAAGCGCGCCATCTAGTTGTCTCTTTGTCACTCCTATGCAAATCGCAAACGCTCTCACTATCGAGAGTGAATGAAAAAACTCAGTATACGCACTCAGATTTGTTTATACCTGCGAAACCACATTCCGATGACTCAGAGTTCATCAACCGGCTCACCGATACAATGGATGCAATAACAACATCGATGACGTCACGAGACACAAAACAGCGAGCCTCATTCGTGCATAAAGATTTGCCTACAAGCACACACGTCTTTGTTCGAGTAGACGCAACAAGAAAGCCACTCACACCACCATACGAAGGGCCATACGAAGTATTGGAAAGACACGAGAAATACTTCAAGCTCCAGTACCCTAGACGAACGGCAAGTTGTATCCGTGGACAGACTGAAGCCAGCTTTCCTGTGTTCTGACGAGCTACCAACATCGAACCCAGCTACCTCCACTACTCAAGACCCAGTTCCAGCGAAAAAAGATGAGCGTTTATACGTGACGCGCTCCGGACGAACTGTTCGTCGAGCCGTACGCTTCACTTGAAGGGGGGTAATGTGGAGTAGCATCGAACGACATTCCACGGCGGGAGCCGCCGGCACACTGGCGAAGCGGGCGCGACTCCGAAACTATAAACGTTGCTTGCTGCGCGCGCCGCCGCCGCCGCACAGCCACCGCCGCTCGCGACATCAACAAACATTTTTGGAAATGCGGGGGCGCAGGCGCAGGCGCACCCCTGTGATTGGTTGATGTTAAAGTACTTGTGTTATTAGCTTCTAAGGATTTGTAAAATTATGTATACAGGGTGTACGGGGGAATGACGTCAAAAAAAAAAAATTAGGTCCCTCGTGTCATGGGGTATCCGAATCACCCCCATGTATGTTCCGCGATTTTTCATAGTTTCGGAGTTATGATTTTTTTTCTGAATTTTTATGAATTTTCGCCTTATCAATTTTGAAAATTTAAAAAAAAAAAACTAGAAACTTTTTTCAATTACTTTTTTTTGTAACTGAATCTTCACGAGTTGTTCTTCTATGCATAAAATAATCAGCTTCGTAACTTTGATAAAAGTTATTAAAGTGTTGGTCTAAAGTCAAAAATTTACGTTCGGTAAATAAATTATGACTTGAATTTTCAAAAATTAATTAAAAATCCAAACAGATGTTTTTTCTGCCATTTCGTCTTTTCTTAGAATATTAATGAAAGAGTCGTCATCATCATGATGAATAAAAGTGGTTTTGTCAATAAAACACAGATCAAAAAATTTGGAGGCATTTTCCGTTTTACAGTAATTAATTTTGCGCGGTCCGTTCTCGTGGGTCATGGGTTGTAAATGCAGACGCAACTTTTTACCTGTAATAACAATAGTCTTTGAGGATAGGAGGCCGCCGAACTATTGCTATCTCTCTCACTCTCAGCGGTAAGAGTGAGAGGGGCAGCGCAGCAGAAGCGAACACAAAACAAGTTTGTACCTCAGTCGTTCTCACTTTGTGTTTACTGCTACACGTGTCTACATTTTGTTTTACCTCACTGTCTCGCTTTGTCCGCGGATTCCGCTGCCTACTTATTTGACTACTTTGCTCGTTAATTGGACTGTGTCTTGCATACTGATTTGGACTTTGTTTACTTGGAAGTGTAAAAGATGAGTTACACGTTAAGTGAATACGCAGAAATGCACTATTTTTATGGAGTTCCACAAGGAAACGGCCTTGAAGCAGCGCGACTGTATCGCGAGCAACTTCAACGTCGTGGTGGGCCGCAACCTGAGCATTATCCCGACCATCGCGTTTTTATTAACACGCACAATACCTTAATGGCAGGCCGCATTCCTGGCCAACGAGGCTATAGGGAAGGAATCCCTAGAGTTGACCCGGATCGCAGAGAAGTTGTGCTCGAAGAAGTTCAACGAAATCCTTCCACGAGTACCAGAGCTATGGCTCGTACTCTGAACATCCCAAGAACTTCTATCCAAGACATACTTCACGATGAAGGATATCATGCGTTCCATATCCGACGAGTCCAAGCTTTACTGCCTACAGACTACCAATTGCGCATTGATTTCTGCCAAACAATGCTACAAAAAGAACAACAAGATCCTGGATTTTTCAATAAAGTTTTATGGTCAGATGAGTCACGTTTTGAGCGCACTGGAATTTTCAATATTCATAATTACCACACGTGGGCGGTTGAAAATCCACACGAAATGAGAGCGTCGACGTTTCAACATCGTTTCAGCGTTAACTTGTGGTCTGGTATTCTCAATGGCGAACTGATTGGTCCATTTGAATTGCCGTCCAGATTAAATGGAGAAAGATACCGACACTTTCTGGAACATGAACTTCCATTGTTGCTAGAAGACGTGAATATTGAACTAAGACGAACCATGGCCCCCGTGGTGGAGTATGGCCTATACCTTCCTCAGGGAAGAGACCCTTGCCCCTTGGTGGGGACATAATGGGTTGATGATGATGATGAGGCAAAGACAAATAATGTAAAGCAATCTATATACGTCCCACTACGGCACAGGCCTTCTTTCAGAGAGACTTAAATCGCCACGCGTACCCACGGATTGACTATTTCAAGCGCTGACACCCCAGACACTCAGAATTCCTCACAATATTTTCGGTGCTCGAGAGGGACAATACTGGTACAGAGCCACCATACAGCATCCTGGCACCAACACGAGTTTCCCATTTCGGTGGCCTTCTCAACTTAACACAGATTGGTGAATCAAAATACAAACACCCGACACTGAACCCGAGCCCTTCAAGTCATAAGGCAACTTAATGCGCTACCACCGCTCGCTCCGACCCAGATAAAAACCTGGGAGCTCTTGCGCCAGTACAAAATGCAGGCACACCTGACCCTTGGTCAAAGCTGCATTACGTAATACACCCGGGAGATACCCGGGAGCTCATAATTCCGTGCAAATCACGGCAACAGCTGGTCTCTGGTTCTCAGCCCTTACAAAGCCTAGGAATTCTGAGGTTGTTATTGAATTTGAGCCACCCACGCCAATATGGCTGCACTAGGGTGCAGAGGCTGAGGGGGGTATTCCTGGTTTTAACAGGGTGGCTAAGGGGGAAGGGAGGCGGGAGGGGGGTCAAGGTTGCTATGGTGATGGGCGAACTACGCAGGTCGCAATCATTTTGTATTGAGTAAGGGGTGTCCTAAGTATTTATTTTTTATTTATATTATTTTAGATTCGTACATACATAGACTCACGCTTGTATCCCAGAGGAGTAGCTAGAGACTGCTAATTGTCACTATCCTCATCATCAACCGTTATGTTCCCTCGGAGGGGCACGGGTCTCGTCCATGAGGAAGGTATAGGCCATACTCCACCACGGGGGACAAGTCCGGATTGGTCGAGGCTAGTGGCTGCTCTTACTGTCAGAAGTTTTCAAGCCGCCCTAAGGCCTCTGACTTGGCTTTACGACTATGACAAGGTTACATGCGTAGAACTATGAGTCTTAGACAATAAGAAAAAATAAAAATGCTTCTTAGCATTAAGCTTGCCTATGTGCAAAACTTGTGTTTAAATGCAATAAATAATTTAATAATAATAATAAGAAAACTTCACAAAGAATTGCATTTTTACTGCCATGTATCACACAGTCCTATGTGAAAATAGTTCCAGGAGATTTAGGATAATTTATAATCTGCCAAGCGTTGCCAAAAATACTGCTTCGTAAGTTGATGTTTATAATATTCATTAATAGGAATTAAAAGGGAAGATAAAAAGTACCCGAAACCGACGTGCGTGCATGCAATGACTAATGAACGTCGATGAAGCGAAAGTGATTTGTCAGGATCGTTGCAGGTGGCAGTCCCTGGTCTCTGCCTACCCGTCTGGGACACAAGCGTGAGCTTATGTATGTATTCACTCCTTGCGTTCAGTATGCCAGCTGCATTCATATTGCACTTAAACTGCAATTTTGCAGCCAAAATGGAGTTGAAATGCAGCCCAATAGGGTAGTTTCCAGGGTCAAAATAATTAAATTCTATTTAGTCCTTATTTTAGATTATACAAAAATATTGGACACGTATTTTTCTTTTTTGGATTAAACAAAAAATAACAAAGATATAGCCCATTAAAGTTACGTGTGACGTCACTCCGTGCTAAAAAATGCAGCACGGCGTGACGTCACACGTGACTTTAATGGGCTATATCTTTGTCATTTTTGGTCTTATTTACAAATAAAAAAATACGTGTCCCTTATTTTTGAATAATCTAAATCTAAAAGACAGACTAATTACATTTTTTAGGGCAACTAGCCTATTGTCTAGACTCTTAATCATGCTACAATTACCGAAAATACTGATGAAAATGCATGGAGAACTAGAGACAAACTACGGACCAAACATCATAATAGGTAGGAAGGTAGCAACAATCTTCCTCAATCCACTCAATCTTCCTTTTCCACGAAATATTTAACGGAAGAGGCAGAAATGGTGAAAGATTACATGTACCGTCCCAAACACTAACACTACACTCTCGCAACTCTTATTGCATGGCCATAAATATATACCATCACTTGCCTCCAAACATTGCAAAAATGCCTCTTACCAAATTTAAAGCACAATTATACAAATTCTTATTAGAAAACATATATTATAGTATACGCAGGTAGAGCGTGGGAGAGCGCAGCTAGAGATAGGGACCGCTGGGCTTATCTGGAGGAGGCCTGCACCCGCAGAGGGGACCCTAAATTATAATTTAAAGTTTTTTTACTTTTATTAATAGAATTCATGTTTTTTTTTTTAAGTTGTATTAAAGGCTTTTTTATTTTATTATATTATATTATAGTATACAAGAATTTCTCGATGACCCTCTCAACTTTACAACTTAGTTTTAAGAAAAAATAAGTTCCTAATAGTTTCATTAGATACAATGTTTGTCATAATAGTTTTGTTGTTTTTCTATCAAATTTGTATCCTGTTTGTAATATTTATTATAAAATTCTAAATTTGTTATTTGGATTATTAAAGTTCCTTTAATATTTGCACACCTTGGCCGGTAGAGCATACATGTTCTTATAAGTTACTTTACCACCTACTGTAATTTATTATTTAATAGTATTTAGAATAGAATAGAATAGAATAGCATTTATTCATTTACCACAACACAAATTTAATCTTATAACTAACATGCATAGCCTAATTACAGCCAAAAAGTAAAGTATAACACTACAATAACACAATTGAAACTATAAAATAAAAAGAAAAATAATCATAATACCATGCTCTAGCAAATAAAATGTTTTATCTTTATCGTATTTTTATCAAATTGAACCAAAAAGACTCTACCCCGTATAAGCGCTGTAAAATTTGTCTATTTTGAGCTTTCATCGGAAATATTCATGTGCACACAACAGCTACAGATGCAAGGGGCGTGAGGGGGACGTGGGGGGGCGTTGGTGGGTGGAAAAGGGTGGGGGTGGCACAGGAGTCACAGCAAGGGCATAGGGGGGCTCGCCCGGGAACCTAGCAGCTAGGAACACGAATAAATCCTGTCAAAACCAGATCATGTTAGTTGCGCCGTTATAACGAAGGTACATTCCGACAAAAGTGTTGCTCTTATCAGATATGAGGAATTTATTTCAAAGTGAAAAAATGTAGGTACATTGTACATTTTTCACGTTTTGACATTGAACTGCCTCTGCGGCGCAATGGTTAGTGCATCGGTCTACCAAACGAGAGGTTCCGGGTTGAATCCCAGACGGGTCTGGGAACAAAAAAATATTCCCAGGTATTGGATGTGGGTATTGTTTCTGGATTCCTATGACACAGGGTATCCTAGTGTGGAGCCAGAAAAAAATTATGTGCCTTTATGTAAATGTGTTTGTTATAATGTTAGCCGCTGCCTTTGCGCCAAACTCGTAGTGAAGAAAAAGGAGTATCTCCGTATAAATATTTTTTTACGTTCAACACACTCTTTTATCTCTCTTGAATCGCTCGTAGCCTGGGCTGCCTGAGTGGTCTTAAACGATCACTGAGGTTAAGCAACATACGGTACGTTCAGTCCATGGATGGGCCACCATCTATGACTAACGCTAGTGGCATTTTTCCGAGCGATTCCGCGCTTCGCAAGGCACGTTAAGCAGTTGGTGCCGGCTGCCGTCGATAAATGTCAGTCGTTAAGCCAAGTCAGAGGCATTAGGGCGGCTTGAAAACTTTTGACAGTAAGACCAGCCACTAGTCTTACAAGCCTCCACCAATCCAGACTTGGCCCCCGTGGTGGAGTATGGCCTATACCTTCCTCAGGGAAGAAACCCGTGCCCCTCGGTGGGGACATAATGGGTTGATGATGATGAAACTCTTTTAAGACCAGCCACTAGTCTTAAAGGCCTCCACCAATCCGGACTTGACCTCCGTGGTGGAGTATTTCCTATACCTTACTCAGGGAAGAGACCCATGCCTCTCGGTTGGAACATAATGGGTTGATGATGATAAAAGCGTTTTATATCTATCGGCAGGTGGACCAGGGCAGTAGCGGAGTGGCGGCCGAGAAACGGGCAATAAATTAACAGATTTTTATTTTACTAGGAACCGAGGACTGAGTGATAACTCCGATTACTTTGTTCCATCAATCGTAGCTCAGTAGTTTATTTTCTACTGCGTTCCAAAAATAAAGATCTTAAGACCTTAAGAAATATTTGACTATGTTGTTATCTAAACTGAATATGAAAATTCTACTAAGACTTTTTGATAGAATTTTTGGTTTTATTAGGAATGACCCCTGATTTTACACAAGTAGCAGAGTTAATTTTAAGGAATTCGTTTTAGAAATAGTACATTACTGCAGCGGCCAGCAAAAGAGCCATTGATGGACGAACGTGGAAATGTGGGCCGAGGCGAAGGCGAGGCACACATACGTGAGTCCATCAATGCCTAGTTGTGGCCAAGGCTTGTATCATATGTACATATGAGTTTTCTCAAATAATGCGCAGAAATTAAAACTTTGAACTCATTCTGTTAAATTCATAAACTTTCGAAAATAAGACAAACCACGAACGAACAACAATAATTTTTGCAATTTTTCTAGCTTTCTATCGCAAGCCCGTTTGAAATTTAATTAAAACCTCTGATAAGTTACCTCCTTGGTTGTCATTGTTCGGAGTAAAAGATCGTTCGATTTTTAAATAACACCACAGATATGAATTTTCATAGAACTTTTTCCGGCCGCTGTTCGCGTGTACAGCAATTTCGATTTCGATCTCGAAGAAGGTTGTCAAAATAATGCTAAAATTTCCATGCATGTTTGAGAAATAAACATTAAATACCCCGAATAATCATAAACATAAACATTTACATACAGGCACATACATTGCTTCTGGCCCCACACTAGGATACCCTGTGTCGTGGGAACCAGAAACAGCGACGTCACAAACATGTAAACATCCCAGACCTGAAGTTTGTTTTTTCTCCCCAGCCGGGGATCGAGCCCAGACCTCTCGCATGGTAAGTAGATGCGCTAACCGTTTCGCCACAGAGATCGTCGAGGTTACCACAGCCATAAATACTGCTAATTTTAACTTATTATGAACTTAAATGTTTGGAAACGTTTAGCGGACTGTACCTTGTATATCAGACGGCAGGCCCCGGGAACTCGTAACCTAGCAACAGTTGCATAGCAACTTACAGAGATGCAGCGGAAATCGATACAGCGAGCCCTTACCAGGGCAGCTAACTACTTATTTTGTGTAACGCATCTGCTGTCGGAACTTACTGGGAGACGGACGAATAATTATCTAACTTCACGCCTATAACCTTGGAGGGTTATAATACCATATATTTTAAAAAATCTTGGTTTTTTAAGTAAGAGCCAATTTTATTAAAGACAGCAACGAGTTTATTAGTTCTTTTTTCTTAGTGTAATCACTTCGCATTTCATTTAACGCGGTTTATCGATAATCAGTTAGTGTAACAATCAGTTGACATGGTTAATCTACAGACGGTAAGTGTCAAAGAAGCTTAACTTAGCGGCAAAATGTACATAGTCGCATTTCATGTAACTAAAACTTAAAAAACAAATCGGTGTACATTGCGTGCTGTAGTCTTGCAACTTCTTATTTTGTGGGTGAATCGGCTTCGCAATGAGCATCGAATGGTTTTAGATTATTTTTTTAGATTAGATTGCACGTTAAACAATAAATTGTAGTTTAATTTCATTTCCTCAGTAGCTTTTGATGTTTTCGTAGCAGCTTGGTTCGTGCTACGTCGTAGCAACTCGTAGCATTTGCTACGCACGTAGCATTGGAAGCGGCTACGAGCTTCCTTTGTTAGCGCAATTTTCATGATGTTTTTATTGAGACAGACTTCTGATTATGAGAATGTAATACATTGTGTGTAAAATAGCTTTTGTTCGCGACTTCATTTACGTGGAAAAAATAGTTTCCGGGATGACATACTTGTTATCCCGGAAATTACTTATTACGCACCCGAGGATACTTCCGCATTTAAATGTTTCCTATATTCCTCCCTGTGACACAAATTTTCTCCATACTCCAAATTTAATCTAGATCCGTTCAGTCGTTATTGTATAACTACAGCAAACATTTTCACAAATTTTTACATTTATAATAATATAATTAGGATATACCAAAATATTCCAAAAATACCAAATCAAACAGGGAAATAAAGATTGAAAGGTAGTGTACTTTTCATGTTGTAGAAAATCCAGCTTATGTATGTAAATATGATTTATTTTTTATTATTGATTTTGATTGATAAAATTGCCCCTCTGAGAAGATTTTTATTAGCCGAATAAGTTTATCGCTCGTAGCCTGGGCTGCCTGAGTGATCTTAAACGATGACTAAGGTTAAGCAACATACGGCGCGTTCAGTCCATGGATGGGTCACCGTCTATGACTAACGCTAGTGGCATTTTTTCGAGCGTTTCCGTGCTTCGCAAGTCACGTTAAGCAGTTGGTGCCGGCTGCCGTCAATAGATGGCTGTTGTTAAGCCAAGTCAGAGGCCTTAGGGCGGCTTGAAAACTTCTGGCAGTAAGACCAGCCACTAGTCTTACAAGCCTCCACCAATCCGGACTTGGCCCCCATGGTGGAGTATGGCCTATACATTCCTCAGGGAAGAGACCCGTGCCCCTCGGTGGGGACATAATGGGTTGATGATAAGTACGTATAAGTTTTTAGGTAAAATATTTCTAAACGTTTTATTTAATAGTAAATATTAGCCCGTTTTATTTCAAAAACCTAGACTGGTACCCCTTGCCTTTGTCTCATCCTTGCACTCATCTTTGTTGTGTTCTGTTGCTTTCAATTTGGCATGCATGCCAAACCTATACGTTTTTTTTCTGCATCATCAAAGTTTTGGTTGTTGTTTTATTTGATTTAAGGTAATTGTTTGTTTAATGTTTCGGTGCGTGACAAACCGGGAGCACGGTCCTTCAGGAAATGAAAATTACATTAAAAACTCAACATTGAAACCTTCGAGAAAAATTCAAGATAGATTTTTCTTCAATCAAGTAATTTGATTGAAAAAAAGGAAAAACATCTGTTATGGTTTTATGAAACCAAAAAGTGGTTTTTGAGTGTTTTTATGACCACATTTATTTATTTACTTTATTTTATTCAGGACACATACAGTCACACAGAAAAATCGTAAAAGTGTGTTATACAAAAATAGACCTGGAGTCTTGGACCTTAAATACAAAGTCACTCCAATCAAATGTAGAGGATATTTCACCACTATTCCAGTTATGCTACAGCTCGATATAGTTAATAAAAGATTCAAAGCGCCTCTTTCGTTCCACGGCATTTTGGACTCTATTACTAGCTATAGTGTTGCCTTTTATGTACGAATTCCAGTTGATGGGGTGACATCAATATGAAAGGGTGGCTTTTGATGGCGTTATGTGACTGGTCTTATACCTGTGAAAGAAATTGTAGTGAGGGTGGAGGTCACCAAACTAATCTTCAATAGTGCTACTGAATGCTTTTATTTTATCGCCATAATGTTTTTTTTGTTGTGTTAAGTAATTGCAGCACTTCATAATATTTGGTCGAGGTATAAAAAGATATAGGTAACTACATTTCTCAACAAAACAAATATAGGTCACCTAGTTACTTCAGTAAGTAAAGTAAAAAGTAAAAAATATTTTATTATTTAAAAGTCAAGGATTGTCTGAGAAAATTCTGTTAGCAATGTGGCTACTAATGCTACTTTTTAGTAACGTCAATTGCAATAAAAGTATTATAACAAAACATTAGAAAAGTACAGATATAACGTCGCCTTTGTTCGCATTATTTTCTTATGTAATGTTCAGTTAGAGCAAAAAAAACAGCCTTGCATAAAAAAAATTATATTAAAAATTTAAACTGTTTATTTCAGAAAAAACCAAAATTATTCAATCTTATTTTCTAGCTTTGGAAGCTAAATCTTCCATGTGAGATTATAGCGCTTCCAGAGTGGTTGCTCTTATATATTAAGGTATTATATTAATAATATCAGTACAGGAAGTGAGACGCACTACCTCCCCTCACATGAGGGGCAGCCAGTACGTCCCCTTCACCGGCCCCCTCCGATGTTCACATATTTCTGGGTCCCACGACACAGGGCATCCTAATGTGGGGCCAGAAGCAATGCACGTATGTATGTGCCTGTCTGTAAATGTACGTTAATATTTCGTGTGCAATAAAGTATTATAAATACCTAAGTATACTAAACTGCAAGGTCATGATCCATACCATTTAGCAATGGTTAAGGTTTGTAAGTATAAAAGGAGTATAACACATAAAAGAAGGTTATGAGATAAAATAAGCTTAAAACAAATAAACACTATTAATTATTTTCGGTTGTTGGCAAAAAGCTACATCATCAACTCATTCCTCATGTCCTCACCGATAGGCACGGGTCTCTTCCCTGAGGAAGGTATAGGCCATACTCCACCACGGGGGCCTAGTCCGGATTGGTGGATTGTAAGACTAGTGGCTGGTCTTACTGTCGGAAGTTTTCAAGCCGCCCTAAGGTCTCTGACTTGGCTTAACGACAGCCGACACCAACTGCTTAACGTGCCTTGCAAAAAATGCCACTAGCGTTAGTCGTAGACGGTCACCCATCCATGCGCTGAGCGCGCCCTACGATGCTTAACACCAGCCGGGCTACGAGCGACAAAAAAAGCTTAGTCATCATAATTATGCTTCGTTAAACATATCAAAACTATTTCTAGGTAGCAGTAGATAGGTACCTATTGATTTTTAAGCCTGGTTAGCTATAACTACATTGTATTATTTTTTTTATTTTTAAAATCACGTAGAATGCTCGTAGAACGTCGTAGGACGTCGACTTCGATTCCTATAAAAAATAACTTAAGACTATTTTGTAGAGAGGCTAAATACTCACTTGTAGCGTAAACAACGTGGAATGGGATCCTCTTTGGCATTTTCCTTAATACTATCTGGTGGTTTGACACTGTCTTAATAAAAACAACTCCATTCCGCTAATCTTAATTTCTTCACTTTAAAGCAACACGCGAATTCATCACTTGGGGCACTGGACATTTTTGTAAATTACTAGATTTAACTAAGGACTTGCTCGCACAGGCGTAGCGTTTCGTGGCATTTCCTATTAAATAACCTATTCCAAGGAAATGTTATATAGAGATACATAGGTTACGAAACCCCTGAGTTCAAGTAGGGTTGAAGTGATGAAGAAATCAATACCGGTCTGCGTGAACCGGCGTCATCTTGAATTCTTTAGGCCCTGCGGCATTGTGGCTTTTCCTCTAGTTTTGCTACTCGACGCTAGAGGGCATCGTTTTCGGGAAATTGTCAGGTTCGGAAGAAACATTTAGATAACCGAGATAACCCTTAAAAGTAGCGGTTAGGGCATCTGCTTACCATGCGAGAGGTCCCGGGTTCGATCACCGGCTGGGGAGAAAAAAAACTCCAGGTCTTGGATGTTTACATGTTTGTGACGTCGCTGTTTCTGGTTCCCACGACACAGGGTATCCTAGTGTGGGGCTAGAAGCAATGTATGTGCCTGTATATAAATGTTTATGTTTTATAGGTATGTGTAGATAATAGATATTCTTCCGATGTAACTGGTTTCCAAAGATTTATTTTTACTTGCATTTAGTCGATGTTTTTAGGTTGTTGCCGAGAAAAGATATTCCTCGTGGATAACTACTATGGATGGATACTGTATTGGTTGAAAGATTTTGTGTTCCTAACAAATAATCGATAGCGTCTGGATGACTTGCGTCGGCTATACATAAAGGAGTATTGAGTGATTATTTATACAGGAGTAGAATAGAATAGAATATTCTTTATTGTATGTACACCAGGAATTACACATATTCGTATATGAATCTAATATTAATGTTACGATGTTAGATATAAGTCTTACTCGTTATGCAATACCCGTAAAGGGTGACTAAGTCTTAAGTTACCATAAAATGTATGATATCGCCTATTTACACTTAGTCTGTAATAAAACTTTGATTGATAGATGATTATACGAGTATATAGTAAAATCTCGTGTCACGTGTGTGTCGTGTATTTATTATCAAACTCCTCCAGAGGGTTTTGGGTTTAGAACGTATTATAGTTCTATTATTTTGTTGTGTCAGTATAGAATAATTAATATACCAAACCAACGTGTGCCGTGTCAACTATTAATGTATATTTTAACAGTTTTTTGTCAAATTAATTTTTAAAATTATCCTTCAAGGTAACTAGTTACTTAAAAGGAATGTGCTATTCCGCTTAGGTAGACGAAAACCAGTTATCCCGAAAGGAAATTATCCTCGTTTGTTAGGCTACGTCCCCAGTTGGCAAACAGTTTGCCGCCGACTGAGTTAGCGGCGTATAGGTTTAGTATGCCCTTTCATATAATTTAAATGGAGTGTTCAAAGTTTGCTAGTTTTGCGCTCAATCTACGCAATTTGCAGCGTTACGCGCGCTGACTATCTCAGTGGGCGGCTGACTCACAGAAAAGCCTGTTCCACTCGGCGGCAAAATAGTATGTTCGCTTTAAGTAACTATGCCGCTAAGTCGAATTTTAGTTGGCTACAAATTTGCGGCTCACTCAGTCGGCGGCGAACAGTTTGCCTACTGGGGACGCAGCCTAAGGATGATTTTCCTCCGGGAAAACAACTTTGACGTTCATGAAGTAAATATTCTATTTGTATTATTATAGGAATAAAAATATTTTACTTTGACTTTGGATAACCAGTGTTAGCGACAGACCTTTTTTATTGTCCAGTTTTCCTTTTAATAGATATTGTTTTTTTACAACCATTGTCACCATTGTCACTTTTAAATTTAGTTTGTATTTTTTTAGTTTACTACCTATAGATAAGATATATCTTATTATAGTAAAAATGTAAAATAAATATAGTTAATTTACAGTAAAGAAGTTTTATTTATTTTAGAAAAGTAACGGCACCTGTACGGTACTTCATCATCAACCCATTATGTCCCCACCGAGGGGCAGGGGTCACTTCCCTGAGGAAGGTATTGGCCATACTCTACCACGGGGGCCAAGTCCGGATTGGTGGAGTCTTGTAAGACTAGTGGCTGGTCTTACTGTCAGAAGTTTTCAAGCCGCGCTAAGGCCTCTGACTTGGCTTAACGACTGCCATCTATCGACGGCAGCCGGCATCAACTGCTTAACGTGCCTTGCAAAGCACGGAACCGCTCGGAATAATGCCACTAGCGTTAGTCATAGACGGTCACCCATCCATGCACAGAACGCGCCCTATGTTGCTTAACCTTGTGATCGTTTAAAATCAATCAGGCAGCCGGGGCTACGAGTGATTCTTACGGGGCTTAATTTAACGAGTACCAGTTATCTAGAAAGGAGAAGCGTAACATTTCGGCGAAGTAGCTAAGTGAGCTTTGGATTCGTGTTTTTAAGAAATTGAACTACACCCAGATAGATCTATAGAAACCCAGACAGAATATGTATTTAGGAAAACATTTGAAGAGTACAGGAAAAGGCTCATCGACATTTGTGTTATTTTGAGAAAAAGCTATTTAAAGGTTTCAGACTGTATTATCCTGAGTTTCATGGATGATTTTAATGGTGCAATGGGCGCGTTCTAAGATAGTAAGCGGTCAATGTACCCCTTCCTTAACCAGTATAGAATAAAATGAGCTCCTTTTATCCCGGTTTAAGTCGCAATAGGCCCCTTTTAGTGTTTTATTGATTTTTTGTTATGCCCGTATCACAGGAAACCAGCCCCTTTTAGTTTGTTTTGGAAGTTCATCAGAAGGCCCATGTTTTGGAATGGGCCACGTGTAGATGCGTAGTACCGCCATCGCTGGCCTACTACCTTTGATGTGCGGCCAAAAAACCAACACCGACGCCATCCCACAACCATCGCACGCGCCATAAGCCATCCCCGTTGATTGAGTACTCCACGGCCATCCCACAACACTATACCCTCCACACGCTGGTCCATCATAGTGGCTCATCGTGATGGCCCATGGTGAAGCGGCGCCTTTATAATAAAGTCCTCTCGTCTCTGGATTAGGCCGGCCGCATGCATGCATACGTTTTCCGCACTCGTTTTCCGTATTCGGGTTCTCGAATGCTTCACTTCTATTTAAATGCATTGACTGCCACAAACACACGTAATTACGTTTCAAACGTCAGCCGGCGCGTTGCTAGCACTATCCGCGCTGGCAGCTATCAACTTTATTCCGAATAGGTACACTTAATTGACTTTTTGTCGGAAGAGTCCAAGGACTTTAATACGTCTATGGAAGAGTCCGACCAGTCATAAATTTGGCGAGACAACATTACGGTTAAGTAACATTTATTAACAAACATTTGGCTGTTGGCGTCATAGTAACTTTTGTTCAGCTTGCAGAGACCTATTCGATAATGTATTACTTAGGGACTCCACACACGACGGCTATAAGGTAAAGATGTATATTATAGCACGATATATCTCATTACATCTTTCCATAGAAATCGTCAGGAGACCACACACGACAGCTATAATATACATCTTTACATCTTCGTACCTTAAAGGTACTGAGCGATACGAAGATGTATATTTACCTATCGATACGTCTTAATATACCTCAATACCTTTTCGTATATTACGATACATCTTTCTTCGAACAGGGTGTTCAAAAAGTTTCTTGGTGATTCAAAAACTCCACTAGGAGTCTTATGTCGCTAAACGACATAGGTATTCAGAGTCCTATCTCAAAAAAATCATTTGCTCCACATAAATTTGCTCCATATAAATAGTCTCGCTAAAGGCCGGTTTCCGAATTGAGAATTTCACTTAAATATTTAAATAACGTTCTGTCACGCTCTTTTCTGAGAAACTTGATGACAACACTAGAGTTAAGTAGTTACTTAGCGAAATTCTCAATTCAGAAATCGGCCGTAAGCTACGTTTCGTAAGCCTGAGGAAGGTATAGGCCATACTCCGCCACGGGGGGCCAAGTTCGGATTGATGGAGGCTTGTAAGACTAGTGGCTGGTCTTGCTCTATGGCCTCTGACTTGGCTTAACGACTGCCATCTATCGACGGCAGCCAGCACCAACTGCTTAACATGCCTTGCGAAGCATGGAACCGCTCGGAAAAATGCCATTAGCGGTTATCATAAACGGTCACCCAACCGCGCACTGAACGCGCCCTATGTTGCTTAACGTTCGTGATCGTTTAAGATCACTCAGGTGGCCAGGGCTACGAGCAATTCTTCGATTCAGTCGATTGATGACCTATGATTTTATAGATATAACATAGGAATTTACAACTTGTACATAGTGATGGAATATAACATTAAAGTTGCCTTTAACATGAAGGATAGTAACAAAAATCAATCTACCTCAAGAAAAGAAAAAAAAGTGTAGCAACACAGTGGTCATCAATTTTGTAATAATATCATGCCTGTCCACTAGCTGGCGATGTCTGATAATTCCGCATATAATTGAAACTCTTCGGAAATTTCCTTACTTTATATGATGTTCAATGTACATCGTTCTATTTTTGGCACATGTGCCAACGCATACGCGCTTCAAAATCTCAATCATCTTCTGATGAACTACCTATCTATTAAATCTAGTAGTAAGTAAGTCGACAGATCCATAACAACACCCTGTATAACGCCTTAGCAGCCGGAACGTGTGTCGGTCGAGACGTATGTCAACGAAATGAAGCGAAATTACGTTACCTGTTGCGTGTGTGATACTTAAATATAATGTAAAGCTATACCTCCCGGTGTCATTACTGTCGTAATGACAGTAATGACACCGTAAACCAGCGCCCGAACGCGCTCCATTCGGTTGTCGGTTTTTTGGCGAATCGAAGCACGGCACGTGTCTTGCTGCGCTGATTGTGTCGTGATGTTTTTGATGGAGCACAGGCGAGCAAATATTCGTTACGAATATTCAGGTTTTGTACGCATTTGCTCACAACGAACAAATATTCGCGCGAGTATTCATATCGAGCGAATATTCAATGTCAGTCGCTATCGTACCTTAAGTGGCATGTCAATAGTCTCGCGTATCTCTGGGATGCAGGCGTAAGCTGTATGTATGTATGTATGTATGTTTACTCGAATCAGCTGTCAGCTAATTTATGATGCTATTTGAATTATATTACTTTGGCCGGGTGGGAGCAGAGTCGTGTAAATGGGCTATGACCTTTAATTGTGTTTTAACAGTAAAAATAA
Source organism: Yponomeuta plumbellus (assembly GCA_947310845.1). Lineage (NCBI taxonomy): Eukaryota > Metazoa > Arthropoda > Insecta > Lepidoptera > Yponomeutidae > Yponomeuta > Yponomeuta plumbellus. The sequence goes on from OX371214.1 coordinate 13,775,017, forward strand.
TCACGATTCACATTTTTTAGAAGCAATGTTATTTAATTTTTTTTTCTATTTAAAACAATTTTTTGAAAGTTATCTACACAGTTCCATATACGCGAATTTATTTTCATCGATTTTCCCATAGAAATAAGATATTTTCCCGCAGCAAAACGTAGACTACATAATGTGTTAATCCAAGGTGACAGATGTTTGTGACGTCGCTGTTTCTGGTTCCCACGACCCAGGGTATCCTAGTCTGGAGCCAGAAGCAATGTATGTGCCTGTATGTAAATTTTTTGTTATATTAAATAAAAATAAAATAAATTTATTTGCCTAGAATGTGGTACCTACATTTTGGTGATATTTTATATGGTAAATATTATGTTTATTCCATACCAAATTTTATTAAAATCGCTCCAGCCGTTTAGACGTGAAGAAGTAACAAACACACACTCACAAACTTTCGCCTTTATAATATTAGTGTGATTGGGGATACAAGGGATAACACGAGCACCATGGAGGGAAAATAATCGTTTTTCAGTGCACGAAAAACGGGTAGTCGGAAAGAAACACAACACAAAGCCAGTCAATAATGTGTTTATTTATTTCCTGCAGTAAGTAGCGTCAGGGGTGTTCTGGACAACCCAGTCCATGATCTCGGTGACGCGGGTGCTGATGCCAGGATCGGTGTTGGAGGCGCAGAATCGGCCGTAGCTGATAATGCCCATGTGGAAGAGGAGGCCGGTGGTCCGGTCCATGAAGAGGAGAGGTCCGCCAGAGTCGTCCTGGGGAAAAGGTATTTTAACATAACATATGAATCAATAACATAACATAACATAACTGAATCGCTCGTAGCCTGGGCTGCCTGAGTGATCTTAAACGATCACTAAGGTTAAGCAACATACGGCGCGTTCAGTCCATGGATGGGTCACCGTCTATGACTAACGCTAGTGGCATTTTTCCGAGCGATTCCGTGCTTCGCAAGGCACGTTAAGCAGTTGGTGCCGGCTGCCGTCGATAGATGGCAGTCGTTAAGCCAAGTCAGAGGCCTTAGGGCGGCTTAAAAACTTCTGACAGTAAGACCAGCCACTAGTCTTACAAGCCTCCACCAATCCGGACTTGGCCCCCGTGGTGGAGTATGGCCTATACCTTCCTCAGGGAAGAGACCCGTGCCCCTTGGTGGGGACATGATGGGTTGATGATGATGAACATAACATAACATTTACATACAGACACATACATTGCTTCTGGCCCCACACTAGGATACCTTGTGCCGTGGGAACCAGAAACAGCGACGTCACAAACATGTAAACATCCAAGACCTGGGTTTATTTTTTCTAGTCCCCAGCCGGGCTTCGAACCCGGGACCTCTCGCATCGCCACAGAGGTTGTCAATTTAGACTAAATTGACGACCTCTGTGGCGCAGCGGTTAGCGCATCTGCCTACCATGCGAGAGGTAAGAGGTGCGATTCACGGCTGGGGACACAAAACCCAGGTCTTGGATGTTTACATGTTTGTGATGTCGCCGTATCTGGTTCGCACGACACAGGGTATCCTAGTGTGGACCCAGAAGCAATGTATGTGCCTGTATGTAAATGTTTATGTTTATTACTCGCGATGATTATAGATCTAATAAAAATCTCGTGTCGCAGTGATTGACATCGTCCTAACGCGTTCACTATTTTAAACTGTCAAAACAAACGGATCCGTCAACAATAGAATCTTGTTGACCTTTATTAAGAAAACATTTTTTTTATATGGACGAAATTTTAAAATATTGAAATTTTGCTGTCAGCGAACTTTTTTTTGCCAAATTTTATTCTAAAAATAAGATATTCTTATACAAAATAACATTGAATAAAAGATACAATGCAACAGAAAGCACTGTTTGTGGAAAGACTGGAGCCTAGACTAGATCAAAAGATCTGTATCTTAGGTTTCCAGGCCTCCCGATATACAAAAGAACGGTATCATATTCGACATGTCACCAGCACAAAGTGCACAGTATTATACGTCAGTATAAAAAATGACAGACGTTCGCAAAACTTGAGCGGTCTACAGACTATTGAAACGCGACGCGACACCATGTAAGGACACCTCGTTGTGCATCGTGCACATTGCCAACATGCGATGCCCAAACTGATTCTGATCATAGAAAATAGTAGATTTCATTTGACTCAACACGAGTCAAGTTGCGCCCTTCTTACCCACCGGTTCACCTCCTGAGACCACCTGGGTGAACCGTGGGGTTTTTTTTCAACAGACCACCTTTGTCAACCTGGGTGTTTCTAGGGGAGATATTTTTTCTCCACCGTACACCTTGACATCGAAACTCTTCAAAGTCAAGCGCAAAGAGGTCATTGTTACCATTTTGCTGTGGCAAATTTAGTAAAAAACACGTAAAAAAAAATCCATAAATTATTTATGGCTTGCATCAAACTTCTGGGGTGGACCCTCACTAATAAAAATATAACCTTTAAATGTTTTATCAGAGAGGTGAACCGTTGTAAAAAAAAATCCCACGGCTCACGCAGGTGGTCTCAGGAGGTCGACCGTGGGTAAGAAGGGACGTTGCGTCGGGTCGCGTCGCGTTTCCATAACGTGTTTCCGGCGGGATACCGCCGTTTAGCCAAAGTATTTTTCGCCAAATTTTACTTCCCAATAAACTTATGGCATCAGTTTCATTTCCCAAATGAAACTTTAGCAAGTTTTCATTTCGCATTTTATTCATTTGGTCAAATTATCATTTCGCATAATTTTACTGCGTCAAGTTTTATTAAGACAAACGTTTATTATGCTAACGTTTTATTTTGGCAAGTGTTATTTTCAAATAATGGAACGGGGGGTCGGCGATGTAAAGAATATGTGACAACAGAAATATAGGAGCGTTAGGTTCTCTTTATAAGATCGAAAACAGAAACGATACTTTTGACTGAATAATGCTTGGTAAAATGAATTTTGACCAAGTATTTATTTGGTAAACAATAACTTGCCATAATAACTTTTGCTAACTGTTTATTTGCTTTAAGTTGTTTTGAGAAATGTTTTTTTGCCAAGTGATAATTTGCGGAAAATAGTTTGGGAAGTAATACTTTGGGAAACGATTTTTGGCAATACATTAGTAAACCGTTTCCGCCTTTATGCTTGAAAATCCTGACAATACGAGTCAAGCTCACCTGACAAGCATCCTTCCCAGGTGTAAGCGTACACATCTGCCGGTTGGTCAAGTTGGATACCCTGCTCCTGCAGGTGTTCGCGCTGATGACGTCCAGGTTCACCTTCATCAGGACATTAGAGTCAGGCCCTCCCGGAAACAGAGTGCCCCAACCTGGAAGAAGATTCGCGATAGTCGGACGCCACCTTTGTTGTGTGGAGCCAACCTAATTTACAAAAAAATATTATAACCTACTGACCGCCGAGTGACTAATGGAAGGACATAAAACAAAAAAAAAGCATTTGGTTTGGAATTATTTGCGCGAAAGTACAACTACTTAGTGACATCATTAGGTTAAAATTTTAAAAAGAATTAGAATTATTGTTTTAATTGAAATTTAAAATTTCTAATTAACATTTGAATTTTTTTCAACATTTTTTAGTTACAAAATACCCTATTCTGAAGCCAATTTCTGAATATCAACTTGATCGCAGCAAAAAAACTTGTCTCTGTAGTCAGGAGGATAAGTAGGTATTCTGCTCATTATAAATTCTAGCTTTGACATTTTTCTTAAACTTTCTGTAATATTATAATTATTTAGTTAATCCGCATATTCTGTGAAAATTTCAACTGAAGCCTTAGAGCCCTTTTAAGTTCGGACAGACAAACAGCGGAGGCAGAGCAGTAAGAACCCGTTTGGCACCTTTCGGGTACGGAGCTCCAAAAACATACGTTTTTTTTAAATAAACCATTAAACCTATAAAAAACGTAAAATATTTTCAATTCAAAATTTTCAATGCAGTGGATTTCAATGAGGGATTTTCTTAGGGCTCATTAAAAAAATATATAGTTCTTGAAACTGCGACAGATGGCTCTGATGAAACGTGACTTGATTTTTTTTCTTGAATCTGTGAACGGTGAGTACCTGCCTTCGTAGAAAATTTTACCGCTCAGTATTGGCGATACGGTTTCTCCTTATTTACAAAAAATTGTTGGTGCCGATCGTATTTTTATAAGTTTCGAAGTCCAGTTACCAGTATCTTCATGACAGATGACGATGACAGTGACGTACCAATACAGATCAATGAAGGGCTCTTAGCTGTATTAAAAAAAACTACCTACGTAGACACCATCGCCATCTAGTAGCGCGATTGGAACCATTTTTTAGGAGCTGTCCGAAAATCGCTCATTAAGCTGCGTCCACATTTGTAGCATCTTGACGTATCACGATCAGTCTTATCGTATCGAGTATTTCTATCATAAATATGGACGCTCATTTAGTCCATGTCGTTTTGTTAAGGCGTATCTTGTAAAAAACGCGTCCATATTCATCAAATGCTGTACCATGTTAGTGTGATGACGATATGTATCAAGATACACGGTTAGTGCGGATCGGGCCGTATCAAATACGGCGTGTATCATCAACGGGTATCATCTGGCGTCCAAACTAACGATCATGATACGCGCCGAGCCCACGCAACGGAGATACGATACACCGAAATGCTACAAATATGGACCCGGCTTTCACCAAGGGGGCAGGGAGCTTACCTAAGGCGGTAACCTGGGTGCCGGTCATATCAACACCGCGGTACTTGAAGGGTAGACAGGCAGGCCCGATCCGGTCCGTAAACTGGAACGTCTCCGTCAACAGTATGGCCACGTCGTAGTCATAGTTTGACCTGAGCATAACATACCAGCCCTTATAAGATAAGATAAAAATATTCTTTATTGCACACAGGAAAAAAGATATAAAATTAAAATTAAAAAAGATATACAGTAGTCGGTCTTATTGCTAAGAGCAATTTCTTCCAGACAACCTTGTGACGGAAAAGCCCTTATATTACGTAAATTTCCCCTCTATCGGGTTAAGCATTTAGATAACTCGAAAGAGTCAAAATAAAAATGTATATTATTATTCATAGTCATAGTTTGACCTGAGAATAACATACCAGCCCTTATATTATGTAAATTTCCACTGTATCGGGTTAAGCATTTCATCATCATCAACCCATTATGTCCCCGCCGAGGGGCACGGGTCTCTTCCCTGAGGAGGGTATAGGCCATACTCCACCACGGGCGCCAATTCCGGATTGGTGGAGGCTTGTAAGACTAGTGGCTGGTCTTACTGTCAGAAGTTTTCAAGCCGCCCTAAGGCCTCTGACTTGGCTTAACGACTGCCATCTATCGACGGCAGCCGACACCAACTGCTTAACGTGCCGTGTGAAGCACGGAACCGCTCGGAAAAATGCCACTAGCGTTAGTCATAGACGGTGACCCCTCCATGGACTGAACGCGCCGTATGTTGCTTAACCTTAGTGATCGTTTAAGATCACTCCGGTAGCCCAGGCTACGAACGATTCCACGAGCGGTTAAGCATTTACGAGTAAACAACTTGAAAGAGTCAAAATAAGAATGTATATGACAGTTCGAAGTAGGAGTATGAGATACCTACTGGGAAAAAAGTCCTACAATCTATTTACTGAAGCGAACGACTAAAGGTAAACAAAGACACAGCATCTCTCAAACTTACACGTCACTCAAAATAGCTCATGCACGCAGCTTTGCTTGCATCGTATACCCACATAGGTTTAGATAGGTACCTACTGTTTAAGGAAAACAGACAGACAACGAAACAAGACAAGACAAACACTAAGAAAATAAAATAGTTTAGAGAAGTTGCACTCGCATCAACGACGTCAATCGTAAGTAAATATGGCGTCGGGGTCGCTATCTTACTTTTTTTGCCTTTAATTAAAAAAGAGGTTCGTAGTCAGCTCTCCATACTTCTTCCTACACTTCACGTAGCACATTAGCATAAAATAATCGATCATAATTGGCCTTTAAACAAAAGTCCTACATCTTTGCTAGTTGCGAACATATTTGCCAGCTATAGGATCGATTTTCTTTGAGGACCACTGAAATTTTAAGTATTTTTGGGGGCATAGATCTCTTAAGCACATCGTATTTTCATGATAAAATAAAATATTTAGTTAAATAAACTGCGAGTGAGTGACAAATCAGGTAATAACAGTGTTTTTGTGTTTATTGCTTATTGGCATTTATTAGCCATATCGTTTTGTATAACTTTCCTAAATATTATGCAGTGTTCTATATGTGGCATATTGAAAAACCAAATTTTTGACATGTTGACACTTACTCGTTCGCTTCAGTAAATAAAGTGTAGAATGTAACAGCGTGACATAAGGTGGTGTGACATACCGGGAACAAAAGGGCTAAGTCTGGCAACTCCATAGTGGAGTCTTACGTAATTGCACCCTTGAAATTGATTCGATTGCCAAGAAAGAAGTCATTTGTTCGATTCCAACTGTGGGCCGCATTACATTTGTACAAATGGACTCAGTCTGAGGTTTCTTCCATGTTTGTAATGTTTTTGTCTAGTTACTATAGCACTGGGTATCCTAACGCATTAAAAATTAATTACACCGATATTATTTGATTTAATCGGTATTTGACCGATTTCTGAAAACCATATTTTTTGTTGATGTTCATGGAGTCAACAGAAAGTGGGAATTTTAAATTATTTCGTGCATTTCGTCTAGAAAAGGCAAATTAAAATGCACTTTTGAAATAAGCCGCAGAAACACTATATTGGGCAATATGGGGTCGCACAGGAATAGGGAATGGATGAAAATGGGCTAGCAGACAACGCAATGGGCTACCAGACAACGCAATGTACACAAAGAGAGGATCCTGACACCGGCACACCGGACCATGGCTTTCCGTGGTAGTTTCAGGTATGCGGCGTCCAAGTGTTGGAACAACATTCCTCCTCCTCTCCGTGAAGCGACTAGTGGGTGTGCCTTTGGGCGTAAGCTCAGGGCATATCTGCTGGAGCTTCAGAAACCACCCCTCCCTTCCCTTCTAACCCTTCGCCGCAACTACAGACATGAATCTGTAATCGCATAGCGGGACTGTGAAGTGCTGTATCTATAATATTTCTCTGTATATTTCTATGTATTTTGGTTCCTTCTTAATTACATTATCCATATATACTTTTGTTATATTTATTAATTTATACTTAATAGTCTTGTCTGTTTCTTGGTAATAAACTATTTTAAGTACTTAATCTATTCTGTACATAAGTATTATGTTCCTTATTTTTCTGTACATAAGTATTAAGTTTTTTAAATTCTCTCATCGCTGTACCACACCGCGGTCTGTGACGCTCGCGGAGTATCATTTGGCACTGACTGAAAATCAGCGCTGAAGGTTTGTCCTTCAGCATAATGCTGAGTCAGCTGCCATTTATAACAGCAGTGACACGCCGTGATCTTTATTTTCCTCCTGTTTTCTTCTGATTCTTTGTTTTGTACTAATTTTATGGTTTAATTTTTGGATTTATTTTGTTTTGTGGCGTGTGTTTTGTTGTTATAATAAATTTTTCTTCTTCTTCTTCTTCTTCAAAATATCAGAAGTGCTTGATATTATTTTTTGGTGATAGGAATAACCTTCTGATATTTTCATCCATTCCGTATTATGACGTCACTTGCCAGTAAACCAACCAATGAAAGTAAGAGCGAATGAATGACAGACGCCATTTTTACTGACATGTGACGTCATGATAGAATCGCGAAATCCAGGTTGTTTTCGATTCAATGGCTGCAGATTACATACCTAATTATCAAATTTTATCTTGTGTTTTTTTAGAAATAATAATTGTTATAATGCCTTAAAGCGGTTTTCACTTCTTCTTATTCTTTCTTCATAAGATAGCCTGTCCCAAAAATGACACGTCACAGTGACACGTCACAGTGACACTGGAGGTAGACCTGCTCAACCAATCTAATATGACCTCAGTAAAAGTTGCACGGTTTTCGAGATATGGCCAATTTAAACTTATTCTAAATTTTCACTTTTTTTAACAACTTTAGTGCTAGCATTAAGTTAGTAAGTTCGTGACCGAGTACAAATGAAAAAAACAAACACGAGGGCTATCTAACTTAATGCTCTAAACTTGTTAAAAAAAGTGAAAATTTTGAATAAGTTTAAAGGTCTACCTCCAGTGTCACTGTGACGTGTAATTTTTGGGACACCCCGTATATACAACGATGTAGCGCCACAGCTCTGTTAACGCAGCGCTAACGCAACGCACCCACAACGCCAGGTGTGGCACTTCTCTAACTTATGCTGATACTCACCTATCATAGCTGGGATGGATCAACCTGTCGTAGACCCGTACCACTCTTAATACGCCATCAGCTGCAAAAGAATAATAACGTTACATAGATCTTACTTTCCCATAAAAGTCTCTGTGGGACTGCTATAATAGACTGTTATGGTAAATCAGAACTCGTGGCAAGTGGCATTCCCTGGTCTCTGCCTACCCTCTGGGATACAGGCGTGAGCTTATATATCTACGTTGTATGCATCAGAACTATAGTAAAAGTCAAATCATCATCATCATCATCGGCCTACGGTTGTCCATTGCTGGACATAGGCCTCTCCCATTGCGCGCCACTGGGCACGGTCCTCGGCTACTCTCATCCAGCTCTTGCCAGCCGCCCTGCGAAGATCATCGCTCCACCGAGTCTGAGGACGTCCTACACTACGTTTACCGATCCGCGGTCTCCAGTCAAGAACTCGTCTACCCCATCGGTTATGAGTTCTTCGGGTGATAAGGCCGGCCCACTGCCACTTCAGCATGCTAATTCGGTGGGCTGTGCCGGTGACTTTGGTTCTCTGTCGGATGACTTCGTTTCGAATTTGATCTTTCAGAGAAACCCCTAGCGTAGCCCTTTCCATCGGCTATGGAAAATCCAAAAGTCAAATAGTTTTTATTTAACCTTTAAATTTTTTGGTGAGCTGATCGCCACACCATAACCATGGGCTTAGGGTTCCATACCCAAAAGGTAAAACGGACCCTATTACTGAAACTTCGCAGTCCGTCCGTCCGTCTGTCACTATTAGAGATGGGCAACTTCTCGGTAACTTTCCATTTTGTGGAAACTTACCGATATCCTCCCTGAAAGTTTCCGTATCTTCTCATTTTGGTGAGAAGATAAAATGTTCTTATTAATTTTTTTTGTTTATTGCAGTATTCGCATATTATTGGTCTAAGATGCAAGAAATATGCGTTTTTCCTAAGCGCAGTGTACTTTTATCCGTGTTTACTATATTAAACTTGGTTATTCGTTAATTTTTATGGAAGTGAAACACATTCATCACGAAATCTCAGAAACTACGTTATATTTGAAGATGCAGTTTGGCAGGGAAGTAGTTTAGAGATAGGGAAGAGATTTGATGGGAATAAAGTTTTTAAAACGACCCCGACTTTTTCCCCCTTAAGGGATGATTTTCGAAAAACTATTTTACACATGTTTCATGACTTTTAATGAAGGACCTTCATATAGAATCTCATTTGAATAACTTGGATAACGGCAAAGTTTCATACTAACTGTGCACCCTCTTTTTTCCCCCTTAAGGAATGATTTTTGAAAAACTAATTTACACATGTTTCATGATTTTAAATGTAGGACCTTCGTACTAAATATCATTTGAATAACTTCAAAAACGGCAAAGTATTATACTAACTTTGCACCCCCCCTTTTTCCCCCTTAAGGGATGTATTTAGAAAAACTATTTTACCCGTGTTTCATGATTTTAAACAAAGAAACTTCATACTGAGTTTCATTTGAGTAACTTCAAAAACGGCAGAGTTTCATACTAACTTTGCACCCCCATTTTACCCCTTTAGGGGGTGAATTTTGAAAATCCTTTCTTAGTGCTACCCTACGTTATAAAAGGAACTCCTGTGCAAAATTTCAAGTTTCTAACCCTTATAGGTTGGGCCCTGCGTTGATATGTCAGTCAGTCAGTCAGTCATTCAGTCAGTCAGTCAGCTTCTCCTTTTATATATAGATAGATTTTGAAATGTGACGTCACGAAATTTACGACCCCTCCCACCGATATTGTGTGACGTGGGCGTCACACAATATCACACTTCGTCGACCCCTCCCCTCCCCCTTCGCGTGTAATGTTACTCATGGATGACCCCTTAGAATAGCGAGTATGGTATCACATCGAACGATAAATTATATTATCATTGCAATCGTTCCAAAGCATACTAAGGAGGCCAATGTATATTTACCAAGTTTAGACGGCCGATAACGGGTCTGATCACGATTAGATTAATTGTAATCTTGATTACTAGCAGGTAAACGTTCTTGCTGCGTCACTTGTGTTACTCAACGTGACGAAAAGTAATTATAGTGTTACAACTAAGCATAGGGTTACCAGATGAAAAAATCAAAAGACCGGAGAAAAGGCCTGATTTCCATGGAAAAGTCCTGAGATTTCATACACTTAAAGAATTTTCTCTCTAAAACGTATTACCTACCTATTATCGTTTTATACGCTGCGGATTTAGGCTCACGCTTTGCAACTTGCACATCGCACTCAAAGCGGTGGGGCGGGGGTGGCAGCGGCATACAGCCCGTCGCCCCGCAGTGCCGTTCAATTGTTACCAAAAGATTATTTTTAGTTGGTATAACTTTCAATCAAAAAGAGATCCTTGAAATGTAACCTGTGTTTTATTGAAAAACCTGAGATATCACGTGATTTGCAAAATCCCGCCGCAATCCTGAGAAAAGTCGAAAAATCCGGAAATCTCAGGAAATCATGAGATTGACTGACTGAGAATGACTGAGATATGGTAACCCTAACTAAGCATAGCCCAAGCGTCTGAAAATAGTACAGTTTATAACTTAACTAGCGACCCGCCCCGGCTTCGCACGGGTGATAATACTGATATCATACAGGGTGTCCGAAAATTGTGTCAAGCTGAAGTCTAGCTATAGAGCACCTTAAGGGTACTCGAATCGCCCCCAGGTATGTTCGGCGATTTTTTGTAGTTTTCAAGTCCTCAAACATTTCAAAAATGTATCAATTTTAAGTAACTTTGCGATTCTTAATTTTTTCATGACGCTCTTATATCTGATTGACCCTCAATTGAGTTTGCGTCTGCAAGGCACACTCATCACCTATTTTGAAAAATGGCTCTATGGCCGATAATGTCTTGTAGGTCAAGGTGGGACAAAAAAATCATCATACTCGAAAACGTGGAATCGTGGAACACACATGGGGGTGATTCGGATACGCCTAGAGGCGCTCTATCTCTGGACTTCCACTTGACACTATTTATTCTTTGGGACGCCCTGTATAAACGTTCCTCTTGAATCACTCTATCTATCAAAAAAACCGCATCTAAATCCGTTGCGTACTTTTAAAGATCTAACTAAGCATACATGAAGACAGACAGGCAGACTAGACGCAGTGATTTTACTGTAACTTATCTGTGTCAATGTTATTCAGCTTAGTAACCAACACCAGAGCTTTCTAGTAACAAAATGAAACTTCATTAACACATACATATGGTAACGTCATACTCTCCGATGACAACAAACATCTCCTTGTGTCCATGTTTTTCAGCTTAGTAACAAATACCAGAGCTTTCTAGTAACAAAATTACACTTCAGTAACACTTACAACTTGTGGTAGCGTAATGCTTTCCGGTGACAACAAACATCTCCTTGTGTCCATGTTCTTCAGCTTAGTAAGAAACACCAGAGCTTGCTAGTAACAAAAAACACTACATACATATGGTAACATCATACTTTCCGGTGACAACATACAGATCTCCTTGTGTCGATGTTGTTCAGCTTAACAACAAACATCAGAACTTTCTAGTAACAAAACAAACACTTCAGTAACACTTACATGTAGTAACATCGTGCTCTCCGATGACAACAGACAGGTCTGAGTTGTTGATATTGGCCAGGCAATGGGCCGCGGTCAGGAAGTACCGGTTATGTATGATGACAGCTCCGCAGAATATCATCTCTATTCTGTTGTCAATAAGGCCTGCCATCATCGGGAACTCGTTCACTCCAGTCTCCTCGCCTCCCACTATGCGGTTCTGTTAAGAAAAGCCTGTTTTTAGGATAAGACTAAGCCGTTGACAATTTATAATGTCTAAGGCGTGGGGCACATATGACTGACGTGGGGCGCGGACACAAAAGACGCGACGCATTATATTTTACGTAAACATTTTTTACATTTCAATCAAAAATAGTCTTTAAATTAATATTTAGTTGCTTCTATACAAGTGTTAAAAAAGTGCCCGATTTGATGGCAGCCCGTTCTGGATAGTCCGTATGCGTACATTTCTCTAAGCCCCAACAAGGCCTTTGAAACCACCCAATGCGGGCCTTCTCTTCTTTTTCAGGCTTAATTATCCCGCGTGCCCCAGTGCTAGAACTCGTAGGCATGCAGACTACAGATTGGGATTTCAAACGCTAATGTGTCTATAATCCATTTATCCATACTTGGCATTTTTTTCAGACTTTAAACGACACTGAATTAAAAACCTTTAGCGGTAGAAAATTCGATACCGTTTGCTAATTTAGTACTATGAGTAGTGTTGGCGATTATATCTATTTTGTACCTTTTTTGTAAATACTTTTTACTTGTGATTATATTTTGATTAAAAATATTGTCAGTTGTCTCTAAACCGTCTTTTATTAACATTGGTGTCAGAAGAAAAAAAATTCAATAATTTCCTTAAAAAAAAGGGTTTTAGTATAAAAACCATGCCCCTTACACGGCTGCAAGCGAAGGAGAAAGTACAAAATAAGGATTATGTTCCCCAAATATCGGAAAGCGCTCATCAAGAGGGCGGTGTTGCTATCCACGGCGCCTCCGCGCTTGCCCCGCCCTGCGCCACTCCGAGGGACTTCGTACCCGCAAGTATGGTTTCTATAAGTACTACACCTAAAAGCGCTCGTTCAGGCACGTCCACCGATACCGTGAAAGCACGAATTCTCGCCGCTAAAGCAGAACACGCGCGTAAGCTTGCTCAGGCGGACACAGAGCGTGAACGTGTCCAGGCCGAGCGCGAACGTATTGTCGCTGAGCTAGAGTTACAGGCCGAGCTAGCAGCTATTGAAGCTGGCACCTCGCATCACTCGCGTGACATGTCACGCCAGTCACGAGGTTCATCACACCTCGTGCGTGACCCATTGCAAGGGCCAGGCCAAGCTGGCCAGGCCAAATCAGCCGTGGAGGACTGGTTAGAGCATCCTGATAATGTAGCTATGTACCCTAATCTTAGTACTAAAGCTTATTCGTTGGTTGACAGGGAGAAGGATAAACCGTGGTTTCCCAGAACTATACAGTGGGAACTACCGCGTTCAGCGCCCGCCACGGTTCTTGGAGGTGCTTCAGCGCCACCCCAGATCCCTGCCCATAAGCTTCACGTCCCGCCTCCGCCAGCTCAGTCTGAATATACAACTCATACACTAGGTGTAGGCACACTTCCTAAAGATCACGCTAATTGTTGCTACCAAAATAAAAACGATAGCGAAAGTGTAGGTACACCATTTATTCAGCTGGCAAAGGCGATCACAGACTTGGCGGAAAAGAAAACTACAAAAGTATGTGATCTAATTAAATTTGATGGTCGCGCAGCAGATTGGCTGCCTTTCAAAAAATCGTATGACCTTTCCAAAGCGCATTTTTCATACAGTGATAACGTCGCTAGGCTTGGTGCAGCATTATACGGCGCCGCTAGAGAAGCGGTCTCGATTCGGCTGGTGGCAGCTGACGACCCGGACCAGATCGTGCAGGCACTGGAGACACGTTTCGCGCAACCAGAGGTCCTACTTCTTCATCAGCTCTCTCTGGTAAGGAGCCTTCCTAGACTCGGTTCACACGAAACTTCACGCGAATTGAACGTTTTTGCCTGTCGCATTCGAAACTGCGTCGAAGTCATTCGGTTATTGGATCAGCAAGAGTACCTAGCTTCACCTGAGCTATTTAACTCTATCATAAGCAAGTTGACTCCACTCCTTAGATCTAGGTGGGTGGACTTTGCATTGACGAGAGTTGGCTCTGGTAAATTTAAATTGGAAATTTTGGCAGATTTTTTGGAAAACGAGGCTTATTTACAAACAAAGTTTGGTGTTGTCATACCAGAGCCGACAATGGTCAAAGGTCACTCACCACCTGCCAAAAGTCAAAGTCAGTCTGTCACACAGAATAAAGACAAGATTTTTCCTTATGCGATCTCTTCGGACCGTCCTGCTAAACCAAAGAGTACCGATAATTGTAAATATTGTAGTTCCTCTATACACGAGATAGGAGACTGCGAAAAATTTCGATCTCTTTCCTTGGACGATCGTTGGAAATGGGCATTAGGTAATAAAGTGTGTCGTAGATGTTTGAAAAAAGGTTCACATCTCTATAAGAATTGTAAGAAGCGTTGTAAGGTGGAGGGCTGCTTGTCCAACTGGCGCCACCATACACTTTTGCACAAGCAACAACCAGAAATGACTGGACAAAATATAGGATCTGTCGCCGCACTGCAACCTGAGCCGTCGTCATCTTGCGAGTTTTCTGCCGCTGTAACGCACAATACCGGATCTGCTGACTTCAAAAAACCGCTTTTGAAAGTTATTCCAGTCACTTTGACTGGCAAGAAAGGTTCTTTTAGCACTTACGCACTTTTGGATGACGGCAGCTCTGCTACTCTCGTAGACAAATCAGTGGCTGATATGATCGTTAATGAGGAAGTAACGGTTCCTCTACAAATTAACTGTGTTGGTGGGCTGAGTAAACTGACCGATGTCAGTTTTATCGATATATCGATAAAGGGCCGTCATTGTTCTACGACCTATGATATAAGAGCGCGCTCTATTCCCAACCTAGGTCTTAAAGCCCAGTCAGCACGCATCCAAGACGTCAAGCATTATAAACATCTTTCTGATCTCGCTGATATGTTAGCCTATGATGAAGCGAAGCCAACTTGCATTATCGGTACCGATAATTGGCACCTACTATTGCCCCAAACCTTGCGACGCGGCCTCAATAATGAACCAGCCACTGTTTTCACTCCTTTGGGTTGGGCTCTTTTCGGGTTTATTAACAGCACAGCCATTTCAGTACATTTCAATGTAAATCATATCGAGTTTGATAATGGCACGGATAGGCTGGAGTCCCTTATCAAAAGCTATTACAAGCTGGACTCTATTGGCATACAGAAAGAACTCTATCGTAGTGCCAGTGATAAACGTGCCTTAGATATTTTAGAAGAAACAAGTGTTCGTTTGCCATCTGGGCGATTCGAGACTGGATTGCTTTGGCGGAACGATCTAAAGACTATTCCCGACAGTAAACCACTTGCTTTGTCCAGGTTTTGCAGTCTCGAAAGAAAGATGGCAAAAGACAAAGACTACGCAGCAGCATACAAACAAAACATACATGCTACAATTGATAAAGGATATGCTGAACTTTGCACTAGTCCTCCATCAGGTGAAGTAACTTGGTATCTGCCCCATTTCGGCGTGATCCATCCCCATAAAAGGAAGCTGCGGGTGGTCCATGACGCCGCTGCCAGGTGCAATGGAGTTAGTCTAAATTCAATGCTTTTGTCTGGCCCGGATCTTTTACAACCGTTATTAGCCATCGCAATGCGATTTCGGGAGGGCTCCATTGCACTCACAGCCGACATCAGGGAAATGTTTCCCCAGATCAAAATCAGGGTTGAGGATCGCGATGCTCAGCGTTTCTTCTGGAGGGACAGTCCACAGGATCCACTACAGGAGTACAGAATGTCTTCCATGATATTTGGTGCGACTTCTAGCCCATGCACGGCAATTTTCTTAAAAAATAAAAATGCGTCTGACTTTCAGCATCTTTTTCCAAAGGCCGCGCAAAGTATCATTGAAGACCATTATATGGATGACCTTTTATGTAGTGTCGATGTCGTCGAAGACGCAGCAAGCCTTGCTCTAGAAATTGTGAATGTTCACAAGGCAGGCGGCTTTGAAATGCGCTCGTGGGTTTCGAATCATTCAGATGCGTTGTCCCTTATTCCTTCCGACCTCCGCGCTACTGAAACTGTCGAAGTAGGCTTAGGACCGTCTTCCCCCTCTGAAACTCGTGTTCTAGGTTTATCGTGGATAGTCTCAAAAGGTTCATTATGCTTTCTGAAATTAGTTCCGAAACTACCTGAGAGCTACACTAAACGATCAACATTATCTTTATTAATGTCAGTTTATGATCCTCTCGGCTTTATGACCCCCTTAGTGATAAAGGGTCGTATTTTATTCCAAAAGACTTGGAAATTAGGACTTGATTGGGACCACAATCTTCCTGAGAGCCTAATACAAAAATGGAAGTCATGGTTTCATGAGCTCGAGTCTCTTTCGGGAAGTTCCATCCCTAGATGTTATTCGGGACAAAATTCGGTTAAGGAAATTCAGCTCCACGTTTTTCCCGATGCCAGTGAGTCGGCTTACGCCTGTGTTGCGTACTGGCGTTTCACCTTTGTCGACGATTCGGTGAAGCTTGTGTTAATTGGAGGAAAAGCCAGACTCGTGCCATTGAAACCAACGACCATCCCTAGATTGGAACTGCAGGCTGCTCTTATTGCTTACGTATCTCTTGGAGATACGTTCCCACAGCATTAAACGTTGCCGACGACGCTACACGCGATAGTGGACCATTTTCTATTAAGTCTCGTTGGTCGACTGGACCATCCTTTCTCCTTTCTTCGGAGGATTCTTGGCCCAGCGAACCAATTTCTCCTCTACCCGCTGTCACAGTGGAAGACAAAGTCACTTCCGAAACAGTTGGTTTTTTGATCGGAGAGAAATCTAAGGAACCCCCTGCTTTTTCGCCAATAGTTGTTGACTATCAGCGACTAAGTAGGTGGTTACGACTTCTCAGAGCTACAGCTCGTGCTCATCAGGCTGCACAAATATTTCGGTCTTTTTTACCTCAAAATTCTAAATTATTTCAGGATTCTATTCGTTGTTCAAATAATTTGTTAATTTTAACTAATGAACAATTGCATTCGGCGGAGCGCCACTTATTTTCAGTAGTTCAATTTAATTGCTTTGCTCACGAACTCACATGTGTGAACGCGGCACGCCCCGTTTCTAACCAAAGCAAACTTAGGAACGTGTCCTTGCTCTTGGGTGAAGATGGTCTGCTACGTTTATCCGGTCGCACTACCGCCTCTAACGCTATAGAGGCTAACCCCATTATTCTCGATGGGAAACATGGAATAACGAAGCTACTGATCAGCTTTTACCACGCCCGATTCGCACACGCAAACAATGAGCTCGTTGTTAATGAACTCCATCAACGATTTTACATCACCGGTGTTAGAACATCCGTTAAGCAAGTGGCCTCTAGATGTCAGGCCTGTCGAATACGAAAAGCGAAACCTATTACACCACCCACAGGAGATCTACCGGGCGTCCGAATGGCCCATCATGAACGCCCATTTACTTATGTCGGTCTGGATTATTTTGGGCCGGTGAGTGTAACAATTGGACGACGTACTGCCAAACGATGGATCGCTTTGTTCACCTGTCTTACTATAAGGGCGGTGCACTTAGAAATTGTCGAATCTTTGTCATCGGACTCAGCTATAATGGCACTTCGGCGTTTCGTGGCTCGTCGTGGAGTTCCAGCGTGGTTGACGTGATGACAAAAGGGGGTGTCCTGCGTCGCCATGTGAGGAAAATCGCTTTGTTAATCGCCGCCTAAAATATGGTGACTACACCGGGGGCCATGTTGGCGATTATATCTATTTTGTACCTCTTTTGTAAATACTTTTTACTTGTGATTATATTTTGATTAAAAATATTGTCAGTTGTCTCTAAACCGTCTTTTATTAACAAGTAGCTAGCACTAAATTTTTAAACTGTTTCAAGTTTTCTACCGCTAAAGGTTTTTGATTTAGTGTCGTTTAAAGTCTGAAAATAATGCCAAGTATAGATAAATGGATTATATAATATGTGCACACCACAGCAGCTTACATTAACGGATAAAAGGATAAAAGCTTTAAAATGAGAAAATTTATTTGCTAAATTCCGCTAATATCCCACAAGCACCATGCGGTTAGATAATGCACCGCCCTCCCTCCCACTTTTTCAACGGATTGAAACCGATTTCAACCGATTCCACGGATTTCCGCACAGTAACGCCTGATTCTATACAATATCTGGATAAAAGCTTGTTCAAACATCCAAGACCTGGGGTTTTTCTTCCTCAGCAGGGGTTCGAGCCCGGAACCTCTCGCATGTAGGCAGATGCGCTAACCGCTGAGCCACCGAGGTCGCCTAAGTTCAAGTAGAGTTCAAGGGAAAGAAAACTAAAATACTATGAGGTCTCCAGCAATCCGGACTTGACCCCCCGGAGTATGGCCTATACCTTCCTCAGGGAAAAGACCCGTGCCCCTCGGTGGGCCCGTGACATTATGGGCTGATGATGAAGGGTCTATATTGCTTACCTGTTTTTTGTATCCACAGCTGCAAGGTGGAGGGCCGGCAGCGACGGCGGTCAGCGTGCAGTAGAATTTACCGCCCGTACTTCTAGTTGACGTGATAAGACCTGCATTAAGAATAATGGTCATATCACGGTTACATTAAAACACTCCTCAAATACAGTTTGAATAGTGTGGTACATACATTGCAACACTATATTTACCATAGACTATTATATATTCAAGGAATTCCAACGTAGATGGTAAATCTTGTTAAGATCCGTAAAGGGTTACGGATTCCAAATTTATAGGGTAAGTACTTCCTGTTGACATCGAACTACGAAATTTTTCAATTACGAAAAATTCAGATCGGTGTTTGGCGTTTGGCGTTAATAAAAAAAATGTTCTCAAACAATAACAATATTGGAATAGAAAATTATTATGTTTTTTTTTGTTTTCAATAAGGAATATTCTATCTATCTATCTATCTACCCCGACAACTTCTAAAATTAAGAACTATTTGAGTCATTATATATGTAGAAGCATAGTCAGCAACATCCACTTTAACTGAAAGCGTACATAAGATATTTTTACTTACAATTATAATGTAGTAGCTTCTAGTTAATATAAGTTTTATACAGTATGTAATGTAAAAGTAATGTACTAAAAATAACTGTATAAAAAAGTCCTGAAAGAAGTCTGATTATTCCGTAAAATAGCTAATACTTTTTGATGTGAAAAAAGTGGATGTTGCTGACTTTGCATCTATATGACTCATTTGTAACTATTCTCAATTAAAGGACAAAACCCACTAGGTACTCACCAACGTAGGGTTACATGGGGCCGATTTCTGAATTGAGAATTTTGCTAAGTAATTACTTAACTGTAGTGCTGTCTCATCAAATTTCTTTAGTAAAAAGCAAGACAGAACTTTATTTAAGTAGGTTACTTAGCCAGTGTACCTTTTTTGGCCACTTGTATGTTCAAATTACTATACAAATAGTTCTATAAATGTAAAACTTAATAAAGGAGCCGGGGATCTCTAGGCCCAATTGTAATAAGCTGAAATATGGTTTAAAAAAGCGGTATTTTTTTCTGTTACAAAATATAAAAAATCAGCTCAATTCACAATCTGGGAGACGAGAAATCTTAAAAACAAGTTTATTGCACTGATGAAATAGAGTTTCGATTACTATAATCGATTACTGTGAATGATTTCAAGAATTATTATTGAACATAAAAACACTCTCATCGAATGATGGATTCAATCAAAGTGAACAAAATCTACGGAATAAATTATTATATTGTCAATAGTTTACAATAAAACAGAATATTAACTTTAAAATCGATTCTCGTAGATTCTCGTTTACAGATCGATTTATTACTTGTTATGTTTGTCAAATGTATTTAATCTGTGCTGAAAGTGACAGCTCCCGGATTTTCAATCTATGATCATGATGGGTCACTATATTGCACGGACCGAGAATTTACGGCACGAGAATGTATAACCCGGGAATTTGTGCCCAAATGACCGTCTATAACTAACGCTGGTGGGGTTCCGTGCTTCGCAAGGCAAGTTAAGCAGTTGGTGCCGGCTGCCGTCAATAGATGGAAGTCGTGAAGCCAAGTCAGAGGCCTTAGGGCAGCTTGAAAACTTCCGACAGCAAGACCAGCCACTAGTCTTACAAGGCTAAACCTACCCGGACTAGGCCCCCGTGGTGGAGTATGCCCTATAGGTATAGGACCGAGAGGCACGGACTTTTCACTGAGAACGGTTCCTCAGTGGGTTTATAATGGGTTGATGTATCGCTCCTCTACATCTAAACTCTGATCATTTGGATTGACTTGTCTAGTGTAAGAGCCAGCCAGATCAGGACGTCAATCTATTGTGACTCATAGCCTCGATAATGTCACGCACTAGATCGAGCGTGTAATGGCTGCGAAGTGAATGATTTACGCTTCATGGAAACGAGGCACCACTCTGTCGTGTCTATGGCCGTACACGGATTCTCGACAGCCTGATATGATAACGCACGACCCGAGAACGTACGGACGGGAACGGGACGGGACGTGTACATGTGCACGGATTCCGTGGCTGTACATTACCGGGGCGTACGTTCTCAGGATGTGCATTCGCCAAAACCGGTATTTCTACCCTATTTACTTGGTGGAAATTCTCAATTCAGAAATCAGCTTTAAGTAAATACTCGTACTTAATAGCTGCTACACACCTTACACATGCCTTATTTAAACTATCTAAAGTTGTAGACAGACGTGCATTATTAACAGCATACCACAGGTATGTTACATCTACACTAAGGTACGGCATAATTTTCTGGGGATATGCTACCGAGGGAAGATGTCTTTAAAGCTCAAAAACGATGCCTGCGAGCAATATGCAATCTTCGACAAACAGATAGCTGTAAGACCCATTTTACTGGTTTGAGAATTCTCACGTTTTCATGTCTCTACATATACGAAATGGCAGTATTTGCAAAAAGCAACCCACAAATTTTTGAAAAATTAACAAGCAGCCGAAACAAAAATATTATTAAAGTAATACCACACAAAACTGCGTTCATGGGCAAGAGTTTCTTTGGAATGGTCTCAAAAATTGTTAACAAATTGCCAAAAAATGTCCGAGATGTCGACAACTTGCCTTCCTTTAGGCGCAAATTGTTTAACTGGCTTTTGTCAAGAAACTAATATAAGGTAGTAGAATTCTTGCATGACAATTCATTTTGAGGTTCGATAGTATTTTTGTATATACCTTTTAATTTTGGATGTTTGTTTGATTTGACTTATTAGTACCTATTATTAATTGGAATTCACATTTTATTTTGTACCACAAGTTTGTAAGCCCGAAGGCAAAACATAGAGCGACTTTATTGTTTTCATAACATCATGTACACTATGCCGGCGGCACGGCCGGGCGGCTTTATGCCGCGCGGCTTGTTTAGGCCGCCGTCACTTGCCGCTGGTGCCACAGAGCAACATTGGCATGCCAGCGGCTCGGCTTTTGCGGCATTGCCGGCGGCTTTCTACCCTCCGGCAGTGCCGGCGGCACGGCCGGTGGGCATAGTGTGTAGGAGCCATAAGAAACGTTCTGTCACGCTCTTTTCTAAGAAGGCTTACATAGCCTTGTTAGAAAGGAGCTCTCCTAGTGACCCAGTGAAACTTATATGTAGTTACTTAGCGAAATGCTCAACTCAGAAACTGGCCCTTCACTACTAACCAATGCTTAGCCTCTGCGCCGTAGACTGCGCCGTGAGGGTCCCTTTGCCGCAGTAGGTCTCAGCCCCGGTCAGCTGAGGATCACCGGTCCTGGAGACCAGCAGGCGGTCCAAGGAACACGAGGGCGACTGGAAGAAAGTTCCGGCTGAGAGTGAACTGACTTCCACAGAATCTTCATCATCCTCAACCTATTATGTCCCCACCGAGAGGCACGGGTCTCTTCCCTGAGGAAGGTATAGGCCATACTCCACCACGGGGGCCGAGTCCGGATTGGTGGAGGCTTGTAGGACTAGTGGCTGGTCTTGCGGTCAGAAGTTTTCAAGCCACCCTATTAATTCCTCTGACTTGGCCTAACGAATGCCATCTATCGACGGCAGCCGGCACCAACTGCTTAACGTGCCTTGTTCGTTTCTTTGTTTGTTTGTTTGTAGAAATGGCCTCAGTCTGGATGTTTTTCATGTTTGTAATGTCCTTGTCTGTTTACCATAGCGCAGGGTATCCTAGACTGAAACCAGGTCAAGTGATTGTGTTGAGTGATAGTTATTATGTTTATGATCAATACCCGGTCCCAATAACCTACCAACCAGCTACCACCAGTTAAAATTATATCTTTAGTTGCTTACTCAATAGAAAAGAAAACGGAACTTTTCAATATCGCGTTGACAGCTGTCAGTTATCTGTAGATAGGTTATTGGAACCGAGCTTAAGAAACTTAATAGGGTAGTTTCCAGGGTCAAAATAATTAAATTCTATTTAGTCCATATTTTAGATTATAAAAATATTGGACACGGATTTTTTCTTTTTTCGATTAAACAAAAAATAACAAAGATATAGCCCATTAAAGTTACGTGTGACGTCACTCCGAGCTAAAAATGCAGCACGGCGTGACGTCATACGTAACTTTAATGGGCTACATCTTTGTCATTTTTGGTCTAATTTACAAATAAAAAAATACGTGTCCCTTATTTTTGAATAATCTAAAAGACGGACTAATTACATTTTTTAGGGCAACTAGCCCATTATGGTACTAGTTAAAGAAATACGAATTACGATTTTTAAATCACTCTGTCGACTACAGAGGGTGTTCGCAGTACTGACCTGAGGCAGATCGACGTCGGGGCATTGGATCTGACAGTTGTAGCCGGAGGGGCAGGTGGCTATCCAGCGGCACTGGACCCCCGGCCTGTAGAAGTTGCTATAGCCGGGGTTGTAGACATAGTATGTCTGGCCTGCTCTCACCTGTGGAGGGTTGGAGATTTGCGGATATAATACTGCCCCCGTTTTTATAATTACAGTAAGGCCTAGTTTACATTTGCTTAATGGTACTGACATACGTGCTCATAGTAGCACGAAAGCATGCTTATATTGAGCAAGTGCTTTACTCCCAATCTTTTATGTATATAGGCACATAGACATTCAACAAACAGAATGTAAATTCTTTACGTTGAAATAAGTTTATGATTTCATAAAACAGTAACACTGACAACAACAATGCAGTCTTAGGTTATCAAACCTCAAAAAAAGGAAGACGGATAGATTAAAACACCGAATACAAAAATACAGAAACGATTGGGAGTAAAGCACTTGCTCAATAAAAGTATGCTTTCGTGCTACTAATGAGCACGTGTGTCAGTACCATAATTTTCATGCTTTCTTAGCATGCTTTCCATAGAGCCGGAATAAAATAGAGACGCCAAATCCTTTTATAAGCACATACTGACTAATGAATCAGTAATGGTTGGTTGTATGTATTTAGGACTTGTCGAAGGTACGTTTATAATATATGGTGCGTAATAAAAGCTATGAATCGGCATACGTTTTTGCCGTCTCTATTTTATTCTTTTTCTATGAAAAGTATGCTGAAAAAGCATGAAAATAAAGCAAATGTAAACCAGGCCTAAGTCGAAATAGTAAAAGTGTGGGAAATCGCACTTTGTGTCATTGGCCGTGCTACATTTTTTACCATGAACGGAAATCTCAAAACCATTTCGAGAATTATGCTTTCAGTACAATTTCTATTTATCAGATTTATAAATGAGTCTATATTTTTTAAGATCTATATAAATAAAGTACAAAGTCCTGACTGACTGATTCATTCACTCATCAACGCCCAGCCCAAGCCGTTGGACCTAGGAAGCTGAAATTTTGCACAGAGGGTCTATACAGGGTTACAGGGAAAGTCGTACACAATATTAAAGGAGGTCATTATTTAGGTCATTTCTGATGGATTTTATTCTATTATATAGGGTCCGAAAATTAACCGTTATGGAGATATTGACTGTTAAAGATTTAAAAAAAATATCAAATTTGTTTGGCTTATTGGTTGATTTTTTCTCAGAATAGAGCTCATAAAGTGTTTTTTTTTAATGTATTTAATTACAAGGCATGTCGATTGATAAAAAATATCAGCAAAAGCTTCACCTACTACTAACAGCTTTAAAAAACTGCTCGGCAACGGTTAAAATTAAATATCTTTTCTCTAAATATTTTTCACATTGAAGCTCTTAAAAAAAAATTACGAATGGAACTTATTCTGCCAATAATTTTAAAAACTTCTACGACTCTTTAACTCTTCAAAAAGGTATAACATTTAATAGGTATGTGCATGAAATTTTAAAATAATGTTATTTGCGTAGGCTCTAGTGGTAGTACCGACATAACTGAACTTCGATACAAAAAAAATCTTTTTACTTCCCTGGCACCTTTAAACTATGTGGAAAGGTCAGATAGGCTTTTTTGTGCTCTGGAGACATGCTGTCTCAGGTGTTCAGGTACCTACCTATTTCAGTATTTCTTTTTTAGAATATTCTATCTATCTATTGTTTTTGTGTTAGTCTGCTCGTGTGATTCTTCCGTCGTAGATGTGTTAATACGTGCTCTGCAAATGATTTGCGTTTTAGAAACTTCTACGTCTCTTTAGGTAATAAAAAACGTATATTACTTGCTATTACATCGAAAAAATGTTAGCCCAGTCTCACTTAAGATGGCAAACGGTAATTTTTGTTAACCGTTGCCGAGCAGTTTTTTAAAGCTGTTCGTAGTAGGTGCAGCTTTTGCTGATATTTTTTTATCAATTGACATGCCTTTTAACTAAATACATTAAAAAAACACTTTAAGAGCTCTATTCTGAGAAAAAATCAATCAAAAAGCCAAAAAAAATTGGTACGTTTTTTAAATCTGTAACAGTCAATATATCCATAACGGTTAATTTTCGGACCCTATATAATAGGATAAAATTCATCAGAAATGACCTAAATAATGACCTCCTTTAATAGTGTGTACGACTTTCCCTGTAACCCTGTATAATGTAGGCAAGGAATAAGACTGGATTTTTTTAAATTCAACCCCTAAGGGGGCGAAAAGAATTGCCTAAATTTGTATGGGAGATATAAAGAATGTTGTCTAATTTTCTTGAAACTTAAAATAAATAATCTTCAACACAATTATTGATTGAACACGTGTTTCGCCGTTTTTCTAAATTAAACCCTTAAAAAAGGGAGTGAACGGGGTTGCAAAATTTTGAACTAAAGTCCACGCGGGCGGAGTCGCGGGCGAAAGCTAGTTTTAAATAAAGGACTTGGGCCACATAATAGTTTGCTGTGTTCACGTTTAATTTTGGAAAGGTTGGAAAAGGATTATTTTAATTTTATATTACATATTTTATATTACAAAAAAAGTACCGAGCAAAGCTCGGTCACCCAGGTACTTCTATTCTAATACGCGGTGGTGGCGTAGTGGGATTGACCCTTGCTTCTCGATCATGAGAGTCTGGGTTCGAACCACGCATGTACCATGACTTTTAGTTACGTACATTTGTTTGTTTCTAGAGCAACACCATTCGCTGATAAATTGTGCCCGGATAACGGCGACAGGCTTGCCACTTGTCACGTTTGGGACTTAATAAACTCGGCAAAACGTAGGCCCAGTTCTAGTGATTGGTGCCTCTGCCTACCCCCTCGGGGATAACGGGCGTGAGTTTATTCTATTCTATTATATTCTTTTCTGTTCAATTGTATGATACACAAATGAAAGTAGCTATACTTTGCCCTTTGCCTTTTTCTTTGTTCAAGCCGACTTCCATTCCGTCGACGCGGCTTAAGATAAGACTAATTTCCTTGTTATCATCGCCATCTTTGATTGACCGATAAATCTAGCAATAAAAGTTGATAAATTGTTAATTTGGTCGCATGGTAACTATTTTAGAAAAACAGAAAATATTATGAAATATCTTTTGCCCGCGACTACGCTCGTGTGGTCTCTGTAAAATTGTGGTTAAATTGTTCTATCTCCCGTGAACGCGAGATTGAACACACATAGAACAGTTTAAAAAAAAATAGCTCCGGACAGCATTAAGTTCTATGAGATGCCTTCGTGCATCTCAAAATTCTTAGTGCTGGCTGGAGTAATTTTTTTTTTGCAAAAAATACAAAAAAAACGAATTCGGTATTTCACACTATCTACAATAATTTGAAATTGCAAATTGAAATTGAAAATTGAAAATTGAAATTGAAATGAAAATTATTTGATGTACTCGATTAAAACAAAAATTTCAAAATGTTTCGGAAATGTATCTCTTTTAATAATGTACTAGTTATTACAATATTTAAATACATGAAACATAAAAAGAGTATTCTGAAATGTGACGTCATGAGAAAGTATTTGGAAAGTATTGAATCGCTCGTAGCCTGGGCTGCCTGAGTGATCTTGAACGATCACTAAGGTTAAGCAACATACGGCGCGTTCAGTCCATGGATGGGTCACCGTCTCTGACTAACGCTAGTGGCATTTTTTCCGAGCGATTCCGTGCTTCGCAAGGTACGTTAAGCAGTTGGTGCCGGCTGCCGTCGATAGATGGCAGTCGTTAAGCCAAGTCAGAGGCCTTTAGGGGCGGCTTGAAAACTTCTGACAGTAAGACCAGCCACTAGTCTTACAAGCCTCCACCAATCCGGACTTGGCCCCCGTGGTGGAGTATGGCCTATACCTTCCTCAGGGAAGAGACCCGTGCCCCTCGGTGGGGACATAATGGGTTGATGATAGAGAAAGTATTTTCATACAAAATTCCGTTTTAAACGTAAGGCTCCATTCCCACTGGCGCGAACTTACCACTTAAGTCCTAAACACGCGCAGAGTCGAAGCGTCGCGTGAATGCGCGCGTCTTCGCCTGCTAGGGTCGCTGAGCGTTTTCAAATTTTCGCAGATGGTCTGTGCCTTAAGATACGCCATTGATAGATAGATTGATAGATAGGCAGCATTAAAGATCTATTTACTGAAGTTTAATATCAATGTACGTGTACTCACATATTGGGTGAAGTCACAGTTGGCATCTTGTCCTAATACGAAGTCTGAAGTTGAAATGAGTAGTAAGGCGATGAAAATCATCTTGTGGTAAGCCTGAAAGAGATTTTAAAAATACATATATTTATTTACAATTATACAAGGCATATTTTATGAGTTCAATACGCCTGACTTCACTTTATAATAATCTAATATAACATAGTATACAAATCTCGTGCCGTGTCTCGGATTATTTGCTATCGAATATACCCCAACGGCTACACCGATTTTTATGAAAAGATTTTGTAAAAAGTAAAAAGGTATTTATTTCCATATAGTTTTACATGTTTAACAGATAACTGCAGATCCCACACTAGGCGGACCTAGAACTTCAACCCTTGTGTGTATTGGGTTGATTTGAGGATAGGTCGTATAATAGGCTATTAATAATTAAACATCATCATCATCATCATCTTTACCCCATTATGTCCCCATCGAGGGGCACGGGTCTCTTCCTTGAGGAAGGTATTGGCCATACTCCACGGGAGCCTAGTCCGGATTGGTGGAGGCTTGTAAGACTAGTGGCTGATCTCACTGTGAGAAGTTTTCAAGCCGCCCTAAGGCCTCTAACTTGGCTTAACGACTGTCATCTATAGACGGGAACTCTTAACGAGCCTTGGGAAGCACGGAACCGCTCCGAAAAATGCTACTAGCGTTAGTCATAAAAGGTCACCCATCCATGCTAAACGCGCCCTATGTTGCTTAAGCTTTGTGATCATTTAAGATCACTCAGGTCTTAGAAGCCTCCATCAATCCGGACTTAGCCCCTGTGGTGAAGTATGGCCATTGAATTTAGAAGGAAAATTCAATGGTATAGCCTATACCTTCCTCAGGGAAAAGACCCGTGCCCCTCGGCGATAATCTACTGATCTAATACCTACAATAATCTAATATGCCCTGCACGTGCAGTTAGTGTATAATAAATTCAGCATGATTACTAAAACCACCTAATAATACTAATTAACACCAATTTACTTAATATCATCATCATCAACCTATTAGGTATATCGCCACCGAGGGGCACGGGTCTCTTCCCTGAGGAAGGTATAGGCCATATCTACTCAATTTAAAACAGTTTACGATAAACTAAACGAACAGTTATTACAAAAAACGAACAAAATAGAACGTATATGCGGCCAAATCGTAAAAGTATGTAAAAGAAAAAAATTACGAATAACTCAATTTACTTTTAATTAAAGTTAATTAAAGTTAATTAAGTTGAAAAAAAACACTATGTTAAGTGCTTACTGGCCATAACGCGAAAATAAAATAAATAATCTTTACTAATAATTTAAAAAAAAACTAAAAACTCACTCACCTCATAAATAGCGCGCGCACACTGAGGCATTGAACATCGCTTATCAGTCAGAAGCAAATATCGCGCAAACATCCAAACAATATCTATTGACATTAATAAAATCTACATAACAATTCACAGAGGAAAATGCTGTCACACCTGCACAAACTTGACTATTCGATTATGTCTTTATTACCTCGGTTATACTTATTGGGACTTAATCGCTTTCCGAATTTCGTGTACCATCGAAAAGACCCTAAATTCAATGCCCTAGAGTTCCAAGTACTAAGGTATCTTCGGATCATTTCCGATCTGTCAGTTTTCCCGCCAAAACAGTAGTGACGGTCGCGAGATTGTGGGCTCGAGGGCCTGTCGCGAAATGTTGGCAAACTAGGTTACTGGAATAGGATTCTGTAACTGAGCTGATGGTCTGGCTGAAGCCGGAAAGGTATTTATTTATTGATACTTTTATTGCACTTACATTTAAAGTAAAAATATCGTTATCCATAAATTACATCACATATCAAGGGGGAGGAAGGAGGTGGGGACGAAATATGATATTGTGTGACAAGGGGGTGGCAGGGGTCCTATATTTCATGACGTCACATTTCAAAATATATTATAAGTGTTAAAACACGAACTTTGAAGTATTAACGAAAAACCCAAAAATATTTATACGTAACTCTATTTAGGAACTGCTGTTTTAATTCAATAAAAAGGGTGTTTAGGAAAAACAACCAAGGTCGCCTTTTTGAGAATTTTTTTTTATTTAGGTACCTAAAATATAGTATGAAGTAACAAATAGTCCATAGAGCAAGAAAAAATTACAAAAAGGTGACTTTGGTTGTTTTTCCAAAACACCTATCCTAGATGCTAAAATTGCAAAATATGTGACGTCGCACTAGGGAGGAGGGGTCTCACAAATGTGACCAGCTCAAAAATCGTAAAATTAATTTGATGCAATCTGGATGGCCCCTTTACTCGTTTTTAGTCAAGGAAATTAAATTAACATAAATGTTAGTGTCTCTACATCATCATCAGCGATTTGACGACCACTGCAGGATTCCCTCATGATATAAAAAAGACTTTCTGCGACCGTAATCAGGTTGTCTGACCGCCTAGTGTGGGAGGCTTCCCACGCCGCGTTATCCGGTTCGGTCCCCAGGTCAGAACTTTACGCCACAACGACCATCTGTTCACTAAGCTAATCCACGGTGGGAACTCGTGGTGATTAAGCTCATACATTCTCTCTGAGATAAACCCTGTGCCAATCATCATAATCAACCCATTAAGTCCCCACCGAGGGGCATGGGTCTCTTCCCTAAGGAAGGTATAGGCCAAAATCCACCACGGGGGCCTAGTCCGTATTGGTGGAGGCATGTAAGACTAGTGGCTGGTCTTACTGTAATGTGGGTGTCAAATGAAGGTCTAAGGGGAAAAATTGGCTAAGTCCATTATTTTTTTAATTAAGTTTTTGTAGTCTATGGCCACAAAAATCGGCAATTTCAATACAGGAACTTATTCCATATGTAATATACACAATTGCCTTCTTAAATCAATTGCTCCTCCTCAAACATATTATTTGAGTCAGCCTTAGAACACATTCACAACTTAAATAGTCCTGTAAAATTGTGTAAATGTGACTAAGCCAATTATTCCCCTTAGGCCTTGAAATTTAAGGGTGTCCAGAATATAGAGACAAGTGAATCCGATGGTGGTTTAATGAACTCTCACTTAAAATCTAGATTGTACAAAGCGTGTGTGCAGCAAGCCGACGTTGCAGGTTAGATATAATTCGGGTCACACGTGTAAGCGTAAAGATGTGCATTAAACATAAGATGTGCATTCATTGTACATACACCTACTGTCAGAAGTTTTTAAGCCGCCCTAAGGCCTTGGCCTGGCTCAACGACTGCCATCTATTGACGGCAGTCGCCACCTACTGCTTAATCTTAGGGTTGTCTGGAAGAAATTGCTTTTAGCAATAAGGCCGCCAATTGTACTGTTACCTTGTAAATATTTTATGTTTGTGTTTGTGCTCGTGTACAATAAAGAATATTCTTATCTTATCTTATCTTATCTTATCTTATCTTATCTTATCTTATCTTATCTTATCTTATCTTATCTTATCTTATCTTATCTTATCTTATCTTATCTTATCTTATCTTATCTTATCTTATCTTATCTTATCTTATCTTATCTTATCTTATCTTATCTTATCTTAACGTGCCTTGCGAAGCACGGAACCGATCCGAAAAATGCCACTAGCGCCCTATCTTGCTTAACCTACGTGATCGCTTAAGATCACTCAGGCAGCCGAGCCGAGCTACGAGCGATTTTAGCCTTAGAGGAGGTGCAATGGTATTCCAGGTTTTTGCGATCCTGTACTTGAAACTCCCCCTGAATGTAGCCTGTATTGTAGTAACTAAATAAGAATTTAAGAATTATTTTAGATTGAAATCGTGCTGCCCGCATATAGCAGTCCACTGCAACGTCAACATTTTAACGATAACGTTCGGTTCATGAAAGGCCCTCTACTAATTGTTTTCCACATCTCATTAACACGTCAACTGATAAGAGGCGGTATTGAGGTGCTAAAGTCAATACGGTTGTCAAATTTCTAGGCTGTTTTTCAAGGACTTGCCAACGTATACAATAGGCTATTTGACCGATTTCTGAAAGCCATCTCACATTTTTTGTTGGTGTTCATGGAGTCCTCAGAAAGTGGTCATTTTAAATTCTTTCGTGTATTGTTTCTAAAACAAGGCAAACGAAAATTTAGTTTTTAACTAGGCCGCCAAAACGCTATCTTTGCAATATGGCGTCGCACAGGAATTATGACGTCGTTTGCCAGTAAACCAACCAATGAAGGTTTAGTAAGAAGCAATGAATGACAGACGCCATTTTTACTGGCACGTCATCATAGAACCGGCCAATCCAGGCCGTTTTTGATAAAATGGCTGCAGATACATAATTATCAAATTTCATCTTGTGTTTTTTACAAATAATAATCGTTTTTCTTAGTTAAAATGCCTTAAAGCGGTTTCAAGACTCATAATTGTTAAATGTTTAATTACTTAATTACTGAAAACTGATGTCAAATTGATACTGTACTATTATATTATGACGTAATGTAATTGTGAATTAATCTTATTATCAATAAACCAATTTCAATTTCAATTTGAAATTTATACGAAGACGTATAAATAATACTGTTTTTTTCACACTGTCAAAAAGCCTATTGGCAAGGGCCGCGCACCTAAAGAAATAGAAGAGGAAATATTATAATAATTAGCAAACCACCTGTGCTACGCACTTCATATTAAATACGGCAAATTGAAAAGACAACCTAAACATACAAAATAACTAAACGCCTCGTTGGTGTAGCGGTCCACACACTCTAGACTACCAAAACTGTAAGGGTGTGGGTTTGATACCGCGTCCGTACTTGATATTGAGGGGTCTATCAGACAGAGAGCGGTCATGCGGTCAGTTTTGCGTTCTTTGTGTTATATTACGTTACATAGGAGGAGAATGCCTCACACAGGAGGCATTCTGACCGCGTTGGTCAAATGGAAGTATATTGTAACGTAAATAACACAAAGAACGCAAAACTGACCGCTTGAACGCTTGACCGCGTGACCGCTCTCTGTCTGATAGATCCAGAAGTTGTAACTTAATATCGTGATTTTCGTACTTAATTCTTATTGTTTTTACACGCACATTGTCTTAGGGAGGACGATTTCTGAATTGAGAAACTTTAAGTAAATACTTAAGTAATGTTCTGTCACGTTTTTTTCTAAAGAAATTTGACGAGACGGCACTACAGTTAAGTAAAAATCGGCCCTAAGACAATGTTCGCGTACGGTTAAGTAGGTACCTAGTTACTTAGCGGGCAGGTTTCCGAATTGAGACTTTTAGAAATTTTACGGCCTCAAGTTTCTGAATTGAGAATTGTACATACTTAACTTTAGAGCTGTCTCGTCAGATTTCTCAGAAAAGAGCGTGACAGAACGTTAGTTAAGTGTAGGTACTTAGTGAAATTCTCAATTCAGAACCGGCACTTAAGCTACTTGTGGTGAGCAGAGGCGAACTCCAACATTTATGCATCGCGCAAACAAATTGTTTTTCACTCCATCTGCTCGAAATGATGCATTTTGATGCCCAAATTTAGGACCAAAACACTCTATTGTTGTTCAAGCTAAGATGCATCATAGTAAATAGACTCAAAATTGGGTTTTGAATCTATTTACCTTTAGGTACCTTTAAGTAAATGGACTCAAAATCCAATTTTGAATTTATATACTAATGCACTCATTTACTAAGAAGTCGGACTTCTCTTTCACTCTTGAGGATTCGTCCTATATGATCTACTAGCTGTTGCCCGCGACTACGTCCGCGTGGGCTTTAGTTGAGTAAAGCGTTTGCAAATAAGTTAGGGATACTTTTAGCGCATGCGAAAGAGCTTTCAAACTAACTTCGCAACCCCCTCTTGCCCCCTTAAGGGATTATTTTCGAAAAACTACTTTACACGTCTTTCATGACTTTCAATGAAGGACCTTCGTTCTGAATTTCATTCGAATAACTTCAAAAACGGCAAAGTTTCATACTAACTTTGCACCTCCTCTTACCCCCTTAAGGGATGATTTTTAAAAAACTATTTTACACGTGTTTGATAATTTTAAATGAAGAATCTTTGTACCAAATTTCATTCGAATAACTTCAATAACGGCAAAGTTTCATACTAACTTTGAACCCCCATTTTAACCCTTTAGGGGATGAATTTTCAAAAATCCTTTCTTAGTGCTCCCTTACGTTACAAAAGGAACCCCTGTGGAAAATTTCAAGTTTCTAACCCTTATAGTTTAGGCCCTGCGTTGATATGTCGGTCAGTCAGTCAGCTTCTCCTTTTATACAGGGTTACAGGGAAAGTCGTACACAATATTAAAGGAGGTCATTATTTAGGTCATTTTTGATGGATTTTATTCTATTATATAGGGTCCGAAAATTAACCGTTATGGAGATATTGACTGTTAAAGATTTTTAAAAAAAATATCAATTTTTTTTTGGCTTTTCGATTGATTTTTTCTCAGAATAGAGCTCATAAAGTGTTTTTTTAACGTATTTAGTTAAAAGGCATGTCAATTGATAAAAAATATCAGTAAAAGCTGCACCTACTACTAAAAGCTTTAAAAAACTGCTCGGCAACGGTTAGAATTAAATATTTTTTCTCTAAATGTTTTCACATCGAAGCTCTTAAAAAGAAACTTACGTATGGAACTTATTCTGCAAATAATTTTAAAACTTCTACGACTCTTTAACTATTCAAAAAGGTATAAAATTTAATAGGTATGTGCATGAAATTTTAAATTAATGTTATTTGAGTAGACTCTAGTGGTAGTACCGACATAACTGAACTTCGTTACAAAAAAAAACTTTTTACTTCCTGGTACCTTTAAACTATGTAAAAAGGTCAGATAGGCTTTTTTGTGCTCTGGAGACATGCTGTCTCACGTGTTCAGGTACCTACCTATTTCAGTATTTCTTTTTTAGGATATTATATCTATCTACTGTTTTTGTGTTAGTCTGCTCGTGTGATTCTTCCGTGGTAGATGTGTTAATACGTGCTCTGCAAATGATTTGCGTTTTAGAAACTTCTACGTCTCTTTAGGTATTAAAAAACGTATATAACTTGCTATTACATCGAAAAAACGTTAGCCAAGTGTCACTTAAGATGGCAAACGGTAAATTTTTAGTTGAGGTAAATACGTGCACTTTGATAATTTCCCGTAAAACGCGACTTTGTTTGGATTTTGAATCAGAATCCGAATCAGAATCAGAATCAGAAATTTATGTCAACGTAAAGAATTTACATTTTGCTTGTTGAATGTCAATGTACATACAGTTATGTATAATGTTAGCCGCTGCCTTGGGGCCGTCTGTAGTAAAACTCCACTCTGACCATCTTTTCTCAAATCAACTTAAAGCTAATACAAATAAAACTTACAAAACAATATCTTGGATGTGTTGAACACTAGACACATTTATCCTCTGATTAAATTTAATATTAAACTACTATTTAAAGCCATACGTCCTTGTCTTCTAAATAATCGTTGATTTTATAATAAGCTTTTTTGCAAAGAGTGTGCTTAACACAATTCTTAAATCGCGTTGGAGGTAACTCTAATATATCTTGGGGTATCTTGTTGTAGAACCTTATACAGTGCCCCATAAAGGAAGTATTAACTTTTGCAAGTTTTAATCGTGGAAATGACAATTTATGTTTATTCCTAGTATTAACGTTATGATGGCTACCAAGTGTTTCGAAGTCTTTAATATTTTTCCTAACGTTCATAATATTTTCATAAATGTATTGGCTTGCAACTGTTAGGATGTTGATTTCTTTGAAAAAATTTCTTAGTGTGTCCCTACTACCTAGCTTGTAAATAAATCGGATCGCTCTCTTCTGCAATATGAAGATAGTCTCAATGTCTGCTGCCCGGCCCCATAGTAGTATACCATAGGACATAATACTATGGAAGTAACTAAAATAAACAAGCCTAGCAGTTGCAACGTCAGTAAGTTCTCGAATTCTTTTCACGGCATATGCTGCGGAGCTACATAAGTCTATGTGCTAATTTTACAATATGTGGGCCCCATTGTAGTTTGGCATCGATTGTGATGCCCAGAAATACAGTATCTTCAACAAATTCTAGTTTTTCATTTCCAATCACAATGTTATTTTCAACTAATTTTACATTAGGTAGGGTAAACTTCATACATTTTGTCTTTTTTGAATTTAACAACAGATTATTTGCTGTAAACCAATCTAGAACGTGCGAGAGAGCATTATTTGCTTCGTCAAGATTAT
This sequence comes from Yponomeuta plumbellus, assembly GCA_947310845.1. Taxonomy (NCBI): domain Eukaryota; kingdom Metazoa; phylum Arthropoda; class Insecta; order Lepidoptera; family Yponomeutidae; genus Yponomeuta; species Yponomeuta plumbellus. The sequence goes on from OX371214.1 coordinate 13,810,176, forward strand.
TTTCCTGTCTCCTTATTTTAAAAATAAGTGACGTGTCATCAGCAAATAGCACTATCTCACACATTTTTTGTACCATAAACGGTAAATCATTTACATAGACCAGGAAAAGGAACGGCCCTAAGATAGATCTCTGGGGGACTCCCATTTTTACAAGTGAACCTGACGATTTAATACGGTTTATGTCTGCTTTTTGAACCCTTCCTTCTAAATATGATTTTAGAAGATCTAATCTTAATTTTTTTATTTCATAGTGTTTTAATTTTGAGAGCAGTGTTGGTATTTATTTATCTTCATTGTGTGACTTTGCTTGGATTTTGAACTGATTCATCTTCATTTTTAACATGGTTGCCTCTATTTCTAATACAAATTCTCATTCTTTTTTTTTTAATTACTTTTCACTACAGAAGTTCGCAGGTTTCTCCTTATTTTCACAGCCGTTTCCGCAAATATTCTCTGTCTCAAAATTTCGACATTTTCAATTGGCGTCATTTTGTTTTAAATTATGCTTTTAATATGATCTCATACATAAAAATCCATTGGCGTTAGATCAGGGCTCCTAGCCGGCCATGCAATGGGACCGTCTTTTCTAATCTATTTGTTTGGGAAGTTCTCGTCCAACCATGCTTCCGTGGTGCGCTGGGCAGCCGTCATGTAGAAAGAACATTGTCTCGTATCAATGCAATAGAAATGTCGTCCATCAACAAGGGTAACTCCTCCCTCAAAAAGTTTTCACATGTGTCTCGCCGTTCAAGTCACAGAATGAAAATGAATCAGTTCAAAATCCAAGCCAAGTCACAGAATGAAGATGAATTAATACAAAAATCCAAACTAAATCGCGTTTTACGGGAAATTATCAAAGTGCACGTATTTACCTCAACTAAAAATTTACCGTTTGCCATCTTAAGTGACACTTGGCTAACGTTTTTTCGATGTAATAGCAAGTTATATACGTTTTTTAATACCTAAAGAGACGTAGAAGTTTCTAAAACGCAAATCATTTGCAGAGCACGTATTAACACATCTACCACGGAAGAATCACACGAGCAGACTAACACAAAAACAGTAGATAGATATAATATCCTAAAAAAGAAATACTGAAATAGGTAGGTACCTGAACACGTGAGACAGCATGTCTCCAGAGCACAAAAAAGCCTATCTGACCTTTTTACATAGTTTAAAGGTACCAGGAAGTAAAAAGTTTTTTTTTGTAACGAAGTTCAGTTATGTCGGTACTACCACTAGAGTCTACTCAAATAACATTAATTTAAAATTTCATGCACATACCTATTAAATTTTATACCTTTTTGAATAGCTAAAGAGTCGTAGAAGTTTTTAAAATTATTTGCAGAATAAGTTCCATACGTAAATTGTTTTTTAAGAGCTTCAATGTGAAAAATATTTAGAGAAAAGATATTTAATTCTAACCGTTGCCGAGCAGTTTTTTAAAGCTGTTAGTAGTAGGTGCAGCTTTTGCTGATATTTTTTATCAATTGACATGCCTTTTAACTAAATACATGAAAAAAAACACTTTATGAGCTCTATTCTGAGAAAAAATCAACCAAAAAGCCAAAAAAATTTGATATTTTTTTTTAAATCTTTAACAGTCAATATCTCCATAACGGTTAATTTTCGGACCCTATATAATACCTAAATAATGACCTCCTTTAATATTGTGTACGACTTTCCCTGTAACCCTGTATATATAGATAGATTTCGCTCCCACCCAAGCGATAAGTTTTAAAACCGACTTTGGAACTACTTACTGAACTTCCAAACTCTTTGCCGCAAAACTTTTATTTATGTACCTCATTGTCAAATATTTGAAATTAGATCGCAAGTATGCATTTTGGGTCACTATCGTCGTCTAAAAGTGTTAAGCTGCTAACTCCAAAAGTACAAAGTTTCAGGAGACTAATAAAACCATCCTATTTTTACATCAGGGACTCCACACACGACAGCTATAAGGTAAAGATGTATATCCCTTGGCTGGTATCGCTAAAATCAGTAACGTAGTAGGTGTCGGGGGTGAGAAGTGACCCCATTTAAAGTAAATCAAGAAAACATAGAGATATTTAATTTTTGTCATCATTTTGTTATTTAATCAATTAAACAACTTACAATCTTTGTTTGAAACAAGATATATTAAACATTTAGAGAATAAATCAGGCTTTTTTGGAACATAATCTAACCTCTAATATTTTTATCAAATTTTCAAAGACTCGACTTTAGGAGCCATTATTATAATAAAAACTTACACATAACACAAATAATCTTCTTTTTATAATCTTCTTATATAGTCTACATAACAAAAATAAGAAAATTTTCTTTAGACAATCAAATACAAAAAAATGACATCTTACTACTAAAGCACTTCTTTATACGCATATATTTTATCACAATAAGTTTAGCATTTAGTGCATGTAACCGCTTTGGCCGTATGGTCTTTACATAATTATGAAAAGTAAGTATTGGCTACACTTTTTGGTACATTTTAGTCGAAATTAACGTCAGCTTCTAACACAATATCTTCAGAATAACTGACCGCTTCTGTTTCTTCACAATCGTTGATTTCTTCCTGATCGCAAGTAGTTGCAGGGTTATTTTCTGGACCAGACTCGTCATTTTCGTCCTCCAGAAATTGATATACTATTTGGTCATTGGACAAAATGCCGGACATGGTTATGAAAAAGTGATAAAAAGCTATAAAATTGCATTACACTAATACCACTACTTTCGGTATCGGGGGTGATTTTTGACCCCAACAGTGTACGTACCTCCGTTTTCGACAATAACTCAGCGACGCGCTTCCGTCGCCTGTCGCACACTGCGATGAAATGAGATTACATAGAGTGTGAGTGATTATACTGCAAAGTTATTATAGAAAATATGTGGCACTGGGGTTATTTTTGACCCCCGATACCAGCTAAGGGATATTAGAGCACGATATATCTCATTACATCTTTCCATAGAAATCGTCAGGAGACCACACACGGCAGCTATAATATACATCTTTACATCTTCGTACCTCAAAGGTACTGAGCGATACGAAGATGTATATTTACCTGTCGATACATCTTAATATACCTCTATACCTTTTCGTATATTACGATACATCTTTCTTCGAACAGGGTGTTCAAAAAGTTTCTTGGTGATTCAAAAACTCTACTAGGAGTCTTATTTCGCTAAACGACATAGGTATTCGGAGTCCTGTCTCAAAAAAATTATTTGCTTCACATCAGTTGTAGTCCTATCTGTAATTACTAAATAGTCTCGCTAAAGGCCGGTTTCCGAATTGAGAATTTCACTTAAGTAAATGTTTGAATAACGTTCTGTCACGCTCTTTTCTGAGAAATTTGACGAGACAACACTAGAGTTAAGTAGTTACTTAGCGAGATTCTCAATTCAGAAATCGGCCGTGAGCTACGTTTCGTAAGCCTGAGGAAGGTCAATCAATCAATCATTTATTTGTTTGTAAACATAGGTAAATTGTACATAAAATAAATAAAATAAATAATAAACTCACGCCCGTTATCCCCGAAGGGGTAGGCAGAGGCACCAGTCTCTAGAACTGGACCCACGTTTTGCCGAGTTTATTAGGTCCCAAACGTGACAAGTGGCAAGCCTGTCGAAGTTATCCGGGCACCAATTTATCAGCGAATGGTGTTGCTTATGTGTTGTACATGATGTTATAAAAACAATAAAGTCGCTTTATGTTTTGCCTTCGGGCTTACAAACTTGTGGTACAAAATAAAATGTCGATTATAATTAATAATAAATTAGTTAATTAATTATTAATTAAATTATTAATTAATTAATAAATCAAAACAAACAAATGTCCTAAATTAAAAGGTATATACAAAAATACTATCGAAGGTATAGGCCATACTCCGCCACGGGGGCCAATTCCGGATTGGTGGAGGCTTGTAAGAGTAGTGGCTGGTCTTACTCTATGGCCTCTGACTTGGCTTAACGACTGCCATCTATCGACGGCAGCCAGCACCAACTGCTTAACATGCCTTGCAAAGCATGGAATCGCTCAGAAAAATGCCATTAGCGTTGATCATAAACGGTCACCCATCCGCGCACTGGACGCACCCTATGTTGCTTAACCTTCGTGATCGTTTAAGATCACTCAGGCGGCCAGGGCTGCGAGCAATTCTTCGATTCAGTCGATTGATGACCTACGATTTTATAGATATAACATAGGAAGTTACAAATTATATAGTGATGGAATATAACATTTAAGTTGCCTTTAACATGAAGGATAGTAAGAAAAATCAATCTACCTCAAGAAAAGAAAAAAAAGTCTAGCAACACAGTGGTCATCAATTTTGTAATAATATCATACCTGTCCACTAGGTGGCGATGTATGATAATTCCGCATATAATTTAAACTCTTCGGAATTTTCCTTACTCTAAATGATGTTCAATGCACATCGTTCTATTTTTGGCACATGTGCCAACGCATACGCGCATCAAAATCTCAATCATCTTCTGATGAACCACCTATCTATTAAAACTAGTAGTAAGTAAGTCGACAGATCCATAACAACACCCTGTATAACGCCTTAGCAGCCGGAACGTGTGTCGGTCGAGACGTATGTCAACGAAATGAAGCGAAATATACATTACGTTACCTGTTGCGTGTGTGATACTTTAATATAATGTAAAGCTATACATCCCGGGATGTAATGTATATTATAGCCGTCTTGTGTGAAGTCCCTCAGGCAATGAAATGAAAAACTGAAAATACCGTTTTCGATGAAATTATCATCGAATTTTATCGAAAACGGTATTTTCACTTTTCACCAAATAAAGGATAAATGAAGTAAGTACATATGTATTTTTTTGTTTTATATAAGAAACGTTCCGGGCGAGTCAATCAGTTTTAAATTATTTCTCTTCTTGGGTTCCCTTCATGACAATTATAACCATGTAAGTAGGTACCAACTAAAATTAAACTAAATGCCGTCCCCACGTTTACTGAGGCAATCATAATTTACATACTTCATCGTCATCATCAACCCATCATGTCCCCACCGAGGGGCACGGGTCTCTTCCCTGAGGAAGGTATAGGCCATACTCCACCACGGTGGCCAAGTCCGGATTGGTGGAGGCTTTTACATACTTATCTTATTATTTACTTATGCTTATTAATTTAATCTGTTTAGAATCATTATTCATTTAGATTGGATTGCGGATAGAAACCTTTTGTTCCTATTCCACATATACTTTGCTAATTACCTAATAGTACATTCAAAATACCCCATACTATGGTAAACAGACAAGTACTCGGCAAATTAAAGTATGCCTGTAGTAAGCAAGTCCAAAACCTCTGTTTCAGCAATTAAGTGGTTAAAGAATGATGTCTGATAATCAGAGATTCAATATAGAGCTGATAATAGTACATTATGATATAAGTGCGGTAAGTTGAAAATTACAGCCGAGGCGATATTACTAGCCCATCGGCGAGGGCTATAAGGAAGCAGAGGCTGTAATTTTCAAAGCGCACGTATGTCATACGACGTTTTATAACATATTTACGAGGAAATTAATAAAACTCTGACTTGTGAGCTTACTTACCGTTGAGCTCCCTTTTGATAGGCTTGTAAGTATCTATCGGTCGATTTTTCAGGCAAGAGGCTTAGAGTAGCCTTTTTCGCCGCGTTTAAGACTTGTGGCGGTGTCAAGTTAATAAATTCATCATACTTGACGACATGTTCAAATAAAAACAATACAGCGAAAAGAAAAAGCGCGCGGATTTATTTTTACTTGTCCACAAATAAGCGATGCGTGCGCATCAACTTTTTTTTTTAGGCAAAGGTACAAAAACAGCCAGTATTGCTAATAAAGTAAATTAATATTTTTGTGTTTTTGTTACAGATAAATGGTTGTAATTTATTGTCAAAATTAATTAAATTAAAGAATTAAATGTTTATTTGTTATATTTTATTTCCCAAAGTGAAGTTTATTCATAAAATATTGACCACTTTCTTGACATAAAACCTCTTTGCTAAGATTTTTAAAAGTATCGTTCATTTTTAGACGGAGTATCTTAAAACTTTATTTAAAAAAAACACGTGCCTTTTACATTACATTATCGCACAAGTACGTAATGAGATACATTACGATATTGAAATTAGTGTAATTACAACCACTTTACGAGCAAATATGTTATAAAAGAAATTACACCCCATCTAGTAATTTGGTTACATAGGTGAAATAATAAATGTGATGCTGGAACGCCTGGGGCATTATTTTGGTGGAGTATACCAGGTACCTACCTATAATATCGGCCAGGTGTTAGTAATATAATATGACATACATACATCACAAGAAAGAGCCAATTAGATAATGCCTTCCTTATTATAAGAAAGTAACTCTCTCTGTGAGAAGACCTGTGCCCTACAGTGAGACGAAATGTAGGCGTTACTTCATACTAGGTAGGTACTTACCTATTGCTGCTCCCTATTTTAAAATAGGTGTATCGCTCGTAGTTTTGGCTGCCTGAGTGATCTTAAGCGATCACGAAGGTTAAGCAACAAAGGGCACGTTCAGTGTATGGATGGGTGACCGTCTATAACTAACGCTAGTGGCATTTTTCCGAGCGGTTCCGTACTTCGCAAGGCACGTTAAGCAGTTGGTGCCGGCTGCCGTCGATTATGGCAGTCGTTAAGCAAAGTCAGGTGCCTTAAGGCGGCCTGAAAACGTCTGACAGTAAGACCAGCCACTAGTCTTACAAGGCTCCACCTATCCGGACAAGGCCCCCGTGGTGGAGTATGCCCCTCGGTGGGTATATAATGGGTTGATGTATCGCTCCTCTACATCTAAACTCTGATCATTTGGATTGACTTGTCTAGTGTAAGATCCAGCTAGATCAAGACATCAATCTATTGCGACTCATAGCCTCGATAATGTCACACACTAGATCGAGCGTGTAATGCCTGCGAAGTGAATGAAATACGCTTCATGGAAACGAGGCACCACTCTGTCGTGTCTATGGCTGTACACGGATTCTCGCCCTTACCGATTTTGTACAGCCTCATAACGCACGACCCGAGAACGCACGGACGGGAATCCGTGTACATGTACACGGCTGTACATTACTACCGGATCGTACGTTCTCAGGATGTGCATTCGCGGTACGTGCATTATCGTCTCCCCGCATTTTCATTCATTCCTCTCAGCACACCTCTCAGATGGTTGTGAAAAGCAGAGTATTCTACACGGGCGCAAATCATTTTTGTCTCGGTAGTGTTGAATCCTTCGCTCCTTCAGCGATTCTTAATTATAAAGTTTAATGCAAGAATCGCCTCAGTTCGCTCTGGATGCAATTTCACAACCTCGACGCAAAAATTTTGTTTGCGCCCTGGTGAACAATGTACTATTAATTAGGTACATAGCCTAATATAATAATATGTATTAATATACTGTCGCAGAGGAGCGGTAGAACGCCAGCTTCTTATTCGGGAGGTCGTCGGTTCGAATCGGCAAGGTCCAATGACTTTGTCTTCTAAGTTACACATTTGTGATGTTTTAGTAACTATGAAGGAAAACATCGTTACGAAGCCTACATAAATTTACATACCTAAGCGCTTGCTACATATAATGGCACAACTGAAGCTAAGTGAGGAAATCTTAGGTCTAAGTAACTAATTAAGATTAATCGTCATCAACCCAGTATGTCCCCACTGAGGGGCACGGATCTCTTCCCCGAGGAAGGTATAGGCCATACTCCACCACAGGGGCCAAGTCCGGATTGGTCTAATTAAGATTAGATAAGAATATCTATCTTCTATATAAATAAAATTCAAAGTTCTGACTGACTGATTCATTCACTCATCAACGCCCAGCCCAAGCCGTTGGACCTAGGAAGCTGACATTTTGCACAGAGGGTCTATATATAATGTAGGCAAGGAATAAGACGGGATTTTTTGAAATTCAACCCCGAAGGGGGCGAAAAGGGTTGCAGAAATTTGTATGGGAGGTATAAAAAACGTAGTCTAATTTTCTTGAAACTTAAAATAAATACTCTTCAACACAATTGATTGAACACGTGTTTCGCCGTTTTTCTAAATTTAACCCTTAAGGGAGTGAACGGGGTTGCAAAATTTTGAACTAAAGTCCACGCGGACGGAGTCGCGGGCGAAAGCTAGTAAAATATAATAAATGTAGGTATAAAGGGAAGATCCGTAGTCGGGTCAGTACGGATTTGATGCCTCCTGGCTCTTTTGTCCGCCAGTGCCGAGCACCATACTTCTGATGATGTTGTAGCTAGGTACACGATACTAGGTACAAGATACTAAAATACAAAGACTCAATTCAGCGCCAGATGCATTCGAAAATAAATCCCAGTATCGAAATAACCGCGGCTTCAAGGCTACGTTTAGTACCAGCATGACTTCAGTCGTGCGCTGGCGCATACTTTAACAATATTGTTTTCAGTGATAATGCCTGCAATCCATCAACACCATCGTCGCCCTGAATCGCTGACTTTCTACGTCCTATACAGCGTAAAGTCAAGTAAAGTTGACGTGCGGAAACTACATAGTCTAGTACATAGTCTGTCTCATCGGTCTAGTCGTTAAGGCGCTTAGCTACCAATCAAGAGGTCGTGGGTTCGATTCCCACTGGAGGGCGCTATAGTTACTTAGTGAAATTCTCAATTCAGAATTTGGCTCTTAGGATTTAGTGAGTATAATGAGACATATTAATAGATAGATAACACTTTATTGCTCAACCAAGATACAGAGTTATTGTAATTTCCTTATGTCTAAGTAATGGTATACATTTGGCGGTCTTATCGCTTAGAGCTATCTCTTTCAGACAACCTCTGGCTGGAGAGAATTGCAGCAAGAACGTAGTCGGTAGGTATGGATTTACATAAATAATAAAATATATTGACAACTAGCAAGAGATTTAAAGAAAAGAAGTAGATAATAATAAATAATTACGTAGCATATAAGATAAAATAAATACTTAATTAAATACATACTAATTAAATGCAACAGCTTTACAGTTTAAGAAGAACTTAATTACATAACAAAGTTTCTGAATTAAAAATAATTACTTGTAAATGTGATTAACTCTAGACACAGTTGTCCTCGAAATACCTACCTTTAATACCAGTTTAATACCCTATACTAGACATAAAAATGTTAGTTTAATTAAGTCGTGACTTAATTATTATACTTAAAAGTGCCATCTATCAGCCGATACGCGCACTACATGATGTGCTAACAGACCTTAATTGATTCAGATGGTTTTACGATGTAGAGTCTTTGGTAGAAACAATCACGGACGTGATTGAACAATTACTAACAAGGATAGTAGATAATAGAGGGCCGGTTCCCGAATTGAGAATTCCATAGTAAATACTTAAGCAACGTTCTGTCACGCTCTTTCTGAGAATTTTGAAATTAAATGAAAGGAAAAATTAAATTAATTTATTACCAGATAGTGTCAGACGAGACTGAACTACCATTTATAGTAGTTACTTAGCGAAATTCTCAGTTCAGAACCTGGCCCAAAGAGGGCGTCTTTTAATTTATCCAACCCTATAGTCTGTAAAATATAGCTTGAGCTCCGCGACAGCTGTCATCTAAATTGCGTCCATGAAGTTTTTAATTTTTTCACAGAATATTGTACTGTGAAAATTCGATGTCTAAGCAATATCGTCCTTAATCTGAGGCAATATCGTAACCTAGCCCTGTCAGTGTGACAGCTGTCGCGGAGCTCAAGCTATATTTTACAGAGTGCAGGTCAAATTCTGAGGGGAGGGTCACGAAAAATGTGTGCCTCGGGATCATCGAGAATATCCGTGAACTTTGTCATACATGGATTAATAAATTGATAGATTATAGAGAATTTTTAGCGATGGGTGTAATCTCACGCGAAATTAGAGACACTCTCGTGAGATTTGATAACATGTGAAGGAAGTCCGAAGCAAATCCATTTGCATAGTCCATCTATATCTTTCGAATCAAATCAAAATTTATACGAATAGGTGTATAAATAATACTTTTTTTTTCACACTGTCAAATAGCTTATACTGTGTTCTGGTCGAAGAATAAAGTGCTATCTATCTATCTATTCAGCGTAATATTCGTACATATTCAGCGTAAAAAGCAGCGCTGATTAGCATCGCCGATTCTAGGACAGTCGCTGAATTGCTAATTCATAGTTTACTACGCGACACGGACACGAGGCGAGTAAATAGAGCCTTTATTTTACCACAGTTTCATGAAACCTTGTCTTGCCTGTACACTTCATGCCAAATACATAAACGTCCATTATTATATAGAAAAAAAAGAAATTGTCTCGCCTGACCAACGTGGCCAGACTTTTCTTATCTTTCTTGCATCAACACAAGTTTTGGACATAGGCATACATGTACGTAATGATTAAACATTTACAGGTAGTGTAACTTAGAATATTAAATAATAATATACTATTTACATACTTAGGCCTGGTTTATATTTGCTTCATTTTCGTGCTTTTTTAGCATGTTTTCCATAGAGGTTGAATAAAATAGAGACGGCAAAAACGTATGCCGATTTAATGAAAGCTTTTAGTGCGCATCATATTTTGTACAAGTACTTTTAAAAAGTCTAGAGTTAGGTTTTTTTTTATTTTTTTAGTTAAAAAGTAACCCCTAAAGAACTTTAATTGTGAATTTCACTCATACCTGAGAAAAAAATTGGTCTCAGTAGTGAGGAGGTTAATACATAGTATAAAACCAACCATTAGTGATTTATTATTTGCTTATCACACTAATATTATAAAGGCGAAAGTTTGTGAGTGTGTGAGTGTGTATGTTTGTTACTTCTTCACGTCTAAACAGCTGGAGCTATTTTAATATAATTTGGTATAGAGTTAGCTGACACCCTGGATTAACACATAGGCTAAGTTTCACCGCGGGAAAATATCTTATTCTCATGGGAAAATCCCAAAAAATGTGAATAGTTATTATGTTTACAGTTAATACACCATTTATTTTCCCTAATAAATCGCGGGTAAAACCGCGGGGCACAGCTAGTGTTCTTATAAAAGGAATAGGCGTCTCTATTCTATTCTAGCCCTATGAAAAGCGTGCTAAAAAAGCACAAAAATAAAGCAAATGTAAACCAGGCCTTAGACCAAGAAAAAAAAAAGAAGAAAAATTGCATTTTTATTAAGAAGGTACACAAAAAGTTCTTAAGCTTTTTTCACGATTTTATCCCATAGAAAAAATTGTTCGACCTTAGGATTTGATTTGACTTAGGTTGTAGTCGGTGGAGGCCCCGTAAATGCGTAAAATATGCTTTCTGCTCCCGATGCGCTGAAGTTTCAATAACTTTAGTGCTGATTTTACAACAAAACGATTACACAGGCGTTATTTGTAGCTTCATTCAAGGGTACAGGGGCAGACCGGGATTCAGCGCCAAGAAAACCAACAAACTACAACCTAATATTTATTTTCACAATCACATATTCACTAGCCTACTTAATTCTAATCCCTTTCATCTACTTGTACAACTTGAACTCCAGAATGATGTCGTCTATCGTTTCCTTCGAGCTGTCTATGCAGGTCACCTGGCAGAAGAATTTCCCACCGCCGTTGGGTCCGTACTGGGTTCTGAGAGCTGGAAACGAATGCATAATTGGCTAAGGTAAACGCTATATCAGAACTCTGATTTTTAGGACTAAGAACGGCAAATCATTTACACATAAGAGGAAAAGAAATGGCCCTAGAATAGATACTGCGTCACTCCCAGGACGATTTATTTCAGCTTTCTTAACCCTCCCTTGTTTATATAAGAATACTCCTCAATGCTATCTATACAGTATAAAATCTCGTTAAAGGTGAACGGGTTTTCTATAAAAATATGATTACTTCCAACTAAACTCATCTCAATTGCAGTGGTGAAGTCTTTATCTCAGTCTATTAAAACTGCATTAGAGGAGAATTTTAGAGCAATCATATTTTTATAAAAAACACCGCTGCGCTGGACTAAACTAGACTGGTCCTTGTCGAGGCCAGAGTGCTTATACTGAGTTTTTCATTTCACTTTCGATAGCGAGAGCGTTTGCAATTTGTATAGGAGTGACAAAGAGACAACTAGGTGGCGCGCTTTGTCACTCCTATACAAATTGCAAACGCTCTCGCTATCGAAAGTGAATGAAAAAACTCAGTATAAGCACTCTGAAGACATGAAATGGCACAGAGTGGCTGCTGAGAACATGATAACAGCAACAGCGCGATAGCCGGACGATAGGGTTAAGTCGGCTGAAGATCCGTGTATGCGGATGGCGGGGAACCGTGAGAGATGGCATTTGGGGGAAAAGCCTGAGGCCTACCCACCCACCAAGCAGCACCCACCAATCCAGCAGTGGTGAGGCAGAAAGCTGATGACTATGAAGATAATGTAAGTGCAATAAAGGAAGTATCCATAAATAAATAAATAATGCCCGCTTCACCAACTATAATGTCGCTGTTCAAGGACGTGCTGGTGATCACAGAGTGGTGGCCGCCAACAGCGGATAGATTCTGCTAATGCATTGTAGTAGAATGACAACTGCATGAACATGGCGATTTATTTCATTGCCGCTTCAAATTAACGCGAGCACGTGCATTGGTAAGCTTCAGTGGTATGAAAAAACACGTCGCGTGACCCGACCGAGTATCTGTCATCAGAATATAATGCACTAACAGAATCGAGACCCTGAACAACGGTCAGTGGGCAGACCAGCAGCCGAGGATCGGACGGTATCGTTGAGACCCCTTATTCCGTACCGACCAACTAAACGGATCAACTGGAAACTGATCAACTATTAGACGGACGAGGTTCGTCGATGCGGATGATAGTGGGTCGAGGGATGAGTGAGGCATTTGTGGGAAAGACCCAGCAGTGAGCAGTGGAGAACTGATGATAATGATAATGATGATGTCCGGTAGGCTCACCGATTCTAATCTCGTTATCCAAAGACGTCGTAGTAATGGTCTCGTTGCCGCAGTAGCGGCGCGGCAGCGTGTTCTCAGAAGTCTGCAGCACCAGGGCGTCCGTCGTGCAATCCTTGGACTGGAAGCGTTAAGGGAATCCTTTTTTTATAAAGTTAAAAAACAAACATTTACACATAGGCACATAGGTACATTGCTTCTTAGACTAGCCACTAGTCTTACAAGCCTCCACCAATCCGGACTTGGCCCCCGTGGTGGAGTATGGCCTATACCTTCCGCAGGGAAGTGACCCGTGCCCCTCGGTGGGAACATAATGGGTTGATAATGATGAGCCATCACACATGGCTATTGGGCTGAGGTCCAAAACTGCATTCCTTTGACAGCCATTCGTTTTTTTTTTCTTCTGAAAACGGCTCATTAGTCAGTAGATTGCATTTTTAAGAGAAGGTTTTTGTTTTTCTAATGGGAATTGCCAGTTTATTATGTGGTCTTTCATGGAAAGACCACAGAATAAACTTTTCAATCATGGAAAAAACGTTGAAGAAAAAGAAGAAGAATAGGAGAACAGAACATTCGCGTAACCACAATAGAAACCGAATGATGTTGCTCAGTTGATCACAGATTCCTTCCAGTTGATGAAATTACAGAACAGTAATAAAGTTTTTATCTGTGGCATGCAATTAGAAAAAAAGGTAGGGTAATTCATCCAGTAACTGACCACTGAGCGTCCGTGCCCCTTTGTTACATAATTAAATTATAATTAAATTGTTTAGGATTTCTGGGATAATTATTTTCTGTTTTGGTAAAGATTTTCTTAGGTGAAATTATTTTTGTTCATGTGAAAATTTATTGAAAATTAAAACTATTTTGTGACCATTGATTCCACCTTGTGCTTAATACTTTTCGCTCGAATTTGCTAAAAATATATTATAACAAGTAACACATATATTTGTATTTATTTATCTACAACGCACCTATCTTACTAAAACCTAACTCTAGTCTACACTTAAACTAGAGTCGCATTTTGAATCAAAATCATACATTTTTAAACATCCTGTATAGTGAAATTGCATAAGTGTGAGTACTGTGAACGTGCCAGCTTTAGATAACTGACCTGTACAAGGGGTCAGTCGATCAGAAATCAGAAATGTATTTCGACGTAAAGAGTTTACATTCTGTTTGTTGAATGTCAATGTACTTATAATGTTAGGCGCTGCCTTGGGGCCGAATGTAGTAAAGAAAAAGGCGCCGGCAAAACTCCACTCTGACCATCCATAGATAATGTACAGTACACCCACAGTCAAGCACATTAAAGATTTCATTTCATCATATCTCAAATCCCCTCAAATGTACTACATAAGTTGGTAAGAATATTTATTTACTTACGAAGCTCAAGATCCATGAGTGCAACGAAAAACTTGCAATGTGAAAATATTAGGTATTTACAATTTTAATGTGATGCCCTTTTTTACGTACAATAACGTAACATAACATTTACATACAGGCACATACATTGCTTCTGGCCCCACACTAGGATACCCTGTGTCGTGGGAACCAGAAACAGCGACGTCACAAACATGTAAACATCCAAGACCTGAGTTTCTTTTTTTTTTTTGTCCCCAGCCGGGATTCGAACCCGGAACCTCTCTAACAATAAAGTGTTATCTATCTATTTAGGATTGATTCTGAATGGAATGGAATCGCTCGTAGGCTGGGCTGCCTGAGTGATCTTAAACGATCACGCAGGTTAAGCAACATACGGCGCGTTCAGTCCATGGATGGGTCACCGTCTATGACTAACGCTAGTGGCATTTTTCCGAGCGGTTCCGTGCTTTGCAAGGCATGTTAAGCAGTTGGTGCCGGCTGCCGTCGATAGATGGCAGTCGTTAAGCCAAGTCAGAGGCCTTAGGGCGGCTTGAAAACTTCTGACAGTAAGACCAGCCACTTACTAGTCTTACAAACCTCCACCAATCCGGACTTGGCCCCCGTGGTGGAGTATGGCCTATACCTTCCTCAGGGAAGAGACCCGTGCCCCTTGGTGGGGACATAATGGGCTGATGATGTGAATGGATTACCTCGGATATCTTGACCTCGGGGCAGTCCAGCAGGCAGATGTAGCCGTCTGGGCAGGCCACGTACCAGTGGCAGTCGATCAAGCCGTTATAGTGGGCAGGGACCATGGGGCTGGAGATCTGGTGGTGGTCTCCAGGCTGCAACTACGGGGTAGAAAATAATTTCGAAAATTAGAAAGCAATTTGACGCTTTAAATTGGGATTCTAATATAGGGCACGTTGTTAAGTACATTGGATTAAATTTGGGATACCTTTTATCTCTGAGCATGTTATATGTAAGTCGTAATTAGGGTCAGGCATCTAAAAACTATGCATATTAAATTCAGAATCTAAAGCAGGCCATACACGCTAGGGTATACCTGACAGGTATGCCTGTACAGTTAAACCTATGCGTGTATACACGAAACCTGCACAGTTGTTTCACATACATGTGAAACAACTGTGCAGGTTTCCACGCCTGTCCAGGCAATCCAGAAAATACAAAATCTAGTATTTTTTACCTGCGCACGCAGGTAACCCTGTACAGATAAACCGGACCGTGTGTGGCGGGCGGTTGCCTGCGCAGGCGTCAGTCGTCCGAGTGCTGTTTTCTTCGCAGTAACCATGGTTTGCACCATTGTAGACTAGATTTTTGTTTCAATTTCCTTTGTCTCAATAAAACAAACAATAAACCAATTAAAGCTACGGCATCGAGATCGACTGTCGCGGCCGGAGCCCTGGTTTCAACTGAGTGAGAGTTTGTACAGGTTTCCCCTACGTGTAACTACAGGCGTAACTGTACAGGTATACCTGCCAAGCATACCCTAGCGTGTATGGCCTGCTTTAGTAGGTGCCACACGGGCGTTGTGACTATGCGTTGCGTTGCGTCCGCGTCGACTGAACGGTGGATGACGCTCGCTCATTCTTCGTATTTTTCCCGGTTTCGCAGTTTTGCCCTTAGCAAAAGTTAGACGTATTCTCGATTAAAAACTCTAATAGGCTATTTGACAGATTTCTGAAAACCATCTCATATTTTTTGGAGTCCCCAGAAAGTGGTAATTTTAAATTCTTCAGTGTATTTCTTCTATAAAAGGCAAACGAAAATTTACTTTTGAAATAAGCCGCCAAAACGCTATCTTGGGCAATATGGCGTCGCACAGGAATTATGACGTCACTTGCCAGTAAATCAACCAATGAACGCAAGAACGACATGAATGACAGATGCCATTTTTACTGACATGTGACGTCATCATAGGATCGGGTGAATCGGCCAATCCAGGCCGTTTTCGATACAATGACTGCAAATAAATAATTATCAAATTTGATCTTCTTATTTTTCTACAAATAATATTTTTTTTTAGTTAAAATGCCTTAAAGCGGTTTTAAGACTTCTAATTTATACGAATACGTATAAATAATACTGGTTTTTTTTTCACACTGTGAAATAGCCTATTTTCGGATAAATATAGGGAGTTTGTATACTATTAGTAACTATTTATATCACTTACGGTACGTGAAAAACTGCAAGAGTAAGTCCGAGCAGCTGCATACTGTACGAGGGTCAGCAGAAGCACTGCCTTGAACACTATTTTGTACTCTATTACCAGCATTATTGAAATGATCTGTAATGAAAGAGGAGTAATCTTCAATTAAGGTTTTAATAGAGAACTTACGGAAAAAATGTTATCATTAGAAATGCAAGGTTAAGACTTTTCTCTGTAAATGGTTTTACATTTGGGCCTTTGTTGAAATGTAAATAAAAGTTTAGATAATAAATACATAAGATAAGATAAGATAAGATAAGAATATTCTTTATTGTACACGAGGAGAAACACAAACATAAAATATTTACAAGATAACAGTACAATTGGCGGCCTTATTGCTAAAAGCAATTTCTTCCAGACAACCCTATGATGGAAAAATTTCTGAAGGAAAAAGGAGACGGGTAGTCGGTGCAAACATGAATATTAATATACATACTTACATAAATAGCAATACACCTACATAAACCATTACATACATATATATATATAATAATAAATAACCTACAGGAGGAGGAAATAATAAATTATAATATACCTACTTACATGGGGGAGAAAAAAAAAATACACGACATAGAATAATGCACAAATATCATAGAGAGAGATAAAACTCTTTTACCTTGGTTTTAAAGACAGCGGACATACGCGAATGCTTTCCAGAAAAACAACAGTAGGTAATATAGAGGAAGACCATAATAAACTAAATGCAAGGAGTAAATGTAAGGATGTAAGTGAAGTGATAATAATAAGAAAAATAGAGATGAAAAGGTACACCTTAGATATTCTATCCACCTGTTAGATATATAATGTCGGTTCAGGATGGTAGGTACAGTCGACAGCACGTCAATCTTCACATTTTAGTTGCAAAGTCGCCCATAACGCAACGGAGTAGAGTGCATGGGTGTATACCATGATGTGCTGTCGACTGTACTAGAACATTTCAAAATGAGCTATTATGAGATAGCCTCTTTTCTCCTCTTCTCCATTTTTCTTAGTGCCTTAGTGGTTTTTAAGACTTATTGAAGTGTTAGAGTGTGTAAAGAGCCGTTTTCGACTTATTCCATTATTGATCTAAGTATAAAATTATTTTTTTAGGCAAACCGCATACTTAGCTCAAAACATTTAATTTTGGAGATGTTCCAGTACCATCCTGAACCGTATATTCTATTAGCTTCATATCGCCAATCCGCAGTGGGCACGCATGGTAATTAAGCCCAAACTCTCACGCTCCGATAAAGATAAAGATAAAGATAAAACATTTTATTTGCTAAAGCATGGTAAATACATTACAGTAGGTGGTAAAATAACTTATAAGAACATGCATGCTCTACCGGTTAAGGTGTGCAAATATTAGACTTGAGTAATCTACGAGTAAATAACAAATTTAGAATTTTCGAATAAATATTAGAAACAGGTTACAAATTATGATAGAAAACCACTTAAAACTATTATGACAAACATGTAATTAAACTATTAGGAACTTTTTTTTTTTCTTAAAACTCAGTTGTAAAGTAAATTGCTTAATGAGGGTCGTCGAGAAATTCTTGTATACTATAATATATATTTTGTAATAGGAATTTGAATAATTGTGTTTTAAATTTGCTAAGAGGCAGGTTTGAAATGTTTTGAGGCAAGTGATTATATATCTTTATGGCCATGCAATAAGAGTTGCGAGAGTGTAGTGTTAGTGTTTGGGACGGTACGTGTAATTTTTCACAATTTCTACCTCTTCCGTTGAATATTTCGTGGTTCTTTTTAAAGATATGAGGGTATTTTTTTTACAAAAATGCATATTTCCTGAATGTACAGACATGGAAGCGGAAGTATATTAAGGGATTTGAAGAGTGGCTTACAACTATCAATACAACCCGCCCCTGTAAGTGCCCTGATACATTTTTTCTGTGCTTTGAAAGCTCTTTCGATCTCAACAGAATTGCCCCATAGGCGATAATGCAGTATCGGAGAACTGATGCCACATAGCCATGATACGCATTTAGGGCTGCTTCTTTAGTAGCTATCTTAGAAAGACGTTTTAGTACGTAAACAAATCTGTCTAGTTTTAAGCAGACCCTATTGATATGTGGTTTCCAGTTACAGTATTTATCTATCTCTAATCCCAGGAATAGTGTAGCGTCGACTTCTTCTATTCTATTATTATTATGTTCGATATCTAGTTTAAGTGTTGATGAGTTATGTGTTTGAAATCTTATTAGTTTTGTTTTATTTATGTTTATGTTTAAATTGTTATTTGTCAACCACTCAATAATTTGTTTCACCGTTAAATTTATTTCATTCTCTAAAATGGCTTTTTTATTTTTCACGAGGAGTGTGGTATCGTCTGCAAACAGAACGCAATCAAATCCCGTAACATTTGGTAAATCATTAATATACAACAGGAAAAGTAGTGGCCCTAGGACGCTTCTTGAGGGACACCACGATTATTATGTTTAAATGTGGATTGAAAAAGTTTCTTTTCTCTGCCAATAATTCTACTAATTTCTACGCATTGTTGTCTATCGCTTAAGTAACTCTCTAACCATTCTAAACATTTACCCCTTATTCCATACTGAGAAAGCTTATTTAAAAGCTTCTTATGACAAAGTCAAAAGCTTTGCTCATATCGAGAAAAACTCCTGCTATAGTTTCTTTTTTATCAAGGCTTTCTGTTATAATTTTCATAAGATGAAAGCACGCAAGTGTAGTGGATGAGCTTTTTCTAAAACCAAATTGTTCCTTTTTTAGTATTTCAAAATGAACGAGGAAGCTGTATATTTTGTTATACATAGCCTTTTCCAGAACTTTTGAAAGTATAGGTATTAAGGTTATGGGTCTATAATTATTTATATCTGCCTTTTCACCCTTTTTAAATAGTGGTTTCACTATGGATAGTTTTAGCTTAGACGGAAATTTACCATCTTTTATAGATAAGTTTATTATATGAGTCAACGGTTTTTTAATAAATTCTGCAACAAGTTTGATTATTCTAGTATTTATATTGTCATAACGAGTGGAATTTGTATTACTTAAAGACTTTATTATTTTTATCGTCTCTTCTTCATCAATTGGTGTAACATAAATTGTGCTGTTATTATTTTGAAGTGTACTTTTTTGAGTGTGATTCTGTGGATTAGTAGTTTTGGTGATATTAATGAAGAATTCGTTAAAAATTTCACATATTTTTGTGGGGTCATTATATGTCTCCTCGCCCACTTTTATTTCTTCTATTTCATTTTTATTTGTTTTTAAATCTTGTTCTGATTTGATTATTTCCCATGCTGCTTTGCAAGTATTTTTGGCATATTTTATATAGGTAGTATTTATGTTTTTTTTGTGCTTGTGTTATACATTTATTAAGGACTTTTGCGTATTTAGTGTACTTTAATCTGTTACTCTCTTTATTTTCTGAACACAGATGATATCTAAGGAACAATTTTCTTTTTATGTTACAACTTCTTTTTAAGTCTTTAGTAATCCATTTGTTTCTAATTGGTTTTTTGAGAATTTTATGTTTAATTTCTGGGAAGCAGATGTCATATAATGATGTAAGTAGATCATGGAAAACAAGAAAGGCACTTTCTAAATCATTTTCGTTTAAGACCTCAATGAATGTTATATTTGAAAGAGATTCAACAAATTTATTTATATTATCGTTACTATAATCACGTCTTAATTCAAACCAAAATTTCTGACTATTCGATATGTTTTTGTTGAGAAACGATATACATTGTCCGGTTTCGTCATCAGAAAGGCCTAAATAATATATTTTTGAATCAACCAAGGGGATATTGCTTGCTATAATATCAATGCAGGCGTTTTTTCTCGTAGGTTTGTCTATGTGATTCTTTTGGTAATTATTGCTTAGTATGGAAATGAGTTCCCTTGTAGTTTTGGTACTTTTTAATAAATCAATGTTCCAATCGCCGGTTAAAATAATTTTGTGATTTTTGTATTTTTTCGTGAGTTTATCAAGCAATATCTCTAAATGTCGTAGGAAGTTAAAAGTGTTTGCCGTTGGTGTCTTATAAATACATACAATTATAATCTTATGATTATTTAACTGCACAGCACAGCCTTCAAATTTATACTCCTTTTGTGAAATTGGTAGAGACTTGTATTCTATGTCATGTTTCAATAATATGCAGGAGCCACCTCTGCGTTCATTTACTCTACAGAAAGATGCCGCTAAGTTATAATTATTTAATCTCAGATTCCGTTCTGAACCCTGTTTTAAAAAGGTTTCTGTTAAGCAAATAGAATTAATAGTTTGGCTATCATTCATTTTTTTCGAGTTTAGCTACGGCTATCTGTAGAATATCACGTTTGTTTAATACACCTGCTATGTTTTGGTGGAATATAGTGAATTTGTCTTTTTTGTTAATGGTTGTGTAAGTCTCGAAAAAATGATTGTGTGTTCGGTTCAAGATGATCTACGTTAGGCATATTAATTGGTTGTTGACTTTCACGATAATATTTCATTGCCAATTTTATATTTTTGAAAATGTAACGCAACCCATATTTGTTCAGTTTTCCAGTTCTCATCGAAAACATATCGAATGGCACCCGAGAGAAGGTCTGTACATTAGAGTATGACGTAGGGTAGAAGTACCGGTTTCGGCCATCTTAGTACCGATTTTGGCCACTAGAAATTTCAGTTAATTTCTGTTAATGTCTGGAAGAGATCACTTTTAGTGACAAGGCCGTCTGTACTCTTAGATTAAGAAATACCCGTGTAATTTCCTTTTTTTATGTACAATACAGTGTTCTTTATCTATCTATCTAGAAAATTTAACGGTTGAATATTTTCATAGAATTTTTAAACTTTTACATTTATACGAACCAAATTTATTAAGTTTTACATTTATAGAATTATTTATATAGTAATTTGAACATAAAAGTGGCCAAAAAGGTACATCTACCCTATGTAGGCTGCTTAGACATTTTATTAGCAACTTTCACTAAGCTTACCTTCAAGTGAAGTTAATCCGCAAATCGTCTAATTGTGACTGAATAGTGGAAATAGCCTAACTCGCTTTATATACTAACATTTCCACGACACTTGTCCAAACCTTTTGTCCCGAGGTAAGCAAAATATCTTTGTTTCACGCGCTCGATACTAATGAGGAAATTTATGCCAGTATGTTAGTTTATGTGACTAAACTATTTCATAGTCTTTATTGGATTATTGGTCGCCGACTGAAATGGGACCGAAGGTGTTTTCGCAGTCTGCCATGAGTCAGTCGTGTGTGGAACCTCAATATTTTATTTATAGATTTTATTGGTGTTGCCGCTGGTGTTATGATTCGCTCGTAGCCCTGGCCTGAGTGATCTTAAGCGACCACGAATGTTAAGCAACATAGGGCGCATTTAGTGCATGGATGGGTGACCGTCTATGACAAACGCTAGTGGCATTTTTCCGAGCGGTTCCGTGCTTCGCAAGGCACGTTAAGCAGTTGGTGCCGGCTGCCGTCGATAGATGGCAGTCGTTAAGCCAAGTCTGAGGCCTTAGGGCGCGGGCGGCTTCAAAACTTCTGACCGTAAGACCAGCCACTAGTCTTACAAGCCTCCACCAATCTGGACTTGGCCTCCGTGGTGGAGTATGGCCTATACCTTCCTCAGGGAAGAGACGTGCCCCTCGGTGGGGACATAATGGGTTGATGATGATGATGATTTGTATTATTGGCAGGGGGCCCGTGGACTCGAGCTATGGCGTGATGGGGAAAAGGCCCATAATACCCAACAGTGGGAAGAGGTGGGCTGATCACAATGATGATGATGACGATTGGAGTTATTTAAAACAACTCGATTCCTTAACCCCTCAAGCCCTGAGGACCCGCCGGTGGGTCCAATGTAAACTACGGCGGATTCCGTCAGACCCCGAAAACCCGCCAGCCACTTTGAATCGAATTATGAAGATGATACATACTACAGTTGTATGAGAATACAGTGCCACCATCTTATTTATTCAGTTGATAGCGGTGCTAGTGGAGAATTAAGAAATTTACTTAGACAAATGAGAATATTTTAACCCGTCTTTCAATTATAATGAAAATACATCTATAAATGTTAGTAAGTGAATAAATAAAACAAAAAATGGGGCACAGGATTTACAATTTATTAGTTAGTTACAAATCTGGCCACCTGAACAGATAACTTGGTGGCGCTGTAAGTATTTATTCTTTCAAAACTGTGATAAATTTCAAATATTAGGCACTCTGTGACTAATTTAGCTGTGAAAGAAAAATGTTCTAGGCCGGAGGGGTTAAAACAGTTCAAAAACGCCGATTGAATAGTTTGTGGTGGAGATTTTAGGTACAAGGAAAATTATGTAGCCACAGATTAAATAAACTGAGTTTTAGATTGGTTTTAAAAGAATCTTGTTTTTATAAAAATAAGGCAGTACGTTTCTAAGGCCTTATTTTCATCTTATTGGCACGTAAATAAGACCGACTGTTATACTAAAATGTTGGCCATGTCAGAGAAGAAGGCCCTAGACTGACGAAGCGTTATCACGTCTAACTACTATACCAGAGGACGTGAGTTCGATTCCAATGGATTACTATTACAAATGCCCTCAATCTGTATGTTTCTGCTGATTGCTTGAATGATAATAGTTATATACTTAATAACGTTCGCGTTGAACGTCATCCGAGCACTTACCCATTAGCATTTGAACGACATCTTCGCAGTATTAGGCTAGTGTTTTTGTTGATAGCACGCAAAGTGCGTCACAAGTTGATTGACGTATGGCCAGCCTTTGTGGCCGCTTTTTGGAGATCCACCAAAATAAATGTAGATCGTACAACTCCATTCAGAGAGGTGTTCTAGAAGGACCGGTAGAACTTAAAGTGATTTTCTTCTAACCACTTCAAGTGAGCAAAATTACCGTTCGTATTAACAAATTTAATAGGCTATATGACATATTTCTGAAAACCATCTCAGTTTCTTTGTTAGTGTTCATTGAGTGCTCGGAAAGTGGTACATAATTCTAAATTCTTTAATGTTATTCTTCTAAAAAAGCAAATAAAAATTCACCTTTAAAGTAAACCTCCAAAACGTCATCCTGAGCAATATGGCGTCATGACGTCACAGGTCAGTAAACAAAACCAATTAAAATAAGAACAACATGAATGACAGACGCCATTTTTGCTGAGCTGTGTCATCAACATAGATTCGACCAATCCAGGCCGTTCTCGATAAAATGACTAGAGATAGAAAATTATCAAATTTTATACAGCAAAGGTAGTACGAGGACGCGAGTCGCGCGCGACAACGTCAAAAGTCGCGACTTTCCAATACATTAACTGTCAAATTCTCACGACTTTTGACGTTGTCCGCGCGACTCGCGGTTTATTGCACAAATGATACCTACATTTTTTTAAAGTTGAAATGCCTCAAAGCGGTTCGAAGACTCATAATTTATACGAATATACAGGGCGTCCCAAAGTTTTTTAGATTGGATTGGGTATTTCCTGAAAAAAGAGTTTATGTTACTTCTAAAACTTAGTCATTTTGCATTCAAAGATTTTCTAAAAATTACTTGCCTCGTCTGGCAATCGAACCGACTTAAATGTAAAAAAAAACACCCCCACTTTTGTGATGCCAATCGAAAGAATGGCCAAAAATAATAACACTTCTTAAGTAACATGGTATTTTAAAATAAAGGAACAGCGTAATATTAATCATTTTAATCAAATTAAAAACAAATATGAAACTGCAGTATAGTCAATTAAGTGGGTATTTTTTTGTAAATTAGTTAATTAATTGATCAAAATGTGATCCCTCCTATCTTACGCTAAGAAATACAAAAATAATTACAAAAAATACCCACTTAGTTTATTACGGCAGTTTCATGTATGTTTTTAATTTGATTAAAATGATTAATTTCACGCTGTTCCTTTCTTTTAAAATATTATGTTACTTGAGAAGAGTTATTATTTTTTGGCCATTCTTTCGATTGCCATCATAAAAGTGGGGGTGTTTTTTTTTACATTTAAGTCGGTTCGATTCCCAGACGAGGCAAGTAATTTTTAGAAAATATTTGAATGCAGAATTACTAACTTTTAAAAATAACATAAAGTCTTCTTTCAGCAAAATACCCTATCTTCGATATTTAAGGTACTTTCTCTTCATGTCCCATAACTTAGGGCCGCCCTGTATATAAATATGAGATACCTACTGGGAAAAAAGTCCCAGAATGTAACAGTCTGACATTAGGTGGTGTGACACACCGGGAACAAAAGGATTAAATCAGACAACTTCATACAGTGGAATACTTACGCAATTGCACCCCTGGTCTTTGTGTACCTACCCTTCTGGGATAGAGGCGTGCGCTTAGGTAACTACCTATGAATGTATTTTGTTGATCTTTTCCATACGGAACCAAGACACTGTAGAATCTGTTGTTTACTTCTGAATATTATGTTAGTACACCTGCACCTACACAATTCATGTAAGTATTGCACGCCTGTCGTAGCTAATTTCCTTGTTTCGTTTTTCGACCAAAATATGTAATGCTAATGAGCCAAAAATAAAAATAACCATGACTAATAGGTTCTGCTGTGTCTGTAAAATATTCTAAAGCGTGGGCGTAGGCAGCGACCCCGTCGGACTTGACTTCAAGCACTGTTGTTATAAACTACAATGTAAGTACTTGTGACTTCGAGAACTTACTTGACTCCTGGTTACACTGTGTGGTACGTTCAACAGTAAATTATTAAGGTCTGCGGAGATCAGGGATTTTTGTCCCCATAAAAATCCTTGAATCGTTTAAAAAATGTCCACCGAGTACTTGTCACGGACTCGTCGCATAGGGTTTGCGGTCATTTGTTGCTTGGAAATAGAATAGAATAGAACAGAATAGAATAGAATAGATTAGAGTAGAGTAGAGTAGAGTAGAGTAGAGTAGAGTA
The DNA here is from genome assembly GCA_947310845.1 of Yponomeuta plumbellus. Taxonomy (NCBI): domain Eukaryota; kingdom Metazoa; phylum Arthropoda; class Insecta; order Lepidoptera; family Yponomeutidae; genus Yponomeuta; species Yponomeuta plumbellus. The sequence continues at coordinate 13,835,617 of OX371214.1, forward strand.
GAGTAGAGTAGAGTAGAGTAGAGTAGAGTAGAGTAGAGTAGAGTAGAGTAGAGTAGAGTAGAGTAGAGTAGAGTAGAGTAGAGTAGAGTAGAATAGAATAGAATAGATTTATATAGGTACCATTGCAATGCATTGACGCCTAGATTGTTTGTTATGAGTGCGCGCGTAGTCTTGAAGTGGCAATGAAAGTAATTGGCCATGTACAAGCAGTTGTCATTGTACTACAATGCGTTAGCAGAATGTAGGTCTCAGCTTCTTGTGCACTAACAGTTCGTTTTAGCTCGTTAGCTGTCAGTTGGTTTTTTTTGTATGCACTTTTGCCGACTGACAGAATTAACAGTAGATTAACTATTGTTGGCGGACGAGAAACCGGAAGTAAGACAGTCCACCTGGGCCTCGATTCTATTAGTGCATTATAGTACGATGACAGATAAACGGTCGGGTCACGTGGCGTGTTTTTCCATACCATTGACGCCTAGATTGTTTCATACGTGTACGCGCGTAGACTTGCAGCGGCAATAAAACTAAATCGCCATGTTCATGCAGTTGTAATTGAGCTACAATGCATTAGCAGTCTAGGCCCTGGTGCACAGGCATATGTATAGACATAAATGTATACTATCGTATTTTAAGGTAAGTACGTATCTAATAAAACACGTTAATACAGAGTTGAGATATTTATTTACATGCATAGTAATTTCTTTGGTTTATAACATACTACAGTCTGTAAAATATAGCTTGAGCTCCACGACAGCTGTCACACTGACAGGGCTAGGTTACGATATTGCCTCAGATTAAGGACGATATTGCTTAGACATCGAATAGTGTGCAGTAAGTACGGAGTTTTCACAGTACAAATATTCTGTGAAAAAAATTCAAAATTCATGGACGCTAATGTCCATGACAGCTGTCGCGGAGCTCAAGCTATATTTTACAGACTATAGCTGACCCGGCAGATAAATACTTCTATTGGACCACCCTTATCAATAATCATTTAGCCCTTTGCTTGGCAAACGCCCGCAGCGGGCAAGCGGCCATTGATTAACTATTGTTATGCTAATTGCCGCCATTAGAAGGGTTAGGGGTATGAAAAATAGATAAAACCTATTCTCAGACCTACAGAATATACATGTAAAGTTTCATCAAAATCGGTCAAACCGTTTCGGAGGAGTTTGCGCACTAACACAGTGACACGAGAACTTTATATATTACATTAAATAATAGATTTAACATCTACACTAAACCTAAACGAAATAAGTAACAATAATGGCAGTGATAAAAGTTAGAAGGAACAAGAAATCATGGTAATCAATCGCCACTCGATATTGGAGAACACTCTAATGTTACTAGAAATGCTCAATTCCTAGTGAGCTTCAGGAATTAAGCATTTTTTGGAAACCCTGTATAAGCGTATAGAGAACACATCGATCGATAGAGATATAGAAAACTATGTTTCTTATGACTAGATCCTGATATAGATATAGAATATAGATATAGAAAACTATGTTTCTTATGAATAGATATCATGCTATGGAATGTCTAAAGTTCTTACTTTATTATATGCACTTCATCATTACCCCATTATGGCATTAGGTCCGGATTGGTGGAGGCTTGTAAGACTAGTGGCTGGTCTTACTGTCAGAAGTTTTCAAGCCGCCCTATGGCCTCTGACTTGGCTTAACGACTGCCATCTTTTATTTTTATTTTTTGTACTAAGCATGCCTGTATTGTTTTTATTTTAAATTTAAGATTGTTGGCATCAATAAACGATTTATCTATCTATCTATCGATGGCAGCTGGCACCAAATGCTTAACGTGCCTTGCGAATCACGGAACCGCTCGGAAAAATGCCACTAGCGTTCATCCATGCACTGAACGCGCACTATGTTACTTAACCCTCGTGATCGTTTATGATCACTCAGGCAACCGGGCTACAAGCGATTATTTATACTTGATAATATCGATAATATAATATCTCCTAATCCACTATCAGCCCCATATCGAAAAACTGCGAAAATTCCACGTCTGAGCAACCTCTACAAAAAAAATCAGTAGAATTTTAGTCGTGCACTCCCGATATTTTTACCGAAAAAAATTACTGCACATGTTATGCTAAACAATCGGTAAATGGCATATAGTAACTTTATAGTACTAAGATACTAGCTACAGGTACTTGTTCATTTCTATGCATGCTTTGTTTATCTGTATACTGTGATTTTTTATTCCGTAGAATTCTGACATTTCATAAGTGTCGCTACTGAAAAACTTCTCCACCGAAAATATGTTTTCTTTCCTCGCACTTTTTTACTGTTTGTGTGGTGAAAAGAGACACAATTGTCACTCGCCTTAAATTCTCTTTTAATTTGGAGCTCCACACTTTATAAAATGGATACCTTCACTAACAAATTAAATGTGTAGACTTCAGATGTTCACACTTGTATCGAAATTGAAAAATGTGCCCGGGCAAAAAAGGTTTCTAATCTCTGACATGTCAAAAAACGATAACTGTCAGAATTCTACGGAATTAAAAATCAGACTTTAGTTTTGTACATCTAGTTCCATAAAATCATCATCATCATCAACCCATTATGGCCGCACCGAGGGGCACGGGTCTCCACCCTGAGGAAGGTATAGGCCATACTCCACCACGGGGGCCAAGTCCGGATTGGTGGAGGTTTGTAAGACTAGTGGCTGGTCTTACTGTCAGAATTTTCCAAGGCGCCCTAAGGCCTCTGAAATGGCTTAACGACTGCCATCTATCGACGGCAGCCGGCACAGTTGGTGCCTAGTGCCTTGCGAAGCATGGAACCGCTAGGACTTACGACATTATTATGCACCTGAATCTTCACAGGTGGTTAGAAAGAGCTAGACGAGCTGACATTAAAGGTAATAACCCTTCGGCTCGGCGGTTACCAAATTTAGTAGGGGGTACTCGGAAGCGAAATTAAATCTTATATTAATTGAACGTTGTTCTAAAGTCCCTTGTGTCAAGGCAATTTATCATTTGCAGAGTTGAACCAACGGGTTAAACAGTCATTAGGAAATAAACATAAATAAAATCACTATTTCATCAACAATAAGATACAATTGGTCTTTAGAGTGTTTGGAGCCTTCATTTAAGAAAAAAGATGCCTGTGTTAGGACGCTCCGCTCTTCCATAGCCAGTATTAACTATTTTCTAGACGCTACATTGAGAGAATCTTAAGACCACAATGCTTTTGACGTCGAGAATTTACTCTCTTATTTTATCTCTCGTCTCCTTGTAGTAACCGCCATGCGCAGGAGTCAGTTTCCTCTCTTCTTTTCTTTTTTCGTCTCTTCCTTTCTCTTTCTGTGTAGGGGAAGAGCTATCAGGAGACGACTCCGAGACGATGCCTTGGAGACGTTGGTGGGTGGCGCTTTGGCTTAGCCTGGAAAATGAAGAAAAAATAATAATAACTTCCAGAGAACACAACCACTTGACTTGGGGGGCAATTATAATCCACTGTGTGGAGTTGTCTGCATTATCCCGTTTGACGACCTCTGTGGCGAAGTGGTTAGCGCATCTGCCTACCTTGCGAGAGGTCCCGGGTTCGAATCACGGCTGGGGACAAAAAAAAAGAAACCCAGGTCTTGGATGTTTACATGTTTGTGACGTCGCTGTTTCTGGTTGCCACGACACATGGTATCCTAGTGTGGGGCCAGAAGCAATGTATGTGCCTGTATGTACATGTTATGTTATGTTCCCAGTATGTCACACCACCTTATGTCTCACTGTTACATTCTGGGACTTTTTGTCCTTTTAGGTATCTCATTCTCCTACTCTGAACTGTCATAAACATTCTTATTTTGACTCTTTCAAGTTGTCTAAATGCTTAACCCGGTAGAGTGGACAGTTACGTAATCTATGGGCTGGTCCCAAACTAAGATTCCCAGTGCTATGATAGTCGGTAAGGACATTACAAACATGAAAAAACACCCCGACCAGTGTCTCCAACAACGCCGTAATTACGGTAAACCTACCGTAATTTGAACATGTCTACCACCTACCGTAGACATGTTTGTTCAATTCTACCGTAATTTCGTCTTTATGAGGGCCGCCTTGAAAATTACGTACGAACCTTACATACAGTTTATTTTTATTTAAAACAACGTTTAAAATGACAACACTGTCATTTCCTGGGGTTTCCTATCGTTTCCATGTACAAAAAAGCTCAAAACGGTAAATCGTATTTTAATTTCTGATCTACCGTAATTTTCCGTCTTTTAGCGTATTTTTAGACTAGCAATACCGTAATTTTGACAAATAGAGTTGGAGACACTGACCCCGACTGAGGCCATTTGGACAAATTTACGGCGAAGGTTTCCGTCTACTCGACTTTCAAAGTTACATACATTTGTGAAGTTAACCAAATGTTTGCTTTACGATAAGATATCAATTATCAATGTTATTGTATCTTCCCAAATGTCCTGTGGTCTCCACGTTACAGGCTTCGCCTAGTGTGGAGATCCCCAGCTATCTTACGAAACACAAAATTGTGTAGTGTGCAGTGAACATGTCTCTGGAAAATGTTTTGTATTGCAAATGTAATTGGCAAATAAGCTCTATTTTTTTTAATTTGTTTTTCCTGGTACAATAAGTATAATATTCTTATCTTACCTCATCTCATGATCGCTGCCTTTTTCTTCACTACAGACGGCCCCAAGGCAGCGGCTAACACTATACATAACTGTATGTACATTGACATTCAACAAGCAGAATGCAAATTCATTACGTTGAAATAAATTTTTGATTTCTGATTTTGATGACCGTTCAAAGTCACACGGAATCAAATCTAACAATCCATACATGGTTGGGTCTATTTATCGCCCTAAGCAATGCTCACCTGACCTCCTCCACGTCAGCGACCTTGTCAATGAGGCTGGCGATGATGCCCTCCTTATGCCGGAGGGCCGCCTCAGCCCTGTCCAACTCCCGCCGGTAATTCAGTTCAGCGCGCGCCGCCCTCCGTTCTTGCTGGAGTATTCGTCGCTCTAGTTCTTCCAGCGTGCTGTAGGCACGGATTTTCACTGCCTGTGGACAGTATATCAGGCGTCCCAAAACTCAACGTCAAGCCGGAATCGGGTGAAAAGGCATATTAAATATAAAATTTTTAAAATTTTCTTCCCTCACTTCACAAATCCCGTACAGCGGCAAAATTATTCACACAAACACACACAAACACACACACACACACACACACACACCCTTAAACATTCAAACACACCCTCACACGCACACACTATGCAGTCATAATTTAACAGCACTCTGTTCCTTTATACAAATAAGTTTTAAAATATCTAAGGCCATAGCCTGTTTTCTTCTTTTTATTCCACTGTAAAATTTGTAAAATCTGTTTGTACAACTTAAATTATGTAAATCTATTTTTTGTTCCTGTCTATAAGCTAAGTTAATATAATGTAAGCCCTTAAGTGGCCTATGTTTGGATATTTTCACACAACCATATTTTGTAATTTGACTTGTGCTGTGGGTTTTGTATTAAACTAAAAATAAAATAAATAAAATTAATAAACTCACGCCCGATATCCCCGAAGGGGTAGGCAGAGGCACCAGTCACTGGAACTGGGCCCACGTTTTGCCGAGTTTATTATGTCCCAAACGTGACAAGTGGCAAGCCTGTCGCCGTTATCCGGGCACAATTTATCAGCGAATGGTGTTGCTGTACAAACAAATGTACGTAACTAAAAGTCATTGGTACATGCGTGGTTCGAACCTAGACTCTCAAGATCGAGAAGCAAGGGTCAACCCCACTACGCCACCACCACCTATTATACGCATATTAGTAAACGAAATTATAGGCATTTAAAAAGGATTGAAAGATCCTGTTGCCAGAAATCTTTAGTTTTTGTAATTTTTTTTTGTGTTCTAATTCTGAATAATGCTTTTTTAAACTGTTAACAAAATTTCAGAACCAGCTGCTCCAGCTTGGAAGAAAAGGAGACTTTACAAAAAAAAAAAATCGCCCATTTTTAATTTTAATTTTATTTTTCATTATGTTTGTGAAATTTCTTGAATAAATAATAAAAATCATAACTCATCATCAACCCATTATGACCCCACCGAGGGGCACGGGTCTCTTCCCTGAGGAAGGTATAGGCCATACTCCACCACGGGGCCCAAGCCCGGATTGGTGGAGGCTTGTAAGACTAGTGGCTGGTCTTACTGTCTGAATGTTTTCAAGCCGCCCTAAGGGCTCTGACTTGGCTTAACGGCTGCCATCTATCGACGGCAGCCGGCACCAACTGCTTAACGTGCCTTGCGAAGCTCGAAGCCGCTAGGAAAAATGACACTAGCGTTAGTCATACAACGGTCACCCATTCATGCACTGAACGCACCCTATGTTGCTTAACCTTAGTGGTCGTTTAAAATCACTCGGACGGCCGAGGCTGCGAGCGATTCATTTTATTTGTTTTATTACCTTAAGGGCCAATTTTTCAATAGTCAGATAAAACTTAACTGGAGAATAAATTGAAAGCTGTCACTGTCTAAATCATACGACAAGACAGTGACAACATCAGTTTTATTCTCCAGTTAAGTTTTATCTGACTATTGAAAAACCGGCCCTAAATATAACAATATTTATGTACCCGTTTTTTCGTTCATTTCTTGTGTCAAGTTGTTTTTTTTTTCTCTTTTGTTTCTTTTCCGTCTTCTGCTTTCAGTCCATCCAGTCCAGGTTCACCCGGTGTCCTACCTTGATCTCCTGCCGTATGGCGTCGAATTTGACCGCGGATTCGTGCGGGGAACGCGTTCGTCGATGCGCACTGCGACGCAACGAGGCCAGAGCCGCAGCGTTGGAGCGCAAGCGCGCGCGAAATATGCCCGCCGCCTTCCGGTACAGTCTGGCCAGTAAAAACCAGAGGTATTAAATTAACCGCTCGCTGAATCGCTCGTAGCCTGGGCTGCCTGAGTGATCTTAAACGATCACTAAGGTTAAGCAACATACGGCGCGTTCAGTCTATGGATGGGTCACCGTCTATGACTAACGCTAGTGGCATTTTTCCGAGCGGTTCCGTGCTTCGCAAGGCACGTTAAGCAGTTGGTGCCGGCTGCCGTCGATAGATGGCAGTCGTTAAGCCAAGTCAGAGGCCTTAGGGCGGCTTGAAAACTTCTGACAGTAAGACCAGCCACTAGTCTTACAAACCTCCACCAATCCGGACTTGGCCCCCGTGGTGGAGTATGGCCTATACCTTCCTCAGGGAAGAGACCCGTGCCCCTTGGTGGGGACATAATGGGTTGATGATGATGATTAAATTAACATAACATAACATTTACATACAGGCCATACATTGCTTCTGGCCCCACACTAGGATACCCTGTGTCGTGGGAACCAGAAACAGCGACGTCACAAATATGTAACCATCCAAGACCTGGTTTTTTTTTTGTCCCCAGCCGGGATTCGAACCCGGGACCTCTCGCATGGTAGCCAGATACGCTAACCGCTGCGCCACAGAGGTCGTCATTGTACTCCCACCATCATCATCAACCCATTATGTCCCCACCGAGGGGCACGGGTCTCTTCACTGAGGAAAGTGACATGTCATGAGGAAAATGGTGTCAAAAATGACACCTTTTTTGCTTTTACTTAGCTTTCCGTAACCGCTCTCTTGATCTGACTAGCGCTCTGATATATCTCTTTTTATTGTAAAAATACCAAAAATTAAACTTAAATAACTTTGTTGCTATATTCTATAAATATTTTGTGTTGTTTTGTTTTTAAGAATATTCTTATCTTATCTTATCCATCTTTCAATTGAATCGGTTAATTACCAAAGGGAATTAGTCAGCATTTTTTCGATGTGGTAACTTTGACCCAATTAGACTCATTTTTTATTCTAAATGGCACATAACAAGCTCAATTACAATAAAATTACATTGGTAACACAAAGTATTTTAGAGTCATCAAACAATTTTTTTATGTAGACAGTTTTTTAATCATACTGTAAAATTAGAAGAGCTTGACTTGTTACCTTTAGTAAATAATCGATTCAATTAATCTCTGTTCTGTAACGAACACTCATGCATATGGCGGGCGTCACTGAGCGGAAAGAGACAGAACGTGCACTCTGGATGAATAAACTCACCTAACGTTTTTCAAAGCAGTTTTCAACTCCTCTTTGGCGCTGTCGTGTTCCTTACACAGACCACTGTACTTCTCTTCTAGAAGATTCTTCTGATCTTGCAACTTCTGTAGCTGTTCCTTGCAACGTTCACTTTCCATGCCGTATTGGTGCTTGAGCTCGTCTAATAGCCTGTGGTGAGACGGGAAATTATTATTAAATTATTAATTATTAAAATTGCGATTTAAGAATTGTGTTAAGCACACTCTTTGCAAAAAAGCTTATTATAAAATCAACGATTATTTAGAAGACAAGGACGTATGGCATTAAATAGTATTTTAATATTAAATTTAATCAGAGGATAAATGTGTCTAGTGTTCAACACATCCAAGATATTATTTTGTAGGTTTGATTTGTATTAGCTTTAAGGTGATTTGAGAAAAGATGGTCAGAGTGGAGTTTTTTTTCGCTGCCTTTTTCTCCACTACAGACGGCCCCAAGGCAGCGGCTAACATTATACATAACTGTATGTACATTAACATTCAACAAGCAGAATGTAAATTCTTTACGTTGAAATAAATTTTTGAATTTTGAATTTGAATTTTTGAATTAGTATGTGAAGCTGCGTATCAATCAACCAATCAATCAATAAATAAATAAATAAATAAATCTATCAATCAGTCAACAAATCAATCAATCAACCAACCAGCCAAGCGTATGCAAGGAAGAATTTGTTACTACATTAACTTAATTTTCACTAATAATTATTTTATTTTATTTTAGCACCAATATGGTGCTTGAGCCCGTCTTATAGCCTGTGGTGAGACGGGAAATTAGTATGTGAAGCTGCGTATCAATGAGTCAATCAATCAATAAACCATCCAGCCAAGCGTATGCAAGCAAGAATTTGTTACTACATTAGCTTAATTTTCACTAATAATTATTTTACTTTATTCCAAAACCAACAGCGTTACAGAGTTTCAAACTTAAAGTATTGCATGATAAGTAAGGCAAATAGCAGGCTTATCTTTTTAAACTGATAGGATACTTAACGTAAACTTAGACTAAACATACGAAACGGGGCGACCCTGCCGAACCGCTGCAACTGTCAGACCGGGTATGAACTAAAATTTTACCCTCATCATCAACCCATCATGTCCCCACCAAGGGGCACGGGTCTCTTCCCTGAGGAAGGTATAGGCCATACTCCACCACGGGGGCCAAGCCCGGATTGGTGGAGGCTTGTAAGACTAGCGGCTGGTCTTACTGTCAGAAGTTTTCAAGCCGCCCTAAGGCCTCTGACTTGGCTTAACGACTGCCATCTATCGACGGCAGCCGGCACCAACTGCTTAACGTGCCTTGCGAAGCACGGAATCGCTCGGAAAAATGCCACTAGCGTTAGTCATAGACGGTGACCCATCCATGGACTGAACGCGCCGTATGTTGCTTAACCTTAGTGATCGTTTAAGATCACTCAGGCAGCCCAGGCTACGAGTGATTCGATAAGAGGTCAATCCCCAACCGGACCAAGACACGGCAAGGCCGTTAGTTTCACTAACGAAAAAAATTACTTCCAGAGAAAAGCTGTTTAAAAATAAAATCTTTTTCATAGATAAAACAATCGGCAGGTAGTTCCAAACCTTTTACAATGATCCACTCTTCGCTCGTGCAGATCCGCGGGCACGGTGCGCGCGCGCAGTACAGCGTCCATCCGCTCCATCTTCCCTTCAGAGGCGGCCAAAGCGCTCTTGGCCGCGAAATACTCGCGGTGTACCGTCTCGTAGTCGCGCATCATGGCCGCCACTTTACATTTTAAAAAAAATAACATCTCAAAATGGATTGTAAACTTTTTGTCCGGATTTACTTACGGGTGTTGTTATATCGGAAGACGAGACGAGCAACCGACGACGCGAGCTCCGTCTCTGCTCACCATGATTAAGCTCTGCGAATCTGAGCGAAACCTGGTCGGACTCTTCCGATATAACAACACCCGTAAGTAAATCCGGACAAAAAGTTTACAATCTCAAAATGGGTACCAAAAAGTCTTCAAATCTTGGTGGGTTTCTACACCTCATGCTGTAACGTTACTGAACTTAATAAAAAAATTAAAAAAATCGAAAAAAAAATATGTATTTTTGGTTTTTTTTTAATCCCGCAGGCCTGCCAACATTTTTCTTTCACAGCTAAATTAGTTATTCACATAGTAATATTAGAAATCTATCACAGTATTCCAAGATTATAACATGCTCATACAACTGTGGTATGTATTATCTAATTTATTTAGTGATTTAATTAATTCATACCATTAATCTCCAGCAGTGGACTTCTTGTGGCTGAATGATGATGATGATGATGATGATGATTAATCTCCAACGGAATAATTTTGAGTTATGTATATTCGATGATACCAATCCGGACTTGGCCCCCGTGGTGGAGTATGGCCTATACCTTCCTCAGGGAAGAGACCCGTGCCCCTCGGTGGGGACATAATGGGTTGATGATGATATTCGATGTATTTTGAAATGTTATTTGATTTGAATGTCTGTTGTCGACAATAATAATAATAATTATGCTAAGCACTCAAATGAATGTTAGAACTCTAAATAAATGATATTGTAATATATTATATATTTTATAATGAATTTTAAGCAATAAGGTCGCCTCTTGTACTGCATGTTATTGTTAATGTTCTGTATTAATGTTTTTCCTGGTACAATAAATAATATTCTTATCTTATTGTTCTCAGAAAATTACTATTTATGCATGCGGTATCTATCTGTAATTGGAGGCACATTAAGCAACGATGACAATAATAATATAGCTAGTAATATACGAGCTGGATAATATAGCAAGTTAAATTTAAAAAATCTTCAATTAGATTCAAAGTGTCGTTGCAAGACCAACCTGCCGCCGGGTCTACAGGGCCTGACGGAATGCGCCCGCGCCGGCGGGTCCTCAAAGCTTGAGGGGTTAAGTGTTTTAATAAATGAGTCATATAGATGCAAAGTCAGCAACATCGACTTTTTTCACATCCAAAAGTATTAGCTATTTTACGGAATAATCAGACTTCTTTCAGGACTTTCTTATACAGGTATTTTTAGTACATTACTTTTACATTACATACTGTATAAAACTCATATTAACTAGAAGCTACTACATTATAATTGTAAGTAAAAATATCTTATGTACGCTTTCAGTTAAAGTGGATGTTGCTGACTATGCTTCTATATGACTCAAATGTCTTTCCTTTTTTCATTTCGGCTGAGGACAAAAAAGCCCAGGTCTTGGATGTTTACATGTTTGTGACGTCGCAGTTTCTGATTCCCACGACACAGGGTATCCTAGTGTGAGGCCAGAGGCAATGTATGTGCCTGTATGTGAATGTTTATGTTTTTTTTATTTTCAAAAATAAAACCGTAGAAATGTAGAAACCATTCAACCCATACATACTTACTTTTATCCTCATACAACTCATACACCTCCTTGAGTTTCAACTCCACTTTCTCGGCGCGCTCCGCCAGGGTCCTCTTCTCCAACTCAACGGTCTCTCTCTCCAGGGCCATCTTCCTCTGACTCTTGCTAAGGAGGACCAGCTCCTCTTCCAGAGAGGACACTTTCTCTTGGAGACTCTTGTTTTCTGTAAAATTGTGTAATGTAAATTCATTCAAGGGATTTTACGACGGTGTTTTTTGGTAGGTCTGAGAATATATCGTAGGTCCAATAACATGTAGGTATTGTATTATAATTGTCCTTGAACATACATAAAACCATAGGCCTTAGGGCTTGAAAACTTCTGACAGTAAGACCAGCCACTAGTCTTTCAAACCTCCACCAATCCAACTTGACCCCCGGCCTATAACTTCCTCAGGGAAGAGAACCGTGCCCCTCGGTGGGGATAATGGGTCGATGATGATGATACATAAAACAATTACGGACGAATTAAAAATCACCTCCATTTGTGGAGTTGTCTAAAAAGATACGCACCTGTGACAAGTTGCATCGATTTCCGGTTCAGGTTCTCGAACTGTTTCTCGTAATCCATGATGAGGTTTTCCTTCTCCTGTATGTTGTCCTGGTAAGCGTCAAAGAGCGGAGCTGGGAACACAAAATCTATAATAAATAAAATTCAAAGTCCTGACTGACTCACTCATCATCGCCCAGCCCAAGCCGTTGGGCCTAGGAAGCTGAAATTTGATAGAGGGTCTATATATCACGTAGGCAAGGAATAAGACAGGATTTTTTAAAATTCAACCCAGAAGGGGGCGAAAAGGATTGCCAAAATTTGTATGGGAGGTATAAAGAATGTTGTCTAATTTTCTTGAAACTTAAAATAAATACTCTTCAACGCAATTGATTGAACACGTGTTTCGCCGTTTTTCTAAATTTAACCATTAAGGAAGTGAACGGGGTTGCAAAATCTTTAACTAAAGTCCACGCGGACGGAGTCGCGGGCGAAAGCTAGTAAAGTATACTTACACGATGAACCCAGCTTTGAAATTATTTGAAAATGGCATTGCTAATTCCAGAGTTGATGTTATGAAAAGTTATTAATTAGATACAGCCGCACCCTACTTTATTTTAGCTCCCTATTCGTAGCAATCTCTTTCAACCCTTAAGGACCATCATCTCTCAAGAAGCTCCTCTTGTTTAGCTCTCTTCGCGCCACCTCGCGGCGAGAATCCGAATTGTAAACGACAAATTTTAGATGTAAGGTTTCCAATGTATATATCTCTTTCTGGTGTATACAATAAAGAGTTCTAATCTTATCTAATCTATTTCTCTTGGCTCGCCATGCCGCGCGAACGCTTCTGTATTTATGTGCTTTTAGCGGAAATAACGCTTGCCCCTGGACTTTCTCCTGACTCTTAACGCTAACACTGCTTTGTGCTGTGCCTATTGAATTGAACTTCCTGCAATACATACTCAAAGCCTGTGCGCTCAGAAGGCCAGACAGATCAGCAACTCGTGTGGGAGTCTCGCGACCGCTCTTGTTTGAACCATCTTCAGCGTTGCCAGCATCTGAAAACATAATAGATAGATAGATAAAAAGTTTATTTGCCATACCAATAACACACAATAAATATGAGACAAGGACTACACAACTATAGTCCGTTTCTTAATTCGATCTAAAAAAAGAATGACGCGGTGTTACCGCTATAAAAGCTATAGGTTAACTCGGTAGATTTTTTTTACCGTAAATAGAAAACTCCTTGAAATCCTTATCACATCAGACATTAAAATTGAATTACTCGTAAGAGCAAAGTCTAAAAAAAAAACACCTGCGTAGCATACACAATTTAACTTGGAAGTATAATGGGGTTATTTGGTTTTTACGTACTAGCAACATTCAGACATTGACAGCCTAAGAATTGTATGGAGATGTCAACGTGACAATTTTTTTTTTCATTGAATGAAAAACAGACTGTACAATATGCTGAAAACAAAAAACCAAGACTATATGCAACAATCAGAACATCCTATCTTATTATACTACAAGACAAGAAAAGTAAAAAAGTTACAAAACATGGCGTTTACAAAAATAAAAATCGTCTTTCACAAAGAGCGCAATTCAAAAAGCCGTCATTCACAAAACACACACAATTCGGTATTTGACACTATCAACCATAAATTATTTGATATGCTCTATTAAAACAAGAATTACAAAATGTATCTCTTTTACTCATTTACTAGTTATTAAAATTTTTAAATAGATGAAACATAAAAAGAGTGCTCTGAAATGTGACGTCATAAGCAAGTATTTTCATACAAAATTCCGTTTTAAAAGTAACTCATTTGACATTTTGTCAAATACCCAATTCCCTAAAATTTGATTATATTTGGGCAAAGGCTTTTCATAATCATGCATACGTAAATTCACGCCTGCATCCCAGAGGGATAGGCAGATACGTAGTGGTCTCGAACCTACCGATTTTTCGGTATTTCTACCGATATGAGCTCTGTCCTACCGAAATAAAGAAATGCAACGATTTTTCCACGATTTCAGAGAATACCCACAAATATTCCGATTTTTCTACCGATTTTGATACTTTTTAGTTGGCAACCCTTTTCATCTATGTTTTAAGGGGCCCATTCACAGATTTTTCCATAGGTATATTTTGGGGAATTTCCTTCAGTCAGTTATACAACTCAATGTTAGGGGTTTCCCACTCGAGAATTCATTTGACTAAACTCGTCTAAAGCGCAGGAATACGGATTGTATTTTTTCATTATTTTTTTGTAGCTTCGAAGAGAAAGTTAGTTTCTGACCGTTGCGAAGTGAGTGCCTCCAAAAAATATAAGATTATTAAGTTAAAATGTCTGACGAGGAACCGAGTACAAGGGCGTGTGCAAAAAGAAAAAAAAACTACAATATTACAGAAAGGAATGGGAAGAAGAATTTTCACGGTGGCTATAAGATGACCGCGGCTAAGGCCAAAGAGTATGGCTATGACCCAAAAATATGATTGTTTCATGTTAATAACACTTAAATCGTTTATTTTTTATTACTAAACGAATTTGACTTATTATTGTTTTTTTTTTAATATACCGATTTTAGGTCCAATTATACCGATTTTTGTGGACAACTCTACCGATTTCGCTCTATGACGTTCGAGACCGCTGCCAGGGACTGACACTTGCTAAGATTATCAGCCTCATCGTCTGTCTCAGCTTGGGTGTATTGTCCATGTTTGTAATGTCCTTGCCTGGTTACGATAGCACAGGATATCCTAGTTTGGGACCAGGTCAAGTGATTGTGTTGGGTGGAAGTTATTATTTTTATTACCATTACTATAAAACATGATGGTTAAGCAACATAGGGCGCGTTCAGTGCATGGACGGGTGACCGTTCTATGCCCAACGCTACTGGCATTTTTTCCGAGTGGTTCCGTGCTTCGCAGGCTCGCTAAGCAGTTGGTGCCGGCTGCCGTCGATAGATGGCAGTCGTTAAGCCAATTCACAGGCCTTAGGGCGGCTTGAAAACTTCTGACAGATCAAGCCTCCACCAATCCGGACTTGGCCCCCGTGGTGGAGTATGGCCTATACCTTCCTCAGGCAAGAGACCCGTGCCCCTCGGTGGGGACATAATGGGTTGATGATGAAATGATGATTGTAACTCACCTTGTCTATAACCAATGCTGGAGGTGATAAGCGAATCGAGTGTATCGCTGTGAGTTTTGAAAGGCTCCCGTCCGTCTACCGAGAGGGGCTGAATATTGTCGCGTACCCTTTCACGGTACTTAGCCAGTTGGACGTTTAGCCTGAAGAACAGAAATCAGAAATGTATTAGAATTTACATACTGTTTGGTGAATTTCAATGTTAGTGTTAGCCGCTGCCTTGAGGCCGAATGTAGTAGAGAAAAGGGCAGCGAAAAAAACTTCACTCTGACTGTCTTTTCTCAAATAAATTTCTTAACGAGTACGGGCCGATTGATTGATCAGAAACCAGGTACTTATTTTAACGTAAAGAATTTACATTCTGTTCATTGTCAATGTATTTACAATGTAAGCCGAACCATTCAATCTGAACATCTTTTCTCAAATCACCTAAAATATAAAAATAAAAACATTAAAGACATTGCATACAACTTACACACAACACAAAAATTACATTTACAAAATGTACACGTTATTACGCTTACTTCACATACTCACAAAAATTCCATTATGTAAATGTCAATGTAAATATAAAATTGTAAAATAATGTCAAGGCAATATCACAGATTAAAAAAAAATTAAAAAAAAGAAACTAACCAAATAAATAACTCCGAGGCATATCCGACCCAAAAGTCCCCATAATACTGGTCGCGTTACCGCGCTGCACAGCAAGGGAAATCCTTTAGCTCTAATCAGATATGCCCCAGAGCAAAACGCCATTTTATCACCTAAAATGCAATACATAAGTTGCTACGAATATATCTACCTAAGAAGCTCAAAACCCATGAGTGCAATCATCACTTGCAAATGTCAAAACATTGTTTACGGACGGACCCGTTCACGAGCATAACGCAGGGGTCAGCCATCGCAATAGGCTATTTGACCGATGTCTGACCATATCATGTTTATTGTTGGTGTTCATGGACGATATCATATTTTTTGTTGGTGTTCCTCAGAAAGTGGGCATTTTAAATTCTTTCGTGTATTTCTTCTACAAATGGCAAACGAAAATTTACTTTTGAAATAAGCCGCCAAAACGCTATCTTGGGCAATATGGCGTCGCACAAGAATGCTGACTTCACTTGGCAGTAAAAAAACCAATGAACGTAAGAAAAAATGAACGACAAACGCCATTTTTACTGACATGTGACGTCATTATAGAATCGCCTAATCAGGCCGTTTACGTTACAATGGCTGCAGATACATAATTATCAAATTTTATCTCATGTTTTTTTACGAATAAAAATTGTTTTTTTAGTTACCGTCCGGCCGCTGGGAGAATACGATCCTGACAGGTCATGTTAGAACGGACGACGTAACCTTGAAGTGGCGTTAAATTTTCGATTAAAATATTTTTATGTCCTATTTATCCTACTAGCAAATAATTGTCATTGAAACTATATCATTGTGTAAACTTACAATCAATGTTATATTTTGCACAGTGATTAAAATGTTGAATAAGAAGAAATAAATATTGAATGTTCGTGCGTAAAATCCATAGTACGCTGTCACAGGGTTATGTCAACCGTATTTTTTTGTAGTGACGTACCAAAAATAACGAAAATAATAACGGTCCCTTTAACGATACGAAGTTGATGAAAAGGCTTTAGAAAAAGATCATCGCGTTCTCATAATCTCTCCGTACCACTGCCGTACAAAGCGTTTGAGCTGATCTGGGCTCAAATAAAAGGTCGCACAGCTCGCCACAACACGTGAAGCACCATTCACCACCACCACCACCACCTTCACATGACCCTTCTAAAATGCCTGCGAAAATGGCACAAGAGATGACTGAGTGAAGGCCGTCTAAAAAACCAAACTACTTAATCGTGAGTCAGTTAGTTAGTCAGTGGCAAAAGCTAGTTAAGAATAACGTAAGGAATTGTAACGTTGATTTTCTCCCACCACTACTCATATGAAACAGACAGGTGTCAGGATCGTATACTCCCAGCGGCCGAAGATGCCTTAAAGCTGTTTTCAGACTCATAATTTAGACGAATATAGTCTGTTAGCTTTTAGAATATACCTCGGGCTCTAGAGCAGGCTTCGGTTTTCACCGAAAGCCCACGAGTGTAATATATACTACTTCCTGCTCTGTATCAGTTTAGTCGCTGTTTCTGCTTCCCACGACACAGGGTATCCTAGTGTGGGGCCAGAAGCAATGTATGTGCCTGTATGTAAATGTTATGTTATGTTATGTTATGTTATGTTATGTTATGTTATGTTATGTTATGTTATGTTATGTTATGTTATGTTATGTTATGTTATGTTATGTTATGTTATGTTATGTTATGTTATGTTATGTTATGTTATGTTATGTTATGTTATGTTATGTTATGTTATGTTATGTTATGTTATGTTATGTTATGTTATGTTATGTTATGTTATGTTATGTTATGTTATGTTATGTTATGTTATGTTATGTTATGTTATGTTATGTTATGTTATGTTATGTTATGTTATGTTATGTTATGTTATGTTATGTTATGTTATGTTATGTTATGTTATGTTATGTTATGTTATGTTATGTTATGTTATGTTATGTTATTTCCGTCATATTAGTTCCGATTTCGACATTAAGTGTCATATTAGTGCCGATAATTCTATTACACGAATATATCCGATTCTATCCGATAGTAGCCGAGGTATATTCTAAAAGCTAACAGACTGTACGTATAAATAACACTGTTTTTTTCACTCTGTCAATTAGCCTATTGAATCGTACCTGTACAAAACGTCCTTCAGAGCCTGCATATCCTTGTGCATCCTCGTGTTGTGGTCCTTAACCTGCTGCAGGATGATCTGACGACTGCTGCAGCTCATACACACTTCCACCAACGGAATCGCCGTGGAGAGCTCCGAGCAGTCTGGACATAGGAGAAGAATTTATTATTAACTAGCTGTGCCCCGCGGTGTTACCCGCGGTTCATCGATTTTCCCGTAGGAATAAGATATTTCCCCGCGGTAAAACGTAGCCTATGTTTTAATCTAGGGTATCGGCTAACTCCATACCAAATTTTATTAAAATCCGTCCAGCCGTTTCAGCGCTAAAGACTGACAAACATATAAACACACACACACAAACTTTCACGTTTATAATATTAGTGTGATTATGTATTTTTTGTATAAAACACATCATCTTCGTCTCTTCCCTGAGGAAGGTATAGGCTATACTCCACCACGGGGACTAGTCCGGATTAGTGGAGGCTTGTAAGACTAGTGGCTGGTCTAACTGTCAGAAGTTTTCAAGCCGCCCTAAGGCCTCGACTTAGCTTAACGGCTGCCATCTATCAACTGCTTAACGTGCCTTGAGAAGCACGGAACCGCTCGGAAAAGTACCACTAGCGTTAAACATAGACGGTCACCGATCCATGCACTGAACGCGCCCTGTGTTGCTTAACCTTCGTGATCGTTTAAGATCACTCAGGCAGCCGGGGCTACGAGCGATTCAGCTAATAAAAATATAAAATAAAATAAAGGTCTCTAAATAAAGGTATTATTTAATTTACAGCGGTGGTGGCGTAGTGGGGTTGACCTTTGCTTCTCGATCATGAGGGTCTGGGTTCGAACCACGCATGTACCAATGACTTTTAGTTACGTACATTTTGTTTGCACAGCAACACCATTCGCTGATAAATTGTGCCCGGATAACGGCGACAGGCTTGCCACTTGTCACGTTTGGGACCTAATAAACTCGGCAAAACGTGGGTCCAGTTCTAGAGACTGGTGCCTCTGCCTACCCCTTCGGGGATAACGGGCGTGAGTTTATTATTATTATTATTATTTAATTTAATAAAATTAATTAATTAATTCAAACTAGTACATTAAGCACTTACTAACATAGGTAAATGTATTTTATCTGCGTACTAACCGTACAGGATGAGTCTTTGTTACTTGAAATAAATAAATAAATAAATGAATAGAATAGAATTGAAAAAGACACACCTTTGTCAGGCACCTCGAACTTCCTCACTCGATCCTCCAACTCCTTACTCCGTTCCCTCAGCTCCGAGCCCTTCGACTGAAGCTCCTGGATGGTAACCTTGCAGTCCTCTATATACTTGACCATAGTGCTATGCTGCTCTTTGAGTTGGTCGTTCTCGTCAGCGAATAGTTTGTTGTATTCCAGGACAGATTTCAGCTTCTCTTTCAGCTTGGCTATGGCGGCTTCCTTTTCGGTAATCTGGGAAAAGGCGGATGTGACAGGCAATACAGTTAGACCTGAGACTTTCGCACTTAGCCTGATAAAACATAAACATTTACATACAGGCACATACATTGCTTCTGGCCCCACACTAGGATACCCTGTGTCGTGGGAACCAGAAACAGTGACGTCACAAACATGTAAACATCCAAGACCTGGAGTTTTTTTTATAGTCAGACCATTGCATTAAATCATTGATAGACGACCTATGTGGCGCATAGGAAGCTGCCTGAGTAATCATAAACGATCACGAACGTTAAGCAACATACGGCGCGTTCAGTCCATGGATGGGTCACCGTCTATGACTGACGCTAGTGGCATTTTTCCGAGCCGTTCCGTGCTTCGCAAGGCACGTTAAGCAGTTGGTGCCAGCTGCCGTCAATAGATGGCAGTCGTTAAGCCAAGTCAGAGGCCCTAGGGCGGCTTGAAAACTTCTGACAGTAAGACTAGCCACTAGTCTTACAAACCTTCAAGCCGCCCTAAGGCCTCTGACTTGGCTTAACGACTGCCATCTATTGACGGCAGCCGGCACCAACTGCTTAATGTACCTTGCGAAGAATCAAGAATCAAGAATTTATTTCAACGTAAAGAATTTACATTCTGCTAGTTGAATGTCAATGTACATACAGTTATGTATAATGTTAGCCGCTGCCTTGGGGCCGTCTGTAGTGGAGAAAAAGGCAGCGAAAAAAAAACTCCACTCTGGCCATCTTTTCTCAAATCACCTTAAAGCTAATACAAATAAAATATACAAAATAATATCTTGGATGTGTTGAACACTAGACACATTTATCCTCTGATTTAATTTAATATTAAACTACTATTTAATGCCATACGTCCTTGTCTTCTAAATAATCGTTGATTTTATAATAAGCTTTTATGCAAAGAGTGTGCTTAACACAATTCTTAAATCGCGTTGGGGGTAACTCTAATATATCTTGGGGTATCTTGTTGTAGAACCTTATACAGTGCCCCATAAAGGAAGTATTAACTTTTGCAAGTCTAAATCGTGGAAATGACAATTTATGTTTATTCCTAGTATTAACGTTATGATGGCTACCAAGAGTTTCGAAGTCCTTAATATTTTTCCGAACGTACATAATATTTTCATAAATGTATTGGCTTGCAACTGTTAAGATGTTAGTTTCTTTGAAAAAATCTCTTAGCGAGTCCCTACTACCTAGCTTGTAAATAAATAGGATCGCTCTCTTCTGCAAGATGAAGATAGTCTCAATGTCTGCTGCCCGGCCCCATAGTATTATACCATAGGACATAATACTATGGAAGTAACTAACATAAACAAGCCTAGCAGTTGCAACGTCAGTAAGTTCTCGAATTCTTTTCACGGCATATGCTGCGGAGCTTAGTCTATGTGCCAATTTTATAATATGTGGACCCCATTGTAGTTTGGCATCGATTGTGATGCCCAAAAATACATTATCTTCAACAAATTCTAGTTTATCATTTTCAATTACAATGTTGTTTTCAACTAATTTTACGTTAGGTAGGGTAAATTTCATACATTTTGTCTTTTTTGAATTTAACAATAGATTATTTACTGTAAACCAATCTAGAACGTGCGAGAGAGCATTATTTGCTTCGTCAAGATTATTTTCCTGTCTCTTTATTTTAAAAACAAGTGACGTGTCATCAGCATATAGCACTATCTCACACATTTTTTGTACCAACGGCGTACCAAGCACGGAACCGCTCGGAAAAATGCCACTAGCGTCAGTCATAGACGGTGACCCATCCATGGACTGAACGCGCCGTATGATGCTTAACCTTAGTGATCGTTTAAGATCACACAGGCAGCCCCGGCTACGAGCGATTCAATCGAGTGAATACATAGAATATTGATACAAAAAATCTATTACTCACCAACAAAACATTTTCTTCACACTTATCCATAATGGAGACAATGAGGGTCTCATATTTCTTGGTCAGCTTCCTCTTCTGCTCCTTGAGAAGCGAACGGGCTTCTTTGCTCAGGCTCATGGCTCTGGGCGACGCCATCACTGGTGCAGTGGACTGTTTCTTACGGGGAGGCTTTACTGGTTTGCCACCTGAAAATAAAAACATGAATGTTTACATACAGGCACATGCATTGCTTCTAGTCCCACCCTAGGATACCGTGTTGTGGGAATCAGAAACAGCGACATCACAAATATGTAAACATCCAAGAACTGGGTTATTTTAAATTAAGGGAAACCAGTTTTATTTGTTTGTAAGCACTGATAGTTCAAGACGCATTACGGTTAAATGTAAGGAATTATTGTGAATGGTTTCCTTTGTAACGGAATGGCTTTTTCTTCTCTCTTTATTATTTATTTATTTATTGATACTTATATTGACTTAAATTTTAAGTAAAAATATAGTACAATGCGGCGGACTTAATGCCATATTATTTATTATTCCTTACCTACATTATATGTATCATGGCGGGCACCGAGAAGTTCCAGCAGCTTCTCGGGGATATATTTGTTGCCTTTGAGCCCACCGACAACGCTGACGAGACCCTACACAATCTGGTCGAAACTCTGAGGGACGAGGGCATCAAGTTCTGCAAAACGCAGCGGACAGGCAAGAAATCCAAACTCTCGGCTGAGACTCTCCGGTTGCTGACAAAAAGACGGGAAACCACCCAAGCGACTTCGTCAGAGAGGTCGAACCTGAACAAGCGAATTGCGAAGATGGTACGGCGCGACCTTCGTTGCTCCAACACACGCCTCATTGAAGAGGCAATAGAGCAAAACCGAGGGTCCAAAGTATTCACTCAGCAGCTTGACAGGAGCCACCTGACGAAGCTTACAACGCACGATGGGAGGACCGTATTGTCGAAGCCGGAGATCTCCGCCGAGATAGAGGATTTCTATGGCCGATTATACGCTGCACATGCCTCTTATTCCCAACGAGACGACCAAGATTCCAGAGCCACCCTGACGCGCCACTACACCGACGAACTGCCTGACATCAGTCAAGACGAGATCGTGCTAGTTCTGAGGCAGCTTAAAAATGGAAAAGCCCCCGGTGAGGACGGAATAACATCAGAGCTTTTGAAAGCTGGAGGAGCCCCTGTTATACAGGAATTACAAAGGCTCTTCAACGCCGTCCTTTACAGTGGGAGAACTCCAAAGGCATGGAGCGGGAGTTTGGTGGTGCTCTTTTTTAAGAAGGGTGACAAAACTCTTCTTAAAAATTACAGACCCATCTCGCTCCTGAGCCGTGTCTATAAGCTGTTTTCACGAGTGATCACGAATCGTCTCGCCAGGAGACTCGACGAGTTCCAGCCGCCAGAACAGGCCGGGTTTCGCGGAGGATATGGCACCATAGACCACAATCACACAGTGAGGCAGATTATACAGAAGACCGAAGAGTATAATCAGCCCCTGTGTCTTGCTTTTGTGGACTATGAGAAGGCCTTTGACTCTGTCGAAACCTGGGCTGTTCTGGAATCCTTACAGCGATGCCAAGTAGACTATCGTTATATCGAGGTGTTGAGATGTCTGTACGAAGCCGCCTCCATGAGTGTCCAAGTACAGCCAGCAGTCTAAGCCTATCCAACTGCGTAGAGGAGTAAGACAGGGGGATGTTATATCCCCGAAACTGTTTACAAGCGCGTTGGAAGACATGTTTAAGACGCTGGACTGGAAAGGAAAGGGCATTAACATAAACGGCGACTACATCTCGCACCTGCGATTCGCAGACGATATAGTCTTAATGGCGGAGTCGCTAGAGGAGCTGAACCAGATGCTGGCCGGCCTAGCTTCAGCCTCGCGACGTATCGGTCTTGGCATAAATTTGGATAAAACCAAAGTCATGATCAATGGCCACATTGATCCAATACCGGTCGTCGTAGAAGGTCACCTTCTCGAAATCGTTTCCGAATACACTTACCTCGGGCAGATTCTGCAGTTAGGTAAAAACAATTTCGAGAAGGAGGCCAAGAGGAGGATCCAGCTGGGCTGGGCAGCGTTTGGGAAACTATGCCGAGTCTTCTCGTCATCCATACCGCAATGTTTGAAAACGAAAGTTTTCAATCAGTGTGTCCTACCTGTTATGACCTACGGAGCCGAGACATGGACACTCACGAAAGGGTTGGTCCACCAGTTTAAAGTGGAGAGAGCTATACTCGGAGTTTCTTTGAAGGATAAGATTCGTAACGAATACATCCGACAGAGAACCAAAGTTATCGACATAGCTCAGAGAATTAGCAAGCTGAAATGGCAGTGGGCTGGCCAAGAACCGACAACCGCTGGGGTAAACGTGTTCTTGAGTGGAGACCGCGACTCGGCAAACGTAGTGTAGGACGCCCTTTAACCAGGTGGGATGACGATCTGCGAAGGACTGCAGGCAGATGCTGGTTGCGGCAAGCTGAAGACAGGGCGCTATGGCGCTCATTAGGGGAGGGCTATGTCCAGCAGTGGACTAATATAGCCTGATGATGATGATGATGATTATATGTAGACCCTGGCTTGGGCTGGGAGTTGATGAGTGAGTCAGCCAGTCAGTCAGGACTTTGAATTTTATTTATATAGATGGATCGTTCGGTACACATGGTGACCATGGTACACTCGCTAGGTTAAGCACTTACTTACATACTGAAAGTTACACTTTAAAATACTAAAACTAATTCCCTTGAATGGAAAAATGAATTTTGAACGCTTGCGAACAGATGGGATTGTGTAATTATCATGAAGTACCTAATACTAATAGAATGACAGCATAAAAAATGTTTTGATTTTGACAATTTTTTTGTGTGAAACTTTGTTGCTGAGATAAATAGATCATTTATTCTAATTATACAACTGAGATTTAAATGTATGACGGTGCTTAAGAAATTATTTTCTTCTTCTTTGCATCTACCATCAGCTCTTGTTTGGCTATAATCTGATGGTTTCTGCGTAGATCTGGCGTTAGGATGTTATTTTAATTTTGGCTATACATCCTCAGTAGATTTGTCATCAATGACGTGTGTTCGTTTCAGTTGCCTGACGTTGTGTTTGATATGAAGCAGCGGATTCTTGTATATCAATAAGAGTTACATTTAAACTGTCAATTCTTACCGACAACATCTCTAGGATCTTCATAGATAGGATTATCACATGGATAAGGTTTGTCGCCTTGAAACGTTTGATCAAATATCTTGGGTTCCTTCTTGGAGCCAATGCTGAAGATATCCTTCTTCATGTTGCAACAATCGACTGAGTATTGATTAGGTATATCAACACATCGGTGACTGTGTGAGAAGTTTCCCGATATGGTCCTTTTTTCTGGTGTAAATTTTACAAGGCATCGCTTTGAGATCCTAGTGTAGTCTGATGTCTGAAAGGAATATTTTTTAACTTAGTGAACTTAGAGAACATTGTAAATATGTTAAGTTCATTCAGTGTATGAAGTATTGAAGTTTTTGGGAAATCCTACCTCAGAAATAAACATAGCACAAAGCTACATAGATTTAAATCAAGTTCATAATTCAAACTAACTAAACACACTGGCTCGGCCGTCAGAGGTAGCCACCTCTGGTAGCGGGTACTCGGAAGCGAAATTAAATCTTATGTTAATTAACCGTCATTCTAAAGTCCCTTGTGTCAAGGCAATTTATCATTTGCAGAGTTGAGCCAAAGGGTTAAACCCTTTGACAGGCAGAATTAGGTAGTTACATTTTATGTTTTGCACCTAATTGCAAAGAGATGGTAAAACCATGAGATTTAATGAGGCCTAAACCATGAGGGAGGTCAAATGGCTGATGGTCATGAAGGTTCAATTGGATGTAGTTTAGCAAAAAGGTTCCAACTCACACAAAGTGAGCTTTGTTTTTAGGTTTATGCTGATTTACGCTCTCCATACATGTGGGTTGACTACCATGTGCCATAACTTTGCACATACTCATCGGATCGCTATGCAAGTCTTTGATTCTTAAAGTATAGAGCATAGTGATCATTATGGTATATTTAACTAAAAAATGACCGTGTTGTGGGTGACCTTTCTGCTAAACTATGTCCAATTTAGGTGGCAACAATTATGGCACAGCCTGGCACTACTGAGTTCTATTGAGTGTATGATAGTACAGTGAAAAGTAGAGAGTAAGATTGTGAGTGTATGGTACCAATACAATAAACTGACCAAGTTCAAGTCCACTATGGGCAGGCCACTACATGAGTGCACCAGTTTTTGACATAGCTGCGGTAGTGAATGTATTTGTTTATATGACATGAAGCATAAATACGCTATTTTGTATGGTATATGTGTACAGACAAATGAGAAATAACTTATTATAGGCCAATTTACCTGTGGAGAACTGTCACAAATAATGTCCATAATCAACAAAGGAGCGTATGCCTATTAAAACACACGCTTGAATCATTATTCAACTATCTTGATTCTTCCCAATACAACATTATCTGAAATTCCCAACATCTGAAGAGTAGGAAAAATTCAGGGGAATTTCGTCAAAAACAGGGCCTTTTCTGGGTCACAAGACTTTATTACAAATTAGGTCATTTGCGGTTCAATACTGGATTATTGATAAAACTTGGAAGAAGTTGCGTGTTTGCAAAACTTTAACAACTTACCTGTTCCTCGGAAGTTCTTTATAATATCTAGGTATGTTCACACAATTTGATGTGAAAACAATTCACAATAAACTCTTATGTTTTATAACACTAAGTAAGTATCTTATGTTTCTCACATATTTTCCGTTAAACGAAATATGTTTATTTGGCGGCTTGAGCAGTTTTCTCGAGAAAAACACCTCGTGAAAATCTCCCTCGCCAAAGTCGCCAACATTGTTCGAAACTGTCTCGAAGTCTGACAGATTCGTTGTCATGGCAACAAAATAAACAGACATTGAATTGTTGTCTGTGAACAGACGCGAAAAACGGAAAAGGCGAGTGAATTCAGGTTATTATGTCATTATTATACTTTTCCAAATATTTTCTATTAGATTTGAAGAAAATTATATACAATGCTAGACAATCCTGTTGCACTTCTTTTCAATATTTTTTTCAATGGCAAGACCTTTTACTAGTTTTTACTGTTCACCAAGAGATGGCAGTAGTAGTATGAAAACAATCTGCTAGCCCTGCTAAATGAACAAGTACATCCATCCACCCATCCATTCATCAAGCTTTACTGACAAACTGAAACATTCTTTATTCGTCCGGGTAATAGCACGCGAGCATGCGCGGCGAACAGCTGAGTGATAACCAGCGCCATACGAACGGCAAACGCCGGAACTAATCAGTCGCATCATCTCTGCTCGCCGGCTTGGTGTATGGCGCTCGCGTTTATTTTGTTTATTTCTAACCTCTAATCGCCTGTTTGTGATTCCGTCCTGCTGGTTTGGGATAACAAATAACCCTTATTCTTAGTGAAATTATTATTTAACGTATTTCTGTTCTATCAATTAAGTGTTAGTGGACAGGGAAAACCGCTCACGCTATCCTTTGAGCTGAGCGTTATCGATTTTCATTCCGACGATGATAGTTACGTTTTGTTTACTTTCTATTCACGTGTAATTTGTCGCGAAAAATAATGGGCCAGTGCAGTGTTATGGAAGTGATTTCCCGGTGAAGTTTTGTTTCAACTATGTTCCCGGGTACGCGCGAAGATTCGCCGCTTGGATGACAGACAAATGGAGTTCGAGAACGATTTTAGCTTGAAAGAATGGGCGAAGGACAAGCCTTTGTCCATTCTGCAGCTGGATCCGGCGGACAGAGCCGTTTTGAGAATAGCAGGTTGGTTTACCTACACTTAGTTTTACGGCAGTTCTCTACAGTCTACAGAGAAATTACCATGTACCCAACCATGCAGGTTTTGCATAGATTCATGTTGGTTCGCAATCTGAGTTGATACTAATGACGGGGTCACGTTATCGTGCGAAATGATAAGGTAGGTAGCAGCACGCGATGCTGTTTCAGTTTCGTAGGCTTGTAACAAATTGATAAGGATTTGGTGCCCAAATCCGGTTAACTGCGACATTCTTAGTTGGCGCTGTTCGATGCAGTTAAACGAATTCGCTCTATTTTTAGACCCACCGTTCAAATGCTGCCCTTGAATTCTTTACCCCTGTGGTGTAAATCTCGGGCGTGACTGCGAAACTGCGTTTTCTTGACGAAAAAAAAACTGGTTAAATGCGAGTTGGACACTCGCATCGAGCACAATTTCGAGCAAAAAATCACGTTTGTTGTATTGAAGCCCCCCTTGAATACATTTTATTTTATTTTAATTATTCATATTCAAATTAAATAACTAAATATTCTGTGAATAGTTCAAGAGTCTACCTGTTGCATTAATAATATCGAGCAAAAAACGGCGAAAAATTCACGTTTCTTTCCCCCTTTCAATAGGTATTTATTTTATTCGGCTTTTTTTATTGTTATAGGGCAAAAGAAATAATCATCTGTGAAAATTTTTAACTGTCTAGCTATGGCGGTTCATGAGATACAGCCTGGTAACAGACAAACAGACACACGGACGCATGAGTCTTCGTAATAC
This sequence comes from Yponomeuta plumbellus, assembly GCA_947310845.1. Classification (NCBI taxonomy): domain Eukaryota; kingdom Metazoa; phylum Arthropoda; class Insecta; order Lepidoptera; family Yponomeutidae; genus Yponomeuta; species Yponomeuta plumbellus. The sequence goes on from OX371214.1 coordinate 13,863,575, forward strand.
ATATAGGGTCCCTTACCCTTTAGGGGCACCCCCTAGGGGTCGCAACCCGCCACAGATTGAAAAACACTGACTTAAATCATACGCTTATTATCTTCTTGAAGTACCCCCATTCTTTCTTTTGTACCTAGGTACTTATTATTTGTCACTCCGACGTAATAAATCATCATCGTTAGCCCACCTCTGCCCAGTGCTGGGTATCAATAAGCCTTATGCAGATCACAAGGTCCAAAACATACACATGACAAGTTACCACCGAGACGTATGCACCATAATCTCTCGTCGATCCAACCGAGGTCACCTTTTCATTGCACGTCGTATTTTCCCCTCAATGTACGTCAACAACACAATGGTCAAGGTTTTTATTTGCATTTTGCGGTATTCCCCAGATTCCCTGTGCTAATCATCGACCAATGTTCCGGTCAGTAGGTAGGGTCATACTACAATCGTTAGTTAGACCTATCTAGATATGGCTGCCTATAAACGGGTAGGGTTGACAATTCGAAGCTTCGAACCGATCGCAAATGAGGAAAGCAGAAAGACAGATATTCTGAGAACACTATTGTATACCTTAAAGGACTGTAATATTCAACATTTGTGAGTGGTTGACCAAAAAGGGACCCATTCTAGAAAATCGCGTTTGAAGTTTCCTGTTTAGACAGGTTTCGACTCGGCTCGGCTCACAAAAATAAATCATAAAAAAAAAACTACGGCACCTAAAAATATTCCGGTTAGACCAAAACAAAGCTAAAATACCAGAGATAAAAAAAATCTAATAAAAAAAAATAACGGTTTCCCATCCCTCTAGGTCCCTTTTTGGTCAACCACTCACATATTAATAATTTCGTACCGGTTTACGATAGACTCAGGGCTGGATTCAGGGGAGGGCAACCGGGGCGAAAGCCCCGGGGCCTCCACAAACGAACTCGGACCTCCACAATAGAGACTTCGGAAAAAAAATCTTTCAGGTGAGTCAAGTGAATCTACTTGGTTTCACAATAAATTATTTATTGAAAAACTCGAATGAAAAAAATTGTTCATTTTATTTGGAAAATAATTTGGAGCGAGGGGACCTCCGCTCCTTTGCTGCCCCGAGACCTCTGGACCTCTAAATCCGGCCCTAGGTAGACTCGAAAGAAATGCACATCAAATTGAAGAGTGTTATTGTGTGTGTTATTCTGATGTATAATATTATGCTATATCATATTGTGTAAACTTCCATTAAAATCCATTCAGTAGTTTTTACGTGAAAGAGTAACATCCATCCATCCATACTTGCAAACCTCCGCGTTTATAGGTACCTAATATTAGCAGGATTAATTACACGACGCGGTGAAAGTTATAACTTACCGAATTACCCATCGACATCTCTATCGCGTGCCATGTAATTACGAAAATCCGACAAAAACGGGTATTACCGGCTTATGCCCGATTTACACTTCAATAAGTACAGAGTGCGTATACTGAGTTTTTTCATTCACTTTCACTTTAGGAGTGACAAAGCGCGCCATCTAGTTGTCTCTTTGTCACTCCTATGCAAATCGCTAACGCTCTCACTATCGAGAGTGAATGAAAAAACTCAGTATACGCACTCTGTAGACGCAAGTTAACTCGCTAAGTACTGTACTTATTGAAGTGTTAGGCGAAGTCCACTGTATACACATACATAAACTCACGTCAGTGTTATGAAGGGGTGATCAAAGACCAGGAGCTAATTCTGTTAATGCATTTTAGTACAAATGTACAACATAACTTAAAACACAGTCATTTGTACGTTTGTAGGTTTCAAACCGGATGAGAAGCCGGCGTTCTCCGCTACCAATCGTTTACTTACAACAATAAAAATCAGCATACTTAAGTACAAAAAATTACTACTCCGCTGTTGTGTTTATTGTACATGCCACGATGTACGAACGATTTCCGTCAACCTGTCAATAGGAAGTTGAGTACCTTCCTATCAGCGTCAAAAAGAGTTGCGTGTTTGGTTGGCTAGCGTATACTGTACCGTGTGTACAGTCGAAAGCAAATAAAACTTTACATGAGTGCACTCTAACCATTAGTTACAATAAGGCCAACTTTGCAATGGTTGACCTGCTATAGAGTGTACCTATTCAATGAAATTCGTCTCGGAACTCCACAATTAACCAATCACTTGCGTGAATCCACTTCCCGCCTCTATCGAACTAAAATTGTATTTACACTGTGTTTTATCTTTCATAGTGGGCCTTTTACACGAGGCCAATAGCTGAGACAATCCAGTAAGCCAGTCCAATATTGTCTTCGTGTGAATAGAGCCAGGACAATGCATTGGATTGGCCCAAGCCAATCCAATGAAATATTGGCTTACTGGATTGTCTCAGCTATTGGCCTCGTGTAAAAGGCCCATTAGGCCTACGCAGAAGAGGTACTGTCTCCCGGGTACTTTTATGTTATACCTAGATCTCTTATAAATTGTATCGAATAACGCACACATAGGACTAAAAGTACCCCGTACAAAAAGTCCCCCAAATACCGACTACACGAGAGACTGGACTGGACGAAAGTGCGGGGAGTCCATTATTGATACGGAAAGAAGAAGAACAAATTCATAATTCATTTATTGATCGGTGAGAAACAAGTACATAAAGATGTTACATTAAAAAATAGAGTTGCTATGCGCTCTACCTGATAGGCATACAGTAGATCATATTAAAAAAATATTAAATTTAACTAACACTTAAAAAAAGAAAGAAGACTCAATTTCCGGGCAACAAATGACCACACACCGTATGCGTTGAGTCCGTGACAAGTACTTGGTGGACATTTTTTAAACGATTCAGGGATTTTATGGGGAGAAAAGTCCCTCGTCTGCGCAGGCCTTTAAAAGGGGCCATCGATAAATCGTTGTCAAACCTGGTCACATTTGTGAGCCCCCCCCCCTACTGTGACGTCACATATTTTGATATTTTACATCTACAAATTATTGAATTAAAACAGCAGTTCCCAGACCTGCAAGTGGAATTAGGAACAGATAGTGGCAAATGTTTTTGCCTTTGCATTAATAGTTCAAAGTTTGTGTCTTAACAATAGATTGTAATAGGTTTTTAAATGTGACGTCACGAAATTTATGACCCCCAAACCCCCTTGTCACACAATATCACACTTCGTCGACCCCCTCCCTTTCCCTTAACGTGTGACGTAATTTATGGATGCCCCCCAATAACAACGATGCCTTATTGTATTTATTAGTAAAATACCCACAAGATACGGATAAATTAAAGAACCCTGCTTAAGTAGCACGATGACGCGAGTCACGCGTTTTGTGGCGCTAAAATGTCAGAATTTGACAGTTAAGGTACTGGAAAGTCGCGACTTTTGACGTTATGGCGCGCGACTCACATCGTCGTACTACCTATACTGGAATTCCGTTATCGTGCGCTGCGATTGAAAGAATACAATCGACTGCGTTGATCTGCTATCATCATCATCATCGGCCTATGGTTGTCCACTGCTGGACATAGGCCTCTCCCATTGCACGCCACTGAACACGGTCCTCGGCTACTCTCATCCAGCTCTTGCCAGCCGCCCTGCGAAGATCATCGCTCCACCGAGTCTGAGGACGTCCTACACTACGTTTACCGATCCGCGGTCTCCACTCAAGAACTCTTCTACCCCATCGGTTATCAGTTCTTCGGGTGATATGGCCGGCCCACTGCCACTTCAGCATGCTAATTCGGTGGGCTATGTCGGTGACTTTGGTTCTCTGTCGGATGACTTCGTTTCGAATTCGATCTTTCAGAGAAACCCCGAGCATAGCCCTTTCCATAGCACGCTGAGCGACTTTAAATTTGTGGATCAGCCCCACCGTGTGTGTCCACGTTTCGGCACCGTATGTCATGACGGGTAGGACGCACTGATTGAAGACTTTCGTCTTTAGACTCTGTGGGATTGGCGATGTGAAGACTCGACCTAGTTTCCCATAAGCTGCCCAGCCCAGCTGAATTCTTCTATTGGCCTCTTTCTCGAAGTTGTTTTTACCTAACTGCATGGTTTGCCCGAGGTAAACATACTCCTTTACAACTTCGAGAGTACTGCCTTGAACTGCAATTGGCTCCGGATTTACGTGTTCATTGAACATAATCTTGGTTTTATCCAAGTTCATCCGGAGACCAATGCGTTGAGAAGAATCAGCTAGGCTACTCAGCATATGTTGTAAATCTTGCAGCGTTTCCGCCATGATGACAATATCGTCTGCAAACCGCAAGTGTGAAAGGTACTCGCCGCTAATATTAATGCCGTACCCCTTCCAGTCCAGCGTCTTAAACATATCCTCCATAGCATTTGTGAACAATTTGGGGGAAATAACATCCCCTTGTCTCACACCACGATGTATGGGGATAGGTTCAGACTGCCGGTTCTGGATTTGGACGGCCATAGTAGCGGCGTTGTATAGACCTTTCAACACTTGGATGTATCGCCAGTCGACTTGGCATCGCTGCAAAGATTCCAGAACAGACCAGGTCTCGACCGAGTCAAAGGCCTTTTCATAGTCCACAAACGCTAAGCACAGGGGCCGATTATACTCTTCGGTCTTCTGTATAATCTGCCGCACTGTGTGAATGTGGTCTATGGTGCCGTAACCCGACCGAAAGCCGGCCTGCTCAGGTGGCTGAAACTCATCGAGTCTCCTCGCAAGACGGTTCGCGATGACTCTTGAAAACAGCTTGTAGACGTGGCTTAAGAGTGAAATGGGTCGGTAGTTCTTCAGGAGGGTTTTATCACCCTTTTTGAAGAACAACACGACAACACACTTACTCCACGCCTCCGGAGTTCTTCCATCAAAGAGGACAGCATTAAAGATCTTCTGGAGCTCCTTCATTACGGGTTTACCGCCGGACTTCAAGAGCTCAGTAGTAATACCGTCCTCTCCAGGGGCTTTTCCATTTTTAAGCTGTTTAAGAGCCATCGCGATTTCGTCTAGGCTGACTTCTGGCAAGTCTTCAGTATAGTGGCGTGTCAATGTAGCTCTGGAATCCTCATTTTCGGGATCTGGCCGAGATGCATGCGCAGAGTACAGCTGGCCGTAGAAGTTTTCAACTTCCGAAAGAACCTCTGGTATGGAGGAAACAACCACTCCATCCGTGGTGGTCAACTTTGTCAGATGGCTTCTCCCAAGAGATTGGACAAACACTTTCGATCCCCGATTTTGCTCGATTGCTCGTTCTATTGAACGAGTGTTGGAGCGTCGGAGATCGCGTCGAATTAGTTTGCCAATTCTCCTGTTCAGAGCATGCCTTTCTGACGCAGTGACTGGTGGGCGTTCACGTCGTTCCTCCATAAGCTTGAGTGTTTCTTCCGAAAGTTTAGACTTCGTCCCTTTATGCCGCATTGCGCAAAATCTCACACCTTCCTCCCTAAGAATTCCGACTACATTCTCGAGGGCCTGGTCGATGTCAACGTCATTTGTGGTTTCCACGGCAGCGAATCTGTTCTCCAGGTTAGACTGGAACTTTTCAGATCCCATTATAGTTTGGTGCAGGGTTGGTCGGAGCCTGGATTTCATCAAACGGACACGTTCGAGCTTAACATTGATATTCAGAGAGCCTCGCACAAGTCGGTGATCGCTTCCGGTATTAAACCTATTGATCACTAAGACGTCTCTGAATATACGCTTTTTGTCCGTTGATCTGCTATGAATGCAGATATTTTTACTAATTCCAGTGATTTTACCTCAGATTAATTAAGAATCTACTCAGTTATCGTCGAGGTTGAGATGGGAGATACTTGGATAGTTTAGTCATGCTTTCACTGTTACACTCGCCAATTCATTAGACTGGAAATTTTTTGATTACAGATCTCCTGTCCTCTAGTTTGTTGTACTTGTTAGTTTTTGTTAATTAGAAAATTGGGAAAATCGTCAATTAACTTGTTCAGATAACTTTGACTTCACATACGTGCTTCGGGTCTCAAAGACTGGGAACGCGGCATATGACCCAAAAATATAACAAAAACTCACCCCTGTATTCCAGTGGCAGGCAGAGACCAGGGCCTGCCACTTGCCACGATCATCTGCATCAATAATCATTAGGCGCTTGAAATTGCCAATCGGAGGTGTTCACGCGTGGTAATTAAGAGATTCTCTGTCTCTCTGAGAGAAGGCCTCTGGCTTGGAGCAGACATATTAAAAAAAAAATATTCTCATATCGTTTTTTTTTTTCGGGCCAATCCGGACTTTTCCCCGGTGGTTGAGTAGGTATGACCTATGCCTTCCTCAGGGAAGAGACCCGTGCCCCTTGGTGGAGACATAATGGGTTGCTGATGATGATGATTGTCAATGTTTCCCTCGCAAATTCATCCCGACTGTGCGGATTTTCGTTCAACTGAAGTGCCGGGCATTATACCTACCTAATATTTCGCATAGTATAAGTCACATCAGTTATACGTAGAAACAACCTGGAATTAATTATCCAACCTATCAGGCGGAATATTAAAATACTGCTCCCATAAAAATAAATAAAGTGAAACCTGCACTAATAAAAGTCGTAGCGTTATTAAGATTCGAAGGTTTTTTATCAAACGGTGGACGTTGAAAATAAACGAGCTATTCGGTAATAAATTACAAGAAAACCTGTTGGTTTTACGCAAAACATACTGCGCGAGGTGTTGTTGTGCTTAGATTTCCGTGATTACAGCAAAAAAAAAAACTAATCCTCGTCGGTCATCATCAACCCATTATGTCCCCACCGACGGGCCCGGGTCTCTTCAATAAGGAAGGTATAGGCCATACTCCACCACGGGGGCCAAGTCCGGATTGGTGAAGGCTTGTAAGCCTAGTGGCTGGTCTAACTGTCAGAAGTTTTCAAGCCGCCCTAAGGCCTCTGACTTGGCTTAACGACTGCCATCTATCGACGGCAGCCGGCACCAACTGCTTAACGTGCCTTGCGAAGCACGGAATCGCTCGGAAAAAATGCCACTAGCGTTAGTCATAGACGGTGACCCATCCATGGACTGAACGCGCCGTATGTTGCTTAACCTTAGTGATCGTTCAAGATCACTCAGGCAGCCCAGGCTACGAGCGATTCTATTCGTCGGTAATAACTACTAAGTAAAAGCGTTATATCACACTTGCAAGAATAACGTGTTATTTCGGAACCCTTACGTTTTTTTTAAGGTTCCAAAGTAATGGCCGAAAGAGATAGCGCTATAACGTGGTGCAGTGTCTCTTTTGCTCATTATTCCGGCATTTTCGGTGTAAATAAAATCGCGTTAAAAAAAAAATCTTTGAATAAAAAATGGTTTTCTTCGAATTATCACGTTGTTCTTGCAAGGGTGCGAATATAAAATATCATCATCATCATCATCATTCAGCCACAAAAGTCCACTGCTGGACATAGGCCTCCTCCATGGATTTCCAAAAAGAGCTGTAAAATTTATGTTTTTCAAATATCTAATCAGTTTTTTTGTTTTTCTTAGTGAAAAAGAAGTATTAATCTTAAGTGTGTTTCTAAAGACACTGTTGTTTCCATAACACATCGAAACCACTTGAAAAAAAAATTACTGAAGTTAAAATAAAAAACCGCCCAAGTGCGAAGATGACTCGCGCATGAAGGGTTCCGTACAATTATCTACAATTCTATAACATTTGAATATTTGAAGCATTACATATTATGGCCATAATTAATAACGAGCAGAAATCTGCAAAAAAAACATTGTGTGTTGTGGAGCCTCCCTTAAATATTATATCGAAGACCTCTGTGGCGCACTGGTTAGCGCATCTGCCTACCATGCGAGAGGTCCCGAGCTCGAATCCTGGTTGGGGACAAAAAAAGAAACCGCACGTCTTGGATGTTTACATGTTTGTGACGTCGGTGTTTCTGGTTCCCACGACACAGGATATCCTAGTGTGGAGCCAGAAGCAATGTATGTGCCTGTATATTAAATGTTACGTTATGTTATTTTATTTTGCTTTTATTATTTGCTGTTATAGCAACAAAAATACATCATTTGTGAATTTCAACTGTCTAGGTATCACGGTTCAGATAATGCCTGGTGACAGACGGACGGACGGACGGACAGCGGAGTCTCAGTAATAAGGTCGATTTTACCCTTTGGATACGGAACCCTAAACAGGCGTGATCCCTAGAAAGAGATTGTGCAAACACTATGTTTTGTGTTGTATAAGAAGGATATACTAACTTAGTACTTAGTACTACTAAGATATCGCGTTCATTGTTATTTTTCGTTGAACATAACATAACATTTACATACAGGCACATACATTGCTTCTGGTCTCACACTAGATACCCTGTGTCGTGGGAACCAGAAACAGCGACGTCACAAACATGTAAACATCCAAGACCTGGGTTTCTTTTTTTTGTCCCCAGCCGGGATTCGAACCCGGGACCTCTCGCACGGTAGGCAGATGCGCCACATAGGTCGTCGGAACGCGTGATGTGTACACCGATTGTGACACCTTGAAATGTAATTTGTTCTGTGGATTAGAAATAACTCAGAAATAATCAGCAACCTTAATGTTAATCTGTCTCGAGGAATTCGTGTAAACCTTCGTGAAATCAAGTGCTTAATAACCCAATCTAGAACCCGTTTAAAAAGTCATTCCGAAGGAAATTTAGGGGGTTAAACGACTTTTAAATTCGCGTTTACGACTGTAACCGCCAAAGGGGACTCTATACCCTAATCTGTCTAATTTAACTCCCAGCAAAACGTCGTTTACAAAATAGGATGTGATCTACCTACTAATTCAAAGTTCATTGACCTGGCCGGTTCAGTTCACACATTGTGTAGAGTACTCACTCGAGTTTACTTGAGTTGCGTTTTGTTCTATGTGTTAGGGATGTACTTTCTAATATCTGGTTGATTTTTTTAACTACTAGGTCTGGGTGTATGTACGTGTTTGTGACTGATGTCCTTGCCTGGTTACCGTGATAATGAAATCGTTGAAATCATGCAACTACTATTGTACTACAATGCATAAGCAGAATCTAGGGCCTGGTCCCAAGCTAGGATGCCGTGTTGTGGGAATCAGAAACAGCGACGTCACAACTATGTGTACATCCAAGACCTGGGGTTTTTTTTGTCCCTAACCGCATTTCGAACCCGGGACCTCTCGCGTGGTAGGCAAATGCGGTACCGCTGCGCTACAGAGTTCGTCTTTTAGTCGGACCCAAGTGTTAAGTTAATCGCCCCTTTTTATTTTACAGGTTCCATACCCCTCGTCCCCACTCCGCCCACATCCGTCCCTGGCAAAGCAAACGACCGCAGCAATAAAGATATCCTTCCTAGCATCATGCCTTGTTTTCCTTATCTCCTGTTTTCCTAGTCCAGTTCGTTCACATCCAGTGCTGGGCTCTGATTCCGGCATTGTCAATTTAGATAAAATAAAAATGTTTTTCACGTAGCCTCCTTTATTGTGTCCCACTGCTGAGAATAACCCTCCCCCAGTTCAGCCCAGACTTTTCGGCCCTGGGCCAATCTAAGTGTTAAAACACGAACTTTGAACTAGTAACGAAAAACTTAAAAAAAATTGAAACTCGATTAGAAATAAAACTTATTTCGGAATGCTGTTTTAATTCACTAATTTCTAGATGTAAAATTGCAATATGTGACGTCACACTAGGGGGGTGTCACAAACGTGACTAGCTGCGACAAGGACGGGGGAGGGGCCAAAAAATCGTGAAATTCGTGTGACGTAATTTATGGATGGCCCCAATCCTGAGTGCCTAAGTAATTGCCAATCTACGGTGGTCGCACGTGGTGATTAAGCTCATATTGCCCCGAACTCTCTGAGATTTGGCTTACAACGTCCTCCTAATATTGTGTAGTAGACTCTTACTGTTGAATAAGTATATTGCCAGTTTCAACAGGCATTCAATTCGCAGTTTCTAGAAGCCCTTAAGGACCTAGTTAGCATTATAACAGTTCCTTTCAACGGGCAGCGAATGCCGAGGAGGCTGAAACAAAACCTGAACGATTCTCAAGACAACCTCTTTACCTTATACGAAGCTCCTTTCATCACCTTGAATGTGTTGCTCGACGACAAAAGGCATTGTTCTAAAGGAAATGCTGAACCAAGTCTTTGGAACGGATGACTAACCGTGCCACAGTGAAACATCGAACAAACGAAGACATCGGCAGATTTTCCTGCCACCACACGCAGTCAAAGCCAATTTATCGTAATAAAATAACATAACATTTACATACAGGCACATACATTGCTTCTGGCCCCACACTAGGATACCCGTTTCTTCCTCGTGGTCTAACTTAGTAGCCAAACTGATTTGAACACGAGGAATTTTAACATTCTTTGCGGTCAAACTGTAACTATTATAACCTCTTTGAACATACTATATACGATGTAGTTTTATTGTACAGGGTAAAATAAACTGAAATAACCGTACAATTTTATTTCAAGACTATCACACAGGGTGTAATTATTTAATAAATTTGATAGTTTGACCGCGAAGAATGTTAAAATTCCTCGTGGGCAAATCAGTTTGACGACTAAGTTTGACCACGAGGAAGGAAGGAGGATACCTTGTGTCGTGGGAACCAGAAACAGCGACGTCACAAACATGTAAACATCCAAGACCTGGGTTTTTTTTTCGTCCCCAGCCGGCATTCGAACCCGGGACCTCTCGCATGGTAGTCAGATCAGATGCGCTAACCGCTGCGCCACAGAGGTCGTCTTACAAAGGAGACGGATACGCTTTCATACATTCTTGGGCCCAGATGTAAAAAGACGAGAGTGGTGTCAATAAACAGCTTATATATTGTCAAACCATTTTTGAAAATTTTGCGGATTTTGGCTATCTGAGAGCAAAGTTAAAGGAGATTTATTAAAAGTGAGGCTATGCAACAAATTGACAATAACCTATACTTAACAGCAGATTTTATAACTATGATCAGATGATAGACAGATATTTATTACATTAATTGTAGTTCTTATTGTATTAAGTGGGAGAATGTAACGAGACTCACACATAGATTAAAAGATAGGGAAGACAAGGATTTGTGTCATTTCATCCTCTAAAACTCGACAGCCCAGTGTATTACATCGATTAGTCGGTATGCCACAGTCGTACATGTTAAACAATATAGGTACTAGAAGTCCGTAGAGAAAAAGCAGTGGTCGAGGAATATAATTGAAATACGCAAACGATAACGGATACAAGACGAGTAGGTAATCCGGTGATCATGATCATAGACTGAAAGTCCGGGAGCTGTCACTGTCAGCACAGATTAAATACATTTGACAAACATAAGTAATAAATCGATCTGTAAACGAGAATCTACGAGAATCGTATTTAAAGTTGATATTATTCTTTTTTATTGTAAACTATTGACAATATTAATTTATTCCGTAGATTTTGTTCACTTTGATTGAATCCATCATCCGATGCGAGTGTTTGTATGTTAATAATAATGAGAAGTTTTCTGAAGAACTAAAAAACAAAAAATATTACGGCTGTTTGTCAATAGTTTGCCAAATGTTGTCCTTTCGGAGTCATATTGTATTGAAAAAAAAACTAACATTTTCAATAAAATATAACTCCGAAACGACAAACATTTGGCTGTTGGCGTCATAGTAACTTTTGTTCAGCTCGCTGAGACCTATTTTATGATGTATCACACATGGCTATTGGGCTGAGGTCCAAAATTGCATTCCTTTGACGGCCGTAATATTTTTTTTTTTTAGTTCTTCGGAAAACGGCTCATTGTTGAAATAATTTACAGTAATCGATACTTTATTTCACCAGTGCAATAAACTTGTTTTTAAGATTTCTCGTCTCCCGGATTGTGAATTGAGCAGATTTTTTTATATTTTGCAACAGAAAAAAATACCGCTTTTTTAAACCATATTTCAGCGTATTACAATTGGGCCCAGATATTCCCGTCTCCTTTATCGTAATACAAGGTGAAATTGTTTTCGCTTTTTACATGAAGCCGGTGAATGCAGCGTAGGACGTCCACCAATCCGTGGACTGTCGATATGCGCCAGATTTCTGCTAGAGGAGCCGAGCGTCACGATAAAATTTGTAGCCCTTTACCAGGTTTTACGGGCTAGCGCCATTTACTTTATAATTTATACGCCTGTATCCCAGAGGGGTACTGTCAGTCAGATCTCTGTCTAGTCTGCCGGGGACAGCCACTTGCCAATGTCCTGAAGATCACTTTCGCTTCATGGACCTTCATTTGTCATTGCATGCACGCTGGTTTCGGTTACTTTTTATCTTGCCCTTTGCTAATACATCCCCTATTCGAAATATGTCCGTGTGGGGGCGTCCTTAACGGCCCTCTTGGTTTATATCACCGCGTAAAGCCGGGTCCAGACGAGTGTTACATGTAACGCTCGAAGTGCCGTCCACATGTAGAAATCGTGTTACATTACACGGTGGATTACATTACACGTTACACTCGTCTGGACCCGGCTTAAAGCGAGATACCGCTACCGCTTTCGTGGGATATTACATAACTTTATCTGGACCTTATGCTCCCTCTTATGGGTAGCGGCTAGACGAGTATACCCGGAGAGAAAACAAATTTGCGTGCGTTGGGTTAGGCTGGCTCTGGCTATGTCTAGCAATGGACATTCATCCATCATCATCATATTCGGTTTTCATCGAATACTCCAAATGAATTCTCCCATAAAAACTTCATATTCTTAAGTTTTATGAATATGAAGTTCTTGTTCTTATTGTTACCGATTTGATACCGCAGAAAACATTCTCCAGAGAGAGTGTAACAAGTTTGCTTGGACAGGTTACCATGTTTACCATTATGCGCGACGCGGACCAGTAAAAAAACTAGACTTGGTCAAGGCAGAAAAACTCAATTATTTGGCTGGACAGAAGCGACTTTTCTATCTCCGTAATAACTGAGCGAAAGGGTTAACAACTTGAGTGCGAAAGTCATTACTTTGAGACACGATATTTCTTTGTCTGTATTTCTAAAGATAAAGTCTATGCGCGCACTAGGCGACTCGCGACAGCGACAGTCCGGCGACTAGACGCGACGACAGGCTACGGCCGTCAATTTTCATATATTTTGTTCGAATATCCGCACACTTGGCGTCAGAGTTGCGGAGTCGCGACGACAAGACGCCAGAAGCAAATGACAACGTCGCGTCTGACGCGGCGACAAGTCGCCCTGTTTGCGATGGCTCAAAGAAATGACACATCGTATAGATGTAACGATATTTGATGTAACGTTTTTAACAAACGTAAAACCAACTTCGAGGAATGTAGATAATCATGCGGTTACCTCTAATGACCTACACTCGGTGGTACCATTTAACTTTAAAACATCAAACAAAACAGCCACTGCACCACCAGGGGTATGTATGGCCATGGATACGGTGGGTCTGAAGCGATGAAGGAGATGATGACGATGACTTTCTTACGGACCCTATCTACAGATCTGAACTAATTTTATTACCCTGGAAGTATCCCCTAACAAAAGAAAGAATAAATCAATTCCGACAATGACGTAAAGAAGTATGTTTTATTGCCGAACACATTATATGTTCAAAAAATCAGATAGAAACCAATAAAAATACATTCACAAACTGACGCCTATATCCCAGATGGGTAGGCAGAGAGCAGGGTCTGCCACTTGTTAACTACGATCCTGACAGAAATCTTTCAAGAAAGAATTCGGAAAACTCCTCCTTTTATTGAAGCGAGAAACAATTTTATTATGCACCGATGAAGAAAGTTTAATGTGTTACGAGTACAGAATGACTCGCACTTACGCTGGGAACTACAGTAAATAAGATCATAGAAGAGCGTGCAAAAGGAAAAACTTTTTAACTAGCAAGATCGAAACTTTTTTTTTTTATTAAAAACTGACCAACGATTGACCCCGATCTCACCTGATGGTAAGTGAAGATGGAGCCGACGATGTTCCTCGTAGGTTCAGTAAGAGCCTATTCACTCTAGCCTTAAAGGCACCGGAATTGTACCTTTCCGGAAAAACAGAGGAAGGGAGCGAATTCCATTCCTTGTCATCAATGTCTAGCGAACAATTACCAAGGTTGCAAAAGAGCCATTGGAAGTATTTAATTACAAAACGTAATACCTGTTTCTTGATTGCCGCTATTGTTCCTAATATTTGGCGACGAATACGTAATTTCCTCTGACGTCTGAGAACACTCAATATACAGTGAGTCACCACAAATCCCTCGGTACTCTCTTTTAGCTTAGCGCCTTATTCGCTTTACGTAGAGTATAATATCCAATAAAGACGTGTTTAATCGGCCTCATTGTACTCTGGGTACCGGAGTATCAGCTTGCGCCGGTGTAAGAGGTAAATAAAGATCCGTTGGTCAAAGGTTCAAGGTCAATAGTGGATTAAACGCATGATTATTTCAACTCTATTGTTATGTTATGACTACTATTGTACCTACTAAGCAGTTTATTTAGACATAAAGATGATATTCGCACGAGGAACAATTCCCCGTCAACTTGACTTGCCATCAATGTGGCCTTCGATGATGTATTCACAGCCAGTCTGTAATTACATCGATGATTGACGATGATACAATTGTAAAATGAGCTTGAGAAAAAATCGTTTAAAAAACAATACGAGGTATTACAAGTTTGAACAAAGTATGAGTGAACAAAAAATTCTAACAGTAGCTCCACCATGATTGCTTTACTTTTAACATAGTCGGTTGGAACAGAGAAAGTACGTACTGTTGACAGCAATGCACTGCATCATACGCAGGGTTGTTGAACCCTTGGGTTACGCTTTGTGTAGTCAAGTTACTGTTCGGCTGCGGATAGATCCACGGGCAAGACAACGAATGCTGTACCTTCGACTTGTTCAATTTGTGTTTAATAGACCCTACAAGGGACGAGATACCAATTTTCTTGTGCACGCACTGACTGAAGGTAGTTATTGTACTACGTAGTAAAGGTTATATATCTTTGATAAAAGCACATAGCGAACCTCAAATATTCTTACCCAAGTGGAAATCTCGTGCGCATTTGTGTTATAATTTTATGTGACAGAATACCTATTTAGGTATCATAGGATACCTATGTAGGTATCACAGGATACCTATGTAGGTATCTCATTGTGGGAGTTGCGTTTATTCCCATACATTAATAGGTTTGATGAAAGAATGTTAGAATATGTTAGAGACTTGTAACGATAACGATGTTTAAATTCTTCCCCAGAGTCAGCAGAATCCTTGATGTTAGAAAATATAAAACCGTGCACAATAGCATTTCAATTCTCCCACGTTAGCCCCCAAACCATTTTGAAAGCATTTAAACAAATAAATATAAAGAAAACCGAAGATCTCTGGGGACTATCAGTTAAATTGATATCCACGGTAATTCATATCATGGCACCACACCTTGCTATAATTTTTAATAAATGTATTGATCAGGGGACGTTCCCTGATCTATTAAAGTTTAGTAAAATTGTTCCTTTATTTAAGTCAGGTGACAGTGATGATCCGAACAATTTTAGACCCGTAGCAATACTTCCAGTATTTAGTAAAGTATTTGAAAAAATCATTTTACACCAATTGCTGACACACTTCACATTAAATAAACTCTTCCATAAAAAACAATTCGGTTTCACTAAGGGTCGTTCAACGACAGACGCAGGTGTGGCGTTGATGAATCACATCTTTGATGCGTGGGAGGAGGCGCAGGATGCCATCGGGGTTTTCTGTGACCTATCCAAAGCTTTTGATTGCGTAGACCACAAAACCCTCCTTCGTAAGATGATCAGATACGGTCTCAGTAATAAATCTTTAGAACTTCTTAGATCGTATTTAGCTAATAGAGTGCAGAAAGTTGATATTAATGGAGTTAAGTCAGCCGGATCCGATGTTAAAATAGGAGTTCCTCAGGGTTCAATTTTAGGGCCGTTCCTTTTCTTAGTGTATGTTAATGATCTGCCGTACCTAGTTGAGAAATTGTCACAAATAGTATTGTTTGCGGATGACACTTCTCTAATTTTTAAAACCAAGAGAGGTCAATCTAATTTAGACGATGTAAACAATGCTCTTTCTAAAATTCTGAACTGGTTTAACGTAAACAATCTTATGTTAAATGCCAAAAAAACAAAATGTATTAAGTTTTCATTGCCCAATGTCAAAAAAGTGGACACAAGTTTAACAATAGCTGGTGACAGACTAGACTTAGTTGAGACAACGGTGTTTTTAGGCATTACAATAGACTCAAAACTACAATGGGATCAACACATAGAAAAGTTAGCGGGTAGGTTGAGTTCAGCTGCATTTGCAGTTAGAAAAATTAGACAACTGACAGATGTAGAAACTGCGAGGCTAGTTTATTTCAGTTATTTCCACAGCATTATGTCATATGGTCTGCTACTATGGGGGCGGGCGGCAAATATAGAAACAATTTTTATTCTCCAAAAAAGGGCTATTAGAGGTATTTACAATTTACCTGCCAGACACTCACTACGTGAGTTTTTTAAGGAAATAGGAATTCTTACACTAGCTTGCCAATATATATTCGATAACATAATGTATGTACGTAAAAACATAACTACACTTAAGCTAAACAGGGATATACATAACGTTAACACCAGAAATCGAAACAAAATTGCCTCATCTAGATTCAGATTAGCCAAGGTAAATACATCATTTGTAGGATATAGTGTACGTTTTTATAACAAAATTCCTGAAAGTATTCTATCCCTGCCAGGAAATAAATTTAAATTTGTTATAAAAACTGCGCTGTGTAAAAAGGCATACTACAGAATAGATGACTTTATAGATGATAAAAACCCTTGGCAGTAAACCAATTCCACAACGAGCTAGTTATTGGTATTCTAATAATATATAGGGTTTAATCAATTTCATACATATGTACAGACGCTGTGATTGCATATCAAAACTATGCTATTATTATAGATAACTGACAAGAACTTTATCACACAAGTTTGCGAAAGGCCATGCGAATGGTGGCGCGGTGGCCGGGTCGCCTATCTCCCTCTAATATGGTTGAGACTGGTGATGGCTGACCTCTGCGTTACGCTCGTGAACGGGTGCCGTCCGTGTGTCTGGCCGCAGCATTGGTGTTTTATTACCTTTTAAGAATATTAAATGATGTTTGACTTTGCAAGTATTGATTGCACTCATGGATCTTGAGATTCTTGGTATACGAACACTCATACCTAATTTGTATTAGCTTTAAGTTGATTTGAGAAAAGATGGTCAGAGTGGAGTTTTTTTTTCGCTGCCTTTTTCTCCACTACAGACGGCCCTAAGGCAGCGGCTAACATTATACATAACTGTATGTACATTGACATTCAACAAGCAGAATGTAAATTCTTTACGTTGAAATAAAAATTTTTGAATTTGAATTTTGAATTTGAATTTGAATTTGATAAATACATTCTTAAAAATCTGAGTGGGAACATAAACAATCGCAACGAAATCTTCCTCCATTCAAGCAGTCAAAAAGACGGCAATTTAATGAAGCGACAATTTAGTAGATTGACTTTTATTCGCTTCTTTACAATCACGAAATTACCAAGTTTATTAGCTTTGTTAAAAGTTGCGCCCGTGTCTAGGGTTGCTGGACACAAAAAAAAAAGAGTGACTCGGGTCCATATATTTACCCTGAAACCTTGGCACACTGATTTTAATAAATAAAAAAATACAATAGCTTTGTAAAAAGTTGCGCCCGTGTCTAGCGTTGCCAGACACAAAATAGAAAAGTCTGACTCGGATCCATATAACTTTTCACTCTGATTTCGATAAATAAATAAAAATATCATTGGTACCTTTAATTTGTTTATTTATGTCTGGTATTAATTTCTCTGTACTCTTTGTACTATGAACCTATTTTTTTCTATAAAAGTAATTCGTCTTTTGACCGGACACGGCTGAAAAAAGGAGGACATGATAAGCCGGATCATCTAGCAACCCTACCCGTGTCCCAATTCGATCGAAAGGCGACTGTGAGACTGGGTATGGCGCCAGCTGGCTTGAGACGTGACCTCGGCATGACCCACGGGGTCAGTACTTAATGTCAAGAGGACATAGGTACGTGGTAGTAGGTAACACACCCTCACGCCGATATTCTCAGCTAAGCCACGAGATGACTAATTTATGTCCACTTGTGAAAGTCGAACTTAGTTTCTTCTGCTATGGTAACCGGGTAGACCTATCTCAAACTCCCTGAAAGTGTGACGTATTAATCGATGGCCGTTCAGTCCTACTTACAGTTCTACTGCGAAACAATAGTCTTAACTAGAAAATGGAAGACGGCCTTCTTAACCGAGCTCGGAATAATTACCTGCTGCGCAAACAACGACGTCGTTAAAATTTGTCGTTAACCACACATCCACCTTGTAGAAAACAATGAAATAATCACCTTTTTCACAGCAAATGTTCAGAGAGGTTTCTCTGCGATCTAGTTTTGCGTGTCGTCTACGCATCGCGTCAAGCGCTTTCTTTTTTCCGACAACCTTTCTTCCTATTGCCACAAGCGTTTACTAACACACCTAATTAAATGAACAAATTGCAGACTTTACTATGATGCACGCCACAATTTAATTAGATAAATTGTTCCAACGTTATTATTATGCCGTTTGTACACAGGGTTACATGCACAAATGTGAACATTATAATGCCGGACAGTCGACAACTTATTACCTTTAAATATTTGCATGCTAATCAATTACGGTAAGAGCGTCTTTGCAATAAAAATGTAACGGTTGACTTGCTGTCGACTGTACACTCTCGATTTTGACCTGTAGGTTTTTGAACGACTTTGGCAAGTTACAGTTTAGCCAACAGTCGCTGACGTATTACTACATAGGTTCATATTCATACTGTTCGCTGGATGTTCTTACATAATAATTATGCTGCTTAGGGCCCTCGCCCACGGCGGCTTTTTGTAGCGCCGTCACGCGTTTACGAAACGCGCGACGGCATCGCTACTAACGCGCGTAGGTCGCTTTTGCAACGCGCGACCGTAGCGCGGCTGTAGCGCTGCTAACGCGCCACCGTCGCGCGGCCGTAGCGCTACAAAAAGCCGCCGTGGGCGAGGGCCCTTAGGATTACTCAGGCAGCCGGGGCTACGTGACGTCGCTGTCGTTGTCGGCGCTTCGGCTGCTTACGTAAAAGCAGCACCAAAGACAACGTGACTAATGTTGTCTCAACTGAGTCCATCTTGCAACTGTGGCGATTGGAAGCGCGACGGTAGCGCGTTTGAATCGCGACAGAAGCGCTACGGCCGCGCGACGGTGGCGCGTTCGAAGCGCTACGGCCGCGCGACGGTGGCGCGTTCGCATCGCGACAGAAGCGTGGTTACGAGGGCGAGGGCACACAGCTAGCGACCGCATCGCGGCTGTAGCGCGGCGAACGCGCCACCGTCGTACGGCCGTAGCGCTACAAAAAGCCGCCGTGGGCGAGGGCCCTTAGCAAGGCTAAATAATAGGTTCGTATCACGAATAAAAACAATTTGGACCGTAAAACTTTCTAGGATCGTCGCTTATTTCATTGTTGGCAACATTACATTATGACAAGAATCGTAAGTCATCCGATATTTAAGTAATTTTATGATTTGAGGCAGTGCATGATTTAGAATTCGGGTGAAATATTATGTTTAAGAGAATAAACATAGTTTTTTGCAGAGAATACGGAACACACTAGAATTAACATAATTAATCTGAAGTTTTTGTGTTAATTAAAGGGAGGTACAAACTTACTTATCACATTAATGGGACTGCTATGCTAGGCCGCACACAGGTACACAGAATTCTCAGAAGTGATTGAATACGATCTGTGTAATAAAAACAAAAGAATTGAGTCTCTCATACAAATCGATATCTCCCAAAATACTTAGAACTCGATTCATCGATTATATCAACAAAACAGGTCGCCAAACTCGCCAACTGCATAACCTCTTTATTGAAATCACGATTTTTTTTTAAATAAATGGAACGTGCAATGTCAAGACTGGGACCCTGACCGGACGGATGGCGAGCCAGGTAGAACATTGACCTGGCGATTACGGCCAGTAGATTGGTGGATTACGCCCGGGAAAGCGTGCTTTGAATTTAGAATTTCACAATACGGAACTCTTAATATTTTTCTTCTTTATTCTTCTTTTAACGGCTGCGATTAATGCTCAATTTGGCTTTACTGCCAGTGTTTTTTGGAGTTTGTGTGTAGAAAAGTTTTCTTTTTCGTTCGGCACATCTCCCACATATAATTCTTTTTTTCCTATGGATGAAGGAAATTTTACTGGATTCTTCCGGTTTGAAACGAGCCAAGTGCCAAATTTAACGGTTTTGTATGTATAGTTGCGAATGTAGTGCTTTAAAATTATCTCAAGAAACGGCCAAACCGAATAAAATAGCAATGGACTATAGGTCTTCGAAACCTTCGAACCTTCTACTTAAATCAACTATGATGACAGACAACGGATGCATCGCAATATGGTCACTTCCTCCACCTACAAACCACACCAGCCATATAAGTAGGGTTGCCACCCGTAAAAGTAAACCCCGCAGATTTCATGATTTTTTCTGAGAAAATAAACTAATATGTACATACTAATATAATTATAACCTCTTTGTTTATTTAATGAAACTGAAAAAAAAACGCATGACACACAAAAACATTTAAAAGAACCATACAGCGCCACCAAGTTATCTGTTCAGGTGGGCAAAATTGTAACTAACGAATTAATTGTAAATCCTGTTCCCCATTTTTTGTATTATTTATTCAATTACTAAGATTTATAGATATATTTTCATTAAAATTGAAACACGGGTTAAAATATTCTCATTTTTCTAGGTAAATTTCTTAAATGTTACTACTAAATTCTCCACTAGCGCCCCTATCAACTGAACAGATAAGATGGTGGCACTGTACGCAAATAAGACATTATAGTGTGTAAAATATAGCTTGAGCTCCGCGACAGCTGTCATCTAAATTGCGTCCATGAAGTTTTGAATTTTTTCACAGAATATTTGTACTGTGAAAACTCCGTACTTACTGCACACTATTCGATGCTAAGCAATATCCTCAGAAGAATTCTTCTGAGGCAATATCGTAACCTAGCCCTGTCAGTGCGACAGCTGTCGCGGAGCTCAAGCTATATTTTACAGACTGTAGTATGTATTTTTGGGTTCCGTACCCGTACCCAGGGGTAAGGGGTAAGCCTATTACAAAGACTCCACCGTCCGTCTGTCTGTTTGTATGTCATCAGGCCGTATCTCATGAACCGTGATAGCTATACAGTTAAAATTTTCACAGATTATGTATTTCTGTAGCCGTAAATTAAATAGGCATTCTTCACTAGAAAATCGAATAAGACACTGACTACACCATTGAGATGCGATCGGTTCATAGACTACCAAAAGTGACAATGAAACAACCATTACGGTACTAATATTGTCGCTGCGCCTGGAAAATCCACGAACATTTTTTTTTTAGCAAAATTAGTTTTTTTTGTATTTTGTTACTATTTCATTAGCCCGACGCGTCTTTAAAACCCATTTTGTGCTAGCTAGCTTGAAAGTTAAAATGTAAATATCAGCTATGTATTTTTTCTCATGAATAATTGGGTATTTGACAGGATGTAAAATGAGTTACTTTTAAAATAGAATTTTGTATGAAAATACTTGCTTGTGCCGTCACATTTCAGAGCACTCTTTTTATGTTTCATCTATTTAAAAATTGTAATAACTCGTAAATGATTAAAAGAAATACATTTTCTGAATAATTTTGTAATTTTTGTTCTAATCGAGCATCTCAAATAATTTATGGTTGATAGTGTCAAATACCGTTTTAGCATTTTTTTTACTTTTTTTTTACTTTATGATTGCCGGTTTTTCCAAGTGCAACCACGATATGACTATTCAATAACTATGTATTTTGGAGACTCGACTCCCAGGTCAAACGCAGCCCCTACTTATGAAATATGAAGCAATCAAAGATTGGGAACTGTGTCATACATAACACATCAATTACGAAGGCACATAAGTACTACATTACGCAGTAATTCCCCGTTAGTAATCGGCTTCGTGAATAGTTTGTGGCTTCCGTTTTACATGCAGAAATAATTCTAACAAGGGTTCCGATTCTTTCGAGCTTTGCTCGCTAATCGATATTAAAACTTGCTGCTTTATAATACGGTTTATTATTGACTAATTGATACATTCTGTTATGGCTAGGTTGTCAAGAGTAGAATAGAATTGAATGAATCGTGGGTACAACATCAATCTTGCTTGACAAAGTGGAGTAACGTTAATTCGACTGCCTATTCAATTGTATTTCTATACAACATTAATTCTTATATACTTACGGAATCGAATCGCTCGTAGCCCCGGCTGCCTGAGTGATCTTAAACGATCACGGAGGTCAAGCAACGTTCAGTGCATGGATGGATGACCGTCTATGACTAACGCTAGTGGCATTTTTCCGAGCAGTTCTGTACTTCGCAAGGCACGTTAAGCAGTTGGTGGCGGCTGCCGCGCCGCCGCCGTCGGCAGTCGCTAAGCCAAGTCAGAGGCCTTAGATCGGCTTGAAAACTTCTGACAGTAAGACCAGCCACCAGTCTTACAAGCCTCCACCAAACCGGAGTTGGCCCCCGTGGTGGAATATGGCCTATACCTTTCTCAGGGAAAAGACCCGTGCCCCTCGGTGGGGACATTATGGGTTGATGATGATGATGAGATCGACCACGATAAGATACAGAATATTTTGTATCCAAATTTAATCCCTAAAGCCCCATGGACCCGCCGGCGGGTCCGATGTAAAATAAGGCGGATTCCGTTAGGCCCTTTCTCCACTGCTCCGGTCCGGCGTCGGAACCGGAATCAGTCATGAGAAAAATATCGGCTGCCGGATCTCTTCATCCGATTATAATCGGCAGTGGACGTGACGCAGTGCTTTATTAAAATTCCTCGGTTTTTCTATTCGAGCCAGGGGACTTGTTCCACACATTCTATTAATGTAAATAAAATAGTATGAGAACATTTTTGGGTTGTATGCGCGGTGCAAAAACGTGTATTGTTTTTTTACGTCGGCGTCGATCACTTCGGACCGGTAAAATACCGTTCCGATCTAGCAAATTATCGGACCGTTAAAAACCGGATGCCGGAGTAGTGGAGAAGCTTATAGTATTATTGTGTTTCTAAATCGGATCGGTAATTAACGTTCGCCGGACCGGAGCAGTGGAGAAAGGGCCTCAGGATCCGTAGACCGGCCGACACGGGTCAGTCTTGCAACTGTTCTTTGAATTTAATTTTGAAAATTATATAGAACACAGTTGTAAGAGGTCCCGCGTTCGAACCCAGGCTGGGGAGAAAAAAAAACCCTGGTCTTGGATGTTTACATGTTAGTGATGTCGCTGTTTCTGGTTCCCACGACACAGGGTATCCTAGTGTGGGGTCAGAAGCAATGTATGTGCCTGTATGTAAACGTTTATGGGCACGTTTTATCCTTTGAAAACTGCGATGAATTTCAAGTATTACTCTGTGAATAACTAACTTAGCTGTGAAAGAAAAAGTGTTTTAGGCCTGAGGGGTTAAAACGAAGTCGCGGGCATAGTTTGAGCTGAATTCTACTAATTCAATTTTTATTTCTATTTTTCCAATTGATGTAACATTTATTTAAATAATGTATACTAGTGTTCATTTGAAAGCTAGCGGTAGTGGGCGTTGACATCTGAGATACAGTGTTTACCACTAGTTCAGATGTCATCGTTTTTCCTTGTTGGTACATAATTTCCACTACGAGCACCTATAGCAATTTAGCACAAGGAATGTAATTGTTCTCGTTTTTAATAATAAATAAATTTACTGAATTACTGAATGTTTTCCCACAAGTCCCACCCGTCTGTTCTCGGCTCACGATCTATTTCTGAAAGTGAGATCATATAAAGTAGACTTCCTAGTAAACACTTCACACATGACTTAACTAAATCTATGACATTTACACTTAGCTCTATAAAAACACAGAATCTTACATCACGATTGGAACCTGTCAACCTTGCGTCCAGTGCCACTGAATTACGCATTTATTAATATTCAAACCGATTCAATTTACACGATAATAATAGAATAATAGTATGAAGTCGGGATTGCAACAGTTCATTGTGACATGTCAATGCTGCCCTCGTAATGAAAAACAGTAATAGCCATTACTGCGTTTTGACTTTGGATGCAAAAATAAGCTACTCGGAGGTACATACTTCCTTTATGGGGCACTGTATAAGGTTCTACAACAAGATACCCCAAGATATATTAGAGTTACCTCCAACGCGATTTAAGAATTGTGTTAAGCACACTCTTTGCAAAAAAGCTTATTATAAAATCAACGATTATTTAGAAGACAAGGACGTATGGCTTTAAATAGTAGTTTAATATTAAATTTAATCAGAGGATAAATGTGTCTAGTGTTCAACACATCCAAGATATTGTTTTGTAAGTTTTATTTGTTCTTGTCTGACTGTTTCCCCACTACCCATGATGTTTGATTTTTACTAGCTACCTTCATGAATTTTATTATCGGTTTATCGTTCGTATGAATTGATCTTTAAGGTTGAAATCACTTGATAAAATTTTGTCGAATGTAATGTACCATCTTGTCCTGTGGTTTTAATTATGTAATAGTTAAGTGTGTTTATAATACCGATCCCAAGCTGTGGCGTAGGGCAGGGCAAGAGTGCAATCAATTGTTATGGATGTCAACTGAATTTTGATGTGAGAATACTGTCGAGCATAAGCTATCTAGAGGGTGAGTAGCTCAACCTTACAACGCCTAATTAGTTTGTTGTTTCTTATTTTTATACATTGCCCTTTTTGGATCGCATTGGTTGAACTAAGGCTTCAAGCCCTAAGCACTGCACATTAACGGCCTTACTAATAAATAAGTTATACACTCTGAATAACTATTTGACGTATATCAACTTATACTGGTATAATCGCATTCAGCGTACAAATAATCACTTTGTCAGACCTCGCATAACGGCTGTATACACAGCCATAATAATATCCTTTATTGGTAAGGCCGTAAGTGTACTAATGCATTACAAAATAAGGAAATGTATCCGAAATAAAGTTTATAGGGTCTAATTTTGTGTAAATTTTCTTCCGAGGAGAGTACGAGGTGTACTAGAATAATAAAATAATTAAGAAAAATATTTTAACTATACACTCGCACACACACACACACATACACACATACACACACACACACACACACACACACACACATACACTCATCATCATACACTATAGGTACATACGCATGATACTATAGTTTTACCTTAAAAACTCGTTAATTAGTATTTTACATAGCATGTTGTGTCATGTAAATTTCAAGGACCTAATGTAATGTGTAAACAAGACCAACTAGTCTTACGTCCAATGTGGAAGAGCGGAGCTTCCTGTTACAAGTATTCTAAATACTTAAAAGGAAGATCTTGCCCGATTGTGCTAATGTAAATATCTGTTATGTAAATAAACTATTTTCATTTTCATTTTCATTTTCATTTGTATTAGCTTTAAGTTGATTTGAGAAAAGATGGTTAGAGTGGAGTTTTTTTTTTTCGCTGCCTTTTTCTCCACTACAGACGGCCCCAAGGCAGCGGCTAACATTATACATAACTGTATCTACATTGACATTCAACAAGCAGAATGTAAATTCTTTACGTTGAAATAAATTTCTGATTCTGATTCACATCTATGGCTGCGTCCCCAGTGGGCAAACAGTTTGCCGCCGACTGAGTTAGCGGCGAATCGGTTTGGTATGCCCTTCCATATACTTTAAATGGAGTGTTCACAGTTTGCTAGTTTTGCGCCCAATCTACGCAATTTGCAGCGTTACGCGCGCCGACTATCTCAGTGGGCGGCTGACTCACAAAAAATCCTGTTCCACTCGGCGGCGAAATAGTTTTAGTTCCCTTTAGTATGCCGCTAAGTCGAATTTCAGTTGACTACATATTTTGCGGTTCACTCATTAAGCTGAGGTCCCACGGTCCGCTATTCTACGGATCAACCACGCACAGCCGACGAGCACGGACGGTGACGCACCGCAGGCAGGGCCCTTTCAACGGTCCGTGTCGGTCTGTGTAGATCTCTAGCTTCAAAATTCAAAATTCACCGCACCTTTGAAGTTACCGACTTGCGATGGATACGCCGCACCGCCACAGACGTGTCTGTGCTATCATGGACGAGGCCGGTCCCACAGTGCGTCGTGCCAGCTGGTCTGCGTGCGTCCGCGATTTTTCGGACCGTGGGACCCAAGCTTTAGGCGGTGAACAGTTTGCCTACTGGGGACGCATAAATGGGGACTTATAGGCATAAGTAAAAAAAATGCCACCGAGTAGCTTATTCTTGCATTCAAAGTAAATACGCAGTAATGGCTATTATTGTGTTTCTCGTTACGAGGGCAGATCGGCAGTCTTTGAAAACATTAAAACTCGCCAGGAAATCTGCCCTCCATTATTGCGTTTTTAGTTTGAACGCACAAATAAGCTACTTGGAGACATTTTATGCAGAAAAAAAATGCAGCCAATTGGCTCATGGTGATGAAGCTTGAATAATACAACGAGCAAAAATGGATCGCGTTTTAATTTCGCCTGCCGCTTGGGGGAAGGGCCATTGAGCTCCAGTTTCGCTTCAACACTCGTGACATCATCCAGGGCGTGTTCAGTGTTGCCAACGTGGGCGATTTTTCCCCTTTAAAGCTGCTCGGAAAGTAAATCGGCGACGAAAAAATCTGAAAGGCCACTGGTCGCCTTTTAGGCTACTTCAGTCAAGCGACAACTAAGGAGAGATAAAGAGACTTATATTAGCAAAGTACAAGACCAATCGCCCGTAGCCTGGGCTTCCTGAGTGATCTTAAACGATCACTAAGGTTAAACAACATACGGCGCGTTTAGTCCATGGATGGGTGACAGTTTATGACTAACGCTAGGGGCATTTTTCCGAGCGGTTCCGTGCTTCGCAAGGCACGTTAAGCAGTTGGTGCCGGCTGCCGTCGATAGATGGCAGTTGTTAAGCCAAGTCGAGCCCTTAGGGCGGCTTGAAAACTTCTGACAGTAAGACCAGCCACTAGTTTTACAAGCCTCCATAAATCCGGACTTGGCCCCCACCGCAGTGGTGGAGTATGGCCTATGCCTTCCTCAGGGAAGAGACCCGTGCCCCTCGGTGTGGACATGATGGGTTGATGATGAAGGAAATATAAATAAATTGTTAAAAAGTGCCCTTATTTTTAGCGTTTAGAGAGGCTACCTCTGCGAAAATTCGGCTAACTTAGGCTACTCCTGCGTCGAAAAATGGCGATTTCAGGTCCTGAATAGTTGGCAACACTGGGCGTGTTTAGTTCATAGTAAGTACAGTTACCAGCAACGGAAACGCAGACACTTTTGTCCGGTTCTCGCTCTTAATTTACGCGCCATAAGAGCTTTCCAGGAGCCGTCAAGTCTTGCCGAGCGTCCAGCATTGCTTGCCGGGTGGTATGTTTGGCGTACACCTGTCATATTTATCGTGTACAGGTGCTAGGTGGGCTGGTGTTATGCAATTTAACTGCCTTGCCTTTACGTTTGGGTGACGAATTGACGATACAGTTGATAAGGAAGTCAATCGGTACACATGTTACATAATATGGTAGGTTTGCCATATTACCGACCTGCGCCGGGACATAGGCGCGAGTCTATCACACTAATATTATAAAAGCGAAAGGCGTCTGTGAGTGTGTGAGTGTGTATGTTTGTTACTTCTTCACGTCTAAACAGCTCGAGCGATTTTAATAAAATTTGGTATGGAGCTAGCTGACACCCTGGATTAACACATAGGCTATGTTTTACTGCGGTGAAATATCTTATTCCCTTGGGAAAATCCCTAGTTATTATTTTTACTGGTAATACACATTTTATTTTCCTTAATAAACCGCGGGTAACACCGCGGGGCACAGCTAGTGTATGATATTTTTGTTCCACTTCATTTCCACCATTTAATAAGTTAATAAGTTCTTTATTATGGGGCACTGTATAAGGTTCTACAACAAGATTCCCCAAGAGAGCCATCTCCGACGCGGTTTAAGAAATGTTATAAGCACACTGAAAAAAAATCTTAATAAAAAAATCAAATCAACGATTACTTAGAAGAGCATGATATTAAATGTATTCAGAGGAGAATTGTGTATAGTGTTCAACAAATCCATGAGTAATATTTTTTTAAAGTTGAAAGTTTGATAAATTGTGATAACGGCGACAGGCTTGCCACTTGTCACGTTTGGGACCTAATAAACTCGGCAAAACGTGGTTCCAGTTGTAGTGATTGGTGCCTCTGCCTGCCCCCTCGGGGATAACGGGCGTGAGTTTATTTATTTATTTTTATTGAAAGTTTGATAATTAAATTAAAACTATTTTGAAAAGAACAGGTGTGTAGACTGTGGTCTATCTATATCCTCTTCAAAATTCGATTCAAAGTGCAGTTACAAGACCGACCCACCGGCGGGCGGCCGATCTACGAGACCTAACAGAATGCGCCGTAGTTTAGGTACATCGGACCCATCGGGTCCTCGGACCTTGAGGGATTGAATATGAACCTTCGTATCATGCAACCAGGGTTTATAATAATAATTATACTGCTGAGTGCCAGCTGAAGTCACTTAATCAGTTACCTTGAAAAGAACAATTAAAACCAATTTTTATAATGAGCCTATCGGCTCACCAAAAGTTGTACTGGTTAATTACTATCCGCATTACGTGATTATCCGCATTACGTGCGGGCGCTGCAAACTAAAATAAAGCGTGGACCAGACGGATGTAATCCAGTGTCCCATCCAAGGTGACTTTGCCGGATGTCATCCGTCTCTAGACGATAAATGTAATCCAAATTTTGATTTGACCTTCATCGTCCTTGGATTGCGGTCGCATGTTCCCATCCGCGGAGGAAGTGCGTGGATGACATCCGTCTAGCCGGCGGATAACATTTTACATCCAACCAAGGACACTTGGGCTGTGGCTGGCAGCGGGTACGCACGTATGTGAGTCGAATGCAATGTTTCTTGGTCCATTCTTAGGAAGTTATGAATATCATTCAAGTCCAATAATTCCAATAAGTTTGAATGACTCAGAACGGATGGTTCTTTTAACCAGTTCTTTCCAACGCTTCATCCACTTTCTTTTTTTCTTCTATTTTTTGTCGTCATTGGCGCAAAAAACTGCTAAAGCAAGGCCCATTTTTTGAAATTTGGACTGGAGCCATTTCTACAACACGATACGAGTACCTATACGTGATTTCACGCCAGAAGACGACTCGAGACTGATGTTGGCGCGTGGTTGACATTCGTGTAGCCGAAACACAATCCGCGGATGGAAATCAAGTTTCCATCCAGGTCACCTTGGATGGGTCGCTGGATTAGATCCGTCTGGCATATGCTTAAACCTTGAGGCTAAGCGCGCACTAGCGGCCACCGCAATGTATGAATTTGCCCGCTGGCCACTTGCAGCGCCCGCTGCGAATACAATTCATACATTTCGGTGGCCGCAGCTAGTGCGCTATTAACCTAGTAGAGTGCGATGCTTCTGAAGAATATACCGGACATAGGTCGAAGGGAGGGAAAAGATAAGGAAGGCTAACCGCACCATTATGAGGGATTAAAAGCCAAGAAGAGAGAGCTGTTAAAGACCGCACCAGCGCAAAAAAGCCCTACAAGGAGTTTTGCACTTGTATTGTACATAATCTCTAACTTCTTAAGTATTTTAGGTTTATATTAGACTAGCTTTCGCCCGCGACTCCGTCCGCGTGCACTTTAGTTCAAAATTTTGCAACCCCGTTCACTCCCTTAAGGGTTAAATTTAGAAAAACGGCGAAACACGTGTTCAATCAATTCTGTTGAAGAGTATTTATTTTAAGTTTCAAGAAAATTAGACAACATTCTTTATGCCTCCCATACAAATTTTGCCAACCCTTTTCGCCCCCCTAGGGGTTGAATGTCAAAAAATCCGGTCTTATTTTTATTTTATTTTTATTCTCTCTGTGCAAAATTTCAGCTTATTCCAAAGGCTCGGGCTGGGCGTTGATGAGTGAGTCAGTCAGTCAGGACTTTAATTTTTATTTAAATAGATAGATATATAGATAGAATAGATTGGAGTCGTGCGCCGCCGCATGACGCCAGCCCGTTGAGATGTGGTTAGACTTTTATAGGGCAGAAGATCCCGTGAGATCTGGGTGGTTACGATCAGAAGCATCCCGTATTTTAATTTACTGCCAACTTTAACTGGCCTGCAACCAGTATATCATCACCGAGGGTCCAATTAAAAGCAGGACATCGCTCGTAACTCATAGAGGAGGTACAGTCGACATAAACACCTTTAAAGCCGACTATTTATTAAACTAAAACTAACACTTACTTGAATTTCGTCTGAAGAGTCTGACCAGGTTTCGCTCTGATTCGTAGATCTATTATTTATTGATACTTGTACGCACTTGACTGCGTCGTTGGCTTAGCCGTTAAGGCGTTTAAGTACTAAGACAGAGGTCATGAGTTCGATTCCCACTGGGGACCGGGTCTCTTCCCTGAGGAGGTACGTATAGGCCATACCCTCAGCATTATGCTGAGTCAGCTGCCTCACCCTCAGCATTATGCTGAGTCAGCTGCCTTTTGCAGCAGCGGTTACACACCGCGACAAAACTGTATAAATGTATTTCCTTATGTTTGTACCTCTTTTTATCTTTAATGTTTTCTTCTCATTTGTATTTCGTATTTTTGTTGTGTGTGACTGTTGGTGCAATAAACGTTTCTCTTTCTTTCTCTCTATACTCTACCACGGGGGCCAAGTCCGGATTGGTGGAGGCTTGTTAGACTAGTGGCTGTTCTTGTCTTACTGTCAGAAGTTTTAAGCCGCCCTAAGGCCCCTGACTTGGCTTAACAACTGCTATTAGCAAATAGATCTATCGATAACAGCCGGCACCAACTGCTCAACGTGCCTTGCGAAGCACGGAACCGCTCGGAAAAATGCCACTAGCTCTAGTCGTAGACGGTCACCCATCCATGCGCTGAACGCGCCCTATGTTGCTTAACATAGGGCGCGTTCAGTAACATGTCAAAATCTAGTTAAAATTCAATAAGCAAATACTCTTACATGACCATCGCAAACTCATACCGACTATGCGCGGGTTTGTGATAGTGTGTATATTTCGGGTCTCTCTGACGTTACATGCGGTAAGTGACTTTAATTCGAATTGATTTTAGTGGCAAAACGTGGGTCCAGTTCTAGAGACTGGTGCCTCTGCCTACCCCTTCGGGGATAACGGGGGCGTGAGTTTTTTTTTTTTAATTTTAGTTTAAAATGTAGTTAACATTCATTAAGTATTATGCTGTATTTCGGGTCTCACTTGTAACGAGGTTGCAATACTTCGTCTATAAACCTGTTTATTAGTTTATCTTTTATTTTTAGGCTATTTACTTTTAGATTTATCGATTCTGTTTTCAATTTCAAATTAAAATTATTTATCTTTTGTTCGTAGTTCACTTTATTTGTCATGGCATCGCCAGGGTCATTTCGTTCTCCAGACCTTGAAGAGGCAGCACGACCAGTGCCTAAGTTTTATTACGTACGAGCCATGATTTAAAGTTAAATACTGAACCAGTTCAAGTTAAATTCAGTATGAACGTCGTCATCAAATCCTGAAGTTTATGTACTCCGAAACGTTATCTTCAACGACGCACAATCGTTACGCACCTCTACCTTTTATCAATAAAAGAAACAAACACCCAAACGAAGTAGGTATTATTTTCCGCCAACCTGGTTGCTGAGCTTCCTGGGCTTGTTACGTGACACACTAAGTACGCACTGCAAGTAAGATGCAGTCATCATCATCATCATCAACCTAACAATGTTTGTGCCTGTATGTAAATGTTATGTTATTATGTCCCCACCAAGAGGCACGGATCTCCTCCCTGAGGGAGGTATAGGCCATATTCCACATATTCTACGGGGGCCCCAGTCAGGATTGGTGGAGGCTTGAAAGAGCCCTAAGGCCTCTGACTTGGCTTAACGACTGCCATCTATCGATGACAGCCGGCACCAACTGCTTAACGTGTCACGCGAAGCACGTAACCACTCGGAAAAATGCCACTAGCGTTAGTCATAGACGGTAACCCATCCGTGCACTGAACGCGCCCTATGTTGCTTAACCATCGTGATCGTTTAAGATCATTCAGGCAGCCGGGCAGGCAGCCCGATTTTAGCTTAGTCTAGTTAAAATTTAATAAGCAAAATGCTCTTACGTGCAAACTCACATTAACTGCGCGGGTTTTTGTTCAAGTTACCCGTCTGTCGGGTACTATACCTAGGTTTTCCGGATTAATTGCAGGGCAGGATAAGATTTACTGGCAGTAGCTACGTTATTTGTGGCTAGTTCTATGGTACTGGTTATGGTAATGGTTACCGTGTGTCTGTCATTGGCAGTGTATACTGACATTGCAAAGTCGATTAACCCACAAATTAACAAGTAGGAAGACTAAGGGCCCTCGCCCACGGCGGCTTTTTGTAGCGCTACGGCCGCGCGACGGTGGCGCCTTAGCAGCGCTTCAGCCGCGCGCTTGCATCGCTACGGTGGCGCGTTAGCAGCGCTACAGCCGCGCTACGGTCGCGCGTTGCAAAAGCGACCTACGCGCGTTAGTAGCGATGCCGTCGCGCGTTTACGAAACGAAACGCGCGACGGCAGTGCTACAAAAAGCCGCCGTGGGCGAGGGCCCTAAGACTTCTACGAATGGTCTGGACCAGGGCCGTGTTTTATAAAATTAAAATTAATTGTTTATAATACAATAAATAGGGACCAGTCTCTGGCTGCCCCTCTGTAACACACAGGCGTGATATTGTGTATGTATTGTTGCTACACCATTTACATACAAAGGCAAGCCTAACCAGTTAACCTAACAACACCCAACATGCAGCTCTTGACCTGAAACCAACGAAGCATGACCCAAGACGAACCTGCTCCATATAAGAACAATCGGACCACGTTAAAATAGCCGTTACAGCCAATTGCATAAGTGCCATTATCGAAGAGCAGGTGAGCAAAGTGTAATTTGATAGAGAAATGTTCAATGAAAATATACATGACTTTCACCCGGTCATTTGACTGTATCGGTTAGTATTGGGTTCCTCCTATAGGGTTAGTTTCACGCGAAAAATACCGTGAGAAAACCTGCACGTCTCAGACTTGATTTAACATGAACCTGACAGCAATTACTCTTCTTATAGTGTTAGATTTTTGTGAACATTATACTTAAAATCTTTGTGTCGAACCCGTTCCTTCCTCGTGGTCAAACTTAGTAGTAAAACTGATATGACCACGAGGAATTTTAACATTCTTCGCGGTCAAACTGTAACTGTATAACCTCTTTGAACATACTGTATACGATGTACCTAGTCTTATTGTACAGGGAAAAATAAACTGAAATAACTGTCAATTTTATTTCAAAACTAAAATTACACAGGGTGTCATTTTTTAATAAATTTGATAGTTTGACCGCGAAGAATGTTAAAATTCCTCGTGGTCATATCAGTTTGACTACTAAGTTTGGCCACGAGGAAGGAAAAGTCGAACCACCCTAATCAACAGCTATTATTATATAACATAATATTTTAATAAATAATTCTCGAGCTTTCCAAGTCTAATTTAGTTACATTATTTTAAACTAAACCCCTTTTGTTACCTTACTAATTAGCTTAATATTAATGTACCAGAATATTTCGTCATTCTACTTTGCCTGTCCAGTGTTTTTATTTAGAAGAAATAGACACAGAAATAGCAAGAAGAGCCAACAATACTTTTGACGACCTCTGCGGCGCAGCGGTTAGCGCATCTGACTACCATGCGAGAGGTCCCGGGTTCGAATCCCGGCTGGGGACAAAAAAAAACAGAAACCTTGGAAACAGAAACCCAGAGGTCTTGGATATTTACATGTTTGTGACGTCGCTGTTTCTGGTTCCCACGACACAGGGTATCCTAGTGTGGGGCCAGGAGCAATGTATGTGCCTGTCTGTAAATGTTAAAAAAAATAATACTGTCCGTGCAATGGGCGCCTATCGCTTCCCTCTCTAATTCTTTCACGGCTTAACTACGCGGACTTTGTTTACGGGCCTCGACTGTTAAACAAAACTCAACGTCTACTTCAGCGGGTACAGAACGCTTGCTGCAGATATTGCTTTGACGTTCCTTTCCGTAGTCACGTGACTCCATATCTCAACAAAGCATCTATGCTAAACATGGCTTCGCGTAGGCTTTTACATCTTGCCTCACTCATGTTTGATGTTATCCACTATAAATGCCTACAATATCTTTATCACAAACTTAAGTTTCCTCAATTTGCGTCTGCGCATCCCAGATCAGCACGGCAGCCACTTGAGGTCCACAGACAACGCACAGCAGCTTTCACTGGCTGTTTTCGCTACCACGCAACCAAGTACTGGAACAATATTCCTCCTCTCATAAGGCAAATACCAGTGAAAATTACGTTTAAAAAACATTTTAAAGCCTACGTGCTTGATTCACAAAAACTGGGAGTTCCTAAGCTCTTGACGTAGTGGGTGGGCGGTCTCATGACAGTGAAAGTTTGGATGTTTGAAGTGGTATTTTGTGTTATCTGTTCTTTCTAAATATTACGAAAAATCTAGAAAATAATTAGTATTTTATTAATTTAATGTTTTAGTCTTCAAAAGTGTACTTAATGGTCTTAGCCACGGCAGTTAATCATTAATTAAGTCATCTGTCCCATTGTCTAACGAAATGTAACAATTATCCCACTAAGTTGCATTTTTATATGATGTTTCTAACTACTTCATTAGACATGAAATGTAAAAAAAAAGAGGTACCTATATAATGCATAATATATTTCTTGCGCACACGTAGTCAGTATTAGTTTAGTTTGTTATATATAATTTGTTTTTTGTTTTTAAGTTACACGGGCTGCGCTGAAAATCAGCGCTGTTTTAGGATAGATCTGATTCTATCCAACAGCATTATGCTGAGCGTATGTCCGATTGTCATGCAATACGACTTATTTGACCTTGTATAAATCATATTAGTTTAATATTCGTACTTAATTTCTGTCTACGAGCTGAAATATAACCGCTGTAATCCTTGCATAGCCATAAATGATTATTCTATTCTATTCTATCGTGTCGTTCCACAAATAAAGTCATCACTATTCTATTTCCAAGCCACGTTTTATAGCAAAACGAGTCACGATATGACACTTCTCCCTAAAACTTCGAATCCAACCTTTGTTATAATCAGCACAGCGTGATTTACAATGTATATTTTATGCAAAGCGATGAAAATTTTCAAACCGAACCGAAAATTGGTTTTAAGCAAATGTGGGCCAAATATATGACGTAGGGCCGATTCCTTGAAAATGAAAATGAACAATATTTATTTAAAGTAATGGATACAAAGACTTACATTTTGTGCTTATATTATTCTTTAATTGAGAATTTCAGTAAGTGAATTAAAGTACAAACAATGATAGATAAATCGCTCGTAGCCTGGGCTGCCTGGGTGATCTTAAACGATCACTAAGGTTAAGCAACATACGGCGCGTTCAGTCCATGGATGGGTCACCGTCTATGACTAACGCTAGTGGCATTTTTCCGAGCGGTTCCGTGCTTCGCAAGGCACGTTAAGCAGTTGGTGCCGGCTGCGTCGATAGATGGCAGTCGTTAAGCCAAGTCAGAGGCCTTAGGGCGGCTTGAAAACTTCTGACAGTAAGACTAGCCACTAGTCTTACAACTTACAAGCCTCTACCAATCCGGACTTGGCCCCCGCGGTGGAGTATGGCCTGTACCTTCCTCAGGGAATAGACCCGTGCCCCTCGGTGGGGACATAACGGGTTGATGATGATGATGATGATAGATACATGGTTGGACCTCGTGACGTGTTTCGTCATACGTTGTCGCTTAGGTTTCATACTTGCGCACAAGTAGACTACTTCGTACGTAGACTTAAAGCAGAAATAGATTATCGTCAGGCTCATGCAGTTGTCATTGGACTACAATACATTACCAGAATCTAGGCCCTGGTCTCTGCTACCCCGCCGGGATGCAGGCTTGAGTTTAGAAATGTATGTTAGTTTTTCTTAAAGTCAGTTTTTATTACATTTGTTTAAGTTCCTGAGGTCGCTGTTTCCAGTGCCCACGACACGACAGGACACATGGTGTCCTAGTGTGCGCCCAGAAGCAATGTATGTGTCTGTCAGTATGTAAATGTTTATGTATAAGTTTGACAGCATCGTGGCAGCCCCGGTTAGGTCTGCACCTCCGCATAATTTTATCGTATCACACTTTATTATGAAAACTTTGGCTTCTTAATAGATGGACATTTGGACGCAAAAAGATTGTGGAATATTCCGAACTACCTCTGACCGCAACTATCTAAGAAGTATTTCCCAGGAACACAAGCAAACTCAACAAAAACCTCACTTTATATTCTCGTCATATTATGTCCCCAACAGTAGAGTAGTAACGGGGCGACTTAGGCTTTCACATTGTACGATACGGCGAATGACGCCATGGTACTTTTCCTGTATTACGCGCACCAAATCCTGAAAATTTCAGAAACTATTTTGAAAAGTTATGTAAAGTTATAAATAACAATACAAAATAAACCTTACCTTATTAGAATATATCCGATTCTATCCGATAGTACCCAAGGTATATTCTAAAAGCTCTAACAGACTGTATATTATTACTTTTCTTACTTGTCCGTTTAATTTGTTCCTGTGATGTGTCTTGTTGGTATAATTAACGTTTTTTTCTTTCTTTCTTTCTATTTGTAAAAAGATAAAGAACACCAAATCATTGCAACGATATCGTGCAGTTCAGGTCGTTGTAATGTAAAACCGGCCACGGTATGTGTATGCATTCCTTGTGACCGCTTTACGGTTTCTTGATGTTTACGGCCTTTATTTACTCAAGTGTGTTCTTGTTTCAGGTATTATAATATTCGCTGTCTGGCGGACGATCGGTGTCAGTCGTCAGTCTCGTCTGGTATGGTGAAAAATAAATGCTAAAGGGTGATTCTCATAAAATGGCATTTCAATCAGTGTGTCCTACCCGTCATGACTTACGGTGCCGAGACGTGGACACTCACGGTGGGGCTGATCCACAAATTTAAAGTCGCTCAGCATGCTATGGAAAGGGCTATGCTCGGGGTTTCTCTGAAAGATCGAATTCGAAACGAAGTCATCCGACAGAGAACCAAAGTCACCGACATAGCTCACCGAATAAGCATGCTGAAGTGGCAGTGGGCCGGCCATATCACCCGAAGAACCTGATAACCGATGGGGTAGACGAGTTCTTGAGTGGAAACCGTGGATCGGTAAACGTAGTGTAGGACGTCCTCAGACTCGGTGGACAACCATAGGCCGATGATGATAATATTATTTATTATGTATTTTATTAATTATAGCAGGTATTTAGTCTATGTATTGTATTGTATTTATTATCTGCAAAGTAGGCTGTTATTACAATTTTTGTAGTTTATATGTACTCTATTTTGTACACGTATCTCTATAGGCTCGTTTTTTACCGCTGCTCTGACTCTCAAAGGTTTGCTGGGAGAAATCTCTTACAGAGATAAGCTCGCCTTTGTACATGTTGTTTTTTTTAGGTAACGTTCTGTTCATTGTCTCGTGTGCATTATAGTATAATTATATCGTCGGTCGGAATCATTACCGGAACATTTCCATAAATACGATCTTTCAGTTAAGTATGCAGAATGGTGGAAATTTTGAAGATATTTTCGAATCACTGACGGTGCAAATCAAATGATTTTTTTATCCGTCACAAAAAGACTACTCTCAGTAGGGGAACAATGATTTTACTGTAACGTCAAACCTCAATTGGGTATTTGACAGGATGTCAAATGAGTTACTTTTAAAACGGAATTTTGTATGAAAATACTTGCTTGTGACACATTTCAGAGCACTCTTTTTATGTTTCATCTATTTAAAAATTGTAATAACTAGTACATGATTGAAAGAAATACATTTTCCGAATCATTTTGTGATTTTTGTTTTAATCGAGCAACTCAAATAAATTTATTGTTGATAGTGTCAAATACCGTATTACTCACACCAGAATATTTTTAAATGCACCATTAATGATTTCGACTATAGATGTGCCAGATGGGAAGCTCCCCATTCCCGGCAATAATGGGAAGCTTCCAACTCTCGGAAATAATGGGAACGTTCCCATTATTTCCGGCAACAATGGGAACGATCCCAATGATATGGTTAGGAAAAAATTTTCTTATTTCTTTGCCAACTTGCGGGGTTATTACTTTAAATGTTAATTGTAATGTTATTATCGACAGATCTTAAAAGTCGTTAGTAAAAAAATGAAAAGATGTACTTATTCGACGCGAAATAATTTACTATTTCAAATCATTTTGCGCTATGCATTAAAGAAAGAAAGAGACATCTATACATCATCGAAGAGCTAAATGTGGAGAAGGGATAGCGCGCGGAGGAAGTGCAAACAGTCAGTGTGCTTAGTGCGAGTTTTTTTAACTACTCGATCGCGTTAACGTAAACTCATATTCTATAGGAGTGACAAAGCGCGCCACCTAGTTGTCTCTCTGTCACTCCTATACAAATTGCAAACGCTCTCGCTATCGAAAGTGAATGAAAAAACTCGCACTAAGGGCTCTGTATTATTCCATGGTTGGCACTGTGACAGCGTTTTTTTGTTGTTCGTTCTTTAATTTTCAACTTAAAAAAAAAAAAATGGCGCCAGCAAGAGGCAGTGTTCACGAACATTTTAGAATAGTCAAGGAAGGTCATAAGGAAAAGACTTTATGTAAATACTGTGACGCAGTGTGGAGTAAAAAATGCAACAAAATGCGCGCGCCATCTTGTAAAATGCATGAAAGCCTCGTTAGTAATTAAACAATTATTTGAAAAAACAGACACTAACGCTGCAAGCAGTGGAGCTGCAGCAGAACAAAAAATTAAACAAATTTAATTTTTGCGGGTTTAATAGTCACTAAGGGAGAAACTGTTTTCAGAAATTGTTGTTTTCAGAAATTGCTGTAGAGACAGGAAATTTTAATGGCAATTAATGTGGTAGAATAAAGCTGTGATTAGAAATGAAACTTGTGGTTAAAAAAAAGTAGGCATAAGGAAATAACTAAAGTAACTTCTGGCAAAAATATGCAAAATAAATGAATGATGATTTCCCAATAAACATGAGTCGTTAACAAAATTTGTAAATATTTCGAAAGTTTTCCTTAAATACAACAATGACAGTATTAAAAAATAAAAGAATTAATGGTTTTAGAAAAAAATTAATGTCAAAATAATTCCTTAAAATGACTCCGTTATAAAATAAACATTGAGATTGATAAGATTTTTAAGAAAACAAAAGTACAAAATACCTGAATCGGCCATATTAACTGAAACAGCAATCAAAGCGAATGACGTCACGACTAGCTACAACGGCCGTGTTGTTTAACTTTTTGTTGTGACTACGCGTTCCGATTAATTTTCGCATAATTTAATCAGTGGATGTTAGTGTTTATTCATGGTTTTATAAAAAAAATACTTAATCATCAACAATGGAACAATATTTTATTGAAGCAAACAGCTCTAATTTACCCAGAGTTGACTTGTTGATATTGAGCGAGTTTCTCGCATCAAATAAACACTTTTGTTCATCTGAATACCAAAATGTGAAAAGTTCTTTCATCATCATCATCGTTAGCCTACCGCTGCCCACTGTTGGGTACAGGCCTTTTCCCCCAAATGCCATTTCACACGGTCTCTCGCCACCCGCATCCACGGACCTTCCGCCGACTCAACGACATCGTCCGACCATCGGGCCGCAGGTCTGCCTGCTGACCGTCGTCCTTTTCTCGGCCAACACCCTGTGATTGCCTTTTCAATCAATCAATCAATCAATCAAATAAGTTTTGGTCTACCTGCCGTCTTCCCGCCTCGCCAGGTGTCCCGCCCATTTCCACTTCAGTCTTGAGACTCTTTCGCCAATGTCATCAACCATTGTCCGGCGACGGATGACGACATTGGGTACTCGATCTACGAGTCTAAGACCTAGCATAGCTCGCTCCATTGCTCTTTGTGCTACTTTAATTCGGTGCATATTCTGCTTTGTGAGCGTCCAAGTTTCGGCTCCATATGTGAGAATGGGTAGAACACACTGGTTATACATATGTCTTGGATTTTAGACATTGCGGAATCTTTGATTTGAAAACATAGGCAAGTTTCCCGAAAGCAGCCCACCCAAGCTGAATCCGCGTCGTGATCTCCTTTACCTGAGCTTCTCGGTGAAAAGATAAACAATGTCCAAGGTAGATATACTCATCGACAACTTCTATCGGGCAATTACCGACAGTGATGTTCGGCATAGTCACCAGTTAATTAGTGATGAATCACTAATTAACTATTCCCAATAACTCTATCCTAGTTAACACTTGAACTAATGCATTGTTCCCAATAATTCCCACTTCTGGGATCGTTCCCGGGAACGGCACATCGCTAATTCCGACCGACGACGATAATATAACAATTACTACATCTTCCCCAGTAACTTTCGTTATCAACCTATTACCTCACACCAAAGCTTAACCCCGTCAATGTCACTGTAACAATGAACTCGAGTGCATAAATTAGAGATAAATCGGTACACGAAAAAACGTAGGCGCGCCCACGTCTTATTTTTACCGTGGTCGAGTCACTGACCTATCACAATTCGATCAGTTAACGTTACAGAACGGTCGCTATTGTTGTCTATAGATAACCGTAAACTTGGGAAAAAATCTGTTGAAAAGTAAACAGAGCAAGAGATGTTTCTTTTAATAATTGGTTATTCACCAGCCACTAGTCTTACAAGCCTCCACCAATCCGGACTTGGCCCCCGTGGTGGAGTATGGCCTATACCTTCCTCAGGGATGAGACCCGTGCCCCTCGGTGGGGACGTAATGGGTCGATAATGATGAACATAACATTTACATACAGGCACATACATTGATTCTGGCCCCTCACTAGGATACCTTGTGTCGTGGGAACCAAAAACAGCGACATCACAAACATGTAAACATCCAAGACCTGGGGTTTTTTTTATCCCCACTCAGGATTCAAACCCCGGAATAGCTGTTGAGCCTTATTTTTTACATAGCCTCTTTTGTGTCCCACTGCTGGGCAAATGCCACCCCTCCTGCTTTCCATCTCTGTCTCCAGCCACCTCGCGCCATCCTGTCAAGAATGCATTTAGGTTCCGCCTTAATAAACATAAAACATAAACATTTACATACAGGCACATACATTGCTTCTGGCCCCACACTAGGGTACCCTGTGTAGTGGGAACCAGAAACTGCGACGTCACAAACATGTAAACATCCAAGACCTGGGACCTTAATAAAGTTGTATTTGTCAGCAGTCCTATAAAATGATGATAATGTGTACACATTGATGCACAAATAAGATCATAGATCAATGATATGGGTCATTCTCAGTTAAGAGGTAATCTGTTGTATGAAGTGACGGCATGGGATTTTTTTTTTATATTTTCACTTAAGTATACATTTTTTGTATGTAAACTTTTAAGTTGAACACATTTACAAAGTGGCCAGTCAATTTGTTGGTTTTATCTAGATTTATAAGTGACCAGGGTAAATACTCAGTACAGGGTAGAGACAAAATGCACAGGGGAGGATACTTTATGGACAGGGAAGAGAGAAAGACATATTAAGAGGAGGAGATTATCTTTAAGAATCAATTTAATTTACTTATTTTTATTTTTATTATGAATTATTTATAATCAGACTTGTCATTTCTTACCAATCTTTATTTATAAAATTAAATGTTTCGTAAGCGCTATGTACAAAACATAAAAAGGTTCTCACTAAGCATTTCCGTCAAAACAAAAATATCTGTAATTTTACTATCAATAGTCAACAATTAAATAATAAAAAAAAACTTCTGTGAGTAACAGTATTAAATTTTTCTTGTATGTACTTAAACTCTAAAAACATTTTAATTAAAAAGTAACAAAAACAAACTTTTTCTAAAACCCGCGTTCAAAGACATCAATAGATTCATAAAATACATGAAAAATACGCTGCCGTCTCATTTTTACGTCACAGATGTGTAGTTTTTTTTAAAACTGATCCCAGGTGATGAAAGAAATGTCGTCAACATTGATTCTGAAAGTTTTTCCAGTTTCATCACAGATTTTACGAGACATAAATTGAAGTTCATCATCTTCTTCAACACTTGTGTACATTGCAACATAACGTTACTCTGTTTTTTAATCTTGAAGTTTAACCAGCACAAATTCCCCTTTGCAGAATGTTTTCTTTCCAGATGTTGAGGGCTTTGAATCATCTCTGTTCAGTTTGGTTTTAATATGGCCGGTACAGAATGTTCTTTCTTCTTTCTTAAATTCTTGAGGCTTCTTGCTGTGTTCTTGAGATGTGATTAGTGATTCATCTTCTGAATCGCTAGCTCCGTATATATCATCAACACGTAGACTAAATTTACTATGTCTTTGTAAATAATCCAAAGTATCCAATTGAAAATTACGACATAGCTCTGAGTCACAGAACAGGAGTCATTTGCTGAAGTGTCTTAACCTTAAACTGTCTGAAACCTTTTCTTTCTTTTCATAATTTTCCCTTTCCTTGATTTTTTGTTGAGTGCAGGTACTTATTTTTGTTATTTTCAATTCTTTGGTATCTTATTTGTCCTGCTATCGTTTTTTTTTTCGAGCCGTTTTTCGCGCGTCTTTTTATTTCTAGATCCCATTTTTTCTGTAAAAAAGTCATATTAAATTATAAAGCTAAGATATACATAATGCCAATTAAAGGTTCAGAGAAAAATGTAGAAGTATTTATGAAAACGCATACAAATGCATCTCCCCTGGACATTAAATATCTCCCCTGCCATCAAAAGAGCCAGGGGAAATACGCCAGGGGAGATATATTTTCGATGGATATCTAAAATAGCCGTAAAAGTGTTTCTCGTACGCAATTCACAATCAAAAGTAACAATGTTTGTACTATTTATAGTGAATATTTAAGTCTATATTAGTATTTTAACAAATAATTGCTAAATAAAACTTACCAGAGGAAAGACTGCATTCACCCAACACTTCTACAGCTAGCGAGCGGCGTAACTGAAATGGCCACTAAAATGCCTGCGCAGTCGCCTTAAGCGCCGGTAGCTGCTAGCTTCACGTTACATCCTATGCACTTAAGGTCGCAACTTCCACAAACTAGCAAAATAAAACTAATTTTGAAACGAAAACAAAAAGCCAGGGGACGAGACACGAAACACGGAGGACAAATTTCGGCGTTGATATTATTTGTGAAAAATTTACATATAAGTTATTTTACTTATAAGACAGTGTGACTAAGTTATTGTTCTGAATAAAATTAACGATGATAAAGTAATTATAGAATTTTAATACATTCATAATAACTGGTTTACAAATAAACTCGGTTTGGGGACAGACCAGGGGAGAGACTTTTTTCTTCTATTAGAACTTCTTGTGACTAAACTACGAACATTTCTGTAATAAATTTAAGTGACCATGAAGAAAACATTTAGTTTTAAGTAATAAATAGGTTAATTTGGAAGTTAGTATAAAAAAAAAGTATTTTTTGTCCTGGCCATGGAAAGTACCTCTTAACTTAGAATTACCCATATCTCAATGACATCAAAACCAAACATAATCTTTGACCGAGACACCGGCACCCTGTTAGTATCTAAATTGGTCGTGATTCGTGATTGATCGCCCGCTCTGATTATATGCAAATGTCGGTTTGTATTAGATTATTTACGACATGTTTAGTTAACCTAGAGAGTTCTCGGTCCATTAAAATTTATTGTATGTTTATGTGACACTATTACAGAGGTTATATTTGTGAGATATGATCAATTTTGTTGACATGATGAGATTATT
Source organism: Yponomeuta plumbellus (assembly GCA_947310845.1). Taxonomy (NCBI): domain Eukaryota; kingdom Metazoa; phylum Arthropoda; class Insecta; order Lepidoptera; family Yponomeutidae; genus Yponomeuta; species Yponomeuta plumbellus. The sequence goes on from OX371214.1 coordinate 13,907,524, forward strand.
GTGTCATCTTAATACTAGTTGAAATGCGAAAGTTTGCGTAGATGGATATTTGATACTCTGTCATTGTCAAGGGTCCGCTACGTAGTCTCGAAAGCCGTTGATTCGACAAACGCTGTTGCGAATTTTTTTCCCACTGCCTCATAGGTTCGAAAGCTTATAGACTCGAATGACGTAGTCGCGAAAGACGCTGTTTCGAAAAACATTTTCACTGCCTCAAACGCTCGAATGCTTGTCATTTCAATAAATTTTTTAATAAAAAATACACAACAACCGGAATGCTGAGTACTAGCTACTAAGCAAGGGGACTAACCTAGGAACCAATGGAATATTCTGGGCAGAGGTGGGCTAATGATGATGATAGTAGGCTTGTTTCAACAGCAATAGAGCTTAAAAACAAGCAACAACACTTTTTTTTGTATTACAAAATATCATAAACGTTATCTTATCTTATCTTATCTTATTTCACAGTTTATAAGCGTGCACCAATTAGTCTTTACAACTGTTCCAATCTTTGTTTACGTCTCCTAACCAATTAGGTACCAATCTCGGCGTACTCGAAAATTACAGTAAGTAGCAGTTAGTATGGTACGGATTTAGAGACTATTGCTATCTCAAGTGCAAAAAAGAACCTGTTCTCGTGTCGAGCTCGTCGCCCGTTGCCGGGCTTTTATTGTGCCAGTATTATAGTCTCTAATCTCTGATACATACGGTATATTTTAGTTTGTAATTTGGCGATGCATGCACTATACTCCATTTCACGAAATAAAGTCTCAAAGAAAATCGTCCATGTGCGCAGTGTTTAATGCGCGTAGCCTTCAGTAGCCACTGCCTACCGTGTGCAGCGGACCTCGCTTATTATAGCTTGGATTTTTTCCGCGGACTTTTTTATCCGCTAACCCCAGGACTTGGAAATACATATACTACTCATTCCACACTAATCGTTTGCTACTATATCGCTGAAAAAACCATCACTGAAGCCGCCAAGCCGTGACGGAGCACTTTCGCGGAGAAAACCGAGATCACTCATTCGCAACGCCAGTCGTCCAAACGGCGATAATATGCAAGTGCTTTATTACCATTGTTTATCTCGTAGGTTCCCAAAGTGATCCACCCAAAGGGGGTCCACCCCCATGGGTCTATAGGAGACCACACGGGGGTCCACGTAGACGTAAAAAGAAAACAGGGGTTCACAAGTTGTAAGTGGGGGTCCACGAAAAATTTTAGCTTGTATTTACCTAACAACGTCAATTGTTGATTGTTATAAATGTTTGTAATGTTGTATAACCACATTATCTAATCTCTTTAAACGAGCAATTCTTGTATATATATTTATATATAATCAGAATCTCGGAAACGGCTCCAACGATTTTCACGAAATTTTGAAGGCAGATGCTTTCGGGGACGTTTAATTGATTCAACTAGGTTACATTTTAGAAAACGTTGTTTTATCCGTGTTTTAAGGCAATTGAAATTTGCTATAATAACATACAGAGGTAAATTTCGCGTCTACTTGCAAGGTCGGGATAGTTCTGACGGGAAAACGGGCGACCCGTTTCGGGCCGATTCCAAGAGACCCGGTTCAAATCATGATGTTTTTTTTCCAAGTTCTTTTTTTGTTGAAAAAGGATTATTTTAATTTTATATTACATATTTTATATTACAAAAAAAGTACCGAGCAAAGCTCGGTCACCCAGGTACTTTTAATAAATAGGACACAAGAAAATGTCTACTTTTTTTTCTTCGTAACAACCCCAATTTAGGGTGATATTTTTAGGAGTTTTGGGAATACAGTAGAAATTCAGCATGGGGTCTTCCGAAAATAGTAAAACATTGAAAGTGATCCACGAGAAATAAAATTTGGGCACCTCTGGTTTACCTTATTTAATTAGTCTTTATGAAAGACGGGAGGCTGTTAATCAGTTGGCACGCTCAAATACCAATGCGGTGGCACATCTGCATACCTTGCGAGAGGGTTCGGGTTTCGGTTCGGCCCGGGTTCGAGTCCCGGCTTGGGACAAAAAAGGACCCTGGGTCGTGGATGTTTACATGTTTGTGTCGCTGTTTCTGGTTCCCACGACACAGGGTGTCCTAGTGCGGGCCTAAAAGCAATGTATGTGCCTGTATGGAAGTGTTTATGTTTGTGTTTAAATTCCTAGATAGATCCATCCGTAGAGTGGTGGTAGCGCGCCGGGAAGTCGTGAGTTTAAACCCAGAACATGTCAAGTGACCATGACTTTGTTTTCTACTTACATTTACCTAGAGCGATTGTTTAGCAGCTAGCTTATCATGGTTTTCAGTTGCTGCCAATAGATACCTGCCGTGATCGTCTGGCCAGATATAAGAAAGCTGTAGTGAACGACACCGGCACTGGTCCACCAAACGATCACAAGTAAATTTTTTTGAGGCAATTTTCCCTTGGGGCATGATGTGGCTGGTTCGCCAGGGTTCAGCCATTGCGATGAGCCACTTTTCATCACAAGTGACGACTCGGTTTAAAATCCCTTCATTATTGTGCCGGTTAAGTAATGTAGCGCAGCAGTCGACGCGCGTTTGTCGATTTGCTTCACTCAATTCGTGAGGTACCCACCTTTCAAGCTTTTTCACCTTCCCAATTTGCTTCAAGTGGATTAAAACAGTTTTATCACTAACACCGCCGCCTGCAGCTAACTCGGACGTGTTTTGAGATGGATCCGCTTCCACAATAGCCTTCAATTCTGCATTATCCACTTTGGCCTCCGGCCGTCCACGGGGCTTGTTCTGCAGGTCGAAATTTCCAGAACGAAAACGTTGGAACCAATAACGCACTGTGTTTTCTTTTGCGACACCGCCGCCATACACAATCATCATTAAGCCTTCGAGCCGTTTCTGCAGCACTGGTGCCACGGTGGAACTCATACTCATAAATAACGCGATATTTAAAGTTTTCCGTTGTGCAAAATGAGCGACGCCAAAGAAAAACAAATGAATGACTGCTTTCGAAGCTCAATATTGTAAAATTGAATTTGGAATTCTTAACCAAAGAGGAGATATTCAGATCAAAGTGGCCAGTATGACGAAACGCTAATTTCATAATATGTAAGGATTTGATATTTTTATTCGTAATAGAGATGAGATTTTTTACTTAACGTAAATATTGGTTTATTGAAATGTAAAGGTTGATTACTGACGACAGACGAGAAAAGAAAACGTCAAGCTCAATGCTCGGTAGAGCACATAACAGCCGACTTCTTTCATCAATGCGTTTCCATGAAGATACGTATTCCGACAAGTTGAATTATCATCCAAATATATAGGTATACTAGCTGTTGCCCGCGACTACGTCCGCGTGGGCTTTAGTTCAGTAAAGTGTTTGCAAATAAAAAAGGGATACTTTTAGCGCTTGCGAAAGAGCTTTCATACTAACATTGCACCCCCCTTATACCCCCTTAAGGGATGATTTTCGAAAAACTATTTTACATGTATTTCATGACTTTTAATGAAGAACCTTCGTACCAAATTTTATTCGAATAACTTCAAAAACGGCAAATTTTCATACTAACTTTACACCCCCCTCTTGCCCCCTTAAGGGATGATTTTTGAAAAACTATTTTACGTGTGTTTCATGACTTTTAATGAAAAATTTTCATTCTGAATTTCATTCGAATAACTTCAAAACGGCAAAGTTTCATACTAACTTTGTACCCCCTTTTTTACCCCCTTAAGGGATGATTTTCGAAAATCTATTTTACATGTTTTTCATAACTTTTAATGAAAGACCTTTATATTGACTTTCATTCGAATAACTTCAAAAACGGTAAAGTTTCATAATAAGTTTGCACCCCCTTTTTTCCCCTTTAAGGAATGATTTTTAAAAAACTATTTTACACGTGTTTCATAATTTTTAATGAAGAACCTTTGTACCAAATTTCATTCGAATAATTTCAAAAACGGCAAAGTTTCATACTAACTTTGAACCCCCATTTTACCCCCTTAGGGGATGAATTTTCAAAAATCCTTTCTTAGTGCTCCCGTACGTTACCAAAGAAACCTCTGTGCAAAATTTCAAGTTTCTAACTCTTATAGTTTAGGCCCTGCCTTGATATGTCAGTCAGTCAGTCAGTCAGTCAGTCAGTCAGTCAGTCAGTCAGTCAGTCAGTCAGTCAGTCAGTCAGTCAGTCAGTCAGTCAGTCAGTCAGTCAGTCAGTCAGTCAGTCAGTCTGTCAGTCAGTCAGTCAGTCAGTCAGTCAGTCAGTCAGTCAGTCAGGCAGTCAGGCAGTCAGTCAGTCAGTCAGTCAGCTTCTCCTTTTATATATATAGACTAGCTGTTGCCCGCGACTACGTCCGCGTGGGCTTTAGTTGAGTAAAGTGTTTGCAAATAAGATAGGGATACTTTTAGCGCATGCGAAAGAGCTTTCATACTAACTTCGCAACCTCCTCTTACCCCCTTAAGGGATGATTTTCGAAAGACTACTATATACGTCTTTCATGACTTTTAATGAAGGACCTTCATACCGAATTCCATTCGAATAACTTAAAAAATGGCAAAGTTTCATACTAAATTTGCACCCCCCTCTTATCACCTTAAGAGATGATTATTGATAAAATAAAAACATTTATTTTTTAAAACGCACTCCGGTTTAAAAGTAGTTGAAAAGGGATAAAATAATTATGAAATTATGCTATGAACTTATTAATAAAACCCAAGAAAATCCGTGAAGCTGCCATTAAATGAACCAGGTAGTAATAGTAACTTGTTAAATACTTATTTATATTTATGTTGAAATTTTAAAATAGATATGGCAGCTCCCGACTCCGTCGTGGGTAAAAAATTAAATCGCATTTTGCAACTTGACTGATTTCCTATTATTTTATGCCATCCCACAGTAAGAACCCTAAACCCTAACAACCCTAAAACTTGTGGAATGCAATAAAATATTGAGTATTGAACTTTCGAAAAAAATGCTGTTTCTATGTTAATTCATAACTCAATCTCACGCCTGCACCCCAGAAGGGTAGGCAGAGACCAGAGCCTCAATTCTGGTAGTGCATTATAGTTCAATGACAGATACCGGGTAGGGTCATGTCATCATCATCAACCCATCATGTCCCCACCGAGGGGCACGGGTCCCTTCCCTGAGGAAGGTATAGGCCATACTCCACCACGGGGGCCCAGTCCGGATTGGTTGGTAGGATCATGTGACGAGACTTTATACCAATGACGCATATTAAGGTACAATACGATTAAAATCAGTTAACAATTCGGCCAACCTCGATAATTGTCGTGAATCCCTCGTCTTTTACATAGAGTTATCAATTTACAGATATGATCTGATATATATTACTCGTTGTCTTATTGAATACAATACAAGAACGAAATCAGCAAAACCTCCTTTGTAGCTCAAAACTAACACAACCTTTATATTGAAATAAGAAAAATAATTGACTATTTTGACAGTCTGCCTTCTTAGTGTCAATAAAACCAGTTTGACGTATATGATACATTTATGTTTATGAACGCTAATTTCATTCGTGAAAATAGTCGATTCTATCAAATTTTATCACAATTAACTTACAATAGTTATGTATCATGGCTTCAACGCGTGGTAAAAAATTTTTGCTCAATCTCGTGAAATTGTAAATAATGTTTATAACTATTTCTGAAAAGAAGCTAATTTATTTTAAAAATAAGAAAGTAAATATCTTCAACAAATATTGAATGTTCAAATTCATGTCGCTTCTGCATAATAATATTCTTAGGTCTACCGGTTAGTAATGTCATCTTGGCAGGTGCTATACATTGCGTTTAGATACTTCAAATTGAATGCTACGTAAAAGAAAACGCGGTAATGTATTTCGTGTCATTTCCGTCTCCGGATTTAGGCGATAATATCCGAGAAAAGCCGAAGTGTTAACTGATTTTAGTCGTATTGTACCTAATAAAAAGAAATTGACGTTCAACAGAATGTAAATTCTAAACGTTGAAATACATTTCTGATTTCGTAATCGCCGCGTCCATACAGTTGTCATTGCACTAAATGCATTTACAGAATCGTCATCCTGGGACTGCCACTTGTCACGATCCCGACAGATCACTGGTATTGCCTGAAAATGCCGTTTTTGTCGTTAATACAACCAAACCCAGGTTTTTTGCATGAGAGTCACGGCCTTAGGTCCTAAAAAATCACTATTAAAATGATCATTATTTATTTTACTTTGCAAAATAGTAAAATAAATAAAATAACATAATAAACTCACGCGCGTTATCCCCGAGGGGGTAGGCAGAGGCACCAATCACTAGAACTGGGCCCACGTTTTGCCGAGTTTATTAGGTCCAAAACGTGCAAAATAGGGTTGATGAGGATTCCTCTTCCTCAAAATGAGGAATTTCCTCATATTTTTGAGGTTCCTAATCCTCTTCCTCTTCCTCAAAATTTATTTTAAAAAAATCCTCTTCCTCTTCCTCATGAGGAATTTAAGAGGAAGGAGAGTAAGAGTATTATTGAAACGAAATATGTTTGTGAGAGAGAGAGAGAAGTCTCGCCGTATTAAAAAGTTAAAGGAAGACAGAGATGGAAACGTAGGTAAAGAAGTTCAATACTAGCGTAATCTACGTAATGTTATTTTGTTCTTCGACTTTAGCATCCTCTTCCTCATCCTCTTCCTCTTAGTCTGCCAAATTCCTCATCCTCATCCTCTTCCTCAAATCGACTTTAAAAAAATTCCTCTTTCTCATCCTCTTCCCCATAACAAGTTCCTCAACAACCCTAGTGCAAAATAGTCTTTAAAAAAATTATGCTTTTTTCCCTTAAGCCGCGTTTTCACGGTCTTCGAGTGCGCCATCCGAGTAAACTCATGCTTCTGATTGACCATTTTAGTGTCGTGACGAAAAACCGTCCAATCAGAAGCATTAGTTTATTCGGATGGCGCATTTGGTCCGAGCGTACTAAGACCGTGAAAACTCGGCCTTAGAGGTACTACTGTTCGGCTTGGAGCCGCTTAGCAGAATAAGGCCTCTGGCCGACAGCATAGTTGAGTTTTTGTCAGGCGCCACGCCACATTATCGTGATGGAAATTAATTAGCTTCTCGTAAGTAATTATTGACGGGAGCTTCTTTCGATCGAACCTGTTTGTTTATCTCCCGATCTGATGAGTATGTGATGGACAGAGTTCTCCATAGGGGCGGCTACAAATGTTTTTGTATTGAAAGACGAGGCTTGTTTTATCAGGGCGGACGTGTGATTTCCATTTGTATTCTCTTAAGAGCTAGAATCGCTCGTAGACCTGGCTGCCTGAGTAATGATAAACGATCACGCAGGTTAAGCAACATAGAGCGGGTTCAGTGCATAGATGGGTGAGAATCTATGGCTAACGCTAGTGTCTTTTTTACGAGCGGTTCCGTGCTTCGCACGACACGTTAAGCAGTTGGAGCCGGGTGCCGTCGTTAGATGGCAGTCGTTAAGCCAAGTCAGAGGCTTTACGGCGGCTTGAAAACTTCTGGCAGTAAGACCAGCCACTAGTCTTACAAGCCTCCACCAATCCGGACTTTGCCCCCGTAGTAGAGTATGGCTTAAACCTTCCTCAGGGACGAAACCCGTGCCCCTCGGTGGGGACATAATGGGTTGATGATGATGATGTGCTTACGAAAGTTTTCGTCCATCCGTAATTACGTAATTTAAGGGAGTTTACGGACCGTTTTGTATGGACCGCCACCGCGACCATACATTGTATGGTCCGTTAACATTATTCCGGTGTATCCGAATTAACTAATAACATATTTGGACCGCCCCAAAGCGACCGCAATGGTATGTTTTGTCCTTAATTCATTCTCAAACAACTTGTATAACTCAATATATCAGCGTAACACATTCGTCATCGTCACCTACCTACAATATTAGCTGGTATGTTAGATAAAACCTTGCGCGATAAGATAAAACTGCTTTTAAAGGGCCACCATTAAACAGCTGATGTCATCGGAGGGAACGTGTCAACAGATTAAGCTATGACTGAGTCCAAAGTAACCTTTGGTAGGTGGTGAAATAAGCCTCGAACGAGTGTTTTTATTATGTCAAGTACCATCTACGTTATGAAATCATAAATATGGCCCTCATGCCTTTATCCCTGTAATGGAGGCCAGCTGGCTGTTCGTCTGAGGATTTTCCGGTAAAGTCTGATTTACATTAGTTTTATTTTCATGCTTCAAAGTATAGGTTCCCAAATCAGGTGGACCCCCAGGGGTCCATAGGAGACCAAACGGGGGTCCACGTAGACGTGAAAAGAAAACTGCTTGCACCTTGCTTATTTGCCAGATGTACAGTCGACAGCACATCATCCTATACCCATGCACTCTATTCTGTTGCGCTAGGGGCGACTTTGCAACTAAAATGTGAAGGTTGACGTGCTGTCGACTGTACTAGGTTTAAACTTGCAAAAACAAGATTTAATTTAAATTTTAAATAAATACTCCACCTCGGGGGCCGAGTCCGGATTGGTGGAAGCTTCTAAGAAGGCTTTCACAATGTCGTCGGCCAATCAGGCTGGTAGTAGACAACGTGATAAATAATTATCACTTTTTTGCGAATTTTTTTTTAAGTCTAGAAATCCTCTTTTCAGCGCGCCTTTTTCGTGCAGACTTTTTTATTATTATTATTTATAACCTACCGCTTGTGGCTATCTTGACACTTCCTTTTTTACTCTTAGAAAAAGACATCCCAGAACAGTAGAAGCCTAAAAAAGGCGCTGATGTGAATCGAACAATATTAGTAGATTGTTCACCAAGGGCGCAGACAAATTTTTTGCGTCGAGGTTGTGAAATTGAATCCAGAGCGAACTGAGGCGATTTACGAGGGCTTTAACTAAGAATCGCTGAAGGAGCGAGGGATTCAACACTACCGAGACCAAAAATGATTTTCGCTTGTTTAGAACACTCTGCTTTTCACTACCATCTGAGAGGAATGAAAATGGGTACTTACAGTGCCACCATCTTATCTGTTCAGTTGATACCGGCGCTAGTGGAAAATTCAGAAGGACAGAAACAATTAAGAAAACCTAGAAAAGTGAGAATATTTTAACCCGTCTTTCAATTTTAATGAAAATATGTCTATCAATCTTACTAAGTGAATAAATAAAACAAAAATGGGGAACAGGATTTACAATTAATTAGTTAGTTACAATTTTGCCCACCTGAATAGATAACTTGGTGGCGCTGTACGTTCCATTTTCATTTTCAAATATTTGACAATTAGGTACTTAAAAGTGTTGCAGCAAAGAGTTTGGAAGTTCAGTAAGTAGTTCCAAACTCGGTGTTGAAACTTATTGCTTGGGTTGGAGCGAAATAGATATAGGACGAATCCTCAAGAGTAAAAGAGAAGTCCGACTTCTTAGTAAATGAGTCCATTAGTACATAAATTCAAAATTGGATTTTGAGTCTATTTGCCTAAAGGTAACCTGGTACCTACAGGTAAATAGATTCAAAACCCAATTTTGAGTCTATTTACTTAGATGCATCTTAGCTTGAACAACAATAGCGTGTTTTGGGTCCTAAATTTGGTCATCAAACTGCATAATTTCGAGCAGATGGAGTGAAAAACAATATAACATATCAGTGACTTACTACGAAGCAGGTTGAACCGTCTCCAAGGAAGACATCGGTTCATTGGCCCGGTAACATCTCATAACAAACTGGCCGCAATTAGAGCATAAAAACAATGGCTCGCGACAGGTTGTGTGACGTCATCAGGTGTGTTACAACTACGTTACTAGGTGGGAGGTCTTCGGGGAGTGCAAGAGTGAAGATTGTATGGTTTAAAAGATTGTATGTTTACCATTTTATTCATCATCATCATCATCATCATCAACCCATTATGTCCCCACCGAGGGGCACGGGCCTCTTCCCTGAGGAAGTTATAGGCCATACTGCACCACGGGGCCAAGTCCGGATTGGTGGAGGCTTGTAACACTAGTGGCTGGTCTTAAAGAGGATGTAGTGACTAGAATTGAGAAAGTAATATTGCTTTGGTTTGGACAGGTGGAGAGGATGAAGGAAGAAAGGCTGACGAAAAAAATATGTCGAGTGAATATGAGTGGAAGGGCCGGTAAGGGACGCCCCAGGCGGACATACTTCCAAATACTAAGACATAGCATAATTAAACCATTATGTACTGTTATAATATTTTTTGTACTGCTTGATATGTTTTATAGTAATAGTTATAAGTGAAATAAATTTTTGGCTTTTTTTTTATTTCCAAATAAAGAATAATAATAATAATAGCAAATATGGGATACGTTAGCAAAGGCGAGATAAAAAGTACCCGAAACCGGCGTGCGTGCATGCATGCGCGAAAGTTATTTGTCAGGATCCTAGCAAGTAGCAGTCCTCGGTCTCGGCCTACCCCTCAGGGATAGAGGCGTGTGCCTATTCGCACCCTTGCAACAACAACGTGATATTTCGAGGAAGACCATTTTTTATTCATAGAATTTTTTTTAACGCGATTTTATTTACTCCGAAAACGCCGGAATAAGGAGCAAAAGAGACACTGCATCACGTTATAGCGCTATCTCTTTCGGCCATTACTTTGAAACCTTAAGAAAATGCTCTCATGTGACGTAAGGGTTCCGAAATAACACGTTGTTCTTACAAGTGTGCGATGTGTATCTTCCTTTCCGTATTGACTAGTTTGGATTATTTATTTTATTACTTAGTACAGTAATATTCGTGTTAGTCACTGATAAGATTCCGAATTATTTACCCACCTCGTTCCACAAGTGTTGGTTCATACTTTGTTTCTTCGCACTCTTGCAAGAACAACGTGATATTTCGAAGAAAACCGTTTTTTTTTTAACAACGAGCAGTTTTTTCAGTAAAAATGCGATTTTATTTACTCCGAAAACGCCGCAATAATGAGCTAAAGAGACACTGCATCACGTTATAGCGCTATCTCTTTCAGCTATTACTTTGAAACCTTAAAAATGCTCTCCTGTAAAGTAAGGGTTTCCGAAATAACACGTTGTTCTTGCAAGTCTTATGTCTTGACTTTGTGAGCTGTAGACAAGAACGCGAGTCTCGCAAATGCATTGTAGTTCATCAAATTAATATTACCATGCAGTAAAATTAATATTTGATCCACAAAATAGTACTTCGATCGTCCAACATTTATTTTCGTCAGCAGAGTAAATATACATTACATTGACATAACGTTACTTGTAATTCTAAGTAACTATTTTAGAACTACCCCTACATCACCTAGCGGGAAGAAAATATTTTTTAGTATTAAGCTCGTCGTTGTGCTTCTTGTGCATTAAAGCATTGTCAAATTAAAAAAAAATAAGTGCGGCTCCAAAACTCAAAAAACTTCTGAAACACTTATGCCCGGTTCCTATAATATACGCCTACCGGCTACGATCCGTTTTCCCCACAATTTATTGACGGTTCGTAGGAATCTCGTAGGAATTGTAACCGATTGTAAGCAAAAACGAAGCGTTTTGTGGATATTGGAACCGGGCATTAGAAAACAGACATTGGTTCATGCCAGAAATCGAACCCTCTAGCTCCGCGTGAGAAGCCGGCGTTCTAATTCTCCGCTACCTCCGCTCTGTATTCTATTACAATGCCTACTTGTAGACAGTTTTACATGAACATTACCATGCTATCCACTTTGTCCGTTACTACAATAACCGTCAATGAAGTGGCGCGTTTGTTCCTTATTCTGGAGTTTAATAGAGTTTGAATCGTTGCGGGGTAACAGCCGAGTACTTGACCGACTTCAAAATCGATCAGGTACCTACCGCCGCCGTCTAGCTTCGAAGTACAGCTTAGTGAAAATTCACTAAAGGAAAGGAGAGATAACAAAGGGAAGGAAAGGAAAGGAAGGGAAGAAGAAGAATCGGTGCCCAGAGGGAGGCAGAAATAGGCCGTCCGCTTCCCGGTTTAAGGAACCAACATGTATTGTTGTTATATTGGGGGGGGGGGATCTAGAAGAAAGAACATCCCAAGAGAAAAATAAATGGTTATAGGACACGGTGAAGGGAAGGAGAAATAAGCCGTCCACATCCCGGTTTAACAAACAAACATTTATTGTGGTAACACTCAAGTAGAGGGGGGGGGGGGGGGGGGGAGAAAAGGAAAGACGAAAGAAAGACATCCCAAGAGAAAAATTAAATGGTAATAGGACACAGTGCTCGACAATAGGTGCCCAGAAGGACGCAGAAATAAGAAACAAATATTACAATATTGCAGTAACACTGAGAAGGGATGCGGATGGAAGCAAGGAAAGAAGAAAGAAAGAGAACCCCAAGAAAACAATGAAATGGTAATATAGGACACGGTGCTCGAGAATCGGTGCCCAGAGGGAGGCAGAAATAGGCCGTCCGCTTCCCGGTTTAACGAACTTGACATTAAACGCGGTAACACTAGAACTGCGCGATAAATAACTCGGCGCGCCGCTGATGAGTCAAAAACGAAGTCGATGAACCGTGAAACTCTTTGAAGAATGGCCCTGCGGGAGTTAGCGCCGCCCTTAAATTGTTAATACAAATACTTTCTTTTTATTAATTTATTTATTTCCGCAAACTTACAGCTAGACCCTATTGCGATAGCGAAGTACTATATTACTTTGAAATTCCATTAAAAGACAAAATAAATCATTAAAAGATCTAATAATTAAAACATGTCAATAAAAAATAATATTATATTATGTAGAATAAATTCAATTCAAATAATAATAAAACACAATTCAAAGAGATTAAAAAACATAAATAAAATACTTAAAAAGAATAGATAGATGTTAGTCATAAAAAAAATTATTTTTCAAATTCGAATTATATTTAACATAAAATGAAAACCGCTTGTTGCTGTTGCTGTTAATCTACTGTTAACAGTGTCAGTTGGCCAAAGTGCATACGAACAAAACGTTAAACAGTAGATTAACACATTGATAGCCTACGAGAATCGCTCGTAGCCTGGGCTGCCTGAGTGATCTTAAACGATCACTAATGTTAAGCAACATACGGCGCGCTCAGTCCATGGATGGGTCACCGTCTCTGACTAACGCTAGTGGCATTTTTCCGAGCGGTTCCGTGCTTCGCAAAGCACGTTAAGCAGTTGGTGCCGGCTGCCGTCGATAGATGGCAGTCGTTAAGCCAAGTCAGAGGGCTTAGGGCGGCTTGAAAAACTTCTGACAGTAAGACCAGCCACTAGTCTTACAAGCCTCCACATCCGGACTTGGCCCCCGTGGTGGAGTATGGCCTATACCTTCCTCAGGGAAGAGACCCGTGCCCCTCGGTTGATGATGATGATGATGATAGCCTACGAGAAACCGGGGGTTGTGAGTCTCTTTAAGTAAAACTCTGTTTAACTTTAGTGATCGTTTTATTTTATTTTTATTTTTAGAATGTTCAAGCTAAAACGCTGTTTATTTAATAAAGTAATCGTTTTTTGTTATGTTAATTTCTTGAAATGATTATTAGTATTAATGAGCCGTTTTCAGAAGCACTAAAAAAAAAAAAATTACGGCTGTCAAAGTAATGCAATTTTGGACCTCAGCCCAATAGCCATGTGTGACATCATAAAATAGGTCTCAGCGAGCTGAACAAATGTTACTATGACGCCAACAGCCAAATGTTTGTCGTTTCGGAGTTATATTTTATTGAACATTTTAGTTTTTTTTTTCAATACAATATACCTAACTCCGAAAGGACAAACATTTGGCTATTGGCGTCATAGTAACTTTTGTTCAGCTCGCTGAGACCTATTTTATGATGTATCACACATGGCTATTGGGCTGAGGTCCAAAATTGCATTCTTTTGACAGTCGTAATATTTTTTTTTAGTTCTTCTGAAAACGGCTCATTAGGATTAGGATTAATAGAATATCAAGTTAATGTTTATTAAAACATAATTTAAATGAATATAAAACTAATTTCGGAACTGCTGTTTGAATTCAATAACTTCTAAATGTAACATTGCAAAATATGCAACTAAAATGTAAAGGTTGATGCGCTGTCCACTGTACTGCTATTATTATAGGTTAGTAATATAATTTATGGTCATTTACGTCACATAATAAATGCACGTTATTTATCGCTTTTAAGTTAATCGCCGCGTCAAGGACGTAACTTGACGTTTGATTTATTTTTATCCAATCAGTGGACGTTTATTAATGCAATATCCTATGCCGTCAAACTGGTATCTGCCGCGCTGATTTAAGAAAACATGGTGGGTGTTTTTTGTCGCTGTCTTTTCCCCACTGCAACTTGACCCGAAGACAGTTGATAACATTGTACATTGCCATTCAAGGAACAGAATGAGCCGTTTTCAGAAGAACTAAAAAAAAAATATTACGGTTGTCAAAGGAATGCAATTTTGGACCTCAGCCCAATAGCCATGTCTGATACATCATAAAATAGGTCTCAGCGAGCTGAACAAAAGTTACTATGTCGCCAACAGCCAAATCTTTGTCTTTTCGGAGTTATATTGTATTTTTAAAAAACTAACATTTTCAATAAAATATAACTCCGAAACGACAAACATTTGGCTGTTGAAGTCATAGTAACTTTGGTTCAGCTCGCTGAGACCTATTTTATGATGTATCACATGTGTATCACGCATGGCTATTGGGCTGAGGTCCAAAATTGCATTCCTTTGACAGCCGTAATATATTTTTTTTTAGTTCTTCTGAAAACGGCTCATTGAACAGGTTCGGGCATTGGATCAAAGGATTTACCTTGCCGTGCCATAACCTGCATAAACTGCAAAGCAGTTTGTTGACGAAGCGCTCTATCTCTATGTATCACTGACTTACATTATTAAATAGTGCATTCCTCAACAACACTATTCGTATTCTATAACATAATTTTAATTGCTCTGTCCTACGTTGATCCACACCAATAGAAGAAATACATGGGACATAAAAATATACTAAAATAATGTAAGAAGAAACTATTGTGTAGCTATTGCCTTTTAGATATATTTTTTTCGAAATTTGGACATGTGCTATTTGCTAACTAACTAAACGTGTACTACACTGCTAACTAAACGTGTACACTTGTCCGTGGTTAATAAAACTTGTGTCAGTGTCAAAAATTACTATGACAGTTTCTTCGGTTATTTTTATTGCAACGATAAATCAATAAAATTCAAAATCAATAACCAATAAAATCTGGAAAATGAGCCTGGATCACCAGCTAGGCCTCCAAAACGAAAAAAAGGTATACGAAAACGAAAGATCTCATGCTTTCAGTGGGACTAATGCTAAATGGTTTCGTAAGAACGTGCGGCTGGGGCAAATGAGTGTGTAGCCATAATAAAAAATACAAAAATATTTGGACAAGTGCAATAATGAAAATAAGCGATTCAAATGTTCCGAATATTATTCGCCGTTTGAGGTGTGGTGTGGATAGATTGGTAGAAACTGCATGATAGGCGTCATCCTGTAAGATCAGCAGTATCCTGATATCTTACGTACGTTATGTTGTAAATCTTGATGATGTCTTGACGTTTACTTCTGTCCTCTCGTCTGTCTTGGGTTTGTTAATATTTTCAGGCCTGTTTCACTACGCGTGTCTGTATCGAACGCGTAAGTACATGCGGCGACCACTCCGGAGTGGCAAATAGGTAGGAATAATTCAGGCGCCAGAAGAGGTAAGAGTTATGCGGTAGAAAGAGAGGCAACATGTAGGTGAATATAACGTAGCTTTAAAAAAGCGCCGTGCGATGTACATCGCACCTAATTGTATCGCGGCTAGAGTCCCTTTTTCTTTAATTGATTTTGCGGAGTGAATCTTCTGTACCTGTACTTATGTATTCTGTGTTATTTTTGACAATATAAGCAAATATCAAAATACCGTATTTTCCTAAATTTTTTATCGGATATGTAAAAAAACTGATATTTTTCCCGTATTGTACGTAACATGTTAATGGAAGAAAAAAGACATAGGAGGTGTGGGAATTAACCTAATATTTACAAGAAGTGGTTAAGGAATGACAGTCTTATGGTCAATGATATAAACAACAATCATATCCTATTTACATTTACCCTTTGAATACACATCAAGTGACCATTGAATGACAGTTACATGAACGCATAGACTTCAATACATTGCCGCTTCAAATAAACGCGAGTGCGGTTATCGACAATTTTAGGCGTCAATGGAATTAAAAAAACATGTCACGTGACCAGACTGTAATAATTATTGTAGCCGAGTCAGAGGCCTTAGGGCGGCTTGAAAACTTCTGACAGTAAGACCAGCCACTAGTCTTACAAGTCTCCACCAATCCGGACTTGGCCCCCGTGGTGGAGTATGGCCCTAAACCTTTCTCAGGGAAGAGACCCGTGCCCCTCGGTGTGGTTACTAGGTTGATCGTGATGAAGCGTGTAAAGGTTTTATGCTGTCCGTTGTATTTAATGGACAAAGTTTTATGCTGTCCGTTGTATTTAATGGACAAACAATTTTTTAGTACAGCCTATGACTGTAACGCCATAGTCGCACGATATTGCTAATTTGAAGAAAAAAGTGTGAATCTCTGTTTCGTTAGCATGTTACCGCCATTATGTATATTGTGTACTTCCTAGTTACACACGCTTTTGTTGGGAATTGTTGTCTAATGTGTGTAAGAAGCTTGGAATTTATGAGGAATTCAGCTCGACTCACCTAAATACTTAAGTAACATTCTTACTTAGTGAAGTTCTCAATTCATGGCCCATAGGGGGCCAGTTTCTGAACTAGAATTTCGCTAAATAACTACTCAACTGTAGTGCTGTCTCGTCAAATTTCTCAGAAAAGAGCGTGACAGACATTACTTAGGGCCGGTATCTGGATGGAGAATTTCACTATAGTCTGTAAAATAAAGCTTGAGCTCCGCGACAGCTGTCATCGAAATTGCGTCCATGAAGTTTTGAATTTTTTCACAGAATATTTGTACTGTGAAAACTCCGTACTTACTGCACACTATTCGATGTCTAAATATCGTAACCTAGCCCTGTCCGTGTGACGGCCGTCGTGGAGCTCAAGCTATGTTTTACAGACTGTAAGTATAAATAATCTTTAATAATATTACCTATTTACTTCGATATGTATCGAAATTTCAAAGTGTATTGTAATTAAGACCACTCAGGATCAGTCCCTTAAAGCTGTAAAAAATCAAACCCGCAAAAAAACTTGTCAAAACATAAAAAAAAGTTTAGGCCTCGAAAATACATTATTAACTAACTTTATTCTGGGAACACACTTGATATTTTGTCTGAAGAGCCCGACCAGGGTTTCGCTCTTATTCGGAGAGGTTCCATGGTGAGTAGAAAAGGAGTTGGCAATGTCAAAAAAACGACACAAAATAACTCAAATAAAAAATAAAATACTACAGGGACCAAATTAGAAAACTGTACATTCTATAATTAAATCATAGAAAAAGTTTATGCAGTTCCTCTAAAGAATCCTGAACTATTAGTAGAGGAGTTTCAAAAATATGGTACAAGGCGAAAAAGGTAAGCTTATAAAAAAAATAGCTGTAAGGTGGTTTCATTAATTAAATCAAAATAGCAAACCTATAAATTTTTTAGAAATTAAATATTTTTTCCTAATTTTAAGCCCTAATTACCGAAAAAATAAGAAATATTAGAGCATGTAACAAATTTGAGTCGATTTTGTTACCATATTTAAAGTTAAATAGAAATTAAACTAAACACATTATGTCTCTCTCACTTATTTATTGGAATTAATACAGTCATTTTACGTTATTAAATTAAATTATAAGTCCCAAAACATGTTGAAAATGTTTAGAAAATTCAATTATAATTCGGTTTTGTTACTGTTGCTCCAAATCCATATATATTTTCAATTTTATTTATTTAAATTGAGATATACCAAACCAGGAATAATATTAGAAAAGGTAATATTTATTATTTTTATCCTCGACACAATACATGTAGTTAATAAGATTTAATTCACGAGATAATCTTTAAAATTGCATCAAATAATTCAGGGACAGTAACAAAACCGACAGTAACAAAATTGTAAGGCATAGTTCAGAAGACCGTAAAATGTAATATTTTAATTTGTAATTTTTGAACCATTTTTAATGTGTGATACTAAATTAAAAACAAAGTACTTAGATAAAAAAAAAATCCGCTGTTCTTCATACTTTTCAGGATTTTCAGTTTTCAACCTCTCCCTATACCGACGCATTTTTTCTCGGGCTGTTAGTGGCACAATTCTGAAAAAATATATGTATATAATCATCATTTGTATGTGTAAATGGTTAGGTTAGTTATTTGGTTAGTTGTGTAATTCTGTTTTATTTGATATTTATCAAGATAGGTAGTTATCTTTATTTATGCACACAATACACATAGATATTTATATTTCACTTGTAGTTTATATGCAGTTTGCATACGCCAATTGTGTTCTATTCCTAATCGCCGTTTGGGTTGGCTAGAGGATTTCTCTCTTTTGAGATAAGTCCTCCCGTTTAGATGTAAGTTTCTTTGTAATAATGTGTGTTAAAAAGTTAGTCGGCAATTGTTCACACGATCCATCATAAAAAAAGTTCATTCAATATTTATCTCCACTATTTTAGAAAATCTAGCGAATAAGCAATACACCCTTCAGTAATAATATTAATAGTTAGTCATTTGTAAAACAAAATATAATAAAATCTCTTAGGCTGTTATTTTTAACTTTGCAAGGATTCTATCTGAGATAAATAAAAAATGTAACATGTCACTGATATGGAACTAGCCTTATGCTGTCGGTTTTGTTACTTTGATGGTCCGTCTATATGTTACCTTGTCAGTAGTAACAAAACCGAAGTAACATAATGCGCTTTCGTTACATTCAAAAATATATTTTAAAACATTCTATTTTACGGTAAATTAAAATAATTAACTTACTTTACCGCATAAAAATACGCTATCTTACAACGATATTATGTGTTAAATAAAGATAGTAAGGATATTAAACACTCATCACAAACCTGACGGTGAACTTTGCTCCAGTTCAGTATGTCGCACATCCACCTGACACCACCGATAAAAATACACTGTCATGCCGTATTCAAAATGGGCGATCCAACGAGCGTTAATGTTGCCATAATACGAAGACCAAAACTATTTTTTGGTAGAATAATTTTATTTAAAAATAGTGGTAACAAAACCGAAATGTCCGGAAATACCATATTTCGGGGACAATACATTTGTTGAAATTTGTTTAGATTATAGTAGGTTTAAGCATAAAATTAAGCCTCAAAACAAAATAATACGCTCCAAGTTTTATAAAAACATCAAAATTATGCCAAGTAGCAAAGAAAATTTCACAAAAATCATTATCAGTAATTTTGACTTTGCACTGGGGACAGTGATAAACATGGGGGCTGAGTAATCAAAACACGAAATATTTTTGTTTTCTTTTGTTTTAATTAAGTTTTAAAATAATAAAGATGGACTACAAAACCGCAGTTTTCAGCTGCTTGATAAACAAATATCATAATGCTCCATAGTCTTAAGTAAAACAAATATTAAATCAAAGGACATGCCAAAATGACCGTTGTAATAAATTTTTGAAACTCCTCAGTAAATGACGCATCATTTCCGCGCACTTGCCCTATCCCTCTTTTCTGTGTGCCCGCTGGCTGGCTCCCAAATAAACACAAAAAAATATACAAACAAAAATCGGTGAAGCCGTTTCGGAGGAGTTCGATACGAAAAACTGTGTCGTGATTTTTTTTTGTAGATATTTAAATGCCTACTTTGACACATTATGTAATATTACAACAGAAGTACCTAAGTATTTACACTGTCCAAAGGGATTACCGCATAAATTTTAGCGCTGCAACACCGAGGATTTAATGTTCATCGCCGATAACATAGCCCTCCACTTAAAAAATGATTCAGCAACGCGATCGATAATGAAGTTAAAAATAAAAGAAATTTTTGTTTTACTCCTAGCGCCATCTATTGACGATGACCTGTATCTGCACGTAAAACTAAGAGTGACAGTGACAAGCTAAGAGGACAGGCGTGTTGCTTATTGTTGTTCTTAACGGTTACTTCAGATGGCGCTCTAATACAAAATGTTTATGTTTTTTTTCTTATCTTTTGCAGGTAAATACCCGGAATTATTGTCAGCTAACAGAGGAAACGCAGTGATAATGTAAGTTGATACGAGGAACCAGTAATCTATTTTAATTATCTAATAATGTGTCAGTGTCTGTTGTACCTACGGTTTTTTACAAAAATACCCTCCTTGATAATGAAATTCCAGTCTATCTAAATCCATTTGAGCACTGCATTGATACACCTGTTAAGTAAGAAATGTAAGTGGCAGAGCTATTGCACGTACACATGTAGAGTCGACTAAATGTTCGTTGCTAATTCGCACGTAATGCAACTGAATAGAGTACAAAATCGTTAGATAGATTAACGTGCCGTCGACTGTACCTACACTCGCACCGATTTTACACACACATTAAGGTAAACAAATAATAATAATAAATAATAATAAACTCACGCCCGTTAACCCCGAAGGGGTAGGCAGAGGCACCAGTCTCTAGAAAGGTAAATTAAGGTAAACAACAATAAATAAAAAGTGTTTATTAAAAACCATCACATAAATTAGGAAACATTATTATTATTACGATAAGATAAGATAAGAATATTCTTTATTGTACCAGGAAAAACAAATACAGAACCTTAACAATAAGATGCAGTACAAGCGGCGGCCTTATTGCTTAAAGCAATTTCTTCCAGGCAACCGACGATGGAAAGTTGCTGACGGAAAAGAGAGAGACGGGTAGTCGGTGCAAATAAGAACATAGAATAAATACTCATACTTAATACTAATATACATACATAAACCTTTACATTATTAAATTCTTTATTCCACAAAAGCACCAAACATAATCATGTTTGGTACAAAGGCGTACTTAATGCTAAATAGTATTTTCTACCAGTCAACATTCAAGAACATAGTAAATTAATTTGGTGATAAGGGGCCGATTTCTGAAGTGAGAATTTCGTAAATTAACTACCTACTTAACTGTCGTGCTGTCTCGACAAATTTCGTTAGAAAAGAGCGTGACAGCACGTTACTTAAGTATTTCCTTAGTGTAAATACTCAATGAGCCGTTTTCAGAAGAACTAAAAAAAAAAATCTAATGGCTGTCAAAGGAATGCAATTTTGGACCTCAGCCCAATAGCCGTGTGTGATACATCATTGAATAGGTCTCGGCGAGCTGAACAAAAGTTACTATGACGCCAACAGCCAAATGTTTGTCCTTTCGGAGTTATATTGTATTGATAAAAAACTAACATTTTCAATAAAATATAACTCCTATGTCATAATAACTTTTGTTCAGCTCGCTGAGACCTATTTTATGATCTATCACACATGGCTATTGGGCTGAGGTCCAAAATTGCATTCCTTTGACAGCCGTTAGATTTTTTTTTAGTTCTTCTGAAAACGGCTCATTCAGAAATTGGCCCTAGGCGCCGGCTTCTGAGTTGAGAATTTACACTAAGTAAATACTTAACTGTAGTGCTTTCTCGTAAAATTTCTCAGAAAAGAGCGTGACACTTTACTTAGAGAAAATTCGCAACTCAGAAAGTGGCCCTATGACATCACCTCGATGAAGTTTGATTATTTCCGTGAGTTTCGCGTAATAAATCACTATTTACATGATAGAAAGAATAGAAATACACTTGCCAAAATTGGTACAGTCGACAGCACACCATCCCATACACCCATGCACTTTACCCCGTTGCAATACGGGTGACTTTGCAACTAAAATGTGAAGGTTGACGTGCTGTCGACTTTACTTTCAAAGAACTCTGAAACCAAAGTACCGAGTGTAGTGACATGTTGTTAGAGTTACACAAATTTTATTTAGTTTGGCGCCTTGTTTCGTAATTTTAAACATGAATGTGAACTAATGGGGATGAATGGAGATGTATAGTCGACAGCACATCATTCTATACACCCATGCACTCTACTCCGTTGCATTACGGGCGACTTTGCAACTAAAATGTGAAGATTGACGTGCTGTCGGCTGTACAATTGTACATCTCCATTCATCCCCATTAGTTCACGTTCATGTTTAAAATTACGAAACAAGGCGCCAAACTAAATAAAGTTTGTAGAATTCTAACAAAATTTCACTACACTTAAGTCGATTGTACAGTCGACAGCGCGTCAACCTTCACATTTTAGTTGCAAAGTCGACCGTAATGTAACGGATTAGAGTGCATGGGTGTATACGAGGATGTGCTGTCGACTGTACCAGCAAAGGGCAAGATAAATGTACCAGACACCGGCGGCGGTGTGCGTGCATGCAACGACCAATGAATGTCGACGAAGAGAAAATGATCTGTCAGGTTCTTGGCAGTCCCTGGTCTCTGTCTACCCCTCTGGGACACAGGCGTGAGCATATGTGTATGTATGGATGAACGTGAACTATGAACTACTAAGAAGAACTTCTTACTAGTTCATACTTCATTTTACTTCTCTGAACGAAATGAACTAAATCACATGCTTCTTTTCAATGAAGCGCGCCTATCACTCACTCGGCCTGTAATAACTTTCCCAAGACTCGGAAACCAAAGTACCGAGGGAAGTGAAATATGGTTATTATTCCACTTAGCTCTTAATTTAGCCCGGCATCTGTCTCGCCTCGCAGAATCTCAGGGCTAACTTTAAGGGCTTAAGTATGGCTGTCACTGCGCAGGATTGCATCGTTACTCCGGATCCAGCGTGAGGAACGCTGAAGTTCTTGAGCAACAAAGTGCCGCCTGTAGATCTGTGCAACGATTTTCTTTCAAGATTTTTTTTTCATAATATAAGCTTGCACCCGCCAATTCGGACTTGGCCCCCGTGGTGGAGTATGGCCTATACCTTCCTCAGGGAGGAGACCCGTGCCCCTCGGTGGGGACAAATGGGTTGATGATGAAGCTTTCACCTGATTTCGGATGGGTAGGCGGATAAACCTAATGGTT
This sequence comes from Yponomeuta plumbellus, assembly GCA_947310845.1. Taxonomy (NCBI): domain Eukaryota; kingdom Metazoa; phylum Arthropoda; class Insecta; order Lepidoptera; family Yponomeutidae; genus Yponomeuta; species Yponomeuta plumbellus. Next base: position 13,930,476 of record OX371214.1, read on the forward strand.
GGAATGGCTAAACCTAAGCTAAAATTGAATTAAAAACCCGGCGAAGTTGCTAAGTGCGAGTCAGACTCGTTCTATGACTGACGCTAGTGGCATTTTTCCGAGTCGTTAAGCCGAGTCAGAGGCTTGTGAACTTCTGGCAGTAAGACCAGCCACTAATCTTACGACGAGCCTCCACCAATCCGGACTTGGCCCCCGTGGTGGGCCTATAAAGGTGAGGAAGGCCTCACGGAAGAGACCCGTGCGTGCCCCTCGGTGGGGACATAATGGGTTGACGACATCGACCGTCCCCGCGGCTTTAACGACTTATCTGATCCCTACACATTCTAAACTGTATTATCCAGATACACTTACTTGATCAGAGCGAAACCTGTTCGGACTCTTCCTTCAAAAAAATCAATTAAGTATCCGGATAATACAGTTTACGACTTATCTGAACCCAATGTTCTTAACCTCTAACTCAGCCGCCATTTGTAAATCATCCGCCTATAATATTTCAGCACGAGCATCTTGTTTGACTGTTTGTCCGCGGCGAACGGCGCGCGCGCAGTTATGCTGACGCAAATAGTCCTGGCTACCCTTCTCAATACTCAATACTCAATACTTTATTGCATTCCACAAGTTGTAGGGTTGTTACAATTTAACTTAACAGTTATTTGATGAGATCTTTGTGGACCCTGTAGGGCACGCAACATTTTAAAGTGCTATTTGAAATATGCATTACATTAACTTACAATTGGAAAATATTGAATTAATAATCATGCAATTTTAGTTATTCTATTTAAAAGATTATATTTAAATGTTATTTGTGAGTACAATAAAGAATATTCTATCTATCTATCTAAACAATTAATTATCATGTTTCATCTATGGGTGACAGCCGTGAGTTGTGTATTTGCTAGTGCAGCCGGCATACCTTCCTTGTTTGATTTGCTTTGCTTCATTTTGCGCAAGTTGTTGTATAGCGGACTCGCTCTCTCTAGGGTAATTCTAGCGCCGCATAGCTTTCCGTCTCTCTTTCCATTGAAAATTATGTTGGAATGTTTTATTACTTTTTCAGAAATAAATATGACGGACAGTGGAGTCCTTGTCTAGACTCGCGACAGTGAGTCCAGCCAAGTTCGAGAATAATAAGCTTACCCCTTACCCCTTTGGGTACGGAACCCAAAAAATACGTACCTAACGTTCGCACCCCTAGATGAAAACCCCACTAAGTCGAAATAATATGTGACAATTTATTTAGCTATTTTTTCTACTTCCTGACTTTATACCGGACCGGACAATACAACTCCCAAAACGATACCTTCAACTTGAAGGAGTCGTTATGGGAGTTATATTCTCCGGTCTGGTATAAGGTCAGGAAGTCGAAAACGTAGCTAACTAGATTTTGACATAATTATTATTTCGACTTAGTGGGGTTTTCATCTAGGGGTGCGATATATAATATATTGTATCGTATTGCACCATCACGAAAACAACATCAGCTGGTTTTGCAAGACACTGCGTTGAAACTAAACGCTAACAAACAGCAAAAATTATTGCCAAAGCCAGTCAATAGATCTATCAGCAATTAATTATTACTGATTAGCTAATGAATGAATGAAAATTCTTTATTGCACAAGAAAAGATCTGGACAAAGGCGAGCTTAATACTAAAAATTATTTTCTTCCAGCTAACCATGGGTGATGTGGAAATAATAAGGGGTAGTGCTAGAGAAGTCCAAGTAAAATAGAAAAGATATGTGTATTACTTACTTACAGATTACCATTGATGTATAATATCAATATAATACATAAACTTCTAATACATATAACAATACATCTACTATACATAATACTACACACTATCTATCTATCTATATTACGATATTCCATAAATTATGTGCCATTAAATAAAATAAAATAAATAAATACTTTCATGAGCAATGTATGTGCCTGTATGTAAATGTTATGTTATGTTATATACATCCTTGGTGGTACGGAAGCGGTAAAACGCCGGCTTCTTCGTCGGAAGGCCGTGTTTGAATCCCGGCATGTACCAGAGACTTTGATCGGCCTCAAATGACGACGTTAGAAGCAGAGTGATCTAAGTAACACTTTTACAAGTAACATAATAATAGGGTTGTTACATAATGGCATAGAAAAACGATAAATAGTATCATCATCATCAACCCATTGCGTCCCCACCGAGGAGCACGGGTCTCTTTCGCGAGGAAGGTATAGGCCATACTCCACCACGGGGGCCTAGTCCGGATTTTTGGAGGCCTGTAAGACTGTAAGACCAGTGGCTGGTCTTACTGTCAGAACTTTACAAGCCGCCCTAAGGCCTCTGACTTTGCTTAACAGTCTGACTATAGCTAACCTAAAGTCAGACTTGTCTTACTGAATGCGAAAAAACCCAAGACTTAACACAACAACGTTATGCTAATACAAATTGCCAAAAATCTGCAGTTCAGTGACTCTACGCCTCTTTAACTGGATCGTTCTTGGTTCGTGACTTTATTTTATGAAATTCAAAAACGCCGATTACTAATTCATGACTTCCAAAATTGGTATTCTTAATCGGCATTCTATTTGATTTGATTTCATTTGAAAATTCCTTATTGCTCAAGAAAATATCTGCATAAAGGCGAGCTTAATACTAAAAAGTATTTACTTCCAGCCAACCATGGCTGATATGGAAAGAGTATGAGGTAGTTGCTAGAGAAGTCCTAAGAAACATTAAAAATATAAATTACTTACAGATTACTATTGATGTAATCATCATCAACCCATTATGTCCCCACCGAGGGGCACGGGACTCTAAGGCTGGCTGGATACTGAATTCAACTTTTTCCTCTTCGAACTTCTAATACTTAGTCATCATCATCATCATCAAACCATTATGTCCCCATCGAGGGGCACGGGTCTCTTCCCTGAGGAAGGTAAAGGCCATACTCCACCACGGGGGCCAAGTCCGGATTGGTGGAGGCTTGTAAGACTAGTGGCTGGTCTTACTGTCAGAAGTTTTCAAGCCGCCCGCCCTAAGGCCTCTGACTTGGCTTTACGACTGCCATCTATCAACGGCAGCCGGCACCAACTGCTTAACGTGCCTAGCGAAGCACGGAACCGCTCGGAAAAATGCCACTAGCGTTAGTCATAGACGGTGACCCATCCATGGACTGAACGCGGCGTATGTTGCTTAACCTTAGTGATCGTTTAAGGTCATTTAGGCAGCCCAGGCTACGAGCGAGCGAATAATTCTTAGTTGTGCAAATATTATTTAGCACTCGACTGTCCAAAAATGGCCGCCAAAGCCGAAACATTTTTTTTTTTACATTTACATACTCGCACATACATTGCTTCTGGCCCCACACTAAGATACCCTGTGTCGTGGGAACCAGAAACAGCGACGTCACAAACATGTAAACATCCAAGACCTGGGTTTTTTTTTCCCCAGCCGGGATTCGAACCCGGGACCTCTCGCAATGTAGGCAGATGCGCTAACTACTGCGCCGCAGAGTTCGCCACATTCGAAGCCTTAATTTTGAAAAAGAAAAAGGCGGGTCTTTGACCTCAGTAACAAGTAACAATGAACCGCAAAACTCATTAGATAAGATAAGTAAGCGGTGCATTTGTATTCAACCGCTAGGTCTAGCACGAATTGTTATGCGGGCTGCTAGATACCACCAGATATTGACGTGGAATGACGACGGTAGAACCAGAATGGTATAGGGCAAACACTGGGCCTAGATTCTTCTACTGCATTGCAGTATAATGACAGTTGCATGAACGCGGTGATTTAATTTCATTGCCTCTTACAATCTATGCGCGCACACGTACCAATCCTTTTAGGCGTCAATGGTATAAAAAAAACATGTCACGTGACCCGACCGAGTATCTAACATTGAACTATAATGCACTAGCAGAATTGAGGCCCTCTAAGCTATTTCAAAATCACGATGCAGTACAGAAATAAACACACCTACTAGTCTTGTATTGATTGGCCGATACCTTATGTATCGCCTACTGACCCACAAGTGTGTCTAGGCTATATTAGTTACCGACGACATGCCCTAAAGACGCAGGGAAATCAACAAATTAAACTCCAATTACCTACCATAGTTACCGGTCTAATACAATAGGTAATACCACTGGCATTGCCCTTAAATGTCTTACAGCAACTTGGTTTCAGGGTGAACTTGGTTCAGGTAGGACGTGCTAAGGTCTTCAATAAACATTAGCATTTAGATACAAGCACATACATTGCTTCTGGCCCCACACTAGGATACCCTGTGTCGTGGGAACCATAAACACCGACATCACAGACATGTAAACATCCAAGACCTGGGTTTTTGTCTCCAGCCGGGGTTCGAACCCGGTATCTCTTGCATGGTAGGCAGATGCGCTAACCGCTGCGCGAGATGTCGTCAATGATTCGTAGCGTAGATACTAATTTATACAGTTTTTAAACTAATTTACTTTTAATTTATTTTATGTGCCTGTATGTAAATGTTAATGTTAACTAAAAGACATTATTAACTTACGCGTAATTCCGGATACACTTATTTGACTTTTTGTCGCAAGAATCCGACCAGGTTTCGCTCTGATTCGCAGAGCTTAAGCATGGTGAGCAGAGTCGGTTGCTCATCTCTCGTCTCGAGTAGTGCATCTGCAATAAAGTGAACAATTGTTATGTTATTTTTTGTATTACTACCTAATGTTTAAGAGAAAGACATTATAAAATCCAACGGCATCTGACGGACTCTTATGCGGCTACACGTGCATGCTTGACCACAGTTTTGTTTGCGCATGCTTCTCGAAAAGACTGAACACGGACGTCTCTACCACACGGTACAGTTTAGTTCGCGCAAGCCACATTCGACATCGCCGGTGTGGAAACAATGTTTCCCAAAGAAGAAGTCTTTTGCTAATATTTTTCAAGTGTTTGCTAGTAAAAAAAAAATCCAAAATTCAAAGCGTAAACGATCAAAGTGGACAAAAAAATGACTTGAAGCACTTTGCGCATGCTACCGTCTTACCAACTACACGCACAGTGTTCAGTGTACAAGCCGGCATGCGCAAGCAAAACTGTGGTCAAGCATGCACGTGTGGTAGCCGCGTTACATTACGCAGTTTGGCAGAAATATAAATTAAAAATGTTATTCCGGACACACTTACTTTGTCATCAACCCACTATGTCCCCACCGAGGGGCACGGGTCTCTTCGCTGAGGAAGGTATAGGCTATACTCCACCACGGGGGCCAAGACCGGATTGGTGGAGGCTTGTAAGACTAGTGCCTGATTTTACTGTCAGAAGTTTTCAAGCCGCCCTAAGGCCTCTGACTTGGCTTAACGACTGCCATCTATCGACGGCAGCCGGCCCCAACTGCTTAACGTGCCTTGCAAAGCACGGAACCGCTCGGAAAAATGCCACTAGCGTTAAGCTGCGTACTGACCTACGTTACGAGGTGTAATATAATATGTTACACAGCGAGCAATCAGTGCAGTCAGTACGTTTTATTGTTACGGCGAATTCTACGATCAACGACGAAATGACTGCGCGAATGCTAGATGTGTAACATGTTACATTACACCGCGTAACGTTGGTCAGTACCCAGCTTTAGTCGTAGACGATGACCCATCCATGGACTGAACGCGCCGTATGTTGCCTAACCTTAGTGATCGTTTAAGATCACTCAGGCAGACCAGGCTACGAGCGACACTTACTTGACTAATGTCTATTGCTTTTGAAAGTTATGCTTCACTTCAGAAATATAAATTGTAAGTAACCTTAACACGATCAAATACAGAGCAAGTTGTCACCATCGAACGTGATGGAATCAGTTATTTATAGCGTTTTTGCGTAGGCTTCACATTGAGTATGTGCCATAACATTGGAACACAAACAGTGATCTAACGTACCCTTAAATGGAGCTATTTATTGTTTTATGCGATGAGGTGGGTTATCGAAAATATCTTATTCCAGATGCCTAATTTGGTCGCGATCAGGATAGCTCGTGTTAGTTGACAGAGGTTGTAATAATAAAGGTAGCAGACATTGAAGACTCGAGCAAATAATTCAATTCAAATATTTTATTCATAATCCAAATAGAACATTTACTTTATGAACGTCAAAGTTGTTAGTTTCACAATTAATAGATTACATGGAGAAGAAACTAACAAAGAAACTCCACATTTATTCTTTTCAAAACAGTTTTAGCCTAAATTACAAACTTAAAAAAAAAAAACTCTTGGATGTGTTGAACAGTAGACACATTTATCGTCTGATTAAATTTAATATTAAAGTACTATTTAATGCCAGACATCATTGTCTTCTAAATAATCGTTGATTTTATAATAAGCTTTTTTGCAAAGAGTGTGCTTAATACAATTCTTAAGCCGCGATGGAGGTAACTCTAATATATCTTGGGGTATCTTGTTGTAGAACCTTATACAGTGCCCCATAAAGGAAGTATTAACTTTTGCAAGTCTAAATCGTGGAAATGACAATTTACTACCAAGTGTTTCGAAGTCTTCAATATTTTTCCTAACGTACATAATATTTTCATAAATGTATTGGCTTGCAACTGTTAGGATAATAAACCCACAATGTTGATCTAGAAGTTAACGCGCTTGCCTACCAAAACGGAGGTTGTTGGTTCGATTCCTTAGGGGCTGCTGGACATGATTTAGACAAATGGCCTCCGTCAGTATTTCCATGTTTGTGGTGTCCAGGCTTGGCTACCATAGCCACTTCGCTTAGCTTGGGATCAGCAGAAGTGATCGTATTATGTGGAAGTTTTTTTATTATTTATTCAAAATAAAGTAGAGTATCTCCTATGACCGATTTTATTTTGAAGACAACGATGTCTGGTGTTACACAGTAGATTAATATTAGATGTATTTAGAGTTTTTTAGTCTATAATATTAATATTGATAATTATGTCTAGTGTTCAACACATCCATCAGTAATATTTTTAAATTTGAAAGTTTGCTAATTAAACTAAGACTGTTTTGAAAAGAAAAAAAAAATGGAGTTTATTTGTTAGTTTCTTCTCCACGTACTCTCGTAATTATGAAACTAACAACTTTGACGTTCGTAAAGTACCTAAACATTTTGTTTGAACTTTGAATAATACATTTGACTTTGAATATCTGAAATCACTTCTAATCGACCATCCGCGGTGGGCACCTTAATGATTAAAGCCCATACTCTCCTTGAGAGAAGGTCTGTGCCCCATAGTGCGAGCAGCTATAATCCATTTATCTATACTTGGCATTTTTTTTTTACTTTAAACGATGAATCCTGGTGTACATACAATAAAGAATTTTCTATTCTAAATCAAAAACCTTTAGCGATAGTAAGTTCGATACCGTTTGCAAATTTAGTACAGTCGACAGCACGTCAATCTTCACATTTTAGTTTCAAAGTCGCCCGTAATGCAACGGAGTAGAGTGCATGGGTGTATACCATGATGTGCTGTCGACTGTACTAGCTAGCACTAAATTTATAAACTATATTGAGTTTTCTACCGCTAAAGGTTTTTGATTTAGTGTCGTTTAAAGTCTGACAAAAATGCCAAGTATAGATAAATGGATTATATATAGGCTGCTTACAGACTATGTATTGTATATCAACTGCCCCTATATTGCGATTCCCCTTATCTGTCAAACCCCATACAAATTTTGAGCGCATAATTGGGTCCCTGATCCTTTGCTTTATGTTCTCGGTAAAAAAAACCGGAATATCCACTTTCTTTCATTGACAAATGTAGACTAAATAAATCTGCGCATACCGTTATTCTATTGGCATTGGCGCCCATCAGCTAATAGTAATTACAACTCCACATGCCAGTTTTTACAAGCTCCTTTCCCGACTGCGAAAGTTAGGGAAGGTTATGTTTTTCGCGCGTACGTTTTTTTATGTTCACACGGAGGTCAAACGGTTTTCTTGACCGATTTTGGAGATGTTCTACGCGGGTGTCTCTGGGTATATCATGAAATATACATAATGGTGGACGAATTGTCGTGAAAGGTATGACATCACGAAATAAACCAATTGTCTCATTTGTGATGTGATCCATCAAGGAGTCTCCGAGCATAGCTTCTTCTTAGCGACGTTGAGCGAGTAAGGGCCGATTTCTGAATTAAGAATTTCGCTAAATACTTAGCTGTCAAATTTCTTTAGGAAAGAGCGTGACAGCACGTTACTTGAGTATTTACTTCGTGTAAATTCTCAATTCAGAAATCGGCCATAAGCTACTTTGAATCGGTGGACTGACTAATCCTATCGTTAGTGTCTAACTAAATTATCCGCTCTGGACATACTGTCTCTGAGCCTTAGTAAAAATTATCACTAGAATAGGTACCAACGGACCTTTCTTATAGCTAATTAAACTAGATTTAATTTTTATTTTGCCCTATAAGTTAAACGATTATTATTATTATAGCGGACGAACTATGTACAGTCGACAGCAGATCAACCGTTACACAGTTGGAAAGTCGCCCTTGACGTTCATGTGCTATCTACTGTCCAAGATATCGTATAAGACGGGACCTGCATCATCCGATTATGTTTAAATTCTACAAATTCTTAATTTTAGCAGGCGGAAGTTTTCTCTGTTTTCCTCTATGTTGACATAGTGTTTCAGAGCCTAAAGATAATAGCATCTATACGTTCGTAGAAATAGCGACGAACTATTTAAAGTCGACAGCAGATCAACTTTTGCATTTTCGTTGCAAAAACGCCCTTAACATTGATTTGCTTGTAGACTGCTCAAGAGATTAGGTTTTAAATTCTACACTCTTAGTTTTAGCAGGCGGGAGTTTGCTTTATAAAATTTTTTTTTGCATCTATAATCCGCGAGAACCGTTTAAGGTATGGGGCGATAATATCAAGACTTCCGCTCTTGAAAGTTTTATGATATTATTAGAGTTTGGTGACGCCAATTTAAATGGTTAATCGCCCCTGATGGTGATGAGTCAGTGCTAGCGATTATAGAGTCAGTTTGTACATTGACATGGTCGTTGTGAAGCACGTCTCAGGCAATCATACTTTGATCAAATAGAAGATGTATCAAAAGAATAAACGAATCAATTCATTACGTTTATCTAACCTAAAATATAAAATTCTCGTGTCAGTGTTAGTGCGTGATTGCGCATACTCCTCCGAAGCAGCTTGACCGATTTTGATGAAATTTTATATGTATAATCCGTAGGTATTGTTCGCTAAGCCAAGTCAGAGGCCTTAGGTCGGCTTGAAAATTTCTGACGTTAAGACCAGCCACTAGTCTTACAAGCCTCCACCAATCCGGACTTGGCCCCCGTCGTGGAGTATGGCCTGTACCTTCCTCAGGGAAGCGACCCGTACCCCTCGGTAGGGACATAATGGGTTGTTGATGATATTCTTTACGTTGAAATAAATTTTTGGTTTCTGATCGATATAATTATCAAAAAGGAAACCTCTCATTGTAACCCAAGATGCCAAAAAAGCGTCGAGAGAACAGTCTGTTAGCTTTTAGAATATACCTCGGCTGAGCAATCAAAAACCGATTATATTGCAATAAGGTAAGGTTTATTTTGTATTGTTATTTATAACTTTACATAACTTTTCAAAATAGTGAAGGAAAGTTTTATACAGAGCAGGAAGTAGATTACACTCGTGTGCTTTCGGCGAAAACCAAAGCCTACTCTAGAGCCCGAGGTATATTCTAAAAGCTAACAGACTGTATGTGGTTTGTCCGACGTAGGTGGCGGGGGCGTAAAGAGAGCTCGTGGCCAAATAGGCGCAGCTTCGATTCCGGACGTGTGATGTCATTTTTTTATATAGACAGGAAATGGGTATCACAATTTCTGAAATCTCCAAACATATTCGTAAGAAGAAAATTTAGAAAAACGGCGAAACACGTGTTCAATCAATTGTGTTGAAGAGTATTTGTTTATAAGTTCAAGAAAATTAGACAACAATCTTTATACCTCCCATACAGGCAACCCTTTTCGCCCCCTTAGGGGTTGAATTTCAAAAAATCCGGTCTTATTCCTTGCCTACATTATATATAGACCCTCTGTGCAAAATTTCAGCTTCCTAGGTCCAACGGCTTGGGCTGGGCGTTGATGAGTGAATGAATCAGTCAGTCAGGACGTTGAATTTTATATATATAGATAGATAGTTAATATACCTAGATTGATTAAAAAATTGTGAAAATCCTATTAACATTAATAAGATTTTCTTCCGGATACAAGCTTGAGTCTGTGTTAATGATATATTCTTCTTCCCTCTGTTAATGGTGGTTGGCCATCCGCTCCCCATATTCGGTTCTCCAATCAGTAATTTAAATTTGGAATTGAAAATCACTTTTGAAACTAACCACCACGTTCATTCAGTTGTCATTGTACTACAATGCATTAACAGAATCGAGGTCCAGGGCCTCGCCCCCTCCCTCCCCCTTAAAGGGAGACGTCATTTATGAATGGCCCCTAACACAAAATACCCCTTTGCAACCGAGCTATCACAACCGTGCATATAATTTGAAAAAAATCCTGACTCCATACAAATTAACTTTTCGGGACGCAACCGGCATCGATCGATCGTGCATTTATCTGTTTTACCTACAAAAAATACTGCAAGGTGCGGCGCCTCACTTCTTGGCACCCATTGGCCAGAGCCTTGGCCCATTGGTAGAGATTTCTGCTTATTTTGGCGGTAAACGTGCTTCACGTAAAGTACCGATAATTAATATATTTTGTTTGAAGCCTTACAATGATTAAGTTTGAATGTGTATAGGAAGCGTTGTAGAATGTTTTTATAAATACAAAGTTAATGCATTTAATTTTTATTAACATTTGCGACATACAGCTCTTCCTTTCTACATTTATCTTTATTTTCATAATTTCTATTCATAATACAAATGGCTCATATCCTAAAATTAATTATTAAATTACAATTAAAATACATATAAAATAATAAAGTCTAATATGGTCTAAATATAAAAAATGGACTCCAGACCGCTGCCATTGGGGCGAGTTCCCAAGATGCTGGCAGCATTTCCCCTCTGAATGGCTAGACTGATGCGCTGTCCGAGGTAGCTACCAGCTCTGGGGTCGCCTGACGAGTCGATGAGGCGCGTCGATATTACTTTAAAAACTTTACGCGCCTCAGGGCCCCACGGGCCCATCGTCTCTACCCCAATGACAGCGTATTTGCGTCGTTTGAGGTTCTCAGCCATAGTCGCGGCCGCGCCCGCGGCCCTGCTGGTGTGCGTGACATGGGAAGGCGCCAGTGTGTCAACGCAGGTTGCGTCCCACACCAACGGCTTTCCATTCTGCCACGGCACCAGTGACATACCGTCAGGTCTCTTTCCGTCATCCCGTGCCATGCCATTAGGCTCAAGGATGGCTGGCACGGCGACGCTAGAAAGAGCCCTGCGGATTATGTCATTCAGGGACGCATGACGCGACAGTCGACCCATACTGCGTTGGCAGGATAGGCCGTGGTGCCCCAACTCGTCGACTTTCTCTCCGCAAAGGCAGCGGTGGGTCTGCACGGTTTTGCATCCCAACCCAAAGTTAGTTTTTAGTCATAAAATATGGCTGGAAAAATGTAGTTGCACGATCGTGCAGTTACTTTTTAGCCGGACTAGGAGTAAAGGGATTTTTTTGGTTATTTTTCTTGGAATCTATGGCATACGAAAACAAGGTATTTTAGCCAAGATAGTTAAATTTAAGAAAAAAAAATCTTCGGTTGCAAAGGGATACATACTGGTAGTGTTAAGTTATGGGGTAGATCAACTATGCTAAGGGCTACCCGCTTTGAGTCAGTCGGAATAGATAGTTTGTACGAAGAAGTCGACGTTTTATTTATCTCCGATAATCCCCGAAATAACAGTGGCGCAGCCCGAAACTTACGCGTGTGGTGTTCAGCATATCTTGCTTAGCAATGGCAAACGAAATTTGGGGCCATCCATAAATTACGTCACACGAATTTCATGATTTTTTGACCCCTCATTTTTTGACCCATGATTTTGTGAGACTCCCCCCTCCCTAGTGTGACGTCACATATTTTGCAATTTTACATGTAATTTCTGTTGGATTAAAACAGCAGTTCCGAAGTTAGTTTTATTTCCGAAAGAGTTAGGAATAGATAGAGTTGCAAAAGTTTTTGTATTTTTCGTTGATAGTTCTAAGTTCGTGTTTTAACACTTAGATTAAAATAGATTTTTAAATGTGACGTCACGAAATGTAAGACCCCCCTCCCACCCCCTTATCACACAATGTCACACTTCGTCGACCCCCTCCCTCCCCCTTAGCGTGTGATGTAATTTATGGATGGCCCCTTACCAATGAATCGGGTAAAGCTCACGCCTCTATCCCAGAGGGGTAGACAGAGACCAGGGACTGCCACTTGCCACGAATGACTAATGAATGTCGGTGAAGCGAAAGTGTCTGTCAGCACTTAACACAATAATGGATTAATCACCCAAATCACTAATAGAAATCCTACGCTATCAGCATTCTGTTTGTTAATTAGTGCGTATGTGTCATGCGTCCATGGCGTAAGCGTGCTCAGAAATTTTAATAACAAGGCACCACGAAATTTCCTGCGCAAGATAGATTGAGAACACTTTATGTGTACATAAAAAAAGAGATTACACAGCTATTTCTTAATAAATAACATACATAATCCCAGAATCCCCGCTGGGGACAAAAAAACCCAGGTCTTGGATGTTTACATGTTTGTGACGTGCTGTTTCTGGTTCCCACGACACAGGGTATCCTAGTGTGGGGCCAGAAGCAATGTATGTGCCTGTATGTAAATGTTATGTTATTCGAGGATGGCCGAGAAAAGAATGACATACAGTCTGTTAGCTTTTAGAATATACCTCGGCTACTATCGGATAGAATCGATTATATTGCAATAAGGTAAGGTTTATTTTGTATTGTTATTTATAACTTTAGAATAGAATAGAATAGAATAATCTTTATTTGGCACATAAAATTACAAAAAATGTATAAACTTAACATATTAACAATTATTATAATATGCATATGTACCAAAAAGGTCTCCGCTCAGCTTTATGCCATGGTTGGGCCATGGCGCTGATTTTCAGCGGATGCCTTACACTTACAAATACGGTAGTTGACACGACCAACAATAAATTATTTGATATGCTCGATTAAAACAAAAATTACAAAATACTTCGGAGAATGTATATCTTTTAGTCAATTACTAGTTATTACAATTTTTAAATAGATGAAACATAAAAATAGTGCTCTGAAATGTGACGTCACAAACTGGCATTTCCATACAAAATTCTGTTTTTTAAAAGTAACTTATTTGGCATTTTGTCAACTACCCAATTAGGTATATACTAATACTAGCTGACCCCGCAAACGTTGTTTTGCCAGATAGGGGTATGAAACACACATAACAACCTATTCTTAGACATACCAATTACACATATAAAATTTCATCAAAATCGGTCGAGCCGTTTCGGAGGAGTATGCGCACTAACTCGGTGACACGAGAACTTAATATACTAGACTAAAAGACGCATTAACAAAAGTACGGAACAGTTTTACTATAGGTCTTTTTGCTTAATGAGTAAATATTTCTTATATTTTAATTTAAAACAGCCTACTGAAGGGGCCTGTCTAATAGGGGGAGGGATATTGTTCCAGCACTTCGCGGCGCAGTAACGGAAGCTTCCCCGAAATGCTGATGAATGGTGGGGTGGGCAGACCATTCTTAATGGGAAGTTATTCACATAACTTTTCAAAATAGTCAAGAAATGTTTTATACAGAGCAGGAAGTTACACACTCGTGTGCTTTCGGCGAAAACCGAAGCCTACCCTAGAGCCCGAGGTATATTCTAAAAGCTAACAGACTGTACCGTATGGTACCGTGTCATGTGGAAGGTTTACTGTATAGATGGGTAGCAAGAAGGCTGATTGATTGACATTAAAATTAAAATAGTACATATCGAGAAAATGAGGCAAACTTCCTTCTACACACATTCCGATCAACAATTAGAATAATTACCTCAGAAACCAATAAATAACGCATATCCAACGCTGCATTTGCGTCTAGTCTACCCTCCTACGGGCTTAGCGTGATAAATCATCCGGTCGCAGAATGGCTGATTGATAAGGCTCAGTCGCACGAGGCGATTTGGTCATTACAATGGTTATTGTTCTGTCGAAGGTTCAAAATGTAGACTACAGAAAAGTCTTTCAAAACGTAATATATTTTTTCCTTTATTGAATGTAGATATACAGGGTTACAGGGAACGTCGTACACAATATTAAAGGAGGTACTACCACTAGAGCCTACTCAAATAACATTATTTTAAAATTTCATGCAGACACCTATTAAATTTTATACCTTTTTGAATACTTAAAGAGTTGTAGAAGTTTTTAAAATTATTTGCAGAATAAGTTCCATACGTAATTTTTTTTTAAGAGCTTCAATGTGAAAAATATTTAGAGAAAAATATTTAATTCTAACCGTTGCCGAGCAGTTTTTTAAAGCTGTTAGTAGTAGGTGCAGCTTTTGCTGATATTTTTTTATCAATTGCCATGCCTTTAAACTAAATACATTAAAAAAAAACACTTTATGAGCTCTATTCTGAGAAAAAATCAATCAAAAAGCCAAAAAAATTTGATATTTTTTTAATATCTTTAACAGTCAATATCTCCATAACGGTTAATTTTCGGACCCTATATAATAGAATAAAATCCATCAGAAATGACCTAAATAATGACCTCCTTTAATATTGTGTACGACTTTCCCTGTAACCCTGTATTATTGTATTTTGTTTTAAATTATTTCGCAAATGCACCACGACACGCACTTTGTAGTACAACTGTGAGTTACCGTTGGCACTGACCGAAAATCAGCGCTGACGGTTTAATACCCACAGCACAACGCTGAGTCAGTTGCCTTTTGTGGCAACTTAGACACACCACAGACTATATCTATGGTTTTGTTTTAACATAACATAACATTTACATACAACCAAATACATTGCTAAAACATACATTTTTAATTCACTTGTTTTTTTATCTCTTGTCCTGCTTATATTATGTTACTTGTCTGTTTATTTTGTGTCTGTGATGTGTCTTGTTGGTATAATAAACGTTTTTTCTTTCGTCTAATAACTTAGTTCTCCACTGTATTCCAATCTCAGGTAGATCCTTAGCAGTTTCGTCCCATTATACGGTGTCATCAGTTGGTCGATTCAAATTTAGAAGTAAATTTTTTGTCGCTTCGATTCTCGCATGTGAGTAACGATCCTCTTCTGTATTGAGTCTCGGCGTGTTACTCTGGTGCTGACTTGCTGAGTAATAACTAGAGATTTGCATACCGGGATTAGAACCTGCAACACTTTCGCCGCGGCAATGTCGCCAGGTTTCGCAATTTATATTTAGACTGTCTATGAGCTGGTTGTAGGGTATCATGCCTTAGTGCGGCTTAAAAACTTCTAACAGTAAGACCGGCCACTAGTCTTACAAGGCTCCACCAATCCGGACTTGGCCCCCGTGGTGGAGTATGGTCTATACCTTCCTCAGGGAAGAGACCCGTGCCCCTCGGTGGGGACATAATGGTTTGATGATGAATGGCGGCGGTTTCGGGTACTTTTCCGGGTTATTGGAATTACTAGAGAATAGGAAATAAAGAACTTAATACTATGTTTCTTATTAGCACAAGGAACAAGTACAAAATCTTGAAACCTAGCTAATAATTCAATTAAATTCAAATATTATTATTCATAGTCCAAACAAAGTGTTTACTTTATGAAAGTCAAAGTTGTTAGTTTCACAATTAATAGATTACATGGAGAAGAAACTAACTAAACGAAGAAACTCCACATTTATACTTTTCAAAACAGATTTAGCTTAATAACAAACTTTCAAACTTAACCTCTTGCATGTGTTGAACACTAGACACAGTAACTGTTATCCTGTGATTAAATTTAATATTACCTAGACTACTGTTTAATGCCAGATGTCCTTGTCTTCTAAATAATTGTTGATTTTATAATAAGCTTTTTTGCAAAGAGTGTACTTAACACAATTCTTAAATCGCGTTGGAGGTAATAAATAGCGTTGACTTCTCAATGTCTAGATATCGACTAAAAAGTAAAGGATTATTGATCCGTGAACTGTCAACAAACCAAGTAGGGATTGTTATAAGTGGCATTTACAATAAATTGCGAAAAGCTATGTAAAAGGACGTATGGAACTGTACAAGCAATGTATATTGTATAAGGTAAAAAGCGTTCGCCCACGCATGTGTCACTAAACAGTATTAAATAAATAGAAGGTCTGCCAAGAAGATACCAACGCTGTCGAGAACTTAATAAAGTTATCTAAACCCTGATAATAATATCTCTTAGGATGAAAGTCGTGAAACTGAAACTTTTGTTGATTCAGAAATTACGCATTCTTGAGGTTACACTGTATAATGAGAAACCGGGGGTTAGTGCTTTTCATACATTCTGTAAACGCTGGCTCTTAACCGAAGTCTAAGCAACCTTTAGTACAGTTCACCCCTTTAACGGTAACCCTTTTTCAAGGATGGTAGAATTGGTATTCAAAATAGGGATAAAAGTAAGGGCAAATAAGGGCTACCGCTCCGGTGTTTCATGTTACTTTGTGAATAAACATAAACATTGCGACAGACGATTGGCGAATGATTTTCCCTGAGCGACTTGGCGATGGCGATGGCGTTGCGAATTCGGCCGAAATCAGAAATCTAAAATGTATTTCAACGTAAAGAATTTACATTTAACAGTATTTAACATTTACATACAGGCACATACATTGCTTCTGGCCCCACACTAGGATACCCTGTGTCGTGGGAACCAGAAGCAGCGACATCACAAACATGTAAACATCCAAGACCTGGGTTTCTTTTTTTTTTGTTCCCAGCCGGGGTCCGAACCCGGGACCTCTTGCATAGTAGGCAAATGCGCTAACCGCTGCCTCACAGAGGCCCTATGGGAATGAAATCGCTGAAAAAGGCTAGTACTTACATTTTGGCCCACATTTGCGTATCCTTGTCCAAATAACCTATTTGGAAGCTATCAGCATGCCCCACGTGAATCACAGCCTAAGAGTCATCTCTCGACTTGAACGCATATGGCACTGTTCTTCGGAATTTGAATGACATCATCATCAAGCCTTTATTGAACAACGGTGTCAATAAAATAAGTTTGTGGAGAGGAAAACGTTCTTTAGGCACTTATATCTAAGCTGGATGAATTATTCGGTCTAGTGTAGCGACCACGCATATTCTTTCCGGTTTCTGAATTGAGATTTTCACTCTATTGATACTTAGTTAAATTCACAATCAAACAAACTCTGTGTTTCATGAAGCAATACGGTATTTGACACTATCAACAATAAATTATTTGAGATGCTCGATTAAAACAAAAATTACAAAATGTTTCGGAAAATGTATTCTCTTAATCATTTACTAGTTATTACAATTTTTAAATAGATGTAACTGGAAAAGTGTGCTCTGAAATGTGACGTCACAAGCAAGTATTTTCATACAAAATTCCGTTTTAAAAGTAACTCATTAGACATTTTCTCAAATACCCAATTCCCTGTTTTGGCGATCCTAATGTAACTTTACCAATACTCACTGCTATTACCTAAGGACTTGCTGGATTGCAATATAACTTTACCAATACGCATTGTCATTGGAAAAGACTTCCTGGAACGTAATTTATCTTTACCAATACACACTGCTATTACCAAAGGACTTTCTGGATCGTAATGGAATTTTACCCAACGCACAAACGATTTGCTGGATCGAAATGTTTACGCACTGAAGTTACCAACGAATTGCAAATAGAAATTCTCTAACATCACCCGCCCACCAATCCGGACTTGGCCCCCGTGGTGGAGTATGGCCCATACCTTCCTCAGGGAAGAGACCCGTGCCCCCCGGTGGCGACATAATGGGTTGATGATGAACTACACCCGTGTCAAGGACATCTTTTTGTTGTCATGGCACAGTTTTGCATGTAAGCGAAAATGAGGATAAATGCATGCTTTCCTTGTAGTTAACTGCATTTGGGTAATGTACAGGGTCACCTCTTAAATTTTCATGTAGTTTTTTGTGTATAAGGCTTACTTACGTACTTGTTGAGTCTTTTCAGTTTTTTATTATTGGTGTTAAATTCTATTTTTTTTATTTTGGCGCTTTTTAAGTTCTGTTTTTACGATAATTAACCTTCTTTTCTTGTGCACTTACAATCTGTTAATCTATTGCTAACACTTAGCCTAGGCGCACACTAGGCGACACGCGACAGCGACAGCTCGGCGACTAGACGCGACGACAGGCTACGGCCGTCAATTTTCATATATTTTGCTCGAAGCTCCCCACACTTGGCGTCAGAGTCGCGGAGTCGCGACGCAGCGACTATACGCGGCGACAAGTCGCCCTGTTTGTGATGGCTCTAAATATTTCAAGCGTCCACCTGTTGCCGTTTCTTGTATGGGAGCCCCCCATATTTTATTATTTATTGTTACAGCGGAAACCGAAATTATGATTTGTGGAAATTCCAACTGTCTATCTATCACGGTTCATAAGATACAGCGTGCTGACACACAAACAGACAGACAGTAGAGTCTTAGTAGTAGGGCCCCTTATCCTTTAGAGCCATCGCAAACAGGGCGACTTATCGCCGCGTCAGACGCGACGTTGTCATTTTTGCTTCTGGCGTCTTGTCGTCGCGACTCCGCGACTCTAACGCCAAGTGTGCGGAGCACAGACATCTGAAGTAAAGGAGACCTGTGTGCGTATACTGAGTTTTGTCATTCCCTTTCGATGGCGAGAGCGTTTGCGATTTGCATAGGAGTGACAAAGCGCGCCACATAGTTATCTCTTTGTCACTCCTATACAAATTGCAAACGCTCTCGCTATCGAAAGTGAATGAAAAAACTCAGTATAAGCACTCGGACTTATCGCCGAATTTGTATGAGAACCGGGTGTCGCAAGCCCTAGTTACTCACACAACGCACCACTCGTGTGTACACACAAGGAGCACTTCATGGTACCCACCCACACAACCACACTCTAGGCTGGGCCAGATTTTAGTCGATAAGTCATCGATAATTAGTTTCATCGAGTACCTAATAGGGAATGGATGAAAATATCAGAAGTGCTTGATTTTTTTGATGATAGGAATAACTTTCCATATCGCGAAAAAAAGTTTCAATATTTTTGGCCTCGTAGTTCATTTTTAAATAATCTTAATATTTTTCTATTCGTCGTTCTTGGCTCAGTACGGCATATCCATTCCTCCATTCCCGTTCATCCATTCCCTATTTGTGTGTGTCTGAAGTCACGAGAAATTTAATTGTTTGTGCAAACATAAAATCAGTGCGTGGCACCTGTTTTAGAACCGAAAAATATGTGGCAAAAGGTTGAAAATAAATAACACGTCTATTTTTGGTATTTTTATTAATCATAAAGAAAAAGATAAAAAAATAAATTAAGTCACTCTCCAACAAAATGTAAGTATTTACTGAGGACTTGTCGTCTGGACAATACAGGTACGGCATTTTTTGTCAGGTTATGGAGCCGGATATTTATATATTTTTCCATTACCGCTTTGATTAAAATCGCTAGGTGATTATCAAGCGGTGCCTGTTCATATTGGTGAAAATTGGCTACTGCCGAGACCAGTTGCACTTCATCCTGCAGGCCTTTCACAGACTTCCATGTCAATAACGTTGGACACCAAATCCTGTCTTGGAGACGCCTGAAAATAAATATTGGTGTGTGTTTAATTAAATCAAAGTGGAATAAAATGTCTGGTATAAGCCCTATAAACTTAACTCAGCAGAATAATAAAATACTTAAAGAATTACTCACCGTTACCGGGAATTCAGGCAATTTCAGTGATGGTACTGCCCAATCAAAAGTCGACGACATTTTGGCAAAACTCTAAAATCGTTTTCCTTAAAATGGACATAGTATATCGTGCTTTTTTTCACTGGCCACCAACATAGTCCTCGGCCCGTTGATGTCATTAATTTTTCTTAACTTTTGGATTGCTTGGAAATCTAAACAGTAATTATAGAAACAGCTTAAATAAAAAATTACATCAACACAATGAATCTGGATACGGCGGAAGTACATAATATTATCGATATTGACGTCCTAAATATCTGACCACTAGTTCCGTCACAAATTGTTTCTGTCTTTATCACGCTCATGCGTTTAGAATGAGAAAGGAACAAAGAAGTATCTCCATGGTTACGCTATCTATCAGTTGTTGGATTATTACGATAAAAATATAATTTTATTAGAAATAAGTGGTATTTTAAGCATTTACCTGTGAAATGAAGTTCCATCGGTCTTGATGTTGTTTTTTTCACTGCGTCTTTTGCAAAAAACGATCGCACAGGCCGACATTTCTAACAAAACGAAATTGTTTCTGACACGTCCGACGCGCTCGTTTAGATGTCTCAAATGAAGTTAGTGTTGGCACCCTGAGCAAACTTACGTCTCAAGCCTTGGAACGGTATGTCCAATCTCTTTACTATTCAGATATCTATGGTGCGGAGATTCGAACAAAATATATGTATATGAAAATTGACGGCCGTAGCCTGTCGTCGCGTCTAGTCGCCGAGCTGTCGCCTGTCGCGTGTCGCTAGTGTGCGCCTAGGCTTAGGGTGCAGAACCCTAAAACTAAAACTTCACGATGTAAACTTAAAAACACAAATTCCAAATAACTTGTCTTGTTTCAGGTAATATGTTCTACAGTGCAGTCGACACTGTCTGATCTGTCAGGATTGTGGCAATGTCAGACCCTGGTCTCTGCATATCTCGCCGGGATACAGGCGTGAGTTAATGTTATGCGATCCCACCACGGCAGAGATTAATAAAATTCCAATTCGTCGTTTGTTATGATGAAAATTCGAGGTACATTGCGTAGCAGTCTACTTCAATCCGCCGCCGGTTTCTCAAACGCTAACAGTCTTTTAATCTATTGTTAACAGCTGTCAGTTGTCAAAAGTGCATACAAAAAAACAACTGTAGTGTTGTCACGTCAAACTCAGAAAAGAGCATGACAGAACGTTACTTAAGTATTTATTTAGTTCGAATTCTCAATTCAGAAATCGGCCCTAACAGATTGTTTGCGTTCGGGAAACCGGGGGTTGATCTGTTAAACGGGTTAACCTGTAGAATTTTTGTTGCGCCGATCGGCTCCTCATAATAAAGAAACATAAACATTTACATACAGGCACATACATTGCTTCTGGCCCCACACTAGGATACCCTGTGTCGTGGTAACCAGAAACAGCGACATCACAAATTAACATTGTCAACATCCAAGACCTGGGGTTTGTTTAATTTTTTTTACCCCACCCGGGATTCGAACCCGGGACCTCTCGCACGGTAGGCAGATGCGCTAACCGCTGCGCCACAGAGGTCGTAACTGTATCTTTGTAAAAGTTTTTTCTGGTACAATAAAGAATATTCTTATGTTCTGGGTGCAAAAAAAACGGCTCCAACTGAAAATGGTTTTGCTAGTGATCTGCTATTAACAGCACGCACCAGCACTGCATGCTGATCTGTGACCCTTTTTCTTGTCACGGAGGCAGCACTGCACTGCATGCTGATCTGTGACCCTTTTTCTTGTCACGGAGGCAGCACTGCACTGCATGCTGATCTGTGACCCTTTTTCTTGTCACGGAGGCAGCACTGCACTGCATGCTGATCTGTGACCCTTTTTCTTGTCACGGAGGCAGCACTGCACTGCATGCTGATCTGTGACCCTTTTTCTTGTCACGGAGGCAGCACTGCACTGCATGCTGATCTGTGACCCTTTTTCTTGTCACGGAGGCAGCGCTGCACTGCATGCTGATCTGTGACCCTTTTTCTTGTCACGGAGGCAGCACTGCACTGCATGCTGATCTGTGACCCTTTTTCTTGTCACGGAGGCAGCACTGCACTGCATGCTGATCTGTGACCCTTTTTCTTGTCACGGAGGCAGCACTGCACTGCATGCTGATCTGTGACCCTTTTTCTTGTCACGGAGGCAGCACTGCACTGCATGCTGATCTGTGACCCTTTTTCTTGTCACGGAGGCAGCACTGCACTGCATGCTGATCTGTGACCCTTTTTCTTGTCGCACTTAATTATTTTTTTCAAACCAAAAAATTACATGTAAAAATGACGACAATCGCTTAGTGCTAAATCTAGTGTACAATATTATTGTCGTTGCATCCTGTCTCCTAAACTAGTCGAAAAACCTGTATCTTAGGAGAAGGTGAAATAAATTTAAAACGTTAAAAATGTGCGTTAACTTTTGTACGTTTACTTTCACTTCATCTTTGTTTATTAATTTCTTAATTAATTATGCATATGCATGCTGAAACATATTTGTACCTACATTTGTTTTGGGTAGAACAGAGCGCTCTAAAATATACTGTAACACCTTTATTGTAAACACACCTACGTTCACAAATAAATATATTGATTGATTGATTGATGGATTTTTTTCTTTATGATTTTTGTTGTCATTGTTACTTGTTTTGTTTACTTTTGTGGCAATGTCAATAATTGCTTTCTTTCTTCCTTTTTTTCGTTCCCTCCCTCCCTCCCTCCCTCTTCCTTTTTTCCTTCCTATCTTTCTTTCTTTATTTCGTTCGTTTCCTCCCTATCTCCCCCCTCTTCCTTTTTTCCTTCATTCTATCTTTCTTTCTTCATTTCGTTCGTTTCCTCGTTTCCTCCCTCCTTCCCTCCCTCTTCCTTTTTTCCTTCGTTCTATCTTTCTTTCCTTTTTTCGTTCGTTCCCTCCCTCCCTCCCTCCCTTCATACCTTCCTTTTTTCTTTCTTTAGTGAACCATGAATTCTAGGTACATGAAACAGGCTCCAGTGCACCATTATCGCTTGAGGCGATACACGTTTGGTTCCGCTTGCTAAGCCACAATACAAGAAGGTTTTTAGGCGAGTGAAACTGCGCAGTCGCACTGATGCGAGTCTCGCGTGTTGGCAACACTGTGATGCCAATATCATGGATGTAATAATCAAAGAGGATTGAGTACTCTGACAAAAAAATGTCCTGACAAGGAGGCTCGAACTAGTGAATGTCATCTCTTTCTAAGTAGGGTGACCTTGATGTCAATGAAAACCGGACGAAACATAAGGGAAGCCAGCCGGAAGGAACGAGCGAAGTTCTCTCTTTAGGAGTAACTTGGGCATTTACTTCCATAATGGGCGACACAGTACCTAGTGGTAGGTATATTCATTGACTGAAGAACTTTAATTATACTTGTATTTGCATTTAACAAAGTTTTAACATTATAAAATGAAAGCCAAAATCAAGTCATAAAATTAGCTTTAATCCAAAAGTAAACACAAAGAAATAGCTCATTTAAATGTATAGAATTTACAAATTGCTTATTGAGTGTTAATGTACAGTGCATTACATACTGCCCTCAAATAAGGTTTGTAGTGGAAAAGAAGAGTAGAGAGAAGAGTAAAGATAAAACTCAACTTCGACCATGTTAAAATACGTTTTTAAAACCTTGAGTGGTATTGCTACAAAAATTACTTAGCATACATTCATGGCTCGATTCGAGTCTGGGCCTTTAATTTGAGAATAAGTAAAGTTCACTATCTTGCATGGATACATGGATACATGCAAGATAGTGAACTTTACTTATATTCACAGTTATTAATAGTGAACTTTTCTTACATTTCTTATCATCAGTTACAGTAGGCTACTTTTTATCGCGGAAATCGCACTCATTCTGCGGAATTAACTTAATCATATTTTGATCTACATAAGTTTACAAATTATTTTCAGTGAACCAATTTAGAACTTTATATCATTATGGTACTCTTGGTCTCGACAAGGGTTAAATTAAAAATTAAAAATGTTGTTGCAGACAAATTTTAGTGCACAAATTGTAAATTCAGATAATAAAATCTAACTTGCCAATACGAATAAAACTCATGTAGCTAGCTAGATTGATGACAAACATTTGAATGTTTTTTTTTACATTTAATATATGCATAAAAGCTAATATACATTACAAAATAGAATAGAATTATTAAGTATAAAATTAAATATTCTATTATACCTCCTGTCAATTTTTCTATTCAAACATAATATTCAAAGCTTCTTTTGGTGAATGCATTCAGTCAGTTTGGGCACCTGCATCGAGCTGTGGTTGCTTCGTTGGTAGTTCTTCCAGTTCAACATTTTCTTCCGTCGCTTAGTACGATTACTTTTTTCGCTACAGGCTGTAAATATTTATTTATTACTTACTTTCTAATAAACTTCTTAGCAAACAAAACACAAAGGTAACAGAAAAGTCCTGTGCAACGTACCTAAAGGGGTTGGTAAGCACGTCAATAAAAAGTGAACTAAGTGATACTTTCTGAGTTATTCCCGTTTGAAAATATAAAAAAAAACAATTTAATTCATTCAATTGTCCATTATCATCATTTTAAAGTATTTTGCGTTACAACTAGTAATAAATTGGGGACATTTTGTCAAAGAATATTTGTTGTTTGTGATAATTATTTTTTCTATCGATTGGCATAATGTACACCAAACGGCAACTTTTCATGTACAAACGTACAAACTTTATGTATGCTACAGAGGTTTGAAGCCTTTTACTCACCTTCCTTCAACCTAGGTAAGACCGTAGGTTTAAAATCTTATTTTCTAAAATACCGGCTTTTGCAGGCTTCACAAAATGCAGGATTTTGTGATGTCGAACCAGAGCCTCATATAGCATCCATCCATTTTAAACGTAAGCTTTCGTTTTTAGTAAAAAGAGACCATTGGGTAATCAAACACATGGCCTACATTTTACAGCATCATGGTCATAGTATTCCACATAAATGAGTAAGAGTAAGACACACTTCTTCAGTTTGTGGCTCTCGCTCTGGACACTTTACACTAGTTGCTTACTTATACGATTTTATGTTTTATTTGAGAAGACAAAGAGTTTAGTTTTCTATGGAAGGTTTTTCGTAGTGCTCTATCCTCTTTGATTATAACATCCTTGGCTTCATACATTGAAATTCAATGAGCCGTTTTCAGAAGAACTAAAAAAAAATATTACGGCTGTCAAAGGAATGCAATTTTGGACCTCAGCCCAATAGCCATGTGTGTGATACAGCATAAAATAGGTCTCAGCGAGCTGAACAAATGTTGGTTTTTTTTATTCAATACAATATAACTCCGAAAGGACAAACATTTGACTGTTGGCGTCATAGTAACTTTTGTTCTAGACTAAGGGCCGATTTCTGAATTGAGAATTTACACTAAGTAAATACTTAAGTATCATGCTGTCACGCTCTTTTGTAAAGAAATTTGATGAGACAGCACTACAGTTAAGTAATTACTTAGCGAAATTCTCAATTCAGAAATCGGGCCTAAGCCCTTCTATAACGTAACTGTGCATTCTATCTGGATAAAAATTTTGGAGACGAGTGTCGAAATATATGTATAAGATATCTAATGAACAGTTCGGAGTAAATTAAGCCGGACAACCCCATACAGTGGAGGGCTTACGTAGTAGTACCGCACCTGAACGCTTTATTTGCTCTGCACAGATTCCTGCACCTTTTCTTCTGGATTAAATTGATAAATTTTCACTAAGATACATAGTATTGTATCTCCAATGCATAGATTAAAGTTATAATAATATTACAGCATATTTTATTACTCAAGGTAAGCCTCTTAGAGAGGAAATTGAAGTCTGAACGCTAGTAAATGAATGCTGGCTGGCAGGTTGATTGCAGAAAATAGATATAGGTAGTTAAAAAAAATAAGAACTCGAAATTTGATAATCTTAGGATAGCACAGTGGGTTCTCGCACCTCAAGTCCTGGCCAAAACACTAAATATTTTTAACAAAATTTTCGGCTCGTGTTCGATTTTTAAAACTGGACTATCGCGTGTAGCTGTTGGCAGTTGACCCCTATTCTGAAATTGAATGCCCGTAACCGTTCGGCACGGCTCTGGAAGGCTGTCCAATTAACTGATCTTCATATCGGTAAATTAATCGTTTGGTCGGATTGATGTATGAAGAGGCCATTGTATAAATCACATGGTTTCACGAATTTTTGGCAATATTTTTGCGTAAAATTGCTACTTACGGCTTTAACGAGTACAGATTACAAGAATAGCATGAGCTATTCCCCGATTGCAGCTATGCAACCAAAAAGGCAAGAGACCAATCATCGCTGAACCAACAAAAAAATGCGTCAATCGATCATATTAAAATACCTCATCTAACTACCAAGAAGTCACAAGGTATTATTGACTACAATTATTAATTGACAGGCACAGCAAAAAACTTAAAGTAAATAAACTTCCAAGTGTTGTCTCGACATGCTTGCACACGTACACAATATTGCCGACCGCCGTAATTAAACATCACCTCGATTTGCGACCACCTCTATTACCTCACCGACCCGCTGATCTGGAGGCACACGCTACCTCCCATTCAACAAAGCCACCGTTCACACAAACGAAAAAAACGTGCGTCGAAATCCACTCGGGTCACCTTTACCGCGGGTGTAAATCTTATCTTCATTGCGTTAAGTGTTAAAATGGTTCGACTGGACGCGGAAGATAAGTTGGTCGACTAATACGCACACTAGCAATGGCGCCGAAGCGAGTTTGACAGTTCGCGTTCCGACAGTCAGCCGTCGCTCGGCACCGCGGCAAGAACGCGCTACCACGCCGCCGCCATCTTGGATTCCGTTTAATTTTGACAGTTTATTAAAAATAAACCGGTACGTGAGCGTTTTCTGTGCATTTTCCCGCTTGTGCCGTGATTTTAGGAAGCTACCATGAGATAGAATCTGCTTTGAAAAAGTGTTTTCGACTTACCTGTCGTAAATTCCAAAGCATACCAAGTCAAGTTTGCGGTGTTAGATGATAAGACGCGGATTTAGTTTTTTTCTCTTCCTTTTCTTTTTTCGGTTTCCAAACGCTGGGTTTTTTGAGGTTATTACTGTGAAGCTAGGACGTCTGATGTGTTGCTTAATGTATTTATTTTACTGCCTAAAGGCTAACGTGTTACGAAGATGTAAATTGCAAAATAATTATCGCTATATTTGCATTGACACTGAGTGAGTGAAGGATCTTGCCGTGATGCATATTGGAAAAGACTAGAATATCGTAAATATCCGTTCGATTTTCCAAAAAGTAGGTAGTATTTGACGGCTACAGGAATAGGCTAGAATGGTTCCGGCTAAGCAAAAGACATCAACGCAACGTTCGTCGTATCAGAAAAAAATGCCCATTTGAAGTTTTAAATTCTACTAAGTATCTACTTTACTAATGAAGACATGATGAAGTAACATAATATATGGCCATAAGTATTATTGCAACAGGAAATTGTACTGTAGGTAATTTACAGTCGCTGGCGAGCAACTAAGAGAATTAATATTAAGAATAGATTTAAAACAAATTAATAAGCAACCAGTCTAACTAAAGACAAGTAGATGAACATACTAAACAAGTGTCTGTATACCTAGAAGAAGATTGTGTTTTATTCTTCGAAACATAATTTTCAAATAGTGGGCATCTACTACCAATAATGGTCGATAACAACACAAAATAACCTTTTAAAGACATTGAGCAAATGACATCAAATTAGCGTTGCCGGTTTGTTCAAGGTTATTTTGTATGATTGTATTTAGCTATCAGATATTCTATTCTCAATGCCAATAACAGCACCACAAGATCATCAAAAACGGAAAAATAGCTGTCCGATGCCACTAAACTGACTCATACCATATCGTCATAGTTAAATCATAGGTGGTACGTTTTAGGCGCTAAAAAGCCGTGTAAACAATGTCAAACACGTTTAAAACATATTTTTGTTAGATAAGTACTTGTTTATTTTCCGTGGTATTTAGGAGCCTCCGTTTTTTGCACGTTTTATTTAGTTTTCCTGTTGGTATAACGTTCAACTGTTAATCGACTTGCATCATTTCTTAAAACTAGATTATTGTGATTCGTTTGCTTGTGTTCAAAGACAAGACATGTCTGGATATAAAATATTTTTACGATCTCCGGATTATGGTGTGAAAAACTAGTTGTAGTCTCAGTTTCAGTACTGGATGATCATATTCGAAATACTTTTGTATTGTAATGTTAAGAACGTATATTTTCATTAGGCAATCGGTTTTACTGTTGATGTGTGTAGAATGTCTTTCTCTTAACTGTTCTGTTCTGATTAGCTCTCTTTTGGCCATCGTTCAACATGTGAGCTTCTTATCCATTGATAATAGCGCTATCTTATCATGGACCATTGAGATTATGTTTGAGGTTGCATTATCAATTTCGACATAATAAAGTGACGTAAATAAACTAATCAAGAAAATATTGTGTGTTTTAAATATAATGATGTATGTAGATTTAGAAGTCACGTAGTAAAAAGCGAACTTTGTTATTTTGTTTGTTAAATATGCAGATGATGAATATTGTTGGTTAGTGTGGTGCTAGCAGAGTATTCAAATGCCACAATAGACATCAAGAGATAGTTAAATTTCATGACAAGAGTAAACTTCCGAGAAGTAATCAAAATAGCGCACCGCCAACGAAATGGTCTTCTGACTATGACATCGCTGGTGGCCTATCCATTGGAACAAACAGTACTGCTTCAAGTATCACTAGTGCAACAACTACTAGAATGATAATGGAACTAGACCGTCTGTAGCTTATGCAGATGAAGATGAAATTAATAAGAGCACAGTCAATAGCGTGTTCTCTTTAGACACTTTCTAAGCCTGAAGCAATGAGCCCAGCAATGGTGATGGGAATGGGACGCCGGATAATGATGTCGACGAGTGAAAGGCAGAAACTGACATCTAATTGTGTTAGAGGCTCGGTTGTGGTATTGATGGGTGTTTATGGCTTTTTAAACTTAGAAAGAAAACAGGGTACTTAGAAAGAATACAGGTACAAGAATCATTCAATAAAATAGGAAATACGAGAAAACTTGTCTAATAAAAGAAAAAGTGAAATTGGTTATCAAAATTGTACTAGACAGACAACTGGCAATGTTAGTACTAATATTCACAACTTTTCAAAGGATAAGATAACCCATTAAATATCTCTCTGAAAGAAGATAACTTTGGAGTTTACATTATAGAGGAAAAGGAATCAATACCAACAATTAAAGTTATCTCCCTCTACTTGCATTAAAGATCCAGTGATTTTTTTTACAGATTTTTTAGCGAAACATATCAAATTCATAATTCAGTCCCCTTTCATACGATTGTTTGCTTTATCGAATGCCTCCGCCGTAGCTCATACATTCTTGACAGATGTACTAAGATAGTTACCGTTAGTGTGGAACCGGTATCTTCTGGTCGAGTGTTGGACTCAAATGTTCAGTGACGGTTGAATTGTTTCCTGTTTTCCCGTCTCTAGTATTTACCGTACTATTCATGCGCGAAATTTCCCATTTGTGTTGTGAAATGGTGGATTAAGACAGTAGGCTGAAAATATATGATTTTTTTACTCAGATGCCATATAAGAATTCTACAAGAAACAAAAATTATATGACCATCAGAAATCAGATATTTGTTTCAACGTAAAGAATTTAAATTCTGTTTGTTAAATGTCAATATACTTACAATATTAATGTTGCCGCTATCTTGGGGCCGAATGTAGTGGAGAAAAAGGCAGCGATTTTTTTCGCTCCTACACTCCACTCTGAACAAATTTTGTCAAATCACCTTAAGTATGAAGGTATTAATGTCCAATGTCCATCTATCTAAGGAACGTTCAATATCGCAAGACCTAAACGACAAAGACCATTCCAATCGTCAACTGCCAAATTCCAAACTAATTGGACCGGCAATTGATAACGCTCAGGAATTGGTGCGGTAATTGGTAATATAGTAGCAGTACCATAAAAATAACTAGTCTACGTTTTCTGCTGTACCTTAAGTATCAGCAAACAAAAATTACTCACCCAGGTATGTCTAATATGATTTGTTATTGCAAAGGTTATCGGCCGGTACTTGTGCATAATGTGGTATCGGCTTTAAGTACTTAGTGGCTTCTCTTTCTACCTTACGAATCTTTTGTTCCTTCGTCTGTCATTTTAAACCGTATCTGTTGAGAATGTTAGCGTGGCGTCGTATTGTTAAGGTTTGACGGTGATGTCAACGCAGAATTATGTATCTCTTTAGTCAGCAACGCTAAAGAGAAGATCAACAGCCTTTTCATGAAGTAACTGTAAGAAAACTGAGTAAAGGACAATTGAAATAAGTATTCTACAACGGTTTATTTCTTTATTTTCCAAATCCTTTAACGACAACTGAAAATTATGGCCACAATAGTAAGATTCCTGCACCTAACTGTGGTCATAAACGGTCAGGATCATATTAGTTTTCTTTATCCTGGGTAATTTTCTACACCACCCAAGCAAAATATTAAATTAATCTATACAAAAAAAAAACTAAAAAAGTCACCACAACTGCTAACATAACCTTTTTCGACTGCTTTTTGTATTCGAATCTGATAGCAGCGATACAATTTTTGATCCCAACAAGCACATCAATATCAATAGATTCGTGACCAGACCCAATCCAATTTTAGATTTTTAGCGAGACGAGCAAGTGATAGCCAAATTAACCGATGAAAACGGCACTATTGGTGATATTTGACAAAAAGTGAGCTATACAGATGTAAGGAAGTTTCCGCGGATCAAAATGGCATAAGAAAGCATTTCAATAGCCGTAAGTAATAGCCAATGTAATAGCCGAAAGTAATTTGTTTATCTTCGTTGTCGCTTTATATTTTTACACACACAGATGTGAAATCCGTTTCTCGACAAATTATCTGCAGCCGAAAGGCATTTGAAATTAACAAGGCGTCTTGAAATCCGGATGTTTCTGAATACGTCGAAGATTTCATGGCGAATGTCACATAACTGTTTTCCGTTCCTAGTTGTGCTTTAGAGGTCCGTAGTTCAATAGTACATACTTAGTATTACGGACCTCAGTATACCTTGCTGAATATAATAACTTTTCAAATGGAGGTTTTTCTGAATAATTATTGAATTTTTACAAGACCTCCAAATTTAACTGTCAGTTAAAACAATTGCTACCCTATTACAAACTTCTAGGTTACTGACAGAACCGTTATCGCCGCAGTTTAAATTAGAAGCAGGTAGTATATATTTTTAATAACTTTTTATTACATCTTTATGAAAAGACAATAGGCGCTTCGGCTTGGGAAGATGG
Source organism: Yponomeuta plumbellus (assembly GCA_947310845.1). NCBI lineage: Eukaryota > Metazoa > Arthropoda > Insecta > Lepidoptera > Yponomeutidae > Yponomeuta > Yponomeuta plumbellus. The sequence goes on from OX371214.1 coordinate 13,961,711, forward strand.
TCCGCGATATGAATTAGTTTGTCTGTGCAATTAATAGCTTCATAAAATTTTATGTGGTCTCTTTAAAATTCTTCCATGTTTGATCTGCTAATCGAGTTTATCTAGATAATGTAGACACTAATAAAAAAGCCTATGAGCGAGTAAGTTTTTCGGCTTTCGCACATTCGCATTTTTTCCGTGCCTAACATTAATCTTGAAACTACGAGAAAAAGTTGTTCCATTTGTCAAATTCAGGCAGATGGCCGCTATTTTTAAAAAAATACCGCCAAGCGCTCACACAGTGGCACAAATTGTTAAGTAACCGTTCAGAAAATCGACTAGAAACTCCTTAGCGACTTATTTCTATTAGTTTGCCCTCAATTATTGCGCTCGTACAGACTAAGGTCGTTACGTCGCTGGTCAGATTGGCCAACGGTCTTGTGCGTCTTTCAATCTAACGAGAAAGTTTTTTTTAACGAAATAGTCTTTCTTAACTATAAACTTAATTCCAGATTATTGACAGTCTGTACGGTGCAGTGACAGTTCGGTGAATATTTTTTTGAGCTGTCCAGGGCCGCGATTGTAATAGTGCAGTATAGTTTAATTACAGTTCCATGGTCCGGCCACGTGGCATTCTTTTTAATTCCATTGTCGCCTAGAATTATTGATACGCGTGCTCGCAAAGAAAAGAAACCGATTCTTTTATTTTGCATTTGCAAAAAGCAGCCCGCCCTAAGCCCAGCTCTGTCCACAAAATTGCAATCCGTTGCTGACGATATTTCCCTTCTCACAGAACCTTTTGCAATTCAGTTCCCACACTCTGTCTACTCATTTGTTTATGAGATGCATCAGAGTCTCCTATCTCATATCGTACCGGAGGTAGTGTCAAATGACCCGTGCCAATGACTTTGCTGTTTTCCTGAGAACGCGATGGGTTGACAAATAAATCAAGCCATTCAGTTTAGTTAAGAGGCTGTAAAAGCCCAGTGTCAATACTATTAGGACGGGAACACAATTTTTCAATTAAAACCAGCTCGATTGGGTAAAGCTTATTTTCATTTGGATGCACTGAATCATTCCATTGCATGTGTCTTGGGCTGAATTGAGATAAATTGTTAATGCAACTTCAGACAGCGTAATGTGTGATCCGCGTGCGAAGTAATCGTGTCACCAGTCAATACAAATTGTACTAATTGAAGACCTCTACCTATCCTAGGATAGCTTGGGAAGGAATGTCCATTTGTTCCATTGTTTTTGTTAGAAGGCGGACATTGTTTTGGCACTTCGTTTTGCAATTCACGTTACAGTTTTTTTTAAATGCCGGTATGCAATTAATACTTATTAAATTAATTCTAGGATCGACGTTCGTAACCACGTAAGACAAAAGCATATATTTTTCAGCCAGTGGTAAAACCTATTATGAAATCTCGATAGAGAGAAAAGTTGAAAGAGATGCCCTATAGTTAAAAAAAGTCTATATTTTTTTATAAATAAATTACTTGCTTACCTATATTTTCTTTATTACGTATTTTCTTTTTATGAAAAATAAAGTGTTCTCTATCTATCTTCATTAACGCAAAGCTGTCTTGAAACAATTGAATATTTTTTTACAGACGTGGAGGTTACTGATTTTTTAATTACTTATGTTGTTTAAAACAATTATTTTATTTGGCCAGGCTACTTATTTTTTATTTCGAAAGACTAATAATCGGTATTTTAATATTTTTCTAAAATGTTGGTGTTTGTGAGGTCATCAGAGCATGGTCAAAGAGATAGTATATGCCTACCTACCAAAAACCACAAATTTAATGTCATTTGTAATTTTTTTTGCAAGTACCTAAGGAAAAGGAATCGTACTCATAGTGTTTGCTGATTTAAGCATTTTTATTTAATATCTTTAAAAGCGGTGGTGGCGTAGTGGGGTTGACCCTTGCTTCTCGATCATGAGGGTCTGGGTTCGAACCACGCATGTACCAATGACTTTTAGTTACGTACATTTGTTTGTACAGCAACACCATTCGCTGATAAATTGTGCCCGGATAACGGCGACAGGCTTGCCACTTGTCACGTTTGGGACCTAATAAACTCGGCAAAACGTGGGTCCAGTTCTAGAGACTGGTGCATCTGCCTACCCCTTCGGGGATAATGGGCGTGAGTTTATTTATTTGTTTATTTTATCTTTAAAATATACGCTTATTTACAAATTTGATTGGACCTTCTGCGGGTTGACTGGTAGAAAATGCCATTAGCATTAAGTCCACCTTTTGTACACTATTTTGTTTTGTGCAATAAAGAATTAATAAAAAAAATAATCTCGAAATAGTTTTGAGATTTCCGTTCATGTTAAAAAATGTAGGATTGCCAATTAGACTTTAATAATTATGTGCTTTATTCTGCCGACGACTCTAGATTGGGCACCCTAATTTGTAGGTTATTTAGTTAAACACAGAAAATATTTACCTACTTTGTTCCTCTTAGGTCCTGGTCTGGTTCCATAATAAATAATATTAGAGGCTGGCTTCTCAAATTGGCTTATAATTATTTCCATGAACCCATAATATTTCATTATCTCTAACAATTCGGTTGCACCGAAACCTCGCGTCCACTCATGTCATTCGCCGACCTCTGCCGTCCCATTGTCCGGTTTATTCCCACGACGAAATTCTGTTTCTTTTTTTCTGTCAAGGTCACTTTGGCCTTGTCTCGGTTTTTGGGGAGACGCACCATTGTGCAGTCGTTATTATTAAAAACTTTTTGAAGAGGGATTTTTTTTTAAATGGTGGACGTTCTTCAACTGCCATTTCGATAACTTGCCTGTTCTAGTTTAAAAAAAATTAAATTACATGGAAGTCTACCTTCCTAGTTAAAAAGTACCTTCGATATATTGGTTCTTACTTTATTTGTTTTGTTGTGCCAGCAAACCTTAATTCGTCATTGTTTCAAGTTATCAAGTGCAAGTTAAGAAAGATCTTGACAGAACCCTTTGTCCTATGACAATGAAGTAGGAAATGAGAAAATTAATCGTGCGTTTAATATTGTTTTGTTTTAGTTACCTCATTAGTTTCTTGCTAAGAAATCAAAGCTGCAATTAACGTGACAGAAGATTCAAAGATATTGACATTAAAATTACATTTTTTGTGTAAAGTTTGGCCCTCTGGGATGTAGGCGTTATGTAATGTAGTTTTAAGGGTACTCAAACTAAAAAAGAACATCGTCGTTCATGGGCTTAATTATTTATTAAAGGTAAACTTACAGGTAACAACCGAAGAGGCATTAAAACTATTAACAAAACAAAGGTTAAAGTAACATTATTATTAAGTAGTAAGTGTTAAATGTGAAAAAGCAAGGCATCATAAAATTATCAAAGTTATAAGCAACGTAATTATATCACAACATATTAGTTTGGTTCCCTGCTTTACATAACAACCCAAGACGAAAATGTCAACAGTTTTTAACGTGAATTTATGCCAAGTTGGAAAACTTGTTTTCAAAACTAGTCTCCGGCGCTATGTTAAAAGGTTCTTAAAAAAAACTTATGACACCAACTAATTTTAGATCTCGGACTCGTCAAGTCGTCACTTTTGTTATTAATTTTACTGTCATTACATTACTGGCTTTTCTTTTTTGAGTAATGAGTAAGATAGTTACGCAATTGGTACTACGCACTGATAATGACTCAAATACAGCGTTCCGAAATCCCATGTGCAATGTAATGATTTTAATCCGTCCTCAAGTCGATTTCGTCACTCATCGTAGCCTCCTAATGACAATTTGGTGTGTTTTTAAACACCCGGCACCTTGGCGGTAATTAGGCACACAGATAATATGTAAATTACCCCATTGCTTTGTCTTACAGGCCTTGTTTCCAACGGTTCGTTATATTTGAACAAATGTGGACGAAACCGTGCATGAAACACTCCGGATGACTCACAGTGAAATACGAAAAACAATCGAACAACGAATTTAAGAAGTGAAAACTATTAAATAAAAAAGTAACCAACCATTCCAAATTAAGAAAAAAAAACTAACGTTTAACCTTAATGTTGCCATATTAACATAAACTCCTTTTTGTAAACAAGTGACTATAAATGGTGCGGTGACCAAGTGAATGAGTAATAATTGCAAATAAATAAATAATTGTAAGACAAAAAAATTGTGTCAAGAGCAGTCGGTGTGTGTCAAGGGATACGGCAACTTTCCTTTTGCGATCGAAGCGACTAGGTGACATCGTCCACCAAGACCATCAAGCGTTCGTTCGAAAACGCAATCGCGAAAGCACGCGGTTAATCTGTGAACAGATTTTGGCGGATCCGTTCACAAATCACAACAGGCGTCCGAAAACATTCGAAAAAAAAACAACGAGTGCGTTCCAATAAAAATAATACACAGTGCGTGAAGAGACAGTTTAAAAAAAAAAGTTAAAGAGTGTGTTCCAGTGACAATAATGCGAAGTGTCTGAACCATGTCTAATCAGGCTTACTACAAGGAGCGTTTAGGTTTCGACCCTCAAGAGGAGGTGAACGGGTCCTTCTACGAGGGCCCTCACCAGCCCAAGAGACATCGGAAGGAGAAGGGGGAGAAGCATGACCAGGTCTACGAGGAGAACTTGACCAAGTTCAAAGGTACCACTTGCTGGGGTTTCTTTATCAATCAGGCAGGTTCGTGGTGATGGGTTATAGAGAATGCGTGTTCTGTGACGAGTGTGATTTTTTTTAATGTGACGGGCTGTTTGTTGTGAATACTAACATAGTATTGTAGAGAATGCGAGTTCTGTGAAGAGTGTGTTTTTAGGGTTCCGTACTTCAAAAGGAAAAACGGAACCCAGGATTGCTTTGTTGTCCGTCCGTTTAACTATCCGTCCGGCCACGTAAGACCATCCACTAGTATTACAAGCCTCCACCAATCCGGATTTGGCGTCTATAGTACGGAGTGCTATACTGAGTTTTTTCATTCACTTTCGATAGCGAGAGCGTTTGCAATTTGTATAGGAGTGACAAAGCGCGCCACCTAGTTGTCTCTTTGTCACTCCTATACAAATTGCAAACGCTCTCGCTATCGAAAGTGAAATGAAAAACTCAGTATAAGCACTCAGAACCCTCGGTGCCCGAGTCTGACTCGCACTTGGCCGGTTTTTTTTTTGTTGTGATTGGCTGTTTGTTATTAATTTACTAACGGACTATTGAGCTAGATTTCGAAAATACTGTTGACGAATTATGTAGGTACAGTCGACAGCACATCATTCTATACAATACACCCATGCACTCTAATCCGTTGCATTACGGGCGAGTTTGCAACTAAAATGTGAAGATTGATGTGCTGTCGACTGTACACGTTTCTGTTTTTTTTAAATTGCGTTATTTAAGTAAGCGTTTCAAAACTGTGTTATTTTTAAACCGCTTATCTTTTTCTTCGCAAATTTCGCTCTACTGGCTGGACTACGAGTATAATACGGATTATTCCAAATATATTCATATACGTGGAATAATCCGTATTATACTCGTCAATATTATTATTGTAACCTAACAAGGTATGTAACAATAATAAACTCAAGTACGTCAAGACAGGCCCAACTGACACATATTCCATGAGCTATGTATCTACATGCATAAAATAATAATTATTACTGTAATAATTTACCTACAAGATGGCATCATTATTTGAACTAAATACTGTTTGTGCATAATTTACATAATACGTATAAGAACGAGAGTGTTCTTCTCGCCAATGTTTAATTATTATTGACTGTCATCGCTGTATTTATATTTTAACCGACTTAAAAAAAAAGGAGGATGTTCGTCTATATTTTTTATGTGTATTTTTATAATAAAATTATTTATTTCACCTACTTAATACCTAATGTACATTGGGCGGGCTTATTACCAATTAGTATTTTTGTTAATAGTATGTTTTTATTAGTATATGATATTATGAATACTATTCATGGTACTAAGGGCCGATTTCTGAATTGAGAATTTACACTAAGTAACTACTTAAGTAATGTGCTGTCACGCTTTTTTCTAAAGAAATTTGACGAGACAGTACTACAGTTATATGGGCATTGCCTGAAATAAATAAATACAATACAATAGGGTAGTTTCCAGGGTCAAAATAATTAAATTCTATTTCGTCCGTATTTTAGATTATAAAAAAATATTGGACACGTGTTTTTTCTTTTTTCGATTAAACAAAAAATAACAAAGATATAGCCCATTAAAGTTACGTGTGACATCACTCAGTGCTAAAAAATGCAGCACGGCGTGACGTCTCACGTAACTTTAATGAGCTTTATATTTGTAATTTTTGGTCTAATTTACAAATAAAAAAATACGTGTCCCTTATTTTTGAATAATCTGAAAGACGGACTAATTAAATTTTTTAGGGCAACTAGCCCATTGACGAGAAATTTGGGGTGAGAGGAGGGGTAGTGCCAAACCATATTGTGTATTTTTTGTCTGATTTCATTTATTCATATTTTTGTTGGAAAGAGAAGAATGACTTTAATTTGGTCAAGATCTGTTTGTGAGATCGATGCCTTTTTAGCCTTTTTTTTTCAACAATCCATGGCATCCGACCGAGCAACTCCTTCACATCCGAAATTAGCACACCGCACATAAACCGTATTGAAAACCATTTCACCCCATATTTAGGCGGATTTTCGGCCCACAAGTCTCTCGGTTTCGCAAACCCTGACTCATGGGGACAGACAGAGGTACAGACGGACTACTTCTTATTAACATCTTACTCGATACTCGTGTTGAGAAAAACTAAAATCTTACACTTTGCGTTTTATTTCATCATCATCATCATCAACCCATCATGTCCCCACCGAGGGGCACGGGTCTCTTCCCTGAGGAAGGTATAGGCCATACTCCACCACGGGGCCCAAGTCCGGATTGGTGGAGGCTTGTAAGACTAGTGGCTGGTCTTACTGTCAGAAGTTTTCAAGCCACCCTAAGGCCTCTGTCTTGGCTTAACGACTGCCATCTATCGACGGCAGCCGGCACCAACTGCTTAACGTGCCTTGCGAAGCACGGAATCGCTCGGAAAAATGCCACTAGCGTTAGTCATAGACAGTGACCCATCCATGGACTGAACTATGTTGTTGTTGAACTATGGACGTATGTTGCTTAACCTTAGTGATCGTTTAAGATCACTCAGGCAGCCCAGGGTACGAGCGATTCGACGAATATTCAATTGATATTAAATAGAGTTTGATCGCAACTGTACAACATTCATAATTAAAATTTTCAGACATTGTGGTATAAAGCCATTTCGGATTTCAGGCATTTTGGGATTAAGGCGAATTGAAATTTGGACAAATTGAAATGAAGTCATTTGAGATTTCAGGCATTATACCTTTACATCTTTATCTTTACGTCACATGTATAGGGGGAGAGCGGGGTGGAAGTGTGATATAATGTGACAAAGGGGGGCAGGGCCAAAATTTCGTGACGTGACTTTTTTAAAATCTATTATAATAGATAGAAAATGCTTATGGCATTAAGTCCGCCGCATTGTACTATATTTTTACTTAAAATGTAAGTGCAATAAAAATATCAATAAATAAATATAATTTAAGTGTTAAAACGCAAACTTTGAACTATTAACGAAAAACTCAAACTCTACCTGTTGGAAAAATTGGAAATAAAACTAATTTCGGAACTGCTGTTCGAATTCAATGATTTCTAGATGTAAATTGCAAAATATGTGACGTCACACTAGGGAAGGGGGGAGTCCCACAAATGTGACAGGCTGTGTGTGACAAGGACGGGAGAAGGGTAAAAAAATAATGAAATTCGTTTGACGTAATTTATACATGGCCTCTTTACAAAAAACGGGCAGTATTCCCTTTATCTCTTTCATACCACGATTTCATTCTATATTACGCAAAGTTGACTTTCTGTGGTCCTTATTTAGTGCCCTGAGTCATACGCACCCGATCACCTCAGAGCGGTGCCCACTCAAAAGTAATAAATTACTTTTACTTTTCTTAAGCCTGGTTAGGCCGGTGGCAGACTGGGCGGAAAAAATGTCTAGCGTAATCATACAGATAGTGACATCTCACATAGTAAGCCAAAGGGCTTATCTATATCTTATATCTATTCTTTATGGTATACTTTTATAATGTGTTATAAATACTATATTATATAAGATAATATGAGAAAATTCTTTATTGTATACCAGGAAAATAATGACAGAAACGGCAGCTTTCTTCCCCACAACACAATTAGGTACTTGTCTGGGTTCAAGCTAGGATATCCTTTTTTTTTTGTTAACGGGGTGAAATGCTTTGTGCACCATAACTGCCACCCTTGGGGGAGGGCGACGGCCGTGTGTCGGACTCTCCTCTCCTAATAATAATAGGAGAGCCATACCTCCTAAAACACCCCGGGGACCGTCCTGTCGCTCGTGCAATGGGGCGCCGCCGGATCTCGCAAGTGGTAAACCACAACGCGAATGCGACAGCGGCGCCCCGGCGACGTCGACCCGACTCGCAAGGAGTCGGGCCCACCCTCACTGGAGAAGGGGCATGGGCCTCCCACCCCGTTCTCCCGTCACGATGTCGGACGGCAGGCAACCTGCCGTCTGTGACCCTCACTCAACCGGCGGCGCCAGGTCCGCGCAGCGTCCCCCGCGCCCCCGGCTCTCCCGGCGGAGAGGCGCGAGCTCCCCAAGCCTCCAGCTACCGAGGACCCGTTTTTTGGCCCTCTGCCAGGTCTTCGGCCCATCAAGTCAAACCCTCCCATGCAACATCCCTCGGCCAGGGCCATATGGGGTAAGCTAGGATATCCTGTTTTATGGTAACCAGGCTAGGTCACACAAATATGGAAAAAAAAAATAAACGTATTAAAGCAAGTGCTCACTGATTTGGAAAATGACGAAGTAGGTACCTAAGTTAGTTTGTTTTTTTTCTCTTCTGTTATTTTAAACAAAATATTATAGATATCATATACATAAATGTACAAGTAAAGTTAATTTAGTCCAAGATTAAATCATCTGGACGCTAAACCAACTGCAGTGTAACCCAACACAGCCCCACCCCACCCACTTTTTTCGCGTTTAAAAAACGGACGTAAAACTTCCGCCCTGTGTGACGCCAGCCTTACCGCTTGTCACGGGTTGCGTCGGCTTATTTAGGATGCAGTGACGTCATCCCCAAGGTAGCGCCCAGGTATTCGTGACGTCACTCCGTGCCTCACTGTGGTCTTTCGCAATTTCATGTGCAAAGAGAGGCCTTACCTTTGACTAGCTTCAGCCCGTGACTTCTTACACGTAATATAAACTATATCATCCGTAGTTATACAATTAAAGGTAAAAAATAAAAAACTAGAAAAGCGCAGAGTATTTTCGCCCCACTGAAGGTCACAGGCCTTCTGCCAGAGAGAAAGAGAGAGAATGGGCTGAGCTATGTGAACCAGGGACTGCCACCTGCCACGATCCTGACAAATCACTTTCGCTTCATCGACATTCATTAGTAGATGCATGCATCGGTTTCGGGTACTTTTTATCTCACCCTTTGCTAATACATTGTGGGCGAAGTCCGCCTGGGGCGTCCCTTACCGGCCCTTCCCCTCACAGTCATTAAAAAAAAATTATTTTGCCATTTGCTAGTACATTCCCTGTTTGGGGTGTATTTTTAATTAATAAGTATTAGTTCAGATTCATCATCATCAGGCTATATTAGTCCACTGCTGGACATAGCCCTCCCCTAGTTCAGATTATAAACAATTAATTTATAACATGTAGGTTTATTTATATTATTTACTAGCTGATGCATGCAACTACTAATGAATGTCGATGAAGCGAAAGTGATTTGTCAGGATCGTGGCAGGTGGCAGTCCCTGGTCTCTGCCCACCCTCTGGGATACAGGCGTGAGCTTATGCATGTATGTACGAGTATTATTTTATATCCGGTTTTCCTCTGTACACATTTTCTTATCACTCCCAAGAGAACGTCCCAGTTAGTGAAGCGCTCTGTTTTATTTAACCGCCCGCCTATTAGATAAGATAGGAACATAATCGCAATAAAACGATAACATTATAACGCCTAGATTGCCTTAGCTTTGTGTTCCATGAATGAGATATTCTAAAGAGTGATACCAATATCTAGATTATATTCATACGATGTAGTACGAGTGCAATATCGTAGTACAGAATCGCTCGTAGCCCCGGCTGCCTAAGTGATCTTAAACGATCACGATGGTTAAGCAACATAGGGCGCGTTCAGTGCGTGGACGGGTGACGGTTCCATGACTAACGCTAGTGGCATTGTTCCGAGCGGTTCCGCAGTTGGTGCCGGCTGCCGTGGATAGATGGCAGTCGTTAAGCCAAGTCAGAGGCCTTAGGGCGGCTTGAAAACTTCTGACAGTAAGACCACCACTAGTCTTATAAGTCTCCGCCAATCCGGACTTGGCCCCCGTGGTGGAGTATGGCCTATGGTGGGGACATAATGATAAATGTAGTGCAATAACAACTGCATGGTACACATATCAAAAGCTCTAGGTGTCAATGGTATAAAGGGCATGTGACGTGACCCGACCGTGTATCTGTCATCGTATTATGATGCACTAACAGAATCGAGGCCTTGGTAACAGTCAAATAGCCTATTATCATTATCACTGAATATACCTAAAAAATATCCAATAAAAAATCTCATAATTTTTGAAGTCTGTGAATGTTATCCGTATCGTCATCGTTTTGTTCGTCTTCTAATTCATCGTGTTGTTTATGTCTCGAGATTTTGTATTCAGTATAGCGTATAGATATGTGAGTGTAATATAATGTTTGCAGAATAGATAACACAAATGAAGTGTAGTACGCGATTACTCTAATGAAACGCATGCCTAGAAGTAAAGCCTTCTAAGCATTGTCGCGGACAAGTTTCCTTATATTTGTACAAGATGGGACATGTATATCAGGGGCGAGAAGCGACAACTCTATAGGTACATACAATGCGCCGCGGCTTTTCTAAGTCCTTCCTGTGTGTCCCGTGCCCAAAGCACTTGTCAGTTCACGTGCGACTTGTGAGAATGTGTGTGCGTGTAAGTGTATCTGTTGTGTTGTAGAATTAACACCTAGACCTGCCTGTTTGTTCTGTGGTTGTGGTTGTACTAACTTAGTGTTAATTTTGTGCTATAAATACTTCGATTACAGCTTATACGTGCAATCTTGTCTACAGTGTGAACCTACTCCCTTGAAGAAAACGATATTCTTATAGGATTACTTTTTAACATTTTAATTAACTAATAAACGTTTTTTAAATGATGAAAAATAACGTTATGGTTTATTAATTTGGCGTCAGCTGTCAGTTGCCGTTAGAGTTCCGTATTTCAAAAGGAAAAAAATATGGGATCTTAAAAAAAGAGAGTGGGGTAAGTGTCCGTATAGTTGGCTTTCACGTGGTCGAATTTAGTAATTTGAAGTATGCCACCGAACTGTGTATTAATAGTGCCTAATAGTGCTACAAGGCACAATTAGCTAGGACAAGTATTTCCGGAGATATTCAGGCGACTCACTGAGGCAGCCAACTAGACGTCTACTTAGCAGACACATCACGAACGGCTGTATATAGAGTTATGGTTTGTATGCCAGATAATTGGGCGCTAATAGTGCTCCCTACATGCCAAGTTTCCAGAATAGTGCTTCAATACAAGCTGAGAAAACATACCCTATTGTTGAGGCAGCCAACTACTCGCTTTTTCTTACCATGATTTCTTCGTAACGGCGTAGAGTTTTAAAACAAAAACTATACCAAATAACTGTGCATTAATAGTGCCTCTTAGTGAAACACAAATGTCCCCGAAACACTTATGCGTTTCGCCAAGAAATTAATGCGAACTGCTACGTACTAAACAATAATTTTGGAATCAATTAAAATGAAATCTTATGAAAACGCAATTAGGGTGAACATTGTTTGCAACAATTATGTGATACCGTCAAGCAGAAAAGTTATTATTACACTCACTGCCATCCACTTAGTGGCTAGTTGCTCCAAAGCAGGCTGCGCTGCGTACACTGCGTGTCTTGGGCATTGGTGGTCAATAGTGGGCTAATGATGAACAAGACACGGTATTCGTTTACGTTCTCCCTCACAAATTGTGTACGACTGCGGTGGCGAAGCTCAAAAGGAGAATAATATTTCAAATGTTGTACCGTATGTCCAGATGACCCGCTTTAGTGGGATGTTCCTGGTTTTAGGGTGTTGTTCCCAGGGTGCCTATCGAGACTCTTTTACCTACTCTGCCTTCACTGTCTGTCTTTCCCTATCCAACCTTTGAAGGGCTGTAACTTAGCAGTATGTTATGTTATGGCTGATTACATAAAAAAATTAAAATAATTTTTTTGATTTGAAGATTAAGTTCTTTTAGGTATATCTTGTAGTTTCTGAGATATAATACTTGTTTAACTAGGCGTGCGATGGCGCGAGCTCGTCGGCGTAATGTTGTACTAGTTAGTGTCGAAGGCTTCGTTCATTCGTTTTTCTGTAATTCTAAATCGCTCTTAGCGATAAGACCGCCAATTGTATACGGCAAAACTTAGTTATATAAGTCTTATAATGTATTTGTTTGTTTTTCTGGTGTGTACAATAAAGAGTTCTAATCTAATCTAGTCTAATCTAACTCTAATTTCGAAGAGTCTACCCACAGCGTCCTACACTCTTAAATGCTTATTTTTAAAGATTTTCCGTAAAAGTAGAGATGGGAAAAATTGACTAACCGACAAGCTTTGATTAAGGAAGGAATTTATATTAGAATAAAAGTTGCCTTAACAAAATAAAAAACATGTGGAAGTTGAGGCAAAACCAACTAAATATTAATTAAATTTTTTTTCTGTAAATTAAATTTTTATAGAAAATTGGATTATTATTTTATTAAAGAATGTAAATAAAATGCACTTAAACTGTCTTGAGTTTTATTAATTTTAACAAAGCAACAGGTACACAGTATTAGGATAAGTTAGGTATTATAAATCTACTCGTATATCACAATATAGTATATACTATGTGCTTTAAGTATATATAGTATATACTATGTGTTTAATGCACACATTAATCATCTAGCGGATATTTGTAACAAAATGTTAGGATTTATTAAAAGAATGGGGAAGCATTTTAAGCGGACCGACAGCCTACTCACCGTATTTAATTCGCTCGTACGCTCACATTTAGAATATTGCAGTCAAATTTGGAACCCCTACTACAAAGTACATAGTGATCGTCTAGAAAAAATACAGAAATCATTTACTGGATACCTAGCTTACAAATACCATTTCCGAGGGAGTGGGCGTCGCGCAACTTATGAAGAAAGACTGGACCACTTTCAAATGAATACTTTGGCACAGCGTAGAGAATATCTCGATCTATCTTTCCTGCAGAAGCTTTTAAATAACAAAGTCTCCGAACCACATCTCCTTGGCATGATTAACTTCCACGTACCTCGCCCCAATGCACGCCAATCCAAAATAAAAACATTCAGCATAAGCTACTCCCGTACCAACTTAGGAAAAACTGCTCTCATTAATAGACTACAAGCTCTCTACAACAAACTTGAACGGTCACTTGACCTGGATATTCATAGTGATAGATTACGTGATTGGAAGTTGGAAATGCTGCGGCCTATCTTACTATCGTAAAGTTCTGTGTTTATAATATGCTTTGATCTCATTTCAACTCAACTTAGTTACTTAGTTTTAAGATAAAGTGTTTAAATAAGTTTAAAAAGCGTTTGAAAAAGTTTAATTTAAAATTAAAAAGATTATTATTTATGTTATTTCAGAAATGATTTACTTTAAGTCAAGAGAGTTGTTGCACACCTGTAATTGGATGTTAGACTAGAACATATCCACACAATGTTATCTTAAGTGATGTATCTAACATCTGTTGGTTGTGTCTAATTAATAAATAAATAAATAAATAAATTAAGAACATTAAGATCACAAATTTAAGTATTTAGTCCTATTCATTATTATAATAATATTATATTAATAATTTATTATTATAATCAATACAAAATGTGAATATGTTTAGAAAACTAGTAACATTTCAGTCACAACACGATGCTCAGTAACAATGAAAATAAAATGTACCTCCTAAGCACTTTAACTAAACGCCACGTAGGAAAAAAAAGCAAATAAGCCAAAATTACTTAAGTGATAAAAGAACAAATCCTTTCTGAGGAAAAAATATATGCGCCTAACACTATATTGCCAGATACTGGAAAAATTAACTAAGTGAAGTAGTTCCCTTTAAAATAATTCAATTCAATTCATTTTTTGGCATTTTTGCAATATGCCGCTGTCAACTAATCCTGCCAAAGTCACGTTTCGATATGACATGAGTTTTAAAAAAATAAAACAATAAAAGAGAGTAAGTAAAGAGGAAACTTCCTTTTTGTGGACTTTGCATGCAAGACGTAACAAGATGTGTGAAGAGGCACTATTAACGCACAGTTATTTGGTATAGTTTTTGTTTTAAAACTCTACGCCGTTACGAAGAAATCATGGTAAGAAAAAGCGTCTAGTTGGCTGCCTCAACAATAGGGTATGTTTTCTCAGCTTGTATTGATGCACTATTCTGGAAACTTGTCATTCAGGGAGCACTATTAGCGCACAATTATCTGGCATACAAATCATAACTCTATATACAGCCGTTCGTGATGTGTCTGCTAACTAGACGTCTAGTTGGCTGCCTCAGTGAGTCGCCTTAATATCTCGGGAAATATTTTTTATTGCTAATTGTGCCATGTAGCACTATTAGGCACTATTAATACACAGTTCTGTGACATACTAGAAATTACTGAAATCGACCATGTGAAAGCCAACTATACGGACACTGGGGTAAGGCAGATAAATTGGAAACACAACTCATTCTATCTAAATATTAGTACAAAAAATACTACTTACTATACTTAGATTTTTTATTCCGTAGAAATCTGACAGCTATAATTTTTTGACTTTTGTAGGTAAAAGATAAAATAATATCTAGCATTTTATTTCTTATTTCAAATGGGTCAAATAGTTCCCTTTTTCGGTGGAGAGCTTTTTTAATAATAATTTTAATAATTTCCACACAAGTTCGCACAACACAATCACTTAGTAGCAAAAGAAATGTCAGAATTCTACGGAATAAAAAATCAGAGTTTAATATTTTTATAATTTACAGAATATTGTGTCCCAGAGTCGTGTAGCCAGAAAATTAAAAATTACAGAAATAAATAAATATTAAATAACATTATTAAATAAAAAAATGTATACACCATGTATATTTGTATATATTTATATACGCCGCCGGCATTAAATAGTTCAGCCAGGCTGACTAAACTTGAGTCAGTTAACCTCAAAACAACCGGCCGGTCCCCGATCGAATTGACCCACCGACATTGTATCGAATCGGCTAATTGACTCTAATGCCGGACGTGCGATTTGGACCGATTGAGGTCTTTGGGTTTACGTCGCCGGTTCACGGCATGGGATTGGGATGGGGCTAGAATTCAGTTGCGTGGGATTCGGCACCCTTTCAGCCTGGGTGGTAAGACGACTCTAGTCGCGCGTTCAAATGTCCCGAGCCACGACTTTCCAGTACATTAACTGTCAAATTCTGTCATTGACAAAACGTGTCACGTGGCTAGTGAAATCGCACTACCCATGCTGGTACGAAACCTGTAAAGTAGCGTATGCCACTTTCAAATATGCACCCGCGGGACCTTGTTAGTGGAGGGACCGCCCCCCTATTGCCATGGTAAAACGGATTCGGGTGCATACCCTACCCATATCTCCAGCTCCCCTATTGGCACGCGAGAAATCCCGAGAAGTCCCATTCTTTGTGTATTTATTCAGGGTATCCTAGATGGAACCAGCCGTTATGTTACCCACGCCAAATCCTGATTCCAGATTCATCTTGCAGAAGAGAGCGATCCGAATTATTTACAAGCTAGGTAGTAGGGATTCGCTAAGAGATTTCTTCCAAGAAAGTAACATCTTAAAAGTTGCAAGCCAACATTATTATGGACGTTCAAAAAAATATTAAATACTTGGAAAGAAACTATTGGAATTATCATTTCCACGATTTATAGTTGCAAAACTGAATACTTCCTTCATGGGACACTTTATACATACTTTATACATGATTCCAGATTCATCTTGCAGAAGAGAGCGATCCGAATTATTTACAAGCTAGGTAGTAGGGATTCGCTAAGAGATTTCTTCCAATAAAGTAACATCTTAAAAGTTGCAAGCCAACATTATTATGGAAGTTCAAAAAAATATTAAATACTTGGAAAGAAACTATTGGAATTATCATTTCCACGATTTATAGTTGCAAAACTGAATACTTCCTTCATGGGACACTTTATACATACTTTATACATGATTCCAGATTCATCTTGCAGAAGAGAGCGATCCGAATTATTTACAAGCTAGGTAGTAGGGATTCGCTAAGAGATTTCTTCCAAGAAAGTAACATCTTAAAAGTTGCAAGCCAACATTATTATGGACGTTCAAACAAATATTAAATACTTGGAAAGAAACTATTGGAATTATCATTTCCACGATTTATAGTTGCAAAACAGAATACTTCCTTCATGGGACACTTTATACATACTTTATACATGATTCCAGATTCATCTTGCAGAAGAGAGCGATCCGAATTATTTACAAGCTTGGTA
Source organism: Yponomeuta plumbellus (assembly GCA_947310845.1). Lineage (NCBI taxonomy): Eukaryota > Metazoa > Arthropoda > Insecta > Lepidoptera > Yponomeutidae > Yponomeuta > Yponomeuta plumbellus. The sequence continues at coordinate 13,978,351 of OX371214.1, forward strand.
GTAGGGATTCGCTAAGAGATTTCTTCCAAGAAAGTAACATCTTAAAAGTTGCAAGCCAACATTATTATGGACGTTCAAAAAAATATTAAATACTTGGAAAGAAACTATTGGAATTATCATTTCCACGATTTATAGTTGCAAAACAGAATACTTCCTTCATGGGACACTTTATACATACTTAAGGTTCTACAACAAGATTCCCCAAGATATAATATTATTAGAGTTACCTCCGACGCGGTTTAAGAAATGTGCTAAGGACCATGTCCTTAACACATATTGTGGATAAAAGCTTATTATAAAATCAACGATTATTTGGAACACAAGGATGTCTGATGTTAAACAGTAATTAATATTAAATGTAATCAGAGGAGAATTGTATCTAGTTTGTTACTTAAGCTAAACTATTTTAAAGTTTAACAACTTTACTGTTCGTCAAATAAACATTTTGTTTTTATCTATCTGTGCTAATATTATAAAGAGAAAAGATTTGTATTTTTGTGTGTGTCTATGTTTGTAATGAATAGGCTCAGAAAAGTCAGAAACTACTAAGGTGTAAAAAAATTACTACCCCGAGAATTTTCAACGGAACTTATATGACTATTTCCACGGAAACGTTTTTGCCACCTATGCGAAGCCGGGGCGGGTCGCTAGTTATAAATAAAATATTTGAATTTGAATATTTGACGTCTCAGTGTCAAATTGATGTTGCCAAGGTCAGGCTTCCGGCAGAAGAGGGTTCTTCTGGAGAAGTCATCCTCTCGCATGGAAGTTGTTAATTTTTTGGGGCGATTCTTCGTCTATTTATCGCGTGCGGGACAAGTTTAATGCTACCGGGTGTAGTTTTAAATTGTAAATCAGTAGGTTGTGTGCCAAGTGGCAGGCATAGTTGCATGCATCGCGGCGCCATAGCGATGCGTGTCAGGGTAAAGGCAACGGAAGGCAATGCGAGGCCTTCCGTATACGGCCGGGGAAGTTAAGGGGATCCATTAGATTCACAAGCAAAATTAGAAAAAAAAGAAGAAAAACATTAATTAAACCAACAACAGACATCACAGACAAATAATATAATGTGTTTAACGCAACAGACAAAAAAACATATTGAAACGTATGCACGTAGAAAATTGAGGAAAACGCGCACGTAACTTTGAGGAATCTTTTTTCTTTCATGTTTTCTGTCCGAATCGCATTGACATAGTTGAAGTTCTAATTTAAAAATTAGACATAATAATATCGCAGAAAAGGAAAAACATAAAAAAAAATAAAAAAGGTTTTTGGTCGGTCGGCAACACATACATTAAAATAAAAACAATGATTTAGTCTGTTTTTTTGTCTGCTTTTTTCCGAGCGTATCCGTGCTTCGCAAGGCACGTTAAGCAGATGATGCCGGCTGCCGTCGATAGATGGCAGGCGTTAAGCCAAGTCACAGGCCTTAGGGCCCGGGCGGCTTGAAAACTTCTGACAGTAAGACCAGCCACTAGTCTTACAAGCCTCCACCAATCCGGACTTGACTCCACGGGGGCCCGTGGTGGAGTATTCCCTAAACCTTCCGCAGGGAAGAGAACCGTGCCCCTTGGTGGGGACATAAAGGGTTGATGATGAATTATAGATTCTCATGGAATTACTGGACAATAGGAAATAAAGAACTTAATATTACGTTTCTTATTAGCACACGTTTCTTATTAGTAATCAATATTACGTTTCGTATTAGCACGTTTCTTATTAAGATTTTGTACTTGTAGCTAATAAATAAATTTGACTTCTTTCTCGGTGTCTCAATTACGCGCACCAAAACCTGCACGATTTCAATCGTATAAATTCGCGTTATTGTTAAAATCGATAAATCTTAAATTGTACTAAAGTGCTTAACACAATACATTTCCTAACCGCGTTGCAGGTAACTCTAATACAATATATGTATGTATTAGAGTTACCTGCAACGCGGTTATGTATTTATCTTTACAACTTTGACTAAAGCAAAAACACTTCAATGGCGAGGAGCCCCTTAAGTGCGATGCTTCGATACCAACTTGGAATCGTAACTTTGTTTGACCCTATTTAACGTGGTTAGGTAAATTCATCCAGCGGTAGCACAGCATTGAATAGACTAGCTGCATCACAGAAACATAACATAAACATTTACATACAGGCACATACATTGCTTCTGGCCCCGCACTAGGATACCCTGTGTCGTTGGAACCAGAAACAGCAACATCACAAACATGTAAACATCGAAGACCTGGGGATTTTTTTGACCCCCAGCCGGGGTTCGAATGTGGGAGCTCTCGCAGGGTAGGCAGAGGTGCTAACCGCTGCGCCACAGAGGTCGTCAACACAGTAGTGCACAGTTCACTGTTGTTTGCCAATTGGCCTGACAAATCACTTTCGCTTCATCGACATTCATTAGGTTCGGATACTTTTTACCATGTCCTTTGCTAATAAATCCCCTATTAGGTCGAAGTATGTCCGCCGGGGGCGTCTCTTACCGCCCCTTCCGCTCACCTTCGCTCGATATATTCTCGATAGATATTCGCTCATAAGAGCAAACTCTAAGAAAAAATTTACAGCACACACAAGTTTTACTTGTATGTAAAATGGCGTTATTTGGTTTTCACGTGCTAGCAACACCCGCTCTGCTTAGTATTGGTATGTCTGCGTGACAGATTTTTTTATTGAATTAAAAAAATAGACGTGTTATAATTTAAAGAAATACAGAGTTATTTTTTGTATCAGACTTGAGACGCTCACTTGTTCACACGCTCAAAACAAGCCATCCACACATATTGGCAGCCCGTTGAATTTATTAGCCCTCGTTAAAGCTGTCTTCGCGCAGACTGCACCAATATCCAGCCAATTGAAATAACCATTAGCTGATGAGTGTAGCGACCCCGCGACGGTGACGTCATTTTGTTCCAGATTCGAAATATAGACGAACTATATTTATTTAAAAATATTATAAAACAACTATTGAGAGACAAGGCCTACTACACTGTTAATGAGTATCTACCTGACAATGACTTGGAAAATTATATTATTAAGACACAAATGTAAAATTATTTAATCTAATAGGACACGATAACTGACATTATAATTTTTTTTTTAGGTATTGTTGTAAATAAATATTGCATGCTATGTAACATTGCTATGTAAGCTTTAATATATCTGTAAAAATTTTGCATACTGCTGCTATGTGGTGGTAGAATTCATTTACTTCGTTGCGATTAAAATCTGTGCAACTGTAATATTATGTATTCGCAAATAAATGATATGATTTGTTCTGTTTAAGGCAAGAGTCTAGGTTCAGTTTTAGTTAAAGTTGTGAATAAGGAACAGGAATAGGGTTTCAACTTGAAAATTATTACTCATAGATGACATGTGTTGAACACTAGACACAATTCTCCTTTGCATTTGTCTTCTAAATCTTCTTTTAAATTTCGCACACTTGCAAGAACAACTTGTTATTTCGGAACCCTTACGTTACATGAGAGATAAGATAAGAAGATAAGAGAGCATTTTTTTAAGGTTTCAAAATAATGGCCGAAAGAGATAGCGCTATAACGTGATGCAGTGTCTATTTTGCTCATTATTCCGGCGTTTTCGGAGTAAATAAAATCGCGTTATTTTTTTTTATCTATGAATAAAAGATGGTTTTCTTTGAAATATCACGTTGTTCTTGCAAGGTTAGATTTAGTAACCAGATTTGAAATATATCCACAACCATAGGAGATATGCAACAAACAATACGCTACGGACGCTAAGTGGTCAGTTACTGGATGGATTACCCTAATCGTTAATTTTATAATAAACCTCTCAAACTCTACACCTTTGTGTACCTTCACCACCTCTACACGCTTCATCTAGGCTCCATCCACGCACGTCGGTTTCGGGTACTTTTTATCTTGCCCTTTGCTATTACATCCCCTATTTGGTCGATGTATGTCCGCCTGGGGCGACCCTTACCGGCCCTTCCACTCACATTCGCTCGATATATTTGCTTTGTCAGTCTTTCTTCCTTCATCCTCTCCACATAAATGCAATATTCCTTTATCAATAGTGTACAGTTTGTCCAAAAACACTAGGAACCGGAAGTAAACGTTTACTAATTGTTTTATTGAGAAGTCAAAACATTTACTATATTTATTGAAGCACACCTTATTTTATGTAATAGCTCAAGTTTTACTCTCTTTAATTTCTACTCTTTCTGGACAAGCTGTACATGTAAAAGAGAATTCAGATTTTCAGTTCAATAATCGGGCTATTACTCAGCTACAGTTGGCGTCTTGTAATCCGAGAGGCGCAGGCGCAATTAGACGTACTCACGCGCATCTTCTCTCGAGTGGACGCGTTATCTGCTCTTGCGCATGTACAGTCGACAGCTGGTCATCATGACTGGCATTTTCGTGTGAAACATTATTTTAAATGTTTGAATCATTGTTTCAAACAATATTATGATTTAAAATGTTTAAGTGGGTGACCGTCTTTAACTAACGCTAGTGGCATTTTTCCGAGCGGTTCCGTGCTTCGCAAGGCACGTTAAGCAGTTGGTGCCGGCTGCCGTCGATAGATGGCAGTCGATAAGCCAAGTCAGAGGCCTTAGGGCGGCTTGTAGAACCTTATATCAGTTTTATACAATTCAATCCAATGAGCGTTTTTTTTTCTTAGTTCCTTGAGATAATCTAGATGGCGTTATTCGTTTCTACGTACAAAATTCTGATTCGTAGCAATCAATGTCGAAGTTGGTCCACAGATTACTAAACAAGAGAAGGAACCAGGGTTGCTATTCGGACGAGGTTTCTCGTAATAAAAATAAAAATTCAAACCCACAATCCACAGCAAAGACTCCGAAATATTCAAAATCGCACTTATCACCAAACAACAACAGCATTTTTGTTTTTCCGTAATCAACCATCACAAATTCCACAGAACCATAGTATTCTGTTTTGCTTTGACGTTTATTATTACGGTATGGCAGCGCCACCTAGGGATTATTTTAGAGCTAAATTTGACATAAGGAAAAACGCTCATTGTTTTTTTTTTTCTTAAAGACTTAAGAGTAAACAGTCGTCCTCACACTAGGCTGGGCCTGTCCCTTGGGGCCCGTGATTATATCAGCCATGATTGACAAGTTGCCCGATGTACTTGGTTGAAAGTGTCAGTTGATGAGCTCGGGAGTCATAGCAGTTATCGCAGTTAATGCTAAAGGATGAGGCATACCGGTTGGTTATTTCATGGGTTCGTGTCCCGACTATGACCTGCACCTATGACTTGATGGTTCTTTCCCAAATAAAGTCTGCTATACACTAAGCTTGCGCGAAGTCACCGTATCAGTAAGGGCCAATTTTTCAATAGTCAGATAAAACTTAACTGGAGAATAAATTGAATGCTGTCACTGTCTAAATCATACGACAAGACAGTGACAACATCAGTTTTATTCTCCAGTTAAGTTTTATCTGCCTATTGAAAAACCGGCCCTAAGTAAAGTTGAAGTTCTAGCCACTGGCGCATAAGTCGATCTCTTCAACGCGCATTATTCTGAGCTTAAAAGAGCTCGGCCAAAAGTCTAAATTCATTCAGAGTTGACGGTTTTATACAAAGTGCTTATAACTGCATTATTATTGTCGGTCCAACGGTTTATTTAACTTTTGACAGCTCAATTTAGTGATGTTCTGTGAAGTTGCCGATTCGATTTTTATGACATGATCGATTTAAGTTACGTTAAATTTAATCGATTCGTTGCATTGCTATTTTATTTTGATATTTTTATAGTTTGAGCGAGATGAACTTAAAACTGACCCAACGGGTTGTCACAGTAATTTTCTACTTATTTTATTGATAGAACTAATTTCTTATAGCATAGATCTTTGTAATAAGATTTATATTTTTTATCGTCTTCGATACATCAATTTACTCGTTAAAATATCGTAGCAAAATACGTCGCATCACTGTTGTGAAAAAATAAAGGTGTCCATGATGTGGTACATTTTTCGCCTGTGATTTCCTGTCAAATAAATAAGAAACTTCATGGATCTGCATCTGTCAAAAGTTAAATAAATGATTGGACCGATTATAACTATTTCCGTCGATTTCCTCTGTTCATCACTTTCACCTTTTTCTTTCCCGCTGGACCCTAATTTCTCCTCAAAAGGGAAATTTGCCCTCATTGTGGAAACCCTGAGTGCCGATGCTATGCGTGCCAGCTTTAGACCACAATTTTGTACTTTTATCATATGTGCTTATGTATAATCCATTTATCTATACATACTTGGCATTTTTTTCAGACTTTAAACGACACTAAATCAAAAACCTTTAGCGGTAGAAAATTCGATACCGTTTGCAAATTTAGTACTAGCTAGCACTAAATTTGTGAACTATTTCGATTTTTCTAACGCTAATGGTTTTTGATTTAGTGTCGTTTAAAGTCTGAAAAAAATGCCAAGTACAGATAAATTGATTATATAATATGTAGTGATCTCGCAGAGGCTCTGCGGGACCCCAAAGCTCCGGAAGTATATTACGAGTATAACTGCCGTAACCTAATACGGTAGCTTCGCACTTAGACCGGGTCTGTGGTATGTTCGCGATTTTAATTAGCCATCCAGATCTGTAATTAAGACGTGGAGCCGAGATCCGCCGGCGTGTTCTCGGAATAAATGCCAGTATTGATTGGTGGAAATCTATCTAGCAGGAGGAATGTCTGGTGATGTTGGATAGTTCTGGTGGATTAGAGCAATGTTGTTTTGGAGTTCTGAGGAGCTCCATCCCGGAATAGTAGTGCCACCAAAGGAAAATATTAAGGTCGATTTACATCACACGAGCGAATGCTCATTCTATCCCCACTCTATCAAAATAATTTACGACTATTATTGTCGGACCTACCATATTACACAAAAAATCATCAAAAGTGGTGAAGCCGTTTCGGATGAGTTCAATAACAAACATACTCGATATTTTATTTATAGATAACGGGCGTGAGTTTATTTATTTTATTTTATTTTTTTATTTACATCAACTTTTTAAGACCCACCATCAACTTCCTACTGACTTCTGCTTTGATACCATTAATGCCAAAATAACATGACTTTTTGTCCGAATTTTAATGTATCCGAGTTTGAACTCGGACACGTGATCATGTTCATCGTGTATACAATATTGCCTTTCGCTTTCGACGACAATTGTTTTGTTTGTGATCACAAAACAGACGTAAATGTTATTTTACTGATCGCTAACAAAAATGCCAACAATGATCTTTGAATGAAAGTAAGAGACACGCACACTTCCGATCTAGAAATGTTTTGGCAACGTTCAGTGTTTGGGTCTACAAATAGCTTTATTGGCTAGTACAGCGTTAGGTCGGAAGTATCGGCGCGGGACGAAATCGGATTACTAGCTATACTTGAGCCATTACAAACGTGCGAACCGAGTCATAAAAGCATGCATGGCCAATTTTTTTTTCATTTTTTATTTACATATATACACTGCTTCTGGCCCCACACTAGGATACCCTGTGCCGTGGGAACCAGAAACAGGGACATCTCAAACATGTAAACATAAAAAAACCAGGGGTTTTGTTTTGTCCCAGCCGGGATTCGAGCCGCGACCTCTCGCATGGTAGGCAGATGCGCTAACCGCTGCGCTACAGAGGTCGACAAATTGTTACACCATGTATGATCCATTTGTCTATACTTGACATTTTTCTCAGACTTTAAACGACAATAAATCAAAAACGCAGAATCGCTCGTAGCCTGGCCTGCCTGAGTGATCTTAAACGATCACTAAGGTTAAGCAACATACGGCGCGTTCAGTCCATGGATGGGTCACCGTCTATGACTAACGCTAGTGGCATTTTTCCGAGCGATTCCGTGCTTCGCAAGGCACGTTAAGCAGTTGGTGCCGGCTGCCGTCGATAGATGGCAGTCGTTAAGCCAAGTCAGAGGCCTTAGGGCGGCTTGAAAACTTCTGACAGTAAGACCAGCCACTAGTCTTACAAGCCTCCACCAATCCGGACTTGGCCCCCGTCGTGGAGTATGGCCTATACCTTCCTCAGGGAAGAGACCCGTGCCCCTCGGTGGGGACTTGATGGGTTGATGATGAAATCAAAAACCTTTAGCGTCAGAAAACTCGATAGGTACCGTTTGCAAATTTAGTACTAGCTAGCACTTCGCAACTGTTTCGAGCCCTCTACCGCTAAAGGTTTTTGATTTATTGTCGTTTAAAGTCTGAGAAAAATGTCAAGTATAGACAAATGGATCGTAGATCAGCTGTCGACTGAAAGCAATGCCAATGTAACAGCTCACGGCTGTACCTATTATTAGTAGGTTATTAGACGGTTTTATAGTGTCATCTATCACGCTGCGGTGCAATGACCTAGGACGGCTACTTGATTTGACAGTGTTATAATCATTCCGGGAACGATGCGATGATGGCATGGGATTAATTAATCTTAATTTGACAGTGCGTTTTTTTTTTTGCGATGTTGGCGTCCTGTCCCGTGTTGAACTACATTGTAGAGTAATAAAATAAATAAAAATATTTTTATTTTGTTTTCAATAAAATTATTCATTATATATTGTGGTGGGGACTTCCTATTAAGTGTGTAAACACTTGTGCTAGGAACTTAGGTTCCCCTACCGTTTACAATAAAAGTTATTTTTTTTTAACACAGCGCACCAAGTAAAACCCGGCAGATTCTTGGTTCATCTAATTTTGCTGTCACTAAAAATACGTATTAAAACTCTATTTCTCTTTATTTCCTTCTCATCAACTGCGATCCTTAACATTTTTTTACAGTTTCTCGATTTTTTTACAGTTTTTCACCTTGAAATCAATTTTGAATAACACAATTCGACGTCTACTATATTTTGTCTCTTTCTCCCCTTTTCCAGATGAGCGGGATGCCATACAGAAGAAGACGTTCACGAAGTGGGTCAACAAACACCTGAAAAAGGTAAAACTTGTTCTTTTATATAATTTTTTTTTATTTACTTAGTGTTTATTATAATGCTGTCACATTTTGTCCAAAAATATCCAAAACGTTAATGAAATCGATAAGAAAGTTCTATTTCTCATAACATAACATTAACATACAGGCACATACATTTCTTCTGGCCCCACACTAGGATACCCTGTGTCGTGGGAACCAGAAACAGCGACTTCACAAAGATGTAAACATCCAAGAAATTTAAAGTATCGTTTTCGTCGTCAGCGAAATATCTCTATAGTATCAGGATTTTGACCTTTGTTCTGAAGACGCTCGTTATCTAAGAGTTAGTACCCAAAATAGTATTTTCGACAAAACAATCTATATCTGTGATCCTTTGACCTATTCTACATTTAACTCTGTTATTTTAGCATTTTGATAGTTGTTTTGCAACCGATGGCGTGCAGTTTTTTTTTAAGAAGATTTATTTAAATTCAATTGTTTTTATTCGCGATACAAACAAAATGTTTGCTTTATTGAACGTCAAAGTTGTTAGTTTCACAATTAATAGATTACGTGGAGAAGAAACTAACAAAACTCGACATTTATTCTTTTCAAAACAATCTTAGTTTAATTAACAAACTTTCAAACTCAAAAATATTACTCATGGACACTAGACACAATTCGGTAGATGACACGACCAACAATAAATTATTTGATGTGCTCTGAATAATTACGTCATAATTCGATATTTTCCTTCAAAATTCCGTTTTAAAAGTAACTTATTTGACATTTTGTCAACTACCCAATTATTAATATTAATTGAAGTTAAAAATCTCCTCTGAATACATTTAATATTAATCTCCAGCACTACAAAAATCGTAGCCCCGGCTGCCTGAGTGATAAACTTAAACGATCACGAAGGTTAAGCAACATAGGGCGCGCCCAGTGCATGGATGGGTGACCGTTCTATGACTGACTAGTGGCATTTTTCCGAGCCGTCCCGTGCTTCGCAAGGCACGTTAAGCAGTTAGGCAGTTGTTAAGCCAAGTCCAGCAGTAAGTAAGCAGCTATAAGACCAGCCACTAGTCTTACAAGCCTCCACCAATCCGGACTTGGCCCCGTGGTGGAGTATGAGCTATACCTTCCTCAGGAAGAGACCCCTGCCCCTCGGTGGGGACGTAATGGGTTAATGATGATAAGCTCTGTCGGTGTTTAAGTAGGCCGTCAGTACAACAGTCGTCATTCTTTCTTCGCGCTTTATATCGTTTGCAAATACACAGCCAATTTCTCAGTTACAATGACGATACACACAACTGTTCACGCGGAAAGAAAGGCTCCTTGTCAGTCGTCGGAGTTACAGTCAGCCCTTTCATTTCCGAAAATACCCGCAAAATAAATACGTTGTTTGAAGCAAATTCCTTTGGTGGATGGTGGCGTAAATCACCGATCTTACTTACAACGAAAATGCGGATGTCTCACACTGTGGACTGTATTATGTTTTGCAAAAATATTTGCGTTGGTTGCGGGATACGCTAACATAGGGCGCTGTGTAGATGAACGAAAAGAGAAGCAGACATAAAAAAATACTTCAAGAAAAAAAAGCGGCCAAGTGCGAGTTGGAACGAGGGCCGGTTTCTGAATTGAGAATTTCACTAAGTAACGCTCTGTCAAGCTCTTTTCTGAGAAATTTGACGAGACAGCACGACACAGTTAAGTATTTACTCTGTGAACATTCTCAATCATTCATTCTCTGAAATCGGCTCCCAGACAGCCCGATACACTGACAAGGCGAGAAAGTGTTAGGGACTCCACACACGGCGGCTATAAGGTAAAAAGATGTATATTATAGCACGATATATCTCATTACATCTTTCCATAGAAATCGTCAGGAGACCACACACGACAGCCATAATATACACCTTTACATCTTCGTATCTTAAAGGTACTCTAAGCTTGTATAGCTTCCTGGGATGTAATGTATATTATAGCTGCCGTGTGTGAAGTCCCTTATTTATCAGCACATTGCAATTCGCAAGTCTTGTCTGCAGCTGTGTTTACAGAACTGACGCGACTGAATATGGATGTATTATTTATCTCACAAGTAAAACGATATCTTACTTTGTTATCGTTGAATCATCGAATTTGCATTGTGTTTATCGCTTTGGTGGTGTGAATATAATAATAATAACTTCCACACAACACAATCACTTGACCTGGGCTTCGATTCCCTTAGTGCATTACAGTACGATGACACATGATGATGATGATGAGACCAGGTCTTAAATTATAGACAATCTGAACTCAACTCTACTCCATTGAGATAAGAATGTTCTGACAAGAGCTGAAGCTTGATCTAATGTCTTGTGCAGTTATTATGATCAAAACTTTATCTATTGTTTTAAAAACTTCATAAAACACAATCTTAAGGCACATACCGATAAATAATACCAAGGCAGAGGTCGCCGGTTCGATTCCCAATGGGGGTCGCCGTACATTTGTACAAATGCCATCACTCTGGGTGTTTTTCCATGTTTGTGATGTCCTTGCCTGGTTACCCCATACATAGCACATGGTATCCTAGTTTGGGACCAGTGGGCTCTATTCATAAGTCTTAAAAAGTCACGTCATCACAAAAACCGACGTCGTACGGAGTACTGTCCCGCTCTAACATAGGGCCTTAAAAGAAGATAGTGCTATACAGTAGTCACTAGTGGTATATATGACTTTTTAAGACGTATGAATATCCGTAGCGAAAATTACATAATGAGCCCACAGGTCAAGTGATTTTGTTACGTGGAAGTTATTATTATTACTTAAGTAACATGGCAGTGAGCCGGCAATATCACTCGAAGAACCGATAACCGATTGGGTAGATGAGTTCTTGAGTGGAGACCGCGGATCGGTAAACGTAGTGTAGGACGTCCTCAGACTCGGTGGAGCGATGATCTTCGCAGGGTGCCTGGCAGGAGCTGGATGAGAATAGCCGAGGACCGTGCTCAGTGGCGTGCAATGGGAGAGGTCCAGCAGTGGACAAGCATCTATAAAAAGTCATCTATACCACTACTGCTATACAGTAGTGCTATGACAACCGCACATCATCAACCCATTATGTCCCCACCGAGGGGCACGGGTCTCTTCCCTGAGGAAGGTATAGGCCATACTCCACCACGGGGGCCAAGTCCGGATTGGTGGAGGCAACCGCATGAATGTGACGATTTAGTTTCATTGCCGCTTCAAGTCTACGCGCGCGCATATCAAACAATTTAGGCGTCAATGGTATGAAAAAACACATCACGTGACCCGACCGTGTATTTGTCATCACATCACACTTCACATCACACTAATATTATAAACGTGAAAGTTTGTGTGTGTGTTTATATGTTTGTCAGTCTTTAGCGCTGAAACGGCTGGACGGATTTTAATAAAATTTGGTATGGAGTTAGCCGATACCCTGGATTAAAACATAGGCTACGTTTTACCGCGGGGAAATATCTTATTCCTACGGGAAAATCGATGAACCGCGGGTAACACCGCGGGGCACAGCTAGTCGTACTATAATGCAGTAACAGAATCAAGGCCCTGTGTTCCTACTTTAACGTAACTATAACGTAATCTGTGACCCAACGGTCAACCCTTGCGTTACTATTACATTAGGTATTGTGCAATCCCCGAATACTTCAGCTTTCCAATCCCATTAGAAGTGTTGCATTAAAAACTAATAAAATACATTAACACAAAAGCACGAGTTTTGATTGGCTGTCTTAGTGCCGGTTTCTGAATTGAGAATTTCGCTGAGTAACTACTTAAGCCTATGCGCACACTAGGCGACATGCGACAGCGACAGTTTGGCGACTAGACGCGACGACAGGCTACGGACGTCAATTTCCATATATTTTGTTCGAATCTCCGCACACTTGGCGTCAGAGTCGCGGAGTCGCGACGACAAGACGCCAGAAGCAAATGACAACGTCCCGTCTGACGCGGCGACAAGTCGCCCTGTTTGCGATGGCTCTTACTGCAGTAGTGCTGGCTCGTCCAATTTCTCAGAATTTCTCCACCAATCCGGACTTGGCCCCTGTGGTGGAGTATGGCCTATACTATACCTTCTCAGGGAAGAGACCCGTGCCCCTCGGTGGGGACATAATGGGTTGATGATGATCATGATGTAAGTAGAACTTAGTGAAATACTCAATTCTATTTAATTGTAATTTTAATGACATATAATTTTATATCAATTTTATTATCAAATCAAATTGTACATCTATTGATAAGGAATTTGTAACCGTCGACTGAATGTAAATGGGTTCTGACAAAAGAAAGGAAAAGAGAAAACGAAAAACAAAACAAAGGGGCCAACGCAAAAAAAAAATACAAGACAAGATACCCATTACCATTACCAGAAAACCCATTAGAATAAATAAAACTAGAAATAATAATACTATCCCAATCATAAAAGCAATGTAAATAAGCAAGATTATGTAAAAAGATATGCCATCGACGATACTTTAATAAATAAAGAAATAAAAGTTGCCACAGTATAAATAGTGGCAGTACAAATTCATAAAAAAAAAAAACTTAGTGAAATACTCAATTCAGTAACTGTCCCTTAATGCCTCGCCGGAAATCAGTGGCCGATGTTGGCAGGCGACCGAAAGGGTTGGTTGATTGGGAAGCGGTCAAAGCCCACCAAGGGGCTCTTACAGGATTAGAATAGATACAAGTAGATTGATACATGTTGTCATGAACGGGGCCTTGATTCTGTTATTGCATTATAGTAATGACGATTACGAATACACTGTCGGGTCACGAAATGTGTTCTTTTCATACCCCCTGACGCCACGAAGGTTTGGTACGTATGCGCGGTTACACTTGAACTTGCAATGACACTAAATCGCCACGTTCTGTAGTTGTCATTGTTCTACAATAAATTAGCAGAATATACCGTCGGTTCAGGATGGTACTAGAACAATTCAAAATGAGCTATTATGAGATAACCTCATAATGAATTAGAAACGATCAAATATGTTTCTTAGTGCCATAGTGTTTAAGACTTATTGAAGTGTTAGAGCCGTTTTCGACTTATTCCATTATTGATCTAGATAGTTTTTTTTTTAAGGCAAACCGCATACCGTTAACCGTTAACTCAAAACATGTAATTTTGGAGATGTTCCAGTACCATCCTGAACCGACGATACGTCCTGTCGACGGTCGGTGGGCAGACCACCAGCCTGGTGGGCCGACGTCATTGTGAAAGCGGCTGGGAAACATGCCGGGCGAGACTAATACTGGACTGGATCATCATCAACCCATTATGTCCCCAACGAGGGGCACGGGGCTCTTCCCTGAGGGAGGTATAGGCCATACTCAACCAAGAGGGCCAAGTCCGGATTGGTAGAGCCTTGTAAGATTAGTGGCTGGTCTTAATGCCAGAAGTTTTCAAGCCGCCTTGGCTTGGCTTAACGACTGCCATCATCGACGGCAGCGGGCACCAACTTCTTAACGTGCCTTGCGAAGCACGGAACCGCTCGGAAAAATGCCACTAGCGTTAGTCATAGAACGGTCACCCATCCATGTACAGAACGCGCCCTATTTCGCTAAACCTTCGTGATCGTTTAAGATCACTCAGGCGGCCGGGCTTCGAGATAGGCACTGGATCGGTTGGCGTAAAATAGAAGAGACCTATGCCAGTGGACTCTGTTCATGGGTGATAGAATTTATTATGAAAAGTAAGCAGCCTGTATAAAATTCACGAGTTTAACATACACAGCTTAAGATTTTTAAACATAATTCTCCTAAAACACTAACCTTATCTTTACGCAATGACGAAGTTAAACTACATTACATACATAGTACATAGACTGCCTCTGTGGCGTAACGGTTAGCGCATCTGCTTACCATGCGAGAGGTCCCGGGTTCGATCCCCGGCTGGAGAGAAAAAAAAAAACTCCAGGTCTTGGATGTTTACATGTTTGTGACGTCGCTGTTTCTGGTTCCCACGACACAGGGTATCCTAGTGTTGGGCCAGAATCAATGTATGTATGTAAATGTTATGTTATGTTACGTAACATTTCAGGAGTTATAAAGAGTCGTGTCTTAAAAGTTAAGAGAAACGAAAGCTAATAACAATATCGAAATGGACGCAACATCCGTCAGGCATGAGTAACGCAAACTTTTAGTCATCATTCTCGCAGCCTAAAGGGCCGTTTACATGAGGGCAGTGCAGTGTTATTGAATAATGCGAAAAAGAACTTGTAAAAATCCCGTATCTTCCCGAAACGGCGTGTTCTACTCATTAGTCAGAAATCAGAAATTAATTTCAACGTAAATAATTTACTTTCTGTTTGTTCAATGTAGTTACAATGTTAGCCGGTACCTTGCGGCCGATTGTAGTGGAGAACAGGCCAGCAAAAAAACAAACTCCACTCTGGCCATCTTTTCTCAAATCACCTTAAACATACATACATAAGTTTGTATCAATATCCATCTACCTAAGCTCAAGACTCATGAGTGCAATCAACATTTGCTATGTCGACACATTATTTACTGTTTCTACAAAAGTAAGAAACACCAATGCTGCGGCAAGACTCTAGGACGGCACCCGTACACGAGCATAATGCAGGGGTCAGCCATCGTCAGTCTCCACCATTTTAGAGGGAGATAGACGACCCGGCCACCGCGCCACCATTCGCATGGCCTTTGGCAAACTTGTATGATCAAATTCTTGACAGTTATCTGTGAAAATAGCATAGTTTTTGGTATGCAATCACAGTGTATATAATATGAAAAACTTATTTATTTAAACATAATTAAACCCTAGTAAAACGTCATGGAGCCCTTCAATCCGTGGCTCTATTTTAACGTAACTATAACGTAATCTATGACCCAACGGTCGACCCTTGCGTTACTATTACATAGGTATTGTGCAATCCCCAAATACCTTTAGTTTTCTAATCCCATTGCAACTGTTGCATTAAAAACGAATAAAATATAGATTAACACAAAAACACGAGTTTTGAGTTGTCGTAATATCCCACGTCAAGACAAAAATGTATCTTCAACAACAAGCACATACCTAAATACGCTTGCTATCAATTCTTAGTTTCTAAATAGCCCTAATAGCTCTGACAGTAAGATCAGCCACTAGTCTTACAAGCCTCCACCAATCCGGACTTGACTCCCGTGGTGGAGTTTGGCCTATACCTTCCTCAGGGGAGATACCCGTGCCCCTCGGTGGGGACATAATGGTTTGATGATGAAATAGCCCTAACTTTTAAGAAAGTATAATGTTTTTTATAGGTAAGAAAGCCTGGTAAAAACGTTCTATTTTTGAGCTACTATTGTACACTTGTATATTATATCAATCTTGTATTCGTCATCGTCATCAACCCATTATGTCCCCACCGAGGGGCACGGGTCTCTTCCCTGAGGAAGGTATAGGCCATACTCCACCACGGGGGCCAAGTCCGGATTGGTGGAGGCTTGTAAGACTAGTGGCTTGTCTTACTGTCAGAAGTTTTCAAGCCGCCCTAAGGCCTCTGACTTGGCTTAACGACTGCCATCTATCGACGGCAGCCGGCACCAACTGCTTAACGTACCTTGCGAAGCACGGAATCGCTCGGAAAAAATGCCACTAGCGTTAGTCATAGACGGTGACCCATCCATGGACTGAACGTGCCGTATGTTGCTTAACCTTAGTGATCGTTTAAGATCACTCAGGCAGCCCAGGCTACGAGCGATTCTCACTCAGGCAGCCCAGGCTACGAGCGATTCTCTTGTATTATTGTAAACTTATAAATAAATTTGTTCTGTTGCGGGCTGTTTGTGATTTTTTTTAATCGATAACACCGCGATATATACTTAGTCCGACTTGCACCACCGACTAAAATCCATTTAACTTTAAATTAAATAGAATTTTGACAGATAGTGTATGGCGGAACTGTCAAAATTCTGTTTAACTTAAAGTTAAATGAATTTTAGTCGGTGGTGCAAGCCGCCCTTAGTGTATATCCACCCTAACCATTTGAATAACTTGCGATTAGGAAACTAAAACAGCGGATGAATCATCGACTTGCAATCCCGGTGCCACTGGGTTAGAGAAACATCCATTGTTTTCTTTAGGATGACTGTAGAGTATGAAAACACTTGTGTCCTGTCCATGTCGAAAGTGACTGTAGGTGGAATTAAAAATTTATTACTAATATTAATTATAGTATTAAGCACTATTATAAGCAACATAGGCCGCGTTCAGTGCATGGATGGATGACCTATGATTCCGTGCGTCGCAAGGCACGTTAAGCTGTTGGTGCCGGCTGCCGTCGATAGATGGCAGTCGTTAAGCCAAGTCAGAGGCCTTAGGGCGGCTTGAAAACTTCTGACAGTAAGACCAGCCACTAGTCTTACAAGCCTCCACCAACCCGGACTTGGCCCCCGTAGTGGAGTATGGCCTATACCTTCCTCAAGGAAGAGGCCCGTGCCCCTCGCTAGGGACTGGGGATGAAGTATTAATTTCATATCGTAAAAAACCATGAATAATTGTAATAATGATATGAAATAAAACTTCAGTAATAGATATTATTAACTTTATTCCTTTTGTCGGATGTATCACAAATAATTTATTGGGTAAATTATAGTAAAATCAAACAAAGACAAGACGGCCTCAGGAGATAGAAAACACACATCACATACTGTGGTAAACATATGAGGTACATAAGTAACATAATGTAACAAAAGGTAACACAGGTACATTACATAAACACACATGGGCCATTTGTGCAAATCAAGTAGCGCAGCTCCCAGCCAGAATCGAACCGACGACCATTGTTTTGGTCGTCAAGCATGATACTGATAGGTCAGCGGCAGTCAATAAGACACTTGCTCTCAAGTTGATTTTTGAATCAATCTAATGGCATTCTATTTGGCAGAGGAGAGATGAGACCTCCTTGTAATAAATTTTATTACTGGCAGGCAGCCGAAAAAAAAAAGTTTATTATTGGCATTAATAACCTGACAATTTATTAGGTTCTGTAATATTTGGATATTATTTGATGCAATTTGTGACAGCGTGATTTAATTAATCCTTTTATTAATTTGGTGATTTTCCAATTTAGTTTTTACATTCCACGGTATTACACCTTTCGTGTTTATTTTGGTGACAGATTCATTGCTCAGATCCTTGAATAGGACCAACGAAACAATTAAGTTCCTTAATATTTAAGTTAGAATGTTATTGTCAATATTTGAAAAATAAACATATATCTATGTACAAATCAAACGCAGGCATAATTTTTTACAACATTTTCTATGATTTTTCATCGCTTCTCATTGGAATTCGCAGCACTGGAAATATGTGAAGGTCTGTAAAATACACCGATACCTAATTGGATACGTATTCGTTTTATGTTGTTTTCAAAAGCATGTTTTTTTTCGTCGCTGCAAAAGTTAATGGCATCCACTAATTCGTCATGCCAGAAGCATTTTTTTCTTTTTTTTCAAGAAACGCTGTAGTTTTGATGTTTTTTAATTTGGCTTGATTTATTGTTTCGTTTACAAGTTTGAATTTGGAATTTTGCTTCTTTCGTAACAGGTTTTGTCATCCTATTTATTTTGGTTTAACTTGTTTTTGTTCTATTTTAATGTGGTTGTTAGATCGAATTGACTGCATTGATTTTACCCAACAAAATTTTGTCATTACGCTTCTGTCTGTCTGTAAAACAATATATTTTTTCAATCGATGTCGTTCGTTGTGTGTTGTCGAAACTTTAACCACAATCCTCTAAAATACTCCTCAGAGGCTCTTTAAATAATCTATGATTACGTCTTTGCCCTTATCACAGATTATTCAAACTGCATCTCAGAAGCGTTGCAAGAAATCGTGTTTTTATCGATGAGACTAAAAATTAAAATTAACCACTAAGTAGATCTAAATTAATTCCTTCGTATTTCAAATTCATAGATTACTTCACCAATTTATCTTCATCATAATGTTTCATGCTACGTTTATGTCAGAAGTAATTGCGTTCGTTAATATTATCTTAAACGTAGCTTGCAACTGATGGGCACTTTAAATCAAAATGAGATTAGAGGCGAGATCAACGTCCTTCCTCAACAACAAACACTTTTGCTCATTCATAGTCTTCTGCTATAAGTACACTTTTTTTCAACTTTGTGAAAGATGGCGACTATAATTTAAATTTGGCCGTGATACCAACATAAGTTACAAACAGTGACTTTGGTTTTTTCCGCCATTATAAAATAAAATAGCCTTTATGGCATCTTAAAAGAAACAACAATGAAGTATTGGTATATAAAAACAAAAAAATTACAAGATACAAAATAATTGATAAGTAGGTTTTAAAGAAATTAAGCACTTGATGCCCCTTATTGGGTAAAGGCCTCCTCTAGATTTTGCCATAGTTCGCGGTCTTGATGCTTTAGCGGATTTTACGCTATTAGTCCTTCCTTATTAAAAATTGTTTTTTTTTCGGTTTCTAAATCTTGTTACCTCAAGTACCACAGGTAAACATAAATATTTACGTACAGGAGCATACATTGCTTCTGGCCCCACACTAGGATGCCCTGTGTCGTGGAAACCAGAAGCAGCAACATCACAAACATATACATCCAGGACCTGGGTTTTTTTTTGTCCCCAGCCGGGGTTCGAACCCGGGACCTCTCGCATGGTAGGCAGATGCGCTAACCGCTGCGCTGCAAAGGTATTTCTCAAGTGTCCCGTCTGTCTATGGGCCGATTTTTTAATTGAGAATTTCGCTAATTACTTAACTGTAGTGCTGTCTCGCCAAATTTCTTTAGAAAAGAGCGTGACAGCACGTTACTTAAGTATCTACTTAGTGTAAATTCTCAGTTCAGAAACCGGTCATATGTATTATGTTACTTCATTATTCAGTGCAAACCCAGCCGGTTACTGAACGGATAGGAGCTTCGTCAAAACTTTGCTGTCTCTACGGGGTGTCCCAAAAATGACACGTCACAGTGACACCAGAGGTAGACCTGCTCAAAAGGCATCGAACCAACCTAACATGACCTCAGTAAAAGTTGCACGGATTTTGAGATATGGTCAATTTACATAGTTCTAAATTTTCACTTTTTTTTAACAAGTTTAGTGCTAGCATTAAGTTAGATAGCCCTCGTGTTTAGTTTTTTTTTATTTGTACTCGGTCACGAGCTTACTAACATAGCGTAAGTGCTAGCATAGCACTAAAGTTGTTAAAAAAGTGAAAATGTAGAACAAGTTTAAATTGGCCATATGTCGAAAACCGTAAAACTTTTACTGAGGTCATGTAGGTTGGTTCGACGCCTCTTGAGCAGGTCTACCTCCAGTGTCACTGTGACGTGTCATTTAAGGGACACGCTGTTTATAATTAAGGTCTAATGTAAGGGTGTTTTCATGCTGCCGGATCAGACGTATACTCGGCTACACGTGTGTGAGGTGGTCAACAACCAACTCTGCTGTCCGCCACCAAATGTGAGTCTGTGGTCAAACGTTCTGTGTGTTCTGTTTTTTTTTTAATGATATGCGATGCTTATACATTTGGCGGGTCAATCGCGATTGCTTGTGACGTAAATTAAGTCGCGCTTAAGTCGTTAAGGGGCGGTTTCTGAGTTGAGAATTTCACTAAGTATACTTGTTGGGGCCTTAGGGCGGCTTGAAAACTTCTGGCAGACCAGCCACTAGTCTTACAAGCCTCCACCTATCCGGACATGGCCCCCGTGGTGGAGTATAGCCTATACCTTCCTCAGGGAAGAGACACCGTGCCCCTCGGTGGGGACATAATGGGTTGATGATGATGATGATGAAATACTTGTTACTAAACTGCCTCGTTGGTCGAGCCGTTAAGGAGCTTAGCTACCAAGTGGTCGTGGGATCGATTCCCACTGGGTGCTGGGCTTCAGTCTGGGTGTTTTTCGATGTTACCATAGCACAGGGTCCCAAACTAGGATATAGTTTGGGTCCAGTGGGCTCATTATATTATTTTCGCAACGGATATTCATACGTCTTAAAAAGTCAAGTCAACACAAAAACCGACGTCGTACGGAGTACTGTCTCGCTCTAACATAGGGTCTTAAAAGAAGATAGTGCTATACAGTAGTCACTAGTGGTATACATGACTTTTTAAGACGTATGAATATCCGTAGCAAAAATTACATAATGAGCCCACAGGTCAAGTGATTTTGTTGCGTGGAAGTTATTATTATTACTTAAGTAACATGGCAGTGAGCCGGCAATATCACTCGAAGAACCGATAACCGATGGGGTAGACGAGTTCTTGAGTGGAGACCGCGGATCGGTAAACGTAGTGTAGGACGTCCTCAGACTCGGTGGAGCGATGATCTTCGCAGGGCGGCTGGTAAGAGCTGGATGAGAGTAGCCGAGGACCGTGCTCAGTGGCGTGCAATGGAAGAGGCCTACGTCCAGCAGTGGACAAGCATAGGCCGATGATGATGAAATAACGTCCTGTCCCGCAGTTTTCTGGGCACTTTGACGAGACAGCACTACAGTTACTTAGCGAAATTCTCAATTCAGAAACTGACCCTAAATGTATAGGAAGGTAAGGTAGGAATGAACCTTTTTTATGGTTCACATGCACATCAACTCTGTGTTAGTTCTTGTTTATGGGTAGTTAGTTTTTTAATACTTTTAACGGGTCTAATCGCGATTCTTCATTAGGTAAACTTAACGATTCGCGATTACCTCCGTTTAGTGGGTTTGAGCCGCTACTGCTTCTCTTCTATGATTTTTCTTCTAATCCGGTTTTGTAGAGAGTTGAACTTTGTAGATCATATTTAAGACTGCTGTGACGTCTGGCGTTCGGTATCGCTCACGCATTCTAATTAATGTTTCATTGATTTGTTCGGTCTGAAGGTTTGTAGATAATAATGTTTCAGACGTTTTAGACACGTTATTATAACTTAGTTTTTCATTGAGAAAACTTTACTATCAACATATTTTTTCTTTGCTTTTGTAATTTTGGCAGCTACTCTTTATTAAAGACTAGAAAACGAAATTGAGTTCAAAATGTATGTACTTTTATAAATATCTATCACGTATATCCACAAACGATGTTTATAAAAAGAATTTTTTTTTTCGCAATGTTTAAATATATTGGAATGTGCGGGTAAGAAAGAATGCCAGAAGTAAAAGCAGCCTTAGCATAATCGTTTTAAATTTTGTTTTTTTTTGGTTGTTTTAGTTTTCTTCTTCTTGTGTTTCTTTTTTTCTTGAGTTTAGTAGCTAGACTGTTGCCAATTCATTCTGAAGTATGTGCGATAAACTTATTAATAATAATATTAACTTTATTCCGGATACACTTACTTGGCTTTTTGTCGTAAGAGTCCGGAAGTGTTTTCGCTCCTATTCGCAGAGCTAAATCATGGTATTCGGAATAAACTTAATAATGTGTAGTGCTTACGAAAGTTTTAGTTAAAAAAAAAAAAGACGAATTAATTCACATCTCATTCTACTTCGGCCTAAATTAAAATTATCATAGATTATGTACGTTGCTGGCTTACTAGTTATAACACAATAAGGATCAAGACACGTTTCGACACCAGCAATGGATATCGCCTAGGATCCTACCTATGAACTAGTGTAATATGGCCCTCACTACTTGTTGCGCTGGCTCAGCGATCCGATGTGGGTCTTGGCCTCCGACACAAGAAGTCGCCACTTGTCTCTATCCTGCGCAGTCTCCAGCCAGTCGCCCACCTGGAGTTCACGGAGTTCCTTGGCCACTTTATCCTTCCAGCCATACTTTGGCGACTAACTGGGCATCGATTCTATTAGTCCATGATGATAGTACGATGACAGATACTCGGTCGGGTCACGTGACGTGTTTTTTCATTCGATCGACGGCTAGAATTATTGATACGTGCTCGCGTTGTCTTGAAGGGGCAATGAAACTAAATCGCCATGTTCATGTTCATGCAGTTGTCATTGAACTACAATGCATTAGTGGAATCTAGGCCCTGTTCTTTGGCCGCTTGGCAGCCCTGAGTATGCTCTCTTCACTGCTAGATTCGCTACCTTTCTTTCTATATGTCCGAGCCAACGGATTCGGTGGGATTTCTTTTCTCCGATGACGGCAGACGTCGTTGTGGTCTAAATAATATGCCTTTTTCAAATTCAAAGGCATACTAAAGTTTCACCTCAGTTTCAGTTAGGGCTGTCGTCACTCAAATTGCCGACGCCGGATTACCACGGCAAAAATCCCGGGCATTTGGGCGAAATATTTTTTTTTCCGGACACCTCTGAAAAAGTATTTATTGCAACAGAAATAAAAACATCGTTATATTTTTTTAGTTTTTATACAACTTGTTTTTACAACAAAATGGATTTCCTCTGACAACAAAAGTGTCCGGTTACAGCCGGACACTTTTAAAAACCGGGACGCCCCCGGACGACATTCAAACTAGGACAAATCCGGGGAACTCCGGGTGGATGGCAGCCATAGTTTCGGGGTACTGTTACCGATATATGTTGACAGGT
Organism: Yponomeuta plumbellus; assembly: GCA_947310845.1. Lineage (NCBI taxonomy): Eukaryota > Metazoa > Arthropoda > Insecta > Lepidoptera > Yponomeutidae > Yponomeuta > Yponomeuta plumbellus. The sequence goes on from OX371214.1 coordinate 14,001,771, forward strand.
GATGCTAATATGTTCGTCGTCCATTTGCAGGTGAATCGACACGTGAACGACCTCTTCGAGGACCTGCGAGATGGACTCAACCTCATTTCGCTGCTGGAGGTGCTGTCTGGCGAACACCTCGTAAGTCGATATGAACCTAATTACCATAAGCTTACGGCCTGTTATAGAACTTACGTTTTGTCTTGGAGAGATAAGCAAAGGCTTCTCATAGAGAGCGGCTGCTCGATAGCATAACCTAGTACAGTCTGTTCGCTTTTAGAATGTACCTCGGCTGCTATCGGATAAAACCGATTCTAATAGCTAACAGACTGTGTGTATCTCGATATTTTTGAAAAAAAAAACGGGTTTTTGTATTTTCTGGTTTACACGGTTGAATGCCACGAATTTGGCTCAGATAAAGAAGCCTACAAAGTAACCCTCCTGATTTTTGGCTCTCCTGAACAATTTGGTCTGAATGAGATACTATGTTTTGACACTGGGCAGCCGAGAGAGTAAGGCTCTAATTATATGCGTCCGCGCGACTGAGCGGTTTGGCCGCAGATTCCAGCGACTGCGGCCAAGTCGTTTTTTGATTTATATGTAGCGGCCCGAGCGTCTCCGCTCTCCACACTGTCTCACAAACAACGAAAGAGCGTCCCGTCCGCTTCAAATGCACCGATACAAGTGAACACGTTGAAATTCGTAAAAGCGGCCGGGCCGCGCGACCGCGCCGCTCGAAGGCGCGACCACGCCGCTATTTAAATAAATCGTTACACTCAATAAATTGCTTGTAATTTCGTGGTGTAGCGGCCGGGCCGCTCGGTCGCGCGGACGCATATAATTAGAGCCTAAAGGCCATACTCCAGTCACGGGTTCAATTCCCACTGTGAGCTGGCGTTACATTTTTACGAATGGCCTCAGTCTGGGTGTGTCCTTCCGTCCATGTTTGTGACGTCAAAGACATTAAAATTGAATTACTCATAAGAGCAAAGTCTAAAAACCAGACACCTACTCTGCCCTCGTAAGGAAGAACGCAGTGATAACCATTACTGCGTTTTTACTTTGGATGCAAAATTGAGCTCCCTGGTGGTACATCTATAGGTGAAAAAATAATGGTGGCTGTATGTCTACTAGAAACCTGAAATTTCAGTAAGAAAATATGCAGTTATCTCATGAAATGATATGTTTGTGATATGTTTTTCGCTATTTACTCAAAACTGCGTTTTTACGATTACTGCGTTCTTCCTTACGAGGGCAGTACGTAGCACACACAATTTTAACTTGGAAGTAAAGTGGGGTTATTTGGGTTTTACATACTAGCAACACTCAGACATTGACAGCCTATAATTTGTATTGGATGAGATCGTCTGTCCATCTTGTGGCTGGTCGTCCTACGCTGCGCTTGCCGATATGTGGTCTCCATTCGAGAACTTTTCGGCCCCATCGGCCATCAGTTCTGCGTGCTATGTGCCCCGCCCACTGCCACTTCAACTTATTAATCCGCTGGGCTATGTCGACGACTTTCGTTCGTCTACGGACCTCCTCATATCTGACTCGGTCTCAGACGGTCTCATCCAAGTGGCGGGAAGACGCTGGATGCAAGCTGCTTCCGACCGGTCTTTTTGGAAATCCATGGAGGAGGCCTATGTCTAGCAGTGGACTTCTTGTGGCTAAATGATGATGATGATGATGATTTTGTATTGATATGTCAACGTGACAGTTTGTTTTTCTGCATTGAATTAAAAAACAGAAATTTTATGTAGGTATTGAAAGGGAGCACATGCAAATCTCCCTGTTGTCGCCGTAATAAATAATAGTAAAACCGCATTCCTGGCTTAGAAACTGACCTACACCAACATCTTGCCTCTCTATCCCTCTCGAAGCAATTCCGTGCGTGCGAGAAGAAAGTGATAGCAATGTAGAAGACTATAGTGAGCTATGTATGTTTGCCATGAAGTGGGCTTTGTATCGGATGGTATAGGCAGTTATGGTGATGGTGTGTTACTATAAATAGGAAGATACATTATTTGGGGCCGATTTCTGAATTGAGAATTTCGCTAAGTAAGTCCCGGGTTCGAATCCCGGCTGGGGACCCAAAAAAAACCCAGGTCTTGGATGTTTACATGTTTGTGACGTCTCTGTTTCTGGTTCCCACGACACAGGGTATCCTAGTGTGGGGCCAGAAGCAATGTATGTGCCTGTATGTAACTGTAAATGTTATATGTATATGCACGTATTTATGTAAATATGTATGTATGTTAAATTTTCTTTGCGTTCAGAGCAACCTATTAAAACTTTTAAATTAGTTCTCAAAGGTGTTATGTCTGTAACTAACCCGTAATGTTGCTATAGCGTGACTGAAAAGCCTTTGTTTCGTGCAGTTTAGGGGGGTCAAACCGTATACTGCGTACCACATACTTCGGCAGGCTATAAAAAAAAAACAATACTTGAAATGGAAATTTTCAGAATATGAAAAAATGTGTCAAAAAAATATTTAACTGGTTATGGTCAACAAAGATTGTTACTTGACCTGGTCCCAAACTAGGATACCCTGTGCTGTGGTAACCAGGCAAGGACATTCACCCAAAATCACCCAGACTGCGGCCATTTTTACAAAGTACCTGGGTGACCGGTACTTTTTTTGTAATATAAAATTAAAATAATCCTTTTTCAACAAAAAAAGAACTTGGAAAAAAAAAACATCATGACTCGAACTGGGTCTCTTGAAATCGGCCCGAAACGGGTCGCCCGTTTTCCCGTCACAACTATCCCAACCTTGCAGGTAGACGCGAAATTTACCTCTGTATGTTATTATAGCAAATTTCAATTGCCTTAAAACACGGATATAACAACGTTTTCTAAAAATGTAACCTAGTTAGATCAATTAAACGCCCCCGAAAGCATCTGCCTACAAAATTTCGTGAAAATCGTTGGAGCCGTTTCCGAGATTCTGATTATATATAAATATATATACAAGAATTGCTCGTTTAAAGAGATTAGATAAAAGGCGGCCCCCAGTGGGAATTGAACTCACGACCTCATTCTTGCTACCTAATCTCCTTAACGGGTCGACCAACGAGGCAGTGAAAAAGTTGAAAGTTTAATAATAAAATACCCCAATGCACCATTATCAATATCTAGCTGACCCATCAGCATATCAGCCTTTATTAAATGACCTAATCGGTAAGGCCAGGTGCGGCCGGGAACCGAACCCCGCACCCCGCCCGACCGCACCCTTGCCTGCTTAATACCGGTTAAAAACTCAGCTGGTGTATGTAGGTCAGTCATTTGGTATTTATTACGTGTATATGCCCTCGTAAGGAAGAACGCAGTAATCGTAAAAACGCAGTTTTGAGTAAATAGCTATTTATTTCTTAGGATTAGAAGGATTTCTTCCATTACTGCATATTTTCTTACTGAAATTTCAGGTTTCTAGTAGACCTACAGCCACCATTATTTTTTCACCTATAGATATACCACCAGGGAGCCCAATTTTGCACCCAAAGTAAAAACGCAGTAATGGCTATTACTGCGTTCTTCCTTACGAGGGCAGTGTAACCCCTGTAGGCTTGCATGCAGCTAGGAATGCCCGGAATATTTTAACGCCTAACCATTAAGCCATGGAATGAATGGTTGTTTATTCAGGAATTGCTGGAGGTGTAACCTGTGGAATTCTTGGTTGATTTATTTCAAAGTATAATGAACAGTTTTAGGAATTAAACTTCATTCAAATTAAAATTAAAATATTTCATTCACAATAAAACAAAATGTTTACTTTGCGAACGTCATGTTAAAGTTGTTACTTGTTTTTACAGTTGAATCGGTAGTTTCAGAAAGAAATTAGTCCAAATTTAGTGTGATTGACTTATTGTTGTCTATGGTATCCTTGAGGGTAGATCTACAGATCCCTATAGAAAGTACATTAGTCCAATGAATATCAATTGAACTACGTGGCACTGAAAAACTCAGTAGACGCAGGAACAACATTAGTCCCACTATGAAATCAGATGACTAATGTTCTTTCTGAAACTACCGATTCAGTTAATAGTTTACGTGGAGAAGAAAGTAACAAAGAAACTTTTACAGTTTTAGCTTAATTAACAGATACAGTTTTAGCTTAGTTAACAAGCTTTCAAACATAAAAATTATTACTCATGAATGAGTGGAACACTAGACACATTTTATTTTTCCCTGACGTTTTAAAACTTATGTAATTATTTACAATAATTGAATCGGTAGTTTCAGAAAGAACATTAGTCGAAATTTTGTGTGATTGACTTATTGTTGTCTATGGTATCCTTGAGGGTAGATCTACAGATCCCTATAGAAAGAACGTTAGTCCAATGAATATCAATTGAACTACGTGGCACTGAAAATCTCAGTAGACGCAGAAACAACATTAGTCCCACTGTGAAATCAGTTTTTGTCAACTGAAAAGTAAGCAGATTATGACTAATGTTCTTTCTGAAACTACCGATTCAATTTTCGTTTCAAACCATCTTCATCTATTGACAAAATTAATTTCGGTTATAAAACTAAGACTATCTTTAAGGCAAAGCATGCAGGACAAATATTCGACTATTTAACATCATCTACAAAACTCTTGTTTGTCAAATGAATGCCGAAACTACATAATTATCATTCAGATCTATACCAACTATTTGAAGCCAAAAGAACTCCTTCATCATGTTCCTGTAAAAAATCCAGCACTATCACCCTTGGCACTGCATGGTCTCATTTTCACTATGATAACGCGTTGTTCGACTGTATTTTGACGAAAGAAACATGATATACTTTACAAAGAATATAATACTAGTAGGTAACTAAATGACAAAATTTTCCAAGCACAACATACAACGTATGAGTATATTTAGTTCGGGCCTTAGTTGCCATGAGTCGTCTTTGTTACAAAACATTATACTTATCCATTGAATTGTTTAGCTTAGCATTTTTAACAATCGAAACAATCTTTGATGCCAGCTGTCAAATTATAGACCTGTAACGCGCAAAGACAAAAAAAGGCGTCAAATTTAAATGTTGCACTCTAATCGGGACATCCTTTACAGTACAATAAACTTTAAACATTTACATACAGGCACATACATTGCTTCTGACCCCACACTAGGATACCCTGTGTCGTGGGACCCAGAAACAGTGACGCTACAATCATGTAAACATCTAAGACCTAGGGTTTTTTGTCTCCAGCCGGGGTTGAAACCCGGTACCTCTCTCATGATTGGCAGATGCGGTAACCGCTGCGCCACAGAGATCGTCAATGCCCCGATTATAGACAAAGATCCCACGAGTAAAGACCAAGTAAAACGCACACGAATTCTATATATCCGTCCCTCTCTGTCCACAGCCGCGCGAGCGAGGCCGCATGCGCTTCCACATGCTGCAGAACGTCCAAATGGCGCTGGACTTCCTCCGGTACAAGAAGATCAAGCTGGTCAACATCCGAGCGGAGGACATCGTCGACGGCAACCCCAAACTCACCCTCGGCCTCATATGGACTATCATCCTGCACTTCCAGGTTAGTGCCTTCTTTTTACCCGAGAAATCAGAAATCAGAAATTTATTTACATTCTGTTTGTTGAATGTCAATGTACATACACTTATGTATAATGTTAGCCGCTGCCTTGGGGCCGAGTGTAGTGGAGAAAAAGGCAGCGAAAAAGCTCCACTCTGACCATACTCTGACATACCGAGAGCAAGGTTTTGCCAGTAGAGTGGAAAGTTAAAGGATTTTTACCAAACTCCAAAGACAAAGAGGGTTGTATTAATAAAAATAAGATTTATTTGTCTCCAAAAATCATACAGGATGTTTCTTAAATTAGAATTATGCTAGGTTCCATTTATCAAAAGCAAATAGCAGCATCTGTTGCTAAACTAGGCGTGAACCTGTGTCAACGGCGCCCCCATCGGGAAAAAGTATACAGATAAAACTAGCTACAAAGTAGTTTAGATCAAAAAAGTTTTATTTTTTGAATAATTAAATACAATATGTATGTAGTGCAATCTTTTGTGCTCTAGCTACCATTAGCTACTAAATAAATCTTAAAAATGTAGAATAGGAAAAAAGTTAGTGTGTAGCGTAGAGTCCTCTCGGTCTGTATATTATTATGTGTACGGAACTGGGATAGGATAGGCGGGTTGTGTCTTTACCAGACTGAAAAACTAAGGAAGATTGTCTTTTTACCACAGTGGAAAATGAAGTGAGGTGTTAGATAGATACAGTATTCTTTATTATTTGTGCACCACGGATTTCACAATAACATAGTACAGTAGAGTACAATTACGGCCTTATTTAAAAGTAACGTCTTCCAAACAACCATTATTTCATTAAATTTTTACGAGACTGGAAAGCAGAGGAAAATCGACTACAACAAGAAAGTGAAGGAGGGTTGTGTTTTTACCGGATTGGGAAAGCAAAAGAAGGTTGTGTTGTTACCAAACTGGGAAAGAAATGAAAGGGTTTTTTTGTACCCGATTAGGAAACTAAAGGAAGGTTTTGTTTTTACCAAACTGGGAAAGTAATGGAAGGGTTTTTTTACCGGATTGGGAAAATAAAGAAAGGTTGTGTTTTTAACCCCATTGGAAAAACAAATGATGGTTGTAATTTCCCAGACCGAAAAAGCGAAGGAGATTGTTTTTTACCACACTTAAAATGCAAAAGCAAGTCTGTTCATCCTATTTATAAAAAACACTTCCTTTGAAACGCTTCTCAGAGGCGGTTTAAGGAGTTTGCAATCACGTATCCCTTAAATTATCTGTAATTACGTTTTATTTTTACCACAATGTCTGGGACAAATGTCACAAATAGTTTAAACCGACATTTTTTTTACTAGGCACAGTATTTATTTATTGCAGACTGAATAAAAATACCAACCTTCAAAATACTATTACAGAGACACGTGAGTTTTCGTGTTTCGTAATCCAATAGAGGGAGTGACGTTTAAGTGAGCTTAACACTAATGTCATTAGGTATATTGTCGAAGACCTGCTTACCCAGTTTGTCTAGTTAGGGATAAAGTGGTGGTCTCCATCTGTCCACAAGTAAGACGGAGTCCTGGGTCACCGGTCGAAACGCAGTTTTCCGGTGGCGGAAGTGATGTTCCTTTCTATCATAAGTACCTATGAAGTGATATTTTTGCACTACTGCCTACAAAACAGAACGAGTGTAATGTTTTCAGAGTGCCATACATTTATTTATATCATCGTAATCTCTAAATTGGCGTGAATTGGCGGCACAATTCATCATAAGGCCTCTGACTTGGCTTAACGACTGCCATCTATCGACGGCAGCCGGCACCAACAGCTTAACGTGCCTTGCGAAGCACAGAACTGCTCCACTAGCGTTAGTCATAGACGGTCACCCATCCATGCACTGAACGCGCCCTATGTTGCTTAACCTTCGTGGTCGTTTGTCACTCAGGCAGCCGGGGCTACGAGCGATTTTTTTTCTTTAATCCCAATATTACTGACAACTGTGACATCACAAATGATCGTGATCTGTATCACGCACCGAATGACACAAAATGTCGACATAACTGCGTATGATGCGCATACTCAAGTATGGTGTCATGGCTGCGTCCGAATAAGGCTATTTTGGAATTCGCAAGTAAAACCGGTCAAGTGCGTGTTGGGCCACGCTCGCTGTATGGTTCTGTAGAAGGGTTTCTGAAGTAACAATTTCATCATCATCATCATCAACACACCTCTGCCCACTGTTGGGTATAGGCCTTTTCCCCATCACGCCATACCTCGCGGTCTCCCGCCATTCCCATCCACCCACTAATAATTTCCATCAGAGAAGTTTTTGATGGGATTAGTATCATCATCAACCCACTGTGTCCCCACCGAGGGGCACGAGTCGCTTCCCTGAGGAAGGTATAAGCCAACTCCACCACGGGGGCCAAGTCCGGATTGGTGGAGTCTTGTAAGACTAGTGGCTGGTCTTACTGTCAGAAGTTTTCAAGCCACTCTAAGGCCTCTGACTTGGCTTAACGACTGCCATCTACCTAAGTTTACTCGTATATAATTGGCGGTCTTATCGCTAAAAGCGATCTCTTCAGGACAACCTTGACATACATTATCTTTGCATGCACGCACGCCCGTTTCGAGTACTTTACTAGACTACTAACGAAATAGCACTTATGCATGCCCATCGCCAAGAAATCTCAACTGCGCGGATTTTTATTCCAGTTGTTTGTCGGGCACTACACGACGCCGATCTACGCCCTAGAGATTACTGTGACAGATTGTAAGCAATTTATGTGTGTCCTTAACCCATCTTAATAGGCTACCGGCCGATCTACAGACCTTGGATTGGATTATAAATCCATCGTGGATTAACATCTTTGCAGGCGGTAGCGCTTTGATCGCAGTTCGATTCTTACTATGACCACAGAATACATAATAGTACAGAATACATAATAGTACAGGTACAGAAGATTCACTCCGCAAAATCAATTAAAGAAAAAGGGATTCTAGCAGAATTACTACAAAATTACTAATAATAAACGAATTTAATAATAATACGATAAGATAAGAATATTCTTTATTGCAGACAAGAAAAAATTACAATTAAAATAATATAAATAAGTATCAATTCATTAATTTTTGAATAAAATTTCTTTATTAAAAACATTTTCCCTGTCTCTTTTTCGTTCGGCAGCCGTAGGCGGTCTTTTTGCTAATACCAATTTGTTCCAGACAACTTTGTGACGGAAAGCTTGCCGAAGGAAAAAAAGAGACGGAAAAAAGTTTTTAATAATGAAATAGTTCAAAAACGATTGAATTGATTAATTTATGTCCTTCAAAATTCCATTAATTAAAAAAATATGTTATTAACGAATACGTAATTCTGACAGTTTTTTCTTTATGTCTTAGGAACTTTAGTATCAATCTAGTACATGGAATAAAATCTAGTAGTTCTACACGCATTGAATCAGAGTGGTTTATGGGACGTTGAGAAAATGTGTGCTGCCAAAGAACCATTGTGTGCAAATATGATAATTTACGTTTCTATGATGACATTTGCCATGTGATTGTGATCTTTTGGCAATAAGGAATAGAGGTTACTGTTGATGTTCAGTTATTCTTTCGAAATACATAATCACTTTCTCGCTTTGGCACGCTCAGAAGCTTTTTCCTTACTAGCAGTGCCCGCGACTACGTTCGCGTCCACGGAATAGCCGCAACCCATTATGTCCCCAGCGAGGGGCACGGGTCTCTTCCCTGAGGAAGGTGTAGGCCATACTCCACCACGGGGGCCAAGTCCGGATTAGTGGAGGCTTGTAAGACTAGTGGCTGTTCTTACTGTCAAAAGTTTTCAAGCCGCCCTAAGGCCTCTGACTTGACTTAACGACCAAGAGTAGACCATATCTCAGTGGAATCAGAATTCCTGCATAGGCTGACAGACCAGCCTGAATTCCTAGGCCGAGTGTCCCGATTGCGTTGCGCGAAGGCCGTGCGCACGCGCCAGATGGCTGCGCCCACGCACGCCCTCGCGCTTGCGACAGACGATTGGCGAATGACTTTCCCTGGGCGACTTGGCGATGGCGATGGCGTTGCGAATTCGGCCGAAATCAGAAATCAAAAATGTATTTCAACATAAAGAATTTACATTTAAAATTAACATTAACATTTACAAACAGGCACATACATTGCTTCTGGCCCCACACTAGGATACCATGTGTCGTGGGCACCAGAAACAGCGACGTCACAAACATGTAAACACCCAAGACCTGGAGTTTTTTTTTTCTTCTCCAGCCGGGGATCGAACCCGGGACCTCTCGCTTGCTAAGCAGATGCGCTAACCGCTACGCCACAGAGGTCGACATTCTGTTTGTTGAATGTCAATGTACTTATAATGTTTATGTTAGCCGCTGCCTTAGGGCCGAGTGTAGTAGAGAAAAAGGCAGCGAAAAAAGAAACTCCACTCTGACCATCTTTATCGATTTATAAAGATCGATGAAGTTGAAATTTTGGCGACCTCTGTAGCGAAGCGGTTAGTTCATCTGCCTACCGTGCGAGAGGTCCCGGGTTCGAACCCGGGGAAAAACCCCAGGAATTGGATGTTTATAAGTTAAGTAATTACTTAGCGAAATTCTCAATTCAGAAATCAGCCCATAGGCAGATAGGACACTTGAGAAATACCTCTGTGGCGCAGCGGTTAGCGCATCTGCCTACCATGCGAGAGGTCCCGGGTTCTAAACCCGGCTGGGGACAAGTGGGTATAATAAGCATAGAAAGTACCTGAAACATGCAATAATTATGAATGTCAATGAAGCGAAATTAATTTATCAGGCTCGTGGCACGTAGCAGTCCCAGGTCTCTGCCTACCCCTCTGGGATACAGGCGTGAGCTTATGTCTGTATGTCTTATCTTATCTTACGGTGTAAGGGGGTCTTAACAAATGGGAGCGCTACATTCCTAGAACGTGGCGTTCGGAGGCTGCCCGGTACAGTTACGGGTCAGGGGTCAACGGCCGGCGCTTCGTCGGCGCACGCGCATGGCCTGGGCCTTGCGAAGGTTGGAGGACTACCACCTAGTCCGTTAGACAACAGCTGATCAACCCTTACTTTGATAGAAAGATAGATAAATCATTTATTTGAATTTACACACACATGCAATAAAAACAATATAAAGCAGACTATACAGTAGTTTATGTTTAAAATGTTTACAATGTTAGCCGATGCGTTAGGGTTCAGTTGTAGTGGAAAAAAAGTGTCCAAACTAGACCGAAAACTATAACAAAAGAATGTTGGAAGTGCTTCAGAACATCGTCTTATAACTTTATTGGATCTACACAATCAGGCGGTCTTTTTGCTAAAGTTGATCTCTTCTAGATAACCTTGCTGGAAAATCGCAAAGAATTTACCATCCTGCGAGCGGTGCGCGTGCCGCTAGCAGCGAGCCGTGAATACTCGGCTCCTGTCAAGTCGGCTTCCCACGGTCCGCCATATGGCGGACGGACGCGGACCAGCTCGCACGACACACCGTGGGAAGGGTCTCGGTCCGCGGTACCACAGACGTATGTGGCGGTGCGCCGTACGGGCGTGCATGGTGCATGGCTGTCCGTGGTCGTTGGCCGGCGTCGGCCGTCGGCAGAATCGCGCACCGTGGGAAGCCAGCATTAAGCTACACGTCACAGACGTCTGTGCTACCGCCGCGGACCGAGACCATTCCCACGGTGTGTCGTGTCGGTGTCCGCGACCGTCCGCCATATCGCGGAAGCCGAAGAAATAAGGAACAAGGAATAAGGAATAGCGGAATCCAGCAATGGCCGCACCGTTGAGCAAGACACAATCAAGAATAAGGAAGACAATTGATTTCTGTGCTATTTCTTATTCCTTATTCTTAAACCTAATTTTTTTTCATTGTGTAATGGGCTTTACGGCTCGCAGATGAGTACCCGGCTTTAGTCGTTGCATGCGTGCACGTCGTTTTTGGGTACTTTTCTAACAAAAATAGCTCTTGTGCGTATCTAGACTGTGCGGATTTTTATTCAAGTTGTTCATCGACATGGAAAATAAAATAGCGCAATAATAATAAAATCCGTACCGTAGCCAAATATGAAAAGGACAAAGTTGCAAAGTTGTTGCTTGATCGCTTTATTAACCTATAAACGATGTTATTGCTCATGTAATTAATGCCATATTTGAATAAATGTTACGGTTTTGGCAACGGCCTTAAAACCCTTGTACGGTTATACTTTTATGATCCCGATTTTAATGAAAATAAAGCAATAAAGAGGCAAAATTTATGACAATTAATTGCGTTTTAAATGAAGTTGTATTAAAATAAAGTTGGTAAGATGTGGTTATGTGAATAATCATCAGCTTTTAATGACATCACATTGCAATAAGAATTGAAATAATTAAAGGTCGCTAGTATCACAGTTATGTTATACCACTCTAATTGCAAATGGATTTTAATTTACCGACAAAGGTCTAGACATTTGTTATCGTTAATAACCATTTAGGGATAATTGAAATCATCATCATCATCATCATCATCAGCCTACCGTTGCCCACTGCTGGGTATAAGCTTTTTCCCCCAAATGCCATTTCACACTCGCCATTCGCATCCACGGACCTTCCGCCGACTCAAAGACATCGTCCAACCATCGGGCCGCAGGTCTGCCTGAATAATTTAAATATTGAGAAAAACATATAAAAAAAGATTAAACCTCATTGTGTATAAGACTAATATCATCATCAACCCATTAAGTCCCCACCGAGGGACACGGGTCTCTTCCCTGAGGAATGTATAGGCCATACTCCACCACGGGCTAGTCGGGTTTGGTGGAGGCTTGTAAGCCTAGTGGCTGGTCTTACTGTCAGAAGTTTTCAAGCCGCCTTAAGACTTGGCTTAACAACTGCCATCTATCGGCGGCAGCCGGCACCAACTGCTTACGGTGCCTTGCGAAGCACGGCAACGGTCGGAAAAATGCCACTAGCGTTAGTCATAGACGGTCACACATCCATGCGCTGAACGCGCCCTATGTTGCTTAATCTTCGTGATCGTTTAAGATCGCTTAGGGCGGCCAGGGCTACGAGCGATTCATAACACTGATATCGTCATTAATTGCAAAATGAAATTGATTTGGCCTGACGTTTTGAGTTATTCACAGAAACAGATCCTTTCAACTTTTATTGAATATATTTTGTCAACTGTGCTCCTTAAAATATAACAGAGCTATTTATAAAGAGCCTTGGCAAGAGTAAAAGCTAGATCATAATGACTTTTGTGTGGTTAATCAGAAATCTCGTCTTTATGATTAACATAATAAGAACTGGTAATCAAACTTATTACCGAAAAAAAGCCTGCTTCTGGGTTAACATTAATAGACAAAAATATTTTTTGCTTCAATTACCTGCACGTTGCAAAATTATCACCCTGTATGTCGCCACAATACGAGACCTTGTAAGGACTACGACTAAACGACCAGTCACTTGTGACGTCACCAATACCGGCGCCCACGCACCTTCGATTTGCATACTACTTGGCTTGAGATCTAAATGAGTCGGGGCAATCCATAGATTACGGCACCCGTCAAGGGGGAGGGAGGGGTCGACGAAGTGTGATATTGTGTGACAGGCAGGCGTAAAGTGTAAAGGCTGAAGTGTAAGCGTGGAGTGAAACCTAATCGTGTTCAAAGTTTTTTACAAGAGTTTTCTAAGAAATCCAAAAAACAGTTATGATGCGATGTTCCAACATGAAGTTCCAATTCATATCTTCTGGCTCCATCATCAGATCAGTTCGACAGTACCATATGATTGTATGGTCATCAATACAGCTGCCGATTTTCATTACGCTACGATCCTTGAAAGATGGTTATATTAGTTACCTTAGATTCCATTACATAGTTACATACAGGTCGAGCTAATAAAAGCGTGTTAAAAAATATTTTATTAATTTTTCCCAGTGGCGCTAATGTTGCTCCAAGGACCCCCTTATAGAGTGCTCTTACGTAAAGATTAACGTGGTCGACTGCCTTATTCTGCTAGTGTTTTTATTGCGAAGCCTGAGATTCATTAGGTGGCACAGTCTGCAAAAATTTATCTATTTAACACTCTTATTTCCAGCTACACGCGATAGTTCACAAAAAAACCCGGTCAAGAGCGAGTCGGTCTCGCCTACCGAGGGTCCGTACGCGCAGGTTTTTCCGAACTTCTAGTGATTGGTGCCTCTGCCTACTCCCTCGGGGATAACGGGCGTGAGTTTATTATTATTTTTTTACATTTGAACGGACGTGTTTTTTTTATTTTAACTTACGACTTATGTGTTTGGCTTTAATTTTAAATCTATTCATCGACGCGTTCCCGAGAAAAGTGGTCGTGAGTTGACAGACAGACGGATGGACGGAGGAACAACAAATTGATCCTGTAGGGCAGCCATATTCGAAGTGTGTTCTGTGGAATCCTAGGGTTCCGCAATACACCTGTAAGGGTTCCGCAAATATTTAGAAAAAAAAAAACTCGTCTCTGGTCGAACATCATCAACCCATTATGTCTCCACCGAGGGGCACGGGTCTCTTCCCTGAGGAAGGTATACTCCACAACGGGGGCCAAGTCCGGATTGGTAGAGGTCTCTGGTCGAACGTAATACAGTTATTAATAAAGAATAGTTTTTTTTAAAATAATTGTTTCATTGTAGGGTTCCGTCAAGTATTTCGCTTTCCAAAAGGGTTCCCAAAAGGGACACCAAAAAAAATTGAGAACCGAATATGGTTTTCGTTTTTTTCTTTTTAGTTACTTAACCCTGAAAAGACGACCGACTAAATAACAAAAGAAGCTATTTCAACAACCTTGAGACTACTTTTTGCACAGCCGTATTACTTAGTGTAAAACAATGCTCTAGTAAAAACTGGAGGTATGCAATTACATCTTAGTCGAATCGAAATGGAACGAAATAAATTGTAATGATCTGTGGAGAACGTTTATTAGGGACGATTTGCTTTTGACTTTGTTGCTGTGGGTATACCCACAGAATTTTATTAAAAATGGGGAAATTGAGTGGAGAAATGGTCAATTATCTTATTGCTTGAATTAAGATAAGATAAGAATATCCTTTATTGTAATAGGAAAAAAAAATACAAAACATTTACAAACATAAAGTACAATTGGCGGCCTTATTGCCTTAAGTTATATCTTTGAAGATTTAAACTAACGAAGTGAAGTGGGCACCGTGTAATAAAATCTTGCTGTGTTAACTACAGTCAAACGAATGTCATTATGGGTGAATTTGCAATAGAAGTGTTTTACAAAAAGAAGTCTACTGTACCGTAATTATTAATGAGCTACGTGTCACAGAGTATGCCGAAAAGGTTTCTTGATGTAACCCATGTCATAGTGTTACCACTATGTGACCCATATAGGGGAAACCGAGAATACAAGGAGACGCCTGTCACGTTAATCTTGTTAACAAAACCACACAAAAATGCTTACCTACGCTTGTAAGACCGACCGCAACTTAGAAGAGAATTAGAAGAAAAAAAACCCGGCCAAGTGCGAGTCGGAACCGCGCACACAGAGTTCCGCACCATTATCTATAAAAACGGCAAAAAAATCATGTCTGCTGTATGGGAGTCCCCTTAAATATTTACTTTATTTCTGTTATTTGTTGCTATAGCGGCAGCAGAAATACATAATCTGTGAACATTTCAACTGTCCAACTAAACGTACAGCCTTCAAAGGTAGTATGAGGACGCGAATCGCGCGCTACAACGTCAAAAGTCGTGAGAATTTGACAGTTAATGTACTGGAAAGTCGCGACTTTTGACGTTGTCGCGCGCGACTCGCGTCCTCATACTACCTATGCTGGTGACACACGGACGGACGGACACCGGCGAAGTCTCAGTAATAGGGTCCGTTTTACAATTTGGCTACGGAACCCAAAAAAGAATAGATGGAAAACTCACTACAAGGATCGTGAACAGGGATAAAGGGTCTTTGAACTCTATGCTCTATTTGTGTTTATATAGAAACCTCATTGTTTTTCTGATATTTTAGTGTATCAAAATGTTTATGCACTTTATCTGTACATGCACACAACGGTGGCAGACCACGGCGGTAAGAACACTTCTATTCAAATGTTTAAAGGACCGCTTGTAGTATCTATAACTGCAAGCTTTTGTCTGCTTGCCTTCCCATTGACAATAAAGTGTACACCGTGTAAAGTAAACACACTAGATGGCGTAATTTGTCGTTTAGATGACGTTTTCGAAAGTTTCACAGATGGCGCGCGAGTGCTTTTGGCGATGCTTTGCGAGGCATTTAGATAGTTCTGACGTCCAAATTTAGGTGGCGCTAGTAGTATTATAAAGCACGGTTCGAGTATGTTATTTCTAAGCTCATAGAAAAGACATCAACGCAGATCTTTGCTAAAAATTAAAGTTCCTTCAAAGAAATAATTCTTATTTGACATAAATTTAGGAAGTTAAGTAGGAAGTTAAGTACTATCTTTGTTTATTTCAATATTTTTTGAGGTAGTTTGTATCACACTTTCAATCCGTACAGGGTGGGTGAATTTAGAGTCTAAGTGCTAAAAATAATTTTATTCCGAAATTTACAGATTTTTTTTACTTCCTTGTGTAGTTATTCAAATGCCTATCACATTCTTCAGTTTTAATTAGCCAATCAGGCGTAGGATATAGGAAACAGATGCACAGCTGTCGTGTGACAATCAACGACGCCCACACGGCAGGCTTACACCATTTAAGTTATTCCTATGACATTCAAACGATATCGATAGTTAAACTTGGGCTTGGAAAATTAGGACATAATGGTTACGGAATACAGGTTATAGTTGTTCCAACGGTCTTTAAAGGGGATCATATACATAATACGGCGAAGCAAAGTGCATTAAGCGATAACAGCTCTATTAATGCATGTCGGCTTGTCCTTAAGACGTTCAGTCGACAGCACGTCAACCTTCACATTTCAGTTGCAAAGTCGTCCTTAATGCAGGTGAGCAGAGTCCATAGGTGTATAGTATGATGTGATGTCGACGGTACACGATACACGCGGACGTAATCACGATTCTTCTCTTTAACGCAGACAATACCCCTCCACGTAAATAGAACTTATTCTACTTTATGCCAAAGATAAGTAAATTCTAATTCATTATTAACTTAAGCAGAGACGGAGACGCATGGTGACTAAGGGCCGATTTCTGAATTGAGAATTTTCACTGAGTAAATACTTACCTGTAGTGCCGTCTCGTCAAATTTCTTTAGACAAGAGCGTGACAGCATGTTACTTAAGTTAAGACGACCTCTGTGGCGGAGTGGTTAGCGCATCTGCCTGCCACGCGAGAGGTCCCGGGTTCGAATCCCGGCTGGGGACAAAAAAAAAAGACCCAGGTCTTGGATGTTTACATGTTTGTGACGTCGCTGTTTCTGGTTCCCACGACACAGGGTATCCTAATGTGGGGCCAGAAGCAATGTATGTGTCTGTATGTAAATGTTTATGTTTAAGTATTTCTCTAGTGTAAATTCTCAACTGTAGTGCTGTCTCGTCAAATTTCTCAGAAAAGAGCGTGACAGATCTTTACTTAAGTATTTACTTAGTTTAAATTCTCAATTCAGAAATCGGCCCTAAGCCTATCCTCTCTCTGAGAGAGGGCCTGTGCCGTGCAGTAGGACTTACTTAGTGGGTTTTATCAAGGAGAATTAAGTTTTATCAAAGAGAATTAAGTTTTATCAATTGTCTGTTTCGCATTGACAAAGTGAGCAAGCTATCTTGTATCTTAGAAAAAATGCTTAGGTAGGTATATTGTTTTTCTGCCTACATAAGATCATTATTACATTGGCCCACTGACAGTTACACCAAGCTTAATAAAATTAATAACAAATCCATAATTAAAAACAATTAGATCAGCCTCTGCCCACGTAAAAAAATCTTTCGATGCCCCGTTTAGACAACTTGCTCTAATGCTTTTGTACTTGCTTATGCGTCTTGCTGAGATTACTAGTGATTTTGTACCAGTAATACTTTTGATAGCGACTACACTAATTATTTTGGCTCTACTATGCTGAGCCTAGCTTCCCTTCATTTCCTTGTTCATATGAATACTCTGCTTGTTTTCAACTCTTAAGTGGTATCAATTCCAGACATTGTAACTTATATTGACCTGATTTTAAGTACAGATGTTGGGGCACCTAGGCCACGATGCAAGAGTTTAGATAGCCGCAGTGATCCTTTATCATTGAACTTTAAATCCAAATTATTTATTTCAAACTGGTTAGGCTAGACATGGATGGATGCCCAATGCTTGAGAATTAACTTAAATATTTATCCGTAACTAAATAGTTAGATTTTTTTCCGGAGTCTTAAACAAACACAAACATTTACATACAGACACATACATCGTTTCTGGTCCCACACTAGTCTTAGCTGATCTGAAATTAATCTTTTGTCTTAATATTTTGTCCAGTTTTTAATCCTTTTCGTACACCAGTAAAGCCTAAGATCGCTTTTCTAATGTCGTGTTCACACGACTGCACTTCACACTCCCTCGCGCATTCAGACGTTGCCTTAACCTGCTGTTACACTGCTACCTGTCGTAACTTCCACGCCTGGTGACCCTCACCCTTGAACAACTTGGGAGCGACCAGAGGCACGAGCAATGGCAAGCCCGTCACGGTAAGCTCACCGTTGACATCTGCGCTGCGCGTGCGCCAGTCACCTGCCAGCAACCGACGCCGCCGCGCGCGCTCGCGATTCCGAAAACAATTTTTCGAAAAACGAACTCCTAGATTCTGAACTAAAAATACTAATACACTAAAGGATAGTAACACACGAACAATAGTGGTTGTGAGTGTCTTTGTGTTTGTGGATTTATGCCGTTTGCGGATTCGACACCCCGTTTTTCGGAGTTTTCCTTTTTTTTTGTTTACTTCGGAAGCGTTCTACGAGTATAACGGATTTGTTGAATGGATATTTAGTCTTTCGCGGATTAATTGTGTTGGTTGACGACCTCTCGATGTGTACTAGTGACCGTGCTTTACGCGTTTGGACACAGTCTGGCACTACTGTGAATTAGATCGGTTACCCCTTTTTCTGGTACACTAAAAATGTGTTAATTTACTGTTAACAGTTAGTTTTTTCTTTTTGGCCTACTAGCAGCTGTTAACAGTAGATTAACAGCTTAACCCCCGGTTTCTCGAGCGCTAACAGTTGGTTAATCTACCTTTAACAGCTGTCAGTTGTTTTTTTTACGTAATTTTGTCCCCCGTGTTGGAGTATGGCCTATACCTTCCTCAGGGAAGAGACCCGTGCCCCTCGGTGGGGACATAAGTGGGTTGATGATGATGAATTTTGCCAACTGACAGCTGTTAACAACAAATTAACAGACTGTTAGCGTTCGAGAAACCGGGGGTTTTGTACAACTCTTTATTCTGTTTCTTCTAAAAGGAATAATCGCATTTCATGAGGTCTTATTAAAACGATAATGTAAACACGTCTAATAAAATGACTTTAAAATACTCAACTTTTGCTTATTGGAAGCTTTCAAGTCGTCAAATTATATACACTGAGGAAACGGTTACGCATTTTTAAACCACACCCTGTATATAATAATTAATAGCTTCCACACAACACGATCACTCATCGAGGGCCCAAACTAGTATACCCTGTGCTAAGGTACCTAACCGGGCATACATCACAAAAATTGAAATACACCCTGACTACATTATATGACACCCGGATTTGCAACAAATTACTTAATCAATTAATGTAAGAAGTGTCATATTTCTTTAACGGCACCTTTTACCTTTACATTATCATATCATATCATGCAGTAAAAAAGGTAAAATGTATTTATCAGGACTTACGTAAGGAAGGTCGCAAAGCGGTTCGGTTCAACAAAACAACCGTATCAATAAGGGTTACAGTATGAACAAGATATTAAAGTCACGCGTCTCCGATAGGTGTTATAAAAACTTAAATAAGTATTAAAAAATAATTAGTAAAAAAATCGCTAATAATGTTGACAGATGATCTATAATAATAACTAGCTTTCGCCCGCGACTCCGTCCGCGTGGACTTTAGTTCAAAATGTTGCAACCCCGTTCACTCCCGTTAAGGGTTAAATTTAGAAAAACCGTGAAACACGTGTTCAATCAATTGTGTTGAAGAGTATTTATTTCAAGTTTCAAGACAATCTGACAACATTTTTTTATACCTCCATACAAACTTTAACACCGCCGTTTACCCCTTTAGAGGGTGAGTTTCAAAAAATCCTTTCTTAGTGCTCTCCTAGGCTCCCTAAGGAACTCCCATGCCAAATTTCAACCCCCTAGGTTCAGTAGTTTGGGCTCTGCGTTGATTCTAAGTCAGTCAGTTTCTTCTTTTATATATTTAGATAATAATCGCTCGTAGCCCCGACTGCCTGAGTGATCTTAAACGATTACGAAGGTTAAGCAACACAGGGCGCGTTCAGTGCATGGATGGGTGACCGTCTATGACTAACGCTAGTGGCATTTTTCTGAGCGGTTACGTGCTTCGCAAGACACGATAAGCAGTCGGTGCCGGCTGCCGTCGATAGATGGCAGTCGTGAAGCCAAGTCCGGGGCCTTAGAGCGGCTTGAAAACTTCTGACAGTAAGACCAGCCGCTAGTCTTACAAGCCTCCACCAATCCGGACTAGGCCCCCGTGGTGGCGTATGGCCTATACCTTCCTCAGGGAAGAGACCCGTGCCCCTCGGCGGGGACATAATGGGTTGATGATGATGAATAATTATTACTTCCAAACAACATAATCACTTGACCTGGTCCCAAACTAGGATACCCTGTGCTATGGTAACCAGGCAAGGACATTACAAACATCGAAACACACCCAGACTGACGCCATTTGTACAAAATGTACAGCGGCCCCCAATCTATCAGCTCGTGCATTTCCACTGATAGACATACGCCCTCCCCGGTTTCGCCACTTCTTTCGTTGGTCTAGCCGTTAAGACGCTGGCTACCAAGAAAGAGGTGTGGGTTCGATTTCCACTGGGGCCCGGCGTACATTTACAATTATTATACGTATAGTATGTAAAGGTTTGTTTATTTATTTTATTTATTTATTTATTGCAAGAAAAATAATTACATTACAGATAAAACTATTGCGTAATTAATTGCATTAAACATTGTACATTATTTACATTATAGAAATAGAATGTCAAAATTGTATACATCTGAACAATTTACACTAGTTTTGATATAAAATTAAAATTAATTCAAAAACAAAATTTAAACTACAATTCTTTCGTATGTCAATTAATTAATTCGATCAAAATAATAATAATATTCACATAAAATTGAATTTTGTCACAAAAGTATCAATGAAATGTCAATCTAATTAGAGTCAAAACTACGATTATTCATTCATATGTCAATAAATTTATTCGATTAAAAAAAAAAAATCACACAAGATTGAATTTTGTCACAAAATTATCTATGAAACACACCCACACACCCTTTGTGTATGTATATTATTATTAAGTATAAGTATTTATATTAATGTTCTTCAGTTTTGCACCGACTACCCGTCTCACTTTTCCTTCAGCAACTCTCCATCGTCGGTTGTCTGGAAGAAATTGCTTTAAGCAATAAGGCCGCCAATTGTACTGTATCTTTGTAAATGATTTGAATTTGTTTTTCCTGGTACAATAAAGAATATTCTTATCTTATCTTATTAATACAATTGGCTTCATTCTGGGTGTTTTATAATATCCATGTTTGTAATATCCATGCCTGGTTACCAAAGCACAGGGTATCCTTGTTGATTTGACTTTCTTACTGTCAATCGAAAACCCGTCCCGATCGCGCGGATTTTCGTCCAAGTTATATGCCGAGCATTGTAACAAGTTTGTACAACAGTTTGTTCTGTTGATTGTAAATATTTTCATATCACATACACACAGGCCTTTAGATTGTTTTAGTTTGTTCTACTAGTTCACAATGCTGTATTTGATTTTATCACGTGCAGTGATGCTGCCCGCTGATTATTTACCATTGTGTATTTTGATTTACGTATTCATCTGGCAATGGTCCAGATATTGTCAATAAATTCATAAGCAGGTAACAAAGTAATGTTGTTTCGCGGGCGACATTGTTTTAATCATCATCATCAACCCATTATGTCCCCACCGAATGGTAGCCCAGTTAGGCTTCAAAATTGAAAAAAAAAAACGTTAATATTTTGAATTTAATGCTATTATCGTTTTGCCTTAACGAACAACCTATAATGCAAAATAACTTCTCCACTACAACACACTACAGACAATCCAAGGCAAATTCAACTTTACTCCAATGCGATAAGACTATTAGTATCAGTCTTAAATCATAATCCACTGCCGTCCTGAATTAAAATTCTAAACACTGCTATTAAAAGTGATCCTACAATTACACAGGCAAAAATGCCAGTACTGGCCATATTTGGCGCGGCAAGGTCCGCCGGTGTAGGTGTTACCATTGAATTTTTATGCCTCCTGCCAGCCCCCGCAAACGGTTGCCACAGCGTTAAGTATGTCGCCTACACTTAGAAAAACGTACAAAAATGATACACAGATCATAAGGCCGTCTGGTGATAAAGGTGTTGTTGAAAGAGTAGAAAGTAAAGGAAAATGCCAGTAAGGATCTTTCATGCTTTGGAAACTTTTAGGTCTTCAGCCCATAGCCTCTGGATTAGTTCAAAATTAACTAGAGTCTGTAATGGACTATAAAAACATAAACATTTGTATACAGGCACATACATTGCTTCTGGCCCCACACTACGATACCCTGTGTCGTGGGAACCAGAAACAGCGACATCACAAACATGTAAACATCCAAGTCCAGTGGTTATTCTTTGTCTCCAGCCGGGATTCGTGCCTTTCGCAATATGGATGTTCGAACCGAACTGAAGTAGCTTTAGTCAGTGAGAAGATATAACTTTTATCTTTTTAAGACACACTACTATTTAAGTAGTCGAATATCTCTTTTGAAGATGACCAAGTCAATTGACACCGTAATAATGCGGCAAACATGTCGCAGTCATTAAATTTATCAACATAGAACCATATTGAATAACGCTAGTAGATTAATAGGTTTATTTACGAGAAGATATCTCTGTAACCGTGATCGTGCGGTGGCCAGTGAGAGTCTGACATGACCAGAAAATTTAAAAATTCAATAAGGGTCTGACTGAAAATTAAGAATCCCGTGGTCAAATGATTGTGTTCATAATCATCAATCAGCCACAAGAAGTCCACTGCTGAATTTCCAAAAAGACCGATTGGAAGCCGCTTGCATCCAGCGTCTGCCTGCCACATGGATGAGATCTTCTGTCCATCTTGTGGCTGGTCGTCCGACGTTGCGCTTGCCGATATGTGGTCTCCATTCGAGAACTTTCCGGCCCTTGATTGATTGTGTTGTGTGAAAGTTATCATTAGTTGTATTATAATTTAATATAGTGAAAAATGAGTGGAATAGATAATAAAAAGTATGAATTCCTTGATAAATTGCCCATTTACCGACTCAGCCTCGATCGGAACTCATTAAAAATAATCAGTTACTACGTAGTAAAGTCTGTTTTTTAGTTCAATGCAAAAAAATAAAACAGTCACGTTGACATCTCGATACAATCCAAAGTCTGAATGTTGCTAGTACGCAAAAACCAAATTACCCCATTTTACTTCCAAGTAAAAATTGTTTGTGCTACGTAGGTGTTTTTTTTTTGACTTTGCTCTTATGAGGAATTAAACTTTAATGTCTTTGATGTGATAAGGATTTTGGTCACACGAGTCTTCTATTCACGGTAAAAAAAATCTACCGAGTAAACCTATATATTTTATAACGGTAACACCGCGTCATTTATTTTTTGCATCGAATTAAAAAACGGACTTTAGTTGGAAAATATCTAAGGCTGGTTTCTCGTCAAAACACCTATACGGGCCTCATAACAACTTAAGCAAAACAGCGAAGGCCTTGTAATAGAATAGAGCTTACAATTAGCACATTACATTAGGAATGCAGTCTTCTATGTATTGTGGTGTTAGTTATGGCCTCTGGCCAATACTTTGTGTGTTTAACCCATTCATATTGATCTAGTCCGGTCATACATTTTGGACTCCTGAACGCATGCTGTTGACAAAAAAATGTCTCTCATCATACCAAACCTCTTGTACAAACTGATAGACTTTTTTCCAGTTGAAAACTCTTTTTATTTATCCACAAAGGTAATAACTTTATTACAAAAATAAATTATAACTAAGCTTCAAAACTAACTCAAGTAGGTACCCGATTTTGATTTGACGCAAACAAACAAGGAAGCAAATTCATAATTACGCAAAGCAGTAAAGGAAATATATTTTTGACTCAACAAAAATTACTTTAGGAGAAATTAAGATAAGAAAGATTTTTCAAGCTTTTGCTTTGTACTTTCATTATTATTTTTGTTATTAAGTTTTTCTTTCTATGACTACAAGATCAATTTATGCCTTGCACCTTGCCTTGCACTTCGTCTGCGCAGACCTTAAGTATTTACAAAACAACTTTTTTGAAGGATTAAAAGGCTGGGCTTATTACCATGTACTAACGGCGATTAAGTCATCGTCTAAATCCAGCGAGGCCCTGCGATCTCCTTTACATAAACCTTCTTGACGAATGTTAACTCTATTATTCACAACAACGTCTGGGTCAAGGCCTTCATGTAGGTGCATATAACTTGTTTCAGAATCGAATTTACTTTTCAAACCTTCTGTTTTATCGACTATTACTTCACACGTTTAATTTTTTTCTCTTCATCTTCCTGCCTGTTGTGTCTGAGGACATTTTTCGCCAGTATAGCTTAGGTCTCTCTGGGTTTACCTTAACATATTTGCTTGCGTCCGCCGGAAGGGTCTAGCCATATTTGACGCCCTCAGTCGCCGGATAAGGAAGCGTTGGCGACAGGCTTAGCCAATGCTATTTGAATGTGACAAACAACTTTTGGTTTCAACCCACTGGCTGATAAAAATCTCTGGGCTCACTTTCCTCTTGGCTATTTTTGACACAATCTAATAATGTAGGCAAGTCAGTATTATGTCGGTTACTCAGACTAGTTTTCTGAAACCGCCTAATACAGAAAATAATCAAATCAAATATTTTAATTTATAATAAAAACAAATGGTTTTTATAATAAAAACAAATGGACTTTATGAACGTTAATGTTGTTAGTTTCACAATTAATAGATTATGTGGAGTAGAAGCTAACAAATAAACTCCACATTTATCAAGAGTAAGTATACCATAAATAACATCTTGATGTCTAATGTATACCATTTATTGGAGCATCTCTCCAAGTACCTATCACTTGAATCATCATTTGGTACAATGTGCGCCAAATACAGCCTTCTCACGAAGCAAAAACTATAGATCAAAGAGGTATTGTCACATCATTAATTCACATTTGCTACGCCAGTATTTACTTTTGATTGTCCATCGCGTCTCCATTCTAACGGTAAAAACAAACCATCGGGACTCGTGTGTCGAATCCGTAAATAGCTAAACTGAATCCGGGTATCCATACGCGTCTGCGGTTAAGAAATTATCGTCAAATCTGCTACATTTTTATAGTAAAAATGTGCACCATATGCAATAGCAGGATTGCGATTGTTTCGAAACGGTAGCGGATGGTTACTGAGTTTGTCTCCCTTGTGCAGTTTCAAGGAACCACGATTGACGGCATGCGCCACTGAACGCGCGAGTGACGATGTCAATGTACCGATTCGTCAAAGAAGGCGGCAGCAAGCGTCTCTTTGTCCAAGGTACCCTCGAAAGCGACGACTCGAGTTCCAAACCCCTGAAATCCAGCCTGAAGAAGTCCACACCATCGCCTGTCGGGTCCCCGATAACGACGAGCCTGAACTTAGCGTCCGTCCCGAGGAGTTTGCGGGAAGGACTGTCTAGAAACGAGACTGTCTATGACGGGAACTATCCAGGCATGGAGAGGGCGTCGAGCTACCGATCAGGTTCCTATCGAGAGGAGAGCTACAACGGACGAATCGTCCGCGATGGCAACCAGACCCACTTCGAGTACGACGGCGAGAGTGCCCTGGCAGTACCGACGTCGGCTGGCGGCCGCGGCGTCTCGGAGCTGCAGGCGATTCACACGAACAAGCGCATGGCGACCGAGATCCTCGGCTCTTCACTAGAGTCGACCAAGGTCTCGAAGAAAGACGACCACGGGCAGCGCAGGATCACGACGCGGATCGTGAGAAAAGTGACGACGCTGACCCGCGGCGAGGAGAAGGCGGCCGCGGAGAACTTGGCTCGGGGCCGTGAGGTGCACCGCTCGGCTGAGCACTACAGGCATGTGGAGATGGAGGCGTCTTCTGCTCATCCAAGACAGGTAAAGGTTTATCGACATCGAGGCGCTATGTTTTAATCTTTGCTAGTACATGCAATGTACGTGCCGGGAAGATGTCGTCTAAGTAAGCCTAAGTTTCTCTTGTTTGTAGAGGGGTTGGTCAGTCACCTCAGCTCTTAAAATTGTCGCCACATTTCATGGAATTTAGTTTAAGTTAACTTAAAGTCCATAAAATATGGTGACAAGTTTCAATATGATGGAAATTGATGAGATAGGAAGTTGAAATTAATGAAAGTTTAGAGACTTTTATAATAATAAATGATTATAAGATAACTCTGAGAGCGTGACGTACTTTAAAAACATTTGTGTGGTCTACAGATGAATGTGGAAAAAAAGACGAAAATTACACCTCTGACTAATAGTAAAAGTGTTATTGAGACTGCTGCAATAATTGCCGTACACATTCTCACTAATGGATCCTCAGACGAAAACTATCATTAGACTTACACAAAGATTTCTACAGATCTGTTTCACGAAGTGCTCTTTGAATTCAGCCTCGTAATGATCCTTAACTCGGTGTAGTGTCGAAAAAAGTAACACAGTTACGATCACAGAACACAATTACCTAAAGGAAGAACGACGACTAGGAACACAGATTCTAAGATACGCGAATGTATCGCCACCTATTATCAACCCACCCAAAACTACATGTGGCGGCAATATTTGAATATCTGGCGGCAAAAATTTGAATTGCCGGCTGGTTCAGGTTCCCCAAAAAATTATTAATTTCGGATGCATAGGCCATTTCATTTGTAAGGAAACTCAAATGAACGAGTTTTCTCATTCATTTGAGTTTCCTTACAAATGAAATGGCCTATGCATCCAAAAGAACACTAGATATTTAACAAATGATCTTGAAATAAAACAAGTTGTGTATGTACAAAAACGTTTTCTCATTTAATTATTATTTATTTCACTTTTATGGATCCTTAGACACGAAATCAACATAATTTTGTAATGTTCGTACCTAGGTAATCCAAATGAAAAGAGTTTCTTCGCTACTTCTTCTCTACAAATGAATAATTTACATAAACCACAGTAACTTGTTCATGAGTAACTTTACAAGAGGAAGCAAACACCAACCATATTATAAGATGAAAATTATATACACTCCTCTGGTAGTAATATTCTCTTATTCTTATAGGCAAGACTGTGTCAGACTAAAAAAAAAACGGTACCACGAAAACACTTAAGAAACGGTATTTACAATGAGAAGCATCAGGATATACACTGAAACTTGGAATAAGAAAGATAATTATGCATAAATAATTATTATTTATGCATAATTATCTTCATCTTGCGTTTGAGCGCAGATGCTGATGCTTCATCTGCAAACAATCTGTTTTTTAGTATACAAAATCTTTTCACACATATAGAGAAAACACTTTCTATGATGTGGTGAATATTGCTTGCGAAAATTTCATGTAAACAGAGTCACTATCTCAAATTCACTATGAAACACCAGAGTCACTATCTCAATACGGGTACAAAACATAAACGGAGGAATAAAAACTCAACTCGACGTTCGGAGTTCGGGAAAATGACGAAATAGCATGGAAAAACACGGGCCACAACAACACTGACAACACCAACCATGATGTAAAATCGCCATGTTGGTTTTCTAGGTCTAGCACAATGTTGCTATTAGAAAATATACTTGAAACTAAAATTATTTTATTTCTTTTAAATCCACCTTTATTTGTGTTAGCTAAAATTTGCATATTATTTTAAAGATATTTAAATTTATTTATGCATGAATGTTTATATCTTGACAGTGGCAATAACTGCCCAAATAGGTATTTTATTTCTCCCATACAAAGTTGATCCCCCCTGGTTACGATGGCCTGTTTCTGAATCATCGAATTATGTAAGCTTTCTTTTTCGCCGCGAGTTACTGTTGTTATTTATCAGAGTGGAAGGGTTCTGACTTGGAGTAGTGAGTTGGAGTTGGAGTAAGCATTTTTATCTTGTTTTGTGAATACCATCTTGTGGTTTTCTCAAGACATTAGCTATTGCGGTTTTCTTGTGATCACTTAGTTCGGATTAAAAGAATATTCCTGGTGCTAAAAATACAATTTCTTCACAATATCGTCATTATTTTGACGAGTTTTTTTAGAGATTCATTCATCTACTCTGAAACTCTTCTAAAATCTCAATATTGAAAGTATGTTTAAGTAAAACCGTTCAATACACCATATAAATAATGTGGTACACTGCAAATAGGTGCGTTCTACAAATATCTTACTGCGAAGGGATCTTCGGGTATACTGCGGGATTAAAAGTAAATACAGCATCCCTCCACCGTACCCGGTTTAAAATTTTATATTATTATTGTCAATAAATTCTACCAATTTTATTAATGTACAAACGAAAGCACACATCCTTACAAACCGTAAGGATCGTGGCATGTGGCCAACAGAACAAAGACTTCTAAATTCCTGAATCGACACCTTGTGGTTCGATCCTTATGTAATTTTGGGTGACATACTATGCCGATGCGGGTTTAGTATTTGTAATAATTAGACTTTCAGTGAAAAACTTTTTACAGTTGCAAAACATTGCAATAACTCATGTCCTGAAATCCTCTTCAAGTGACTGAATTATGCGACATAAATTCTTTGTGGATGCATTCCTGAGTATTTTGGGGATTGAATTCGCGGTGAGTGTTTTTGGTCCTTGAGATTATTCTTGAATTGCAATAAAGCCGCATCTCTTTGGCTTTTATTTATCTTGTCCGATTGTTTATTTGCATTACAACATTAGCCTGCTTAGTTGTATATTAGAAACACACTATCTAGCATATTACACATACGTAAATTCTTAAAAAGTCACTCAGCAAAACCGCGTTCCTTGGCTCTTTTAACATTTGCATGTCAAAAGTAATTTTATCAGCAACATCAGCGTGACGTCACCAAGGTTCCACGCTCGGTCGCAGCAGGATTGTGCGCGTGAGTGCCTCGTTAGTCGTACATATTTCTAATACGATACACTGGGCTGCTGTTCTTTCTCCTTTAAAGCCTTTTCCATGACCTCCTTACATAAATCGGCCTATTAAATTCCTGCTAGACATTTTTTTTATTAAACTCATACGGTCGCCAATTTCAACGATGGCAGATAACTCTTTCTCTCGCTCTTGATAACAATTGAGGGATAAGACCATTTCATTTGATTTATTGAATATTCTCTCTCTTTGTGAGAGAAGGCCTGTCCCCGGCAGTGGGACGTGTGGATGCTGCTTACGATTTGATTTGAAGACTTGCAGATTAACTTCTTGTTCATTAACAAGAAATTAATCTAGACAAAGGCGAGGTTAATAATAAAGAGTATTTTATTCCAGCATGTTTAACTAACAAATTATTAACATTTCCAGAAACAAAAAGAACAAAAGCTCGAATTATTATTTTAAACATGGACCACCACCCCAAATGGTATGAGGTATAACGATTCGATCATGATGACAAAGACGCTCAGTCTGATATAGTTGTTGGTGACTAAATATTAGTTTTTGTAAACTTTGTCTTGTAAAAAATTGATCAAAATCTTAATTAGAAAACAATGTAGCACACCTAATCCCGAATAGCGATCTTATTTCATAGTTACAAAAAACTGTTAGCAAAAACTTTTAAGCTCAGTGTGCCACCTTATAGGTATCTTGAATTGGACATTGTTAGTGAATACAATGCTAAATTTAGTGTGTGGAAGACATTTCTACTGGTAATAGTCTTGTTTGAGTAAATATAAGCTTTTTAAAATTATCTATTTGGAAACTGGGCGGTTCGAAAGTTGTGACCAGTTTAAAATATTTCAAATCTTCAACAAAGCTCTACCACCTTTAAATACTTTTTTATCTCTCTAAAGAATGCAAAGCTGCGACCAAGAGCGTGCCATCGAAGAGAAAGTAAAATGATAAGAGTAAATAGACCAAATACTTTTACGGGCGTCAAGTAAAAGGTCAGCTCTAGGAATAACTCGATCGTAAAGTTCATCAGTCTGCAGCCATATGGGAAGGAACAGATGGACTGATTGCATTTCTGCTTTCTTTTCTTCTAATTGTATTTTTGTAAGCTTTGTTAGAAAGGTGTGCCTGTAGAATATAAAATTTATTTAGAATACAGTCAGCATTAAACAAAATTGTATCGTTCTTTACTATTTAGTATGTATCAAAGTTTTTCATAGCACCTGTTAACTTGAAAAACGAAGTTAAATATATTATTGTCTCAATAGGCTATTTGACAGCGTGAAAAAAAGTTATTATGCATACCTATATATTCGTCTAAATTATGTGTCTTCGAACCGCTTTAAGGCTTAAAAAGTTAAAAAAATGAATCATTTGTCCAAAAAACCAGGATACAATTTGATAATTTTCTATCTGTAGCCATTTTATCGAAACAGACCTTTATTGGCCGAATCTATGATGACGTCACACACAGCTCAGTAAAAATGGCTTCTGTCATTCATGTCGTTCTTACGTTCATTGGTTTTTTTACTGACATGCCATATTGCTCAAGATTTCAAAAGTAAATTTTTATTTTCTTTTTTTAGAAGAAATACACGAAAGAATTTAAACTTTCCACTTTCTGAGCATTCAATGGACACTAACAAAGAAACTGAGATGGTTTTCAGAAACCCGTCAGTGCACTCTGTAGAACCCTAGCAATTTTTCGAGAACTTCTGCTCTATCTCTTTCGCGATCTTAGCTTTAGTCTCGTCTTAGATTTAGACGGAGTTTGCAGTCGTTTTGTTTATGCTAATGCTGATGGTTATCTGTTTAATTCTAGTCTGACGCGCTTTAATTATGACTGACTGGTCTTCTTCTGTTTGTGTTTTCGTTTGCTTTTGTCTAATAATCATCTACTTTTGTGAAGATACAACGTAATTTAGATTCTTTTGTTTTCTTGAGTTGTTAGTTTCAGATTAGGATTTGGCTGTGCATGTCCATATATTATTAGTTATTTTATAATTGGTATGTTTGATTTTAATTGTCTTAGTTGGCAGCTGTAGAATTACGCGTGTCCGATATTATTTAACAACGTGAGTTAGAAATATTTTAAACCTGGGATGAAGACATATTCAAGACACAGTGGAATAGCACTGAAATATAATCGCTGAACTGATGCGCTTAGTTAATTCACTGAAAACTGCATCATCATCATCAGGCTATATTAGTCCACTGCTGGACATAGCCCTCCCCTGCAAAACTGCATAGATAATCTTAACTATTTGGAACTATAAATAATCTTCTATTTCATTTAAGCCTCCCTCTAAACCCTCTATTTCAAGAAACCGTTGGTCTAGACTGCATACTTGCATAGCTATATTAGGTCTATTAACTAACTGTGCCAGTTTCCAGTTTACTCAGTCTATTGTGACGTGGAGAAAAAAAGCTTTGATAACATCTTTAATAATGACTAGCTGAAAGATCTTGATAAATACGTTTCCCCGCTTAATAGCTGTCACTCACGTTATGACTTTTCTCCTTATTTTGTGATGCGTTTCAGTTTGAAAAACAGATCTCCCAAAAACTATTTTCAATCCAAAGCTATAAATCTTCCTAGAGTACAATAAAATGAGATTGCATATAAAACTAAAGACATTGAAGATTAATTTGATTTGACTTATAGTTGGAACACAATGAAATATTCATTGAACGTAAATAATTTGTAGATGGTCCAAAATACTTAAGTATTATTCTCAACTGGCAGCTGAAACAACCAACAAACAACAACCGCGAAAAAAAAAGAGTTTACTTGATGAATCATGCTTATCGTTTGCGTTTCCGAAGAAGTATATAGGACGCACAAAGTAATGTTAAAGATACACATTTAGTTAAGATCGCATCGATCTACGAGTTAAATTGGCCGTGAGATATGCGCACCGATTTGTGTTCTGATTAGACAACCGGAGGTGTTTTTTTTTCTTCTGCTTTGAATCTGGCATTCCGTCACGATGTTAAGTCGCATACTGACTGTTTTTTTTTTTTCACCTATAAATAGAAGAAGGTCGTAAGCCTTTACCAAAATAGGAGATTGCAGTGGTATCTATAGCATTTTTAATGGCTCGCGATGCTCATACATTACACAGGTCTACAGTGGTTTTGTTGCCGCCAAACCAATAGCTGATTATGAGTACAGTGGGTACCCAGATTACTACCTCAAACTCACTTTTTTAATGCTACGTGTAATTTTCGGGATATGACATATGCCTAAAATTTAAGCAAATTTCAAACATTTAATCACATTATTTTCCAGGTAGGAAGCTTCTTGTTCTGGTTTTTCTATAATGTTCAGTGTTATGATCCTCCTTGTGATACTCCAACAGTAATCTCCCATCATATGCTCATCCCAGCGACCTTGGTACCTATCTTCCATCACTTTTATATCCTGGTGGAAGCGCTCTCCTTGTTCGTCGCTGCAGGAACCAAGATTTTCAGGAAACTTGTCCAAGTGATTGTGCAGATAGTGCACTTTTATGCTCATGTTACAACCAATATTTTTGAAGTTGTCTAAAAGGTCCAGGTAATTTTCTGCTTTCTCATTACCCAAAAAATTTTGGACAACTTTGACGAAATATTTCCAAGCCGCTGATTCCAAACTATTCATAGAAGTTATGAAATTGACATCTTTTATTAACGTCCTTATTTGGGGGCCATCAAAGATACCAAGTAAAAAGCATGGGTTCAGCTGATGATTCAAAATCACTATCTTGCTCATTCGAAGATATCTCCATCATATCTGAGTCCGACGATTCTTGTGAAACTGCCTCCGTAGTATCGACTGAGTATGGCAAAGACGGTAGGTCAGGGTATGTCATTTTTTTCTGTTTATTCCATGCAATTGAACTAAACAAAAATAACAGTCGTCAAAGTGTTTTTTTGGTTCTGACCAAATCATAGGTACGCCGAACTTCAATTGTGCTCTTTTGGCACTTTTCCACTGTCTCATATATTCAATACACAATTTGCACACGATATTTGGCACCCACGGCCGGTTTAAGTCCTTAATTTTGATCTTGCAATAGTCAAAATATGCATTTTTACGAAGTCCGTTACAGGTGTTCTCCATTTTTTCACAACATATTCACCACAAATATAACAAAATGTATTTGGATCATTTAAACCACTTCTCATAGACGACGACATAATTTTAATATGGGATAAAAACAATAACTGCCCGTATACAAACACAATAAACATGAAAAAAAATTGTCTTTTTTTCCGATGTGGGTAGTTCAAAAACTACACGTAGCATTGACGTTCAAAAACTTGTGTACGTCATAATATCATGCCATTAATCAAATCATACCATAGGATGGCCAGCAAAAAAAAAATATTTTTTTTTGTAGGCCTGTGTTATTTACGATTGCGATTAGGCTCGTGAAATGTATGGATGTAACTAGTTTGTAGGTATGTTCAGATTAAAAAGGTAAATCAATTGATTTTGTGCTTGTTGAAAAAGACCAAATTCGCTTATATTTTGTTTTCTTCTGCATTATTAAAAAGAAACAAGAACATAACTCTTCAATAATACTAGACCTCAGATTGACCCTGGAGGAACCTTAATTGATTTCATATTATATGTCTCATTCAATTACTTCTCTCCTTCTCTCCAGAAATCTTCTATCTTAATTTTTAATTTCTATTGACTCGCAGAGTGAGGCTTCCTTTTATAATGTTGTTTTACGAATTCGAACGTATAAATCATCTACTCGTGGCGAAAGAAATTAGATTTATTTAAATAAAAAGATCGTTGAAAAGAACTGCTAGACACAATTAATTTATTTTGCGCGTTAACAACTTAGCAATACAAACGGGTTCTAAATTAAAATTAATCAACGGTAGTCATTTTTACTGCTTTTTTCTCAGCCAAGCATACCTATTCAATACCAAAACTACACTTATTTGAACCACAGCAATATTTAATATCTTCGAGGAGCCGACCGACAGCACCAGATGTGTTTTCTACAAAACTTCGAACATTTGACCAGAGGTCAGCAGTTAGTATTATTTGTATTAACTGGTGATATAGGTACTAAAAGTATGCGTTGATGACCAAAGGCCGAATTGTCAATATAATATGTACTAACCGGTGGTCTTAGCTGGTTCAACTGTGCCATAAATCACTGCGGGAGCGGAGATTCGCGCTGCTGCCTGCAATTGTATGCTTTTTTTAACAAACTTCTCTGGAATTTCAGTCCGTTTGAAATTGACTCTTATATCTTTAGGTTTACAGTTCTTCGGGATGTTTAAGAGTTAGCAGTTAAGTTTGCTGGTTTTGTACAAAGGTTTTTATCAGCCTGAGAATTGCTGGGTTCAAGGCGCGATGCGTTGTATTCTTTACGTTTGTTGATTTTTGCAAATTCCACTTTGATTCTCGTGCCTTCTCCCTTTTGTTCAAAGGTTCTACTGGTCCTATAGTTTTCATTATTTATTATTATTGTTAGCTGTCCCGATGAACTTCGTACTGCCACAGAATCAGTTTATACGATGCTTGTTAACATCAAACGCAATAAATCTTAGTTTGACTTGCAAAAAGGTAACAATAAAATATTATCCCACGGGACCGCATTTTGGGATATCAAGTATCCTATATTTCAATTTAGATCCTTGTCTATCTGTATGACAAGTTTCATGTCGGCTGTTATTACGTGATTGAGAAACAGATATCCAGACATCTAAATATCTTCACAAACTTAAACTTTAAGTAGGTTTGTTAAAATTCTTGTGTGCAGCAAAAACTAAGTTTCGCCTAACAGTAAACTAAGCATTTAAGAGAGATCATTAAAAAAAAACATAAGAAATTTTAATTTGAAGAGTCTGCCACTGACAATAGTATGCAAATTCGGAATACCTAGTTTAAAGTCTAAAATACATTTTTACACATGAGTACATAAATAGACTACCAAAATAATTTGCATTAGTTACCAAGTCTAATTTCCTGAGCGTAAAACTGTCACCGTCTAAATCATTTCACCGTTATCATTAATGTGCCTTGGATTGGTCTGCACCGTTGGATTCAGATAAGTCTTTAATTTGCTCTCCTTATAGGGAAGTCCGTTGGGAAGGGTGGGTGGCTCCACCATATGTGAATGCACATGTAACGGGTACAACCGGTGTGAAATCACCTACGTCCAGAGTTTTAACATCACCTTTTACGTTCTGAGGCCTTGGTACAGTCGAGAGCGTATCAACGTTTGCAGACGTCTAATAAAAAAATAAATGTTAATCACCAGTTGAGTGTACGCCTTCATAGAGGATCGCATCGATAGGAGGTTTCATTGTACATATTGACATTTCATTCTTCTTTTGTTCTTTAATGTTGTCATTACAATATTTTCTTTGAAAACCCCGAAAACTGAGTTTTTATTTCATGAACATAATAAACAATTATTACAGTCCACTTAAACACCATCTGTATCTACAGATGTCTAGCCTAGCCAAGTCGACTGTATTTTGAAGTGGACAAAAGCTACCAAGTTGAAGTTTGATCATAGTTTTGCTTTCCTATCAGGAATTGATTGGTGTAAAATATGGCCTTATTCACACAGAACTATCTATCTAGCTATCTTGTATTGCATAGGTTGTTCATCTCGCTTTGTCGTGATTTCGAATTTGAGTAGTGATCCGGATTTCAAGTAAAACCTGGATGGAGTTCGATGTATGAACTTTGCGTTGTGGTTTCCTGCCAATATTATCAATCAATCTTATTATTGTATCTGGGTTTAGAAAGCAAATTTAACGCTAGGTTGAAGGTAAGCATCTTAAAGTGACTTTTCAAAACATCGTCCCTCTTAAAGCTACACAATTTTTGCATTTATCTAGTTGGTTTTGTGATTCACGATATTTTGATCAAACCGGATTTGCTTAAAAATTACGGCCATAGTTGTACCGTTGAGAATGGTGCATAAAGTACAATTTGCAGCGGAATCTCTTTTATGGAGCCATTTTATTGAGCATAATGTCTCGGGAAGCATATTTTTAAAAACGAGTTATTGTGTCTGGCAATATTTTTTCTGATTTTTAACTTAACGTATGTGTCTTTAGTGACCCCGGTCACTGGGATATCTAAGCGTTGTCTAATTAGATACTTCAAATTATATAATTCCGGTTCTTTATCAACAGCAATGATTTTTGGCCTCTCCACCTTTTTGCAAACTCAAATACTGATTTCGCGTCTACGAACAGCACTGTAATTTAATGAAATATCAACATACGTTCACTCCGGTTGCAACGGTGATGTCACTCGCACTTTCTCAATTTATGTGTATGTGCGATCTGAGCCCTTTGCTTTCACCCAACGCATCTGATACCTGTCTTCTATCTGCAGGCTTGCCTATCAGCGCGGAACCAAGTAGCAAGTTTACACTTTCGATCTTTGTACGGGAACCGGCTGGGCTTGGCTTGGGATGGGATGGTATTATTTGCATTTCAGTTAGCGCTGTTTCACATATTGAAAAGTGTGCAAGTTAGCCATTATTATCATCGTCATCAGAAACACAAGACATCATCATTAATTCTTTTTTTTTTTTTTTCTTGAGCGGTGTCGTGTTACTATAGTTTACTTTCCTTGTTTTTCACTTGTATGAGTAATTTAAGATTGCCTATATATCTAGAAGCTAGAAAATATGATTAGTAGTTAAACTATATTAGTGTAGCAAAAGAAACCTTAGTTGATGTTAAAGGGTCTGTTAACACCATCATAAAAACGTTTTCCAATAGGTGTAATCCTTCAGCTTATAGCTCTAAATTACTGCCATGATTATGTTCATATTTTCCAACAACCGACATTTTGTTCTCTGTCATGCTCTCAGTAGTGTAGCATTAATTACAAACATTTGGTTAACTGCCTTCGTTCTTAATTAAGTCGATTCAAACTAGGTGGGGTGCCTGTTGTTGTGTGTTGGTTTCTCTTTGTTTTTGCTTTCACCTTCTTTCTTTGACTTATTATTTGTGGAATTAGTGGTCTTATCGCGACTTTCCGTTATTGAATCTTATTTCACAACTTAAACATATATGGGTATGTCATCATCATCATCATCATAAGCCTTTGCGTCCGTCACGGACGATTTAAGCAGTGCCTAAGATTTTGACATTTTCGTTTGTGGTATATCGATATGCCATTATTATTCAAAACACTTTAAACAATCACAAACATAACAACAAAAATGATTTATTACTAAAAGTCGTATTTCATTAAAGTTATAAGTGTCAATATTATTTATATACCAGGCTTCGCTTAGCTCGATCGTATAGCTCCATTACTGAAACAAAAAAAGATTCTTCACATGATACAAAATCCTTTGTTGCCTCTCTGTGACAAAAAAACCCCTGTCCGCAACAAGTCAGCACCCATAGTTCCCCACACTTGCCCTGTTCGCTCGAGCGCACGCGCATGCGCCGGCGCACCTGTCCGCGCTTCCGGTACGGCGCAACTTCTTAAACCTTATTGCATTCGTGTGACTTACTTGTGATTTCTAACCGCTTTTACACAAATTGTTAAAAAAACCACTTATGTATTAAAACTATTAAGGTTTCGAACCACGTATACACAAATTGTTAAAAAATATATCTACACGTAGCTTTAACCTATGTCCAGACTTGAACGTCCATTAAGAAAAGATTACGATGAAAACGTTGATTGGTATCCAGTTTCTTAAATCGGCTTTGGTCTCTTTTTGGGCTACTTTACCAGCATGAGTCATTTAATCCTCACCCTATCAACAACCTGATTTCAACCGAGTATTCGAGACTTTTTTGGGCATGGACTCCTTCGTATTTTGAGTCATCTGGCCACCATCTATAATTTCGACGAATCCCGATGAATTTTAGTTTCAATTTATAAACACCAAGCAAAAATGACGATCGCAAACGTATTTTTCTTTTGTATCTTCGAATAGTCTTGTTTTTATTAAACCACAACTTCAGTTAGTTTTTCTAAAGCCATTAGTCTATTCGCTACCGTATTGCGACAAGTTCCAATGCCTTACGAATCTCGTTTTGTTTTTCTTCTCTGATATCTTGAATGTGAGTGAACGAGTGATCACGTTCTGCGAGTATTTTCGTTCCGATGTGGTCGATTATCTTCTGATACAAATCAAGTATGTAGTTGCAAAAGATACAAGTCAGGTTCTCTCGAATCTTTACCTTTAATACGTATTGTATTTGTTGGGAGTAATTCTCTTGTATTAGACAATAACACGTCTTTTTCAAATACGCCTCAACATGACATCGGTAGCGCGATCGATACACGTACTTCTATATTTCCTAATTCTTAATTCTAGCACTACTTTATTGGAAAATATTGAAATCGCATAAAAATACCACAAAATTGTTTGATGGTGTTATTTTCTCACAAGGCTTCTTTTTGTGTTATCGATAGATCATTAGCTTTATTCACAAATATGCTTTCTGTCTCTATAATACGAGTATGTGGTCTTTTATGCCAACCTTGCAGCTATTGAATGGCCATCTTTAGTAATGATGTCAACGACTGGACCGGTGATGTCATGAGTCCGATGTTTTATTTGTATATTGTTTACTAATCGACCAGTTCATGGCTATTTATTTTGGCATGCGTTTTGCATGTTTTATTGTATTTTAATGTGAATTTTTAATTTGACATTTGTGAAATCACCATTATCAGCCCACTTCTGCCCACTGCTGGGTATAGGCCTTTTCCCCATTACACTATCTTTCGCGGTCTCTTGCCATTCACATCCATGTGAATTGTAATGCAAAAAATTCAACCAACTGCAGTGGTTTTGTAACATCTTTTGTTTAGTCTTTTTAAATTCAAGCCCCAATTCTTTGTTTTGAGTGTCGTTTATGCAAGCTTTTCAAAATATTAGAAAAACAATGTATGTGCAATATATCCTGTATGTATTCACGGCTTCTTAACAACTTCAAGCAAGGTCTTGTGTGAAAAAATAAAAGCACAGTTCAAAGATGGCTACACGATAACACGAACAATCCCCACGTTCCCACACGGGCCGCCCTATCTGCAGACAATCTGAGCTTGCTTGAGACAATTCAATTAATTGTTTTACTGCCCTGAGATTATATGGGGAGCTCTCTAATCTGAAAATGGGTTGTTAAGTTTATGATATCATCCTACCTTGAGCTTGAATTGATGGCGCAAAATAGGCCTTCTTAGAGCCGTAATTTGACGGCTTCGTTCCATAAGGATGATATTCACTGTGACTTTTACGTAAAGTATATTTCTGTGATACAACAAAATATCATTGGTCTTGTATTCTTGGACCCTTCAAGATTTAAAACGAAAAGAAAGAAGACATTGCAAATTTTACAGAAACACTATGTCGACGACTACGTAACAAACAAAACACACGAAAGTCAACAAAAAAAAAACAAAACAATCGCGAAAAGAACATTGTGACGTATAAAATCGAATCGATTTCATGGTTCCTCATATTTGCACTTGTTTAATACCGTACAGAGCAGGTATAAATTAGTTTTTGCGATTTGCCACGACCCGGATAAACCTTTTTCGTCCCAATATTACGTCAGGTTATTGCATTTTATGTCTTACACATATGACCAAGAGTTGGAAAGTGGACAGCTATCAAAACGTTATCAGTTCAGCGACAACACGACGATTGCATTTTGGCGAATTATCAAAAGCAATTTAACACACGCTTAACAATCAAAGAGTCCATCAAAGCTGCATTACTGTCCGCGGTCTGAGTTCGTCTGAGACCGTTATGTTTACAAAGAGGTGCTCTCAAAAGTGACGTGCATCTCAACTCATTAGGTCGTGGGCAGACGGTTATCGGCAGATCACGCCGCTGCGCTAGAGTTTGGGCCTATTGGATTCTTGGTTGTGATCCCTGCTGGTTTTTCTCAATGTAATCATCTGTCTACATATTTTACAGGCGTTTGGATGAACGTAGTATTGTTATAGTTTATCTTGCATGCAATTACGATAGAAGCCATCATTTTTAAGTCCAGTTAAAACGCGAAATGCGAAAACTGAACGATGGCGAAGAAAATTGCAATGACTGTAAGAAGAAGTCTGTTAGACAAACTTGGAGACCTCATGCTCCGCGGATGAGTAAATGGAAGAAGAATGGGAGCGCGAAAATTCGCCTCATGAGTTTGGAACGTGTTGTTGATTTGAGATACGAATTCTTTGCACAGAAAATTTTTGGTCAGTTGAACTTTGGCCGAAATAGTTAAACAACATTGGAACTATATGTTCCAGTAAATTTGGGATAGCACGTTTTATATACAGGAATCAAATTGAGGTCCAACAGGTTCCAAACCAGAGTCGTGGTGCCATTGCCACGACTCTAGAAGTTTCTGGTGTCATTGTTAGCGAGAGAAATGTTTCCTTGTTTCGAAATAAGTAACGAGATTGAGCGCAGATTGCATGCTTTGATGTAGCTGAATATTAGCCTAGTCGATGAAAATGTCGATTGTTGAAACCCAATAAATCGGGGTACTGAATTTTCCGAACGATAGGTACATAAATAAACTTATGCTTGTATCCTCGAGGAGACCGGGCACAGACCGGGTTTTGCCACGTGCTACGAATAAAATCAAAAAGTGGTTATATTCAAATAAAAATATTACAACCTAAACTAGATCGGCAAATCACTTCCGAACAAATTTGCCAAAAAAACTATCTCAAAGCCCTTGACTTTCCATAGCACATTTTGTATTATTGATCATCATCTTCCAGCCTCTATTAGTTACTACCGCTAATGCGTATCTAATGAGATCGTTAACCACTGATTCTTGGTCCCCATCTTTCTATTCCATTGAATATTCTTTTTGAGTTCTTCGGGAGATGTGACCAATCAACTGCCAACTGCCTTTCTTAGACCAAATTATAAACACTCAAACACGTCTAAATTAAACCATGAAATAGAGCGCTCATTCCAAGAACCTTTTAAAGCGCTGGCCACTGACCCCCTGCAGATATTCAAGTGTTGCTATTTTCGGACAAATCTTGAACTCCTTTTTTCAAGGGTAATGTGCTGATGATTCCACATCTGGATGTTATTGATCACATTTTATAGTCTCCAACACCGGGATAGTTGAAGGTCAGGACTAGTGAGTAACTGTAGCTTCTCCTATAGTTTCCAACCGTATTGGTGCTCTTCCTTTACTTATTCCAAATAAAGATAGCAATATTGTAACAATCTGACCCGCGCCGGAGGTTATTACCGCGCTTAAGGACGTGTTGGGTGTACACTGCGGTCTCATAATGGGCTTGTCTAATTATTGCGCAGACTAGACATGAGTAGATCCGATCAGGGAGATGTTACTGATACAGAAAATGTATATAAAGTCGCTAGACCTAACTTCAATATAACAAGGCAAATCCCTATAATGTTGCTCTCTCGGATCCATTGAATAAACTGCCCTATCTAAATGGGAGAGGAGATAATTAGGAATTAGAATCTTTTAGAGAACCCCTGATCTTGATGCATGTGATGAGATGAACATGTTGATAAATGAAATATAGGATACAATGTTTAAAAACACAATGATTGGTGATTTAGTTGATTTTGACCAAGATGCTCGTATAATTGCGCATTATTATAATTTAGTTTACAGATCTTAAGTTTGACAGGTTTTGACGGTAGGTATGGTCCGTGGTATGGTGCTATACTAGTGAGATGTGGAAATCAAATTCGTATTGGAATCCAGCTAACGCCATGCCCTTCTAGGGCAACCTGTTGTAGGTCACTGCGGGCGATGGTGATGCAAAACTGAAATTGAATGTCACGTTGGCGTCTGCCGAGTATCGCTTGATGGCGTTGTTTTGAAAAGGCGTTCCGGTTTTTACGAAGAATGAATATTTTTCAAGAATAAAGTATAAATATTACGAGTACGTAATAGGGTAGTTTCCAGGGTCAAAATAATTTAATTCTATTTAGTCCATATTTTAGATTATAAAAAAATATTGGATTCGTATTTTTTCTTTTTTCGATTAAACAAAAAATAAAGATATAACCCATTGAAGTTACGTGTGACGTCACTCAGTGCTACAAAATGCAGCGCGGCGTGACGTCACACGTAACTTTAATGGGCTATATCTTTGTCATTTTTGGTCTAATTTACAAATAAAAAAATACGTGTCCCTTATTTTTGAATAATCTAAAAGACGGACTAATTAAATTTTTTTGGGAAACTAGCCTATTATAAGTTGCTCATTAGGAATGCCTGTCTCTCTCTAACTCTCTCTCTCTTTCTGAGAGATTTGATATTTGTTACCACCTTACTTTGAATTATTACTGCACGTATTATTGTTCTGTTTGTTTCTAACACTTAGGCAGAAGCTGATTATTCTTAGGGCTGATTTTTCAATAGTCGGATAACTTTTATCTGAGGAATAAAAATGGCGGTTTGACAGCTTATGTATGAAAGTTATGTCAAACCGCCATTTTTATCCCTCAAATAAAAGTTATTTGACTATTGAAAAATCAGCCCTTAGCCTCAGAATAACCCTTAGCCAATGAAATAAATGAAGATGAATAAAAAATATATTTAAAATAAAACCGTCCTCAATTAGAGACAGTGTGATCAAGTCTGTTAATCTGTAAGTAAATAATTTTTATTATCAGCCACTAACTACTATTAGTAATTTACCGAATACTTTACCGAATACTCTAGCGAATAAACTATTCGAACATTTTCCCGTCGATTAAAAATAGTCGCAATACGTCAATATTATTATTATTATTATTACGACATATTGTCCGCGACTAACTTACATAATCAAGGCTGCTCTTTGTGGGTGTAATACACCATCCTACGTTCGTTCTCACCTGGCTCTTGATGTAAGACAAATAGAGGTGATAATCGACTGGCCGTAGCCTTGCTTTATGAACCAGTTTTATGACAGTGTAGGTGTGTGGAGGGCATGATGTATGGGTCTGCGCTTTGAATTGAATTAGCGCATTGGTAAATTGATTGAAGGATATTGTTTTTTTTTCTCTGCAAAATTATGTTTTAGTCTACCGTGGTCTCTAGTCTAAACCGTGGGATCCAAAAATTTGCATAGGCAATGAAAGTAGGGCTTACAACTGATTAAAATAAATACTTAACTGTACTGTAGTGCTGTC
The DNA here is from genome assembly GCA_947310845.1 of Yponomeuta plumbellus. Lineage (NCBI taxonomy): Eukaryota > Metazoa > Arthropoda > Insecta > Lepidoptera > Yponomeutidae > Yponomeuta > Yponomeuta plumbellus. The sequence continues at coordinate 14,044,727 of OX371214.1, forward strand.
TCGCCTAATTTCTCAAAAAAGAGCGTGACAGAACGTTACTTAAGTATTTACTTAGTGAAAATTCTCAACTCAGAAAACGAACCTTAATCGTTAAATTTAAAGAAATTGATAATCCACGTGGTTGAAACGTCCGTGTCCCATAGATTGGCTGGGTAAGCGCCGGATTCTGAATTGACAAATCAATATTGAAGATATACGTAACTTAATAGCCATTAATCGCTAAAATCAACGGAGTTCAGCAGAATTATTGCCCGAACTTGTCCAAGAACAATTGAACGCGGCCCTGACACGTTTGTATGACATCATACAACCGGCATACAGTTTAGATATCGAGCCTTCCGCCCACTCTTCTGCTGGCGCCGAAGTGAAGAGGTTACAGATTATCCCAGATAGAAATTGGAGATCTAAAATGTATTTCGGCGTGAAATAGTTACACTCTACTGTTATTCACTTACATTGTTTGTTGAATCATTGAATGTCAAGGTACAATGTGAGAGAAGAGAGTAAAATCACAGAATACATAATAGTACAGGCACAGAAGATTTACTCCGCAAAATCAATTAAAGAAAAAGCTACTCTAGCTGCGATAAAATTAGGTGCAATTCAGATCGCACGGCGCTAAAAAAGCTACGTTATATTCACCTACATGTCGCCTCTCTTTCTACCGCGTAACTATTACCTCTTCTGGCGCCTGAATTCCTACCTATTTGCCACTCCGGAGTGGTCGCCGCATGTACTTACGCGTTCGATACCGACACGCGTAGTGAAACAGGCCTGGTAAAACGACCAAGAGTATCGGACTCACGCATGAAGGGTTCCGTACCATTAGGCGCTATCATCATCATCATCATTATCAGGCTATATTAGTCCACTGCTGGACATAGCCCTCCCCCTTAGACGCTATCGAGCACAAAACAAAATCACGTTTGCTGTATGGAAGTCCCCATTAAATATCTATTTTATTTTTGATATTATTTAAGAAAAAGTAAGTTTATCCGGATAATATTTCAGAATGAGAAATTATTATTTTGCATTGCAATACAAGTCTAAAAATATCCAGATGACTTCATCACAAAATGGCAATTTGACACACTGCATAAAATATAATTGGCCGTCATTCTAACCAGCTATCATCAAAATTATATTGATGGGAAATATTCGAGTCGTAAGAGTTAAATTCATCGTTGGGACTTAAATGGCTCATTGACCTAAGAATGACGAATCTACACCGCGTTATGGTAAAATGACCGTGTCAAGTGTTAGGAATGTATGAAATATCCTCGTAAGGCCCGACCTTGAAAAGAACAATTGATTTTGTGATCACTTGAAGACATTGGGCCTCACGAGGTTATATAAAATAAATTAGGTTTTGAAATGTTTGCTCATTGGACATTTATTTGAGACTACGATACTAAAGAAGCGGTTATTAGGTTTTGGGTAATTACAACTGTAGCTCATAAAATATTTTTACTATAAAAACGAAATGGTAGCTGTTAGTTTCAGAATTAATAGATTAACAACTAAATTTTTTTTTTCCGTCAATGGAAGAAATTGCTTTTAGAAATAAGGTCGCCAATTGTACTGTACTATGTTATTGTCAAATCTCATGTGTAATTCCTGGTGTACATACAATAAAGAATGTTCTATCTATCTAAATTGTAGTTAAATTATGTTAACATGTCTAAATTAGTGTCTAAACCATCTTATTTAGAGATGGCTTGATATTTTTAACAGTATATTATGTCTTTCACGTGGTATTAACATATTCTAAAAATATAAAACCTGAATCCACTATTAAAAACCTAGGGAATATCCTTAAAACTCGTGTCGGGATTGGCGTATGTTAATTATGACTATGATTTATTGCTGCTGAAAGATCTCGGTGTCCCATTTCTTTTCAAAGTGCCACTTCATCACTCGAGGTCTGCAGCTTTTTACAACGGTCTCTGTTCAGTGCAATTCCGGACAACTTTTCCGCGATTTTCACACCGGTCATCCTCCTCTTCCCGGCCTTCTCTTTTCTTCGACCTTGCCTATCATTGGAACTAACGTGTCCAAATTAGAATTCTTTGAATATGTATTTAATCCCTAACAACGCGGAACCTCATTCCGATCAGCTGAAAGAGCGACCTCAATTTGACGGTAATTTATGATCCACGACAATGCAGTATTCCGTTGTTGCACCAAGCAAAAGGCTTTGTTCTGGATTCGGGCCAAACGCTGTCAAGCGTGGACACCAAAACGGCACTGGATACAGAGTTATTTACTTTCACTGGATCACAAGGCACGTATTCTGCGCTTTTGGGCTAGTACATTTGTGCTCTCGGTGGGAACACACTGGGGTTTTGGGAGTGTGGAGCTAGGACGTCGTTGAGGAACTGTGGCTACGACTGCCGCTCTAGGTTTTATCTTATGCATATGAGTATGTGATCTATTGGTTTTTTGTTTAATTTTAAATCTGAAAAATATTTAATAAAATTGGACATTTTGAGACAGGACATTTTGTGAAAGATATGTATGCGAAATGGGTACTATGCGAAAGAGACATTTTGTGAAACAGACATTCTGAGAAGTGGCCACTTTTAGAATAGTGGTCATTTGCGACGTGGGCATTTTGCGAGGAAGAAATCAGAAAATTTCAACGTAAAAAATTACATTCTATTTGTTGAATGTCAATGTACTTACTAATAATTACATACTAATAATATAGTGTTAGGTGCTGCCTTGTGGCCGAATATAGTGGGGAAAAGGCAGCGAAAAAAAAACTCCACTCTGACCATCTTTTCTCAGATCAACTTAAATCTAATACATAAGTTGGTTCTACGAGCGCGTTCATGCAACGACTAAACAATGTTCATAAACCGAAAGAGGTTTGCCAAGACTTGCCACGCGAGTGGCTAAACCTGGTCCCTGCCTATCCCTCCGGCTCACAAACTCGCGTTTATGTAATTTCATTTTCTAATTTCTCCTCTTCTTCCCCAGATCTCTGACATCGTGGTGGGCCAAGAAGCCAATGTGACGGCGCGAGAAGCGCTGCTGAGCTGGGCGCGCCGTTCCACGGCCAAGTACCCTGGTGTGAGGGTTGCCGACTTCACTTCCTCATGGCGCGACGGGCTGGCCTTCAGCGCGCTCATCCACAGGAACCGCCCGGATCTGATTGACTGGCGTAATATCAGGTAACATCATGCTTGCAGGCTCTTATTCAACTACGCTTATGTTTGTTTAGATCTTGGAAGCCAAACCAAACCACTTCCTGTAAGAAACTGCAACGTTAACAGTCATCATGACATTGACGTTGAAATTTTAGATGCTTAGTTCTGATGATAGTATCTTAAAATTATAGCAAAAACCTGATGCTACAGCCAGGGATGTCTCCTTAACATTTAGTAGCGAAAACGAAACGCGATAGATAGCGAACATGATCTTTACCATGAACAGATGCTGCAGCCAAGATGTTCACCACATGAAGATCCTCCAGGTCCAGGTGGACGAGTACGGGCTGACTGATTGTTGAGGGTACTCCTCAGCTTTGCATTTTTAATTAATTACCGACAAGTGTGTTTCTGAAGTTTTTCAAATTAGCACGTCCATGCGCAACAAGCTGGTCTTTAGCGCGTGCAGATCGAGCCATGATCTCCCTCCTTAGTCTTGGTTGTTAGGCATACATACATACATACATAATCTCACGCTTGCATCTTGCACGGGTACGTAAAGAGAGACCAGGGTTTGCCATCTCTACCAAGCTTTATTGTTGATTTCATTTTTCTCTTCCTCAGATCCCGGCATGTTCGTGAGCGTCTGGAGACAGCTTTCCATATCGTCGAGAAGGAATATGGAGTCACCAGGCTGCTTGACCCTGAAGGTAAGATTTTCTGCCACAAAATCTACGCAACGGACTTAACATTCAACATGATTAACGCCCAATTTCCGAATTGAGAATTTCACTAAGTAAATACTTAAGTAACGTTCTTTTCTGAGAAATTTGTCGAGATAGCTTTACAGTTAAGTAGCTACTTAATTCTATTCATTAATACTTCTCAATTCAGAAACCGACGCTAAGCATTTTTGCTCCATGAACAAATCTAAACTTCAACTGTCTCAGTGATAGTATAGCTATATTTAGGAAATAGAACATAGAGCTGCTGATAATGGTTCTTGGCCGTAACATCTAGGTCCTAAAATGACTATTATGAAATGTATAGTGTATCGAACATTATACATTTCTGTAAAAAACGTGTTATGAAAGAAAGTAGGTATATGTTTTTTTCACTGCTACTAGTTCGCGTAGCCAAAGAATTTAATTATTTGCGTTAGGACCTTGAAAAGAACATTTCGCACCCTTGCAAGAACAACGTGATATTTCGAAGAAGACCATTTTTTATTCATAGAAATTGTTTCTTTTTAACGCGATTTTATTTACTCCGAAAAAGCCGGAATAATGAAAAAAAGAGACACTGCATCACGTTATAGCGCTATCTCTTTCGGCCATTACTTTGAAACCTTAAAAAAATGCTCTCATGTAACGTAAGGGGTTCGAAATAACACGTTGTTCTTGCAAGTGTGCGTTTTAAAAACCATTGTTTTGTGAGGCGATCGGACCACCAAAAATTCTACAGGTTAATAATAGTTTAGTTGCAACAAAGTATACTCTTACTTGAATCGCTGGTAGCTCTTTCCGCTTGAGTGATCTTAAACGATGACGAAGGTTAAGCAACATAGGGCGCGTTCAGTGCATGGATGGGTGACCGGTCTTGGCTAACGCTAGTGGCACTTTTCCGAGCGGTTCCGTGCTTCGCAAGGCACGTTAAGCAGTTGGTGCCGGTTGCCGTCGATAGATGGCAGTCGTTAAGCCAGTCAGAGACCTTAGCGCGGCTTCAAAACTTCTGACAGTAAGATCGGGCACTAGTCTTACAAGCCTCTAGCAATCCGGACTTGGCCCCCGTGGTGCGGTATGGCCTTCCTCAGGGAAGAGACCCTTACGCCTCGGTGGGGACATAATGTGTTGATGATAATGATGATGATACTTTTATCTGATACAGATAATCTTATTTATTACCTCTTAACAGGTTGTGGAACATGGTAACGAATATCGATTATGCTATTGACACATACATAATACAACCAGAACAATCCACAGAAAAACGCTGTTGTTGTAAATGTTAAACGTTACATTGTGCAACCATGAAAAGTACCTACGATAGAATAATTTAATCTATTGCTATATTGTATTGTTCAGAATCTCAGCTAACTTCTCGTGAACTAAAACTTTGTTCGATGGTGGCTACTTGACAAAACAGATTTTGGACAGGGCAAGCTTCGATCATAAATAACTCCATCCTTTTTCAAGGTATTTGAAGTATTATTTTTGCACTTTTTTACGGAGCACTTCGGCATGTTGACCTGACGGTGACCGGCGCGCGACTGCGAGCGCAATTGTGCTACAACGCGATTTCAGCACAATTGATTCATGCCGCGCTTGAGGCGTTGTTAGTGTATCTAGGGTATTTATGATCGAAGAGGGCAAGAAACTAATTTATAATTTGGTGCAATATGCCTGCGGTTAGCGCATCTGCCCATCGTGCGAGAGCTCCCATGTTCTAACCCCGTCTGGAAAAGAAACTACAGGTCTTTCATGTTTTACATGTTTGTGATGTCGCTTTTTCTGGGAGCAATTTATTTGCCTATATGTAAATGTTCATGTTTATAGAAAGTAGTATTGATCACCTTAAACCCCGACGAACTGACAACATTAAGCATAAGCAACATTAGCATTAAGCTCGCCTATGTGCAAAGAATTTTTATAATAATAATAACATAGCAATCAAGTAAGTGTATCCGAATAATATTTTAGAATGCGTAGTTCATACAAAAGTTTTAGGTGAAAAATTTACGCAATTATTTTTAACACAATCCCTGTTTCCCTTAGACGGCTATTTTCGCAGTAGAATAAAATTGTCAGCATGGCAGGACAAACCAAGCACACAAATATTGCTGTTAGAAGTATTTATCTAGCAGCTGTTTTACTTAGAAGCGGCAAATTGTAGGAAGCATTTATTTGCGCAAGCTGCGCTAATGAGCGCTTAGCTAGTCTCTAGGTGCACTTAAACATGATTGATTACCGCCATCATAATCAACATTTAGCATGCAGCTGGGTATGACGTGCATTTTTAATATAGGTTTTAAATTTAGATTAGTGTACCCCCAAGATTACTCTTTAATGAATGGACTACCTGACCATGATGGACTCTACATGACAATGAAATTATGATGTTCAAAAAATGGATTTCAATTTTATTTGCTTCAATGCTGCCGTTTCACATCAATGGAAGAATTTATGTCTATAAGATCGCTAAACGTAAACGAATCGTTTAGCCAAGTCAGAGACCTTAGGGTGGCTTGAAAGCTTTCGACAGCATCCGACAGTAAGACCAGCCACTAGTCTTACAAGCCTCGATTAATCCGGACTTAGCCCCCGTGGTGGAGCATAGCTTAGGGCCCTCGCCCACGGCGGCTTTTTGTAGCGCTACGGCCGCGCGACGGTGGCGCGTTAGCAGCGCTACAGCCGCGCGCTTGCATCGCTACGGTGGCGCGTTAGCAGCGCTACAGCCGCGCTACGGTCGCGCGTTGCAAAAGCGACCTACGCGCGTTAGTAGCGCTGCCGTCGCGCGTTTCGTAAACGCGCGACGGCAGCGCTACAAAAAGCCGCCGAGGGCGTGGGCCCTTATACCTTCCTCAGGGAAGAGACCCACGCGCCTCGGTGGGGACATAATGGGTGATGATGAAAACGTAAACGAAAAGTTTTATTGTAGATCTTGAGGCGATTACCGAGAGACCGTGTCAGAAGGCATTTGGGGGAAAAGGCCTATACCCAGCAGTGGGCAATGATGGGCTGATGACGATGATGTTGAGATGTCGAGGTATACGTACCTCAAGGAATTTTGAGGAGGAGATATGAGACACCAATCCATCAGTAAGCTCTCAATTTGATATTTGGCATTTGGCATCCATAGAATTAAGAATTCAGACAACAGACAGCCAACCAGAGAATTCTCGACCTACGATAAATTGATTTGCGGGTTCATTATCCGTAAGGTCATTAAAGAAGTAAGCACTTTTCCGCGCCAAATGAATCGTTAGCATCGATTTTTCGCTTCCTAATTTTTGAATTCAGAAATCCATATTCACCCGAATAGGCGTGCGTTCAAGCTTCAAGAGAAATGGGAGTGGGAGCAGACTGAAAATCAGCGCTGACGTATCGCCTCCGAGCATTATGTGCAGCACATGCTGAGCCTGCATGCTATTGTTTGTCAACCATTTTTTTTCTATATCAAGCAGTTTAGATTGTTTGTTTTTTAATTTATGATGTATAAATAATTATTTGTAAGTTTATTTCGACGATAACTAAATTTAAAATAACAATGATAAACTAAATATTAAAACTAAACTAAATATTAAAAAGTTACATTAATATTAATAATTAACTTACTATAAATAAAAATAAATATAACTTAAATATAAAACTATACTAGCTAGTACCTAAATATCTTTGATTAAAAATATATATTATTTACAAATAAACTATCTGCCCCAGGTCATTGTCCCGCGGCAATGAGCCCAGAATGCTGGCGACGTTGCCTCTTTGGATGGCCAGGCTTATCCTTTGGCCGAGGTATGATTAGGTATTTATGATTGTTGGCATCAATAAGCGATCTATCTATCTGGGCGAGCTTTTGTGAGATTTTAAATAAAAATCAATAAAATTCGTTTCGGCTTGTACGACTTTCGTCTCATTTAGGTCAGCCTTTACTTTTCAATTTTTTACGTTCTTCTGTCTACGAGACCACGTGTTTTATTCATGTCACTGCGTCTCGAATTACATACATCACGAACTATCTCGAGTTTCCGCATTATTTTGACATGATCGGAGGGTATCGTAGCACCGGATATCCGATTTCGACGTGACCGCCACCTATCCAAGTTCATGATCATATCGTATGGTCTATTCGGTGACCTGTTATGTCATAATAATTTTGTGGGCTAGTCGATCGCCAGTAGCTGAGTACGTCAAGGCGTACCCTACCATAACGTTCCGTTACGCCCGAGTAGGCTAAACAATCGATGCATCCAATTAGTGTAGTATTCATGAGGCGTTATTGAGCGAAACGGAACGTGGTTGTTTCTTCTCAGATGTGATTTTTATCAAAGGGGCGGGTTTTTTCTGGTTTTAATTAGTGTTCAGTCTACTTTGTTGCGTTTTAAATAAAATTATGGATGAGGGCGGTATACTCTTAAGAGAGTGATGGCGGTTCTGGTAGGATGCCCAGCGTCTAATGAAGTCGCAGGTTTCCTTACTGTATAATTTTGAAATCCTTCAAGGTGGCAGTCACCATGTACAGTTGTGAACTGTTTTTTTTGGCAAAATTGTATCCTGTAAAACTATGTAAATTAATGTAATCTTTAACATTAATCGTAAAGTACGTAATTAAGGGATTTACTGAGTTTGAATTTTATGATTTCTAAGCTCGATAAATTAAAGATACCTACTAAAAAACAATTATGAAAAGTATTCATTTTTAATTTATCGTTTCAAAATTGGTCTGATTATTTAATTTATTGTTTGAGTTTAATAAACTAGTCACTGTATTCAAGGTTCCTTAATAAATAAATCAGGGGAATGTAAGGAAAGCAGCAGTCCTTTGTTGCCTTTGTAGAATGGCAGATAGATATCCACTTGAAATCTACAGGTGCGTGGTTTGAATCCAGAAGCGTTTATTTACAAAAAGCCAAGGCTTAAATACAAGGCAAGGCACGTTAAGCAGTTGGTGCTGGCGGCCGTCGATAGATGGCAGTCGTTAAGCCAAGTCAGAGGCCTTACAGAGCGGCTCGAAAACTTCTGACAGTAAGACCAGCCGCTAGTCTTACAAGCCTCCACCAATCCGGACTTGGCCCCCGTGGTGGAGTATGGCCTGTACCTTCCTCGGGGAAGAGACCCGTGCCCCTCCGTGGGGACATAATGGGTTGATGATGAAGTCTTACCTAAATACAAAAGAAATTAGAAAACGGTTATCTAATCTGTGACTTTAGTGCGAAAACCCAACTTTACACTTGTAACTCACGCCGTGGATCGAGTTTGCCGCGGCTCGGTAGTTAACTACGTTGTTTTATGTCGAGAGTTCCTGGTTTGAGTCCTGTACAACATGATAGAACACAAGACAGTTATGTCCAGAGTTATGTGTGCTTTAAGTACAGCTGTGACGACTTCGCCTTTGTCTTCGACGTCTTGTCTCTAGCATCTTGAGAGCATCGCGTCAACACGAACAAATTAGTTTCCAAGCATAATAACGGTTCATCAATTTGAAGTCTTTAACAGCTCCATTAGTCGGGACGTGTCTGTGAAATTTGAAAGTATTACGAGTACGTACCGGCAAACGGTAAGTGCAACTCGGAATGTGCCAGTCATTTTATCGTACTAGCAGGCCCGGCAAACGTTGTTTTGACAGATAAAATATTTCTAGTGAACCACTGTTCGGTGCAACCGCACATGTTTTGTCCAGTCAGCATTTCCATCAATTCACCTAACTAGCGCGGAAACAGACTTTAGTTCGCAACTGCCAATCAGCCGCGGCGCGCTCTCTCATTTTTCATCAATAATTCTATTGTTCTTCAGCTTAATATAGTGATTGTTTATTAGCAATTGAATGCTTTCATTTCTAGCCGATAGCACCCCAGCTAGCTACCCCATTTAGCTAGCCGGTTACAATATACAATAGCTAATCTTGTAACCAACCGTAAGAGCCGTACTAGATCATAGCGATAGCGTGACTTGTAGGCGCTCTTACAACCACCCTTATTTTTAATTTAGGGACATGAAAAATAGTTAACGACCTATTCTCAGACCTACCGAATATACATGTAAAATTTGATCAAAATCGGTCAAGCCGTTTCGGATGAGTATGCGCACTAACGCTATGACACGAGAATTGTATACAGGGAGTCCCAAAAAATAGTGTCAAGCGGAAGTCCAGAGATAGAGCACCCCTAGGGGTACCCGAATCACCCCATGTATGTTCCGCGATTTTTTGTAGTTTTCGAGTTATCATTTATTTTCGCATTTTTTGTCCCACCTTGACCTACAAGACATTATTGGCCACAGAGCCATGAATTATTAAGAAACATGCTTTGTAATAGCGAAGTTAGTTAAAATGTATAAATTGTTAAAATGTTTGATGACTCGAAAACTACAAAAAATTGCGCAACAATATGTGAGGGTGATTCGGGTACCCCTAGGGTGCTCTATATCTGGACTTCCGCTTGACACTATTTTTTGGGACACCCTGTATCTTAGAAGAAGACTAGCTGACCCGGCAAACGTCGCTATATAGTTGAGGTGATACCTTTATCACTTAGGGCTATGAAAAATAGACAACAACCTATTCTCAAACCTACCGAATATACATAATACATAATATATAAAATTTCATCAAAATTGTGCATTGTACAATCACCATCATCATCAACCCATTATGTCCCCACCGAGGGGCACGGGTCTCTTCCCTGAGGAAGGTATAGGCCATACTCCACCACGGAGCTAAGTCCGGATTGGTGGAGGCTTGTAAGACCAGTGACTGGTCTTACTGTCAGAAGTTTTCAAGCCACCCTTGGCTTAACGACGGCCATCTATCGACGGTAGCCGACACCAACTTTACTGCTTAACGTTCCTGGCGAAGCACGGGACCGCTCGGAAAAATGCCACCAGCGTTAATCATAGACGGTGACCCATCCATGCACTGAACGCGCCCTTTGGATGTTGCTTAACCTTCGTGATCGCTTAAGATCACTACGAAGAGGGCAACGAACGATTGTTCTACAATGCATTAACAAAATCTAGGTCCCGAACACCCTGTGTAATATCAGTATGCAGCAGTAACAATAACAGTGCTAACAGGTTATTGCCAAACGTTACCCGCAATTTTGCACAACATTTCGCACACCTTCGCCAGTAGGTAGAGCCTGAGTCTGCTAATAGAATGGACAAAGGAGTCTTTTTGAATTAAAACTTTAGCAGTTGTTGAGCCAAGTCAGAGGCCTTAGGGCGGCTTGAAAACTTCTGACAGTATGACCAGCCAGCCACTAGTCTTACAAGCCTCCACCAATCCGGTCTCGGCTCCCGTGGTGGAGTATGGCCTATATTTTCCACAACGAAGAGACCCGTGCCTCTCGGTGGGGACACAATGGGTTGATGATGAGTCATTAACTTTATTCCGGATACACTTACTTGAATTTGTGTTGGAAGAGTCCGACCAGGTTTCGCTCCGATTCGCAGAGCTTAATCACGGTGAGCAGAGACGGAGCTCGCGTCGTCGGTTGCCCGTCTCTGTCAGAGAAGTTAATAATAAAGGGGTCTGTTACAGCTCTGTTACTCTCCTATAGTACTTATTTACCTATTTGGAAACCGCCCTGGATCATGATCGACGAATGGACGGACCCTGTAGATCGATGGAAGGACGGAATTTGACGTTATAGCCATCAATAGGCTATTCGACCGATTTCTGAAAACCATCTCATATTTTTGTTGTGTTGATAGTCTTCAGAAAGTGGTCATTTTTAATTCTTTCGTGTATTTCTTCTAAAAAAGGCAAACTAAAATTTGCTTTAGAAATAAGTCGCCAAAACGCTATCTTGGGCAATATGGCGCCGCACCGGAACTATTACGTCTCACCAGTAAACCAACCAATGCACGTAAGAACGACTGAATGACGGACGCCATTTTTACTGACATGTGACTTCATCATAGAATCAGCCAATCCAGGCCGTTTTCGATACAATGGCTGCGAATACATGTCATAATTATCAAATTGTATCTTGTGTTTTTTTACAAATAATAATGGTAAATTTGCCGAATCACGGCTCCACCTCGAAAGTGCTCCAAATTTTTTTTTACTGCTTTTTATCACTCGGTAATGGTGTACCATGCAATAATATGGTGGCGCATGCTATGGAACCCCATAGAAATTAATAAAAACACCATACATCAATAATCCACCTTAAAACACGTGACAACCGAAATATAGGTGCGACGACGCGCGTAGCGAAGCGGAGCTCGTCGGAGCGTTAGGTTCTCTATGTAAGATCGAAAACAGACTCGACTTTGATGCGTTCTTACCTTGCCTCTTGTTTTTTTGTACGGGTCCAAAGCCATGCGCCTCCTCAATATTACTCGGGATACTCTGTATTAGTGGTGAAAAACAATAGAAAAAAAATTTGGAGCACTTTCGAGGTGGAGCCGTGATTCGGCAAATTTACCATAATAATTGTTTTTTAGTTCAAACGTCTTAAAGTGGCTTTAAGACTCATAATTTATACAAAGACTTACAAATAATACTGTTTTTTTCACACAGTCAAATTATTACTAGAACTGCCCTCGCAGTCGCCGTCAAGTATCACTTAACCACTCGAACATAGCTTCACTTTTAACTACGTATTGTTTCCGACTCAAGTGACGTCATCAGACATGTGTGTAAAGTCATTCATGGTTCGGCTGTGTGTTGGTTGGACGATGAGATAATACAGCGGTTTTGGAGGTTACATGTGGGAATGCGAGGTGCTAAAGACAGGTTGGTATTTGGAGGATGCGGATTAGACTGGTTCTTTTCAACTTAAATGAAGATAGGCGGCGCAGTCACCCAAACTTAGGACGTATAGTTACCTAGACTTACCCCCGATTCTCGTACACTAACAAGCTGTTAATCTACTGATGACCTCTGGGGCGTAGTGGTTAGCTCATCTGCGTACCATGCGAGAGGTCCCGGGTTCACATCCCGGCTGGGCACAAAAAAAGAAACCCAGGTCTTGGATGTTTACATGTTTGTGACGTCGCTGTTTTTGGTTCCCACGACACAGGGTATCCTAGTGTGGGGCAAAAGCAATGTATGTAAATGTTATGTAAAAAATATGTTGAAAAAAAGTTAAATGTTATTGTTAACAGGTGTCAGTTGGCCAAAGTGCATACGAAGAAAACGTTTGACAGCTGTTAACAGTAGATTAACAGATTGTTAGCGTACGAGAAACCGGGGGTTAGATAGATAGATAACACATTGATCAACTAGGATACAGCATTACGTACGGGACTCTTGAAGAGTACCCTGTGAACATTAGGCGAAGAACATAAAGAAAGAAATAAATTTCTATAGAAATAAACTGATATCGTCTTTTGGAGACAGTACTGGAACATACCTATCCAAAAGTTAGAAAATCCAGTTATTTACACCAAACGTTTCAAAATAGACTGCTCTAGACCGCTGCAATCTAGTGCAGTATACGAATATCTCGAACACTCCTTTTATTTATTTTTTAATTACTAAAAACCATTACAGTCCTAAAAGATCAAAACTTTGATTGCCAATTATTCGAGTGTAGTAAATTTTGAAATGTTCCAGTACTGTCTCCGATAGACGATATAGGCGAGTACATAGGCGAGATAAAATAAGAATATTCTTTATTGCACACTAGAAAAAAAAAAAACACAAAATATTTGCGAAGGCTAAAGATTTTCGAAGAGCCCTTCGTGCGCGCGTCCGTCTCGCTTTTGGCAGGTTTTTTTCACCATCTCCGTCTCTTCCAGATGTGGACACCCACGAGCCGGACGAGAAGTCCCTCATCACTTACATCTCGTCCCTTTACGAGACGTTCCCCGAGCCGCCGGCGGTGCACCCGCTGTTCGACGCCGAGTCGCAGCGCCGCGCCGCCGCTTACACCGAGCTGGCCGCCGCGCACCGCGCCTGGCTGCACGAGAAATGCGCCCTTATGCAGGTGATAATGTGGCTCATTGTTGTACGAACCAGGATTCCGACGCTGGCGGCCCAGGTGAGAACATGGCTCCGCCCTTATGCAGGTGAGAATGTGGCTCATTGTTGTACGAAACACGGCCTTACGCAGGTGAGGACTCGTTTAAGGCTCCGAGCTGGCGGCCGCGCACCGCGCCTGGCTGCACGAGAAATGCGCGCTTATGCAGAGAGAATGCGGCTCATTTTTGTACAAACCAAGATTCGAACGCTGGCGGCCTTATGTAGGTGAGGGGACATGGTTCATCTACATGGAGCTTGCGGCCTCGCACCGCGCCTGGCTGCACGAGAAATGCGCCCTTATGCAGATGATGATGCGGCTCGTTGTTGCATGAACAGGATTTGATACTGTACTGGCGCTGGCGGCCTTATGAAGGTGGGGATATGGCTCGTCTACACCCTTATGAAGTTCAGGATACGGCTCATTGTTGTACGAACCAGGATTAAAACGCTGGCGGCCTTATGCAGGTGAGGACATGACTCGTCTACATCGAGCTTGCGGCCGCGCACCGCGCATGGCTGCACGAGAAATGCGCCCTTATGCAGGTTAGGAAACGGGTCATATTGGCTTGGGATTTGAGTCTTAGTCGTAGCTCAAGATAGATTTTAGTTAAAAGTCTAATAAAACAATTTGGTGTCCGCGAAACGAGGGGACCCGCGCGAGTGTAAAGTTATTGTTATCTTCAAACTTTTTTATGTTTCAGGACCGCGCTTTCCCGTCAACTTTGATCGAGATGAAGAAGCTGCTCGCGGAGAGCACCCGGTTCCGCAGCGAGGAGGTTCCCCTGCGTCAGAGAGAGAAGCAGAAGCTCTTCCACCAGTACAGGGAGCTGGAGGTGAGTGGTGTGAACGCTAGGCAGGACGAGTGTAAATACAGCGCAGGGGCGGGATTAAGATTCCCACAGGTATAATCTGTGTCATTAAAGAAACCATTTAATACTAAAAGTACTTCTATCTTTATTTAGATACGTGGAGGGAATCAATCTACGTTTAGATAACAAAGGTCTGACTGGCGTTAGTAACAGTTCAATGCACGAGCTTTAGGTTAAAAAAACTACATTTGTAGAGACGGATGGACTAAAAACTCCATGCTGTGTGGAATTCATTACACCCAAATTTGAAGACATAGAGTACAGAGCTTTTAAGATAAGAATATTCTTTATTGTACCCTGAAAAAAAAACACTAAATATTTACAAAGGTTCATAGTAATTTTTTTTTATATTTTACAGTTCTAAAATTTTTTTCCAAAACTATTTAGATCTAGCTTGAAAGAGACCCCTGAATAATATATCGTGGCGTAAGTCACTAGGACGTAAATAACATTTCAAAACAGTTCTGCGCTTCTGTCAATCAAAAGTTTATGATTCCATTTATTTTAAGAAATACCTGTGTAATTTCCTTTTTTATGTACAATACAGTGTTATCTATCTATTTACTTTTATAGATAGATAGAATATTCTTCGTTGTATGTACACCAATTACACATGAAATTTGACAATAACATAGTACAGTACAATTGGCGTCCTTATATTCGCAGAAATACTTCGAGTCCGTCGGCGAATGCGACATCGAGCCGACTCTGCGTCCCGAAGCGCTGGAGCAGGCGTGGTCGAGGCTTCTTATGGCGCACCAGGAGCGCGAGCGAGACTTGACCGACGAGATCAGACGCCTGGAGCGACTGCAACGACTGGCTGAGAAGCTGCACAGGTAAAAGTGGTTTTCAAGATGGCGGTTCAAAATGGCCGCCAGCAGAAAGTTAAATAAGGGACTCCACACACGACGGCTATAAGGTAAGGATGTATATTATAGCACGATATATCTCATTACATCTTTCCATAGAAATCGTCAGGAGACCACACACGACAGCTATAATATAATCCTTACATCTTCGTACCTTAAAGGTACTGAGCGATACGAAGATGTATATTTACCTTTCGATACCTTTCAATACCTCCCAATACCTTTCCGTATATTACGATAGATCTTCCTTCGTAAAGGGTGTTCAAAAAGTTTCTTCGTGATTCAAAAAACTCCACTAGGAGTCTTATGTCGCTAAACGACATAGGTATTCAGAGTCCTATCTCAAAAAAATCATTTGCTCCACATAAATTTGCTCCATATAAATAGTCTCGCTAAAGGCCGGTTTCCGAATTGAGAATTTCACTTAAATATTTAAATAACGTTCTGTCACGCTCTTTTCTGGGAAACTTGACGAGACAACACTAGAGTTAAGTAGTCACTAGAGTTAGCGAAATTCTCAATTCAGAAATCGGCCGTAAGCTAAGTTTCGTAAGCCTGAGGAAGGTATAGGCCATACTCCGCCACGGGGACCCAAGTCCGGTTTGATGGAGGCTTGTAAGACTAGTGGCTGGTCTTGCTCTATGGCCTCTGACTTGGCTTAACGACTGCCATCTATCGACGGCAGCCAGCACCAACTGCTTAACATGCCTTGCGAAGCATGGAACCGCTCGGAAAAATGCCATTAGCGTTAATCATAAACGGTCACCCATCCGCGCACTGAACGCGCCCTATGTTGCTTAACGTTCGTGATCGTTTAAGATCACTCAGGCGGCCAGGGCTGCGAGCAATTCTTCGATTCAGTCGATTGATACACCTCCTGCGGTTGACTGGTAGAAAATGCTTGTAGCATTAAGTCCGCCGCGTTGCCATTGTAATTTTTACTTATGTGCAATAAACGTATTAATAATAATAATAATAATAATAATAATAATAATAATAATAATAATAATAATAATTGATGACCTATGATTTTATAGATATAACATAGGAAGTTACAACTTGTATATAGTGATGGAATATAACATTAAAGTTGCCTTTAACATGAAGGATAGTAACAAAAATCAATCTACCACAAGAAAAGAAAAAAAAGTGTAGCAACACAGTGGTCATCAATTTTGTAATAATATCATGCCTGTCCACTTGCTGGCGATGTCTGATAATTCCGCATATAATTTAAACTCTTCGGAATTTTCCTTACTTTATATGATGTTCAATGCACATCGTTCTATTTTTGGCACATGTGCCAACGCATACGCGCATCAAAATCTCAATCATCTTCTGATGAACTACCTATTTGTTAAATCTAGTAGTAAGTCGACAGATCCATAACACCCTGTATAACGCCTTAGCAGCCGGAACGTGTGTCGGTCGAGACGTATGTCAACGAAATGAAGCGAAATATACATTACGTTACCTGTTCCGTGTGTGATACTTTAATATAATGTAAAGCTATACCTCCCGGGATGTAATGTATATTATAGCCGTCGTGTGTGAAGTCCCTTAGTGTTTACGACGAAAACACAGCCGTGTACTTCATTATGGGGATGCGTTTTGAGATATTCGAGCTAAATCTTTATGGGGGGGAGATTTTTCAATATGGCCGTAAATACGGAGAATCTAAACACGTGCAGAAAATAGTCTTAGTTTATTCCAGGGTTATCTATCTATCTACATAATGTCGCTAAAACACTACTACTTTACCATAATATTATCAATTTAACAAAAGTTACCTAAGTTACCTATTACCAGAGCCATTATACTTAGATATAAAAAAGCTCTTGCACTTTCATTTAGAAGAAGAAGAAAACATAAGACAGATAACATATTGTATGTAACGTAACAGACAAAAAAAAATTACAACAAATCTATAGATATAGTCTGTGATATGTCTACGTTACCACAAAAGGCAACTGACTCAGCGTTGTGCTGAGAGTGTGAACCTTTACGGCCTGGCCACGGGACAATTCGCCCGCGCGAAAAATCGCTCGTTGCAGCCGCGACTGAAACAAACTCATAGAAATGTACGTAGCAAGCCACGCGGTAAGACGCACCGCCGTTCGCGCCGCGCGATTTTTCGCGCGGGCGAATTGTCCCATGGTCAAGCCGTTAGAGCGGTGATTTTCAGACATTTGTAGTTGTGTAATAAAGCGTTCTACATCTATCTACCAAACCATCTCATAACTCGATCTCTCCCCAACAGAGACATCAAAACGACCGAGAGCGGTCTCGACAGCGTAGAACGCCACATCGAGTCCGAGATCCGGCGCGTGGAGCGAGGCGTCCACCCCGCCGAGGCGAAGCAGGCGGCTGAGCAAATTGAGCAAGAATTGCGCTCCATGGAGCACGGGATACAGGAGATGTTCCAGGACGCGCACGCGCTGCGGGAGGGACGCTACCCGCAAGCTGGCGAGCTGCACAGGAGGTGAGTTGGATTTCAAGATGGCGGCGTGAAGTTCCGTGTTTTAAGATGGCGGCGCAAGATGGCCGCCGGCAAAGAGTTTGTTTAAAGTTTTGCTTTTTGTGTGTGTTGTGCTTTTTTTGTATATTAATCGGTCTTTATTATGGGATAATTAAAGAGTTCTTGTATAAAGCCATGGTATGACTATGGGCCGGTTTCTCAATTGAGAGTTTCACTAAGGAAATACTTAAGTAACGTTCTGTCACACTGTTTTCTGAGTTTGACGAGTCAGCACTACAGTTAAGTAGTTACTTAGCGAAATTCTCAATTCAGAAACTGGGCCTTAGACTGCTCGTGGGTTCTCAGTTAACTTAATCTCTGGTTATTTTTGTTTGCTTTAAAACTTAATTAAAACACTTAAGGATGTTTAAAACACGCTTAAGGCTTAAATTATCTATTTTCTCGAAAAAAAAAAACAGAACTATTTTTTTAGGACAATGCCAATAAATTCTAAACCTTACTCCCCTCACCACAGAGTGCAACAAGTCCACGACCGCTGGCTGGCGGCCCGTACGTCGTTCACTGGTCGCCTGCTCCCGCGGCTGTCATCCGTCCGGCTCCCCGTGCAGCAAACTACTGTGCGCCGCGAGACGCGCACCGTGCTGGAGACCAGGGTCCACGACGCCGACCCCAAGTTCCAGCAGCTGCATGAAGCAACTCGCTGGTGCCGGGAGAAGCTGGTGAGTGTGATTGCAGTTTTGGGCATAAAGCTTCGTACATAGATTGAATATTCATCCTAAGGCTTTGTAGTGCTTGATTTAAAAAAATTAACAGCTTGATTGTTGACGACCTCTGTGCCGCAGCGGTTAGCACATCTGCTTACAATGCGAGAGGTCCCGGGTTCGAATCCTGGCTGGGGACCAAAGAAAAAATACAATAAAAAATACAAAATTTCTTTATTTCATGGACAGGATGCATTTAATGATAAATAGAATGAAGTGGTAGATTGTCGTACACTTTACTCAAAACAATCCTAATGACAGAACCTCGGCTGTAGTAAACTTCAAACATGTCAATATATTATTTAAGTGCCTGTGGGCTTATTCTCAGATTAATTAGGATTTTCTTTTATCTTTTTAAACAGACAAGTAACATAATATAGGTAACGCAACAGACAAAAAAACATCACAAATACATAAATTTGACACTTCGGAAATTCTAAGATCGACAATCCAACACAGTGGAAAGTCACATAATGCGGGCGCTGTTGTTACCCCATGACAAAACCAAATCGATTCAACTTAAGACTTCAATTTCTATTGCAGAAAAAACTCCACGAAGCCGAGTACGGCTCCGACCTGCCGACCGTCCAGCACGAGCTCGACAAGCACCAGCGCGAGCACAAGCAGATTGACCAGTTCCACTCCAAGGTAAACCTCGACAGGCTTTCTACTAAACTTTTGAGACTTATTCGGTCTTGCACCACCGATTAAAGTCCATTTAACTTTAAGCTAAACAGAATTTTGACAGTTCTGCCATACACTAGCTGTCAAAATTTTACTTAACTTATAGTTAAATGGAATTTAGTCGGTGGTGCAAGCCGGCCTTATAGTTGGTCCGGGTACCTAGATTGAAGAAATAACATTATGTGGGAATTGGACTTGTGTCATTTACTGAGGCGTCGTTTGGGGGGAGGGAAAGCTGGGTGGAAAATACGTAACTCTAGGCAATGGCCGTCTAAACCAAGGAATGTACTGGCAATATTAATATATTCATATTTTTATTTCTAACCCCCGGTTTCTTGAACGCTAACAGTCTATTAATCTATTGTTAACAGCAGTCAGTTGGCAAAAGTCCATACGAAAAAAATAATTGACAGCTGTTAACAATAGATGGACAAACTGTTAGCATTGGAGAAACCAGGGTAAGTCAATAAATACATAGTAAAAATATTGTATATAAAAGCGGTGGTGGCGTAGTGGGGTTGACCCTTGCTTCTCGATCTTGAGAGTCTGGGTTCGAACCACGCATGTACCAATGACTTTTAGTTACGTACATTTGTTTGTACAGCAACACCATTCGCTGATAAATTGTGCCCGGATCACGGCGACAGGCTTGCCACTTGTCACGTTTGGGACCTAATAAACTCGGCAAAACGTGGGCCCAGTTCCAGTGACTGGTGCCTCTGCCTACCCCTTCGGGGATATCGGGCGTGAGTTTATTATTTATTTTATTTATAAAAATATTGTATTGTCATAAAACGTCTATCGGAGTCAGTACTGGAACATATACAAAATTTTGAAAATCCAGTTTTTTACACCAAAGATTTCAAAATAGACTACTCTAGACCGCTGCAATCTAGTGCAGTACATACCTATACGAATATCTCGAACACTCCTTTTATTTATTTTTTAATTACTAAAAACCATTACAGTCTTATAAGATCAAAACTTTGATTGCCAATTACTCGGGTATAGTAAATTTTGAAATGTTCCAGTACTGTCTCCGATAGACGAAATATAGATGGTATTGAATAGTCTAATTAGCACGTTTCTTAAGTTCGTATTTTGTCTCCCAGGTGGAGCAATGCGTGCACAACCGCTCCAACTTCTCTGGCGAGGACTTGGTACTTTACAACCAGCACCTGAGCCAGCTGCAAAAGCTGTATGCTGAGCTGCTTTCGACTAGCACCAAGCGGTAAGGGCCGATTTCTGAATTGAGAATTTACACGAAGTAAATACTTAAATCGCTCGTAGCCTGGGCTGCCTGAGTGACCTTAAACGATCACTAATGTTAAGCAACATACGGCGCGTTCAGTCCATGGATGGGTCACCGTCTATGACTAACGCTAGTGGCATTTTTCCGAGCGATTCCGTGCTTCGCAAGGCACGTTAAACAGTTGGTGCCGGCTGCCGTCGATAGATGGCAGTCGTTTAGCCAAGTCAGAGGCCTTAGGGCGGCTTGAAAACTTCTGACAGTAAGACCAGCCACTAGTCTTACAAGCCTCCACCAATCCGGACTTGGCCCCCGTGGTGGAGTATGGCCTATACCTTCCTCAGGGAAGAGACCCGTGCCCCTCGGTGGGGACATGATGGGTTGATGATGAAATACTTAAATACTTATTCTTCTTCTTAGCGTGTCGATGGCAAACAAAATTTTTAAGTCTACTAGATAGTTGCGGCCCAGAACTTTGCGACGCTGACTGCTTTATCACTTGCAGTCATTAGGTCCTCATTTATTTATCTAAATACTTAAGTAACATGCTGTCACGCTCTTTTCTAAAGAGACTTGACGAGACAGCACTACAGTTAATACTTAGCGATATTCTCAATTCAGAAATCCGCCGTAAGTCTCCAGTTTGTGATCACCTTTGCTGTGAGAAATTTTGTCTGGAGACCTGTAGAATCCTCAGGACCTGGAGATAAGGACCTGCTTCTGAATCCGTTTTCCAACTGCACTACTTGATTTTACAGGCTTTAAATCTCAAACTGTGTACGCCATTCGTGTTTGAGAATATAAGTCACTCAGAATGTTATATTTAAATGTTGTGTCGTTGTGAAGATGTGCGTTCATAGATCTGGTATAAAACAAATCTTGCATTGCAGTTAAATGAACATAAACTTTTTACTACTGTTTTTTACATAACCCCCAGGCAGACTTTATTTCCATCGCTAATCGTGCCAATTTTTTTCAATTCAATTCCAACTTAAACAATTTAGGTACATTCTGTTTGTTGAATGTCAATCTGCTATCTGTTGCTACATCTCAATCAATCTACTGCTTCGGGCCATTTTTGTAGTGGAAAAAAGTCTTTTCCAAAATTACCTTAAACCTAAGAATCAGTTTTTGCCTATATGAGATGATTGTCATCAATAACTGTCAACATAATGATTCGTTAATATTCTTGCAATAGTAGAAAATAGCCAGACACACGAACAGCACCCGTTCACGAACATAACACAGGGGTCAGCCATCACCAGTCCCAACCATTTTACCAATAAAACCAATAAATAAAACTCCAATTTCTTTACAGCATGTCGGACCTAGACGCGCTTCAAGACTTCCTGCAATCCGCCACGGCCGAACTCAACTGGCTTAATGAGAAGGAACAGGTCGAATTGGCTAGAGACTGGGCGGACCCACACATCAACCTACCGGCCGTACAGCATTACTACGAGGTAATTTGTGTCTTAGACCAGTTCGCTTAGGGACTAATTTGGCTTAGGTTAGCTTGGGTTTGGAAACTGAAAAAGTATAAAAGTATGTAATGAAAAAGTAAAGAGAATTATAGAGAAGGAAAGATAGAGACACAGAAAGAGGATAGACTAAACTGGTTTTATGAGAAAGAGCGAGTTGACAAGAAATTCGATTTGGCAAGAGACAAAAATAATTAAAGTATATATTATGTCGTAGCCATATCATAGAATTGACCATATCATGATGTGGTTAGCCATATCACGTAATGTGTCCTTTTCATGAAAAGGCCAAGTAAAACTGGCCGTATCATGAAATGGCTTAGCCAGATCAATGAGCGACCGACGTTTGACGATTTGAATAGCGAAATGCATGACTATTTCATTGATGCGGCCAAACGTTAGCGGCCATATCGTAAAATACTTCCATTATCAACCGTTAGAGGCGCTGATGTTAGTTTGTTGTGTATTTCTACCATGGAGGCGACAGAAAATATATAAATATAAACAAAACACTACGTACGTTAGGCATCTTCAATCTATTTTTCAGCTCAATGCAGTAAATATGTCAAACTTAAATCAGGTTGGTGCATGGAAAAGTCATGGGTACCCTGCATTATGATATGGCAAAACGTTGATTGCCATATCGTCAAACATTGATGCTCTAACGATACGGCCACTTTGACTTGGCCTTTTCATGAAAAGAACACATTACGTGATATGGCTAACCACATCATGATATGGCACAATCTACGATGTGGCTACGACATATATATTGCAAATCGTCATCAACCCATTATGTCCCCACCGAGGGGCACGGGTCTCTTCCCTGAGGAAGGTATAGGCCATACTCCACCACGGGGGCCAAGTCCGGATTGGTGGAGGCTTGTAAGACTAGTGGCTGGTCTTACTGTCAGAAGTTTTCAAGCCGCCCTAAGGCCTCTGACTTGGCTTAACGACTGCAATCTATCGACGGCAGCCGGCACCAACTGCTTAACGTACCTTGCGAAGCACGGAATCGCTCGGAAAAAATGCCACTAGCGTTAGTCATAGACGGTGAC
This sequence comes from Yponomeuta plumbellus, assembly GCA_947310845.1. Lineage (NCBI taxonomy): Eukaryota > Metazoa > Arthropoda > Insecta > Lepidoptera > Yponomeutidae > Yponomeuta > Yponomeuta plumbellus. The sequence goes on from OX371214.1 coordinate 14,068,021, forward strand.
CCATCCATGGACTGAACGTGCCGTATGTTGCTTAACCTTAGTGATCGTTTAAGATCACTCAGGCAGCCCAGGCTACGAGCGATTCCCCAGGCTACGAGCGATTCATTGCAATTATTGCAAATAATTTTGTTAATTTTATTTAGTTTTATTTAGGAAAAAAATCCTTGTGGTTCTTGTTTGCCAAAAGATTATGAACCAATGGCCTAGAATTACGCGCCAGAGGCGCTTTCAGCTTACATTTACAGCACCAGCCTTGCTTATGCAGCCTTGCCTATAGACAGTTATGGTAGACGCTCGAGCTACCATCAGTCTGTTTAACAACTATGCGTTTAGTTGATTTCAGTTATTTTGCGCACTAAATCCTGAATGATTGTCAACGAATTAACTGTCAATTCCTAGTTAGTGGAAATAGCAAGCCTTAGGAATTCGGGAGCATTGGAGCATTTGACATCCTTCAGGTTTCTGAATAATCTGCCACTTATTCCACGATTATGATTTGTGGGCGGCACTACACCGGGAAGCTTGGAAAACAAGGAGAGAGGTTTATGTCCTGCAGTGGGCGTCTAATGGCTGATGATGATGATGACATCCTTCAAGATTTCCAAACAATTTACTGTCAATTCCTCGGAGGTATTCGTCAGGATTTGCCATGTAGTTAGTTTATTTCTTTACTGGATTATTTTAACCGAACCTTATTTCTGTGCAAGCATTCGTTTGGAGATGATAGTGAGGTTGGTCTATTGGTTTCCTTTTTAAGATAAGTTTTTATTTGGTTTGACTTTCAATTATTATTATTTTGCTACTTTTCGTGCTTATTTTCGTAGAGTTAGTAGTCTAAATAATTATAAATAATTATCATACACTTAAAAATATATTAAAAGTGCTTCAGTGTGTACTACTATATTTTCAAAAATGTATAATATGTATAATTAATTACCTAGTTACAAACTTTTTAGTTAACATTAAAAATGTATATTTAAAATAGTTTAAAATTAAATAATCTGCCTAATAACCTGTAGAATTTTTGTTGGGTCGATCGCCTCACCATAACCATGGTTTTTAATTATTATTTTCAAGTTCATAAAGCAACTGATTTTATAACTGCCAAAAATCCGGGCCATAAAGGTCGTACAATTTATACTAATTTTATTGTACTATTCTTCATTATCTACTTTGTACCTATTAGAATTGTAGTCACTTAAAATTTGGTTCTTAGCTGCTAAATCCACCATAATTTAATTAACATAACAGTTTTCCTATCAATATCCACTATTCCCCCTGGAAACTGTTGCACTATTTTCAACGCAAACTTTTACGTCATTCACCATATTTGAACCTTGCCCCCTCTTAATAAGCCGTATTTTCCCCCAGCAACTGATGTCTTCCTTGGAGAAGCGGGAGCTTCAATTCAGCAACGTCATCGACCGAGGAGAGGCGTTGATCGCCCAGCACCACCCCGCGACAAAGACTATCGAGTCGCATCTGCAGGTTAGTACAAGTTTTTTGTTAAGGATTTTTTTAGTTGATAATATTAAGCCATAGTTACTACTACAATAACAATCTGGTACAGTACCACCACTTTTATAAGTTACGATGAAGATGTACGTGCGCAGAATCAAATGTTTGCATGGCGCGAAAATATCTCTGTCAATCATAGTGCGCATTGTGAACCCGCGAAGGAACCCGTTAAACTGGCTGTCAATAAGACGATACTAGACTAGATAATAAGGACAGTACGCATTACAATCCGGGCTATTCTTGTTCAGGGTAGGTACTACCAGTTCTATAACATAACATTTACATAGTCACATAAATTGCTTCTGGCCCCACACTAAGGTTAGCTAAGTTTCAGTGGTAGTACGATGGTGAAGCAACTAAAGGGAAAACAAAAAAAAACGAAACCAACAAAGGGCGCGGACGCAGAGTCTGTGGAAACAGAGGTATTATTTAAAAAAAAAAACTTGGGCGATAAAGTAAAAA